>OX104036.1:81052275-86052275 GCA_944470415.2 Schistosoma rodhaini
AGTATAACACAAGAACAAGTTTTGATGATTTTTATTTACGTGATCGCACGATTGTAAAGCCACTTCACAAATGATAAACAAAGTACCTATATGAATCAGGAGTATTTCTTAACAGAAATAAGATAATATTATTGAGTTGAGATCATGAGTCCATTGAAGCTTGACCAACATGGAAAACCTGTAAGCACTGGACAGCCATTTCGTTCTATTATGGGACTCCTAAGCAGTGTGCATCCACGATCCCGCCTCAAGAGATTCGAACCCAGGACTTATCAGTATCGCGCGCGAGCACTTAACCGATAGACCACTGAACCGTCCGGCATTCAACGGTGTTAATCTTCACAAAACCTCTTCTGATAAATAATATAAACTTATTAAAATTTAGTGATTTTAGGAGAATGTTCAGTTGTTCAAGACATTTTATCGGTTGTCCGAGTCTTAATTATATTGATATATATGTATCCTGTGTGAATTGCCTTGATATTTCCTACAGTCACAAGCATTATAGGAAAAAATGGATAGTGAATAGCAGTGGAATCCAGAACGCGCGTATCATATTATTTGGGACTTATTAGCTGGATGTACCTGAATCCTAGATTTAATGTTAAGTAGCTAAGTGGATGTTACTTTTTTAGGGACAGAAAATATATTAAAGTCTCTTATAAAGTTTGTTAATAAAACGAATGAATGGAATAGTACAAACTATATGTGTTTATGTGGAATTGTAACTCATTGGTTGCGTCAAAAATCTTACTTTGTGAAATAAAAGTAGTAAATATTTTAAAATTGATATCATGAGTCAATTGATGTTAGGCCACCATGGAAAACCTGGAAGCACTGAACGGCCGTTTCGTCCTAATGTGGAACTCTTCAACAGAGCGCATCCACGGTCTCGCTCCGGGAAATTCGAACTCAGGACTTATCAGTCTCGTGCGCGAATGCTTAACCTCTAGACCACTGAACCGGCCGATATCCAACGTTGTTAATGTCTAACTTCAACCAATCCACGAAATTGAGCAAACGTCCATCAATGTCATCAGTGAATTGATATCTCACAACAGACCTAGTTGAACTCCACTGGTTACTGCTTTTCACTAGATCTCCAGGATATCCAAATTGGAGCCAATAACTAGTGAGCATATGATAGGTCCTGGGTTCCAATTTCATGAGGCATGATCGTGGATACGCACTGTTTAGGAGTTTCATACTGGGACGAAACGACCGTCCGTTGCTTCCAGGTTTTCCATAGCAGTCTAGCTTCAATTGACTTATGATTTCAATCATAAAATTACTGAAATCTCCGCAAAACCACCTTCTGATAATAAATATTTAATAATTTGTTTAAATCTAATGAAATTTTCATTTAGTAAAACTGAATGGGTTATAAATTGAAGTCGTTTAAAGCAATAATGATAGATTTCATGTTATAAATTATGTATTATTTAACGATTTTCATTCTAGATGGTCGTAGTTTTCAGTAGGAACTGGTGTTAGTTGAAAAATTGTTAAAAATGAGTAAATATTGCACAAGTGTATTGCGTTATCATAGTTTCCATCATGAAATGACCTTATTTATTTAATCGTTGTAATCTAGGAAACACCACACACTTGTATCGTCCTGGGACAGCACACAACGAGAGTGAGTGCCCTACGACACCACCTGGAATGAAACTCAGAACTTTCAAGTATTTTAACGGGCGTTTAACCTTTAGAACACTAAGTCAGCATCTACAAGTTTAAATTTCGAACTTCCATAGTTGTTGATGGTGTTTTAATAACATACACATAAAATTTTAATCAGAATTAAACTCTATTATAAATTACAATAAGTATGTTACTAGGGTACACTGATTAGATACTTACTTCCAGTATGAAACTCTTCAGAAGCAACATTTTGAAAGATCAAACATGAGACTTTCAAATATAACAGCAATCGTGTTGATTTTAAACCGTTAATTTAGTAATCAATAGTTCATTCACCCAAAGGCATTTAATATAGATTTTTTGTAATTATTCTGATATGATACCTACATTATATCTATTAACTAGAGATTAAGCGCTTAGGCACGAGACTGATAGATCCTGAGTTCGAATTTCGAGAGGCGGGATCGTGAATGCGCATTGTTGAGGAGTCTCATACTAGGACGAAACGGTCATTCAGTACTTCCAGGTTTTCCATATTGGTCTAACTTTAATTGAATCATGATTTCAACTATGAAATGATTAAAATCTCCACAAACCCCCCCCCTCTTTTGATTTTAACTAATTATTTAACTAATACACACTTTAATCCTAATACTTTTATAAATTCGGTAGTGTGTAGGACACTTCCTTTTCTAAGGAATATACATGTACTGCACCATGTATAAATATACATATATTAAATTAAAACAAGATTAATCCATTATAATTACATTCAACGTTTAATAATTTATATACTACTAACAACTTAATGTGTTACAATTAAGTGTAGACAACAAAAATTAATGATACTTATCCATATAAGTAGTATAACTTAAGTATGAATCAAAAACATACTGAACATGATTCACTATGAATTGTTGTTGTTGTTGTTGTTGTTGTTGTTGTTGTTACTATCTGATTAATTTTAACATTTGTTGATATACACAATGGGATGTGACACAATCGCTTATGTGCTGTTTAGGTTTTTTGGTGAAACATTGACCTTGTCTTTGCAATGATGACAAGTTGATCTGCATAAAATGTCCTGTTTATGATTAATTTCAGTCTCCGTTTCAACATGAGACTATTTGAATCACTCTTAAATGGTAACGTAATCTAAACTGATCAGTAGGAGAGAAGATGGTTCCATCCAACGTTCTATATATAGAAAGCCGTCATGGACGGGGAAATATCTTAATTTTCATAGTCACTGCCCAATTCATTTAACATTTGTGTTAATTTAACAAATTTGATTTTGATTAAAATGGGGTGTTTGTAAAGATTGAGTTACACACTGTTGAGGGGCCGTGTACTAGGACGAAGCAGCTGTCCAGTGCTTACAGATATTTCATAATTATCTACTTTATATCTACTGAAGAACTCAACTATTAAAATTACAACAATCTCTACAAGAACCCCATCCTGGTCATAATTATCATGTGCTCACTAGTGAATAGATCCAAGATGGATTTTCTGGAGTTCTTGTGGGATACCGTGATCAGTAGAACCCAATCTGTATCAGGTAGATACAGATGTCTACCTTAGACAATGAATGATTGGTTGTGCAGCCATTCATTGACCGATTAAATCAAGACCTTAACACCATCGGACTCCTGCTCAATGGTTTGAGGGTTAAGCGTTCAATCATGACACCGAGGGTCCTGAGTTCGAGGCCATGAGTGCGCACAACCGAGGAGTCCCGTACTAAGAACAAACGGCTGTCCAGTGCTTCTAGATTTTCCATGGTGATCTAGCTTTAATCACTTCATGAATTCAACTTCTAAATCTGATTTCATCAGTGTATAAGTTATTTATACATGTATATTACATGAAGTACACTGAGGTTATTCACAATGCTTTCAAAGTTCAATCAGTTTATGGTATACAGTACCTTCTGTCATTTTATTTCATTTAGTTAATAGGTGAATGGAATATAATTGAATGTAATTATTAACAAACACTTTGTTTCAATATTTTGACATTTTCCATAACTGACTGCCATGAACATATATCAATGATGTGGAATACAATATGATAGTTAAAAAACATTACAAGTACAACAGGACATAAGGGTTGAAATGAAATCTTTAATAAAACCACAAAACACTCTGATGACCTGAAGATCCAGGGGCTCTTGTGATATTAATCTTTTTTTATTTTGACGATATAATTATCAGTTCATTGAAACATCGACAACTGATTGTATATCTAGCAAACTATATTAAACTAAATTCACTTAGTATTGTTTTGTTTGAATCTTCCCATTGATGTTTAAAACAGCAACTGGTCAGTCTCTAATTGGCATTTGTGCATATTGTGCGTATTGCCTCGATATTGCCCTAATTCACAAGCATTGTAAGCAAAGTTGGATAGTGACTAGCAGTGGAATCTAGGATGTGTGTTTCATCCTATTTGGGACTCGTCAGCTGGATGTACCTGCATCTCAGAGTTGATGTTCACTCTGGGACTCGAACCCAGTACCTTTTGCTTCAAACGCAATTGTGTTATCTACTCGGCCACTGAGTCCTGATAGCCACTTGCTTGTGCGATGGGGTGAAGTTTAAATTCACTTAGTATTGTTTTGTTTGAATCTTCCCATTGATGTTTTAGGACTGCAACTGGTCAGTCTCTAATTAAACTAATTTGTGTATAAGACGATTCATTTGTAGATATATCCAAAAAAATAATAGACATTGATAAATGAATCCAGTTTTAGCAAATCAGAGATCATTCAATTTCATCAATTTAAAACTCTCAAGATTGATTCAGTTGACACTTCAGTAGACAAATGGTGCGTGTTCCAAATGTGGCTCACCATTTTTGTGAATCCTAGATCTGACTCCAATTTAAATTGTATGAATGATTGTTGTCAAAATATACATCCTCTCTATCCTCACATGTAATACACGACTCAATCCGCGTTGATGAATAACGGAAATAAATAAGTCAAATACGAGAATGGATTTCAAAGACATATATTTTGTACACTCATTGATCTGGACAGGAAATCAAAAGGATGAAGCGAATAGAAGAGAGCTAAGCAAAAATGACACATATTGGAGATGGCGGGTAAGCCAACTTGAGAGAACGAAGCGAAAATGACGCGCATCGGGGATGGCTGGTAAGCCAACTCGCTTTAATCAAGCGTTAATAAATATTTAAAGTCAGATAAGTTACAGACATGTGATGAGTAGGATAAGAAGTGTGCACACACATACGCTCATACAAAAAAAAAGTCAGGGTTGATAAGTGAATAATTAACAAGGTGAAAATGTGACTCAAAAATGGATGGTTAAATTGGCTTTTCCAAAAGCTAGAAAAAGGGTATATGGGCTTTAACATATCAACCGACGCTTGATTAATGTGATCACAATATAGCGATTAGAAAAACTGAGTATATTGTATTATTCACCGGATAAAGTTCGCGCGCGAGACTGATAGGTCCTGGGTTCGAGTCTCACTAGTCGGAATCGTGGATGCGCACTGCTGAGGAGTTCCACAATAGTATGAAATAGCCATCCAGTGCTTCCAGGTTTTCCATGGTGGTCTGGCTTCAATTGACTCATGATCTGAAGTATATAAAAAATCAAAGTCATGTTTTCATTTCTCTTATTGACATTCAAATTTCATCAATCAGATTACTGTGCTCACTGGAATTTAAACGCTTGACAATACAGTTCATTTTAATATTAAATAATTTGAGTCATTCAACAGAAATCTTTAGACCTAAATTTTATGATAGCAAAGTGTATATACAATTGTAAGGAAAATTACATTAACAAGGTGGTTCGCTTTACTGACACACAGTTTCAAGTAGTGTAGTGAACAAGAACACGGATAGGGTAAATCGAATGTATCTAAGCACATATTACAGACTATCTCACTAAATTTTGATAACCATACAATGAATAATTAATTTGCAAAATAACAATCAATTGTCTCAATCTTGACCATTCCTTCTGTAAATATCAGTCCATCGTTTATGATTTCATTGTTCATTCATTTTCAGATCAATTGCATTTCGTTTCTGTTCTTTCTTTATCGATCTTCGGCTGAAATACATTCTATGCCTGACCATCGTCATACACTACTTATGTGGATATAAGTAACCCACACCACACTGATATATGTTACTTCTCCTAATATGGATATCTATTGGCCAATTAGTGTAAAAATGTAAATAAATGTATTCAATCCCATTATATGTATTTCTTAACAATGATTTTAGTGGAAAGTTTTATTTAATATTAGAATAGATAGAGTGTAGCTAATCAGGTATTGAGGATAGTCGTCTCAACTTATTTAGGACTCGTCAGCTGGATGTATCTACATTCCAGAGTTGATATTCACTTTAGATCTATTCTATAATGTTAATTTAAAGAAATAATAACTCATATCTACCATATTCACAATGTTATAAAATCATGCATCATGGTTAATTTAGCTAATTGTGCATGTGTGTTCTTTTACAACATTTCAAATAGTTATTTCTTTCATTTCTGGAGACTGATTTATATTTACAGTTCTTACTAATGTAATTTACCTGTACATCGTGTTATATCTATTAGGTGCGTGCCCTCTTTAATATATGAACGTGTTGATTCCTGACAATCACAGAGAAGTGAATTATCGATCAGAGCAATGATACACGAAAGCTGTATAAGCAGTATTCAGTACTTATCAGTTCTGTTTTCTACCTAGTCCAGCCAGTTAAGTCCAAAACATCAATAACAGCCTCTGCAATATAAATCATTATTCACAAACATACTGGGTTTATATACCACGATCAAACTGACCACATCATACCACAAAATAGAAAAATAACATTTGTACAACATTTGGTTAAATGTGGCTGTGAATAGAGGGAACAGTAATCAATAAACTGGGTATAACTCAGGACTGGTAAATCGTATAATAATAGTCTATAGGTCAAAATAAAGCTTATAATAAAGGGAACACAAGTATGAATAGTTTACTTACATAACAATTATATAATAGGAAATATACATATCATATTGGTACATAAATAGTTCTCAGAAGTTACCATTCATAAATCTCCACGGAATGTAACACGTCGTTTTAAAAATAGAGACTTAAATAGATAATGGACAGCTTTTAATCAAAACATATAATTCTCAATCAAGAGTTATAGATAACAATGATCAGTTACTGTCGAACCCAGATGAACTACTTAAAGTAAGTATTTTAAAGAATACTTCTTCTTTTTATTATCAATATTTGATAAGTTTTAGATGAGCCAGGCGCGTCTCGTCCTATTTGAGACTGGTCAGCTGGATGTGTTGATGTTCACTCTGGGATTCGAACCCAGCATCTTTCGCTTTAAATGTTATCACGTTATCCACTCAGCTACTGAGTCCTGATATTCACTAGTTTGTACAATGAAGTGAAGTTTAAATTCAATTGATGTTGTTTGGTTGAATCTTCTCATTGACTTTTAGGACTGTAATTGAATTGCGCGTCAAACTGGATTCCACTGCTAGTCACTATACATTTTTGCTTACAATGCTTGTGAATTAAGGCTTTATTGAGATAATACTCACAGTATGCACATATTCTGATTAGAGACTGAACAGTCGCAGTTTTAAACATCAATGGGAAGATATAAACAAACCATACTAAGTGACTTGATACATTGAACTTTATTCATGATTACCCCCTTTTCATTGTTGACTTAAATTAATTTCTGTTACTTCTAGTAACGAAAACAGAATTAACAACAATACGAATCATAATTATCATATATATATATATATAAATTGCCATATATTCAATTGACTTCTACAACATTATTCAGTCATGTTGTTACTAGGTACATGGGAAATCAATTTAAGTAAATTGCATGTAGTTTTCAACGTTGATCTTCTTGCTATTTGCTTCTCTTCTTTTTCTTTCTCTTTTCTTTTTTTCTTCTCCCAATACTAATAATAGTAATAATAATGGTAGTAATAGTAACAGTAATAGTAGTAAGAGTAATAATAGTAATCATAGTAGTAATAATAATAATCCTTTTTCATGTCTATCCTTGAATCTGTTCATGAATAGTAACAATATGGATACTGTAAAGTTGAAACTACATATAAGAATAATAAGATTAACTATATGTGTGGTCCATAAATCAACAGAAATGAAAAGAACAACAACATGGGAATCAAACTAAGACTTAAAAACTAATTCTTTTAGCATATAAAATAGACTGCAACATGATTATGATAAGGTATAGTTATATTTATTGGTAAAGTAAGAGTAGCATATTTACAATTGAAGAACATCTGGAACTTAAAACAATTGTCTGTCAACCAACAACAACAAGATCAGAGTTTTCAATACAAATGTCAAGACAGTTCTACTGTATGGGGCGGAAACTTGGAGAACTAAGGAAGCCATCATTCAGAAGATACAAGTGTTTATTAACAGTTGTCTACGCAAGATACTTTGGATCTGTTGACCAGACACTATCAGTAGCATTCTACTGTAAGAGGGAACAAACGAGATTCCATCAGGTGGAGGAAGAAATCAGGAAGAAGCGCTGGAAGTGGATAGGACATACATTGAGGAAATCACCCAAATGTGTCACAAGACAAGTCCTTACATGGAATCCTGAAGGCCAAAGGAGAAGAGGAAGACCAAAGAACTCATTACACTGAGAAATGGAATCAGACAAGAGAAGAATGAACATCCATTAGATAGAACTAGAAAGGAAGGCTCAGGACAGATTGGGTTTGAGAATGCTTGTCGTCAGCCTATGCTCCATTGTGGGTAACAGGCGTAAGTAAATAAGTAAGTGATAATTATAACTATAACTGTAGATGATGATAACGATAAGGGGTGTATACGTATATGTTTCGATGAAGGTCATAAAGCTATAAAGTGTTATAGATTTTAAAAAGTTGTTTATCATTAACTAAAATAATGATTTGATCAAAGTTGAAATCATGAGTCAATTAAAGCTAAACCACCATGGAAAACCTGGAAGCACTGGACGGCCGTTTCATCCTATTAAAGGACTCCTCAGTAGGTTAATAATTTGATGTAAATCATTTGGTTCAATGTTTCAAAGTTGAACATTCTAAAAGTTCTGCTTATTTTAATAAATTAGCTCTTTTTTGTTTTGTTTGATTGTTTTTAGGTTTCTGTTTATATTTTTCTCAGTGGTCATCGTACAAATTGCTGTAACACAGGTAATCGAATGACTGTTTAATTGTTTTCTATGTTTATTACCTCTTGTATATATCCATTACATGGTTGTGTATATCTATTGAAAAGAACTGGTCAATGCTGTGACTTTTACCCGGTCAGTGTATCACATGATAAGATAGCTAACTAGAATATGACTTGTACAATATTAACACTGTGCCTTAATAATGACGTATTGAACGGTATGAGCAGCTTAGAGTCATTATTGGTTCTTTTTCTACCTAACTCTGCCTGTCGAGTCCAGAACGCCAATATCATTTACTGTATAAATCATATATTTCAAACATACTTGGTTTAAATTCGCATGATATTGCTTGTTTGAATCTTTTCATTAATGTTTACAACTGTAATTGATCAGTCACTCATAATTACACTTGCATCCTGTGTGGATTGCCCCGATATTGCCTTAATTCACAAGCATTATAATCAGAGATGGGTGGTAGCTAGCAGTGGAATCTGAAACTCACGTTTCATCTTATTTGAAACTTTTCAGATGGATGTACCTGGCTTATATACAAACCAACCAAAGCGCATCATACCATAAATAATAAATAAAAATTATACAAGACCAAGCCAAAAAATAGGTGTGTGGGTATAACTTAAGAATAATAAATTATATAATAATATCAGAAGGGGTTTTTATGGGGATTTAGCGTTTTTCTCGCTAGGCGAGTTCGTGGATGCGCACTGCTGAGGAGTCCCACAATAGGACGAAATGGTCATCCAGTGCTTCCAGGTTTTCCCTGGTGATCTACCTTCAATTGACTCACGCTTTCAACTATATAATAATAGTCTATAGGTCAAAATAAAGCTTACAATAAGAGGAATATAAATATACATAATCTAGTTACTTAATAGTTATACAGTAAGAATATATGTATAATATTAGTCCATTAATATCTCTCAGAAGTTACCCATAATCTCCGCTAGGATATAACAGTCACAACAGAGTATTTTACTTATCTATCATATATTGGATACACATACTTTGTTAAGTTCATAGTAAGACCTTATGAATCTATTGATAAGAAGTAACTCATAGTTATTCATCAATTGCTGTCATTTTGATAAGCTTATAACCGGTTGCTTGAGTTCTTCATAGAATAATTGAGTCATCAGTAAGTTAATGACTGAAGTTGAATGTGTATTATTATGTATCCCAAATCATTGAAAACCCTTGAAAACTCTAGCTTAAAGATATCGTAAACTTGACGGAATGTAAAAGTATTGCGCTCATAAGATGTATATTCATGAGACATTTTAAACCAGGGTAAGACACTAATTCGTCGGTCTTCGGTTTTCAATGGTTCTACAATTGATGACTGTTTGTGACAAACACTAATTGTTAGTAATGGATCTAAGTAAAGTGACTGATTATATTTTATTTTTAATTGTGCACAACTCCAACTCATTCTGCCCATCTATTGGAATAGGATTACCGATCGATGAAAATTGTAATTTCCCAATTAATCTGATTGTTACTCACCAATCATACTTCTTATTACTGTTGGGTAGGAATTTTACCAAACTATTCTAACTGGAAGTGCTTATTTCCTATTCATGTACTAAATAGATCAATTTACACTTCACAAACAGATTCAGTGATAAGTATCAGGTTTCTAATGTCTTACCTAATGGTTCTTCTCAGGTTCTGATTTAAGATTAGTACAGAACATACTTGAATAAGATACTTGTAAAGGGAAAGAAACCTTACACTATAATTAAACTTGTATATGTCTTTACAGGGTTGTAGAGGTTGTTGATTGTTAGTTGAGATCATAAACCTGTCGATGTCAAACTACTATTGAAAACCTAAAAGCACTGGACGTCCACTTTGTCGCAGCATAGGACTCCTCAGATGTGCGTGTTCACGATCCCGCACTAGAACTTCAGGTAGTTATCCGACGAAAACAATGAAAGATGGTTGCGCAGCATAGTTGATTGGTTGAAGTAAGACATTTACATCGTTGGACGCCTGCTCAGTGGTCTAGAGGTTATGTATTGGCACATGAGACGGAGGGTCCTTGTTTCGAATCCCGCGTGTAAGACATTATTACGAAATAGAACTTCTCCGACTTCATGTTGTTTACTTGTGATTCTACTCTGCTTATTATAACACATCATTGTACAACGGTTTTTACATTTCTTTCTCGCTAATCTTACACCTTGTCTTGTGTTCAAGCTTAATTGACTTAAAATACATCAATTCCAATGTATAGTATTGAAGTGAACAAGAACACAGGTGAGGACAATCGAGTGTCTAATCACAAATTACAGACTATCTCACTAAATTCTGATGACCATACAGTAAACAGTTAATTTGCAAACTATCAATCAGTTGTCCCAATCTTAACTGTTCCTTCTGCAAATATCAGTTCGTCTTCTCTGATTTCATTGTTCATGCACTTTCAGACAGATTGCGCTTCATTTCTGTTCTTTCCTTATCGATCTTCTGCCAAAGTACATTCTATGCCTATCACCATATACTATTTATGTGGATATAAGTAGACCACACCACAGTATTACTAATTCAATTGAAATATTTTTGTGTATCCCTCATATATTCCTTTAAGTAATCTAATACTTAAAGAATTATAATAGAAAGGCTTCAATATCCAGCTGTTGAAGATGATTATCTGTGTAGGTATACCTTGTCTTTGAAATATTCTATGAGATTCTTCAAATTAGATATATATTATCATTTTCATTGTACATAGAATAATTTTAAAACTGTTTTAATGTTAAGCAAAGATGGATAGTGACTAGCAGTGGAATTCAGTTTGATGCGCATTTCGTCCTATTTGGGACTCGTCAGCTGAATGACCTGCATTTCAGAGTTGATGTTCACTCTTGGACTCGAACCCAGTACCGTTCACTTCAAATGCCATCGCGTTATCCACTAACCTACTGAGTCTTGATAATCACTTGCTTGTGCAATGGGATGAATGTTTTAATGTTAATTGTAGTTGTACCTAAATTCCTTATTGATGTTTTAATGAATTCTGTATTTTTTTAAAAACATTATAATTAGCAAATAGACATCAATGATCCATACAGATGTCAACGTATTTGTACTCCAGAAAAATGTCGATGTATTGGAAGAAAAGGAATAGAAGTAAGTGAATTTGTATATTAAATTTGTATTACATTATGTTTTTGGTAAAATATTAATTGTATCAAAAGATTTTATATAGTTAAGATCATGAGTCAATTGAAGCTAGACCAACATGGAAAACCTGGAATCATTGGACGAATGTTTTGTCCTATTGTGGGACTCCTTAGCAGTAAGCATCCACGATCCTGCCTCGCGAGACTCGAACCCGGGACCTACCAGTCTCGCGCCAAAGCACTTAACCACTAGACCACTTAGCCGTCCGGCACCCAGCGGTGTTAATATCTATCAAAAAAATCAACCATTCAGTAACTAGTATAATCTTTTAATAAAATGAAGACGATCGTGAAATGTTTGAGGTGAAGTTATATATATTCATTGGTAACATTCACGTAACCTTCAGTGTGTGCTACTCTCCTTTGAATGAATTCATTAAGACATAGCAAAGAATTTCATGAATATAGGATATTGAAATCGTTAAATGTATTCTACTGACTAGAATTATCATCGCCAATAGTTCCATAAAGTAAACAATGTGCTAGTTTTTTTCCCCAGCTTAGACGTATGTAATATGTTGAGTGGTATGTGCAGACCCCTACCTTTTAAAAAATTTTCAAAGAAAGAACAAAAGTAAAAATTAATCTGACGTCTTAACAATCACATATAATGAACTTACGTTCAGTATCCAAACTGACTACTAACAATTTGAAACAACAGTAGCTCGAGAATAAGAGAAATTGATTTCCAAATCTAATCGATAAAGTAGGGATTCTGTGTTATATTTAGCTAGATCTAAAATTCCTTATGACTTACAAGAAAAACAGTTTTAGGAGCACCCTATGATTAAGATGGCAGGACAAAAAGATAAAGTTACAAGAAGTGTTTCCTTCCTATGGTGTATATTCTACCTGAAATACGACCTTATAAAACCTCATTCCTGATTTCCTTATTCATTTTCAATTCAACCAAATCATGTCATTACTGTTTCGTTAAATAATAATCACTTTTGTGTCTTACAAAGTTTTCTGAAGGGTTTAGGAACTTCACTGATGCTGCTTTTAGATCATTGTTACGTAACATCTTATCATCTATATTTCGAGAAGTTTGCTTGTGACCTCATAAAAGACTTTTCTACTTATAAATCTCTTAAATGAATTATTATCTATAGCTAATATAGTATATATTAAGATAATAAATCCCAAATAATATAAACCATGAGAAACTGATTAACTATGTAGAATATTTTATGACCCCTTATCTGACTTCGATTGGATCGTATGAATGATTGTTGTCAAAATATACATCCTGGCTATCCTCGTATATAATCATCGACTTAATCTACGTTAGTAAATATAATGGAATACGGAAATATGAGAATGAATTTCAAAGATGTTTATTTCACACAATCATTGACCTAGGCAGACGATCAGAGGAATGAAGTGAAACGAAATGAAGTGATACTCAGTGGAGACGTCATGTGATTCAACTCGATTTAATCAAGTGTTAATCAATATCTATAATCACACAAAAATAAGCTGGACTCGCCGTGTCCACCGACCCAGTTAAAGCGCTGGACATTCGCTTTTCATCCTTTCAATTTCGTAAACAACACTCCTGGCGCGAGAAGGCAGTGAGTAGGACTTCCGTGGTAGAGGCTATATACGCGTGGCCATGTGAGAGCATTTGGAGAGCGAGAACGGACTCTCCCCACTCTCGACCGTACCAGGGCATTTGGGGGCAATGGTCTATGTACTAATAATCTAATAAATAAATAAAAAGGGTTGATAATTTCATGGTTTATTTTCAACATTGCCAAGGACAGGGTTGGATGAAGAATACTGGTGTGCAGCCTATGCTCCTCCACGAAGGGTAACAGGAATAAGTAAGTATGTATATAGTTTAACTTGATCATCTTCGCCACGTTACAAATCATCAAAACAATTCAAGTGTTCATATTTCCTTGTCTCGTTTCTTGTTAACATATGAAGTATAACAAAATACTGTTTGGATTAGGAAGTTAAAAGTGATATCTAAAATCTATTTCTAGATTCAAAGTTATCTGAATGTATATTATTATGATGATGATTAACCATTACATATAACTTATATTTAAATCTATTTTATTGAATCAAAAAGGGACCATTTGGTCCTGTTGGAGCTCCAGGAGAAATTGGTTTCATTGGTGAACTTGGACCACCAGGTAATCCAGGAACAAAAGGTGAAAAAGGTGATACTGGTCAATTAGGAAGACAAGGATTTAAAGGTGAACGTGTAAGTATGAATATTTTCTGTTTTAACAAACATATATGTATACACATCTTGTTGTGCTAACGAGGTATGGCAACTTGAACGGATGCATATATGTGCCTGGTCCTATGTTGTAGCTGACTGGCTGACTATATGTATACAACAAATTAGTTATTTACTTTTGCATTCTTGTGTAAATCTAAGTTAAAGATGTACTTCTGTTACATGACTTACTTCTTCATATTAAAGGAAGCTATGAAATAATTACTTATTCTATACATTATTAGACCCTACCTCACTCACTTTAATAATTGAATATCGATAATATCATGAACCAAAATTCAAGAAGATTTGTTTAGTTCCAATAACATTGAAGAGCTTATTAACTCTGGTACAATGTTCAGTAGCATATATCAAGAAGAAAGTGGAATGCCTGCTGAAAGAAGATTGAATTGAAGAGAACAGGAACATAAACAGAGAGAAAATGTATTAACAATTTGCATTGATTGGTACAAACCTACTGTATGAAGGTATGATTCAAAATTTTCAGTAGAAATGTGATCGACAGCCTAACATGATGACTTCCATTTTAGCAGAATCTCATCATAACCCGAGAGTGAAATCAGTTTTATAAAGCCCTTATAAATTATAAAGTAATAGGAAGATATTTTACGCAATTTTAAAACTCTTAAACAGATTTGAAGTTCATTTACGTATGAAGTCATTAGTTTAGGTTGCTATAACGCCTTGGACTAGGAAAGAATCTTTGTTCCATACTTTCTTGTATTCCGTACTTTTTAAATAAAATCAATCACCGACTCATTCGAGTTAAAGACCGGTGTTAGACAAGGTTGCTTGATTTCACCCTTTTTCTTTCTCCTGGTGATCGACTGATTCATGAAGACGTCAACATCTGGAGGGAAGCACGGGACACAGTGGACAGCTAAGATGCAGCTGGACGATTTAGACTTTGCAGGTGATCTGGCTCTTCAATCACACACGCAATAACAAATGCAGGAGAAAATGACCAGTGTAGTAGCAGCCTCAGCAGCAGTAGGTCTCAATATAAACAAAAGGAAAGGCAAGACTCTCTGATACAATACAACATGCACCAATCAAATTACACTTGATGGAGAAGCTCTAGAGGATGTGAAAACCTTTACATATGTGGGCAGCAACATTGATGAACACGGTGGATCTGATGCAGATGTGAGGGCTCTGATCGACAAAGCAGGAGCAGCTTATTTACAACTGAAGAACATCTGGAACTCAAAACAATTGTCTGTCAATCAACAACAACAAGATCAGAATTTTCAATACAAATGTCAAGACAGTTCTACTATGTGGGGCAGAAACCTGGAGAACCACGAAAGCCATCATCCAGAAGATATAGCTGTTTATTAACAGTTGTCTACTCAAAATACTTCGGATCCGTTAGCCAGACACTATCAGCAACATTTTACTGCGGGAGGGAACAAACCAGATGTCAGTGGAGAAAGAAATCAGGAAGAAGCGCTGAAAGTGGATAGGATATACATTGAGGAAAGCACCCAACTGTGTCACAAGACAAGTCTTTACATGGAATCTTGAAGGCCAAAGAAGAAGAGAAAGACCAAAGAACACATTATGCCGAGAAATGAAGACAGACATGAGAAGAATGAACAACCATTAGATAGAACTAGAAAGAAAGGCTCAGGACAGATTGGGTTTGAGAATGCTGGTCGGCGGCCTATGCTCCATTGTGGGTAACAGGCGTAAGTAATTAAGTAATTCATAATAAAGGAAATCAGTTTAAACAATCAAAATCTATATAACAATCATCGTCATTTGCTATATATCAATTGTATTATAAAACATTACAAATAATATAGAATATGTAATTCTACTTTCTAAACGCTATTCCCACTTACTTCATTCAAATTATATATCTGCAAAACACCAACAGTTACAACTACATCAACGATTTCTGCAATTTAGAAGTTTGAAACGGATATAGACCTTCAGAAAAATTTGTATAGATGATTAAAAAGGCCTATAAAATTTGATTCGAAAGAGTTTTCAAATTATACTGAGTATCGAATCTTGTTAGCATATAACGAGCGACCATAAAAGTAGGGACAACCAAATGTATCTAAATACAAAGTTACATAATCTCTTATTAAAATCCGTGAACAATAGAGTAAATATGCAACGGTGGATAGTGGCTAGCAGTGAAATCCAGGACGCGCGTTTTGTCCTATTTGGGACTCGTTATGTGAATGTACCTGCATCTCAGAGTTGATGTTGACTGTAGGACTCGAACCCAGTACCGTTCGCTTCAAATGCCATTGAGTTATCCACTCACCTACTGAGTCCTGATAGTCACTTGCTTGTGTAATGGGATGAAGTTTGAATTCGCTTTGAGGGATTCGAACCCAGTACCTTTTGAGTCCCAGAGTGAACATCAACTCTGAGATGCAGTTACACCAATCTGACGAGTCCCAAATAGGACGAGACGAGCGTCTTGGATTCCACTGCTAGCCACTATCCACCATTGCTTATAATGCCTGTGAACCAAGGCTATATCGAGGCAATACGCACAGTATGCATGATATGCCAATAAGAAACTGATCAATTGCAGTCCTAAACATCAATGGGAAGATTCAAACAAATAATACCAAGTGAATTCATATAGTAAATACTTCATTTGCAAAACATCCATCCATCGTCTCAGAATCTGTTTTTCCTTCATTTCCATACTAATCACTCTCTTTACTCGTTCTCTTCTATTCAATCTACTCATCTGTCTACCACTATACATTCCGATTTCGATTGGTGATACATACTACTTATATCTGTCGATATCAGTAGCACATAACACAAGTTAATAAAATGTCATTTGAGATTTATAGGACAACTTATCTTTTTTTGACTATTGAAATTTATTGTTTCTTTTTTTCAGGATGAAAATATATTTTATATTTTATTAAAGGTTATTGATGCTAATAGTAACTGAATTAGGGGACAGTGACTATAAAAGGTTTACTTGTAAATTGGTTAGAGATTACCTGTTGTTTACAAAATGATACATTTTTTAATACTCATTCTCTTTCATTATAACACTATAGGGCTATTTGTATTTTTTTTCTTTTGATTGTATCGTTTAGGGTCCACAAGGACCTCCTGGATATCCTGGTCAACATGGATTCGATGTAAGTATTCATTATATACTTTGACTTCATTTATATGCAAAAGTCATTTGTCAACTTGTTCACAAGGAAGAGAGAAGTGACATCATTAGATACAAAAAAGCAACATATAATATCAAGTTTAAATGGTTATCAATCAAACTGAATAAGAAAATTGTCATTCGTTTATGATCACATTCAACTATAACGATTGTAGATCAGAAGGTGTTTTTGTGGATATGTCAGTATTTTCATAGTTGAAATCATGAGTCAATTGAAGCTAGACCACCATGGAAAACCTGTAAGCACTGGACGGCCATCTCGTCCTATTAGTTTTTCGATTGTTTCGATAGTGTAATAAGAGGAGACGAAGATTATCAGAACTATGTGGTGATATATTAGCGCAATATATTTCGAACAATCTGATCACACATAATATACTTGTTAAGAACATTTTGTTCTCACCTTAAGCCTACCATGGTAATATTAGCTTATTATCCAGAGTGAATAGGTTTCAAAACACTATTACCAGTGTAGTCCAAACCACGTCTGTCGTGAGATATCAACTCACTGAAGTCAATTGGAGAACGTTTGCTCAACTTCGTGGATCAGTTGAAGTTAGACATTAACACCGTTGGATGCCGGCTCAGTGGTCTATCGGTTAAGGTCTCTGGTTCGAGATTGGTAGGTCGTGAGTTTGAATCTCGGGAGTGTGAAATCGTGGATGCGCACTGCTGAGGAGTTCCACAATAGGACAAAACGATCATCCAGTGCTTCCAGGTTTTCCATGGTCGTCTAGCTTCAACTGACTCGCGATTTCAACTATGCAAATGCTAAATCTCCACAAAATCCCTTCTGATATTATTATTATCCTTGTCTCGTCTTACCCCCTATTTCCAGTCTAGTTGGCCTTTTATTTGTATATATAAATGTTCTTAACAAGTACACTATATATGATCAGATTGTTCGAAATATATTGTGTTAATATATCAATCACATAGTTCTGATAATCTTCATCTTCTTATTACACTATATTGAAATTTATCGAAGGGACTAATTACTTTATAATGATTGTAACGACAACCAAACCAGTAACTTTTAGATCATTAATCTAACTGTCAATGAATTAAACTGAAAAGATTTTACTAAAAGATGATCATCATCAAGTTTTACTTTCAATTTATTGGATCTTACTTATTGAACTGGATTATCAGTGTTTCTCATAGTAATCGAAATTTAGTATCATTAAGATTTATTGATTATAAATTATTAATTTAATTAATAATTAAACAAATGGACTAATTTTTCAGGACTGATAAGTATTCAAAATTGCTCATACTGTTTTTGTGTATCACTGTTCCAATCGATAATTCACTCCTCTCTAATTGGCGTGGATAATCACAACATGTATTAAACAGGACACACACACACACACACTCGAGATAACACAACCAATCCACGAAATTGAGCAGTCGTCCACCATTGTCTTCAGTGAGTTACTATCTCAATACAGACCTGGTTGAACTTCACTAGTTACTACTTCTCACTAGAACTCCAGGAAATATCTCTTAAAGCCAGTCACTAGTGACCATGCGATAAATATATGACATATTGTAAAGATATTTATGGAAGATTTTAACAGAATGTAGCAAATTTGCAGTTAGTTCACTTGTGGAGTCTAAAATCTTATCTTTTAGATAGATATTAGTATGGAAAAAGAAAACTCTAAAATTCATGTTTGGATGCCTTATTCTTGTAAACTACCATTAGATTACTTAAACTTTGATTATGAGAATGAAGGACTTTGGGTGTGTCAGTAGAATTATAGTCAATTCATCAATAGATTATTCTATAATTTTGGATCGTTGAGAATACCTCTAAATGTAGATCTTGTAAATCAGCCTCCCAGAAGTAAATAAACAATTTCGCCTTCTATATATTTTATAGTCACTAACTACAGATGGTTTGGTAAAATGATCAAGTAAACATCAATTTTATAGATTCATAACAGAATACTAAACAATATGTATATACATATGATGTCATTGATGTTTATGATACTTTCCAAATCTACTCAATATAGGGTTATCCTGGTTTCATGGGGGCCAAAGGAGACAAAGGTGATGCCGGTTGTTATGGTGATCCGGTAAGTGATTAGTTACAAGATAGTAACTAAATATATTTCTTTTTTTAGTGAATTTTATATCTGTATGTTGCTTTTTCTTTATAATTTATATTATGTAGCTGTAAATAATTCCCCAAAATCAATAGCTTTCTAAGTGTTCGACATTGGATGCTGACCACATTTGTTTAAGTGGACTTGTTTAACTGAAGGCTTTCGATCATGCATCCGTACCAGATCCCGTTACGAATTAGAGTGGGACACAGCTCCTACGTTCACTAGCCAGATTAGAGCAAACGCTTCTTCATAACGTATCAAATATATCTTTCCGATCTCTTCGCATCTGATTTCTGATTTCGATTGGTTGGGGAGAGCTTCGAATATAGAAGGTGTTACTGGTTGCTAGTTGTCAAACTAGAATACTAGTAACTTCAATTAATTATACCTTTTAAAGGTGTGTTAATTTAGTATGATAATATAATTCAACAGAATATGGTCAATAAACAAGATACGCCTATAGAAACACACTCAACTAATAATTATCTGGTTAACTGAACTTGATAAGAAGTTAGATTATCTCAACAATAGGGGAAAGTGTTTAAAGGTTTCCATAAATAAACGTTATCTTCAATTAAAGTCGATTATTTTTGTTTATTTAAACATACTACTCACAGTAGGTTAAAATGTATGTCCACTTTTTTAACTGCTAGCCATAATAGTGATTGTGACTGAAAGCAATACAGAGGTAATCTGTAAGGGTTGCACATATACCAATAAAAGACTGTTCAGTTACAGTCCTAAACCTTAATGGGAAGATTCGACCATTCAATACTATAAGGAACTAAAGTGAAAACATGGTAAGCAGAGATGGATAGTGGCTAGCAGTGGAATCCAGGACGCGCGTTGGGAAGGTCGATGGGAAGATCCAAACAAACAATACTAAGTGAATTTAAAGTGACAACAGTTTGAAAAATAATAGTTAAGCATCTATTCACATTTATCTGAATGTTTAACAAGAATTTCAAGCTAAATGTTTAACTATTATTAGGTAGTATTTCTAACATAACTAATATCTGTAGATTGATGAACTCATAAAGTGACGACATCTAATGAGGATAACAATAAAAAAGATGTTTAACTTGAAATTTCGAATAATTTGGTTTGGTTTTTTTAGTGAGGTAAGGTAATTGGTCAAATGAAACCGATCAACTGAAATATCACGAAATTCAATCACTTATGTTAACATTCCCTTATCGTTCATATTAACCTCCCAGTTGGTCCTTTAAAGTTAGAAAGAGAATGTTAACATAAGTGATTGAATTCAATGATATTTCAGTTGATCGGTTTTATTTGACCAGTTATCTTATCCTAGGACCGCCGAGTAAGTAATGCAGTCGTCAGGAAACTGGTACTTGGTAAGGATGGCCAATCAATTGATGAGGTAGTGAAACTTCATCAACTGAAATTACTGGGACACGTGTTACGTATGCCCAACCACCGACAGTCTCGACGTGCAATGTTTTATGGTGTAGGAGTAGGTTGGGAGAAAGCTAGGGACGACCAGACCAAAACGTGGCACAGGTTCACGAAGTCACTGACAATTGGACTGAGCAATGTTGGTATGTGTAGACGACCTGGTTGGGATCCACGAGATCATAGCAACCGATGATTAGAGACCTTGAATGACATAGCTCAAAATCGTTTGCAATGGCGAAGGTGCATCCACTGTTTGTGTTCTCCCCAGTTCTTATCTTCTGAATTCTTCATATCCCTATCCTTTTTCTCCTTTCAAATTTATTTCACTGGATTATACTACTTCGATAACATCTTCAAACCCTAATCTTTCGGATTACTGCTTATACTGTCACTATTTCTACCACTATGGGATTTGAATGGACGACTGCATCTCTGTATTAATGTGGTATAGCAACTCGGACTGATGTACGTACGTACGGAGTTGTACGTTGTGACTGACTGATTAACTTTTAAAGTTAATCAAATCACTTACAATATAAATAGTTAATAAATATTTATATTATCTTTCATAGGCTAAACTAATAATGATACAACTTCAGTATTTTAAGAATCTGAATGATATTCTAGGTTTTTTAATGTGATCATGAACTGATCAATGTAAGATCATCACTGAAAGCCTGAAAGCACTGGATGGCCTTTTTTGAGACTCCTCAGTAATGTTTCTAGGTTTTCAATAGTAATCGGTTGATGATTGATCGGTTCATGATTTAAATTAAATTCAACAATCTGTACAACACTATACTGATTGTAGTTTTTGTTAAGTAGAATCAAAAAGAAGTTTGTAAATAACTGTTGACGTGAAGAGAACAAAAAAAGGTAACGTTAATGAATCACTATATTTATCTTTACAAACATATTTTATTTAATCTGTTATCTTAATTTCAATAGTTGAAATCATGAGTCAATTGAAGCTAGACCACAGCGGAAAACCTGGAAATACTGGACGGCCGTTTTGTCCTATTGTGGGACTCCTCAACAGTGCTCATCCAGGATCCCGATTCGAATACAGGACCTATCAGTTTCGTGCTTGAGCGCTTAACCACTAGACCACTTAGACGGCATCCAACAGTGTTAATGTCGCGAGTCGGGATCGTGCATGTTCACTGCTGAAGAGTTCCAAAATAGGACGAAACGGTCGTCCAGTGCTTCCAGGTTTTTCATGGTGATCTAGCTTCAATTAACTCATGATCTCAACTATTAAAATTACTGTAATATCCAGAAAACCCTTTTTGATGTTATCTTAATTCTATTCAATAATATTACTTTCATTAAATTATATCAGTATTTATTTTCATGTTGTGTATTTAGTCTTTGTTTTTAATGTTTTATTTCAATAGGGAGAAAATGGAATGCCTGGTGATTCTGGAAGACCAGGAATAAAAGGTTTACCTGGATTTCCTGGTAATAAAGGTACTAAAGGAACTCCAGGTTGGGCTGAAAGAGGTACAAATGGATTCCCGGTAAGAATAAATACAATTTGTTTTCTTTTTTCAATAATAACTTATATTTCTGGGATATAATCAATTAGATTGTAGAGACTGAGAACACAATTAGGGACAATCAAATGCATTTGAATGTAACCATACAGTAAATAGTTCATTTGCAAAATGTCAGTCAATTGTCTCAGATTTCATTGTTCTTTCATTTCCACATCAATCACTCTTTGTTCTTGTTCTCTTCTCTTTGATATTCTTAACCCTCTATCTACAGGGTTTTTATTTTCGATTGATGTTTACATACTACTTATATCTGTCGACCTCAGTAGCACATATCACAATATTCGTTTTTATCATGAGAAATTGACTGAGAATATAGGACCATTGTTTAATTTTTATTGTATAGTTCTGAAGAAATTAATTTAAGGACGAAACACATTTCTTATAAATTATTTCCTTCAGTAATGTTACTTTGTTAGAGAAACATCTTTAAAAGTAGTTGTCCACATAATTACTAGAGGTTCATTTAGTTTTGACAACTAGATAATTGATATTAATGTATATTATGGTATTTAAAGTGCTCAATATTCTGCTATTGTTTCATAATCTGTAATTATGAATAAGTACAATTTCTTCACAATGATTAGGTATATTTTTGTAAATTGTTTAAACGGTATAAAGGAATTAAGTATGATAGAAATCAGATGAAGAAATGGTCAATGTCAATCTATTTCTAATTATAAAAGAAACTATCATTAATAAGTGTTGGCGGGAAATAAACCGGATTAAGGCATGTTATTTGCATGATCGTGACGGCGAATGCTGAATGGCTAATTGTAAACCAATCAGCTCTGGCAGATTATTGGATAAGAATCTAGAAGCTTCTTATGCATATACTATAAATATATGAACGTTTTTCCAATGATTGATTGCTGTTCACCTACCCTTGTTATTGTGAATACAAATTCGTCCCTGTACAACGAGTTCTGATTTTGGAGTCTTGTCGAGTGTCATTGTATAATAATACTAAGCAATAGGAATAGCTGGGACATTTATTAGCAAAAAAATTATAACAATAAGGGTGTAAAAAGTAAGCTTCTTGTTATGAATTTATGTCCGGCTTTTTATCACGTGGTTTATCCACCAATCGAAATACGACTTTTCTAATCTTAGCACTGTGCTGAATCAATGACGTTCGACCAGTATGAGTAGTCTAACGTCCTTATTCGTCCCTTGTCCGTCTAGCCCTTCCAATTCAGTCCAGAACACCAATTACAGATTCTGCTTTATGAATCATTTATTTCAAGCATACTCTGTTTATATACCAGACAGATAGACCACATCACACCATAAAATAGAGAATAATATTTGTGCAGCATCAAGTCAAATGTGGCTGTGAACGTGTGATACAATAATCAATAAACTGAATATAATTCAGGAACAGTGAATCGTATAGTGATAATCCGTAGGTCGAAATGAAGCTTATAATAAGATGAATATGGATATACACAATCTAATTACTCAATAGTTATGCAATAAGAATATATATAGAATAATCGTCCATTAATAGGTCCCGGAAGTTATCCTTACTCATGTCTTCTCTACGATATAACACTCCTCAGTTAAATAGTGAATATAAACTGATGAGAAATCTCATATAAGTACGAAACTCTTAGTTCAATACTTTGTAGTATTCAATGATTAAATAACCAAAATCAGTTCATGATGTAAATTAAAAAAGATAATTAAAGAAAACAAAAGTAGTGTGAATGGGTCTATACTTCTGTGAGAAACTTCAAGTAATCTAATTAATGGAGCTTGTCTCATGTTTCATAGATTACCTCGTATACTAAGTTTTAAGCTTTTTGTTTCTTTTACTTAATCACATCAGTGATTTTGAAAATCACGTCCTTCTCTTTCGTAATTATAAGTTACTTACTTACTAAGTTACGCCTGTTACTCGCAATGGAGCATAAGGTAATTATAAGTTAAATATCTAAAATTTATCAGGTTTAAAATGTATCTCATCTTGAACTAACATTAGGTAGAGAACTATCAAAAATAAGGAATCTTTAAGATGATGAAGAAGATTTGTAGTTCAGGTGGATGATTTTGATGGAGTGCTCTGGCGCGAGACTGATAGGTCCTGGGTTCGAACCTCTTGAGACAGGATCGTGGATGCGCACTGTTGAGGAGTCCCACAATAGGACGAAACCGCCATCCAGTGCTTCCAGGTTTTCCATGGTGGTCTAGCTTCAATTGACTCATGATCTTATCTATGTAAAACTGATGGAGTTTTGTTTGATCTCAAAGAACAGAACATTTCAGAGAATAAAAGTCTATCAAAAAGGTATCGTTAAATAATTTTTTTACTTCTAACATTGAGACTTAACAACTAAATGAATGCATAATCTTATACATATGGTCTATTTATATAAAATAGTTTTATATCATATTGAGTTAAAATCTAATAATTCACAGGTTCAACTTCGCCTAATCCATAATATAGTTCAATATGGTTTTAGATAACTAAAAGAGATAACAGACCAGTGGAGTTCAAACCACGTCTGTTGTGAGATAGGAACTCACTGAAGACAATTGCTGAACGGTTGCTCAACGTCGTGGATCAGTTGAAGTTAAACATTAACATCGTTGAATGCCAGCCGGCTTAGTGGTCTATCGATTAAGGACTCTGGCTCGAGACTAGTAGGTCCTTGGTTCGAATCTCGTGAGTGCGGGATCGTGGATGAGCACTGCTGAGGAGTCCCATAGTGGGACGAAACGACCGTCCAGTGCTTCCAGGTTGTCCATGGTGGTCTGTCTTAAACTGACTCATGATTTCAACT
This sequence comes from Schistosoma rodhaini, assembly GCA_944470415.2. Taxonomy (NCBI): domain Eukaryota; kingdom Metazoa; phylum Platyhelminthes; class Trematoda; order Strigeidida; family Schistosomatidae; genus Schistosoma; species Schistosoma rodhaini. The sequence goes on from OX104036.1 coordinate 81,077,640, forward strand.
AAGAAAATACTAAATCTCCACAAAACCTCTTCTGATAAAACAGATAAGATATCTAATACTTCTACTAATTCAAATGGTTTTTGATAGTTGAGATCATGAGTCAATTCAAGCAAGACCACCATGTTTTTTTATTTATATCAATCATTAAAGTCAACTTCTTAAGTTATACTCTCAGTTAGTCAATTCAAACAATCAATTTTTACCATAAAAATAATATTGGCGGGTTTGTTTTTGTTTAAAATAGGGGCCACGTGGAGATCCTGGTCCGATGGGAGATTATGTAAGTTTCTTCACTATCATATTTTATGTTTGAAAATGATATGATCCAAGATATGTTTGCAAATTTTCTTTTAGTTGTTGATTCATCATTATAATCATATAGTAATTGTCCGCTTCTCATGAAAGATATTCAAGCAAGTTTCTATTTGTTAAACAAAAAGAATATTTGAATTCACTTGGTATTGTTTGTTTGAATCTTCCCATTGATATTTAGAACTGCAACTGGTCACTCTTTTATTGGCATATGTGAATACTGTGCATATTGCCTAGATATAGTCTTAATTCACAAGCAATATAAGCAAAGATGATCGGTGGGTAGCAGCGAAATCCAGGACGCGCGTTTCGTCCTATTTGGGACTCATGAGCCGGGTGTACCTGCATCTCAGAGTTGATGTTCACTCTGAGACTCAAAAGGTACTGGGTTCGAATCCCTCGAAATGAATTCAAACTTCACCTCATTGCACAAGCAAATGACTATCAGGAGTCAGTAGCTGAGTGGATAACGCAATAGCATTTGAGGCAAACGGTACTGGATTCGAGTCCTACAGTCAACATCAACTCTGAGATGCATGTACATGCAGCTGACGAGTCTCAAATAGAACGAAACGCGCATCAAACTGGATTCCACTACTAGCCACTATCTATCTTTGCTTATAATGCTTGTAAATTAAGGTTATATCGAGGCAATACGCACAGTATGCATATATGCCAATAAGAGACTGATCAGTCGCATTACTAAACATCAATAGGAAGATTCAAACAAACAATACTAAGTGAATTTAAGGAACGGTTATGGTTTACATATTACTGTTACATTGTAAATAATCTTAATAATACTGTAGTAAGAAAGATCTCGGTAATCGTTACTTTTTTGTAATCATTAATAAGTCATAATATTACTGATTTTTATTGAACATTATAACTAAACATATAGTATTATTATTATATATTCAAATGGTTATCTCAAGTAGAGGATCATTTTATGGAATCAGTTCTATTCCATAGACAATGATTGAATTTTGTTGTGTAAAGGTGTAGTTTTATGTATTGTCAACTATATTCTAGTTTACTGGTATGAATCCCTTTTTTTCTCGGTATTTAGGGTTTACCTGGTCAACCTGGTCCAATGGGTGATGCAGGCAATCGTGGTTTAACAGGTTTAAAAGTAAGTATTTACATTTTTTTTCATATTTCTCTGTGTAATTTGTAGATGTTTTTTCGGATGATTTACGAATAGTCAAAGATAAAATTAAGCATTAAGAGATTATGGTGTTTGTTATGACTTTATAAAAGAAATATGTTGCCAATTCATTAGGATTTTATGTACGGCTTTTTATCACGTGGTTTATCCACCAATCGAAATATGACTTTTCTAATCTCAATACCGTGCCACTCAATGACGTTCGACCAGTATGAGTAGTCTAACGTCCTTATTCGTCCCTTGTCCGTCTAGCCCTTCCAATTCAGTCCAGAACACCAATTACATATTCTGCTTTATGAATCATTTATTTCAAGCATACTCTGTTTATATACCAGACAGATAGACCACATCACACCATAAAATAGAGAATAATATTTGTGCAGCATCAAGTCAAATGTGGCTGTGAACGTGTGATACAATAATCAATAAACTGAATATAATTCAGGAACAGTGAATCGTATAGTGATAATCCGTAGGTCGAAATGAAGCTTATAATAAGATGAATATGGATATACACAATCTAATTACTCAATAGTTATACAATAAGAATATACATAGAATAATCGTCCATTAATAGGTCCCGGAAGTTACCTGTACTTGTGTCTTCGCTAGGATATAACAGTGTTATGATTATTTCAGTTGGGAGACAAAAGTCACCTTAAATGAAATTACGATTTGATTAAAGGTAATGAAATGTCAACATAACAAATGAATGTACTGAATTTTTAACGGATAATGTGTAATACTGGTGAATTAAGGATCATAAGACCTCATGATATTTTAAGATGAATATAGATGATAAGAAATACAGGTGTACGGTAGAAAGTAAAACTATTACAAAAAAAGTGATCGTGAAAACCTTCCTGGTACACCTAAATATAGCTTTGAGCTGAGCATAACTGATGCTTCTGTTATATAATGAAAATGGATACTTGTATCGTTCGGTGATATTGAGTTTGATTTTAAAGGTAATATTGGATACTGAGTTCGATCCTACATGAGTATGGTTTTTGATATTGGGATCTTTGATACCTGTTAGTAATTTATCCACATTAAATTCATACGAATAATTGACCTAAGCACTTTAGGTATTGAGTTTCCTATCAGTATAATACATAAATTGCAACACAAAACGATATCAGATAAGGTTTATTTCATGCAAAGTTGTCCTTACCCAAGGCAAGCAAACAGATAAAGTACGGATGAATTAATTACTCAAAAGAAAGTCATGTAACTGTATGTATGAGTCACTATACTATGGTGAACAAGAACTCAAATGGGGACAATCGAACCTATTTCAACACGAAATTACAGAATCTCTTAGTAAAATCTAAGAATCATACAGTAAATACTTCATTAGTAAAATGTCAACCAATCGTCTCAGATTTCATTGTACCTTTGTTTCCACACCAATCATTCTCTGTTCTCGTTCTCTTTTCATATTCGACTAGTGATATGTACTACTTATATCTGTCAACATCAGTGCTTATTTAGCCTGTATGAAATAATACAATCTATATGAATAACATATGACATTGTTAACCACGTTTACCTTTGTTTAGATATACTGGGAAGTGCTCAATTATAGATAGGCAAATGTTCCTCGATCAACGATCTACATACCTAACTTCACAAAATGGTTTCCCGTTTTTATATATTCAATTTTCCTTTTGTTATAAAGACTACTGGTGTTTTATAGCATGTCTTAAACAAAACGTTGAATCTATCCTTCATAATATTTAATTTTAATATACGGAGTAATTGGTAATTGCCGTAAATTTCATACAGGAAAAAAATCCACTCTTATGTCTTGAGGACCCTCTGACTTGGCCAATTACATCTCCGACCAACACCATTAACCTCGAGTCAGCAGCTAAGTACTTACTGGTGCATTGTTCGTATGCTCCTCTCTATGCCCTGCCTTCGGGTTCAAAAGTCGGCAACCAACCTCCACTCAGTAATTACACGGCAAAATTACAATTAATGATAACCCAAAACTTAGTTCTAACTTTTAAAATATCCATTCAGACATAACAATCATCAACATCATTCGACTAACTAAAATTAGCCATTCAAAGTAAAGCACAACTAGATGTGTAGCCAAGTTATTTGCCAATTTATATTCATGACAAAGATTAAAATAACTTATTAATTACCATTTGATTTCTAGTTTGTAGATAAATACAAACTAATAACTAAGATAACTAACATTGATTATGAAACTTTAGACTATTTTTCTAGTAACTGACTGAAGCTGTACATTAAATTACCTATAAAACTCTTGCTCTGGTTGTTAGAAGAGGCATCGGCCTCATGACTCCCGAAAAATCTCGGCTTTTATCATAAGGCGTCATAATTCTTCATTCAACTCCCAGGGAAGAGTTTAAATGGTTTGAATATTTTTTTTCTGGTTAGCGATTTTTTAGCCAGTAAGTTTTCTACGGGATGGGGTCGTTAACCCCATGCCCAACCCTCCTCCTTTATCCGGGCTTGAGACTGTCAGTAACCCCCGGAGTAGCTACAGACTACAGGAAGGCTACAGGAAGACCCAGGACAAAGTGGGTTGGAGAATGCTGGTCTGAGGCCTATGCTCCATTGGGAGTAAGAGGCGTAATTAAAGTTAAGTAAGTTAAGCACATTAAATTAAGATAGATTATAATTTGTTTTCCAAATTCTCATTTTACAAGTAACCGTCATAATGATTGTACAATTTCTTGTTCTGTATAGGGATTTAAAGGAGCACATGGTTCTCCTGGTATAAAAGGTCGTCCAGCAGCACCTATTACCATCGAAGGTCAAAAGGGTGATAAAGGTCAACGTGGTCTACGTGGCAGTGATGGTTATCCTTGTACATTGGATATACATGCTCAGATTGGACCACAAGGTCCTCAAGGCCCAATTGTAAGTTTAAATAATTAAAATATTTTTGTTTAAAACGTGACTATGTTTCCTGAACATTATAAACTCTATATCACACATTATTACTTTTGACAGGGTTTTAAAGGAGATAAAGGAGATCGTGGATCAATTGGAGACTTTGGAGAAGCAGTAAGTGAACCTTCTAAAAAAGACTTTATTAAATATTGTTTTGTGAATTCTACTAAACATTCATTTTATAAGCACATAATAATGAACCATATATGTGTACAGAATTATGATACCAACGCAGAAGTTACGTTTTCTTATAAGGAAATACAAATAGTGACAGAAACTTATAGAGCATCAATCTTTAAGTAGTTAGTGTTGGATACTGAACCGAGTTCTAACCAAGTTTAATCTCTATGAGATAATGAAGTTGATATTGTTCAGTAACAAAAAACATAATCTGTTAATCAGACATTACAACTAGAAAAGCACTAGGAATTTGATCTGTACACAAAAATTAAAATCAAAATACACGATTGGATTGGTTGAAGTTAGACATTAACATCATTGGATGCCGGCCGTCTCAGTGGTCTAGAGGTTAAGCGCTCGTGTACGAGACTGATAGGTCCTGGGTTGGAATCTCGCTAGTCGGGATCGTGGATGCGCATTGTTGAGGAGTCCCACAACAGGACGGAACGGCCATCCAGTGCTTTCAGGTTTCTCATGTTAGTCTAGCTTCAATTGACTTAACTATATAAGATTACTCAAATCTCCACAAAAACACGTTCCTATATTGTATCTGACGAAAAATTGGATTAGACAAAAAAATACATAGTTACTTTACCTATCGGACTTTAGCATTTATTGACAACAATTTAATGAACCTGTTATCACCATAACAATAAGATTAGCAGAATAAAAATAGTATTTTCAGGCAAGTTATTTGTACCCTAGTTGCATCAGGATTGAATTTGAACAAAACAAGGATGAGACGAATGTTAGTCGGTAGCAATTAGCAATAGTCTCACAATAACACAGACTTAAAAAAGTTGAGAATAATGGTGCACGGTATTCTAAATAATTAAGAGATATTTACTGAAAGCCATGAAGGTTCTTTGCTTAATCCTGTTAATGTGAATTACTGTTAGGTTTTAAATTGTTTCTATGAACAAACGATTATCAATGATTCTTCAGTAATGCAAATTACATTGAAATTTTCATAGTTGGAATCATGAGTCAATTGAAGCTAGACCACCATGGAAAACCCATAAGCACTGGACGGCCATTTCGTTTTATTATGAGACTCCTCAGCAGTTGAAGTTGGGTATTAACACCATTGGATACCGGCCGGCTCAGTGGTCTCTGGGATAAGAGCTCTGACTCGAGACTGGTAGGTCCTGGGCTCGAATCTCGCGAGTGCGGGATCGTGGATGCGCACTGTTGAGGAGTTCCATGATAAAACGAAACGGCCGTTCAGAGCTTCCAGATTTTCCATGTTGATCTATCTTCAATTGACTCATGATTTCAACGATGAAAATACTAAATTCTACACAAAACCTCCTCTGATCTACATTGAAATTATTTAATAATTTAGATAGCATTCCATTTTTCATTTATATTCATAATTTACCACAGTATTTTATTTTATTTTTTAATAAGGGTTTTGATGGACCTCCTGGAATCGCTGGTGAAAAAGGTCTTCCTGGTCGTCATGGTGATAGAGTATGTTCAATGTTTGTTGTTTTTTTAAATAAGTCGGTTATGAATAAAGAGGGGAAAACACAACATTTTAACCATAAACATTGAAATCCTCTTTAGATTTAAAGATGTTAAAGAGTTTTGTGGAAGCTCATTATTTGACCGTCAGTGTAAATATCTTTAATGTGTATTGACAACATCATTATGATAAACACTGATAATGGATTCAATTCATAAACGAGCTAAAGAATAATTCATTTGTGTTAGTTGTTTAAATATTCCCATTAACATTGAAGACAGCAATTGGTCAATATCGTTCGAGTTCTATTGTAGGAAAATTCCAGTATATTCTGTTTATCTGTCAATGATAAGTTGTCAGGTGTATAAAAAGTGGTGCAATATATAAAAATGTAACAATTCAGTTTTAACAACGATACTGAACAGTTATGTGTCACAGATATACAGCCTGATTTGGTGCAGTCAAATAGTATAAGTATCCTGTCAAGCGAAGAATGTAATTTTATTTATGAACAAGTCATGTTCACTAGTGACTGACTTCAAGAGATATTTCATGGAGTTCTAGTAAGAAGCAATGACTAGTGGAGTTCAACTAGGTCTGTTGTGAGATATCAACTCATTGAAGACAATTGGTGAACGGTTGCTCAATCTCGTGGATTGGTTGAAGTTACACATTAACACCGTTGGATGCCGGCCGTCTCAGTAGTTTAGAGGTTAAGCGCTCGCACACGAGACTGATAGGTCCTGGGTTGGAATTTGGCGAGTCGGGATAGTGAATGCGCACTGCTGAGGAGTCCCACAATAGGACGAAACAACCGTCCAATGCTTCCAGATTTTCCATGATAGTCTAGCTTCAATTGACTCATGATTTCAATTATAAAATTCAAGAATGACCAATCAAATAGGGAATTAAAATGGTAACCACCAAAACAAAATAAGATTGACATAGTCAGGAAAAAACCAAACAACATCAAAGAAATTATTGTAAATTCAAAAAGATAAACGAAATAATAAGTGTGACCCCAACTGAACTAAGAATTAAACATAATACATCTGAATGGAAAAAGTTAGGGAATTAACCTTAGGCAGACATAAAATACTATTACTATAAAGAATGTATACGTTTAGGAATCATCCCGTAAATCCGTGTATATATGGCAGAATATCTTGGTAAAATCTAAGAACCATACAGTAAGTACTTCATTTGCAAAATATCCATCAATTGTCTCAGACTTTGTTTTTTTCTTCGTTTCCATATGAGTCGTTTTCTGTTCTCGTTCTGTTCTTTCCTATTTTCTCAACCTTTTGCCACCATGAATTGCACCTTCGATTGGTAATACATACTACTTGCATTTGTCGACATTGGTAGCACACGCCACAATATTATCTCACATTTTATTGTTAAAATTGAGATGAAAACCATTAAACTACTTATTGAACAATTCACTAATAATTTTGATGTGGGTTTATTCTGTCAGCTGGATGTTTTGGTTGTGGAGCTTTTATCGTCCTTCTGAACGATATCATCAGCACAAACTTCGGGTAGAAGTCCTGAAGACCCGAAGTTTGTGCTGATGATATCGTTCAGAAGGACGATAAAAGCTCAACGACCAAACCATCTAGCTCAGTCTTGAGTACTTATCAGTCCTGCTTTCTGCCTAGCTCAGCCATCTAAGTCCAGAACACCAATAACAGCCTCTGCAATATGAATCATTATTTTCAAACATACTGGGTTTATATACCAAACAAACTGACCACATCGTACCATAAAATAGAAAGTAATATTTGTATAAGATTTGGTCAAATATGGCTGTGAATAGGGGAAACAGTAATCAATAGACTGGGTTGAACTCAGGACTGGTAAATCGTACAGTAATAGTCTATAGGTCAAAATAAAGTTCAGAATGAAAGGAACATGAATATAAATAGTTAAGTTACTTAGCAATTATACAATAGGAAATGTAAGTATCTTATTGGTCTATAAACAGTCATCAAAAGTTACCATCCATAATTCTCTTCACGTTATATAACAGTTATCATTTTTTTTAAAAAGCTGAAATCACTTTCTCTCATATTTCTGGTTTCTCTATATTGTTTTTCTTTTTGAATTTTAGGGTCCACCAGGTGACACAGGCTTCCCAGGATCACAAGGAGAGACAGTAAGTGAAAAATTTATGATTAATGAATAATGTGTACACTTTATATTGGTTTATTTATATAGATTATGAAGTCAAAAAGTAGAGCGAAGTATCTACTTAAGTTAGTACGATTGGACTTTTACATGAATCGTGAAATATTTAATACTATTTTATAGTTTCAGGGTTAACTATAGGCTTTAATAACCATATTAAAAGCATCATTAGAAGTCAAATGTAACTATCCACATACACAACGAATAATGTACTACAATCTTAGTCTGTCAGTGATAGACAACATAGAACTTGTTTATAAATTAACTTTCAGTCGGGTCGCCTCATATAACATGAATACAACAAGTGTAGGGATCAATAGATTGAAAGGTGAATGAGATTGAAACGTGTTACCATTGGATACCCGGTTGTAGTAACTACTTCCTTAAAAGTATTCCAAGTTCATTGGAACAGAAATTATTAATTCCTGAAGTAATTAATTCGATTTCATAGATAGAAAACTAATAAAACGGCGAGACTATAATTTATGGATCGGCCAATCAGAAGCGTTTGAGGGATTTCAAGGTCACAGCGCCGATTCAGTACCTGATGCTCATTTACAATCAGTTCACAGAGGATTTTAGAGAAGACTTGACAATTAAGCGGCTACAATAAATGAGACTACTAAGAAATTTCTTTATTTGTAATTGCGGTAATCAAATGATTTGTAGACATTGTGCAGACTACCCTGATGATGTTATTTTTCTATGTAATACATGTTAGAGGAAGAAGTCTGCTGGAATAGAAACTTTTTTCTCTCTATCCAGACTGAGACTAAGGTAAATCATAATAATTGCTGAGAATTGTATAATAAAATCACTAGTATTACTGGCTGCAATATTCACAGATGTTACTGAAGCTTGGGTTGTTAAATGGTATGAGTATATGGAGATATATGCGTAGTGGCTTAGTGATCTAGAAGTTAAAGGTTCACGTGTGGGATCGTGAATGTGGACCGTTGAGGAGTCCTATACTAGGACAAAACGGCTATCCAGTCACTTCACGTTTTCAATGGTGGTCTAGCTTAGATCGACTCGCGATTCAACTGTTGATCATCAAATGTTAATGAAATCAACGGCTAAACTGGTCGTCATGTTTTTTCGGAGTATGAAATAAAGCTTCATCTACCATCAGTTTTGCTTTTTTCGCTGATTCGTGCAAATCTCAGTGTTTTTCAGTTTTATGTATCAGTTTCTTAGCAATTATAGCAAAACCAGTCATCTATCCGTTTTCTTTTAAAACTACTTGAAGGAAAATACACACTACTCATTTCTTTCTAGTAGTTGTTCTTCAAAATTTTAATTATTGTTTTATAATTATAGGGAAAACGAGGTCTAGATGGTGAACCGGGTCGAATGGGTGAACTTGGTCCTAAAGGTGACACTGGACTACCTGGCATTGATGGAGAACGTGGTCCACGAGGTCAAAAGGGTAAACCTGGAGTAAGTAGCATTTTTATCCTTGGTCTACTGAAAGATTAATCACTATTATATAGTAGTATCATAATTAAGGATCCAGTCTATAATGATCATAAGTGGAGTAACTTATTTTAACTAACGAATCCTTATCCGTGGAAGGAGTTATCATGCTTCACAGAACGATGATTGAAACTGTAACACTATACATTAACTCATCTTAACACAAAGCCTATAGAAGCATTCATCCAATTCATCAAATAGAAAGATCTACTATAAATCTAATATGTTTCATTTTTGAATTCATGATTATCATTATTTAAAACTAGGTAAATACGTGTGACTTCACTTAGGATTGTTTGTTTGAATCTTCCCATTGTTATTTAGGACTGTATTTGATCAGTCTCTTGTTGGCATATGTGCATACTGTTAGGACTGCCTCAATATTGCCTAAAGTCACAAGCTTTATAACCAGAGATGGATAGTGTCTAGTAGCAGAATCCAGGACGCACGTTTCATCCTATTTGGGACTCGTCAGTTGTATGTACCTGTGAGTTCCAGAGTAAACATCAACTCTGAGTTGCAGGTACGTCCAGCTGACGAATCCCAACTAAGGCGAAACGCGCATCAAACTATATTCCACTGCTAGCCACTATCCATCTTTGCTTATAATACGTGTGACCGTTAAAAATTAACCAAATAAGAATCGTGATAACCGGAAGTTACACAGTCCTTTCTATTTTCTAGAGACGAAAATAAACATTTTTTGTTAGTGTATTCCACTGAAAACAAAAGAATTATCATTCTACTTAACCTTTTAGATAATGAAATTCCTTCATTTTTTAAGTGTACGTGTCAAGAAAAGGGTTGTCAGTGGTACGACAAAGTCAGATATTAGTTTATAGATCAGACGACACAGTGTTGTTTTTTTATGATGGACCATAACAACTCCTCATTTAATACACATTTATTATTATTTATATATATCATGTGGAGAAACTTGGGTAGATAATGATTGAAGAGCAGGTAGAATTTAACAGTTGTTTCGTCATAGTGCAAGACTCTTCAGTAATGCACATCTACAATCATGAGCTCACAAGTGACTAGATTCGAAATAGAATTACGGAGTTCTAGTAAGAAGCTATAACTAATGGAATTCAAATATTTATGGTAATGTACAATTATCTATTACTGGAATCGGGAGATAACCTTACAATATCATGAATTACTTGGAGTTTGAAATGTATATCACTGGATGATAGTTTGATAATCTAGAGATTTAAGCTTCGTTCATACTAGGGAGAACTGGTTGTTTAGTGCTTCCTAGATTAAATGGTTGTCTAACGAAGTTCGGTCGGTAATTTAAGCAATAAAGTTCAACAATCTCTAAAAACATCCTTGACTAATTTTTCTAAATGTAAGTTTTGTGGATGCAGTTCTAAGTGAAGATAATTTATATTACGGACGGACTCCGACGAGATTACGGTTGATAATTAGAAAGTATTCATTACCTACTTAACACTAATATGAAACACCGTCCTAATAATAATCATGTGCTCCCTAGTGACCAATGAAGTGGAAAATTCCTAGATCTTAATTGAAAAACTATAATCAATGAATTTTCACCTTGTGTTTGATCTGAGACTAGAATAATACCGATGGAGATGGATGACTAAACTCCTAAATATGAACGAACTGACCTCAACTGAATAGCCTAAGTAACACACACATCATACAAACTTGAATTTCATAGATACTACATTATTATAGTGTGGTGCGTACGCGCTTCAGAATAGTCCAATACCAGGAATTAGTGTTAATTATCCCTATAATTTGTTTTGATCAAATAGAATTTTATCACAAATAATATCAGTAAAGAATCACATTTACTCATGCATTTTATAAACTTTTAGAAAGGATTGAAATAAATAACACTGAATAAATAAACTAATATTTAACGGCATTTTTCCCTAGGGTTACGTACATTGTGCAGGACCAAAAGGAATAAAAGGTTTACCAGGTTTTCCTGGATTGAAAGGACTTTCTGGTGAAGTTGGTCGAGAAGGTGTACCTGGTACCGATGGTGACAAAGGCGACACTGGTATGAAAGGGGATCGTGGTATTCCTGGTCGAGGATGCACTGATGGTCAACCAGGCCTACCAGGTCCGAAAGGAAATATGGGTAAGTAAATGAAACTAGTTTCTCTCCATGGAAATGATTCATTACTCTACGAGATTCAAGGTATCCATGATAAATATAAGCCAATACTTTCTAGTTTTATTTTGGGACGTAATGAGTCTAAGTCTATAATGTTTCTCAGAACATATCTAGATGTAACTGGTAGTAATTAATAGAACTAGAAAATTTATTTAAACTTTTTTCTATTTGGAGAAAATAATCACATTAACTTCATTCTTCTTTCAAGGAAGTCCCGGTATTCGTGGTCCACCAGGAACTGCTGGCCTACCTGGAAGTACTGGATTGCGTGGACAACCTGGTGAAGTAATTGACTCAGCTCTTCCAGGACCGAGTGGGAATCCTGGAGCTCCAGGTTCATTTGGCTTAAAAGGGTTGCCTGGTGATTCTGGAGATCCTGGAGAAAAAGGTTTCCCAGGAGCTGGGGAACGAGGACCCGCTGGACCACGTGGGCCTCCTGGAGATCCTGGTCTTGTCGGTAGACCTGGAAAAGAAGGACGTCCTGGTATCAGAGGTCCAAAAGGTGAGTCGTGGATTGTTTTCTAACAATTTAAATTTTTTAAATTCAACTTAGTATTGTTTGTTTGAATCTTCCCATCGATTTGTTAGGACTGCAACTGGTAAGTCTCTAATTGGCATATGTGCATACTGTGCGTATTGCCTCGATATACCTTAATTCACAAGTATGGTTAGCAGAGATGGATAGTGGCTAGCAGTGGAATCCAGGACACGCGTTTCGTTCTGTTTGGGACTCGTCAGATGGATGTACCTGCATCTGAGTTGATATTCACTCTGGGACTCGAACCCAGTACCCTCGCTTCAAACGCCATCGCGTTATCCACTCGGCCAATGAGTCCTGATAGCCACTTGCTTGTGCGATGGGGTGAAGTTTAAATTCAACTTAGTATTGTTTGTTTGAATCTTCCCATCGATTTGTTAGGACTGCAACTGGTCAGTCTCTAATTTTTTATTTTCATCAGTCAAATGGTAAGAAAAACTTGGTTCCATTTTGATTTACCTCCGTTATGTGGACATATTACTTTTTCCGTCTATACTAAGTTAAAGTGTATACAAAAAATCCGTGTACTTATATAAAGAATACTGTATGATTCTGTTTTAATAGCATACTAAGATAAATCCTAAATTAGTGGAAACTTTTCTTTTCATCTATTGTTTCTTTATTTCTTCAACAATTTACAAAAGGTGTAAGTGTGGCAAAGTGTTTATTCTGTGAAGATGGTCAAATGGGACGCCCAGGAGATATTGGAGAAACAGGCGATAATGGTTTACCAGGTCGACCAGGTCTAAATGGTCCAGATGGTGAACTTGGTGATATCGGTGATCCAGGTCGTCCAGGTTTACCTGGTCCACCAGGGAGAAAGGTTTGTTAAGTTTGATGTATCTACTGAGTGATTAACCGATTCGTAGTTGTCACTAGAAAACCGTGGATTTGCCTAGTGAAAACACAACAGCTGTTAAATAGGATTTTATTTGACTTGAAAGATAAATCAAAATGATATATGAATACACCAGTTTTAAATGATTTATTCGTTGTCATACCAACACTCAGATTTGTAGGATTAAAAGTGAGTAGTATTCAACATCAAATCACCAATAAATTACTATGTGAACAAATATTGACAATATCATAAAGTTGGTCATCTATAACCAACAAGTCAGATAACAACACCCCAAAATGTGAATACATGTCAAAGGTGATTGGGAAAACCAGTTTCATATATTATCCACACTACAATCAATAAATCCATTGATTATTCTAGGTTTAAATCACTTTCTGCAGTCAACAAAATATCGTACAGAAGGGGTTTTGTGGAGATTTCACTATTTTTCATAGTTCAAATCATGAGTCCATTGAAGCTAGACCAACATGAAAAACCTGGAAGCACTGGACGACCTTTTCATCCTATTGTAGGACTCCTCAGCAGTGCGCATCCACAACCTCACCTCACGAGATTCGAACCCAGGACCTACCAGTCTCGCGCCAGATCACTTAACCAATAGACCACCTGTTTTTACCTGTTTTTGATTAAAGTGTTTGCATTTATCGTGTCAACAGATTTCATCTTCAGAAAAAGAAAGATGTTTAAACGTTTATACCTCGTTATTTGTCATTCATCACTCTTGTTATTGTAAGAATGTATGGTATCATTCATTGAATTTTTAACTTTCTAGGGTATGGTAGGATTCCCAGGTCAAATCGGTTTTAAAGGTGACCCTGGTGAAGCTGGAATTTTAAGAATTATGAATCAACAAGTACTACCAGGCGATCCAGGCAATAGCGGTTATCCAGGTGCTAAAGGAGAACCGGGTGATTTGGGTGATCCAGGTTCATTTGGTGCTCGTGGCGAATTCGGGCCTAAAGGACGAATGGTAATTTTTAAAAAAAACAATATTTTAAATTTAAATTTTTGTTTTCTCAATGTTTTCTCATAAACTTTCCTTTTCTTTAATGAATATTGGGTCATACATTCTCTTCTGTACAGTTCTTATGTGTTGATGAATAATGATTTCTAGTGCCACAATTGACCTTCACAATGAAATTCATCATAGTACTTTAAAATAGAAAATATCATTATCAGAAGGGGGCTGAGATCATGAGTCAGTTGAAGTTAGACCAAAATGGAAAACCTGGAAGCACTGGATGCCGACCCAGTGGTCTATCGGTTAGGTTCTCTGGCGCGAGACTGATAGGTCTTGGGTTAGAGTCTCGCGAGGCAGGATAGTGGATGCTCACTTCTGAGGGGTCCCACAATAGGACGAAGCCGTCGTCCAGTGCTTCCAGGTTTTCCATGTTGGTCTAGCTTCAATTGACTCATGATCTCAACTATATAAGATAATATTATGTTTGAACGCCTTAAAGTTTTTTTCTTAAACAAGGAAATACTTTTGGAAGATTACGCTTCCTAATTGCAACGATAAACAAATAAATCTTATATGATTCATATCATTATAGAATAAATCACTATGAAATTTAGTTATTTAAATACATGAAATTATAATTCAGCTGCATACCTCAAAAGTATTAAACATTATACGTTTTACATTCAGGGTCTTCCAGGCACTCCCGGTATACCAGGACCTGAAGGTGATCCTGGTGATGGAGGACTTCCAGGTGATCCTGGATTAGATGGTAGGTCGTTTGTCGGTGAGACTGGGGATCCAGGAGAACCTGGATATTCTGGACTGCCCGGTTCTAGAGGTATACCAGGAGCAAAAGGTTATTGTGACCGAATTCAACCCCAGTTAACTAAAGGTAAGTAAATGTTAGCTATACATTTTTTTAAGTTATTGTTCTTTTAAAAATGTTCGTTATACACCTTTGAATGTAATATAGCTTTTAAACTACTGAAAAAAACTCAGATATAACAGGCACCGTAAAAACATTCAAATTCCAAATTCGATTGTCCAATATATTACTGAAAATTATGTTTTATTTTCTAGGCGTCTCAGGTGATCGCGGTTTCCCCGGTGATCCTGGGTTCCCTGGTGAACAAGGCTCTCAAGGGAGAAGTGGAATGAAAGGTAAAAAAAATTATTTTATTTTGGTAGACAAACTTTTAGTGCATACTTGAACTTCCGTTACTAAAAAACATTCATTAGGCACTAAAATTTGGAGAATGTTTTAGTTATATTTGTTTCTCCTGACTTTTCTCTTCATGTTTATAATTCACGATTATTTACAATAGGTGCTACTGGGCTACCTGGAGCTCGAGGGATTCCTGGAGATGATGGTCGTCCTGGAGTATTTGGTTTTAAAGGTGAACGAGGTTTCCCTGGACCGATCGGAAGACCTGGCTTTGCAGGTCTAATTGGGAATCGTGGTTTAGATGGTTTTAGAGGTGAACCTGGGTTCCAAGGGCCTCCGGGTCTCAAGGGTCAGAAAGGTAAGATGTACAAGAACCCCTAGTACCACATTTTCATCATTGTGATAAATGTTTATTTTCGTTATACCACATATCCTATTCATAGTGCCTTAGGTACATAGTTTTAATTACTGGAAAAAATCCTTTTTACTGTGAAACACATTGGAAGATCAAGTAACTAATGTTTTTTGGAATCCTATATGCTTCAAAAAAACTATAAAAAAGGTACACCTTCTATTAAACAACAAACTAAGTCTACTAATGCACTACATTGTTAAATTTATTTATCGATGAATGTGGTGCTTTTTAATTACACACAGCAGTTTAAGAGAGTGACAGACTCAAACATAGCACACAAGTAATCTAAATCCTTCTATTTTGATTCAAGTTCAGGACACTATCCTAATGTACATTTTTTACACTTATAGACCTTAACATTATCTGTTAATAGACAGATTCCATAATTCACATAATTAGAAACCATTACATAACCTTGGAATGAATGTAAGTTATGCTTGTAGTAAATAGAGGTCTATATGTTGTTATTCAGTCAATCATTATCATCATCATCAAACCTGGCACAGATGTATATCGGCACAAAACACCACACCAATATTAGCATGATGAGATGAAATTAACATGATATATAGCAAAAAAAGATCAAAATAATATAATACCAATAATAATCAGAAAGATTAAACATTGAGAGTATAACTGAAAAGGACTGGGTCAATCTATCGTCATAGATTGAATATCAGTTAAGTGCTCTGGCATGAGACTGGTAGGTCCTGGGTTCGAATCCCGTGAGGCGGGATAGTGGATGAGCACTGCTGAGGAGTCCCATAATAGGATGAAACGGCTGTCCAGTGCTTCCAGGTTTTCCATGGTGTTCTAGCTTCAATGGACTAATGATTTGAACTATGAAAAATAGTGAAATCTCCACAAAACCCCTTCTGAATACCATTAATTTTAAGTTTTACATCAGTAACATCATTCAACCCAGAAATGGCAGATATTTTTAGTCTTCAGTCAGTAGCCTACTTGTACAAAAAGGATTATTCAATAAAACAGGGTTTTTTATATTTCTCCCTATTGATAGAACTTTTTTAAACTGTGATGGCATTGAAAATTTTACTGTTAAACATTATTATTATTATCTTTTCTGAATAATTATCCCAGGTATGATTGGAGAACAAGGGGATCCCGGCAGAGTCTCTTATGCAAGCAAAGGTATAAAAGGTCTTCAAGGTGTCCCTGGATCTATCGGTCTACCTGGTACTGATGGTATGCCTGGTTTGAAAGGTTTTCCTGGTAGATCAGGTAAGTTGATTATATGAAGTAAAGAACTGAATGTTTTAATAAAAATGATTAACTTTCCAACTGTTAAACCTAATAATTCTTTTGGTATAATGACAGAATAAAATTTTTTTTTTATTTGCCGCATTATACTATGATTATGTGGTAATACGACGGGCGATCGATATTAAGCAACCACTAGAGTGAATACTCGATCAACATACCAATACAAGATATACGACCAAATATAGGGAAACAGAGTATCACTATATAGTACGCTATCCAATACAATTTCAAGAAGTCTTTACTCAGTGAATCCAGAGCAGAAATTAATACTAGGAAGGAAATCACAAATTAAGTAGTCAGTATAATGCATTTTTTTCTGTTCACGCTCAATGGCCAAGCACATCTTACTTTCACAAGCCACATATAATATTTCTATTTCGTTTGTGCTTTCTTTTTTGTTTGAAAATTAGGGTTAAGAGGTGTGGATGGTTCGTATGGTCCAAAAGGATATCCAGGTCCCAAAGGTTTACAAGGTCCCAAAGGTTTACCAAGTATCAGTAGAGAATCGGGTGCAATCGGTGTTAAAGGCAGACCCGGAATACCGGGTAAGAATGAGCTTCAATTATGTTAAATTGACATTTTTCTAAAACATATGTTTCATATTACAACTTCGTTTTTGTTTTTAACTTTTAAAGAAGGTTAACAAGTTTACTTCTGAGCATGAAATTTATACAATTAATAACAATAGTAATTGGAAAGCATCATTGTGTCAGACGAAAACATCCATCATTGGAAAAATTAAATTGTATTTTCGATTTAAAATTTGTAACATTTGCCAACTTGATGATGATGATGATGATGATGATGATGATGATGATGATGATGATGATGATGATGATGATGATGATGATGATGATGATGATGATGATGATGATGATGATGATGATGATGATGATGATGATGATGATGATGATGATGATGATGATGATGATGATGATGATGATGATGATGATGATGATGATGATGATGATGATGATGATGATGATGATGATGATGATGATGATGATGATGATGATGATGATGATGATGATGATGATGATGATGATGATGATGATGATGATGATGATGATGATGATGATGATGATGATGATGATGATGATGATGATGATGATGATGATGATGATGATGATGATGATGATGATGATGATGATGATGATGATGATGATGATGATGATGATGATGATGATGATGATGATGATGATGATGATGATGATGATGATGATGATCAATCTTAGACAACCATAAGAAACCTGAAATCACTGGAATGCCGTTTCGTCCTACTACAGGACTCCTCAGCAGTGCACGTCCACGATCCCACACACGAGATTCAAACCCACTGCCTTCACAATCGCGCACGCAAGCGCTTGAGCGCTACACCACTGATCTGACATCCAGCGTCGTTAATGTCTCCCACTGAAGTAAATGGAAAATGGTCACTTAAATTTGTGGATTTTTTTTAAATAGACATTAACGCCGCTGGATGTCAGCTCATTGGTGTAGAGGTCAAGCGTTTGCGTGCGCGATTGTGAAGGCAGTGGGTTTGAATCTCGTGTGGGATCGTGGACGAGCACTGCTGAGGAGTCCTGTAGTAGGACGAAACGGCCATCCAGTGATTCCATGTTTTCAATAATGGTCTTACATTGGTTATTTCTTGTGATCACTGTCAGTTTTCTTCATTCTGAGTATGATTAATATTTCCAATCAGCTAAAATTCTATTTACTTCATTCAAATTCCCACTCAGAAAAATAATTTCTTATTTTCACTAGTTCAATTTAATTATCATTCTTGCAAGCATAAGTTCTTAAATGCGATAAGCATACATAAAATTTCTTATTTATTCAGAAGGGGTTTGGTGGAGATTCCAGTATTTTCATAGTCAATTGAAGCTAGACAACCATGGAAAACCTGGAAGCACTGGACGGCCGCTTCATCCTATTATGGGAGGTGGTTACTTCGCAAAGAACAATTGTAATTGTTCTGTACCTAACCGGTGTGCCGAAAAGACCACCTTCGCTATCTCGTCATTCTTATTTATTCATATTCAACGGTATGATTTATTGTTGGAAATACAATTTCTATATTACACTTAGATGAAATGGACATATGATGGTCATTTCAAATAGGTGATATAGTTAAGAAACCATTTTTCTCTAGTGAATCCCATTGGTAGAAAATTTCAAATGTAACGATGTTAAGCGTACATAGATATTAATGTCGGTTAGTGTCTTTTTGTGTTGCACATCATCACGTAAATATGTAACATGCTTGTTTCATTCTTACATATTACAGGATCATTCGGACCAAAAGGGATACGTGGAATGCCAGGTGTTTGTGATATTAAAGGTATATTTGGAAGTCCTGGTCCAATGGGTCCTCTGGGTCGTCGAGGTCAACCTGGAATCCCAGGCGTTTCTGGCGAGCCAGGAGACATAGGGTATGGAGGGCCATTAGGAAGACCTGGACAAAAAGGTGACCGAGGCCTTAGTGGTTTGCCTGGAAGAATTGGAATCCGTGGACCAAAGGGACGAAGTGGATGGGCAGCTTCGGTTGGACAAAAGGGAAAAACTGGAAGAATTGGTCAGCCTGGAAATCCTGGTCCACAGGGTAGGTTTCGCAAAACTTGTATATCATGCATAATTTTATGTTCGAGTATTTTGTAGAAAATCGCTTATATTATTTGTTGCTTGTAAAATAAGTTTCGTAAGTAATTTGAATTGATAGAGAGTTAACAGCTTCTTTTCACTACACCATCAGTAAGTTCCTCTTTGTTCATATTCCATATTCTTTTCAAATGTATTAAGAACAAGGAACAAAAGGGTCTCTGATAGGAAAATGCTTTAATTTTTATCGAACAATAAGTTTTTTTGCCATACCGTGATATGAATTGTTTGAATCCTTTGAAAATTCTGTAAATTTAACACATATTTTCTGCAGTACTTTTATTTTGTCTAATTTTATTATATGAATTTTCCAGGCAGGCCAGGTCCTATTGGGAGACAAGGTTTAAAGGGTTCATCTGGAATATCTGGAAGATTAGTTGCTGGTGCTATGGGTGAACAAGGACCTATGGGGATCCAAGGTATTCGTGGAGAAAAAGGCATCAATGGGATTCATGGCAAAACTGGAAAACCTGGTATTCCTGGAATACAAATAAAAGGGTTTCCTGGTAGACGAGGTCTACCTGGATCATCTGGTCTCCCAGGTGATTCAGGAAGACCAGGATTAGAGGGTGCACGTGGAGCTAAGGGTGATCGAGGTTTTCTTGGACGTATGGGACCCAAAGTAAGCTCATGGAAAGATCAATGAAACATTTTAATTTGTATGAAACTATTTAATAACATTCACTTTCATTAAAATTTCTTATAAACGATAAATGACTGTTCAGTTTTTAAAATTGTAGACTATAATGTTTTTTATCTAAATTATCATTATTTCTACTTCATCATATTGCCTATCAATATTAACAGGGTGATATAGGTCCTCCTGGATTCCCTGGAAAAGATGGTATTCCTGGGGGTTCAGGAAACAAAGGACTTAGTGGCTCTCCAGGTTTTAGAGGAGATGATGGAGCAAAAGGTGAACGCGGTTTAGCCGGTGATCCTGGACCACAGCCACAAATGTTGGATGGTCGACAAGGTAGAAAGGGTTTTACTGGAATTCCTGGATCGTATGGTTTGCCCGGTTTAATCGGTGACAAAGGCTTTTCTGGTGAGTCAATTGTTATTTTTGTTTATTATTTTTCTTCTAACTTTAGGGTTTCCTGTTGACTACCTCCAACCACCATCTTATCTCAACATAGTACACACAATGTCGAGACACCTAGACTAGTGGCCACATTGCAACTTGATCGATTGCATTCGATTAGCACTAAGAAGGACTTGACACGTATGACATTGGTCACCACCCAATGATCAATCAATCGTGACCACTGTGTAAAAAACATGATCTTAGAAAACGTCACATTAGAGTTATTTCATAAACAGAAGTAAATAGACTTAACCAATAGTGTAGAAGAGAGACGTCAGTTATTCATTCAATGCACATTAAGGTTACAACATTAATTGATGCTCAAAAGTAATCATTTAAAATACACTGGTATTTTCCAGGCAACCCTACCATAAAATGTAAGTCAGTTTATACACTTGATGATGTATTTACAAAAGATTACATTTTCATTCTAAATACGGTTTCGAAAATAAATCTACATGAGTTATGTATTTCATCCACTATGAATGTTGACCTGTGTAAGAATTCAAAGAAATGTAAAAATAACTATTGTAAAATCGTGAGAAAATGAATTCTTTTTCACTAGAAAAATGTCTACGGATCAGTACTACTCACTACCTCTTGAAGTAGTTTCTAATATGATTTTTTTTCTATTAACTTGTCTTTAGGAACACCAGGTTTATCTGGAGATGATGGACTACCCGGACCAATGGGGATTCCCGGAAATCCTGGTTTCAAAGGACTGCCAGGAGATCCTGGTTTGCCAAGTCGATTTGGAAAACCAGGGGAAGTGGGTGATCGTGGTGAGCTTGGCCGCCCTGGTTTTCAAGGTCCATTTGGTCAAAAAGGCAATTTTGGAGAAAAAGGAGATCAAGGTTTAACACCATCCTGTCCTATTGGACAACCAGGTAGACGAGGACAACCAGGTGACACTGGCCTCCCAGGATCAGATGGTGAAAAAGGCAACAGAGGTATGTAAATGAATTAATTGATGAAACCAAATAATTGTTTTTAATTGTTTTTATATAATGATACTTACACTAATATTGATTTTACCTCTTTAGGTCTACCTGGGCAACGAGGTTTGAAAGGTGTGCGTGGTCTGACACCAGAACCTCTTCCTGGACCAAAGGGTGACATGGGCCCAGTAGGCCTCGATGGATTACAAGGTACGTTTTAGATCACATTGCTCTTAACGTAGCAAATCATGTTTGATGCATTATAAAGCATCACTATGTAATGCAGAATGTTAGTATCACAAATCCACTTAATAATCTCAGAGAAGATGGAACAAAAATGAAGTTTTCCAGGTTCTTTTTTCTATTCCCCGATCCTGTTGTAGAATATAACAGTATGGCTGATCGTCTTGCGAAACCTTTAGTGTTCAGTTTGGAAATTATTTGCACTAACTTCTCGTAATATCTAGTTCGACCATGGATTCTCTAACTAATTAACCGAAAAATAGATATTTCATCTAAGTGTAACTAATATCTGAATTGAATGATGAATTACTTGACTTGAAGCTTTTCATTTTTTCAAATGCAATCGTATTGAAAATCTGAATCATGTCATAGATAATAACCAAAATGCTTCTTTTCATATAGCGGTCATATAATCGTCAAAAGTACTGGATTCTAATCTCAGTAAGAATATCAACATTGAGCTACAGCTGCATCTATCTTATGAATTTCAGACAGATTTTATAGCTAGCTACAACTTGAAAATGGGCAATATCTAAATATTCGTTTAGGATGTTTGTATCTTAACACATACTGATCATATATAGTCCGGAATGTTAAAAAAGGTACAATATAAGCCTCCTAAATGTTTAAATGTTTGTGTTAACATTTTAATACAATGATTTATAACTAAAGTAATAGCTATGTAATTTATGAAACGTAGGTAATATTTAATCATTTTAGATCAAGCAGAGTAGTTATGAATATGATCTATGTACAATATGTATGATTATAGTGAACTTCAAGTGGAAAAATATCTTGTATGTAAAGAACTAGAATCATCTTGATAAACATCATGTAATCTCATGTTATAATAGAATCAAGATCATAGTAAAGGTTGTACATAAAAATCTGGTTGTTGGTTAGAGTTTTTGCAATATGAAATCAGCGTACTTCAAGACAATGTAGGAACATTTAATAATAAGCAAAGATGGATAGTGACTAACAATATAATCCAGTTTGACACGCGTTTTGTCCTATTTGGGATTCGTCAGATGGATGTACCTGCATCTCAGAGTTTATGCTCAATCTAGGACTCTAACCCAGTACCTTTCAATTCAATCGCTATCGCGTTATCCACTCGGCCACTGAGTCCTGATAGCCATTTGCTTGTGCAATGAGGTGAAGCTTAAATTCAATTAGTATTGTTTGTTTGAATCTTCATATTGATGTTTAGGACTGCAAGTGATCAGTCTCTAATTGGCATATGTGCATACTATGCGTATTGCCTCGATATAGCCTTAATTCACAAGCATTGTTGGCAAAGATAGATATTGACTAGCAGTGGAATTCAGTTTGATGCGCGTTTCGTCCTTTTTGGGACTGCTATTAAAATTGATCCGAAGGGGTTCTGATAATGATCATATGCTCATTAGTGACTGACTTCAAGGGTATTTCCTTTAGTTCTATTGAGAAGCAGTAAACAATGGAGTTCAACCAGGTCTGTTGTGAGATATCAACTCATTGAAGACAATTGGTGAACGGTTGCTCAAATTTCGTGGATTGGTTGAAGTTAGACATTAACACCGTTGGATGCCGATCAGTTCAGTGGTCTAGAGGTTAAGCGCTCGAGTGCAAGACTGGTAGGTCCGAAGTTCGGATATCGTGAGTTGGAATCGTGCATGCACACTGTTGAGGAGTCTCATAATAGGAGAAAACGGCCGTCCGATGCTTCCAGGTTTTCTGTGGTATTCTAGCTTCAATTGACTCATGATTTCAACTATTAAATTGATTCATTGTGATAGTTCACTCATCATCCAGAGCCAGAATAATGTCTATGGAAATGTATTTTAAGATTTGTAGCATGAATCATTGGGCCAAGCAATCTCTGTAGATGCTGTATTATCAGCAATATTGATCTCGAATCTAAGACTCACAGGTCTGAGTGACTGTACTGACCTTTAGACTTTTATTTCTATCAGAGAATCTTTACCATTCATTTCCCTAGGTACTTACGATATCACAAATGTTCATATTAGGTAATACTTATTAATCTTAAAATAATTCTCACTGTTTATTTTCTTCTTTGAAGGTTCATTTGGTGATCCTGGATTTCCCGGACCTAGTGGTGTGAAAGGGCAGCCTGGACCAGCTGGAGACCCAGGATTCCGGGGTACACAAGGGGAACCCGGAGATCGTGGTTTCCCGGGGACTCCTGGTCAAGATGGAACACCTGGAAGAGATGGTTTTCGTGGGAACCCTGGGCGCCCTGGTAATGATGGGCTTCCAGGAATGAGGGGGACTAGTGGTTTACCTGGCAATCCTGGTTTCCCAGGAATCAAAGGTGTTATGGGGTCTCAGGGTAAGTTAGCTTATAATTTCATTCCATAAATAAAAGTTTACTTTGTTAAGTGAATCCTATCATATGTGAAAATAAAATCATACCCCCAAGGATACTAACAGAATGTATAAATTTAACTTGATAGTTGACCCTAAACTGAATAAAATTCAAGTAAATATTTCTATAATTGTAATTTTTTCTATACTTGATAATTTTTGGTTTATTTTTTCACTTTCACTCAGGTCCTCCTGGTATTCCTGGCCAAATGGGTGCAAAAGGTTTGCCAGGTCGGTCAGATCGTCCACAAAAAGGTATTCGTGGTGATTCAGGCTCACCTGGAGCAACAGGTGAACCTGGTCTTCCAGGACTGCCAGGTAAATTTTGAATTCTGTATCAAATCTGACTATTTTAAACCTAGAAACAGTTATCAATACACGTTAAAAAGTAACCGTAACTGCTTCCCATTTTATTTAGACAATAATATTAAATTTATATCTTCTGTTTTAACAGTGTAGATGTATTTTCCTTGCAAGAGTATATATCAGTCCTGCTATCTGCCTAGCCCAGCCAGTTAAGTCTAGAACACCAATAACAGCCTCTGCAATATGAATCATTATTCTCGGACATAATTTGTTTGTATACCAAACAAACTGATCACATCGTACCACATCATTGACTGACGTTAGTTAGAAAAAACGGGTGAAAACTAAGCAACATTAGTAAGTTAGTTCAGCTTAGTATAGGCCACCTCATCAGAGATCAAACCCATACCTTCAAGTAGCATTATGAGTGTCTGAACTTTAAAGTGCTGATTCTGCATGTAGTGATTTTTAGTTTTAACTTCGAATAACTGGGGATATTGCTAGCTCCGAGACCTGAAGATCTTGTGTTTGATTCCAGATAGAGTCATGAAAGTGGACTGATGCGAGGTCATATATTAGGACAACACTGTTAGCTGACGGTTGTTTTATCTGTACATGTGTGGATTTTAGTCAACAAAGAATAACACCGTATAAAAATAATAAGGAATTCCTTTTCAGTCTGTCAACAAATCATTAAACAAAAATTTACTGTGTAAAGTGGAACGCGTTTGAGTATCTCAGACTATCATATTAATAAATTCAGTGATGTATGTGGCGCAGGTAGGTTTTTTCTACTTAACTTATGTTTCCATATGTAAGATAATAATTGGTCCTATTAATGGTTGGAAGTAGATCATTTCCATGATACAGATATCCGAAAGAAATAGAAAAACTAGTGATTCCTGAGGTCCAACAAACTCATTAACCTAAACGAATAACCTATAATTTTTGTATCAGTATTTAGAACTACAAATATATCCATTTTAGGAATACTGGAATCCTACCGTAGTCTTATCATTCTGATGACAAGTTACTGGTATTGTTTTGGTTTTTACATGCATGAAGAAAAATATTGGTTCTTCTTCACCATTATTAATAAATCATTTCTCTTTTCAGGACAACGTGGCAAACAAGGTGATCCAGGAGAAAAAGGCATCAAAGGATTGCCTAATCCAATTCCTGGTGCTAGAGGTAGTACAGGAGATCGAGGTCCACGTGGTGATCCTGGTTTCAGAGGAATGAAAGGTTTTATTGGTGAAAAAGGTATACGTGGACCACCTGGAAGAAATGGAACAATCGGATTAGATGATAGTGGATTTCTTTTTACTGTACATTCTCAGGATTCCCAACCTCCTAGTTGTCCAATTTATACAACACCAATTTATACTGGTTACAGTCTTGTTACACTTCAAGGTAATGATGATTCAACAACAATGGATTTAGGTAAGATTTTAGTTAAATTCTTAATATTTTGGATAAGATAATCTAATGCTAAATTAATATGCATCATTCAAGACTTCTCTTTAGGTATCAATTGGCATAATAGTTGCAATATATAAATTGTTTGATGGACATTTACTCTTCAGATCATCATAATCATTTATAACCTCTTGTGAACCCCATTTCCTTTGATAAGATAATAATTACCATATTCTTAATTATATCTTAAAAAAGGTTACTCTATATGGCTAATTCGTTAATTACATGTAAATTATTTGGAAGATGATAACAGTTAGTTCATTTATCCATACATCTTTAGATTAATAAGATTAAAAGAGATTTATAAGCAAAGATGAGTGATGACTAACAATGGGATCCAGGATGCGAGTTTTGTCCTATTAAGGACTCATCAGCTGGATTTACCTGCATTTCAGAGTTGATGTTCACTCCGGGACGTGAACCCAGTACCGCTCAATTGAAATGCCATCACGTTATCCATTTAGCTATTAAAGAAATATATCAAGAGTCTGTTAAATTTCACCATGTGGTGGTAGCTTCCAGCTCTTTTGACTAATATAATCTTTTTTAATCTGAGGAACGCCATTCTGATTGGTTAGTTTGCTGCAAATTCAACACTAGTATTTTATATCACAGATAAATATGTGATCAACATTAGGATCAGAAATGAATAGGGTATTCACTAGTGGATCTAATTAGCATAGTCCTCTAACACGAATTTTTCAGAAGGGGTTTTGTGGATATTATAGTAATTTTGATAGTTGAGATCATGAATCAATTGAAGCTGGATTACAATGGAAAACCTGGAAGCCCTGAACGGCTGTTTCGTCCTATTATGGGACTCCTCAGAAGTGAGTATCCACGATCCCGCCTCACGAGATTCGAACCCAGGATTTTTTAAATTTTCAATATCTAATCTATAAGTGAATTAGCTTCTTTATGATATTTTATTTTCAGGAACACCTGGTTCATGTCTTAGAAAATTCAGTATAATGCCATTTGCAAATTGTTTTGCTAAAGTAAATGGTCATTGTCAAGTGAATATGAGAAATGGACGTTCATATTGGTTATCGACATTAGAACAATATATGCTTTCTCCAGCTCGTGTAGAAAATATTAAACCATATATTTCTAGGTAATTCATTATTTGAACTAATTATTTTCTTGATTGAGATCATGAATCGACTGATGTTAGATCACTATTGAAAACCTGGAAGCACTGGACGGCTGTTTTGTCCCACTACGTGACTCCTCAGAAGTGCTCATCCACGGTTCCGCTCACGTGGATTCGAACCCACGACCTATCGGTATCTCACGCGAACTCTTAGCGTTTAGACCACTGAGCCGGATTCTAACGGCGTTAATGTCCAACTTCAATCAATGCATTGAATTGCGCCTCCATCTTCCATTGTACTGAGTTAGATACCTGTCTCTACCTGGCATGGATTAGTTCCAACGGTCACGGGTTCCCACTAAAAATCCAAGAACCCCCTCAGGAAGCTAGCCACTAGTGAGCACATGGTAATTTTCAGTATTGGGTTGTCGAGATTATTGAGTTTCTGATGGAGATCATGAATCGATTGGTGTTAGACCACCAATAATAGTCTGAGTACATCAATATTATCCTCTTTAAAAATACACCTATTTTTGACTAAAAGTTTACTCAGTCTACATTAATCCATGCAATATTTATCTATGATGTCACAGAACCGTCATAGCATATAATGAGAGCACAAGCAGGATAGAGTAGATCTGGTTAGTAGAGAAGTTGGTTAAGCTTTATAACCAAATAATAGGCCAAAAATGATTATTTGATTAAATAAATAGTTGCAAAGTTATTTAGACTTAATCAAGGTAGTAAATAATTGGTATAATGTGATTCGTTTTGTTTTTGTTTAATTACTGTATCATTATTGTAGACATATTAATTATAAAGTTGAACATTGAACAATATTTTTCTGGCTAGACATGCTCAATAGGTTAGTTTGTTGTGAAATTTCACATACTAAAGTGGCAGTATCTGGTCAGTTGGTAAATACTTTTTAAAAAGAATCTAACAAATGAAAATCGAGAGGTTTCTATGCAGTACATTGATTTCTAGGAACTTTCTTTTCAGCAAGCAAATAACGATGACAAAGAAAGACTTTATATGAAAGGTTTATATTGAAGTAATTGCTATCCACATATAATTATTACTGATTGAAATACGTGATATCAATCTTAGGATAATAATTTAGCCAGATGTACCTGCATCTCAGAGTTGATGTTCACTCTGGGACTCGAACCCAGTACCTTAGAGAATGACCAGTTGCAGTCTTAACACATCGATGAGAGGATTCAAACAAACAATACTAAGTTGAATTTAAACTTCACCCCATTGCACTACCAAGTGGCTATCAGGACTCAGTGGCCGAGTGGATAACGCGATAGCGTTTGAATTGAAAGGTACTTGGTTCGAGTTGTGGAGTGAGCATCAACTCTGAGATGCAGGTACATCTAGCTGAGGAGTCCCAAGTAGGACAAAACGAACGTCAAACTGGATTCCATTGCTAGTCACTATCCATCTTTGCCAACAATGCTTGTGAATTAAGGCTGTATCGAGGCAATACGCATAGTATGCGCATATGCCAATTAGAGACTGATCAGTTGCAGTCCTAACACATTGATGGGAAGATTGAAACAAACAATACTAAATGGATTTAATAATTTAGCCGTTAACAATAAATTTAAATCACTGTGTATTCCTAATATTCTTCTAATTAAACAATGCTAGTCAAAAATGTTGACATCTCCGACTTATATAAGAAATGAATAATGCCATATGTTTTTCGTTCAATCAACCTACAGCAAAGTTTGAGTAAGTATTCGGTTACGTATTTCATTAAAAGCACAAAACATAAGGCAGTTGTTTCATTCTAGTATGAAACTCCTCAGCAATGCACGTCAACAATAACGGCAAAGGATTCGAACCCAATGGTCTGAAATGAATGTTTTGTCATAAAGTTAGGAGACCCTGGATTACACGTCTGAGCTGCTAAGGAGTAACGTACTGAGACGAAAGAGCCTGTGCAATGTTTCAGACCCTTAATAGTTGTCAAGCTAAACTGTTTATACTATTGCTTATTTCCTTAATGTCAACTACATCCAATTCAACTTGTATTCATTAGATTAAGTAATATTAATGGAATATGTAGCTTGCGACTCAAATATACAAACAGATAATAAAGCATACTCAACAAGGATACTTTATCGAATGAATACAAAATCAAGAGTACTTATTCTGCAATCTCGTTAATTTAAATCTTGTGACCAACTTGACCTCCTTGTGCTGTTACGGGTATGAGGGCTAATATCACTTCACGGCTGCCCACACCGTGGAAGGGTATTTCTTGAGGGACCTGAAAAAGAAGTTGGATTAGTGTTGGTCTTAACGACCTGGGAGCATGACCGCAGTGCCCAAGGGTCAACTGCTTGAGGCCGGTCACACACGACCTTTTTGTGGGGAATTTTTGACGTGTTAGCTCCGTTCTTCAAAAGTCCTTACCGCCGGAGACGAATATCCGTGGGATAAGGCGAGGTGTGCATTTTTAGGGTCGACCTTTTCTAACCCCACCCCTCCTTGTGGGAAGGCAGCATCGCCGTTATGCTGGTTGTCTGAAGGAAACACCTTACTGCTGTCACACCTCTGTACATTCAGCAGTACGACTTCGCCTTCGGACCTTGGGTTTGCTGCTTTTAGTCTTACTGCTCTTCAACCGACCAGTCTGGCATGGTAGGACCTCGAGGAACGATTGTTCCAGCCAGTATAGCTCAATTGCTTCATCACGATAGGCAAGCCCGACCATTACGTCAAGGTAGCAGCAACGGTCGGGAATTTAAATACATAAAAATAATTTACCATTGAAGTCAATTTTATAAAAATTTTGTTTTATTCATTTTCTCATAGATGTATAGTTTGCCAGTCTAGAACTTGGTTAGTAGCATTTCATTCTCAACGTGATGATATTGGTCAAATGTGTCCACCTGGTTGGGAAAATGCATGGAATGGTTTTAGTTTTCCAATGGTAATTATTCCACTTTAACTTTGTTATTTTTTTGTATAAATATTGTGATTTTTTGGTGTATTTCTTAACTCTTTACATATAGCCATTCAACAGTTTAACGTAGAATATAGTTTTAAGTAGTTAGATGTAGTAAGTCGAAAAAACCTAGATCTAGATTTCGTGTTAGTCGACACCTATCATTAAGGTATACACTTGGTCTTCGGGTAACTGATATTCGATGTGGCATTCTGGTCCGCGTCATCGAGCTTTATAACTGGTGTAAAAATGGCTCAATGATAATTCATTAGATTGCTAAACTGGATGGTTTAGTTTTAAATTCACCGAAGCCCATCGGTCCCCTTAAAATTACAGATACAGTTTACTGATGAGTGTCAAATAAAGTGAAACCTAGGTATAAAATCTTCTGTCTACTATCCCCAATGACTTTAAATCAAAGTAGTATGTGCCAGATATCCAGTTACTTGGATTAGTCACGACATAACAACTGAGCCGACAGAAGTCGATTATCACCAAAGACTATACAAGCAAGAAAAGCACGATCGGTCAGTGAAAAAAGTTTTCTATCAATTCAGCACTAGCATAGAAGCCGTAGACAGATAAAGAGCTAATTGTTGAAACCAGATAGATATGCATATTCTTAACGCCTTACTGAAGATATATACATCATCATCCGAAGATTTTTAGTTACAAAGAACTAAGTGTTTAGTTCTGACTCACTGACTCCTCTATTACACAATGATCAAGTAATTGCGTCACCTAGGTAACCCTGCAGTGAAGCGAAAATTACATAACTGTTTTGTTCTTGTTTAAAATTCATTTTACAAGTAAATACACACAACACATTACACAGAGATAAACTCATAATTCTCAGCTTTTGAGATAAACAAAACACTATTAATGATTTGGTGCCAAGTAGTCTGATATTAAACTTCAATTAACTTAGCTTATATCATAATCATTAAGTACTGTCATCAGTAATTTAATCACTTACTCACTAACTGATTGATTAGCTTATGATTGGAAATATTGTGAACACATCTTCTCAATTAACTTTATAGCCGGACTTTTTAATAACACAATTCTGGGTTGTTGAATTATTGTCTCCAACAAAAGTGCAGTTGGATCGCGGATGCGCACTGTTGAGGAGTCCCATAGTAGGACTAAACGGCCGTCCAGTGTTTCCAGATTTTCCATGGTGTTCTAGCTTCAATTGACTCATGATTTCAACTATATATAAAAATGCAGTAGTTATTTAATCTAAATATTTGAAAAGCTAATGATCACTTGATATTGTTCACCAGTAAATAATATACGAGATCTTCTCAATAAATGGTAATTTTTGATTTTTGAAACATAAATAAATCTTAAATTCACTTACTATTGTTTGTTTAAAACTTCCCATTGATATTTAGGATTGCAACTGGTCAGTCTTTGATTGGCATATGTGCATACTATACTGTGCTTATTGCCTCGAAATTGCCTTAATTCACAAGCATTATAAGCGAAGATGGATAGTGGCTAGCAATGGAATCCAGTTTGGCGAGTGTTTCGTTCAATTTGAGACTCGTAAATGGAAAGATTTAAACAAACAATGCCAAGTGAATTCAAACGTCACACCATCGCACAAGCAAGTGACTATCAGGACTCAGTAGCTGAGTGGATAACGTGATAGCGTTTGAAGCGAACGATATTGGGTTCGAGTCCCAGAGTGAACATCAACTCTGAGATGCAGGTACATCCAACTGACGAGTTCCAAATAGGAAGAAGTGACGCGTCAAACTGGATTCCACTACTAACCACTATCCATCTTTGCTTACAGTAAATAAATCTTATTCAAAAAGTGAATGCATTCCTACAGTTCCTACTAATAATCAGAGAGTCATATTCGATAGAAAAAGAAAACCCTTTAAACTATAGAAAAGGTGTAAACATCTAATTATATAGCTGGTTGATAAAATCAAGTAAGCTGCCATTCTTATGGCAGGAATCTAAACATTAAACTTTTCAATAGACAAACATAAGTATCACTTTGAATGTTTAGTGACTTTTTGTTTATTTTCAAAAATATATACAGATTAAACAGTAATAGTTGAAACAATGAGTCAATTGAAGCTAGATCACCATGGAAAACCTAGAAGCACTGGACGGCCGTTTCTTCCTATTATGGGACTCCTCAGCAGTGCGCATCTACGATCCCGCACTCGCAAGATTCGAACCCAGGACTAGATTGTATCTCTCTCTGTAATTATAAATGTATCAAATTCTCTTGTACACGCAAATCATTTTTTTCTGATTCAATTTTTCATTCAACTTCAACACCTAGTTTAATTACCCAATTTTTTCCGATTGTTTTTTTTAAATCTACAGGCAATTGGATCATCATCAAATGGTGGTGTACAACCATTAGAATCACCTGGTAGTTGTTTACAACATTTTCGTGCATTACCATTTATTGAATGTAATAATCATGATGGAAATTGTTTTCATTGGCAAGATGGTCGATCTTATTGGATGTCTAGTATTAGACAAAATGAACAATTTATTAAACCTATTGGTACTACATATAATACAGAGACAGGTATATTACAACATGTTAGTCGTTGTAGTGTATGTCGACGTGCAATGGAATCGTTATTACGTTAAACATTTTAAATGATTAGTATAAATATAATGAATTCTTACCATTACTATTATTATTATTATTACTATTATTATTATTGAATGTTCCTTTCAGATTTTATCTTTAAGAATAAAACATAAAACAATTGAATCACTTTTTTTCCCATTTTCTTGGGTGATCAACATAAAATCCACAGAAACACCGATACATATTCACTCACTCATACACACATACACACACACTCAGACACACATATGCATATACCAAAAAGATTGTCAACTTGTATTATTTACCTTGTTTTTTTTCAAATATGTACGTAAAGTTTCACTAGAAATCTTATATTACCATATAGGTTATTGTACTATGAAGATATACATTTACTTAGTAAATCTTACGTATATATTGGATGTTGAACTAAAGTTCTAATGAGTTAGTATAACAATTATTACTATTATTATTAACATTACTATCATTATTATTATTATTATTACTATTATCAATAATATTATTATTATTAATATACTATTACTATTTTAGACAATTATTATTTTTCATAGTTTTTTCTAATCCATGCCAAATCGATAAATCTTTCTTTCTCTCCCTCCTTCACTTTCACTATTATGTAACCATATATATATCTATATTCAAACTATTAGAACTGATCGATATTAATTATTCTCATTATTATTGATTATCGATTATTGATTATTATTGTTTATTAATAATTATTGTTGCTACCATTATTATTATTATTATTATTATTATTATTATTATTATTCGGATAGTTATATATTTTTTAATATATATATATAGGCTTTTATCTGATTATTTAATTTTCACTTATTATTTCTTTTAACTGAAATATAAATGGGTTAGATTTAAAAAAGCAAAAGTAACTGACACTTTCACAAACACACAAACAAACAAATAGACAAACGAACTGGCAAACAAACCAACAAACAACTAAACAAGCAGATAAACAGGCAAACCAACAAACAAATAAATAAATAAACAACCAAGTTACAAACAAACCAACAAACAAATAAACAGACAAACAAATAAACAAAGTGAATGAAAGTTGGTAAATAAATTAGAAGCAAAATTTTAATTTTCTTTTTTTTAAAAAAAAAACAATTCATTATATTTTCTTTGTTTCTTTGTGTGAATTTTTTTTTGTTTTCAGGAAGTTTACATTATACTTTGTATTATTCAATAAATCTGTTTTATTTTTCTTTAAAAGTCGATACGAAAAAACAACAACAGAAAAACACACACATACATGCATAGCAACAACAACAACAACAACAAGAGGATAGGAATTTTTAACAAAATTTATTCGATATACATATTTAAAAACAAAAAAAAAGAATTTTTTTAAAAAAAAATTATATTTATCTACTTTACATAGTGAGTTTATGTGAATAATGATGATGGGGGGTTTCATCAGTGTTATGGTTATTATGATTATTATTATTAACAAAATTGAAATTACTTTTCTGATTATTTATTGCTTTCGTCTTTTTTTTCTACGAAATAAAAGTAATTGTTGGTTATTTAAATGAAAAACAAAACTGATTTTATTGTTTTTTTCTTCTTATTATAATAGACAGTATGAAGATATTACTTATTACAACGAACCTAGAATTCTTCCATACATTTTACTCAAAAAGTTTATATAAAAAAAGCAAAAATGAATGGGGGGTTAGTAGTGGAATCCAGGACACGTGTTTTATCCTATTTGGAATTGTCAGCTGGATGTACCTGCATCTCAGGGTTGATTTCCACTCTGAGACTCGAACTAGCCACTGTCCATCTTTGCTTATAATGTTTGTGAATTAAGGCTATATCGAGTCAATCCACACAGGATGCACATATGCCAATAAGAGACTGATTAATTGCAATCCTAAACATCAATGGGTAGATTCAAGTAAAGAATACCAAGTGGATTAAAAGTCCACATTGTAATGACTTTTTAAAAAATATAGGACGTTTTCTAACTCGTTATTGATTTTATGTCCGTCTTTAATAATGTGAATTATCAACCATTCGAAATACAACTTTCCATATCCTAACACTGAGACAAATCAATGACGTTCGACCAGTATGAGTAATCTAGCGTCCTTATTAATCCCTTGTCCACCTAGCCCTTCCAATTCAGTCCAGAATACTAATTGCAGCTTCTACTATGCGAATCTATTTGAATCATTTATTTCAAGCATACTCTGTTTATATACCAAACAGACAGACCTCATCACACCATAAAATAGAAAATAATATTTGTACAAGATCAAGTCAAATGTGGCAGTGAACGTGGGAGACAGTAATCAATAAACTGAATATAATTCAGGAACAGTAAATCATATAATAATAATAATCCATAGTGCATAATGGAGCTTATAATAAGATGAATATAGATATACACAATCTAGTTACTTAATAAATTCAACTTAGTATTGTTTGTTTGAATCTTCCCATTGATGTTTAGGACAGTCTCTAATTGTCATATGTGCATACTGTGCGTATTGCGTCGATATACCTTAATTCACAAATGCAGGTACATCCGGCTGACGAGTCCCAAATAGGACGAAACACGAGTCCTGGATTCCACTGCTAGCCACTATCCATCTCTGCGAACCATAATTACTTAATAGTTAAACCATAAGAAGATACATAGAATAATAATCCATTAATAGGTCCTGGAAGTTACCTGTACTTAGGTATTCACTGGAATATAACACACATTAACTCAAAAAATTAATTTATGGTATATTTCATTATATGCAACAGTTAAACGAAATGTATAAAGCTTCTAAATTTACCATTGAACGGATGAAAGTAACCTGTCAACTGATCTATATGGTAGTAAAAAGAGATATAGTTGTTTAGTCATGAATCTCCAGCTACTTGCATTCATTAACATTAATAATATATTCATCAGTATTGAATACTAACTGAACTATTTCTTTTATTAAATTATTTATCGTTACCAACAGCTGAATTCTGTATATCAAGGCAGATATATAGATCTCCTGTAGTTATGTAAAAATAGCTTTCATTATATTTAGACTATGATGGAAGAACTGATGAAATTCATAGAGTAATGGATAACTGTATTATTATCGAATGGTTTCTATTCTTAAGTTTAACTAATTCAGGAAGTAGATCAATCTATACCGAATGTTATCAGTAAGTTATTGTTCCACTTGTAACATGAATGAATTGATATGTCGTGATTTTCCAATAGAATAATATGAAGATACTCATTACTGAGCACATATAGAACTCTTTCCCCTGATACCATATAAGATTTCAAGGAGTCAATCAAATTAGTATAAAAACAATTCTACCCTGACTAAGAATTATCACAAGCTGTCTGAATTTGAAAAAGGTGATTATTTTTTTAATTAGCATCGTGAACACAGTAAACCGGACATTTCTGACGTGGATTTCGTTCATGAACATAGGTGGAGATCCTTAAGTCAAAACAATACTGAACTGATCTTTGGTTCGCAATACTTCATAAACTGATGTCAGTTAACGGTAAAAATAATCTTAAAACGATGTGAAATCGGTAGAAAATCACATTCAGTAAATTATTGTCAGGATATCAAATTTCATCCTTGCCACCAGTAGCCTTTTCTAAACATATGGTAACTAGATGTTATTATCCCAAAAATGTTTAGTATAAGAGAAAGATATAATGTTTTGTTTACTACTTGTTAAATTAGTGATGTTTGGCTGTTTCTGCAACAGAGAACTCATCCTATGAAGGTCTTGACACACTTTAAGTTGACTGAATTTGGAAATTCGGACAAAAGAATTGCGAATAAGTGACTCTAAGGTGTCATAATCGACTCAAAACCTAAAAAAGTAGCTGATGTTCCATTTTATGGAGTTTCAAACTAAAATGAACAAACTGCGATATATATATATATATATATATATATATATATATATATTGAACTAGACGACG
The DNA here is from genome assembly GCA_944470415.2 of Schistosoma rodhaini. Classification (NCBI taxonomy): domain Eukaryota; kingdom Metazoa; phylum Platyhelminthes; class Trematoda; order Strigeidida; family Schistosomatidae; genus Schistosoma; species Schistosoma rodhaini. The sequence goes on from OX104036.1 coordinate 81,114,471, forward strand.
ACAATCGCAAGCATTTTTTTCGGATTCCTTGATACTTCGATTCTCTTTTCTTTTCTAGCCCTAACTATTCTAAAAGGTAGTTTTACAAGAAAGATATTGTAGAACATCAACGTTGATGATGCTTGGAGGCCTACTCGAGTTAGACGGGAACGGTGTAACGAACAAGCTAACTTCCAAGTCACACCTCGCGACCAGCACCTTACGTTGATTGCCACATCGACGTACCAAGGGACCATGGATGCTCTGAAGACTGTACAACACAAAGGACGTTAATACAATAATATATTAGTTAAATAGGTACAAACAAAAGTACAATCACTGCCGCATGGGCCAGTCCATGGCGTATGATTTACTGTTGCACGCTGATTGTCCTTGACCTTGACGATAACCTGTTCGATATTTAGTGACCCAACTGACGGATGATTTGGCTAGGGTTCAGTGACATTCCATTGGCCCTACAATATCTTAGTAGAAACCAAAACAGCTGAATTGAGGCGAACAACATTTACGTGTAAACATATTTGTTTTTCTGTTTGATTCAAGTGTATATAGGTCGCTACACTTAAAATGACCTTGAAAATCAGGCAGGATAATTAAAAGACAACTGGCCAATATGAAACCGATAACTTGAGTAGTGATAAAAATGAAGAATGACCGCGGTAGGGAGTTAAGCTTCCCCAACGACACATTTCGTATCCATGTAAACCACAATTCTTGCTACTGTATTAAAAAGATAAATGTGGTAACCATCACTAGTAGTAAATGTAGAAGACAATACCAAGCGGAAGTGTTGATTTTCTCTAATTTAAATGATAGATCACTGAAAGCTATCAGGAAGTAGCAAATAGGCAACTCTGTAGTTGATTATATTGTTGATTAATGCAGTTAGATTTATTGATTTTGTAAATTATACTCGTATATTAAATTATTGATCAATAAATGGTCACTACTGTCATTTTGATACATTTAACTTTGATTATTGACCACATCATAAAATGAGATATAAAGCATAGTAACTAATGATGTAGTGTATACAGTTGCGACTTCTTCCTTACATCGATCCGTATTAGTTTTTATTCAGTTCCACAATAGCAGGTGATCATTAATGTACTCCGGATGTAATAAGTAGCCAAACAGAGTACTTTATAAAGATACAACAAAATGATAATCAGAATATATGAAAAACAGTTGGATATCAAAAGCTATTACAGTTGAAATGAAATTTACCAGTTCAATGAAGCATTGATTAAGTTCACGTGCATAAATCAGTATAACATAGTAGGATTAGAATAATCTAATCAAGACAATAATAAAGACAAATTAGGTAAGCGTAATATTAAAATTCGACCTGAGCAAACGTTGCGGTTTGCATGATTAACACGGAAATTAAGCGAGACCGAAGGTCTTAAGTTCGGACCACGCGTGCGGGATCGTGAATGAGCACTGCTGAGGAGCCCTATACTGGAACGAATTGGTGGTCCAGTGCTTCCGGGTTTTCAATAGTGGTCTAAGATTGATCGATTCATGATATTAACCAAAAAGTCATCTAAAATTATCTAAAGTTTATTTACGTTACCAGTGTCTATCCACTAAAACCACACCAAAGACTTTATCAGGTCTAAAGACGACAATATTGTCACCATGCATTAAACTGAATTGGTCTCCTTAATGATCCCGTTAGAGAGAGAACTTTCTGTTGAAGAATCTGTGATGTCACATAATGATATGATATGCTGACAAGTATAGATTTTAACCAACCTTGTGTTTCTTCATTTATTAAAAGTTCTCAAAATGATTTTCTGTATCCATTTCGTTGGTGTATTTTATTGAAATCTGAAATTTAAAACCAATAAATATTGCTTCTATCTCGAGTGGATTCAAATTCATGCATAATATATTACATATATACTTTCCAGAATCTTTAGGAATACTTTGACATTACTTACTTACTTACTTACTTACGCCTGTTACCCCTCGTCGAGGAACATAGGCCGCATAACAGTATTCTCCATCCAACCCTGTCCTGGGCAATCTTTTCCAGTTCTTTCCAGTTAACATTCATCCTTTTCATATCTGCTTCTATTTCCCGGCATCATATGTTATCATTTGAAACTATACAAAGATAGAATTCACTTAGTATTGTTTGTTTGAATCTTCCCATCGATGTGTTTAGGACTGCAACTGGTCAGTCTCTAATTGGCAAATGTGCATACTGTGCGTATTGATGTTTACTCTGGGACTCGAACCCAGTACCCTCGCTTCAAACACATCGATGGGAAGATCCAAACAAACAATACTAAGTGAATTCAAACTTCACCCCATCGCACAAGCAAGTGGCTATCAGGACTCAGTGGCCGAGTGGATAACGCGATGGCGTTTGAAGCGAGGGTACTGGGTTCGAGTCCCAGAGTAAACATAAACTCTCAGATGCAGGTACATCCAGCTGACGAGTCCCAAATAGGACGAAACACGCGTCCTGGATTCCACTACTAGCCACTATCCATCTCTGCTTACTATACAAAGATATTTCTATTGCTCCTTATACATAATATGACAAAAATTAAAAGTCACTTTTCTAACCCCTATCAGTTTATCTCTATATTGTATTTTTCACCTCATTTTTTCATTTCTATAAATCACGTATTGTACTTTTATTAAAATTTTAAAGAAACTAATTTGAAAAGGACCATGAAGAGAGATTGTTTATCATTAACCCTAGTCATATCACAGCTATGTATATACTGACCTTTATCATATGACTGTATTGACTTAAAATAGTCATATGATTCTCGGGGTGAACTTTCTATAGATTCTTTTAAGTAGTATATATAGATATTTGGAGAATAATTTACTTTCTTAAAAGTTATTCTTTTTTTCTTTAATCTTCTGAGGTAATTTATGTTTCAGGAAGTATGAATTTTAAATAAAACCCAACATACATTGATATATGAGCTAGAGAAGTTCTTCTGAGAAGTGGTGACCGATGGTGTTTAGTATTGCAAAAAATGAAATAATTATTGCAGTAATCATTTTCACAGTTGGAAGCATGAGTCAATTGAAGCTAAACCACCAAAGAAAATCTTTAAGCATTGGACGGCCGTTTCATCCTACTGTGGAACTCCTCAACAGTGCGCATCCATGATCTCGCCTCGCGAGATTCCAACACAGGACCTATCAGTCTCGCGCCAGAGCACTCAACCGATAGACCACTGAGCCGGTGGTGTTAATGTCTAACTCCAACCAATCCACGAAATTAAGCAACCGTTCACCAATTGCCTTCAGTGAGTTCCTATCTCAAACCAGCGGTTCAAATTTCGCGAGGCGAGATCGTGGATGCGCACTGCCGAGGAGTCCCACAATAGGACGAAACGGCCATCCAATGCTTCCAGGTTTTCCATGGTTGTCTACCTTCAATCGACTCATGTCTCTAATTATGAAAATACTGAAATCTCCACATAACCTCTTATGATAATAATAATCATTTTGTTATATCACAAACTGATTGAAGTTAGAAATGTGCATCATTCAATTAAAACTCATAAGTTGAATCTCTAAATATTTATCGCGAAACCGAAAATGCCTTGATTTCAATTTATTGAAGGATTACGGATACACACTATAGTGACACACTTTATTCAGGCAAAATAACAATCCAATGATACTGGTTTTTGATGGTACTCTAATTGATTTCGAATAATATCAAAAATTCCTCAGAATTTTAAAAAATTAATAAATAATATACTTTGATGAATATTCAAAACAAAACTGGTAAACAATTGTGAGTTGTGAGAAGCAGTGACCAGTGGAGTTCAAAACCACGTCTGTTGTGAGATATCAACTCACTGAAGACGATGGTGAATGGTTGCTCAATTTCGTGGATTGATTGAAGTTAGACATTAACACCGTTGGATGCCGGCCGGCTCAGTACTCTAGTGGTTAAGCGCTTGAGTTCAAAACTGATAGTTCCTGGGTTTGAATCTCGCAAGTTGGGATCGTGGATGTACCCTGTGAGGATTCCCGTAATGGGACGAAACGGCTGTCCAGTGTTTCCAGGTTTTCCATGTTGGTCCAGCTTCAATTGACTAATGATTTCAACCACATAAAATTACTAAAATCTCCAAAAAGCCCCCTTCTAATTGTGATTTGTATTGATCACTGATTGATCTCACTTTAGGTACTAGTGAAAACCAGGGGGGATCTAGATATTTCAGGAGTGAAAAAGATATCCCTCAGTGACGTTGGATAAATGTCGCTTTATATCGCATACTGATTTTAAATTAAATTGTACGATTAGACTCGGACTCAGCAGTTTTAATGGTCAAGCTTTCGCCACGGGACACTTAGGGCCTGAGTTTGACGCTTGGAGAGTTGTGATTGCTCGCTTCTAAAGGCGAAAGAGTTATTCAATGCATTTTTGGTCCCCTTTCATATTCCAAATGTGATGAATCTATGATTTTACACAATCTATAAATCATAACAATCTTCATAAAACCTCTTTTACCAAATAACCATTTAATCCGTTATACAAAGCTATTATTGTACATAAAACAATAAAAAGTATTTGACTACATTTCTACATATTTATGTGGAAAAGTCTATCATTTAATGAAATGTTCCCGTTCTTCCCTCCTCGATCTTCTCAACATTCTATTTGCCAGACATTCTATTCCTGACTAGCATTATATACTACATATGTCGACATAAATAGCACACACCAGAGTACTATTCTATCCTTTGATGTATTACTTTCAATCTATATCAAATTTTACAGAAACAGATTTATAAAAGCTATGAATAATATGTGTGTGTGTTGTCTTTGAATTGAATAATGTGACAGTTGACTTCTGAGATTTATCACATGACTATTTACATATGATAGTCACATGTTTAGTACTTTTTAGGTAATGCTTGTATAGAGTTCAACTTGATATAATGAATAGATCAATGTTACAATACTAACCAAAACCTGGAAACACTAAACGGTCATTTCATCCTAGTATGGAACTCTTTAATAGTGATTACTCAAGACTGAAATTTATTCAATCATTTTAATTTAGATTAAAGATCAATACTTCAGCTGAAACCAGAATTATTTTTCACTTATTCAAATAAATCTAAATAATATTGACAATAAAGTCATAGTGGTCTAGCTTTAATTGACTAATGATTTCAACTATATAAAATTACTAAAATCTCCACAAAAACCCCCTTCTGACAATGATCATATGCTCACTAGTGACTGGCTTCAAGGGTATTTCCTTTAGTTCTATTGAGAAGCAGTAAACAATGGAGTTCAACCAGATCTGTTGGGAAATATCAATTCACTGAAGACATTGGTGAATGGTTGCTCAATTTTGTGAATTGGTTGAAGTTAGACATTAACACCGTTGGATGCCGGCCGGCTCAGTACTCTAGTGGTTAAGCGCTTGAGTTCAAAACTGATAGTTCCTGGGTTTGGATCTCGCAAGTTGGGATCGTGGATGCGCACTGCTGAGGAGTTCTAAAATATGATGAAACGGTCATCCAGTGTTTCCAGGTTTTCCATGTTTGTCTAGCCTCAATTGACCCATCATTTCAACTATAAAATCATACAATTGTATTGTGTTTTTTCCCTTGCCTAACAATTATTTTTACATGTATCTGATGGTATTATCGTATTAACATTAATTTTTGATGAAATAGAGAACTAATGAAAGTTGTTACTATGAGTAAAGATAGTGGCTAGTAGTGGAATCCAGGATACGTGTTTCCTCCTATTTGGGAATCATCAGCTAAATCCTTATTAATTTGGGTCTGGAGTTCTCGGTTTCAATCTCTGGTGAAATTATAGATGCTTGATCCTTAGGGGACTTATAATAGGAATGGACAACTGTCTAATGTTTTCCATTTTCCAGGACCATCACACTGTAACGTAACTAAATGGTATCTGCAAACTGTATTCATACAGTAAGTTATTAATTAATCAGTACCGAAACGTACTTGATTGAATTGGTTTAAAAGCTAACCAGAAATGAACATTATTACATCCTGAAAAATCAATGTTCTGGAATTTAGCTTGACATATATTTGATGCATATTGATCATTAATCTGTCATCTTTGTCTTCTTACTTGGGTCGAGGTATTCCAGTCAGTCTTAACACACATTAACTTATATCTACAGAAATTTAACTCCATCAAATGCATTTTTTCTGTATCAGGCTTTAAGCCGTATTTTTATTATCTCAGGTGTACCGATACTTCTTGATTCACTTAAGTGATGTAGATAAACCTAAGACCAAGGAACCAAACACTAAATCAAGTTTTCTTTGGAATACTGAATTCCTATTGTACAAGAAATATAGATTACAGAGGCTGTTATTGTTCATACATAAGGATCATATACGCTTCTAATTCATTTAATTTCAGCCTTAATTAATTCACTATGAAATGAGTTATGATTAAAGATTGACAGTGGACTCAAATCTATCTACAGCATTCACAAATAATATCTTCAAGTTTACTCATAGTTTAAGTCTGATGTAATGGGATTATAACATGAAAAACGTAAAAAGAGAAGCACTATTTATCCTCAACAGTTACTTCCTTACATAACTTATGTTATATCTTGTGGCCGAGTGGATGCCTAGTTAATGTGTGACTTGATGAGACCGCCAATCAGAGAGCAGCGAATTATCGATTGGAACAGTGACACACGAACCGTACGAGCAGACTAGAGCGCCAACCGGTCTTGCTTCTGCTTAGCCCAGCCAGTTAAGTCCAAAACACCAATAACACCCTCGGTAGTATGAATCGTTATTCAAAAAATACTGGGTTTATATACCAACCAAACAGACTACATCGTACCATAAAATAGAAAATAACATTTGTACAAGATTTAGCCAAATGTGGCTGTGAATAGTAATCAATAAACTGATGATAACTCAAGAATCGTATAATAATAGTTCAAAGGTCAAAATAAAGCTAATGATAAGAGGAACACGAATATGATTAGGTTAATTACTTAACAGTTATACAATAGGAAATATACATATTACATTAGTCCACAAATAGTCCTCAAAAGTTACTATTCACAATTCTCTTCGGGATACAACAGCTTTAGTTTCAATAAAAATGTTATACAGAATTATTCCAACAACAGTTGATTCCAATCATTATGACAAAAGTTTATCAGCAATTAACGTCAGGTGTCATTTATGTCTGAAACTCTCAATAGTGTACATCGACAACGTTACCCGAGATTAATGAGACGGTTGTTTATTGGTTATGATTTTCAACTCCCAACTAATAAGCTTCCAGTTAGTGTTCTGGATTATCTACGTCATTTTGATTAGATGAGTACTACCACTAGCTTCACACACATAAAGTATAGTTCAAAATCAAGTACACTAATTCGTCTTTGAATAAACCGGACTCATGTTTTAGGATAAGCACGGTATCTTTAGAATTATTAGTTTAAAACAGCTCAAAATGAGAACGAAATTATTGTCCAGTGCTTTTTGGCCCCTAATGGGTTGAATGATAATGACTTTACTTGATGACAGTACTAATTTTAAACTGAACAGTGTTAGAGACGTGGGTTTAGTTTGAACTAAACACTAGACCTAGGTTCAACGCAATCTGTCATTAGTCATCAAGGCTTAACTGCAATCTTAAAGGAACAGATTCTCCCTGAAGGATTCGAGCCTTGGTCACTAACTTTCATAGTCTAAGGCATAACCAGTGAGTTTTTCTCGTTATTGATTGACTTTCTACATGAATGAATATTTGAATGATTACCAACTAGGGGTAACTATCATATTTATCTAGTCATCCACAGTCATCTTAGTTGTAATAACAAAACCATCATTATAAGTATTGTGAACAAAAATTGAAACATTCTTGCACGAGACCATAGATAATGGGTTCGAATCTCACGTTCACGATCGTGATTAAACATTTCTAAGGTGTCCAACACTGGGACGAAACGGCTATCCACCACTTCTAGCTTAGATCGACTCGAGATTTCAACTGTGAAATAAAATTAAGTGTTATATGTCAATCACAATTGGTCAAATGTTTTATCACTCATAATCAATGGATAACAAATGACGTTGTCAATAGTGATATACATAGCAAAAAGCAAATATATAAACGGCTAAAGGCATTCTTATGATTGATCGATTGATTGTATGAATGAATAAATGAATAGTGGGTGTTCAAACATAAATTTCAGATTTGCTTGTGTACTTGTGTGTGCGTGTGTGCGCGCGTACGTGTATTGTGTTTCTATGCTCGACAAATTAAAGTATAATTATTACATGACAGCATTTAATTGCATCTCACCTTAAGATGTACTAATTGACTAATCATTGATCTACATTTCTCATAAAGCAACTGTATACTTGTTTGTGTGTGTGTTTGTTTGTTTGTAGCTTTCATATAGGTAGATACATGATTGTTCTAATTATGCTACTGTGATCATGGATATAATTCACCATATTTTGGATTGAATAACTGGATACATTCACATACACACATACATCAGTTTATTCATATACTAACGAGAAAACAATTTACGTTTGTCAAATTAATTATGAGTCATGGATAAAAATTGATTCTTATGAAAAAAGCAGAACGTATTGTTTGAATGGATGCCTAAGTTACAAGCTATATTTGATGTTGCATCAAGATAATATATTACATTTCAAAGTTGAATGTCTGAAACATAACCTAGCGTCAACTATCCATCCCTAGATTCACTTAGTATTGTTTGTTTGAATCTTCCCAATGATGTTTAGGACTGCGACTGGTAAGTCTCTTATTGGCATATGTGCATGCTGTGCGTATTACCTCGATATTGCCTTAATTCACAAACATTTGTAAGCAAAGATGAATAGTGGCTAGTAGTGGAATCCAGTTCGATGAGCCTTTCGTCCTATTTGGGACTCGTCAAATGGATGTACCTGCATCTGAGAGTTGATGTTCACTCTAGGACTCGAACCCAGTACCTTTCGCTCCTAACGCCATCAACTACTGAGTCCTGATAGCCACTTGCTTGTGCGATGGGGTGAAGTTTGAATTCACTTAGTATTGTTTGTTTGAATCTTCCCATTGATGCTTAGGTTGTTTTTTTAAAAGATTATTCAGTTGAATTCAGTTTGTATTGATAATCACCTCCGAAATTTACAAAAAAAACATTTGTCAAAATCAAAAAGCAATCGAATAAACACTAGTGATTAGTTTTGGACTTTTGCATATAATCTGGGACGTATGACGTTAGCAATGTCTGGAGTAAGATAATCATGCGTTGACGACAATATATGTGGGTGTTTTAAATTTTTCATTCTCACTCATCCCCCCACATTAACGAACAGATTTTTAGAATTTTCCCTATTGCACTCATCAAATCTATCGCTCCATAATGCTTATAATTTTTTTATCAGAATAGAGGTTTGTGGAGATAGTAGTATTTTTAATGGTTGAATTCATTAGTCTATTTAAGGTAGACAATCATTGGAAGCCTGGAGGCACTTGATGACTATTTCGTCCTAGTATGGAACTCATGAGCAGTGAGTATTCACGATCTTACATGCAGGACTAGAACTCAAAACCCTCGGTCTCGAGCGCGAACGCTTAACAATGATATAATCAGTTTTTACTTTTTTGGATGTAAAATACAGTTTGTGCAGTGATTACCTTTCTGACAGCAACAAGTTTTAGAAATCACTAGATTTTATTCAATTTCGCACGTGCTTTTGCAACTACACATAATTCTTGTCTTCAGCATACACATTTTGATAACACTTGTAACAATCACCTCTTTTTTTCAAATGTTTATGGTTATACCCTCAAAAGTTAGCGATTTTATTTCAAATAGAGCACAAATTAATAATTTATAGATTGCCAAGGAATTAGTAATCCATCTTTTCAAACCTAAACTCTGTATCCAAAAGAGACACGTGAAAGCTGTCATCCTTCGATGGCCCTAACACTTACTTTTCATAAATTGTAATCTGATTTTTTGTTTACACTCTTCTAATGTTTTTAGTCTTTTTGATTTTAGTTATTCGTTATTATCACCACATTTTTTCGGATCCATTCGCTATCATTCTCATACTTGTCAAGTGGAAAATCTTATTATCTCTTTTTAATTCCCGATTCTTAACTACCTTTCTTTGACATGTGATATGATGTACTCGTCATCCTATTTTCAACAGATGATTGTATAGCTTGAGCAAATGATATCGTCAAGAAGAAAATTTTGTTCGCTGAATGCTCATTAGTTCTTTCTCAATGACATCCTGGGTTACTCTCGATTTTATGTTTTGGAAAACTTGTGAGAATCCCATTACAGTTAATGAACTCAGTATGTTTCTGAGTTATTCTCTCAAGGTTTCTGTAGGGATGATCTTGAAAATTTCTCGCAATCGACATGACAAGCTCAGAAAACATTAAGAAGCGTTTGATTAGAAGTTTTGCTAAAAATATGGCGAAAACAAAAAGTCACATGTAGAGGTGCTGATTGGCTGATTACTACAATGCTACTATGCCTAGTAACATTCTAGAATTTTAAGGAAAACCCAAAGACTTCTAAAATACTATAAAAACCCTATATTTTCTGCACATAAATGGAGCTTTGGAGTGAATTACTTCTCGTATATTTTGCGCCTTTTCTCTCGTGTTCAAGTAGATGTGTAGTTCTAGCTTGGGGGTTACGAGAATAGCTTAAGATCCGAATATAGCGTTCAATCAGCAAGACATATCAGTTTCTATAGCGAATACCAGAATTAAGTTTTTGAAAACCTTCAATTATTTTAGTGTCTGTCATATATTAAAATCACAAAGTTGATCACAAATCGATTAAAACTGGATACGTAAATCATTAAATCTGTCACCATGAATTAAAACTTGTATGCTGTAAAATCTAGAAACTATAAGTTCAATCTTATATATATATATAAATTGTATTGGGTGTACATTATTGAGGAGTTTCATATTTGAACTAATCAGTTACCAAATTCTTAATATCTGGGTATTTAAAAAGGTGGATGGTGCGGCTTTGAATATCAACAATCAGTTATATACACTTGATATTGTTTATTAGAATCTTCCCATTGATGTTTAAGACTTCAATTGATCAGTCTCTAATTGTCATATCTGCATACTGTGCGTATTGCCTCGATATAGCCTTAATTCACAAGCATTATTAGCAATGATGGATAGTGGCTAGTAGTGGAATCCAGTTTGATGCACGTTTCGTCCTATTTGGGTTTCGTCAGCTGGATATATATATTTATATGATAAAGACTGTTACATATTTAGATATAATAATATTTTATAAACTGACCTTGTATACAATTTTTCTACATTTAACGTATTATGTTTAACTCATGTGACTGTCAAGTACACTTGCCTTTACGTAAATCCATCTAATAATGTATTATTATTATTATAAGTAGTAGTAGTAGTAGTAGTAGTAGTAGTAGTAGTAGTAGTAGTAGTAGTAGTAGTAGTAGTAGTAGTAGTAGTAGTAGTAGTATAGGGTATATATCAACAGTACTTTTTATGTACATATTTTTCAAAAAGCGACATTAGTAACATTTGAAATCACCCCCCACTGTTTTTTTCAACGCATAAAAACTTATTATTTATGAAAATGGAATAAAATATTTTACTTCATTATGATATCAATCAAATAACCACATGTGTTTCTTTAAAAAACAATCATATAAACCACAGTAGATAACAAATGTTTTTAAAGTGTTAGGCTAGATAGAAGAAACTATAATATTCAGTATTATAAGCGAAGATGGATAGTGGCTAGTAGTGAAATCCAGTTTGATGGGCCTTTTGTCCTATTTGGAACTCGTCAGATGGATGTACCTGCATCTGAGAGTTGATGTTCACTCTAGGATTCGAACTTAGTAGTCCTGATAGCCACTTGCTTGTGCGATGGGGTGAAGTTTGAATTCACTTAGTATTGTTTGTTTGTATAACATTCAGTGTTATATTCTATAAGTATAACAAAATGTAATCATTTTTAATGATTCATAAATAAAGTGTGCTCAATAGAGAGCCAAACTCCAGTCTCCTGAAGTTTTCTGAAGCTTCTGCTATCAAACCTCAAGAATCTGATTATTGTTAAACATTCCATGTTTTATTTTTTGAACATATATAAATAATGATATAAAGGGGCACCAAATACATGTCTGCCCCACAATAACAATGAGGCTATTAAGAGATAGAGGATGTAAAGTAGTATGTGTAAGAAAAAAGGAGAACAACAAGGAACAGAAATTAGTGTATGACAGTGAAATAATAATAATAATAATAATAATAATAATAATGGCAGAAATGGTTCAGTTAGGAAAAATAAAACCAGGAAGAATTCTCTCAGTTAAAGAAGTTACGTTTATTTTTTATAAAGAAAGTAAAAGAGAGTTACAGCAAGATAGCCATTGGCTTCTACTCTGAACCATATCTGATAACGTCTCAAGCCACGGTATCGTACTACCACTCTAGGACCCCAACCAAGGAGTCGTGAAGGACCAGCAGAAGCCAGTCCCGTAAAACGTTCTCTCTCATACTCTGTCCACCTCTCCTCGTTCTCTAACCAGTTCTAGCGTCGGCAAATATTACACGACATGGAATTCTCTGGGATGACATTCCTAGGACTTGTCCAAGACACTAGAGTCGATATTTTAAGATAGTGATACTAGTTGGATTATAATCGCTGCTCTCGAACACACGATACTGAACCTCTACATTAATAACATAGTGTTGCCATTGGATGTCAGCAATCCTTCGAAGTTAACGGTGACCAAACACAGAGAGTCATCTAACATCCCCAACTTAGAGAACCCAGGTTTACAAGTATAGAATGAAACTGGCTTGGTGACAAACATTCCTTCACTGCATCTTAAGAAGATTTTTCAACTCATTTTTTTCATTTAATTACATCGTTACGTCTTTTTATTTTAATTGCCTTCTAGGTTAGAAGTCTTATTTTCTTAACTGAGCTGTATTCATTCTTACTACCTGCACTTACGCATTATATAGCCATTTGTTTCTAGCCTTTTGAACTCCGGTTGCAGTCAATTTTGTAGAATGTTCTCTTACATAAGGCATATATTTACAATATTTTATTCAGTCTATTATCTCTTCCAGCCATATGAACATAGTGAAGCCTAGTAGGCCCTTCTAGAGAAGAGTGCTACATAGAAGCACGGCACAACTACTGGGGCGCAATAGTTGTTTTTGCACTACTTACGCAGAATCATTACATAACACTTTCATTTGGGGGGGTCAAACTCATTTTTACCATCTCTTTGAACCCTCAATAGTTATGCAATGACTCTTTGTAGCATTCGTAATCGTTTGTGGGTATAGGTAGTGTGGTTGATTAGGCCGATCTCCACCACCCGTGTTACCATTCACGTTAGTACATGGGATAAGTGCCATGATCCAGGAGGCATGACGAGGACGTGTGAGTTGGATTTCGCCTCCCTTTAGTCTATTAAATTTATTTACACCCTTGCTACATTATACTAATGTGTCTTCAAAATAACTTCTAACTAAACTCTTTCATGTAAACTCTTGTAATTATGATTTATAAATATCACAGGTTGTTAGCAGCTGATAAGAACCAAATGAAATAAAATGAATTCATATTATCCTACTTAAATCTTTGTTCTCACCCTCTTCATTTGTAATGACTTAGTGTAAAGTTGAATTTTGTTCCCCCCACTATATTTTTGTTATATGTTATGTTATATACAGATCCTTTCATTATATTAAAGAGAGAGCAAATATAAAGGTTGGTATAGCATAATATACATTTATTTTATTTCTCTAAGTTATTATCAGTTACTTGCAACCATGTGTACTATTTTAAAATCAAAATTACCATAGAAATTGACATACTTGTAGATTATCAACGTTGATGATCTCTGTCGAATGATTGGGGGCCTATTCAAGTTAGACGGGAATGGTGTGACCAACAGCTAACATCAAAGTCACACCTCGCGGTCAGCACCTAATGTGGATTACTCCCTTGTCGTATCAAGGTACTATGGATACTTTGAAGACCATACAACACAAAGGACGTTATCACAAAAATATATTAGTTCAAGTAGGTACAAGCGAAAGTGTGACCATCACCGCATGGGCCGGTTCATGGTGTACGATTAACTGATTAGCGTTGGTTGTCCTTGACATTGACGGAGATTGATGATCTGTTCGATATTCAGTGACCCGAATGTTGGATGAACATTAAAACAATGATTAAAAACCATAGAATTAATATACATTGAATGATTGGTTAAAAGAAGATTTATTACTATTTCTTTTTGAACACGTAAATCTGTAGTATTGGTTGTTATGTGAAGCTTCTTCTAGCTTCCAGACAGGTCAATTTATTCATTCTTCTTAAGTCACATTTTTGACCTTGTTAATTATTCACTTATCAACTTTGACTGTTTTTATGTAAGAGTATATGTGTATATTTCTTATCTTACTAATCACATATCTGTAAGTTGTTTTTGTTGGACTATAAATATCGATTCACGTTTGGTTAAATTGAGTTGGTTCACATACCTTCTCCCGTTCGTTCGTTTTGTCCTCTACGCTCTTATTCCCCTCTGTGCTTGCTTTTTGCGTTGCTTGTGGATTTTATCAATTATTAACACTACACTATTCATACAACTGGTATTCTGACTTTTGAATAATCTCGAGTACATTCATAATACTATTAGGAGATTTAGTCTGAGCAAATACTCAGTTAACAGGGTAATACTTATTGGAGTCAGATATAAGTGAATTAACCTCTAAAAATCTAATTTCAGACATTTCATCACTATAGGTTCAGCGATTTTCAAAAGATTGATTTGAAAAGATTATAATATGTCACCAGTCTTGATCTTTTTCCTTGAGTCGTGAGAATTCAAGTTTGTCTCTGGTCCCAAGTACTAGTTTGTTATCGTTACAATATATAACATTAGGCTTATGCAAGTTGTTGCATTTGAATATAAGTAATGTTACAAATTAAATTTGCCTAGATAAATATTAGGACCATGTTCTATCCCGATCACAATAGTGAATGGTAACTTTGGGATCCATTTATGGACCCATATTATGCATATAATTTTTATCGTATATTTGCTAAATAATTAAACTACTCATATTCATGCTCCTTTCATTGTGATCTTTATTTTGACCCTTTGACTATAATTGTACGATTTATCATTCTTGATTTATACCCAGTCTATTAATTACTGCTTCCCCTACTCATAGCCACATTTGGCTAAATCCTGTACTAATGTTATTTTTTATTTTATTGGTACGATGTGGTCAGTCTGTTTGGTATATAAACTCAGTATGTTTGAAATACAATGATTCATATTGCAGAGGCTGTTATTGGTGCTCTGGACTTAGGTGGCTGGGCTAGGCAGAAGCAGGATCGATAAGCGCTCTAGACTGCTCGTACGGTTTCCGTGTGTCACTGTTCCAATCGATAATTCGCAGCTCTCTGATTGGCGGTCTTATCACTTCATACATCAACAGGGCATCCACTCAGCCACAAGATATAACAGAACAATCGGATACTGGATAGATATTTCGTTTTAGTACATTAGTGCTGGGTCTACGAACACTGAAAGAAAATGAATTACCTTCATAGCATTGTGTTGTCAGTGATTTTCATTGGTTAAAGTGATTGAAACGCGTATTATATTTGCCTAACCATCGTCTACCCTAAGATATGATGTTACCTAGTGTAGAAATGGGTTAGAAGAAAGCTAGAGATGGTCAGACTGAGATATGGCATCTTTCACGAAGTCACTGACTGTTGGACTGATTTATGTTAATAGGTTCATACCACTTGATTAGGGTCTACAAGATTATCGTACTTAATAGTTGGGGACACCATGTGACATGGTTCAAAGTTGTCTTAAGGGTGTGAATTTATTCGCCCTTCCTCTTCTCTTAGATCGTGAGTTTCGAAATTATCTTTCACTTTTATCTCTAATTTATTCCTTATTATTGAGTCATCTTCTATACACATAGTTTTTTCTACTACCACTGATACTGTTATTGTTTTTACTATTCAAACGTCTGTCTTGGTAGTTTTATCTTGCTGTACTGATAAGATGTAGTAACCCGAACTAATGCACATATATACCAAGTTCCACATTAATATGATTGACTGATTAAATTGGCATCCATTGGTTTAGATCGTCAGCTTAAATCAGTTCACCGTATTAATTAACCATCACCCATTGTAATCTAAGTTAATTGTTTTGAAATGCTACGAAAGATTCTTAGCTGAAGATAAGAATAACGTTTGTATGATGTTCTCCAAGAGTTAATATTTTCATTATCACTACAACTTATCTTGAAAATCTTTAGTGACAGATATCCACTTTATTTTACATAAAAAAAGATAAGTGAATGTCATATCCTAGGGAAGACATAAGTACGGGTAACTCCTAGAACCTATTAATAGACGATTATTCTATATATATTCTTATTGTTTAACTATTGAGTAATTAAATTATGTATATCCATATTCATCTTATTATAAGCTTCATTTTGACCTATGGATTATTATTATACAATTCACTGTTCCTAAATTATATTCGGTTTATTGATCACTGTCTCCCACGTTCACAGCCACATTTAGCCTGATCTTGTACAAACATTATTTTCTATTTTATGGTGTGATGTGGTCTATCTGTCTGGTATATAATCCGAGTATGCTTGAAATAAATGATTCATATAGCAGAAGCTGTAATTGGTGTTTTGGACTCAATTGGAAGGGTTAGGCGGACAAAGGACCAATAAGGACGTTAGACTGTTCATACCTATCGAAGTCATTGGTAGGCACAGTGCTAGGATTGGAAAAGTCGTATTCCGATTGGTGGATAAATCACGTGACAAAAGCCGTACATAAAATCATAACAGTGAATAGCTGGAAGTTTCATTTGTAAGTATCTGCATCTACCCGTTATTGACGTTAAGGGCTGGAATTGACCAGCCTCTTTTAGAATCCTGAGCGGATAACCTCGATATTTCCATTAAATTCCAAGTATTTTCAAGCAAATTAAAAATGTTGACTAGCAGAAGAGTCCAGGATGTTGACTTTTTTTCTTATTTGGGACTTGTCAACTAGATTTATCTGCATCCACTGTGACTTGAACCCAGTACCTATCTCTTCTAACGCTCAAAGCGTTATTTGCTTAACTGCTGAGTCCGTGAATGAACATCAGCACTGTGAGATGCATGTCTTGGACTCCACCTTAATCCACTATTCAGTTTTATTTAAAAATATATAATATAATCATAAAGTCAAAATTTTTACGCCTAACGATAAATAAAACGTCAATAACCTATACAGAACAGGCAAATTAGTTAATAATAATACATAAGCTAATAAATAGGGATGTGGAGAATGTTGAGTTTTAAATGAGATCATGAACCGATCAATTTTAGACTACTATTAAAAACCTGGAAGCACTGGATGGCCGTTTCGTCCTAGTATGGGACTCCTCACCAGTGCACAATTCTGAGGAGTCCCATACTAGGACGAAACGGCCATCCAGTTCTTCCAGGTTTTCCATGGTGGTCAGCTTTAATTGACTCATAAACTTAACTAACAAATATTTATTTTACTTGGTAGATGTCAATAATGCAACAAAAAACGCCATATATTAAAACATTAACTCAGTGATCAGAAATGAGCATTTTTGATAAGGACACCTAGAGCGGAGAGTTGCTATCTAAGAAAAATGTTAGTTTTAAAATATGCTGGTGGATTAGTCTGACCTTTATACGTAATTAATTTTCTACTTGCTATTGACTTTGTTTAATAGCCAACATTTTTTTATATGAAACAACTAGTTAATAAATAATATTCACTCTAATCTCAACTGGTATACAGTTGAAGTCGTTCTGCACTATTATACTTGATATGAAGCACAAAAGTTATTACCCCAATCAATGTCTTACAAAATGATAGTTTACATACTGCTAAGAAATCTCAGTGGTGGCGTAGTGACTGAGAACACGAGTGGGGTGCTGAGTTGGAGTCCCAGATTGAACATCAACCCCGAGATGCAAGTACATCCAGCTGACGAGTCCCAAATAGAACAAGATGTGTGTCCTGGATTCCACTGCTAGCTACGACCCATCTTTGCTTATCTCTATAAAATACTTTTTGAAAAATTGTTTTGCATAATATTATGGAAATTTAATAAACAGTAAGAGTCTTAAAGGAAGTGAAAACAGATGGATAATTGAGCTTTAGATCGCCAATGTAGGCGATCTTTTTCGATGATCGCGGGTCTTCTCGAGTTGGACGGGGATGGTGTGACTTCACAGCTTACATCGAAATTACACCTTGTGGTTAATACTTAATGTGTATTATTCTTTCGTCATATCCAGGTACTGTGGCTACTTTGATAAACGTATAGTACAAACATAACGCTATTACAGAAATGTATTAGTAACAATAGTTTCAAGAAAGAGTGTGATCATTTCCGTCTACCTCTGTCCGTGGCGTGCAGTGAAGTGATGCGCAATAGTTGGTTCAGCAAACTGTCCTAAATTTAGTGATCTTACTGTCAGATGGTTTGGCTGAGGCCTAGTGATATTTCACTGGCCCTACATACTTTTCAAAAAAATAACTATAAACTCAATACAGTGAATAATATTATATCTAGGTAACGTTTAATGATTCTAATTTTTCATAAATAAAATATTCCTACTTACTATAATCTAGTAAATGTATACCATACTATTCAACCATATCGTATGTGAGACAAATGTCACTAACAGCAATGAATAATGACTGCATAATATCGTGAACTAAAGTTAGAAATGTAGCTAAATGGATACCAACTCGTTGGTTGAATTGTTAGCCAACCACAGGCTGATTTCACTGTCTTGATGGAGGTTTTGGTAGAGTACTACTGAGAATTGTAAATACTTGCATAAAACAACTTTCTGGTACTAATTCGTTTACGATTTCTGTCTGACTAAAGTTAGTCAGTTCCATGAAACTTCATATATCATACTAAATGGGGGCAAATCATGTAAGAAAGAGAGAGGTTAAATGGAATATCAAATCAGTCCGGCTTTAAAAGCTATAATCCATTATTTACTTAACAGGTGGTGTATCCTATTTGTCTAAAGCTTCTTTGTCCAACTCATACAATACTACTTTTCCACTAATTAAATCAAATGAGATATTTATAGATTCAATTCCAACCGTCAGCATTGCATTTGGTTATACATAGGTCTTGCTGAAACATCTTGTTTCTCTATTTCATTTTGACATGTTCTGTTGATCATTAACTATACAAATGGCTCCATTTTTCGTCAATTCCCACACTTTATTCTCTTCCTTTCCTCTACACACATATTTGTAGTCTTTAGTTATCCATAGATAATTAAATTTGATACAGAATTTTCATAGAAAAAGATAACATGGGGTAATATACATATACAAACAGAAACTCCTGTCATTCATCAATCAATGAGCGTTGATGACGTATTACTAGTAAATGTTTCAACGAATAAGTGGTAAGTAATGATTATGATTGAAAATTGAAGAAACTTATATCATTCATATATTGGATTACAAGTAGTTTGGCATCCAATAATACTAATACTAATAATATTACTACTACTAATACCACTACTACAATAACTACTACTACCACTACTACTACTACCACTACTACAACAACCTTTACTACTACTACCACTACTACCACTACTACAACAACCACTACTACTACTACTAGTACTAATACTACTACTACCATTAATAATAATAATGTCACATGAATTACAAGACCAGTAGTAAAGAAGTTTAGTAATAATTGATTAGAATGATCATTTTTATTCGACCTTATCGATTCATTTCTATTGTCAGTAAATTCATTCTGTTCAGTTTATTTTCAGATTTAACTTGTTCAGTGTATAAGTGAATAATACATTAAGCTTGATGCCATTAATATTGATAAATAACTAGAAAAGCTAAGATGGCGGTTGGAGGTGGTCAACAGGAAACCCTGGACCCGGGTTTCGTGCTACTTGGCACTCGTCAGAAAGGTGTACCTGTAGTCTTGAGGAAAATGGTGCTCCCTGACGACTCTATACTGTGTCACTCAGTTTCATAATCAGAGACGTTACCACTAAGCTATTCGGGCAGCGAACAACCTCCTGTAAGACTGAGATTTAACCACAATTGATTGATCACTGGGTGGTAATCAATCTCATGCCTATCAGGTCCTTCTTAGTGTTGATCGAATGCTATCGATCAAGTTGCAATGTGGCCACTAGTTTAGGTGGCTCAACACTGCGTGCACTATGTTGAGATAAGATGGTGGTTGGAGGTAGTCAACTAGAAAAATTTTTTATTCAACTTCAGTAGGTATGAAGGTTTTGATTACCACAGGTTGTTTTTTCCTCAATTGTAAAGAATAATGTTTGAAGATTAAAATCGATGAAAGTTTTATTTAACTGTAGATCCGATTAAACTAACTTTATAGGAAGAGTTGAAGCAGTAAATATACATGGAGAAGGTGAATTCTATCGATTTACCTAACTATCCACTTGTAAGGAATTTGAATAGAGTATACAATCAGATGATAGTTAATGCTTTCAATGCAGTTCTTCCTATTTATTGTGTTATCATTTCACAAACAATTTATTGATATGAACTCTGATTTCGAGAATTCTAGCTTCAGAGTGGGGATTTGTGGAGATTGTAGTGATATTAATAGTTGAATTCATGAGTCGATCTAAGGTAGACCATTATTGGAAACTTAAAAGCACTGGACGGCCGCTTCGTCCTAGTATGCGACTCCTCAACTGCTTCACTGAATGTATTGTTATCTTTAACTTTATCTTGATTTGGTCGAGTAAGTATTTGATAGATATGTTTAAATTAGTGTGATAGCTTTTATAGTATGCTTAAAGAGATAAGTGAATATAAACAGAAAATTCGGGTCTAAACAACCAAAGCAAAGCAAGAAATTACTTAATATTTTATAATAGTCGAGTCTGTGACTAGCAGAGAATATGATTTTGCTCATAATACCAATAATGAGAAAAGGCAACCAGGTCTTCTGTGAGATAGTAACTCACTGAAGACATTGGTGTATTGGTTGAAGTTAGACATTAAAACCGTTGAATGCCAGCTCAGTGGTCTAGTGGTTAAGCGCTCACGCGCAAAACTGATAGGTCCTGGGTTGGAATCTCGTGAGTCGGGATCGTAGATGCTCACTGTTGAGGAGTCCCACAATAGGACGAAACGGCCGTCCAGTGCTTCCAGGTTTTTTATGGTAGTCTAGCTTCAATTGACTCATGATCTCAACTATATAAAATTCCCGAACTCTCCACAAAATTCCCTTCTGATATAATTAATTATTGAGACGAATAACATTACTAGGTACTTGATACAGTTTATGAATATATTCTTACAATGATGAAAATATGTCATATGGAATAGTCTATAAGTATTTAGTCAATTTTTTAATGAATTCATAATTAGCAAAATGTTTTTGTATAGGTAGACTATCTTGGTAAAATAATTTAATGTGTATTTGGCTATAAAAATACATGCAATTACAATGAGGACTAGTGGTTTATTCGAATATCTGATGAGAAGAGTTCAGACTATCTAGTTTGTTGTTGTTACATGTTAGTTCTTTCTAAAGAGTAATCTGAATAACATTTTTCCTACTTCCTAGTTTCTCAATAAAATTTCCTTTTCAGTCAGTCAGTCAGCTACAACGTAGGACCAGGCACATATATGCATCGGTCCAAGTTGCCATATCTCGTTAGCACAACAAGATGAACACCGGATTCATAGAAATAGTTAATTTAGTGGTGGTAGTGTGCAAAAGATAGGTTGTATACAAGGATATAGTGTAGGAAGGAAGAACTTTGTGAAGCAATTTTAATCTTAAGGTTTAGTGGAAGATAAAGAGTGTATACACCTACGCAATTGTGATCGATTCTGAGCCATGTCACATATAGTCTCCAACCATTGGTCGCGATAGTCACGCGGACCCCAACTAAGTAGTCTGCATCTGCCAACATGGCTCAGACTAGAAGTTAGTGACTTCAAGCTCTGATGCCACGTTTTATTTTGGCCGCCCCTAACTCTTTTCCAACCATCCCCAATACTAGTCAACATTGCGCGTCGTGGTAATCGGTGTTCAGGCATACGTAACACATGGCCCATATTCATGACCTCATCAACTGATTTATCATCATTTCCTAATACCCTGCGTCGAACCTCACCATAACTTACCCGGTGATCCCAGCAGATGCGAGCAATATTTCTAAGGCATCTGTGGTCAAATTTCCTTTTAACTGATTAGTTGTTATCGCTTTTAGTCTGCTAACATTGTTATGTTCTCTAAGGTCGAAATCGAAAATAAAGTTACCCTGTAAGTACAGCCATCTTTGTTAGACTGTGGATTATTAACGTTGAAGTGTTGTTGTGTGACGAATATCTGGTCTATTCGGGTTCCCATTGTTGCATCGTATTGGAAGGATCTTCAATTATTTGTAAAGAGAATCTAATATAGGCTAACCGGCAATCCCAATATTTTTTTAATTACTTCCTATTAAACAATTAGATATATTTTAATCGGAGGTTTTCTGATTATATTAAAACTTTCAGGCCACATGGTGATTGCTTAATCGTTAGAATTATAGAATTGGCCTTTACAAATTTCCAACTCTAAAGAGTTCACGAAGTAATTCATTTTTGGATTGGTTTTTTGAATCTTCCCACCAACTCTAGAATGCGGGTATACTCAGCTGACGAGCCCCAAGTGGGACGAAACGCGCCAGCGACCATCTCTGCTTATAAATCACGATTTAGCTTGATGATCAATCAGTGGTGGCTGTAACAACTGTTTCACTCCATATGTGCATGATTTTCATTAGTCAGGTCCTTGATTAGATCCACGGTGGAATTGTGAGTATCCACTGTAAGGTCATATACTAAAGTGAAGTAACTGTCCATCACTCCTAGGTACACAGTGGTAAACCATTCTATGAAAAATATACTTCAGTCTGAAGTTATGAAACATTATTTGCAAGAAGACACACTAAAAAGCACCTATGATTGATTTTCTAAATGACACTTAGTTGGTATTACAATCAAGATTAGAAATCAATAACTATTGAGCTTACACTAAATGAATCTAGCTATAGGTTTACTGAATGTATACTCCACTGAAATTTTCATCGCAAACATGAAAAAGTTAGTCTTTGATGGCTTATGGCAAAGAAGAGTTCTCCTTTAAAGATACCACTACTTTACAGTCGTATTCTGTGATTATTCAGTTTTTTTAAGTGTCATGTTTAACTGAGTCTTTACTAATTTTTCTCTTTGTCATTGTATTATATATGTTTAAAAAATTTACGTGCGTATACAATTAAATGACTTAGGTTATGTTTAAGAAATAATTCCTCGTAATCAACGTTCTTCTAAACAAGACCACTTTGTAATATAAACCATCGAATTCAACAGTCTACACAAAACACATCGCATCTAGTTATAATTCCCTGTTACTATCGAACTTATTGAATGGTAGCAATTTGATGTTGAATTCTGATAAAGCATCGAAATGAATTCAGAAAGCTGTTTTACTTTATAGCCGTTAAACATGTAAACCGAAATTAAAAGACATAATTAGGCCACATGATCTTGAGCATGTGTCTTTAGAGCATAATTCGCTTTTCGTGGAACAACCGAGTGGTCAGTATTGACGTTAGGTATAGTATATTCGGCAAAGATGGGAAATCTGTTGGTGAGGTTTTGAATCTTCATCAACTGAGGTGATCACGACATGTGTTACATATATCTAAACACTACCCACATCGACACGTAATAGTTATGACATAACTCTTCATCTATTTTATATAATCATTCAAAAAACACATTTCATATGTGACAAGAAGAAAGAAGAAGCTACTATCTTTCATTTCAGTTGAATAGCAATAAAATTTAATACCATATTGTCCATCTAAAATCTTGACTAATAATCACGTAACACAACAATACGAAAACTCATTTGTTTTGTGGGGTCTCTTTAATAGTTTACAGACTGAAAACAATAACATTATTAGCTTTAATTAATGCACTGACCTTGTGGCTCCTTACTTACTTGCGCTTGTTACTCCTCGTGAAGGAGTATAGTTTGCATACCAGTATTCTCCATTCAACTCCGTCCTGAGCAATCCTTTCAAGTTGTTTCCAGTTGTTATTCATCCTTTTGATATCTGCTTCTAATTCTCGACTCAGTGTGTTCTTTGGTCTTCCTCTTTTCCGTTTCCCTTCACGATTTCAAGTTAGCACTTACCTCATGATGGAGTTTTATGATTTTCGTAATGTATGTCCTATCCACCTCCATCGTCACTTATTGATTTCCTCTTGTTTGTTCTCTCTCACAGTAGGTTGTTGTTGATGGTATCCGACCAGTGAGTATCTTGTATAGACAATTGATCATAAATACCTGTACCTTTTTGATGATGGTTGTTGTGGTTCTATAAGTTTCAGTTCCGTACAGTAGAACTGCTTTGCCAATCTTTGCCTTTACGTCTGCATCAGATCCTCCATGTTCATCGATGATGCTTCCCAGGTACGTGAAAGTTTCCACATTTTCCAGGGCTTTTCCATCAAGTGTGATTGGATTGGTTTTCGCAGTGTTGTATTTGAGGATCTTGGTTTTTCCCATGTGTATGTTGAGAAGTACTTCTGCAGAGGCTTCCACTACACTGGTTGTCTTGACCTGAATTTGCTCTTGAGCATAGGATAGAATGGTTAGGTCATCTGAAAAGTCCAAATCATCTAGTTGATTCCGAGCTGTCCATTGTATTCTGTGCTTTCCGTCACATGTAGAGGTCTTCATAATCTAGTCAACCATCAGAATAGAAAAAATGAGGAAAGTAGACAGCCTCGTCTGACTCCGATCCTCACTTGGAATGCATCTATCAGATGTCCTCCATGCACGATTGTGCAGTGTAGTCCGTCGTATCCACTAAATTATATTAGTAATTTTCATACATTTAGATTGTTCAAAACTGTAGTCACACAAGCACATGTATACATGAGAATAAAATAGACAGACTGTACCAGCAAATAATTAAGAAGGGTTCTAGAAAAATGTATGAAAAAAATACTTCAAACTCAGGAACGAGTCCTTATCCTTGAAATCCACAAATATCAACACTTTCTACCAGTCTTTCACTCTTCATTCTGATTAACTATACAGTTTTTTATATGATATTGGGAGATAATTTAGAAAACTCATCCACTATCTCATTAAATTTGTAGACCATAGATTATTTTTTCAGAACTGATTTTGGAATAAACGGAAAATAATTATGATAAACTTCTTTAAGAAATATAAAATGTTATATTAACCGATTACAGGGCTAGTTCCTACAGTTCGACGAAAACATAGTCAGCGATGCACTACCAGATAGACTAATTAAAGAAATAAAGAGGAGTTGTAATGCAGCTAACCCGTCTATCATCTTCTGTTCGATCTATGGTGATTCCTTATTAAAAAATATGTTACCTGGTTTAGTCACATCCACTTGTACCTGCGAATTCAGCTGCTCCTATGGAGAAAGCTATATTGACTGTACAATCAGACAACTGAGCTCACAAGTTAGTAAGAACCTCGCTCTATGGTTGGACAAAGGCATGATCAAAACAATACGTAGCTCGGTTCTGTCACATTTCATCGATGGCGGCCATGAAGTAAATAGAAATAAATCGTTTAGAGTAATTTATAGTAAACGTAATACCTTTATTTGTAGGTTTTGATCTCATCTCTTATACACCAGAAGCACTAACGACGGGTCTTTATGTTAATAAAAAATTGCAAAAACTTTATCTCTTCCTTGATTAAATTGTCTTGAACAAACGATCACAGTTATAATTATTTTCCATACTCATTATTCGTTTACTTTACTTCACCGTTTATCTTGAATTATACGCTTCAAACACTGATTGCGAAATTTTAATAATTTTTCATGAATGTTATTTCTGTCTTTTCATAGTTGAAAGCATCGGTCAATTGAAGCTAGACCACCAGAGAAAACTTGGAAGAGCTGGACGGCTATTTTCACGTTTTCTCTGGTGGTCTAGCTTCAATTAACTCACGCTTTCAACTATGAAAATACAAAATCTCCACAAAAACCCCTTTCTGATTTCTGTCTATTTTTTCAAGTTGTTGACCTACTTTCTACTATGAAACATTGTTTCAAGACCTTGTCATTTTTATCACAACTAGTACACTTATTATCACACCATCAGTTTACACCGGTTTACCTAATGCGTTTAGTTATTTAATATATTCCACTATCATCAATATCTCATTAACCGACTAGATTAATTTAGTATTTTTATATGTATATACATATATACACACATTACTGCATATTAGAGTAAGGCATAATGAGGATCTGATTGAAAACAACTCTGTTTGCAAATGTATGTTGTTGAAAATTATAATACCTCTTTCATATTTTGATGGATCTGTAGGTCATTTACTATGGAACTCTAGTAAATGACATAAATATTAATCTAGAAGTTTTCAGATTTCCAGTGATTGTTACTGATTGATCAACTTTATTTTGAGATCATGATTGGATCAATGCTAGACCACTGTTGAAAACCTGGAGCTACTGCACGACCGTTACGTCCTAGTATGGGACTCCTCAACAGTACTGTTTTAAATTATCAACCTACTAGAATAAACCATAATTATTGTTAACTTCTGCTAAAGTTCGTTTGAAATTAAAATTCTGCTCAATATCGTATCGTATCCTTCAATTTCGAACACAAATATTTACAGTTGCAAGATGAATCTAGTTGTTAGCATGTGCAAAACAACTCACGAATAAATTTAAAAATAAATTCAAAAAAGTAAGTAATTATGATAATACAGGTTTATTAATTCTCTTTCTTCCTCCTAAGTTTTGGGCATCAGATCTCTGGTTAATCGCAATTCTCTGGCGAGAAGTCCCATAATAATAGGACAGAATGGCCGTCCAGTGCTTCTAGATTTTTCATAGTGGTCTAGCTTCAATTGACTCATGAATTAAACTATTAAATTAAGATATATTATTGTTAATTCCCTTACTGTGTTAATTTTTCTTTCCTTTATACTGATACCGAGTGAGACGTTCAGTGAATATGTTTACACCGAATCCTAGATGAAAAACCGTTATGTAGTGTCATGAAACTCATGATAAAGTTAATATTTATTTATTTATTCGAACACATAAATATTGGTACAAAGGGGCACCAAATACATATGCGCCACACAAATCTTATTTGATTTGTGTAAGGGCTGGGATACTGCCCGGGTGCCCAAACCGAAACAAGTGGTTTTCATAAGGGGCCACACCCGAAGCCTTTGACTTAAATGTCTGATCCACAAGACAGTGGAGCATCGTGAGGAGATGCAGTCCCATGGTGGCCGGTCACCAGCGATTGATTCATACGCCATTTGTTCCCTAAGGATACTGGAGCCGGCCCATGTGCACCATTGGTTTGGAATGAGAGTTTTCCAACTCCCATAGGTGGACCCTCCGTGTCCACCAACCCAGTTAAAGCACCGGACATTCGCTTTTCGTCCTCTCTATTTCTTAAACAACACCCCTGGTGTGAGAAGGCAGTGAGTAGAACTTCCCTGTCAGAGGCTATATACGCGTGGCCATGTGAGCATTTAGAGAAGGAGAGCGGACTCTTCCCACTCTCAGCGTCTGTGTTATTATAGTAGTTCAGTGCCAGTATTTATTGTAAGAATTTCTTTTCTCTAGTTTTTTTATTTATTTAAAGTTTTAAGAATGAACACACTATTCAGTGCTGTAAAATTGAAACAAAACAACTGTTGACAAAATCACAGTTATTCAAATGAAAGATTTTCTTTTTCTAACGATTCATTGCTTTTGTAAGCATCTAGCTTTCTTTTTATATACTCATGCATACGGAGTTAACCACAGAATGATTCATTATCTCCGAAACATACACCATAGATACTGGGACACGAAAAGTTCAATCAACAGTCAATTTATTATAAGCAAAGATTAGTGGCTAGCAGTGGAATCCAGTTTGACGCAGGTTTCGTCCTATTTGGGACTCGTCAGTTGGATGTACCTGCATCTCAAAGTTGATGCTCACTCCACAACTCGAACCCAGTACCGTTCACTTCTAAAGCCATCGCGTTATCCACCTAGCTACTAAGTCCTGACATCTACTTGTTTGTGCAATGGGGTAAAGTTTAAATTCACTTAATATTGTTTGATTGAATCTTCTCAAATAGGACGAAACGCGCGTCAAACTGGATTCTACTGCTAGCTACTATCCATCTTTGCTTATAATGCTTGTGAATTAAGGCTATATCGAAGCAATATGCATAGTATGCACATATGCCAATTATAGACTGATCAATTACAGTCCTAAACATCGACGGGAAGATAATACCAAGTGAAGTTAATTAACTATTTGCTGATTTCTTTCTATCCTATTCGTTTAATGTACAAAAAAAAAATGAAAATATTTGCCAAGACAAGAAACACATTTCCTTCCACTTCTACATTTCGTTAACACCAAAAAAAACAAACAGGGAAAAACCAAAAAAAAATAATCAATAATATACAAGATTTGTTCTTTGTGATTAATTAATATTTATCTTACACATAACAACATGGATTAAGGCCACATACATGCACACAAATATATGCGTGTATCCATGTACATGTACAGATGCATATACAAAAACTTGTACAATATAATAATAATAATAATAATCTACTAATCATGTATCATGACATTCAATGAAAAATAAGAGATCAAGAGATAAATCATTTCAATAAATGATAACGTTTATATAATGATGATCATGATGATACTGATGAGGCAACTTTAACAAACGAGAAAAAAACAACCGTAGTAACAGTAAAAGAGTAGTTAGCAACTATTGCATACCCGCATACAATAAAATTGATTGTAAAAGAAAAAAGTATAACAGTTTAAGTACAATCTTGTAAAATACTGATTGTATATTAAATTAAATATAAGAACTAAGCAAGTTAAGAGAATAGTAATTGAAGAAGTAGAAAATAAAGAATCAATGTTTAAGTGAAAAGATATGCTAACTGACTAGACTTCTTATTCATAGATTATCGTTAGGTTCTTGTTAATTTATCAGTATATATAAGTAAGTAAGTAAGTAAGTACTGCGTTCGGGTTTATATACAACTAGAGGGTATATATATATATATATATATGTGTGTGTGTGTACATGAATGTATTTGTATGTATGTGTGCTTATTCTTTTCCACAAAGCGAGTTACTAAGAAGGATAATTTAGATAGTGGAGAAGATTTGTAACTCAGATGGGTGATTTTGATGTTGGTTTGTTCTCTGAGCTGGATGGTTGGGTTGTGGAGCTTTCATCGTCCTTCTGAAAGACATCATCATCACAAACTTCAGGTACCCGAAGTTTGAAAGCTCCACGACCCAACCATCCAGCTCAGAGAATAAACCAACATCAAAAAAGGATAATTTAGTTATGAAACTTTGTTTATAAAGTACATCGTTTGTTTGTTTTTCTTCTTTTTTGGATTGATAATTTGTAAATGCTTAAATATATATATATATATATATGCAAAGGTAAGTAAATGAATAATAATAATAACTTCTCTATCAAACCTTCCCTACCTTTAAAAACAATCGAGTCATTTAGAACATTCCATACATGTGAATACACCGGTAACACGAGAGAAATACAACAAATTTATCGATCGATACAGAATCAATATATAAATGAAAACTGTAAGTTCAAAAAAACAAAACAAAAAATAAAGACTTGGTTTACCTTTGGTAACAGAAAAATCACTATTTATAATCTGAAATGATCATGGTCGATGTATGTGTATGTATCCGTATGTTTCTTTATATAAACCCTTTAATACAGAATAATTGTCAAATATTGATTGTGGCGATGAATCTGATAGTTCGCTAGGGAAGATTAATAGTGTAATCGTCAATTGTAGAATAAATGTCCAGTGGTGATAATGAAGGAACACGAACACATTCAGTTGCTTTACGCATAAGTGTAGAATTATCGCGTAATGTTTTAGATCGAGGGGGATTGAGAAGCCAATAGTGTGTACCACTTATATATATATATATATATATATATATATATATATATATATATATATATATATATATATATATATATATATATATATATATATACCATTTTTCTACAGAAATTATATCTCACAGAGTTAAAATATTCAATTAAAATAGATTACTTTTTCGACCTTCATCATACCATGGTGAAATGACTGATTGATGATTAATAGAACATGGTAAAGGTGATAAAGAAGAATCTGATGAAGTTGATGAATAAGGTGTTAAATATTTACTACAATCTTTAGTCCGATTAAAATATGATAATTGATCTTCATCATCAAATAGCATTCGTTCATTTTTTTCTTGACGTTTTAACTTTCGAAATTCATACTCATAATGAGCTCGTGAGATAGCTGCATCTAAATCCCAATTATATTTATGTAATAAACGTTTACTATGTGATCGAGATACATAACCTTTACGGCATAGTAATTCAAATTTTAACCTTCTAGTAGCTTCTTCATAGTCGTAACTGCTGCCTATTAGTACAGCTTGGCATTCAGATTCAGTAGCTTGTGGAACTTCTTTCATTAGACGTAAAACTAATTCTCTATGGAAACTCTTTAAAGAATCTTTACAATTTTCAGATTTACCACGTCTCAGTTTAACATCTTTCAGTGGTAACTCGTTTGGAGGACATAAACTAGTAGAGTCAATGTTTGTGTAACCATCAATTGTAGAATAAATGTCCAGTGGTGAAGATGGAGGAACACGAACACATTCAGTTGCTCTACGCATAAGTGTAGAATTATCGCGTAACGTTTTAGATCGAGGGGGATCGAGAAGCCAATAGTGTGTATCACTTATTTTTACTCCATTTTGTATAATTGGATAAATGCGAACATTATAACGGCTATTTCCAAGGCTTAAAGCTTTATGTTGATCCAAGTCACATGGAAGAGGGGACAACTGAGATGTGGGTAATTGCAACGAGGATGATACACAGCATCTATCTTTAAAATCAATTTTTTTTACTGGTTCTTTGCCTAAAGCTTCTTGTTTTGCAAGAGCAGCTTTAAGCCAAGGTGGGCAAGCACGTGGAGGAGGAGGTGGAACAGGCAATTCTGCTTCAAGTTTAGCCAATATAGGATCATAAAAAATAGAGGAACAGTCATCTATAGAAGACGTGTAATCACTGGAAAGAGTGGTTGTATTTGTCGTTTGATCATCGATACAATCCAAGCAGTTCTCGAATACAAGATTATCTTGACCATAGTCAAACTCCTTATCGCGTTTATCTCGGGACGACTGACCATGCTTACCATTCTTCCACTTCATTAACAGGTCTTTAGAACAACTACCAGAAGAAAATGAAAGCTCAACACCAACAGGTGATGCATTTCCCTCTGCTGCCGAACACTTTGAATTGTTTCTTAACAAACATTTTGATCCTGGTATTCCTAATCTTGATTCAGGAGAAAAGTTCTTATTTAGTAGACTATTCTGTTTCGGAAGAGATAATGATCGACGTAGACCAGATAGTGGAACACAACTATTAAAGATTTTAGCATGTACATGTGTTGGTGACTTTCGTCTAGGTAAAGTAGGCGAAATACATCCTCTTGTGTTCATGGAGGAAATGAAATTGATTTGTGATTTATCTATGGGTTTAGTTTCTGAACTTGTATTCATATGGTTTAAGATATTTTTGTTGTTAGCAGTAATATTTATCACTTTTATTATGTAAGAATTTGATTTATGTAAATATTTCCGTGATCCAGAAGGTTTACGTTTGTTTGTATGAATATTTGAAATAACTTTTCCTTTTACAATCTTATTATGAATATAACCATTTTCTTTATTTAAAGAATAATAAACTCCCATAGTGAATATTGAGTTCGATTAAAAATAATATTACACATAAGTATTCCAAATGTTCTATACATACCATTCTCCTGAATTAAAGAAATCATGTGCAAATGCGTTGCTGAAATCACGAGAACTAAACATTTAAGTCGTAAAGATTGTTAACCAATAAGAATAAAGTTAGTTTGTGATTGGTTTATTGGTCTACTATTCTATTGGTTGATTGGATCTCGTGAAGGTCAATCGATAAATTGTCTCGTTTAATTATTGTGATAAGTTAACGCCCTCATTATCTATATGGCAAAACATTAACTCACTAAGAGATTAAATATATTTTGTATTTTACTTGATGCTGTAATAAGCATTAACTGCATATATAAATTAAAAGCACATAAATGACTTTTGGATCGATCTTATTATCCTGTAATTCTCCATATTTTGATTTGTGGTCACTCGCAGAATGTATCCACAGATATTATGATTAAGTTATTATTTACAAGGCCTCTGTCCTAATTATTAATAATCAATAAGCCCTAAGATATTCAACAGTCTAACAAGGGTTGCCTGGATAAATACTGTTGGTCAGGTAAAGAACCTGCAAAATATTTATTCAGGACTGATCTGTCTATAGTCTATTATAAAAATACAAAGTGAACTGGTACATAGTATTAATTAGTTTCTTCATTCACAACGAGTTAGTGAATGATTAAATTTCAATACGAATACAAAAGTTGATTTGCTTATTTCCAACCTACGCTACCTGCAGCGAAGGCAAGATATATCGAGAGGCAAGAGACTTTCACTCTTTATTAAATTATGGCTGCGAAACATGAACTATCAAAGTAGAAGTCATAAGTAAGTAGGTGTTCGTACTTATCTTCGAATCATTCTTTAAAAGTGGTGATTCGGGAAAGTCATAAATATATCTAACACCTAGTCATCCTGTAATAAAATCCTAATTATAATCTGTGGATTGTAAGAATGTTAGTGGATGGCAAATTAAGTTATAATCAATTCACTAATTGTCCACTGATTTATGTCAGTAGGTGCCAACTTTCTTTTTCGAGAAAACTCACAATAATTTGGAATTCTTAGTACATCTCATCAGTGAAGTTGCAGAATCACGAATAATACTTAAGATGAAACTAGTAAATTCACTCACTTTCAATAAGATAATATCATGACTATACACCTTGTTATACAGTTGTGTAACAATCTGTCTTTTTATGTTCATATATGTTATAAATTATGAAGAATTACATTTACAATTACATGATGTTCTAGATTTCAGTCATTCGCTGAGTAACAATATCACAAAATCATGTATGAGTCAAAATGAAAATACTTTCATCGGTTTCAAAGATTCGTCTACATAACCAAACTTTATTTAGATGATGTTTTGGATGATACAAATCGGCTAAGTGCTCTGGCGCGAGACTGATAGGTCCTGGTTCGAATCTTGTGAGGCGAGGTCGTGGATGCGTCCCAAAATAGGAAGAAACGGCCGTCCAGTGCTTCCACGTTTTCCTTGGTGGTCTAGCTTCAACTGACTCATGATTTCGACTATGAAAATACTAAATCTCCACAAAATCCCTTCTGATAATAACAAGCGAAATAGCTGGATAAATCGTTAAATTTTCTACCATTCTATATTTTTTTGGGGTTTATATGGTATAGTGAAATATTTCACATAAAATAAATGTTAGAAACTGAGATATCGAAATTGGAGTGAATTAAGAATCTTATAGTATGTATTCACCGACATCCTGGTTCACAGAAGGGAGGGAGAATAAAGTTAATTAAACAAATTATATATATATATATATATATATGTTGAGATCCCCCGGAGAATAATTCTAAGACCAAAGAGTCAACTAAGGTTATCTCGACCCAGTTTTGAAATTCTCCAGAAGTGTGTTTGACTGAACAAAGGAAATTAAAATCTCACTATGTGCTAAATATATCGTCTAAAGTGGGTTTGTTCTATAATGATGGCATTGTATAGATGTCATACAATATGGAATGAGTGAAATATAGACTACTGGATTCCGTATCAATGATCTAAAAATATAACAATCATCTATCGGTTAAGGGCTTCGGCTTGAGACTGGTAGGTCCTGGGTTCGAGTCTTGCTCGCGAGAGCGGGTTCGTGGATGCGCACTGCTGAGGAGTCCCATAATAGGACGAAACGGCCGTCCAGTGCTTCCAGGCTTTCCATCGTGGTCTAGCTTCAACTGACTCATGATTTCAACTTTGAAAAATCACCATAAAACTTAAACATCCTAAATTCAGTTTTGTGTGAATCTATATGTGAACACTAATTAGTAATTATATAGCGCGATGAAATAAATGTCAAGCTCTTCTTTGTCTTCAACGGTTTTTTAGTTCTTGCCAGTCAGTGACAAAGAGATAGCTTATCAAAATAAAGTATGATTCGTAATAACTATTAAAACATTCAATTATGCGACAAAGAAATCTATAATATTGATAATCATCTTTACATAATGTAAAAGTTGAATCCTATGATAAGTAATCAGTAATAAGAGCACAGAATAATTTATATCAATCATGTAACCAGGTTAAGTGACCTAAATAAGATCATAAAATGAAGATCACTAGGATGTACACCATTATGAAGTCCCATGAGGGGAAGAAATAGATGTCCAGTCCTTTATAGTTTTCAATAGTTGTTTAATTAGGATCATTCTGTAGTGTTAGAATACAAAATTCAACAATCTCTCGATTGAGTAAATGATGTGAAAATAGAGGAACAATTTGTCGAAAAGATGAAACAAATAATAATGTTAGTGAAGATAAGAGAGACAATTACATTTGACTACGAAAGGTCGTAAGAACAATAGTCAAATTAGGTCATCCAATAGCTAAGATTACTATTGATTAATTGGCCTTATGGTTGGCCAAGAGAGGAGGAGGGGTTGGAGATATTTCTTCTGTACGCATAGCTCCGGTTTCTTCATCCGGACGGCTACTGCCTCAGCTGCTTGAAGAACTTTAAATATGACAAGGTTTGGCAAAAAATTACTGACCCTATAAATAATTGAAAAGGATTGGTTTAATTAATTTGGATAGTATAATTGTAGAACCGGAAGAGAGTTTATCGAAAAGAATATTCTTCGTTCAAAGATATTATCAGTAAAATGAAACAGTCTATTCGGAATAAATGATAATCATCTTTCGTTTTTCTCAGTATTGTTTGTATGAGTCTTCCCATTGATTCTTAGGACTGAAACTGGTCTGTCTCTTATTGGCATATGTAAATACTGTGCGTATTGCCTCGGTGTTGCCTTAATTCACAAACATTATAAGCAGAGATGGATAGTGGCTAGCAGTGGAATCCAGTTTGACGCGCGTTTCGTCCCATTTGGGACTCGTCAGGTGGATGTACCTGCATCTCAGAGTTGATGTTCACTCCACAACTCGAATCCAGTACCTTTCACTTCAAACGCCATCGCGGTATCCACTCAGCTACTGAGTCCTGACAGCCACTTGCTTGTGCAATGGGGTGAAGTTTAAATTCAATTAGTATTGTTTGTTTGAGTCTTCCCATTGATGTTTAGGACTGCAACTGGTCAGTCTCTTACTGGCTATGTGCATACTGTGTGTATTGTCTCGATATTGCCTTAATTCACAAGCATTGTAAGCAAAGGATGAAACGCGCTTCCTGGATTCCACTACAAGCCACTATCCATCTTTGCTTATCTTTCATTTTTGTTTTTTGTTTACTCTAAATCAAATGAACTTTATTTTATTTACAATCTTATTCTATCTTATTCCCTTATATGGATAGGTATTTTATGAACTTTTTACAAGTATCAAAGTTCTTCAGTCTGGAGTGTTTTTTTTTTTCGGGTAAATAAAATTGACGTATTCAATTTATTCAATACTCAACTATTACTTATGTGTGTAATATCTGTTCAATGGTTAACAACGTAAGGTAGAAGCCGGAATTGGAAAGCAAAACAAAAACAAAATGAGGTATCCCCTTGGTTTGATATTTGAACAGTTTACTACTTGGCGTAATGACGGTTGTTTTGTTGTTGTTTTTACCGTAACAGTTATTTTTTTTATCGCCACAGTTTACTGTAATAATGATTCATATTGCAGAGGCTGTTATCGGTGTTCTGGACTTAACTGGCTGGTCTAGGCAGAAGCAGGACTGACAAGTACTCAAGATTGTTCATACGGCTTTTGTGTATCATTGCTCCAATCGATAATAAATTGACCGATAAAATTCGATCAGTACTAAGGACTAAACGAACATGATATTGGTTACCACTGAGTGACTAGCCATTGTGAACATAATAAACTGATTTCATTTAATATGACTTACATCGGCTTTCAGAAATCTATCAAATTAATTTTATTAGAAAGTTCAAAACATATTTGTGTTGTTGAATTTTATAGAAAGTCAACGTTTTAAATCACCAAAGACGACTTATGAAACCCGTTGTGTCATTAATAAAAAAAATATGAAGACTATTCAGAGAAAAAAAGACACTTTTTTCAACGAAATCACCTAGTGAAACTGTGCGACCATATTTATAGTTAACATGAATGGTAAACATTTGAAAAATAGGGTGACATTGTGGCGTACTTTATTTAGATATATATCAAATATCGAAATGAAACTTTAATGTAACAATGAGGATTTATGATACATCACGAGTAAGTCGAAACTATATATAAAGCCGAATTATGTCGCATTTACTTATTCTGTAATAAACGAGAACACAAACGGGGACAAACAAGCGTATCTGAGCACAAAATTACAGAATCACGTAGTAAAATCTGAGGATCATACAGTAAATACATCATTGGCAAAATGTCCATCGATAGTCTCAGATCTGATTGTTCCCTCATTTTCATACCAATCACTTTCTGTCCTTATTCTCTTCTCTTCGATCTTTTCAGCCTCCTGCCGCCATACATTGTACTTTCGATTGGTGATACATACTACTTATATCTGTCTGCATCAGTAGTACATATCACTATCCGATCAATAGTCAAATTCATGAATAAACTGAATTGAGCAGTAGTTGATATAATCAGTAGCATAATGGATTCATTCAATTGCCAACTCTGATGGATTAAACTGTTTCAACTAACAAATGTGAATAAACTATTGAGTTATATTTTTACCTTGTAGGGCCAGTGAAATGTCACTGAAACCTAACCAAATCGTCCGGTAGTTGGGTCACTAAATATCGAACGGATCATCGATCCCCGTCAAGGTCAAGGACAATCAAAGCGCATCATTTAATCATACGCCATGGACTGGCCCATGAGGCAGTGGTTCTGTTTTCGCTTGTATCTATTTTAATTAATATATTCCTGTAATAACGTCCTTTGTGTTGTACAGTCTCCAGAGCATCCATGGTCCCTTGACACTTCGATAGGGCAATCCACGTAAGGTACTAATCACGAGGTGTGATTTCTAAGTTAGCTTATTCATTACACCATTCCCGTCTAACTCGAGTAGGCCTCCAATCATTCGACATAGATCATCAACGTTGATGATGAACGTTGATCTACAACCTCTTCTTACAATTCAATTGATTAATATGAAGAAAAGCATAATAGAAGAATGTAATGATAACTAATT
This sequence comes from Schistosoma rodhaini, assembly GCA_944470415.2. Taxonomy (NCBI): domain Eukaryota; kingdom Metazoa; phylum Platyhelminthes; class Trematoda; order Strigeidida; family Schistosomatidae; genus Schistosoma; species Schistosoma rodhaini. Next base: position 81,152,128 of record OX104036.1, read on the forward strand.
AATGATTATGAAACAAAATAGGAAAGATTAATGAAAATTGATTATTTTGTATGGAATATAGATAAGGAATTCGATGACAATAATAGAATGAAAGATTAGATATGTCACTTTTGTACAGAGGTTTACGCTTGAATTGGTAGATTGTTAAGGTGTCTACAGTGTACAAGTGTTTAAATTTTACCCACTGAATCAGTTTGTTTGATAGTATGGTTCTGATTGGATAGTGACTAGAATTTGACAATATATTCAAGAATCAAATTAATGGTAAACTTGCAAACTTCCTTTGATACTCAGACACAGTAACGTCTATAGATGTGTTTTGAATGAGCTCACTTTATAAGGCTGATATAACCTACTCTATAAAGACAAGTAAACCTATGGATGCATATTGACGTGGCCTAAAGTAAGAATTGAATGGTCTTTGTTCATTCAAGTTGATGATTCTATGTATAAATAGAAAACACAATATTGACGTAAATATCAAAGGAAACTGAACAGAATGAATCAACTATCAGTTTACTTGATTTAACGTCGATGTAACTAAAACTAATATGAATCACGGAATTTGAAGTTATACACCATACATTAACTATTGTTAGACGGCCATAGAATACTTAGAAGTACTAAACGTATATTTTATTTTGATATGGACTCCACAGTAGTTCAGATCCACAACACTGTCAAAGATTGAACCCAGGAACTTTGAGGTTTTTGCAGTGAACAGTAAATTAATGTCCAATAGTTTACACTTCTAACTCTAATCATTATTCACTAACCTTGGTAAGATCTATCTCAAATTCAACATGACTGAGCCCAAATATTAATGAAGTAACATATTCTTTGATATGTGAATATGATCAGTACATATTTGATATTAGGTTACTATATCAGTCAGTCACAACGCAGAACTTCGTACGTACGTACATCAGTTCGAGTTGCCATACCACATTAGCACAGAGATGCAGTTGTCGATTCAAATCCCATGATGGTAGAAGTAGTAGGGGCATAATCAGAAATCCAAAAGATTAGGGTTTGAAGAAATTATTGAAGGAGTATAGTACAGTGAAATAAATTTGGAAAGAGAAAAACATAAAGACATGAGGAATTCAGAAGATTAGAATTTGGTAGAACACAAAGAGTGGATGCATCTTCGCCATTGCAAACGATTTTGAGCAATGTCATTCAAGGTCTCTAACCATCGGTTGCTGTCATCTCGCGAATCCCAACCAGGTAGTCTACACCTACCAACATGGCCCAGTCCACTTGTCAGTGACTTCATTGATTTGTGCCACGTTTTGGTCTGGCCACCCCTAGCTTTCTTCCAACCTACTCCTACACCATGAAACATTGCACGTCGGGGCAGTCGGGGGTTGGGCATACGTAACACATGTCCCAGCCATCTCAACTGATGAAGTTTCACTACTTCATCAATCGATTTGCCATCCCTACCTAGTACTTGTTTCCTAACAACTGCATTACTTACCCGGTGGTCCCAGGATATACGAGCAATGCTTCGAAGACACCTATGATGGAACACTAGTAGCCTACGAATATCCTCTACTCTTATTGGCCATGTTTCACTGCCATAACGTAGGACGGAGCGAACTGCTGCACAGTAAACCTGTCCTTTGGTTGCTAGACGGATATCTCGCCTACGCCATAAATGACGCAAGTTGGCGAAGGCTAGACGAGCCTTCTGTATCTGTGCTGAGATTTCGTCACATACCAGACCACAAGGGCTGATGAGACTCCCAAGATAAGTGAAGTGGTCTACACGCTCAACTACTTCACTCCCTATCATTAGTTCAGGTGTCGCTGCAACCCAATCCTGAAGTAACATTTTGCACTTCGAGGGAGAGAATCGCATCCCGAACATGCCTGCATTGTTGCTTATAGTGGTCAGAAGACTCTGCATTTTGTTAGCGTCTTCACCGAGTAAAACTATGTCATCGGCGTATTCTAAGTCAACAAGTGAGCCTCCCGGTAAAAGTTCAACTCCTGGAGGTTTAGCTGATGAAAGTGCTATCTCTAAAAGTATGTCAATGACAAAGTTAAACAAGAATGGGGAGAGTGGACAGCCCTGACGAACACCACTTGAGGTAACCAATTCTGATGACAGTTCGCCATAGGCTCTAACTCGACCAGTTGTGTTCCAGTAGAGAGCCTTTATGAGGTTAATGAACTTCTTTGGTACTCCTTTCAGTGACAAACATTGCCATGGAACCTCACGCTCAACGGAGACAAATGCCGCCTTAAGGTCAAGAAATACTACCATTGTGGGACGTCTGAATGTATGTCTATGTTCTAAGACCTGACGTAGAGTGAATATCTGGTCTATACAACCACGTCCAGGTCGAAAACCAGCCTGGTTTTCTTTAGTCTGCTCTTCACGAGCTTTGGTTAGGCGACCTAGTATTATTGAAGCTAATATTTTAGACACTATGTTAGTCAAGCTGATCCCTCTGTGATTGTCACAGGAGGACTTTTGTCCTTTCTTATAGACTGGCATAATCAGTGATTGGGACCAGTCAGATGGAATTACGTCCAGTTCCCAGATTCTACCTAAGACCTCAGTCAATCTCGTTGCTAGTACTGGACCACCATCCTTAAAAATCTCAGGGGTAAACCTGTCAGGGCCTGCTGCTCTCCCTCGCCTCAGATTTCCTATAGCTTTTTCAACCTCACAGAGGGTTGGAGGACTTACATCAATTTTCCATTCAGGACGACTGGGGATCGTGGGTAATTGAAGTGTGGCTGAAGGTCAGTTGAACTGATCCCTAAAGTGTTCTGCCCATCGATCCAATCTCCTGGATTGAGAATGAATAATATGCCCATTTTTATCTGAGATGGTTTCACTGATATTCGGGTTCCTAATACCGGTTTCTTTAACGAGTCTGAATAGCTGCCTACTGTTACCTATTGCCGCTGCCTTTTCCATCACTCTTGCTTTCGCTACCCACCACTGTTCACGATCATTACGTAGGCTTCTTATAAGCCTGCGCTTAAGTTGACTCCGCTCTTCGTTATGCTCAGAGCCAGGTGGGATGAGTTTTCGAGCATCTATCAGTGCGGTAGATGCTGCCGAGATCCATTGTTTCTCCCTAACCTTATGGTTTACCTTACTAGCGGATATCACTGCTGTTTCCACAGCTTTTCGAATGTCATTCCACGCTGCCTCGGGGTGGACACAACTTACATGGCTCCCTAACTGTTTTTCTAGTTGTTCCTGATATATATTCTTAGCTTGCCTATCATTAAGTAGAACCCTTAGAGGCTTCCCTGCAGTGTCTTTCCTACGACCAGTAAGACGCAGACAGATACGTGCTCGCACTAGAGCATGATCTGAATCTAAACATGTGCCCCAGAATGAGCGACAGTCTTCTATCGAGCCCCTCCATCGGTGGCTGATAGCGATGTGATCTAGTTGGGTCCAACGTTGGGACGAATTCGGGGTCGCCATGCCAAAAGATGTTTTTCCTTATGCTTAAAGTTAGTATTTGCAAGAAATAGGCGGTTATCTGAGCATAGCTGCAACAGACGGTCGCCATTATCTGTTCTTTTCGCCATGACGCCATAAGATCCACCCAGGTGTCTTTCCCTTTCACTTAGTTTACCTACTTGAGCATTAAAGTCACCAGCCACCATTACTACATCAGAACGCCTAGCTTCTCGGAGGTCAGAAAGTTTCCTGTAAAACTCATCTTTTATATCGTCAGAGCTGCAGTCAGTGGGAGAGTAGGCAGAGACGACGAAGAGGCAACGACGAGTTTCCCTATCTTTCCGGGTCCTTACTGATCCGTTTAGTCGGACAGCGCATAGACGACTGTCTACTGGGATCCAGTCTAAAAGAGCTAGTTCTGCCCTAGGACTTAATGATATACCTACTCCAGCGAGGTCACGGGAAGCAGCATCAAGGCTACCAGATACACGAAGCGTGAATCGAGATGGATCTTTATTTTGACATGGTGAGGTCAAATGAATGATACTAATCGGATCATGTATGCGCGTTTCGGAGACGCAGCACACATCGATGGTGTAAGATTCTAGAGTCCTAGCTAAGGAAGCCTGTTGTCCTATTTGGCACAATGTTCGGACATTAAAAGTTCCTATATGTAGTTTAGAGCGTGGTTTCAGGAGACCAGGAATAACGTTCTGTGTACTCGAATCGTTTGCCCTAGCGGTGCGAAGTGATAAAAGGACGTGGGAAGGGTTAGTCGTGGAGATAACAGAGTTATTAGGTGTAGGAAGGACTTGAAAGTGACCAACTTGGTCTCGTGTGCTGTTACGGGTATGAGGGCTAGTATCACTTCCCGGCTGCCCACACCGTGGAAGGGTATTTCTTGAGGGACCTGAAAAAGAAGTTGGATTAGTGTTGGTCTTAACGACCTGGGAGCGTGACCGCAGTGCCCAAGGGACATCTGCTTGAGGCCGGTCACGCACGGACTTTTTGTGGGGGATTTTTGACGTGTTAGCTCCGTTCTTCAAAAGTCCTTACCGCCGGAGACGGAAATCCGTGGGATAAGGCGAGGTGTGCATTTTTAGGGTCGACCTTTTCTAACCCCACCCCTCCTTGTGGGAAGGCAGCATCGCTGTTATGCTGGTTGTCTGAAGGAAACACCTTACTGCTTTCACACCTCTGTACATTCAGCAGTACGACTTCGCCTTCGGACCTTGGGATTGCTGCTTTTAGTCTTACTGCTCTTCAACCGACCTGTCTGGCATGGTAGGACCTCGAGGAACGATTGTTCCAGCCAGCATAGCTCGATTGGTTCATCACGATAGGCAAGCCCGACCACCACGTCAAGGTAGCAGCAACAGTCGGGAGGTTGCTATATATATAGTAACTATATATATAGTAACCTATAGTATAGGTTACTATATTATTGTCATTAGTTGTTTTATAAAAAAACGTAAACTAGTCGGCTTTAATGAATCTGAAATATGTTTACTTATCCGAAGAAGCTTTTTAACCATTGTCGTTAACTATTTGCTTTCTCTATTTTTGACTGTGTAAACTTTTTATTTATATATATGATTAATAAATCAGATCACAGATAATTAATGTGTCAAGAGATGAAACTTCGGAAAATTCTTCATTCAACATATTCACTTTTCTTTCCTTAAAAAACAAACAAACTTACACTTTAATATATACAAGTTTTGAAATAATATTCCAGATCTATAGATGACCTTAATTTTAAATACCTGATCCTGGTAAATTAATCAACCAATATAAGCTAAGATCATATGCTTACAGGCGAGGATTGGCAAAGCAAGGGCAGCATTCCTACAATTGAAGAACATATGAATCTCAAAACAACTCTCAACTAACTTCAAAGTGAGAATCTTTAATGCGAACATCAAGACAGTTCCACTCTAAGGAGCTGAAACGTGGACAACTACTACATCTATCGTCAAGAAGGAACAAGTATTTATAAACAGTTGTTTGCGCAAAATACTCATCATTCACTGGCCGGATACTCTCAGAAACAGCGTTTTATGGGAGAGGACAAACCAGCTTCCACCTGAAGAGGAAACTAGGAAAAGGCGTTGGAAGTGCATAGGATATACATTGAGTTAATCGCCAAACTGCATCACGAGGCAATCCCTAACTTGGAATCCTGAAGCGAAGCGGAAAAGAGGAAGGCCAAAGAACACATTACGCTGAGGAATAGAAGCAGATATGAAAAGGGTGAATTACGACTGGAACGAACTGGAAAGGAATGCCCAGGACAGAGAATGCTGGTGAGCGACCTATGCTCCTCCACGAGGGGTATCAGGCGTAAGTAAGTAATATACCTACAGGACAAGGAATCTTCACGAAAATTGATAAATGTATTTATGTATTTATTTAAATTGAATGTTATATGATTTTAGTAAAAAGAAAATATTGTTAAAACAAATTTGAATGAGATCCTCATATAATCACACCCTTTTTTACATTTTCGTTTCTAGAGATAGATCAGTACAAAATGGTTGGGAATTAATGGGTTAAAAATGAATTGTTATATCGTGTGATGTGCGTGCCCTATTTATATATATGAATGTGCTGATTCCCGCCAATTAGAGTGGAGTGAATTATCGATCAGACTAATGATACACAAAAGCTCTATGAGCAATCTTGAGTAGTCATCAGTCCTACATTCTGCCTTGCCCAGTCAGTTAAGTCCAGAATACTAATAACAGCCTCTGAAATATGAATCATTATACTCAAACATATTGGGTTTATATACCACAATCAAACAGACCACATCTTACCATAAAATAGAAAATAATATTTGCACAAGATTTGGCCAAATGTGGCTATGAATTTGGGGAACAGTAATTAATGGACTAGGGTTAATTCAAGAATGGTAAATCGTATAATAATAGTCTATGGGTGAAAATAAAGCTAATAATAAGAGGGACACGAATTTGAATAGTTTAGTTACTTAACAATTATAGAATAGTAGAAAGCATGAGTCAATTGAAGCCAGACCACCATGGAAAACCTGAAAACACTGGACGGCCCTTTCGTCCTATTATGGGACTCCTCAGCAATGAGCATCCACGAACCCGCTCTCGCGAGATTCAAACCCAGGACCTACCAGTCTCTACTATGAAAAATACTAAATCTCCACAAAACCCCTTCTGATAATTATAGAATAGGAAATGTACATATCATATTGCTCCATAAACAGTCCTCAAAAGTTTCCATTCATAATTCTCTACGGGACATAACATGAATATATTTACTTATTTCAAACTATGCGTAATGAAATATTTGATTATTTTTAACAAGTTCTGTATTATGAACAGATCTACAATAGAAAGTTGAAAATTGTGACTGAAATGCATTCAAACCATGTCCAAATTAAGAATCTGAAAACTGGCCATGTTTAGAGCAAATGGATAGAGTTGCAATAGGTTGACTATTAAGTCCCATACTACTAGCTGACACTTTTCCAGATAAACTAGAAAATGGTCTACTTCAAAACATTTATTTAAAAATTAACATTTTACTGTCAATATATGGGCGACTAATTCATCCTCTGTAAAAGTGGTGGTAAATCACAACTAGGCGGTCTTAAGAAATTTAATGAAGTAAACTCAGTCATTAAGTTTACATCTGAATAAGAAAATGAAGATAGAATGACCTTTTTGGACGTCCTCTTAACCAATAGAGTTGATGGATCAATAAAAATGAATTTAAACAGGAAAATTACCTGAATAGGATAGTAAACACATTCCCTTAACTTTGTACCTCTACGGTATAAAAAAAACCTGATCAAAATTCTTAGTTATCGAATACTTACTATATGTTCTATAGATATAGTTGAAAAAGAACTGAATGCCTTGCGTACTACACTTAGGGAAATCAGATATATGAGACGTTTATTAACAAATATATGATCATGAAGGTTACTTACTTACTTACTTACGCCTGTTACCCCTCGTCGAGGAGCATAGGCCGCTCACTAGCATTTCTGGTTAGCGTTTTTTTAGCGAGTTAGCTTTTCTACGGGATGGGGTCGCTAACCCCATACCCAACCCTCCTCCTTTACCCGGGCTTGGGACCGGCAGCAACTCTCGAAGAACTACAGGCGGAGTTCATGAAGGTTATAATAGACGAAATACAAACAGTGAAGATGAAATTCTTGTTAGTGTGCCTAGAATTCAGAAGGGATGCAGTCAGTGAAATATTAATCCAGAGATTACTCAGAACAATCCAGAAAAATTAACCAACGCCGAAAAACGACAACTAGTGTTTTCTACTTGCCCAATGGTGACACAGAGGCTAAAAGATTAACTATCTAGACTGACCAACTCGTTTTGTATTTGTTGATTCGAAGTTCTAAAAATTTAGATTTTCGTGCTCGCGAAAACCTCCCAGAGTGGCTGAGCAAATGTCTAATGAAGGAAGTAAACAGTTCGATGTCGGCCCATTTAGTGCAAACTGGTTATCCTGCCAATATAAACCAATCCTTTTCAATTATTGATCAGGTCAGTAATTTTTTGTTGAAATCTGTCAGACTCAAAGTCCTTCAACCGGCTGAATCAGTAGCCATTCAGTTAAAAAACCGGAGCTGTGTATAGAAAAGAAATATTCTCAACCGCTTCTCTTAGCCAACCTCAGGGACAATTAATCAATAGTAATCTTAACTCCTGAATGACCTAATTTGATTGTTTTGTTTTCTTTATTCACATATATTTGTATTATTATTATTATAACTTATTAGTTGAATTCATGAGTCAATTGAGGCTAGACCACCATGGAAAACCTGAAAGCATTGGACGACCGTTTTGTCTAACTATGGGACTTCTCAGCAGTACGCACCCACGATCCCGCCTCTTGAGATTCAAACCCGGGCTCGCGAGCGAACGCTTAACCTCTAGATCACTGAGACGGTATCCAATGGTGTTAATGTCTAAATTCAACCAATCCACGAAATTGCGCCACCATCCACCCCTCTATGGTTATTATTATTACTGAATTAACGTCACTATTAATCTCATCCTACTCATCCTACTTTATTATTTCTTACTGACTTTATATAAAATTTTATACTTAACATTTGATTGAATTTATCAATGCACTATTATTTTTCTTATCCTATCTGACCCATATTTATTCTGATCATAAATCTTATAATTTCACATAACCTATTCAAGTTAACATAGAATATGAATCATCTCAACATGAATCATTTTATTTTGTTTAACAATGCAAATTCATGTATTACAACTTTAAACGATGTACTTTACCTTTTTCTGTTTCCTGTTTCAGGCTAAAGAGTAAAATATATTAGGGGACTAAGGGATAGTTCGGAAGTCAGTGTCTAGACTTCTTTCTAGTAAGATATATATCAACCACTCAATTGAATTAAACCAAGAAATATGAATTTCCTTTCTTCAGATAGGGTCGTTGATATATATAGAGCTAAGTAGTCCCACATTAAGATGAAACAGATATTTAGCACTACACATTTTTTAATTATTCTATAGTTATCAGAAGGGGTTTTGTGGATATTATAGTAATTTTAATAGTTATTATTATTTATTATTATTATTATTAGCTTTATTCAATAGTATATTTTTGGTACAATATGGAATTCTCAGCACAAAGTACTTCGACAAGTTTCCGTTTCTTACTTTTTCGTCCTTCCCGACGATAAATATTGAGTGATCACCGGTTAGAAGTTAGCAGCCCAGTCAATCAACCTCTGGATAATGTACATTCTTCTCGCTGCATATTACCAACAAACACGATATCTCTAATTGGGCCTTCTATAACCTTTACGGCGAAAAGTATTACACTTTTCAGAAATGCATCTGAATAGGTTGTGCGATTAATAGGCAAAATGATGTATTAAAACAAACGAAATTAGATAACTTGTTGAAATATCTAGATGACAGGAACAGGTAGCCCAGATGTTTAAACAGGCCGCCAAAGAAGATAATCATGAAATCATGAATCATTTGAAGCTAGACCACGATGGAAAACCTGAAAACGCTGGACGGCCGTTTCGTTCTATTGTGTGACTCCTCAGCAGTGCGCATCCATCTCGTGAGAAGCAGTAACCAATGTAGTTCAACCAGGTGTGTTGTAAAACAGCAACTTACTGAAGACATTGGTGGATGTGTCGTTAGATTTTGTGGATCGGTTGAAGTTAGACATTAACATCGTTGGATGCCCGGCCGACTCAGTGGTCTAGAGGTCCTGGGTTGGAATCTCGCTAATCGGGATCGTAGATGAGCACCGTTCAGGAGTCCTACAATAGGACGAAACGGCCATCCATTGGTTCAAGGTTTTCCATGTTGGTCTACCTTCAATCGATCCATGATCTCAACTATTAAAATCACGATTAAACTTTATGAAATCAAAATTAACCTTTTTTTATTATATGACAGTCAGTAATACATAACATTGTAAACAGGTCATACACATATTTCTAGAAAAATCTATTTACAAAGAAATTTATTCATTGTAAATATAAACACAAAAATTGGCCTCCATTATCTAGAGAATGGTGTATTATTCATTAGCCTACGCATAAATCAATATGAAATAAGGTCAAATTAATGTAATGGTTAAAACTTAATTCTGTACGTAATGTGCATGTTGTGTGTGTGTGTGTGTGCCTTAACATACCTATGAGCTTAAATTATTTATCATTATAGTAATATCTACGAAATGTGAAGATCAGAAAGAAAGAAAGAAAGAAAGAAAAATTAGCATAGAACTTTTACATAGACTGAAAAATGAACCTTTCTATCTATCTATCTATCTATCTATCTATCTATCAGCTTTTGTATAGTTTGGCTTATCAACAAGTGTTATGCAATTGTTGATTAACTTACATTATTATGGGTTATTATTAAGTGATTGTTTTTTTTAACGCAGATGTTCAATAACATTAGATTGTATACATATAATTAAAGAAGGAAATGGGGATTCAACAATTTTTCTTCTTTTTTTCATTGTAAAATAATATCAATATTAGTGGTCTAGTGGTTAAGCGCTCGCGTGAGAAACTGATAGGTTCTCGGTTTGAATCTCATGATGCGAGATCGTGGATGCACACTCCTTAGGAGTTTCACAATAGGATGAAACGGCCGTCCAGTGTTTCCAGGTTTCCCATCGTGGTCTAGCTTAAATTGATTCATGATTTCAACTATTAAAATTACTATAATATCCACAAAAACCCTAACGGTGACAATCATTATATATACATATATGTGAGATTAAAAAAATTGATAATATTGGTTTTTGATTACAAATGACATTATTGAAATATTTACTTAATTTAGATTATGTATCTGCTTTGAAATGATTAGATAACTGAAGGAGTTCAGTCGTAAGCGGTTTGCTTAAACATCTAGGCTACCTGTTCCTATTATCTAGATATTTCACCAAGTTTGTTTTAATACATCATTATGAGTATTAATCTTATAACTTATTTAGGTGCTTTTCTGAACAGTGTACTACATTTGGTTGTACAAGTCACAAAAGGCCCAATCACAGACATCGTGGTTGCTGGAAATATGGAACGAAAAGAATGTACATTATTTAGATGTCGATTGACTGGACTGTTAACTTTTAACTGGAGATCATTCAATATTTATCGTCAGGATAGACCAAGAAGTAAGAAAAACGGAAACTTGTTGAAATACTTTACGCTGAGACTTCTATATTATACCAAAATTACAATATTGAATAAATCTAATAATAATAAATTTTCTTCGATGAATTGATTTAAGGGAGTTTAATAGGATGTACTATCTTAAACAACTCAGATGTATGCATAATTAAAGAGTTTTCATTGCAGACAACTATCAATTGTTCAACAAATGACATGGTTCAGAATCGATCACAATGGCGTAGGTGTATACACTATTTATCTTCCCTTAAACCTTGAGATTAAAATTGCTTCATATCTGTCTTTCTTCCTGTACTATATATATATACAACCTATCTTTTATATATTACCACCAATAAATTAACTACTTCTATGAATTCAATGTTGATCATGGTATGCTATCGAGGTATGGAAACTTGGACCGATGCATATATGTGCTTGGTCGTACGTTGTAGCTGATTGAAAGCTTATTAAACCATCATCTTCACTTCTGCCAATGGCACGCTTTGAGTGATAGTAAATTAATTTAAACGACGATCGCTGTTACCTTTGTTCCTGTTGATCTAGATTCCCGCTATTTTGGGCACCCAGTCTGAAGTCGAATGCAAAGTGAAGAAAAAAAATCATTATTTTTTATCCATAACTTAAAAACTCAGAGACTAGTATACATTAATAACCAAATCACAACATACCGCAAATGGGAAGTTGTAATTTGAACATAGCCATGGGATAAGGTAAGACATATAATAACTGTTAGTGTCCAAGAGAAACTTATGATGGGGGGTGAATATAAACATAACGTAACCAGACAGCTGAATAATTACATAGTAAAAACATGAATAAAAATTCTTCGTTAAGTTCTGAGAGCTACAGCTTGCCTCAGAATGGTGTGAGAATCATTGAAATAACGAGATTAGTTAAATGTATATTCTCTAATAAGTAATTTCTGAAAAACTAAAAGTTTGTTCAGTCAACTCATAAAACATTTATGTAATGAGTTTCCATAGAAAAACGATGTTATGACAGAATATTATACTCTGAGATGTATGGCGAGGCTATAATTAATGGACGAACCAATCAGATCTAGGATAATAAGTCTTGGATTTCGGAGCGAAATTCATTCATTTCTTTGGTTAAAATAGCGTTTTGGCATTTTAGCTGATGTCAGTTCGTGATGAAAACCGTAAATCTAATTCCTAACCCTAACCATCACCTGTAAAATCATAATTCTAATTCCTCACACTAATTTACGACCTTCATTTAGTCCTAGTAAGTAGGTGAACATTCTCAAGTCCAATTTAGCATCGATTAAAGGTTGTCCATAAATTATAGTCTCACCAGATATATCTCCACCACTCTCTATATCGATAAGTGTATTCACTGGTGTCTCACTCCGATAGTTTTGACATTCTAGAGATAAACTGAGATCGGTAGAATACAACTACATCTCTAGTTTGGTGTTTGCCTACCTTCGAAACCGGACGGTAGTTAGGATCAAACTACCAACCATATGATCCCTTTCACGTTATACAGATTCAGATACAGCCACATATGCTTTCTGAATGCTTTTCTAATCTACGGCTAAAGTGAGAAGACTAGGAATGACTAAGATCATATAACTGAATAAAGTGTACATATATCACGTATATATCTGTCCTCCTGACTCAGACAGGGATGTATAGGCTATGACTTTGATCAGATGCATAATCGGCTTTATTCACTAGCTTGCTTTGTTCTTGTCATATCTCACTAACCGTTTGACCTTTAGAAGGTATGTCGGTACTAGTGCGAGATATGTATAAAAATACTTTTACGTCACATTATATTACTAATAATATCTTATATCAACTGGTATTTGTTATATCTCGAACTTATATTTCTAAGTCTGTCGCGTAATACTTGAGCACTCAAACACCAGAAGCCTCCCAAGTCACAAATCAGAAGATAGAAGACAAGTAGAAGGAATGTTATTCTAAACAGTGTCGATTATAGTATAAAACTGTCAGGTATTTATAGTTTTTAGTAGAAACGAAATCATCATTATAGTTATCCAATCCGCACACAGGGAGTTATCAGCATTGTCCAATAGGAAAGCTACACGTAGTGATTCTAGAATATTCTTCCAAAAGGTGATTGGATAGAATATATCCGGCTCCTTCTGGGCTTCTTAGAGCTTCCTCAACTTCACCTGTGGATCATCCTCACAGTAATATTCAGTCTTGACATTTATCAAAATTGAATCAGTAAACATTTGATTTATGGTAGTTTTAAAATTAAACCAAATTTGATGATATCGTTGATAGTTTTCGGAATAGAATATCATGTTACGTAATTTGATTCTTGCCTACAGATGGTTTACTATTGTAGTTTCACATATAGATTTGAGGATCTGTTGAATGATTTAATCACGTTTGCGTAATTTCAGAAAATCTAATTTGAAATTGAAAACAAACAACTATTATGATGGCTTCACTTTAATCATTGAGTTAATTAAATAGAGGAGAAAAGCCAGAAGTTATCCAGAACAATCATATTCAACATTTAACAGTTTACTGTTTCGGTATTTATTCAAATTTCAAAATTTCTATTTATCTATTTTATCTTTATTTATGTGTATCCAAATACTTGGGTGTTATAAGAAATGATGGGTAGTGGCTAGCAGTGGAATCCAGTTTGACACGCGTTTCGTCGTATTTGGGACTCGTCAGCTGCATCTCAGAGTCGATGTTCACTAATCACTACCCATCTTTGTTTATAATGTTTGTGAATTAAGGCATTACCGAGGCAATACGCACAGTATGCACATATGCCAATAAGAGACTGATCAATTGCAATCTTAACTATCAACTGGAAGATTCAAGTAAACAATACCAAGTAAATTTAAATACTTAGGTGATTCTAAATAATCTTAATTACTTAAAACATACACCATGTGTAAAGTGTAACAAAATTTACATAAATTTACAAAATTTAAAACAACAACACCTATTGGGACATTGAAGAACAGAGTATCCACAGATTATTGTAATTTTAACTGTTCTTGAAGTAATTAGATGCACACCAAGAGAGAAAAATGGAAATCGAGTAGGCGGTAGGAAAAAATGGATAATTAAACAGGACAAATAATATAATAATCACACTATTTAAAAAACACAATCGGTCAACGTATATGATGTATGTTTGCTATCGACACCCTCGTGTCTAGAAGTCTTTTCAACGTGATAATAATGGACACGCTACCCAACTGTGTGCCCAATCAGCTAATTGGGTAAGGAAGTCATATGTAAGTAGGGATATTTTATTAGTTAGCCGAATTGGAATGCGCAAACCCATTCATAAATACTGGTATTTATCCTTCATATAATTGAGCTAAATTTTCAAATAATAGCGCATACCTTTTTCCCTCGGAAAATGAAGCCACATTTTGACCAGTAGCGTCCATAGGTCAACATCTCTCATCTGTCATTAGTCTTGAACTGACACATCTGATTGGCCCAGCCTACTAATAGATCAAGAGGAAAATATGCCAACAGCTGTGACTGTTTGACTGAAATTTCTCAGTAATTGGCTGTGCGATAAGTTTTAATTCAGTGATAAAACCATGTGAGTAAATACAACTAACGAATCTAAAGTGAATAACTTCACCTGTGATAAATACAACTCTGGAAAATACCTGACTAAAAACTTTAAACTGATTACCTTGCTTTTTAAGTTTACTTATTGATTTAGTAAATCCATGTAATCCCAGGGGAGCAGATCTAGTTCTGTCATTCAGCAAGCTTTTAATCTTTAGACCACTGAGGTAACAAAACTAATACAAATTAAACATTATAAGTTCTATGATATCAGTATACCCGCTGGTTCCGTTACTAGATACACAGGGAGGCTGTCTTTTAAATAGTTAACGTCCTTAATATGCAACCTCAAGACTGAATGTATGAATTCTTATGTGACTTATTTGGTCCTGAAGCAGAAAATATCCTGTTAGCTGATTAATAATATACCACGCGGAAGCTGATTTATTAGCAGGAGGAGAGAAGATGACTGTAGTAAAAAGAATTTTTATGTTCGGATTGGACGAATGATGTCCTCTACATTGAAAGGTACATGATTAAATAAATGGACACACAGAACACGATACAAAGTAAAATGGAAACGATATGTGATGACTCAAATAAGGGATTTGAAACTAAAACGACAAAACAAGATCAGGATTAAATTACAATGTTTTGGGAATGGATTAAGATATGACAACAATTTAGTGATCAGTTGAAAACATAAGACAGGTGAGATGAGAATGAAGGAAACGTATAACTCAATTGTTTATAATTACATATAAAGTAATGTCTCGAAGTTCAGACATATGAGTCCTATAGACCACTCAAAGTCTTCTATGTGAGTTGATAATAAAAAAAGTACTGTTAGGAGCTTTCATTTAAATTGTTTATTAGTTATGTGATCTATATACTACTTGTTTCTCTAAATAAGTAGATTGAATATGTATTTTTTTAAAACTGTGTACAAATTATACATCAGAGTCAACATTCTACAATGTTGGACAATTGATTGAAATACTCAAAATTGTCAATGATTATTTAAGGATTACGTAATCAACAACACCTTCTAAGTTAATTAATACTAAACTATTATTAACTAATAAATTATACTATCAAACGGTATAAGTAGTGATTATGATAGAGATGAGACAGTTTTTAACAAAAGTGAAGGAAAAACATCCACCCAACATTCATCTTCATTATTTAGAATGTTTTCCTATTGTAATCTTAAATTGAATTAATTTTCAATGATTACCGATTATCAGAAGGAGCTATGTCGTCGAGATTTTAGTAATTTTATATAGTTGAAATAATGAGTCAATTGAAGCTAGACGACCATGGAAAACCTGGAAGCTGTTCCGTCCTACTATGTGAATCCTTAGCAGTGTGTATCTACGATCCTGCCTCTCGAGATTCGAACACAGGGTCTATCAGTTTCGCGCGTGAGCGCTTAACCACGAGACCAGTGAGCCGGCCGGCATGCAACGGTGTTAATGTCTATCTTTAACTCATGATTTCTATTATAGAAAATTACTAAAATCACTACAAAACCCCCTTCTGACAATTATCATATGCTCACTAGTGAGGTATTTCCTGGAGTCCTAGTGATAAGCAGTAACCAGTGGAGTTCAACCAGGTCTGTTGGGATAAAGTAACTCACTGAAGACATTGGTGAATGATTTATCAATTTCGTGAATTGGTTGAAGTTAGACATTAACATCGTTGGATGCTGGCCGGCTCAGTGGTCTAGTGGTTAAGTGCTCTGGCGTGAAACTGATAGGTCCTGAGTTGGAATTCCGCAAGGCGGAATCGTGGATGCGCACAGTTGAGGAGTCCCGTAATGGGAAGAAACGGCCGTCTAGTACTTCCAGGTTTTCCATCATGGTCTAGCTTCAATTGACTCATGACTTCTATTAGATTAGCAATTATTTGAGATTTTCGAATAGAAACATATATTCACCTTTAAAGTGTAGTTTATCTAGTTTAATTCTATTGCTCGTGTATAATCGGTGCTAAGGTATTTAGTTCTATACTTTTTTATTTCATGTTTTTTTGAAACAAGGAACTTTGATATACAAAGTTTTTTATAAAAAAAATATTAATCACATATTAAAGGCTTGTATAATTATACTGTCGCGTTTATACTACTCATAAGTAGTTTTAAGTTCATAGGACGTATGCATTCGTTGCGTGTTGTAGCATTCTGAAGAGCTCAACGATTAGCACTACTTTGATATCTAACTGAAAATCGTTTTGTTGAGTTCTTACCTCAAAGCGAAATATGCAAGCACTTTAAATGATGATTTTCTACAAATTTCAACTATGCAAATTTTGTCACTTCTGAATGTTACTTAGCAAATTTAATTACTTATGACTAGGGCTAAATATTATTATTATTATTATTATTATTATTATTATTATTATTAGCTTGATTCAATATTATATTATTTGGTACAAAATCGAATTCTCAGCATAAAGTATTTCAACATATTTACGTTTCTTATTTCTTCGTTGCTCCTGATGATAAACATACAGTGATCGCCAGTTGGATGTCAGCAGTTCAGTCAATCGACATATGAATAATGTATATTCTTTTTGCTGCATGTTCCCAGCAAATACGACATCTCTGATTAGACCTTTTCTAACTTTTACAGCGAAAGGTTGTACAGTTTTCAGAAACGCACCGGAATAGGTTGTGTGCTTAATAGCCATAATGATGTATTAAAACAAACAATATTAGATAACTTGTTGAAATATATAGATGACGGGAAACAGGTAGCCCAGATGTTTAAGCAGGCCGCCCAGTCCACAACTGAAAACATGAATACCTTCCAACGAGTTTTTGTGACATTCTAGCAGGAAGTTCTGACTAGAAGTTAAGATATACAAAAAATAAGATCGTTGTTACCACTGGTAATTAATTATCAATTATTTTTGTCTTAAATTCGTTGATTAAGAAATCGTAAATAGATGAATTTTCACTGTTCCAGAAGCCAACTTCTATGTGTGCTAACTAAAGATTTCGGGTTACGTCGCATTATCCACAAGTCTTCTACTCTTCAACCTGGAACAGGAAATAGGGGAAAAAGTGTACTGAAGAAGTTTAACTTCAAAGATTAGTTTGTATACAGAAACAAGATTATTGATGGGATTATATGTGACCCTGAAATTTTAGACACTTCTGAAAAACATGTTAAAATCGACAACAAAACCGATTTTTTTATACTCAGAATGATGAAAGCATAATCTTTAGTTTTTCTGAATTTTTTCGTAAGTTTCTACTGAATACTGGCTTCTGAAATCTTTTTCAGAACTAGAACTCCAGGGACTACCTCTCGGATAAAACAGCCGTTCAATGTTTCCAGGTTTTTCATGATGGTCTAGCTTCAGTTGACTCATGAACTCAACTATTAAATCTTTGTAAGTTATTTGCTCAGATCGTAACGGGATTGAAAAAACTAAAAAAATTTGGATGACATATTACTTATTCTATTAAACCGTTAATTCTGATGTGACAGTTGATATTCATCAACATCTTCCAATCAAAATTAAACATGTCAAATAATTTAAAATGTTTAGTTAACAGTTAGTTGATATCATCTATTTATTTTTTGTATCAAAATGAGCTACTCATAAGTAATAAATGACTGGATGATATAAATTGTAATGCAAGTCATACAAGTATTCTTATCGTATTGTGTAAAGTTATTCGTGATTCAATTAATACCATAAATTTAGATATCATATGTAGTATGGATCAATATATGACTAACAACTTACTAATGCCTGCTACTCTTTGTGGAGTACACGCCTTCAATCAGGGATCGTCAACCATCTCTGTCCTAGGTTCTGCTTTTCAATTGTTGCCAAGTGCTGTTCATGTTCTTGATGTCTGACTCTGATTCCAGGCACCACTTGTCCTTGGTTTGCTTCTTTTCCTTTAGAATCAAGAAAAGAGATTCATTTATCGTCCTGGATTTTCTCATTGTTCAGCACCTTTTGGAGGATAGAAGTTATCGTTACTTTGATCTTATTCCAATTATTCTAAATGGTAGTTTCTTCTTCAAGTAAACCTTAAAATACGTAGAACGTATTGCTGAGAAGCAACTTTGACTTGCCGAACTTATTACTATCTCAAAGAGGGGTTGTAATGAAATCTTTTATTTCTAGTCATCCAGTTATTCAATGCTTGTTTAGCTTCAGTTTTAGCTTGGCCACTACCAGATGGTCATCTGAAGCTATATCAACTCCTCTCTTTGTTCTTACATCTTCCATGGACCATCTGATAATTTTATCAATGTAAGTGTGACCGATCTGGTTTCCTGTAGTACGTTCCGGAAAGCCCATTGGGCTTTCTATGTAAGTTTGTGGGGAAATATGGTGTCATGTATAATCATGTTGTTGAAATCATATGTCAGTCTCTCCCTATTCTTTATTCCTTTCTACCACTCCATACCATTCTATGACATTACACCAGATGTTTTTTTATCTCGGCTCAGGAGTTTAGGTCCTCAATCAGATTGTTCAGGTCTTTTTCTGCTCATTTCTCTAGGATGAGCAGTGGCTTCCTATGAAACTGGTCTTTATCATCTTCGTTTCTATCGTTAGCGGATGCATGCATTGGCTGGGATTCATTGTAATCCTTTTCTTCTTTATTTTGAAGGATGTTTCGATAATCCATTAGCCGTGAGTTTGTATTCAATAAGCGTTTTGTGTTCTTCTGTGGACAAAGGCAGCACTACTTCTGGTATATGAGGCCTTTTCTTCTTTATGAACGGAATCCAATATTAACTCCCCTGACGTGAGTCTTTTCAGTCGAGATAGTATCCAATAGGTTTAACTAGTTTCAAATACGGTCAGATCGTCTTGTCATCACGGTATGACAAGAGCTGGGTCAATCATTTGAAAACTACAGGATGACAGGTAACAACGGGTCGTAGTATGAGGTCAAAAAAGCTAGCCAATCCTTGTTGGATCCAAATACTTCTTCAACAGACATTAATCCTGTATTGATTACTGCCTTTGAATTTATAAATTAGTCTTTTTTAATAACATGATAATTAGAGTGATCACTGAAGGAAAACGGAAAATAAAGCATGAAATAAGGAAAACTATCCCAAATAAATCAATAACCGTAATGTTAATTTGTCTCGAATCAATCAACCGAGATTGGAGAATCTAGCTAGATGCCATGTCAGTTGGAGTCGGTATTCAATGTACATCAGTAATAATGAAAAAAAAAGATGTAATTCAAAAGTCTGTCATTCAGTGTCAAAGTCGAACTTATTACTATTGTTGTAGATACATCTTTGTTGATTTTTGTTAACTAACACGTAAATTGGGTCCAACCCTAAATCATTTAACATCCAAACAAACAGCTCTTGGTAAAAAATCATGTGCTCAATAAACAATAGTCTCAGGAGGAAATTTCCAGAGTTCTGGTGAGAAGCCGTGACTAATGAAGTTCAACCATATTGGGTGAGGGGAAAATATTCACTGAAGATAATGGAAGATGGCTGCTCAATATCTGGGATTGGTTGAAGTTATGTAGTGAACAGAACACTAGTTGGGGACAATCGAATGTATTTAAGCAAAGATTACAGACTATCTCAGTAAATTCTGAAAACCATACAATGTACAGTCAATTTGCAAATTAACAACCAATAGTCTCGATCTTCACTGTTTCTTCTCTAATTCCATTGTTCGTGCATTTTTCAGACGATTGCGCTTCGTTTCAGTTCTTTCGTCATCGGTCTTCTGCCAAAATACATTCTATGTCTGACCAACACCATATACTACTTATATGGATATAAGTAGACCACACCACAGTTAGAGCTGCAAACCATTGGGTCCCCGCTCAGGGGTTTAAATATTAATCGTTCACGCACGAGAACAAAGGCCAAGAGTCCCCTTCCAGGCTGCAGGGTCGTCGATGAGGACTTCTAAGGAATCTCATAACAAGAAGAAACCGTCTTTCAGTGCTTTCAGGTTTTCAATAGTTGTCCAACTTAGATCCGTTTGTAACTTAAATATTGTAAGTAACATGATTGGTTTTATTAAGCTAGAATTATTATGTGCATACTAGTTATAATCACAATGGAGTGTATTACTTTGAGTTCTCTGAAAACGTAATGTTAATACAACTTCTGTTACTACATAGTAATAACTCTGATTTAGAAAGCATCATGTTCATCGCAATAATAAACATGATTTTTGTTTGGAAAAATATTGTAAACAAAACATTTTAAAGTGCAATTTCCTTGTTTTCATTATTTAAACTATAATATTCAACAGAGAGAATAATTTACATCATATTACTCAGTCAGTCAGCTGCAACGTAGAACCAGGTACATATATGCATCGGTCCAAGTTGCCATATCTCGTTAGCACAACATGATGAACACCGAATTCATAGAAGTAGTTAATTTATTGGTGGTAATATATAAGAGAAAGGTTGTGTATAAGAATATAGTATAGGAAGAAAGAAAGTTATGAAGCAATTTTAATCTCAATGTTTAAAGGAAGATAAATAGTGTATACACCTACGCCATTGTGATCGGCTCTGAGCCATCTCACTTAGAGTCTCTAACCATTGGTTACGATATTCACGCGGACCCCAACCAAGTAGTCTGTATCTGCCAACATGGACACCATATTACTAGTAATTATTAAACTAAGTAGTATTATAAAGACAGATAAGTAGAGACGAGAAAGTGTGTAGTATTAGTAGCAATAGTGTAGTGAACTAACACATAAGTACTAAATACGAAATCACATAGTGCTTTGGTAGAATATGAAGACCATACATTAAATACTTCATTTGTACACATTCTTTGAATTGTCTCTTACAAAATTCATCGTCCCATCATTCCAATTGTTATTACAGTTACATTGTTTACGTTATTGTTCTATTCAACTCGATCTCCTCAACTTTCTACTGCCAGGTATTCCACTTCTGATTGACGTTACATACTTACACTTACTTACTTACTTATACCTGTTACCCCTCGTGGAGGAGCACAGGCCACCCACCAGCATTATCCATCCAAACCTGTCCTGGGCAATCCTTTTAAGTTCTTTCCAGTTAACATTCATTCTTTTCATATCTGCTTCTATTTTCTGGCGTAATGTGTCCTTTGTCCGTCCTCTTTTCCGCTTCCCTTCCGGATTCCAAGTAACCGATTGTCTAGTGCTGCAATTTGGTGATTAACTCAATGTATATCCTATGCACTTCCAAATTCTTTCCTAATTTCCTATTCAGATGGAAGCTGGTTTGTCCTCTCCCATAAAACGCTGTTGCTGATAGTATTGGGCCAGTGAATGTTGAGTATTTCGCGTAGACAACTGTTTATAAATACTTGTACTTTCTTGATGATGGTCGTAGTAGTTCAGCACGTTTCAGCTCCATACAGTAGGACCGTCTTGACATTCGTATTGAAGATTCTCACTTTGAAATTAGTTGACAGTTGTTTTTAGTTCCATATGTTCTTCAATTGTAGAAATGCTGCCCTTGCTTTTCCAATCCTCACGTTTACATCTGCATCCGATCCTCCTTGTTTATCAATAATGCTTCCCAAATACGTGATTGATGCTACATATTACTTATATATCGACAGACATAAGTAGCATACACCACAAGAGTGGTATCAGTTGATATCATTATGACTATAGTTGATATTTTTCATTCTTCATGCAATCAATATACAAAGAAAAAGAATAATTATGTTTGATAAGACATGTTATAACATGTCATACTATGTATGTATAATGTAAATATTTTTTATTCATTTGTTTATGAAATCCTATTTCATATCATGATCTTAAGTGTTGGGACCATCAATCATAAGGAGTTTTAGTTAAGATCTATTCAGTGGTCTAGTTAGTATTTATTAATATTAAAGTATAAACACATAGAAACACAAATAAGCAGACTCATTAGGTAAAAGGTATTTACATTATTTAGTTGAATGTAATCAACTTATGATTTGAATCAGAAGAAATGGGAGTAGAGCAAGTATATATATGCATACAATATCCATACAATTTCATATTTACAAGAAGTTTGTATTCATAATAAGTAAACAGATAGGTAAGATACATGTAGAAACTTGTATGAATCTAAGTTGTTTTATTCAATGGTGATATAATCATAGTAATATGTAACCTATTATTTATAATCAGAAAGGGTTTCTTGTAGAGATTTTTAGTTATTTTATAGTTGAATTTATGAGTTAATTGAAGTTAGATTAACATGGAAAACTTTGAAGTTCTGGAAGGCCATTTCGTCCTATTGTGGGACTCCTCAGCAGTGAGCATCGACGATTCTGCCTCTCGAGATTCGAACCCAGGATCTATCAGTTTTGCGCGCAAGAGCTTAACCTCTAGACCATTGAGCCGGCATTATTTATAGTTAACAAACAACTTCATAAAATTTTAATTAAACAATAAGATATTTACCTCTTAGTTAATGAGTTACAATTTTAAATTGACCCATGTAAATTTCATTGGTTTATGATATATTACTAATCCTATATAATGCCCACAATTTAAGATTCAAATATTGCAATTTAAGAGTCAGATAGCAAACAAGTTCAGTTCAAAATTGATTTACTGGTTAACCGATTTCATTTATACTGGTAGTTGCTTTTCAGTTTTCTCGAGTGTCATTATCATTGGAACATTGTAAGGCATATCGTCATTGTTAATAGTAATGAGTTTGACTGTTGTATAAGAGGAATGGGTCAACTTTGACCTGTTCATACTGTGCATAATTGATTTATGCGATCATTGATTGGAATGTTTATACATATAATATGAATTTGTATATGAATCGTGTCAATGGTCCATCAGGATGCTTGGTACCTGTGTAATTGCGCCACAAGATTGAGCTGTACTATTCACATTGTAGTGTTGAAGCCTATATAGTGTCTGGTTCTCTTGTGAGGCGGGATTGATCTGTATTGCTTGGGTTAAGCCTGAGAGAGGTGTCTGGCTCTCCTTTCAGCTAATTTAAATCTAACTCTAAAGTTTTATTACTACCTTGAAATATTCTGACATGTATCTGATTCAAATAGGACGTATTGATAAGTGATAAAAAAGTGGATGTTAGGAAATGTTCCAAAATATTTAATTTCATTTTAAAATCATTTTTTGAGCTTCATAACTAATAGTCTTGATTATAAAGTGTATTTCAAGGTCCCGAAATCATGTTTTCTTTTAAAATTATTATCTGATGGTTGAACTTCTGAACTATTTATGCACATACTACTGATTAAATATCAGTATTTGAAGAATATCCACGCAGCTCAATAAGATTAGGATGATCTGAATACCCGTGAACTTTGAGAATATGTTGATTATATGGGGTATTAGGTACCAAAACTGCATCATGAGGCAATCCTTAACTTAGAATCCTGAAGGGAAGTGGAAAAGAGAAAGGCTAAAGAACACATTACACCGTGAGATTGAAGCATATATGAAAATAATGAATGTTAAATGGAAAGAACTGTGAGGGATTACCCAGGACAGGATTGAATGGCAAATACTAATAAATGGCCTATACTCCTCAGCCAGGGGTAACAGGTATAAGTATGTAAGTAATAAAGTTGTATTCTTGTTTTTAAGTACATCTTGATTAGATACATAAATATCTTTACTAATCTTGAAATTGAAAGATCTTTTCTTTTTTTAATCAAATTTAGTGTCTATTTTACAATTCCGGGTTAATCATTTTAAAGAAGAATAAGACATAGTGATTAGTTTATTTAACTATATACATTTACTTATTAAAGTGTTAATGTCTCATGTAGAAAAATTTCTTAATATTGTGTATACCCATTTACCTACTTACCTACTCACCTACCTACTTACCTACCTACCTACCTACTAATCAACCTATCTACTAATATGTTAATATACATGAGTATTTCTGTGCACGCCTTTTTTTTAAAAAATTTTGCATATTGTGTACTTAATCCATATATGTATATATATATGCTGAAGAATAAGTGTTTTTGATATACATATATGATATTAACAATACCATTAATAAGGTGCAGCCGGTTTTGCTTATATATATATATATATAGATAGATAGATATACAATCCAAATACAATTTCACCATTGACAATCAATATACAGTATTCAACCAATCAAATTGTAGGATCATTTAAAGGTGAAGTTTGTTTTTTAATAATTTTTATAATCATTACCTTTAAAACTCAATATAATGCTATGAACTATTGTTATATATCAGTAGACAAATTCGTTGTCTTTAAACATTAAACATTATATACATAGTTATTCTTTCAGATCTTTTTTGAAAGAGAACAGAACGAGACTTTTTAATTTGAATTTCATCATTGAAGTTAATATCATCCATGCACAATCTCCTTCTTTCTTTCGTGCCTTCATTCATTTTCTTCTATGGTCGTCATTATTCTCATAAGGAATGAATATGATAGTTGATAAAACTAGACCAAGTGAGCTATTCAATACAAATTAATTCTATTATTATTATTATCAGAAGGGATTTTGTGGAGGATCACCAGGACCACCAGGTTTCCCTTGATGGTCTAGCTTCTATTATTATTATTACTATGTTTTTTAATGTTTTTTCATTATAAATGAATGATTTAAGAACAATCGATTCAGTGATTGTCCATTCGCATTTCTTGTTAGATAATATGGATTATATATTATCAGTAGTATGATAATATTTAATTTACAAGAGGTGTTGATGGACATCATATGATCGATTATTGATCATCAATATTTTTTTCCATTTATTTAAGATATTAATATGATTTTTAATGGTGTAACTATAACTTATGGATAACCATCGAGCGACAGTACGTTGACCTTGGAAGTGTTCACCTTATTACTAGGGATAACTGAGGGTAAGAAACCAGTGTAAGGAATTAGAATTATGATATACAGTTGATGGTTATGGTTGAGAATTAGATTTAAGGTTTTCTTCATAAACTGACATCAGTTATAATGCCAAAAACTTTGTTTGATCAAATGGATGAATGAATTTTGCTCCAAAATCCGAGACCTATTATCTTATACCTGATTGGTTTATACATTAATTATAGTCTTGTCATTTTTACTTGTGATTTGTGTTATATGCTTAATTTGAAAATAATTTATTTTATGCAATACTTACTTACGCCTATTACTCCTAACGGAGCATAGGGTGCCGACAAGCATTCTCCAACCCACTCTGTCCTGGGCCATTTTATATTATGGACTAACATTAATAAGTGATATATTTAAGATTAGAAAGAGTGTATTCAAGATTTATTTTAATCTAGTTTGAAATATCTTTTTAGTATCTACCTATTTATACATTAGGCATTTGATAGCGTGGACAGGACGACACTATGGAAGCTTCTTCGACACTACGGCGTGCCTGAGAAGATAGTCAACATCATACGGAACTCCTATGATGGACTAAACTGCCAAATCGTCCAGGGAGGACAACTCACCGACTCGTTCGAGGTAAAGACCGGTGTTAGGCAAGGTTGCCTACTCTCACCCTTTCTCTTTCTCCTGGTGATCGACTGGATTATGAAGACGTCAACATCTGGAGGAATGCACGGGATACAGTGGACAGGCAGGATGCAGCTTGACGATTTAGACTTCGCGGATGATCTGGCTCTTCTATCACAAACGCAACAACAAATGCAGGAGAAAACGACCAGTTTAGCAGCAGCCTCAGCAGCAGTAGGTCTCAATATAAACAAAGGGAAAAGCAAGACTCTCCGATACAATACAATATGCACCAATCAAATTACACTTGACGGAGAAGCTTTGGAGGATGTGGAAATCTTTACATATCTGGGCAGCATCATTGATGAACACGGTGGATCAGATGCAGATGTGAGGGCGCGGATCGGCAAAGCAAGAGCAGCATACCCACAACTGAAAAACATCTGGAGCTCAAAACAATTGTCAACCAACACCAAGGTTGGAATTTTCAATACAAATGTCAAGACAGTTCTTCTGTATGGGGCAGAGACGTGGAGAACTACGAAAGCCATTATCCAGAAGATACAAGTGTTTATTAACAGCTGTCTACGCAAGATACTTCGGATCCGATGGCCAGACACTATCAGCAACAAGTTACTGTGGGAGACAACAAACCAGATTCCAGCGGAGGAAGAAATCAGGAAGAAGCGCTGGAAGTGGATTGGGCACACTTTGAGGAAATCACCCAATTGTGTCACAAGACAAGCCCTCACATGGAATCCTGAAGGTCGAAGGAGAAGAGGAAGACCAAAGAACACATTACGCCGAGAAATAGAGACAGACATGAGAAGAATGAACAAGAACTGGAAAGAACTAGAAAAGAAGGCCCAGGACAGAGTGGGTTGGAGAAAGCTGGTCGGCGGCCTATGCTCCATTGGGAGTAACAGGCGAAAGTAAGTAAGTAAGTAAGTATTTATACATTATAGAGAACAAACTATGAAATCTAGCCCCCTAATGTCCTGGTAAGGCCGAGAGTGGGGAGAGACCGCTCTCCCTCTAGAAATTCTTTCACATGGTCACACGTATACAGCCTCTGCCAGGGAAGTCATACTCAATGCATTCTCGTGGCATTACTGTTGTTTACAAAATTGAGAAGACGAAAAGCGAATGTCTGGCGCTTTAACTGGGTTGGTGGACACGGAAAGTTCACCTAGGGGAGTTGAAAAACCCTGATTCCAAACCAATGGTGCACATGGACTCCAGTATCCTGGTGGAACAAATGGCGTATGAATCAATTGTTGGTCACTGGCTACCGTGGGACTGCATGTCCTGACGATACACCACTGCCTTATGGATCAGATCTTTAAGTCAAAGGCTCGGAGTGTGGTCCCCTAAGAAAACCACTTGCTTCAGTTTGAGCATCTGGGCAGTATCACATTCCTCACACAAATCAAACGTATTTGGGGACAAAATTACAGACTATTTCACTAAAATCTGACAACCTTACAGTAAACAGTCAATTTGCAAAATAACAATCAATTATCTCAATCTTGACTGGTCCTTCTGCAAATATCAGTTCATCGTCTCCGATTATTAATGTTCATGCATTTTCATACCAATTGCGTGCCGTTCCCGTTCTCTCCTTATCGATCTTCTATTGAAATACATTCAATGCCCAACCATCATTATAAACTACTTGTGTGGATATAAGTAACCCACACCACATTATTGCTACCATTAATGTTTGTTCATCATCAGACAATAACTTCAAGATAGATTTTTGGAGGTACAGTAAAACTGTATGATCTGTTAACTTGACAATTAACTTGACAACTATAATACCTTTAACATATTTTCGCTCTGTATATACCAAACAGATATGAAAACAGTCTTGTAATCATCTACATAAAATTTATTCATATTATTTGGTGTCTAGAATTTGGATGATAAAATGCACATAAATGAGGTCAAAAAGTAGAGATTTGTCTTCCAGTTATCGAATAATGAACCTTATTAGACTGGAGTAAGTGTTGTTTGTATTGTTTCTTTTACTTGTCTTGTTGATGGTATGACCTTCGAATTGTATCATTCTTGTTACTTTTACATATTTGATTACAAATTTTGTTGTGTATTCATTCCTACTATGTTATTAGTAATATCTAGTTTATCTTCCATGATACTCTCAAATAAGATAAGTTTAACATGGGAAGTCGAGATTACCTTTCAATCTTTATCATACTTATAAAGCAATCAAATGTAAAGACAAGTGTATTATATACAGTATTTCATTAATCCGTTTGATTCATTCACAGAACAAACATTTAGAGATGAGGTATTATCGATTGATCTTTTGTCTGACAGTAATATAAGTGATGGATGAATACTGTTGAAGTTATCGTTTGGAAAGCGATATCAGTTAGTTAAAAACTGCTTTATTTTATTTAGGATCTACTTCAGTAGTGTATAATCAATAATTCTTTAAGAATAATTTTTAAAATCACTGAACAATGTTATCGGAATTAATTTCACCCACTAAACTGATTGAAAATTGCAACTTCTTGAATGAGTCTATTTAGTTAAAGATTCCATTATACCAGGAGGGATATTCACCATAAATTAGATAAATTTAAATCGTTCATTTCAGTCAACACTTATATGAGTGTCAATGAAATACAGAGAAAAATAATCCATAATTTCTTCACGACGTTATTCCGTAGAATACGTCGTACAGTAAACGAACAATATTCCAATTATGAAAGCGGTATACAATTACAATCGGGCGAATATTTTAAACAAAGTACAATATCAGATGGTGGTTGGAGGTGGTCAACAGGAAAACCTGGACACGGGTTTCGTGTTACTTGGCACTCGTCAGCATGGTATACCTGTAGTCTTGAGGGGACTGGTGCTCCCTGACGGTTTCAATCCCGTGTCACTCAGCTTGACAGTCAGAGACGTTACTACTGAGCTATTCGGGCCGCGACTGACCTCCTGTAGGACTGAGATGTAATTGTGAAAGTATCATATCAATACAATAGTATATTAGGAGGACATACGTACAAGACTGTTCTAACTGAGACAATGCTTGGAATTAATTCAGTTTTAGTTTCAGTTTGGAAAGGACAGGAGGCTTGATGGCCTGTGTTATAAATATAACTAAAGTTTTGTCGTAGTAACTTCAGTCACACAGTCCTACTCATGACGCTAATCGATTAATATTTACTTGTTATCTGATCTGTACTCGGTTAATCAAGTTTGTTTTAAGGGTACATAACCATAACATTGGTAGCTCATTTGTAAGTAATTCGATATTATGATCTAAAGTATGTAATCCAATTTTTAATGATAATAAACAATGATGGATGGTGACTATCTGTACAATCGAGAACGTGCGTTTCGTCCTATTTGGAACAGGTCAACTGGATGTATCTGCATCCTAGAGTTGATATTCACTTCAGAATTTATCAATTGTAGTCCTAAACACCAATCGAAAGATTCAAACATATAATACAAAATAAATTAATACTATTATGTTTAGCTTGTAAGGAGTTGATAAGAAACTGTGAAATATATGTTATTCGACTGCATTAATTATTCTTGATTTCATAAAAGAATAGACCATATTTATTTTAAAATCAGTACTAATAACCAGAAGGAGTTTGTGTGGAGATTTCAGTATTTTTAATAGTTGAAGTCATGAGTCAATTAAAGCTAGACCAACATGGAAAACCTGGAAACACTGGACGGTCGTTTTGACCTATTGTGGGACTCCTCAGTAGTGCACATCCGCGATCCCGCCTCACAAGATTCGAATCCAAGACCTACCAGTTAGACATTAACACCATTGGATGCCGGCTCAGTGGTCTAGTGGTTCAGCGCTTGGGCGCGAGACTAGTAGGCCCTGTGTTCGAATCTCGAGAGGCGGGATCATGGATGCGCACTGCATAGAAGTTCCACAATAGGATGAAACGGCCGTCCAGTGTTTCCATGTTTTCCATGTTGATCTAGATTCAATTGACTCATGATCTCAACTATAAAAAATTATCATATTCTTTTTAAGTAATTTCATTAAGTAATCTCATGAATTACACATAATTTCGATTCTGATCTCAACTTAAACTTCCAATTAAAACAATCAAATTAATTGATAACTTTCTACATATAAAATATAATAAAACTTTGATAATACAACTTTAATGTTTAAATGATACAAAATTGAGATTATGAGTCCATTGAAGTTAGACTACCATAGAAAACCTAAAAGCATTGGACAACTGTTTCGTCCTATTGTTGAACTTCTTCAATTGACTCCTTCATGATCTCAACTATTAAATAATATACATATTTAAAATAATCTTTTAATGTTAAATTATTTTTAAAAATCCCCTCCCAGATAGAAATAGAACTACGCCTTAATGTATATCTATGAAATAAACAATCTTATGAAAAGATTTATATATATATATACCTATGAAATAGATAAAGAAAACAAATAAACAGGCAAACAAACAAACAAACAAACAAACAAGCAAACAAACAAAACACCCTCCCCCCCAAATTATTGATTATAATATTAAGAAGGCGTAAAAGATTAACCATGTATTATTGAAACAAACCAAACACAAATATAAACATTCATAATTGTTTGACAATTGAATCGGTCATTTTTAATTCATGGAAACTATTGTTTGTCTTGTTTAAAAATTATTCACATAAACATTTACATATATGGTATATACTCTTTTAATTTTTTAATTAGTAGTACTTGTATGTGTCAGTAAAAAATAGTAATAATAATGTTGATTAGTCAGTCTATGACATTCATATTAATATAAATTATTATTAGATTAGAAGGGGGTTTTGTGGAGATTTTTAGTTATTTTATATTGTTGAATTCATGACTCAATTGAATCTAGACCATAATAGAAAACATAGAAGCACTGGACGGCCGTATCGTTATATTGTGGGATTCCTCAGCAGTGATCATCCAAAATTCCATCCCGCGAGATTCGAACCTATGACGGATAGATCACTGAGCCGGCTAACAGCTAATGGTGTTATTGTGCAACTCCAACCAATTCACGAAATTCAGCAACTATTCACCAATTGTCTTCAGTGAGTTGATATCTCACAATAGGACAAAACGGTCATACAATGCTTCTAGGTTTTCCATGTTGGTCTAGCTTCAATTGACTCATGATTTCAATTATATAAATTATTAGTTATGTTACTAATTAGATACTGTATTATGAAATTTTTTAAAAAAATTTTGTGTAATCCTTGCAAAACCATTCAGTATGATCATTGTGAGTATATGCTAACAAAGGTTGATTAAAATTCAGTTAAGAATATTAATAATATAATAATTAAAACAATTTCTAATGAGCAACGAACCATTTATCAGGAGTTTGAAGCAGAAAGTAGTGAGTTCGAGTCCGGATGTGAATATCAACACTAGGGTGTATTTAAATCTAATTGACCAGTTTAGAGTAGGATGGAACTCTTTATGTGAATTCGATGGTTAACCATATTCCGTTTCTGATTAAAAATTGTTTAGAAAATTGTTGTTTAATTCATTGTAATGTAACATTAGATAAGTGATAGCGGTAGAAAAGTACTAGATTTTGCTTTATCCTAGTGGTAAACTCTTGAAATTTACAAACAAGCTAAAAAATCTATCATGTTATAATATGAAAGTTTCATACTATTAGAGGTTTTTAAAAAAACGGTATATGACCGATTATTTAATTTCAACATATCATGAGATTATCAGAATGGGATTTTGTGGAGATTTTTAGTTTTGATCACAAGTCAATTGAAGCAAGACCTGGAATCATTGATTTAAGGCCGTTTCGTCCTACTGTGGAACTCCTCAGCAGTGTGCATTCACGATCCCGCCTCTCGAGATTCCAACTCAGGACTTATCAGTCTCTCACCAGAGCTCTTAACCACTAGACCACTGAACCGGATGGCATCTAACAGTGTTAATGTCTAACATCAAACAATTTACGATATTGAGCAACAAATTCACCAATGTCTTCAATGAGTTGATATCTCTCAACAGACCTAGTTGAACTCCACTGGTTATTGCTTCTCACTGCTTCTC
Organism: Schistosoma rodhaini; assembly: GCA_944470415.2. Classification (NCBI taxonomy): domain Eukaryota; kingdom Metazoa; phylum Platyhelminthes; class Trematoda; order Strigeidida; family Schistosomatidae; genus Schistosoma; species Schistosoma rodhaini. The sequence continues at coordinate 81,184,384 of OX104036.1, forward strand.
ATAAGATTATCTAATAAATGTTTTACACTTATCACAGTTCTATTTTTAAACACGTTAATCATTTAACAGTTCTTTGAATAAGCACATTTTTCTCATCATTATAATTAATATACACTTATATTGAATTATACTACTTAAATTCATTGTTTTCAGCAACAACTATTATGGAATATTATAAGTATACTTGATTATATAAACATACAATCATATTCTATTCATTAATTGAAATCTAAATCTAAATTTTCAATGATAATAATATAAATCAATTCATAATAAAACCCTATAAAATTTATATTACCGCCTAAATATTGATCTATTCATTAAAACAATGATTATAATTGTTGTTGTTGTTATTGTTTTGTAATACATTATAATCATGCTTAAACTTGTTTAACATTGAAAAAGGGTGTACTACACTTAAAAGAAGTAGACCTATTGAAACCCTTAGAAGAATAAAAAAAGGACAAGAGAATCTTTAATAAGAATAATAATGTGCATGTAGTAGTAGTAGTAGATTTTGTTGTTGTTTTTTTTATTAGAAAATTTCACAGATTTAACATGATCACCTTATTCATTAATATTACTATTATTATTACCATTATTATTATTAATACTATTACTGTTGTTATTACCATTACCAATGTTATTAATATTACTATTATTATCACCATTATTACTATAAGTATTAGTGTTATTACTATTACTATCATTACTATTATTATTATTACTATCATTGCTATCACCATTAATATTGCTATTACTACTATTACTATCATTACTATTACTATTATTATTGCTATTAGTACTACTACTATGATTATTACTATTATTACTACTACTATTAATATTGCTGTTATTACTATTACTATCATTGCTATTACTATTATTATTACTATTATCATTATTATTACCATTATTATTATTACAATTATTATTGCTAATATTATTACTATTAATACTATTACTATGATTATTGCCATTATTATTACTATCATTACTATTATTATTACTGTTACTACTATTACCACTGTAGTGTGGTCTAATTATATCTATATAAGTAGTATATGGCGATGGTCAGGCATAGAATGTATTTTGGCAGAAGATCGAGAAGGAAAGAACAGGAATGAAGCGTAATAGGTATGAAAATGCATGAACAATGAAATCAAAAAAGATGAACTAATATTTGTAGAAGAAACAGTGAAGATTGAGACAATTGATTGTCATTCTGCAAATTAACAGTTCATTGTATGGTTATCAGAATTTAGTGAGATAATGCTTGAATACATTCGATTGTCCCCACCAGGTGTTTTGTTCACTACACTACTATTATTACTCTTATTATTATTACTATTATTACCATCACTATTATTACTATTATTATTAAGAATTCACATACTGAAGTTTGTCCTTGTTCATTATACAATTACTTATTGAAAATGAAACAAAACATCTAATATAGTATAATCTATTAAGATTATCCATATCATATAGATGATATTCAGTATTCTTTATTTGAATATGTAATCTGATAGATTAGTGAATAATGAAGGAACTTTCAAGTTAATATTTACTCTTCGCATTATGAGTAGAACTTCATTAACAGTATTGAATATTGTGATAGTGTAATAAGAAGACGAAGATTATCAGAACTATGTAAACTTCAACTTGAATATATTCAAATGATTTCATGCTTATAGTGTAGACTAGGTCTACACTGTTTGAACTGGATCTTTTAACTGTGGAACATTATTTTTCAGCCTAGACAATATTATCAAAAAACCTTACTTCTATACAAAATAGAATTGGATGATATTGTTTAGAATGAAACTGAAAGCTTTATAGTTTAGATTGTTTAGGTTAGAAAACTGAACAATATACAAATAAAAAACACAATGAAAATAGACAAACACTTGTTACAATATTGTGAGCAAAGATGGATAGTGGCTAGGAGTGGAATCCAGGATGCACAAGCAAGTGGCTATGAGGACTAAGTACCTAAGTGGATAACGTTATGGCGTTTGAAGCGAAAGGTACTGGGTTCGAGTCCCAGAGTGAACATCAACTCTGAGATGCAGGTACATTTAGTTGACCAGTCCCAAATAGGACGAAACGAGCGTCCAACTGGATTTCACTGCTAGCCACTATCCATTTTTGCTTACAATGCTTGTAAGTTAAGGCTATATCGAGGCAATACGCACAGTATGTACATATGCTAATAAGAGACTGAGCAATCGCAGTCCTAACACATCAATGGGAAGATTGAAACAAGTAATACTAAATGAACAACAGCAATACCACGAGAAGGCAGTGAGTAGAATTTCCTTGACAATAAATGTATACACGTGGCAATGTGAGAGCATTTGAAGATGAAAAGCTGACTTTCTCCACTATCGGCCGTACCAGGTCATTTGGGAGCCGTCAATAATTTCATATAATACATTCATGTGAAAAGTATGTAACAAAATACTGGGTAAAATAGACTCTCACGTATTTCTGACAGAAAAAGTATATAATTAATCTGTTTGATTAAAAATAAGAAATTTTTAATTTGCGTACACGTTACGAAGCTTAAGTAGTAAATTGAATATCATATTATCACTCAGCTGACATCCATTTGTTATAACACCATCAGTTTACATTGAGATGATGAAATATTTTGTCTTCTTAGGCAAGATTATCAGTACATGATTCAAAAAAGTGAACTACTACAATTTCTCTATATCTGACTAACAGTTTATTTTGATCATCTTCCTCGCTGACCTGATCCCTAATCTTATAGTTGTTTATCCCTTTTTTTTTATTAGTTCGTAGGTTGAATCAATTTTTATATGAACGAAATTCAGTCGTATTTCAGATCAACAAAGCAAGCTATCGGGCAATAGTGAAAAAACTCGAATAGCTTAATTCTTCTTAAAGTTTGAGCTGATGATTTAGTCCTGGGAAATAACAATAGCTTCACAAATAAACCTTCCAGATTAGGTAAACAAAATACCTCCATAAAAGTGGTTCACAAGGCAAACTTTATTAAATTCATGATAAAAAATGACGATAGTTTAAAGCCATCAGCAATAGTTGTGTCACTTCTTACACGATTACTGCAGTAAAAGATGAAAGAAAAATTAACTGTCTTATATCTAGAATTTGTATTTCTTGCTATACGGCGTACGACTTAGGCACTCGAACAGTAGAATCCTCCAAGTCGCAATTTAGAAGACAGAAGATAAGTAGGAAGGAATCTTATTACAAACAGTGTTGAATATGGTACAAAAACACTGAGGTATTTGTAGTTTTTTAGTAAAAACGAAATCATCACCATAGTCATCCAATTTGCATGCAATGCTTTTTAGTATTTGTCTAATCGAGAAGCTACACGTCAAGATCCTGGAGTGTTCTTTTAAAAAATGACTGGATGGAATGTCTTAAGGCTCTTTCAGAGCTTTCTTAGGTTCATCGAGGGCGGTCCTTACAAATTGATAGACTTTATTTGATATAATCTGTACTAATTCAGGATAAGATTTTTGCCTTCATATTAAGTCTTAGTTAGTTTATTGATATAAGCAAGTCAGATCTCAATGAATTTCAATCACTTTACTTTAGATGAATCTATAAATTTGTTAAACATAATCTAGGCATAACCCTTTTCATAGAAAATGAAATATACCTATTTCCTTGTGAATTCATGCTATAAACTTAGTAATCTCTTTAGTACAATATTCAGGTTCATTCAAGTTACAGTCTTTATACATTGTTATCTCATATATTAATGCATATATACATGTAAGAACTCGTCCGGTTTAGGTGTGATTCTCTTCTTTAAATCTTTGATTACATAATAAACAATACTATAGTGTTTTAACTTCACTTATATAATGGATCCTGTAGACTGAATAAATCAGCTTAAATCCTATTGCTTTTTAAAACAGTATAACTATTAAGAAACCATTGAATGGCTATAACTAGTGCATACCAGAAATTGTGGTCTAAGAAAAGTATGATTGGAAACTTAAATCTGGAATCTCAGGCCATTTAGCTTAGTGTCTACATTATATTCCTCAAATGATTAGACTCAATTTGCATTTCGAACTAGTTATTTGTTTTCTCAATAATTAATTCACAGAGTAGACAACTACGCTGTGAAATCTTCGCTAACTATGGTAAATGACATAAGTTTGTGTTTCTCACTGTAGCGATGACTTTTTGTTGATGAAAATCAATAGGTACTAGATGTTTCAGGTCTATACTAAGTAAGGAGAAAAACTTCAGCTGTTTTGGAAGTTAAATCAATCGATTCCAGAAGAATTTCCGAAGCTCTCTTTAAAATTCATATCAGAGGTAAGATAGATATCACTAACAACACCAGACGGGAATCATCGTATATTGTGAATTAAGTGGTGTTGGAAATGTGAGCAATTGGATATCGATACTGTTTTCTAGAATCGATTGAGGCGCGATGAGAACAGGGGTTCTTAGGTTTTATATTGTGTATGATTTTTGGGTGAGCACAAGTCTAATTAAATGGTACTACATAACAACAGTTCTAGCTGAAATCAAGGAATCTCTAAAATCTTATATTTATACTCTTAGTCAACATTACATAGTTAGTAGAGAACTGATGCGTGATTCTACTCTTAAAATTACTGTGATATTGATTTAATGAGTATACTGTAATTTGAAAGCTGACTTTCCTACAATGTTGCAATATTTTCCAATACTATTGTTATATCTAGAGCTTAGATTCTTAGTATATCGCGTAATACGTGAACACTTGAATGTTAGAACCCTCCCAAGTCGTAAAATTAGAAGACCAGTAGAAGGAATGTTATTCCAAACAGTGTCAAATATAGTACAAAAATCCCATGTATTTATAGTTTTTGGCTGAAAGTAAATCATCATTTCGGACAACCAATAAGCACATAGGGGGGCCTTCTTATTCATCCAATAGGGGAGCTACACATCGACATTCTAGGATGTTCCCCTAGCGGTGATTGGATGGAATGTCTTCGGCTCTTTCCGGCCTTCTTCAGGCTTCCTTGAGTTTGCCTACGAGTCATCCTCACAAGTATTGAGATCTTTTCAGTGTATATCACACTTTCTTGGTTTTTAATACACTTTTTGATTTGACCAGTCGGTTTATCGCTACAGTGTATTTAATTGAAATCGCCATAAACACTTACTTTATTCTCAACTTGTATTAGGAAGTTATGAAACAATTTGTTATATTGATCGATGCAATTTGCGAGAATATAATTGAACTTGGAATTTGTTTCATAGTCAGAGTCTTGAGATCAAATCAGTCATTCTTGTTTATCAGTATGGGGTTGTAGGAAATGTTGAGGTTTTGTAGTTGAGATCATGAATCGATTAATGTTAGAACGCCATTGAAAACCTGGCATAATTGGACGGCCATTTCGTCCTAATATGGCATTCCTCAGCAATGCACATCCACGGTTCTGCACCAAAAGGACTCGAAACCAAGATTTTCGGTCTTGCACTCGAACGCTTATCCTCTAAACCACTTGGCCGGCATCCAACGGTGTTAATGTTTAACTTCAACCAATCCACGGAATTGAGCAACCATCTTCCGTTCCCGCCGGTGGGTAACTTGTTTAACCGAACAAAAACACCTGTTAAACTAATAGTTATCAAACCTTTTAGAAATATATTTTAGAAAATTAAATCATATAATAACCCGATCTATCAACTTAATATTTACTTAAACCTCATTGACTTTCATTTGCATTAAAATTTATCTATTGTTCTTTCTATATTAGTGCATGACAACAGATGATCCTGTAGATATGTTTAAATGCAATCAATATTAAAGTGATCCATCAACAAGTCTTTTACATAATATCTAAGTTTTGGACTATCCTGTTGGGGAAGTTGCTCATTTTTCAAAAAAACTCTGAAGCTGAATATAGTTCAAGACTGTTCAACTGTTTTAGTTACCTACATACTTACGTCCGTTACCCTCAATAGAGAATAGGCCTCCGACCAACATTCTTCAGCCCACTCTGTCCTGGTCCTTCCTCTCTAATTCTATACAACTTTCGCTCATTCTTCTCATATCTGTCTCCGTTTCTCGGTGTAATGTGTTCTTTGGTCTTCTCTTTATCTTTGACCTTCGGATTCCATGTGAGGGTCTGCCTTGTGATGTAATTGGGTGATTTCCTCAATGTGTGTCTTATCCACTTCCACCGCTTCTTCCTGATTTCTCAAACCGCCGTAATCTGTATCTTCTGGATGGTGGCCTTCATAGTTCTCCACGTCTCCTCCCCACACAGTAGAATTGTCTTGACATTTGTATTGAAAATTCTGATCTTGGTATTGGTTGACAGTTGTTTTGAGTTCCGAATGTTCTTCAGTTGTAAATATGCTGCTCTCGCTTTACCGATCCACACCTTTACATCTGCATCAGATCCACTGTGCTCATCAATGATGCTGCCCAGATATGTAAAGGATTTCACATCCTCCAAGTGCGATTCAATTGGTGCATGCTATGTTGTATCGGAGAATCTTGCTTTTTCTTTTGTTTATATTGAGACCTACTGTTGCTGAGGCCACTGCTACACTGGTCGTTTTCTTCTGCATTTGTTGTTGCGTGCGTGATAGAAGAGCCAGTTGCTTGAAGGTATTATGTACAAGTATATATATTTAACATATAGACATAAATCCGTATATGATATCAATGAAAAGAGAATACTTCTACTTTTAGTAATGAAGTAACTTGAAGGAAGTGTTACTCTATATGTGCTAGAACACATTATATGAAATAGTTTTATCAATTAGATTCACCTTGAAATGAATTATGATAGTTGATTGGTCAGTTTGAATATTGATTCTCCGTTGTGAAGTTGTTCAAGTTGAGGATGAAGCATTTATTCGATGTTAACATGAAATGATGATCATGCTATACTGTGAATGTTTAGCCTATTATATATTTACTTAGACTTGGAGGTTTAATATTCCTTCGTGTTTGTGTCGTAAGTGCACTATGCTGAAGAGTCAGAAAATGGGATTAAACAGTTATATAGTGCTACTTGATCTTTTGTTACCTTTTAAACAATATGTCAACAAGGATTACCATTAATACTGAGGGAGGTCGTTCTTTCTAACGTATTGAACCTTGTGTTACTCAATTTTATAGTTTGAGACTCTACCACTGAGCTACCCAGGTACACCTTACATATAAGTTCCAAAAAGCAAGAAACATAAACACAGGGTTTTCTGTCAACATCTTGACATAACTCATGAGATATTGATTCACTTAGACTAGTTGCTAGATTATAAATTGGTCGATAGAACTCATTGAGCTCTAACAGGACTGGGTAAACATGATTAACTAGTTGTCCAATTAACATTTTACTGTACGTATACTTTTACCAGTGAATTTTATCAGATATTCCGCCAATCAACAAACTTGTATTGACATGTGTGTATTTAAGACTTATTCTGTGGTGCTAATATTTATGTATTATGCGAGTCTATGAAACTATGTACAATCTTGATTACGCTATGATAGTGATGTGAGCAATAATGATAATAATAATAACGACAGTAACAATATAGCACATATATATTCTCTTTTTTTTCAGTCAAAACCAACTGAGAACATTGTTAGTCTTAGAAAAGTGAATAAAAGTGATGGTCGAAACTGTCTTAAAGCTTTTAGGATACACTTAAAGTTGACTTAGAAATATAAACTCATACCATTTGCAAAACTATTGGAAATCAAGGTGTATTAGACAATAAGTTTATTCAACCCATCCTGTCACCAATAGTCTTAATTAGTTTGCGTCCACAATCCCGCATACGGGACTCGAACCCAGGACAGGTATCTACCTTAGACAATGGATGAATGGTTACGCAAGGTCATATATCAATTGAAGTTAGATATTAGGACCGCTGGATGCCTACTTAGTGGTCTAGAGGTTAAGTGTTCGTGCGCGAGACCGAAGGTCTTAGATCCCAGTTCTGCATGCCGTATTGTGGATGCGAACTGCTGAGAAGTCCTGTGCTAGGACGAAACGACCATCCGGTGCTCTCAGGTTTTCAATAGCGGCCTAGCTTAAGCCGACTCATGAATCCAACTAATAAATGAATACAAAATTACCACATCACAAACTGAAACACCAAAAGTTAGTCAAAAGTTTCAAGCATCGAATTGGCCACATGTTCGATAACAGGACCACTGACTTATCTACATTCCTCTTAAGATAATCATTCTGAGTAGTGTTTGAATATCTATTTTGAAAGAACTCGCCTTATGCAGCCGATATATCTGAATCAGTTCAAATGTGTATAATTTATATTTATCAATAAGCGTCACTACTATGATAACCACAATCTCAGTCGACATTCCATTGTACATCTTTCCCTTAAATAGAGATTTACAAAATAAGTTTGTACATTTCATTATACACTGCATTAGATATTCACGAAACAATGCTATGGTGTACTAGATGTCTTGGGTGTTACCACAGTATTTTCTCCGAAGGCTTTCAGGAAGGTAAACCGTAAAAATGATTGTAGGACTCGACGATAACAGTTAAAATCTCTGAAGGAGAACTAGTTCAACTATTGCTTGGTTACAAACTTATCACATTGCCGAATCATTTTGATGTGTGGGCGAGAATGACAATGATTAGTTGTCTTGATGAGTCAGACTTAGATAGGATGACAGGTGTTATCTGTTTTATATATATATATTCCCCTATCCTTATTATGTATTAACTGTTCCTTGTTGGTGGACACTTATTGATTGACTGTTCCTTGTGTCGGATTTTGGTGTGAAATATATTGACGTTATAGTCAGGCTAGTCTCGTGTTCTTGATCTGAGTTGTGTTGAAGTCCTGTAGAACAGACACTGGGTGGGAATCTAGTGTAGATATTCGTCAAGGTAAATTAGCGTCCCACATACGTGTAGAAAGTGAAAGGACTGTTATAACAAGAAACCCCATAGAATTATAACAAGCAGCCTTTTATCGTTTATAACACATTTAGCTTGTAGACCACTGATAAATTTAGTTAACCAGGATCCGCAACTAGGACTGAAAATTATATGATATAATATTGTTTACTACGTACTGATTAATTCATATGGAATAATCATCTGCATATTTCAATAGCAATTCGAACATCCAGTCATTACTTCCATTACTTTAGCGATTTCCCGCTGTTGATATTCGGGATTACAATTTATCAGTGTCTGTTGACATTCCTACACCCTAAGCAGAGCTTTAATAGCTTCATACCCATCGAACAAGTTAAGAGATTATCTGTGTAGTGAGTGAGAACACGGGTGGGGACAATCAAATGTATTTTAGCACAACATTACTGAATATCTCATTAAAATATGAAAACCATTTAGTGAACAGTTAATTTGTAAAATAATAATCAATTGTCTCAATTTGACTATTTCTTCTGCAAATATCCATCCATAGTCTCCAATTATAATTGTTCATGCCTTTTCATAACAATTGCGTGCCGTTCCCGTTCTCTCCTTATCGATCTTCTACTGAAATACATTCAATGCACGATCATCACCATATACTACTTATGTGGATATCAGTAACCCACACCACATCTGGGCTCAGCATCTTAATAAATAACCTACTGGATATATGAAGCTAAGAGTACAAGGTCCAAATCCCAACATCAACATCAACATTGGGATATAGATACATCAAGATATCGAGGAGTTCCAAATAGAAAGAACAAAACACAAGTCTTGGATTCAAATCCCAGTCACATACAAAAAATATTAGAGTACTACTACCATCGTTTGAAATATTTCAATTGCTTAGTTACTATGAGAAAGTTTCGTTTAATAGAAAAAGGTTTCGATGATTTATTTGTATACAAAATCATTCAATTGATAATTAAGCATAGATCGAATGAAAAGGTTCTATAAAATATCCCCTATCATTTTTTAGTAAAGGGGATTACAAAGTTTAGTTATAGTTGTATCAAGGAGTTTATCTACATGTCTATGATGAAAATATACAGTTATACATCTCCTTTAAATCCACCATTCTTTTCCTTGAACTTCTGGTTGACCAGTACGACCATATTGTATAGCCATATCAGCAGTTTTCATACGTGATGCACCTTTTGCTTCTCTTGTTCTATAATCACCTTGTTCAAAAGTGAAATGACGACAGAATAATACTAAGATAATAACGGATAATATTAAGATGACACCGGATACCACTAAAATAAAGGAAAATAGAAAGAAGTTGTATTGTTAAAGAGAAAAAAAATTTAGGGAATTCGCTGATAGAAAAGATGAAAGTATTTAATAATTCTGTCAAGAGAAAATAATCGATTAATGTTTAAACAATATTAAAATCTCAGAGGAACTAGATCGCCGTTTCATCCTAGTATGGGACTCTTCAACGGTGTATGTACGATTCCAACCGCGGGATTCGAGCCCGGGACCTTTGGTTTCACACACGAACGTTCAACTTCTAGACCACTGAACCGGCATCCAAAGGTGTTAATGCACACTACTGAGGAGTTCCATACTAGGATGAAACGACCGTTTAATGCTTCCAGATTTTCAATGGTAGTCTAACAATCGATTTATGATCTTAATCAAAAACTTGCAAATCTCCACAACCCAATACTGACAATTAATATTCTATTCTGTCAGTGGTTGGAAATGTTAAGTGAAGTAGATTTTCATACATACCCTTTTTTCCTGTCCTCTCAAAATATATAATCAATTCTTGGTTTTCTTCATTACTATTGCTAATAGGCCATTTGGATTCCTTTGCTATTTATCTTGTTCATTTCAATTCATCGGGTTAATACAATATAGCTACTTAAACTAATGCACATCTATCCCAAGTTTCATATTGATTATGACTAATTGTCAACAACCATGCAACAAATACTAATCATACAATATTTAAACTGAATATATACAATAAAGCAAATTACCTCCAGCAATAATTCGTTTCTCTCGTTCTGCATCATCGGTTATTTCAGGGAATGTGATGTTTGTTGGAATAGCTGGTGATGGACGTATTTCAACAGGTTCTTCTTCTGGTAATATTTCAATGAAACCACATAAATCTTCACGAACGGAATCTAAAATTTATTAGGAATAATGGGCGTTATTGATTATTATTTAATATTGATTTTATATTATTCAATGAAATGACCGGTAATCTATTAGTTAAAATAATAAGTAACCAAAACAGTTTTACAAAACTATTAGGTTCAGTGGATTATGGGACTTGAAAAGAGAAGCCTTAACTTATGAGTGACTTCACATGTAAGTATTCAAAGCATTTTACCAAGAATTAGACAATTATTATCAAGTTGTGTAATGACAAAGCATCATTGATAGACAAGGAGGATGCAGATGTAAAGGTGAAGATTGGCAAAACAAGGGCGGCATTCCTACAATTGAAGAACATATGGAACTCAAAACAACTCTCAACTAATTTCAAAGTGAGAATCTTTAATACGAACGTCAAGACAGTCCTACTGTACGGAGCTGAAATGTGGAAACTACTACATTCATCGTCAAGAAGGTATAAGTATTTATAAACAGTTTTTACGCAAAATACGAGTCGATATTCTTTCTGGGACTTGAACCCACTACCTTTCGCTTCAAAAGCCATCGCGTTATCCACTCAGCTACCGAGTACTGATAGCCACTTCCTTGTGCAATTAAATCCAGATAACATGCCATGGATTAGAAAAAGTCGAAGAAACTACTAAAAACCCAAGATCAATAGAAATATACTTTTTTTTAAATTGAATCCTTGAAGTAACCCAACCGACACTTTTGTGACGTTTCGTGACTCAGTGTAAGCCACTTCTTCAGAGAATAAATATCCTACACTTTATGTACATTTTGTATATTTTAAAAATTTTAGTAAGAAGGAAACCTAATCCATGATGATGTCACATATATTGATCACAAATGAAATGAAATACCATCATACATTTTGTTGTAACTTGAAACGTAATAACTTTTTTTCATTATTTCGTCATGTGATCTTAATATTTATGGTTTTGTTTTTATGCTACTTTTGATTATTCAGTAGTTTAAATAGTATAGATTAAATAAAGTTGAAACTTTTTATACTAAAACTTTAATCAATTAAATACCTGCTGGTAACATTTCAACCGATGCATTTCTCGGTTCTTCATAGATTAAATGTAATGGAAATATATTATTCCATTGTGCAGCATAAATACATCCATCAAAACCATCAGCTGGTTGCATTGTATCATTTCGACCCATGTATAATACATATGGATCATCTAATCGAACATCAGCTGTTGGTGATAAAAGATTACTGAAATCTTCTATCACTTCATTATAATCATCGACCTTTAAAAGAATATAAAACAAAGGGGAAGCAAATGCTAATGGTAAACTACTTAAATTAATACTTATTAATTAATATTAGAGTGGCATAAATAAATTCTAGGTAGGAGGAAGGACCGATAAGAACTCTAGACTGCTTTTATGGGTTTATGCGTCATTGCTCCTGTTAATAAGACACAGTTCTCTGATTGGCGGACCATAAGTTATAACACTAACTAAAGACGTTAATGACTAATCACAAAATATCAACAGGATTGTGTTACTGCAAACTTTAATTGAGTTATTAGCTAAAAAAACAGTTAGTTCTCATTAATGCTTGTGACCGAATACAATATTGAGGCAATACTCACAGGATGCACATATGCCAATAACAGACTGATCAATTGCAGTCCTAAACAACAATGGGACGAATCAAATAAACCGATTCAAAAATGAATTAAAACTTCATCCTACTGCACAAGTAGTGGCTATCAGGACTCAGTAGCCTAGTGGATGACGCCATAGTGTTTGAAGCAAAGGGTAATGGGTTCGCTTCCCGGAATGAAAACTAACTGTGAAATGCGAGTAAATCCAACTGACGAGTCTCAAATAAGAAGAAATGCGCATCCTGAATTCCAATGCTAGCCACCAACGAACTCTGCTAATAATGTTTATGATTTGAGGCAATAACGAGGCAGTCCTCATAGGATGCATATGTGTAAATAAGAGACTGATCAACTGCAATGTTAAACATCAATAGGAAGATTCAAACAAACAATGCAAACATGAATTAAGTTTTCACTACTCTCGTTTGACAAGGAAGATACTACTCAACTATCTATTATTCATACTGTTTTCTTGATTATCTCCATTTAGGTCATTTTAAAAAATCATTCCATTTTTTGATTAAGCTCCTATCCCTATAATATTTTAATATTCACAACAAACCTATTTATCGCATTGTGAGCAAAGATAGATAGTGGCTAGCAGTGGAATCCAGTTGCACGCGCGTTTCGTCCTATTTGGGACTCGTCAACTGGATGTAGCTGCATCTCAACAAACAATAATAAGTGAATTTAAACCTATTTATTATTTAAGTTATCTAGTTACAGTTATTGAGACTAATCGGAATACATTGGTTCCAGTTAATGAATAACGGTGGGCTAGAAACGGAAAACAAGTTGTCGTTAAATGTGTGTTTAGTGCTGTAGATTGTAGTACTGAATTTTAAAACTTAAATAAAGATAATCACTTTATACAATCGCTTTTTCACATACACTTTGCATTATCAGACACAATATCTAACCTCTTTAAGGTCAAACAACCTTTCGTTCAAAACATCAATAAAAGAACCTAGCACACATAGTCTGATGATTATGTGAGATATAAAATGAATTATGAAAACAACACTAAAAATAAGATCGATTTTTCTTAAGGAAACAGTGGTCAGTTAATAGTTTGTGAAGGACTATAGTGTCCTTTGATCCGACTGGTCCAAGGAATTACAGGCCATCTAAAAATTTTTAAAAATCTACACCCAAACAAAGCATAGAAGTATTTGAAATGTGCCCTTAGTCCAAAAAAGTCTTTATAAATGATACTATACAAAACTTTTGATGCATAAGGAAATATGGTAACTATTGGGCGCCTGTAACACGTTTCCTAAACACTGCATACTTTGACGGGTAATTTTATTTGCCGTAAGGGTAAGCTGGAAGAAATTTAGAAAGGTCCAAACCAAAACATGGAACCAGTGTGTATGAAAGCCTTGACAATTTAACTAAGCTATTTAACAGGTGTAGACTACCTAGTTGGAATACATTTGATTATCACAACCACTGGTTATAGGCTTTAAAAGACATGGCTCTGAATCGTGTGCAATGGCACAGGTTAATCCACCGTTTTTCTCCTTCTTTCAAACTCAAAGCTGAAGAATTTCTCACGATTTTTTATTCCAATAGTGTATACTCTCTTGAATCGTACATTCAGCACCTAAACTTTTCTATTATCACTCATACTTTTACTCCCTCTACCATTCTGGAAGTTTCCTTGACAATTTCATCTCACTGAGCCAATAGGGTATGTGAACTTAAAACGATGTACATACATACAAGGTTCTAGGTTGTCTCGACTGACTTATTGACTGCTGAAGAGCCCCACACTATGACGAAACGGCCGTCCAGATTTTCCATTCTTTCAATAATGTGTCATATAAATGTAATGAGGGATGTTATCGAGTTTTTGTAAGATAAGTCAAATTTTCATCAGCTATCCACTTTTGTATTTCTCTCTGCATTATTCAAATCTTAATGTTCTTTTTCCTCAATATCAGTCTGTCTAATTATAGCAATTCCACACTGAACACATATTACTGAAAAAGCAACTATTATTATTAAGTAAAAATTGATAGTGGCTAGCAGTGGAATCCAGTTTGACGCTCGTTTCGTACTAATTGGGACTCGTCAGCCAGATGTACCTGCATCTCAGAGTTGATGTTTACTCTAGGACTTGGACCCAGTACCTATCGCTTCAAACGCGATGTCTTTATCCACTCGGTCACTGAGTCCTGATAGCCACTTGCTTGTGCAATGGGGACGAAACGTGCGTCAAACTGGATTTCACTGCTAGCCACTATCCATCTTTGCTTACAATGCTTGTGAATTAAGGCTATATCGAGGCGATACGCACTGTATGCACATATGCCAATTAGAGACTGACCAGTTGCAGTCCTAACACATCAATGGGAAGATTCAAACAAAACAATACTAAGTGAATTTATTATTATTATTATGTAATGATACATAAGAAATACCTTCAAATGCCATTTAGTGCCTAAATCTGTCCTCCATGCATATACCATATGATGTTGATCATTTGTTAAGTCTACATCATAGTTTGTTGTGACTTCGTATCGTTTAAAGCCAACATCGAATTCTATTGTAATACCACCATTATTATTTACTTTGACAATAATATAATTGCTTTCTCCTTCTCCTCTCATTTCCATCAGTATACCACGTTTTGATTTTGTTTTAAAACCAACTTGAATATATTCTTCTACAGTTCCTAAACGATCTTTTGGTCTATCCAAGAAAATTTTCACCATTGGACCACTGTTAAATGTACCGCCAATTTCTAAACGTTGTAAATATACACATATAATAGTTATACTACTTTATAAGTTTTAAGTAAATGAAGTACGGTTGACATTAACGTACTTAAGTCATTGAACATTAGTTCATTTCAATACAAATAAATTTTATGGTACGTAATCTTAATGAAAAGTGAAAGCTTTGTCTCAGAGGCGTACATACTAAATTGGCCTACATTTAGTTCAGTTCCTAAGAACAGGAATGTAACGCGATAGCTTTTGAAGCGAAAGGTAATGAGTTCGAGTCCCAGAGTGAACATCAACTCTGAGATACAGGTACATCCAGCTGACGAGTCCCAAATAGAACTATACACGCGTCAAGCTGGATTCCACTGCTAGCCACTATCCATCTTTGCTTACCAATCAAAATATTTTCTTGGATTTCACATCGAACCGTTATACATCATTTAATGCTATGCTCCTGGAAACCTTGAGAGATCAATACAGAAGACTGATAACGAAGTTTTTCACTACCCATGACATCTAACTAGTCCAGTCCATCATAATTGTTAGAATGTGAAACTTATGAAGTTTATTTCAGTTCCAACCTATAATAAAGTATTAAATGATAAGGTGCTTATCGAAAAAAATTAGGTATCTTTGAGAAAAAATCATCTACTCTACATGATAGTTTCACATACACTTGGGTCAGGTTGAATTACTTAGTTTAAAAGTCTTACAAGAATTGTTTCTTGGATAACTCTATTTGAACTATTGAGAGACATTATGCTTAGGAGCATATGATAAATCATCAGTGCTAAATACCTAAATCAATAATCCCAGATGTCAAAGACAAGTTATTTGAA
Source organism: Schistosoma rodhaini (assembly GCA_944470415.2). Taxonomy (NCBI): domain Eukaryota; kingdom Metazoa; phylum Platyhelminthes; class Trematoda; order Strigeidida; family Schistosomatidae; genus Schistosoma; species Schistosoma rodhaini. The sequence continues at coordinate 81,200,670 of OX104036.1, forward strand.
AAGGCTGTGTAAGTGATCAATAATATGATGACTTGATTATATCAAGAAAATCGACATTAGGGTTAAACGTTAGTAGACCAAAAATTCCATTCTGATTTAAAACGTATCAAATTCTAACAGAAATATTGAGCATTGGATTTGAATTAATTGGCAAGCACGATCACTCAATTCTGAAGAAGTTCAATCTTTGTAGTTGATTTACATTTGATCCAGAATAATTTTCGAATCTATGAGAGAAGTTTGATTGTATTTTCATAGTTGAAATCATGAGTCAATTGAAGCTAGACCAACATGAAAAACCTGGAAGCACTCGACGGCCGTTTCGTCCTATTATGAGACTCCTCAGCGGTGCTCATCCACAATCCAATTGGTGTACGGTTGCTCAACTTTATGGATCAGTTGAAGTTAGACATTAACACCGTTAGATGCCGGCTCAGTGGTCTATCGGTTAAGTGCTACGGCGCGAAGCTGGTAGGTCCTGGATTCGAATCTCACGGGTGCAGGATTGTGGATACGCAATGCTAAGGAGTCCCATAATAGGAAAATACGGCCGTCCAGGGCTTCCAGATTTTTCATGTTGCTCTAGCTTCAATTGACTCATGATTTCATTTATGAAAATATTGAAATATCCACAAAAACCCCTTCTGATCTATGAAGTTTGATTGCTTTAAAAGTTTTATATAAAACACTCAACTACTTATATATATTTAAGTAAGATAATATAATAAGGAAAAATAACAAAGCATTGTACTATAGGATTTGAGCTTACGTCGTCCACATATAAATCCACGGTATGGAGTTAAACCACATTCACAAAAATAATGTGAATAATATTCAACACATTCACCCCTATTTAAACAAGGATTTGAAGCACATTTTGGTTTACATCCGGCACTTAATCCATAAGTGTATATACCACGTTCAACTAAACCCCGCATATCTTGTACAACACCATTAATTAATAAATTTGATAAGCAACCAACATATCCATCAGTAAAAGCCTTTTATATGTGAAAAAGCAAATTCAAAAAATGATAAAATGTATGAATGTTTACACAATGTGTTGCAATTTTGAATGGTACTTGAAAAAGTACTATAGTTTAAACAGAATGCTAACTAACCGTTTAATATTCCAAATAGTTTGCAATTTTGTGAGAAATGTTTGTCTTCATAGTGAGGGAATGTTTAAACTCTAAAGAATCACACCAAATAAATAATAAGTCCAAGCTTTGAAGGTAAGGAGTTGAACAATATAGTTAGTTTGAAGTTAGCCCCCAAATGCCCTGGTACGGCCGATAGTGGGGAGAGTCACCTCTCCCTCTCCAAATGCTCTCATATGGCCAGCGAATATATAGCCTCTGCCAGGGAAGTCCTACTCACTGCATTCTCGTGGCGAGGGTGTTGTTTATGAAAGTGAGAGGACGAAAAGCGGATGTCCGGCGCTTTAACCGGGTTGGTGGACATGGAAAGTTCACCTAGGGGAGTTGGAAAACCCTGATTCCAAACCAATAGTGCGCATGGGCTCCAGTATCCTTAGGGAACAAATGGCGTACGAATCAACCGTTGATCACCGGCTAACATGGGACTGCATCCCCTCACGATGCTCCACTGCCTTGTGGATCAGACCTTTAGGTCAAAGACTCCGGGTGTGGCCCCCTATGAAAACCACCTGCTTCAGTCTGGGCACCTGGGCAGTATCACAGCCCTCACACAAATCGAATGAGATTTGTGAGGCGCATATTTATCTGGTGCTTCCTTATATCAATATTTATGTGTTTAAATAAATAAATAAACAAATCCACTCAGATAGATACACTTCACTTAATCCTCTGAAATTTATTTGCTTGTTTATAATTGAAACCATGAATAGTGTGTCTAAAATAAATTCAATTTGCTTAGTTGAATTACTTGAAGCATGTGGTTCTTGATTAAATAGATTGGCTGGAAATGACAATGAGCGGTCGGACATTGTTGATGCTTTAACAGGGTATGTCAACAATTTTCATAGTTAGAAGGGGTTTTGTGGAGATTTTAGTAATTTTATAGAGTTGAGATCATGAGTCAATTGAAGTTAGACCACCATGAAAAACGGCCATCCAGTGCTTCCAGGTTTTCCATGGTGGTCTAGCTTCAATTGACTCATGATCTCAACTCTATAAAATTACTAAAATCTCCACAAAACCCCTCCTGATAATGATCATGTGCTCACTACTGACTGGCTCTATGAGTTATTTCCTGGAGTTCTAATGAGAAGCAGTGACCAGTGGAGTTCAACCAGGTCTATTGGGAGATATCAACTCACTGAAGGCAATGGTGAACAGTTGCTCAACTTCATGGATTGGTTGAAGTTAGACATTAACATTGGATGTCGGCCAGCTCAGTGGTCTATAGGTTAAGTGCTCTGGCGCGAGACTGGTAGGTTCTGGGTTCAAATCTGGCGAGGCGGAATCGTGGATGCGCACTGCTGAGGAGTTCCATAATGGGACGAAACGGTCATTCAGTGCTTCCAGATTTTCCATGATGGTCTAGCTTCAATTGACTCATGATCTCAACTCTATAAAATTTTCATAGTTAAAAGCTTTTTGATTACGTAATTGAGCTTTTCAATAAGATTTTCTTCAGAAATCACTCAAAACCAAATGCTGTATAGTGTATGCTATACATCTGATGTCAAAGGGCTTTTAACGGCACAAATATCTAACCAATTGTACAAATAACCACATACATTATTGAAGATACTCTGTTTTTTGATCAGGGAAAGGTGCACTTACTGTCGAATAATACAAAATCAGCTGGTAATTTTTTTTTAGATTTATCTACGTTTAGAATCCGTAAAAGATGAGATCCAGGATTCATGGGTTTCACGACTAAGACAACTAAGTTGAAATGTAAATGATTTGGGTTTATAATATAAGTAGCCAACTGTCTTATTCTCGACACCAGTCATTATCTGTCCTGATGTTTTTAAACAGAACTTCAAGAATGCATCTCGAGGAAATTGATTATTAGCTTTATAACTTTGTACTGAATGTGGTACCCATCAGTTCTGGAAATGTAACTGGATGCAAATGAGGAGCCTCAAGACTAGAACGTAACAGTTCTTTATTGGTATAAAATTTTTAATGGATCTCCACGTAATGTCAGTTCATGGTGGGAACTGACTTCCAACCGAGCATTTCACATAAACTCACTACCTTGATTTTAATGAAGTTTGGTAATTTCACTATGTTTTAAAGAAAAATGTTCCATTTTTATGATTAAACTACTGATTTACAACAAGTTTCATTGTAATTGAAATATTAATTAACAATTTGTTTTTCTATAATCAGTTAACATGCTTGAGTTTCAATTGATATCATGAATGGATGAATGTTAGACCACCACTGAAAACCTGAAAGCGCCGGATGGTGGCTTATTCCTAGTATGAGACTCTTAACTAGTGAGCATCCAGTGGAGTTCAACCATGTCAGTTACTCACTAAAGACAATGGTGGATGGTCGCTCAATATCGTGGATTGGTTTAAGTTAGACATCAACATCGTTAGATGCCGGCTCAGTGGTCTACGGGGTTAAGCGTTCGTGTGCGAGATCGAAGGTCCTGGATTTGAGTCCCGCGTTCGGGATAATGGAGTAGTAGTAGTAGTCCCATACTAGGATGAAACTGCCATCAAGTGATTCCAGGTTTTCAATGATGGTCTAACAATTCATCCATTCATGGTATCCATCTAAACTCAAAAATCTCCACAAACCTATACTAATAATAAACATACTTGAGTTGTACCAACATATAAAGGTTGATCAAAATCAAAACCACTAAATGAACGTTGTGATGATTCAATAATAACAGCTGGTTCTTGTGTATCTACAATTAAACGTGTTTCTTTACGATTGCGTTCAAAACGTACAACATGCCAACGATTATCATTAAGCCAATGTGCTGTTGTTACTTCTGTTAATTGTATACCATTGCCAACATTAAAAGCAACACGTAATGAATTCCCATCTAAAGGATGAATGATTTAGAAAGAAATAGAGTATTGGGAATTTAATAATAATAATAAAATTTGAATAGACAATCTATTGACAGTCAAAAGTTATGGTGTTAGGTATATAGTAAAACTTTATTGTTAATCAAGATTTTGTGGTTAGTTCGTAAGATGTTTAAAAATCTCAACCTTGTATAATTTGACTTTGAAATCATCAATAAAGTCAAGATGTGGTATTGTTGGTGCCCCGGCAGGTCGACGGAGCTATGGAGGCCAGCGCGCCGCAGACTCGACATTCTGACGGAGAGTTTGGCACAGACTGCAGTGAAAGAAGAAAGTGGCATGGCGAGTAGAACCACCTCATGAACAAATGCTTTAAAGGGGGGACGAGTGCGGTGTGGTCTACTTATATTCATATAAGTAGTATATGGTAATGGTCTGACATAGAATGTATTTTGGCAGAAGACCGATAAGTAAAGAACAGAAATGAAGCACAATTGGTAGGAAAATGCATGAACAATGAAATTAGAGAAGATGGATTTATATTTACAGAAGGAACAGTGAAGATTGAGACAATTGATGGTTATTTTTCAAATTAACTGTTTGCTGTATGGTTATCAGAATTTAGTGAGATAGTCTGTAATTTGTGTCTAAATACGTACAATTGTATGCAGTCGTGTTCTGTATACTACAGTATTTGCTACTGATGTCTACGGATATAAGTAGTACGTATTATTATTCGAAAGTGAAATGCGTGGTAACGGAAGGTTAAGAAGATCGAAGAGAAGAGAAAGAGAATAAAGAATGATTAGTGTGGAAACGAATAAACAATGAAGTCTGAGAAGACTGATTGACATTTTGCAAATTAAGTATTAACTGTACGGTTCTCAGATTTTACTATGACGTTCTATGATTCTGTATTCAAGTACACTGGATTGTCTCCATTTGCATGTTCTCGTCCAATAATTACTACCAATGAGCATTCTTCTAAATCTATACGATTTTGTTGGCCTAGTGGTCTAGGGGTATGATACTCACTTTGGGTGCGAATGGTCTCCAGTTGGAATCCCAGTCGGGCCCATACTTTACCCTCAAATGCCCTAGTACGGCCGAGAGTAGGGAGAGTGCACTCTCCTTCTCCATGTGCCCTCATATGTGGCGGGGATTTTGTCTACGAAATTGAGAAGACGAAAAGCGAATGTCCGGCGCTTTAACCGGGTTGGTGGACACGGGAAGTCTATCTAGGGAAGTTGGAAAACCCTGTTACCCCTCGTGGAGGAGCATAGGCCGCCCACCAACATTCTCCACCCAACTCTGTCCTAAACAATCCTTTCCAGTTCTTTCCAGTTGTTATTCATCCTTTTCATATCTGCTTATTACTTCAGCTCCCAGGGCAGAGTTTAAATGGTTTGAATTGCTTTTTCTGGTTAGCGTTTTTTTAGCGAGTTAGTTTTTCTACAGGATGGGGTCGCTAACCCTATGCCCAATCCTCCTCCTTTACCCAGGCTTCAGACCGGCAGTAGATGATGTTAGAGGAATATTAGTGTTGTGGTCCATATACATTCAGCTGACAACTCCAAAACAGAATGAATGTACTTCCTGGATCATAACTATGAGTCACTATCACAATATAATCATCTAAACTTTAGTAATTAATGCATGAAAAGAATGAACAAGAGGATTAAAATATATAACAATGAATGTAGAAATTCGAACTGTATCAATGTATACTCACTTCGAATACGAACTTCAAAGAATTGCTTAGATGCACGTCCATTATTTTGCATAATTACAGCATCTGTTATAGTTGTTCTAAATATAAATGACATATCAAATGCAAATTCTGAATATAATGGTGGTAATTCAAGATTTGCATCTAATTTACGAAATGTTACTGTATTATCAAATAATGTATCACCATAACAACGTAATGGTCCAACTCGATAAATTGCACGTTTATCATCATTAATTCCACCGGTATCACCAAATCGTACTTCCATTACAGGTAAATGATCCTGAAAAAGAATTTAGTGGGAAAGAAATAATAAAACAGCTCCAAGAATGTATTTACTTACTTACTTACTTACGACTGTTACTCCCAATGGAGCATAGGCCGCCTACCAGCATTCTCCAACACACTCTGTCCTGGGCCTTCCTTTCTAGTTCTATCCAGTTCTTGTTCATTCTTCTCATGTCTGTCTCAATTTCTCGGCTTAATGTGTTCTTTGGTCTTTCTCTTCTCCTTTAGCCTTCAGGATTCCATGTGAGGGCTTGTCTTGTGACACAAATGGGTGATTTCCTCAAAGTGTGCCCAATCCACTTCCAGCGCTTCTTCTTGATTTCTTCCTCCACTGAAATCTGGTTTGTTCTCTCCCACAGTAACTTATTGCTGATAGTGTCTGGCCATCGGATCCGAAGTATCTTGCGTAAACAACTGTTAATAAACACCTGTATCTTCTGGATGATGGCTTTCGTAGTTCTCCACGTCTCCGCCCCATACACTAGAACTGTCTTCATATTTGTATTGAAAATTCTGATCTTGGTGTTTCGGTCGACAACCGTTTTGAGTTCCAGATGTTCTTCAGTTGTAAATATGCTGCTCTTGCTTTACCGATCCTCGCCCTCACATCTGCATAAGATCCAACGTGTTCAACAATTATGCTGCCAAGATACGTTAAGGTTTTCACATCCTCCAAAGTTTCTCCGTCAAGTGTAATTTGATTGGTGCATGTTGTATTGTATCGGAGAGTCTTGCTTTTCCCTTTGTTCATATTTAGACCTACTGCTGCTGAGGCTGCTGCTACACTGGTCGTTTTCTCCTGCATCCAAGAATGTATATTGATTGTTTAAATCTTATCATTGATGTTTAGGACTGTAATTGATCGTTCGCTTTTTGGTATTTGTGCATCCTGTGCGGATTTTTTTTGTTATAGCCATTAAACCACAAGTATTTTCAGCAGAGATACAGAAAAAACACTGGAAAGATCCAAACAATCGATATCTATGGATTAAAATTTCTTCATTTGCACACGTCAGTGGCTATATAGACTCGGTAGCATAGTGGATAATTCAATGATACTTAAAGCAAACAGTACTGGGTTCGAGTTTTGAGGTGACCATCAACTCAGATGTAGGTACATCCAGCTTGAGAATCCCTAATAGGATGGAACATACATCCTAGATTCCAAGTCTAGTCACCATCCATCTCTACTTAAGTCTCGAAAATGATTTATTTGTAAATTATTGTAAAGTTTCCATCAGAAATTCTGATAGGTTTATCTTACATAGAATATTGTTCAGTTTTTAAAATCTTTGGAACCTTAAGGCTGCAGAAACTAGAAGATTGATATGTTTAAACTATCAATAACAATCATTTATAATGAAAGTCGAAAATCTCTTGACCATTTACATGATTTATAAGCAAAGATGGATGGTGGCTAGTAGTGGAATCTAGGATGTGTGTTTCATCCTATTAGGGACCCTCAAGCTGGATGTACCTACATCTGAGTTCTTGGTCATCTCAAGATTCGAACCCAGTACTGTTTGCTTCAAGTGTCATTGCGTTATCCTTTTGTCTCTAAATTATGGACAATAAGATAAATCTCCCAGTCATTATGTTATTTTCGTTTGTATATTCTAGTATTTGGCATCATAAAGGATGAATAACAACTTGAAAGAACTGGAAAGGATTGCTCAGGGCAGAGTTGGATGGAGAATGCTGGTGGGCGGCCTACACTCCTCCACGAAGGGTAACAGGCGTAAGTAAGTAAGTGAGTAATTTGGCATAATAATAAATTGTGAGATATACACAAAAGCACAATGATTTACAAACATAATTAATTCGCTAAAATAAATGCAAAATAGAAAGGATTCGTTACTTTAGTTGCACAGTCTTAACATAGATCTTCTTTAAAGTTTGAGTAGTGTGTCACATCAAAGTCATGTTATAGTAATGAAAGAAAACTCAGGGGGGAAACCAATTTAATATCCACAAAAACCACTTCTGATCTATAATCATGTGCTCACTAGTGACTGACTGTAAGGAATGTTTCCTTGAGTCCTAGTGGGAAGCAGTGACCAGTGGAGTTCAACCAAGTCTGTTGTAGAGATATCAACTCACTGAAGACAATTAGTGAACGGTTGCTCAACTTCGTGGATCAGTTGAAGTTAGACATTAACACCGTTGGATGCCGGCCGGCACAGTGGTCTAGAGGTTAAGCGCTCACGCGTGAGACTGATAAGTTCTGTGTTCGAATCTTGCGGGTGCGGGATCGTGGATGCGCACTGCTGAGGAGTCCCATAATAGGACGAAACGGCCATCCATTGCTTCCGGGTTTTCCATGGTGGTCTAGCTTCAATTGACTCATGATTTCAACCATAAAATCATAATTATTTATCCATTTGACTGGTAAGAAAATCTTCATAGTTTTCGAATACAACTTTAATACTCCTTCCTGACTTAGTTGACTTCACACTTCAATATTTAATGAATTTTTGGTGAGACTATAATTTATGGCCAAATCGGAGAGATGCTAAAGTGACCTTGAGAATGTTCATATACTAATTAGAGTTAAATGAGGGTTATAAACTTGTGTGAGGAATTAGAATTATGATTTATGGTTGATGGTTAAGGTAAGGAATTAGATTTAGGGTTTTCATCACGAACTGACATCAGCTAAAATGTTAGAACGCCATTAAGCTAAATGGATGAATGAATTTTGCTCCAAAACCCAAAACTCGTTGACTAATATCTAATTGGTTCGTCCATAAGTTTTAGTCTCGATGAATCGTTTTTAAATAGATTAATTACTTACTTTAAATTGTAATAATCCTGTATCAACTAATGGTGGAGTTGTTGAACCGTCACTGTCACAATTGCATGTCAATGAATCCCCTGTACATGTACCTTCAACACCACATGCGCATTTCTGTAAGCCAGGAACACCACCACCCCAGTAAAATTGTGGTCTACCATCTTGACTAACCCACCATCCCCAAGCACGATTCTCATAAGTTGTTCCACCTAAGAAACAATATTTTGTTGTTCTATTATTTTTTTTCAACAAAATACGTATCAATATAAACATATATAAACATGTTAGTCAAAATGTGATGTGGGTTACCTATGTCCACATAAGTAGTATTGTAGTGAACAGAACACGAGTGGGGGCAATCGAATGTATTTAATCACAAATTACAGACTATCTCACTAAATTCTGATAACCATACAGTCAACAATTAATTTGCAAAATAACAATCACTTGTCTCAATCTTAATTGTTCCTTCTGCAAATACCAGTCCGTCTTCTCTGATTTCATTGTTCATACATTCTCGTATCGATTGCACTTCATTTCTGTTCGTTCGTCATCGATCTTCTGCCAAAATACATTCTATGTCAGACCATTACCATATACTACTTATGTGGATATAAGTAGACCACACCACCACTACATCACCTTTCTTAATGGAACATTATGTGTTAAGTCAATAGGTTATCGTTTCTTTTCTATTCTATTATTGACCATTAGAAAATAGTACTTAAAGATGAACTTTAACAAAGGTTGAGAAGTTAAATTTCATTTATCGATTAGACTAGTAATTTAGTTGAGGTTATTGTGCATCCAAAACTGACATCATGCATAGAATGATTCAAAATCAAGGAATACGTAAGGGCGATCTCATTCCGTTTCTTAACTCTTCAATAATATTTACGGTGAACTACATACGGAGTATAGACAAAGGCCTTTAGGTTTTGTTGAGAACATGATGTCTTTCGTTTATTCAGTTTGTATCCAGTAATTTAAACTTTTCAATCACAATTTACTTATCAGTGAATTCCTAATTCAGTGTTATAAAAGAGTTAGTGGCTCATTGCTGACTTGATCGACTTCATAGATCATAGTTAAGAAACAGAACCTCTAAAACTCCATTTTGAAGTTCGTCGAAGGATTTAAAATGGTTTACACTCAATTCATTTTGTTAGGAAAATTCTGTAACAACAGATACGTCATCAGATGTTTCTATAGAATCTTCAATCATAACAGATCTGATATTTATAAGGTGAATAGTTGTAACATAGTCAATATCCATTACTTATCAAGGCAGAAATAAAAGTCTAGTGCTGATACATAAATTGATTAACATTAAAAATGTGGACCATTAGGTTTTAACTCAGTGGCATAAATATTAATGTTTTGCTCCATTCCTTGAAGGTGCTAGGTTTGGGCTCTAAATAGGCATCACTACGGAGTACGATACTGAGACGAAACAACTATTCAATTCTCTTTTACAGACAATTTTACTGGAGATAATGTCAATCCGTGACCAAAACTCCAAACAAATAAAGGAAAAATATTCATGTATTGTACAATGAAATTCCTAGATAATCAAAAAGTACTGTTCCGGTAATAACTGATGTTACATATCTTTACTAAGTAATCAATAAAGTTCCATGACATTCAGTAAAAGAAACAGGATCTTTCTTCTAGCTCAGTGATTTAAACCTTATTCTACTTTATCCTTATTACATTAAAAATACTGATCCAACAAGAGAGTTCTATATCATTTAAACAAATAGTTCATATTCATACTGATGTAATAAGAAGAATTTTGTTTTGACTTAAACTAACCTCCAGCTGGAAGTTGAAGAAGTTTAGCATTCCAACATTGATAAGTAAGCGATTGATCACATTCAATTGATCGACGAACTAATTCACCAAGTGTTTCTCTATCAGCACGTCCATAATTTAATTTACGCTTGTATGAACCAGGTGCTTGATAACCGTCAACTACAACATCATCTGGAGCATCATGATGTAACATTGTCATTACAGTATTTGGATCTGTAATATTGAAATACACAAATCATAATGTTGAATGACATAATACCTAATTGATATTTAAAAATCTGTAGGGAAGATGATATGGCATGCTTTAAGAGATTGTCAAACCAATCGAATATTGATTAGTCACGAGGCCGACTGAATAAATACCATTGTTTCAGTATTTCATAATATTTTTATTATTAGCACCCATTTAATTCACTTCATGTTGGTCGAATAACACCCATCACTCATAAGTAGTGATCAGATCAAAATCTACTATGTTCAGAGATTTCTACGTTGACTGAGATGGTTGAGCCATGTATTACGCATGCCCAACTACCGATTACCACGGGGCGCAATAATGACGAGTGTTAGAGACGGATGGAAGAAAGTTAGGGGCAGCCAAACCAAAACGTGGCATAATTCCTTAAAGTCACTAACTTCTAGTATTAGCCATGTGAGTAGATGCAAACAACCTTGCTGGGTTCCGCGCGACTATCGTAACCAATGGTTGGAGACTCTAGGTGACATGGATCAGAATCGGTCATTGTGGCATAGGTGTATTTGTGGTGTGATCTACTTATATCCATATAAGTAGTATACGGTGTGGGTCAGACATAGAATGTATTTTGGCAGAAGACCGATGACGAAAGAACTGAAATGAAGCGCAATTGCTTGGAAAATGCATGAGCAATGGAATAAGAGAAGAAACAGTGAAGATTGAAACAATTGGTTGTTAATTTGCCAATTGACTGTTCATTGTTTGGTTATCAGAATTTACTGAGATATTCTGTAATCTTTGCTTAAATACATTCGAGGTTTATTGAAGCCTCATCCATGCGAAAATTCAAACCCTTTTTGTGTATTCAAAAACAGTTTGTTCTCATCTTAAACCTACCTTGGTAATACATTCGATTGTCCCCAACTAGTGTTCTATTCACTACATTTGGTGTCGCTGCCAACCAGGAGGAGGGAGGGTGCTGTTCTGCAGACGCCGCTGTGGGTCTGGATTTGAGGTGCTAGTTGGGGCAGTCTTGTGAGGAGAGGTGGCGTCGAGTGGAGTGTTCTGGCGGGGCGGCGTTGGCTGTAGCGGGTGCTGTCGACGGAGAGGAGCAGTGGAACGTGCGGCTGCTGGGCGGACATCGGACGTAGATGGCTCAGCAGGCCGGTGGAGTACGGGTGTTGAACGTCCCAGGTGCCGGGTGGATGCAGATGTTGGTGCCCCGGCATGTCGACGGAGCTATGGAGGTCAGCGCGCCGCAGACTCGACATTCTGACGGAGAGTTTGGCACAGACTGCAGTGAAAGAAGATAGTGGCATGGCGAGCAGAACCACCGCATGAACGAATGCTTTAAAGGGGGACGAGTGTGGTGTGATCTACTTATATCCATATAAGTAGTATATGGTGTGGGTCAGACATAGAATTTATTTTGGCAGAAGACCGATGACGAAAGAACTGAAATGAAGCGCAATTGCTTGGAAAATGCATGAGCAATGGAATAAGAGAAGAAACAGTGAAGATTGAAACAACTGGTTGTTAATTTGCCAATTGACTGTTCATTGTTTGGTTATCAGAATTTACTGAGATATTCTGTAACTTTTGCTTAAATACATTCGATTGTCCCCAACTAGTGTTCTATTCACTACATATTCACTGTTTGTCTTCCCTTAAACTGTGAGATTTAAATTGCTTTAAGTCTTTCTTTCTACCAACTAATTCCTTCTTCCCGTACTATCCTTATACGCATTCTTTCTCTTATATATTACTACCGTTGAAGTAACTACTTCTATGAACTCGGTGTGTGGCAACTTTGACCGATACGTATATGTGCCTGGTCCTAAATTGTAACTTACTAACTGATTGACATGATGTTAAACAGAGAGCAGATCCTTACTAGGTGTTCTTCATGAAATGGTCTAACTTAATGAGGAAAAAGAAAATTTGTCAATACCTCCTAAGCATATAAATTAATATGTGTATATTCAATAAAATATTAAGTCTTAATAAATGTTCAATAGCTGATTTTATATTGTATGAATATAATGGGAAATAAGTAAGAGTTGGTAGAAAGAAGAGATTTCTAGTCATTTATTTAAAGGATAGAAAAGAATCGGGTTTGGTCAGTGAAAGTTTTTAAATAAATATACAATGAAAGGAGATATGTACATCAAGTGTATCGCATTAAAAATGAAAATGTCAGAAATCACAGATGATTAAGCGTTCATTTGTTCTGAAACTAATGATTATACTTATTCATTAGTAAGTAGTATAATTTTAATAGCTGAAATCATGAGTCAATTAAAGATAGACCACCATGGAAAACCTGGAAGCACTGGACGGTCGCTTCGTTCTAGTATGGGACTCCTTAGAAGTGCGCATCCACGATCCCGCACACACCAATTGAATCCAGGACCTTCAGTCTCGCGCACGAGCGCTTAACCTCTAGACCACTTAGCCGGGATCCAATGGTGTCTAACTTCTACCAATTCACGAATATATAGTATAACTATAATTATTCTGAATTACTATTTTGGTGTATGCTACTTATGTGGACAGATATAAGTAGTATGTGACACCAATCGGAAGTGGAAACCTTAGCATAAGAAGGCTAAGAAGATGGATGGTTTTCAAGAGGTCATCTTTTGGGCAGAAGATATGGTAATGGATCACTGTTTAATATTTGTTGTATAAACTGTTTGAATTAAATAATTGGTTTATTTAACTTTCCTTAGGTTGGAAATCCTATTTTTTCTACAACTGTAGACAAAGTTGACACAAAATTAGAATTTGGAGTACAGTCCAAAAGTTTATTCAACCAATTATAAAAATGATCTCCTTGAAGTATTTGAACAAACACTTGAAAAGATTATGATCTACTGACCTGGAAACAGCTGTAAAGGAAGTACATGGTAATCTATGGCTGAAGCTGTTTGATAACTTTTTGTGTTCGATCATTTTCGTCCACGATGAACTGTTTAGATCCGATGAGAAAACCTTGTAAATAATACCGAGGTTTGGCGCTGTGTACTTCGGCAAAGTAATAATGATTTATTCATAATAAGGTCCAATCTGAACAGATTATCTGTGCAAAGGCAATATTAACTGTAAAAATTTCAAGGACGTACACATTTAGTGTGCTAGGTGGTATGAAGAAATCTCCTGAATGCCCTGAACCTGTTTTTTCATGACAATTGGCTCTTGGTCAACAAGGCTTGCCTACAAGCTCGTAGTAAATAATGCTCACAGGTAGATTTAAACCAGGATCTCTCAGCTTTATCGCTTGTGGTGTTATCACTGAGCAACTAGGGCTACGATTAACCCACTTTAAGACGAATATTTACATTGATTGGTATCATTCAGTGACCAGCATTATTTTTATTGAGTCCTTAGAGCTGAAAGAATGCTATCGATTAAGTTATATCCTAGTCACTAGTCTGCGTGATTTGAGATCGCACAAGCTGTTTAGAAATGTTCGATTTTTCTGAAAATTGATGACAGTCAACTATGAACCGAGATCTCGTGCATATTTAGTACATAAATTTAATATCTTTCGTATAATAAATCATTACATCTTACCGGTAAAATCACATGTTACTTCAATTGGCTCCAATACACCAGATCCATCCATATCAATAGTAATATTTATTGTGGACTGTTGTAATGCATAAAATAAACCAGCTTCTGAACATGATGTAAAATATTCACTTTGATGACATACAGCTCCAGCATAACCAGTATTTGTACAGTCACAGTAAAATGTTGAACCTGTTTGTGAACATGGAGCTTCATGTTTACATGGATTAGGATTACAACGATCTTGTATCATACAACTACCATTGATAATACTACGATGCCGTGTAGCTGGATCTAATTTATCCCATTCTACATCAATTCCATTAATACGTATTTGACGTAGACAACCTTGAAATGAATAACGTTGTGGTCGACCTCCACCAATATATGAAACTTTATCAAAATATAACTAGATGAGAATAGTAAAATAATCAGAATTATAAAATGGTTAAATGTTTTATACATGTAGAATCCATACATAATTGATTATAACTTGGTAGATTTATTATGAAACTGAGTTCTTGAATTCTCATTGTTTTTGAAGCTGAGTGACTTAGTGTTATATCCTGGCGAAGACATAAGTACGGGTAATTTCCCGGACCTATTAATGGACGGTTTTTCTATGTATATTCTTATTGTTTAACTATTGAGTAACTAGATTGTGTATATCTATATTCATCTTATTACAAGCTTCATTTTGACCTATGGGTTATTAATATACGAATTACTGCCCCTAAATTATATTCAGTTTATTGATTATTGTATCCCACATTCACAGCCACATTTGGCTTGATCTTGTACAAATATTATTTTCTATTTTATGGTGTGATGCGGTCTGTCTGTTCGGTATATAAACAGAGCATGCTTGAAATAAATGATTCGCATAGCAGAAGCTGTAATTTGTGTTCTGGACTCGATTGGAAAAGCTAGTCGAACAAGGGACCAATAAGGACGCTAGACTGATCATATCAGTTGAGAGCCATTGATTTGGTACAGCGTTACAATCAGAAAAGTCGTATTCCGATTGGTGGATAAACCACGTGATAAAAAACCGGACATAAGACCACAACAAATTAGATACGGTCTTATTCTTTCCTTTGAATTCATAACACATGGGCTAAGGAGCATCAGCTCCCTCAAGATTACAGGTGTACATTACTGACGAGTGTCAAATAGCACAAAGCCTAGGTATACAGTTTCTTATTCATTACCTTTAAAATAGGGATTATACAGACTTATATAAGCTGTTTAAATAGGTTAGAGGCCCAAAACTACAACAAAGATATATTTAATTATCGTTAGAATGAAATTAACTAATTATGTGAGATAGTCGTTTTAATAATTAATGAGGATCCACGTCGGCTCATCAGTATAATACAGTTTTACTGATAACGTATCATGCTAATTTCTTAAGAAAGATACCCTATTTAAACTAACAATAAAAATCGAGAATTCATAACTTCAGAGTAATAATTATACTAAACTATTCAAATATACTGACTTATGACAACTTGACATTATTATACAATAGATAGATTTTGGCTGGTAGTAGAATTCGGGACTCACTTTTCATCCTATTCAGAACAAAGCTGAATGCACCAGTATCCTAGTTGATTTTCACTCCAGGACTCGAACCCAGTACCATTCGTTTCAAACGCCTTTGCGTAATCCATTTAGCTTCTTAGTTCAAATAGTTACCCACTTGGGCAACGAGTATGAGTTTTAATTCCATTTGAAATAGCCTAGACTATCACGTTGTTGATATTTTAACTGAAATTTGATTAACCTTGATTGGCATTTGGATGCATTCTGAATGCCATTCTTGGCTACATTCCATCTATTCGATGTTAACTTGTTTCATAATGGCCATATTGAGGAAATCGGTACATGAAACCTATATATCAACCAAGGCTGATCAAATTTCATTCACAATTATCAGGAATGCAATAATATCCAAGTCATTTCAAATTGGATATTATTACAGTCATTTAGAGAATTTTTTGTTAAACAGAAACGAATATTTTTTTCACAAAAAATGCCACACAAGTCACTTGATTTGTGTGTGGACTGTGATACTGCTCAGGTGCCCAGACCTAAGCAGATGGTCTTCTTAAGGGGCCACACCCCGAGCCTTCTACCTAAAGGTCTGATCCACAAAACAATAGAGCAATGTCAGAATATGCAGTCCCATGGTAGTTGGTGACGAACAGTAGGTTCAGACGTCATTAATCCCTTCATGATACTGGAGCCCATATGCACCATTGGTTTGGAATCAGGGTTTTCCAACTCCCCTAGGTGGACTTTCCGTGTACACCAACCCCGTCAAAGCTCTGGAAATTCGCTTTTCTTTCCCTCAATTTTGTAACCAACAGTGGATTGGTTGAAATTAGACATTAACACCGTTGGATGCCGGCCGGCTTAGTGGTCTAGTGGTTAAGCGCTCGCGTGCGAAACTGATAGGTCCTGGGTTCGAATCTCGTGAGGCGGGTTCGTGGATGCGCACTGCTGAGGAGCTCCACAATAGGATGAAACGGCCTTCCAATGCTTCCCAGTTTTCCATGGTGGTTCACCTTCAAATGATTCATGATCTCAACTATCAAAATTACTATAATATCCATAAAACCCCTTCTGATAACAACAGTAATGTCGTGAGAATGCAGTGAGTAGAACTTCCCTGGTAGTGGCTGTATATACTTGGCCATGTGAAAGCATTTCGAGAAGGAGAGTGGACTTTCCTCACCCTCAGCCGTACCAGGGCATTAACATAATAAACAGAATTCCGTAATAAAAAAAAACCCATAATAAATCAATTATTGATGATTATACTTACTGGTAAAGTCATATTTTGTACAGTAGTATATTTAATATTATCAATAATAAGTATGACCAAATTTTGTGACATACTAAATTTAACTGAATGCCATAAACCATCAGCAAATGTACCATTAATTGCAGCGGAATCTTTATTTCTTACAGTATATTTAATAACATATACACCAGGTAAAATAATTTCTAATGCTAAATGTCCACTTTCATCTTCCATACCAAACTATAAAAGAAAAGAATGTACACATGAAGTAGGTGATAGTATGAACAAACCATGAAGACAGTGCTTGATATAGAAATAACATCAGTTTATTAAGAACCTAATGGAACATATGATGGCAACTTGGACCGATGCATATATGTGCCTGGTCCTACGTTTTATCTGACTGACTGAATGAATGAAATATATGGAGTGGTGAATAGATTCTTAGACAATATATAATCCCGATTCAGTCTATTGCTGAACACATAATGACCAAGATGAGACAAGAAAAGAAAAAGAAGCGAGACTATAATTTATGGATGAACCAATCAGATATAAGATAACGAGTCATGAATCTTAGTGCGAAATTCATTCATCCACTTGACTAAATATCATCTCGGCATTATAGCTGATATCAGTTTGTAATGAAAATCCTAAATCTAAATTTTAACCCTAACCATCAATTGTAAATCATAATTTTGATTGGTTTATAAACCTCATTTCGTCTTAGTAGGTTTCCATTCCCAAGGTCACTTCAATGTCGTTCAAAGTGTTGGGGATGTTAGATCCTCGGAACTTACTTGGTAAATACCATACTTTTGGAATTTGTAATTTTTTGTTTTCACCCCAAAAGCGCTTTTTTCACCTTCACTTGGGAAAATCTTAAACGCTATTGGTCCGTTGTATCTTTTAATACGCTATTTTATAATGCTTCCCAAGGATAATTTCATGCTGTATATATATATACGTTTAATTTCTTCCTGTTGAGATAGCTTGTGCTTCTGGCTGCTTACGGAATATATCTTCACCGCTTCCAACTTAAACTTCTCACTCTAGATAGCAGGTTTGGGACGCGTCGGAATAGATGGTTTATTGGTCTTTGGTCACAAGTCGTTGTTCCGTTTGCAGATTAAGTGAACTCGTAACCGCTTCAAACATAACACAATAGATAGCGCGAAATTCCTCTAGTGTTACTGACAATTATATATTTTCTGTTCGATAACGTTGAACATCACTAGTAGTTAATTGATCTATAATAATGAACAAGATACTTATGATTTACGAGTATCTATGATAATATTTAACTGATTCTCTACACTCATTTGCTATTGTTTGGTTGAATCTTCCCATTGACGTTTAGGACTGTAATTAAACAGTCTCTTATTGGCCATATGTGCATACTGTGCGGATTGCCTCGATATAGCCTTAATTCACAAACATTATAAGCAAAGATGGATAGTGGCTGGCAGTAGAATCCAGGACTCGAGTTTCATCCCATTTGTAACTCGTCAGCTGCATGTACCTGCATCTCAGAGTTGATGTTCACCTTGGGACTCGAACCCAGTACCTTTCGCTTTAAACGCCATCGCGTTATCCACTTAGCTACTGAGTTCTGATAGCCACTTGCTTGTGCGACGGGATGAAGTTTAAATTCACTTGGTATTGTTTGGGTGAATCTTCCCATTGCTGCAATTGATCGGTCTCTCATTGCACAAGCAAGTGTCTACCAGGACTCAGTAGCTAAGTGGATAACACGATAGCGTTTGAAGCGAACCGTATTGGGTTCGAGTCCGGGAGTGAACATCAACCCTCAGATGAAGGCATCATCCAGCTGATGAGTCCCAAATAGGACGATACGCGCGTCCAACTGGATTTCACTGCTAGCCACTATCCATCTTATTCTTATAGTGTTTCTATATAATAGGATAATTCAATAATATAAAGTTATAATCATTCAATACACTTACAGATATATAATTATTATCTTTATCTACAGTATGATAGAACAGTATTCCACCTTTATTAAGAGTACGAAAATCAAATTCAAATTGTAATATATTTGTACCACCATTACGTTCAATCTTTAAAAAGACAATATATTGTTGAATATCTGGAAATGTTAATACAGTATTATCAATTACAGTAGATGGACATTCAGTTCCTAATATACCAGAACCACTAATAGTCAGTCCAGTAATATTTAATTTATCTTGTGTAATAGGTGGACCCCACCATATAAATGAACTACGTTTTGGATAACCAAGTAATTCTTCCCATGGTATTTCTAATTGATTATCAGATAATAATTGTGGTAGTTTCATTAATGAACGTTGTGCATCTCTAATAATATGTACACCATTGAAAATAAATTCTTCTAAACATCCAATAAAATTTTGATTTACACTTATACCACGACGATTTGAATAATCTGGTAAACCACCAATTGAAAGCTGAATTTGAATTAAAAAAGAGTAAAAAAAAAGAAAAGTTTAATATTCAATCTATTAATTTTAATAGTTAAGATAAATAGTCAATTGAAGGTAGATCATCATGGAAAACCTGAAAATACTGGACAGTCGTTTCGTCCTATTGTGGGACTCCTCAGCAGTGTGTATCTACGGTATTTCCTAGAGTTTTAGTGAGAATCAGTAACCAGTGGAGTTCAACCAGGTCTGCTGTGAGATATCAACTCACTGAAGACAATGGTGAACGGTTGCTCAACTTTGTGAATTGGTTGAAGTCAAACATTAACACAGTTGGATTTAAGTTGTTTATAAGAAATGTGAATATTACGCACAGTATGCCCATATGCCAATTAGAGACTGACCAGTTGCAGTCCTAAACATCAATGGGAACATTCAAGGAAACAATATCAAGTGAATTTCAACTTGAACCGATTGCACAAGCAAGTGACTATGAGGAGTCAGTGGCCGAGTGGATAACGTGATGGCGTTTGAAGCGAACGGTACTGGGTTGCAGTCCCACAGTGAACATCAATTCCGAGATGCAGCTACATCCAACTGACGAGTCCCGAATAGGATGAAACGTGCGTCAAACTGAATTCCACTGCTAGCCATTATCCAATGTGAATATTAGTTCATGAGCTATTCGATTAAATTAACATTATTGATATCAATCCTAGTACATATATAATGAGAGAACTGTCCATTGTTTACTAAGTTACGTACTCTATTAAGGTTTTGTGGTAAGTCAGTTGTAAGTATAGAGAAACTTTAAAAATTACTTACTTTATTCACTAAACTAAACATCATCACTCATGTGCTCACTATCTAAATCATTCCAACTATCTATCACTACACATCTATTATCTTTTATTTACTCAAATTAGTTAATGAATTAAAGTATTGCTAGTTTCTTTAATCAAAGTGCAGACAATGTTGAGTTCTGTGAATTGAGTGATTTAATAATGAAGTTTTTATTCACTTCAAACAACATCAACATAAACTCTGTCTATAGGAAATATCTAATAATCCTTATTTTTGTCGAGTCTAAGCTGAGGATATTGTTTGGAAGGACAATCAAAGCTTCATGTCAATCAATTCAAAGGACAAATCTAACTTATTATCACAAAAGTTAACAAGTAAAGATGATGAGAAGAATGTTGAATTGTCTGTAAACATTAACTTCAACGAAAAGAACTTACATGACTTATTTCATAAAAATAACTGTAGATGTTGTATAATTCTACTCAAATACATCCAAATTAAGTAGTCATATTACCAAACTTTTTACTTGCTTATTTAGTTCATAGAAAGAAAGATATAAAGCTATTTTAATCTGACAGTTTAAGGGAAGACAAACAGTGAATACACCTATGCCATCGTGATCAACTCTGAACCATGTCACCTAGAGTCTCCCAGCATTGGTTACGATGGTCACGCGGACCCCATCCAAGTAGTCTGCATCTACTAACATGGCTCAGATCAGAAGTTAGTGACTTTATGGACTGATGCCACGTTTTGGTTTGGCTGCCCTAACTTTCTTTCATCTGTCTCCAACATTTGTCAGCATTGCTCCCCGTTGTAATCGGTAGTTGGGCATGAGTAATACGTGACACAATCATCTCAGTCGACCTAGATTTAGAACCTCATCAACTGATTTACCATCATTCCCTAATACAATAATAAAACAAATTTTTTTTAATTTACAGAAAATTTCAAGTAAAATATCTAAGTAGACTAAAATTCATGAAGAATACTAACCAAGGGTTAGCAGACATTTACCATCCATTTGTAGGTTTGTATTCACGAAATAAGTTTTTAATATGGGGATGTATGGAGGTTGTAGTATTTTCACAGTTGAAATCATGAACCGATCTGAGTTAGACCATCACTGAAAACCTTTAAACACTGAATGACCGTTTTACTCTAGTATGTGACTCCTAAGCATTGAGCATCCACAACATAGTGTGAAGAGGTACTTAAAAAAATCTCCAAGGTATCCTTCAGAGTCTGGAACTAAAAATGAAAGTTTCGACGTACCAGATTCAAGTTTTCTGAGCTGTATGGTTTGGTCATGGAGATTTCATCGTCCTTCTGAACGAGATCATCAGCTCAGAGAACAAACCCACATCAAAATTGATTGCAAGAGGATAACAAAAGTCAACATTACTTCATAGATATACATTCACTATACTTAAACTTACATTACGATTCATGTTCATATGTACAAATATAGCTGAAATATTTCGCCAAACTTTAATTCTATCAACGGATATATTTAAATTTTTCTCTTCTCTTATAATTTGTATATCATGCCATTGATCATCATCTAATAGACTGCCTGCATCAACAATATTATCCGTAGGTTCATTGGACAATGGTACTGTGCCTAAGTTTACACGAACACGTAATCTTCCTCTGTAAACAGAATATATGAATTAATATTAGATACAAAAAGTATTACAGAAGATTTCATCAGTAAACAGTGTTTTACTGTAAGTGAATACTAAATTTCTTAAAAAAAAACTACTATTTCCCAAAATTCTGAATAAATCCCTAAGAAATCATACTACTAACTAGTACCTAGTAGTAGTTTACTGAAAATAACAACAAAATTTGATCAAATTATGGTAAACAGACAACATTCAAATATCGAAAAGGGGTTTTGTGTATATTATAGTAATTTAATAGTTAAAATCATGGTTGAAGCTAATCATTAACATCGTTGAATGCCGACTACGTAGGGAGGAATCGTGGATGTGCACTGCTGAGGAGTCCCATAATAGGATGAAACAGCCTTCCACTGCTTCCAGGTTTACCTTAAGATTGCTAGTATAGAAGACCTTACTGACAAGTGGTTTTTTTGTTAACTATCTCCAATCACTTAACATCTCAATATAGTCCATAGAATATTCAGTAACTTAAACTAGTATTCGTATTGTAACTTGATCAATAGAATTTAATCAGCATTAAAAGGTATAAACAAACATGACAATAGCTATCACTGTGGTGTGGGTTACTTATATCCACATACGTAGCATACAGCGAGGGTTAGGCATAGAATGTATTTTGACAGAAGATCAATAACGTAAGAACGGGAATGGAATGCAATCGGTATGAACATGCATGAACAATGAAATCATAGAACATGGACTGATATTTACAGCAGGAACAGTGAAGATTGAGACAATCGATTGTTATTTTGCAAACTAATTATTTACTATATGGTTATCAGATTATTTATGAGACAGTCGATTGTCCCCACACTTGTGTTCTTGTCCATTACATCGGTCGGTCAGTCACAACGTAGAACTTCGTACGTACGTACATCAGTTCGAGTTGCCATACCACATTAGCACAGAGATGCAGTTGTCGATTCAAATCCCATAGTGGTAGAAGTAGTAAGAGTATAAGCAGTAGTCCGAAAGATTAGGGTTTGTAGATGTTATTCAAGGAGTATAGTCCAATGAAATAAATTTGGAAAGAGAAAAAAAGATAGAGACGTGAAGAATTCAAAAGATTGGAATTTGGCAGAACATAAGAGTGGATGCACCTTGGACATTGCAAACGATTTTGAGTCACGTCATTCAAGGTTTCTAACCATCGATTGCTATCATCTCGCGAATCCCAACCAGATGGTCTATACCTACTAACATGGTTCAGTCCACTTGTCAGTGACTTCATCGATTTGTTCCACGTGTTGGTCTGGCCGCCTCTAGCTTTCTTCCAACCCACTATTACACCATAAAACATCGTACGTCGGGGCAGTCGGTGGTTGGGCATACGTAACATGTATCCAGGCCATCTCAACTGATGAAGTTTCACTACTTCATCAATCGATTTGCCATCCTTACCTAGTACCCGTTTCCTAACAACTGCATTATTTACTCGGTGCTTCCAGGGTATAAGAGCAATGCTTCGAAGACACCTATAATCAAATACTAGCAGTCTACGAATATCCTCTACTCTTATCGGTAATGTTTCACTGCCATAAAGTAGGACGGAACGAACTGCTGCACAATAAACCTGTCCTTTGGTTGCTAGACAGATATCTCGCCTACTCCACAAATGACGCAAGTTAGCGAAAGCTAGACGAGCCTTCTGTATCCGTACTGAGATCTCATCACACACTAGACCACAAAGGCTGATGAAACTCCCAAGATAAGTGAAGCGGTCAACATTAGTTAATGATCAATTACTTAATAAAGAAAAAATTTACTTACCTATATAATTCAACACATAAATAATCCCCTTGACTTGAATCACCATATAATATTAAACCATTTATTTCTTTTGTACGAAATCTAAAACTAATTTCATCTATATAAGTTTGTGTAGCACGTCCTGGTAAATCTAATCTTAAATCAATCCAACTTGTACCATCCATATATGCAACAAATGGTCCTAAGATAATCGAAAGATTTACATTTAGTCATCTAATTTAACTTACTATAATCACAACCAAATAATTCCATTCTCATTGATATTAAATTATTCCATCTTTGTGGATTTAAACGTATATAACGTGCAACAATTGGATAGGTGAAATTATTAAATTTCACTGTATTATCATCAACATTACCATCGAATAACTAATCATTATGTATATCCATCTATTTATATGAATTTACCAATGGTTGACCTAAATCATCTTTTATAATAGACCAATATATTGGTTCATTTGAATCAGTATAATAGATATAATAATCTTGTATCCATTGTCTAGCACCTTGTCTACCTTGTGTTGCTATACTTTGTATTACTTTACGTTTTAATAAATCAATTTGTATCCATTGTTTATCATCTTGATCTAATGATATCCATGCACCAGCACCTTCTATATTTATAAAATTTAAGTTTATTCAATATATAATGAATTACGTAAGTCTTGATTGAATAAATAAGCTAAATAAAAAAGAGGTAATAAGTAGTAAAGGATAAATCAAATGTTACCATCAGATATATGAAGTCTTCCATAATATGGCATTGTTTGATCGGAAAATGATGATGATGCTGTAATTTGACTATCTTTAATTCCATTATAACGATCTGTCATTCCAAGTGGAATATAAGGAAAATAATCACATTCTTCTGTATTTTTTGTTTGTTTGGGGGGGGAAGAGCGGAAAAAATAAAACAATTATGAAAGTTGATAGAAAAACTCAAAAGAGGTATTGTACAAAATCATCTTAACCTTATTGGTAAACTCTTTCCTAAGGGAAAGCTTAGAACAAGAACGCAAAATTCTATAACCTCTATAGATTCATTAATACGTAAACTGAAACAAAATAACGCGTCAGATATAATTCAATGGAAAAGAAAACTTGTTTCCTATATCTTGACTTCAAAGGAGATCAGTAGAATATGAATGCTTCAATGAAGATTGTTTATCGAATGGTAAGGAGTAGTACCTTGTTTAACAAGAACTACATCCTGAAGTAAATAGAAATTAATAACTTTTCTCTTCTTAGTACATCCAGTTGCATTTATTGATTCGCATAGAGAAGAGCAATTGTTCGTATTTCTAATCCCGTTTTAAAGAAGTTCAGATTAAATGTTGTTTCTATGACCTTCAACATTACAATGCACCAACATTTATTCGATAATGGGCAAATCAATGACTTTCAAATGACTGAAAGACGAAACGTAACTCATTTACATCTCGACGAAACGGTTCCTATCATGCAAACTCAAACCGAATTTATACATTCAGAAAGAGTTAGTTGTCAGTTTATCACTATCATGGTAAATTTGGAATTCTGATTAAAATCTTTTCTAATGCTTATTATCATCATTATTACATATTTTATTACTATTGCTAGTATTATAATCCATCCTATTGCATAAACCAGTAGTCATAAAGACTCAGTAGCTAAGTGGATAACTCAATGACGTTTGAAACAAACGGTATTAGATTTGAGTCCGAGGAGATCATCAACTCTAGGACGTAGGTATATTCAGCATGCAAGTCCCAAATAAGATGAGACTCGCCTCCTGGATTCTATCGCTAACCAACATTCGTCTCTATTTAAAAATACCAGTGTTATGATTATTGTTTGTATCTTTTTTATCCAATCCTGCCATGGCTAAGTGCTACGTTATCCCCTTTAAAATTATCGTCTCACTAGCCTTTGTCTTGAACTTATGTAAGCTTTTCAAATCTTCTATAACGATTATGCCATCTATCTTATTGATTTTAGATTTATGAATAATTACTCCTCCATCCTCTTTATTTTTTCGATACGTATCTTCAAGTAAACTGACATGTGCTTATATATATATATATATATAATATGTTTGGGTTTAATCTGCTATGAAATTCCTAGGTAACAAGCATGACAAAATTGGCTGTCATCAGAAGTCATCCGATGCTTCTCACATTAAAAAGTAACGTTATTTAGTTCACTTAATGATGTGTTCAAATTCATCAGTGCAAATTAAAGTTGGTAAACTAGGTATAGTTTCTTTTGATCTAAGCAGTCATGACTTTTCGACTAACCTGGTCGGTTTTCAATTCAACTGGCCTTTTTTCGTTGAATAAGTGTTATAGGAACAGTGGTTTCATATGAATAGTTTCCATAACTAAAATCACCTGCTTTTAGCGATGGGTTATTATTTTCTAAGGTTAGGCTACCAACATGCCAACTAACAAAATCTTACATGGTGAATGGGGGGATGAATAATTGTAGAAAATACACCTCTTATCGTGGTGCAAGTTCAATAATAAAGCCATATTCCAGTTCGAATTTGAAACTTGTCCTATCTGCCAAACCTTCACAAATTATTTAAAAGAACTTGCTAAGGATTAGATTAACTTCACAAGCCATTAATCAAATTTGCTCTGCTAAATAAAATGGAAAATCCTTAGACAGGTAGCATAGTTTAACTAGATATAATATAACAGTGGCATGATCCTGATGAATAAACTTCAAACTCTTTCACTGATAACAATGATTATTCTTGAACTACTATTTTCACTACATGATCAGGTGGAATTCTTAAAAGTCATAGTTAATAACCATTTTGATAGAGATTTTAAACTCTCATCAACTAGTCTGTGTTTACTCTAAGACAAACACCGTGATTCTCATCTGGTAGATCCAACTTTACATAAAAAGGGTCTTACTAGTCTTATTGAAGTATTGAAGGGTTTAGCTCTCTTTTGGCCCTGACAGTTGTATTTTTTTCTCAGAATATGTTAGAGAATGTCAAACTGCTGACTCAGATTAAACGTCCACAGTGGTGTACAAGATCCAATTTAAATTTTAACAAGTCATGATAATGCCCAACAAATACATTCCTTTGTGTAGACGACTAGGCAGTGGAAATCGGGATTGGAAGAGAACTGTGAACAGATCACTGATTACGAATACGATAAACTGTATATACAGGCTAAGTAGCTAGTTGTAAAAATAAAGTCTGGGAAAGAACGACAGAATCATTGTAATAGGAACCGAAGATCTTATTGGAAAAACTTAAGGTGTAAGTACTTGATTCAAACAAGACGCACGGCTAAAATAATTCAACTTCCAGAATCTAAAGTCTGTTAAATTATCTATTCAAAAACCTCTTTTTGGAGACTTTTCTTGAAATACGTGTCTTAAGGTTATTATGTTTGTTAAATAAGTTGAAAGCGGTACCAAATCTTGCAGGACTTCAAGGGTAGTGCTATTCACCCAAAAAAAGATGCAGTCTTGATTAATGAACAAAACATTTGTGACTAAAATATCCTGATCATATCAGACTATGTCAGAAGAAGATTAATGAAGTGAGACCGGTTATCGCCATCAACGCTCTGTGGCGGAAGTGAGAGAAAAATGAGGAACTTTAGGTTTCATCCAAAACTCTCTGCATATAAATTGTATCATTCATCAAAATGATGAATAAGCGTTTCAGAAAACATCACTTCTACTCTGTAAACTTGATATTGTGATCATAACTTCTAAAATCGAAAGACTCAGGTACAATCATAGGCCGCGAACATGAAAACAAAATACTATAATGAGAATGAAACCAAAATTTATCCAGTGTAACAGTTGGCATGCACAGCTTCTAAATATTAAGGCAGAGCTGTGTTCAAGAAGTTACTCTAAAGTGTGGTGTTTAAGACAGACATGTTGGAATACTATACGTAACTGATCATACGGCTGTCAAATACATCAGTTCACTTCAATTAGGTACCTTGTGTTCAGATGAATGATTAATTCGAATTCCTCAAATGTGAATCCTACTAATATTCCTTTAATTGGTTGTATATCTGTACGTTGGTTGTACTTTATTATTAAATACTTGAGACAGACTGGCTAAAGGACACTCTGAACAGTTTTGATTCATTTCAATACAGTACCCATTAGATTATTTCAATGTAGCCTTGGATTTATTTCACTAAAATGCAATTGCTGAACAGTCTATTGCCAATGTTATTTCTATTTTAATACAACTGCTGGTGATTCTAAAGGCCAGTGTCAATATGGATCCGACTTAGTCACAAAGAGCCCTAATTCTGTTGTTAATCTAGTACTACTGTTATTCCAGTCTGCCCAGTCTACTTATACGTTCATTGTTTATTACTTCTGTGTATGCCAGTGAATTCAATTACTGAGATGCATATATACATCTTGTATACAAGAACATTTGCACTCTAGTTTTTAAGGAGTTAGTTTTTTCCTCGGTCATGGACTATAAAGTTAACTAACATAACACAAAGGTAACTAAAAATTTGTTTTCAATAATGGACTAAAGCGGGAAGTAAAAATATGTAAAAGGTTATATGAATGACCCTGTCAATGGGGTGGGAATTGAGTTATTGGCTAAATACAGAATTTTTTAGTAGAAAATTACGATAGTATTTAGACCATGACACTCTTGTCTTGTTTTAAAACAAATTAACGTCACATATTTAAAAATATGGTTGTGATATTACTGGTGTTTAGTAAGTTGCTTACTGTATAAATAAATACCAATCATAAGCAAGTTTGAAATCCACAGTCAAATGGATTAAAGATATAATTTTAATTATTAGTGAACATGAAAAATGAAATGCCTGATAAAATTGGTAGCTTCAGCTTGATAATGCATAAGTTGAACCGAGATGGTTATCATTGGGGTTTTTGAGTGGTGACGTGTTCATACCACAGGAGGGAATTAATTTTCCTCAGTTGAATAAAGGCGCAATTAAAAGCCCTCATGTTTACATAGTGAACGTATTTAGTACTAAAGGTAGCTAAACAGAATCGTAACAAAAAATGGTCGCTTATACACCAAAATTGTAATAACCTATTGTGTAAAATTTGTATCGCAACAAATTCAGCAAACCTATCTGGAAAACTGTACGCCATTTGAAATAAGCTAGGTGCAAATTTTGTTGCCTTTACTAGCTAGAACAGACAGATAAAGTAATTTGCCCTAACATATGTTCCATTGTTGAAAAATGGTCACTCTTACAAATTTGATATTAGATAGGCAGGACAAAGAAAATTATTTGTATCATGAATGACTACTTACGTGTAAGAGCATGATTTACAAACAGAAAAATGCTTAGCAAACATAAATAATTCTCCATCTCAAGGAAGTGCTTTATTCGAATTAGCGGGGTAAACACAAAACTTATCACGACCTTGATAACAAGCACGTTTTAACACTCCCTAGTGTAAGTACTTTTAAAAGAATGAACACAAGGTTTGAAATAGCTTCAATTCAGCAAATTCTTAAATTAAGAAGCAGTGAATCATCGATAAATACAAAGTGAAAGAGGAAAAATGTCTATTAAACTAATATGGGGTGCGTTAATATACATTATATTTTAACTAATTATTATAAAACAATCGATTTCTTTGCTTTCGCATTTTGGAGACGGATCACAATCCAAGATCTTTCCAAGCAACTTGTGCTGTTGGTCACTTGTTCAAAAGGTTCCTAGAGAATCCGGCTGAAATATAAAAGACAAGTTGTGATTTTTATTGGTAGCGTTTGTTGGGAGACAATGGCATTATGTGAAGAAGTCATTATTATGTCACCGGAGGTTATCTGTTTGAGGAAAAATAAAACGGATGGGGATAACTTGAGGGTTGGAAAGAGCTTAGAACAGAATATACGTGGACCTATAAATAACAAATAATGACAATAATAAAGAAGTAAAGTAAGGGGACAAAAGGTGAGGATATTTTGTGAGTTGAGTGAAATTTCTCGAGTTATTCATTCATCTCTCTGCCTGCAGCAGAATTGTTCACAGATGTGGATGTAACTGTCCAGCATTCTGAAGCTATCTACCGATGAGACCAATGTCACACTATCTAATGAAGAAAGGACAAAATGTATGTACCCTCAGTCCTAAAATGTGGAATTTCATTATTGTCCGTGTTTACTGTCAATAGGAGACATTTATTACTCTCTGTTTATCTTCGAAATAGTAAGTCTTTGCAGAAAACATAGCTATTTGTTTACTTCTCATGGATATGAGCGAACAGCTTTCGGGTTTTCTTAAGGGCGAATATTAGGCCAAAATTTCTCATCCACACTTCCAGCAGTGTCAGAGCCTTGTACACAGTTTTATATCTTCGAGATAAGTAGAAGCTGGGAAGTCATTATTAGGGAGTGTGAAGCACTAAGCCTAGAGCTATGAAACTTCCTGAGCACCGAAACTCTCCATTATGCATCTACCTTGTTAGATTTGATGTATGACTTCCGGCACTTCGGACAATCTTTTTCTTCACGTCTTCGTTTGCACTATGGCACTCTATACTGTGCTCAGTGTTACGGTGAGATCGGCTACATGCACTGGTGTTTTCGATTCCAACTAATTTTTCAATAGTCTAGCACTAACTGGATGTTTGTGGAGCCAAGTCACACTGTGCTCTTGTAAAACGTATCACTGAACCGACATGAACCACCATTACTGGACCTTGTCTTTAGACGCCACTGCGATGATTAGTAAATAATGACCACGTCGCACTTTACTTTACGTTTTGGGCACATGATATGTGTTTGCTCCACCCCGTTCCAATATCTAATGGGGTAACATTCCGACAGTCGGAGACCGTTCTATCTCAATAATTCAGATATACTAAGTAAATCAGATATGGTAAGAACTGAAATGTTTATTAGACTATTTTGGCTGTTTACTCTGAAAGTATCGTTAATAATACTTCTCATAACCGCACTGCTGTGATACCAATTATAGAACCAACGGTTATGACCGGAAAGCTGTTTTTTAGTTACTTATCAATCTGAACTTGTTGCGTTCAAAAAAAGTGACAGTTCCCAGGGATTATTTATGGGCTATTATTACATATATTCCTATTCGATAACTATTAAGTAACTATATTACATGTATATTGATATTCTTTTTACCATAAGCTTTTATTTGATCTATTGACTAACACTATGGGATTTACAATTCTCGAGTTATCCCCTATCTGCTAGTAACAATCTCTTACACTCACTGCAACTTTTGGCCTGATCTTGTATAATTATTGTTCTTCATTTTATGATGTAATGGGGTTTGATGCACTTTTTTATAAGTCATACATTACTGAAATATACGATTCATACAAAATTTAGTGAAGCATTAGATAGGGTTTCTCGCTTAGGGCTTATTCAGAAACTCTCGTGCTTTAGGTTGACATATGTCGAAGGAGGAAAGGTACAAAACTTCCTCTGCTGTGAAAGACCGAGGGTCAGGGTAAATGGAACACTGGATTGTAGTTATTTTAAAGTGATGTACTCAAGTTATCATCTTAGATCTCCTATAGTTTGTTCTCTACATCAACGAATTACTGAGATTACTTAATTGGCCGATACTGTTGTTTACAGATGTCAAAATCTGGAGAGTGATCATTAATGGGGCTGATTATCTTGATCCCCAAGCTGAACTAGACGAATTAGTTAGACGATCATAAAGTTGGGGTTTGGGAATTAATTTCAAGAGTAATCTCCTAATGTATATCGGACACAGGACAGTTACCAGCATACCATCAAGAGTACATTGTAGAAACGCGTGCAAGAACAAAAGTCCTCAGAGTAAAAAAAATGTCATGACTAAAGAAATTATATATTGTAATGCAACAGCCGCCGAGATTTTTTGAGTGTTATGGTCACTTGGCCAAGGATTCAAATGTTTTGACTAAAGTATATTTCGGGTTTTATACCCCACATATATAAGGCCACACCTGAGGTACTGCATCGAAACAGCTGGTCCATGTGTTATTCGAGATATTGACACACTCTAGCGTGTTCAGCATGTGGTAACTAAGTTAGTGATGGGTCTTTCCAAACTACTCTGTCATAAGAGTGCGGTTTTATGGTCTGGTCAGGTATTAGTACATTTATCTTCTCTACCGTAATGATAGAACTAATCCCAAAATCGTAGAGTTGTCACGATGTGACTACTTAATCCGTAAGATCTTACGTGAATGTTACACCACTATCCATATTGTCTCTTCATACAATGACAATCAACAATATGATTTTTAGTACTTATGAAGAACACAATTAGGCTGTGGGTGGAGTAATATATCTGTTTTGAATAGAGATACGTCGCACACAATGACTACGCCCGTAGGGCCGAGCCATGCTATACTGAACAATTATTCCCGTGTTCACCATTACTGACTTTCACCATTACTTACTTTCGGTGTTGATTATGAATTTTCTCAATTATCTTACGTTCAGCTTCGAGGATTATATGGTTAGAACCAATATCATTGCAAGAGCTTAAAACGCCCGTACCTTTTCCTGTTATCGTATCGTAGAACGTCAGGTGACCTTATATTGGCACTCCGCATCTTTAATAACGATTCGTGTGTTAACATATCTTATCTTTTTGGACCCTGTAGAACTAATCATATTTAAGATCATAGCAAGAAGGTTCAAAAAATGCTTGCACACACGAATGCAGGATATTTTACACGTTATCCACATCCTCATATATTGTATTCCAATCACAACCACAGGATAAATAGTATATTTACCGGAAAACGTAGCGTAAAGATGGTGAGCTACGCCTCTAAACTCAGTCGATAGAAATATTCCCGCTGTTGTTTTCATAATTTATCCACAGACCCTAATTCGCTAGTTATTTTTATTGAAAATCCCAAGGTTAGAAGTACATACTGCACATCTTTTAAAAATCGTTTCTCAGATTTATATATTCTAACACATAAGTTGAATAATATTATTTGGCAAAATGACTACTCAAAGCTGTCCGATCAGAGGTGGTTGGGTTTTTATTGAAGTGAGCTGTAGGTTTACTTTCCGTTAAAACAATACCATTATATTTTTGCAATTAAAATGAACTTATCTCCATCCCTCTTTTGTCTGTGACTTATCTAAACTATATCTGTAAGTGATTTTTTTAGATCACCAACGTGAATGATCTGTGTCAAGTGATGGGGAGCCCACTCGAATTGGACGTGAGTAGTTTGATGAACTAGCTAACTTTGAAGTCACATTTCCCTGCCAGAACCTAATGTGGATTACCCTTTCGTCGTATCCAGGTTCTATGGCTGGTTTACTGACGGTACAACACAAGGGACATCATTACGGAAATGTATTAGTAAGGGCAGATACACCGCATGGCGTGTGGTTAACTAATGCGCGTTGGTTGTTCTTGACCTTGGGGTGGATCAGTGAACTGTTCGACTATCGGATAATTTGGCTGGGGCTCAATGGCATTTCTTTGGCTCTACATTTCGCTAAATCAACATCAGTTTAGTGATATTTTTATCATGGGTGATGAAGCTCCAAAAATCAGGTGAAGGTCAAAGTACTCATGTGCATTCTCATTGCAACGACTTATTCCCTGTGGATTTGTGGTCAATTGACAGCATCTTTTATTTTTTACAATCATTGAGTCTAATCGAGTTATAGTTGAATTGTCTCAAACTTAAATCAGTTCTCTGTTTGTCATAATAAATCTTCTGTACAACGTGGGAGGGAAGAGAGCTGTTTCATCCCGTATCCAAGTGTTGTTAAAATTACCCCTATTCTCTCTCAAATATAACACCGATGAATTTAATAACGAAACGTTAGCATAGGCTCTTTAGTGAACGTTTTGGAAATCCATTTCTGAACTATTACTCTTTTGATACATTGTTTAGCAACACTTATCATAATTAAAGTTTATGTCAAATGTAACTTTCAATCCACAATAGTTAGTATTAAGAAGCATCAATCTGTGAAAAATGTCATAAAACTTATTGGAATCTATTGGGATTTTTATTTCTGAATGTCAGACCATTAAATCAACGTTTGTCCTGAATTAAAGACAAGCTATTTATCAATTTCACATAAAAATTATGCCCATTTACATTTGGTAGGTAGTTTAATGATTTTATCGGAAACAGTCATGACTTGTTATTTGTTTACTGTTTTGAAACGTTCCCAAACATCTTACTTCATCTGTCAATATTCTCACCACATTGCTAACCGTTAACTCTAAAACCTAGCTTATCTCTACGATATCCCTCTTGCCGTCGTGGGATAGTATTTTATCGAGATAACAGAGACAAATCGAAGGACAGTCACTTGGTTGCACCAGTAGGAAGGTGAATATAAGTGAAAGCTACCAAGTACGTCATCAAGTTGTTTTCGAAAATGCTGACTAGATAACTAGAAGCTATTCAAATAAGATAAGAACTTAAATAAGGGCTAATATGAATTTTATGCTGACAAATCATATGTAACTCGATATTTTATCAAGCTCAAGACAAATCCTTCGTAGAACAATGTTTCATCGTACTTGATAATAAATCGTATGTTTATTCTGTGTGTTAAAAGAT
This sequence comes from Schistosoma rodhaini, assembly GCA_944470415.2. Taxonomy (NCBI): domain Eukaryota; kingdom Metazoa; phylum Platyhelminthes; class Trematoda; order Strigeidida; family Schistosomatidae; genus Schistosoma; species Schistosoma rodhaini. The sequence continues at coordinate 81,235,101 of OX104036.1, forward strand.
TAATAAGAAGCCTGGTACACTCCAGACTACCATATTGGACAGCAGACAGTCCCCTTAATTATATGAGCTTAAAACATAAATCCTAAATCATTGGTAGAATACGGTATTTCGTATATGATTAGTTGATATATTATTAGATAAAACAACAATGTCAACTCATAACTGCGAGTATTACAGCTAATTAAGAAAACCTAAATCATTATCTACAGCACCAAATTTTGCCTAACAATTCTATACGTCATATTGTGGTATATGGTATATGATGATGGTCAGACATAGAGTGTAATTTGGCAGAAGGTCGATAATTGAAGAACAGGAACGAAGCGCAATCGGTATGTAAATGCATGAACAATGAAATCAGAGAAGATGGACTGATATTTATAGAAGGAACATCTAAGATTGAGACAATGAACTGTTATTTTGCAAATTAACTGTTTACTGTATGGTTATCAGATTTTAGTGAGATAGTCTGTAATTTTCGTGTCAAATACATTCGACTGTCGCCACCCGTGTTCTTGTTCACTACAATATAACGTCAGGCCAATGTAAGCCATTTTTTATTATTTTAGTATAATATCTTATCAAAATTATATATAAGATGTGAATAAATCGAACTTGGGGTTTAACATAGAGTTTCTTAGAGAGGAGTATAGTTTAAAAAACTACTAAACAGCTGTTTACTTCTAGTTTGAGTATCGTCATCCGTATACTTGTGGTTCCCTTGACAAACATTTTACAGTACCTTGAGTGAAATCTAGTCAGTCACAATTTCAATACTGTTCAGTAGATGATGTCGTCCAATCTTCATTTAAAATCCGAGTACAAATGTAAAAGTTAGGTGATACGCTGCGACATCAATGGCACCTGTTGAAGACCATAGAATTTATTATATACTGCTCAAACTATTTACTATTATTAAGTAGTACAAGATAATACATAAAAATGGCGGTGTCGTAGAAATGAGTTTTCTAAATAGTAAATTGATTTCCGTTGTTTGTAGGATAAACTGATTTCGATCGGTTGATTTTTATGCTAATGAAAATTACTGAATTTCTAAACTTCTCTGAAATGTTTGTCATGTTAAACACAGCTTTCTGTAGTTGAAAGCGTTGGTCAATTGAAGCTAGACCACCAGGGAAAACCTGGAAGCACTGAATGGCCGTTTCGTCCAGTTATTGAAAAATATCAATTAATCTCTTTATTTTAAGTATTGACCCAACTATCGGGTACAAACAGGGTCAATTTATCGACCATAAAAGTAACCAACCAAAGCTGATCACTGAGCTTTTTTTTACTAGCACGGTAACCTGAGATGGAACTGTCATCTGATATGGAGGAAATGATTTCAGTGAGACAATTATTCGGTGTTCGGGTGACAGTCACTTCATACCAGAAAGTCAGCCAAAGTTCAAATTATGGACTACTGGATTTTCCTTCACTGACAATTATTTCCTTACACTGTCGAAAATTTCTAAACAATTGTTCATTGTTTTCTGGCTTTTAAAGATTTTCCATTCGATTTTCAATTTATGACATAAACTATTGTTAAAAACGTATCAAAGTCTAAGCCGAATTGGAGGATAATTCAACCAAATAGGTCTTTGAATTAGACATTACAATGTTTTCCCATCAATGTATCCACTTATAAACTCTAAGTATTCTATCCATGAACCAAAGAGAATACAGATGATTTCTAGTATAATTGAAAGAAATTTATTACGCGTTAATCTAGTTAGATAATCATAAACAACCTTTACGGTTGAAGGAAGTTAGAAAGTTCATACGAACAAAAGGATTTCTAAGAAAGAATTAAATCCTTATACTTTACTAACAAAACAATTACGTGCTAACGAAGTACTAATGAGTATAAAGTAAATAGTAAGATATCATAAAAAACGGTAGTCCAGTGCTTCCAGGTTTTCCATGGTGGTCTAGCTTCAATTGACTCATGATTTCAACTATGAAAATACTAAATTCTCCACAAAACCCCTTCTAATCTATATCATAAATAGTCTATTAATTACTGATCCCAACATTCACAGCCGCTTTTGACTGAATCTTGTAGAAATGTTATTTTCTATTTTATGTTGCGATGTGGTCTGTTTGATTGGTATATAAACTCAATATGTTTGAAATAAAATGATTCATATTGCAGAAGCTGTTGTTGGTGTTCTGGACTTAACTGGCTAGGCTCGGTAGAAAGCAGGACCGATAAGGTCTGTAGACTGCTCATATGGGTTTCGTGTGTTATTGGTCCGATCGATAATTCACTTCCCTCTAATTGGCAGTATTATCACGCTATACACTAACAGGGCAATCAGGCACAAGGCATAACACTTAAAGCATGGATGAATATCAGCAATGAAACATATAGATCATACAACAACAACCTATAAACGTAAGATTCAAATACAAAAATGTGAAAATGTATCTTTAAAAATGTGTCTTGAAATGTATTCATGTTTAGAAGCAACAATGTAAATGGTTGAAAATAGTAGTCGGTAGACTCAGAGCTTAGGTTTGCCGATAAACAGTGTCTGTAATCATTATTACTCTGGACTAGGCCCCCAAATGCCCTGGTACGGCCGAGAGTGGGGAGAGTTCGCTCTCCCTCCCGAAATGCTCTCATATGGCCACGCGTATATAGCCTCTGCCAGGGAAGTCCTACTCACTGTCTTATCGTGGTCGGGGTGTTATTTAGGAAATTGGGAGGACGAAAAGCGAATATCCGGCACTTTAACCGGATTGATAGACACGTCAATTTCACCCTGATTTCAAACCAATGTTGCACATGTGCTGACTCCAGTATCCTGAGTGAACAAATGGTATATGAATCAATCGTTGGTCACTGGCTACCATGAAACTGCTTCTCCTTACGATGCCCCACTTCTTTGTGGATTAGACCTTCAGGTTAAAGGCTCAAGGTGTGGCCCTCTAAGTAAACCACCTGTTTCAGTTTGGGCCCCCGGGGCAGTATCACAACCCTCACACAAATCGAATGAGATTTGTGCGGTGCATATGTATATGGTGTTTCCTTGTATCAATATTTATGTGTTTAAATAAAAATAAATAAATAAAAACTCCGGACTACTATCAATACATTGATTTCTTCTATTACATTACGTAAAACACTATTTTAGCCAAACAAATTCCTTAAATGTTCCTGAAAAAAACTAGTGAATGAACGTTACTAGACATTGACACAATCCCAATAAGCAGTATATAGACAATGAAATAGTGTATTTAAGCTATACAATAACTTAAATGGGAATAAGTGTATTCGACATAACCTAATTTGATTGATCTCCTTTTCTTTAGTGAATTATTGTTATTTATTTCTGATAAAAATGTATCTTTATTTAAAATATCATTATTAATTCAGGAAAGCTCCTTTACAGTGAACAAACAAACCAATAAAGTATTTAAAATGTTAACTCATTAACCCCGATAACAAATCGGTCTATGAGTACTCAATTTGGACAGTTTATAAACTATGAAAATGAAGCTGAAGTCAAGAGCTGCATTTAAGAATGTTTGAATGTTTGAAAGCCACTGAAAATAAGAAACCTTAAATATTTGTTTCATTCTAATATGGAAATCTCTAGCAGAACGTATTCGCAAATTGATTGAAGTAAGAAATATAATCACTAAGGCTCAACTGTTTAGCTTGACTGTTACGAGGCCTGGATTCCTGTGTTCATTCCCTAGTGGGATTGTTGACTCATATTGTAGACGAGTTTCATACTAAGACAAAATAGCTATTCAGTATTTCCTGATCCTCGAAAGATCGTTTAATTAGGGTTGGTCTACTATATAAACTATTAAAATTAGACCAACCATATATATAAATTCATTTTATATTGTTTGTTTGAATCCTCCCATTGATGTTTAGAACTGCAATTGATCAGTCTCTTATTGATATATGTATATGATGTTTGAATCCAATGATACTGGGTTCGATTCCCAGAGTGAACATCAACTCTGGGATGCATGTACATCCAACTGATAAGTTCCAAACAAGATAAGACGTGCATCCTGGATTCAACAGCGAGACTATAATTTATAGACGACCTTTAAACGAACCTTAAGTGACCCTGAGAAATATTACCCAATCAGTAAATAGTCAGTATAGAGTAAAAATATGTTACACAAAACCAAAGAATTAAAGTGCATACATTTCTTTTACATAGTCCAAAATCTTGTCATAGTCAGAAAGAGGTTCAAAGGTTCTGAAATCGTAATGCATAAGGTAGATGAACTCATACGTATGGCTCCATAATAGTCGGTCTCTGGAGCCATGATAAGGTCACAAAAACTCTCTCAGTCTCGACCACATAGCTTCATTCTTGTTTGTGTGTACTCCGGTTGTGTAAGCTTATCATTTTTACTATGAATATGTCTCTACAATACTCATACCACTGAACAGCCGAAGTTTCAGTAACATCTGCGTTTACTGAAGCCAATGTTACTGGTGCTTTTGTTATACAGCTCGCGGCAATTGTTATAATATGCCGTATTCTCAATCTGGATCGAGAGAAAGAGGTTTCTATTCTTGCGAAAGCCTTCCTCCAACATATGTTACATCGAAGGACAACATCACAGTAGTCTGCACAAGGTCTACAAGTCATTTAATTACCGCAATTAATAATAGAAGTAGTGGTGGTCCATTTCTTGTAGTCGCTCAATTATCAAGCCTTATCTAAAATTCTCTGTGAACCGATCGTACATGAGCATCAAGTACTGAAATTAGCGCCGTGACCTTGAAATTCGTAAAACGCTTCCGACTGGCTCGTCCATAAATTATAGTCCCGCCGATTCCACTGTTAGCCATCATTCATCTTGACTTACAACTATATGTATGTTTGAATAAAGTGAAAAACTAAAATGAATGTTTAACATTCATCAATTTATTTATTTTATGTTAGTTTTATGTCAGTTCAATGCATATTTGGCTAAAGTTACTCAGCATCATTCATTACACATATAATCCAAGCTGGAATTGATCAGTCTCTTATTGGTACTGGGTTTGATTCCCAAAGTGAACATCAACTCTGGGATGCAGTTACATCCAGCTGATAAGTTCCAAAACATAATAAAACAGGCATCCTGGATTACACTGTTAGCCACCATTCATCTTGATTTACAACTATATGTATTATAAGAAGGGTTTTTTTGTGGAGATTTAGTATTTTCATAGTTGAAAGCTTGAGTCAATTGAAGCTAGACCACCAGGGAAAACCTGGAAGCACTGGACAACTATTTCGTCTTATTGTGGTAAATCCAGGAGTTCTAGTGAGAAGCAGTGACCAGTGGAGTTCATACCACGTCTGTTGTGAGATAGGAACTCAGTGAAGACAATCGGTGAACGGTTGCTCAATTTTGTGGATTGGTTGGAGTTAGACATAAACACCATGAGATGCCGACCCAGTGGTCTATCGGTTAAGCGGTCTCTCGCGCTCGAGACTGATAGGTCCTGGGTTGGAATTTGGCGAGTCGGGATCGTGAATATACACTGCTGAGGAGTCCCACAATCGGACGAAATGGCCGTCTAGTGTTTCCATATTTCCCATGGTGGTCTAGCTTCAATTGACTCATGATTTCAACTATGAATAACTATATATATGTTTGAATAAAGTGAAAAACTAAAAAGAATGTTCACCATTCATCAATTTATTCATTTTATGTTAGTTTTATGTTAGTTCAATCCCTCATTGACTAAAATCATTCAGCATTATTTATTACATATATAATCCAATCCATCTTAGTAACACATAGTTGTTACTATTATTATTGCTATTATTATTATAGAATAAATGACAAACTATAAAAGTGGAAGATCCATATTATTCCATGTAACTTAGTTACACATATAGAACATTACAGAAACACTTTTTTTATTGTCCTTAAATCCTTCTAAAGATCATAACTGTTCTTCATTGTTTATACTTCATAGTTCTATAGAACTTACATAGATTATGCTTTAAAGCATCACTTCAAAAAAACTCTGCCAACAACAACAACTACTACAGTAACAATCATAGTTCGCTTTCCATATTGTTATGCTTTGGCTTAAACTCTATCTCCATCCATCTATCTATTTATCTATCCTACCCTTTGCACACACACACACATACACATAATGTTACACATACACACTAACTATTCTTAGTTGTACTATGCAACACAGCAGGATTAAATAAATCAACTGACAATAATAAATAAAAAAAGTTACACTTAAAATACACTTAATCATTTTGTAAGTTTTACTTCTTCTTATATTAAACAAACAAAGTAAAAAGACAAACGTTGTCTAAGTGATCACAAAAACTGAAGTGTTTTATTTATATTCTCTTCTTTTTATTGATGATCATTTTGTTACTTTGACTACTACTACTACTAGTAATAGTAGTAGTAGTGGTTGTGATGGTAGTGGTGGTGGTGGTGGTAGTGGTGGTGGTAGTAGTAGTAGTAGTAGTAATAGTACGAATGATGAAACATTGAATTACTATAAAAATCATAATATCTCATATGGAATGGCATTAGAGACAATATTTGAAATATTAAATCTATATTGTTGTATATGATGTGTAAAGATAGGAAACTGTTATTCAATATCTCTCCATAATATTATAGTATTGAAATCTTAATAGTGTTATCTAATATTGTTCTTATTTTATTGAATATCAACAAAAAAGGAATGGTGGGGTTGGGGTTGGCGGTAATGAAATAAGGAAGAAAGTTGAACGCCACCCCGCTGTTGATAAAAACTGTTATATATTAAATTTACATAGGATTGTTTGATTGTATCTTCTTATTGTTGTTTAGGTCTACAATAGATCATTTTTATTATTGGTATATGTGTATCTTGTACGGATTGTCTTGATATTGTTTTTAATTCACAAGTATTCTAAGTAAAGATGGATAGTGACCAGCGGTGGAATCCAAGTTTTCAGATAAATATATGTGTATTATAAATAGTTAACAACTGTTTTACTTTATTTGTCAAATAATAATTCTGAAGTGAAATGATCACTGTTGATTGAAGTTAAGCAATCAAATTAAATGGGTATTGATCAGAAGGGGTTTTATGGAGAATTTAGTATTTTCATAGTTGAAATCATGAGTCATTTGAAGCTAGACTACCATGGGAAACCTGGAAGCACTGGATGACCGTTTCGTCCTATTATGGGACTCCTCAGCAGTGCGCATTCACGATCCACGATTTGTGAACGGTTGCCCATAATTGTGGATTGGTTGAAGTTAGAAATTAACACCGTTGGATGCCGGCCAGCTCAGTGGTCTAGAGGTTAAGTGCTCTGGCGCGATACTGGTAGGTCCTGGGTTCGAATCTCGCGAGTGCGGGATCGTGGATGCACACTGCTGAGGAGTCCCACAATATGACGAAACGGCCGCCCAGTACTTTCAGGTTTTCCATGGTTGTTTAGCTTCAATTGACTCATGATTTCAACTATGTAAATGGGTATTTACTGACTAGATCGAAACTAAAACATTGTCAATGACAATGAATGATGATTGTAGAGTTTTGTGAGCTGTTGCAAGTTAGAAATATTAACTACTGAATAATAGATCAGGCATGAAGATCCTGCGTTTCAGTCTTTTAAGTGTCTTGAGTAGACACTGTTGAAGAGGCTGATTCTAAAACGAAACAATTGTTGAGTCTTAATTCATTTTTGTATTGTCTATGTGAATCTTCACATTGACGTTTAGAATTACAATTGATCAGTTTCTTATTAGCACATGCGCATTCAGCTGACTAGTCTCAAATTGGATAAAAGGTACGTCATAGATTTCATTGCTAGTCATCAGCGATCTTTGCTTAAAATGTTTATTCCTTTCTGCTTTCCATTGGTTATTTAAAGAAAGTTAGTTGCTCATTTAAAGTTATGTTTGAAAACGTCTTTAATTGTGTTAGTGTTATGATTAAACGAATATTGTAATTTTCCTTTTAATTGAGATCATGAGTTAATTGATGTTAGAGCACCATTTTGAAAAGTGAAAGTGCTGGACGGCCGTTTCATCCTAGTATGGAACTCCTCAGCAGTGCGCATCCACGATCCCACTCTGCTGAGTAGTCCCAGGGACGTTCTACTCATTGCCTTCTCGTGCCTTCTTGTTTACGAAATTAGCAACACGAAAAGCGAATATCCGGTGCTCTAACCGGGTTGGTGGACACAGAAAGTCCACCTAGTTGAGTTGATAAACCCTGATTCCAAACCAATAAAGCATATGGGCTCCAGTATCCTGAGAGAATAAATGGCATATGAATCAATCCTTGGTCAATGGCTACCATGGTACTGCATATCCTTACGTTGCTCCACAAACCCATCGATTATATTAAAAGCCAGAAAGCATTAGACAGTATTTTCGTTGTCTTATAAGGCTCCCTATCGGTATGCAACTATGACATCATTACACACCAAATCTATGACTATCAGGTGTAAAGATAAATCTTTAAATATTTGAACTGCTTGATTAATATTCATGAATTGACCTCAGCACTTATCTAGTAGTACAACATTACGATTATACAATAGTATCATTGAAGACAATATCCACTCTCTTTATGTTATAAGAATCAGCCCTTTATTTTCTGTGTTCACGTTCGGTAATAAATTGAGTAAAATCCTTAACTAATAGTATGTGTTCTACCTACAACCTAACCAAGATGTTGACTATAATTTCAGAATGTATCTTGCTAACACGTTCATTATTTAAATTCAATCTAGTTATTAACTTTCTTTTTCTTTCAACTTACACTTCAGATTACTCATGAGTAAACTAATCATATAAATACAGTTCTTTTATATAGTTGAAATCATTAGTCAATTGGAGCTAGACCACCATAGGAAACCTGGAAACACTGGATGGCCGTTTCATCCTATTGTGGGACTCTTCAGCAGTGCGCATCCACGATCCCGCCTCGCGAGACCCAGCACCTATCAGTTTCGCGCGCGAACGCTTAACCGCTATACCACTGAGTCGGCATCCGACGGCTATTCTAATGGTATCAAGTTCTATAGAACTGCAAAATAATCTCGTAAGTGTAACCTATATAAGAAAAATATTTTTCGTTCAACAATATAACAGCCTATTTATGGAATCCATTCATAAGATTAAAATTACGTAAAACAAGTATATTTTTAAACTGTTGTTTATCTGGAGGTAGGCGTTATAGATATTAAATCATCTATCAGAAATAGTTTTCAGAACAGACTGCAAACAGATATAGAACCATAGATGACCCAGATAGAACTGGACAGTTGTCTTATTTTATTATGTGATTGTTCAACTGTAAGCAATCATAATCTGCATCTGGATAATACCTGGGACCTTCAGTTCTTATGACTAGACCTAAAAGTGTCTTAATGAGTCTATAACAAACCATTCTGTAGTATTATCAATGCCATGCTAAATGCTTGGAAGCGCTGGACGGCCTTTTCATCACGGAATGGGGCTCTTCAGCAGCGCGTATCTATGACTCCGGATACACAGTGACTACTTCTGTATGTGAATACTAATAACATTTAAAAAGTAGATTTTTGGTTTGTTGTAAAATGTTTATTTTTTTTAATAATTATAATTCATTTGTATTCGTTATTTGAATCTTTACACTGATACTTGACACTGTGATTGACCAGTTTATTTTTCATATATGTGCTCCTGTGTGGATTACCTCGATAATGCCATTAAGTCACAAGCATTATAATCAAATCTGGAGGATGGCTTTTCCATCAAATAACATTAGAGTATTTTTGCATTCATTGGCTCAAATTTACTATTAAGTAAGAATTTTTGTTGTTGAAGAGTCCCACAATAGGATGAAACGGCCGTCCAGTACTTCCAGGTTTTCCATGGTTGCCTAGCTTCAAATGACTCATCATTTCAACTATGAAAAATACTGAAATCTCCACAAAACCCCTTCTGATTACAAACTAACATCCCTTAGAGAAACATTGAAAATCAGAGAATAGCAAATTGTATAAACTCTTGTGCTTCCCGATTAATCTAAGTTTTATGAGGGGTTACAAATTCCAAGGTTATTATTCATTAAATAGTCTATAGTGATGAAGACTTTCAATGATATCGTTCTAACAAGATAACACTAGTACCGTTCCATACATTCTCTACAACTTAAATATCATTGTTATCACATATATTCTTTTCATTCTTCAACATTATTTACTCCCGCTGAAGTACATTTTTTATAATATTTAATATTGTTTCACATAGAGGATCTTTCGCCTTTTGAATTTCTTCACTCGGTCTGTATTGAACGTGAATGGTGACAACTTCTAGTATGTACATTTGTGTTACTTTGGACATAATATGTATTTAGTTTCACTGATTTAGAAGCTTACAAAACCACCGCATGAATGTGATTTAGTGGTGACCACGGCTTCACGGGTCTTTATATTCATAATAGTATCACACCAAAAGAACAAGTATAGAAGTTTGCGATTTCACTTACCCTGGATATATATAATCTACTTGCATACTAGTTAAGACACGAACTTTCATCCAAGTATCACTTGGCATACATGCAGGTATACATACCCTATGAACAAATATACATTACATGTACACCGGTAACACACAGGTTTTACTCCATGCATCCTATAGCCTACACATAGGTATATTTACTTACCTGGGAGGGTAATGTTTCACCGCTCCCAAAGAAAACATATTTACTACACTAGATTGACTTACACATTATATGTATATCATTCACATCATGGCTACCGCCCCCATATTTCTTGACACACACACACATAAACATAAACGCTCTCTAAGAGGAAATTGTTGGTCACCTTACCCTAGTATTTGCTATCACCTCTTTTTATTATATCTGCGACCTGGTAGATAAACCACTGATTTTATTAGACATAGGGCAGATTTTTTCAACTCAACGTTTCCTTTGTACGACAACTCATCCGTACCATTTGTACATAACTATATACTAGAAACTACATAGGCTCGATAACTTCTACAATTCTCATATATATGTATACACATCGTGTAGCCCTAGTGGTAAAGTTAGCCCTGAGTATATATATATATATGACCCAGGATTGATCAACTACAACAGAGTGAGTGTTCAGTTCGATCTCTGAGACAACCTAAGTTGACTAGTAGGGTTACCCCGACTATCCAACAATATCACGAGAAAATCTTAAATTGGATCCTTTTCAAAATAGATCATCAACTTTTTTGCTACATAAATAATGTCTATATTAAGTCTATAATTATCTTATATCATTCTTGTCTCATATAATTCTAATATCTATATTATTATATCTCTTATTGGCTTATTTGTTAAACTCATTCATTCTATCACTTTTATAGACATGGAAAATAATTCTTCCCTGTGATATATTTCTCTGTTTCTTTCTATCTCTCTGTCTCTCTATCTCTTACCATATATATAAATAATCATTATTGATAATCATTCTATATAACCGATGTAAATCATTGATAAAAAAGATGAATAAACCAATCAGTAATAAGGGCGTTACATGATTGAGTAAAAATATTCTATGTAACCTATAGAAATTCAATTGGTACGCTTTGTTTACTTCTGTAGAATTCTTGATAGTTGGCAAATTTTCCATAATGTGTGTAAATAAAAAATGGATTAGTGTTGGAAAGACATAAGGTAAATAGTATATGGGTTAGTTATGTACAAATATATATACAAACACACAAACATGTATATACACAAACAATAAATATGTATAGGAAAAACTGTTTGTATGGTAGTAAATGAAAATGAAGACAAACAACAACAAAATTAAATGAAGAGTTGGTTAAAATTCCTTTATTTATTTTTTTATTTTTTTTTAATTTTTATGTCCACATTGATTCTCTAATAAAAATATTATTTTAACGACTAATCTTATTTTGAAGGGGTGGGCGGATGATTGAGCGGTGGTGGTCATTAGCTTATTGCTGATTGGTTGTAATTTTTTGGGCGACATTCCTATAATCTAGTTATAACGATGAAATGTATCCAATACAATGATGATTAAAGAATATCATGACATACACACACACATACAAATATACACACATAAATATATACATACACATAGAATGATAGACGGTTACAACTATATACACAAACCAATATCGTACATCTTTAAGAGTTTCCTATTCCTAATTAACATTTAACTAATATATTCTTCATTTATAAATACACCTATATTACTTATAATTGAATTGAATTGAATAGAATGATCACTTGTCTATTAATCATCTTATGTAATACATTTGATACTTGAAATATCCCAGTAAATACAAATTATTGTTTATACCATTCTTGGTACTATTATTCTATACACCAAGTAAAACTATTACATAATAGATAGATATCTACATTGAATACTTTAATGAATCCAATAGGAAAAGGAATCGAATTACCTATTCCATAGTGACAAAAATAAAATATACTAATTATTTAAATGAAAAATAGTAATGGAATTTAACATTGAACATTAAACAGAGAAATTGTAATAGAACCATTAAAATTGTTTTAATTTATTGTGACTACTCAGCAACAACAACAACAAAAAGATTCGTATCGAAATTGGTCTTTCACATTATTTGAAATTGATATTTACGTATAAACACACATATATATAGTACTACATAAACATATATGTAAGTTTACCATTATTATTATTATTATTATTATTATTATTATTATTATTATTATTATTAGTAGTAGTAGTAGTAGTAGTAGTAGTAGTAGTATGTAATCACAATTTCAATAATGAATCCATCTTTTATATATATATTAAACAATTGAGTGCGGGATCGTGGATGCACACTTTTGAGGAGTCCCATAATAGGACAAAATGGCCGTCCAGTGCTTCCAAGTTTTCCATGGTGGTCTAGCTTCAATGGACTCATGATTTCAACTATGAAAATACTGAAATCTCCACAAAATCCTTTCTCATAATTGAGAAGTAGTTGCTTGGAAAACTGGTTTGTCCATAACTAGTATTCATCAATCATTTGCCTTAGAACTTAATCACTATTTTAAAATTTGCCTTTTAACTTTATCCAAATTGTTGAAAGTAGTTTTCTTTCTGTTATTTGAAATGTGAAGTTACCTATATTCATTAAAAGAAACTGTTCATGAACTATTGAACTAGTAGAATGTATATTTTACTGTGGATACTACTTTTTTATGTGATATTAAATAGTATATTATTAGTAGGAGGGGTTTTGTGAAGATTTTAATAATTTTATAATACTTAAGATCATCAGTCAATTGAAGCTAGACTATCATGGAAAACTCGGAAGTACTAGACGGCCGTTTCGTCATATTGTGGGACACCTCAGTAGTGCGCATTCGCAATCCAAGTTTCTTTTTGTTTATTCTTGATCAATTCTGACGATAATTATTGAATGATCTTTAATTAATTGTTAACAGTTCATGAATAGATATCTGGATAATGTACATTGTTTTCGTTCCACAATATCTCTGATTGGAATCTTTTTTTTTTAACCTGTACAAGTTGTAAGTGGTTTTTTTCATAAACTCATAAAAAACGGATGACTTGTTGAAATATCTAGATAGGAGGTATAGATAGCCCCGATGTTCAAATAGGCCATCTTTAGTAGTTAGTTATGATTCATTCGATGTATTGTATCTTATGTTTCTTTTTCAATGAAATATATCCAGTAATTTAGTTCATACTGATAACTATCTTAAGTATATGACATCTCTTAAAAGACTATAGAAGAATATAATCATACTAAGATTCTCATTAGATAAATACTAGTATATATAAATATGCATAGATGATATTCATACCCAATTATATGAAACCGATGCAATGTCAATTCTCCAATCGGATTGATTAAGTTATTAATCTTTTAGTGTTGTTTCGAAGAACATTACCAATTTCAACTTCATGAGTTAATGTTTACTTCATTCTTTAAGTTAACCTCAAGCGAAATGGTGACTCTGTCTATAGTTTCGATCAATTCATAATAATGTATTCTGTAAACTGACTAGTTTATTCTTGAAGTTGTCATAATCTTCTAAGATCCCATATATATATTCACAGATCAATGAAGACACATATTAATAATGTAGAATTATATGGTAACCAATATGACTTTATAAGCTCACATGATAATAGTACAATTCATCATTTTTGATGGAGTTTTCTTCTCTGAGCTGGGTGGTTCAGTCGTGAAGATTTCATCGTTCTTCTAAACGACATCATCAGCACAAACTTCTGGTAGACACACAACACACATATATAACAAATTAAGAGACAGTTTAACTAATGACCTAGAAACTTAGCCATTATTTTTATACATTTTATTCCTTACAGAATTATATTACTATCAAAGTGAAGAGTATCAACTATGTATTGCAATAAGTTGGCTACCTTATTTCCCACATTATACAAATCAGTTATCATTATTAATGAGTTTCTATGGTAACACAATGAATATATATTGAATTGTATTAAATGAGTTAAAATAAAAATGAACAGTGAATACTTTAATGCTAATTTGAGACTAGATAATCATGATTAATTGAATAGTTGATAAATGATAATTTTCTAGTGAGTGAATGAACACTGCTGAGGAGTCCCTTACTGGGATAAAAACGATTGTCCAGTACTTCCAGATTTTCCATGGTAATCTAGCTTTAATTGACTATTGAATTCAATTATGAAATTACTATTATATCCATAAAATCCCTTTCTGAATTTAAGATTATATAGATTATTTTGAAGTGGATTTCTTTAAAACGAACTGACAAATAGAATGTAACTATATCAGTCTAGTCTAAGATTTTTCTAAAATTAATGTTCAGTTATTTATGTTACATTGTACTGCTTGTTTAAATCTTCCCATTGATGTTTGGAACTGTAATTGATTAGTTTCTTATTGGCATATACGTATCCTAGGCAAAGATGGATGGTGGCTAGCAAACAGACAATACAAAATAAATTTAAAATTCACCCTATTGAACAAGTTAGCGGCTATCAAGACTCAGTAGCTAAATGGATAATGTGATTGTCTTTGAAGCAAACGGTACTGGGTTCGAGTCCCGGAGTGAATATCAACTATTGGGTGCAGGCACATCCTGCTGACAGGTCTCAAAATAGAACAAAACGCGCGTCCTGGATTCCACTGCTAGCCACTATCCATCTTCGCTTATGGTGTCTTCATATAACACTTAAATATTTTTTTCAATCTGTCTATTCATATAAACAAAATATTCTTAGATAAACGTTTAGAAAGTTCATTGAGAACTATGATGAAACTTCTAAATAAAGAAGTACCATTTTTAAACAATTTCAGTTTCGATTAACTTAATTTATGTATTAGCCAAATGTTAGAATGAAGGATAATTGGACAATCTTTCTCGTAGACCAGTTTCTACTATGTTCTTCATACAACTAAAGATGTATTATTTAAGTCGTTAATTTTTATCAGAAGGAGGTTTCCTGAAGATTTTAGAAATTTTGTAGTTGAGTTGGTGAGTCAATTAAAGCTAAACAACGATGGAAAACCTAGAAACAGTGGATGGCTGTTTCATCCTAGTATGGGACTCCTCAGGAGTGATCATCCACAATATTTCCTGGATTTCAAGTGAGAAGCTGTAACCAGTGGATTTCAATCAGGTCTGTTGTGAGATGTCAGTTCAGTGGTCATTAAGTTTTGTTTAACGAAAGGATAAGTGTTTTAAGTAATTTTAATATTCAATATTTCACGAATACTTCTAAATGATTTGCGAAACATTCAATATAGACAATTTAGTTGTTTAAATTATTCATCCTATGTAAATTCATATAAAACCTTCTAAGTCATTTAGATGGGGTAGGATATATGTCCATGAATTTTTAGTGTATTTACTCTTCATTGTTCAATAAGTGTGTAATATCTAGCACTTTTTCCCCTTCATTTAAGGATCAGCATATTTTTCATTTACAATTTCATTTTTTAGGCTCCAGACAATACTTTATCGGGTTTGCTTTATCCGGAAATTTGGTATTCATTTCAGTAATATGTTCACCGAGGAGGGGCATATGTAGATGACTTTGGGTGACTAAACTAGATTCCTCAGTGAAAATTACACTCTTCCATGTGGCACTGATATACTAAGCGCTTAGGAAACTACTTAAAAAGTCAGATAATGGGCCCTTATTGAACAACCAGAAGGAATAGTTTTCCTTAACCAATCAAATTATAAGTACAAACTGTTTGAACAAACCTTAAAAAAGTTTGTTTGTAAAAGTATATTGATAACTTTAATTAAAATTGAAACAGCGACTAGCTATGAAATTCAAGACACAGATTCACTTCTATTTGGGACATGTTAGCTGAATGTACAAGTACTTCAGTGAATAAATTACATAAAAAATTTGCATTTCAGTTTAAAATGTTTCTTTTAATACTATTCTTATGAAGTGGTAGAATAGTAGTAGTAGTGTGGTGTGGTCTACTTATATCTATATAAGTAGTATATGGTGTGGGTCAGACATAGAATGTATTTTGGCAGAAGACCGATGATCAAAGAACTGAAATGAAGCGCAATCGTTTGGAAAATGCATGAGCAATGGAATAAGAGAAGAAACAGTGAAGATTGAAACAATTGGTTGTTAAAAATAAATATAAATAAATAATATATTTGTAATATCCCAATGAGTAGAAAAATTAGATTTTCTGACGTTTCGTGACTCAGTGTAAGCCACTTCTTCAGAGAATAAATAACCAAATTAACATTAATCCAAGTTTAAATAGTACAACGGAACAATCCAAGAATATTAGGTGATCAATCAAAAACAGGTCTGAATAAATCACTGTCACGTCATTTCATTTCGGTCAAGGTGATTGATAAGCGACATGTATGCAATTTTGTGTGTATGTATGCACTGTTGCAAATTGACTGTTCATTGTTTGGTTATCAGAATTTACTGAGATAGTCTGTAATCTTTGCTTAAATACATTCGATTGTCCCCAACCAGTATTCTGTTCACAACAATAGTAGTAGTAGTAGTAGTAGTTGTAGTAGTAGTAGTAGTTGTAGTAGTTGTAGTAGTAGTAGTAGTAGTAGTAGTAGTAGTAGTAGTAGTAGTAGTAGTAGTAGTAGTAGTAAACTCGTTCTACTTACAGTTACTATTTGGGTTTGAACCCTATTTCACCCTTATGTTTACACTCAAGTAAATCTATATATGGCAGATAGATCAAGTGGAATTTACGAATATCAAGATCTTATTTCTAAGAAGAATGTCAATGAAATAGAGGCAGTTATCCGTTAAAGTTTTTTTAATTTAGTTTCCTTAGTGTAAATCAAATCTTTACACCTAACTTTAAATAAGTTAGTCTGATGTCATATTTTTTATTTCTACACATTAAGTGTAGCGAATGAGAACACGAGTGGGAACAATCGAATGTATTTGAACACAAAATTACAGACTATCGCACTAAAATCTGACAATCATACAGTATACAGTTAATTTGCAAATTATTAATCAATTGTCTCAATCTTGACCCTTCCTTCTGCAATTAACAGTCCATAGTCTCTGATTTCATTGTTCATACATTTTCATACCAATTGCGTCCTGTCCCCGTTCTCTCCTTATCGATCTTCTACTAAAATACATTCAATGCCCGACCATCGTAGTATACTATTTATGTGGATATAAGTAACCCACACTGCATAAGTATTTGAATGAGAATTCAGTTATATACTTTGTAAAATGTATCATGTGTCTAAACATGAATAAGTGTATTTACCCATTAGATTAATAGAAAACTGTTAACTAATGATTGGATATTTTCATATGGTAAACATTAGTAATATACAGTCAAATTGAATATGAATTAAATATAGTACTGATAACAATAAGTGAAAAGATCATTAATTCAGTAACTGACTTGAATGAATAGTATGAACTATTGTTTTCTAGTTCAATAATCTTTACTTTCATATGGTTGAAATCATGAGTCAATTGAAGGCAGACCACAATGGAAAACCTGGAAGCACTGGATGGCCGTTTCATCCTATTGTGAGACTCTACAGCAGTGCGCATCCACAATCTCGCCTCACCGTCCAGTGGTTCCAGGTTTACCATGGTGGTCTAGCTTCAATTGACTCATGATTTCAATTATATAGAATTACTAAAATCTTCACAAAATTTGTAACTCAGAATGAGAATATTAAATATCTATTGTTCTATAGTTTGAATAGTGTAATTGTAAAGCTTTCATTGTCCTTCTAGACACTGTCGACATTAAGTCAAGATAACATAGTTACAATGAAAATTGTTCGGAAAATAACTAACTATGTAGTTAATCATAAAAAGTTAATTTGATATTAGTATGTAAATTTGATTCACTATTTTCTAAAGTATAAAATACATTTTTATTGTTAAAGCATGTTGATATTAGTGTAGACCCCCAATTGCCCTGGTATAGCCAAGAGTGGGGAAAGTCAGGTCTCTCTCTAGAAATATTCTCATATGGTCAAGCGTATACAACCACTGATAGAGAAGTCCTACTTACTGTCTTCTTGTGGCATTACTATTGTTTACGAAATTGAGTGGACGAAAAGTGAATGTGCAGCGCTTTAACCGGGTTGGTGGATACGAAGAATCCACGTAGTGAAGTTGGAAAACACCGATTTCAAACCAATGGTGCATATGGGCTCTAGGATCCTAAGGAAACAAAGGACATATGAACCTATTGTTTGTTACCGACTACCATGGGATGGCATCTCCTAACGTTGCTTCACAGTCTTATGGATTAGACCTTTAGATCAAAGACTCAAGTTGTAGCCCCGTAAGAAGACCACTTACTTCAATCTTGGCACCCGGGAAGTATCTCAGCTTTCACATAAACCACATGATTTATGTGGCGCATATCCATTTGGTGCCTCCTTTTACCAATGTTTTTTGTGTTTAAATACATAAAATAATGATATCAATGTAATTTCATTTTCATATGTTTAGTTAAATACAGTATATATATATCGACAGATAATGATCATATAAAGGTCAAATATGGAGAATTCCACGCAGATGAAGTGTCAACTAAACTTTAAATGAGTATACAGTATTATTATTATTATTACTATTAGTGGTAGTAGTAGTAATAGTAGTTGTATTGCCATTCATATTAGCTTGTTCGATTTTGGGGGCAATTCCTTTGACTAATTTATTATAAACATAAATATTTTTTTGTTTTCTCTCTCTCTTATTCATTCATGTTAAATAAACAAACAAAATCTTAATAAATAAGTGTAAATTCATGATCCATTCGACAAGACTTGACTTTTCAATATTCATTTTCATAATAACATCACTATTTAGAGGAGTTAAATCTTTGAAAAGGTAAGCAGATGTGGCATCTGGTAAAAATTAGCCTGATTTAATGTTTATATTACAGAAGTGTTCCGGTAAACAAAACATACCTACCTACTTACCGATATACCTACCTATATACATACACACACACACACACACTTCTTGTCATCTATTACAAGATAGGAATAATGTATGCATTAGAATGTGGTTAATGTATGTACAATATAATGAAATCATTTACAATGTAAAGTGTTAAGATCCTTGTTAAACATGTTAAAACTATAGGAATGAAAACTATTCAATATAAATTCAAATAAGTGTGTAAACATAGTTAATGTTGACAAAATAGTAGTAGTAGTAGTAGTAGTAGTAGTAGTAGTAGTAGTAGTAGTAGGTGGTAGTAAGAGTAGTGGTAGTAGTGGTAGGTGGTGGTAGGAGTAGTAGCAGTAATAATGAAAAAAATATATGATAATTAATGCGGTAAACAAACAAATAAAAAAGGTGCGATTTACATCTATGCAATGTATACACCTTGTATACGTGTCAATGTATATTGAAGATCAATTTTATTATAAACAAACAAATTACCATACCATTAGATTTTAATACTGAAGTTGTTTGTTTTGTTTTTTTGTTGTTGAAAAAAATGGAACTTATCAAAGGGGGACCAAATTATTAGATCAATCATATATATATATGTATATAATGATAATGTAATATATTATGTAATCAGTAGAGTAGGTAATCTTCATATTATATATGTGAATGCATTGTATCCCTCTCTTTCAATAAAATCACGTATCCTTTATATATGAACTAGTGAAAACAAGAAATTTATTTACTTATCATTTAAATGGTTGTTGTTGATGTTTTTTTGGGGGGAGGGGTATGAATTGACAACTTTTTGTAACATTATTTCATCATTTGATGTATTTATGGAATAAGTAATATCAGAAAGGGGTTTTTGTATGGATATTATAGTAATTTTATTAAGTAAGATAATGGGTTCGTTGAAGTTAGACTGCCAGGTTTTCCACGGTGGTTTAACTTCAATTGACTCATGATGTCAACTATTAGAATAATATCACCGTGTTTTATTTTCAAGAGTTTCACATAAATTGAAACATATCATGATTACTATAATAAGGTTGATAAAAGCTTTCTAGGAGATTTCATATAAAATTACAGTAAAAGGTACTGTGGTAGCTCTATATTATTATAATGAATTTTAAGCATAAGATCTCCCCCCCCCCAAAGTTTTTAATACTTACTTGAAAAGTCTCGAATTGTTAAGTAGCTTTTTTGTCAGTACATAGCCTTTCTAACATATTAGTTGAATAATATATTCATCAAAGGTAAAATTATATAGAATTATAGGAGAACAGTAAATATCAGGACTCAGTAACTAAGTGGTTAATGAAATGGCCTTTGAAGAGAAAGGTACTGGTTTCCAGTCCCAGAGTGAACATCAACTCTGAGATGCAGGTACATCCAGCTGGCGAGTCCTGAATAGGGCGAAATGCACGTCCTGGATTCTACTGCTAGCCAATATCCATCTTTGGTTATAAAGCTTGTGATTTCAGGCAATATCGAGGCCGTCTGTATAGGATGCATATATGCCGACGAGAGACTGATCAGTTGCGATCCTGTATAATAGTGGGAAGATATAAGTAAACAACAACAAGTTAATATACAGAATGTTTCACAGATTAAACATTAGATATTACCCCTCCTCCCAGAAAAAATTGAAGATCAGGAGAGATCATGAAAGGGACAAAATCATTATTACGAAAAGTTAACTGGTTTGTTTAAGGTTAATAAAATAGTTTCTAGTATTTAAAACTACAGTTTGCAGTTCAGAAGAATTATTTAAGAATTTAAATTTTTGTAAACAGGAAAATGCTGCTTCCTCAAATGAAACAATCTAATTGAAAAAAACTAAGTGAGAGGAATACCCTCTATTACAAATAGTGGACGTATTAGTTTGTTTACTATTTTGTTAGAATCATTTACGTATTCTGTTCAAATAAAGAAAAACAAGCCAAGAAAATTGGAAAGAATTCCCGAAACATTGTATGCCCTGAATGATTCTCAGTAATTGAGACCTAATTACGATTCATTTGAACTAAAATCCAGACTCTTTCTCATCTTGGTATGGTTAAATAGTTTTACAGAATATAGTCTAGCTAAACACATCTTGAATGTAATGAAATACTGGGATATCAGTGAGATTATAGTTACATGCATAATTGATCTTGGAAATCTTAGATTTCACTCAGTACAATATGCAATGATAGTCTTTATCATATTTATTGATAGCATTTTAACAAATTTATACTGGAATATATGTTCAATTAAAATAAGTTTGATGAGTTTTCAGACCAAAGACTTTGCTTTAAACAGATCTAAATAACATGAATGGAGGAATGTTAGACCAACATTGAAAACCTAGTATAAGACTACTCAACATGGCCTATCCACAATCCCGCACACACTAATCAAACTCAGCGCACGAACGCTTAACCTTTAGACCACTTAGCCGATGATCTGATGGTGTTAATGTCTAACTTCAGTCAATCCACGATATTGCGCCTTCAGTGAGTAACTGCCTCCATAACAGATACGGTTGGACTTCACTGGATGTGCACTGCTGAGGAGTCTTATACTAGAATGAAACGATCGTCCATGGCTTCCAGGTTTTCAGTAGTGGTCTAGCTTAGATCGACTCATAAATTCAATTGTTAAAATTACCAAAATCTACACAAATTCCCATTCTGATATACTTCAATATAATTCCTAAACTTACGACATAAATTTAAACTCTACCAATCACTAGATCATCAC
Organism: Schistosoma rodhaini; assembly: GCA_944470415.2. NCBI lineage: Eukaryota > Metazoa > Platyhelminthes > Trematoda > Strigeidida > Schistosomatidae > Schistosoma > Schistosoma rodhaini. Next base: position 81,257,303 of record OX104036.1, read on the forward strand.
AAAATGTTCGTTTAAAAGTCAATCACTAGATAGTATTCATTAAGCAAAGTGCTATTTATACTGACTGAAAAATACAACCGTATATATATAATCGGACAATTTACACAGACAATGTTAAAGTAAACTATCCGAAAAGATTCCTAGTTGTCGTAAGATATATACCACCTAGTCGGATTTGATGTGTTCTCTTTCATCAAAGTATTATCCCATTTTTGTTCCTCCTTTTTTGACAAATTAGGTTGGAAATATGATTCATTTAACCTGACCATATACTAATGTTTGATCAATAAGCTACTACCGATAGTTTTAAACAACTAAGCTCAGTGTCTATTGAGCAGGTATTCATTTCCTTATTAAGATACATTTTAAGACTCTGAACGGATTAACAGTTAAAATTATTATGGAAGATCAAGCTAAAGTAAAACCTAATAATATATATTCTAAAATGGATTCATATATTGATTGAACCAATAGAATGAATAACAGGATGTTGACTTATTTATTTACACATATTACCTCTCGTGGAGAAATATAAGCTGTTCACTAGCATTCTCTATCCAACTCTGCCGTGGACAATCTTTTCCAGTTGTTTCCAGTTGCTATTCATCATTTTGATATCTGCTTCCAATTCCCAGTGCAATTCATTCTTTGGTCTTGTTCTTTTCCTTTTTTCCCTTCAGAATTCCAAGTTATCGCTCACTTCATGATGTAGTTTGATGATTTCCGTAATGTATATCCTATCCACCTCTATTGTCTTCTTCTAATTTCCTCTTCAGCTGAAAGCTGATGTGTTCTCTCACACAGTAAGCTGTTGCTGATGGTATCCAGTCAACGGACATTGAGTGACACATGTAGACAATTTTTTTAATAAATAATTGTACTTTTTTTTGATGATGGTTGTGGTATTTCTCGAAGTTTCATCTTCGTACAGTAAGACTGTCTGGACTGTTTGGATTGAAGATTCTGACTTTGACGTTAAGCGGATAAATTATGAATTAAAAGAGTTACACATGTAACAACAATAAAGATAGTTACTTTGATTAGTAAACTGAAATTTAATGAATTTGCTAGGGGTATAGCTCAATGATTTAAATAACTGGCCTATTCAGATATGACTTTTATATGACTGTATGTTTAAATTCAAATTCATATACTTTGATTAGATATAAAAGTTAGTAGTAACTAAAGGTATTGCATAATACATGCAATATAACAATGAATACATTAACGTACAAGTAATCTGCTATTTATATCTACTAATATTAGGAAGGTAGCTAACTACTCTCCGGGTTAAATTAAAATCCTCATCAAATTATTTAATTCATGGAAAACCTTTATCCATCACTGTTTGGTTTCACGTAATCAGTCTTTATTCAAGTGAATCCAAATCAATATAAGGCTTACAGTTGTTTACCGATGACATTGAAGAATAATTTGCTTCAAGAAATCAAAATTACAAACTGTTAGATTTCAACTAATGTCATGATATTCGTTAGGTAGTTTGTAGATTCTTGATTTTTGAACATGAGGTGTAGAAACTAAGACAATTTCTTATATATTTAGTATGTGTCTAGCAGCAGAGTTACAGATATGCTTTTGGTTGTATTTGATACTTGTCGCATAGATATACATGCATCCCAATGTAAATGTACATTCCGAGACTCTGACCCAGTGCCTGTTGTTTCAAACATCAATATATTAGAAACTGAAAGACCGATTCGAAGTCATCACTACCACATTTATCGGCTCTGAACTTAAATATAACGGTCTATAACTTCCAATCGTTGATGCTTAAGACTACGATTGATCACTCTCTGTTGCCAAATGAAAATCTAAATGCAGATTTCAGTCAAACATGGATAGTGGCTAGCAGTGAGATCCAGGACGTGCGTTTCATCCTATTAGGGACTCGTCAACCGTATGCACCTGCATCTCAGAGTTGATGTTCACTCTGAGACTCAAACCCAGTACCGTTCGCTCCAAACGCCATTGCGTTATCCACTCGGCCAGTGAGTCCTGATAGACACTGCTAGCCACTATCCATCATTGCTTACAATGCTTGTGAATTAAGGCTATATAGAGGCAATACGTACAGTATGCACATATGCCAATCAGAGACTGACCAGTTGCAGTCCTAACACATCGATGGGAAGATTCAAACAAACGATACCAAATGTAGATTTTGTTCAACATAGCCTTAAATTACAAGTTTTAAGTCGATTCGGCAATGATCAACAGTAGAATCTAGAGTGAATGTTCCTCAACACAGCTATGCTTACTTATTTCCAGTTGTATTTTGGCTTATGTTATTTTGCACGATGAAACTCAGTGATTTCATTTAATCTTTTGATCTCTTAGGTTACACGCACACACACACACACACGAAAATATAGGTAACTATTTTATATTAGACAACCATTAGTTTCTAGTAAATTCTGTCATTAATCTGTTATAATGAATGTTCAATCTATCTACAAGACATAAATACCTTAGTTACTAAAATCCTATAAAATACATCGAACTTCTTCAATTGTACAGCATTTAAATATATTGAATATGTATATACATCTATATGTAACAAATTCAATGTTTGGTCACTAAGTGACCATTGTCTATGACGTAATAGTTTGTTTTGTTTAAACAATGAAATTAAATGATAAAAATTGTAAAATGAACAGGGAATATTAAGTATTGATGTTGCATAATATGTCAATATGATTACTATATTTGTATTGTATGATCTAGTTCAATTGGATCCATTCTTCATTTCTGCGAAGATGAAATATATAGATATTGACAAGTATAAGTGTTGTTGTATAGAACACCCGAATAGTAAAACGAATAAACAATCAATCTAATACATCAGTCATGTACACATTTATGCCATCAGTATTGTATCAGGTTTACCAACAATACATGTATTTTATACAAGTGAATTAGTTAAAGTTCTGAGTTCGAATCTCGCGAGGCGGGATCGTGGATGCGCACTGTTGAAGAGTCCTACAATAGGACGAAACAACCATCCAGTACTTCCAGGTTTTCCATGGTAGTCTAGCTTCAATTGACTCATGATCTCAACTATATATAAAATTATTAAAATCTCCACAAAACCCCCCTTTCCGATCATCATTCAATAGTTGATAGTCGCAGCCCTATTATCATTATTTCATATCATACTTTCTGATCTTAAATACAACTTGAACTTATTTGACTATAGTTATAATCTCTAGAGAATTTTCATCTGTCGAATAAATTATTATTATCATTATCATTATGAATGAATTCCCTTTGTGTATTGAATGATTTAAGAATTTATGTTACTATCCGACAAAATTGTCTATTCTCCAAGTAGGTTAGAATTAATGAGAACCATTAATAATAATGAATGTAAGTTGTATTTCATTATTAAGCATGATACAGATTCACATCAGTTGATATCTGAATGAATATTAGAAATTATGTAACAATTTCATTTGGATCTATAATTGGCCGAAGTAGATTTCTATAAACTAAAGAAGTTAAATAAACCAAATTCATTCAGTCAGTCACAACGTACAACTTCGTACATACGTACATCAGTTCGAGTTGCCATAACACATTAGCACAGAGATAAAGTTGTCAATTCAAATCCCATAGTGGTAGAAGTAGTAAGAGTATAAGGACTAATGTTAAAGATTAGGGTTTGAAGATGTTATTAAAAGAGTATAATACAGTGAAATAAACCAGGGTAACAATGAAGTGAACTGGGTTCAGGAAGAAAAAAAAGAAGTAAGATTAGATCAGTATAGAATAAAACGGCCATCCAGTGCTTTCAGGTTTTCCATGTTGGTCTAGCTTCAATTGACTCATGATTTCAACTATATATAAAATTACTTAAAATCTCCACAAACCCCCCTTCTGATGATAAGAACAATCATTTTCCGGTGCATAGGTGTAGATGTGTGTGTCATGGTATACTGATTTACAATGTGTTTAACAACGTATACTCAAAAAAAAACATAATTATCAAGTATATTGAAGCTTATTACAAATGTATGTTTTATCAGAAGGGGTTTTTGTGGAGATTTCATTATTTGCCTAGTTGAAATCATGAGTCCATTGAAGCTAGGCCACCATGGAAAACCTGGATACTTAAATATGTTGAAATTAAAATTTAGTTGTATATTATTCTAGATCGTGATGAAATCATCATTATCAGTATATATGACCTGTGAACACACACTCACACACATGCATACATACATACATACATACATACATACATACATATACACAAACATTCACTTCTGTCGTTGAATATAATGTCGATCTGTTGAGACTAATAGAATGAAAGAAGAACAAGAAGAACAGGAGAGGAAACAAAACATGAACCATTCAAAATAACAAAATTATACAAGAATGTAATGAATTATAATGATAAAGATCTATTTCACTATTACAGATTATCTGTTATTTACTCCCTCCTACTTCTAATATTCCCTTTTCTATATCATCTTTATGTATATACCTATATAAAGAACATAATTATGTTTTCATTGAAATAACAATAATCGGTAAAGAGAAATAGAAAGAATTAAGAATAGACTAGAATAGAAGAGAAACCAGATGTCATGGTTCTAAACAATAAAACAAAACAAAACCCGCATTTTTTCAAAAAAGAAATACATTCTGTTCTTAATGAACTAACCAATAGGATTTAATTAACTGAATTATGAAACGGGTGGAGAAATGAAATGAAATATTAATAAGTACAATATACATAGTTGAAATCATGAATCAATCAAAGCTAGATCACCATGAAGAATCTGAAAACACTGGACGGCCACTTCGTCCTGTTGTGGAACTTCTCAGCAGTGCGCATCCACGATCCCGCACTCGCGAGATTCAAATTCAGGACCTATCAATTTTGTGCATGAGCGCTTAACCTTTAGACCACTGAGCTTTCATCCAATGGTGTTCATGTCTAACTTCAACTGATCCATAAAATTGAGCGGCACATCCACCATTGTCTCATCAACAGACTTGTTTTAAATCCACTGGTCATAATAGGACGAAACAGCCGTCCAGTGCCTCAAGGTTTTTCATGGTGGTCTAGCTTCAATTGACTAGTGATTTCAACTATGAAAAATACTGAAATCTCCAAAAAACCACTTCTGAAACATAGTTTTGTCAATAGTTTGTACAAAGATTAGTTTACTTTCTTTTAGTTTAATTGTTAGAAATAGCTACAAGTACAAGTAAGTTGATTATTAGCAAAGATGGATAGTGGCTAGCAGTGGAATCCAGCTTGATGCGCGTTTCGTTCTATTTGGGACTCGTCAGCTGGATGCGCTTTGATTATTATTATTAGCTCCATTCAATATCATATTTTTGGCACAATATAGAGTTTTCAGCACAAAGTATTTCAACAAGTTTCCGTTCCTTACTTCTTGTTCGATCTTGACAATAAATATTGAGTGATCGTCAGTTAGATATTAGCATTTCAGAAGTCGGCATCTGAATAATATTCATTCTTTTCGATTAATGTTGCCAGCCATCACGATGTCTCCGGTTGTATATTTTTGTAACTTGTACAGTTATAGATCGCAAACTTTTCATAAGCACTTCTGAATAGGTCACGTTATTAATAAACATAATGATGTGTTAAAACAAACAACGAAATACATAACTTGTTGAAATATCTAGATGATAGGAACAGGTAACTCTGATATCTAAGCAGGCCGCCTTCGGATAGATATACACAAATATTTGATGAAGTTTTGTTCTCTGAGCTGGATGGTTTAGTCATGGAGCTTACATCGTCCTTCTAAACGACATCATCAGCACAAACTTTAGGTGGAAGTGAAGTGTTTGAATTTCTCCACATGTAGTTCACCGCTTGTACTGTACACCTCGATGAAAGCTCCACGACTAAACCATCCAGCTCAGAGAACAAAACTCCATCAAAATCATCTACCTGAGCTACAAATCTTCTCCATCATACAAATATTTGATCGTGTTCAACAAACAAAGTAGAAATATTTTTTTAACAAAATATGTGTTTGTCATTGAAATGAGAGAAAATAATGTCTGTAGGATTGTTCATTGTGATATAAATTAATTGTAGCACAAATGAATAATTGACTTCAATTGACTCACGCTTTCAACTATGAAAGTATTAAATCTCCAGAAAAAAACTTCCGATAATAATAAGCACATGCTCACGAGTGACTGACTTCGAGAGGTATATTCAGGAGTCTTAATGATAAGCAGTTACCAGTGGAGTTCAAACCACGTCTGTTGTGAGGTAGGAACTCACTGAAGACAACTGGTGAACGGTTGATCAACTTCGTGAATTGGTTGGAGTTAGACATAAACACCATCAGATGTCGGCAGGCTCAGGGGTCTGTCCGTTAAGTGCTCTGTCGCGAGACTGGTAGGTCCTGAGTTCGAACCTCGCGAGGCGGGATAGTGGATGCACACTGCTGAGGAGTACCAAAATAAGACGAGGCGGCCATACAGTGCTTCCAGGTTTTCCCTAGATGTCTAGCTTCAATTGACTTACGCTTTCAACTATATAAATGAATAAATTAATATGACCACATCCATTTACTTGCCATTTATTAACACACATACATACATTGATACATATGTACACAGAAATACACCTTTAATTGAACAGTTACACATAGAGTTACCATTACATGACTGATCATATTTGAGTTGACACGAAAATTTGTGTCATATATGTTATGTTATGTAAAGATACATACATAATCACATATATTCAGTTCCTTCCGTTCAATTTTCGATCTTGATTTGATTTAATGATAACAGAATGACAGGCAGTTTTTTTTTATTTTAAAAAAAGGGAAGAAATATGGAACATTGAAAAATTTATTTTTCATTGTTGATATTCCCCCTACTCTGGGTATCACTCTCCCCCCCGCCTCACTCTCTGTCTATCCCCCCTCACTTTCGTTCTGTCACTTGTTTTATGTATATAATGTAGGTATATATATATATGTATCTGCTTTCTACAACTAATTACAACTTTTTATTTGGTTTAGTTAAAAACAAAATTTCAACATGGTGAATAATCGTAGATGAAATATTTTCTCTTCTTATAACTAATGGATAATTTATGGCAGGAGTAATTTTTCTCAGGGTTAATTAAAAACACTAGTAAGGGTGTTAATCAGTTGACAATTATTATTCATGGACTATTTTTAAGATGGTAAACAGAGATGGATAGTGGCTAGCAGTGGAATCCAGTTTGACGCGCGTTTCTTCCTATTTGGGACTTGTCAGATGAATGTATCTCAATGCATCTCACAGTTGATGTTTACTCTGTGCACATATGCCAATAAGAGACTGATCAGTTGCAGTCCTAACACAATGATGGGAAGATTCAAACAAACAATACTAAATAAATCTACTTTTTTTAAGATGTTTGTAATAGATGTAGTGGACACAGAAAGTCCACTTAGGGGAGTTGGAAAACTCTGATTCCAAACCAATGGTGAACATGGGCTGGCTCCAGTATCCTGAGGGAACAAATGGCATATGAACCTACTGTTCGTCACCAGCTACCATAAGACTGCTTCTCCTAACGATGCTCCACTGCCTTGTGGGTTAGACCTTTGGGTCAAAGGCTTAAGGTATGGCCCCCTAAGAAAACCATCTGCTTCAGTTTGGGTCCCCGGGCAGTATCACAACAATCACATAAATCGAATGAGATTTGTGCGGTGCATATGTATCTGGTGTTTCCTTGTACCAATATTTATGTGTTTAAATAATAATAATGATAAATAATAATTCAGTATACTTAGAGGTTCGTAGAGTTTGTTAAATTTTATAATTAATCTTATGAATTAAAAACTTAGACAATCAATTGGACTATCATGAAAAGTATTAAATGTCATATATCCCGTTTTATTTGGAAGAAACATTAACTAGAATACACTGAAGATATATAACGAAGAATAAGAAGTTTGATTTTTAAAGACCCCACAAAAAACCACTGAATGATGACAAGTTTATAGTTCTGTATATATAGTTGAAATCATGAGTCAATGGAAGCTAGACTACTGTGGAAAATCTGGAAACACTGGACGACCGTTTCGTCCTATTGTCGGACTCCTCAACAGTGCGCATCCAAGATTCCGCCTCGCGAGATTCAGTCTGTATATCATTCATTTTGTTATTTGAATGATTCTGTTGATTGGTATATGTATATACACACGTATATCTCATGAGACCTGTAAGTATGTTGAACATATTAGACTTTCCATGCTTTTGATCACATGTAAAAGATATTTTTTGCTAGGTTCCGTATGAAACTAGAGTTGGATTTCTTAAAATTTTATAACAGGCTATAATCAGTTTCAAATTTTTTTGTATAAATATGAAAACCAGAACATTCTATTGATCAACTCGGTAAAAAAAAAATATCAGGAAAATCATTTTTCATGTCTTCTGTTTTTTTTTTTGTATTCCCTCTCCCTCCTCTCTCTTATTCAAAATGAAGAACTTCTTTTAAGTAGTAATTATTATTTTCTTTGGATACTTTATAATCACTAGTTATGTAATGAATAAATGTCCTGATTAATCTAGATAGGGAGTAATCAAAAGTTTTTTCTGGTTGGTAAAGGGGTATAGTGAATTATTATGCTATGAACAAGTTAAATCATTTTAATATATTGGTAACAGTTTTAAAGACTATAATTTACTTGTATAGAGTGAATATATATTCATATGCACAGTGATTATGACGTAATTTAAGGTGTTAACTATATGTATATATATAAGTGTAATTATCATAATCATTGTCGATGAAATAGTAGCCATTAAAGAGTGAACAAAAATTATGTCATCATTAATGCTAAAAGGGAAGAATTAACTTTATCCACTTTTTAAATTAACTAAATGATTAAAATATTATGAGTCAATTAAAGCTAGACAACCATGAAAAACCTGGAAGCACTGGACAGCCTTTTTGTCCTTCTTATGGGTTCGAATCCCGTGAGACGGGATCGTAGATGCACACTGCTGAGAAGTCCAACAATAGGACGAAACGGTCGTCTAGTGCTTCCAGATTTTCCATAGTAGTCTAGCTTCAATTGACTCATGATTTCAACTACGAAAAATACTGAAATCTCTACAAAACCCCTTTTGAAATTCAAATAAACAATTCGTTTTATTTTTAAATCATTAATGTATAAAATCGTAATGACTTTTTCTTGTATTAACATTGTAGAATGTTTCCAATGACAGCATTTCCATTGAATCCAGTGAATTGTGGACGATCATCAACTGATTTATTATGGTCTAATACTGAAGCATTACAAAACATTGGATCAACATTGAATTGTGATAATTTATCGTATATTAATAATAATTCCTCATTGTGTAATCAAAACTCAGTAAATAATAATAATACTTCATCAGCAATACTTACTAGCTCTTCAAATTTTCTCTCACGACCTAATTATACCTGTGGTCTTAATCAAACTTATCGATCACAAGAAAATCTTATTCAAACAGGTTACTTAAATGAAGACTTATCAAATCAATGTAACGAGAACATTGTTACTACTACTACCAATACTACTAATACTACTACTAGTAGTAGTAGTACTGCTGAGTGTAGTAATAATAATACAGATTTACATTTACCAAATGAGAAATCTCATATGGATACCACTAATAAATCATCTACATTTGATCCAATTATAAAATCAGAAAGTTTACTCTCCTTAAATAAATCCCCTTCTTCTTCATCATTATGTAATACAATGAAATCAGATATTACCAATATGATAAATTATGAGAATTGGTCAAATGATCATAGAAAACGTCATAAAAAATCTAAACTAAATTCTATCAATTTTATAGAAAATAAATCAATAATTAATAATAATAATAATAACAGCATAGCAACAGCAGCAACAGAAAAAACACCCCCCCCTTCATTATATATAAATGAATCTATGGAAGATATGATATATAATAAAGTAACAACATCATTAGAAAATGAAAAAAATCAATCACAATTTATGAAAACCAATTTTGTATCTAAGGCAAAATTATCTAATACAAAACAACCACCACCACCACGACAGGAGCAACAGCAGCAACAAGAAGAACAACAGCAACAATTAAGTTATCCATTTAATATGTTACCTACAAAAGTGAATGATTATACAAATCAATTATTATCAAATGAATATAATAATAATAATTATAATAGTTTATCTATAAATTATTCATTAAAACATAATTATTCAGAGAATATAATGAATTCAATGAATGAAGAAGGTGATGGTGATGATGATGTTGATGAAGAAGATGAAGAAGAACAAGTAGCATATAAAACAATGATCAGTAACAATAATCATAATGATCATGGTATTATTACGAATTCTACTTCTATTATTACTACTACTAATACTACTACTACTACCGCTACTACAACGACTACTACCACTACTACTACGTCGACTATTACTACAGATACATGGAATACATCAATATCATCACAGTATCCAACTAATATTTTACCTCAACATTTAGCATCATTTTATTCAACTTGTTCAAATGAGATAGCTTTTAGAAAAAGCTTAATATTTAATAATAATCATCATCAAAATATGAATATAGAGTCCACAAATTATCCCACCTATAATAACAATAGTAGACAAAACTCAGAATGTCGTACATCTTCATCACCATTACCTTCTATATTACAAACTAATTTAGACTTGAATTCAAGTTCTATATTAAATCATAGTGAAATAGACAATTTTAATAAGATATCTTCGGATGAAATGAAATTTGATGTAAACACTAATAGTAATAATGAGTTAAATGAAATGAATGTTAGTTCAAAGTTCAATAGTCCTATGCAACAACAACAACAATCTCAATCAAGAAGAATAAATAATAATTCATTAATACAGAATGATTTAGATACATGTAAGGTAATGCATCATAATTCAAATCTCCCTCCTCCTCCTCCTCAACAACAACAACAACAACAACATCAAAGGCAAAGAGGATTTGAAGATGATCAAATGATTGATGATTTAAGTGTAGCATATCATTCAGCAGCAGCTATGGCAGCAGCTGCTGTTGTTGCACAAGCAGCTGTAGCAAGTGTAAATGTAACAAATCATCAATTAGAACATCAACATCATAATCATCGTCATGAACAATCAATACATCAACATCAACATCAACATTTACATTCAAATCAAAATCAACATCAACAATCACATTATATTGATAATGAACATTCCATGTTAAATACACATATGGAACAATATAGTGTACATACTAATCATCATAATAACAGTAATGACAATGGTTTACATCAATCACAATATAATATGATGAATCAAAATTTAGGATTATTCCCTCTTATAAATAATACCAATTCATTGAATAATACACCAAATATAAATAAAACAATGAAAAATAAGAAATTAACAATGACAGGTTAGTAATGTTTTTTTAAAGAAGGAACATTTGTCACTTCCCTATTCTTTCTTTCTTTCTTTCCTTCTCATTATGTAACATGAGTTGTATAGGTTGATTTAGGCTAGATCACTATTGAAAAGCTGGAAGTATTGAATAGGCATTTCGTCCTAGTTTGAAACTCCTCAGTAGTGTGCATCGACGATTCTACATACGAGACTTGGTAATTAGATCATTTTTTATTAGTGCATAAATAAGTAGATTCTATTAGATTTAAGGATAGATAGTTTGTACTGTTTGATACTTATCAACTGGATGCAAATTTTTCACAATTGAATGTTCACAATGGGACTGAAGATCAATATAGATTACGATGAGCATTAAGATGTTATCAATTAAGCTCTTATATCTATGGATATATTCAACGAAAATGAAGTCATCTCTAAAGTTTTGTATTTTCCTTAATTGGATTCCACTGATAGGAGTAATTCAATTATACTAGGTTGACTGAAAACAGAACTGTAGTATTGTCACCTTCAAATTAAGATTGGTACAATTGAAATAGTTCTTCAAAATTAGTTACATGGTATACATAATTAAACGATCCATTGCCGAATTTCCAAAGATGTGGTTCATGGTTAGGAAAAAAATTAGCTAAGTGTTTCATAATTGATCATTTGATTGGTGCTGAATATTAGACTTAACGATAATCTGGTTTTTCAAGTTACTATATTTCTTGATATTTCCTTCATGGTTAATGTAAACATTTTCTATACACAAATGAAGTGATCAACATTCATCCCCAATATCTTTGTTTCCCAAAAACTTTACATAGCAACTGTTATTAACTCTTCCATCAATATACCCAATGATTTCATCCAGTATTTTGTTTGATGGACCAGAATGAATGATTTACAAATTTTTCACCATGTTCTCTCTTTCGTAAATGATATATGTATTGTCTCTAGTGGGTAACTGTCCTGGGTTCGAGTTCCATATATGTGGGATTGTGGATCCTCACTGATGAGACGCCCTGTACTAGGACGAAACAACCGTTAATCAATGCAATCATATTGACAAAAAGAGAATGATCATAATTTCGTTTGTTTGTTTCATTAACAGAAGGAAGAGAATGTGTCAATTGTGGAGCAACTAGTACACCACTATGGAGACGAGATGGTCAAGGAAATTATTTATGTAATGCATGTGGTTTATATCAAAAAATGAATGGTCAAAATCGTCCATTAATTAAACCTAAACGAAGATTGGTAAGTTATGTTTTTTTGTGATTTTTCTAAACCTTTCAGTCTCTCTTTTTTAAAAATAAATAATATCAGTGGTCTGTCGTTTAAGTGATCTGGCGCGAGACTGGTAGGTCCTGGGTTCGAATCCCCCGAGGTATCTTTATATGTTGATCAATATCGTTATTATTAAATAATATTCAGTCTTATTGAAAATTATCAGAAAGGGGTTTCGTGGAGATTGTAGTAATTAAATAATTGAGTTGATGAGTCAATTAAAGTTAGACCACCATGGAAAACTTGAAAGTATTGAATGGTCGTTTCGTTCTAGTATGGGAATCCTCAGCAGTAAGCGAGCGAGATAGTGGGTATGCATTGCTGAAAAGTCGCTAGGACGAAACGGCCGTTCAGTGCTTCTGGGTTTTTCATGATGTTCTAGCTTTAACTGACTCATAAACTCGATGATTGAAAATTGTCTGAAAGATAATTTTTTTAAAAGGGTTGGTTGAATTACCTATGAAAATAGCTCAAGTATTGCCATTCAATCACAAATAGTTTTAACAAACAGAGTTGGCTGGTAGCTAATGGATGCATCTATTTGATGAACTATAACAGTATGAAACACATATCTTTAATTCTCATTACAAGCATTATCCAATTCAGCCTCTGAAGCTCTAAAAATGTTTAAAAAGCAATCGGAAAAGTATATTTACAATGCATAACATTGCAATTATTAACAATAAATAGGCTTTGGTAAAATATAGCTAACATTTGAATTCATTTCTGTAATGGGGTATAGGTGGCTGTATAACTATAGGCACCATACTATTGAAATTGACAATGTTTATTGTTTACCGGTAAAAATTCACTCATAATACATTTGAAAGTTAAGATAAAACTCTGCGATGCAGCTACATTAAGCTGACTAACCCTCAAAAATGAGATGAAACACATACATTGGATTCCACTGCTAGACATATCCCATCTAATCCATCTTAAAAGTGTCTGGTTTGTCTCATTGTCATCAGAAGATGTTTTGTGGGGATTTTAGTAATTTTAGAGTTGAAATTATCAGTCATTTGAGGCTAAACCACCATGGAAAGCCTGGAAGCACTATAGTATTTTCAGTTACTTCTAACAATATAACACAACTTCACTGAAATTCATATTCTTATATAAAGATAGATCAATATATGGCATCATAACCAATATGAATAATAGAAAATTAACAATACATTATTATATATTACAATATTCTTAAGAAACCATTACTGATTAGGTGACGTATCACTTCAATCAGTTATACATTCATTTGTTTAAATAATAATTGGTAAAACATAAAATTGAAATTAATGGGGAAATGTTACAAAAAAACAAGGTACAAGGGGGTATCAGATATATATGCACCACACAAATCTCATTTGATTTGTGTGGGGGCTGCGATACTGCCTATGTGCCTAAACCGAAACAGGTGGTTTCCTTAGGGAGCCACACCTGAAGCTTTTGATCTAAAGGTCTGATCCACAAAGCAGTGTAGCATTGTGGAGATGTAGTCCTATGGCAGCCGGTGACCAACGATTGATTCATACGCGATTTGTTGAGTTCCCTAAGGATACTGGAGCCAGCCCATGTACACCATTGGTTTGTAATCCGGGTTTTCCAACTCCCTTAGGTGGACTTCCTGTATTCAACAACCCGATTAGAGCGCCGGACATTTGTTGCGATTAATCTTGATGATAGAATTTATTTATATACACAATAATATTACGCAATCATTTCGATGTATATATACACTTAATTACAGCTTATAATTCATACCATTGGCTAATCTTAATTAGATAACTATTGAAAGACAAAAAAACAATGAATAATCAACTAGACTTAGAATAAAACTCCTCATTAGCATGTGACTGTAATGAAGGTCGAAAACTGGACCTTCAAACTACAGATCTCTGAATATCTGCTCAACAGCTCAATACAGTAATTGAAGATTCTTGGCTTATTCCATACTGAGTTCATGGATATGCATAGCTACAGAGTAATGAGAGAAAAAACCTCTACTTATTCAGTTCCTTTCGCTTTTCATTGATTGTTCAACAGTAATCAATCTTTAATTCAAACTATACAATTTAACATTCTTCATAGAACCCCTTTGTTTTTTCCCCATTATTATTCATATTACAACATGTTCCATATGTTCTACTATTAAAATTAAATAAATCAATTTAGATAATGACATAATTCATTGATGCATATAATGTTTATTCTAATTGTTGATTAACATTTTCTTTCTCTTTCTTCTTCTTCTTCTTCTTCTTCTTCTTTTTCTTCTTCTTCTTTTTCTTCTTCTTCTTATTCTTTTTATTCTTCTTCTTCTTCTTTTTCTTCTTCTTCTTCTTTTTCTTCTGCTTCTTCTTCTTCTCCTTCTCCTTCTCCTTCTTCTTCTTCTTCTTCTTCTTTTTATTCTTCTTCTTCTTCTTTTTCTTCTGCTTCTTCTTCTTCTTCTTCTTTTTCTTCTTCTTCTTCTTCTTCTTCTTTTTCTTCTTCTTCTTCTCCTCCTCCTCCTCCTCCTTCTTCTTCTTCTTCTACTTCTTCTCTTTTTATTACTTTAGTGGTCATCTATTTTGTATTAAACTGAATAGGAAACAGTAACATTGTTCATCTATTAGTCTATAGGATATAATAATAAGAAAGAAAACTATATAAAGCACTATCATAATTATAACAGATTAATTTAATAATAATAATAATAATAATAATAATAATAATAATAATAATGGTTACTACCGTTACTTCATTTGAAGAATATTATCCCATATGGAATAGAAAGAGTAGTAACATTTGATGGAATGCATTTTTGTTGAATTATTATGATAAGCCTTAAAGAAGAAGAAGAAGAAACAATCTGTAAAGTATGATTGATTAAATCATGGTTGGAAATGAGAGTTGAATGTTTTCTTTTAGAAAAAGTAACCCATTTAATATTCACATAACAACATATTGATTAATATTCTTTCTAAACTTGGATAATAGGTCAAAAGGGGGGGGGGTTGTGGAGATTTTAGTGATTTTTTATATATAGTTGAGATCATGAGTCAATTAAAGATAGACAACCATGAAAAACCTGGAAGCACTGGACAGCCGTTTCATCCTATTATGGGACTCTTCCGTAGTGCGCATCCACGATTCCGCCTTGTGAGATTCGAACCCAGGACTTATCAGTCTCGCGCGTGAGCATTTAAGGAGCAGTGCCGGATGGAGTTTAATTATGTTAGAAGTTTGGCACAGATTATCGAAGACAATAAGTGATGATGTTGATGAATTTATTTTTAAATGATTAAAATTATAAAATGAAACTTAATGAATTCTGATTTTAAGTTATTGGTAGAATGATTAAGAGATTTTTGAAGGTTCCAAATAACTGATTGACTTGTGTACAGATTTTGATGAAGAGTATAAAACTATGGTGCAGTAGTTAATCAGTGTTCTTTTCCTAGTTTCAATTAGTAATGAAAACTGGACTTACTATAAATACCCTACATTCTTAATAGGATTATTTGATCATAGGTTGCCTACGAACTGTAAACTCTAACAGGATATCAGTTAATTGTATATATGAAATACATAGTATGTTTCAATACCTCACTGTGTGGCATTATTATTATTGTTACTATTACTACTATTAGTAATAGTAGTAGTAATATAGTGAACAAGAAGACGAGTGAGGACAATCGAATGTATATCTCATTAAAATCTGACAATCATACAGTAAACAGTTAAGCTGAAGATTATCAATTAGTTGTTTCAATCTTCACTGTTCCTTCTGAAAATTTCAGTCCATCGTCTCCGATTATTATTGCTTATGCATTTTCATACCAACTGCATTCCGTTCCCGTTGTTTCCTTATCGATCTTCCGATGAAATACACTCTATGCCTGACCATCACTATATACTACATATGTGGATATATGTAACCCACATTTCAGTAGTAGGTTTAGCACTTTCACAAGTCCTAATCCTTATTTTATCATCTTCAATATTATGTAGCTAGATACTTTTCTCAGCCTTCATAATAAAAAAAGTGGTTTAAAATTTACTAGATTGTTACGTTCCATTACTCCAGAATATATGAACTGTAGTAAGCAAAAATCAATTCTCAACAGTATTCACTCATCTTATGCCAAATACTTTGATATCAAACCCTTTTCTATCAAGAAGAAACAAACAACCCACTTCATTTAAATAAAGGTTCATGATATTTTCCACAATAGGACGAAACAGTCATCCAATGATTCCAGGTTTTCCATGATGGTTTAGCTTCAATTGACTAATGATCTCAACTATGAAAATTTTCTGCTTAATTTCACTTTATATCATATTAGTTACTAAAAGTCAATAAATGATATTTACTTAAAAGATGATCAAAAATGGACAACAAGTTACATCATCATCTTTACGCATCAATGAAATATTTGACATCAGTCCAAATATATATCCATATACACAATGTCATCCTTATCAATATTACGTCTATTTTCAATAAAGAAGATACCACAATATCAATTCCTTGTTTTTGAAAAGGAATATGACCATTTGTTACCTTGTTGGTTCAGTTGTTATGATCAACATGGGAAATGAAGACCATATATCGTAGACCTACTAATAGTATTATTATTATTACTTAAAATAGTAATGATAATACTAATAATAGTTCGATCTATGGGATTAATGTCAAATGGGATATATGTATATTTGCATCAATCCTAAATATTTTACGGTGTTCATAGGATTGTACAATTTAGTATATTGATTAAGAGGCAGATATCATTACCCTAGTAACTAATATGAATTTATTGACAGGTCTATTTTTTGTGACAAATTGTTACCATGATTGAGTTATTTTATATTGAATGGGAAATTATAAAAAGAGGGTAAAATTTGTCATTGAAAACCTGTTGACTTAATAAAATAAGGTTATGAAATTAGTCTATTTGAGGATATTGTTTTATCTAAGATTATATTAATATCATGAATAGATCAGTGTTAGGCCACCATTGAAAACCTGGAAGAACTGAACGGCCATCTCATCCTAGTGTGAGACTCCTTAGTAGTGCTCATACACGATCTCACACAAACTAACCGAATTCAGGACCGTTGATCTCGTGCGCGAATGTCTAACCCCTGGACCAGTGAGCCGGTATCCAACGGTGTTAATGTCTAACTTCATCCAATCCAAAATATTGCTCAACCATCTTCCATTGTCTGAGGTACATACCTGTCTTTACTTGACATGTATTAACTCTACTGGTCACCGTCATTTAGCGCTTCCAGGTTTTTAATGGTGGCCTAACATTCACCGATTCATGATCTCCATCAAATATTCAACAATCTTCACAAACTCACATTGAAAATAGTTATGATAAAATTTAATATTTAAATTGTATTATATTCAGTCGTCTACAAGACCTACATATTGATTTGTTTTCTATTGTAAGCGTAGTTGAGTTGAAATTGATAGATGTAATTACAATCCCGATAGATAAAATCTGTTTGACAGAACTTCATTGTTCTGGTTTAACTGACTAACACAAAGTGTTACAATGCAGTTTAATTACTTGACCTTCATTACTTTTTATTTTACAGCAATCCTCTAGCCGACGTACTGGTACTATATGTTCCAATTGTCGTACAATAACAACTACATTATGGCGTCGAAATACGAATGGTGAACCAGTTTGTAATGCATGTGGACTTTATTTCAAATTGCATAATGTAAGTATACTATTTGTATTGTCTGTGTTTATTTGTAATTTATATGACTTTATTAAGGTCAACAAATCAAGGTAAAAGCAATCTTCGTCAATCTTCGTTGATGTATGTGGGTTCTTTAGGGATTCCTATGGTAAAGACGTTCTAGCACAAATTTTATGCGATAAGTCGATTTATATTTAATCCTGAATATCAATAGCTGTATAATTCAAACTCACACTAATAATGATTAAAACAACATACTTGTTGAGTAAGTTAGTGGTCACCGAGACTCAGTAGTTAATGAGTTGAAGTTCGAAGCGAGATGCACTTGGTTCGATTCCGAGTGTAAACATTTACACTAGGATGTGAGTTCATCCATCTGACAAGTCCCAAATAAAATGAAATGTATGTCCTGGATTCCTCTGCTAGCCAAAATTTATGACTAGCGAGTAGGACTTCCCTGGTATATATATATATATATATATATACGCGTGACCATATGAGAACATTTCAAGAGGGAGAGCGAACTCCCCCCACTCTCGGTCGTACCAGGGCACATGGGGGCAATATAAGCGATGATGCTATGCTTACTCTTAGTTTCGTAGTGAACAAGAACACCAGTGGGGCGGCAATCGAATATATTTGAAAACACAAAATTACAAAACATCTTAGTAAAATATGAGAACTATACAGTGAATATTTCATTCAACAAATATCAGCCAATCGTCTCATACTTCATTGTTCTATCGTTTCCACACTAATCATTCTTTGTTCTCGTCCTCATTTCTTTGATCTTCTTCACCTTCTGCATCTAGATAATTCACTTTCTATTCACGATACATACTACTTATATCTATCGACATCAATAGTACACACCATAGTTTGACTAACACTCACTAAAAAAGGAATACAATTGATTAATGCCTCCCTTAACTCAATAAATCAATTGATCATTTATTGTTTCTGTTTAATATGTGGATAATCTATTTCTAATGTCTGATTTGAAAAAAGAAAGATTTATCGACATTTATCATTGAACAACGTTGCAAAAGATGTGAATGTATCGAAAAAACAACAACAACTTTGTTAGCAAAGATGGATAGTGGCTATCTTTGCTTACAATGCTTGTGAAATAAGGCTATATCGAGACAATACGCACAGTATGCACAGTATGCCAATAAGAGACTGACCAGTTACAGTCCTAAACATCAATGGGAAGATTCAAACAAACAATACTAAATGAATTTAAACAATAACTTTATTTCGGTTGCGCAGGATAATATACATTTTAAATTGACAATAATGTCTCTCTGTAAAGTACCATGATAAGATTGGTTACTATAAATATAGTTCTTTTCTTAAATTTAGCTTTCAGCCCCTTTGGTTAATATGATTATTATGATTAACGTTATTTCCAATTTATAAAACAATCCTTGCATACGCTGACCAAATTGGAGACACAATTCATTGTATCCAATGCTTTTTAACTTCACACATTAAGTAGGTTTCATTAATGAAAAACAGTAGTTTTAATCGAACTTATACAGATGATAAGTAAATAGATGATTAGATGGATAGATAGATAAAGATATGCACAATTAGTGAGTAAGTGATGGGATGATGGGATATATGGATGTATAAAATGAATGCCCCAATTTTAAAGGGTGATAAGGAATGCTTTTTTGGTGGGGGGGGAGGGGTATACTTTTATGTATAATTGGATACATCTATGACAAAAGTTAATGGTGTGATAATTTCAATTGAGGAGTTAACTAAGTGTATATTTGTTGTATATATTTAATGCATTACTATTGGTAGTAGTAGTAGTAGTAGTAGTAATATTACTATTCCCATATGAGATTGATTCTTAGTTGTGTTGGGCGGGGCAACTTAATGGAATAATTCTATTTATAGAATATGAGATATGCATAAATATTTAGAGTAAGAGAGAGAGAGAGAGAGAGGGAGATAGAATACTCACAAGATTGATGGACTAAATTTTGCCTGACTTAATTGGCTAATTTACTACTAATAATAATACTACTACTACTACTACTTTAATACTAACTATCATAAATCTCTATTGTTCTCAAACTTATTGGAATATTTAATAGAAAAGAAAAAAAGAAATTGGGTGAATAAAGGAACTAATGAATAGCTTGTCGAATGATAATAGTAACAATACTGTTTGCTATTCTTTTATAGTGATATGAATAATGAGTTCGATAGAATAAAACAATAATATTAATATAGTAATCTATACATGTTTGCATTATGATCGGGGTGTGTCAAGTACTTATCAATGATTTGAGTTTATTTGGCGCCAATACCAGATGTATGTATGTATGCATGTATGTATGTATGTATGTATGTATGTATGTATGTATGTATGTATGTATGTATGTATGTATGCATATATAGTCTCGTCTTCACCCTCATCAGTCTTTTATGAAAACAATATGGCTTAGTTATTATTATTTTTTTAATGCTAAATAAATTAATAATCATCATTAATTTAAGAAAGTGAGAAAAACAGAGAGAGAAAGAGAGAGGCAGAGAAAGGGGTACATGAAAGTGTGTAGTTATTAATTTTAATAAATAATATGATAGGCATTAGGTGTTCTCGCAAAAAGAAAGGTAAAAGAAAGTAGAATATGAACATCCAGAGTGAATATCTTCAAATTTTCTACTTGAGTTTCTAAGAAGTAATCTATATATCTATGATTTCAAATAAGTAACAATATGTATGAATGTATAGTATAAGCAAAAGAAGACAGTGGCTAGTAGTGAAATTCAGGACGTGCGTTTCGTCCTATTTCCGACTCATGGCTATCAGGACTCAGTAGTTATGTGGATAATATGATGGCATTTGAAAGGAACAGTACTGGATCAGAGTCCCAAGGTGAACATAAACTCTGGAATGTAGGTATATCCAGCTGACAAGTCCTAAAATAGGATGAGATGCGTATCCTGGAATCCACTGATAGTTACCATCTATATTTGCTTAGGATGATTGTAACCTAAGGCAATATCGATTACATAACTGATTTAAAATGAGACCTGTTTTCGGAATAGAATACACAAATTTAGTATTTTATCTATCTAGAATGATCATGCTTAACTGCTTTCGTTAAGTTCAAAAGAAATAAACACCTGAAAAAGAATTTTTCAAACAAAGTTTACATGGTCCACCATAGTGTAACTGAAATTGTAATAAGACTGATCCATTTTTGAAAGAATATCTTTCTTTGAGAAGTGGAAGAAGTTTTGATGATAACTAAAAGACAAGAAAGTACTAAATAGGTCTTTGACATATGGTTCAAAACTGTTCATTACTGCAAAACCATAAATTGATCAGTGATCAACTTCAGAAATTTCGGATCTCGTCTAAATTGTATTGAATCTAAATCAGAATGGGGATTTTGTGGAGATTGTAGTAATTTTAATGGTCGAATTCATGAGTCAATCTAAACTGGACCACGATTGAAAACCTGGGACAACTGAACGACCTTTTTTTCTAGTATGTGACTCCTCAGCAGTGCGCGAGATTCCAACCCAGAACTTACCAGTCTCGCGCTCGAACGCTTAATCACTAGACCACTGAACCAGCATCCGATGGTGTTAATGTCTCACTTCAAGGGATATTTATAAATCAGTTATTTATCATTAAATGAACAAAAAGGAATCATCAACGTTGATTCATTTGTCACTTTTTATTTTTTCTCTCCTTTTTTCTCATCTCTATTTCACTTATCACAATATTTAAAAGGGGAATTTGTTTTCTCTGTAAAAACGAAAATAAAAAACTTTCTGTTTTCGATGAAAAACACAATAATAAACACTTTGGCATATGTTCCACTATTTAATAGTTCGAGAGTAGTTTTTTTTTTTTTGGTTTTTCATTTTAAAAAAAACAAAAAAAGTAAACATATTTCCCCCTCATTTATTTGTCCCTCCACCCCCATCCCCCCCTCTCTCACTGAATGAATAAAATTAATCAGAGGCAAAATTAAATGGGGTATATTATTAATTTTATTAATGTGTCAACAGATTGATATTAAAGTGAATATTAATCACATTTTCTCATCTTTTTTATTCAAGTTGTATGTTTATTTTTGATGGTAATATTATTGGTATTGTTACTATCATTAATACTATGAATACTGATTCTCTTTTCTATGGTTGTCATGTTTTTTTTTTAAAGATAGTTGGAGGGTTAATGACAAGATATGGCGCCAAAAATCCTTATTCCGTTAACTTAGATATGAATAGACTAAACACACAAAAAAATAACAAGATATATATTATTCATATAAGATGTAATTACAAAGTTCCCCCTGTCTATATTTATGTAAACGGTATATAAGTAGATAGATTTACTCAGAGTAATAAGAATGAGTCAATAGATTCATTCTGATATTTCAATTCTATTGAAAAAAAGGTTGTTGTTGTTTTTTTTTAATGATTATTTTACATCCATTTTTATTCAAAAGAGAAAAAAAAGTGGGGGGGGGGACTGAAAGGGAAAAAATTAAATAATCCACTATCCTGACAACTTCTAAAAAAAACATTGAACATATATCCTACTTATATGTATAGAAAGACATTGGTTTCCGGTTTTTACCAAAGAAATGAAAAGAATTTATCATGTTCAGATATTTCTTTATGATTTGTTTATAAAACCGGTGTTTTATAACAACAACAAAAAGAAAAAGAAGAAGGAGAAAGACTCAACTAACTGATGTCTATAATAACTCATTGATAAATAAACATTCCTTTTTTTCATATAGTACTCATATTTCATTGTTCTGTCGTTTCTACACTAATCATTCTTTGTACTCGTTCTCATTTCTTTGATCTTCTTCACTTTCTACTTCTAGATATTTCACATTCTATTAATGATACATAATACTTATATCTATCGACATCAATAGCACATACTACAGTTTTTTTAATCATAAAATATCTTCATTTGGAAAAATTACTGAAAACTAAGATGGTTTTGGATAAACGTTTTAATCTAGGATTAGAGTTCTCAGTATTACAATCCTGACAAAGTTTTAAATGTGAACTACTGAGAACTTAATCCTATAACAAGAAGAAATTAGCTAACCAATGTTTAATGATTTTTAATGGGTTTTTTTTAACTAAAGTCAGTCTATATCTAATTTGGTAATTAAGATTTACCTTATTTAGTTTGTAAGTTCATTGATCACTTATTCAATCTATTGTCTTCTTAACTAAATATAATTCTCAGAAGAGATTTTAATAATTTTATAGATTTGAAATCATAAGTCAATTGAAGCTAGACCACAATGGAAAACCTGGAAGCACTGATCGGCCGTTTACGGGTCGTGGATGCGTACTGCTGAGGAATCCCATAATAGGACAAAACGGCTGTCCAGTGCTTCCAGGTTTTCCACGATAGTCTAACTTCAATTGACTAATGATCTCAACTATATAAATATAATTCATTTACTTGATTTCAATGTGAATAATGATTTGAATAATTATGAAAATTCTACAGAATAAACTTGATAGAAATGACAAATAACTATAAGGATAATTTAGATGACATGATTAGATTACTTCTGGTAGATCTAATTCATTTAATAAATCATGGGTAAATAATGTAACAATCTCTACAGTTATGTTGAAGACTTATGATATTAGATTTCTAACAATAATTAACAATTAAGTGTAAAGTGTTTAATCTAGTTGGCATTTTATTTTTCGGAAAGATTTTTTTCTACGGGATGGGTTTGTCAATCCCATGCTTAAACTTCCTACCTTTACCCATGCTTGAAACCAGCAGTAACTCTAGAAGAGCTTTAGACAGATAAAGAGTAATATTATCTTTTGAAAATCTATGAACTATTTGACAGTTACATCAATATTAAGAAATAAATGGATATATACCTATGAAAGTAGATCGTTTTAGCCGTAATGGTTAGGACTATATAGGTAGATAGATAACTAGAATTCGAGATCAAGACAGAAATAAGATTTCATACATTGAATGAATTCCATTGTAACCTTCATTCTAATAATACATATTTATAATTGCATTTTCTTCTTCTTCTTCTTCTGTTTCTTTGATGTTTATTCAAGATTCAACGACCTATTTCAATGAAAAAAGATGGAATTCAAACACGTAATCGTAAGGTATCACAAAAAACAAAAAAGCATAAATTTGGTTTCTATTCAGAATTATCTGATTTACCAGTGGATTATTTAATGAAAACTCCTTTACATCGATTTGGTGCTGCAGCAGCAGCCGCAGCTGTTGCTGCTAATCATTTTGCATGTACTACACGTGGTTCACAGGCAATTACACCGAATTCACCTAATTCAATGTGTAATCCATATTTAACTAATTATTTCTCAGATAATAATAATATTAATAGTAACAATACTCCTACTAATAATAATAATACTTTGAATGAAATAAAACATAAAGATATGTCAAGAATTGAAGTAGACAGTTCTGATGAAACTGGACAATTCAGTGATGTGACAAAAGCATTTCATGCAAAATTTGGAGGTCTAACTAATAATAACAATAATGATAATAGACATTCAAATCATTTCTCCCTTAATTCACCTCATCCAACACCAATACACCCTCATCATATTGATCATTTACAACAACAATATATTCAAAAACATCAATCTCAAACAATGAATTCAATGAATTTCACAAATGATCCTTATACACAGCACACAACTAATTTAATGAATAATCAAATGAATGAGAAGTATTCAAGATATCAGAAATCTAATTATATTTCTGACTTAGTTTACAATCATTCATCGAATAATGAACAGAATACTAGTAATAATGCAAAATGTGAATCATTACACATGAAGCCATCAAATATCATCCATCATCATCATCATCATCAGAATCAGAATCAGAATCATTCACCGACAGATGCATTAATACAATGGCATGCACAATTAAGATCTACACCAAATCAATTAGATGGAAATGGATCGATAAATTTTAATTCTACTTCATTGTATAATAACTGTCAACCAATTACACGACTAGGATGTAATAATAATGGCATAGTCGGTGGTAACTGTAGTAGTAATAGTAGCAGTAGTAGTAGTAGTAGTGGTGGCAGTATCACACATTCCTATTATAATCATAAGAATAAAATGGAATCTGATCCCATTGATAATAATAATAATAATCGTAGTATTAATAATAATCATAATAATTTAATTGATTCTATGAATCATTCAGCTATCATATCATCATCATCCACTTCATCAGAACGATCAGTTCATGGTATAGATTTATTAAATCGTCATAAATTAAAAATGTGTACTGATTCATTAGATTCCATATCGCCTAATTCAAGAGGACCTATTGAAAATGGATTATATTATCATATGAATCAAACGATGGATACTATAAAACATCAACAACAACAAAATCATTCTGATCTAAGAGTATTTCCTTGATAGATTTTCTTTGATTGATTGGTTGTGAAATTTACCCATTCATGCACAAACATATAATCAATGATAGAGTTATCTTTTCATAATCTGTACATGTTCCCATATTCAATTGTATACCAACTATGAATGACAAATGAAAAGTTGTACATTTTAACTTATTTAATAAGATTATCAATATCCTCCTTCTTTTTCACTATCATCATCAATATGATCACCATGAATATGAACTATATGAATATAATCTTTAATAAGTAGTATGTTCCTATTCGAGTCTAACGCCTTAACCATTCGGCCATCGCGACCATGTTCCTGTTACATAACTAAATTATATTTTTTTCTTTTTTTACAAAAATGGCAACAAAACTAACTTTATATTCAATTGACTTTTTTTATCATGTGAAAGTAGAAACGAAAATATTTGATAGAAAAAAAAAGAAGAAAAGGAAGGAATAATTGATAGAAGCAGGGCGGATTTAAAAAAAAAAACAGCAACGACAACAACGTATAATTAATATTTTGCTTATTATTATGAAGAGTGAGAAGATTGAAGAGAGGGAGATAGAGCGAGCGAAAGGGAGGGATATACAGAATAGATTACTTAATGACCATTAGTTTGTATTTCAGTCCTTTATCTATGCAAACACACACACACACAAAAGTCAATTTAATTGAGGTGTGTCTCTACCATAACTAACTAACCATTCAAATGATGATATTTATAAGTGTAATCATTGTTTCCTCCGAAAATCCAACGGAATCCCAAATAAAATTTATTGAAATTTAGAAATCAACAACAACTAAAAAAAAATTAGGCGAAATTTTTAAAAACAATAAATCTGAAACACATTCACACTCACACACACATACACACACACCAATGATATCATCAATTGTTTCAAAGAAAGAATTCAAGTTGAATGGGTTGAAATTCTGATATTTCTATTTCGGATCAACACAACTAATCGTGATCATGATCGTTATCGTGATGATGATGCTGATGATGATGATGATGAACATAGTCTAGTAGTATATCTATTCATTTCCATAAAAAAAATCATTATAATTTTTTTCATTTATTTTGTATAAGTTAAAGAATTCTTGTGTTTTTTTCCTCAACTAAACCTAATTTATTTTGATGTTGTCTATGTAGAAAGTAAACTACTAATCATACTAACCTATTACAAATGAATACTACTGAATTCGATATAATAGTAGTATATTACCATTTTCCTTTATACAGTCTTAATAAATAGGTGACTTTTATTTCTTAGAAAAACAAAAACAATAATGATAATAAGTAATATATATATATATATACATTATACATTACAACCTAAAGGATTCCAAATTTACTTCTGTCCTATCATGTATATAATATTTAACCCTATCATCTCTATATATATACAAAACATATTTGATTTACTTAAATGTATAATTTTTTTCAGTGTTTGTATAGATTATTTTACACAAAAATTTTTTTTCTTTCTCTTCCCCCCTTCCCCCTCTCTTTCTCTGTTACTATCTTTGTATTTGGTAGTAATGGGAACTGAGTTTCTGGGGGTTTTTTTTCCTCTTTTAAAATATTATGATTTTTCTTTTCATTTCTTTATCGATCATATTCATGATCCCTGTTACTACCACTACTATTATTATTATTATTATTATTAATATACTCAGCGAAAAGAGTCAATATTATACAAACGTTATATTGTGATGAAACTACGTTACATTAAAAAAAACGGTAACACTTTTTTTGTGTGTGTTATTGAACAAACAGTAATAAAACACCATTACATTGATTATTGAATTTTATTTTTTGATATGGTTGTCATTGATTTAAAATTAATAGAAGTAGGAGTTAAGAATATTGAGCTTGAATCGGAATTTAAGCCCTAGAACTAAAATATAGAATTATTCAGATAAAGAGTTCCCAAATACATTTAAATATGTTACTTAAATACTTAGTTATACCTGTTACTCCCAATGCAGCATAGGCTGCCGACCAGAATTCTCTAATCCACTCTGTCCTAAGCCTTCCTTTCTAAATCTATCCATCTTTTGTTCATTCTTCTCATGTCTGTCTCTATTTCTCGGTGTAATGTGTTCTTTGGTTTTCCTCTTTTCCTTTAACCTTCAGGATTCCATGTAAGGACTTGCCTTGTTACGCAGTTGACTACTTTCTTCAATGTGTGTCCTATCCACTTTCAGTGCTTCTTCCTGATTTTTTCCTCCACTGGAATCTGGTTTGTTCTCTCCCACAGTAGAATGTTGTTGATAGTGTGTGGCTAGCGGATCCGAAGTATTCTGCGTAGACATCTGTTAATAAACACTTGTATCTTCTGGATGATTGCTTTTGTAGTTCTCCAGGTTTCCGCCCCATACAGTAGAGCTCTCTTGACATATGTATTGAAAATTCTGATCTTCTTGTTGGTTGACAGTAGATGTATCTACAACTTAGTAATGATGTTCATATTGGGACTCGAATGCAATACCTTTCAGTTTAAACACCTAACTTTTTGTCCACCTAGCTTTTGAACACAGATAGCCACGACCTGTCATTGCTTAATAGTTTATGATAAGATGGCTATGTTGAAGGAGTCCTCATAGGACATACATATAACAACAAAAACTGATCCGAATTCAATTATGATTATCAACAACGGAATAATTCTATCCTAAATTGGATGAACATCATACTCTAAGACTTTAACGGATGATTTATACTTAATCATATAAAACAAGTGTCATGGATTCCATCACTCACCATAACTTACCTAGTCTAGATGAACTAATAAACATCGTAACAAAATTTTCTATTCTCATATTTGAAACAAAGGCGAATGTGATAAACTGAGCTGACGACACAATCTTTTTTAATATTAAATTCTAAATAACTGACTGATCTACTGAAGTTTAGTTATCACTATTAGTTACCATTGTTATATGAATATAAGACAATATAATAATAAACAATCAAATATTACTTTCATTTTAATTATAAGTAATATAATAACTAATTCATTATATTAATTAAACTATAGGAATGTATATATATGTATATTTGGTTGATAACCTTATGTCTATCATTATACGCCAAATAATAAGAAAATTGATTAATAAATCATATATTATTAGAAAGGGGGGTTTTTAAGGAGATTTTAATAATTTTATATAGTTGAAATCATGAGTCAATTGAAGCTAGACCAACATGGAAAGCCTAGAAGCACTGTACGGTCGTTTTGTCCTATTATGGGACTACTCAGCACAGAGCATCCATGATCCTGCCTCGTGAGATTCGAATCCAGGATCTGTCAGTTGTGAGATATCAAATCACTGAAGACAATGGTAAATGGTTACTGAATTTTGTGGATTGGTTGAAGATAGACATTAACACAGTCGGATAACGTCAAGTTCAGTGGTCTAGTGGTTAAGTGCTCGCGCGCGAGACGGGATCGTGAATGCGCACTGCTAAGAAATTATGTATATATTACTATTTAGTAAATTTCCTGGTTAAATGTCATACTCAAATAGAATGTGAACAATTTTACTTGTATAAAAACCTATAAACTACAACATTTCAGTAGTTGATTGAAATGATATGATAGATATTGTTGAAATTTCATTGTCAAGAGATTAACGATAAAAATTCTCAATGAAAAATAATATTGATGTAATAGTTGAATTCATAAGTCGATTAAAGATAGACCACCATGGAAAACCTTGAAGCACTGGACGGCCGTTTCGTCCTAGTATGGGATTCCTTATCAGTGCGTATCCAAGCCGTAATCAGTGGAGTTCAACTGTATCTGTTGTGAGGCAGTTACTCACTAAAGATAATGTTGAACGGATGCTCAATTTCGTGTATTGGTTGAAGTTAGACATTAACATCGTTGGATATCACCTCAGTGATCTAGGGGGTTAAGCGTTCGTGTATGAGACTGAAGATCCTAGGTTGGAATCCCATGATCGGGATCATGGATTAATATCTTGTTTACAAATCTATTAGTGCCTCAGAAGAAAACACTCATTCACTTCTTCAACTATAACAGAAACAAAAACTTCTATGACAATCAGCTATCAACTAAAGTATGCAACTACTAGTAACAAACATTATGATAACAATAACTAACCAAACTAAATATAAATTTTACTGACTACAGGAAACTCGGATATAATGTAAATGACATCTACTATATGGTAAGATTTATAGTTTATATTAGATGATAATAGTTGATCAATATTTAACTTCTTTTATGAGAGGGAATTTTCTAGAAAGTATAACATTCTTTCATTTTGTAGATAGAAGAAAATTATAGAGAAAACTTGTAATAAATAAAAAGTTCCTACCAGAAAAAAACATTGTAAGCAAAGATGGATAGCTTTTAGCAGTGGAATCCAATTTGACGCGCTTTTCGTCCTATTTGGGACTCGTCAGCTGGATGTATCTAAATTTCAGAGTTGATGTGTCACTCTGTGACTCGAACCCAGTATTGTTTCCTTCAAATGCCATCGCGTTATTCAGTTAGCTAATGAGTCCTGATAGCCACTCCAACCAAACAATACCAAGTGAATTTATACTACCATAATAGCTTGAAATTTCTCCATTGGTAATGTTTGAAAATAAGGAAATCAAATCAACGTATTTTTAAGTATTGTAAACATTTTGTGTAGATGTATTAACGTGTCATTGAAAGAGAAGTTCAGTTGGTTCATATAATCTTGTTGCTGAATTCATCTATGTTAATATTTTACTCTCAATTGAACTACGAACTTATTGTATTAACTGGTATGGTATACATGACTATTAGGTTATGATCATTATCAACTGGCTGTGGTAAGTCCTCTGTAGAGCAGTGGAGACAATAAGTTAGAAAAGAAAACAACGATTACACGTGAAATCTATAATCTTTGATTTTATGTCTCTTGTAATGAATACATAAAGTTTGTTAGTATATACAGTTTTTATATTGAGGTGTTTGAGAGTTTTAGGTATTCATCAAGGAACTTCACACTTCAGTTTTCATAATAGTTATCATTCGTTAACAAGCAGACTTCACTTTTTAATTAACTGATGTTCCCTATGAGAAGCATTCTATCAAGTTATATCATGAATATCTCAGACTAACGTTTATATTGTAGCTTAATCGATGAAATTCGATCAGAACTAATCAGTGGTTAATTAACTTTATATATGGTTCTTTAATAACTAACACTATAATCTTTGAAAGGTATAAGCATTAAATAATCCCCAAATGTAGTCATGATGTAATAAAGGGAGAGATAAGTAAAGACCTAAATAGATTCAGGCAAAAGTAAATCAATTAGATCTTTTCATATTTCCTTTTCTATTTTAAGTGTAAATTTCTTTTCATAAAACTAAGAATACTGTGAATATTGGTCTTTCAATGATAATAATTTATACTTTATAATATATCACTAAACTGTTTATTGATGTTTAGGAATACAATTAATCAGTCTGTTATTAGTATATGTGGATCCTGTACGGATTGTCTAGATATCGCGTTAAGTCACAAGTATTCTAAGAAAATATTGATAGTGATTAGCAATGAAATGTAGCATGCTCGTTTCGTCCTATTTAGGACTCTTCAGCTGGATTTACCTGAATCGCAGAGTTGATGTTCATTCCAGGACTTTGACTCAGTACTGTCATCAAGTTAGCCACTTAGCTATTGAGTCCTCATAGCTATTAGCTTGTGCAATGGAGTGAAGTTTAAATTCATTTGGTATTATTTACTTGAATTTTCCCATTGATGTTTAGGATTGTAATTGAACAGTCTTTAATTGGCATCCTATTCAGAAAACTCGGTACAAACTCTCATAAATGTAGTACCCAGAGTTTAGTAACTAAATTACAAACTCAAAGGCCAAAAATTAAGACCACATGATCAAGATCAGAAGATAAGTAAATCATATATGGATTATTATTTATGGTAAGTTAAATACTTCAGGCATCCATTGTCACAACTGTACCGTTTTCAAATCAATCTCTTCAATAACCTATTTCGAGAAATTGGCTAAACTAAAAGTCAACTAGAACCTCACACATACACATACATATGAAAGAAACATTTTTCTTAGTTTAATGAGAAAATTCTATATACTGTGATGGTGGAGAAGATTTGTAGCTCAGGTGGATGATTTTGATAAATTTTTGTTCTCTGGCCTAGACAGTTTGGTCGTGGAGCTTTGAGCATTCTTCTACCCGAAGTTTGTACTAATGATATCGTTCAGAAGGACGATGAAAACTCCACGAACAAACCTACGTCAAAATCACTCACCTGAGCTACAAATTTTCTCCACCATCTCAATAATAATAATAATAATAATAATAATAATAGTATGGGATTAAAAATGCCTAGTTGATAGGTTTGATTTGACTTTTCAATGAATTGACCATAGGTACATAAACATGAGCATAATAGTAATAATAATAGTCATTCTTATTCACTCCTGTTTTCGTTTATGAAAGTAACTAGAAGAGTCAAAGAAGAAGAAGAAGAAGAATATTACAATGTAGAATGATGAACAAATGATATCCAAAAAAAAAGATGATGACAAGTGTTTTTCATGATTACCTTAAACATTGCATGTATGTATCCATTGAAAAGTCTATTTAAAGTATAGTTTATAATGAAGCACAAACAAACAAACAAACCATATGTGAAAGTATTCTCTCTTAGTTCAAAATGAAATTCTCATTCTTATTTTTGTGCTTTATGAATACCCATCTCATTTTCTTTTAAAAATAACAACAACTAAGAGTATAGGTAAGTAGGTAGGTAGGTGGGTAGGTGGAGGCGGAATAAGTGAGTAACAAAATGGAAATATACTTATTCATTAGGAGAGAGAGAAAAAAAAAAGGAATCCATCAGTGATAGTAGTTGTATTATTGGTAGTACATAATACATGTAAATAATAATGGAATTACATAGATTGAATATTAAAGAGGAAAAGAAGGAAAGAAGATGAATTGAAATATATAATCAACACCGGAATATTAAAATACCACCACCACCACCACGACCACCACCTTCAACCCCCCCTATCCACTCAAAAGAGGAATTTCTATTATATCAGATCAAGTCATATACACTATCAGTAATAAAGTATATGTAAGAGATTATAGTTGACAGAATAAGCATGACCAATATAAACAAACAATGAAAAACACGTGCATAAATTTATTTGTTTACTTATCTCCTTTCTTCTTCTTCTTCTTCTTCTTCTTCTTCCTCCATGAATGACTTCATTAATGACAATATACATATGTAAAAGTTATCCTTCATTCTAATTGTCTACTTTCCTTTATTTTTAATTCTACTTGACAAATCATTTCAGTTTGACCTGTTACCTGTCAACCTTTAAAAATTTTCTTCTTTTTTTAATGACTTCATCAATAGTATTCTAATTCTAAAAAAGGTTTTATTCATTGGTAATGATCACTAAATAATATTAAGGGTATTAGTAATATTCAATGAATTAGGTGTACAGATGGGACATTACAAATTTGGCGCCATCCGGTCTTATTAACCAAAAAAAAACAAAATTAACTTCATTTCAATAGTTTATTCTTAATTTGTATGTTAATATGATTTTTCAATTGTGTATGTTTGCGTGTCTATATGTGTGTGTTTTGTTTATTATTAGTTCATTTATTGAATGAATGAAAGGTTGTTTCATTCCCCCCCTTCCCACCCCCCCAACAAAAAATTATTTATAAGATAGAGTAACGAAAAAAAACAAACAAACAAACTGGATTAAACTTTGTAAATCATTCAAATACAACAAATAAACATTCAATATTTAAAAAAAGTAGCCAGTTGGTGTTGATGATATTCTATAGACTACTCAAAAAAACAAAACAAAACACCAATGAAAAACAACAAAGGTCAATATTGACAAGGTCTCTTTATTAGAATGGATCCATCCACTGTATATCTGAATATATTGTACAATATAATTAGAAAATGATTTGGGCATCAAAAAAAACAACAACAGAGTGGGTATTTTATTGAAATGAACGAAAATAAACAAACAAACTTATCTTAATATAAATTAGATTTAATTGTCAATGGTGGTAAACTAATTTGATTGAATAGTCATTTGACAAATAAGTGTCTATATTGAATTATTATTATTATTATTAACCATATTAGTAGTATCTTATGTATATATATACCTCTTAAACATGAAAAATACATAGACATTTTCGATCTAATCACTATGATTAAATTACATTGAAAAAATTGATTAAAAATTTGTATCAGAAGGGGGAGGGGTTTGTGGAGATTTTTAGTAATTTTATAGTGGAAGTTAGATATTAACACCGTTGGATACCGACCGGTTCAGTGGTCTAGAGGTTAAGTGTTCACGCATGAGACCGAAGGTTCTGGGTTGGAATTCTTTGAGTAAGATCTTGAATGCGCGTTGCTGAAGAATTGATTAACAAAATCTTATCAGAAGGGGGAGATTTTTTTAATAATTTTATAGTTGAAGTTAGATATTAACACCTTTGGATACCGACCGGTTCAGTAGTCTAGAGGTTAAGTGTTTGTGTACGAGACCTAAGGTCCTGGGTTGGAATCCCTTGAGTGGAATCCTGGATGCGCGTAGCTGAAGAGTCTCATATTGGAACAAAACGGCTGTTCAATGTTACAAGGTTTTCAATGGTGGTCTAACTTTAATTGACTAATGATTTTAACTATAAGTTTTATTTTTAAGAAAGTTTTTCAGTATATCTATGTGTGTGTATGTGTAGTACTAAGGTTAGAAGTTATTTTTGTGACTATGAAAATTGTTATATGATATTAGTTATCATTTGCATATCTCGTTTCGATAGTCATTTACATTCTTCTTATGAAACCATTAAGTTGGTTATCATAAGTGAATAGAATAGTTTGAAGTAAAAAGTAGAATATAGAACTAGTGGGATTCTATTTTGTCAGGAGTAATGCTAAAGTTCAACACATATTAAATCATTGTTTGATATGGTGATGAATTGATAAGTGGATTGTGTGTGTGAGAGCCTTGAATATAGAACCTAGGATTGATCACATACAATAAAGTGAGTGATGGGCTCAATCATTGCGACAGCCAAAGTTGGCCAACAGGATTGCCTACACTATCTAGCATAGTCATAAGGAGGCCTTCGGTCGGATTTTACAGCCTGATAAGTCGATTACTGGATTTTAATTAACTGATCTAATGGTACCAGGTTTACCAAGCAACATTAAAGTATTAAGTTCTGTTTAATGTTGAATAGTTTACAGTCCATTGATCAAAAACTTTAAACTAGGATGAAACAGCTAATTTGTGCTTTCTGGTATGCAATCATTTGTCAATTAATGTCAAGCAGTTACGAAAACTAACTGACAGATTTATAATGTTCCAAAGCATTCTAGTCGAAATTATTTTAAATTAGTCGCTTAATGGTTGAAGTATTCAAATTTTATGTTCTGGTTACAGGTTTCATCTCCTTCTCGATTTCTTTTGATTATAGAAGTGACTAGTATCACTACTGGACTGTTCAAATTTCATGATTTTGTAAGAAGCGGTTTTTAAAAGTCGTAGATATTCATACATTAACTCTAATTACTCTTTGATGCCTTCGAAGCATTGTTTGAGTACGATCGGACCATCAATTAAGGTAATATTGATGACAAACGAAAGAAGGTAGTTAAAGTTATGAAATCGGTTGATAAGATGGTTTCTTCATCGATTAAGGTGATTGGGACAGCTATTACATATTATCATCCATTCTCTATCCCAGCACACGATGTTGAATGAGGTAGGTGTTAGTTAGAAGGAAGCAAGGGACGGCCAAATTAACGTGAATATCACTTTATGAAATCGTCGACTGTTGATCTGGTCCATGTTGGTAAATTCAAATTACTTGATTCATGGTTCACGTAATTCTTGTGACCAACGGTCAGAGATGTTACATGAAAAGGCTCAGGATTGGTCACAATAGTGCAGATATATTCACTATCTAGAAATCGAATAAATTATTTGTAGTTCTAGCCAGATACCATTATCTTTTTATACAGTTTGACTAATTACAAATATCAACCAGTATCAATTTAAGATGGAACTCAGAATCACTTCATTAAGTTCACACTAAATAGTATATATGTAAGAAGGGGGGTTTTTGCGGAGGTTTTAGTAATTTTATATAATTGAAATCATGAGTCAATTGAAGACAGACCATCATAGAAAACCTGGAAGCACTGGACGTCCGTTTCGTCCTATTTTGGAACTCCTCAGAAGTACGCATCCACGACCCCGCCTGGTAGGTCCTGTGTCCGAATCTCGCGAAGCGGGATCGTGGATACGCATTGCTGAGGAGTTCAACAATAGGACGAAACGACCGTCAAGCAGTGCTTTCAGGTTTTCCATGATGGTTTAGCTTCAATGGACTGATGATCTCAAGTATATATGTAAGCTTACAAAATTTCATCTATCATATTGATTTTCAAGCAAACCATATAGAAACTATGACAAATAATAGTTTCGTTCCTATTTCTTCTCTGTTTTCCTTTTTTTTTACCCTTGAATGAATTCTGTCTATTCTTCTTAGTTGAAAATACTATTTTGTCATGATATAAAGTATGTAGGCTTTTGTCAATAGTATAATAAAGGAATGAAAACAAAATAATAATAATAAATTATGGCAATTCTTGTATTTGTTTTTGTCTAATATTAAATTTATTATTATTGCTTATAATAACGGTAAGGGAATCAAGCTGAACTATTCAATCAATTAATGAAGGTTTATGGTAGTTCGGTCAAATGCTAAAAACCAAATCATAAATGTTCAATAGAAAGTGTGACAATTACGTACCATGATTCGAAGGTATATATGTATATATAATTCTGCTATGCTTTGGCGGCCTGTTTAATTATCTGGACTACCTTCTTCTACCATCTGGATATTTCAACAAGTTAATAGTTGAGATCATGAGTTAACTGAAGCTAGACCACCATGGAAAATCTGAAAGCACTAGATGGCCGTTTCGTCCAATTGTGGGACTCTTCAACAGTGTGCATCCACGATCTCACCTCGCGTGATTCGAACCCAACATCTATGATCTCAACTATTTTGTTTGTTTTAATACATCATTATGACTATTAATCGTATAGCCTAATCAGGTGCGCTTCTGAAAAGTGTACAACCTATCGTCGTACAAGTTACAAAACGTCCAATCAGAGATATTGTGGTTGCTGGCAATATGCAGAGAAAAGAATGTACATTATTTAGATGTCGTTTGACTGGACTGGTAACTTCTAACTGGCCACCATTTAGTATTTATCGTCAGGACCGATCAAGAAGTAAGAAACAGAAACTTGTTGAAATACTTTGTGCTGAGAATTATATATTATACCAAAAATAATTATGTACCGCTTCATAGACGTAGGATGATACTAAATATTTTTTAATTTTCCCTTCTCAAAGAATATACTCAAATAAGAACTGGTTCATTCAATGTCAAATATAGAGTTACTAACCACAGTTTTAACGTACTAACTAAGCGGTAGAATGGTAATCAATGAACAAGGATTCAACTTAAAACTACGAATTTATGTTGTCGTTAATACACGGAAAATGTAGTGGACATTCAGTTGACTTTCCGACTGATTTGTGTGGTCAAGTGATGCAACTTGAAATATTGATACAGGCCCCTGAATAAATGAATATTTAAGGAAAGGCTACTGACAAACAAATTGAATGGTTTACTGTTGTTTAGGCGACATACACATGTACAAAGTATCTATTAAAAATTAGATATATAGGTCTATGGAACTTGTTAAATATTTTTGAGATGATGAATAGACCTAAATTAGACAGTCATTAAAAAAGTAGGAAATTTCCAACAGCTGTTTCGTTCTAATATCGGACATTGTGCAGCTATTTTTGTAATCTCAATAACATAAACCTACTCCAGGAAATCATCATATGATCATTAATGACTAACTTCAAGGTTGCGGGAGGGATTTCTGAAGCTCCGATGATAATAAGCCATGACTAGTGAAGCACAATTATGCTGAGTTTAAGACAAGTACTCACAGAGGACAATCGAAGTTAGTTATACAATGTCGTGAATCGATTGAAGTTAGAAATATAGACATTCTCAGTGGTCTAAAGGTCAATCCCTCTTATCAATGCCAAAAGTTTTAAGTTCAATCCCTTGTGGTGTGGTAATTTTTGAGCATATTATTTTCGTCAACTACTCTTAGATAAATTATTAAAATGGTTAATACATATAGTATTAGTAATATTAATGAAAATAGTAATCAATATGGCCATCTAGTCTGACCTCGAGACAATATTCGACTTCTTTTGATAAGGTCACTAAGATAAGCAATACTGACTTATGATTATACATATATATGATTATTATCATTAATGACCTGTTACAGGTTACTTTTATATCAATCTATACATGTATAAGTAAGTTAATCTATCGTTCCCCTTTCAAATTGTTACTAATTGGGAAGGAAATCCATATATATCGGCTTATATATACATACACTGAAACAACAGAGATTTGTCCGTAAGAAAAGCAAAACAAAAGGGAGGCATATTTTATTTCATTCTATGACTGTATTTTAAAAGATCGTACAAACGATGACCTTGAATAGTTATTGGATAAAAGTATAGATAAAATTACTGAAATATTATTTTCATTATTGAAAGCATGAGTCAATTGAAGCTAGACCATCAAGGAAAACCTGAAAGCACTGGATAGCCGTTTTGTCCAATTGTGGGACTCCTCAGCAGTGCGCATCCACGACCTCACTTTCAATAATGAAAGTACTGAAATATACACAGAAAGCTCTTCTGATAATGAAATATTATTGTTTATTGTTACTGATCCTGTACATTGGTTTTA
Organism: Schistosoma rodhaini; assembly: GCA_944470415.2. Classification (NCBI taxonomy): domain Eukaryota; kingdom Metazoa; phylum Platyhelminthes; class Trematoda; order Strigeidida; family Schistosomatidae; genus Schistosoma; species Schistosoma rodhaini. The sequence continues at coordinate 81,296,133 of OX104036.1, forward strand.
TCACGTGATTTCAGGTTGATAATCAATTTTATAGTTGAACTCATGGAAAACCTGGTTCAGTGGTTTATAGATTAATTGCTCACGCGCGAAAGTGATAAGTCCTGAGTTCGAATCTCGCGGGTCGGGGTCGTGGATGCACACTGCTGAAGATTTCTATAATGGGACGAAACGGCCGTCCAGTGCTTCCAGGTTTTCCATGGTGGTTTAGCTTTAATTGACTAATGAATTCAACTATTAAATTAGTTCATATTTCCTGTTTTTTATTACTGCCATAATTCCATATTCACAATGAAACTGTTATTTGTTTAAAGATCTGATCAGTAGTTAGATTATTTCATAATTATCTTTGATTTACCTCACTTTACGGATAGGTTTAACGATAACAAGGGTAGTACAATGTCAACCAATGGTACTTACTCTTATAATAATAATAGTAATTATTATTATTAGCATCATAAAAACTGGGCGGCCAATGCTCCTCTACGAGGGGTAACGGGCGTAAATAAAAAAGTAAGTAATCATAAAAGACTGATAGAAATATATAGTTCGGCAAATTTGTTGATAAATACAAAGCTTCATGATAAGATATATGCAAAGTTGATTTAGATGTAGGTAACTATGACAATCATTGTTTAAAAGAATAGATTAAATCTCTTATTATTTCACACTTGGTTATATGTTTATGATACTCCGGTAAAAGAAAGTATCCTTTTTTAAGTGTATATTTATTTATTAGAGTTTAATCATTAAGGATTGTATTGGAATAGATAATTAGTTTCAATGTGAAGTATACTACTTATCATCAGTATGGGGTTGTGGAGATTGTTCAGTTATTTTGTTTTCAGAAGGGGTTTTGTCAAGATTTCAGTATTTTTCATAGTTGAAATCATGAGTCGATTGAAACTAGACCAACATGGAAAACCTGAAAGCACTGGATGGTCGTTTCGTTCTATTGTAGGACTCCTCAGCAATGCACATCCACGACCTCGCCTCGCTAGATTCCAACCCAGGACCTACCAGTCTGGCACCAGAGCACTTAACCACTAGACCACTGAGCTGGCCGACATCCAACAGTGTTAATGTCTAACTTCAACCAATCCACGAAATTTGAGCAGCTGTTCACCAATTGTCTTTTTGTTTTGGTTAAGATCGTGGATGTGCACTGCTGAGGAGTCCCACACTAGGATGAAATGACCGTCCAATGCTTCTAGGTTTTCAATGGTGGTCTAATATTAATCGATTCATGATTTCAATGCGAAAATATGCTGATTTATTGTCATTATTATTACCACTATTACTAATAATTATAATCGTAGTTATATACATTAGTATAAGCAATAGAATGAAGTAGGAATTTTATTTAAGCTAAAGTGTTACATAATCATCATGAGTTTATCTAATTCATTTTCCCAATATCATCAGTTAGCTAAGTGATGATGTCTTTAAGACAAACTATAACCTTTCAGATAAGTTTTCATTTATTGGTGAGTTTACGAAACTCCAAGACATTAAATACTACTATTGTTAATGAAACATTTTTATTAGCCTATGTTATTTATAATTTGTATCATGGTCTGACATTAGTTGAACTAGTACTGAAGAATAGGAAACATTAAACAGTTCTTTCGTTTTACAATGAAACTAGTTGGTGGTTTAGATCCACAACCGTACCGGGGATCGAACCTAGGACTTTTGGTCACATGATGAACGTTTAATATATGGACCACCGAGTTGAAATTTAGTAGTTTACATTTTTAACTTCAGTCATTAAGTGATGTTGTGAAATGATCGTTTAATTGCCACACAATTTACAAGTCACAATTGCTGACAAAACCTTAAGTTAGCCTCTAGTGAATATATCATCATTAGTGAGATCCGGAGTCAGAAAAGACTCGCAAATCTACCATTTTCTCTTCCTTCTGGTGGTTGACTAAAATATGAAGACCTCCAAATCTAAGGGAAAACACGGAATACAATGGACAACTCAGAATCAGTTAGAAGATTTGGACTTCACAGATGAACTGGATCTACTATCTCATATACACCAACAAATGAAGATGAAAACAACTGGTGTAGCAGCAGTCTATGTATCAATAGGCGTCAACATGCACAAAGGGAAAACCAAGATCCTCAAGTACATCACAGGGAGCATCAACGCAATCACATTTGATGAAGGAGCTCTGGAAGATGTGGAATCTTTCATGTACTTGAGAAGTATCATCAATGAACAAGGAGGATCTGATGCAGAAGTAAATGCGAGTATTGACAAAACAAGGACAGCAATCCTACATTTGAAGAATATATGGAACTCAAAACAACTGCCTGCAAGCTAATAATAAACTCAGAATATTCAATACGAAAGTCAAGACAGTTATATAGTATGGAGCTGAAACATGGAGAACCACTACATCTATCATCAAAAAGTACACGTATTTATAAACAGTTGTCTATGCAAGATACTCAATGTCCGTTCACCTGATATAATCAGTAACAGTCTACTATGGGACAGAACAAACCAGATTTCATCTAAGTAGGAAATTAGGAAGAGACATTGAAGGCGTATAAGACATACGTTACGGGAATCATCAAACTGCATCATGAGGCAAGCGCTAACTTGGAATCCTCAAAGTAAACAGAAAACAGTAAGACCAAAAAACAAACTGCGTCAAGAATTTGAAGCAGACATGAAAACAATGGATAGCAACTGGAATGAACTGGAAAGGATTGCTCAGGACATTTTAAAATGAAGAATGCTGGTGAGAGACCTATGTTCCTCCATCAGGGGTAACAGGCATAATTAAGTAGGTAAGAATATTAGTCGGAAAAAAATTCCAGTTGATTATTTGATGACAAGATATATTCATGCCTAGGCATACTGAATCAAAAAATAAATTGTAAAAAGTTTTTTTAAAGGTTTAATCATAAGACCGGTCGGTAACCTTTTGATCTTATCCAAAGATACAATCAAATTTTATTTTTTTTTATATTTAGCGTACTCTATATTTGTTCCCATAACTCTATGTTCATGAATACTTCAGCGATATTTAAAAAAAAATTAAAGTAACTAACCTTATAAATGATATTCAAAAGCCATCAGATAATTTAGATATGAAGTTAACTTTTATGAGGATTAGAAATAATTGGAGAACCATTGAAAAGTGTACAGTACTAATGAAATAGTTCTTTTTAGTTTACATCTTTCAGAAGTTTGTCCAGATGGATTTACATGGGATATTTTGGGTTCTCATCATACACCATAGTTTTAGGCAAATAAATTAAAATCCAGTTCTCTACATTCCAACTTCAAGAAATTCGCTGCATAACTCAATCTGACATGGGTGATTACTGTTTTATTTTTAACATGGTTGAAATTCATGGGTGACAATTTTTCACTAGAGTGACGAGAATTCTATGATTTTATTGCTAGTAAGCATATAATTATCATAGACATATTAGAGGAGAGTTCTGAGAGGTCTATTGAGAAACAATGATCTCTGGAGTTCACAGATTTCAGTTAGCACATACGCTATTCGCTATATAGTGTAGATAACCGGCAAGAGTTGGATTTACAGAACGGTAAATATCCGTTTAAAAGTTTATAGAAGACGCATTTACCTTGAAATCTGAAGGTTTAAAGTTCAAAGCTGTTTATGATAATCCGTATGTACTTGTGATAAGTTCCATATTAGGACGAACTAACGGGTAAATTCTCCATCATTTTGACAGCTTTCTAGCTAAAGTTATTCTATAAATTAAGTTATTTTTAAATTACAATCATATATTAACTAGTAGGTAACTTAATGTAAATTTCAAACGTTCCAATCAGATAAGAACCTAATTAAGATATTCCAATACCCTTGAAACTTCTACATTAACAACTATGTTAGATGCCGGCTTATTGGTCTAGTGGTTAAGCGCTCGCGTGCGAAACATATAGGCCTTGGGTTGGAATCTCGCGAGGTAGGATCGTGAATGCGCACTGCTGAAGAGTCCCACAATAGAACGAAATGGCCGTCCAATGCTTCCAGGTTTTCCATGTTGGTCTAGCTTCAATTGACTCATGATCTCAACTACATAAAACTATATGAATAGTTTAATTTATAAAAGAATACTACAATTCAATAACACCTTCATAACCCATCTAATTGTATTATACTAACATGGGACGGCAAATATGATTTCATGTATTATCAATTTATTTAAAACGGCTTGTAGGGCCAGTAAAATGTCACTGAAGCCTAGCCAAATCATCCGGCAGTTGAGTCACTAAATATCGAACAGATCATCGTCAAGGTCAAGGACAATCAACGCGCATCAGTTAATCATACGCCATGGACTGGCCCATGTGGCAGTGTTTCTACTTTCGCTTGTATCTACTTTAACTAATATTTCCTGTAATAACGTCCTTTGTGTTTTACAGTCTCCAGAGCATCCATGGTCCCTTGATGCTTCGATGGGGGCAATCCACGTAAGGTGCTGATCGCGAGATGTGATTTCGAAGTTAGCTTATTCATTACACCGTTCCCGTCTAACTCGAGTAGGCCTTCAACCATTCAACATAGATCATTAACGTTGATGGTCTATAGGTTATTCAGAACTTAGATCGTTTGAACATTTCAAATTTTTAAAGTAAACCATATAAAAATACTGAAAAACTTTTATTGAAATTATATTTATTTCAATAAGTCGTAATAACTGACTGATATATTTGAATTCAGTCTGTCTAGTTTGTCTAGTATTCGTCTATTCATACATTTATCAGAAAAATCTGTTTTTTTAAAAAAAAAAATCGATTTCTACAGTTTTATTGAATAAATAACCATGTGGATAAACGACAGTCCACTTTATCAGTTTATTCGATAAATATACTAAAAAAGATCTACATTTTTTGCTTAATGTCAATATTATTAAACATTGATGGGCATTTTATACTACTGTTTGCCAATTGAATCAATATTGTTTTTTCTCTACACTCGTTTACTTTACTTTTTTACTATAGTTTAAACTTACTTATTAAGTGGTACATTCATTCTCGTCTCCTATATTGGAAGAATTCTTAGAAATGTAACACTATTTGAAGACTCGTCACCATTGTGAATTAGTATGTATGTATATAGATATAAATATAGATTGGTGTATGCTAACATACACTTGTTACCATTTTTATGTACTAATTACTCCTGCTGTGTGAACCTAAATTGATAAACAGTAGATTCAAAAAAAAGAAGAAAAGAAACATAGAAACATAACACAAATCTACCGTAAATGACCGGTAGATTTAAGTAAAAGTATCTACACAAAAAAGAAAATAAAAATTAAATCACACACCAAAAAAATAACTCCACCTAAATGTATTCAGTTATACATCACCATGCAGAATGTGCACATTGTACATACTACTGGAGTACATTTATAACTTAGTTGTATGTAATTATTAATAAAAGGTGGTGGTGGTGGTGGTGGTGGAGCTCGATTAAGGGAGGTAATATTATCACATACACAAAAAAACAAACAAACAACATTAGATACTAAATCTTAACATAGAAATAAGAAATAAGATGTAACCAAGTGAATAGTTATGTTTTGAAAGAAGAAATTGTATCTATCTATATGCTTAACAGAAGTGTTTATGCATTATGGTTATCATCATATAACTTGTTGCATTTTACTAATAAAAGAAAAGTTTCTTGAGGTATGTATGCATGTGTGTGTGTGTGTGTCTATATAGGAATTTGTGCATACACAAAATGCGTTTTTTTTTAAAAAAAAATATTTATTTATTTATAAACATGTGTACTAAGATCTTATCATTATAATAATAGTAGTAATAGTAATAATAATAGTAACCATAATGATAACTTGGTAATTTCCAAAAAACCGTAAAAAGGGAAGTTCGCTCTCCCTCCCCCCCCCCCCCCACAAATCTTGTACATTGAATATGAATCCATACTTACTAAATCGAAGAAAAAAAAGGAAGAAAATATTAACCCATCCTCGTTACTCTACGCATAATGATGTGTATAGAGAAAAAAACAACAAGCTAAAATAGACAAATGAATATTGAATTTTTGCTTTAATTTATATTAATAATAGTCTGGATTTATTCACCATGCATAATACTAGTCACTATGTTGTCTTTCAATGAAAACCAGGCATGAAAACTTAATTTTTAAAAAAAACGCCACGTTGTATTTTTGATGAATGATTTTAAAGTTGATGTAATGAATTACATATTGTCTGTTATGTAATTAATAAAAAGGGAGGGGGAACTATTAAATTTGTTAGTTGTATTGGTGAAAACATTATTTTAATTACACAGTCTATTTTGTGCTTTTCAAATGTTGATTTACTTTCTAGATATTTTTTATATATATATATATACTTGAAATCATAAGTCAATTGAAGCTAGACCACCGTAGAAAACCTGGAAGCATTGGACGGCCGTTTCGTTATATTGTGGGATTTCTCAACAGTGCGCATCCACTATTCACATATTTGTTGAGTTTTAAAATTTTAGAAAACCATCTATGTACTTGATTATAACAAACCATTAGAAATTGAGAAAGTTCTAGGTAAAAGTCATTTCAGTTTTATAGTTTTGTTGAAAATCGATTGAAAACTGAGAAAGTAGATATCTGGTTTAAATGAGAAATTTGGATAGTTGATTTCATGTGAAGCTGTGACTAGTGGAATCCAATTCGTGTCAGGTAGATATAGGTATCTACCTCAGATAATGAATGGATGGTTGCACAGCCCATTTATGGATCGATAGAAGTTAAACACTAACATCGTCGCATGCCAACTCAGTGGTTTAGAGGTTAAGCGTCGGCGCGTGAGACCGAAGTTTATGGTTTGGAATCTCTCGAGCGGGATCGTGGGTTCGCATTGCTGAGGAGTACCATACTAGAACGAAACGGCAAGTCCAATTCCTCCACAAACCTCTTTCTGGTAATAAATAAGGAATCTTCTCTTAAACTTCGAGTCATTCGAAAAGCTTTACATTTGCGACAAACCAAAGTTCAGTTAGTAACCCTTGAAGATTTTAAAAGATGTGAACAGGGATAAAAAAAGTTGTATTGTTATACATTGAAACTACTTTCAAGAAAACAAAATCAATATGTTATACACCTTATAAAACAAATTTTATACAACTATAGTTTGTGTATTTATTGAACAGACGATTATTTTGTGTTAATTTATAACTCCCTACCTCCCTTCACCATCGATATTTTAAACCAACCTTTAGAGTATAAGCACAAATTTTCAGATCATCCCTTGATTTATTGATTACCAATAATTTACTGAGGATTAATTTCTTCAGATTCTAATATAAACCTATGCAATCAATCATATAAAGACAATTCAAACTATCATATAACGATTACATTAGATGAACTTAATGAAAATAAGAAATGATGAACTACATTTCAATAGTTAAATCTGATTCTATCCTCCCTTTATATTAGTTTAAGTTTATTAAAGTGTCGGATATTGATTATATTACTATCTAAAATTGTTGAAACTAATATAAATTATATGAATGAAATCATGAGTTAACTGAAGCTAGACCAACATGGAAAACCTGTAAGAACTGGACAGCCATTTCGTCCTAGTGTGCGACTTCTCAGAAGTGCGCATCCACGATCCCGCCTCGCCAGATTTAAACCCAGGACCTATCATTCTCGCGCGCGAGCGCTTAACCTCTAAACCATTGAGTCTGTCGGCATTTAACGGTGTTAAGGTCCAACTTCAATGAATCCACGAAATTGAGCAACCAAATACCAATATCTTCAGTGAGTTGACCAAGTTGAACTCCACTCGTTACTCTTTCCTACTAGAACTGCAGGAAATATCTCATGTAACCAGTCACTAGTGAGCATATGATCATTGATGTACACTGTTAATGAGTCCCATAATAGGACGAAACAGCCGTCAAATGCTTCCAGGTTTTCCATAGTGATCAAGCTTCAATTGACTCATGATTTCAACAATAATATATAGATTAACCATATAATTTTTAGAAGGAGGTTTTGTAAAGATTTCAACTATATAGTTGTTTTTAATTATTGTTTTCAATGAATTTCTTATTAACATTCCATTTGTCATTTTCCAAAATATTTCTTATCTTAAATTAATCATTTAAACAATATCATTCATTTTTAGATAAATAATAAAGTACAAATTGAACATTATGTCTTTTAGAAATTTCTTTTTTCCTCTTTTTTTTTTGTTTTACTAGAAGAACAGAAACATTTAGTAACTTGGCGGCAAATAATAATTTTTCATTTCTATGGATAGTTAAACACATACAATCTCTCCTTGTAAGTGTGTGTGTATTGTCTTGTGAATGTGTGTGGCGGGATAAACCAAAACAAACAAACAAACAAGACAAATCATCATTCATCAAACTGATTTTTTATTTGTTTTTACGAATAATTAATGAAGAAAATTTTTTTTTTGATGGATTATTAAAAATTATAATTTTATTTTTTTTTCTTGTTAAGGGAAATATTGTTTCCCCCATCTCCCTTCTGATTTTTTTTTTATTTTTTTATATTCCCAATATAAACTAACATAAGTACTATTTATTGATCAAGTAAAATATATAAAAAAAAACAGTTACTTTCGTATTTCACGTTTAATATAAACACCCCCCTTTTTTAATTGATTAAAACAAAACGATATATTATTGATTTTTTGTTTTACAGTGTCAACAAGTAACAATAAACTAATGGTGTAGAGTTTATGACAAGAAAAGAAAAAGAAAAGAGTATCATATTAAGAGATTGTTGAAAGAAAGAAAGAAAAAAAGAAAAAAACTAAGAAAAAAAAAAGAATGTATCAAGTATCAGTTCATTTTGTTTAAATGTAATAAATCATTGTAAATAGTATAGAAATATCAATTTTGTAAAGTAGATATACCTTTATAATTCATAAGTCAATGTAATGTGAATAAATAATATGGCGGTTATAAGACATTTTAAATTTGAATTGTTTTTTGTTTAATTATTCTTTTTTGAATATTCAATGTTCAATTTTAATTTATCTTATTGGATTGGATGAACAATCTGTTTCTTCAAAAAAAAGGAACTGCTGTTATTTAAATAAATAAAAAAAATGAAAGTTTGTTTAATTATTAAATTGCTCCCAAATGCCATGGTACAGCCAAGAGTGAAAAAGAGTTTGCTCTCCCTCTCGAAATGCTCTCACATGACCACGCGTATATAGCCTCTCCGAGGGAAATCCTACTCACTACCTTCTCACAGTGGCATTACTGTTGTTTAAGAAATTGAGAGGATGAAAAGCGAATGTCCGGCGCTTTAACCGTGTTGGTGAACATGGAGGGTACACCTGGGGAAGTTGGAAAACCCTAATTCCAAATCAATGGCGCACATGGACTCCAGTATCCTGAAGGAAAAAATGGAGTATGAATCAATCGTTGGTCACCGACTACCATGGGACTGCATCTCCTCACGATGCTCAACTGCCTTGTGGATCAAAGCTTTAGATCGAAGGCTTGGGGTGTGGCCCCCTAAGGAAACCACCTGCTTCAGTTTGGGCACCTGGGCAGTATCACAGCCCTCACATAAATCAAATGAGATTTGTATGGCGCATATATATCTGGTGCCCCTTTGTTCAATTATTTATGTGTTTAATTAAAATAAAATTGTTTAATTATTAAAGTGAAATTAATGGAAAAGTTTACATTAAGAATAATTTTAAAAAAACTTTATAATGTAACGTTGAATTTATGAGTCAATTAAAGATCAGTCAGTCAGCCACAACGTAGAACTTCGTTCGTACGTATATCAGTTCCAGTTGCTATATCACATTGACACAGAGATGCGATTGTAGATTCTAATCCCATAGTGGTAGAGGTAGTAAGAGTGTAAGCAGTAATCGGAAAGATTAGGGTTTGAAGATGTTATTCAAAGAGTAGAATCCAGTGAAATAAATTTGGAAAGAGAAAAAGATAGAGACATGAAGAACTCAGAAGATTAGAATTTGGGAGAACGCAAATAGTGGATGCACCTTCACCATCGCAAACGATTTTGAGCCATGTCATTTATGGTCTCTAACCATCGATTGCCATCATCTCGCGGATCCCAACCAGGTAGTCTACACCTACCAACATGGCTCAGTCCAATTGTCAGTGACTTCATGAATTTGTGCCACGTTTTGGTCTGGTCGCCCCTAGCTTTCTTCCAACCTATTCCTACACCATAAAACATTGCATGTCGGGGCAGTCGGTGGTTGGGCACACGTAACACATGTCCAAGCCATCTTAACTGATGAAGTTTCACCACTTCATCAATCGAACCCGGTACCTTTCGCTTCAAACGCCATCGCGTTACCCACTCAGCCACTGAGTCCTGATAGCCACTTGTTTGTGCAATGAGGTGAAGTTTAAATTCACTCCGTATTGGTTGTTTGAATCGTCCCATCAACTTTGAGATGCAGGTACATCCAATTGATGAATCCCGAATAGAACGAAATGCGCGTCAAACTGGATTCCACTGCTAGCCACTATCCATCTTGTGAATTAAGGCTATATCGAGGCAATACACACAGTATGCACATATGACCATTAAGTGACTCATCAATTGCAACCCTAAACATCAATGAGAAGATCATGAGTCAATTGAACCTAGACCACGATGGAGAACCTGGAAGCACTTGACTACCGTTTCATCCTATTGTGGGACTCCTCAACGGTGTGTATCCACGAAACAGCCGTCCAGTGCTTCCAGGTTTTCCATGGTGGTCTAGCTTCAATTAACTCATGATCTCAACTATATGAAATTACTAAAATCTCCACAAAACTACCCTCTGATCAATTGGAAAGATTCAAATAAACCATACCAAGTAAATGTAGAATGATTTCCTTTCCAAATAATCTTTCCATATTCCATCTCAAATTATTATATATAAACTAATACTATACAGATGTTTCATTCAAACTATGTTTCATTAATAAATGATGAAAAGAATAAATTCACTTAGTTAAATGTAACAATCAATGAAAAAAAACTAAACCATTAACTGATCAAAAAAAGATTGTCTTTAGAGTTCAAAAAAACAAAATAGGGGGATATTTGAATTTGTTTTATGCTTATTATTAACCTTTAATAAATGTTTAAACATAGTTTATTGTTTTTTTTTATTCATAATAGAATTTTCATTGTTACTATATTGAAGTTACCTAGTAATAATAAAATCATTAAATATATGTAAGTGAATAGTATCTGATTTTTTTTTAAGTTGAGTGAGGGGGAGGGCAGGAGGAATGGGAAAGAGTTAAACGATACCCTAAACAGTTGTGTTTACAAAAGCGATATTAAATAAAGTTTCCGGACCCCCCCCCCATCCACGTTTTCTTTCTCTAAACAAAACTAAAAAAAAGCCACCAGTTGTAATCAGGTTATTTGTATGTTGTTCAGTAAAATGAAGAACAAAAAAAAGGAAAAAAAACTAAAGTAAATTAGGAAGATGTAAAAAAAGACCGATTCTTTTGTTTACTTCTGTTTCATGTTATTGATAAATAGATAGTAGTAGTTCAAGTTGATCTACTTCAGGACTATTTTCATGCTCTGATAGTTAAAAAACAAAAAGGGTAAAAGGTTTCAATGAATAATGAATCCGCCTTACATTATCACCACCAATGAAAAAAGAAAAGATGTATTTATAGGGTCATTGGGATAATAAGAATATTAGGTCAATTTAGTTTATGATATATATTGTCATCAATTCCCATGTACATAGAAATAGACAGTTAATATAGAACACAACAAGTGGTTAGAAAGTTAAAACTTTATAAAAAAAACATGAGTGAACATCAACTCTGAAATTCAGGTACATCCAGGTGACGAATCCCAAATAGAACGAAACGCGTGTCAAACTGAATTCCACTGCTAGCCACTATCCATCTTTGCTAAACAAACATGATGTTGTTATGGTTTGAGTGTATAATTCATTTGTATCAACTATAACTTACCAAATTAGATTTAATTAGTAAACGGGTTGATTATAACAATCGAATAGTAAATGAATAGGAATGAAGAATTAGTTTTATGTATACTGGCTTGAAATTAATGATAAAACAGTCAGGTATAAGAGAATTACTGTCATTTGAAGCTTGGTATAGTTTAGTGATATTCTTCACTATTTAGTTATAAATGATTTTTGGTAGTTAATGTTGAAGAGTAGTTTTCTTCCATTAAAAATCAAGTGGACTTTAACAAATGGTTCATTGAATCATTTAGTTAATGAGTAAACTTTAAGATGGATTCTTAAATATTTAGAAAGACTTAACAACTGATATAGATGATTGAAACCAAGTTCAAGGCAATGTTAGCAATATTTGTATCCTTGCTGAGATATCTAGGTGTTTAAAGTTTGATTTTTATCAGTGTTAAAGGTAGTCACTTTCGAGGAGTATCAAACTATGAAAAAACAGCTCTGAATTGTGCCCCGATTATAAACGGGTTTTCAATCGATATCAATCCACCATGATAACTCTGTTCAAATGATCTTTAAAATGATGAATTATGTATCTATTTTATGCTTATATTAATCTTATTATGAGTTAATGAACCCCCCAAATGCCCTGGTACGGCCGAGAGTGGGGAGAGTCCGCTCTCCTTCTCGAAATGCTTTCACATAGCCTCTACCAGGGATGTCCTACTCAATGCCTTCTCACAGTGGCATTACTATTGTATGCCAAATTGAGAGGACGAAAAGCGAATGTCCGACACTTTAACCGAGTTGGTAGACACGCAAAGTCCACCTAGGGAAGTTGGAAAACCCTAATTCCAAACCAATGGTGCACATGGGCTGGCTCCAGTATCCTGAAGGAACAAATGGTGTACGAATCAATCGTTGATCACCGGCTATCATGGGACTGCATCTCCTCACGATGCTCCACTGCCTTGTGGATCAGATCTTTAGGTCAAAGACTCCGGATGTGGTCCCCTGAGAAAACCACTTATTTCTGTTTGGGCATGTGGGCAGTATCATAGCCCTCACACAAATCGAGTGAGATTTGTGTGGCGCATATATATTTGGTGCCCCTCTGTACAAATATTTATGTGTTTAAATAAATAAATACATAAAATAAATAATGAACCCCTATAAAAACTTGACGCGTTCTGAACGGAAGCTACTAATCATTACTTAACTCTTTTTATCATTATCCATTGAAAACTATGTAAATAGCAATTTGATGTTCATGTCCACGTGCATACATTTATTCTGAATTAAAATAGCATACCTCAATAATAAATTCGGAATGATCAGTTATCTAAATTTTATTGTTAATGATATTCTATTAGTCAGTGTGGAAGATAACCATCAGGCTAATTAATTCAATATTATATCATACTATGTTTTGAGTTTAACTTCGCTCTAATCAATCATAAAATGTTTCCATGTCTACAGAAACTTACAGATATTTATCAGAAAGGGAGTTTTGTAGAGATTTTAGTAATTTAAAAGTTGAATTCATGAGTCGATTCAAGCTAGACCACCATAGAAAACCTAGATCCATTGTAAGGTCATCTCGTCCTAGGATGTGACTACTTAGCAGTGCGCATCCACGATCCCGCACGCGGGATTCGAAACCCAGGACCTTCGGTCTCACAAGCGAACGTTTAACCTATAGATCACTGAGCCCCCATCTAACAGTGTTATTATTTAACTTCAACCATGCTAGGACGAAAAAGGCCATTTGATGCTTCTAGGTTTTCCATGGTGGTCTAGCTTTAATTGACTCATGAATTTAACTATCAAATTACAGATATTTAGGGCAAATATTTCTAAATATTAAAGAAATCCAATCCAAATAAATTTGGTGACCTATTTGAATATCTGGACTACCTGTTCCTCCAATCTAAATATTTCAAGTCATCTGTTTCCTTGTTTGTTTTAACAGATCATTATGCCTATTAATCACAGAACCTATTCAGGCACGTCTATAAAGAGTTTACGTTCTTTCACTTTACAATTTATAAACAATTACGATCGAAGACATTGTGGTGGCTGACAAAATGCATTGAAAAGAATGAATATTATTCATTCGTCAATATTGATTAAGAAATAAGAAACAGAAACTCACTGAAATAATTTGTGCTGAGTATTCTATATAGTGTAGCAAAAATATAATATCGAATAAAGTCACTAATAATAATAATATACGAATTTGTTACATCAATTAATCTCACGAGGCGGGATCGTGGATGAGCACTGTTGAGGAGTCCCACAATATGAAGAAACGATCGTCCACTTTTTCCAGGTTTTCAATTGACTCATGATCTTAACTACATAAAATTACTAAAATTTCCACAAAACCCTCTTCTAATAATGATCATATACTCACTAAAGACTGGCTCCATGAGGTATTTCCTGGGATTCTATTAAGAAGCAGTAACCAGTGGAGTTCAACTAGGTCTGTTGAGAGATATCAACTCATTGAAGACAATGGTGAATGATTGCTCAATTTCGTGGATTGATTGAAGTTAGACATTAACACTGTTGGATCCCGGCAGGCTCAGTGTTCTAATGGATAAGCGCTTGCATGCGAGACTGATAGGTCCTGATTTGGAATCTCGCGAATCGGGGTCGTGAATGCGCACTGCTGAGGAATTCCACAATAGCATGAAACAGCCGTCTAATGCTTTCAGGTTTTCCATGATAGTCTAGCTTCAATTAACTCATGATTTCAATTCTATAAAATGTTAAGTAAAGTTAATGAAATGATATTGTTCAATCATACAAAACCCCCATTAATTAGTCAATATACTCATTTATAATTTCTTAACTTTCAGTCTATTGATCTTTTATTCAAATAAATATTCTTCATTTTTCCAGTCTGTTAAATGATAATAAATGAGTATTCCATTTGAGTTTCATGAGTCTTATTATTATTATTACCAATGGCACTTAATATTCAAATAATAAATGGACACTACTATTGTGGGCTATATATTTCAATTAGTCTTTCTCTCTCTCTATCGTTACTTTCTTCGCCTTTATATCTCTCTTGTCCTGTATTATTTTGCTTATCGATGATAAATCATTTATTCGAAGTGAACATTAGAGACAGAGAGACACAGTGAGAGAGAGAGAGAGAGGGAGTGTAAGAAAGAAAGAGAGTGGAAATAAGAATATTGATTGAGGACAATAAGATAAATTTATACCCTTTTCTAGGTTTCCCTTTTGGTTATATGTAGAAAATATAAATGAGTACTCTTATTCTATTTTTACAATCTAATTTATTATTTTTATTTTCCACAATAAAATATTAAGAAATAGTACTTTACATATAACTTACGCTTGTTAGCCTCCTCGTGAAGGAGTATAGTCAGTCCATTAGCATTCTTTATTCAACTCTGTCTTGGACAGTTATTTCCAGTTGTTATTCATCCTTTTCATATTTGCCTATATTTCATAAAGTGATGTGTTCTTTGATCTTCGTCTTTTCTGTTTACCTTTAGGATTCCTAGTTAACACTAGCCTTGTGATGTAGTTTGGTGATACCCGTAATGTATGTCTTATTCACCTCCATCATCTTCACTGTAGTTCTTGAAATTCGTGTTGAAGATTCTGTTTTTGGTATTGGTTTGCAGGTAGTTGTATTAAGTTCCATATATTCTTCAAATGAAGGAATGCTATCCTTCCTTTGCCAATCCTCTCATTTACGTCTACATAAGATCCTTCACGTTCATCGATGATGCTTCTCAGGTACGTGAAATATTCCACATCTTCCAGAGCTTCCATATCACGTGTAATTGGGTTGGTGCTCCATGTGATATATTTGAGGATCTTGGTTTTTCCCTTGTATATGTTGAGGCCTACTGATACAGAGACTGCTGATACACTAGTTGTCTTCATCCGCATTTGTTCGTATATATGAGATAGAAGATCTAAGTAATCTGTGAAGTCCAAATCTTCCAACTGATTCTGAGCTGTCCATTGTATTTCGTGCTTTCCCTCAGATGTGGAGGTCTTGATAATCTAGTCGACCACCAGAAAGAAGAGAAGGTGTTAGATTTGGGAGTCTTGTCTGACTCCGATCCTTACTTGTAAAGTGTCTATTGGCTGTACTACATGGGCGACTTTGCAGTGTAGTCCATCATATGAATTTCATTTGATGTTGACGGTCTTTTCAGGTACACCACAATGTTGGAGTAGTTTCTATAATGTCCTTATATCCACACAGTCAAGCGCCTTCTCATGGTCAAGGAGGTTGTTTCATTCTTTCATCTCTTGCAGCTTTATCCACTGTCCTTGCTAGGTCTTTCAAGTATTTCTGTTTATCAGCTCTAACTCTCTTTTTCATTTATTTGTTTGCTTCTGTTTATCCAACTTGTACCTCGACTTTTTCTGTTCTTGCTCAGCTACTGTTGATTGTTTCCATCCTTTTCTTCCTATTTTGAATCTTGTTATAGGGTGTCGACGGAGATCTACTCTTCACGACTGTGCTTCTCGCTGTCAAGAACCTCCTAACACATTGAAGTTAATGCTTCTATGATCCCTTTCCAGTTGTCCTCCATCGTAATTTCCTCTTTGAGTAGATCTTGTAATGTTTGGAACCAGTTGTTGAGAGCCATCTTATGTTCGTTGAGTTTGTCAGTATGTCGAAGTAATGCTGTTTGTCCAACCGTTTAGTGATTCTTTAGCTTCAGTTTCATTTTAGTCACAACCAGGTGGTTATCTGAAGCTATATCAGTTCCTCTCCTGGTTCTCACATCTTCCATTAACACTACAATTTTTTTAATAATGCAAATGTGGTTGATCTGATTCTGTTGAATTTATATAAATTTGCAAATCTGTCATCATTCTCGTTCTTTTCTCCCAGTCTATGTCGTCTCATGATATATTCATACCAGGTGTCCCCCATTTCAACTTTAGCGTTTAGATTTCCCATCAGGATAGTCAGGTCATTTCCAGAACATTTCACTATGATCGATTGAAGCATCTCGTAAAACTGATCTTCATCGTCTTCGTTGTTACCATTGGTGGGTGCATAGCATTGAGTAACATTCATTGGGATCCCCTCCTTCTTCGTTTTGAATGATGCTTTGTTTATCCTGGATTCGAGAGATTCCCATCCTATAAGTGCATTTCATGCTTCTCTGAACAGCATCAGAGCAACTCCCTGAGTGTGTGGAGCATTTTCCACTTTGTGACCGGAATACAGCAGCATCTCTCTCGTACCTCTTCTTTTCTGCCCAGCTTGGGTCCAATCGGTTTCACTGATTCCGAGCACTGTCAATTTGTATATCCTCATTTCCGTAGCCATTTGATTAGTCCTCCCGGTATCCCAAATTATCCGAACATTCCATGTACCTATAAATGTTGTTACTCTGATTGTTGGAAGAGGTTACAGACTCGTGAACTTCGAAGAATATCGGCTTTCACCATAAGATTTCATAAATTTTCTGAATGAAGATCTTTCAACTTCCAGGTAAGAGTTTAAATGGTTTAGTTTATTTACACTAGTTCGTGTATTTTTAGCAAGATTTTTTCTACGCGATAGGGTTGTTGACACCATCTCCCTATTGTTTACCGTTAATTTCCTCTCTAACAACTTTCTCTTGACTAATTTCATTAAATTACCATTGCTTAGATTATATATACCATGTGAAAGGAAGAAAGAGAGCGGGAATTGTGATCACATTAATTATTTCATTGTTTACAAATTAACAATGTTTACATGTTTACACATGATTGACAAACATTCCCTGTAAACTCATTGATTGAATGTTGATATTATCATTTTTCTTTCTCCCTTGTTCTAACGAATTTTATAATCATAACAACAAATGATAACCGTAATAAAATGAAGCAGAATGATTTTTTTCTAAAAAGGAAAACGAATAGTTCAGATCATGAATAAATTGAAGCTAAGCTAACATGGAAAACCTGGAAGCACTAGAAGGTTATTTCGTCCTATTATGGGACTCCTCAGCAGTGCGCATCCACGATCCCGCCTCGTGAGATTCCAACCCAGGACCTATAAGTTTCGCGCACGAGCACTTAACCACTAGACCACTGAGCCGTGGAGTTCAACCAGGTCTGTTGAGAGATATCAACTCATTGAAGACAATGGTGAATAATTGCTCAATTTCGTGGATTGGTCGAAGTTAGATATTAACGCCATTGGACGCCTGCTAGTTCAGTGGTCTAGTGGTTAAGCGCTCGCACACGAGACTGATAGGTCCTCGGTTAGAATCTCGTGAGTCGGGATCGTGGATGCTCACCGTTGAGGAGTTCCACAATATGACGAAACGGCCATCCAGTGCTTCCAGGTTTTCCATGGTGGTCTAGCTTTAATCGATTCATGATTTCAACTATATAAAAAAAACGAATATCTTAAAAATTTCCATTTTTCTAAAGTAGACATCACCCCTAAATAGTTATTACATAACAAAAGATGTAAAATTGGCAGGGTTGAATGACAATGAAGACTTCACACCTTATTCTATGTTGTTAAGTATGTGTATATTTTATAAATAACCACATAGATTGTACGGTATATTATTATTTAATCAGATATGGATTAGATAAACATAATTTCAGGTATAGAGGGGGTTCAGTAATGTCATGTATTCAGCTGTACTACTACTACTACTACTACTAATACTACTACTAGTAATAATAATAATAATAATAATAATAATAATAGCGAGATAGAATGTAAACAGTGACATTATTATTCAACATGTGACTATTTCTTCTACTGTATTCGATAACAAAAGAGGAAAGAATCCTCTCTATTCATCGAATCGAATAAACAAAGATATATTAAAGGAGATAGGTGATATAGTGTTTAAGGAAACAAAAAAAGGAAAGAGAACGAAGGTACATGTTACCTATTCACGTGTCATAATATAAAAAAACAACAACAGTTAAGGCTTATTTCATTTTCTAATTATATTAACCTAAAGATAATATAAATAATTTTGGATAATGTAGTAGATATTCTTTTATATTAAATGGTGTAAATATAAACAGTGATGAGTTCCAAACGTGTGTCCTAGACCCCACTGCTAGAGATCATCTATCTTTGCTTATAATGCTTATGATTTAAAGCAATATCGAGGTAATCTGTACAAGATGTATATGTGCTAATAAGAAACTGATCACTTGTAGGTTTAAATATCAATTACTTACTTACTTACTTACTTACTTACTTACTTACTTACTTACTTACTTACTTATTTACGCATGTTACTCCCAATGAAGCATAGGTCACCGACCAGCATTCTCCAACCCACTCTGTCCTGAGCCTTCCTTTATAGTTCTATCCAATTTTTGTTCATTCTTCTCATGTCTGTCTCCATTTCTCGGAGTAATGTGTTCTTTGGTCTTCTTCTTCTCCTTCGGCCTTCAGGATTGCATGTTAGGACTTGCCTTGTGATGCAGTTGGGTGATTTCCTCAATGTCTATACTATGTAATCCCAGCATTTCCTTCTGATTTCTTCCTCCGCTGAAATCTGGTTTGTTCTCTCTCACAGTAGAATGTTGCTAACAGTGTCTGTCCAACGGATCTGAATTATCTTGTGTAGACAACTGTTAATAATCACCTGTATCTTCTGGATAATTGCTTTCGTAGTTCTCCACGTCTCCGCCCCACACAGTAGAACTGTCTTCACATTTGTATTGAAAATTCTGATGTTGCTGTTGCATGACAGATAGTTGTTTTGAGTTCCAGATGTTCTTCATTGGTAAATATGCTGCTCTTGATTTGTCGATCCTCGCCCTCACATCTGCATCATATCCACCGTGTTCATCAATGACGCTGCCCAGATATGTAAAGGTTTCCACATCCTCCAAAGCTTCTCCGTCATGTGTAATTTGATTGGTGCAAGTTGTATTGTATTGGAGAATCTTGGTTTTCCCTTTGTTTATATTGAGACCTACTGGTGCTGAGGCTGTTACTACACTGATCGTCTTCTCCTGCATTATTTTTGCTTTTGTGATAGAAGATCCAGATCATCTGCGAAGTTTAAATCGTCCAGCTGAATCCTACGTGTCTATTATATCCCGTGCCTCACTCCCATTCATTGTATACCCTTATAAACAGTTATTTACCAGAGATTATCTCAGTTGTTCGTGCTTACGAATAGACATATCACTGGAATACATATGTTATTCTTGGTAGATAAAAATTACTTTTCGGGTTAAAAATAACAACGAAGATATATTCTGAATATCCTTTATCCTTGATGCCTTTACTAGATTCTACCATAAACATATAAAAATAATTGAAATCACCTGAGCCTTACATGAGTGTCAAAAGGATTCTGACTAAATAGTATTTTGTTAAATTATGAAAAAAGAACTACCGTTTCAGATCAATTTTCAATATGTCACCCGACCAAGAACATAGAAAGCGGAATTTTAGAAACCCTGTATGAAACTTTTTAAAAAGTTACAGATTGTGAATTATGGCATCAACAGTTCACCTCCATCGATTATAACATGATACTCGGCTATGATAACTTGGTTCTAAATGAACTATGTAACCAATAATTATTAAACAAATAATATAAACTCTTTAATCAAGTACTATATCGAGCTTGTTGAAACCCCACGAGCTTTGATTACAATGAACAAGTGACTAGCAGTTAGTGGACACGGAAAGTCCACCTAGGGGAGTTGGAAAACCATGATTGCAAACCAATGGTGCACATGGGCTGGCTCCAGCATCCTGAGGGAAAAAATGTCGTATGGTTACCGGCTATTATGCGACTGAATTTCCTTACGATACTCCACTGCCTTGTGGATCAGATCTTTAGGTCGAAGACTCCAGGTGTGGCCCCTTACAAAAACCACCTGCTTCAGTTTGGGCACCTGAGCAGTATCACAGCGCCCACACAAATCGAATGAGATTTATGCGGTGCATATGTATCTGGTACCCCCTTGTACCAATATTAATGTGTATAAATAATAAACAAATAAAGTAGTTCTATAGTAGAAAGAAACAACTGAAAAGTACTCTAATACTTCTAATGATTTCCCATTCAGTGTCAATGGTTTATTCCGAGAAACCTTCTTTAGTAAATTATCACTTTTGATTTGTATTTAGAACTAGTCAGCTATATATACGTGGATTTCAGTATGAACATCAACGTACAAGTCCAAGTACATTCATCTGAGGAATCTCAAAAAAAGAAAAGAAAACATACATTCTAAATTCCACTAATGAACAAAATCGATTCTGTATACAAACTTATAATGATATGACTTTATCGAAATAATCCATACAAGATACATCAATACAAACAAAGACTGACTGATCAAATTCAGTTCTGAATTATCAACAATACGATTATTTAGACCCCGTTTTCGATTTTCTATATAATACCATTTATCAATTCATTTCAAAGGGGGGGGGGTACAAATAAATTTCTTAAGACATTTATTATAATGATCGTTTCTATTCATCGTACACCCACCAAAATAAACAAACAAAAAGAAAACAACAGACATACATTATCCATAAAGAGAAAAGATCGAGAATAATGCCAGATGACATTTGTATATTAAATATAATAGTAAGTTTAACCATAGTAACTCAAAAGAAGATGACACTATTATTGTTAATTTTGGTTCACAAAAAATGTATTAAAGACCGAATTCATTCGCTTTTATTTTGTTTATTTCGAATATAAAAAAAGACTGTGGCCTATAATAATAGTAATAACCCAAATAGGATGAAACGCGAATCAAACTGGATTCCATTGCTAGTCACTATTCATCTTTGCTTACAATAGTAATAATAATGATAATAATGACAATAATAATTAACTGTTTCCACTGGAACAATAGTAAATTAACCCTTGATACTATTCAAGTAAAAATATACATATATCTTATCTATTGTATGCTAAGGTAAAATAGTCAATTATTGTCTTTTTTCGCGGGGGGGGGTTAGGGTGGGATGGGGTGGTGTTAATAATGAATTACTTTGATCTTTTATTGAATTCAATCGGCGATCAATTGAATATGGATATATTTGTCTGATTCAATAAAGAAAAAAGATCAATGTTTTTCATGTTTGATAAATGTAATTTATTAAAATAGAAATAAAAATGATTAATCCAAAATTACAGATATAAGCAGCCTCTGCATCAATAGGCCTTAAAATACATAAAGGAAAAAGCAAGATTCTCAAATACAACACGGAGAACTCCAAGTCAATTGCACTTGATGGAAAAGCTATGGAAGAGGTGGAAACATTCATCTACGTGGGAAGCATCATTGATGAAGAAGGAGGATCTGATGTAGACGTAAATGGGAGAATTAGAAAAGGAAGGGTCACATTCCTACAATTGAAGAACATATGGAACTTAAAGCAACTGTCTACTAATTTCAAAGTGAGAATCTTTAATATGAACGTCAAGACAGTTCTACTATACCGAGCTAAAAAGTGAAGAACTACTATAACCATTTTCAAGAAGGTACAAGTATTTATAAACAGTTGTCCACGCAAAATACTCAATATTCACTGACCGGATACTATCAGCAACACTGTTTTATGGGAGAGAACAAACCAGCTTCTATCTGAAGAAGAAATTAGGAAAAGACGCTGGAAGTGGATCGGACATACATTAAGGAAATCATCAAACTAAATCACGAGGCAAGCCGTAACTTGGAATCCTGAAGGGAAGAAGAAAAGAGGAAGGCAAAAGAACACATTGTGCCGGAAAATAGAAGCAGTTTGAGCTAATAAATATTCACTATTGAAATACACCATATATGCATGATATACTACTGTTTTATGTTTACGTTAGCTTATAAAATTTTGATAAACAGGTTTCGCCATCTATTGGTATCAACTGTAGAAGTATTAAAGATTGAAGTGTTTCTACATAGCTTTTAAATGTCTAGTAATACACAAAATTGATCGAGTCCAGGAATGGAATCTAAATGTTTGATGTTATATGGTTTTCACTGATTTGTTAACCAATATCAACGTTTAACAAAACAAAAATCTTCAAATTACATTATTCTTTACTAATCATTCAACTGTTAGAACTTCCTCATTCTCAGAAGGGGGTTTTGTGGAGATTTTAGTATTTTTATGTAGTTGAGATCATGAGTCAATTGAACCTAGACCAACATGGAAAACCTGAAAGTACTGGATGGCCATTTCCTTCTATTGTGGGACTCCTTAGCAGTGCGCATCCACGATCCCGCCTCACGAGATTCAAACCCAGCACCTATCAGTCTCGTGTGCGAGCGCTTAACCTCAAGACCACTGAGCTTGTCGGCATCCAACGGTGTTAATGTCTAATTTCAACCAATCCACGAAATTGAGCAATCTTCTACTATTGTCTTCAATGAGTTGATATCTTCCAACAGACTTTATTGAACTCTACTAGTTACTGCTTCTCACTAGAACTCTAGGAAATACCTCATGGAGCCAGTTACTAGTGAGTATATGATCATTATTATAAGAGGTTTTTGTGGAGATTTTGGTAATTTTATATAGTTGAGATCATGAGTCATTCTATCTAAATCTTTATGATTTCAACTGAACAAAAAGAACCTTCTCCATTTCTCTATAAACATAATAATCATTCTATAAATTACAAATAAATGAATTTTATACTTAGATCTTTGTTTTGTTTTGGAAAGTAAATTAGGTGGGATGCTTTTTGTCTTATTAATGTATAAAATGAATAATACAAGTGTATTGGAGACAAAAGTCTAAGTATACATTCATACGTCTGGAATAACTCATCATGAACATTATAACCGTTTACATTGCTGAGAGAAAAAAAAAATTAAAAATAAAACCACACAATGAATGGTATCGTCTTGATATTCAATAAATTACAGTAAATAATAATGGATCTAATCAGAGTGGAAAAGAACAAGAGACAATGTGTGTGTGTGTGTGTGTTCTAGGGTTGAAAGAGGGGGGGGGGAACTGAATGAGTTTACATTGATTTTTTTTAAAAGAAAAAACAATATGACACGAGTGTTTTTAATCCAATTTTCTTTATTACAATAAAGTAAGGTAACATTGTTTAAAATGATTTTACATTTGTCATTTATGTATATTGTATATTCATACTTTACTAATATTGGTAATAAAGATTCATCTACTTTACATATTCATAGTTCATTATTAGTATTATTACTGTTTCAGTATTGAATTTACAATTAACAGAATACATTCAAAGAAAACAAAGAAACTATTTAAAATATCACCTTTCTTATCCTTCTGGTCTTTCATTCTTATCTATATGTATGTAAATATATGTACACACACACACACAATACACCTTCGTTGGCCAACCCATTCCCCTACCACCACCACCACCACCACCACAAAAAACATTATTTACAAGTACATGTGTGAAGTATACAAATATAAAAACACAGAACAAACATTATCAGAAAGAAAATAAAACATTCATAGAACATTAAAATAAAAAGTAAGAAAATGTTTTTACAATATCACCTTTTTCTTTTCTCTATTAATAAAAGTCATATTGATAGTTTCATATTTAGATTGATCCCTTTATTTGTTTTATAATATAGTTTAATTTATTTATGTAAATTGTATAAGTTTAAATAACAATGTTTATTTATGAATATATATGGACGGTTCTTTTGAAGAACTATGATGTAAGGACGGCCCGTCGGTAAACTCTAGAAAACCCTAAGAAGCCCAGGAAAAGCCGCAGACATTCCATTCAATCACGGCTAGGGGAATGTTCTAGAAATGCCAACGTGGAGCTTCTCCATTGGATGGATTAGTTTGATACCTATGTGCTTATTGGTTGACCTAAATGATAATTTATTTTCAGCCAATAACTATAAATACACGAGATTTCTGTGCTATATTTTGACATTGTTCGGAGCAATAAACTTCCTGCTTACCAGTCTTTGTCTTCTCTCTTTTTGCGACGTTGTGGGTTCTATAGTTCAAGTAGTCAAGTAGTTCGCGGCATATTAAGAATCAAGGCTCTAGATACTTACTTACTTACTTACGCATGTTACTCCCAATAGAGCATAGACCGCAGACCAGCATTGTTTAAGCCATTCTGTCCTGAGCCTTCCTTTATAGTTCTATCCAAATCTTGTTCATTCTTCTCATGTCTGTCTCCATTTCTCGGCGTAATGTGTTCTTTAGTTTTCCTCTTTTCCTTTGACCTTCAGGATTGCATGTGAAGACATGACTTTTGACGCAGTTGAGTGATTTCCTCAATGTGTATACTATGTAATCCCAGCATTTCCTCCTGAATTCTACCTCCGCTGAAATCTGGTTTGTTCTCTCTCACAGTAGAATGTTGCTAATAGTGTCTGTCCAACGGATCTGAATTATCTTGTGTAGACAACTGTTAATAATCACCTGTATCTTCTGGATAATTGCTTTCGTAGTTCTCCACGTCTCCGCCCCACACAGTAGAACTGTCTTCACATTTGTATTGAAAATTCTGATGTTGGTGTTGCATGACAGATAGTTGTTTTGAGTTCCAGATGTTCTTCATTTGTAAATATGCTGCTCTTGATTTGTCGATCCTCGCCCTCACATCTGCATCATATCCACCGTGTTCATCAATGACGCTGCCCAGATATGTAAAGTTTTCCACATCCTCCAAAGCTTCTCCGTCATGTGTAATTTGATTGGTGCAAGTTGTATTGTATTGGAGAATCTTGGTTTTCCCTTTGTTTATATTGAGACCTACTGGTGCTGAGGCTGTTACTACACTGGTCGTCTTCTCCTGCATTATTTTTGCTTTTGTGATAGAAGATCCAGATCATCTGCGAAGTTTAAATCGTCCAGCTGAATCCTGCCTGTCCACTGTATCCCGTGCTTCCCGTCAAATGTTGACGTCTTCAAGATGCAGTTAATCACCAAGAGAAAGAAAAAGGGTGAGAGTAAGCAACCTTGCCTAACACCGGTCTTAACTTCCAATGAGTCGGTGAGTTGTCCTCCATGTACGATTTTACAGTTTAATGCATCATTAGAATTCCGTACGATGTTAACTCAGCGAATATTTCAGTAGCAATAAAGTATTAATTTTTAAAGTAGATAACACTACAATTAATCAGTTATAACTGTTGAAAGAGAAATAATTTACTTTATCACTTTTCTTTCTCTGTACTGTTGTAATGTTTGCTACTTATATCGACAGACATAAGTCGTATGTAACATCAACCGAAAGTAAAAAACCCTATCAGTAGAAGGTTACGAAGATCAAGTTGAAGACAATAGAAAAGGTAATAGAAATAAATTACAAGCTAGAAGAGTCATATAGAATATAGAGTATACTTGATGGAAATTTACAAATGAAGTATTCAATATATAGTTCACATACTTTATCAAAACATTATCCCCACCTATATTCTAATTCATTACACAACAACCGAATAAGGACAAAAATTTCATTCATTTAAAGAATGTTTATTATTGACTATGTTCAAGAATAAATAATAGTTGAGATCATTAGTCAATTGAACCTAGACCAACATGGAAAACCTGAAAGTACTGGATGGCCGTTTAGTCCTATAGTGGGACTCCTCAACAGTGCGCATAAACGATCCTGCCTCATCAGATTCTAATCCAAGACCTATCAGTCTCGTGTGCGAGTGCTTAACCTCTAGACCACTGAGCTTGCCGGCATCCAACGGTGTTAAAGTCTAACTTCAACCAATCCACGAAATTGAGCAATCTTCTACTATTGTCTTCAATGATTTGATATCTTCCAACAGACCTGATAGAACTCCACTGACTACTGCTTCTCACTAGAACTCCAGGAAATACCTCTTGAAGTCAGTCACTAGCGAGCATATGTTGATTATTATTAGAATAAAAAAAGAAACAAAACTTGACAAGTAAAAGTTACTTTCAACTTTTCTTTTTTCTTTTTTCTTTTTTTTTTGCGTGCATTATTTGACAGAATTACAATATAGAATTACATAAATAATAAATTTTGTCTTAAAGATTATTCTACAATGATAATGAACTTTAATTCATTTTGACATCTATAGACAGTTATTTATTTATTCATTAATTATATGATTGTAACTTGTCTCATAAGTTATATGTCATGATGATAAGTTTTTCTTCCTGGATGTTTCTGTTACGCCTCTTTTTTTTCCTTGTCTTCTTCTTCTTCTTTGCCCTATCACTTATATCTATTCACATCTTTTCCCCCTTGAATTATACTAGTTACCCCACCCTACCCCAGCCTACCCTACCCCCCTTGCTCCCACTCAACTACATTTAGTTTATAGTTGATATTTTGCTCTTGTTTTATTTTTCTCGTGAGCAAAATTAACAAGTAATCTTATTACTCCCTTTTTTTATTGTTTTTTCTTCTCATTCGATAGAACTGAAGAACTGAAGAAGAAACTATGCATATATATACGATTGTATGGAATAGAACGAACCAAGAAAAGAAAACAAGTTAAATAAATCAAGATACCTATCAACCAAAAAAAAAGAAAAAAAACTATCGTCATCATGAATAAGGATAACAGGTATGAATGATACAGTGTATATATATATATATATACTAATCTGGGTATATCAATCTGTTTTGTTTCTTTATTTATACTAAACTGCGTGTTTTAAAGACAAAAAATAGTTTCTTGAACTTGGTTATTATAAATCTCTATTTCATCTATCCATCTATCTATCTATCTATAGATAGATAAATACATAGTTTCCTTAAAAAGTATGTCTTCTATTCATTTCTTGCCCCCCCCCCGTTTACACTGTCACTCATTCTAACTTGTTCATTCCTATTTTTTGGATTCATTTTGAAAAGAAAAATAGAAATGGCATGAAAGATTGATAAGTTTTGTACATCTTAAGCATAGGAAAAAGAAAAAAAAGAAGAAAAGAATGAATTACTGACATTCTTCTTCTTCTTTTTATTCTTCTACGAAGTTGGATACAAATTGGGATATGTATATATACATATATACATTTATCAACTAGTCGTTCATTTTGTACTGCAATCCTCTTTTCTTAAAATTAAGTTTTTAACAAGAAACATTATTGTTACTCTAGACAGGATTCATTTGATAGACAGTATATCAAATAAGCTATAAAAAGAAATAGTAGTATGATTACAAGCATGGTAAGCAAAGATTGACAGTGACTGGCAGAAGAATCCAGAACGCGCGTTTCGTTATGAGTCCTGATAGCCACTTGCTTGTGCAATAAAGTGAAGTTGAAATTTACTTAGTATTGTTTGTTTGGATCTTCCCATTGATGTTTTTAGGACTGCAACTGGTCGTATGGGAAGGTCCAAACAAACAATACTAAGTAAGCAGTATGATAAGTTCATACAAAATTTATTTATATAAATAGAATGAAATTGCTGAATCAAATTTTAAATATTTCTGGTGTGATTCTTTGTGAACTAGTTTTCCCGTTGGAACTGTAGTTCCTATCATTCTATTTTACAGTTATAAAGTATCAATAAAATATTTCAGTTACAACTGACCTCTTGTAGGATTAAGATCTTGGCTAATCGAGTAAACAGTCACGACATTCATTATTGCTCACTGATCAACTAATGCTGTTTTTTATACGCATTAAAATCTGTCTACTTAATAGAAGGATAAACATGAATATTGCTAGTTTGTTAAACAAAAGAAAGGAGAAGGTTAAATTAAATAAAAAGTGGCTGTCAGGACTCAGTAATTGAGTGGATATCAAGATGGAGTTTGAAGCGAATAGTACTGGGTTCAAGTCCCAGAGTTAACATCAACTGTGAGATGCAGGTATATTCAGCTGAACAGTCCCAAATAGGACAAAACGCGCGTTAAACTGGTTTCCACTGTTAGCGACTATCCATCTTTGCTTATAATGCTGGTGATTTAAGGCTATATCGAGGCAATACGCATAATGTGAACAATATTGGCAGTTTGATTGTATTAGAACCTGACTGTTAATACTATATGACAGAAAGTATTTGTTACTCGACCTTCTTAATAAATACATCCTGCTAAACGGTCAATGTGGAGGCAAAAGACAAACTCCATCTGCCAAATAATAATAATACAACTAATCTATATTTATAAGGTGTCAGAATGAATTAGATGTGTTGATTGGAGATAACCTGTAACAACTTACGTTACTTGCTTATCATATTTACTTCAAATTTTCATTTAACCTATGAATCACACAGTCATTTACATTATGAATTCCAGTCAGTAGATTAGATTACTCAGATCGCTGAATAAAAATTGTACATTAAACAATTTAAGAGATTAGTTTATTGATAATTGAACTACATTTATATGTTATATCGATTGTTTGGGTGCCCTGTTAATATATGACGTCAGAGAGGAGTAAATTATCGATATGATATAATAACACACAATAGCCGTATGAGCATTCTTAAGTCCTGCTATCTGCCTAGCCCAGACAATTAAGTCCACAGCACCAATAACAATTTCTGTGGTATGAATGATTATATTTCAAACATACTGAGTTTATATACCAAACAAACTGATCACATTGTACCATAAAATAGAAAATAATATTTGTACAAGATTTAGCCAAATGTGGTTGTGAATAAGGGGAACAGTAATTAGCAGACTGGGAATAACTCAGGACTGGTAAATCGTATAATTATAGTCTATAGGTCAAAATAAAGCTGATAATAAGAGGGACACGAATATGAATAGTTAAGTTACTTAAAAATTATACAGTAGGAAATGCACATATCACATTGGTTCATAAATAGTCCTCAGAGTTACCATTCATAATTCTCTTCGGGATATAACAGATGGGATATCTCATTAGTGTGCATACAGGATACTAACAGAGATTTAAACCATAATCTTTAATATCGCACATAGACGTTTAACTTCTAGACCACTAGGCTGGAATGCGATGAGTTACGTGTCTAAATTTAATCCATTCGCGATAATGAGGAAGACTGCAGCCTGGGAAGAGGTTTTATACTACGATAAAATAGCTGTTTAATGCTTTCTCGTTATAACTGGTGGTTTAGGCAAAGTTAGAATATCAAACTCCTAAGTGCTGAGTCAGATAAATTAGGAATCAGAATCACTTATCAACACACCATGTTAAAAGCTGAACTATTGGACGGTTCTGTTAATTGAACTTTCACAGCAAGAGCCGAATTTCCTGAGTTCGATCTCTGGCAAGGTCGTGGAGACGTACTGTCCAGGGGATGCTGAGAATTAATTTCCAACAGAATAAATTTGCACATACTCTTTCGGGGGAAACGAATGAATTAAATAGTTGAGTGTAAGTCACACTGTCCTGAGTAAATGTAATTCATAATAAATTAATATATGGATGAATGACAAATGTATTTAATAATGTTTATCTTTAAATTCATTTAGTATTGTTTGTTTGAAACTTCCCATTGATGTTTAGGATTGCAACTGGTCAGTCTCTTATTGGTATATGTGCATACTGTGCGTATTGCCTCGATATTGCCTTAATTCACAAGCATTGTAAGCAAAGATGGACTGACCAGTTGCAGTATTAAACATCAATGAGAAGATTCAAATAAACAATACTAAATGAATTTAAACCCCACCCCATTACACAAGAAAGCGGCTATCAGGACTCAGTAACTAAGTGGATAACGCGATGGCGTTTGAAGAGAAATATACTGGGTTCGAGTTCCACAGTGAACATCAACTCTGAGATGCAGGTACATCCAGCTGACGAGCTCCAAATAGGACAAAACGCGCGTCAAACTGGATTCCACAGCTAGCCACTATTCATCTTTGCTTACAATGTTTATCTTTGTCTGAACTAACAGAAAAATAAATCTAACTTAATGACGCGAACAATGAATGAGCATCAGGAAAATATAAGAGATAACACAGTTTCAATGTCTTCCTCAACATAGGAAGTCGACGGTAGTCCCAGTCTTAGATTATTCATGTAGTTAATAAAGCTCTCTGAAATGTTTGATCCAATTAAAAAGAGCTGTTTACTAAAATGTATTATCTCAGTTTATTGCTCTAATAATTTCATTACCTCTTTTAGAGTTTATCCTTACTTACTTACTTACGCCTGCTACTCCGAGTGAAGCATAGATCACCGACCGGCAATCTCCAACCCACTCTGTCCTGGGACTTCCTTTCTAGTTCTATCCAATTTTTGTTCATTATTTTCATATCTGTCTCCATTTCTCAGAATAATGTGTTATTTGGTCTTCCTGTTCTCCTTTGGCCTTCCAGATCCCATGTGAGGACTTGTCTTTTGACGCAATTGGGCGATTTCCTTAATATATGTCCTATGCACTTCCAGTGCTTCTTCCTGATTTTTTCCTCCACTAGAATCTGGTTTGTTCTCTCTCACAGTAGAATGTTGCTGATAGTGTCTGATCAATGGATCCGAAGTATTTTGCATAGATAACTGTCAATAAACGCCTGTATCTTCTGGATGATGCCTTTCGTATTTCTTCAGGTTTCCGCCCCATACAGTAGGACTGTCTTGACATTTGTATTGAAAATTCTGATCTTGGTGTCGGTTGACATTTGTTCTAAGTTCCAGATGTTTTTCAGTTGTAAATATTCTGCTCTTAGAATTTATCCTAACTTTCAACAAAACTTTGATGACTTATTGACTAAATAGACTACATATACAAATTACTGGACTATATATAAGTCTATTCACTGCTATGTTGACAGTTTCTACCATTATTCAAAAAAATCCCTAGTGTTTCTGTTTTCGTTTTTTTTTCATCTTAGTAAATGAGCCAAAATAAGAGACTTTAAATGAACATCAAGTCTGGACGTCAATTTATCCTGTCGTAATTAGTTCGGTTTTTCTATTTTGTCTTCTATTTACTTTGAATGAAAATCATTTACAATGAATACTATCCACATGCAATAAATAACGGAACCTAATACATGTCAGTAAAGTTTCCATAGAAAATTGCGTGAGTTTCAGTTCTTTTCTTTTTGTCATATGAAAAAAAAGTACCACCCTTTAGAAGTTAGTCATCAACTGTATTGTTATATAGATATATACATCTATATTGTTTTAGAAAAATATGTATATATACCTAACAGATTGACTATTTTGTTTCTAATCTCAAACCATAACCTATGAAAGTCCTCATCAAAATCATGCTGAGAGTAAGTAAGTAAGTAAGTAAGTAAGTAAATGTTCATGCTAACATATCTATACATGTTTATAAATACCAAAAAATAGCCCCTCCCCCTAATACATTCTAATCATATTGTCTATGTTTAATGGAATACTTATTTGAAATGAACCATTAAAAGTTACCACCCCCCCTCTGCCCTCGCCAAAAAAATGTATTAGAATATTATTGTCGAACTGTCAATAGTCATATTCAATAAACACTTTTTCCCTTTTGAAACAATAATGTATCATGTACTCATTTGTAGAAATTTTAACACGCATATTCTCTTAAATATAAACACTTATACAGTTTGTACTATTATTCATATTCTTCAACAAAAGCAGAAGCATTAAGATATGAACACTATCAAAGTGAATAGTTACACTTTTACATTTACTTCATTTTGTTTTCTCAATCTTTTGAGATAGTGTGAAAACACAATTATCATTTTTTTTCTCTTTTCTTTTTTGCTTTTCTTTTTTGCTTTACTTTATCTTATTAGGAAGATAATGATGATGCCAAAATGTGTGGAGAAGGTTAAAGACAACAAAACCGTTACTACTATCAACTATAGATTATTGTCTTATATTAGCGTTCGTCTATGTATATCTACGTTAATATTCATAATGAATAGAAAGAAATAATTTATAGTCTCTTTCTTAGTTCAAATTGATAGAAAATGTTTTTTTATTTACTATTTTGTTAAAGTATTTCATGAAAAAGATTTATTTTATTCTGCCAATATAACTCCAATATAACTCCGTCTGTAGCTCTTCTAGAGTTACTGCCGGTACCAAGCCCGGGTGAAGGAGAAGAATTGGCATCCTGTAGAAAACTAACTCGCTAAAAAAACGCTAACCAGAAAAATTAATTCAAACCATTCGAACTCTGCTCTGGGAGTTGAAGAAAGAATTATGACGCCTCATGATGAAAGCGGAAATTGTTCGGAAGTCACGAGGACGATGCTCCTTCTAACAACCAGAGCAACACTAATTCTAGGTACATGGAACGTCCGAACAATGTAGGAGACAGAATATAACAACTTGAAATTGTATCTTTCAAAGATTTGATTCAAAATAGGTATACGAATCCATATATAAATGAGTGTATTTTCGACTAAAGTCGTCATCATGTTTTGAGGTTAATAAATCTTTTTTTGTAACCAGTCTTCATGTTCTTACTTTCGGGTCGTGAAAATAGCGGTGGTTCCTTGTTTCTCACATAAAAGTCAGCAAAGATCCTGTATAATAATGTTATGTTCAATCGAGAAGATTTATCATTCTTAACATTTATCTAGTTGGATTTATTACATCATATAAACTAACTTTATATAGTTTATAACTTCATATTTGAATTAACTTAGTATTGTTTGTTTGAATCTTCCCATTGATGTTTAGGACTGCAACTGGTCAGTCTCTTATTGACTATATGTACATACTGTGCGTATTGCCTCGATATTGCCTTAATTCACAAGCATTATAAGCAAAGATGGATAGTGGTTAACAGTGGAATCCACGACGCGTGTTTCATCTTATTTAGGACTCATCAGCTGGATATACCTGCATCTGAGAGTTGATGGGAAGATTCAAACAAAAAAATACTAAGTGAATTCAAACTTCACCCCATTGCATAAGCAAGTGGTTATCAGGACTGGATTCGAATCCTGGAGTGAACATCAACTCCAGGATGCAGGCACGTCTAGTTAATGAGTCCTAAGTAGGATGAAACGCTCATCCTGGATTCCATTGTTAGCTCTTATCCATCTCTATTTTTAATTGAATTTCAAAAAAAAAAAAAGATTTAACCCACAGTAATTAAACCTACTATATTTAACGGGTTTATAATTTTTTTTTAATACCATAAATGAAATCAAGAATGTTTGATCCTATAATTACTTGATTTTTATCGATTCTTCAAACATAATCAAGTGGTTATTTAGTTAATTCAATCATGTTCAATCATTGTAGTAATAATCACTGTTCATCTTTGATTTTTGATTAATCTATGAAGATTAAGATCGATATCAGTAAAGTTTCCTTCTGTTTATTATATAAACAAGAAAGATTGAATCCCATTTCCAAGAGTAGCAATGGGATATATAAAACGTTCCAGTTGATGTTATCTTAGTTTTCTAATCTTCAAAATAAAACAAAGATTTTATAAAATAAAAGGAAAGGGAAACTATTGAAAGGACAACAAAATATGTTGGGGGACAAAATCAGACTCACACGTCTTCGTCGTGCTTCCCCGATCATGGGACTGTTTCCATGAGCTAACGTGAGCGGTTAATCGTGGGCGGTGGAGATCGGCCTAATCAATCAATCTATCAATACCCAAAAAACGATTACGAATGCTACACCGAGTCATTGCATAACTATTAAGGGTTCAAAAAGAGAGGTAAAATAAAAAAGAGTCTGCCCAAATAAAAACAAAAATAAAAAAAGAATAAAAAGGGTTCTGTGTGAGTGTTATGTAATGGTTCTGCGTAAGCAGTGCAAAAATAGCTATCTCACCCCAGTAGTTGTGCAGTGATTCGATGTAGCACTCTTCTCCAGAAGGGCCTACTAGGCTTCACCATTCTATATGGCTGGAAGGAGTACCATCAAGAAAAATAACAAAAAAAAAAAACTCAACTTGACAAAAGTAGATTGAATCAATGAACATTGAATATAGTAATTTTATTCTAGACTATAAATTCTCAAAGGTATACATTCATGACCTTCATCCAAGAAGTAATTCAATATTACATTAGTTTCTAGACCATCAACGTTGATAATCTATGTCGACTGATTGGAGGCCTACTCGAGTTAGATGAGAATGGTGTAACGAACAAGCTAACTTTCAAGTCATACCTCGCGGTCAGCATACAACGTGGATTACCCTATTCGACGTATTAAAGTACTATGTCTGATTTGAAGACTGTATGACACAAAGAGCATGATTACGTAAATATGTTAGTAAGAATGAGGACAGAGGTTTTAATGAGACCACCACCTCATGGGCCACTCCATGGCGTATGACTTTAATAGGGATCAATGATCTGTTCGATATTCAGTGACCCAACTCCCGGATGATTTGGCTAAGACTCAGTGATATTTCACTGCTCCTACAAGCCAAACTATATTCTATTTAATATTCCTTTACTTACCATTTGATTTTTCGTTCAGTACTCAATTTTACTCTTAGTCGATTCCTTCACTCTTTCACTATTCTTATCTTATTATCTACTTGTATTTGTGTTGTAGGGTTTTTTCCGCCTCCTTCCTTTTTTTGTTTTTCGTTCTATCCTTCTTGTCCTGTTTTTGTTTTTCTTTAAAAAAACTACAGGAAACATTAAAATAAAATGAGGCAAGATAGTGTAAAACTAGTTGAGTATTAGTAGTGATTGATTGGTTTGTATTATAACGATCAACCTCTCTAGGATCATTCATAGAGATGATTATTTTTTGTAGTGATTAGGTGTATCCGTTTGTTTACTTACCCTATAATACATCTATGCCTTATTAAGTGTAAGTGTGTGGTGAAGAAGAGAAATAAATTCAGGAAATTCTTAATGTATGGTCCATGTTTCACTTCAATATGTTTCCAGTTAATTTTTGTTGTTGTTGGCTAATCCTCTTACCTTTAAAATAAACAGGAATGAATGTATGCCTATGTTTAACAACATAGATGTAGTCATTGAAAAAATTGTCCTTATAATACATTGATAATCTAGAAAGATAATATCTTCATCACCATCATCACCATCTAACATCAACTTTATTATCATTATTTTTCATCTTCATCAACCATCACCATCAACGTCATCATCATCATCGTCTTTATTACCCCCTTTACTACACAATGAAAATGATTTAGAATTTGTCCAATCATAATACAACGGTACAATGAGTTTGCTTAAATAATAATAGATACTGAAGGCGCGGGTCTTGAATTTTGTTACCTAAACTAAAGAAAAGATTGTTTAACACACACATATACACATACATACATACACACGTGTAGTTAATACTGTTGTTTACCTGAGGAAGAAGAAGAAGAAACAAAAACTAGAAACAAGGGAAGAACCAGTATAGGAACAAGAAATTTTCTGCCAAGTGTATAAAAATCTTAGATGTAAATTATTGATAAACCCAAATGCTGCCGATGATGACGACTATTTTCTGGAGAAAAAACACACACAAACACACATCTTCCCCCCCTTGTTTTATAGTGTTGTTTATTTAACAAAAAAAAACACAGAAGGAAAAAATTACTGAGGCGATAGTCTAGGCTGATAAAGATCAGTATATCGAAATTCTCACCATGTGTATATTGATGTTAATACATACATCTCTTTTCACAGTTGTATCCTAGTCGATGTGAATAAACACACACCCACACACACACACACACGCACGCATGCATAGATATATTGATGCAGAACTAATAACTGTGTAATATATGAAGGAGATTTTTTTCGCTGTCGACATACCCTCATGGATTATTTATTTAGTCAAGGTGATTTATCAAAACCCGTATATGTTTTATTAAAAGTCTATAACAGAAGAACTGTAACATTGTAGATTGGTCTTATTATTTTAAAAAAAAAATTTTTTTCTGTGGTCAGCAAATAAATTTCAATGTGTCGTTTATTCCTTTTCATTACAATTACTGTATCATTTATGGTCTGGTTTAAGGAGGAAACCAATAAAAAAATGGAGACAATGACAATATTTCTGATCAGTATACATCTAAGTAAGCTGTTGTTTCACTTCTTTTTTATATGTAGAAAACGCTATACCTACCTTTTCAACGTCCAAAAACAAAGTTTTCAATCATTTTACAGGGATTGCAAATATAAAAGAAAATAAAAAACACAACGGAAACTAAGCTTAATTTATCCTTTTAAACAAGCAAGCAAACAAACAAACAAACAAGAGATTGAAGGGGATTGGTTAAAGGTAGACATTAACACCGTTGGACGCCGGATCAGTGGTCGATCGGTTAAGTGCCCTGGCACGATACTGGTGGGTCCTAGGTTCGAGTCTTGCGAGTACGGGATCATGGATGCGCATTGCTGGGGAGTCCCATAATAAGACAAAACGGTCGTCCAGTGCTTCTAGATTTTCCATGATGGTCTAGCTTCAACTGACTCATGATTTAAACTATGAAAGATTGAAGGGAGTTTTAAAGTATGGAAAATATGACACAATCTCCTGTAGTATAATTATAATATTTAATAACAAGTACAAGTACAAGTAATTTTGTTTGGATGTATTCAATTATGACACTTGTTTTCAGGTTCGTTACATTATTGGATCAAGCTTTCATACATTTTGAAATTTTTAAAAAAATGTTACGGTTTAGGATTGTATTCAAAGATGATGTAATTCATAGAGTTGTTCGAAATTTCAAACAAGCTGTGACCAGTGGAGTTCAATCCATGTAGAGATAGGTATCTAACAAACAATATTAAATGAATTTAAACTTCACCCCATCATACAAGCAAATGGCTGTCAGGACTCAGTGGACGAGTGGATGACGCGATGGAGTTTGAAGAGAAAGGTACTGGGTTCGAGTTCCAGAGTGAACATCAACTCTGAGATGCAGGTACATCCAGCTGATGAGTCCTAAATAGGATGAAACGCGCATCAAACTGGATTCCAGTGGTAGTCACTATCCATCTCTGCTTACAGTACTAAGTGAATTTAAATCTTCATTGATTTCTGAATAAATAATTACATGTCCATTGTCTTCAGTTTATAATCTATTAAAAAAACCCAGTTGAATAGTATTGTATTGTTTATTTGAATCTTCCCATTAATATTTAGGATTGTAATTGGTCAGCTAAGGGGATAATGCGATGGAGTTTGCAGCGAACAATACTGGATTCGAGTCCTTAAGTGAACATCAACTTTGGGATGTAGGCATATCTAGTTGACGAGTGCCAAATAGGACGAAACACTCACCCTAGATTCTACTGCTAGCCACCATCCATCTTTGTTCAATTGAATGAATCTCGTTCCCTACGCCAAGTTTATCTGTTCTCATATAGAATTTTCATTTTAGAAGAAAAAAAAGAATGAATTCACTAATTATTCTTTAATATTTCTGTTAATTGTGTAAATTCTATTGTATTTACTTGGTTAGTAATGAATTAAGACACGCACAGGCGTAAGTAAGTAAGTATATATAAAGATGAATAATGAGTTAGTCTAATGAATGAATAAAAGAATTGAATGAAATAAAATGGATAAATCAAATAGAAGGGACAAAATAGATTGGACTTTCAAAAGTTCTTTCTATCATTATCAATGGAAATGGTACTTTAATAAGAAAATTGAAAGAATTTCTTATTCATATATGAGTAGATAATACATGGGAAGTATTCGTTATTCATGGTAACTTAATAAACTGTAACGTCTCAAGGATATAAGGGATTGAATGTAGGATCTTTGATCTTATGAATGATTGCTTAACCTTTAGATCATCAAATCAGGATTCAGTAGTGTATATGTTTAACTTTAGTCAATTTACGACATTTCTCTACCATCTTCTATTGACTTCAGTGAATAATTGTCTCACACATTACAGGGTTAGACTCTACTAGTCACAACTTCTAACAAGAACTGCTAGAATTATATCAAGATGATAGGGACTACTGACAACAGGAGAATTTAGCGATCTACACAAAATATGCATATCAGTGATAATGTATAAGTTAGTCAGTTAATTACAAATAATGTAAAATATAACACAGCTTTGAATTGGCTTGCAACCCAGTTGTTCACATCAGTTCAACACGGGTGTCGTAATAGTGGTGTTACAACTGAGAAAATTTGGTATTTCCTACTAGAAACTGTGAATTGTACGATGCAAGTAAGAACACAAAGACAATAGATGTAGATTCATTTGACACGGAAGAATTAATCAAAATAATATCTGAATACATAAATTTTAAATGTTTTATTTACAGTCAGATTGGTGTGAACTGAACTCTGTATCATTTCAAATTAATTATTCAATAACTTGTATGAATACAATGTTACAATAGTATTTAATTAAACGGCTATGACAAAAAATATTCGACATTAACAGCGTTGGATGGCGATTCGGTGGTCTAGAGGTTAAGCGTTCGCGCGAGAGATCATAGGTCCTGGGTTCGAGTCCCAATAATGTATGAGGAATAGTCTATGCGCACAGCTGAGGAGTCCTACACTGAGACAAGATGGCCGTTCAAGTTTTCCATGGTGGCCTAGCTTAGATGGACTCATGAATTCAACTATTAAATAGAACTAAATTTTCAAATCATGAAATTAATACGTTAAATGTGATAACACGTCATTACTTCCTTGCTTACGCCTGTTACCCCTCGTGGAGAAGCATAGCCCGCCCACCAGCATTCTTCATCCCGTCTTGTCCTGGGAAATTTTTCCAGTTAACATTTATCCTTTTCATATCTGCTTGTATTTCCCGGTGTAATGTGTTCTTTGGTCTTCTTCATTTCCGTTTACCTTCAGGATTCCAGATTAGGGCTTGCCTCTTGATGAAGTTTGTCGATTCCCGTAATATATATCCTATGCACTTCCAACGTCTTTTCCTAATTTGGATGGAAACTGGTTTGTCTTATCTCACAGCAGGCTATCGCAGATGGTATCCGGTTAACTAACATTTAATATTTTGCGTACTTTTTAATGATGATTGTAGTGGTTTTCCAAATTTCAGCTCCTCACAATAGAACTGTAGAGCCTTAAAAATATGTAGCTGATACATAAAGAACTCAGAAAAAGGCTGTGTGTGACTGGACTCAAGTAATTGTCTATTTGGTTCCGTGGTTATACTCCCAGGTGTCAAAGACTAATATTAATCCGGTTTTCTTCCACGATACCTCAAGAAGTATCCTTTGATAGTGTTAGCAGCCAGAAAGTGAAAACAACCTTTTTAACTTTAACAGTATTCAAGATTACCTTCTTCACTACTAGTTGAAATTAAAAATACAAATCATTATTTACCAATTCAGTGATTCAAGAGTAATTCACTCGCTCCTAAACCTGAAAGTTCTGAATTTAGTCTATAGGGATGTTATAAGCAACCATTACAAATCGGTGTCAAATGAAAACAAACAGAACTGTATACTGCTATTTGGCATTTGATATTTATCTATATATTGTTATTCTATAATGGAAACAATCTCCGAAATTCATAATCTCTAACTTTACTATCCTCTACTATTAACTCATTTTCAAGTCAAACAAAAAAATATTGATAAAGTTGTCGTATTAGTATGTAGTATATTCAATTCGAAATTCTCTTTTATACACTAAACTTATTAAAATACTTAACATTAGTAGATTTTTCAACATTCTCACAAGAGACCAAAGGTGCTGGGTTCGAATCCTGCAGGTAGGATCGTTGATAAGTACAACTGAGAAGTCCCATACTAGGATGAAACGGCCATCCAATGCTTTTAGGTTTTTCATGGTGGTCTAGCTTTAATTGACTCATCAATTCAATTACTAAATTTACTCAAAAGTTTGAATAAGTTAATTACATGTTTTCGTAAATACATATCAATATTTTTATGTAGTTGAAATCATGAGTCAATTGAAGCTAGACCACCATGAAAAACCTGGATGCCGGCTCAGTGGACTTGAGCTTAAGCGCTCGCACACGAGACTGATAAGCCCTGGGTTCAAATCTAGCGAAGCGGGATCACGGATGCACATTGCTGAGGAGTCCCACAATATGACGAAATGGCCGTCCAATGCTTCCAGGTTTTCCATGGTGGTCTAGCTTCAATTGATTCATGATTTCAACTACATAAAATTACTAAAAACCTCCACAAAATCTCCTTCTGACATATCAGTATGTTATATTACCTGTTTTAGTGCTTATGTGTCTGAATGTAAATATATATGTATAGTTATCAGAAGGGGTTTTTTGTGGGGATTTAATATTTTCATAGTTGAAAGCTTTCAACTATGAAAATATTAAATCCCCACAAAAAACCCTTTCTGATAATAATAATCATATGTTCACTAGTGATTGACTTCGAGAGGTAAATCCAGGAGTTCTAGTGAGAAGCAGTGACCAGTGGAGTTCAAGCTACATCTGTTGTGAGATAGAAACTCACTAAAGTCAATTGGTGAATGGTTGCTCAAACTTCGTGGATTGTTTGAAGTTAGACATTAACACCATCAGATGCTGGCTCAGTGGTCTATCAGTTAAGTGCTCTGGAGCGAGACTGGTAGGTTCGAATCTCGCAAAGCGTGATTGTGGATGCGCACTGCTGAGGAGTCACATAATAGGACGAAACGACCATGAAGCAATGCTTTCAGGTTTACCCTGGTGGTCTAACTTCAATTGACTCATGATTTCAACTATGAAAATATATGTATAGACTATTTGACACAATTAATTCACTTTTCGATTCATTCCTATTAGTATACATTGTAAAACAAGAATTATTTATTCAGTTAGATATATGAATATATTTAGACAATTAAAAATGACTACTTAAAATGCTTCTAATAATGATAATAATTACCCCTTAAGGCCATGACTATGATAAATTATTTAGTTTTCTCTTTCTATAGGACATTTAGGTGTGCTTTTGTTTTCTCTTTTTTCTTTTTTTTGAGTTTGCAGAATACAGAAAGAGAGAGAGAGAGTAATATGTAACAGAAGATGATGATGAGGAGGAGGAGAAGGAGGAGGAGGAGGATGAAGAAGAAGAAGTGGAGGACAAAAGAATGAATGAGATAAATGCATCACTTAATCATATCACTTAGTTAATTCTATTTACACATTACATATATACATAAATATGATCTGAATCCATTAAGTGTTTGACAGGTTGACCTTTCAATTAAAACATACTTGTTTGTATAGTATGGACATTAGTATTCTACTCAACTG
The DNA here is from genome assembly GCA_944470415.2 of Schistosoma rodhaini. Taxonomy (NCBI): domain Eukaryota; kingdom Metazoa; phylum Platyhelminthes; class Trematoda; order Strigeidida; family Schistosomatidae; genus Schistosoma; species Schistosoma rodhaini. Next base: position 81,338,156 of record OX104036.1, read on the forward strand.
TGACTATTATTATTATTATTATTATTATTATTATTATTACTATTGTGTGTTGAGTATAGAGAGGATAAAGTGATTTTTTCTTTTTTGAGCTGATATTATGACTGTCATTTAACTTTGGAAGATTCCTTTAATTAAAATGAACATGGGGTGACACAATAAAGGAAAGTAAATAATGACATAGAAGAATTTCAACAACAACAAAAAAAGAAGAAAACAAACAACTTGTCACTATTCATTGTGAAACAATAATGAAGATTAAATTCATTTAGTATTGTTTGTTTGAATCCTCAGGTACATCCAACTGACCAGTCCGAAATAGGACGAAACGCGCATCAAACTGGATTCCACTGCTAGTCACTATTCATCTTTATTTACAATGCTTGTGAATTAAGGCCATATCGAAGCAATACGCATAGTATGTACATATGGCAAATAAGAAACTGACCAGTTGCAGTCCTAAACATCAATGAGAAGATTCAAACAAACAATACTAATTGAATTTAAGCTTCATCCCATTGTACAAGCAAGTGACTATCAGGACTCAGTGGACGAGTGGATAACGCGATGGAGTTTGAAGTGAAAGATACTGTGTTCAAGTCACAGAGTGAACATCAACTGTGAGATGCAGGTACATCCAGCAGACGAGTCCCAAATAGGACGAAACGCTCGTCCTGCATTCCACTGCCAGTCACTATCCATCTTTGCTTACAATAATGAAGATTATTCCTTTTTATTATGAATAAGACAAAAAACAAAAACTACATAGAAATTCTGTGATGTGGATAGTGGCTATTGGTGGGATACAGGATGTATGTTACATTCTATTTGAGACCTGTCAGCTGAACGTGTTTGAACTTCAGTGTCAATGCCAACATCATGACTGAAAGTCAGTGTATTTAGATTCAAAAAATAACTGGTAGTCAATATATAACCTTGATTAGTGTGCTTATGAATTAATAACAATATTGAGGTAATTTACACAGGTTCTACATATGACAAAAGAGATTGGATAATCACAACCCTTAACATCAACGATGGAAAGATTCAAAAAGTCCCCATAAACGATTTAAAAGTGTGTGATAACAAACAGTTGATTGATTAATAAGTTATGACCAATATCATGGTAATAATTAGATTTTATCGATTAAATTGCAATTTGGTCACTAGTATGAGTGACTCGATATTATGCTTATTATGTTGAGGTGTTAAGTAGTTGGAGTTAGTCAGCAGGATATTTGTCACTATGGCATACCTAATATACTGATGCAACCAAATGGTAACGTATCAGACATTGAATCTGAGTGAGCTACATACAAGCCCTAAAATATTTATTCTTTTGGGAGTGCAGCTATTCCTTGCTGACGAGAGACACCTAGAGTAAAACTAGAGTCAATGTTTTCTATCAACAATAATAAAAGATCAGAAGAGGTTTTGTGGAGAATTTAGTATTTTCATAGTTGAAATCATCAGTCAATTGAAGCTAGACCACCATGGATTAGATCCACCGGTCACAGCTTCTCATTAGAACTCCGAGAATTCCTTTACGAAGCTAATCACTAGTGAGCACATGGTTAAGTTTTTGACTGAGACCAATAATCCATTGATATTAGACCACCATTGAAAACATTGTTTCGTATTTGTGTTTAGATTAATTGTAATATAAAATGAATATATGTATATTATAGAGTTGATTAAGCCTAATGATTCGAATGCTTCGATGGTATCCGTATCTGTTATTAGATGAAAACATAAGTCATACTACTTATTTAAAAACCATATTAAATGTTTCAGTTATATATAATTAGTTATATAATATACCCTTATGGTGTAGGGTAATCTTGCACTGATTTTCAGGAGAACCAGACACCATCCAGACTTTCACGCGGCAATCCAAACAGTACAGCTCAATTCCGCCCTAAAGGAGAACCAGACACTATATGGGCTTCAACGCTACAATACGAAAAGTACAGCCTAATCCTGTAGCGCAACCACTCAGTTAACAAACACCCTGGTGGACCAATATTAAATGTTTCACTCATCATTATTCCAATTGATCAAAACTTTGTGAACTGTAATTCAACTGGAGAAAGTCAAAATATCTAAGCTATCATCGTTGAATAAACCAGTTTCTCGAACAGATCTAAGTAAAGAATATAATTTTCAAGAACATTTCATTACATCTAACTATTATGGTCCTGGATTTTTTTGTTTTACCTTAATATCTCTAAGGTTATTTTATAACTTATAGTTGGTAGTTGAAACATGTAATGATGCAATACTTATTTATTTTATTTATACACATAAATATTGGTACAAGGAAGCACCAGATACATATGGGCCGCACAAAACAAATAAGATTTGTGTGAGGGCTGTGATACTGCTCAGGTGCCCAAACTGAAGCAGGTGGTTTTCTTAGGGAGCCACACCCGAGCTTTTGATCTGAAGGTTTAGTCTACAGGACAGTGGAGCATCGTGAGGCGATGCATGGTAGCCGGTGACCAACAATTGGTTCATACACCATTCGTTCCTTCAGGATACTGCAGCCCATGTGTACCATTGGTTTGGAATCAGGGTTTTCCAACTCCCCTAGGTGGACATTCCGTGTCCACCGACCCGGTTAAAGCGCCGGACATTCGTTTTTTGTCCTCTCAATTTCGTAAACAACAGTAATGTCACGAGAAGACAGTGGCTGTATTACGCATGGCCATGTGAGAGTATTTCGAGAGGAAGAGTGGACTCTCCCCACTCTCTGCCATATCAGGGCATTTGAGTCAATGCAATCCTCACAGTCCATTACAAACCACCACCGTATACAAGTAACTGTACATACGATCGTATAGCTTAAAAAATGACATCAGTGAAAAGAGAATTCGCTTCACATCTTCAATTGTCGAATTTATGAATTTAGAGTTGTTCATACATCCTTTGAGAATACAGTTTGTAATATAATGTGATGGTCATCCAATGTTATTGGTGACAACGATTTCATTCCAGACATATCTAAACTTCACTAGCCATAACTCATTATAACTTCAGGCAATATTATCCAGAAAACAATGAAGGCTCTGAAATTAAGTCATCTAGTTCAGTGAAAAACAAAACCTTTGGAAGCTTACACTCGATTTGCAAATTTTTATCTATCATTTCAACATCCCATAACCTACAACCTGATTCAATTATAAACTCTATACCAATCAGTTCAGTATTGTAAAACAATGCTGTTAGGCGGCTTTTGCTCCTCCACGAGGGTCAACAGGCATAAGTTGATATATATATATATATATATACAGATGTATAATTTTTTCCATTTCACCAAAAACTCTCCATTATTTATCATATGACCAAAACTCTGGTCGATATATCATCTGTATTCTCATGTCCTATATACAGTTTCACAACAAGTTTCATGATTAAATACATATATGTCCATGCATGCAATAGAGATAGAAAAATTAAAGGTAAAGAACTGACAGCAACAACAATAATAGTAATAATAATAATAATCCATTAGAATATCTGTCAGACATTTCTATCCATTTATATTCTCCCTTTATAAATGATACACTAATAATAACACTATGACTACTACTACTACTACCACCATTAGTATTACCAATCCTACTATACTACTCTCTTCTACTCGTCCTCCCTGTAAATTCACTCCTATTATATTAATTGGTCTGAAGTTTGAAAACAGATTAAGTAAATGAGTATAGATTCATTATATCTATATATATATATATATATATGTATATACCAATTTAGCTGGAGTATATTTACTACATTGTAATACCTATCCATTTAAAACGAGTCAAACTAGTTAAATGAACGTACTTCTATACACCCTACCTGTTTTACATTTATTCTATCCATTGGTAATCTTTTTTTGTTTTCCCAAAAAAAAGAAGGGAAACATTTAATACGAACTATAAAAAAAAACTATCCATTCTTATCTTGATTTAGATATCATTTTGTTTTCCTCTCTCTGTGTCCAGCTAACTCCTCTAAATATAGGCGCCTAATGTAATTAAGCACTTATTAAATTAATCAATAAAAAATGGGAAAAAATATATATATATGCATATTAAGTTAAATGAGTTAGCAATATGGGATGGAGTAAGGTAAAAAGAAAAACAGAAAAAAAGGAACAAAGATTAGAGTTGCCTAGTTATATACTCTTTCACGCTCCCTTATGTATGTATACCCACCCACCCACCCTTCTTCGTTGATATTTGTAGATATATACTTGTTAAACGCTTTTAAAGTTATGAAAACAACAGTTTTTGTCTAATTTTTTTTTAATAATTTTTATTTTTCTCTAAGGGAGATGAGTATTTGTTTAGTTACTGAATGTAAACATGTGCATAATGGAGAAAAAGTAGCTTAGCTATGTAGTACTTATTTAGTATATTATAGTTTTTCCCTTAGCAATTACAGATGTAGTTGGGAAAATAAAATTTTTAAAATCTATCATCCATAGTTGAAATAAAGTTGAACGGTATCTAGTTAGATATAATGTGATCAAGTAAAGATGAATGGTGGTTAGTAGTAGAATCCAGTTTGATGCACATTTTGGGAATTCTGAGATTCAGGTACATCCAGCTGACAAGTCTCAAATAGGATGAAATGTGTGTTCTGGATTTCATTGATAGCCAACATCTATCTTTATTTATGATGCTTGTGACTTAAGGCAATATCGAGGCAATCCATACAGGATGTACATATATAAATATGAGACTGATCCATTGAGGTCCTGAACATCCATTGGAAGATTCAAAAATAGACAATGCAAAATGAATGTAATAAATTATTCGGGAAAGTTGGAAAATACCCAATATATAGTTGCTCTATAATTAAATTCTCGTGAATCCCATAAGCCGATATTTATTTGTATTGAGTGTTTAAATCTTCCCACTAACGTTTACAATTGCAACTGATCAGTCATGTTTTGGCACCTGTGTATCCCTTTTGGATTGCTTCGAAATCGTTTTAAGTCACAAGCATTATAAGTAGATATGGATGCAATGCGCGTCCTGGATTGCAGTTCTAACCACCATCTATCTATCTATCTCTGCTTATAATCCGATATATTCCTGTTCATCTTTTCATTGACAAAATATTACTAATGTAGCGAACAGAACACTAGTTGCGGACAATCGAATGTGTTTAAGCACAAATTACAGATTGTCTCATTAAATTCTGATAACCATACAATGAACAGTTAATTTGCAAAATAACAATCTATTGTCTCAATCTTCATTGTTCCTTCTGTGAATATCAGTTCATCTTCTTTAATTTCATTGTTCATGCATTTTTCTACCGATTGTGCTTCATTCCTGTTCTTTCCTCATCGGTCTTCTGCCAAAATACATTCTATGTCTGACCATCACTATATACTACTTATATGAATATAAGTAGACCACGCTGCACTAATACTACTATCCTCTATGGAAGTTTTCTCATGTTTAAATTCAATTTTGTAACCAGTTAGATGTCTTTTGCTTACTACATCTAAACTGTATTTGAAACAAACCTCTATGGTACTATGTCTTTTTTCTAATTTGTTCAGATTTTAAGAGTAGCAAATTTATGGAAGTCTAAAGGTTGGCTAGGACATAGATATTTCAAAAAATCCGGTATTAAAATATAACGAACAAGCAATGCTTTACGTCTAATACGCTGATTTCTATGTAAAATCAATAATCCTGGTGATGTTTATGGCTATTGGATATCAGTAAAATAACGAGTAAAGAAAACTAATGACTAAAATTCCCTTTAATATATGATCTAGTATTTTCAGCCAAGTGTAAAAGTTAGAAAAAATTTAGTTATAGTTTACATAGAGTGTGGTGTGGTCTACTTATGTCCACATAAGTAGTATATAGTAATGGTCAGACATAGAATGTATTTTGGCAGAAGACCGATGAGGAAAGAACTGAAATCAAGCGTAATTGATAGGAAAATGCATGAACAATGAAATCAGAGAAGATGAACTGAAATTTGCAGAAGGAACAATGAAGATTAAGACAATTGATTGTTATTTTGCAAATTAACTATTTGCTGTATGGTTATCAGAATTTAATGAGATAGTCTGTAATTTATGCTTAGATACATTTGATTGTCACCACCAATGTTCTTGTTCATTACAAGAGGACAATAATAAGGTCTGATAACTAGATCTTCAGATCATTGTTTAATAGATGACCTATAAACTAAGATTCCCCCATTCATTCATACCTGTATAAATTTTAATCATATTTATATTGTATTTCTAAATTTGGCATTTTTTTTTTACTAACGACATATTCTATCAGCTGACATTTATTCACTAAGGGGTTTTCTCTTAATAATCCGGGTTTTTACAACTAGTGATCATTCAACTACAAAATCATATCAAATCTTGTGATCGACTCCATAGTCCAAACAAGCATTGAAAAGTTTTCATTCTCTCTGTTAGTAGTTAAATACTTTTTAGTATGAATGACTTAAGAATAATAAAAAAGGAAATCAGTATGGGGTTGTAGAGATTGTTACGTTTTAATTGATATCATGAATGGATGAAGACAATAGTAAACGATTGCGCAATATCATGGAATGGTCAAAATTAGACAATAAAACCGTTAGATTTCGGCTCAGTGGTCCAGAGTTAAGCGTTCGCCCGTGAGACCGAAGGTCCTGGGTTCGAGTCCTGCATGAGTGATCTCACATACGCATTACTGAGGGGTCCCATGCTAGGACGAAACGGCCGTCCAGTGCTCCTAGGTTTTCAATGGTGGTCTAACATTCATCCTTTCACAATATCAAATAAAAAGTAAATCTTAAATAGTATTAGAAATAATGACTTTGATAAGTGTTTTGAAGAGTTCAACTTGGCTTTATTTCGTACATATGATGAATTGAGTTAGATTTCAATGAATCACATTTTTATTTATAGTGAACAACATGATATAGGTATCCATAGCAAGGTTGGTCTTGATAGTTTCGAATAAATTGAGTATTGGGTAGCTTGAACTTCATTTATTGGTGTTAATAAAAATTGTTTCAGTTGTGACATAATTAGTATCAGAAATCATTCGATCATATATGAAATTTAAACATTAGTAAACTCATGATCATTGATTTAAGGATTGAAATCATGAGTCATTTGAAGCAAGACTACCATGGAAAACCTGAAAGCACTGGACGGCCGTTGAGACACATTGTGGGACTCCTCAGAAATGCGCACCTATGATCCCTCCTTTCGAGGTTTGAACCCAGGACCTATCAGTCTTGCGCGCGAGCGCCTAACCTATAGACTGCTGAGCCGGCATACAACGGTGGTAATGTCTAACTTCAAGCAATCCACGAAATTGAGCAACCGGTTCAGTGGACTAGAGCTTAAGCGCTCGAGCGCGAGACAGATAGGTCCTGGGTTCAACTCTTGCAAGGTGGGATCGTGGATGTGCACTGATGAGGAGGCCCACAATGTGATGAGACAGCCGTCCAGTGCTTCCAGGTTTTCCATGGTAGTCTAGCTTCAATTGAATTCTGATCTCAATTATATAAATTTATTTAATTTACTCAATTACAAACGAAAAAATAACAAAATATAAAGCTATCTACCATGATATATATATATGTTAATCCTTTCTTTTACGTCTTCATTATGTCCTCCTTGTACATCGGCGAATCTAGTCAAGTACACAAAAGATTCTACATCTTCTAGAGCTTCTCCATCAAGTGACATTGGGTTGGTGTTCTTTGTGTTGTATTTGACGATCATGCTTTTTCCTTTGTGTATATTGAGGTCTATTGATGCAAAGGCTGCTTCTATACTAGTTGTCTTCATCTGCATTTGTTCGTGTGTATACTATAGAAGTGCTAAGTTATCTGTGAAGTTCAAATCTTCTAATTGATTCCGAGCTGTCCATCGATTAAAATAAACTAATAATAATATTGCATTTTGAAAAGAAGATAAATGCTTTAATATATAGTTGAGATCATGAGTCAATTGAAGCTAGACCATCATGAAAAACCTGAAAGTACTGAACGGCAGTTTCATACTATTATGGGACTCCTCAGCAGTGCGCATCTACGATCCCGCCTTGCGAGATTAAATGTTTGTTATATTTTACATACAATCGTTCCTTTTGTTGTTGTAAATTAGAATTCTCTGAACTATTATACGTCTTCGTCGCCCATCCGTAAACTGAAATAATGGAAGAACAACATCAACTCTGAGATTTAGATACACCCAGGTAATGAATCCCAAATAGTACGAAACGCACATCAAACTGGATTCCACTGCTAGCCACTATCCATCTCTGTTTATAATAACTTATTATTATTAATATTTTCCTAAAAAATATATATCAGCAAGAGTATTACTACTGGTAACCGCAAATAAACGTAGTAATCATAGCGGTTTATATACATATATATATTTAAACATAGATGTCGGAATTCATTGGCGCCAATATGAATGTTGTACAGTTATGAGAAAACAAAAAAAAAGAGATTATATATATATATATATATTTATATGAAAAAGATGAAAGACTGTGAAAAGGGAAGAAAAGAAAGATAAAGACGGAAATTAAAGAGAAGTATAAAGGTAGTAGAACTAAGAAAAATTAGCCAAGGTATAATAAAGATAGACAGGAAATAATCAAATGAATGTAACTATGTATATACATTGAGAATTATTACTATTATTATCATTAGTAATAGTAGTAGTAGTAGTAGTAGTAGTAGTTTATTTTATACTAGTACTAGTACTATAGAATACGTGATTATTAATACTACTATTAGTTATAAAGTAGTATATTAAGAAAAAAAGCTAGGAATGAAAGGTGAACTATGTAAATCTCTCAATCTGTTCAGATTACTATTATTATGGAACATTCTGGATTGTTCTGTCAACACTGTAAAAGACAACAGAATAAGAAGAAGAAAAACGGAATGATTTAACTAATTTAACAGTAGTAGTAGTAGTAGTAGTACTAGTCAAAGCGTTGAATAACAAGACGCTTTTTCCTGAAAAATTTACTGACGACAAATGTTGAGGTATCTATCTACCTATCTATGTATGAATAGCGTTGAAAAACAAATTCTATATTAAAGAGTAGTAAGGATTGAAATGGTGAAATTTTTTTTGATGTACACATAGAGATAATGATAAATATATTTCAATTAATTAAATTCATTGTTTGTTTTTTTGTTATTTATCTAAGGCGGATTATTAGAATTGCTGTATAGTATGGTGTTTCACTCATTCCCCCCCCCTCTCTCTCTCTCACAAACACACACCTACACACACGCACTCTCTCTCTCTTTACTGGTTTTCTTCTATTGTTGATAGTTGAATTTCAAAAAACAAAACTATCATAGGCTTCTATTTGACTAACTGTCTAATACTCATAATATACATACATCACAATCATTTCCTGTAATGGATTCGGAGTTATTCTCTGATTTCGTATTGTTTTTTTTTAGTGTAGCGGTTACTAATTAAAAGGAGGGATATTCAATAAAGAAAGATAGAAAGGGGGGATATATATATATATATGAAGTGAAGTAACCGCTATCATAACAATAATAAGTAAGTAAGTTAAAAATGTTGTAAAGTGGTGTATTATATCAAAGTACTACATAGTAACAAAACAAAACATAAACTGGAATGAAAGTACAATTGAATTAAAGGAAATCAACCAACCAAACAAACAAACGATAACTATTGAATTCGTTCATCAATATAACCTAATTCTTTATATTTAATTTACATTTACATTTTGTGTTCAGATCTGATAAGTACTTTCACTTGTCTTACAATTCTGTTTAGCTCTTTAATTAAATTTTTTTATTTTAAAAAAGGATCTTTTCCATGATGTTTTTCTCTTTTCACTATACAATGATTCAATAGTTGAATGAAATGATATACAATGAAACATTAACAAACATAGACAAAAAAAAAACAACAACTCAGAGATTATTTGATTTTGGTAAATATAATAACACGATGGCGTTTGAAGCGAATAGTACTGGGTTCGAGTTCTAGAGTGAACATCAACTCTGAGATGTAGATATATCTAGCTGAAGAGTTCTGAATAGGACGAATATAGTTTAAACTGAATAGTATCATCCATACCATGAAATTAAATTGGTCTAAACTTAAAAAAATGTCTTATATTGAAGATAATAAAATGAGAAAGAAGCAACTGTTCAGTAGTACATTCTAATGTACAGCACTACATTAATTGACGGTAATTTATTCCAACAGAACACATCTTTACACAAATCATTTTAATTAAACTTTTTAGGTTTTTAAATTCACTTAGTATAGTTTGTTTAAATCTTCCCATTGATGTTTAGGATTAAAACTGATCAGTCACTTATTGGCTATATGTGCATACTGTACGTATTGCCTCGATATAGCCTTAATTCATATGTATTGTAAGCCAAAATGGATGGTGGTCAGCATTAAAATCCATTTTGACACGTGTTTCGTCCTATTTGAGACTCGTCAGCTGGGTGTAACTGGGTCTCAGAGTTGATGTTAACTCTGGAACTCGAACCCAGTACTGTTCGCTTCAAACTCCATCGCATTATCCTCTTAGTTATTGAGTTCTGATAGCCAATTGTTTGTGCAATGGGATGAAGTTTAAATTCACTTAGTATTGTTTGTTTAAATTTTCCCATTGATATTTAGGACTACAATTGATCAGTCTCTTATTTGCCATATGTACATACTGCGCGTATTGCCTCGATATAGCCTTAATTCACAAGCATTATAAGCAAAGATGGATAGTGGCTAGGTTTTTTTAAAATTCATTTCACTTTCTTTGACAAATTACATTATAAAACAGACAAAACAAGTGAAGAAGCTCTAAATAGCTGTTTCGTCTTAATCTAAAACATCGACATATCGACAACATCCTCTCAAAGGATTTAATCCAGAACATTCCATAAAAAACCTTTAACCCTTTTTAAACCATTGACTTAAATACTTATTCACTATTGTCTTTAATCAAATAATTGATTTTTGATGATTAAAACTCTATATATTGTTTCTATACAAATCTATGCCAAAGGTAACCAGATGTTTAAAGGTATACATATATGATTAAGATAAGTTTTTGTTCCCCTTTTGAAAGTTAAAGACAATAGATCCTGTTAACTATGTTGAAAGGATTATAGATGATTCTTCTTCTTATTATTATTATTACTAATACAATCAACTAGTCAACAAGTGATTGACAAAATGAAAACATGGTAAAGATGTCAGATATGTATATATATCTGATCGCAAGCTGTCCATTCTTAACAATGATGATCATGTAATATGGAATGGTCAATAATAATAATGGTCGTAATAATAATAATGACATATTGTTTACCGTATAATACTACGAGGGATCATATTGAGAACATAAGGATCATGAAACAATAATGTTACACACACACACACACACAAACACTAAACCAATGGATTATGTTATAATCATTATTGATTGATATTGTTCATTAAAAGCTTTTGTAAAGTATGAATTGGATCCATGTAAAAGTGATGGAATTGTGTCAGTTGTTTAGAATTTTGTGCTAAGCTATAGAAAACTTTGATATATTTGTGGTATGTACTACTGATATCGATAGATATAAGTAGTATGTATCATCAATCGAAAGTGAAATCCCTGGAGGTAGAAGGTTAAGAAGGTTGAAGAAATGAGAATGAGAACAAAGAATGATTGATGTGGATACGAAGGAATAATGAATTCGGAGATGATTGACTGATATTATGCAAATGATATATTTACTGTATGGTTCTCAGATTTTACTAAGATGTTCGATTGTCCCCATTTGTGTTCTCGTTCCCTATGTATTTAGTTGTTTGTAGAAGACATTTTACTCTTAATATATTTTTTTGTTGTGAATTGGAATTACCCGGTGAACAGTTAACAACTATTTCATCCTAATCTGAAGATAATGAACAATATTTATTCATGATTTCATCATGTATTAAACAAAAGATTTCTAGATCTTACGATGAAACTGTTTATTTATTTTATTTAAACACATAAATATTCGTACACAGGAAGCACCAGATATATATGCGCCACACAAATCTCATTCGATTTGTATGAGGGCTATGATACTGCCCAGGTGCCCAAACTGAAACAGGTGGTTTTCCTAGGTGGCCACACTCGAAGCCTCTGATCTAAAGGTCTGATCCACAAGACAGTGGATCATCGTGAGGAGATGCAATCTCATGGTATCTGGTGACCAACGATTGATTCATACACCATTTGTTCCCTCAGGATACTGGAGTCAGCCCATGTGCACCACTGATTTGGAATCAGGGTTTTCCAACTCTCCTAGGTGGATATTCCGTGTCCAACGAACATTCGCTTTTCGTTATCTCAATTTCGTAAACAACTGTTACCTTTAAATCATTGTTTGTAAATACAATGGTTCATACTTCTAATTTCTTGCTTTTTGTATTTAAACATAGTTAGTGGCTGTTCAAAATTAGCAGCTCTCGTGGATAATGCATTGGGTTTGAAGTGAAATATACTGGATTCGAGTCCTAGTATGGATAACAGAACTAGGAGGCATGGAATAACACAAATGACCAACTCTAAGCAAAACAAACGAAACATCATGAGTTTCATGACTATGTTTTCTTCATCTGTTCAAGATGATAGATGAATAATGTCTGGTTATGATTAAAATTGTACATTTTATAATCTAACAAGGAAATTATTATCAACATAGAAAGAGAATAAGATAAGTTACTTTATATCAAAGACTGACAATAGCTAGGAAATGACTGACAATCGAGTATCCTTAGATGGTTACATTAAAAAAAATCTATTATGGCCCATCTGAGCAGTGGATATTTTTATATGCCAGTTGGAAATTCATTCGTAAATCACGTTAATGTGAATATACAGTATGAGCCCCCAAATGCCCTGGTACGGCCGAGAGTCCGCCCTCCTTTTCCAAATGCTCTCATACAGGCACGAATATATAGCCTCTGTCAGGGAAGTCCTACTCACTGCCTTCTCACAGTGGCATTACTGTTGTTTACGAAATTGAATGTCCGGCGCTTTAACCGGGTTGCCTGAGACGTTAAAAACCCTGATTTCAAACAAATGGTGCACATGGGCTGATTCCAGTATCCTGAGGGAACAAATGGTGTATGAATCAATCGTTGGTCACCAGATACCATGAGATTGCATCTCCTCACGATGATCCACTGTCTTGTGGATCAGACGTTTAGATCAGAGGCTTCGGGTGTGGTCACCTAGGAAAACCACCTGTTTTAGTTTGGGCACCTGGGCAGTATCATAGCCCTCATACAAATCGAATGAGATTTGTGTGGCGCATATATATCTGGTGCTTCCTTGTACCAATATTTATGTGTTTAAATAATAATAATAGTAATAAAAGTATGAAATTCAAGAATGATGTTTGTTTTAACTAACTTATTTCATATAAATCAATGATGGTATGACTTAAATTATCGATAATATCTATCTTGCTCATGAATTATTATCTTTCTCATTTATTTGAAAATTTAATACTTTATTAAAAGTAATAGTATTATTACAGTGAACGAGAACACAAGTGGGGACACTGGAATATCTTAGTAAAATCTGAGAATCATACAGCAAATAATTCATTTGCAAAATATCATTCAATCATCTTCGACTTCATTGTTCCTTCATATCCATACAAATCATTCTTTGTTCTCGTTCTCATTTCGTTGATCTTCTTAACCTTCTACCTCCAGACATTTCACTTTCAATTGATAATACATACTATTTATATCTATTGACATCAGTAGCACACATCACATCATTCAATACTAAGTGTCTACATAACTGGAAAAACTTCTAAGGATATATTTAATGTATTAAAATATGTTCTAAAAATAAACATAATAGGAGTGTGTGGATATTCGTATTGTCTTTAGTTTATGCCATGTGTTAACTTTAGTCAGATAACTGATGAAAGCTTGGTACATATTAGGTAGCCGTTTCGTTTTTCATCAGTTGGCATTAATAACTCTGTCATGTTCATGTCCAATATGTGAACCACTGAATGCTGGTTCGGTGGTTTAAAGGTTATAAGCTGGACGCGTGTCCAATCCTAGATCATATAGTAGATATAGACTTCTAAGAAGTCGCATACTAGGATACAATGGTTTTCTAAAGCATCCTAGTTTTTTATGGTTATGTTAGGTAGACACCAAAATTACTTCTGAACATAATTTTATAGTTTTTCAATTGAGTTATCTATTCTTATCACCATAGTAAACAAAATATTCAGTGATTCTAAACATTTATTTAACATGTGAAAACTATTGTCGTTACTTGGTAACGAATTACTTTCAAAACAAAAACGAAGTAGATTACTTTAAGAATCTTTAACCATTATAAGCAAATATGGATGGTGGTTAGCAGTAGAGTATAGGACGCGCGTTTTGTTCTATTTGGATGTACTTGCATCCCAGGGATTACGTTCACCCTGGAACTCGGACCTAGTACCGTTCGCAATTGATCAATTGCAGTCTTGAACAACGATGGGAAGATACAAGCAAACTATACCAAGTTAATTCTCACCCATTTCTTTGTACAAATATATTTATATGGAGAGAGTTATATAGTTAAAAACTTACCATATTAAAACATCTTACTAAAGAAAAATACATTGTCCTTTATTCAGATTTATTGTTAACTCATGGGAAATAGAAATGTATGAATAAATAAACTTCCTTAAGTTATATTCCCATTTGATTACAATAAAATATTAAAAAAGGATAATTCACTTTCAATAAAGTTCTCGGTTAGGTGTTTTGTAACTTAAAGTGATCAGAAAGTATCATAGAAATTATTTTGATAAGGATCGATATGCAAAGTATATAAATGTTTCTAATACATTTATACTACTTACAATATATTAAGTAGCACAAATGATTAAGCTAATTTTCAGGTTTACCATTTAGTCACAGATATCAGAAGTAAACAAACAAGAAAAGTAAAGTTTTATAAAGAGTAATATTTTAACTGGACATCTGTCAGTTAGATGAATGCTCTTTGCTTAATTGGTATGTGTTTCTAATCAAACCCTCTAGCTTGTATTTTGAAGTAGTTTCAAGTTTATATTGGGTAGGACAGTTAAATTATAGTCGTAATCGATCATATAATAAATTAATTCCTATTACATTTGTTCTCGATCGCATTCTCTTCAGTGATGGCTGAATGCTTATGGTATTGACTGAAGAAAAGGTTTTTTTAGCAGATTCAAAACTTATTTAACCAGTAAGCCATAAGCTGTCCACAATAGGTATGATAATAATTGGTGCCATTATCAATCCCGTTTGGTGAGCTTAACCATTAGAGAAATAAAAGAATAAACCAAGAAAATTTGTGGATTGAAACCTGATACAGTGTCAGGACTAGTACTTTTAAGATGTCAGATCCAGGACGTTTATGTTTTGTATTACTTTATTATTCTATAATAGGATAGGAGTGTTCCAATCTCAATAAATTTATGGTATAAAAAGATCATTCGGTACCATAGGAATAAATCAGTCTTCAGTCATGAAATATATTTGTAGATCTGTGAGATCTCTGGGATCACAGAAACTGATAAAGACAACCGATGCAAGGTAATATCATTTGAACATAATGAGCTTTATTGCGAACTGATAGGAAATCGTAACCTATTATGGTGTTCACAGCGTATAAACTACAATGTCTAGTTGTTCTAGGCTGTCGTCCATGGATTCGATGGTGAGTGATACTGGGTTACAGTCTTGTATAAGACAGCCACTTAATGTTAACTGATTTTTAGTAGTCCTATAACTGACATTAAAAGCTAAATAAAAATTGATCCTCTATATTATATGTACTGAAAAGTGGTAATTAACTAGATTTCTTCCCTGTACATGAAATAGCATGTCGAGAAGTAGTAACATATCTTTTCAAGTAAATATTTTATATATGGATACCTGCGTGAAAGTTAATAAAGTTAGTATAATTCAGTAAAATTACTGAACTAAACGTTTAAGTATTATAGCCATGATAGGGGGACTTTGTTGAGATAAATCTAATCAATAAGTATTATCCGTCATCGACTGACATTAGTTGGGGCGCCATTAAAGATCAGGGAACAGGACAGCTATTTCATAGAAGTGTGAGACGCTTAGGCTGTAAACCCTGATAAACTTGCAAGAGATTATACAGAGGACTTTCAAGTCTCACGGCGAGTGATTACTATTAAACCACTGAGTTAGCATATGCAGATACGCACTAGCAAGTTCAACCAATTTACTCCCATTATCAAATGTTGATGATGACCACTACTTCATTCTATTCACCGGTCATGGCTTTACACCAAAACTTCAGGAATTTACCTTGAAGAAAGTTACTAATGAGCACACGATTATACTTTTGAAGGAGAGATTCTGTTAACATGAGTTTAACTAGTTGTTGGTATTTTTGATACGTAGTTTAATGCTGAAAAGACCCACAACAAGACGAAACAGCCATTCAATGTTCCCTAATTTTGAATGGTACTTGCATTGAGATCAATCTGTAACGCATATCCCCTCCTAGAAAACGCAAATATTAATTTTTACAAATAACTAAAAGATCAACTTTATAATAATAGAGAAATATATATTAAGCGTTCGTTTATATATATATACAAAAATCTAGTGAGAATAAATTATTACTAATTTTCAATTATAAGTAGTATTCAAGTGAATTTACATAAGTCATAGCAATTTTAAGTATGTATGACAACTTGAACCAACACCAAGGTTAGAATTTTCAATACAAATGTCAAGACAGTTCTACTGTATGGGGCGGAGACGTGGAGAACTACGAAAGCCATTATCCAGAAGATACAAGTGTTTATTAACAGCTGTCTACGCAAGATACTTCGGATCCGATGGCCAGACACTATCAGCAACAAGTTACTGTGGGAGACAACGAACCAGATTCCAGCGGAGGAAGAAACCAGAAAGAAGCACTGGAAGTGGATTGGGCACACTTTGAGGAAATCACCCAACTGCTTCACAAGACAAGCCCTCACATGGAATCCTGAAGGTCTAAGGAGAAGAGGGAGACCAAAGAACACATTGGGCCGAGAAATGGAAACAGACATGAGAAGAATGAACAAGATTTGGATAGAACTATAAAGGAAGGCTCAGGACAGAGTGGGTTGGAGAATGCTGGTCGGCGGCCTATGCTCCATTGGGAGTAACAGGCAACGAACGAATAGCAACCTGAATCTCAGAGTTGATATTCATTCTGAGACTCGAACCAAGTAACTTACGCTTCAAACGCCATCTTGATATCCATTCAACCACTGAGTCCTGACAGCCACTTTTTATTTAATTTAACCTTCTCCTTTCTTTTCTTTAACAAACTAGCAATATTCATGTTTATCCTTCTATTAAGTAGACAGATTTTAATGGGTATAAAAAACAGCATCAGTTGATCAGTGAACAATAATGAATGTCGTACCTGTTTATTCAATTAGCCAATATCTTGATCCTACAAGAGGTCAGTTGTAACTTAAATAGCTTATTGATAGTTTATAACTGTAAAATAGAATGATAGGAACTAACAGTTCCAAGGAGAAAACTAGTTCCTCCAAGATTTTATAAGGGCCTAGTTGGTAAATGTTAGAACGAAGCTGAAACCTTAAGTTCCCATATCGATTGACGTCGCTCATTTACTATATAAAAAGACAATAAAGTACTGACACCATTATTTGTTTATTAATTACATAATCCCAAGACTGTATCTCCTATATTATTGTTATTAAATAGCTTAAAAGTACATAGGAGTGAAGGGATCATGCAGACAGAAGTATATATATCACAGACGAATAAGAGAGGAGAAAGACAGAGAAAGAGAGATTTATCACAGTTTATGCATTATATTACAAGTATAAAACAAACAGTGGTAATGAATTGATCACCCTCTCAAACGGAGTGATGATGATGATGGTGCAATCACAGTATACACATCATTCATAATTAACCTCAGTTTAACGCATAGATATAGTCAAGAAATCACAGATAACCAGAACAATATTGATCTACTTCTCTTATATTATATATTCATGAAGTCTTCTTGACCAACACTGTAAAATTCAATGAATAATGAACCTTTCATTTTTTGAAATCGTTCAGTTTTTGTATCTCTTCCATAGAGTACTACTTCTTGTTGACAACGATTGGCGATTTCTGCTTCTGTAAAACTATGTCGTCCAAGAAATACATCAAATCCTAATGCATGTTTATCCATTATCTATAATAATAATAAAAACGAAAATATTAGTAATGCTGGCAATATAAAGGTAATGAAATGAACAGGTGGAAAAGGGTGTTAATTCAGCTTGTGTCTTTCACCTTGATATCCTTCTCGTTCATTTTTTGTGTGCACTTTATTGTACTACTAACTAACATTCAGTAACTAATGGCGTTATAGATAATTTACGAGCGAATACCACATTGTATAGTTATATTTTTGTGACATTTATTCCACTTATGATACTAATTATGCGCTTTTAGCAAAGGTCGTTTAAGTCAGTCAGTTAGTCACAACGTAGAACTTCGTACGTACGTACATCAGTTCGAGTTGCCATACCACATTAATACAGAGATGCAGTTATCGATTAAAATCCCATAGTGGTAGAGTTAGTAAAACTATAAGCAGTAATCCAAAAGATTAGGGTTTGAAGATGTTATTCAAAGAGTAGAATCCAGTGAAATAAATTTGAAAAGAGAAAAAAGATAGACACATGAAGAATTCAGATTAGAATTTGGCAAAACACAAACAGTGGATGCAACTTCACCATTGCAAACGATTTTGAGCCATATCGTTCAAGGTCTCTAACCATCGTTTTCCATCATCTAGCGGATCCAAACCAAGTAGTCTACACCTACCAACATGTCTCAGTCCACTTGTCAGTGACTTCATGGATTTGTGACACGTTTTGGTCTGGCCAACCCTAGCTTTCTTCCAACCTACTCCTACACCATAAAACCTTGCACGTCGGGGCAGTCGGTGGTTGGGCATACGTAACACGTGTCCCAGCAAAAGTCCTTTACGTCCCTTATGTGTTTATTCAACAGTTTTTTTGTTTTAGCACATCACTATGCCTATTAATCACATAAACTATTGAGGCGCATTTATAAAAGGTTTACAACCTTTCACTGTACAACTTACAAAAAACCACAATCAGAGACATCGTAGTAGCTGGCAATATGCATTGAGAAGAATGAATATTATTCAGATGCCGATTCCTGAAATCTTAACATTTAACTGGCGATCACTCAATAGTTATCGTCAGGATCAATAAAAAAATAAGGAAAGGAAACTTGTTGAAATACTTTTTACTGAAAATTCTATATTGTAACAAAAATATAATATTGAATATAAGGCCATTCATAACAATAGTAGTTTCGTTCTCTAAGCTGGATGGTTTGGGCGCGAACATACCATCGTTCTTCTGAACAACATCATTAGCACAAACTTCGGATAAAAGTGAAGTATGTGAATTTCTCCACATATGATCAACACCTTGTTGTGTCGACATAGGTCATGATTGATTGGTGTTGACCTATAACCTGTCATTGGTCTGTTAGGAGATATCAACTCACTGAAGACAGTTAGTGAACAGTTGCTCAACTTCGTGGATTGGTTGAAGTTAGTCATTAACACCGTTGGATGTCGGCCGGCTCATTAGTCTATCGGTTAAGTGATCTGGCGCGAGACTGGTAGGTCCTGGGTTCGAATCTCACAAGGCGGGATCGTGGATGCGCATTGCTGAGGAGTCCCATAATATGATGAAACGGCCGTCCAGTGCCTCTAGGTTTTCCATGGTGGTCTAGCTTCAATTGACTCATGATCTCAACTCTATGAAATTACTAAAATCTCCACAAAACCCCTTCTGATAATTTGAAAATTGGAATAGATATTCATTCATTGTCAATTTGATAAAATGTTGAATATTAGACTATACCTTAAGCTTACTTACTTACGCCTGTTACTCCCAATGGAGCATAGGCCGCCGACCATATACCTTAAGCTATCCGATTAAAAATTGAAAGTTTTATTGTGAATTCAAACAAATAACCATTAGATTAGTTCTAAAAGTATACTGCCACTAATGATTATATGAGTAAATATGCACTTTTATAAAAGTATTATAATAACTAACTAATACCACTACTAGTACTCATTAAAATAGTTTCTCAAACTTTTATTCTATTCTACTCATGTCAAAGTAAACATAATGAGCTAATTAAAAGACAATTTTTTAGGTTAATTAGAATATAATGCATGTGACGGTTACAAGAATATATATATCTTACATAGATAGCTTCCAAATGTCGTGGTATGTATGAAATGTCCTTAGATGTATACATGTATATACCCCCTATCAGGGAAGTCCTACTCACTTGGTGTTATTTACGAAGTTGAGAGCTTAAACAAGATTGGCGAGTACTTAGTATCTATCTTGACAACAAACTAATACCAATGGTGAACATAGGGTCCAGGATCCTGAGGAAAAAATGGCATATGAACCTATTGTTGGTCATTAGCTACCATAGGACCACATCTCCTGACTTTACTCCATTGCCTTGTGGATTAGATCTGTAGATCATAGGCTTGGGAAGTGGCTTCCTAAGAAAACCACCTACTTCTGTTTAGGGATTCGGGTAGTATTTCAGTCCACACATAAATTCAATGATTTGTGTGGAACATATATATTTTAGTGACTCTTTATTTATTTATTTATTTAAGCACATAAATATTGGTACGAAGGGGCATCAGATATATATGCGCCACACAAATCTCATTCGATTTGTGTGAGGGCTGTAATACTGCCCTAGTGCCAAAACTGAAGCAGGTGGTTTGCTTAGGGGACCACACCCGGAGCCTTTGACCTAAAGGTCTGATCCACAAGGCAATGGAGCATGGTGAGGAGATGCAGTTTCATGGTAGCCGGTGATCAACGATTGATTCATACGCCATTTGTTCGCTCAGGATACTGGATGCCATGTGCACCATTTGTTTGAAATCAGGGTTTTGCAACTCCCATAGATGAACCCTCCGTGTTCACCAACCCGGTTAAAGCGCCGAACATTCACTTTTCGTCTACTCAATTTTGTAAACAACAGTAATGCCATTGTGAGAAGGCAGTGAGTAGGACTTCCCTAGCAGAGGCTGTACACGCGTGGCCGTGTGAGAGCATTTCGAGAGGGAGGGTGACCCCTCCCCACTCTCAGCCGTACCAGGGCATAATAATAAGATTGATATACAAACTAATCTAAGTCGAAGAGCCACTGAAAACCAGGAGAGAATAGAACAAGTATTACAATTATTCTTACTTGTATTTCAATTGGTTTATTTAATTTACGACGATAAAATAGAAAATATTCATTCCAAACAGGATTATTATTACTTTGTGAAATAGTAGTTTGTACAGTATCATATTCACATTTAATAATACAATATGGTGATGGAGGATTTTTACCATCAGGCCATAAAAGATTCGATGCACTATGAACATGTAAACGTACAGCTTCTTTTGGTTTACCAATGAAAAAATTTAAAAAACCATTTTGTGGAATATCTAAAGTAAATTCCCTGTAGTAAAATAATAATAAAAAAGATATATACATAGAGTGTCATATACATATATAAACATGATACATTTAGAAACAAGAAAAGTATTCAGGTAAAGTTTTGTTCTCTGAGTAGGACGGTTTGGTCGTGAAGTTTTCATTGTTTTTCTGAACAACAATCATCAGCATAGACTTCAGGTAGAAGAACGATCAAATGATTTAGCCTAGAGAACATAACTCTGATCAAATCATCCACCTGAGCTACAAATCTTCTTTATCATCTCAAGTAGTTACTTAAGATCTTTAAAAATAGACGATATTCTCAGGTCATTAATAGCTGATCATAGACATCTTTAAAATAAACGTGTATCGAAACTATCGAGTGAGCATTGATGAGGCTAGATGTAAGATAATAGGAAAATATGACAAACTAGTTTTCACTATTTATGAGAAAGACTTACGTTATAATTCAACGGTGTGAGCATAAAGGAAAGTGAAAGGCAGCTCTAACTAACTAACTAACTGGATAATGTTAATTTACTCTAATATTACAAAACATAGTAATAACAAGCACAATAAATAATCGATATCCCAAGTGAAAGATTGTATACACAATTGCGAATCATACCATGTACAAGATAGTGAGAGGTAGAGGGTTTGAACCTAGAACTAACTAGTTTAAAGTCGAATGTTATATTAATAGATTTCTACAAGTGGATTACATAGATAATAGATCAGAAGGGATTTTTGTGGATACTTCAACTTCGTGGATCAGTTGAAGATAGACATTAACACCGTTGGATACCAGCCGGCTCAGTGGTCTATCGGTTAAGTAAGTCGTGGGTTCGAATCTCGCGGATGTGGGATCGTGGATGCGCACTGCTGAGGAGTCCCATAATAGGACGAAACGGCCGTCCAGTGCTTCCAGGTTTTCGATGGTGGTCTAGCTTCAATCGACTCATGATTTCAACTATGAAAAAACATAGATAATAGTCAGTTTGTTGGTTAATGATAATGTAACACTTGACATGAAAATATACACCAGCCAAATATATCATTCAAAATGAGCAACTAACAACGCAGAATGACCAGCACCAATTAAAACTAACTTCGATAATTACAGACATGTAAAAAGTACATAGTTACAATTTTAAATATCTCTACCCTACAAGATAGCCGCTTAAAAGTGTACTGCTTTCCATGTGAACTGCATATCTGAATAGAAAAATTCACCAAGCATATATTATACAACTTAGAGGACTATATACAGAATTAACAACAACAAAAAAAGAAACACACAGTGAAAATGGAAAAGAAAAATTGTCACCTGCTTTCTGAACGTTTCGGTAAATATAATCTTAATAAATAAGCGGCTGTAGATAATGGTTGTTCCATGAATGGAACTACTAAATATCGACCAACAGTTAAACGTGCACGAATAAGACAAACTCGATAAGGTCGAGATGGTTCCACATGAATTACTTGACAGAATGCTAATGTATGAGATTTTACAGGACGATTATTTTCAATCTAGAAAGAATATAAAGTTAATAGATACATCAATCTATCTAATAATAAATAATTTTCAATCGATTGATCACTGGGTGGTGATCAATGTCATGCGTGTCGAGTCCTTCTTAGTGCTGATCGATCAAGTTGCAATGTGGCCACCAGTTTAGGTGGCTCGACACTGCGTGCACTATGTTAAGATAAGATGGTGGTTGGAGGTGGTCAACAGGAAACCCTGGACCCGAGTTTCGTGCTACTTGACACTCGTCAGCAAGGAGTACCTGTAATCTTGAGGGAACTGGTGCTCCCTGACGGACTCGATCCCACATCACCCAGCTTCACAGTCTGAGACGTTACCACTGAGCTATTCGGGCCGAGACCGACCACCTGTGGGACTGAGATGTAATCACAATCGATTGATCACTAGGTGGTGATCAATGTCATGCCTATCGAGTCCTTCTTAGTGCTGATCAAATGCTATGAGTCAATAATTTAATTAGTATACAAAATTGTCAACTTCATAAATATGGATATAATTTGAAAATCTATATAAACAACCAAAGAAAAAGAAAAATTATTGCAAGCAATTATCAAAAACTGTGTTACATTACTCTATCAGCATTACACTTATTTTAATCTACATAGTTCATATATATTAACACTACATTAGTAATATGAGGCATGTTTATTGAAACTGTTGATGAACAAGAAGGATCTGATGAAGAGGTAAAACAAGGACCACATACCTATAATTGAAGAACATATGGAACTCAAAACAACTGTCAACTAATTTCAAAATGAGAATCTTCAATACGAACGTCAAGATAGTCCTACTGTATTGAGCTGAAACGTGGAGAACTACTAAATCCATCGTCAAGAAGGTACAAGTATTTATAAACAGTTGTTTACACAAAATACTCAACATTCACTGGCCGGATACCATCAGCAAACAGCGTTTTATGGGAGAGGACAAACCAGATTCCAGATGAAGAGGAAATTAGGAAAAGACGTTGGAAGTGGATCGGACACACATTAAGGAAATCACCAAACTGCATCACGAGGCAATCCCTAAGATGGAATCCTGAAGGGAAGTGGAAAAGAGGAAGACGAAAGAACACATAACGCCGGGAAATAGAAGCAGATATGAAAAGGATGAATGTTAACTGGAGAGAACTGGAAAAAACTACCAAGGACAGGGTTGGATGGAGAATGCTGGTGTGCAGCCTATTCTCCTCCACGAGGGGCAACAGGCCTAAGTAAGTAAGTTATACAAGATGACAAAATGAAAGATTAAAGTTCTTGATATGATAATTATTTCGTTCTCTGGTATGGAAATCGGTTAGAAGTGTGCATTGACGACTTGGCCAAAGATCCAATTTATTAATTCTAGGCTCTGTAATGAACACTTGATTTTTAGATCACTGGACCGAGATTTATTTATTCAAAACTCTACATTAAGTAAGCAATACGAATGGTTTGTGAGGGTCAAATCATTACTGTTTCCCAGTGAACAGCAAAAAAGGTATTACTTGTGTAAATCAATGAACAAATGTAGAAATATAGGGAGAATGGAAATTATGAACTCCGAAATGGATTTCAGTCATGAAACCATAAGGCAGGATCGTTTGACACAAAGTCGGTTCACATATACATCAGAAATAATCTCAGTTAACTTAAAAGTTCGGTTATTGAATAATATATGACTGGAAGTGGAAATCGGGACCAATAGGTCTCACATTAAACGTCACCCCATATAATTCTTTTGAGTAACTCAGTAACATCTCTAGCCTTCATACAAAAATATGTGACTCGAAACTGAGCATATAAAACCGTCCATAAGAAAATAAAAATTTCACTATGAGACCTGAAGGCTAAAGGTTCAAGCACTGGTGAGGTATTACGAATAAACACCATTGAGGATTCTCAAGATGAAGTAAAACAACTTTCCAGCTCCATTTATCTTTGAATGATTCTCCAGGTTAGGATCTGACAATTAATGTTGAATGTTAAATGCAATGGTAAATTACTAAACAAAAAAGTAATAATCATGTTGATTCGCACAAAGATTTCTTACCTTGAATAGACCTAAACCAATAGATAATGGATTTAAATCAGGTTCTATGACCATAGTTAGTGGATCACGATTATATTTGCGTACAAGAGATAGTAGAACTTCATCAGAATCATTCATTATATCGAAATAATACTGAAAATAATTTGAAAATTGATATTTACAGCCATGATTAAAAAGAATCAACATTTAACTTGGAGTAAAGTTTTAAAACAAGATTCAAACTATTGCACTGGTGTCACCCGACCGTTGCTGCTACCTTGACCTGGTGGTCGGGCTTGCCTATCGTGATGAACCGATCGAGCTATACTGGCTAAAACAATCGTTCCTCAAGGTCCTACCATGCCAGACAGGTCAGTTGAAAAGCGGTAAGACTTAATGCAGCAAACCCAAGGTCCGAAGTAGAAGTCGTACTGCTGACTGTACAGAGGTGTGACAGCAGTAAGGTATTTCCTTCAGACAACCAGCATAACAGCGATGCTGCCTTCCCACAAGGAGGGGTGGGTTAAAAACGGTCGACGACCCAAAAAATGCACACCTCGCCTTATCCCACGGATATCCGTCTCCGACGGTAAGGTCCCAACAAGTACGGAGCTAACACAAAAATTACCCACAAAAAGGTCGTGTGTGACCGATCTCAAACAGTTGTCCCTTGGGCACTGCGGTCACGCTCTCAAGTCATTAAGACCACTTCTAACCCAATTTCCTTTTCAGGTACCTCTAGAAGAACCACTCCACGGTGTGGGCAACCGGAAAGTGATAACTGCCCTCATAGCTCTAACATCACTCAAGACCACTGTATTCATAATCAATCTCCTTCTTCACTTCCCGACTGACTGATGTCCTCATAGCTAAATATTTAGTAATAATTGTTAAGAAATGTAGGATTATGACCTTATCAGAGCTTATATTATAATATCTGTGAACAAAGAGTCGAGCAGTTATAGATAGAATAGTTCTAAAGTAAGTAATTAACAAATCTAGAAGAAATTTCATGAAAAAAAGAAACGAAAGAAGTACCTCGAAGTTTAAGGTAACCATTAGTGAACTTTTAAAAATTACAAAACCATGAAACAAGGGTTCCCGTTAACTATTAAGATGAGCGACTTGATATAGGAGTTTCCATGAGACTGAAAATATCTACATATAAAACTGTTTCAACCCTAGAAAAGTTAAACTTGGATTTATTAAATGAAGCAAGTGAATTATCCAATGGTATAAGTAGTCAGTAAGCAAACTTTAGGTCATTCAGTCAGCTACAACATAGGACCAGGCACATGTATGCATCGGTCGAAGTTACCATACCTCATTACCACAAGATGAATACCAAATTCATAGAAGCAGTTACTTCAATGGTAGTAAAAAAGATTTCATACAAGGATATGATACAGGGAGAAAGAATTAGTTCGTAGAAGGAAAGGTATAAAGTAATTTCAATAACAAGGTTCAAGGGAAGACAAAGAATGTATACACTTATGCCATTGTGATCGATTATGAGCCATGTCACTTAGAGTCTCCAACTATTGGTTACGATGCTCGCGCGGAACCTAGCAAGGTAGTCTGCATCTACCAACATGAATCAGATCAAAAGTTAAGGACTTCAAGGACTGATGCCACATTTTGGTTTGGCCGCCCCTAACTTTCGCCCAACCGTCTCCAACAATAGTCAGCATTGCGCACCGTAGTAATCGGTATTCAGGCATACGTAACACGTGGCCCAACCATCTCAGTCGATGTAGATTCACAACCTCATTAACTGACTTACTATCATTCCCTAATACCTTGCGTCAAATGTCGAAATTATTGATCAATGTTACTACAGTCAGTCAATATAATACAGCAATGTAAACTCATTAAGTCAGTGCTTTTTGTTTCAATTTTAGAGTAAAATGCAGTCTCAGTAACTGAATTTAGAAGGTTAAAATCCTGTTCTACTGATTTCTGTTTCTCTAATCAGGCTAGTATTATTAACCTTTTACACAAACGATGTAAATTTGAACTTCGAAAACAAATTACATAAATAAGAATGATTATAAATACGTACAATACATTTATCATACATTCTTAACACAATATCCTTATAGTATTAATTAACAATAGAAGAAAGTCTGTCAGTTAGTCAATTATTATCTAATCAACGTAAGGTATCAGAATACAAGATGACGGAGCATATTTGTAGCTCAGGATGACGATGTTGGAAGTGTCTTGTTCTCGGAACTGAACGGCTTATTTGGGAAGCTTTCATTATCTTTCTAGACAACACTACCATCAAAACATAATCCAACAAACAGATTGTTCTGTTGATATGGAATATGAATGACTTTTGTTCATGTTAAAATCGATCCAATCTACCAGCCAATCAGAAAAAGGATATATAAGTGCAAGGTCAGAGGTTAGTTAAAACGAGAAGACAAGGAAAACACCGTCAGTCGATTATGGCTCACTTATTATTGAAGTGTGCGCTGATGAAGTTATCTCGAAAGATAATCAAAGCTTCAAGAATAAAACGATAAGTTCAAAGAACAAAACACTTCCAATAAACAAATATTTTCATACTAATTTAATACTATCCATTTCTTTTTACATAATATCTTTTAGTGTACTGAAGTGCAATGAGTCATATATTTAATCGTGTACTTTTTTGAGTAAGTTTAAATCCGGATATAGAGTTTTCTACTACAGTCTTTCTCATTTTCTCCCCCATGGACATCAGAATAAGGAAGTAAATAGTCAATCCGATAGTGTGCGCATAGCCAATTACTAGTCAACAAGTAGGATAGTTATGTCCACAAGGTCAATTTATCAACAATCAAACTCACATATTACAGTCTGAAGGTCATGTACAAAGTGGCCTAGCATATCAAGGACATCAACTAATTTCGAGACAAATCTCTCTGAAAATCAACCTAGCTAGCATAGCTAGTTTATAACCACTGGTCAAGACAATTTTGCGAGTCCGAACCAGATAGTCTGCATCTACCAATACAGTTTAGTTCAAAAATTAGTGAATTCATGAGCTGATAAATCTGGAGGTATAAACTTATTATTGAATTGTTTATTTATTATTTATTTAACCACATAAATATTGGTACACAGGAAGCACCAGATACATATGAGCCACACAAATCTCATTTGATTTGTGTGAGGGCTATGATACTACCCAGCTGCCTAAACTGAAGGAGGTGATTTTCTTAGGGGGCCACACCCCGAGCCTTTGACCTAGAGGTCTGATCCACAAGACAGTGGAGCATCGTAAGGAGATGCAGTACCATGGTAGCCGGTGACTAACGATTGATTCATACACCATTTGTTCGCTCAGGATACTGGAGCCAGCCCATGTGCACCATTGGTTTGAAATCAGGGTTTTCCAACTCCCCTAGGTGGACCCTCCATGTTCACCAACCCGGTTAAAGCACCGGATATTCGCTTTTCGTCCTCTCAATTTCGTAAACAACAGTAATGCCATTGTGAGAAGGCAGTGAGTAGGACTTCTTTGGCAGAGGCTATATACGAGTGTCCATGGGAGAGCGGACTCTCCTCACTCTCGTCCGTACTAGGGCATTTGGGGACTATTATTGAACTGACGATGCACTATATTCAGTCGATACTTGAGAGTGAATTATCAACTTTAAACAGTTAATAAATGTTTTCTTTTAATCAACTCACTTGAGGATTATGTAGAAATGTATTACGATATTGTAAATTGCCACCAGTTTGATGACCACACCAAGCACCATGATGTTCACATAAACGCCATGTTATATGTCCAGGTAAACTAACAATACTAGTATCTGGAAAACGACATATTAACACACCAGACATATGTTGTAATATAAATTCAAGTGGTATCCAAAATTCAGTTTCTGAATCAAAAGTTAAACTTAATCGTTTACGTGCCTCTAAATTTATTTCTTCCCATTCCTAAGAAAAAAAAAAGAAATGATACATAAATAAAAACTGAAAAATCAATTTATTTGTGGCAAATAAGATCACTTATCCGAATACCGAACCTATATTATTGATTAGTACTGGAGATGCACACCATTTTGTGTATGAGTTAATGATATTGCAGTATGAGCTACTTATATCGACATAAGTAGTATATATGGTGAGTAAGGAATAGAATATCTGAAGAGCAGAAGATTGAGAAGATCAAGAAGAGAAATAAAAAGCAATATGTGTGGAAATCCAGGAACAATGAAACCTGAGACAATTGAAGAACATTTTGCAAATAGATTATCATAGTATGGTTTTTGTATTTTACAAAGTAACGTTGTAATTTGTAATGAATACGTAGATTATTGTCCTCACCTGTATGCTCATTCACAACAACACTACTTAAATCTTCAAAATTAAAGTAGATATGAGTAGAGTTTAGATTTGCTAATGAGTGGTACAATATTTCAATGTTTGAATCAATAAGCTACCATCATTACATAGACAGAAAACTTGTGTTGATATATAACACGATTGAACATTCAGCTAGTGTTGAATTAAGACAATACAATGTGTGTTGTTATTTTGAAGTGATGTCTCGAGAAAATTAAACTACAATCTACCACCTATTTTATACTGGTTAAGCAAACTTTATATAAAGTTTGAAAATAAACTTATTATTTAGATCGATATCTAAAAACAAAGTAATCATACGGGCATCCAGGACAAACAGATCTCAGCTGGGGCATCATTAAGAATCAGGAGATACTGAATAGCTGTTTCGTGCTAGCATGGAGATCTTCAGAAGCGAACACTTCCGGTCCCACAGGGGATCGAACCTAGAACCGTTAGGTCTCATAATGAAAGCCAAACCGCCAGAACTATTGGAAGTTGGATTCAATTGCCCTATTAAAACTTTAGTACAACGTTTAGAGGTGGAATCCAAAAACAAAATGACCTTGCTTCGGACATGAAAATCAACATGGTGAATTGAATCGGAGAGTAGGAAAATTTTTAAAGTAACAGAAGAACTTTAGGTTAATTGCTTTCATCCATATTAATGAAATGGCACGAAATACTCAGATATTTATTAATTACCCAGCTATGATGCATTTTTTGTTCGACTGAGCTTGCAGTATCACATAATTCAGCGATGACTTGGTGATTAAAGCATTTATGTTTGTATATATCTGTTATTTCGTTAAGGAATGTGTTATATCCCCTGGTGAATTATGAATCGTAAATCTGAGGTCTATTATCGACCAATGTATTATGACTATTTCTTATTGTACAGTT
The DNA here is from genome assembly GCA_944470415.2 of Schistosoma rodhaini. NCBI lineage: Eukaryota > Metazoa > Platyhelminthes > Trematoda > Strigeidida > Schistosomatidae > Schistosoma > Schistosoma rodhaini. The sequence continues at coordinate 81,368,602 of OX104036.1, forward strand.
GTTACGTAACTAAATTATTCATATTCGTGTTTTCTATTATTTTGATCTTTGATTTATGATCATACGATTCTTGAGTTATAATCAGTTTATTGATTACTTTGGTTTGTATAAAAACCCAGTATGCTTGTAAATAATGATTCATATTTCCGAGGCTGTTATTTGTGTTCTGGACTCAACTGGCTGGGCTAGGCAGTTAGGAAGGACCGAATAGCAATCAAGACTGCTCGTACGTATTTTCTGTATCATTGCACGTTTCATATACAATAACGATTGTTATACGAGACATAACAATTGGCGACGGGGATTCTGGAAAAAAATACAGCAACCCAATACTGTTCGTACTATTTCAAGTATCATTTGCATTCGATCAGTAAAATCCACTCCTCTCTAATTGCACGTTCATATATATTACGAGTCCATACGATATAACAACTGACGACGGGGTAAAAAAAATGGCTTTAACTTCCGATCAATTTCAGTTGCTAATTCAGAGACAAGAGCAGCGTTTTAAAAAGAGTCAGTTGGATTTCATTGACAAGTTACACGCGACGCTGCTGAATCACCCATGCTTTGGGGGTGCAACGGAAGTTGACGCATTGATTTCTAAATTGCGTACAGAACTGGAAGTCGATAACAGAACAAATGAATATGCAGAGGAAAGCCTCTATGAATCCGCGAAAAACAGTAATTTAGATGCAGCAGTAACAGTCCTACATGATCAGCCCAGTAGTCCGGTGCTGCCTGTTTCAGAGACATGCCCTATACACGGTCCAAGTCCTATTAACCCCGAAAACGGACGTGCAAACAGTGGATCAACCTGTTTACAGAAAGACAATGTTTTGCTGAATGCTCATGGAATTACTGTAGTACCCGCCCACGAAGAAACGGGGAACAAATCGGGCAGTATATTGAATACAGTGGCGCCAAATCAAACCAGTCATGATGCAAAAAAGTTTTTTTATGAATCTAGTGATCAAGATTATTTAATTGTTCTGCCAGATCCCGATTATTTTGCTGATTCATATGTTCCAGTTCAAATCTCTTATAAAAATGGGAGAAAAATATCGGATGCATTAAATGATAATCAAGAATCCAATACAACTTTCATAGATACTGATTATCCTAATGATTCATTATTTACTAATGAGGTTCCGAGTAAATTCAAGGAAACTGTTTCAGAAGAATCAGACGCTGGTGACCTCAAATCGAATGTCGTCGATCCTCACGATCTAATAAGTTCTCGTGGATTTTCAGTTAAATACGACGAATATGTTTTAAATAATGTCACAATAATGGGAACTTGGGTACATGAGGATCCAACAGTCTTTCGTGGGGGAGGATGAATTCGAGAAATTTAAAATCCGGATGTCGACTCCGGATTTCTCAAAAAGGGGAGGTGTTATATCCCCTGGTGAATTATGAATCGTAAATCTGAGGTCTATTATCGACCAATGTATTATGACTATTTCTTATTGTACAGTTGTTACGTAACTAAATTATTCATATTCGTGTTTTCTATTATTTTGATCTTTGATTTATGATCATACGATTCTTGAGTTATAATCAGTTTATTGATTACTTTGGTTTGTATAAAAACCCAGTATGCTTGTAAATAATGATTCATATTTCCGAGGCTGTTATTTGTGTTCTGGACTCAACTGGCTGGGCTAGGCAGTTAGGAAGGACCGAATAGCAATCAAGACTGCTCGTACGTATTTTCTGTATCATTGCACGTTTCATATACAATAACGATTGTTATACGAGACATAACAGAATGCTGCATTTGTTGTTAAAAGAACCTATGAAAATGGTAACTTAGTGAAAAGCTTTACTGAAAGAAATCCAATGTTCAGTAGATAAGTTACGAAAAAATGAACTTTACATCACACACAGCCAATCATTGTACTGAAAAAAATAATCAAAATTAATGAACGATTAGAACAAAATAAGTGAACGTACACTGGATGATGAACTGTAAGCTCCTTTCCATTCACCTTGACCAGAACCACTATCGATTACACTCAGAGGACAACGTAAACGCATTAAACGAGCTTGTATAGGACAATCACCAGCACGTCTAAACATATCTTTAAATGCTCCAAAAACGCTAATATCTTTCGGAACTGCACAAACTCTTGTTAATAAATAGCCATAATTTAGATAAAGTCCAGATTCTTTATTAAGCACATGATCATGAAGATTAGGAGCCCCAAAGATATGAGGCGATGTTTCAGAATCACCCTCCTGTTGTTCACTGTCCTCCTATAGCAAAAACAACATTCGAAAATAATTCAAACATGTTTAAATCACATTGAAGTCATGAACCGATTTAAGCTAGACCACCATGGAAATTCTGGAAACACTGGGTCTCCGTTTCATCCTAGTTCGAGACTCAGCAGTGCCCATCTACAATTCCGCACTACTGAGGAGTAATATAGTAGGATGTAACGGCCGTCCACTGCTTCCACGTCTTCATAGGTAGTCTAACTTAGATCGGTTCACGAGTTCAATGGAATTCAACAATTTCCACAACCTAATACTGAAAATGCTTAAACTGGCTGGAAGATGCTCGGAAAGCGGAAATGCTGGACAGGAATTTACTTGGTGGGGGACTTCAATAAGTTGTATCGCTTATGTAAACAGTCAATCTCAGGAATGTCAGAATCAAAAAAGAAATGATAGACTGATACTGATGATTTCCAACAATTAATAAACGATTACCAGATTATGCTTATAATTAATGTATTTTCTAACATTAACAACTCTTTATCTAAATAGGACTTTACTGATGTTTCTAAAACAACTAAATTGCCTCAGAGGAAATTGAAAAGGTTAGATTTTTCACTGAATTATAGCAGTTTCTATACAGATCGTTTTCTTGAAATAAATCTCATCACTATTAACATCTGAATAGTCTCCCCGTCTAAAATTATCATCTAATTCTCCAGAAAGATCTGTTTCTGCATATTAATTAGTTAGTGGTACGATATCAGCGGTGAATGACTTTACTTTGGCAAGTGGAAAGATAGGTTTTCCATCGGAATTTATTCTACTACTTTGCAAATGAGATAATTAAGCCAAAGACCAAGGAGTGGGAAACAACCATTTCACTTTGGACAGTATCACAGCCCTCATATGAAGAAAATTGCAAAATAAAGTAACTCACTCATTTTATAACTTACTCATGCCGATTTAATAACAATATGGACTACAACAGTGAATAGTAACCGTTACTATTTACAATGTTAATACACTACAGACTGAACTATCCAATCCCTGTTGTTATGTGGAATTCTTAAACAAATGCCTTAATATTACTTTTGGAAGCATAATACAGAATTTCCATTACGTCTCATTATTTATCTGTACATGCATCCTCGTTCAGTGTTCACATATTAACTCTAACCCGATACCCATCGCTTCAAACGTTAAAAAGCGTTATCCACAGAACTAAAAGGTCAAGACAGACACTGTCTGTTTAACATGTAAAATACATATATTACTAGTCGTGAGAATAGTAACATTGGAGTGTTTGTATAACCAGCTGTCAAGTTCCATGATTGGAACTAAATTAAACTTGCAAAATTAGGCAATATTGTGATATCCGTGCTTAAGGAGGCCATCTATCAAAAGCGAATACTTATTCCAGTCTACAAACACAACAACAGGAAAATACATATCTTCAGAACTAGTAATATACACTATAATCATTGAACAAGTGACGACTATCATAACTTAGAAGATTAAAGGAGTAGAAATAACACAAATACATTTACCCGAGTCCTAGATTTAATCCTAAATTCCATTACTAACCACTACACAAAATATCATTGATTGTAAAATGGGATTTTCCAGCCAGATGTACCTGCTGATGTTCACATCAGGACTCGAATCCAACACCTTTCGATTCAAACATACAACATGATATTCGCTGATCTACTAAATCTAGATAGACGACTTGGAATATTCCACTAGCCATAATTCATCTATTCTATGAAAAATATGAATGTTTCATTAACATTCAATCAAAATTTTAAGGAGAAATTTGTTACTGCATTCCCCCCTCCCAACCATCTACACACAAACTGATAGATTGAACTAAACAAACAGTTAATGAAATAATTATAAAACATCTCATTATGTAACTAACTTTTGTACAAAATATTACAATACATTCATCAATTAAATCTTTCTCCATTTGTTCAAAGAATAAAACTTGTTTCATAGCTGGTGCAGAATATAAATTTTGTAAACTAATTGATTCAGTCACACCGCCAGTCAAATCCATCATGGCTTCTTCCAGTCGAACATACTCCAATTTATCATAGCCACCTAATAATCTAAAATATATTAAACATTTCCAATGAAGAGGAAGTAGGAAAAAAAATAAAAAGGAATAATATGACTTAGAAATAGGCATTAGAGTTTATTTAGTTCATATATGTAACTGTAACACAAATCAATATTCTTCAAAATGTAAAAAGGGAATTATTAACCACATGATTTTGAGTAAAAAGCTTACCGGTTAACGGACAATCTACTTGTATGGTATTTTGTACAAGTTGAATGAAGATAATTATCATAAACAATTATTTCTGATGATTTGAAGACTAGTGAAAATCTTCTTGGTCGGTAAAAACAGTAACTATGAGCTTAACAAAAAGGCTTTTTGTTAGTCTATTGAGTAAGTGAATCTAACAACCATTCAACAATAAAGACTTAATGGTCATATTAAAGGAATCTGTACAAGATGTATTTATACCAACTAAGACTGGTCAAAATTCAGCCCCTAATATCAACAGCAGGAAGACTCGGAACACTTACTAATAATTATATAAACCTTATACCCGTTGATTAAGTTAATAACTATTCGGACTCAGTAATCCAGTGGCTAATGCGCCGGGCGTTTGAAGAGGAAGGTACTGGGTTTGAATCCCGATGTAAACAATGAAAACTGGGATAGATAACCCAAATAGAGCCAAATGCGCTCTTTGGATTTCATTATCAGTCACAATCCATCTATTCAATAAAGATAAAAGGTTACGATCAGAGGATTTCTTTTTTTTATTATGAAGAAAATTAGTTAGAAAGTAGTAGCATATTGGTTAAAATACTGATATTATGATAAACCGCTTTGACGAGTGATGAGGACCTCATGATACAGAGATTTCGCTCATGAGCTGTCATTCTGGAAACTATTAATCAGTACTTTTCCTATCTAATTGCTTTTCTATATTGTATATATTTACGTTGAGGTTTAATTTCGGACCTCAATGACTGTCCGACTGACATCATTTTCCGATGTGAATCTACTATCCGTCATTTGATTATATGAAGCCTAAACCATTCCAAGTCAGTCAGTCACAACGTAGAACTTCGTACGTACGTACATCAGTTCCAGTTGCCATACCACATTAATACAGAGATGCAGTTGTCGATTAAAATCCCATAGTGGTAGAGGTAGTAAAACTATAAGCAGTAATCCAAAAGATTAGGGTTTGAAGATGTTATTCAAAGAGTAGAATCCAGTGAAATAAATTTGAAAAGAGAAAAAAGATAGACACATGAAGAATTCAGAAGATTAGAATTTGGCACAACACAAACAGCGGATGCAACTTCACCATTGCAAACGATTTTGAGCCATATCATTCAAGGTCTCTAACCATCGTTTTCCATCATCTAGCGGATCCAAACCAAGTAGTCTACACCTACCAACATGTCTCAGTCCACTTGTCAGTGACTTCATGGATTTGTGACACGTTTTGGTCTGGCCAACCCTAGCTTTCTTCCAACCTACTCCTACATCATAAAACCTTGCACGTCGGGGCAGTCGGTGGCTGAGCATACATAACACGTCCCAGTTTCACTAATTCATCAATCGATTTGCTATTCTTACCTAGTACTCAAAAGTACGCGAAAGCTAGACGAGCCCTCTGTATCTGTGCTGAGGTTTCGTCACACACCAGACCACAAGGGCTGATGAGACTTTCAAGATACGTGGAGCGGTCAACAAGCTCAACTACTTTACTCCCTATCATTAGTTCAGGTGCCGATGCGACCCAATCCTGAAGTAACGTTTTGCATCTTGAGGGGGAGAATCGCATCTCGAAAATACCTGCATTTTTGCTTATAGTGGTCAGAAGACTGAATTTTGTCAGCGTCTTCATGAAATAGAACTATGTCATCGGCGTATTCTAAGTTAACAAGTGAGTTTACTGGTGGAAGTTCATCACCTCTAAATGTGGATGAGGAAAGTGTTATTTCTAAAAGCCCGTCTACGATAAAGTTAAACAAGAATGGAGATAGTGGACAGCCATGACGAACACCACTTGAAGTAACCAATTCTGATGACAGTTCGCCATAGGCTCTAACTCGACCAGTTGTGTCCGAGTATAGAGCTTGTATAAGGTTCATGTACTTCTTTGGTACTCCTTTCAGTAACAAACACTGCCATAGAACCTCACAATCAACGGAGTCAAATGCCGCCTTAAGGTCGAGAAATACTACTATTGTAGGGCGTCTGAATGTGTGTCTATGTTCTAGGACCTGACGTAGGGTGAATATCTGGTCTACACAACTACGTTTAGGTCAAAAACTAGTCTGGTTTTATCTAGTCCGCTCTTCACGAGCTTTCGTTAGGCGTCAAAGTATTGGTGAAGCTAATATTTTAGACACTATATTAGTCAAACTGATTCCTCTGTGACTGTGATTTTTATAGACTGGCACAATCAGTGATTGGGACCAGTCGGATGGAATTAAGTCTAGTTCCCAGATTCTACCTAAGACTTTAGTCAATCTCACAGCTAGTACTGAACCACCATCCTTAAAAATCTCAGGAGTAAACCTGTTAGGGCCTGCTGCTCTCCCTCACTTCAGATTTCCTATAGCTTTTTCAAATTCGTAAAGAGTTGGTGGACCTACATTACCTTGCTGTTCAGGTCGACTGGGGATCGAGGGAAACCGAAGTGTGGCTGGCTAGTTGAACTGGTCTGTAAAGTGTTCTGCCCATCGATCCAATCTCCTGGATTGAGAATGAATAACATGTCCATCTTTTTCCGAGATAGTTTCGCTGACAGTTGGGTTTGTAATGCCGGTTTCTTTAACAAGTCTGAACAGTTGTCTGCCGTTGCATATTGCCACTGCCTTTTACATCTCTCTTGCTTTCGCTATCCACCACTGTTCGCGATCATTGCGTAGGCTTCTTGTTAGCCTGGGCTTAAGCTGACTCCGCTCTTCGTTATGTTCAAAACCAGATGGGCTGAGTTTTCGAGCATCTATCAGTGAGGCAGATGCTTTTGAGATCCAGTGTTTCTCCCTAACTTTATGGTTTACCATACTAGCAGATACCACTGCTGTTTCCATAGCTTTTTGGATGTCATTTCACGTTGCCTCGGGGTGGGCACAACTTACATGGCTGCCTAACTGTTTCTCTAGTTGTTCCTGAAATATATTCTTAGCTTGCCTATCATTAAGTAGAACCCTAAGAGGTTTATTTGCAGCTTCTTTCCTACATCGATTCCAATGACATGGTATGTTTTATCATAGAACAAGATAAGAAGCATAAATTAGTGGACGTAAATAAACGAGTTGGAATTCAAATTGTTATTTTTAGTATTCGAAATAGAATAGAGACTTTTTAGGTGGAAGTGAAACAGTAAATAGAAGAATGAAATAACTAAAAGGCTGAAATTAAAAGGTGTTTCATGAGACTATTATACTGAAACTAAACCTCAACCTCATAAAAAGACTTATTTAACTGCATTAGATAACCAGTGGATGTGTTAATGACACTATCCAGCTGCCCAGACCGAAATGGTCGAAGCGGGGTTTGAACTTACAACCTGCTGCTTGAAAGCTGATTCCTTTAACCACCAAACTACCACTGGCTTGATGATTATAAGCAAACAGCAAAGTTTTTATCAACGTTAGACCAATGGTAGCAAACATCAATGTTCCGACCCCATTAGCTTCTGAAGAAAACAATAACGGTTTTTAAAGGCGATAAAAGGCATTGTGAACACTTACTTAGCATAGGCTTTTTCTAATAAAGCCGGCCAAAACTCCTTGGCACTGGAAGATGACAAAGATATACACTTTCCTTCATAACACGGTAACATATCATCAATTGTTACTTCAAAATACATGCCTTCTTGCCAAAATCGAAAACGAAAAATCCCCGGATGTTCATTAACATGTTTTACATCCCATTCTTGAGATTTTATATCGACGAGTACCTACAATTATAAAATTTCATACATTAATTATTAATTCGACTTACTTTTGCCCAGTACTTCGCCTTGTATTTCAAACCAGTGAATGCGAGGAGAATATTGAAATTTTTCACAAAGCCTCTTTTTAAACTAAAATATGATTCATTTCGACTGAAACATGGATCAGAGACAATTTCGGAAGGTCGCAAGTAACTTAAAGGACCAGAGGGTATATTAAGACATTGCAAATTCATTGATTCTGGTGGGAATTCATCGTCAACAAACTTAACTCCTCTGGTTAATTGCTCCTTTTTTAAAGTAGAATAGTCTTGATTTCTAAACTTGACGAAACTTGTTAATGACATGCTTAGTTATTAACTACACCACAAGTAGTTTTATTCGGGGCAACATAAAGTGTCTGAATAAGAATTTTATTAATTTCGACGACTTTTATGAAATCGTCTGTATTCAAATAAGTGTTCTATAAACAATAAAAAATGCATAACAAAAAAGATGTTGGAATGCACATGAATTTAAATACACTTAAAGATTATTTCTTTAGCATTTCCCTGTTTCGCTTCATCTGTTTTAGTAAAATCTCATATTTACATCAAACGCGACTTGACTGTTCGCTAATTTTATTCTAGACAACTTGTATTACTATTATTGACTAACTAACCAGTCAGTCATATAAAACTCAGAAGCCTACTATGCATAGGTTTAAGTACTGAGCGCTTGTGACATTGCATCAAGAGAAATCAGCAAGACAAAGCAGAGAAGAGAGAGTATCATTACTTTAGTGAAACTTAACATACTAAAATTAGTTTAAAGGAAGAAATTAGGATCAAAGTATGAATTAATACTAAACTCATTACGTAGGGGAAGATAAGAAATAAATTCAAATTGTCACCATTGTGATCGTTTTTGGGCAATCGCTTAACATCTCTATAGATAAATTGGAAACGTTGACTGAAGACCAAACTGAAATTTTATGCCTGCTGACTTTACTCAGTTTAAAAGTCAATAACTCTATGAACTGATGATGTGATCGTGCGACCATCCGTAGTTTTCTTCTAACTTATCATTACGGCAACCAACATTAAATCTCGCTGCAGGTGGTGGTTAAGCACGCATAACATATTTTCCAACCACCGCAGTTAATGAGGCGTCATCAGTCAGCTTTTCAAAAGAACACTTTCACACAAACCAGATTCCTGGTAAGTTACTTCACACCCTGTCTTGGTTTCATCGTACTGATATTTTTCCAGACTAACATGGAGACTCGATATGTGTAATCTATGCCCCCAGATGCCCTGGTACGGCCGAGAGTGGGGAGAGTCTACTCTCCCTCTCGAAATGCTCTCACATGGCCAGCGAATATATAGCCTCTGACAGGGAAGTCCTACTCACTGCCTTCTCGTCGCGGGGGTGTTGTTCACAAAAGTGAGAGGACGAAAAGCGAATGTCCGGCGCTTTAACCGGGTTGGTGGATGTGGAGGATCCACCTAGGGGAGTTGGAAAACCCTGATTCCAGTATCCTGAGGGAACAAATGGCGTATGAATCAACCGTTGATCACCGGCTACCATGGGACTGCATCTCCTCACAATGCTCCACTGTCTTGTGGATCAGACATTCAGGTCAAAGGCTCCGGGCGTGATCCCCTAGGAAAACCACCTGCTTCAGTTCGGGCACCTGGGCAGTATCACAGCCCTCATACAAATCGAATGAGATTTGTATGGCGCATATGTATCTGGTGCTTCCTTGTACCAATATTTATGTGTTTAAATAAATAAATAAATCTATGAAGTAGTCATTTCAATTAATTCAAGTTAACATAATTGACTTTCTGTGCTTACAAAGAATTCCATCCCATACTCAACGATACTCGCTTGCTGGTTTCCCCTCTAGCCAATAACGATTTGATGGGATCTTTGACAGGTCATCAGTTCTTTCTACATTTATTTATGTTTTTTTATTTTGAGGCTAAATAGTAAATTGTTAAATAATATGCTTTATCTATAGCAGGTACTATGCACTGCAAATCGATAAAAACAAACCACGTTATTAAAGCTATGCAGAAATTTATTTAACCACGTAAAGTTCAAGACCCAAGGTGACATGGCTCAAAATAATTTTTAGTGGCCTAAATTGGTTTATTCTTTACCGCTCTGTAAATCGTAAAATTTGGCATTACTTTTTACCTTTATATCTATCTACTTTATTCCCTTTTCCGAACCATGTTCTTCATAATGAGTCTTGTATATCCTTGATAATTTTATTATTTAAACCCCTTCACTATTCAGTTTGTTGGTTTTATCTCGCTACACTAGTGCGACACTTGAACAGATGCATGTTTATGCCCGGTTTGACTGATTTGATCCTTAACAAATTGGGTCTTACAAAAACGACCTAAGCGAAGTTAGCTTTATATAACGTTTAATAACTAAGGGTAGGATTGGTATCAGGTCAAAACTAGCTCTGATACGTCAACCGACAAATGTTAAACGCTCAAAAAGTTTCATCTTGAAGTGACCTTTGAGACAGGATCGTACTGTTTGTGTTCTGAACTCTAGGTAAGTGATCAGCTACCTTTATCAGATGTACGACAAACTTAGTTGAAAACGAGTATTTACAGCAGAAATCAACAGTGCCTCAAACTATTTTCCTCAAGCTTTTATGCACATTTTTTAGCCAAAACAGGAAACTTGAGACCTTATGTATTTTCAGGACTTTTGTTGAGAGAAGATACAACCAAAATAGTCTTCCTATCGGCGGAATCGAAAGTCGCCGTCAATAAAGGTCTAGGGGAAAGTTGAAGTGATAAATACATTTGGATGCTGAAATGAGGTAAAGACATGTTTGACGGATTAGATCAGTAGTAAACATTTTTTTGACTATTAGGTCAAATGTGCAGAGCTGTGGATAGACCTTTTAGTGAAAATAATCCTTCAATTCACCCTTACAAAGTGAACCAACACATTCGGTGCTTTCCAAGTTTGGTAAATTTTGTCACGGCTAAAACATATTGTCTCATTAAATAAAAGGTTCTACAGTGGGTAGATAAATACCAGTTAACCTACACTCCAATATTTAGTACCTCGTTATAGAGAATTGTTAGAAGTTCCATTAAGAGAAGACTATAATTTATGAACGACTTTTGACCCTAAGAATCAAGAGACAATGATTTTAAACCATAGTCTAGTAAGTGAGCATTTAAGCTAATTTAAATGCCCACATGTTATCGACTTCGCTCATTGCCAAGCTGAATCTACGATTAAAGGTAGCTTATGTTAGGCTAGTAAAGTCCAAATTATGTACTCGATCTGTGGGGCACAAAATTTAAAGCTATAATCAGCTGTGTACCAATTTCACTCTTACATACCTATTAGCGAACATACCAAAGGCTTCGAAGCAATAAAATTCTTATGACTCGTTAAAAGGCATAGCCAGATGCTTCTTCCTTATTACGTTGAAAATTGGCAACTTTCCCAAACACCAAAAAGAGAATCAAAACTATAATTGGAATATATCCCAATTACAATATTGAGAAGTATAATATATCATAGTTTATATATAAACTATTGTTTGTACTACAATACTAAATATCTAAGTTTTATCAGATTTTTGGGCAAATTCATTAAAAAAACATGAGCTGATAAAATTTATGTCACCGGAAATAATTTTTCCGAGAAACAAACCACACATTTGAACGGTAGACGGTGTAGAAATGTCATACACATCAACACCGCTTCAAGGTCGAAATTCAATTTGACGGTATCGAAATATCTAATGTATGAATCATTATAAAGAAATAGTCCAAACTAATTAATTTCTTCCATACACCTCTTAGTACCACTGCAGGACTCCAGGAATTTACCGACGTCTAATGAAGATATTCTGACCATTCGATAACTCCTTTATTGAAAGATGAATTTCCGAACTTATGCAATCTAAACTGACGAGTTGCCTTAAGTGATGCATCTCATGGCATACTCGAATATAATTTGGTTTGGGTTTTTTATAGAGATTTTTCAGATTTCAAGTGGATCCACGACTTCGAACTAGTCATACTCGGTGTTATTGTTTCGGCAAACTATATCCTTGATACACTACACTGGACTTGGTTCACTCCACTTAGTTTACTCTACTTAGTCTACTCAAAATCTAGAGAGAACTCGTAGATTTCCCAGCCCTATAAAATATGGATTGATAACTCCACGTGATATGGCTTACAGACAAGATGCATTTAATTTAGCATGTTCTCCAATGGACAACATATTTCTGTCGCACTGCTGTATGGTTCTAACATTATAGGTAACCCTTTCCTCTAAATTTTCCGTCCCCTAACCCAAACGAGATACAGCCACAAGTTTGACACTGTCTGACATCCTCTCAAAATCTGCACGTCCTGGAGAATTTTAAGGTTCTCAGAAGACACAAACGACCGTTATGTGCAAAACGTTTAGGTACTTTTACCCTTTATATTATTTATCCCGAATACTACAACATTTTGGCAGTACCTATACCTCATTTTTACGAAAAGATAGAGATGTTATTTCGATTTTTCGCTAAAACACTTCTCTAAGAATAAAATGTTGTATGCAGAACGCCGTATATATGTGGATGAACAATTACATTTTCCATGATTTGCTCTTTCATGCTAGCACGAACGTAAGACTTTCTAACGTATGTATTTTTCATCTTTCAAGTTGACCTTTGAGATAGATGCTGCTAGACTCAGCTAGGCATCTGAATGGTACTTCTGAATAAAATAATTTGGGTTCAATTTTCTACCCGAGAATTTTTCACGACTTTCACAAGCTGCAGAGAAAGATAATTCACAAAAGTAGAATCCTAAGTATTCCTCATCGATGGCAGCTATGAAGTTTCACATGAACTACTACTGCCTGAAACTTTAGGGTCACGGACCTGGATTACGAATCGATAGGTCATGGAACTTTTCTTTTTCGACAATTACTCATCTTTTAGTTTATTCCTAAAGATAGAGTTATTTGATACCCAAATACAAAGTTCCACTCGATTATCCCCAGAAAGGGGTTTTGTGGAGATTGCAGTAACTTTAAAAGTTGATTCATGAGTCTGTAGATGGCATCGAGTCGCGATTGACTATGATCACCACTACAGTAAGATTACACGCCCAAAATCGACTTGGTTCCATTGATAGCTCGTAAACCAGAAGGCTGTAATAAGTTCAGATGAAGTATATTTATTGGCGATTTTGTGGTATCGAAAGAATACCGAGACGTGCCAACGAGTACAGGCAATAAGGATAGAGTGTAAGAAAGTTCGAGTGAACAAGGCAGGCGACTGGATGAAAATTGATTTTGATAAGGTTAAACAACAACGAGTACAGTAAAAAAATCACTAGTACAATTGGTTATAATAATTGTTCCCATTATACCAATCGCTTTCTCGTCGAAAAAAACAGGTCACCACAGGAGCCCCCCCCAGCTAGAAAGGGTTTACACTTTCGATACGTGGCGGTTTCGTTCGTGGGACTAGTCGCGAAAGGTGTGATTGTAGGACGAAGACGTTGGCAGAACGGGAAGCGATCGTTGATCGTCGAGTTGCCACCAAAGTTCTCTGACGTAGAACGGTACGGCCATATTTACGCGCCGTTTCGGGATGTTCACGCCTTGTATGGGCAGGGAGGTCGACAATGGCGGGCACCGGGACCAAAGGCACGGTGGAACCAGCACAAACCTGATTTCGCTCCCGAGGCCGCCTATTGGCGTGGCATGGAAGATGCACGCTCAGGGTGAATCGTTACGGCTTTACGGAAACGTGACCTGGGGCGGGGGCGAAGAGTTCTGGCACATTAAATCGGTGTCGGAAGCTGAAATGGGTGTGGATACACTTATCCCTATTCCCACGAGCCATAGTTCGACTAGCATCTAGCATCCACGAACCCGCCTCACGAGATTCAAATCCAGGACCTATCAGTCTCGCGGGCAACGCCTAACCTCTAGAACCACTGAGCTGGCATACGACGGTGTTAGTGTCTAATTTCAACCAATCCACGAATTTGAGCAACCGTCCACCACTGTCTTCAGTAAGTTACTATCTCACAACAGAACTGGTTGAACTCCACTGGTCACTGCTTCTCACCAGAACTCCAGGTTTTTCATGGTGATCTAGCTTTAATTCACTCATGAATTCAACAATTCAATTATCCTTATCTTATTTCATCAGCTTCGGGTTGATTTCACAAGAGTCTTGGACACCATTAGTGTCATTTCTCATTCAATGTGACCGGTATTAGATGTTTTCGTTTTGTTACTTGAACCCTAAAACTGAGAAAACTAATTATGCTAATCTAGAAATTATGCTACACACGTCTTAAGGCTACTACCCTACTTCGTTCCCAATGCATGATGCTTCAAAACACGTAAAATTTGAAACATAAATATCATATACGTACAATCATTAAATACAAACTGTTCAACATGTTTTATCAAAATGCCCAATTTTACCATTAATCCAAGATACATTATCTAGCTGAAATGGCTAACAGCAGAATTATTTACTGGAGGATAAAGTGATAGGAAAGATCGTCAATTAATAATTATTGAGAATTTCATTACTTCTTCTCTCTCCTTACATTTACACTAATAAAGAGAAAAGCAGATGGTTACAACCCACATGCACTGTATCTAGGTTTAACATCAAGTATTAGTCTCTAGACAACAAGGATCTGTCATAGTATTACCATTAATTTCTAGTGAAATCCCAGCTAAATGTGGGGAACAAGGTCTAAATGAGTTAAAATACTGATTACATTCCTTATGATGTTGCATCAGATGTTACTTATCTTCACAATGGATTTATTTCTAGTGATGTCCCCAATGAATGTGACAAATAAATTATGAATTAGTAGAATTCTAGTCATATTCATAGTGTTATTGTATGAGATTTTAGATAGTTTAACAACCAGTGCATGTTAAGCAGAACCCCTAGTCAGTGGTATGATAAATCAAAAGGAATAACAAGTTTTCCTGTAGCTGTCGAAAAACCAATTTTTCCAGATATAAAGTTTGAACAGACAGAGAAGCCAAGAATATCTCAATACGTATGAGGCAGATGCATATTCCCCATTTGATTATTTTGCCGGTGAATCAAACCTAGATGAATAATATGTGCTAAGTACATATATCAATGCAAACTTATCCACTGTCTGAAACAGTGGCCTTGTATAGTCTAACTAGAAAAACGAAAAAGTGCGTATCATATTTCTTATGCAGGCCAAAGTCACATGATGGAAGGCTTCACATTATATATCGGTGTGTATCTCCAAATACTCACATATAATGATCAAAGTGTGAGATATAAGACAATGCGAATTGAAAACGTCAAATCGGTCATAAAATTGCGATATAAGTGCCTTACATTATTTCCTGGAGGAGGATAATGCTGGAAAGTCTATGGTTCGAATTCTAGAAGAGTGATTTTAGTACACAAGACTTGTTGCCCATATACAATTCCAGGACCCAGATAGGCCAGTTCCAATGTCAGTTGGTAATCCTAATGAGCATATTCTGGGTTATACAGAAGTCTGTATTGAATACATAGTCAGACAGATATTTAGTGATCTCACAGAGAAAACATTCAATCGATTACAGAATTCAAGAATTTAATTTAAGTAGTGTTGTTTGAGCGAACTATTGACTCTTTTGTACCTGATTAAGAATTTCAAATACAAGCTTGTGAGGACGGTCCACAGGAAGCTCAGAAAGAGCCGAACATATTCCATACAACCAGCTTTTGGAAGATTATTCCAGAATCACTAGGCGTAGCTTTCCTATTGGACAAATGCTAATAACCCCCTGTGTGTGGATTAGATAACTATAATGATTTCGTTTTTACTAAAAACCATAAATACCTGAGTTTTGTACCATGATTGAACTTGCGTTGGGAATAACATTCCTACTTACTAGTCTTCTCCCTTGTGACTTTGCGGGTTCGATCGTTTAAGTAGCCCAGCAGTAAGCAGCATAACAAAGATCTAAAGCTCTAGATACAACAAAGTTCATATAATTCTATTTGCCATAAAATGCGCTATTTCAAAAATTTCTAGTTAGCAAATTAATTCAAGTACTTCTAATTATCACAGTTTTACATTTTTTTCAAAAGGAATACGAAAGATAAATCGGTCTGGTTTATTTCTTACTATCAACAGCAGATTTCTTCAAATTATGTTCCCCATTTTGTGTTATTTATAAGCCACTGCTAGTCCCATTTCATATGTGGAAAAATTAACAAAGAAACCTGATTCACAGTCTTTTCATAAAATCGGAAGTTTTTGGTAATAGAGGTACCTTCATGAAAAATTGTTTATTTGGACAAGTATCTAAAGTCACATAAACGACACGATGAAACATCCTAGGCATAACACCTAAAACATTTATATCGTTTTGTGAATTCCAAATCGAGCGTTTCGGAACCGAGGCAGTGGACAATAAATCCCTGACGACTATGTCCGAAATCTTTATAATATGATCATATGAGTGGTTTAATTCAGTTACCTAATTGTAGAACATTAGCATCGGACTGCAGGTAAACTCCCTTACGAAATGTACAGAACCACTTGGAGCCTGAGAATTCAGGATAATGTTAACATGTTTTATCTCAAAAGCTCCACTGGGAGAGCACATGGAACACTAGGGATCAAGGAAGGCTATACACCCCACCCTGAAAATAAATACCTCTAAGAAGCTCAAAAATATGCTAATGAAACCTCAGAGCCTCACAAGATAAACAACTTTTGGCCGCCTTCTAAGGCTATGGTCTACATTGCTGAGTGATATTTAACAACTTAATGCTAAGCTATTGAAGATAATCGACTAGGATTCCGAACTTGACGGTACCTTTAACGAGGCACAAAATAAAATTGGGTCCGAATCGCATTTCAGCTACCACAGTTTGAGGATTTGGATTGGAATCCTGACACTTTAACATTAAGTAATACTAATATATGATTGTATCTAGGATTTCAACAACATATTAAACATCAGATACCTTCCAAACTAACTATATTGTTCAATATTTATATTCAGAAATACTGCCCTAAAAAAGTTAAAAATAAAGTAAACTTTACTTATACTAATAAGTTTTGATTTATTGTCATCAACCCTTCCAGCATCTCAGTTATTTGAACACATAAATATTGGTATAAAGGGGCACCGAATTCATAGGCGCCACACAAGTTATTTGATTCGTGTGTGGGCTGTGATACTGTTCGGGTACCAAAACCGAAGCAGGTGATCTTATTAGGAGGTCACAACCGGAGTCTTCAACCTAAAGGTCTAGTTCACAAGGCAGCGAAAGAACATTAGGAGATACAGTCTCATAGTAGCCGGTGACCAATAATTGGTTTATACGCCATTGGTCCCTCACGATCCTAGAGCCATTTCACACCATTGATTTGGAATGAGGGTTTTCCAACTTCTCTAAGTGGATTTTCCATATCCACCAATTCGGTTAAAGCACATGAAATTCGCTTTTCATCTTCTCAATTTCGCAAACAACAGTGATGCCGAGAGAATGCAGTGAGTAGGACTTCTCAGGCAGTAGTTACATTCACGTGGTCATGTGAGAGCATTTCAAGAGGGAGAGCTGATTCTCCTTGCCCTATACTTAAATAACACTGATCCTATAGACAAATTAAAAAGAAAAACTCTCACACCAGTGGAAAAACATCTAATTTTTTTCTTGGATACCAATCGTAGAATCCTTTTAGAAAAAGTATGACAATAAAACCAAATAGATAACTCCCATACAACAGCTAAGCATTAAATTTATCATTTCCATAAAGGATCAAATAAGAATATAAATGAATTAAGAACAAATTAAAGATGCACAAAACTTTAAAAAAAAAGGACAATATATCACACAAAATATACACATTTCACTAACAGCATTGAATATAAGGCAAAGTTATGAATAAATCAAAAGCCGTTTAGAAAATAGATCTCTTCATCATCATGATAATAATTAAAAGGTAACTGTCTACTAATAGCTATCTATCCTTGTACATATATACAAGGGGGTTTTCTGCGGAGATTTTTAATAATTTATATATATATATATAGTTGCAATCGTGAGTCCTTTGATGCTAGACAACCATCATGGAAAACCTGGAAGCATTGCTGGAAGGCCGTTTCATTCATGGTGGTCCAACTTCAATTGACTAACGATTTCAACTATATATTTAAGTTATAAATAAAGAAAAATCTGAATTTTGATTTACACACATAAAAAAAAGAAGAAAAAAGAAAGAAAAGTGTAAGTTAATTTACAAGAAAATCAGTATGTGTACAATGAAGATCGGAATGCAGGAAAAAATAATAAATAAGAATTAATCATAATTATTGTATTTCACCTTACATTTAAGATAAATTTTATATTTGATTGTGTTTTTTATTCCAATCAATAAGACGTTCTTCTAGCTGATTAAGTTCCGTTTTTAAAATAGGCAAAGAATCCTTTATAAGAATGAAAACAAACAAAATTTCAAATTAATCAAGATTACGAGATGGTGGGGAAGATTTGTAGCTCAGGTGGGTGATTTTGATGGAGTTTTGTTCTCTGAACTGGATGGTTTGATCGTGGAGCTTTCATCGTCCTTCTCAACGACATCGTCAGTACAGACTTCGTGTAGAAGTGAAGTGTTTGTGCTGATGATGTGATTCAGAAGGACAATGAAAGCTCTACGATCAAACCATCCAGTTCAGAGAACAAAACTCCATCATAATCAAGACTACATTAATTAGTATTGAAGTATTTGAAACAAATAATAATTAAACATCGAACATTAAGAACTATATAGTTATACTAAATAAAAGAAATGTTTATTATTACTGAACAATTCTTAGTATCAGCAGAGAGTATTAGAAGACATAAGGGAACACTCTGTTTAGGAGTTTTTGAAACAATTACAAAACATTAATGATAAATTATATGTTGTATCCCGTGAAGAATTATGAATGGTAACCTTGAGAACTATTTATGGACCAATATGATATGTATATTTCCTGTTCTATAATTATTTAGTAACTTGAATATCCATATTCATGTTCCTTTTATTATAAGCTTTACTTAGACATCTGAACTATTATTATATGATTCACCATTATTGAGTTATCCCCAGTCTATTGATTACTGTTCCCCCTATTCACAACCACATTTGGCCAAATCTTGTACAAATGTTATTTTCTATTTTATGGTACGATGTGGTCAGTTTGTTTGGCATATAAACCCAGTATGTTTGAAATAAATGATTCATATTGCAGAGGCTGTTATTGGTGTTCCGGACTTAACTGGCTGGGCTAGGCAGAAAGCCAGACTGATAAGTACTCAAGACTGCTCATATGGCTTTTGTGTATTTATATTTATTTAAACACATAAATATTGGTACAAGGAGGTACCAAGTAGATATGCGCCACATAAATCAATCGACATGTGTGAGGGCTGGGATACTGACCGGGTACCAAAACCGAAGCAGATGGTCTCCTCAGGGGACCACAACTGGAGTCTTCGACCCAAAGGTCTAGTTCACAAGGCAACATTAGGAGATACAGTCTCATCGTGGCTGGTGACCGATATTTGGTTTATACGTCATTTTTTCCCTTACGATCTGCACACCCTCGACCATACCAGTGCATTTGGATGCAGTTTCATATTTCCTTTTTCTGGGAATTTACTAATAGTCATCGACTAATGCAAAACTGAAATAACTTCCTACAGATCAGATTTATTCTTCATTTATGATGAATTTCACATTTTTATCAGGAAAAAAACAACAACCCAAAAACAATAAAAAAAAGTAAATGGTAAAGTATTCATTCTTATTTAAAAGGAACGATGAAAAAGTTACTAACTCACTTCAAGCTCTTTGACATAGATTTCTACACTCTTAAATTGTACATGATTACGCATTTCCAGTATCCATTGTTCAACTTGAGAAATAATAAATGAACGTCGATTTAGAAAATGTTTTAAAACTACCTATAGAATGGAAAAAGACGTACATCCAATAAAAATTGATGTTATATATATATAATGAGTGTACAGATATTAAACTATGTAGGTGATTTTCCTGATGATGGCCAAAGCAAATGATCATTACTAGTAGACAACAATTGATGGAGAAGCTCTGGACTTAACACCAGAATAGTATATTGAAAAAATCTGTTGTCAAAACATTTTATGTTGTCTATTTATCTACTTACGCCAGTTACACCTCGTTGAAAAGCATAGGGCTCCTACCAGCATTCTTCATCCGACTCTGTCCTAGGCAATCCTTTTCAGTTGCTATTCATCCTTTTGATTTTGTTTGCTTCCAATTCTCGATGAAGTATGCTCTTTGGTACTCCTCTTTTCAGTTTCTCTTCAGGATTCCAAGTTAGTTCTTGCCTCGTGATACAGTTTGATGATTTCAGTTATATATATCCTATCCACTTCAATCGTCCTTTCCTAATTTCCTCATCAGATAGAAGCTGACTTGTTGTCCCCTACAGTAGTTTGTTGCTGATGGTATCCGGCATCTTGTCAATCCTCAAGATCAACCGTACTAGCCTGGTTAATTAATTGACCAAGTAAAGTAGCTTTCTGTAAGAGGGTTGATATATCAGTGATGAGAAAATCTAGGTTGTCGTTGATGTATTTTTACGAGCTATCGGACTAAGAAGGTGCAAGATAGACGGTATTACAAGTAATGACAGAATTATTGGTAGTAGAAAAGAATTACGACTATACAATAAGAAAGAATTAAAAGAATAAAAAAAAAGAATCAATTTTAAAACTCAATAGCTTAGTGAAGACAGTAAGTGGTGAATACATCTGCACTATCAAAATTGATCGTGAGTCACATCGCTGAATACTCTCAATCTGTAGTTTTCGACAATCGCATGAATTGCAACCGAGTTTGTGATGAAAAATAACTAAGAAAATTAGGTTTGATCTGTGCATTAACTACTTAATCAAATACAACCGTTGAATTGTTAATTTTTCTAAAAATCTTAATACATAGTATACAACGAAAAGAACGAAACGATAAGATTCTACTCACTTCTTCAAAACCAATTGGTAAATGCTTTAGTTGATTAATCATAGCCCAACGAACAGTTGCAACACGAATACGAGCATTATATTTATAACTGACAATTATACCTCTAGGCGTTCCCATAGTACACTCGAAACCCGGTTCATTAAAATAAGGTTCACGTACAAAAATTAACGATTGAATTGATACCAATACCTGATAATAGTAATTGTAAGTCAAAATAATGGAATATAATAAGAACGAAATTCACAGTAGATATACCAATTAACTCTAAATCAATGGTTTAAAACCAATCAAGATGAATGAATATAACATCTTTCTGAACATCGGTTAAATTTGTCATACCACATTAGCTCAGAGAGATGAAACTGTTAGAGAAAATACCAGAGTAGCAGATGCAGTAACAGTATCAGTGGTATTAGAAAAGATTAGGCATCGAAGACACGATTAAAGAAAATATCTTTAAAATAAAAACAGAAGAGGTTATAAGGTACTCAGAAGCTTAAAATTTGGGGGAAGATAAAGAACAGATGCACCTGATCCCTTACAAACAATGTTGAGCCATGTCACTCAAAGTATCTAATCACTGGTCACAATAATCATGTCAACCCCAATCAGGTAGTCTTTATCTGTTAATATGGACCAGTCCAGTTGTCACTGCTTTTATAAACTGATTCCATGTTTTAGGTTCGGCCACATCTAACGTTCTTCCAGATTATTCCTATACCACACAACATCGCCCGCTGGGCATACGTAACATGTCCCAACTACTTCAGTTGATGAAGATTTACAATCCCATTAATCAATTTACCATCCTTATCTAGTACCCTATTCCCAAACTAGCCGTTGCTTACTTGATGGTTCCAAAATACATGGACAATGCTTCGAAGATACCTATGACTGAAGGCTAATAACCTACGAATACCTATTCTTGATCCCCATGTTTAACACCCATAAAGTAGAACGTAGTGAACCACTGCACAGTAAACTCGTCGTTTGGTTGGAAAACGAATATTACGCCTACGCCACAAGTGACGCAAATTGGCAAAGGCAATCGGGCTTGCTAAATCCGTGCCAACATTACGTCAGACACGAGATCATCATAAATGATGAGACTCTTAAGATAATTGAAGTGTTCGATACTTTCAACAAATTCACTCTTTATTATTAATTTAGGCGATGACCCAGGCCAATCCCTCAAGTGGAATTTTACACTTGGGGGAAGAGAGCCACATCCCAAACATGCTTGCATTGTTACTTAAGATGATCAGAAGACTCGGGATTTTGTCAGCGTCTTTATCAAATAGAAGTATGTAATCTGCTTATCCTCAGTTAACAAATGAATCTCCTGGTAGGAGATTAATAGCTGAAAAGTCAAACAATGATGAAAGTTTCATCACTACAAGCATCCCTATAACGAAGTTAAGTAATATTGAGGAAAGTGGACAACCCTGACGAACACCAGTTGAAGCAACCAATTCCGATGAGAGTTTGACATAATCACTGAATCCACCAGTAGTATTTGAGTAGAGAGCCTGTATAAGGTTAATATACTTCTTTCGGATGACTTACATCAATTTGCTATTCAGGTTACTAAGATATAGTGAGTAATTGAGGTGTGACTAAAAGTTAGTTGGAATTTTCCCTAAAGTGTTTCGCACATCGATTCAATCTCTTGGATTGAGAGTAGATAATAGTCCGATATTAAAATGTACGATATTTATTCGTTTTAAAGCATGAACATCAGAAATATAATACTTCCAAAATTAAATTACTGAACTCTCAAAGATTTATGATGAATTATTTATTTAAGAGGTTTCATAGTACAGTGAAGTTTACAATCAGCTTAACTTATTATACTAGGGAATAAATGAAAAAGAGAAGAGCTAGTGAGTTTGTATCACAATAAAGAGGAACAAAAGATAGCTGTATAAACCTGGTAGAGATCAGGTTATCATAGATGTTAGTTTAGGATTAATGAAATAATGTGCTTATTTCAGTAGCTTTAAAACGTTATGAGATATAATTCAGAATACAAGCAAGTGGTGGTCATGCTACCAGCGGTTCCTTCCAATTTTTCCATTTTATATGATGCATTTTTCTAATCCTATGGTGTAATGATGAAATTATAATGAATATATATATTTATTAGATTGAGAACGGAAAATAAAAGCATAATGCGATTCGTCAACAACACTTAACAATAAACATGATACAGAAGTAAACGAATAATCTTTGATAGAAAGATACAAATGTCTCCAAGATTAAAACAATTTTCTAGACAAAGCTGCTGATTATACATTGCTTGTACGATCTTGTATAATATCAGATAATGAAATGATTTATTAAAAAGAAGTACTCTACATTGAATAAACTAATTTAGTAACAGTTTCAACAGTAATGACAATGATTTCGAGGGTTACACCTTAAAGTCTTAAAAACTGAAAAACAAATAATGACCAGTAGAATTTAATTCATTTCTATTGATTGAAGCTTTACATTGATATTTAGAACTGTAATTTATCAATCTGCTTTGTTAGCATCTATGTATCCTGTATGGATTCTCTTAATATCGCCATTATGTCACAAGCATTTATAAGTAGTGATGGATGGTGGCTGCCAAAGCAATCCAGCTCGCGCGTTTCATTCTACTTAGGACTGGTCAGCTGGATGTACATTCATACCAGGGTCCAGGGATGTAAGTATGTCCAGCTGATGAGTCCTAAGTAGGACGAAATACGTGTCCTGAATTTCACTGTTGACCACATTCCATCTATTAGACATGAATGTGTTTACGTCACCATTCAGAATATGACTCATACCCAATACAATAAATATTATTCAAAAGAGTAAATACATAAATATACATGTATGGAAAATATTTAATTACTTGTAATAAACTTGATGTTTGAGGATTCCATCGCTCTTCACTTGATCCATGCCATGTATTCAGCACTGACAAGCATACTTTGCCATCTTCATACAGGTTTGGATTAAAACGGAATGTATTTTTCGCAGTTGTACAAAATTCAACTAAAGGTGGTTGATTCGGATAATCTGGCGGTGCGTATATGTCAAATTCAAAACATCCATTTGCATATGGAGTATCAGGAGGTCCAGTAATTAGTGCCTAGTTTTTTATTGTTGATTCAGTAAAAGGGAAAATCAGAAAAATAGGGAACATAAGTAGATGTGTTATGGCTTGAGATCGCTGATCGGTATCACGAGTTAGCTATCTCTAGTGCCGTCAAAAGGTATGTGAACAGTTGTCACTTCCCGATTTCCCGTATTGTGAAAGGATATTTCTTTCTGAAGAACCTGAGAAGGACATTGGGTTAGTGTGGTGTTGGTGACCTAGGAGGATGTCCACATAGTTTGAGGGAGAACTGCTTGAGATTGGTCATACACGGTCCTATTAAGAGTAGCTCCAAATGAGTCAGCTCCGTACTGTAAAAATTTTACCATTGCAGGCGAACATTCTTGGGGGTAGATAAGGAGTGCTATTGCTACGTCGACATTTTCAAAAACCTTTCTTAAGTTATGGTAAGACAGCATCAGTAGGAATGTTGATTGCATGAGGAAAAATACCTGTCTGACGCTAAACCCCTGTATAGATGTTGGGGATGTTAAATCCCCAGAACTCGATTGGTAAA
Organism: Schistosoma rodhaini; assembly: GCA_944470415.2. Taxonomy (NCBI): domain Eukaryota; kingdom Metazoa; phylum Platyhelminthes; class Trematoda; order Strigeidida; family Schistosomatidae; genus Schistosoma; species Schistosoma rodhaini. The sequence continues at coordinate 81,393,547 of OX104036.1, forward strand.
TGACTTATTTTTGTAATTTTATTTTGAAAACTTGAATTTCTTTGTTTTCGCGCCAAAAAAGCTCTTTTTCACCTTCGAGTAGTATTTCTCACTTGGGAAAATCTTAAACGCTATTGGTCCGTTGTATCTTTTAATATGCTATTTTGTAACGCTTCTGAAGGACAATTTTATGCTGCATATATAAATTTGATTTCTTCCTGTGCTTCTGGGTGCTTACGGAATATATCTTACCACTTCCAACTTGGACTTCTCACTCTAGTTAGCTGGGTATGGGACGCATCAGTATAGATAGCTTATTGGTCTCTGGTCACAAGTCTTTGTTCCGTTCGCTGACTAAGTGAATTCGTAACAGCTTCAGATATAACAATAGTCAACAGCACAACTTATCCCTCCAACCATGAATATGTTGCTTCTAGTTTGCCATTCTCTAACCGACCTACTTAACAAGGTAGAACCGAACAGGAACATGTTTTCCAGGTAGTATAGCTCAACTGGGTCATCACAAGATGAAGATGCGACCACCACGTAAGGATAACAAATTTAGCGATACCACCCAGCTACTAAGATCGAATTTGATGGAAAGGGGTTCAAACACCAGACTTATTAGTTGAAAATCTAGTAATTTAACCCACAAGCCACAAAATATTTATGCCAAGTTCTATATTGTTGATGACTGATTAATTGAGAAATAATATCGATAGATGATGTATAAGAAAGCATATGAATGCATAACCTTCATTGATCAATAATCAATCACATTATATATTAATAGCTTAAGAAAGGTGAAACGTCACTCAGAATTATTGTTAGGAAAAATTTACCTTTAATAAACACAAATGATTTTCTTCACAGCAAATAAATATACTAGCACTTTCGGACAATGGTAAGCTAGTATTCAATGTTACAATTTCCTGAGCAAGACGTTGCAATCGATGAAATGATCGGTTTTTCGGGGTTATTTTCAATCGAGAACTAGTAGTAGTGGTAGCAGTTACTGTTGAAAGTTTATTGGATTGATCAGGGTTTGGTTCAGAGGTAGAGGTGGACGCGACATAAGTGAACAATTTTTTTGTATTAAAACCATTAATTAAGATGAAACCTTCGTGTTGGGCACATAAATTCGCATATTCATGTGGGACTAATGAAGAAACAGTATTATTCACGGGAGCTGAAAAAAATTTGATAGTACCTAAACAAACAATAATGATGTGTAAATTTCCATTAGATTTAGGGAAGGAAACAAAAAACTCTACATATAGAGTTAGCATGATTTAGCTACATAATTATATCACATATCCATATCCACCAACTCGACTAAAGCGCATGATATTCGCTTTTCATTTTCTCAATTTCGCAAACAACAGTAATGCGAGAGAAGGCAGTGAGTAGGATTTCCCTGGCAATGGTTGTATGCACGTGGCCATGTGAGAGAATTTGGAGAGGGAGAGCTAACTCTCCCCACTCTCGGCCGTACCAGGGCATTCGGGACCAAGGCAACTGTAATGGCTAATGAAGTTATGGTATGATCAAACAAATATGGAAATTATCACTAATATTTTAATATAATCTCTTAAATAGGAATATAATTATGTACTTTGTCTTGGAGTAATGCTCTTTTATGTGTGAGGGTTAGTGATACTACTACTAAACAACAACATGAAAAGAAATAGATGAAATGTTGATTTAAAACTTTAACTTATCTATAGCCTGGGCCAAACTAAGCTACCGTTAGCCTGTGTTGTTTATAAGGTAAAACGTGTTCAAAAAGTTACATTACTTTTATTTAATTTATACCAAGTATTCTGTTGAAATATCATGTGGAACAGTCCAATGAAGTTAACTCTTTGGTTTTATATGAATTAGGATAGTGAATTATTGACTGAGTGAATAAAATGTTTGATATTTAAGTGCCAGAGTAAAAGCTTAGCAAGCATTCTAGTCAATCATTCACACATAACGTAGAGTATGACACACGTGTACATTGATTCGGGTTGTCATATTCTGTAAGCATAGCGAGATAAAATTATCCAGGCCAGAGTAGTAGAGGTAATTCAGTACTATTAGTAACAGAAAATATTAAACTTAGATGTGATTTAAGAAGAAAATATGGATCCGTAGAATTAAAAAAACTTATAAAGTGATTAAGAAATTCGCAATCTGAAGTAAGACTAAGAGTAAATGCCTTTGGATTATTGTAGATAATCCCGAGAGCCACATCGCCCAAAATGTCTGAAAATTGATTACAATAATCGTGCAAACCGCAGTTTGATAGTCGGCACCTACCTATGTGGTTCAGTTCAACAGTCAATGACTTAAAGGACTAGCGCCATGTTTTGATTCAACTGCTCCTAGTTTTTTTCTAACCTACTTCTATACAAGACAACATTACCCACCGAGGTCAGCGGTGGTTAGTTATACGCAACACATGTCCTAATCATCTTAGTAGATAAAGATTAGTTACCTCATCAATCGACTTTCAATTCTTATCTAGTACCCTACATCTAGCCTCAAAATTGCTTACTTGATAGTCAAAGGATACACGAGCGATGCTTCAAAGGCAAAGTTGAATACCACTAACCTATGAATATTTTCTATTTTTTAAATGTCATGTTTCGGAGAAATGAAGTAGGACGGAATGGACTGCAGCGTTGTATATTCGTTAGCGAAAACCAAGCGATTTTTCTGAACTAATACCGATATTTCGTCAGATACCTACTCATCTGGGTTAATGACAGTTTTAAGATTGACAACCGACCAAATCTCTATTCTAATTTTATCATCAGGGTAATGGTATTAGACTTCAAACAAAAAATACAAACTAATAAACTTGTTTGTGGTCGCCAACTTACAGAGTACTGATAATCAATTCAGGGTTTAAACCACAAAAGGATGTAATAACTAGTGATTTACTCAATTAAAAAAAAATGTCATTGAACTTACGAAAATGTATAGATTTTAAAGCTGTACAATAAGCAGTATTGGTTGAAAGCATTTTTGAATCAATTGACGAAGTTTGAATTTCTAATGTACCGTTCTTACCATTTCCGTTATCATATTCAGCTGACTGTATTTCAAGTAAAGTAGTTTTGTAATCATCATTAGGAAATTTATTTACAGAAGACTGTTGATATTTCAAAATTAGTTTAAGCAGTTTATATGTAGCTTCTAGTTCATTAAAAATAATTAAAATTTCTTGGTTTACGCATACTGAACTGCCATCATTGTTGAATTCATGGTTAGTACTTTCAGCATTATCATCCAATACATCATTTTGAAAATGACTATGAAATTCACCATTTACAAGATTATTCTCTTTATTAATCAACGGATCTGTTAAATATTGAGAATGGTTAGCATTTTCGGTTAAATCGTTAATAACCTCACAATGAGCATTTCTATCTTCGTTCTGTTCTTTTTCTTCCTCAGAATTATTGTCATGAACATCTTCAGAAGCAGTGTCAGGGTTATCATCGTCATTACCACAGCTGACTTCAACATTACTTTCTGTTAAAGTATAAAGTTTATCTTTGTTTTCACTACTCATTTCATTAGTATTCCTGTCACTAATATCAAACTGATCATAGAAACCAGATTTCAATTGTAATAAACCATAGGTTTTGGAAGTGGAAAAATGATAATTAATATCAGTAGTGTTGAATGCTTGAGATGATGTACATAAGTTTTGATTTTTACAATGTATATTTTTTAGTAAATTTCCAATGTGCTGTTTATGAATATTACGATATCGTATTGATGGACGGCGAATAAGACAACCACTACTAATACGTGTAGTAGTATTAGTTGGATGTAATTCAATGTTGGATTTAGAGGTAATTTGTTTTGACGGTTGTCCCGATTCAGAAGGCTCAATTATTAATCCCAATTTGCTATTTGAAGAAGATAGGGAGGTGGATGGAGAGAGATAAAAACAGCAAGTCTCACTTCAATTGTAAATTTAGAAAGAAAGGAATACTAAATAATGATATGATGAAAAAACGTTATTACAAATAGTGTAATTAAAGTAGATTTGATATTTGAAGTGGACGGTCATCTTGAAAAGCTGTTAGTTGTCAAAGGTAGTCGACAGGTAACTCAAGAAGTAACTCAAAATGCGAAACTAGGTGACGCGATTCCGAATTCACAAAGGTAACATGAATTCCCTGAGGATTTCAAGTGTCAACCAACACGAAACCTAGAGTGAATAGAGTTTCCTGTCGATCACCTTTTATCATTCAATATTGTTTAGATGTCTGTTCACTAATAGCCACGTTACAATTCGCTTGGCAGAATTCAGAGTCAAAGAACTAGAGAAACGTAAAATTGATCACCACTCAATGACCAATCAGTTTTAGTATCTGTGATCCTTAATAACTATTGGATTTATCATTTTTGGAAAGCAGGAAGAATGCTAAGAATAATTTTCCGGAAAATTAAAAGAAAGGCCTGGAAAATGATTAACTAGCGAATTCGGAACAGAAAAAACAGGAGAATAATATTGTTTTCAATTAGATCGTCATCAAGTTTTATTTAAATATGAAGCTACATTTTTCCTAGTTTATTATGAAGTTATCGATTCAGCTGCTCTTGTGTCAAGTATACTACAAGCCGATTCAGTCAACGAGCGAATAAATAGTTCAGAAGGGCGCAAAGCTCTGTTCTATCACACAAGTGATGATCATATGGCAGATAAAAACAAATCCTTACAAATGATCAAATGTACACTACCACATCTTCGTAACAGGGTTTGTTATACATAAAGCAAAAGTTATGGGTATTTGAACCAACCCTGATCTGTGTTTGAAAAAAAACGTGTCTCACCCCTATCATTTCCTTGAACTGATATAATTTAATGGGTGATCTGACTAATTCTTCATACCATTATGTATCCGTTTTTTATTACTTATAATCATAATGTGTATTTCGTATCATTGCTACCAATGACTCAAATAGGTTTCCTTTGACTGGTTTGTTTGTGTACCAATATTAATGTGTATTAAAGTCTAGTTGAAATGTATCTGAGAACAATAATGTTCAATTATATATCCTGTTTTAATTTGTATAATGAGGGTCTGTGATACTTTGAAACTATTACATTCACTGAGGATTTCAGTAAATTTTTTTAAAAAGCTCTTAGAATCTGATAAATACTTCTGTTTCTTCTGAATAAAGTTTAATCTTAGAAATAGAACTTCTATATTGTCCACCTAGTATGTTTTTGTTCTTGTTGAAAGGTTTTGGTGGTCCGAGATCTGACTCCAATTAGATCGTATGAATGATTGTTGTCAAAATAAACATCTCGAGTTGAACAGAGAAACAAGAAGTCTTGACAAACTACGGAAGCTATTTTTGGGGACCTCATTTCATTTAATTCAAAACTTGAAGGACAGTAACATTTACTTTGACCCCTAGTCTATTCTACAGATCATAAGCTATCGTTTGATTCACTGCCATAGCCTATTCTTTTCCAAAGCTATTGTAATTTAGACGTAACCTATTGTACACAATTTTCTACTCTAATCCCCTAGTTTTGAACATAACTGTATTTTCCTAATTATTGTGCGTTGTGGTCAGGTTAGTCATCTATTTATTCATGTATCTTTTTACACTAATCTGAAATCGGGTACTAGATAGGAATTTGGAATACCGGAATTAAATGAGCCAAATATGAGAATGAATTTTTGAGTACATATATTTTGTACAATCGTCGATCGTACAACGAAACCAAACGAAATGAAGCGCAATGTAGAAGGCGAGTGAGCCAACTCCGTTTAATCAAGTGTGAAGCGATATTTATAATCGAACAAATTATTATTATTAATATTATTTAAACACATAAATATTGGTACGAAGGGGCATCGAATTCATATGCGTCACACAAAACTCATTTCATTTGTGTGAGGGCTGTGATACTGCCCAGGTGCCCAAACCAAAAGAGGTGGTTTCCTTAGAGGGCCACACCCGGAGCTTTTGACCTAAAGATCTGATCAACAAGGCAGTGGAGCGTCGTGAGGAGATGCAATCCCATGGTAGCAGGTGACCAACGATTGATTCATACTCCATTTGTTCCCTCAGGATACTGGAGCCAACCTATGTGCACCATCGATTCAGAACAAGAGTTTTCCAACTCCCTTAGGTGGATCCTTCATATACACGGACTGGGTTAAAGCGCATGACATTCACTTTTCATCCTTTCAATTTCGTAAACACCAGTAGTGTCACAAGAATGCAGTGAGTAGGAATTCCCTGACAGAGACTATATACGCGAGGCCATGTGAGAGCATTTGGAGAGGGAGAGCGTACTCTCCCCACTCTCAGCCGTACCAGGGCATTTGGGGGGCTGAACAAAAATAAGTTACGAACATGAAATGAGTAAGATAAAAAAAGTGAACACACATAAGCTTACATAAAAACAATGAGTAAATTGGCCTGTCTAGAAGCTAGAATTAGCTATGTCAGCTTGATATAGCAACTGATAATATAAAGTCAAACATTCCTATAAACTACGATATGATACTTAAACACAATATTTAAAAAAAATATTCAACTTACATTAAATGTTCCTTATATTTTGACAAATAATATATGTTTTCGGGTGTGGCCCTCTAATAAAATCACCTGCTTCGATTTGGGCACCCGGGCAGTATCACAGCCCTCACACAAATCAAATAAGATTTGTGTGGTGCATATGTATCTGGTGCCTCTTTGTACCAACTACGATATGATAAGTCAATCAGCTACAACGTAGGACCAGGAACATATATGCATCGGTTCAAGTTGTCATACCTCGTTAGCACAACAAGATCAACACCGGATTCATAGTAGTTTATTTAGTGGTGATAATATATAAAAGATAGGTTGTATATAAAGATATAGTACAAGAAGAAAGAAAGATATGAAGCAATTTTTAATCTCAAGGTTTAAAGGAAGATAAAAAGTGTATACACCTACGCCATTGTGATCGATTCTGAGCCATGTCACACACAGTCTCTAACCATTGGTTACGATAATCACGCGGACCCGAACCAAGTAGTCTGCATCTGCTAACATGGTTCAGACTAGAAGTTAGTGACTTCAAGCACTGATGCCACGTTTTAGTTTGGCCACCCCTAACCATTGCCAATACGAGTCAGCATAGCGCATCGTGGTAATCGGTGTTCAGGCATACGAAACACATGGCCTAACCATCTCAGTCGATGAAGAAGCATGACCTCATCAACTGATTCACCATCATTCTCTAATACCCTGTATCTAACCTCACTATTACTTACTCGGTGATCCCAGCAGATGCGAGCAATATTTCTAAGACATCTGTGGTCAATCTACGATATGATACTTAAATACAATATTTTTTAAAAAACACAACAACATTCAATTTACCTTAATTGTTCCTTATATTTTGACAAATAGAATAGTATATGTTTCATCAAAACAGCAATACACGATGGATCTAAATTTTCCAACAAACTATCATCATCATCATCATCATCAATAGTAACTTCATTACACCAATTGTTCAAAATGAAAAGATCATTTAAATGAATACCATGCCAATATGATTGAAATGAATTAAATGATTGTAAAATAAAACAATTACATAATTTATTATTACACTTAGTAACATGATCATTATTGTTGAAATCATTTTGAACAAATGTTATCAACCAATGTAATCGTGGACATAAACTAATTATACGTATTAATTGTATTATTGCTTGATATAATAAATAATGATTTATTATTTCTATAATTGAATCATTACGTAAATAATTAATAATAAAATGTATTAAATTAAACTTATAAATAAAATAAATAATAATGAATTCATATAATTCATCAGTATACATTGGATTTTGTATAAATGTAGACAAAAATCCACTTAAGACATTACATAATACTATTGCATATTGATCTTCATGTTGAATATTTGATGATCTGATCCATTTAGATTGAATATTATTATGATGATTATTTGAATAATCATTTGTTACTGATGATGTTTCAGTTATTGTAGGAGTTGTAGCAAAACCTGTACCTTTTGCCCAAAAATTAGAATTCAATTGATTAGATATTGATCCAGATGATGTAACAACGACTGCTGATGAATGTAATGAATTGAAATGACTTTGAGATGATGATTGATCATTTGTGTTTTGTTTGCACTTTTTATGATTATCTTGATTAGAAACTGTTATGGAAGGAAATACTTCATGTTCAAAATCGATACAAGCTGGTTTAATAAAATGGATATAAATTTCATTGATTGATTGAATAGTTTGAGACAATGAATTATCTTTATCAGTATTATTATTACTACAGTCTAATTGAATTGAATGAATGAATGCTTTCACTTCATCTATATCAAATCTCTCCGGTAAATTTAAACATGAACCATGAGATAGAACATACATGAAACTTAAAATAAGTTGTAATACACCAGAGTTTAAATGTATCCAACGTAATTCCCATAAAGATTGATGACCATCAATATGAACATTACTATTATTACCATTATTATTACTATCATATAAATAACATAAACATTGAAATGGTAAAATATTTGAATGAATTAATTGACTACTTTCTAAATTATAAGTAGCATAATTAGTTACACAGAAATCTTTACCATAATCATTTGCCAATTGAATGAGATAACTTGGTAGATAAACTAATGTTGAATGATATTTCATTATTAATTCCATAATATTCATTGATGATTTAATTAAATTTAATAAATAAGAATCATAATTTGGTATTCTTAATACTAATATATAAGTAATAATACAATGTAATGGTATATTCAATGTTCCATTATTATTATTATTATTATTATTAATTATTAAATTATCTAATTTATAATTATAAAATTTATTAAAATAGGAAATAATATAAGAATGAAATTGTTTCATCGATTGATTCCAATTATTATTATTATTATTATTATTATTATTAGTAGTAGTAGTAGTAGTATTAATAGTAGTAGTAGTGGGAGTAGTAGTTTTCAATAAACATGGAATACGCCAATGAACAATGGAATTAGCTATAAAATATAATAAACCAGATTTTAAAAATTCATTTATAAATGATGATTGAAAATTTTTTAATAAATAATCATAATAAGATATGGAATTAGTCTCTTTCATTAATGATGAGGATGACGGTTTAGTTACTGATTCTGGTGGATGTAATACAAATTTAGCATGTTCACATGGTCGAATTAATAAACAAAGTAAACGACATTGATTAATTATCAGCGGATGGTCATCAGTGAATTGATTTAATTGTTCCATAGTCCAATTATCTGTATAATCTTTTGGTAGAAATATACCATTATCCCAATCAATAGGTGATATAATATGACCAATATTTGGTGTATGTTTAATAAGACATAATTCAAAATCATTCATTGTATTTATTTCAGTTGGGTGTGATACATTTATATTAATACTACTATTATTATTAGTAGTAGTACTACTACTAGCGCGATTAATCGAAAATGGATGCAATAAATGATCAATTATTAATCTTAAATGTTTCACAAAAATGTTTCTTTCAAATTCATAATGATTAGTCCCAGTGTATTCTGGTGGATGATAAATATTGATCAGTAATAAAGCTGTTGAAAGACTAGGATGAATGGAATAGTCCAGGTTAATATTTGAAACAGATTGATGGATTTCTTGGCATAAAAATGTAACTAATTCAGATTTCAGTAGTTCAGATGATTGAATATTGAGTACAACTGGGGGACCAGTTATAGGCCATGGCAAATCAGTCGATGTATGTGGATGATTTGAAGTGACTGCGAATACTGCTATTGTTTGTTTAAATGGTACAGGTGTTAATGATAAGGGTTGTGGTAATAATAGTTCAGATATAAAATTGGATAATTTGAAATCTAAAGTAAAAAAAGATACAAAAAAAAATCAAATTAACTCATTCACCAGGTAATAAACTATAAGCCACACCAGTGCTTCAAGATAACGAAAGGATCAAAAGGTGACTGAGAGGAACATACAGGAATCATGATTCTAGAATGTTATTAGTTCAAGTTGTCTTCCATGACAGAAGACCAGTTTAAATGCCTTGTATTCGTCTGTAGCCTCCATTCACCCGAGGATGCTGACATCCAAACGAGAATCCTAAGCAAACTCGAACATTATCCCAGTATTACCCAACAGGAAGTAACTACCGAATGCTGAAGATTAGTGGATTCGAAACATGAAACTTTGAATGTAGAGAAAGGTAGCCGGCCTCATAACGTCAATGCAGTTGAGAGAAAAGATTTACAAGGTCCTAAGACGCAAAATTATTGTAATGACAGTGACAAGCCATCAACCTCCATGCTGGTTATGTGGCGGTCGGCATTTCAAAAAAATTGTCTGTTTAAGAATCATCGTTGCACTACATGTTCCAGGAAGGAGCATAAGGAAAGTAATTGTAAAACCCGAAAACACTGCCAACAACCGAAAGTATATTCTAAAAGTTCCAAGCCGCGAACGACCAAACTAACGATAACCCTTAACAGGACAGGCTCCTATAACCGTAGAAAATATGTTTTTCAGAAGATTAATGGATATGAAGCCCACTTACATATAGACACGGCTTCCAACACAACACTTATAAGCAGAAGAACGTGGGAGAAGATTGGGAAACCACGAATATATCGAACTCATCAATCAGCACTTAGTGCATCCGGGGGAATATTAAACATTGCTAGTGAGATACATTGTGAAGTCTCATCCAAGGAAAAAACAAAGATGGGAGTAGTAGTTTTGACAGAATTAATCATATAATTAGTGCAAATCTCTAGGGAAAAAATTAGGCTTCGGAGATCTGAATACAATCCATACAAAAGCTTATATCGGCTACTAAATCATACATTATGTATAGATACCTAAACAAATAAAAAGATTATCAATGTAACACTGACCATGATTTAACCAATTTCATACTTACTTTGTTTCATAAATGATTCTTTAAATGTTTCAATCAAACGATCAGTTAAACAATTCATTTTCAACTTTGAACTTTCTAAACTCAATTGACATGAATTGAATCGTTTGGATGATTTCGAAAGTGTCATTGATAGCTTAACTGTTTGATATAAAGTAATAATAGCTTGTTGAAGTTGACTAACCTTATAAATACTTGAATCAAAATGATGATGATGATTACTGAACAAATTATTCAATGATATAGATTGAAATAAAGATGATAATACTGCAGTAAAGTTAAACAATAAACTTGGTAGTAAATATTCACAAATGAATTGACCAAGAATAAGTCGTAATGTTGTAGATTGATTTGATTGCATGAAATAATTTAAAATAGATAAATGTCTAAGAGCTGAATCCATGGTGAGAACTGATCCATTAGAAGAATATGAAGAAGATTCAGAAGTAGTCATAACAAAGAAATAATCTGATAACCATGTACAACAATTATAAAAGAAGTTATTCGATATAATTGGATCTGTTGAATTTGTCGGTTTATTCATTGAGAAAATAGAATAGACAATATGATCTGATGATAGAATTGAATTGAATACTTTCAATTGACTATTGAATAAGAATTTATCATATTGATTAGACAAGGGACTTGTTGTAGGAATGATTAAAAGTTTTGATAAAAGTATAGAGATGACATTTGGTTGGATTGTGCATAAAGAGCACATTAAATTGATTAGTACTTTGGTAAATTGTTTAATTTCAACGATTAGGTTCTTAGTATCATTATTGTCATCATCAACATCATCCATAGATAGATCCATTTGATAATGTTTTATAATTGAGGTGTATAAATCAAAAATAGAACTGAAAGAGTAGAGAGAGAAAATTGAATGTCACATTGAAACAATAAATCCATATATATTAAAGTTTATAATTTTAGAAGAATTACGGCAACTCATTCATTAACAGAATAATATTAATGGGGTTTTAAGCCGGAGTGTTTGCATGAAAAGATTAGCGAAACTATCGAAATCCTCAAATTAATGTGCAGTGAGGTTTGAAACCCCAAGAATTGACTTTACTAAACTTTAGTGTGTTTATTTTTACAAGGTGTCATACAGATTAGAAGCTACTATGTTTACTCAGTCAGTCATAACGTAGAACTTTGTACGTACATACATCGGTTCGAGTTACCATACAACATTAACACAGAGATCCAGTTGTCGATTCAAATCCCATAGTGGTAGAAGTAGTAGGAGTATAAGCATTATGTGAAAAATTAGAGTTTGAAGATGTTATTCAAAAGAGTATAATACAGTGAAATAATTGGTGGATTATGATTAGCAGTGGAATCTAGGAAGCGCGTTTTATTCTGTTTGATACTGGATGTACCTACATCCCAGTGTTGATGTTCAATATTGAGACTTGAACCGAGCTTTTGCAACAGGTATGATACTTATATCAACAACGTGATAATTTAAACACTAACTAATCATGAAATGGAGTTTGAAGCAAGGATTAATTAATTCCAGTCCAATTTACTAAACATGAGTACTAGACACGAAAAAACAAACAGTTATTTATCATATAATAGCTTGTCTTAGCTGTCGTGTGACATACCAAACTAACTTTGGCATATTATGTGAGCTTACCTTATATACTATGTGGTTTCATCAGTTTATTGTATTTACTGATGATTTCTAGAATGAACAGCAAGAAATAACCAGAAAAGAAGCAAGAATTCTACTTTTCACTAAATAAATCCAATACAGTACTCAAAGTGTTTTATTTTAAAATCGGAGAAAAACACACTTAGTATTGTTCGTTTGAATCTTCCCACTGATGTTTTAGGACTGCGTCTGGTCAGTCTCTAACTGGCATATGTGCATACTGTGCGTATCGCCTCGATATAGCCTAAATTCACAAGCAAGGTAAGCAAAGATGGATAGTGGCTAACAGTAGAATCCAGGACGCGCGTTTCATCCTATTTGGGCGAAAGGTACTGGGTTCAAGTTCATGAGTGAACATCAACTCTGAGATGCAGGTACACCCAGCTGACGAGTCCCAAAGAGGACGAAACGCGCGTCCTGGATTATACTGCTAGCCACTATCCATCTCTGCTTACCATGCTTGCAGAAGAAAAACACTTGAAACGATTCAACAAAAACAACTAGGCAAAAAATTCTTTTCATCTACATTTCAATTGTAATAAATCATACCTAATAAAATCAATTGTCACATATTTTTGCCATAAATTTGAACATTGATCCGTTTCCATTGTACCAGTAGTAGTACCACTACTTAAACTCCATAAAACACTTGAAAAAATCAATATTAATTGAGACCAATGATTCAATAATTGATGATTATGAGAAAGAATATCTTGTTTTATCGTAGATTCATTGAAATGACTTAACCAATTAATAATTTGTTCAATACGTGTAGATTGTCCAACATCTTGATGTAGACATAACCATGCAAATAAACGTTGATTTGGTGTAGATGTTAATGAAGCTAATGGACCATACCAATAAGATGAATTGAATTCATTATCTATATCTATATAGTTATAATTTAAGCACATACATATGCATACAAAAGAAAAGAATTAATAAATCAGTAGGTAGTATATAGTTTTAAATGTTAATTAATAATAGTTTTTTAGATTAACATGATGAGATATATCAATAAGAGCCAACTATGACACTGTTGTGAGATTAGTTCGACTTCAAAAGATTGGGTTTAGAATGAGTTGTTGAGAATAGTTCTCCTTTATGCCTACAAAATCTGACCTCTTCAAGTTAATAATGTTTGACGACTCTTTATATTTAACGATTGTCATCTCCAAAGAATGTTTGCCATCCAGTGGCAACAGAGCGTTAGTAAGTCTAACATTAGATATATTTTGAGGAGTGGAGTGCCGAAAACTCAATTATTATCATCGTCTCAAAACACTGATGTAAATGACTGAAATACGTACATCGTATATTATTTCCCGACGCTAGAGCTGGGTGAAAATAAACAGAGATCTGACAATGATATTAAAGGTAAGTGTACAGAACTTAAATCCGTCAGTTCACCAAAATTCCTCACCTGGAATCATAGAGATAGTACAATTCATTGCCTCAGGATGGAAGCTAGTGATGATTCGGCTGTCATTAAGTAAAATCGAACCTTAGACCAGGAAGAAATCTTAATTGTATACTTAGAAAAACTATTACTCTAACTAAATACCACTTCTATTCAATGCTCTATTAATTGTACTACTCATCCGTTCTTTGTTTTTAATTTATTTTCAAAACTTATGCATAATGTAAAATCTTTTAATGTTATTTAAGCGCAACTATTTATGAGTAGTATTTCGAAGGGTGAAAGTTATTAATACTAGATAGTTGATAAAGTAATAGGTTTGTTCTTTTTAAATTCAACAATAATCTCTACTGAAAGCATCTAGGCCCTGAATAATTTTACATAATATTAAATTAAGATAGAATATCTCGAGCAGACAACAATTCTACTAAAGGAAAATAATAGAAGATAACCTATTTACAGTAACTTATATCCAATTAAATACAAGATCTAAAAGTAACAAACATAGGATAACCTAGTGGTAGCATCTCGAACTGTGAAACAGAGTTCGAATCCACTAAGAAGCATAAGTGTATGAATGGCTTACTGACGAGTAATAAATAGCACGATACCAGGGTTTCTCTCCAATTACACCTTTAACCATCTAACATTTCAATATAGTACATGTGATTTCGAATCTCTTCGACCAGTAGGTACATGGCAAATCGATCAACAGAAATCAGTCAATACTATGAACTAAGGAAACATGATATTAAACACTATTCAGTGATCAGTCAAGGTAGAGTTGAATTCAAATGTAGTAAACCTGGAAGATGTTGATAACTCAAGAGTTGATACTGATCAGTGATCACATGTAAGCAACCTCCAATTTATTTAAAAATAGTAACATAAATACGAAGCTCCAGTGAAAAAAAGTGATATACTTAAATGTTCGAAATATGTACTACTTATGGTTTTATTAGTAAAACAAAACGAAATTATTTTCATAGTTGCAAACGTCAGTCAATTGACGCTAGACCACCATGGAAAACCTGGAAACACTGGACGACGGTTCCGTCCTATTGTGGGACTCCTCAGCAGTGCGCATCCACGACCTCGCGAGATTCGAACGCAGGATCTACCAGTCTCGCGCCAGAGCACTGAGCCGGCATCCAACGGTGTTTATGTCTAACTCCAACCAATCCACGAAGTTGCAACTATGAAAATACAAAATCTCCATAAAACTCCTTCTGATAATAAAACGAAATTAATTTGTAAATAATAAGATAAATGTTACTGTTGACATTGATCCATCACAAAGTATGAGACAATGCTATACTGCTCGATCCAAAGTCCTAATCTAAATGCATCGCAATCCTTGGACTAT
Organism: Schistosoma rodhaini; assembly: GCA_944470415.2. Classification (NCBI taxonomy): domain Eukaryota; kingdom Metazoa; phylum Platyhelminthes; class Trematoda; order Strigeidida; family Schistosomatidae; genus Schistosoma; species Schistosoma rodhaini. Next base: position 81,408,952 of record OX104036.1, read on the forward strand.
GACTTGATATCGTGGCAAAATTTAGTCTGGTCTTAGTTAGCTAAAGACAAATAAAGGAAAGCTCTGAATTTTACATTTCTCGGTAGCTGATATTCATTGCCAAGGTATGTCTATAATTCTGAGGAAGTAAATACAATTGAGTCTAAATAAAATTCGATCGACACAAATCAGCTGATGACATAATATTGGTTGGTATTCAGTGGCTGACTAGTATAAACATCTTAGTCCAACAGGAAGTTAGTAGCGGTATGAATAGTCCAGTGTTATATCTCTGACTGTGATATGGAAACAAATCCCACAAGGAACATTCATACCCAAAAGCTTACAGGTATCTCATGTTGATGGGTATTGATTAATATGAAATCTAAACGGTAAAGCTAAATACTGTGTATCTATGATCATTGAACAGATTAGTTTTTTATCAGAAGAGGGTTTTGTGGAGATTTAAGTTGAGATCATGAGTCAATTGAAGCTAGACCACCATGAAAAATTTGGAAGTACTGAACGGTCGTTTCGTTTTATTATGGAACTCCTCAGCAGTGCGCATCTACGATCGCACCTCGCGAGATTCGAACCCAGGAGATTAGTCCTCTGTTAAAAAAACTAAAAATTGACATCACCTGTACAACATCATAAAAGATCAACGTAGTGTCCTGGCATAACAGCAGAGCAATACTTATTTATGTAACTCAAAAAAACAAAACAAACAAACTAACCCTGATTTGATTTCGACACATTTGTGAATGATACATTTTCATAGTTTATTGTTAAGTCATCATCATCATTATTACCATTCAATAATTTAGTTAATATATAATTAGCAAGACTATTTCTACCCGCATTATCTGTATTAACCAATAATCCGAGTAAAATACGTTCACATAATATAGCTGATGAAGGACATGATTTCCAAAACATATCCACTTCATTATTAATATAACTAATAGGTGAATAAAACCATTCATTATGTAATCTCTTATTATCATTATCAGATGAATCATCACTAGTTAAATTGTATATATAATTGATCATATCAAAAATCTGATTATGACATGTTACCATTTGTATTAATTGACGGGTACACATTGATAGTTTTTTATCTGAACTAATAGTATGTAAACAATGTAATAATGAATTGATAAATTGATAGGAATAGAATATATTGGGTAATAATTGTGATAGCATTTCATTATGTAATAGATGTAGTAAGACAATTGGTCTGAGAAGTAAAGAAAAAAACAAGACAAGAGAGAGATAAGAAAGTGTAATTGAGTGAACAAACGAATAAAACAAGAGAGTAAATAACTACTAATTGCAGATATTAGTAGTGTAGTGAACAGAACTTTAGTTGGGATCAATCGAATGTATTTAAACACAACATTACAGATTATCTCACTAAATTCTGTTAACCATACAATAAAACAGTTAATTTGCAAAATAACAAATAAAATAACAACTGTTATTTATGTAAATATCCATTGTTTATGGATTTTCCTACCGATTGCGCTTCATTTCAGTTCTTTCCTTATCGGTCTTGTACCATAATACATTCTATGAGCCCCCAATGCCCTGGTACTGCGAAAGTGGGGAGAGTCCGCTCTCTCTCTCTCCAAATGTTCTCACATGGCCACGTGCATACAACCACTGTTGTTTACGAAATTGAGAGGACGAAAAGCGAATGTCCGGAGCATTAACCGGGTTGGTGGACATGGATAAGTCCACCTAAGGGAGTTGTAAAACCCTCATTCCAAACCAATGGTGTACATGGGCTGGCTCCAGTATCCTGAAGGAACAAATGGCGTATGAATCAATTGTCGGTTACCGGCTACCATGGGACTGCATCTCCTTACGATGCTCCATTGCCTTGTATGTTAGACCTTCAGGTCAAAGGCTCCGGGTGTGGCCCCCTAAGAAAACCAGCTGCTTCAGTTTGGGCACGTGGACAGTATCACAGCCCTCACACAAATCCAATGAGATTTGTGAGGCGCATATGTATTTGGTGCTTCCCTGTACCAATATGTGTTTAAATAAATAAATAAATAATGTCTAACCATTACCATATACTATTTATACGGATCTAAGTAGACCACACCATAGTAGTACTTATATTACATTTTGTGTTAGGAAATATATTTGTTGTGGTTAGAATATAAAAATAAAAAGTTTTTAATAGTATAAACCAATATTTAATTTAAAATTAGGTATGAAAGTTGAATAAGAAATAAACTAAAATTATGGTTGAAGTCATGAGTCAATTGAAGCTAGAACACCATGGAAAACCTGGAAGCGCTGGGCGTCCGTTTCGTCCTATTGTGAGACTCCAAAGCAGTGCGCATCCACGAGCTTCAATTGACTCATGATTTCAGCTATAAATATACTGAAATCTCCACAAAACCTATTCTAAACTAAAATTAACTCATAGTGGGAATTTATAACAGAAAGCTGAATGTGTTGGTATTGTGGTGTGGTCTACTTATATCCATATAAGTAGTATATGGTGTGGGTCAGACATAGAATGTATTTTCGCAGAAGACCGATGAGGAAAGAACTGAAGTGAAGCGCAATCGTCTGGAAAATGCATGAGCAATGGAATAAGAGAAGAAACAGTGGAGATTGAAACAATTGGTTGTTAATTTGCAAATTGACTGTTCATTGTTTGGTTATCAGAATTTACTGAGATAGTCTGTAATCTTTGCTTAAATACATTCGATTGTCCCCAACCAGTGTTTTGTTCACTACAGTATGACTACTGAACAATTACTGATCTGTCCTTATGAACAATACAATTATATACACACATAAAGTAGTATAGGTTTGATTTCCTCCAAAGGAAAGATTTAAAATTAGTTGATCACTAAGCTATAATCAATGTTATGTTCGTTTTATCCTATAGTGCTAGACGAATTCAATCTGTCATGTTTTGATGTAGCCACTACTCTTAATGTATCAAACAGATTAGTGATAACAACTTTAACTATGAGCGGAAGTGACCCTAGTTTAAATTCCAAAGTCAGCAAATCAGTTCCTTCAAGACTGCAAATACACCTTATTAATGAATATGTACAAGCACGAAACCAAGGTCGAGTACACTTTCTTGTTGATTGCCCTAACCATCTAATATGCTAACAATCATAGTCATAATGCATTTCAAAGTGATTAACCATCGAAATATGGATCACTGAAAATCAGTGTCTTGAGAGTATTGTGTACTTGAAGCTGGGTAAACAAGTCCTGGGACTTATTACTGATAGGGTCTTGCATAGGCTGTTTTTTAACTGTTAGCAACAGTTGAGTAATGCTAGCCAGTGTTCAATTGTTTCTCAACTGAAGTATGTGTATGGTGCGAATAATTCGCAAATTTAATTATTAAAAAAACTATCCAGTTAAAAAAAGAAGGTCGGTAATCTCAGGAAACAGAAAAAAAACGGGTAAACAACTCACCTGATTTTATTTAACGAATTCTCACCAGTTAAATTATTTGCATTTATGCAGCTATTTCCACAAGTCTCTGTGAAAAACAACCGATTATCATTTGCATGTCTTCCTAATAAACGTAAAATGTTCACACGAAGAGTTTTATTGTAATTCTGAGAATGATAAAGTCTTATTAAAACATGTGATACTAAACGTGGTGGAAAATTAATTGTATGAAGTTTTGACAATGATGATTTGTTACTTTTATGTGCACTGATAAATGTTCGCCGAGAAGCACCAGGTAAATCACGATATAGTTCTATTTCAATAATTACAGGACTAGCTACAAAAAGGGGAAATCATTGAGAAAAATAGAGAGAAAAACAAGAGTTTTCTGTAAGATTATTTGTAATAAAATCAATTCATAATATACATACAATTCAGTTCAACCAGTTAAATACGTGAGCTCATACAATAGAAAAATATGAAAAACTAGAGAAATAAGTCTGAATTCAATATATGGGATTTTTGCGCGAACATTGTTAAATGTTCACAATTCATATTACAGACTAATCTTGTTTAAATCACTAATGAAAACAGTGAAATAATAGATAAGCCTTTCGTTCTAGTATGGGACTCCTCAGTAGTGGCTATCCACGGCCTAACATTGAACACAGAGCCTCCAGATTTGCTTGTGAACACTCAATCTCCAAACCACCAAGCCGAAATCCAGTAGTGTGCGTGTCTAACCTCAATAAATTCGTGATAATGCACAACCACCTTTCAATCATAATAAAATTACGATCAAAGTAGGTACGTGGCTAGATTTTGAAGATATGACTAAACAGTATGAAAATGAGTGCACTCTATGGTTTATAAATAATTCAAGTATACATCTAAGCTCATTTTGCGTATTAATGCCTTTGAGATTTAAACACTAGTTATTTGCTTTGCCTCGTTTCAATTTCATACAAAAGATCTTTGCTATATGAAAACAGTGAGGACATTCCCGCCATTATGCTGAAAACCGCTGATAGTATCAGAGGATTGCGAGAAGCAAAGTGTACTCTTTATAGCCTCAGTTATAGAAGGATACTCTTTTTTAGGCCAGTATGTTAATTCATTCAATCATGTGAGTACTGAAAAACCAATATTTTCATGAACATATTGTCTTTGTAAAACAAATAAAGTGTATAAAATACAAGTGATAACTATGTTATATCCCGAAGAGAATTGTGAATGGTAACTTTTAAGAACTATTTATGGATCAATATGGTATATATATTTCCTATTGTATAATTGCTAAGTAACTTAACTATTCATATTCATGCTTCTTCTATTATAAGCTTATTTTGGACCTGTGAACAATTACTATACCATTTACTATTCTTGAGTTATACCCAGTCTATTGATTACTGTTCCCCCTGTTGTGTATCATTGCTCTGGTCGATAATTCACTATTCTCTAATTGGCGAGCATTATCATGTTGTATATTAAACAGGGCACGCACACACTCACACGATATAACAAACTACTTACTTACTTACGCCTGTTTCTCCCAATGGAGCATAGGCCGCCGACCAGCTTTCTCCAACCCACTCTGTCCTGGGCTTCCTTTTCTAGTTCTACCCAGTTCTTGTTCATTCTTCTCATGTCTGTCTCTATTTCTCGGCGTAATGTGTTCTCTGGTCTTCCTCTTCTCATTTGACCTTCAGGATTCCATGTGAGGGCTTGTCTTGTGACGCAATTAGCTGATTTCCTCAAGGTGTGCCCAATCCACTTACAGCGCTTTCTCCTGATTTCTTCCTCCGCTGGAATCTGGTTTGTTCTCTCCCACAGTAACTTATTGCTGATAGTGTCTGGCCATCGGATCCGAAGTATTTTGCGTAGACAGCTGTTGATGAACACTTGTATCTTTTGGATAATGGCTTTCGTATTTCTCCATGTCTCAGCCCCATACAGTAGAACTGTCTTGACATTTGTATTGAAAATTCTAACCTTGGTGTTGGTTGACAATTGTTTTGAGCTCCAGATGCTTTTCAGTTGTAGGTATGCTGCTCTTGCTTTGCCGATCCGAGCCCTCACATCTGCATCTGATCCACCGTATTCATCAATGATGCTGCCCAGATATGTAAAGGTTTCCACATCCTCCAAAGCTTCTCCGTCAAGTGTAATTTGATTGGTGCATAATGTATTGTATCAGAGAGTCTTGCTTTTCTCTTTGTTTATATTGAGACCTACTGCTGCTGAGGCTGCTGCTACACTGGTCGTTTTTTCCTGCATTTGTTGTTGCGTTGTGATAGAAGAGCCAGATCATCCGCGAAGTCCAAATCGTCAAGCTGCATCCTGCCTGTCCACTGTATCCCGTGCTTTCCTCCAGATGTTGACGTCTTCATGATCAAGTCGATCACCAGGAGAAAGAGAAAGGGTGAGAGTAAGCAACCTTACCTAACACCGGTCTTTACTTCAAACGAGTCGGTGAGTTGTCCTCCGTGGACAATTTGGCAGTTTAGTCCATCATAGGAGTTCCGTATGATATTGACTATCTTCTCAGGCATGCCGTAGTGTCGAAGCAGACTCCATAGTGTTGTCCTGTCCACGCTATCAAATGCCTTATCGTAGTCGATGAAGTTGATGTAGAGTGATGAATTCCATTCGATTGATTGTTCCACAATGATCCGCAGAGTTGCGATTTGATCTGTGCACGACCTATCCTTACGAAATCCAGCTTGTTGATCTCGAAGTTGGGCGTCCACGGAATCCTTCATCCTGTTTAACAATACTCGGTTGAAGACTTTTCCTGGTATTGAGAGAAGAGTGATGCCCCTGTAGTTGTCGAACTTGCTCAGATCGCCTTTCTTTGGTATCTTGATCAGAAGTCCTTTTTTCCAGTCTGTTGGTACTTGTTCTTCGTCCCAAATCTTACTGAAGAGGATGTGGAGTATCTTGGCAGTTGCTGTTACATTTGATTTCAGTGCCTCTGCCGGGATGTTGTCTGGTCCCGCTGCTTTGCCGCTCTTGATTTGTCTAATGGCCATGCTGATCTCTTCAATTGTTGGTGGGCCAACATCGATTGGGAGGTCTATGGGTGCTGCTTCGATGTTGGGTGGGTTCAGTGGAGCTGGTCGATTCAAGAGTTCTTTGAAGTGTTCTACCCACCTGTTTCGTTGTTCATCAATGTCGATGATTACTTTGCCATATAGTAATATAACAAACTACACCATAGTAATAATAATAACATTTATTATTATTATACAATAATGATTTTTTTCATCGTTGAAATCATGAATCAATTGAAGCTAGACCACCATGGGAAACCTGAAAGAACTGGACGGCCGTTTCGTCCTATTATAGGACTCCTCCAGGTTTTCCATAGTGTTCTAGCTTCAATTGACTCATGATTTCAACTATGAAAAATACTGAAATCTCCAAAAAAACCCTTCCGATCAATAATGATTTTACCTGATTGAAGTGAATTCTTAACTGATAATTGTACACATTCTAATTGTATTAATAATGGTAATCTTACAATAATTTGTAATGATTCTTTATTATTATGAAAAACAAAATTAGTTTTAATAAATTCTGATAAATTGAATTTTTCTGGAATTTGATTGGATGAGTAGTCATTATTATTATTATTATTATTATTATTGTTATCATTATTAGTATTATTATTACAATCGTTTACATCCTTCATAAGATTAGATCCAGATATTGTTTTCGGTGCAAATGAATACGCTGAAAAACCTAAATATAATGGAAATATAATATTCTCACAATTATTATTATCATTATGACAATTCATAATTGATAATGTTTGACATAATGATGTAATTTGTTCATCTAATATATCGGAATAAATAAATGATATAGGTGCAAAATCAATTATTGATTTCTGATAATTTATGATTGAAGTATAGGATTTCTCTTTATCAATAATATCATAGTGATCAGTATCTTGGATACTATTTATTTTCATCTGTTTCTGTTGATTCGAATGAAGTAAATTAACACATTGACAAGTAGTAGCAGTAGTATCCATATTGGTTGATTGTTTTTGTAAACGTTGTTGATTAGGATAATTAAAATTAATTAGATTTTTTTGAAATTCTAATGAAGATTGTTTAAATAAATGAATTGGACCAAATAAACCAATAGGTAATGAATTAATTAAATATTGAAAATTGAATATTGATGATTGTTGATAATATGGTAGATTATCATTGAATGATTGTTGTAATAATGCTTGACCTAATTCTGATGCATTGATTGTATATAATTTTGTATAGTCAAGTGAAGAAGATGTACAGACAATGGAAGATGAAGATGATCTGATAGATTTACGATTGCAAGTATCATTTATAAAAGTATTTAAAAGAATATTTGCGTAATCATTATTATTATTATTGTGTAATTGCAAATTAGATTCAATACATAAAGCTAATAATAGAAATAATGGACATGAATTTAAAGGAATTGGAGAAATGAGTGACTGTAACAAGTGTGTTCTAAATGTAAGTACAGATTCTGTCGTTGACGGCAACGATAAAGAATGAGAAGAAGAAGAATCAATAGAATCCAATGATTGCATAACCATGATTACACAATAAAATAACCAATCACATATACTAATTGGTTTAAAATGATTCATAATTAATTGAGCAAAATGTTTCAATGTTTTCCAACCATTAATCATACAAGATAATGTAATCATTGTACTCATAGGTGAGTTAACATGAGCAAAACTTAATGAGGATAAGAATAATTTAATATTTCTGATAAAAAATACTCTAAGTTTATGTTTATCATGGATATTGTTGAAGGTTTCTGTTAGTATTCTACAAAGATTCCCAAGAATTAATGCTAAACACTTATTATGGTATGTTTTATTAGATAGAATTTGTGAATACATTCCACTTGTAGAACATAAACCATATAAATAACAACAAGTTAATTGTCGAATAAATAATGAAGAACAATTTGATAATGGTGTAGTAGTAGTAGTAGTACTACTACTACTACTAGTATTCATAGGAGTTGAAGATTGATCATTTGGATCTTTATCAATATTTTTTGTAGAAGGATTACTAATTAATCTTTGTCGTATATGATTACTAGCTAGTGTAGACCATAAAGTGAAATTTTTATGGCATGATTCATATTCTTCATCGACAATAGTAGTATAACATGAAAAACATAATAAATAAGCCCTATGATTATTATCATTATTCATTGGGGATTGTTGATTTAATTTAACAAGTTGATCATATAGATAATTTAATAAAATTTGTACAAGTTGAAAAAGATAATCTATTGGTAGATTTGATATTGTATGCATGGAACATGTGGTAATCGTTGTTTGAATTGCATGTTCGACTGAATCAGAATCATTATCAATAGTGTTTGTTTGATTGGATGATTTAATACGTGAACATATAGCTGTTAAAAGAACAGCTTGTAAATCACACGGACCTTCAATAATTCTATTTTTAAGGATAAAATGAATATAACAAAGGAAAAATGTAATAATAATATAAGGTAATACACGGGGAAGGTATTAGATTTCAATAAAAAAAATTATGCTGTAATTATACGTAATTATGACTGAATTTGAATGACTCTTACACCCCCAAAAACCCTGGTACGGAAGAGTTCGCTCTCCTTTTCGAAATGCTCTCACATAACCACATGCATACAACCACTACCAGGAAAGTCCTACTCACTGCGTTTTCGCGGTGTGGGTATTGTTTGACTCAATTGAGAGGACGATGAGCAAGTGTCTGGCGCTTTAACCGGGTTGATAGATATCGAGGATCCACGTAAAGGGATTGGAAAACCGTTATTCCAAATGAGTGTTGCATATGGGCTCCATGATGCTGAGGGAACAAATTATGTGTGAACCTATTGTTGGTCACCGGCTACCATGAGACTGCATCTTCTGATGTTGCTCTACTGCCTTATGGGTCAGACTCCTAAGCAAAAGACTGACGGAGTGGCCCCTTATAAAAACCATCTGCTTCATTTTGGGCGCTTAGTCAGTATTCCAGCCCCCAAACGAATCGGATGGCGAAGTGTGGCGCATATATATTTAATGCCTTCTTGTACAAATGTTTATGTGCTTAAGTAAATACACCCCAAAACACTTTAAAGGCAACCACTATCATTCTCAAGAAAAGTTTTTCTTTGAAATTACACTAACATCGTAGAGGGATTTTGGTTAAAAAATGTTACCATAAAGTTAGCATAATACTTCCCTCTGCAAAAATAAGTGATGAACATACAATTCCAGTCGCTAATACATACGATAATTCATCTACTTTTTGCCGAGTTCCAAGAGGATATCGAAAAGTGTGTCAACTTACAGGCCTATCTCGTACTTACTATTGTTGACTGAAGAAGATCTATAAACGTTCTGTTTGCATTTATCATCTCAATAATTGGTAGAAGACTAAGCTGATTCATTATTAGATGAGAATCTCTTAAGGAATAACTGCGTTTCATACAGTTAGTACAATGATGTTTTAATATTTTTTACCACTAGAATTGGGCCGTCCAGTGCTTCCAGGTTTTTCATGGTGGTCTAGCTTCAATTGATTCATGATCCCAACTCTATAATATTTATTAATTGATCAAAACTGAAGGAGAACGTTCAGATTTTCATGTTGTTTCTCTAATAGGTAAAAAAATGGACTTATTTCATACGAAAATGAAATATTTTCGAACTTCACAATTGTCTTATTTAAATACGTTACACATTCTTGGAAAAGTCTGATAATGTCATATGTAGTTTAGAATCAATTAGCTGTCTAATAGGAGATAAAAATGGTTATTAACTCAATTTATTGAACTGTAGCGTAGTGAATACTGAGGAACTGGTGACTTAAGAAACTATTTTATGAAATAATTATACGTACATATTTATCGACAGACCAATAACATACAAGATTACTTTGGTCTCATGCATATCATTGGCCAAATCTTAAGATGCTAACCTATAGACGTAGTAGTGCAGGCTAAGAGAAGAAACTATAACCTGAGGCATTAATTTATATGAAGCTATAAAGTCAGCTCTTTGGATGGGGGGTAGGTAAACATCTCTCAAACAAATATAGAAACTAATCAACATGTTGAATGATCCATTTCTTCAGTACACAAGTCAAAATTATACAGTGAAAGTATTGGAAATAATATTTTAAAAACTTACTGAGTTGAAGTATTTGCCTTTGAAAACAAACCAATTAATTGATCAAGACAAAATTTATCAAATGGATGATAATCCGAATTTACTAATTTCACTGTTGAATATGCAAACCATGAGAATAATACTTCTAAAGCTAATGTACATGAACGATTTATACCATTTCTTAATGAATAATCTGTAAGTATAGTATTGAGAAATAATGAAAAACTTGAAGATTCTAATATGTACAGTCGTAAATTTGATGATTCAGATGATATTGCTAAAAAATGAATAGTCAATGTATAAAAATTACGTAAATATTCAATAGATTTTGAAGATAGGTAATGCTGATCAGTTGTTTGTGTTCTTTGCTTTAATTGAACAAAATTTTCTAATAAGTTTAGGACATTTTGTAAACTTTCCAATTGAATATTTATCTGAAGATTAGTCTTTACATAACATTGGCATTTTTTGGAAGTTTTATCATTCGAAGTAAGTTTCCAGGGTCTATAAGTAAAAAAACAAAAACAAGAGAGAAGCAAATTAATCGATAATGGCATAAGGTTTTATATGCTCGAATTTGAACCAAATAGTTTATATGAAGATTAGTGACGGCAGTCGTAGGTGGGTTTCAACTAGAAAACCTGAGAACTACTGATATGTTTTAACTAGTAAGTCGGTGCTGCATTGAATCGAATTAAAGATGTATGTCAGCCAGTCAGTTATTAGCAACGTAGGAACCGGTATATATATGCGTCGGTGTCACATCAAAATTGAGATAAAAATTATCAAGGTGGCTAGAAAAGCAGTAGTGGTAGTAGAAACAATAGATAGAAATTTTTAGAGAATATAGAATAAATAAGAGGGGGGTTTTGTGGAGAATTTAGTATTTTCATAGTTGAAATCATGAGTCAATTGAAGCTTGACCATCATGGAAAACCTGGAAGCACTGGACGGCCGTTCGGTCCTCGAATGGGACTACTCAGCAGTGCGCATCCACGATATCGCCTCGCGAGAGAGATTCGAACCCGGGACCTATCAGTCTCGCACCGGAGCACTTAACTGATAGACCAATGAGCTGGCCGGCATCCAACGGTGTTAATGTCCACGAAGTTGACCAACTGTTCACCAATTTTCTACAGTGAGTTGATATCTCTACAACAAACTTGGTTGAACTCCATTGGTTACTGCTTCCCACTAGAACTCAAGGAAATATCTCTTGAAGTCAGTCTGGCTCGAGACTGGTAGGTCCTGGGTTCGAATCTCGCGAGGTGGGATCGTGGATGCGCACTGCTGAGGAGTCCCATAGTAGGACGAAACGGCCGTCCAGTGCTTCCATGTTTTTCATGGTGGTCTAGCTTCAATTGACTCATGATTTCAACTATGAAAATATAGAATAAGTCGGGAAAATCAAGACAGAAAAATAATTTTAAAATCTAGGGAGGGAAGACAACAACTAAACGTATTTGAACTATTTCAAACACTTATGAACGACAACACCGAATCGTTAGTGATGATTATTGCGTGAACCTAACTATCAGGTAGTTTGCACTTACCAACATGGATCATACCCAACAGTTGACAATTTTATGAATTTATATTATGTCCAAGGTTTGCTTACATTGAACATTCTCACAACTTATTCAACTTACTTGAAATTTGGTTCACCAATAATTCCACAGAATAGGTATAAAACATTTATAAGATATGGATGTTGATCAGACAGATTATCATGAACCGATTGTAGCTTATTATCATTATTATAATCCAGTTGACCAATAGATTTGGCATCTTTCAACATGAGATTTATACATTCAGAAAATATTTCACATAATACGAAATGACCATTATTGTTTGACGATGTTGTTATACAGGTATTAAGTCTGTTTTTTTGTGTATGAATATGATTAATTTGATGTTGATTAAATGGTTGCACTAAAATAGACTGAGCTCTAGTCAACAATTGGCTAGGTAATAAATGCCATAATAAATCTGTAGTTTGTTGTAGATGATAATTAACTACAGAATTGTTTGGATAAGGCCATGATTTATTTTGAGATTTCTGAAGGTCAATACTAAATGGAAGCACAAAAGGAAGAAATAAACAAGAGTAATAAAGGTATAACATTGAAAACGAATGTTGTAAATGTAAATGGTGCGATGATTCAGCGTTCTGAAAGAACAAGTAACTACATAAGTTCAATGTTTTGATCAATGGATGATGTTGACTATTGCCCTAGACTTTGAATTCTTCACAGATTTCATTGATTACTTAAAAAGAATTATTCGCTTCAGCGGGTTATGTTCATGAACAAACCTTAGCAATTTATGACTAGTACAAAATTTTTCAAAGTTAAAATCATGAGTCGATTGAAGCTAGACCACTATGGAAAACCTGGAAGCACTGGACGGTCATTTCGTCATATTGTGGGACTCCTCAGCAGTGCGCATCTACGATCCCGCACTCGCGAGATTCGAACCGAGGACCTATCAGTCTCGCACGCGAGCACTTAACTGACAGACTACTGAGACGGCCGGCATCCAACGGTGTTAATGTCTAACTTCAACCGATCCACGAAATTGAGCAACCATTCACCAATGTCATCAGTGAGTTGATATCTGCCAACTCCATGGGTCACTGCTTCCCACTAGAACTCCAGGACATGTATCTTGAAGTCAGTCACTAGTGAGCATATGATTATAATCAGAAGGGGTTTTGTGGTACAAAATTCACTAGCAATCTGATAGAGCTCTTTTTGTATCTACTTGTTTCTACTGTAGGTGAAACATGAACACTCAATGTAATACATATTTAATAACATCGCCCCGTTTCAATTTTTCAAACAGTTTAAAGGTATATCTTTTAGTTTTACATACATTACTAAAATTCAATTAAAGAACAAAAAAGGAAATTAAATTCGTGCTTTTAATACAGTTTGTATTTATATTCTAGTTAGCGTTTTTTTAGCAAGGTTGTTTTCTACGGGATAGGGTTGCTGATCTCACACCTAAACCCCCTCTTTTACCCGGGTTTGGAACCGGTAGTAACCCTAGAAGAACCACGGGCTAAATTGCGCCCGAAATCCGAAGCAGATACAAAAAGAATGAACAATAACTGGAAAGGATTTCTAAGGACAGAGTTAAATGGAGAAAACTGGTGGGTGGCCTATGGTTGTCCACGAAAGGTAACAGGAGTAAGTAAGTTGTATTTGTATGTTGAAGTAAAAATTTCATGGTTTAAGCATCTGAAATTCAACTACTGAATTGTCAATTTAAATTGTGGTTTTCTCAATCCTGGTTTTGTAACGAAACAATTTAATGAATTGATACCCTGTCAAAAATTTCAGCTTATGACGATGGTCGTAACAGATAAAATAACTACGCTAAATTATAAGCTTTGATGGACGATAGCTAGCAGTGGAATCCAGAACGCGCATTTCGACCTAGTTAGGACTAGTCAGCTTGATGTAAAATGAAACGCACGTCTTGGATTCCATGGCTAGCCAGAATCCATTTCTGCTTATGATGGTTGTGAATTAATGGCAATATCAAAGCAATCCCTAAAAGATGCGCATATGGCAGAAATGATCGATCTATTGCAGTCCTACACACCAATTCAAACAAAAAATACAAAGGAATTAAGACAATTTAAGTAGTGACTGAAAGTTTAGTAGGGATGAGTCTAATTTGAAGGTAGCTTTTTAAAGTAGTCAAAATAATTAAGAAGCTATTTCATTTTGATATGAAACTCCTTAGTAGTACCTACACACGATTGCATCAGAAATCAAAACAAATATTCTCAAGTAATAATTGATAACATTAAACGACCGTTGGGCTACACTGTTGAATGATTGAATCTGGAAGCACGCACCATTAGATTTTAACTTACTAGCTTAAGGATTACAAGTTAGCTGAAAAACTGGAAAGTCCTGAGCTCAATTTCTGAGAGTGTCATAGGTACTAATGTTGAGGGACTTCATACAAAGATAAAGGAGCTGTACAGTTCTCCTTATGTACATACTATATTTACAATTAGCAAAAATAAGAAATTGATAAATCGCAATGTTGTTATTTTATACCTTTCAATATTTCCATAATTATCTGGTTTTATGGTCTGTGGACACTCAGGAATGCATTCACTATTAAGAGTAAGGCATAAACATTCAATAATCATATCATTCAAGAGAGACGACTGATCATTAAGACGTTGACAAAAGTTAGTTAGGAATTTAAAAAGTTCAGATTCGTAAATATTTCCATCGGGAATGAAATATTGACGAATTCGATCACCTGAAATATGCCAACAAATACGACCAAGTAGGCGGCAGATAACAAAACAATTCTGAAATAAAATTGACTCTCTTGACATTGTAGAGCTATTATTCACAGATGATAAATTTAATAGATCATTTAAAAATTTTAATGTAACATTGATTAATATCTGTAATAGTTGAATTAAAGAATTTTCAATGGAAGACTCATCATCATCACCAAACATACAGAGAAATCTTTGTTGAGGAATTTGATAGGTTTCCAGAGGAAGAAAAGATTTGCTGGAATATGTATTGGTTTGTTGAATACATTCTGGGATACACTAGAAAATAAAAAAAAAGAAATCAGGAAAAAAAGTATTAGTATATGAAAACAATTGGAAATTTCTCGAAAATCAAGTTCTTTTGTAAAAAAAAAGAACATTTACACTTAGTTGGAAAACAGAATCTGGGATTATACATACAACTATGGATGGGAAAGCAATATATGGACAAAAGTATATTACTTATCACGATGAATAGATAATATATACATAAACGATGAATTATATCCGAACGAAGAATAACTGAATGGTGACTGCTAGGAATTATTTATGGACTATTACTACATATATTCTCAATGGATAATTATTAAGTTACTAGATTATATGCATATTCATACTCCTTTTATCATAAGTTTTCATTTGACCAATCAGCCACTATTATTATATGACTTACTATTTTTCATTTCTATCCAAATTATCAGTTACAGTATGCCACACTCACACTTTTAGCTTGATCATATATAAATATTATTCGCTATCAGTATCAGAACTTAGTAACAGTTTAGTTATTATCAGATGTTTTGTGGAGATTCTATTAGTTTTTATATATATAGTTGAGATCATGAGTCAATTGAAGATAGAACACCATGAAAAACCTGGAAGCACTGGACGGCCAACTCGTCCTATTATGGGACTCCTCAGCAGTGCGCATCTATGATCCCGCACTCGCAAGATTCGAACTCAGG
Organism: Schistosoma rodhaini; assembly: GCA_944470415.2. Classification (NCBI taxonomy): domain Eukaryota; kingdom Metazoa; phylum Platyhelminthes; class Trematoda; order Strigeidida; family Schistosomatidae; genus Schistosoma; species Schistosoma rodhaini. The sequence continues at coordinate 81,424,829 of OX104036.1, forward strand.
ACCCAGCAGTCTCGCGCCAAAGCACTTGACCGACCGACCACCAAGCCAGCATCCGAAGGTGTTGATGTCTAATTTCAACCAATCAACGAAGTTGAACAACCGTTCAGTAAGTTGATATCTCACAACAGAGGTGGTTTGAACTCCACTGGTCACTGCTTCTCACTAGAACTCCAGGAATTACCTCTTGAAGTCAGTCACTAGTGAGCATGTGATGATAATCCGAAGAGACTTTGTGGAGACTTAGTATTTTCATAGTTGAAAGCATGAATCAATTGAAGCTAGACCACCAAGGAAAACCTGAAAGCACTGGACGGCCGTTTTGTCCTATTGTGGGATTCCTCAGTAGTGCGCATCCACGGTCATATTAATCAATCAACAATTCTTTAAACCTTCAACAAGTGTAAGAAATGAATACGAATAGTGGTAAGATAATGACAGATTGCTAAACTTTGCCTCTGTGTTTAAAAAAAGAAGAATATTAAGCTTAAAAGTTGAACAAAATTGACAAGATAACGGACAGTTCGCAACACTTAATGTCTTTCTATATTTATCAAGTATCACTTTTCATAATGTTGTCTTTTTATATTGGACATGTTTTAGAGAGGAACAGACAGACGAAACAAAGATGTGTTACCGTTTATTAAGCTCGATAGCTCTACTTCGATAACATTCATAGATATAATTTACTAAATTTTTCTTTAAAAATAGAAAACTTACAGATCGCATTAAAACTGATGTCTGTGAATCAATAATTCTTCGAACAAACAATGCTCCCAATGGGAATAAATCTTTCTCAATAATTTGTCGATGATAATCATGATTAGCTGAAATTATAAAATATGAAGTATTTAAAAAGCGTTCATAATCAACAACTCCGAGGAACATATTATGAGCACATAGAATAAAGATGAGATGTTAGTGAACATGGTTTACAGATGGTCGCGGGAGCAAAAATTTATTTACTTTGTATCTTTTCATTTGATTTTAAATTTATAAGATTCATTCATGCATACAGTCTGTTTATTGATACTTTCTGAACTATAATCTTGATCTTTTTCTTTACTAACAATGTCACTACTGACATTTGTTTGTTATTCACTCCGTGGTTAATTTCAATCTCACTGTGTCAATTTAACAAGGTAAACTAGACTGAAGCACACTTGTGTCAGACTTTACAATGATTGATATTGACTAACTACTTACTGATTGTTTGAAATTAATACAATATCAAGTTCGAAAACAAATCGCATCATCGAATGAAATCAGTTGGGAATCGGAGAGTATTTAGGAAGATGTTAAGTCTTAATATAAGACTGAATGAGAGGCGTGTGTACCCAGTACATTGCCAGACATCGAATATAAAGCTTTCTGAGTCGGCATCTACTATCTTACATTTCTAACTTCAGCCAATTTGTGATACTGTGTGATAATGACCGATTGCTATCATTGATATTTGTTTTACTCCAAAAAGAATTAATTGAAGTTGGAAAAGTAAAGTACTGGGATGACAACTAAATTAGTTAAATGTATGGTGCATGCAATTATTGAATTAAGGATTAATACCTAGTATGCCAAGTATTGTTAAGTTCCGATTAGGATTTCGTTAAAATTACAACCAGAAATACTTTCTTCAATCTCAAGAATTGACGACCTCTTGAATTTTTCTATTTATTCGTAGCGTCATCGATTGATGGACGATGTAGAATTTGCTAAGATGACATTCGTAACATATTTCTACGCTAACAAAGCTGGTGTTTCAAAATAGTAACATGGATTGAGTTATCATCACTGGACAAAAACATTCTCAGGTATCAGCATTACCAACACGGTGTTTCCAAAGGATTTTAGGAACACTGTAGAGACAATGGTGACCGAAGATGGAGTCATCTAACATCCTCAAATTGAAGAGCCCAGATTTCACAAGGACATATCAATATTGGTCTCATGGACGCCTTGTAGATTCGACAGTTAACAGCCATACTTATATCACAACGGTGCCACATATATCCAGGATCGGCGTAATTTGTTTCAGCTTTTACTAGACGAATGTTGATCACACCACTTACCCCACCACCCGTACTCACATAAGTACTTAGATACACGAAGTTTCAACTACTACTAACGGCTCACCATAAAGTGTTTATGAGCATAGGCTCCTGGCAGTCTTGTGAGAGTATTTTGAGTTTTAGTGCAAATTGTAATCCATACTTTACGGGTACTAATTACCGAATGACTAAGTACCTGCTGCTACCGAGCCAGTCTTTCACGGGTTCCGCACAATCCGCTAACCATGACGAAATCCAATAGTTTGGACTCAATTAAAAGCAAACTTACCCATGAATAATTATTGAATGGATGACATAAGTCTGTTTTTTAAAGATGCGGACGACAATCGCTTCATTTCAAAAAGTTAAAACTCTCCATTTTCCAAAACTTTCCTAAACAACCCAGTTAATCTCTCTGATTGGGAGTTCATCACCTTCTTATAAGTCAAGTTCTATTGATTTGCAACCTTTAAACTTCATAGTTTATAACAGTTAAATCAGATTTAATGCTACCAGTGGCTCAGATAGACTTAAATATTTTCCAACAGTGACCAGATACTACTGCTGCTTCTAATTAGATAACGCATTTCGACTAACAGGTTTCTCAGTTGTTACAAAAAACTTTATAAAGCTTACTTACTAAAGAACATACATCTGGCTTCACGCTAGCAGTTCACCAGAGTAACCTGTATCACTCAAGTATGTGTATGGAGCTTGCAAAGAACTAGTTCTTTTAACAGAAATTTTTGCAAAGCTCCTATTTTCATTGTGTCATGCAAATGAGCTCATTGATGCATGGTACAGGTAGTTAGACTTAACTTTCCGATACCTTTTTTATGCGTCACAACTAGTGATACTAAACAGTTTTTTAAAAAAATCAATGAATACAGATTTACAGTTGTAACTAATTGATTAAAAGTTAAACGATTTTGACTATCGGATGCCGGCTCAGTGGTTTATTGATTAAGTCCCACAATAGGACGAAATGTCCGTCCAGTGCTTCCAGGTTTTCCTTGGTGGTCTAGCTTTAATTGACTGATGCTTTCAACTATGAAAATACTAAATCTCCACAAAACGCCTTCTCTTTAAAAGCACCAATCTACCCTATATTAGAAACTGGTGTTAACGGATACTAATCATTAAATTACTACGATCAAATGTTTCGATTAACTAAAAAATGTTGAAGCATGTTATTTAGCGTGAATTGTAACAAGTTTATTACACGTTATTTATGCATGAAATTTGATATGAATAAAACATTTTCCATCATACAGAATAAAGATAATTGAATAATTTGAATAACTTTGATCAAATCTAATAAACTTGCAAGGATATATATATATATATATAGAAAATATCCAAACTCATTGGAAACCAAAATGAGTAGTTACTTTTTTGTTTTAAATAAATTTGCTCTTTGTTATCGAAGAAAACAGAATGCTGACTAGAATTCCAACTAAAGTGAACGCTACTCATGAAAACTACTTCTAAGTAGTATATAGCCAAATATGACGTCAAAGCTGAGACAGTCTTCAGACGGAAGAAAGATCAATTAAATGAAAGTACGAAGTGGGCAGAACATATAAAAATAAGACGAGAGGATTGTTCAGATTGCAGAAGACATTGAAATTTATTTATTTATTTATTTGAATAAACAAATATTGGTACAAAGGGGCACCATGTTATATCCCAACGAAGACATGAGTACGGGTACCTTGCAGGACCTATTTATGGACGATTACTCTATACATATGCTTATTGTATAACTATTCAGTAACTAGATTATGCATATCTAAATTCATCTTAATGTAAGCTTCATTTTGACCCATTAATTATTATTATATGACTTACTGTTCCTAAATTATACTCAGTTTATTGATTATTGTCTCCCACGTTCACAGCCACGTTTGGCTTGATTTTGTACAAATATTAATTTCTATTTTATGGTGTGATGTACTCTGTCTGTCTGGTATATAAACAAAGTATGCTTGAAATAAATGATTCGCATAGATTCGCATTGCAGAAGCTGCTATTGGTGTTCTGGACTCAAATGGAAGGGCTAGGCGGATAAAGGACCAATAAGGACGCTAGATTACTCATACTAATCGAATGTCATTTACTGTCACCGTGTTAAGGTCGTAGAAGTCGTATTTCCACTGGTGGATAAGTCACGTAATAAAAGCCGGACATAAAACTCAATAACGAATTAGGATACGTCCTTGGTTTATCTTATACAGTCATAAAAAATTAGCGACGACCATTATCAAGACATAACACACCAGATATATATGCGCCAAATAAATTTAATTTGATTTGTGTGAGGGCCGTGATACTGCCCAGGAGCCCAAACCGTAACAGGTGGTTTCCTTAGAGGGCCACACCCCGAGCCTTCGGCCTAGAGGTCTGATCCACAAGGCAGTGGAGCATCGTAAGGAGCTGCAGTCCCATGGTAGCCGGTGACCAACGATTGACTCCTACTCCATTTGTTCCCTCAGCATACTGGAGCATGCCCAGGTACACCATTGATTTGGAATCAGGGTTTTCTAACCCCCGTAGATGGACTTTTCGTGTCCACCAACCCGGTTAAGGCGCCGGACATTCGCTTTTTGTTCTCTCAATTTCGTAAACAACAGTAATGCCATTGTGAGAAGGCAGTGAGTAAGATTTCCCTGGAAGAGGCTATATACGCGTGATCATGTGAGAGAATTTGGAGAGGGAGAGCGAACTCTCCCCACTCTCGGCCGTACCAGAGCATTTGAGGGCTTTTCACACACTAAAAGATTCAAATGGGTGGTTGAAGGCTATTTATATATATAACATAGATGTTGTTTTTAACTTCTTTCAATAAATATACATCCTTTCTACGTATTGCCATCATCTGCATAACTACTAAATCTCAAGTTTGAACCCTTCTCTTGTTACAACAATTTAAACAATAAAATAATAATATCACTAATTCTTCTACAAATAAATATGTAGCATAAAGCAAAGTATATAAATCTAACTATACTTAGTAAATAAATTCATTAAAATAAGAAATCAATAAAGAATCTCGCAAGGCGAGGTCATGGATGCGTACTACTGAGTTGTTCCACAATACAACGAAACGGCTATCCAGTGCTTTCAGGTTTTCCCTAGTATTCTACCTTTAATTGACTCACACTTTCAACTATGAAAATAAAGAATCAAGTTAAGAAATAATTTAAAACAAACCTGCATATTGAGTTGACAGATTTGCTAAATGTTCTAAATGCCATCGATAATATGAAATAGCACATAATTGATATTGTGATATTGTATCATTATTATAAATACCATTAGTTATTTTACTATTTATTGTTTGACAATAAGGATATATAGCATTACATCGTTTTATATTATAGATTTGATGAAAATAATGCCATTTTAATAAACCATTTATACTTATATGTCCATTAGATGATAATTGATGCATATTTAATATAGTTAAAAAATGATTTAATGATTTATGTACAGTAAGAAGTGATGAATAACCATTTTCTATTATTGTATCAATAATTAGTAGTATATTATTAAAGATTTCTAAATTCAATGGATCCTTTTCATTATTATTAGTGTCTATAGAATTCCATATATCATAAAGAATGGATATAGTAGTATCAAGTAGATATTGAGACATTCCAGTATGGATTAAACGTTGTAATATAGACCAAAATAATAATTGTTGTCTTGTATTATTATGAATATTAGATTTTATGATTGAAGAATTTTTAAGAAATTTATAAAGATAATTATGATTAGTATGATTCATTGATAAAAGAATGGAGTTGATTTTTATAAACATTGGTATTAATCCAACGGTAAGAATCTGTTCAAAACAAAAAAAAAAAGAAAAACACACATACACATAAATAATAAATTTCAATATAAAATTAAACACGACAATATAGAGGAATGCTCTGACCCCAGGTGAAGGCTCACTATTGCACTTTGGTGGGTTGAAAGTCGCGACGAACCCTTATCAGGTGCGCTCGAGTGTGTAGTTTTTGTCAGTGGGGAGGTCTCACAGTCATCCCTTTTATAAGCCCATAAATGCCATGGTACGGCAGAGAGTGAGGAGAGTACGGTCTCCCTCTCCAAACGCTCTCACATGGCCACAGGTATATAGCTTCTACCAGGAAAATCCTACTCACTGACTTCTCACAGTGGCATTACTGTTCTTTACGAAATTGAGAGGACGACGCTTCAACCGGGTTAGTGGACACGGAAAGTTCACATAGGGGAGTTGGAAAACCCTCATTCCATAGGAATCGATCGTTGGTAACCGGCTACCATGGGACTGCATCTCCTCACGATGCCTACTGCCTTGTGGATCAGACCTTTAGGTCAAAGGCTCGGGTTGTGGCCCCCTAAGAAAACCACCTGTTTCAGTTTGGGCAAGTGGACAGTATCACAGCCCTCATACAAATCAAATGAGATTTGTGTTTCATATATATCTGGTGCCCATTTGTACCAACATTTATATGTTTAAATAAATAAATAAATAAATAAATAAAGAGTCACCAAACTATATATATGCTCCACACAAATCATTGAATTTTTGTGTGTGGACTGAAATACTACCCGAATCCCTAAACAAAAGTAGGTGGTTTTCTTAGGAAGCCACTTCCCAAGCCTTTGATCTACAGATCTAATCCATAAGGCAATGGAGTAAAGTCAGAAGATGTGGTCCTATGGTACCTAATGACCAACAATAGGTTCATATGCCATTTTCCCCCTCAGGATCCTGGACCCTATGCTTACCATTGGTATTAGTTTGTTGGCAGGATAGATACTAAGTACTCATCAACCCTGTTTAAGCTCTGGACATTCGCATTTTTCGTCCTCTCAATTTCGTAAATAACACCGAGTGAGTAGAAATTCCCTGACAGGGGGTATATACATGTATCCATCTAAGGACATTTTTAGAGGGACAGTGCACTCTCCCACCCTCGTCGATACCACGGCATTTGGAAACTATATATATATATATATATATATATATATATATATATATGTGAACAAAAAAATATCTAGTCAGTCAGCTAGTCATGAATAATTTACAATTTATGAGTCAGTAAATTAGTGAGTAATGTCATGTTAAGCAAGTTAATCTTAATACTGATCAAATTTTATCGATCAAGTTACAAGGTGGTCACTAATTTAAATGACTTATTATTGAGTACACTAGGCTAAGATGTAATGTGGTTACAAACAGTCAGCAGGAAACCTTACTTTCGTGCTAGTCTGTACTTATCATTAAAGCATACCTGCAGTTTTAGGGGAAACAACGCTATTGTTGACCACTTATCTAACAGCCATCAACAATTTTAAAGCTGAATCAAATGTGCACTGAATGAAGTCCTCCAAACATACCATCCACATAGTGACATAAAACTAACAAATTTAAAATAATAGTAGAATTTACAATTTCAAAGAAATTGAATGAGAAAAAATGAAACTCAAGAATAAAGAGCCAGTCGGAAGATTTAATCCAAAAAGAGGGCAAATCAGAAACGTATGCACAAGAGGGGGCATTAGCAATTTGTCTTTTCAAATATGAGCTCTAGGTGCAAAAGAGATACGTACAAGCCATCATACTTCCGTGACCCCAACACTCAAATTTTCAAAAATGGTAACTTGATTTTGTTATATCCACCTAATATGTTTTAGTCTTCTGAATTCTAATTATTCTTTATAATTTTTCACCCTTCTCATTCTCATATTTGATTTCATCTTATTATCTCTCTTCAATTCTCCGATTGCTAAGCAATTTTCTTTGACCCATGATATGATAATTATGCTTCTATTTTTCAATAGACTACGATTTTACAACTTGAGCAAACGATATAGTTGGAAAGGAAAGATTTCTTTGCTGAATTGTTTTAGTTCTTGAATAAAGACTATAGAGCAACATACTTTAACTTAAGTAATGGTTGCAATCTATAATATTCAATCTTAAGTATTAACAAATGAGAAAAATGAAAAACATTAACGATGTAGAAATATCACTTGTACTAAAAAAATCAATTGTCAACTGGAACTAGTAACTAAGTTATGTATAACAATAGGTCGGCATTTGAAGAGACGTTTTAGAGTGAGCACCAACACTGAGACTCAGCAGTACAAAATTAAGTTGATAATTTCCAAAACAGGAAGAAAAAAAAATGTCCATCCTATATTTTACTGTTAGTCCCGATAAAACAGATTTAATTAAGATTCAAGATTCAATGGAAGATAAAATAATGAATCCATGTAATTAACTCTAATAGATTTAGAATTATGCTAACTCATGTCTTTAACCATGAATTACAATCATTTTGTAGACATTACTCAGATATATTCCACCTACTTAAACAGTTCAAACTAATGATCAATAACTTCACGAATTAATCCCTAGTTTTGATTTAGCCACCATTAATCTTTTTTCTTTTCCTATCCTATCCGTAATTTTATGCGGAAGTTGGCAATGGATGAGAATCTGTGACACATATCCTAATTACCAGAGCATAAATGACTAAATACTGACAATGAATAAACAACTGTCCAGAGCTTCCTGGTTTTTAGTCAGTTAAACTATGATGTATATTTTGGAAAATGACCAACGTTTCCTGGTTAAAAAGTGGCTAGACTTGGTAAAATCTGTTACGATTACTATACACGTTGTATCAGTCAGTCACAACGTAGAACTTTGTACCTACGTACATCAGTTCGAGTTACCATACCACATTAACAGAGAGATGCAATTGTCGATTCAAATCCCACAGTGGTAGAAGTAGTAAAAGTATAAGTATTATGTGAAACATTAGGGTTTGAAGTTGTTATTGAAAGAGTATAATACAGTGAAATAAATTTGGAAAGAGAAAAAGAAAGGGACATGAAGAATTCAGAAGATTAGAATTTGAGAGAACACAAAGAGTGGATGCACCTGCGCCACTGCAGGTATTGAGATTTATTACGTCAGTTAAACATCTATGAAAGTTATGAGATCATGAAAATTAAAGTAGTTTAGCTGAGAAGTGCCATAATAGGACGAAACAACCATCCAGTGCCTCCAGGTTTTCCATGGTGGTCTAGATTCAATTGACTTATGATTTCAACTATGAAAAGTTTAGCTAATTATCAATCAAAAGTTATCACACGGGAACACTTATCGATTGGAGATAAACAACAGTAGAAAATGATACCCATCTATGAAAATCTATCATAAATGTATACTATCAAAAGAGAGACTTCCAAAAACAGATATTGCTTTTTTCATTAAAAAAAACAACATGCAAAGACGAAATATAACTCACTTGCATTGAACGATTACCATGAATAATCATATCATTTAAAAATGTTGTACAACACTTATCAACACAATTTAAAAAAGTATAATCTTCATTGTCTAATGGTGAAACTTCTGTTGATGGGGATAATAATGGAAGAGGTTCTATCACTGACCAGATTTCATTTGCATGACTTAACAAACACAATAAACAATGTTCCAAAATATACTTCACTTTATCTGGATACAAATTCATCCTTAACTGTTCATTAGACTAATAATAGACAAAATGGAGAAATATATGTACGGAAAAAAAGACATCATTAAAGAAAACAACTTAAATACAGAGATGGATGGTGGCTAGTAATAGAATCCATGGCACGTGTCTTGTTCAATTTCGTATTTACCAGCTGGACTTCACTCCTAGCCACTATCCAACTCTGCTTATAAATTTTGTCAACTAATGCCAATACCGAGGTAATCGGTACAGGATTTATATATGACAAAAAGGGATTAATCCAAAACAGTAGTGTAAATGACTATGAGGAAGACTGGACATAGAAGATGGGGATCGAAAAGGAATGTACTCAGGGAATGAAAAGCATGAAAACCAAGATATAAGAGGAGGTAAACAAAATAAACACCTTTGACAGTGTAATCGGTCTTGAGCTATGTTATCGACGGTCTTTAATCTATTGAACAGAGTTAGTGGGCAAATTTCAAGTAGTTGATAATCTGCACTTGCCAGAATGCCCCAGAATGACAGCCAATAACTCCATGGATTTGTGCCACATCATGGTTCATTCAATCCACTGTTGTGTCCCGATAACAATAGAGAATGGTGACTTTGGCATCCATTTATGGACCAATATTATACATATATTTATTATCGTATAATTGCCAAATAACTAAACTATTTATATCCATGTTACCCTTATTATAAGCTTTATTTTGACCTATAGACTTGTAGTATCGTTTGTTATGTTAAGCCCATATACTTTATTCTAGTTGCTGGCCAAGCCAATTCGCCTATCTATTATGAGTCATATTTTGATCTTGTTAATTATTCGCTTACTAACCTTGACTACCTTGTTATATGAGCGCATGTGTATGTACCCTTCTTATCCTACCTATCACATGTCTGTCATTCATTTTTGTCTGACTATAAATGTTGATTAACGCTTGCTTAAATCAAGTTGGCTTCCCAGCCATATCCATTGCGCATGATCTTTCGCTTCATTCGCTTCATCACTCTGATTCTCTGGCCAGATCAATGACTGTAGAAAATATATGTATCCTAATTCCATTCTCGTATTTGACTTATTTAACTCCGTTATTCACTAACGCGGATAAAGTCATTTATTATATACGAGTATAGACGAAATCAGATTTACGCCACAATATAATTGGATACCTCGCCGTACGAGCACGACGCTACAAAAGACTATTATTATACGATTTACCATTCTTGAGTTATCCTCAGTCTATTGATTACTGTTCCCCCTATTCACAGTCACATTTGACTGAATCTTGTGCAAATGTTATTTTCTATTTTATTAGTACGATGTGGTCAATCTGTTTGGTATATAAACTCAGTATGTTTGAAATACAATGATTCATAGCACAGAGGCTATTATTGGTGTTCTGGACTTAATTGGCTGGGCTAGACAGAAAGCAGGACCGATAAGCACTCTAGACTGCTCGTACGGTTTTTGTGTGTCACAATTCCAATCAATAATTTGCTGCTCTCTGATTGGCGGTCTTATCACGTCATTTATTAACAGGGCATCTACTTGGCCACAAGATATAACATTCGCACTCTTATAAACTTGCCTCCGGACCAACCAGAAAAAAACGTCGAAGTAGGTAGGCATTGAGGATATATGACACATCCTAGACAACTCAATCGATCCCTGAGGCTATCTATTCCAACTAATATCTTAAAAAATAGCCGATCTACGTTTCCTTAATTTAAAACATTTAATGTCAAACAAAGGTTCAACTGCTTGAGCCATTTTAAGATATTATTTACTCAGGAATTCTCGAATCGAATAAAATAATATTGACAGAGGGAAGTTCAATAAGCACTTTGGACTAAGAACTGAAGTTGTTGTATAAGAATTTTCGAAACCTAATTAATATGGAATACGAATCTCAAGAATCCGTAATGTAAACATGAATTCACTTAACTTATTCATCAGGTATTTGGGTTTGGGTTACATTTTAAGTGTAAGGGTTAGTGGTACGACCCGACCGTCAAATTAAAATAAGTGGAGAGCGGTTGGAAGCCAAGAGTCAGTACTTAAAGATTGAACGCCTTAGCTAGTCCGCCACCACCATTGCAGAGTTTGTATGGTTGCTTTGTTTATCTTTTGAAATCAATCCTATTTAATAGTTAAAAACCGTAACGTACCGACTATTTCGAACATGAACGTCTAATACTGACTTTTTAACTGCTCCCTAGTTCCTAAGAAATCTCTTATACTCGAACTTCCAACGAAAAACAAAAAGCGGGAAATATAAAAAAAAGATTTACTTCCAAGGTCGTAGGTCTATGGGTAACTTCGATACCTTTGAAGCTTCTGGAAATATGTTTAGTAAACAAAAACCAGTACGTATTTCGTGAAGAGTTGATACATAACTCACTGATTTTCAAGAATTATCTACAGTTTCCAGTGAAGGCTAAATAAACAATGTTTTTAGCCATTTTTCTTAGCTTTTAAAAAAAACCTTGAGGAATAGTTGAATGCTTGAAACATGATCCTGACTAGTTATTCAATAATTCAATGACAGAACTAACTCATTACAACATCTACTAAGTTAATCGGATAGTGGCTATGCTATCTGAAATGTATCCAGTTCTAAACAAGAAACCAGTCTTGATATGAGTTCATTTATCAGTCAGATAACCATAATCATCATCTGTCCAGGAAACTAAGTTGACCAATTATTTTCAGTAAGACAGAAAAAAAGGTTAGTAAGCCGAATAGTAACAATTACATAATAATAAGGATTAATAGTTGACAAACCATCTCATGAATTTGACTCTTATATTCACGAAATTTTTCAGGTTGATATATTTTTCTTAAGCGATTCAATGTACGATCTATCCAATTCAATTGATATTGTAAATTATAGCATTGTTTGTATAGTGACGATATTTGGATATTATCACTATCTGATGATATATTGGATCTATATACACACACACATACAAACAAGTGAAAGAAGACAAAATAAACATATTTAACAAAGTCATAAAGAAGATGAACAAAGAATTACGATATTACGTCAGTAGTAGTAGTGGTAGATAAGATCTATTATTTGCTTAATATAACAAACGGAGATTCCAGAATAATCGATGTATTTAGGTCGGATTGTATAGAGATATTAGTTGAATTTGAAAGGAGAGTGAGCGAAGTCACACCACAAATTGATCCACATTAACTGGAGAATTTATCGAAAATAACCAGAGAATATTGACTAGCTGTTATGTCATGAGTTTGCAACTTACCATACAATTTGTCTTAATTAAGACAAAATGACAATATACACTCAAAATGTTCATGTTTTAATGGGGACTGATCAATAGCAGTCCCAAATATTACTCATTTGAAATTACAAACATTGACAATTACATTAATATTATAGATGAAACGCAGAATAAAGTATGGGTTCATACACCGGTTTTTGAATATACTTTCATTATTCAAGGTTTATTAGTAATCTCCAACAGTTTCAACCTAAATCTACGTGCATCTATGTTGAAAATCAGAACGTCTTGGTTCAAAATCAAATGCTTTATTCATTTGAAGAATATATTTTACCTGACTTTTTTCAATGTAGGATGTTGAATCAGATTACAAAGCGAATGGAGAAAATATATTTATTCACATGCTCCTCCGAAGATAACCTGAATAAGATTTACAGTTTACAAAACATACTACCTGTATTTAAATTAAGAAGCACTGGACAGCTATTTTGTTCAATTACGGGAATCCTCAGCAGTAGACAGTCATGACTCAACCAGCGACCGAACTTAGAACATTCAGGTCTCAATGCGAGCACTTAAACATCAGACTAATGGACCAGAATCCAATGGTTTATGCGCCTAGCTTCGTTTAATCCGTCCAATTATTCTTCAATTTCATTGGTGAGTGACTATTTCATAATGATGTAATTGAATACAACTTATGATGAACTAATGTCTGGTAAATTCAAATCACAGGACGAAAACGTACAATGAGGAATTTAAAAAATTTTGAAAATGGTAAGAAACAATTATACAGTTGTTTTTTTTTACATCAACAATTTTCATCAATCACGTAAAACAGAACTGAGATTATTACGCAACACAAACATGTTATTATTTTAATACTACTAATATCACTAATAGTAATATAATAAGATCATATATGTGGAACATGTTAGTGGATTTCTTGGCTTAGTAGCTTATTGCAAAGATAACTCATTCGGTTTTTTTTTGAAGTGCAAGTTACAAAGGTTCGAGTCTCAGTGTGAACATTAACATTGAAATGTAGACAGTACACCCAAATGATGAGTACAAAATAAAACGAAACGTGAGTTCTGAATTTCACTGTTACACAATATATATAAAAACCGACTATTTTTTAGTGTATTCATAAGACTAACCACATGCTAAACATATTAACAAATACAATAGAAACAAGGTTCATTCATTTCAACATAGAATATCAAACTAGAAATAACAAATGATGACTCATGTCAATTTTCTTTATCAGAAGGGGGTTTTGTGTAGATTTAGAATTTTCATAGTTGAAAGCGTGAATTAATTAAAGCTAGACTCCCAAGGAAAACCTGGTAGCACTGAACAGTCGTTTCGTCCTATTGTGAGACACCTCAGCAGTGCGCATCCGCGATCCCGCACTTGCGAGAGAGATTTGAACCCAGGACCTGTCAGTCTCGCGCCAGAGCACTAAACCGATAGACCACTGAGCTGGCTAGCATCCAATGGTGTTAATGTTTAACTTCAACCAATACACGAAGTTGAGCAACCATTTTACCAATGTCTTCAGTGAGTTGATATCTCACAACAGACGTGGTTTGAACTCCACTGGTCACTGCTTCTCATTAGAACTCCCGGAAATACCTTATGGAGCCAGTCACTAGTGAGCATATAATAAGTGGGTTGTTAGTGGAGATTTTTTTAGTAATTTTTTTATATACAGTTGAGATCATGAGTCAATTGAAGCTAGACCACTATGAAAAACATGGAAGTACTAGATGGCCGTTCGGTCCTCGAATGGGACTCCTCAGCAGTGTGCATCCACGATCCCGCCTCTCGAGATTCGAACCCAGCAAATAATTGAATTGTAAAAAAGAAACTTACATTTTTTTATTTTTATCACATTGGTCCAAAGTATTTATTAAACATTGTTGAACTGATATGAATTTCATTGTTTTACTTAATACAATACTTTCTAAATATTGTATTAAATTATTATTATTGTCATTAGAATTTGTTTTAATTAAAGGATGTATAAATTGTTGCCAAATACCATTTTGTCCAAAATATGAACCTAAATGAATACGTGCCTTATTGAATGGACAATCTAATCGACCAACTATAGTAATACGTAGTTGAGTAAATTTAATTGGTGGATAAATATCACGTAATACTAATGCAGTATGACTTATATCAGTAGATATAGCTATTAATTTTGTTGAAATGATTGATTCCTTTAAAGATTGATCATTTAATATAGCTTCTAATGTAATACATTGTAAACAAGGATTAATTGGTATAATTAGATCTGTTAAAAAATTTATTGATGATGAATAAGTACTGAATGTAACTGAACGATGTGCACCTGGATGCATACGAGATATGACTAAATGATAAGCTTCAATTGAATTCATAAGATGAGATATAGCAGATGTTAGTTCATGTTCTTTATTATTAGTTTCAATTTGTGATTTATTGAATTTTGTTTCGTAGCAAATATTATCATTTATTGGTAACTGTTCACCAGTAACTGTAATATGTAAAAAGAAAAAAAATGTATTAAATTACAGAAAACTATTAATAAGTACACAAAAAGCAAACTTAATAAAAAAGAAATGTGATTTATTTTCATAGTTGAAATCATGAGTCAATTGAAGCTTGACCAACATGGAAAACCTGGAAGCACTGGACGGCTGTTTCGTGGTATTATGAGACTCTTCAGCAGTGCGCATCCACGATCTCGCCTCACGAGATTCGAACCCGGGACCTATCAGTCTCACTCCGGAGCACTTAACTGATAGACCAATGAGCTGGCCGGCATCCAACGGTGTTAATGTCCACGAAGTTGACCAACTGTTCACCAATTTTCTACAGTGAGTTGATATCTCTACAACAGACGTGGTTGAACTCCATTGGTTACTGCTTCCGATTAGAACTCAAGGAAACATGATTTAAATAGAAAATAGGCGAGCGGAGCTCATTTATCAAATAGGATAAGTTAGTGGTTAAGGCATTCAACAATTAGGTTGAAGGGTCGAGTTCCATGTCATCTATTTTGGTTTTGGTGAGTTACGCAATAACCATTACCTCTCCCATGCGAAATATGATTTAAAGTCAAGTACACGAATCAGCATTTAGTAATTGCATAAACTGCGCAATCATCGTAACTAATAATTGGAGACATTAAATGTATAAGCTTAGAATACGTTAAAGACAAATGCACTCTCAAAATTTTTAATTCGTAGATTCATTCTTCTTTCTCAATTTATATTGCTTATTTCATTTATCTTCGTAATTTTATCCAACTGTGGTGATATAGTCTGGCAACTTGAACCGATGAACAAAAATTTACATGGTGTTACATGATTTATGACTAATGTGTTGTATCATCGTTATTATCATTAATTATCAGTTAGATATCTAAATATTTGACTTTAAAGTACATAGTATATATGATGCTTGTTCAAACTGAATTAGATGAAGTTAGGTTCTAAATTGTGACCTATTGATTATTATTCCTGTGTCGTAACAATCAGTTTATTATTTGCCTCAGTAATCTGAATATATTTTTACTCTCTTCTAACATTTTGATTATTATACAACCTTTTCTTTGATATTTGGAATCTTGAATCATTTTGACGTAACATGATTTCTATTCTTCTGTAGATTCATATATATTTATCGAACAATTACAAATACGAATGTACAACAGGAGCAAATCATTTCGTTGAAAAAAAATTTATTCACTAAATTTTCTTTACTTTATGGCAGTAAAACATGGCCGATTAGAGTAGAGGACATTAGTAGGCTACTAGTATTCAATCATAGGTGTCTTCGAAGCATTGCTCGTATATCCTGGGACCACTGAGTAAGTAATGCAGTTGTTAGGAAACGGGTACTAGGTAAGGATGGCAAATCGATTGATGAAGTAGTGAAACTTCATCAGTTGAGATGGCTGGGACATGTGTTACGTAAGCCCAACCACCGACGTGCAATGCATTATGGTGTAGCATTGGGTTTGAATAAAACTAGGGGCGGCCAGACCAAAACATGGCACAAATCCATGAAGTCACTGACAGGTGGACTGAGCCATGTTGGTAGGTATAGACCATCTGGTTGGGATCCGCAAGATGATAGCAACCGATAGTTAGAGACCTTGAATGACATGGCTCAAAATCGTTTGCAATGGCGAAGGTGCATCCACTGTTTGTGTTCTAATCTTTTGAATTCCTCATGTCCCTATCCTTTTTCTCTTTCCAAATTTATTTCACTGTATTATACTCTTTTAATAACATCTTCAAACCCTAATCTTTAACATTAATGCTTATACTCTTACTACTTCTACCACTATGGGATTTGAATCGACAACTGCATCTCTGTGTTAATGTGGTATGGCAACTCGAACTGATGTACGTACGTACGAAGTTCTAACTTGTGACTGATTGATTCTCTTCATTTTTATTTAATCAACCATTGAATTCCAATTCATTTTTTTCTTATTAATACATTTCATTATCAATCAATTTATCCATTATATATGTTAATTCGTATGTAGATTTAAAAGAACAAACACAACAACAAATTATAACACTATATGAAAATTATATTTGAAATAATTTTAGCGACTAAAATTTAAATAGTCATCGTGATTTAAATTCACTTTATATTGTTTGTTTGAATCTTCCCACTGATGTTTAGGACTGCAATTGATCAGTCTCTTATTTGCATATGTGCATACTGTGTGTATTGCCTTGATATGGCCTTAATTCACAAGCATTATAAGCATAGATGGATAGTGGCTAGCAGTGGAATCCAGTTTGACGGGTGTTTCGTGATATTTGGGAATATTCCAAAAAACAATACCAAGTGAATCGCATTGTACAAGCAAGTTGCTATCAGGACTCAGTAACTAAATGGATAACGCAATAGCTTTAGAAGCGAACGGCACTGGGTTTGAGCCCTAGAGTAGACATCAAATCTGAGGTGCATGCACATCCCGCTGACGAGTCCAAAATAGGACGAAACGCGCGTCCTGGATTCTACTGCTAGCCACTATCCATCTTTGCTTATAATCATCTTGATTATTACTCTGAAGAAGTCCAGATAACTTCTGTTGGACGAAATGTTGGAATTATTCAAATTTCAATCGTTAAGATTATCTAAAATATAATAACTTTTCTATACTTGGCAACCAATTTTACTCAAACTATTCATTATAATTATAAACATTTGTATAAATTATATTACCGGAAGGGGTTTTGTGGAGATTTTAGTAATTTTAAAAAGTTGAGATCATGATTACATCTCAGTCCTACAGAAGGTTGGTCGCGGCCCAAGTAGCTCCGTGGTAACGTCTCTGACTGTCAAGCTGAGTGACACGAGATCGAATCCGTCAGGAAGTACCAGTCCCCTCAAGATTACAGGTACACCTTGCTGACGAGTGCCAAGTAGCACGAAACCCAGGTCCAGGGTTTTTCTGTTGACCACCTCCAACCACCATCTTAACTCATTATATTATATTATTAAAATTCAAGAAAATACAAAGAAAACAATAAAAATTAATCAACTTACAAAAATCTACACATTCAATATCACAATCATCATTTAATTGAATGGATAATTTATCTAATGGAAATTTTAATGGTTCCACATCTAATAAACCATGAAATGGCCAATCTTGTAAATCTGATAGTATAATATTAGTTATATTCTTTGAATGATCAATATTAGTAATAAAATTACTTCGCATTAATGTGAAAATATCAGAGAAATGAATAAACGAAGCATTGGATGAATAATTAGATGAAGGTAGATATAGTGAATGATTATAAGTAGTATCGTTACTATCATTATTATCATTAGTAGTAGTAGCAGTAGTATCGATACTATCATTATTATTATTAATGTCGTTGCCTTGGAAACAATTTGATTTTTCTTTCAATTGTGTATATTGTTCTGAATCAGTAGTAGTAGTATCATTGAATATTGAATCAGAAATAAATGATATGTAACTTTTCGGTGTATAAATACCATTGAAATTCATTATATGCTTATTAATAGGATAACAGTTTTTAATATTTTCATAATTAAAACTGATGCCATTATTATTAATATTACTAGTACTGGGAATTGTTGAATTAAAAGATTTTTGATATTTACTACTGTTATTATTATTATTATTATTAGTATTATGTAATTTTTCAGGTGTTGATTGTAAGCATTCTGAACCTAGATAAGTCCATTTGTATAACGGTAGATTTAATAGCATAGGTGAACCAAGACATATAGGTAAACGATATGAACTGTAATGAATAAAAAAGAAAATTATGTAAATTTAGAACTTAAAAAATATATGCAATATGTTTTCAATTTATTTGTCAGGTGAGGATGGCTCGTTGACAAACTTAAGGAAGCCTGAAGAAGCCCAGAAAGAGCCGAAGACATTCCATTCAATCGTCACTAGGGGGGGGACATTCTAGAATGTCGACGTGTAGCTCTCCTATTGGTTGAATAAAAATGAGCCCCTATGTACCTACTGGCTATCCGAAATGATGATTTACTTTTAGCTAAAAACTATAAATACATGAGATTTTTGTACTATATTGGACACTGTTTGGAATAACATTCCTACTTTCTAGTCTTTTGTCTTCTCGACTTGAGAGGTTTCTAGCGTTCGAGTGCTCAAATATTAGGCGACATACTAAGAATCTAAGTTTCAGATATAACAAAAAGTGATAGACAGTGATTGTAATCAATCCCTTGAACTGAAAAAATGTTGGAGCGTAGTTTGACCTCAAAACTCAGTGGCTAAACATCGAACTCAATAAACTACTGAACCATTCCGATCCATTGGATGAAATAATCTACAGTGGTATATATTATTATTGTTATGATGGATTTGAATTATCCTGTTGTTGAAAAACTTTACTGACTTTCTTGATCACCTTAGGCTGGTACATATGGCAAATAATGACATAACATATCTCCTGGACAAGTGGATTACTATCTAGATTCAGTAGCTCCGTAGATAACGTGTTGGTGTTACTAATGAAAGGTACTGTGGTTAGAGTCTCAACGTGAAAATAAACAATGGGGACGGCAGGTGAATCCAACTGAAGAGTTTCAAGTAGATTGGAACGCACTCTAAAACTTAACTGCTGGCATCTTTTCTATGTAATTAATACGATATAGATAATAACAAACACATTATATTGAGATAACAAGAATCTACAGTAAAAAAATGGATGTTTTTGTGGTCCTGTAATCTAATATTTGTTTAAAAGTTGAATTCATGATTCAAATAAAGCTAGACCACCACGGAAAAAATAGAGTTAGACATTAACATCGTTGGATGCCAGCTCAGTGGTCTAGAAGATAAGTGTTCACGTGCGAGACTAATAGGTCCTGGATTCGAATCCCAGGGGCGGGTGGATGCGCACTGCTGAGTCTCACAATAGGACGAAACGGCCGTCCAGTGCTTCTACCTTTTCCATATGATCTAGCTTTAATGGACTCATGAAATTAACTAATAAATTACCATAATATCCACAAAACCCCTTTCTGATTATAATATTTGTTTATTCTTTACCAGAGTGGAATTTATATTTCTTTTAATAATAAAAAACAACTTATCTATTACCATTATAAGATGTAAGTGAGGATTGTATGGCAATTCTTAACTCTTAACAATTATCTAGTTGAAGCCAATGTGCAACGCAAATCACAATGAAACAGTTTAAATTTCACAATTTAATTATCTTGCTTGCAAATAATATCATCCATCAAAACATGAAACTCTCGATATAACAGAGCCCTAAAAGACTATGTTACTGTTATATTTGAAGCGATTACGAGTTTCCTAATCTGAGAACGAACAAAGACTCTGTGACCAAAGACCAATAAGCCAGCTGTTCTGATGCGTCCCAGCTCCGCTAACTAGAGTGAGAAGTCCAAGTTCGAAGTGGGGAAAATATATTCCGCAAGCAGCCAGAAGCACAAGCAATCAAAACAGGCAAAAATCAAACGTATACATACAGCATAAAGTTGTTCTTGGGAGGCGTTACAAAATAGCATATTAAAAGAGACAACAAACCAACGGCATTTAAGGTTCTCCCAATTGGGAAATACGATATGAAGGTGAAAACGAGCGCTTTTGGCGTGAAACCAGGAAATTCAAATTTCACAATAAAATTACAAAAATAAAGCATTTACCAAGTGAGTTCTGGGGACCTAACACCCTTAACAGTTACACAAAGCTTACTCCAGCAATAATTAACATTATCTGTGCAACGATTGCGTAGTTACTTAGAATTCAAAAACCAAAAGGAGTGAACACTTCTTAAAGGTCATTGGACAAGAACGAAAACTACTATTTATTTGTACGAACATTCATCGATATTTAAACGAATAGTTTGACAGAAATTGATGTTCATGATTGCCCTGAAGATATCCAGACAAGTTCGCTGGACAAAACGTTATTATTTACTATTTGAACACATAAACATTGGTACAAACAGGCACCAAATACATACGCGTCACATAAATCTCATTCGATTTGTGTGAGGGCTTTGATACTGTCCGGGTGCCCAAACCGAAACAGGTGGTTTCCTTAGGGGCCACACCCGGAGCCTTTGACCTAAAGGTCTGATCCACAAGGAAGTGGAACATAGTGAGGAGATGCAGTCTCATGGTAGCCAGTGATCAACGATTGGTTCATACGCCGTTTGTTCCTTCAGGATATTAGAGCCCATGTGTACCATTGGTTTGGAATCAGGGTTTTCCAACTCCTCTAGGTGAACTTTCCATGTTCATCAACCCGGTTAAAGCGCCGGACATCCGCTTTTCGTCCTTTCACTTTCGTGAACAACACCCCCGCCACGAGAAGGCAGTGAGTAGGACTTCCCTGGCAGAGGCTATATATTCCCTGGCTATGTGAGAGTATTTCGAGAGGAAGAGCGTACTCTCCCCACTCTCGGCCGTACCAGGGCATTTGGGGGCTAAAACGTTAGGACAAAACGTTAGAATCATTTTAAATTTCAATTACTAAGATTATTTTAAATATAACTTTCACAAACAATGTTTACTATTTGTTTGTTTACGTTAACCTGAAATTCGATAGAATAGAAAAACACCAAGAACAATATCAAAACAGCTACTTACGAGTGTAGACGATTGAAATCCTCATGTAATAATGAAACTGTATTGAGTAAAGTCATTAAATTATTTTGTAATAACAATTTCGTCTTCAGATCATTTGAATTACGACGACATTCATCAAAAGAATAAGAAATGATGAAATCCAATAAACTGAATAATGTTTCACATCCTGCTGATGTTTGACAAATTAATAACCAACGAATGAACTTACTACTATTATTATTATTTTCAGTAGTAGTTTTACTATCTGTAGACAGACAATTGCGTAATACATGGAAAACTATTGGCTTTTTATATGACGAATTATTTGAAGAGCAATAGTTTAGGAAGATAAATTCTAATCTATAACAAACAAAAGTAAAGAAATAAAAATCGGGATAGTACAAAATAGACATAACCAGAATCTGTCCAATAAATACTCGGCCCCAGTTCCTTACCAACACGATCAACCGATCAATATGAAAACATCCATCTACTAGTTATATTTTTGTTAAACATTTTCTAGATTACCCGTCTAAAATACATGCGAAAATTGGCAAGTTGAAACCTCTAGTAATAGATAATGTATCAATGACTTGAAGTGAATATACTGACTGGCATTATATCACGTAATCTGTGAACCTTACTTTAAAAATGTCGAATTCTTGATAATCTGATTTAATAACATCTCATTTATTACCACGTCTAGACTTGAGCATTTAGTTTTGACCTAAACTTCAAGTGTAAGGTCTAGTAATATTATATGGCTGCCCAAATCCAAATATATGGGGTAAGGTTGGAGTCAGAAACTTAGCGGCTGAAAGTCAAACTCCTTAATCAATAGGTAATAGCTTGCTTAATGAGAAAATAAGAACTACTGAGTGATGATCAATTATGTTCATCAGTCATGCCTGATGTTTATTATTTGAATGCTTTACAGAGGTAAATACCATAAACATCATGTAATTGAACAAACAATCTAAATGTAGATTGACTGGTCACTAAGCGGTAACCAATGTCACATTTGTTTACCTCTTAGTGTTGATTGTGTTATATCGACCAATTTACAATGTGATCATCAGCTTCGACAACACGTGGACCATATTTAGTGTTAGATAGTTGAAGTCAATCAGTTCTAAATCTAGACTTCGGGGTCAGTTAGTAATTGTCATCAAATCCTATTTGTATTCTTGAGGGAATGGTTGCTCCAACAGCCTTCTTCTCCTCAATGTAATTAAACTTGACTCACAGTCACAGATACCACCACTGAGATGTATTTAAACAAATAACTTTATGACTCACTAATTTAATTAACATTTGTAAGATAGAAATTAGATGAAAAGCACAAACGATTGTGTGTATGTAACTGTACAAATTTTCACAGCAGTATACAAACAGTACTTACTTACTTATGCCTGTTAACCCTCGTCGAGGAGCATAGGCCACCCACCAGCATTCTCCATCCAGCTGTCCTGAGCCTTCCTTTCCAGTTGTTATTCATCATTTTCATATCTGCTTTTATTTTCCGGTGTAATGTGTTCTTTGGCCTTCCTCTTTTCCGCTTCCCTCTAGGATTCCAAGTTAAGGCTTGCCTCGTGATGCAGTTTGGTGATTTCCTGAATGTATGTCCGACCCACTTCCAATGCCTTTTTCTAATTTCCTCTTCAGCTGGAAGCTGGTTTGTCCTCTCCCATAAAACGCTGTTGTTGATAGTATCCGGCCAGTGGATGTTGAGTATTTTGCGTAGAAAACTGTTTATAAATACTTGCACCTTCTTGACGATGGATTTAGTAGTTCTCCACGTTTCAGCTCCGTACACTAGGACTGTCTTGACGTTCGCATTAAAGATTCTGACTTCGATATTAGTTGACATTTGTTTTGAGTTCCATATATTCTCCAATTGTAGGGATGCGTTCCTTGCTTTGCCATTTCTCGCTTTAATATCTGCATTCGATTCTCCTTGTTTATCAACGATGCTTCCGAGGTACGTGAATGTTCCCACCTCTTCCAGAGTTTCGCCATCAAGTGTGATTAGGTTGGTGTTCTCCGTGTTGTATTTGAGAAACTCCGACTGTAGCTCTTGTAGAGTTACTGCTGGTCCCAAGCCCGGGTAAAGGAAGAGGGTTGGGCATGGGGTTAGCGACCCCATCACGTAAAAAAGCTAACTCGCTAGAAAAACGCTAACCAGAAAAAATACAAACTTTAGTGAACTAATAAAAATTTAAGGAACATTTTAGAAAAACACCCCAAGAATTTACTTGAGTAAACTAAACAATAATCTTGTTCCAAGTTGAACACATTCACGATCACCGTGTACAATTACATTTTCAATTAACATCTCATAATTATTTGCAGCCAAATTTAATAAATTCGCTACGATATCGCTAAATAAGATTAGAATTAACAAATGAAAATAACATTAATTGTACAGTATAAACTTTTAGTTGTATTTATTTATTTATTTAAACACATAAATATTGGTACAAGGAAGCACCAGATACATATGCGCCGCACAAATCTCATTCGATTTGTGTGAGGGCTGTGATACTGCCCAGGTGCCCATACTGAAGCAGATGGTTTCCTTAGGGGACCACACCCGAAGCCTTTGACCTAAACGTCTAATCCAAAAGGCAGTGGAGCAGCGTGAGATGCAGTCCCATGGTAGCCGGTGACCAACGATTGATTCCTACGCCATTTGTTCCGTCAGGATACTAGAGCCAGTCCATGTACACCATTGGTTTGGAATGAGGGTTTTACAACTCCCTTAGGTGGACTTTCCGTGTCCACCAGCCCGGTTAAAGCACTCACTCTCACTTTCGTGAACAACACCCCCGCCCCGAGAAGGAAATGAGTAGGACTTCATTGGTAGAGGCTTTATACACGTGGCCATGTGAGAGCATTTGGAGAGGGAGAGCGGACTCTCCCCACTCTCGGCCGTACCAGGGCATTTAAGGGCAAAAACGTTTAGTTGAATATCAACCTTAAACAAATCAGTGAATAACAAGTTGGCGAAGATAGTTTCAAGTTATATTTATCTATTAAACACAACAAATTGGTTAGTCAGTCAGTCAGTCAGTCGGTAATAAACAACATATACGCATCAGTGTAGGTTGCTGTACCATATCAACACAATAAAATGTAATTATTAAGACAAATACCAAAATAAGGAGTTTTGAAAATTGCTGAATCTCATTGAAATCATGAACCGATCAAAATTAGACCACCATTGAAAGCCTGGACGTACTGGATGGTCATTTTGTTCTAGTATGGGGCTTTTCAGCAATGCTGATCCATGTTACCGCACGTTAAACTCGAACCCGAAACCTTCGGTCTCGCGCGCGAATACTTCGTTCAGGTTAGATAATGATTTCAATGGAATTCAACAACTGTCACAATTCCACACGAACAATTATCATGTGTTCACCAGTAACTAGATTCCAAAGGAAAATTCCCAAAAAGATGTTCTTCACAGATATCATAACCAGTGGAGCTAAACTATATCCGGTGTGAAACGGTTAGCCACCTAACATAATGGAACATCATCACGAAATATTGTGGATTGGATGAAGTTACACTTATACGCCAGTCGATCCAGGCTTAATAGTCCAAAAGTTAAGTGTTTGCGCGCAACACAGAAGGTCCTGAGTTCGATATTCGGTTTCTGGGTTGTGGAAGCCCACTACTGAGCAGTCCCATTCTAGGAAAAAGAGCCGTCCAGTGACTCCACGTTCTCAATGGTTGTCTAAGATAGGTCTGTGAATATCAATGAAATACAAAAGTAGTAGAGAAAGTAACAGTACCAAAGGTATTATTTCATTTTGTATTGTTTTTTTTTTAATCTTCCCATTGATGTTTAGGACTGCAATCGATCAGTCTCTTATTGACATATGTACATCCTGCACAGATTGCCGCGATATTGCCTTAAGTCGCAAGCATTATAAGCATAGATGGATGGTGGGTAGCAGTGGAGTTCAGGATGCGTGTTTCACCCTATTTAGGACTCGTCAGCCGGATGTACCTGCATCCAAGTTGATGTTTACGATCATTGTATGGATCCGAATCAGGTAATGTGAACATACCCATATGGCTCAATTCAATAGTTAATGACTGGTCAAGGGATTAGTGAAATTATTCAGTTATTCTAAATGGATCTTACTAAGTAAAACAAAATTAAGCTCACAATGCAAATATTGAGTGTCACCGAGAACATAATTATGAGACAGAACTAACGACAATACTTCCGAAGATAACTGGTATATACTTAAAAAATATAATCTAGTGTACTTTGCAATGTAAATATTACAGCCATACTAGTATCATTATTCATTTGTATTGGTTATTTAAATCTTCTCGTTGACATTAAGGACTGAGATAGATGAGTCTTTTTTGGCATATGCGCATCCTGTGTCGACTAAATTGATATTGCCATTAAATTAAGAGCATTTCAAGCAAAGTTGAATGGTAGGGTAAACATCAAATACATCCAGTTGACGAGTCTCAAATAGGACAAGACGGGTGTTCTGGATTCCACTGGTAGTTATAATCTAACTTTGCTAAGAATACTATTATTATTAATAATAGAATAATTAAGAAAGTAGAAACTTACCATGATAGTTCTAACTCATGAAGATACATCAACACAACCCAATTTAAAACATCTAGAATAATTGACGAAAAATTGCTAGTATGATGGTAGAAGTTCTGCGTAAGCAAGTCTCTCCATTTATCGTAAATGTCATTGCTATTATGATTACAAGTACCATCAGTTGAACTAAGAAAACTGAAACAATCTTCATGAAGTTTCATAGAGCGTAGAATAGCTAAACGTTGAGCCCTTTCATGCAAAATTGTATGCATTTTACACGACTTTAATGATGTACGTTCATTACCATCATTATCATTATTATCAATATCATTCATAATTGTAAGCTGATTGGTCGATAACGATGATGACGATGGAGCTTCATTAACGAAAATATTAGGGGGAGCAGGATGGTCATAACAACAACAGGTTGTGTTAAACTGATGAACACTCAAACCAATTTGTGCAAATATATCTGACAGTAATAAAGGTGTCTGTTGACTTTCAACTGCAGTAGCCGATTGACAATCAAGATTTGAAGAAGTCTAAAATAAATGAAAACAAGACAGGATAACATGATTACTATGTTTGAAGAGATTATGAGTTCAGCTAATCTGCGAACGGAACGAAGATTCAGTGATAAAATAACCAAATAAGCGAACTATTCCGATGTATCCCAACTCCGCTACTTAGAGAGAGGAGTCCAGGTTCAGATGAGGGAAATGTATTCCACAAGCAGCCAGAAGCACGAACAACAATCACAAGCACAATCTAAGAGTATATA
Source organism: Schistosoma rodhaini (assembly GCA_944470415.2). Classification (NCBI taxonomy): domain Eukaryota; kingdom Metazoa; phylum Platyhelminthes; class Trematoda; order Strigeidida; family Schistosomatidae; genus Schistosoma; species Schistosoma rodhaini. Next base: position 81,452,150 of record OX104036.1, read on the forward strand.
TACAGCATAAAAATGTCTTTGGGAAACATTACAAAATAGAATATTAAAAGACAAGGAACCAATGACATTTCAGGTCTTCCCAAATGGGGAATACGACAAAAAGGTGAAAATGGGGGCTTTTGGTGCGAAAACAAGAAATTCAAATTTTTAAAATAAAATTACAAAAATAAGACATCAAGTGAGGTCTGGCGATCTAACATCCCCAACAATAGTAATCTTTTTCTATTGATATAATCATATAAATAAACGCGTTATGTAACGATAAACATATGTACAAAATCTCTTGTTGACTACATTCAACGACTAAACACACATGTTAACAGAATACAAGCGATGTTCAGTCACTAAGACTAGTGAGCATATTACAAAATAACTGAAAGGATTAGATCAGCACTTAGAAGGACTAGATAAATTTAACATTGATCACTAGAATTGAAGTGAATACTCACATTTTCAAGTATAAGTAATAGAGGACGCGAATATGACCATCACCTTTCACCCTGAGAGAAAACTAATCCCAGATTTCTGCTTCACTTGTAAGGATTGAGGTGGGACCACATTATTATTACTATTCAATAATTTTTAGGACAGAATAAAGTAACTGACTTATCCAGGATACATTTTCGTACCTGAAATTGATCCACACAGCACCATAGCTAATGATACTGGGTGGATAACAAAACTCATCTAGATGCAGTGAGGTATTAACCAATGCCACCTAATGGCTAATAACCTAGTGTTTTAACCAATGTAACAACTAAAAATGTTATGTTTGACCACTGATGATACACTGTATATGTGATCCGATGAAAATGAAACAATTTTTAGACGCTCTCCGGTTTTAAGTAGTTCTTCAAATGAAATCAGTGAATGATAAAAATAATTCACCAGAATTGTTTACATTATAACTCAATGTTAGCAGAATGGAAAAGCAAAAACTGCTTAGTATATGCTCAAAATCTTAAAAATCGGATTGGTTTTTTTTCTGCCAATCAGTGTTGTAAGATGAATGAAGTAAGTAGTTTTCGTAATCTACATTCTATACTAAATTATTATGTTTTTATTGTTGTAAACTGTTGTACCGGTTCGTTGGACTTTAATCTTGTCTTCGATCTATTCTTATTCTGGTTGGCATCAAGTCGAATGAAGTATAGACAGTCAACAAAATAACTAATACAAAAGAAAGAAACACTTATTTTATTATCGTCAATGAATTCCAGATGAATATGTGGTTTACATCACTCTCTCTTTTAAAATAACAACTAACTAAATGACGAACTTTCTCATTTATACAGATAAGTGATAAATAATTCTTGGTTTATGATAATAATCTTGAAAAACTGGCTGTTTCCGCGACTGGTACTCGAAACGTGATAACAATAGAATAATTCGTACATTCTCGCCGGGTTACTCGGTTGGTACAGTAGATAATGCCAATATCGCATACATTACGTAATACATAGATAAAAATTTATTGACCAACTAAAGAGAATCAGATTATGGAAATAATAAAGTACTTACTTATGGTATAAGCAATCAACCACGTAAAACTATATTATACCAACGGCCCTGAGCGGCCGATCGAAATTAAATTAGCTTATGCGTAAATTTGAAACGATGTTGCAAATAACTTGTTGCTAAAACCTATGATCTTCATTATATTTTGTACTTCGAAAAGACTGAATGATAGTTTTCTTGTGGAATGAACTGTTAAGGTTAATATGTTGAGTTAAGAAGTGTTAAGGACAGCAATATTAAGGCTCAAAGTCAGGGTTTAAGAATTTCAAAGTAAGGAACAAGCCTTTACGAGTATTAAGGTTGGGATTTAAGTTTAGGAATTAAAGTAAAAAAGTTTTAGAATTAAGACCTAGCGTTCAGAGATTTTAACGTTAGGAGCTTAAGTCAAGGGTTTAAGGGCTAGGAGTTAGGTTTTTAAATATGTTGGACTAGGAAATAGGATCCGTCTTGATTACAGAAGAATGATTTAAAGCTTAAATTATCGATATTCATCACTAATAAGCTTAATAATGATGTAAAAACTTAAAATTCTCCGAAATCTTATCAGTTTTCTATATTTTAGGGCTCTCACACGAAAGTTCTATTATGATTGTCCAGTTGCGATTGGTTAATCCCTGAAACCGCTCAAGGTCGTCGATGTGACAGAATTTTACTACGGAACGCAATTGAATCTGAGTAAAAATTAGGGTTACGATATGAAAAACAATCGTTTATGTGACTAATTAAAGGAATATGTCTGTCATTGCTCAGTAGTAACTAATTCCTGCCCTGAATCACGGTTTACAACCTCACACTTTCTGAATAATGTAATCGTAGTCAAAGTATTCCATAAAAATACAATTTAACAAAGAGGAAAAACACTAACTTCATTTTTGGCATCAACTATTTTGATATGCACAGAAAAGAAACGTGAACGTGATTTAATTAACTCCGAACTAGTCATTGGAATATTACTACAACGATTATTCATAGTAAGAAAATCACTTAATAAATAGGGACCAGCAATTATATTTGCATTTAATTCACGAAGACGTTCTGATGAGATGATGCTTTCAGTAGGCATATGATATACACGTCCAGGAACTGAAAAATACAAACAAAGCAGATATATATAAAAATGGGTTATAAAAATCCAAATGGAAAAATTGGAACAAGTTGATAAAAAAGAAGCATTATTGGTCAAAATTAACAAGTGTATATTAAGAAAACTAACATAAAATTTCTGTTCATTTGCTTTTCAGTATATGGACTTTCTTTAGACGGCACTAGTTTATATTAAGAACTACTTTAGTATAATCTTAAAACAACAAAATCGACTGTAATAATAGTCGAAACAACAACGTTATTGATATGACGATCAGATACGGAACGGTCTTTTGATCACCACTAAGCATTAATTATCATGATCCCCAAATCCTCTGGTACGGTCGAAGGTAGGGAGAGTTCGCTCCTCCTTTCAAAGTACTCTCCTATGGCCACGCGCATATAGCCACTGCCAGAGACATCCTGATCACTGTTTTTTTTCACAGAGGAAGTGTTGTTCACAAAACTGACACAACGAGAAGCGAATGCCCGTCGCTTAAGCCTGGTTACTGAGTACGGGAGTTGAAAAACTGTGATTCCAAGCCAATGGTGCTCATTAGCTCCAGGATCCTGGGGGAACAAACGGAAAAAGAACCCATTCTCGGTCGCTGGCTAACATGAGACCTTATCTCCTAAGGTTGCTCTAGTATATTGTGGATTGGAATTCTGAGTCAAAAGCTCAGACCTTGAGTATGCGGGTGATATTGTCTTACTGTGCGATAATGCTCAAGGCATGCGATCTGCACTTAATCAGTTGGCAACCAGTGTCCATAGGTACGGTATGTGCTTTGCACCCTCCAAGTGCAAAGTACTTCTACAAGACTGGCAGGATTCTCATCCTGTACTCACCTTGGGTGGTGAGCAGATTGAAGTAGTTGAGAAATTCGTTTCTCTAGGTAGCTGCATCAGTGCTGGTGGTGGCGTGAGTGATGAGATCAACGCACGTGTAGTGAAAGCCAGAGCGGCTTATGCCAATCTGGGCCATCTTTGGCGCCTTCGTGATGTTAGTCTGGCTGTAAAAGGCCGGATCCACAACGAGTCGGTGAGAGCAGTTTTGCTCTATGCTTGTGAAACCTGGCCTCTCTGGTGCCCCCTTGTACCAATATTCATGTGTTCAAATAAATTAGTAAATAAGCTCTGAGTGTAAAAGAGATACGTGCAAGCCATCCTTCTTCCATGGCCCCAATAACTAAATTTTCATAAATGTTAAATTGATTTTATTATATCCATCTAATATATTTTAGTTTCTTTAATTCTAATTATTCATTATTATCATTTTTAAGATTTTGATTTATTTTTCACCTTTCTCATCCTCACATTTGATTTTATCTTATTATTTCTCATCAATTCTCGATTATTAGGCAATTTTCTTTGACAAACGATATGATATAATTGTCATCTTATTTTTAGCAAATTTTATTTTTATATAGTTGGGATCGTGAGTCAATTGAAGCTAGACCACCGTGGAAAACCTGGAGCACTGAACAACCGTTTCGTCCTATTGTGGGACACCTCAGCGGTGCGCATCTACGATCCCGACTTGCGAGATTCGAACACAGAACATATCATTTTCGTGTGCGAGCGCTTAACTACTAGACCACTGATTATTTGTTAATGATATATCCCGATGAGAATAATGAATGTTAACCGCTGGGATCTCTTTATGAACTAATATTACACATATATTTTTTGTGTAATTACACATTCATATTACTCTTATTATGAGCTTCATTTTGACCGATGAACTATTATTATACGATTTGCCATTCTTGAGATATTCCCAGTTTATTAATTACAGTCTCCCACAATCACAGCTACTTTTGGCTAGATCTTGTACAAGTGTTATTTCCTATTTTGTGGTGTGACGTGGTCTCTTTGGTTTGTATATAAACACAGTATGTTTGAAATATATGATTCATATCGCGAAGGCTGAGATTGGCGTTCTGGACTAAACAAGCAGGGCTAAGTAGGGAGACAGATCGATAAGGACTCTCGACTGCTCATACGGGTTTATGCGTCATTGGTCCGGTTGATAAATCACCATTATCTAATTGGCGGTATCATAACGTTATATATTATTAGGCCACAAGTTATGACAGTTAACTGCAAACCTACTCTTCAATTAGTTGTTTATGCAACCCAGATGATTAACTGAAAACAGGAAGCCCTATTTTAATCTTAAACCTCATTAATACAATGCTTACAAAAAAGAAAATGATTGTACTGAAAAATTATGAATCAACCTATATCATAAAAAAACATACTTTTTAAGTTATTTGATAGTAATTCATTATTGAAGTGGACATTTTCATCTGAAATTTGTGATTTGTACTCCGACGACTGTGTGCTGTCGTATTCATCATCGATAAATGGAGCATTTAAATCGTGTACCACCAAACTATGATCAAGAACTGATGATACACGATGAAATTCATTACATTCGGTATTTGTTGAGGTTTTTGAAGGATTATGAATAAAATGGAGAGGTTTATTAGATGAAATATTTTTTCTTAGAAGTGTTATATATACATCGGATTGATTTTGTACTTTCTAAAATATAAAAAGTGAGTTTCAAAATAATAATAATAATGATAATACTGGTAAACTAGTTTTATGGAGAAAGCTTTTATTGATTGATGAAACGATTTTCTCGATTGATAAAATCAATGAATAGAATGCTAATCGATGAGTGAACTTGGTAACATGATGGATACTCACAAGATCATATTATCGATTCAAGCCTCCGAATGATTTAGCATCAAAGATATGACCACTAGCCAGATGATTAGGTGTTTTATGTAATAAAATAGTGTGCTTATATGCTGAACATGAATACAATATAATGACAAAATGTCATAGATATTTGGAGAAAACTAGCTTGTAGGTGACTCATTACCTAGTTAACTAGGACCTGACTGTTATGGTTTAATCTTTCAGCATCGAATCTAAGAGATATATAATCAGTAGGCTCAACTATATCACTTTATATTCAGATTGACGAGGAAGTATAGATACAATTCAGAAGACAGAAATATCCCAAACAATCGTTCAATGTGTTTAAAAAACATTTTCTATGCGTACTGTAGTAAATTTACGAATCTTTAGGGAAGTCAGTCAATAAAACTTTAGAAGAAAAAACAATCTCTCGAAGAACATTAACGGTGAAATAGGATAAAAAGTAAGAAACAGAGTAGTATCCAGATCACATTTATATGGCGATAACATGTTTACCAAGAATTTGAATAAATACATAATCGGCTCTCTTTGATAGCAGGCTACATTTATTATTTCCCACCTACCATTTAACTGTGAATTGATATATGAGCACAGAATACATTATTTATGTTCGGATAGTTCATCTTTTCGTAAATTACCAAGTAGTTGGTTACCCCCAGCCGTTCTTGTTACCTTGACGTGGTAGTCAGGCTTGCCTATCGTGATGAACCAATCGAGCTATACTAGCTGGAATAATCGTTCCTCAAGGTCCTAACATGGCAGACAGGTCGGTTGAAGAGCAGTAAGACTGAAAACAGCGAACCCAAGATCGGAAGGCGAAGTCGTACTGATGACTGTACAGAGGTGTGACGGCAGTAAGTTGTTTCCTTCAGAAAACCAGCATAACAGCGATGCTGCCTTCCCACAAGGAGAGGTGAGGTTAAAAAAAGGTGGACGACTCTAAAAATACACACCTAACCTTATCCCACGGACATCCGTCTCCGACGGTAAGGTCTCAACAAGTACGGAGCTAACACAAAACGTCATGTGTGTCCGACCTCAAGCAGTTGTCTCTTGGGCACTGCGGTCATGCTCTCAGGTCATTAAGACCATTTCTAACCCAATTTCCTTTTCAAGTACCTCTAGAAGGATCCTTCCATGCTGTGGGCAACCAGGAAGTGATAACTGTCTTCATACCTCTAACAGCACTCAAGATCATTGTACCAACCGAGATGGTTACCACATAGTAATATGCATATTTAAAAAAAGAGACATTTCAAGAGATTCACACTTCAATATTGGGCCCAACAATAATAATAATAATCACTTACCTCATACTGTTTTAATGTTGAATGAAATATAAAATGTGAAATTGAATATACTCTTCGTAAACTAATTTCTAATACATGTTCAGATAATATATTCTTAGAATTATCATTGTTATCATTATTATTAATGATACTTTTGATAATTGAAGTACCATTAGACTTATTAACTTGTTGTTTAATCAAACTTTGATAAGCGCACCAATTACGAGTATTAAATTCCCATAAATGAGTAGATATATTAGATGATAAACTAAGTTGAACAGCTAATGTAGCACATGTTAACATCAATGGAATATTATCCAAATTATCATTATTGAATTGTGACTTCTTTAATGATTCTTTTTTTAATTGTATATAATGTGTAACTAATTTTGAAAGAGTTTGAATTGTTCTATGATCACTCGTAAATTGTTGTTTATTTTCTATGGTAGAAGATAATGATGGAAGAGATAGGTCCACTTCATACCAACCAATTAGATCTGGGAAGTTAACTTGAATTGATGAATCTATCGGAACCGTTTTGATAAGTTGATGTAAAATAAAACATTGTTCTAATGGACAATTACAATATGCATATAAATCATTTAATAAATAACTATGACTACTACTACTGCTTATACTACTATTATGACTACTTATAGGAAAGGACGCTTCAGTTTCCTTATAAGAAGATACATTACAATGTTGATTAATTGATATGATTGAATTATATAAATGAATACGTTTTTGTTTATTCATATCATATTTATATAATTCATGATTATGTAATTGATAAATATACATTTCACCATTGATAGTACTTAAACATATATTATCTAAACCAGTACAATAGGTGAATGTATTAAATTGTATATTGCCATTAAATATTTCGTCATTATTGTTATCTTCATCAGCTGATAAGATTGGATTAGATATAATTAATTGAGCATAACATGATAGATTTTTATAAACATTTATTTGTAATAATGAATTGTAGACTGTAAGTATGAAACAACAAAATGATAAGTCATTTGTTTCTGTAGTAGTTAAAGGTGAGTCTATAGTAAACATTAAATTATTATTATTAGTAGTAGTAGCAGTAGCAGTATGTTTGACAGCTACACATGATTGTCCACATTCATATTGTAATTTAATTGGAGGGTATAAAGCGTTTAAAGAACAAACATGTAAATCATTGGTATTGGATACCACATCCATTTGAATAGGACAATAATGATTAGGTAATTTCATGTGAAAAAGTGGAGTTTCATCAATAACTGAATTAGGTTGGATACAATCATTTTCATTATATCTAAAATTAATTTTTTAGAGGAAAAACGATATAATTTTTTTTATTTATTTATTTAAACACATAAATATTGGTACAAGGAGGCACCAAATATATATGCGCCACACTTCACCATCCGATCAGTTTGAAGGATGGAATACTTGACGGAGCTCCCAAACCGAAGCAAGTTGGTTTTCTCAGGGGGCTACTCCAGGAGTTTTTAACCTAAAGATCTAATTCACAAAGCAGTGAAGCAGCATCAGGAGATGCAGCCCCATGGTAGCCAGTGACCAACAATAGGTTCATACATCATTTGTTCCCTTAGCATCCTGGAGCCCATGTGCACCACATTGATTTGGAATCGGGGTTTTCCGATCCCCTAGGTGGACCCTCCGTGTCCACCGACCCGGTTAAAGAGCCAGATGTTTGTTTATTGTCCTCTCAATTAAGTTAAACAATACCCACGCCGCGAGAACGCAGTGAGTAGGACTTTCCTGGTAGTGGTTGTAAACACGTGCCTATGTGAGAGCATTTCGAGAGGGAGAGCAGACTCTCCCCACTCTCGACCGTACCAGGGAATTCGGAGGCAAAATTTCTTTACCGAATACTTAAATAGTAAAACGGTATTATTAATCAGGATTAAAAATAATAAATGTTAACTAGTATTCACACTATAATAGCTTTCTTTGTAGACATCATTTTAAATAACTGAGAAGTAATGAGGGATCTAAACTCAGTCAGTCAGGCATAATCAACGTATAGCCTGGGCATGAATAAGCAGTTGTTCACGTACCCATATTACATGAGTACAAGGAGATGAATTTAAAAAGATTAACAGTGAAGAAATCGAAATAATATGGGAGCATAGATAATAAGAGTTGGTCACTTATAACTTTCTTCCAACCTACTTGTACACCGGTTAACATCGCTTGTTGAGCGTTAAAAATGGTGTGTCAGTGAGGTGTTCACAACATACGTCCAAACTAGTACTTGAATTGTAATAATTTCCAGGGGTGTATGTCTTACAAAATAGATAACGCAGAAATAGAATAAATTTATTGTCATAAATGCAGAGTACTGTGAATAAGACAAAACTTGTTTATGAAATGTGGATTACATGGAGTTTTTATAAACCAGTTTCATGTATTTATTAGATTAATTCGATAAAAAATAAGTGACAGAATAACTAAAACTTACCCGAATAAAAATAGATCACCATCTTCAATCGATTGGTTATCAGCAGTTGTTTCATGATGAACCTCTACATGAGATAATGATCTTGATAAACCACAACAAACAAGTATGCCTTGTGAATAAGCTGAATTATCACTATTGAAAGACATTGTTTGCAATGGTAGTGGTAATATTTGTAAAACACGAAAATTAGGATTTTCAATGTCATTATTAGTACTATTAGCAGTAACTGACAAAGGTATGACACCAACAAGTTTCGGTAAGTTCTCAACACATCTACTATTGCCATTTTTATTTTCAGAATGATCAAAGCATGGAATTGAACTGGTTGTTTCATTCATATTAAACTGTTGATTTTCAATGTGTTTTATTGATGACGACAAATTGGATGAACTTAAAGCAGATATTTTCTTTAATTGTAATTTATTGGTTGAGGATGTGGGATGACACTCTGTCGGAGCTTTTAAATTTACAAACTCTTCGACGACACTAGACAAACCAATATACGCGTAGAAATCATTCTCGATAAGCTAATGTAATAAAAGTAAGGGAAACAAATAACATTGAAAATATAAGATATACTAATCATGTGATGAAATAACTACAACCAGTCAGCTACAACGTAGGACCAGGCACATATATGCATCGGTCCAAGTTGCCATATCTCGTTAGCACAACAAGATCAACACCGGATTCACAGAGTAGTTATTTTAGTGGTGATAATATATAAAAGAAAGGTTATATTTAAGGATATAGTATAGGAAGGAAGAAAGTTATGAAGCAATTTTTAATCTCAAGGTTTAAGGGAAGATAAAGAGTGTATACACCTACGCCATTGTGATCGATTCTGAGCCATGTCCAAAAATTGGTTACGATAGTCACACGGACACCAACCAAGTAGTCTGCATCTGCCAACATGGCTCAGACTAGAAGTTAGTAACTTCAAGCACTGATGCCACGTTTTGCTTTGGTCGCCCCTAACTCTCTTCCAACCATTGCCAATACTAGTCAGCATAGCGCGTCGTGGTAATTGGTGTTCAGGCATACGTAACACGTGGCCCAACCATCTCAGTCGATAAGTATTCATAACCTCATCAACTGATTTACCATCATTCCCTAATACCCTGTGTCTAACATCACTATTACTTACCCGGTGATCCCAGCAGATGCGAGCAATATTTCTAAGGCATCTGTGATCAGATACTAGCAACTTACGAGTATCTTCTACTCTTAATGCCCACATTTCACAGCCGTAAAGTAGAAAAGGGCGAACTGCTGCGCAGTATACTCGTCCCTTAATTGATAGACAGATATCTCGTCTTCGCCATAGGTGATGTAAGTTGGCAAAAGCCAAACGAGCTTTTTGAATCCGTGCTGAGATCTCGTCAGACACCAACCCATTAGGTCTGATCAAACTTCCAAGACAAGTGAAGTTGTCGACGCGTTCGACAACACTCATTATCATTAGTTCAAGTGTTAACGCAGGTCAGTCCTGGAGCACCGAATTTCATTTAGAAGGGGATAAATGCATTTCAACTATAACTGATAAATGTTGAATAAAGAGCATAACATAAATCATTCTAACTCAAGTTATTATTTGAATCATAAACAGAAAATGAATGCATCGCTCATTAGTTAAATGAAAGAAAAATGATCAGAAATACTGGATATAGGCATACCCACTGGACACTGAAAGTGTTTCAGATAACAACCGGAATTTCAACCATGAATTTAAATTTTTTTAGAAAACATATAGAAAACAATAAATATATTTTAATGAATAAAAGGTGACTACCTTTGTACTGATTGATGTTGGAACATTATCTTTTGGTACTGAATCACTCATGATATTATTTGTATGTACGCTATTTAACTTGTCAGAACTCTCCTCATCAAAGTCATCTTCATAATCATCATTATCAGTCTCTTTCTCATCACTATCGTTATCATCAATATCTCCTAATTCTTCATATTCTATTGTATAATCATGACCAATTAATGGAAGAAACTTGACAAGATCTGTTGGTATCGAATCTATATTGAATTGATTAGGAAATATTGATTTAGGAAAAAACGGTGATGATAGTGTTGTTGTTGTTGAAGAGAAAGTAGAGTCAGCTATCCACATAACTTGTTCACTGTTTAATGGACATAATTCAATAACGATAAGACATAGTTGATATTTTTTAGAGTTGTTGTTTTTAACATTCTCAAGTTTATTAGTTGCTGACATGTTCTGCATACAAGAGTGTAATTTAACAAACACTGAATATGGTAAACAACAACCAAGAATTAAATGATGTATTTTTGGGGGTTGTGGAAGATTGATAAATTTCATTGTAGGACAATTAGAAACTAGTAAACATCCACTATGTACTTGTAGTTGAGATTTAATAATCACTAGTTTAAGTATAGAAAAGAAGAAATTGAATTCTTTAATGATAATCAATAAATCAATATATTAGAAACCAAGGATCAAAAGTGATCTTTCAAGTTTATATGATATAAACAATGATATGATGATCAGATACAAAACACCATAAACACCACTTTATTACTCGGACAAAAAAATTAAACTTTATAGATATGTGAGTGGCCTATAAAACATATCCTCTGGTTGCTTATTTGCTAAATAATATCTAGCCATGTTTACTTTGATAAACAATACTTTCTATTTAAGCATGTTGTTTCCTTGGAGAAGAAACTTATTTTATATGTCAGTTGTACAATCTTTCGTTATTAGTTCATTCAGGGGTTTTAGTCAATAAATGGATATTGTGAATAGCTACCAGTGGGACACATCGTATCAATGTACATCATCCATTGATCAGCGAAATGTTTACAACAGATTTAAGTTTGCAATTGATTGGTTACTACTCAACGATTAATTAATTAGTTAGAGATGGAAGATATGCAGCAATAACTCCAACGACAACTGTGATACTATATATGACAGTTCGATTCCCTTCTAAAACCCGTTACTCTAAACAACTAATCTTGTTAGGAAGAATTATTGGATAAGACCAAATAAGAATGAATTTACATCCAGGTTAATTCAGTTATATATCAATTGTGATCACAGGCATTTACAGCCTTTTGTAGGGTCTCTTTTACCACATATTCTTTTAGGAACATCCAACTTATATGTGATGTAATAATATCATAAGCTTTTTCTGCCTGTAAACATACAGGTTGGCTGTTGATCAGTGGGGTGATGAGCTTTCTCTCCCTGTTTATTTGATAGGTAGCAAGTAGACTCAGTAATGGGAATGCCACGGTTAGCTGTATATTTATTTCTTGGTCTATTAAATCCCTTAATCTCAGCACTACGGAAGGTCGGTCACAGCCTGAATAGCTCAACGGTATTTTTTATTTTGTCTTAACACATTAAAATGTCTATTAATCGCATAACATATTAAGGTGCGTACATAAAATGTTTGTGACATATAGCTTTATAGCACGTGATGAATATGGTCTGATACTAACGTGTATTTTATATAGAGGTCAAGTTATAATAAACAGGACTCGTACGGCCCAAAATAGATTTTGTTTGAATATTCCAGTTCATGTTTGGGACTGGAGTGAATGGCACTAGGTTTGACTCTAGGAATGAACATCCATTCTTGGATGCAGGTACATTCATCTGACGAGTCCTAAATAAAACGAAACGGGCGTCCTGGATTCCACTGCTAGCCATCATCCATTGCTGCTTAATATTTTGCAACATATTTGAAACCTCATGCCATCACCCACTTTCGATTATCTGACTGTTTTTATCATACACCTGTGTTACTACGATATATTATGGCTTGCTTTCAATACTTAACATAAATGCATTTTATGTGCTGAGCCATCAGTTTACTTCCCTTTATTCTCATCTCTTCCAAGTTCTCCTAGGTACAATACTCTTCACACTCCCTCGACAATTAACATGCCATCAAGCTAGACATAAATCTAACTTAGACTAAACGTCACGATATAAATGCATTGAAAACTTGTTTTTTCTTAATTTTGTAAATATGGATGATTATTTTTAGCGAAAAAAGAAACGCAATACACCTAAATTACATACACTAACTTACTTTCACTGGTATTAGCAATAACTATCGAAGCATTCAATACATCCACAAGACTGAATTCTAATGAACGCTGGGAGATTTTCAGAATAGAGGAATTGAAAAGTTATGACATAAGATAACAGTGACATTAAGAATACAGGCGTGATGATAAATTATCATAGAAATATGGATGACTGACAAAAGATTTCATTTGATTAACCATTAAGTATTATTTTTGGCAGTCGGTTAATTTGAGTAGTTTGATGAAACTCAGTAACCAAGTGAACAAATTCGTGTACTTACTGGGTTTTTCAAGTTACACATACATTGAATTTACTACTGAGTAGTAGCCAGTGTGATATTTTTCCAATTATTTAGTGCTGATCGAATTCTGGTAGTGTTGTTATATAGCTGCTATTTTAAGGGATATAGACATAGCGTGCACTATGTTGTCTCAGACTGAAATTTAGTGGCACGAGTGTGAAACCCACAGAGAGAACTACTTCCATTGAGATTCCAGGTATGTCATGCTAAAGAGCCCCGACTAGCAAGAAACATAAGTTTCTTGAAGACTACTTTCAAACACCTAACATTTTAAGTCACTTATTTTACATGTGAGAGTCAGTCATACTAGTCGACTTACCAGAACTAAAATAGGAGTGGAATTCAAATCTATTCAACACAATAATTACAAGTTGGATTTTTGAACAAATAAATAACTACCACACTGTGAAGAATAGAATCCAAGACATAATTTAGAAAAAAAACATCAAACCAGGTATTAGTCTGAACCAGCGCTTATAGAGCACCCCAAATTCACAGTGACATTAATTCAGCCTCTATATGTTCACTTAATTTACTGATGAATCCGCTGACATCGATCGACACATCCAAACTTTAATAAGAGGTGGTTTTTATTATCCTAGTCCACGAACGTACTGAATAGATTAGAAGATGAAATAGCTTACTCTGTTGAAGTACGACAGATCCCAAATAGTAATTCCACCATCGACTGTTGAAGTTGTGACAAAATCTGTCGACGTAGAAGCTGTAAGCACCATGATCTGAATTATTTAAAACATGATAAAGAAAAAATACAACCGACAAAAATGAGAAATTACTTGAGAGGATTCTTTAAATATCAGCTTAAAAACAGCTTCATCCGCACAAAAATGAGACAAAACCAAAACAAGAATTGCACATGAAAATGGAAAGCTGTAACCTTACTGAAGAGTACTAACTAGTAAAAAACCTCAGTTAACGGATTCAACCTGTTTCTAATTACCTAAAATAAAATAGTCATAACTACGATGTTGTCATATCATCACCATATTATAAACCGTTCAAAGTGATATTAGTGACATATGTCATTTTGGACCACCTTTGGTGTCGCTCTGATGTTAGTCTAGCTGTAAAAGGTCGGCTCCGTAACACATTCGTGAGAACAGTTCCACTTTATGCTTGTGAAATCTGGCCCCTTCGTGGTGACAATGCGTGTGTTCGACCATCGCCTCTGAAGAATCAGTTACATTCAGGAAAACTCTGAGCTAGTAATTCTGAGGTTTGGTGATATGTATATATGGGGGTGGTGACAATGGTTCAACCAGTCACCATCTCGAAAAGCCGACTTCGGTAGTGTATGGATATATTACATAGATCATCTCAGAAGCTTTCGTACTGTGCTTCAATCCCCAACGCTGACAGTGGGTGGAAAATGCAGAGACGTAGTTAGTTTACGAAATGGTGCCGCAGTGCGAAAGAAAGTTCCATAGAATTGGTTTCCACTGGTCCACCAGAACTAGTTGGATAAGGCTCTATAGATAATGGAACTCAGTGGCTTGAGACTTTATGAGATAAGAGTCAAAGTATGAGTCACCAGTGATATTGTTGTAATCTTGAATAATACATCAAAATAGTAGTATCTTTTTACTGTTTTTAAATAAACTGTATTTCTTAGTAAACATAATTTCTATTCATTTCTCTAGTGATTGTGTTACTCTCATATCCTTTATTTTTGCACAATTTTATCATTTCATTTGTGTGATGCATTTTTGATGTCCCACTGTGCCAGAATCTATGTACATTACAACGATAAGTAAAATACAAGGTGATCTGAAGTCATAAAACCTACAAATAATTCTCAATTTATAGTTAACATCGATGGAATAACTACTTTTGAAATCAGTATTTATATTTTAAAATAATATATGATGCTATGAATGAAACAATTGAAAGTTTCTTACAACTGACTTATAAACTAATTTAAAAGTAAAGGTAAACAATCCTATAAATCAAAAGATTAAGGCCAAAACTGCTTAATATGTAGATAAAATTATCATTTGGTCAACTGGTTGACAACTACTACTTTTGGTTAATAGGCGGAATGTTTCAAAGCTCCTATGCTTACGTTATTTTTGATGCTTTCGTAGTTTTTCTAATATCCATATGTCAAATACTATTAAAAGCTCCGTAACATTGGTCTTGAAATAGTAAGAGAAATTACACAAAAATTTCGGGGTGAACAAAAAACTTATGAGCTAAAAAACAGGTGAGGACTAATGAAATTCATTAAAAGTGAAACTTACAGGATCATCAGATATTGCATGAGTTTGTGCTGTTTCCGTTGACCATGAAACTAAAAAACAAACCCAACTTACTAAGGTAACATTGCCAATACGATTCGCAAGAATAAACAACAGTAACAAAAGAGTATACGCGATGAAACAATAATTCGAACTGATGATAGTCTGTACATTTTCGCTAGGACATTTGCAAAATTGTTATGGTTCAAATAACAGTAACATGTAATCAATAACATCCTATTACATTGAGATATGCTGCCAGACCGTACACTATGTCACTGCTGAAAAAGTTAATCTTTTGAAAAGTGATGACTAAACACAGAAAATTGTCAAATATCCTCACGTTAGAGAGAACAAACATGGATAATGACGAAACTGAATTTCCATGTCATATGAGATGTACAAGTGGCCGCTAAACAAAGCGCATACATGCAGTTATTTATCAGTCTACATGACGTCAAAAAAAATTAGGAAAAAATTAGCGAATTTGCCTCTTAATGATAGTGGGAGAACGAATTAAGTTTATATTCTACTAGTTCTCTCAGGATAGCAGGACTCGTGTTTACCATCGGTTAGGCCTTTCATGTGAGTCTTCCGTAAACAAAGACACTGTTTAAACACCGGAACCTTTGGTTCATCCTGTGATTTTCGAGAGAGGAGAGTAAGATATCCTGGAAAGCTGTGAAAGCAGAAGAGTATGATAATTTTTCTATGAGAGTGGCTATTCTCTACTCTCAGCCAATTAAAGGATATTGAAGCCTGTTTCTGAGCATAAGATTAGAACTACTAGGTTTAAAATACCAATAGGAACTAATTCCTGATCTTGCAAATATGAGGTGGTCGTATAAGACTGAGTTCTAAAATCTCGCGAAAAGTATTGGTTTGGTTTTTCACACCTTAAAATATAAAAAGAGAGCCAGTAAAAATGACGATATCTAAACGAACAAGAAAGTGGATTAAGAAAATAAAAACAACACCTGAAGATATAGATCAAGAGTGAACTTATTTATTTATTTAAACACATACATATTGGTACAAAAGGGCACCAGATACATATGCGCCACACAAAATAATGAAAGTAGGAAAAGAAGGGATGAAAAGATAAGGCGGACTGAAATTTACAACCAGAAGACTCCTTCAGTTAAGAAAGTTAGAACCACTCTTTATGAAGAAAGCAAAAGAAGGTTGCAGCAGGATCGCCACTGGCTTCTATTCTGAGCCATATCTGATAACGTCTCTAGCCACTGTGTTGCACCATCTCTCGGACCCCAGCCAGGGAGTCGTGAAGGACCAACAGAAGCTAGCCCTTTGCAGCTTCCTTTCATGCCACGACACCATGTCATACACTGACCTCCTCTCCGCTTTTTCCAACCAGTCCCAGGGTCGGCAAATAATGCACCACGTGGAAGTCTCTGGGACGACATTCGTAAAACATGTCCAAGCCACCGAAGTCGGTGTTTCAAGATGGTGACACCAATTGAATTATCGTCTCTGCGCCCGAACACACGATGCCGAACCTCTTCATTACTAACATGGTGTTGCCACTGAATGTCAGCAATCCTTCGGAGACAACGATGATCGAACACAGAGAGACGTCTAACATCCTCAACTCGGAGAGGCCAGGTTTCACAAGCATAGAGTAAAACTGCTCTCACCGACGCGTTATAAATCCGACCCTTTACAGCCAGGCTAACATCACGAAGGCTCCAAAGATGGCCCAGATTGGCATAAGCCACTCTGGCTTTCATTATACGTGCATCAATCTCATCACTCACGCCACCACCAGCACTTATGCAGCTACCCAGAGAAACGAATTTCTCAACTACTTCAATCTGCTCACCACCCAAGGTGAGTACAGGATGAGAATCCTGCCAGTCTTGTAGAAGTACTTTGCATTTGGAGGGTGCAAAGCACATACCGTACCTATGGACACTGGTTGCCAACTGATGTTAGTGATTGGCATCCCATCATCCTCGTAGATTGTTTCACTCACACCAGACTTCTTGCTGCCAGTGGCTCGGATGAGTTGGAAGAGCTTCCGGCAGTTACCAGATGCAGCTGCTGCTTCCATCTCATTAGCACGCTCCGACCACCAGGTTTCTCGGTCCTTACGCAAGCTTTGCCCGATTTCACTACGTAACAGCCTTCATTTGTGGTCAAACTCACGGTCACCCGGAGTAGACCGACAGGCTTCCATCAGTTGTAAGGAGCCAGAAGAAACCCAGTGCTTGTAAGCGGGACTTCTCGCGAAGCCGCAAGCGGCTTTACTCGCCATTCTCACGGCGTCGTGAAGATGCAACCAATGCTCATCTATACTTTTCGGTGGGATGGTCTCCGGCTAATACTACAATATCTGTCGAACGCGCTTTCTGGAGAAGAACTGTTAACTGGTGGTAAAACTCATCCTTGATTGCATCCGGGCTGCAATCTGTCGGGGCATAGGCGGAGATGACGAAAAGACACCGTTTCTCACGCCGGTTTCTTCTCACTTTGATGGAACTTTCTAATCTAACAGCACATAACTGACTGTTAATGGGGATCCAATCGATTAGTGCTGCCTCAGCCCTAGCGCTTAGTGCAACACCAACGCCTGCAAGACCAGACGAAGATGTCACAGGGTCCCCGGATAAGCGCACGTGAAACAAGCTTTTCGAAGCGACAGATGGAGAGCGAATTTGTAGTACTTCACTAGAGTCTCTAATACGGGTCTCGGATAGACAGCAAACATCAACATTAGGACTTTCTAAAGACATAGCCAGCCCCATCTGTTGTCCGATCTGAATTTGTGTGCGAACGTTGAAGGAAGCCAGCTTGAACGGCGTACGTGGTTTCAGAAAGACTGCTTCAGTATTCGTAATCGGTGGAAGCACTCACTTTCAACCAGACAGTGACTGGAGATCGTTTAGATAGGACAGAGTTTCCACCATGGGCGAGCTACTGCATAAGTTGGAAAGGAAGGATACACAATTTGGGGATAACGGGAGTGAAAAAGCGACGTAGTAAATAATAGTAATAATAATAATAATAATAATAATAATAATAATAATAATAATAATAATAATGGTAATAATAATGTAAATTGTCTTGCTTCTAGTATGAGCGAGAATAGTATCGTCAATAGAATTCATCATTTCATTTATTTGTGTGTGGGATATGATACTGCTCGGGTGCCCAACCCGAAGCAGGTGGTTTTCTTAGGGGGCCACACCCCGAGCCTTTGACCTAAGGGTCTGATCCACAAGGCAGTGGAGCATCGTGAGGAGATGTAGTCCCATGATAGCCGGTGACCAACAGCAGGTTCATTAGCCATTCGTTCCATCAGGATACTGGAGCCCATGTGCATTGGTTTGGAATCAGGGTTTTCCAACTCCCCTAGGTGAACTTTCCGTGTTCACCAACCCGGTTAAAAGCGCCGGACATTCGCTTTTCGTCCTTTCACTTTCGTGAACAACACCCCCACCACGAGAATGCAGTGAGTAGGACTTCCCTGGCAGAGGCTATATATTCGCGTGGCCATGCGAGAGCATTTCGAGAGGGAGAGTGGACTCTCCCGACTCTCGGCCGTACCAGGGCATTTGGGGGCTCAAGAGTGAACAATACATGCTGAAGTCTCATAGACAGTTAGCTTATTAGAACTGATATATTCATCCCTTTGATTCGCACTTGAGGTCACATGTTAATTTGCTCAGCCAGATAGCATTACAGACACCTATACAAAAAGTGACACTAACCTGAACTGGAATACTGAACTGCCTTCATCGATTCAATAAATTAATTCCCTAAGGTTTCGAACTTTTATGTTTGGACTGCATGTAATAATATATTGATATAACGGTGATAAAACCGAGCAGTGGCTAAACCCTGCTATTTAAAATGAAATACTTACATGTACTAGGTATGCTTTTCGAATTTGGAGATGACACAAAGCTGCACTGCGGTGAATGTCTGATATGTTCACTCCATGGCTCGTCGGTTGGTTCCCAAGATGACAATCTAACTGAGCATTCAAGACAACATACAATGTCCAGTGGGAATTTTAATGGGAAGTAAAATCCAGCTTCAGACAAGGTGGAAGGCGTTATCCATCTGAAAATAAAGTCCAACACATTTGGAATTACTATTATACCTTTAATGCACTAATAATAAACGAATCTTTAGTTATAAAAACCATTCTGTCACTGATATTATACAGGACGAAAGTGAAGTTCTCTGAAGTTAATCTACAGTCACTTAAGTAGATTCATACTCAGCCCTTTGAAACAAATACTTTCAATAATTTTCTTATTCTACATGAGAATCTGATAAGAAAATATCTGCAGGGAATTATTCTAAACCACCACAGAAGGCTTACCATTAAGTTTAAGAAGTGGCTTTCTACAGATTTCAGGATAACAGCAACTCAGAGTCATAACTCTAGTATTTGACTTCTGATAACACATTGCAGAAGCACGGTGACTAAGGAAATCAGCTTTTACACAACAGGAGGCAGGTTTGTATGGCCTGTCTACCTTCGGTTATGTATTCACGCAACATTACTATCCCTTAACATTAGGACCGAGTTCACAAACCTGCACTTGGCAAATCAGTTACACTGTTTTACGGTACACATAATACGCAACAAAGTTTCCTTTCTACTCAAATTTCAGTTCAGGTTGAATTTACGTATTTTTTTACAATCGTCAAGATACAATACACATTAAGTGAAGACGGACTGGAATAAGAGAATGGAGGTGTTGATATGGATTGGGTACTGCATTCACAACTATAATACCAGGTGTCTTGTTTGCATGTTTCCAACCAGAACTTTACTTGATACATGACTTAAATTCCAATGGAAAGGCGAAAGAGATCACGAAACGGCGTATCTTAAGTGTAGCTGGGTGAGAATTATAAAATTTCCGATAGAAAGGTGATATAAACTGTTTTGGTAAACAATGGCTAGATCTAAACTGGTAGCTGATTTTTTTAGATATAACAACACTCATTATTATTATTTAAACACATAAATATTGGTACAATGAAGCACCAGATAAATATGCGCCTCACAAATCTCATTCGATTTGTGTGAGGGCTGTGATACTGCCCAGGTGCCCACTGAAGCACAACACAACAACACTCAAGTGTGAGTTGACTAGGTTAATAAAAACAGGATGTTTTTTTAGAAAAGACCCAACTTACTGATAGTCCATATGAGGCCAGTGAGTAAATGTAAGGCGTCTATGAGCTTCGCTTTGCATGGTGAAGGGCTCTCGCATAGCCGTGAAAAACAAAACGCTGTCACTATCCGTTATAGCTCGTGTTAATCGATGCAGAATTGACTTCAACAATGGGGTAGTCAGAAGCACACTTTTACTGGAATTACTGTGCTGCAACTTGTCAAAGAAACTATACAACCTCTCGTAACTATCACAGATGGTAAATGTTTTCCACTAAAACATATGGTCATTAAACTGGAGTACCTTAGGATTAGGACAGTTATGAGTGTCCACAACTAAACCTCCGCAATCAGTGTACAAACTTTCGATAGTGAAAATAAATAGTTCTATAACAGAGCCCTGATTTGAGTAAAATTCGAGACTGATCTTCTCATTTTTATATTGAATGCGTCTATCGAGAAAGCCATGAAGCAAGACAGACCCGTTTGAGTGGGTTCTCGCGTTAATTTCAGTTTCTCTCGCAATTACTAAGCGTTCATTTGAAGGAAAATAACTAAGGAATATACGTGAACCTAAAAATAAGCGTAACTCATGCCCATACATACAATTATCAACCAAGTTAGTGACTAAATTAGTCTCTTTCTCAAGAGAACCAGTCTGAGCATTGTAAACTCGCACTGTTCCATGGGAACTAGCTAACATTGTTACTCCTAAAGGAGGGAAGTAGCAAGATGACCAAAGAGGTGCTGACATCCCTGCGACCTTAAAGTTGAACCCAGCGCCTACAGTCTCAACAGAAAAGATTGGATGGTGATTGACCGCTGCAGGCGTTCTATCGTGCATTTGCACCAGATCACTAGTGGGTACGCTGTGCTACGCATCCTTTGCCACTACTAGCTATATTAAACCAAACGCTCCACGATATGTCGATAGCCTTGCAAAATATCTCCAAACCCCTTCATTTCTGACTTCTGATTTGATTGAGTTGGTACATTACGATTATGCATTTGCTACGTGTAAAGGCGTTGTCAAAATTCGAACACCTGTTTTACCCTTAAGCTTCCATGGAAGCAAAAAGATAAAACATACTGACATGCGAATCATTATTCGATATACGAAATGCGGATATAAGGTCACGTAGCGCTCAATGAGATATAAAGGGAAAAGATATTAGCGTTCTAGTGCCTTACAAAGTATAAATCAGAGTCTGGACACTAGCTTATTATCTGCTCATCGGAGATACCAACCAACGTCGTGATCACCGTATTCAAGACGAGGTCTTACATAAGTGGATTTAGAATTAGAAACATTACTTAGTTAAAGAATTTTAGCGTTTAGTAAAGTGACGTAATCGCTCAACTTCATCCAACAGCTGATCCACCTCAACGTGTCATTGATTCAAATTCATGACCTAAGATTTTATTGAAACCTTCATGTTCTAAAACTTTTATTGTTGAAATTTCATTAGTTTGTAGTGACCGGCCAGTCTCGATAAGAACACGATTGGAATAACGGGAACAATTATTATTATTGTAACCAATTGTATCAGAAATTGTTTTACTGTATTTGTTTAACTGTATCAGTTTCACTTCTTGTTTCGCTCTCCGCCTGGTTTGGTTCGAACTTGCTCACGCACTGCCTGTTCGCCTGTACTCTTTGGCACGTCTCGGTATTATTTCGATACCACGAGATCGCCAATAAATACAATTGATCTGGATTAATAAAGTCTTCTGATTTACGAGCTATCAAAGGAACCAAGTCGTTTTTGGGCGCGTAAACGAATTGTAGTGGTGATCGTAGTCCGTCTTCGACTCGACATCCACTACAGACTGGTGAGCCGTATTGGGAACACGCACATCTGGTGAACCACAACCAGAAACCCAATTCTTCGAGCATAGTTCAAACTTGGCCAATTCTCCAAGCCAGATCAATCCGGTGAGTCTATTTATCTGTCCACATCGGTTGCATATATTCGTATTGATATTTTTCAATATATAATATTTTGGCAACTTAATACGGTAGATAACGATAAGAATAACATAAATATGATAGACTCCGAGATACAGGTTATCAGTTTTCGACCGGTTCCATTTATTCCCCATGATCCAGAAGTCTGGTTCGCGGCACTGGAATCTCAATTTGAGATCCGCTGCATAACCAACCAAAGGCAAAAGTACGCCTACGCTGTGGAATCATTGCCCGGGGATCACCTAACCGCTGTCCGTGAGGTTGTCCTCAATCCGAACGTTCCGAACGTTTACGACCGTCTTAAGGATGCTATCCTTCGACATTTCCTCCCATCAAGAGAGGAACGATTGAGGACTCTCTTAGCACGTCACCCTATAGGTGATGCTAAGCCGAGCCACCACCTCACGCGCCTGCAATCCCTTGCAGGAAACTCGACAGCAGACTCCGAAATAGTCAAAGAGTTATGGCTCGAAGCATTACCAGCTAGTATCCAACCAACTCTTACGGCCCTGCTCGAGGACACCCCACTGCACGAGGTGGCCCTCATAGCAGACAAGATTCTAGCACGTGTTAGCGCCAAAGACAACTATATTGTTGCCTCTACTTCTCATTCAAGCATTGATCTCGATGCTAGACGACCTCCGGCTCAAGGGGATAGGGACAGATGTATCCATACTCGTCTCAGTTTCCGAGACCGCACAAACGTGCCAGCCCCCTACGTCCCCCGACCCAGGTCACAATCTCGAAAAGCCGTGACGACTCGCCCCAAGCGGGCATCTTCCAAGCCACGCCAGAAGGCGGTTTCTGAAGCGAGTTCGAGTTGGTGCTGGTTCCACCGTGCTTTCGGGGTCGGTGCCCGTCATTGTCGAGCTCCCTGCTCATACAAGGCGGGAACTTCCCGAGCCGGTGAGTAAATACGGCCGTACTCACTGTCCCTTAACCTCAGTTTGACCGTTCATTTTACGTGCACGATTATCGCACTAACGCTAGGTACCTAGTGGATACAGGTGCCCAAGTTTCTGTCGTACCTATCAGTAACAGTAAGTCTCAAGCTACGATGCTTCGACTACGCGCTGCGGATGACTCAGTCATTCCTAACTATGGTACACGACAATTTACGGTCAATCTGAGCAAACAGCCTTACGAAGGACCTTTTCACGTGATTTCCCGTCACGAAAAGACCTTCAAAGTTGATCGACATGGCCGCGTCGAAATAGTCAGCATTGGTCGTCTCAAGCCAGCACACGTCGATGACAGTGCCCTACCTGATAAGCCGAGACCCAATGCTAGACCCAGCAAAGCTTCTAGCGGGATCTCTACATCTACTTCGGATCCTACGCTAGATGCTCCTGAGATCTCATTCTCACGTCCCAGTCAACAGCACGTGTCATCTGCCCCGTCTACGGACGAGACTATTGTCTCACGTCCAGACCAGCAGACCACATCGCCCTTGACTGCGGATGAGATTGTAGGCTCACGAGGTTCGAACGAGACTACCGTCTCACTTTCCGGTCGCCGAGTACGCTTACCTGTACGCTTTCGCGAATAACCCCATAACCAGCAGCGGACACAGTATAGGAACCTACCCCTATAATACACGAAAGCTACACTTTTCTCTTTTTCTTTCATTTTTTTTGTTTACCCCGAGCCTACGCCTCTGACCATCGCTGTTCTAGTATCGTCGACTTCAGTCAATCTTGGCGAAAGCTGGCCTGATCACCCACGCTCTAGTCAACGCACTCAGTCGATCTCTCTGGCTTCAAATACGTATGATATACATTTGGTCCCGAACATGGTTATCCTGGTCGCATCTGGTTCCGTGGCTCAATCTGGTTTCGTCCTACGTCTGCAGCGTTTCTGGTCCGGACCTCTACGAACGCAATCTTCAGATTCTGGATACAAACCACTCTGGTGTAGCATGCTAATCCAAGCAATCAATATAGTACGTTCCTTCTGGTACCGTTCTACGTCAAAGACTTTTGGTGGCAACTCGAGGATCAACGATCACTTCCTGTTCTGCCAACGCCTTCGTCCTGCAATTGCACGTTTCGCGATCAGTCCCACGAATGAAACCGCTACATATCGAAAGTGTGAACCCTTTCTAGCGGGGGGCTACTGTAGTGACCGGCCAGTCTCGATAAGAACACGATTGGAATAACGGGAACAATTATTATTATTGTAACCAATTGTATCAGAAATTGTTTTACTGTATTTGTTTAACTGTATCAGTTTCACTTCTTGTTTCGCTCTCCGCCTGGTTTGGTTCGAACTTGCTCACGCACTGCCTGTTCGCCTGTACTCTTTGGCACGTCTCGGTATTATTTCGATACCACGAGATCGCCAATAAATACAATTGATCTGGATTAATAAAGTCTTCTGATTTACGAGCTATCAAAGGAACCAAGTCGTTTTTGGGCGCGTAAACGAATTGTAGTGGTGATCGTAGTCCGTCTTCGACTCGACATACACTACAAGTTTTGTACTGGTAACTAGTATTTTGCCTGATATTCATTTATGCACTGTAGCCAATTTGTATTCCTAAACATCAACGTTCTCAGAATCAAAACCACTTAGGCGTACAGTGTACTTGCGTATTACCCTACAAATTTCCACATCATTGCAGGTAAGAGTGATGACTCAAACAGTCTCGTCTGCTGGTTAACATGGAACAAAAAGCACTTGAGAACTTAACATAGCTCTTTGTTGTTCACTACAATGTGCATAAGATATCGTTCAAACAAGGTTCAAATGACTCTTACTCTGTCCTCTCCTGAAAATTTGGTTTCTATCTGTTCTTGTTTGTGCCTATCATTTTAAAGATTCAGAGATGCTTCACGAGTCTTTGATGAAATCTAAGAGTATTATATCGACTTCCAAACTACTATCACAGGTTTTCATTAAATACTTTCTCGACAGCACTAGAACACTTAAGGCTTATATTTCCTACACAACTCCGCCTGTAGTCCCTCCGGAGGCTGCCGCTGGTCTCAAGCCTGGATAAAGGAGGAGGGTTGGGCATGGGGTTAGCGACCCCATCTCGTAGAAAAACTGACTCGCTAAAAAGAAAAAAATATTCAAATCATTTAAACTCTGTCCTGGGAGTCGAAGGAAGAATTATGACGCCTCTTGATGAAAGCCAAGTTCCTTCGGAATTCATGGGGCCGATGCCCTTTCTAAAAACCAGAGCAACAATTTCTATAGGTACATGGAACGTCCGGACAATGTGAGAGGCCGGGAGAGTCTTCGAAATTGCTGCATAAATGAGGAGATACAACCTGGAGGTGCTTGAGATCAGTGAAACACATTGGACGCAGGTTGGACAGCAACGACTAGCTTCTGGAGAGCGTCTGTTATACTCCGGCCAAGAAGAAGAAAATGCCCTACGTACACAAGGAGTTGCATTGATGCTGTCCAAACAAGCAGAAAATGCACTTGTAGGGAGAGGGCATTACAAGGAACTTCATCCAATGCTATGAGCTCACCATCGAGTACGATGAAGACGTTGAAGACCAATTCCACGATAGGCTACAGTCGATCGTGGAGAAGTGCCCAACAAAAGACCTGACCATTCTGATAGGAAACTTCAATGTCAAGGTTGGAATGAACAGTGTCATGGTTCGACATGGACTGGGAGAAAGGAACGGAAATGGTGGGAGATTTGCAAACCCATGTGCCCTCCATAAAATGGTCATAGACAGCACTATATTCCCACACAAAAACATACACAAAGCCACTTGGATTTCACCGGATCACACTACACAGAATCAAATCGACCATATCTGCATCAACAAAAAGTTCAGGAGGACGATGGAGGATGTGAGAACCAGGAGAAGAACTGATATCATTTGCTGGTCGTCAAGATGAACTTAAAACTTGAGAAGCACTGGACAACAAGGCGGACATCACAAAAGTTCAATACTGCTTTTCTTCGTGATACTGACAGACTCGACGAGTTCACGATAGCCGTCAGCAATAGGTTCTAGGCCTTTCACGATCTACTCACTGGGAAGGGAACTACTATGGAGAGAAACTAGGAAGGATTGTCATGGGGTTCTTGGTCACAAGAAGCACCATCACAAGGAATGGATCACTGTTGGTACTTTGGATAAGATTGAAGAAAGGAGGAACAAGAAGGCAGAAATCAATATCAGCCGAACAAGAGCAGAAAAAGTCAAGGCACAAGCCGAATAGACATAAGTCAACAAGCAAGTGGAGAAGAGTGTCAGAACCGACAAACATAAATATGTGGAAGATCTAGCAATGACGGCGGAAAGGGCTGAAAGTGAAGGAAACATGAGACAATTGTATGACACCACAAAGAAACTCGCTGGAAATTACCTTAAACCAGAAAGACCAGTGAAAAGCAAGGAAGGCAAGTTGATCACCAACATTGAAGAACAACGGGACAGGTAGGTAAAACACTTCAAAGAACTCTTTAATCAATCAGCTCCACTGAACTCACCCAACATCGAAGCAGCACCGATGGACCTCTCAATCGTTGTTGGCCCACCAACAAACCAAGGGCGGCAAAGTAGAAGGACCAGATAACATTCCAGCTGGGGCACTGATAGCAGATGTAGCAGCAACTGCAAAGACACTCCACATTCTCTTCTGAAAACTACTGGGACATCACTCTTCTCTCAATACCAGGAAATGTCTTCAACAGGGTATTGTTAAGCAGAATGAGGGACTCCGTAGACGCCCAATTTCGGGACCAACAGGCTGTATTCCGTAAATATCGATCGTGTACAGATCAAATCGCAACTCTATGGATCATTGTGTAGCAATCAATTGAATGGAATTCACCACTCTTCATCAACTTCATTGACTAAGAGCAAGCATTTGATAGCATGGACAGGACAACACTATGGAGGCATCTTCGACACTAGGCGTGAGTGAGAAGATAGTCAATATCACACAAAAAAACAAATGCAGGAAAAGACGACTAATGTATCAGCAGCCTCAGCAGCAGTAGATCTCAATATAAACAAAGGGAAAAACAAGATTCTCCGATACAATACAACATGCACCAATCGAATTACACTTGATAGAGAAGCTTTGAAGGATGTGGAAACCTTTACATATCTGGGCAGCATCATTCATGAACACGGTGGATCTGATGCAGATGTGAGGGCGCGGATCGGCAAAGCAAGAGCAGCATATTTACAACTGAAGAACATCTAGAGCTCAAAACAATTGTCAACCAACACCAAGGTTAGAATTTTCAATACAAATGTCATGACAGTTCTACTGTATGGGGCAGAGACGTGGAGGAGTATGAAAGCCATCATCCAGGAGATACAAGTGTTTATTAACAGTTGTCCACTCAAGATACTTCGGATCCGATGGCCAGACACTATCAGCAACAACCTACTGTGGGAGAGAACAAACCATATTCCAGTGGAGGAAGAAATCAGGAAGAAGTGATGGAAGCGGATAGGACACATATTGAGGAAAGCACTCAACTGTGTCACAAGACAAGCCCTCACATGTTATCGTGAAGGCCAAATGGGAAAAGGAAGACCAAATAACACATTACACCGAGAAAATGGAGACAGGTATGAGAAGAATGAACAACCATTGGATAGAACTAGAAAGGAAGGTCCAGGACAGAGTGGGTTTGAGAATGCCGGTCGGCGGCCTATGCTTTATAGGGGGCGTAAAGAAGTAAGTGAGCACATTTCTTACGTAAACAGTGTTTTCCAAGACAAAATGTTGTTAAGTAGGTTACCCTGAATTATTCTAGTATTTTAAGTGCTATAATAGTTAAAGTGACCGATCGGTAGTTGGAAACGAGCTGTATCTTTCTCCTTTCGGATACTGCTGGGTTTAACAGAATAAAATGAAGTTTACATCCCAGGCAAAATTACCTGTCCTTTGTATATACAACCTAGAGTGGCCGCGGTCATGGCTAAGATTTTGATTGCAGATAGCACGAGATGGTTAGCGTGCTTGTAGGCTGCCCTGTCGTCCCAGTAGACAGACTTGGATGTGCTGGATATTTTTAAAAAGCATATTTATTGGTGGATCATTAAAATTATTTTATGTCGTTTCGCATTTTTTAGTCAAGTAATATTTTGGCGTTTGGTGTTGTCTACACATGGCCAGAAGTAGAAGTGCATCAAGTAATCCGAGTACGGTTTCTGTCAAACTGTGCACTCGTCTATATCAGCGGTCGCCCTTTCAGGGGCTTTCTGTTGTTGCAGCCTTGATGAGTTCCAACAAATGAAGTTTAAATGTTGTGAGTTTGGATAACTTATGCTTATTACATCATCCACGGAATAAATACAATCACATTGAGTGTAGAGAGTATGCGTTTGTTGTTTTTAAATGTACGTTTGAAGGAAAGGAGATCTCATGGTATCAGCTTCATTACGAAATCACAAGAATATTTACCTATATGTAACCAAGTAGCGAAAAACCCAAGAAACTGTCCTTGTTCACAGCAATTTACTTTCTTATACCAAAGGAATTTCTGGATAACATGCAATGTGTTCGGGTGAACAGCAGAAAACTGCTTCAAACATATGGAGATGACTTGACCACTAAAGTCTTGGAGAGAGTGAATAACTGTAGGATTAATAATAATAATACTTCATTATTAGCTCGATTATAATGATCGACCTCATCCTCATACTGGAAATTTGTCATGATGTGACTACTTAATCTATAAGATCTTACATGGAACTCACATAATTGTTTACACTGAATTGGCCTACCATAAGAACCATCAATATAATCTCACCTACTTCTGACAAACACATTTATGCTGGATATAGAACAGTATATTTAACATGAATAAACCGACAAGTTACACAAGAATGACCACGCCTGCAAGTCTAAGCCTTGATTCTGCTTGAATTCAACTAATTCTTCCAACCTTCACTATTGTTGGCTTTCTCTCTGCGTTAAATGTTGAATATCTATTTCACCAGTTATCCCGTGTTCAGCTTTGAGGATTGTGTGGTTAGGTCCAAATGCTACTGCATAACTATTTGACAAAATGAATGGGAAATCTGTTGTTCCGAAATATCTTAGCTAAACTAACTATTTTCGGCAGCTCCAGTGGCATTTAAAAGATAATAAAATTAAACATGGACTCTCACTTAAAGTCCCATAATTTTGGCTAACGGAGAGTCAACATCAACAATGACGTCTCTTTACAGGTACCTCTCTGTAAAAACACCCGTTAACTGGTCATCGGATATTCTCGTAGCTGTACTCATGTGGGTTGATGAACACAAGGGTTTGTTTCACGGAACAGTCAACCCAGTTACGTGATAATTTTGAACCTATTCTACGTATTGCTAAAAGAGTATAAAATAAATTGGTCACTGAGCATTCACTTCCTTCCCTCTTCCTACCTGATTCGGTGAAAAGAGCTAGATCCGTAACACTGACACGTCTGGGTGCTTATAACAGTTTCATCCCAAGTTACTTTATTTTTCGTATTTTAAGTGTTCAACTCTTTTATAGTCAACGATTGACTCAACAAACTCTTTCTTAGAATCTAGTCATTTGTGTATCAAGTTGCTGGCGTTTACTGAAGATACTAAAATAAGCCAGTCCCAATTATTTCGTTTTCAGTTTGTTTGTTCGCGGTCTCTAAACACTGGAGTTGGACGAGTAGTCCATCATCCACATAGTACTTCATACTAATCGGTTTACGACCTAGACTCTGCCAGAGCCCAGTGAGAACTAAACATCTCCATATAACTGCATAGATTACAATTGCCTTCACTTACAAGCCCCATACACGGGATGAGCTCTGAAGACGATTGAAAACCATCTCTTGAATAGTGTGAAGTCCAAACCTAGTTTCCAACTAGGTTTGACTTGTTGAATAACTGACGAGTAAAATTAGAGACGCGCACCCCCAGTCGAAAACAGAACAAGGTGTTTTTGGGGTACTAACGATTCTAAATTTCATCATATATACAAATGTACAAATTTACCTAAACAAATATTACCACCCAGTTATTCAACCGACAAGTGATATCAAAATATTCAATCTAAATTACAATGAATAGCAAAGTGGTAAGAAATATATGAAAATTACCGAAAACACCAAAATGTGAGTGTTATTCTATCCCTTCTGGATAGATCAAGTAAGATTCCGTTTGAGCGGCTGTTTTATAACACAAAGTGTTTCAATATCTGGGAAAGTGCTCCAAATTATAACCAAAAATGCACGATACCAGTCAAAATCAAACCGCACAATCAAAAAGCGAGCAGTCAATATGGCAGCCGCCAGAATAATAACAATTAAAACAAAAAATAAGTACAGTTCAGTAAAGAACATAGAGACACGGTAAAAACGATAAGAAAAACCAAGAAAACTAAACGTTACAGACTTAATTAGCATCAAAAAAGTTAACAATATATACAAATAAAGAAACCACAAGGAAGAAATCACAAATGTATGCATGGAGGGATTTTCACTTTCAAAATGCATCTAACAAATAGTATTCTAGTTTAAATGAGTTCTGACGTACTTCGGTTTCTAGTACCATATGTAAAATTTTACACGTCAAAACATCAAGGTCATCAAAGTAGACTAGAAGTAATGTTTCGATCAAACAGAATTAGCTCACTATGTTTGAATTACCTTTTTGCAGTGGAATAACAAATAATGATGTGATATATTTCTGGCAAGACAGATACACGCCACTTTTACAGGCATGATTTATAAGTTATGACATTAGTCTGCCTACAGTGTGCCTCCAAAGTAGTTGTTTAATAAATGAGATCAATAAAAATCAGAGACAATACATTAGTGCAGATGTCTGAAGGAGTTATTAATTAGGTTTATGTTTTAGCATTGCACCCAGTACACTTTTTAAAATATTATTCTAAAGGGGCTTCGCGTCCGCACAACACACCAGATTCAAACTCGACGTAATTGTGTAAGAATTCTGGTCGTGCAAAGTATTTGTGCAATCCAACTCTTTGGGTTTATAGTTGTTTTAAAATAGATATGAGCCATGACCTTGATAAGGTGCGTACGTTAGGTTGTTTCAGCCATCAGAAGCTCCGATGCTGTGCTCCGAAAGCGTGACGCTGAAAAAGAAAAACAAAGGAGTAGCAAGGTACTTGGAAATGAACGCTAAACAATTTTTGACATCTTGTAGTGGATCAGATAGAGGTATGGAAACTTAGTAGAATGAACTGATACTAGCTCTTTCTACCAGACTAAAATGTGGTCAGAGCCTTCAGATAAGAGAATGCAGTGATAAAATACAATGAATTGTGATATTTAACAAGGTTTATTAAGGTCGAGTGATGGAAAAGAAGTCGAAGTTGGAATAAGAAAGGATGTTTAATGGAACGGAAAGTATATCGAGAGAGTGAAGTGTTAAGAAATGCTGAAAACTGTACCATTTATTGTCTAATTTTTAAAAGCTTTTTTCATCTGATTCCAGCAACCAGGCCTTAATGAGTTTTGATATCAAAATATCACACCTCAAACAATGCTTTGCGTTTCACATACTGTTGGAAAACACTATTCCTATAAGTGCTACTTTACGAGTTTTTCAGGCAGTTGCAAATTATGAACTGTGGGTAAGGCAACGATGCAATGATTTAACTGACTATAGTATAAAGTATAGGTTGCCAATCAAAGTATTAGCATTAAGAAGGGTAAGATGCAGGATAGATGTTTACTAAAGAAGGCAGAAAAGCATGAGAATGTGTTAGTTATAGATAGGCCGATGGGCGGTGAGATAAAATTAATGTATATTCAACATAGTATATATGGGAGTAGAAAGATAATGAAGAATAAACAGGAAGTAACTCACGTTAACTCGGTGCTGATGACACTTTGTGCTATTCTGACTCGTTGATAGGTTACAAGCTTCATAGATGCAAGACCATTGGTATTGGTGGATAAAGTGGTTGCTAGAAACAAACAAATTTAAGTGGCTTGAGAGTCAGCCTAACCGCCAATCATCAATCACATCAGAACTGATCCAATCGTCCAAACAATCAGAAAAGTAATAGATAAACACAGAGTCATAGATTAGACTAAACAAATATATTGTGATGATATTCCATCTTAGCCGTACAAAATATGCGACTGAGCATATAATCACTACTAATATTTATAATAAACGTGTAACAACTATGGGAAGTTCAAGATAGTGAACGCACGGACAACTTGTCGGTTTGGCATAGCTCAGCTTTGCAGGCATTCTATGTAACTTAACCCTTATTCACATTGAGTATATTATTATATTCCCAGTCAAAATATGTCCTTCTGAATTGCCAGACATCACGTTGTCAATTGTCGCGATACGGCAAGTAAGTGTGGAAAATGATGTGACTTCTACGTAAGATTTATAGAATTAATAGTCACTTTACGACAAAACCCACTATTTTGGGAATAGTTCGATCATATTAGTGACAAAGATAAATGTTTTAATGCTGGACTAGACCATAATCCTACAGTACAGACAAAATACAGAAGCAGATAATAACAGGTTAGACGTCGACAATACCTGATGAGCATCGAGATGACGAGCTGTTAACCAACCAAATACTCTGACTTTATCTGAGGTTTATGTAAATGATGCTTTTCAGGAGAACAATGAAAGTTTCATAATCAAATGATAAATTTGAAAGACTGTAGATATATCGAGAAGTGACTGATTCAAGCTGGCTACCAGTGTTAAGAGAAGTGAAGCACAAAGTACCCACTCGTTATCTGGTGCAGATGCGTGACCGAGTGCCTTCAGCTAGGTGAGTAAACTAAAACTAATGAAGTCAGCATCAAAGACTTACAGAGCCATTGGTTTTGAGGATATATTTACCAATACAGGGCATTATTTACCATCTCGAAAAAACTCAATGTTGTTTACACGATCAGAACCCATAACACATGATTTCCTAGGAATGGTTTATGTGGTATTTGGTCTGAGAACGGTATTTTATTAAAATCCTTCCGTCACAAATTTGTTGACACTGCAATGTTTAGTTTGACATCAAGTGTAAAAGTGAACATTCGTCTTTATTAAGTATTCGCAAGTCACATATTAAGCATCTTGAATTTTTATTTATGGTGGAAGAAAACAGTTAAGTTTACATCTGAGTTGTTTGGAGAATGTGGTAAAACTTGACTGAACTTATCAATTGAAGTCCTTTTGATTTTTGCGGTTCCAATAGTCATGTATTACCTATAAGAAACATTTTGAAGATTTTGTCTACAAAATCCCTCCACGTATACACGTTTAACTTGTTCCTCTTCATTCTATCATGTGTAAATTCTGTTGATCATTTCGTGTCCATTTGAGATCGTACCAACTGTGTTTTACTGTAGATTTTGTTTTCCTTACGCCTTCACTGAGCTTGCATATTTTTCCTGAACAATAATTATGTTGTTTCTGTTTATACTCCGTCTTGACGACAGCCATGTTGATTCGTTCCTCTTCTTTAATTGTGCTGCTTGAATTAACTGGAGTTGTGCATTTTGAATTGTGTATTGAAGCACTCTTCCAGAATTGGAAACACTGTGATATAACGCAACTAAACAACATCTTTCGGATAAATCTGTACGTGATCTTTGCAAAGAGGATAGAATAACGATTATTTGTTGCATATGATTTGACTAGGGATTGAACAATTATTGGTTGAATAACTGACTGATGATATTTGCATGTAACGATCATCTAACCGATCATGCGATAACGGTTCTCGGAATCAGTGAAACTGATTTTTACCTAAGCTAGACAGAAAACGATAGATTCGAGAGAGACACTGCTCCACTCCAGTCACGTAGAGAAAAATGCTCTGCACAGATGTATAATGAAACTGTGGTTAAGAATAAAGCGTCATAAATAAAGTAAAAACGTGGTCGTCACTTTCGTCTTAACGAAGTTATTGATTATACTTGTCACAACAGGTTACTTCCGTCTTCAAGTTAGTTATTCCGCTCTCACCGTAAACTTAATGCATAAAAGGACCAGTACGATAGGTTAAGAAACAGAAGCAAATATATGAATGCCTTGCTCATATTAAGAGGTGACTTATCAGCTACTGGAACATGTTATCACGAATGTATAAATGATTTTGGAGGTAATGTGTCAAGATACTAAATGCAGTAACTAATACCACATTTACGACCTCCTGTTATATAATTCTAGTCAACTACTTTCAGATAATATAGTAATATATGTTCTGTAATTAATGATTACAAAATTCACTCTAGTTTTCTGGCATGATCAATTTGATATGAATAATAACATTAGATGTACAGAACAAACATATGATATAAAGTTGTTTTAAGTTTGCTGGTTCAATAATCGTTCAGGTAGATCATTTATGACATGTATTACAACAATTTAATGCATCAGCAGGGAACTTTTAACTTTTTCTTAAGTTGATGGTCTGTTGTTTCATAAACGGTATTATTCAAGGTTTTTTTCCGTGTCAGAATGAATGAAAGATAATTATCTACAACTGGAGAAAGTATAATGAAAACAGAGAGCACGGATCAACAAAACAATAGTTACCAAAATATGTCAGTCAACTCTACCATTGTTCATGTTAGATAACATTCAAATAGGTCAAGGTTGCTAGGAACAGTGTTAACGTAAAGTGACAGCAGGTAAATGGTCTTACTTAGGGGATTCACTAATAACAATGTCTACACGTTTATTGTTCCTATAATCTCACTTGTGGAATGAGATTCACTTACAAATGCTGAAACATTTAATGCATTTTCAGAGTGACAGTATGAATCCATGCAGCGAAAAACGAATGGGAATGATTTTATCATACGGATAGATTGTGACAGATTATCTCGGAGTCCAAAAAATTTGCAGGCAAAGTAGTTTATATAGAGAGGTGATTTAGAATGTGTTTGTTTCGCTAGTGACAAGCAGTTACGTATGTCTTATTGAGAAGTTTCTGCATAATGAAATGCTTGGTTGGATGTGAAGGATAGTTTAATAAGTATTTTGGAGAAGAAGAAAAGATTTAGTTTGAGTCTCCTCTTCCATAAATAGTCGAGCTTAAGTTTATTACATCTAGAATTATATGTGAAGGAACAATCAGTTTCAAGAGTATGAAGTGTGAATCGTCTCTGCACTGATTCAAGCCTTAATTGATCCTTTATGCGCGCTACTAAGAATAAACGCGCAGTATTCTAGGAGTGGTCGAACACAAACTTTGTACATTAAGATATGTGATTCGTTGCTATAAAGTTTCCGAGTTATGTAACCTATAAGGCGTTGAGACTTGGTAGTTTGTTTCATTATCTGTTCGGTAAACGACAAGTCGTATAAGTACCTAAGTCCTAGGTCTATTACTGTATGTAACTTAGATAATACTTCACCATTTATGTTAGGATCTAAGTTGAATGATGCATCACCGAAGCATAACCAACCACACTTAGCTGTATTAAGCTCCAGTTGCCATTTTGAGCACCACTGTGCCACCTTGTTAAGCTCCGTGCTGATGCGAATTTGAATATTGCTCAGCTCATGTGCAGAAAATGAATACACCACTTTAAGATCATCTTCATATAAAAAGGACTTACCCACACAAAAACACAGTTATCATTGATAAAAACTAAAAAGAGCAAAGGGCCCAAGACACTACCCTGTATTACCCCGATTCTAACAGGGACGGCACTCGACAATGAAGAGTTGATTTTAACTATTTCATGTCGATTGCTGAGGAAGGAATCAAGCCAGGCTAGTAACGGGTTTTCGACCCCATAAGATGCGAGTTTAACTATGAGAAGTTGGTGGCTGAACATGTCGAAAGCTTAAGAAATGTACAGGTATAGAACTAATGCTAGATATCCTTGGCTACGAAGAGAATAAACTAAATTAAAGAAGTCAAAGTGACATGTCATGCAGGATCGATTTTTAAGAAATCCATGTTGCGTACCATTGATAACTTTTTCAGTCAATAAAAAGTTGGATAGTTCGTCACTAATAATTTTTTCCATAATCCTAGAGATAACTGGAGTAATATTTACCGATCGATAATCGTTCTTGTCAATCTTATCTCCAGTTTTGTAACGTGGTATGATGTACACGGTTTTCCAACAGGAAGGGTAAGATCCTGATCTTATAAAGAGAGCAAACAGCTTTAGGAGAAGAAGTGGAATGTCTGGACCACCATATTTGTAGAGAAGTGATGAAATGCCGTCTGCTTAGTGATCCCTCGAAACCTTAAGGAAATTTAAAATCTTACTAATATTCAAGCATGTGAAGGCGATAGATTTTATTGAGTTACTAGTTATGCACATAACTCTTGAAGAAGCGCCATTTATGAATTCTTTGTCATTCGCAAAATTACCACAGAAAAGGTCTGTTTCAGTTTTAGAGTCGTATATAAAAGTGCTATCATGCAGGATGCATGGTTTATTAACATTTTGAGTTGCTCTAGTGCGTTTATTGAATAAGAGAATTACGGTTTGTACTTTCGAGCCAGTATTAGCTGCTAATAGCTCTTCATTAATAGCTTGTAACCTATGTTCTTCTTTAATTTGATTAAAGATGATTGTCATTTGTGCAACTGCCGTGAACTTGTTTGATTTGAAATAACGTTTCTTTAGGCGTCTTAGTTTATTACGATATTTAGCTAGTCTATATAGTTCGTAAGGTTTACTAATCCTGTACGTTTTAATTAGCGCACAAAAATCTAGACAAGAGTTAACAATCAAATAAAATATGTTGATGGCATCTGTCAGACTATTACATGAGAAGAATTCATCCCAGTCTGAGAGTTTGATCAGCAAGCGCAAGAGGTCTCAGTTTTCATGCTTATAGTCTCTATAATTGCAGGCTTTTTGAATTGGTCGGTTATAAGAGGGATAGATTGGGAGAGCACAAGCTACTATCCTATGATCACTGCTTTCAAATTCGTTGCATACTTGTACAGATAGGGGGATGTCATCGCTACTAAATATTAGATCATATGTATTATCACCCCTTGTTGGGGTACGAACCCACTGTGAACAGCAAAGCATGTTAAGGATTGCCGAAAATTCACCATTGCTTGACTGACAACTATCGGTACTCCTGTTAATCCCACGATAATTGAAATCTCTAGTGATAACCTTAGCATTAAAGTTTAGATCACATGCATGTATAAATGCATTGATAATAAGATCATTCAAATTATCCGAACTATCAGGAGTTCTGTATATACATCCAAGAAGTAGACTATGATTCAGAGTGTTGATTGATATCCAGACCGATTCTGGTAAACTATTCAAGACACTACTTTCAACTTTGTTAGTTGTTGAAGTATCCAAAGCAAATACAAGACAACCGCCACCTCGCTTGGTTTCTCTGTCACAGCGATAGGGTCGATAGTTCTGGATATTTAATTGGAAACCGGATACTGCTGGGTAGCACCATGTTTCAGTGACAAGTATAAAAGAAGGCTTGGCTAGAAAAGTTAAGGTTTTCAAGGCTGAAACTTTGTTCAGAAGTGAACGTCCATTAATAATTAATAAGCTTAAAAAGGGAGTATTGAGTGTAGAAAAACCGAGAGCATCCCTATCGATGGTACGAGTTCTAGATATGCCTGGACTATGGTTTACTGTGTTTTCCTGATCGTATGTGCTAAAGCTTCAGCGAATTGTAGTGCTAGTGGAACAGGGGATTTCTGGAGGCCGAAAAAAATCCTTATTTTGGTAAGGTGGATTAGTTTGTTGAAATCGTCTTGGTGGACAGTTAAGAAAAACTCCTGCTAGTTGCGGTTGCGTTGATGGTGCATAACCTAGTATTACATCTCCATTGTGAAAGTGATGGGGAAAGATACATCTTGCAGGTTTATTATTTAAAACATTTGAGGGTAACCATGGGGCACGTTGGTTCATTGCCATCTGTCTAATAGTAGGCCTGCTTACATGATGGTTTTAGTGGCCGTCTCATGCGACGGGTGAACGGAGTGTGTCCTCATAACCTCCCTTACGATGAATAGGGTAAAGCATAGGTTCGGAAAGTATACTTTTGTTCGGTAAGGCCATTGAAATATTTTTGGAATTCGGTCTAGAACCAGAAGGTTTTGTATTCACTTTCTTCTTAACTGATATAGACCTTTTAGTTTTAACAGTGTTTTTAGGAGCCTTCACATTAGAATTAGGTGTGTGATTGTGGGTTTCAGATATCACACTCGAAAGAATCGCATCGGTGTCTCCATTAGATATGTATTGTTAATCTAGGGTAACTAGAGGTATGAGAGACTGACTAGCACTCTGATAAGGTAAATCAGTACACTGCCTAACATGAGGTAGATTGGCTGCACCAGTGGGTTCAGCTGCTGAGGCGACTGGATTTATTGTGACCTAAACAATGTTATTTTTGTTAAGGGCACGCTTTTGCGTTATTCTTTGGTTGATGGTCATATCTGAGACTATACAAGCGTTTTTAAACTTCGTGAGCGCACAGAATAGCTGTTCGGATTCTTTCAACTGTTCCGCTAGTAAATGGGAATCGAATCTAAACAGGATAGGGCATGAGTATTTTTGGTGATTTTTATTAAGTCGGATTCATTGGCATGAACTGTCTTGGAGGCTAGATGCTTTTAGTATCGAATTCCTTATAGTTTTAATGGTGACTTTGCTCGGTATATTATAGATAATCACATTATTTCGAGTGATTATTCGCTTAGTGACTTCAATAGCTATAAATTCGAAAACGGATTTTACTTTGATTCTTCCTTCAAGTTCTGCAGGAACTACATCCTTTGAAAACAGCAGTTTAAGGGTCGACAGTGTCTTTACTTCTAGTTTAGGATTATCATGCTTTAACAAAGAGCTCACAAGTGACTCTACTTTAGAACGCATGTCGCTTAATTGCTTATAGACAGTGTCTAATTCACTCTTAATATGATCGATACCTTCAGTTCGTGAGTTAGAACTCATTACTAAGTTTGGCAATGAGTCATCCAGTAACAGGTGTGGAATACGTCTACTCCCACTATTATCTGCTGCGACAAGAGTTGCAGAGCATGGGGTATCGGTTAGAGCGAAATTGTTATTATCTGAAGAAGTAGGGATTTTTCAGGCCCG
Source organism: Schistosoma rodhaini (assembly GCA_944470415.2). Classification (NCBI taxonomy): domain Eukaryota; kingdom Metazoa; phylum Platyhelminthes; class Trematoda; order Strigeidida; family Schistosomatidae; genus Schistosoma; species Schistosoma rodhaini. Next base: position 81,492,048 of record OX104036.1, read on the forward strand.
TTTTTTTGTCAGTCGACCCATTTTTTGTGTAGAATCACCTTGAGGGTCACGAGAATAGCTTTGGATACGAATATGGCGTTCAATCAACAAGACTTATCAGAGTCGTTTGCTTGTAATTTGAGAATAAACTTTGATAACTGAATTGGAGTTTGGTTGTATTGTTATTTGCAATAATAAGTTACGGGTTGATTAATCGACTGTGGTTCAATAACAGACGAGAGGACAATTTGGACGCAACAATTCAACACCACAGAAACGATTTCGGAGACATAGTTGACAAATCGATTTCAACATCATGAAAATCGTCAAATTTATCCATTCAATCAGAACTAATTGTTTTCATGGATTTCGACCGATCAGACAATGCAAACGTGAAAATGGTTTACATACAAATAAATAATTATTTGGTAGGCAACACGTGGCTCAGTACAAACGGAGGACATATTTCGATGATAACTGAACACATCATCACATCTTCATTGACAGTTGTCAAACCGTCAGAATATACCTTTGGAGAAAGGTAAAGAAACTACAGTCGATTCAATATCATTTCAGTGGAACAAAATGTGTGTTGTAAAATACAACATCATCACCATTTAACTAAGCTTAACATTTTCCAAGTGAACAACATTCGAGAAGAATGTTATCCGAATCCAGTGGTTGTGATATACAGGTTTATTCAATAAAATACATTCGCAATGATGATAAAGGAAGTTAGAAGACAACATTTATGTTATCATTCAGAATATATTTATTTTCCAAACAAAGCAGCAAGCCCCATAATTGATTCGCCTAAATGACGTTTCTGTCTTGGTTCACTGGAAATACTGTGATCATCACGTGACAGCTTCTTCAACTTTTCGTTTATCTCTGAAAAACAGTACAACAATAGTAGTAAGGAAATATTCTCATGTTAATGAAGTCGAGTAATAGAGAGCTAAATTCTATTCATCATTCTGTTCACCATGCTATTCAACTTTCCAACAAACACAACATCAATCTGAAAAGGTAATGACTTCTCAAATTATAAATCAACAGAATGTTTATCAGTTGCCTTGAATGACTATTTGACATAATCATCACCAAACAACTATCGATTGTAACACATACACATGAAGTGACACTCACTCTTCCCACTCTGATTCGCATACTGACACAGTCTACTGATAATAACTAACACTTAGTGAATTACTCTCTACGACATACGATTGGTCGACAATTATATGATATACACAACACAATGTACAAGTATACGATCTTAAGTCATTCGAAAAAATTCACTTGGTTGTGATCTCCCACATTCAGATGTCAAACCACATGTTAGTGTTGTGATCGAGTGACGACGATGACTATCTGAATGAGTGAATAGCAAACATTTGTTCACTCAAATCACACTCATATATGTAGATAAACTGGGTCACATTTGCATTGGTTTCATCCACTCTGATGTTATGTTGTACGAGGACGGAAATGTGGTGTATGTGATTGTCGACACGGTGAGTAAACAATGTGATTGACACAACATACGTTCAATCCGAAACGGGTGACGAGAGACAGTCCCACTACAACATACACAACCATCTACAACGTAGTGTAAGTTCACGAAAACAGATAGTGAATAACACAAATATCAAATGCAAAACACAATATCACCTTTGACAAAATCATCCTTCAACCTCTCCTTTTCAGCATCATCAAACGTTAGAAAACAATTGACATCCGAGAAGTTGACGAGAATCAACACAGTGAATGTCGCAAGGAACGTGAGGTGCATCTGAATTGAGGATGGATAGTGTGAGATTGTTAGTTAGTCAGTCATTCACATTTAAAGTATTACACTTACCGTGTGTAGTTTGAGTCAGATGAATGTTGTTTTGAGTAGAGCTAATTGATGTTGAGACTGAGTGTGTTTGCCTATTTATGCAATACATGAGTGTGCATTGAACACTTGAACTAGAATGTGCAGTTTGTGAGAAGAGATGACGACAGTTGAAGTGAAGTGGTGTGTTGCGATGTGATTGTGTTTGGAGTGGAGTGAAGTGGTGTTGTGTTGTGTGATGTGAATGACTTGATAATGGGTTTGACCTGACTGATTGTGAATTAGTGTGAAGAGTTGATGCGTTGAATGAATGGTTGATTTTTGCTAGTGTTATCCAATATAATGATTGTATTGGTTGATAGTGTGAATTTTGTTGGATATCGATGAGTGGTGTGAATCATGAGAGCACTGTAATGGAGTGATACTTGCAAGCACATGCATTGTACAACATCGTCACTTCGTCATGAACGTTCACATATTGATATTTATGAAATAACTCAGCATTTCATATAACATTGTTAACTCCGTCTCATATTTATGGTTGAACTTAAGAGTTGAAATCGATGTTGATTTGGTTTAAACATTCTATTCTTATGGCTTTGATTGAACGTACCATAATCAACGTGGCACCTCAATGATTTTGCATGATGGTGAAAGTGCAGTGAAGCTTAACTTGTTTATCATCAGTAACTTAGTAAAAGTAGTAATAATTGGTCCCTCAAATGCTTGAACCAATCAAAAAATCCATTTGTGCTACCAAACAGCGAAATTGAGTTTCGCTTACTGTAAATTACAAGAAGTACTTGCTTCTGGTGCATATTTGGTGCGAAAGTATTGAATGTGACTCAATTGGTCGTTGATGGTGTTTTGTATAGTTGGACGACATTCTTTGACTGTATCTCCTAAATTTAATCTTAACGATGATGCAACACCAGGGAACTTGTCATTTTTTTATTAAGTGGATAGCCTGATGATTGATCAACATTGTTCTGTAAGGTTATTACCAGTGCCAGAGCGAGTTAATATTAATTATCTACAACTAGAGAAAGTAAGATTAAAGCAAAGAGCACGGAACAACAAAACAATGATAGCAAGTAAGAGGTTAAACATTTAAAGTTCCGATAATCTCACTTGTGGAGTAAGATACACTTGCAGGCGCTAGAGCATTTAATGCATTTTCAGAGGAGCAAAAAGCATTAATTGAGCGAACAAACAATGGGAGAGAGTTTAACATACGGATAGTTTGGGGTAAATTATTCCAGAGTCTAGAAAACTTACAGGTAAAGTAATTCATATAGAGAGAAGATCTAGAATATGTTTGTTTCGCTAAAGACAAGGAGTTACGAATGTCGTAATGTGAGGCCTTAGCATATTGAATCTCCTGACTGGATGTGAAGGAGAGTTTGTTAAGCATTTTGAAAACGAAGATAAGGTTAAGTTTGAGTCTCCTCATCCATAAAGGGTCAAGCCCTAGAACTGTCTTGATGTTCGTGTTGAAACTTCTGATTTTGATATTAGTTGATATTTGTTTTGAGTTCCATATGTTCTTCAACTGTAGGAATGCTATCCTTAGTTAGCCAATTCTTGTATTCAAGTCTGCATCCTGTCCCCTTTGTTCATCGATAGTGCTGCACAAGTATGTGACATTTAAAACCCATTCCTTAGCTTCTCCATCATGTGTATTTGGGATGTTGTTGATCTCGATTCTTCCCTCATGTATGTTGAGGCTTACTGTTGAAGATGCTTCTGTTACACTGGGTGTTTGCCATAAGGATTTCCGATCCACTCTGTCAATAATCTTCTCATAGTAAAGGAAGCTGATATCTGGTGATGAGATTCATTCGATTGATTATTTGATGATCATCCGTAGTGCCGCAATTAGGTCTGTGCACGACCAATATTTACGGAATCCGACCTGTTGATCTCAAAGTTGTGCGTCTACTCCATCTTTCATCCGGTTCAATATATCCACCTTGAAAACATTTACGGCATTTTCTCAGATCTTTCTCTGACATCTTGATGGGGTACCCTCCTTTGCAGTCTGTCAGTGACACTTGTTCTTCCTCTCAAATGTTGCTGAATAAAGTGTGGAGGATCGTTGCAATTATGTCCAAGTCTGACTTCAATTCTTTAGCTGGTATGTTATCAGACCTGCTGATTTACCACTGTTGATTTGTTTGATGGCCATCCTGATTCCTTCCATCATCGGTGGAGTGACATCAATAGGAATGTACGTAGGAGCTGTTTCGATGTCAGGTGAGTTCAATATAGATGGACTATTCAAGAGTTCTTGAAAGCATTCTTTATATCTGATCCTCAGTTCTTGAATCTCAGTGATTGGTTTAGCTTCTTCGTCCTTGACTTATCTATCTGGTTGATCAATCTTCCCTGCACATTTCCTCTTTGTGTCACATATTGTCGTTTCATATTTCATTCTCTTCAGCCTTTTCCAAAGTCGCTGCTAGGTTTTCCACATATCTCTGCTTGTCACCTTCATCACTTGAATGTTTGCTCTGCTGTATTCAGCTTGCACCATGACTTTCTCTCTTTTTGTTCGGCTTTTGTTGATTGCTATCATCTTGTCTTTTTTTCATTGAATCTTTCTCAGGGTTTTGATAGAGATGCACTCCATATGATAATGCTTCTGGCGACCCGAGATCTCCTGATAACTTGACGTTATTGCTTCTTTGATTGCTTTTCAATTATCGTCCATGGAAATTTCACCTTATTTCAGTAGTTGCTGTGAGGCTAGGAACTCGTTATTGAGATCCATCTTGAACTAGATGTATTTGTCAGCATCTCGAAGAAGGTTGTATTGAACCTTTATAATGCTGTCTGTACAGTTGACCAGTACTTCTCCAGCTTTTTTTCATCTTGAGAACCACTAGGTGATGGATTGAAGCTATATCGGCTCATTTTCTGGTTCTCACAACTTCCATCGACCTTGTGAAATTTTTGTTGATGAGGTTATGATTTATCTGGTTCTCCGTGGTGTAATCCGGTGCGAACTATGTAACATTGTGTATGCATCTGTGGTTGAATATTGCGCCGCTTATAACCGTTTCCTTGAATGTCCATAAATTTACAAATCTCTCGCAATTATCCTTCCCTTCTTTCAGTCAGTCCATGTCGTCCCATGATATTTTCGTATCCGGTGTTGTCCATAGCGACTTTAGTGTCTAGGTCTCCCCACAGGATGGTCGGGTCCTTCCCTGGGCACTTCTTTATGGCTGATATTAGCCTCCTGTAAAATTGGTCTTTAACGTCTCCATCTCTATCTCTGGTGAGTGCGCAACAGCGCATAACATTCATTGTAATTCCCTTCAATTTGCTTTGAAGAATGCTTTGATGATTCTGGGTACATGAGATTACCATCGTATATGTGCATTCCGTGATAGTTTGAACAGTTTCGGGGCAATACCATGAGTGTGCAAAGCAATTTCCTCTTCGTGACTGGTGTGGGGTAGCGTCTCTCTCGAATCTATTCTTTTCTGTCTAGTTTGTGTTCAATCGGTTTCACTGATTCCGAGCACCGTCAAGTTGTATGTCTTCATTTGTATAGCTTTCTGACTGGTACTACCGGTCCCACAAATTGCTTGAATATTCCATGTACCTATAAAACTTCCTACTTTGATTACTAGAAGAGGCTACGGCCCAGTGAATTCTGAAGAATATCCTCTTTCGTCATGAGAATTCAAAATTCTTCTTTCAACTCCAACGGTAGAGTATGAATGGTTAGATTTGTTTATTCTGGTTAGCAGTTTTTAGCATTCTCCCATTATTTTTATTTTGTCGTTATAAAAAACAATGAATAAACACGTCACCATATCCTTCATCCGGGCTTGAGACCAGCAGTAAACCTTGAAGATTTGAAGGCGGAGTCTGTAAATTAGGATAGTGTATATTCCAAACTAGGGTTTGGAATGAAGAATCACTGTCCATGTAGTTTAGATACACGCTATGGCTCAGTTGAAGCCAAAGTAGGGTGATCGGATAAATGATCGTTACAAGCAAATATCATCAGCCAGTTATTCAACCAATAATTGTTCAATCCCTAGTCAAATCATGTGCAAAAAAATAATCGTTATTCTATCCTCTTTGCAAAGATCACGTACTGATTCATCCGAAAGATGATGTTTGACTGCGTTATAACACAGTGTTTCCAATTCTGGAAGAGTGCTCTAATACACAATCCATAATGCACAATTCCAGTTAATTCAACCAGCACAATCAAAGAAGGCGGACGAATCAACATGGCTGTCGTCAAGACAAAGTATGAACTGAAACAACATAATTGTTGTTGAGGAAAAATATGCAAGCTCAGTGAAGGCGTAAGGAAAACAAAATCTACAGTAAAACACAATTGGTACGATCTCAAATGGACACGAAATGATCAATGAAATTTATGCATGATAGAATGAAGAGGAACAAGTTGAAAGTGTATTCGTGGAGGGATTTTTGTAGACAAAATCTTCAAAATGTTTCTTACAGATAATACGTGACTATTAGAATTACTCAAATTGTTAGAACCCGAATTTGAAATTTCATTATTGCTTGCAACCAAACGAACGTATTTGTGAAAACTGACTGCACGTGTCTAGTTTCACCACATTTGCAACATTTAGCGTGACGATATACACATGCACTGCGTGAATGAAATTCGCCACAAGACAGATATTTACCAAAATCTCACCTTCGTGACCTGCCTTGCAGTCCTCTGTCTAATCACTCTTCATATTTCCACAAGAATAGGGACCATTAGTGAACAAACACGATCTTCAGCCACTCTGAGAGTGTAGTTCATTACAATGACTAAACAACATATTCGACATTTTCACTGACTGAAAATCAAACTCATTCACTTCCTCATAGTTATAACATCCTGTTTTTTATGTCTTGAAACGAACATTATGTCGTCTGAATTGATTCCTGTTCTAAATTCAAAATGTTTATAACAGATGGCGACCGGTAATGTAGTTGAGTTTCTAATGGGTGACCGAAATCGCACTTCACACCATGTTCCTGCAGTTCAAGTATAAATTGTCCAACTCTCTGATCATTTTGTCGAATCATTTTATGAAACTTCTGTTATGATTTTATGTCCGGCTTTTTATCATGTGAATTATCTATTAGTCGAAATACGACATTCCTAATCTAAACACTGTGCCTAATCAATGACGTTCAACTAATATGAGCATTCTAGCATCCTTATTTTTCCCCTGTCCGTCTAATCCTTCCAATTGAGTCCTGAACACCAATTGCAGCTTCTGCTATGCGAATCATTTATTTTAAGCATACTAGACTTCGCGGATGATCTGGCTCTTCTATCACAAACGCAACAACAAATGCAGGAGAAAACGACCAGTGTAGCAGCATATTCAGCAGCAGTAGGTCTCAATATAAACAAAGAGAAAAGCAAGACTCTTCGATACAATACAATATGCACCAATCAAATTACACTTGACGCAGAAGCTTTGAAGGATGTGGAAACCTTTACATATCTGGGAAGCATCATTGTTGAACACGGTGGATCAGATGCAGATGTGAGGGCGCGGATCGGCAAAGCAAGAGGAGCATCTTTACAACTGAAAAACATCTGGAGCTCAAAACAATTGTCAATCAACACCAAGATTAGAATTTTCAATACAAATGTCAAGACAGTTCTACTGTATGGGGCGGAGACGTGGAGAAATACGGAAGCCATTATCCAGAAGACACAAGTGCTTATTAACAGTTGTCTACGCAAGATACTTCGGATCCGATGGCCAGACACTATCAGCAACAAGTTACTGTGGGAGAGAACAAACCAGATTCCAGCAGAGGAAGAAATCAGGAAGAAGCGCTGGAAGTGGATTAGGCACACCTTGAGGAAATCAGCTAATTGCGTCACAAGACAAACCCTCACATGGAAACCTGAAGGTCAAAGGAGAAGAGGGAGACCAAAGAACACATTACGCCGAGAAATTGAGACAGACTTGAGAATAATGAACAAGAACTGGGTAGAACTAGAAAAGGAAGCCCTGGACAGAGTGGGTTGGAGAAAGCTGGTCGGCGGCCTATGCTCCATTTGGAGTAACAGGCGTAAGTAAGTAAGTAAGTAATACTAGACAGACAAACAGACAGCATCACACCATAAAATAGAAAATAATATTTGCACAAGATCAAGCCAAATGTGGCTGTGAACGTGGAAGACAGTAATCAATAAATAGAGTATAATTTAGGGGCAGTAATTCGTATAATAATACTCCATAAGTCAAAATGAAGCTTATAATAAGATGAATATATATACATTAAATTTAGTAACTGAATAGTTACAAAATAAGAATATATATACAATAATAGTCCATTAATAGGTCCCGGCAGATATCTGTACTTATGTCTTCGCCACGATATTACACCTCTCCCTTTCTTTGAAACACCACGGATAACAACGATCCTTATACGATTGGGTTTCCGCCTGATACGATGTGACCGACATGGAAGTGTTGTACACATCCTTATTCTATTGCCTATGCGTTTAAAAATATGGTGCATCAATTTTGTTGCAAAATGATCAATACCTCATGCTCTGTGTGAGATATTCAACCCACCCCATATTTTGTCATGCGATTTCATCAAGCAATTGATTATGCACGTTTCGAAAGTAAGGCATTATGGAAAGTGAGTAAAAACAGACCGAATAATATCAATACGATTGATGTGATTGTTGAGACACTACCTCTGAACAATCCATAATTTGTCAAATAATATCATGCTATCAGAATGAATTTCAAGCACAATTCAATTTCGTTTGAACTGCTCCAACGCGGATGACTTCTGATCTCGAATCTCAAGAGGCGGTATCATAGATGCTCAATGATGAAAAGTCCAACAATAGGACGGAACGGCTTACAGAGCTTCCAGGTTTTCCATGGTGGTCTAGATTCAATTGACTCATGATTAAAACTATACGAAATTTATTTTGAACCGTTGTTACACAAATGACAAGTGGTCAGATTATCCATAAACAGATAAAGATTTCGTAAACAAACAATCTGGACAAGTACTATTTCCTAACAATGCTCTCATAATTCACACCACTCATCGATATCCAACAAAATTCACACTATCAACCAATACAATCATTATATTGGATAACACTAGCAAAAATCAACCATTCATTCAACGCATCAACTCTTCACACTAATTCACAATCAGTCAGGTCAAACCCATTATCAAGTCATTCACATCACACAACACAACACCACTTCACTCCACTCCAAACACAATCACATCGCAACACACCACTTCACTTCAACTGTCGTCATCTCTTCTCACAAACTGCACATTCTAGTTCAAGTGTTCAATGCACACTCATGTATTGCATAAATAGGCAAACACACTCAGTCTCAACATCAATTAGCTCTACTCAAAACAACATTCATCTGACTCAAACTACACACGGTAAGTGTAATACTTTAAATGTGAATGACTGACTAACTAACAATCTCACACTATCCATCCTCAATTCAGATGCACCTCACGTTCCTTGCGACATTCACTGTGTTGATTCTCGTCAACTTCTCGGATGTCAATTGTTTTCTAACGTTTGATGATGCTGAAAAGGAGAGGTTGAAGGATGATTTTGTCAAAGGTGATATTGTGTTTTGCATTTGATATTTGTGTTATTCACTATCTGTTTTCGTGAACTTACACTACGTTGTAGATGGTTGTGTATGTTGTAGTGGGACTGTCTCTCGTCACCCGTTTCGGATTGAACGTATGTTGTGTCAATTACATTGTTTACTCACCGTGTCGACAATCACATACACCACATTTCCGTCCTCGTACAACATAACATCAGAGTGGATGAAACCAATGCAAATGTGACCCAGTTTATCTACATATATGAGTGTGATTTGAGTGAACAAATGTTTGCTATTCACTCATTCAGATAGTCATCGTCGTCACTCGATCACAACACTAACATGTGGTTTGACATCTGAATGTGGGAGATCACAACCAAGTGAATTTTTTCGAATGACTTAAGATCGTATACTTGTACATTGTGTTGTGTATATCATATAATTGTCGACCAATCGTATGTCGTAGAGAGTAATTCACTAAGTGTTAGTTATTATCAGTAGACTGTGTCAGTATGCGAATCAGAGTGGGAAGAGTGAGTGTCACTTCATGTGTATGTGTTACAATCGATAGTTGTTTGGTGATGATTATGTCAAATAGTCATTCAAGGCAACTGATAAACATTCTGTTGATTTATAATTTGAGAAGTCATTACCTTTTCAGATTGATGTTGTGTTTGTTGGAAAGTTGAATAGCATGGTGAACAGAATGATGAATAGAATTTAGCTCTCTATTACTCGACTTCATTAACATGAGAATATTTCCTTACTACTATTGTTGTACTGTTTTTCAGAGATAAACGAAAAGTTGAAGAAGCTGTCACGTGATGATCACAGTATTTCCAGTGAACCAAGACAGAAACGTCATTTAGGCGAATCAATTATGGGGCTTGCTGCTTTGTTTGGAAAATAAATATATTCTGAATGATAACATAAATGTTGTCTTCTAACTTCCTTTATCATCATTGCGAATGTATTTTATTGAATAAACCTGTATATCACAACCACTGGATTCGGATAACATTCTTCTCGAATGTTGTTCACTTGGAAAATGTTAAGCTTAGTTACATGGTGATGATGATGTTGTAATTATAAAATGCGCACTGATAATTCACACGTTGTTCCACCAAAGTTTCTGTTTCGTCAGCGGTATATTCTGACTGTTTGACAACTGTCAATGAAGATGTGATGATGTGTTCAGTTATCAACGAAATATGTCCTCCGTTTGTACTGAGCCACGTGTTGTCTACCAAATAATTATTTATTTGTATGTAAACCGTTTTCACGTTTGCACTGTCTGATCAGTCGAATTCCATCAAAACAATTAGTTCTGATTGAATGGACAAATTTGACGATTTTCATGATGTTGAAATCGATTTGTCAACTATGTCTCCGAAATCGTTTCTGTGGTGTTGAATTGTTGCGTCCAAATTGTTCTCTCGTCTGCTATTGAATCAAAGTCGACCAATAAACTCGTAACTTATTATCCTAAATAACAATATACAACCAAACTCCAATTCAGTTATCGAAGTCTATTCGCAAATTACAAGAAATCGACTCAAAAACATTGATCTTCAACATTTAGGTTTCCAGAGTGAATACCAACAGAATATCAAAGCAAAGACAGAGTGGAACGAAAATATCCGGAGCCATAGATTTAAACGAATACGTTCAAAATTTTAGTAAAGCAAATGCATTCAAATCACAGTGAGAATGATAATATTTAAAACAACAGATTTGAACTGGTAAAATATTTTCTCTTCTCCTGTAAGAAAATAATAAATATTCGTCAGTTACCTGATGTCGATGCTCAATGAGTTGAAGTCACTATACCATTGTGATTATTGTCCAGGTACCAAATTCCAAAGTAGTTTATATGAGTAGTTTAGACATATTGTACAGTAATTGAAAAATGCAGTCAAGTGTTTGATAATGATCGTAAAATAAATATTGACGAAAAAGAGTATTGATTATCAATATCAATATCACTTATCAGCCAAAGGTTTCCTTACTATATTCATTGTAATGTCAACGATGAACGATGCGACTGTTCTATGAATTCAAAGGTATGAAATGTTCTGCAACTAATCTGGATAAAATTAAATTCTTGATTATCTGTGAAATTTGATTCAATGAAGACTGTATGTTATTTGTGGTTGATCGTTGGATGGATAAATAGATGAATCGTTACTTTTCTCTCTCTCTCTTTTCCTTCTAAATAAATATTATTCTTAAGATTATGAAGCTTTGGATTAAGACAATATTTTGTGTTACGCTGAATTCAACTTATCAGACTCGTTTCGTATCTTCACTATGTATATACACGACTCATACACATTGATTATCTTCTTGCACTTTATTGAAACTTTCATAGCATCACCTGATGTGAACCGTGAAACAAGAAGCCTTAAAAAATTACGAAAGCTATTTTTGGGACGTTAATTCATTTAATTCAATGCTTGTAAAACTGTAACATTTACTTTTGCTCTTAGTCTATTCTACAGATCATGAGCTTTCTTTTGATGTATAATTCACTGCCATAGCATTTTCTGTTCTAAAGCTATTGTAATTTAGACGTAACCTTTTGTACTCAATTTTCTACTGCAATCCCCCAGTTTTGTACACAATTGTATTTTTCTTATTATTGTAAGTTGTGGTCAGGTTATTCATCTATTTATTCATGTAAATTTTCACCCTAATCTGAATTGGGAATTCGAGTGCTAGATCGGGGTTGGAATAAAGTGATTAGTGTTCCAGCTGTCTTTGTCTTCTCTCTCTCTCGTGCTTGCCAGCCAATCAGGAACAGAATAGTTTTCGTCTCTCTACCCCCACTTCGAACTCACGCATACTGTAGTGAACAAAACAGTAGTTGGGGACAATCAAATGTATTTAAGCAAAAATTACAGACTATCTCAGTAAATTCTGATAACCAAACAATGAACAGTCAATTTGCAAATTAACAACCAATTGTTTCTATCTTCATTGTTTCTTCTCTAATTCCGTTGATCATGCATTTTCCAAACGATTGCGCTTCATTTCAGTTCTTTCCTCATCGGTCCTCTGCCGAAATACATTCTATGTCTGACCCACACCATATACTAATTATATGGATATAAGTAGACCACACCACAATACTAGCTTCAAGGTTAAGCCAGTCAGCCTAACGAGTCAACGTCTTAATCTACATTAGACAAGTCATACTCGGCACTAAAGTGGGTAGACAGATTCAAGGACGTAACATCACCCAAAACCATGACTGTGCTCGAACAAACACTAATTCTAACGTCATATCTTACCGCAATAATAAGTTATTTACTTATCAATTTATTCTGTTTTATTTTATTTTTATTACTCGTTTTTGCTATACATACATAGTTGTTTATTCTTGTTCTGCGTTAAGATATTTACATATTCCACGTCTTCTTTATTTTTGTTTCCTTAGTTTCTTCCTTTCCTCCTTCGAAATCAATTCAAAATACTTGCCAATTACGCAGAACCTGATTTATTATTACTATTCTATAATTAATATTTTATTTTCCCTTCCTTTCTCAAACATGGCATATGTAATGCTAACATTATTGAAAATTGTGTATTATTGCATTTTTGAAAAAACCCAAAATGGTTTCTTCACAACACTTATGTACCCATAAGATGTTTGCGAATAATAATAATAATAACATAGTATATGTGGGAGTAGAAAGATGATGAAGAATAAACAAGAAGGAACTCACGTTAACTCGGTGCTGATGACACTTTGTGCTATTCTAACTGGTTGATATGTTACAGGCTTCATAGATGCAAGACTATTGGTATTAAAAGGTCGATTACGCGGTTCTCTTGAGAAATCTTTAGGGTGGTAGTGAGCAATGTTTAGCGACCGATTACATTTGAGAAGCAGAGATAGGTTTAGTGAGTTATCCATCTACTTCAGGTTGAAAGGAAGGAGTGGAAAGTATTTAACACAACTGAGAGTAAGCAAAGTGAGAGAAACCGAATCTGGAGTCTAATTTGGTCTGCACATGTAAAGGGCCTATGGTGTCTGACAACAAATGAACTTCCTACAATACACTAAACTTTTAAACTATAAATTTTGTTTCGTGAAATATATCAGTTTGCAACATCCATTTATCTTTCTTCCGGAAATCATCAACAAATAGGCTGTTCCAATTGTGATAAACACGACATTTAACAAAGAAGACATCCTCTTACTCGTCGCCTGAATGCACATCAGTTGGCATTCAAATGCCATGACATCTTTGCTCATATCAGTGCTTGTGGACAACTATGAACACATATTCAACTGAAACAATCGTTGAAATCGTGGATAAAGAGGTTGCTGGAAACAAACAAATTTAAGTGGCTTGAGAGTCAGCCTAATCGGCAATCAGCAATCACATCAGAACTGATCCAATCGTCCAAACAATCGGAAAAGTAATGGACAAACACAGAGTCATAGATTAGACTAAACAAATATATTGTGATGATATTCCATCTTAGCCGTACAAAATATGCGACTGAGCATATAATCACTACTAATATTTATAATAAACGTGTAACAACTATGGGAAGTTCAAGATAGTGAACGCACGGACAACTTGTCGGTTTGGCATAGCTCAGCTTTGCAGGCATTCTATGTTACTTAACCCTTATTCACACTGAGTATATTATTATATTCCCAGTCAAAATATGTCCTTCTGAATTGCCAGACATCACGTTGTCAATTGTCGCGATACGGCAAGTAAGTGTGGAAAATGATGTGACGTTTACGTAAGATCTTATAGAATAAATAGTCACTTTACGACAAACCCACTATTTTGGGAATAGTTCGATCATATTAGTGACAAAGTGTTATAACGTATAGATTTTTGGGCCCTTAATATATATATATATATATATATATATATATATATACGTCCAATGATACAGGAAATACGTACGAGTAGTCTTGGGTGCTATTTGGTCCTTCCTATCTGCCTAGCCCAGCCCGTTAAGTCCAAAACACAAATAACAGCCTCAGCAATACGAATCATTATTCACAAGCATACTGGGTTATATATACTAACCAAACAGACCAAAATATACCAAAAAATAGGAAGATAACATTTGTAAAATAATTGGCCAATGAGGCTATGGATAGGAGGAAAGTAATCAATAATAATAGCTCCAAGGTCAAAATAAAGGTTATGATAAGAGGAACACGGAAACGATTAGGTCACTTATTCAACAACTATCCAATAGGGAATAGGCATATTATATTTGTCCATAAATAGACCTCAGATTTAGGTCACTTATTTAACAACCATCCAATAGGAATAGGCGTATTACATTTGTCCATAAATAGACCTCATATTTACGATTCATAATTCGTCAGGGGATATAACACAAAGATAAATGTTTTAATGCTGAACTAGACCATAATCCTACAGTACAGACAAAATACAGAAGCAGATAATAACAGGTTAGACGTCGACAATACCTGATGAGCATCGAGATGACAAGCTGTTAGCCAATCAAATACTCTGACTTTATCTGAGGTTCAAGTAAATAATGTTTTTCAGGAGAACAATGAAAGTTTCACAATCCAAATAATCAGCTCATAGAATCAAATCTCACCAAAATCATCCACGTTAGCTTTAGGTCCCCGTCATTTCATATAAATATACTAAATGTCAACTGCAGTGGTTTACATGTGTTAACAGTGTTCAGTGAGTTATCCGTCTACTTCAGGTTGAATGGAAGGAGTAGAAAGTATTTAACATAACTGAGAGTAAGGAAAGTGAGAGAAACCGAACCTGGAGTCTAATTTGGTCTGCACATGTTACATATGTTAGACAGGAAAATCTGTGTAAATTATGAGAATTTGAGCCTCAGTTTATTCGTCTGCATGCTGTGACTACTGAATGAAGCAGAGCTTGGATCATATACGACTCTGTGATAATAATCAAGTATTTGATTAAAAAATATGTGGAAATTTAGTATCATTACGAGCTCACTACTGTGAAAGGCAAGAGAAATTTATAGATATGAATTCCCGCTTCATATATAAGTATTTTGATGATCTTGATGATTCGTTTCTAAATAAAAAGGACAGACGTAATGTACTCATTGAATATATATATGTGTAATTATACAGCAACCTTAATGTAGTAAGGAGGCATTTTTTTAAATTTCAGTCCAATTACACAAAAAATTGATTTCAAAGTCTGCTTGAACAATTGTCACATAGAATATTTATTGAAGAAATGTACTACGAGGATTGTTGAAAGTTAAAAGATTTACCAGTCTTTGCTTAAGACTGCATTTAGCAGCAATAAAAGGTACGTTTTCAAACATATGAAAGGTTTTTAGCATTCTAGCCAAAGCTGTAAACCATAAAAACACAAAACTATAATTCAGTCATTACAAGGATAAGTCACATTTTGTTTCAATGAACTGACACTAAATCGATTTTAGTTTCTTTCTCC
Source organism: Schistosoma rodhaini (assembly GCA_944470415.2). Classification (NCBI taxonomy): domain Eukaryota; kingdom Metazoa; phylum Platyhelminthes; class Trematoda; order Strigeidida; family Schistosomatidae; genus Schistosoma; species Schistosoma rodhaini. Next base: position 81,507,953 of record OX104036.1, read on the forward strand.
TTTTGAAATTAACTTGTCAACAATATCTACAAAATCATGTTCTCTCATCTGTTATTGAACCACAGTCGATTAATCAATTCGTAACTTATTATCGCAAATAGCAATACAACCAAACTCCAATTCAGCTATCAAAGTTTATCTTAAAATTACAAGTATACGACTGTGATAAGTCTTGTTGATTGAACGCTATATTCGTATTCCAAGATATTCTCGTAACCCTCAAGCTAAATCTACACAGCGACGTGAACACTAGAGAAAAAAAAGCAAAACATACTAGAAGCACTTTACTCCAAAGGTTCATTTATGTACAGAAATTATGAGATTTTTATAGCATTTTAGAAGTCCTTGGGTTTTCCTGAAAATTCAAGAATACTACTCAAATTAGTAGCAGTGTAGTATTCAGCCAATTAGAACCTCTACATGTGACTTCTCATTTTCTCGATATTTCTAACAAAACTTCTAATCAAACACTGATTGGATAAAACGCTTCTTAATGTTTCCTGAGCCTGTCATGTCAATGGCGAGAAATTTTCAAGATCATCCCAACAGACTCAAAAACATCGATCTCCAACATTTAGGTTTCCAGAGTGGAAAATTTTCAGAAAACCAAAGCAAAGACAGAGTGAAACTAAAATATCCAGAGTCATAGATATAAACGAATACGTTCAAAATTTCATCAAAACAAATGCATTCACAACACAGTGAGAATGATAATATTCGATTTAACAGTTTTAACCGGTATAATATTTTCGTAAGAATACATTCAATATTCTGCAGGTTATTTTAATGAGTTGCATGCATTATTGTGTCGCTAAGCTAACAATTAATTTGGCATATGATAGAGAAACATAATGAAATCGTTTGTCACAGGTAAAGATATCCGCGAGAAAACCACACTATTTATTGTCAATTTGTCGACCGATTTTGTTAATATATTCAGCAAGTTTATTAATCATATTATACGATTGTCAAGTTATGGCAATGCTTTATGACGATATCCAGGACATATGATGAATAACTAGTAAGTGTCGATTGAAGATGCGTTAGTGGGAAATAGGTGTCGTTGAATGACGTGATTCGAAATTATCAGGAATTTGTAGCATTAACGAATCGGAGCTGCCTGATTATAATATAAATCGCAATTCGTAACACGTGATAACAACTTGCATCCACTAGTTGATTAACGATTCACTATAATCACATTTTTGTGCATCTGACACTACGAGGTTAAATATATACATTAGGAGGTTGTAAATACGGTATTCTCTCTAATTCTCAGTCCTTATGGAGATGAGGATACCACATGTATCTGGATTTCGACAACACCTCAACCAATAACATCTTTCATAGTCGAAACGTTCCAACCTAATGAAATCAGAATCCAGATGCGCAGAGTTTCCATGATGCATTTGATGGACTGTAGATATATCGAGAAGTGACTGATTCAAGCTGGCTACCAGTGTTAAGAGAAGTGAAGCACAAAGTACCCACTCGTTATCTGGTGCGGATGCGTGACCGAGTGCCTTCAGCTAGGTGAGTAAACTAAAACTAATGAAGTCAGCATCAAAGACTTACAGAGCCATTGGTTTTGAGGATATATTTACCAATACAGGGCATTATTTACCATCTCGAAAAAACTCAATGTTGTTTACACGATCAGAACCCATAACACAAGATTTCATAGGAATGGTTTATGTGGTATTTGGTCTGAGAACGGTATTTTATTAAAATCCTTCCGTCACAAATTTATTGACACTGCAATGTTTAGTTTGACATCAAGTGTAAAAGTGAATATTCGTCTTTATTAAGTATTCGCAAGTCACATATTAAGCATCTTGAATTTTTATTTATGGTGGAAAAAAACAGTTAAGTTTACATCTGAGTTGTTTGGAGAATGTGGTAAAACTTGACTAAACTTATCAAGTGAAGTCCTTTTGATTTTTGCGGTTTCAATAGTCATGTATTATTTATAAGAAACATTTTGAAGATTTTGTCTACGAAAATCCCTCCACGTATACACTTTTAACTTGTTCCTCTTCATTCTATCATGCGTAAATTCCATTGATCATTTCGTGTCCATTTGAGATCGTAGGGTTTCAACATGATGACCAACTTGGTCTGAACAACTGCAGTTTCTGTAATAACGACGTCGGGAACAACTTCGATTGTTACTAGAACGGCGACCTGTGACCCATGGATATGTGCCTGAAGTAAATGTGTTGAGAAAGGCAGTGGAGATATGTGAAATACACTGGTCAATCCATTGTTTGACATCAGATGTTTTGATGATTCTAGCATCATAGTTTGCCACAATCTTTCAAGTTATGAGTTGAAAGAAACATTTCAGGTTAACTGGCATCTTTCTGGCCAATACTATTTGGGAATACATTTGGTCACATGCCTTTTTAGCCAGAGAGGACAAAAACATCTTAACTCTAATATTGACAGCGGAGTTAGTTGAATAAAGGTGGAACGAAAAAGTAAAACCTGTCACAACCTAGGTTGTTACTCAATACACAAAATATCAGCATGAAATATCTTGAAGTCATAAGCTGATACCGGAGAACCAAAAGTGAGTTTCAGTCGCTCTTCAAACGAAGGTTGATGATAACTGTCAATAATGTAACAGTCATTCTTCGAACACGCGACAGTGTACTGATAGGGATAATTATGGTAGGCTCTGGAAGCAAGTGAACTGCCTCACATATGTGTTCTGGAAAACACGACCCATAGAAAATTTTCTCACTTTGAATAGCGTCGGCTGCCAATGCATGCGTTTGTCATTCTTTAAACGACCGTTGCTGATACCCTGACGTGGTGGTCGGGCTTGCCTATCGTGATGAACCAATCGAGCTACACTGACTGGAACAATCATTCTCCAAGGTCCTACCATGCCAGACAGGTCGGTTGAAGAGCGGTAAGACTAAAGGCATCAAACCCAAGGTCCGAAGACGAAGTCGTACTGCTGACTGTACAGAGGTGTGACGTCAGTAAGGTGTTTCCTTCAGACGACCAGCATAACAGCGATACTGCCTTCCCACAAGGAGGGGTGGGGCTAGAAAGGCTCGACGACCTCAAAAATGCACATCTCGCCTTATGCGACGGATATCCATCACCAGATGTAAGGTCCCAACAAGTACGGAGTTAACACAAAAACTACCCACAAAAAGGTCGTGTGTGACCAACCTCAAGCAGTTACCCCTTGGGCACTGCGGTCACGCTCTCAGGTCACTGAGAACACTTATAATCCAATTTCCTTTTCAGTTACCTCTAGGACAACCCATCTGCGGTGTGAGTAACCGGAAAGTGATAACCACCCTCGTACCTGTAACAGCACTCAAGACCAATCAATCCCCTTCTTCACTTCCTATTATTTCTCCTACCTCGACTTTCAACACTAAACTTCCTCTTTCGGCTTCCCCTTCAAATGTCATCATAGCCAACGGTTTTAGTGCGCAAAAGGCTGTCCTTGATATACTGAAACGTCACTCCAAAATACACATTGGAGTTTTCAACGTACGCACCCTAAGTCAAATCGGTCATCAGTCCTCCTTCGCTTAAACCTTAGAATCTCATCTCGTTGATGTATGCTGTTTCTCCGAAACACGCATACAGGGTCCTAGTGTGGTCATTCACTTGACCTTAACTCGCCAAAACGGAGAGCCGATGTGATGCCTTCTCCGTTTACCTAGTTACCCGATAGTTAGTTCTTGTGGATTGACGAGTGTAGGTTTAGCATTGAGTACGAGAACAGAACAAGCACTATTAGAGTGGGTCCCTGTTAACAGTCGCCAATGTGGTGTTTGGCTAAATGGCTCTGTAAGAACTCGAAAGAATAGAGACACACGTTGTTGCCTTTTCGTCGTTTCTACCTACGCTCCCATAGACTGCTGTCTGGATGAAGTGAAAGATGACTTTAACAGAAAGCCCCTGAACTTCTTCAAAAAGCTAAACGCTCGGACATGCTACTCATTGCAGGTGACTTTAATGTCCAATTAGGTAGCCTAAACCAAACAGAAAGACATTGACGTGGGTATTTCTGTATTCTGGCTTAGAGAACAGATAATAGTGATCGTCTGTTGTAACTTTGCTCAGACAATCATTTATTATTAGCAAACACAAATTTTAAGCATAGGGAGAGACATAGTTTAACATGGCGACCACCTGCTACAAACCAACGATGGACAAAAATAGACCACATTGCCATCAGTCATCGTTGAACAGGCTCGACAGAAGACTATCGCTGGTTCCGGAATACATGTGTAGACTGTGAACATGCTGTAATACGAGCACGCGCTTGCCTGCGCATCACTGGACTCACAAAAACTACACAAAGTAGACCCATTAGAATTGAACTAAAGGGCGAGGAAGCCAAAAGTAAGGTTCAGGAACAGCCGAGTTCACATCTAAGCAGTTATGAAAACTAGACGAATTGACTAATCGGCTGTGATTCTGTAACATTTTCCAGATGAACAACATTCCAGAAGAATGTTATCCGAATCCAGTGGTTGTGATGCATAGATTTACTCAACAAAATACATTCGCAATGATGATTAGAGAAGTAAGAAGACAACATTTATGTTATCATTCAGAATATATTTATTTTCCAAAGATGCCCTTTAGAAAATCCAATAAAGATGAAAAACGTTTCTGTCTTGGTTCACTGAAAATACTGTGATCACCACGTAACAGCTTCTTCAACTCTTCGTTTATCTCTGAAAAACAGTACAACAATATTAGTAAGAAATTATTATCATGTTAAGAAAGGCGAGAAATACAGAAGTGAAATCTACTAATCATTCTGTTTACTTCTCAAATTATAAAGCGACGGAATGGTTATCAGTTGCCTTGAATGACTATTTGACATAATCATCACCAAACAACTATCGATTGTTACACATAAACATGAACTGACACTCACGCTTCCCACTCTGATTCGTATACTGACACAATCCCCTGATAATAACTACCACTTAGTGAATTACTCTCTACGAAATACGATTGGTCGACAATTATATGATATACACAACACAATGTACAACCATGCAGTCTAAAGCGACTCGACAAAATTCACTTGGTTGTGATCTCCCACATTCAGATTTAAAACCACATGTTAGTGTTGTGATCGAGTGACGACGATGACTATCTGAATGGGTGAATAGAAAACATTTGTTCACTCAAATCACACTCATATATGTAGATAAACTGGGTCACATTTACATTGGTTTCATCCACTCTGATGTTATGTTGTACGAGGACGGAAATGTGCTGTATGTGATTGTCGACACGGTGAGTAAACAATGTAATTGACACAACATACGATCAATCCGAAACAGGTGACGAGAGACAGTTCCACTACAACATACACAACCATCTACAACGTGGTGTAAGTTCACGAAAACAGATAGTGAATAACACAAATATCAAAAGCAAAACACTATATCACCTTTAGCAAGATCATCCTTCAACCTCTCCTTTTCAGCATCATCAAACGTCAGAAAACAATTGACATCCGAGAAGTTGACGAGAATCAACACAGTGAATGTCGCAAGGAACGTGAGGTGCATCTGAATTGAGGAAGGATAGTGTGAGAGTGTAAGTTAGTTAGTCATTCACATGTAAAGAATCACACTTACCGTGTGTTGTTTGAGTCAGATGAATGTTGTTTTGAGTAGAGCTAATTGATGTTGAGACTGAGTGTGTTTGCCTATTTATACAATACATGAGTGCGCATTGAACACTTGAACTTGAATGTGCAGTTTGTGAGGAGTGATGACGACAGTTGAAGTGAAGTGGTGTGTTGCGATGTGATTGTGTTTGGAGTGGAGTGGAGTGGAGTGAAGTGGTGTTGTGTTGTGTGATGTGAATGACTTGATAATGGGATTGACCTGACTGATTGTGAATTAGTGTGAAGAGTTGATGCGTTGAATGAATGGTTGATTTTTGCTAGTGTTATCCAATATAATGATTGTATTGGTTGATAGTGTGAATTTTGTTGAATATTGATGATGAGTTATGTGAATCATGAAAGCACTATAATGGAGTGATACTTGAAAGCACATGCATTGTGCAACATCGTCACTTCGACATGAACGTTCACATATTGATATTTATGAAATAACTCAACATTTCATATAACATTGTTAACTCCGTCTCATATTTATGGTTGATCTTAAGAGTTGAAATCGATGTTGATTTGGTTTAAACATTCTATTCTTATGGCTTTGATTGAACGTACCATAATGAACGTGGCGCCTCAATGATTTTGCATGATGGTGAAAGTGCAGTGAAGCTTAACTTGTATGTCATCAGTAACTTAGTAAAAGTAGTAATAATTGGTCCCTCAAATGCATGAATTAAACAAAGAATTCAATTGTGCTAGCAAACAGAGAAATTGAGTTTTGCTTATGCGAAATTACAAGAAGTACTTGCTTCTGGTGCATATTTGGTGCGAAAGTATTGAATGTGACTCAATTGGTCGTTGATGGTGTTTTGTATAGTTGGACGACATTCTTTGACTGTATCTCCTAAGTTTCAATCTTAACGATGAGTTCTTCAATTCTCCTAACACGAGTAGTAAACAAAGCGAAATTGCAATAAAACTGACGTCAGTTGGTGGTGACAAAGTCGACATCAGTTTGTGGGCCGTATTCATGACCGTTGATTAACATTTAGTACACAACCTCATCCTCATAAATCGTAGTTGATGTCAGTTGATGAAGGAAACCACATGAGATTGTGACTTGAACCGAAAACACTAGACTGACTACTTATGATGATTTGAAGTATTCAAATTCATGTGCCAACTAGGTATTCCAGAAATAGTGAAATCTAAGCCAGACAGATCAAGGTGAACACAACCGAACGTAATGTATTAAGAATTCAAAATCAACTAGGATCTAAACACAAAACAATAATTAGTTCGTACAAATACCACATGCTCCACTGCTCGAGTTTCGATCTCAATTTCTATAGCTGTCACTGATGCATTATAAAATTTTCTAGACCTGTTATAGACTGTCCACAATCAGTGAAGAGGAGTTCATGATTTATAATTGGATATTTGTCGTCTCCGACTAACAGATTACAAAATCCAAAAATAGAAAGTTTATGACCAGTCATGCTTGAAATGGAAACCGTGGTAGGCATAATTATGATGCTACGATTTAATGACTTTAACTTTCCAACTGAAATGATAGATGTGTTACTTCCAGCGTCAACAAGAAAATCGTAGTAAATGTCACCGGACAGATGAAATTGTTTTTGAATATGAAGTTAGTTAATCGAAGTTGAAGATAAGGACTGTTTGCTGACTTACCTACTTGCGCCTGTTACAACTCGTCTAGGAGCATTGGTCGCCCATTAGTATTCTTCATTCAACTCTCTCCTGGACAATCCTTTCCACTTGTTTTCAGTTGCTATTCATCCTTTTGATTTTGTTTGCTTAGGACTCTTGAGGCAGTGTGTTCTTCGGTCTTCCTCCTTTCTGTTTCCCTCCAAAATTTAGAGTTCACACTTGCTTCGTGATTCAGTTTGATGATTTACGTGAAGTATGTTTCATCTGCTTTCATTGACTTTTCCTAAATTCCTCTTCATATGGAAGTTGACTTGTTCTCTAACACATTAGTTTGTTGATGATGCTATCTGGCTAACGGACATTCAGTATCTTATGAAGATATTCGTTCGCAAATACTTGTACTTTTTGGATAATGGTTGTCATAGTTCCTCGAGTATCACCTCCAAATAATAATAATAATAATAATAATATATTGTGAAAATAATATTTACAGAATTCACACCAGTTTACAGGCATGATCAGATTGTTATAAAAATCAACATTTAATGTAGAGAACAAACATGAAATATAAGAAAGTTTTATGTTTGCTGGTTTAGTAATTGATAAATAGTTTAAATATGGCATATATCACGGCAAGCCGATGCAACACCAGGGAACTTGTCATTTTTTTATTAAGTGGATAGCCTTGTGGAGATAGAACCTCAAAACCTATTTTGTAAATAATTTTTCATAGTTTTCGCATGTATTTTCATATTTTGTACATTCAGCATTAAACAATTGTACTTGTTGTTTAAGTGTATTACTTTGAACACTGGTAACTCCACTTCCTTCCGTTTTGAGTACAACATATCGTGACACTGTTACTGCTTCTCAATAAATACACTCTAATTCACATCTGCATCGTTCTGCCATGTCTGCTAATATGTTGAATGAAATATTGATTGCATACCATCTACGTTTATAGACAACTGCGACATTCTTATTGAATTGTACGCTTGGTAAACCTATTGGATCTATATCATCCATATTGGGATTACTAATTTTTTATAATTGTGGATTATTTGGACCAAACCCAGCCGAACACGCAATAGCCTGAAGACTTAAGTAACGTCCCTTATTTTGTTATTTGTGTGTGTAATTAACTTATTAACTGTTAATTGTTACATAAACTATAGACATAATATTTTTGTTGCTAATTTTTGGTTATCACACATTTTGGTCCACCACAGCCTGATGATTGATCAACATTGTTCTGTACGGTTATTTCCAGTGTCAGAGCGAGTTATTATTAATTATCTACAACTAGAGAAAGTAAGATTAAAGCAAAGAGCACGGAACAACAAAACAATGATAGCAAGTAAGAGGTTAAACATTTAAAGTTCCTATAATCTCACTTGTGGAGTAAGATACACTTGCAGGCGCTAGAGCATTTAATGCATTTTCAGAGGAGCAAAAAGCATTAATTGAGCGAACAAACAATGGGAGAGAGTTTAACATACGGATATTTTGGGGTAAATTATTCCAGAGTCTAGAAAACTTACAGGTAAAGTAATTCATATAGAGAGAAGATCTAGAATATGTTTGTTTCGCTAAAGACAAGGAGTTACGAATGTCGTAATGTGAGGCCTTAGCATATTGAATCTCCTGACTGGATGTGAAGGAGAGTTTGTTAAGTATTTTGAAAAAGAAGATAAAGTTAAGTTTGAGTCTCCTCATCCATAAAGAGTCAAGCCCTAGAACTGTCTTGATGTTCGTGTTGAAACTTCTGTTTTTGATATTGGTTGATATTTGTTTTGAGTTCCATATGTTCTTCAACTGTAGGAATGCTATCCTTAGTTAGCCAATTCTTGTATTCAAGTCTGCGTCCTACCCTTCTTGTTCATCGATAGTGCTGCACAAGTATGTGACATTTAAAACCCATTCCTTAGCTTCTCCATCACGTGTATTTGGGATGTTGTTGATCTTGATTCTTCCCTCATGTATGTTGAGGCTTACTGTTGAAGATGCTTCTGTTACACTGAGTGTTTGCCATAAGGATTTCCGATCCACTCTGTCAATAATCTTCTCATAGTAAAGGAAGCTGATATCTGGTGATGAGATTCATTCGATTGATTGTTTGATGATGACTCGTGGTGCCACAATTCGGTTTGTACACGACCAATATTTACGGAATCCGACCTGTTGATCTCAAAGTTGTGCCTCTACTCTGTCTTTCATCCGGTTCAATATAGCCACATTGAAAACCTTTACTGCATTTTCTCACATCTTTCTCTGACATCTTGATGGGGTACCCTCCTTTGCAGTCTGTCAGTGACGCCTGTTCTTCCTCTCAAATATTGCTGAATAAAGTGTGGAGGATCGTTGCAGTTATGTCCATGTCTGACTTCAATTCTTAAGCTGGTATGTTATCAGACCTGCTGATTTACCACTGTTGATTTGTTTGATGACCATCCTGATTCCTTCGATCATCGGTGGAGTGACATCAATAGGAATGTATGTAGGAGCTGTTTCGATGTCAGGTGAGTTCAATATAGATGGACTATTCAAGAGTTCCTGAAAGTATTATTTATATCTGATCCTCAGTTCTTGAATCTCAGTGCTTGGTTTAGCTTCTTCGTCCTTGACTTATCTATCTGGTTGATCAATCTTCCCTGCACATTTCCTCTTTGTGTCACATATTGTCGTTTCATATTTCCTTCTCTTGAGCCTTTTCCGAAGCCGCTGCTAGGTTTTCCACATATCTCTGCTTGTCACCTTCATCACTTGAATGTTTGCTCTGCTGTATTCAGCTTGCACCATGACTTTCTCTCTTTTTGTTCGGCTTTTGTTGATTGCTATCATCTTGTCTTTTTTTTCATTGAATCTTTCCCAGGGTTTTGATAGAGATGCACTCTATATGATAATGCTTCTTGTGACCCGGCAACTCCTGATACCTTGACGTTAGTGCTTCTTTGATTTCTTTTCAATTATCATCCATGGAAATTTCACCTTATTTCAGTAGTTTTTGTGGGGCTGGGAACTCGTTGTTGAGATCCATCTTGAATTAGATGTATTTGTCAGCATCTATATCGGGTCCTCTTTTGGCTCTCACATCTTCCATCGACCTTGTGAAACTTTTGTTGATGCGATTATGATTTATCTGATTCACCGTAGTGTAATCCGGTGATATCCATGTAGCATTGTGTATGCATCTGTGGTTGAATATTGCGCCGCTTATAACCGTTTAATTGATGTCCATAAATTTACAAATCTCTCGCCATTATCGTTCTCTTCTTTCAGTCAGTCCATGTCGTCACATGATATTTTCGTTTCCGGTGTTGTCCATAGCGACTTTAGTGTCTAGGTCTCCCCACAGGATGGTCGGGTCCTTCCCTGGGCACTTCTTTATGGCCGACATTAGCCTTCTGTAAAATCGGTCTTTAACGTCTCCATCTCTATCTCTGGTGAGTACGCAACAGCGTATAACATCCATTGTAATTCCTTTCAATTTGCTTTAAAGGATGCTTTGATGATTCTGGGTCCATGAGATTACCATCGTATAGATGCATTTCGTGATAGTTTGAACAGCTTTGGGGCAATCCCTTGAGCGTGCAGAGCATTTTCCTCTTCGTGACTGGAGTGGGGCAGCGTCTCTCTCGAATCTATCCTTTTCTGTCTAGCTTGTGTTCAATCGGTTTCACTGATTCCGAGCACCGTCAAGTTGTATGTCTTCATTTGTGTAGCTTTCTGACTGGTACTACCGGTCCTCCAAATTGCTTGAATATTCCTTGTACGTATAAAACTTCCTACTTTGATTACTAGAAGAGGCTACGGCCCAGTGAATTCTGAAGAATATCGTCTTTCGTCATGAGAATTCAAAATTCTTCTTACAACTCCAACGGTAGAGTATGAATGGTTAGATTTGTTTATTCTGGTTAACAATCTTCAGCAGTCTCCCATTATCTTTATTTTGTCGTAATAAAAAACAATGAATAAACATGTCACGATATCCTTCATCCGGGCTTGAGACCAGCAGTAATCCTTGAAGAGTTGAAGGCGGAGTCTGTAAATTAGGATAGTGTATATTCCAAACTAGGGTTTGGAATGAAGAATCACTGTCCATGTAGTTTAGATACACGCTATGGCTCAGTTGAAGCCAAAGTAGGGTGATCGGATAAATGATCGTTACAAGCAAATATCATCAGCCAGTTATTCAACCAATAATTGTTCAATCCCTAGTCAAATCATGTGCAAAAAAATAATCGTTATTCTATCCTCTTCGCAAAGATCACGTACAGATTCATCCGAAAGATGATGTTTGGCTGCGTTATAACACAGTGTTTCCAATTCTGGAAGAGTGCTCCAATACACAATCCAAAATGTACAATTCCAGTTAATTCAAGCAGCACAATCAAAGAAGGCAGACGAATCAACATGGCTGTCGTCAAGACAAAGTATGAACTGAAACAACATAATTATTGTTCAGGAAAAATATGCAAGCTCAGTGAAGGCGTAAGGAAAACAAAGTCTACAGTAAAACACAATTGGTACGATCTCAAATGGACACGAAATGATCAATAAAATTTACGCATGATAGAATGAAGAGGGACAAGTTAAAAGTGTATTCGTGGAGGGATTTTTGTAGACAAAATCTTCAAAATGTTTCTTACAGATAATACGTGACTATTAGAATTACTCAAATTGTTAGAACCCGAATTTGAAATTTCATTATTGCTTGCAACCAAGTGAACAGTATTTGTGAAAACTAACTGCACGTGTCTAGTTTCACCACATTTGCAACATTTAGCATGACGATATACACATGCACTACGTGAATAAAATTCGCCACAAGACAGATATTTACCAAAATCTCACCTTCGTGACCTGCCTTGCAGTCCTCTGTCTAATCACTCTTCATATTTCCACAAGAATAGGGACCATTAGTGAACAAACACGATCTTCAGCCACTCTGAGAGTGTAGTTCATTACGATGACTAAACAAAAGATTCGACATATTCACTGACTGAAAATCAAACTCATTCACTTCCTCATAGTTATTACATTCTGTTTTTTATGTCTTGAAACGAACATTATGTCGTCTGAATTAATTCCTGTTCTAAATTCAAAATGTTTATAACAGATGGCGACCGGTCATAAAATTGAGTTTCCAATTGGTGACCGAAATCGCACTTCGCACAATGTTCCTGCAGTTCAAGTATAAAGTCTCCAACTCTCTGATCATTTTGTCGAATCATTTTATGAAACTTCTGTTATGATTTTATGTCCGGCTTTTTATCACGTGAATTATCTATTAGTCGAAATACGACATTCCTAATCTAAACACTGTGCCTAATCAATGACGTTCAACTAATATGAGCATTCTAGCATCCTTATTGATCCCTTGTCCGTCTAGTCCTTCCAATTGAGTCCTGAACACTAATTGCAGCTTCTGCTATGCGAATCATTTATTTCAAGCATACTAGACAGACAAACAGACAGCATCACACCATAAAATAGAAAATAATATTTGCACAAGATCAAGCCAAACGTGGCTGTGAACGTGGAAGACAGTAATCAATAAATAGAGTATAATTTAGAGGCAGTAGTTCGTATAATAATACTCCATAAGTCAAAATGAAGCTTATAATAAGATGAATATATATACATTAAATTTAGTAACTGAATAGTTACAAAATAAGAATATATATACAATAATAGTCCATTAATAGGTCCCGGCAGATATCTGTACTTATGTCTTCGCCACGATACTACACCTCTCCCTTTCTTTGAAACACCACGGATAACAACGATCCTTATACGATTGAGTTTCCGCCTGATACGATGTGACCGACATGGAAGTGTTGTACACATCCTTATTCTATTGCCTATGAGTTTAAAAATATGGTGCATCAATTTTGTTGTAAAATGATCAACACCTCATGCTCTTTGTGAGATATTCAACCCACCCCATATTTTGTCATGCGATTTCATCAAGCAATTGATTATGCACGTTTCAAAAGTAAGGCATTATGGAAAGTGAGTAAAAACAGACCGAATAATATCAATACGATTGATGTGATTGTTGAAACACTACCTCTGAACAATCCATAATTTGTCGAATAATATCATGCTATCAGAATGAATTTCAAGCACAATTCAATTTCGTTTGAACTGCTCTAACGCGGATGACTTCTGATCTCGAATCTCAAGAGGCGGGATCGTAGATGCCCAAAGATGAAAAGTCCAACAATAGGACGAAACGGCCGTACAGAGCTTCCAGGTTTTCCATGGTGTTCAAGCTTCAATTGACTCGTGATTACAACTATCTGAAATTTCCTTTGAACTGTTGTCACACAAATGACAAGTAGTCAGCTAATCCATAAACAGATAAACATATTGTAAAAAAAAATCTGGACAAGTACTATTTCCTAACAATGCTCTCATGATTCACATCACTCATCAATATTCAACAAAATTCACACTATCAACCAATACAATCATTATATTGGATAACACTAGCAAAAATCAACCATTCATTCAACGCATCAACTCTTCACACTAATTCACAATCAGTCAGGTCAATCCCATTATCAAGTCATTCACATCACACAACACAGCACAACACAACACCACTTCACTCCACTCTAAACACAATCACATCGCAACACACCACTTCACTTCAACTGTCGTCATCACTCCTCACAAACTGCACATTCAAGTTCAAGTGTTCAATGCACACTCATGTATTGTATAAATAGGCAAACACACTCAGTCTCAACATCAATTAGCTCTACTCAAAACAACATTCATCTGACTCAAACTACACACGGTAAGTGTGATTCTTTACATGTGAATGACTGACTAACTAACAACCTCACACTATCCTTCCTCAATTCAGATGCACCTCACGTTCCTTGCTACATTCACTGTGTTGATTTTCGTCAACTTCTCGGATGTCAATTGTTTTCTGACGTTTGATGATGCTGAAAAGGAGAGGCTGAAGGCTGATCTTGCTTTTGTTGAGTAAATCTGTGTATCACATCCACCGTATTCGGACAGCATTCATCGCGACTGTCGTTCACTTGGAAATTGTTAAACTTAGTTACATGGTGATGATGATGTTGTATTTATAAAATGTGCACTGATAATTCACACGTTGTTCCACCAAAGTTTCTGTTTCGTCAGCGGTTTATTCTGACTGTTTGACAACTTTTAATAAAGATGTGGTGATTTGTTCAAATATTATCGTAATATGTCTCCAGCTTGTGCTGAGCCACGCGTTCTCCAACAAATAACTATTTAGTTGTATGTAGACAGTTGTCATGTTTGCACTGTCTGATTAGTCGAAATCCACGCAAACAATTAGTTCTGATTGGATGGAAAAATTTGACGATTTTTATGATTTTGAAATTGATTTGTCAACTATGTCTCCGAAGTCTTTTCTGTAGTGTTGAATTGTTGCGTCCAAGTTGTTCTCTCGTCTGTTATTGAATCAATGTCGACCAATAAACTCGTAACTTATTATCCTAAATAACAATATACAACCAAACTCCAATTCAGTTATCGAAGTCTATTCGCAAATTACAAGAAATCGACTCAAAAACATTGATCTTCAACATTTAAGTTTCCAGAGTGAATACCTACAGAATACCAAAGCAAAGACAGAGTGGAACGAAAATATCCGGAGCCATAGATCAATATCATTATAACTTATCAGCCAAAGGTTTCCTTACTATATTCACTGAATTGTTCACGATCATCTCTGTGACTCGATTTCCATGCGACTGTTCTATGCATTCAAAGGTTTGAAATGTTCAGCAACTGAACTGGATAAAATTAAATTCTTCATTATCTGTGACATTTGATTCAGTGAAGACTGTATGTTATTTGTGGTTGATCGATGGATGGATAAATAGATGAATCATTACTTTTCTCTCTCTCTCTTTTCCTTCTAAATAAATATTATTCTTAAGATTACGAAGCTTTGGATTTAGACAATAATTTGTGTTACGCTGAATTCAACTTATCAGACTCGTTTCGTACCTTCACTATGTATATACACGACTCATACATATTGATTATCTTCTTGCACTTTATTGAAACTTTCATAGCATCACCTGATGTGAACCGTGAAACAAGAAGCCTTAAAAAATTACGGAAACTATTTTTGGGACGTTAATTCATTTAATTCAAAGCTTGTAAAACTGTAACATTTACTTTTGCCACTAGTCTATTCTACAGATCATGAGCTTTCTTTTGATGTATAATTCACTGCCATAGCATTTTCTGTTCTAAAGCTATTGTAATTTAGACGTAACCTTTTGTACTCAATTTTCTACTACAATCCCCCAGTTTTGGACACAATTGTATTTTTCTTATTATTGTAAGTTGTGGTCAGGTTATTCATCTATTTATTCATGTATCTTTTCACCCTAATCGGAATTGGGAATTCCAGTGCTAGATCGGGGTTGGAATAAAGTGATTAGTGTTCCAGCTGTCTTTGTCTTCTCTCTCTCTCGTGCTTGCCAGCCAATCAGGAACAGAATAGTTTTCGTCTCTCTACCCCCACTTCGAACTCACGCATACTAGCTTCAAGATTAAGCCAGTCAGCCTAACGGGTCAACGTCTTAATCTACATTAGACTAAAATATCCGGAGTCATAGATATAAACGAATACGTTCAAAATTTCATCAAAACAAATGCATTCACAACACAGTGAGAATGATAATATTCGATTTAACAGTTTTTAACCGGTATAATATTTTCGTAAGAATACATTCAATATTCTGCAGGTTATTTTAATGAGTTGCATGCATTATTGTGTCGCTAAGCTAACAATTAATTTGGCATATGATAGAGAAACATAATGAAATCGTTTGTCACAGGTAAAGATATCCGCGAGAAAACCACACTATTTATTGTCAATTTGTCGACCGATTTTGTTAATATATTCAGCAAGTTTATTAATCATATTATACGATTGTCAAGTTATGGCAATGCTTTATGACGATATCCAGGACATATGATGAATAACTAGTAAGTGTCGATTGAAGATGCGTTAGTGGGAAATAGGTGTCGTTGAATGACGTGATTCGAAATTATCAGGAATTTGTAGCATTAACGAATCGGAGCTGCCTGATTATAATATAAATCGCAATTCGTAACACGTGATAACAACTTGCATCCACTAGTTGATTAACGATTCACTATAATCACATTTTTGTGCATCTGACACTACGAGGTTAAATATATACATTAGGAGGTTGTAAATACGGTATTCTCTCTAATTCTCAGTCCTTATGGAGATGAGGATGCCACATGTATCTGGATTTCGACAACACCTCAACCAATAACATCTTTCATAGTCGAAACGTTCCAACCTAATGAAATCAGAATCCAGATGCGCAGAGTTTCCATGATGCATTTGATGGACTGTAGATATATCGAGAAGTGACTGATTCAAGCTGGCTACCAGTGTTAAGAGAAGTGAAGCACAAAGTACCCACTCGTTATCTGGTGCGGATGCGTGACCGAGTGCCTTCAGCTAGGTGAGTAAACTAAAACTAATGAAGTCAGCATCAAAGACTTACAGAGCCATTGGTTTTGAGGATATATTTACCAATACAGGGCATTATTTACCATCTCGAAAAAACTCAATGTTGTTTACACGATCAGAACCCATAACACAAGATTTCATAGGAATGGTTTATGTGGTATTTGGTCTGAGAACGGTATTTTATTAAAATCCTTCCGTCACAAATTTATTGACACTGCAATGTTTAGTTTGACATCAAGTGTAAAAGTGAATATTCGTCTTTATTAAGTATTCGCAAGTCACATATTAAGCATCTTGAATTTTTATTTATGGTGGAAAAAAACAGTTAAGTTTACATCTGAGTTGTTTGGAGAATGTGGTAAAACTTGACTAAACTTATCAAGTGAAGTCCTTTTGATTTTTGCGGTTTCAATAGTCATGTATTATTTATAAGAAACATTTTGAAGATTTTGTCTACGAAAATCCCTCCACGTATACACTTTTAACTTGTTCCTCTTCATTCTATCATGCGTAAATTCCATTGATCATTTCGTGTCCATTTGAGATTGTAGGGTTTCAACATGATGACCAACTTGGTCTGAACAACTGCAGTTTCTGTAATAACGACGTCGGGAACAACTTCGATTGTTACTAGAACGGCGACCTGTGACCCATGGATATGTGCCTGAAGTAAATGTGTTGAGAAAGGCAGTGGAGATATGTGAAATACACTGGTCAATCCATTGTTTGACATCAGATGTTTTGATGATTCTAGCATCATAGTTTGCCACAATCTTTCAAGTTATGAGTTGAAAGAAACATTTCAGGTTAACTGGCATCTTTCTGGCCAATACTATTTGGGAATACATTTGGTCACATGCCTTTTTAGCCAGAGAGGACAAAAACATCTTAACTCTAATATTGACAGCGGAGTTAGTTGAATAAAGGTGGAACGAAAAAATAAAACCTGTCACAACCTAGGTTGTTACTCAATACACAAAATATCAGCATGAAATATCTTGAAGTCATAAGCTGATACCGGAGAACCAAAAGTGAGTTTCAGTCGCTCTTCAAACGAAGGTTGATGATAACTGTCAATAATGTAACAGTCATTCTTCGAACACGCGACAGTGTACTGATAGGGATAATTATGGTAGGCTCTGGAAGCAAGTGAACTGCCTCACATATGTGTTCTGGAAAACACGACCCATAGAAAATTTTCTCACTTTGAATAGCGTCGGCTGCCAATGCATGCGTTTGTCATTCTTTAAACGACCGTTGCTGATACCCTGACGTGGTGGTCGGGCTTGCCTATCGTGATGAACCAATCGAGCTACACTGACTGGAACAATCATTCTCCAAGGTCCTACCATGCCAGACAGGTCGGTTGAAGAGCGGTAAGACTAAAGGCATCAAACCCAAGGTCCGAAGACGAAGTCGTACTGCTGACTGTACAGAGGTGTGACGTCAGTAAGGTGTTTCCTTCAGACGACCAGCATAACAGCGATACTGCCTTCCCACAAGGAGGGGTGGGGCTAGAAAGGCTCGACGACCTCAAAAATGCACATCTCGCCTTATGCGACGGATATCCATCACCAGATGTAAGGTCCCAACAAGTACGGAGTTAACACAAAAACTACCCACAAAAAGGTCGTGTGTGACCAACCTCAAGCAGTTACCCCTTGGGCACTGCGGTCACGCTCTCAGGTCACTGAGAACACTTATAATCCAATTTCCTTTTCAGTTACCTCTAGGACAACCCATCTGCGGTGTGAGTAACCGGAAAGTGATAACCACCCTCGTACCTGTAACAGCACTCAAGACCAATCAATCCCCTTCTTCACTTCCTATTATTTCTCCTACCTCGACTTTCAACACTAAACTTCCTCTTTCGGCTTCCCCTTCAAGTGTCATCATAGCCAACGGTTTTAGTGCGCAAAAGGCTGTCCTTGATATACTGAAACGTCACTCCAAAATACACATTGGAGTTTTCAACGTACGCACCCTAAGTCAAATCGGTCATCAGTCCTCCTTCGCTTAAACCTTAGAATCTCATCTCGTTGATGTATGCTGTTTCTCCGAAACACGCATACAGGGTCCTAGTGTGGTCATTCACTTGACCTTAACTCGCCATAACGGAGAGCCAATGTGATGCCTTCTCCGTTTACCTAGTTACCCGATAGTTAGTTCTTGTGGATTGACGAGTGTAGGTTTAGCATTGAGTACGAGAACAGAACAAGCACTATTAGAGTGGGTCCCTGTTAACAGTCGCCAATGTGGTGTTTGGCTAAATGGCTCTGTAAGAACTCGAAAGAATAGAGACACACGTTGTTGCCTTTTCGTCGTTTCTACCTACGCTCCCATAGACTGCTGTCTGGATGAAGTGAAAGATGACTTTAACAGAAAGCCCCTGAACTTCTTCAAAAAGCTAAACGCTCGGACATGCTACTCATTGCAGGTGACTTTAATGTCCAATTAGGTAGCCTAAACCAAACAGAAAGACATTGACGTGGGTATTTCTGTATTCTGGCTTAGCGAACAGATAATAGTGATCGTCTGTTGTAACTTTGCTCAGACAATCATTTATTATTAGCAAACACAAATTTTAAGCATAGGGAGAGACATAGTTTAACATGGCGACCACCTGCTACAAACCAACGATGGACAAAAATAGACCACATTGCCATCAGTCATCGTTGAACAGGCTCGACAGAAGACTATCGCTGGTTCCGGAATACATGTGTAGACTGTGAACATGCTGTAATACGAGCACGCGCTTGCCTGCGCATCACTGGACTCACAAAAACTACACAAAGTAGACCCATTAGAATTGAACTAAAGGGCGAGGAAGCCAAAAGTAAGGTTCAGGAACAGCCGAGTTCACATCTAAGCAGTTATGAAAACTAGACGAATTGACTAATCGGCTGTGATTCTGTAACATTTTCCAGATGAACAACATTCCAGAAGAATGTTATCCGAATCCAGTGGTTGTGATGCATAGATTTACTCAACAAAATACATTCGCAATGATGATTAGAGAAGTAAGAAGACAACATTTATGTTATCATTCAGAATATATTTATTTTCCAAAGATGCCCTTTAGAAAATCCAATAAAGATGAAAAACGTTTCTGTCTTGGTTCACTGAAAATACTGTGATCACCACGTGACAGCTTCTTCAACTCTTCGTTTATATCTGAAAAACAGTACAACAATATTAGTAAGAAATTATTATCATGTTAAGAAAGGCGAGAAATACAGAAGTGAAATCTATTCATCATTCTGTTTACCATACGATTAAACATTCCAACAAACACAACACCCAACTAAAAAAGTAATGACTTATCAAATTAAATCGACAGAATGTTTATCAGTTGCCTTGAATGACTATTTGACATAATCATCACCAAACAACTATCAATTGTTACACATACACATGAGCTGACACTCACGCTTCCCACTCTGATTCGCATACTGACACAGTCTCCTGATAATAACTACCACTTAGTGAATTACTCTCCCCGACATACGATTGGTCGACAATTATATGATATACAGAGCACAATGTACAAGTATACGATCTTAAGTCATTCGACAAAATTCACTTGGTTGTGATCTCCCACATTCAGATGTCAAACCACATGTTGGTGTTATGATCGAACGATGATGATGACTATCTGAATGAGTGAAAAGAAAACATTTGTTCACTCAAATCACACTCATATATGTAGATAAACTGGGTCACATTTACATTGGTTTCATCCACTCAGATGTTATGTTGTACGAGGACGGAAATGTGCTGTATGTGATTGTCGACACGGTGAGTAAACAATGTAATTGACACAACATACGATCAATCCGAAACAGGTGACGAGAGACAGTCCCACTACAACATACACAGCCATCTACAACGTGGTGTAAGTTCACGAAAACAGATAGTGAATAACACAAATATCAAATGCAAAACACGACATCACCTTTAGCAAGATCATCCTTCAACCTCTCCTTTTCAGCATCATCAAACGTCAGAAAACAATTGACATCCGAGAAGTTGACGAAAATCAACACAGTAAATGTCGCAATGAACGTGAGGTGCATCTGAATTGAGGATGAATAGTGTGAGAGTGTTAGTTAGTCAGTCATTCACATGTAAAGAATCACACTTACCGTGTGTAGTTTGAGTCAGATGAATGTTGTTTTGAGTAGAGCTAATTGATGTTGAGACTGAGTGTGTTTGCCTATTTATACAATACATGAGTGTGCATTGAACACTTGAACTTGAATGTGCAGTTTGTGAGGAGTGATGACGACAGTTGAAGTGAAGTGGTGTGTTGCGATGTGATTGTGTTTAGAGTGGAGTGAAGTGGTGTTGTGTTGTGTTGTGCCGTGTTGTGTGATGTGAATGACTTGATAATGGGATTGACCTGACTGATTGTGAATTAGTGTGAAGAGTTGATGCGTTGAATGAATGGTTGATTTTTGCTAGTGTTATCCAATATAATGATTGTATTGGTTGATAGTGTGAATTTTGTTGAATATTGATGAGTGATGTGAATCATGAGAGCATTGTAATGGAGTGATACTTGAACGCATTTTGCATTGTATAACACCATCACTTCGTCATGAACGTGAGTTCACATATAGGTGTTTATGGAATAGCTCAACATTTAATATAACGTTGTTATCTCTGGTTCATATTCATGGTTGCAGTTAAGAGTTGAAAACGATGTTGGTTTGGTTTAAACATTCTACTCCTACGGCTTTCATTGATTTTATCATTACAAATGTTGCACCTCAAAGATATTGCATGATGGTGAAATTGTAGTGAAGCTTATCTTGTATATCATCAGTAACTTAGTAAAAGTAGTAATAATTGGTCCCTCAAATGCTTGAACCAATCAAAAAATCCATTTGTGCTAGCAAACAGCGAAATTGAGTTTCGCTTATGCGAAATTACAAGAAGTACTTGCTTCTGGTGCATATTTGGTGCGAAAGTATTGAATGTGACTCAATTGGTCGTTGATGGTGTTTTGTATAGTTGGACGACATTCTTTGACTGTATCTCCTAAATTTCAATCTTAACGATGAGTTCTTCAATTCTCCTAACACGAGTAGTAAACAAAGCGAAATTGCAATAAAACTGACGTCAGTTGGTGGTGACAAAGTCGACATCAGTTTGTGGGCCGTATTCATGACCGTTGATTAACATTTAGTACACAACCTCATCCTCATAAATCGTAGTTGATGTCAGTTGATGAAGGAAACCACATGAGATTGTGACTTGAACCGAAAACACTAGACTGACTACTTATGATGATTTGAAGTATTCAAATTCATGTGCCAACTAGGTATTCCAGAAATAGTGAAATCTAAGCCAGACAGATCAAGGTGAACACAACCGAACGTAATGTATTAAGAATTCAAAATCAACTAGGATCTAAACACAAAACAATAATTAGTTCGTACAAATACCGCATGCTCCACTGCTCGAGTTTCGATCTCAATTTCTGTAGTCAAGTGTCCCTCTTCTCCCAAGATTTATCATGTGACCGTCCGACTGTGTGTTGCGTGTAAACTCTGTATGATCTAGAAAATACTCACTAGTATTAGAATTAACAACCGAATTATGAACAATCTCTCCTGTTTTCTTGTAACGTAGTGGGTTATTGTGACTGGCTTGCATGTGAACTACATATTTATCGACCTGTTTTAGTAGACCCTCCATAGATTGTGGAAACGGAGTTCTTCTACGATGACATTTTGTTTAAGCGATTTAATTGTTGTTTCGTTTGAGTACAGTCTAGCAACTCTGCACTGAGGGGCATTATCTGCTCTTCTCTCCGAGTCTTTTAAATTTGCTACAGTGGTAGGATCGACGTTTGACTTGAAAGCTTTACACACTTCTTGTTTGCACATGAGAATGTGGGGACTTTTGAGTCATGAGTAACATTTCGCTCTTCGACTCTCTACTTAGCAAGTTATTATTCACATCATTAGAACTATTTCCAGTGGCCGATAGGAAAAGCTGTCACTGATGCATTATAAAATTTTCTAGACCTGTTATAGACTGTCCACAATCAGTGAAGAGGAGTTCATGATTTATAATTGGATATTTGTCGTCTCCGACTAACAGATTACAAAATCCAAAAATAGAAAGTTTATGACCAGTCATGCTTGAAATGGAAACCGTGGTAGGCATAATTATGATGCTACGATTTAATGACTTTAACTTTCCAACTGAAATGATAGATGTGTTACTTCCAGCGTCAACAAGAAAATCGTAGTAAATGTCACCGGACAGATGAAATTGTTTTTGAATATGAAGTGAGTTAATCGAAGTTGAAGATAAGGACTGTTTGCTGACTTACCTACTTGCGCCTGTTACAACTCGTCTAGGGGCATTGGTCGCCCATTAGTATTCTTCATTCAACTCTCTCCTGGACAATCCTTTCCACTTGTTTTCAGTTGCTATTCATCCTTTTGATTTTGTTTGCTTAGGACTCTTGAGGCAGTGTGTTCTTCGGTCTTCCTCCTTTCTGTTTCCCTCCAGAATTTAGAGTTCACACTTGCTTCGTGATTCAGTTTGATGATTTACGTGAAGTATGTTTCATCTGCTTTCATTGACTTTTCCTAAATTCCTCTTCATATGGAAGTTGACTTGTTCTCTAACACATTAGTTTGTTGATGATGCTATCTGGCTAACGGACATTCAGTATCTTATGAAGATATTCGTTCGCAAATACTTGTACTTTTTGGATAATGGTTGTCATAGTTCCTCGAGTATCACCTCCAAATAATAATAATAATAATAATATATTGTGAAAATAATATTTACAGAATTCACACCAGTTTACAGGCATGATCAGATTGTTATAAAAATCAACATTTAATGTAGAGAACAAACATGAAATATAAGAAAGTTTTATGTTTGCTGGTTTAGTAATTGATAAATAGTTTAAATATGGCATATATCACGGCAAGCCGATGCAACACCAGGGAACTTGTCATTTTTTTATTAAGTGGATAGGCTGATGATTGATCAACATTGTTCTGTACGGTTATTTCCAGTGCCAGAGCGAGTTATTATTAATTATCTACAACTAGAGAAAGTAAGATTAAAGCAAAGAGCACGGAACAACAAAACAATGATAGCAAGTAAGAGGTTAAACATTTAAAGTTCCTATAATCTCACTTGTGGAGTAAGATACACTTGCAGGCGCTAGAGCATTTAATGCATTTTCAGAGGAGCAAAAAGCATTAATTGAGCGAACAAACAATGGGAGAGAGTTTAACATACGGATATTTTGGGGTAAATTATTCCAGAGTCTAGAAAACTTACAGGTAAAGTAATTCATATAGAGAGAAGATCTAGAATATGTTTGTTTCGCTAAAGACAAGGAGTTACGAATGTCGTAATGTGAGGCCTTAGCATATTGAATCTCCTGACTGGATGTGAAGGAGAGTTTGTTAAGTATTTTGAAAAAGAAGATAAAGTTAAGTTTGAGTCTCCTCATCCATAAAGAGTCAAGCCCTAGAACTGTCTTGATGTTCGTGTTGAAACTTCTGTTTTTGATATTGGTTGATATTTGTTTTGAGTTCCATATGTTCTTCAACTGTAGGAATGCTATCCTTAGTTAGCCAATTCTTGTATTCAAGTCTGCGTCCTACCCTTCTTGTTCATCGATAGTGCTGCACAAGTATGTGACATTTAAAACCCATTCCTTAGCTTCTCCATCACGTGTATTTGGGATGTTGTTGATCTTGATTCTTCCCTCATGTATGTTGAGGCTTACTGTTGAAGATGCTTCTGTTACACTGAGTGTTTGCCATAAGGATTTCCGATCCACTCTGTCAATAATCTTCTCATAGTAAAGGAAGCTGATATCTGGTGATGAGATTCATTCGATTGATTGTTTGATGATGACTCGTGGTGCCACAATTCGGTTTGTACACGACCAATATTTACGGAATCCGACCTGTTGATCTCAAAGTTGTGCCTCTACTCTGTCTTTCATCCGGTTCAATATAGCCACATTGAAAACCTTTACTGCATTTTCTCACATCTTTCTCTGACATCTTGATGGGGTACCCTCCTTTGCAGTCTGTCAGTGACGCCTGTTCTTCCTCTCAAATATTGCTGAATAAAGTGTGGAGGATCGTTGCAGTTATGTCCATGTCTGACTTCAATTCTTAAGCTGGTATGTTATCAGACCTGCTGATTTACCACTGTTGATTTGTTTGATGACCATCCTGATTCCTTCGATCATCGGTGGAGTGACATCAATAGGAATGTATGTAGGAGCTGTTTCGATGTCAGGTGAGTTCAATATAGATGGACTATTCAAGAGTTCCTGAAAGTATTATTTATATCTGATCCTCAGTTCTTGAATCTCAGTGCTTGGTTTAGCTTCTTCGTCCTTGACTTATCACTCCATTATAGTGCTTTCATGATTCACATAACTCATCAATATTCAACAAAATTCACACTATCAACCAATACAATCATTATATTGGATAACACTAGCAAAAATCAACCATTCATTCAACGCATCAACTCTTCACACTAATTCACAATCAGTCAGGTCATTCCCATTATCAAGTCATTCATATCACACAACACGGCACAACACAACACAACACCACTTCACTCCACTCTAAACACAATCACATCGCAACACACCACTTCACTTCAACTGTCGTCATCACTTCACACAAACTGCACATTCAAGTTCAAGTGTTCAATGCACACTCATGTATTGTATAAATAGGCAAACACACTCAGTCTCAACATCAATTAGCTCTACTCAAAACAACATTCATCTGACTCAAACTACACACGGTAAGTGTGATTCTTTACATGTGAATGACTGACTAACTAACACTCCCACACTATTCATCCTCAATTCAGATGCACCTCACGTTCATTGCGACATTTACTGTGTTGATTTTCGTCAACTTCTCGGATGTCAATTGTTTTCTGACGTTTGATGATGCTGAAAAGGAGAGGTTGAAGGATGATCTTGCTAAAGGTGATGTCGTGTTTTGCATTTGATATTTGTGTTATTCACTGTGTTTTCGTGAACTTACACCACGTTGTAGATGGCTGTGTATGTTGTAGTGGGACTGTCTCTCGTCACCTGTTTCGGATTGATCGTATGTTGTGTCAATTACATTGTTTACTCACCGTGTCGACAATCACATACAGCACATTTCCGTCCTCGTACAACATAACATCTGAGTGGATGAAACCAATGTAAATGTGACCCAGTTTATCTACATATATGAGTGTGATTTGAGTGAACAAATGTTTTCTTTTCACTCATTCAGATAGTCATCATCATCGTTCGATCATAACACCAACATGTGGTTTGACATCTGAATGTGGGAGATCACAACCAAGTGAATTTTGTCGAATGACTTAAGATCGTATACTTGTACATTGTGCTCTGTATATCATATAATTGTCGACCAATCGTATGTCGGGGAGAGTAATTCACTAAGTGGTAGTTATTATCAGGAGACTGTGTCAGTATGCGAATCAGAGTGGGAAGCGTGAGTGTCAGCTCATGTGTATGTGTAACAATTGATAGTTGTTTGGTGATGATTATGTCAAATAGTCATTCAAGGCAACTGATAAACATTCTGTCGATTTAATTTGATAAGTCATTACTTTTTTAGTTGGGTGTTGTGTTTGTTGGAATGTTTAATCGTATGGTAAACAGAATGATGAATAGATTTCACTTCTGTATTTCTCGCCTTTCTTAACATGATAATAATTTCTTACTAATATTGTTGTACTGTTTTTCAGATATAAACGAAGAGTTGAAGAAGCTGTCACGTGGTGATCACAGTATTTTCAGTGAACCAAGACAGAAACGTTTTTCATCTTTATTGGATTTTCTAAAGGGCATCTTTGGAAAATAAATATATTCTGAATGATAACATAAATGTTGTCTTCTTACTTCTCTAATCATCATTGCGAATGTATTTTGTTGAGTAAATCTATGCATCACAACCACTGGATTCGGATAACATTCTTCTGGAATGTTGTTCATCTGGAAAATGTTACAGAATCACAGCCGATTAGTCAATTCGTCTAGTTTTCATAACTGCTTAGATGTGAACTCGGCTGTTCCTGAACCTTACTTTTGGCTTCCTCGCCCTTTAGTTCAATTCTAATGGGTCTACTTTGTGTAGTTTTTGTGAGTCCAGTGATGCGCAGGCAAGCGCGTGCTCGTATTACAGCATGTTCACAGTCTACACATGTATTCCGGAACCAGCGATAGTCTTCTGTCGAGCCTGTTCAACGATGACTGATGGCAATGTGGTCTATTTTTGTCCATCGTTGGTTTGTAGCAGGTGGTCGCCATGTTAAACTATGTCTCTCCCTATGCTTAAAATTTGTGTTTGCTAATAATAAATGATTGTCTGAGCAAAGTTACAACAGACGATCACTATTATCTGTTCGCTAAGCCAGAATACAGAAATACCCACGTCAATGTCTTTCTGTTTGGTTTAGGCTACCTAATTGGACATTAAAGTCACCTGCAATGAGTAGCATGTCCGAGCGTTTAGCTTTTTGAAGAAGTTCAGGGGCTTTCTGTTAAAGTCATCTTTCACTTCATCCAGACAGCAGTCTATGGGAGCGTAGGTAGAAACGACGAAAAGGCAACAACGTGTGTCTCTATTCTTTCGAGTTCTTACAGAGCCATTTAGCCAAACACCACATTGGCGACTGTTAACAGGGACCCACTCTAATAGTGCTTGTTCTGTTCTCGTACTCAATGCTAAACCTACACTCGTCAATCCACAAGAACTAACTATCGGGTAACTAGGTAAACGGAGAAGGCATCACATTGGCTCTCCGTTATGGCGAGTTAAGGTCAAGTGAATGACCACACTAGGACCCTGTATGCGTGTTTCGGAGAAACAGCATACATCAACGAGATGAGATTCTAAGGTTTAAGCGAAGGAGGACTGATGACCGATTTGACTTAGGGTGCGTACGTTGAAAACTCCAATGTGTATTTTGGAGTGACGTTTCAGTATATCAAGGACAGCCTTTTGCGCACTAAAACCGTTGGCTATGATGACACTTGAAGGGGAAGCCGAAAGAGGAAGTTTAGTGTTGAAAGTCGAGGTAGGAGAAATAATAGGAAGTGAAGAAGGGGATTGATTGGTCTTGAGTGCTGTTACAGGTACGAGGGTGGTTATCACTTTCCGGTTACTCACACCGCAGATGGGTTGTCCTAGAGGTAACTGAAAAGGAAATTGGATTATAAGTGTTCTCAGTGACCTGAGAGCGTGACCGCAGTGCCCAAGGGGTAACTGCTTGAGGTTGGTCACACACGACCTTTTTGTGGGTAGTTTTTGTGTTAACTCCGTACTTGTTGGGACCTTACATCTGGTGATGGATATCCGTCGCATAAGGCGAGATGTGCATTTTTGAGGTCGTCGAGCCTTTCTAGCCCCACCCCTCCTTGTGGGAAGGCAGTATCGCTGTTATGCTGGTCGTCTGAAGGAAACACCTTACTGACGTCACACCTCTGTACAGTCAGCAGTACGACTTCGTCTTCGGACCTTGGGTTTGATGCCTTTAGTCTTACCGCTCTTCAACCGACCTGTCTGGCATGGTAGGACCTTGGAGAATGATTGTTCCAGTCAGTGTAGCTCGATTGGTTCATCACGATAGGCAAGCCCGACCACCACGTCAGGGTATCAGCAACGGTCGTTTAAAGAATGACAAACGCATGCATTGGCAGCCGACGCTATTCAAAGTGAGAAAATTTTCTATGGGTCGTGTTTTCCAGAACACATATGTGAGGCAGTTCACTTGCTTCCAGAGCCTACCATAATTATCCCTATCAGTACACTGTCGCGTGTTCGAAGAATGACTGTTACATTATTGACAGTTATCATCAACCTTCGTTTGAAGAGCGACTGAAACTCACTTTTGGTTCTCCGGTATCAGCTTATGACTTCAAGATATTTCATGCTGATATTTTGTGTATTGAGTAACAACCTAGGTTGTGACAGGTTTTATTTTTTCGTTCCACCTTTATTCAACTAACTCCGCTGTCAATATTAGAGTTAAGATGTTTTTGTCCTCTCTGGCTAAAAAGGCATGTGACCAAATGTATTCCCAAATAGTATTGGCCAGAAAGATGCCAGTTAACCTGAAATGTTTCTTTCAACTCATAACTTGAAAGATTGTGGCAAACTATGATGCTAGAATCATCAAAACATCTGATGTCAAACAATGGATTGACCAGTGTATTTCACATATCTCCACTGCCTTTCTCAATACATTTACTTCAGGCACATATCCATGGGTCACAGGTCGCCGTTCTAGTAACAATCGAAGTTGTTCCCGACGTCGTTATTACAGAAACTGCAGTTGTTCAGACCAAGTTGGTCATCATGTTGAAACCCTACGATCTCAAATGGACACGAAATGATCAATGGAATTTACGCATGATAGAATGAAGAGGAACAAGTTAAAAGTGTATACGTGGAGGGATTTTCGTAGACAAAATCTTCAAAATGTTTCTTATAAATAATACATGACTATTGAAACCGCAAAAATCAAAAGGACTTCACTTGATAAGTTTAGTCAAGTTTTACCACATTCTCCAAACAACTCAGATGTAAACTTAACTGTTTTTTTCCACCATAAATAAAAATTCAAGATGCTTAATATGTGACTTGCGAATACTTAATAAAGACGAATATTCACTTTTACACTTGATGTCAAACTAAACATTGCAGTGTCAATAAATTTGTGACGGAAGGATTTTAATAAAATACCGTTCTCAGACCAAATACCACATAAACCATTCCTATGAAATCTTGTGTTATGGGTTCTGATCGTGTAAACAACATTGAGTTTTTTCGAGATGGTAAATAATGCCCTGTATTGGTAAATATATCCTCAAAACCAATGGCTCTGTAAGTCTTTGATGCTGACTTCATTAGTTTTAGTTTACTCACCTAGCTGAAGGCACTCGGTCACGCATCCGCACCAGATAACGAGTGGGTACTTTGTGCTTCACTTCTCTTAACACTGGTAGCCAGCTTGAATCAGTCACTTCTCGATATATCTACAGTCCATCAAATGCATCATGGAAACTCTGCGCATCTGGATTCTGATTTCATTAGGTTGGAACGTTTCGACTATGAAAGATGTTATTGGTTGAGGTGTTGTCGAAATCCAGATACATGTGGCATCCTCATCTCCATAAGGACTGAGAATTAGAGAGAATACCGTATTTACAACCTCCTAATGTATATATTTAACCTCGTAGTGTCAGATGCACAAAAATGTGATTATAGTGAATCGTTAATCAACTAGTGGATGCAAGTTGTTATCACGTGTTACGAATTGCGATTTATATTATAATCAGGCAGCTCCGATTCGTTAATGCTACAAATTCCTGATAATTTCGAATCACGTCATTCAACGACACCTATTTCCCACTAACGCATCTTCAATCGACACTTACTAGTTATTCATCATATGTCCTGGATATCGTCATAAAGCATTGCCATAACTTGACAATCGTATAATATGATTAATAAACTTGCTGAATATATTAACAAAATCGGTCGACAAATTGACAATAAATAGTGTGGTTTTCTCGCGGATATCTTTACCTGTGACAAACGATTTCATTATGTTTCTCTATCATATGCCAAATTAATTGTTAGCTTAGCGACACAATAATGCATGCAACTCATTAAAATAACCTGCAGAATATTGAATGTATTCTTACGAAAATATTATACCGGTTAAAAACTGTTAAATCGAATATTATCATTCTCACTGTGTTGTGAATGCATTTGTTTTGATGAAATTTTGAACGTATTCGTTTATATCTATGACTCCGGATATTTTAGTCTAATGTAGATTAAGACGTTGACCCGTTAGGCTGACTGGCTTAATCTTGAAGCTAGTATGCGTGAGTTCGAAGTGGGGGTAGAGAGACGAAAACTATTCTGTTCCTGATTGGCTGGCAAGCACGAGAGAGAGAGAAGACAAAGACAGCTGGAACACTAATCACTTTATTCCAACCCCGATCTAGCACTGGAATTCCCAATTCCGATTAGGGTGAAAAGATACATGAATAAATAGATGAATAACCTGACCACAACTTACAATAATAAGAAAAATACAATTGTGTCCAAAACTGGGGGATTGTAGTAGAAAATTGAGTACAAAAGGTTACGTCTAAATTACAATAGCTTTAGAACAGAAAATGCTATGGCAGTGAATTATACATCAAAAGAAAGCTCATGATCTGTAGAATAGACTAGTGGCAAAAGTAAATGTTACAGTTTTACAAGCTTTGAATTAAATGAATTAACGTCCCAAAAATAGTTTCCGTAATTTTTTAAGGCTTCTTGTTTCACGGTTCACATCAGGTGATGCTATGAAAGTTTCAATAAAGTGCAAGAAGATAATCAATATGTATGAGTCGTGTATATACATAGTGAAGGTACGAAACGAGTCTGATAAGTTGAATTCAGCGTAACACAAATTATTGTCTAAATCCAAAGCTTCGTAATCTTAAGAATAATATTTATTTAGAAGGAAAAGAGAGAGAGAGAAAAGTAATGATTCATCTATTTATCCATCCATCGATCAACCACAAATAACATACAGTCTTCACTGAATCAAATGTCACAGATAATGAAGAATTTAATTTTATCCAGTTCAGTTGCTGAACATTTCAAACCTTTGAATGCATAGAACAGTCGCATGGAAATCGAGTCACAGAGATGATCGTGAACAATTCAGTGAATATAGTAAGGAAACCTTTGGCTGATAAGTTATAATGATATTGATCTATGGCTCCGGATATTTTCGTTCCACTCTGTCTTTGCTTTGGTATTCTGTAGGTATTCACTCTGGAAACTTAAATGTTGAAGATCAATGTTTTTGAGTCGATTTCTTGTAATTTGCGAATAGACTTCGATAACTGAATTGGAGTTTGGTTGTATATTGTTATTTAGGATAATAAGTTACGAGTTTATTGGTCGACATTGATTCAATAACAGACGAGAGAACAACTTGGACGCAACAATTCAACACTACAGAAAAGACTTCGGAGACATAGTTGACAAATCAATTTCAAAATCATAAAAATCGTCAAATTTTTCCATCCAATCAGAACTAATTGTTTTCGTGGATTTCGACTAATCAGACAGTGCAAACATGACAACTGTCTACATACAACTAAATAGTTATTTGTTGGAGAACGCGTGGCTCAGCACAAGCTGGAGACATATTACGATAATATTTGAACAAATCACCACATCTTTATTAAAAGTTGTCAAACAGTCAGAATAAACCGCTGACGAAACAGAAACTTTGGTGGAACAACGTGTGAATTATCAGTGCACATTTTATAAATACAACATCATCATCACCATGTAACTAAGTTTAACAATTTCCAAGTGAACGACAGTCGCGATGAATGCTGTCCGAATACGGTGGATGTGATACACAGATTTACTCAACAAAAGCAAGATCAGCCTTCAGCCTCTCCTTTTCAGCATCATCAAACGTCAGAAAACAATTGACATCCGAGAAGTTGACGAAAATCAACACAGTGAATGTAGCAAGGAACGTGAGGTGCATCTGAATTGAGGAAGGATAGTGTGAGGTTGTTAGTTAGTCAGTCATTCACATGTAAAGAATCACACTTACCGTGTGTAGTTTGAGTCAGATGAATGTTGTTTTGAGTAGAGCTAATTGATGTTGAGACTGAGTGTGTTTGCCTATTTATACAATACATGAGTGTGCATTGAACACTTGAACTTGAATGTGCAGTTTGTGAGGAGTGATGACGACAGTTGAAGTGAAGTGGTGTGTTGCGATGTGATTGTGTTTAGAGTGGAGTGAAGTGGTGTTGTGTTGTGCTGTGTTGTGTGATGTGAATGACTTGATAATGGGATTGACCTGACTGATTGTGAATTAGTGTGAAGAGTTGATGCGTTGAATGAATGGTTGATTTTTGCTAGTGTTATCCAATATAATGATTGTATTGGTTGATAGTGTGAATTTTGTTGAATATTGATGAGTGATGTGAATCATGAGAGCATTGTTAGGAAATAGTACTTGTCCAGATTTTTTTTTACAATATGTTTATCTGTTTATGGATTAGCTGACTACTTGTCATTTGTGTGACAACAGTTCAAAGGAAATTTCAGATAGTTGTAATCACGAGTCAATTGAAGCTTGAACACCATGGAAAACCTGGAAGCTCTGTACGGCCGTTTCGTCCTATTGTTGGACTTTTCATCTTTGGGCATCTACGATCCCGCCTCTTGAGATTCGAGATCAGAAGTCATCCGCGTTAGAGCAGTTCAAACGAAATTGAATTGTGCTTGAAATTCATTCTGATAGCATGATATTATTCGACAAATTATGGATTGTTCAGAGGTAGTGTTTCAACAATCACATCAATCGTATTGATATTATTCGGTCTGTTTTTACTCACTTTCCATAATGCCTTACTTTTGAAACGTGCATAATCAATTGCTTGATGAAATCGCATGACAAAATATGGGGTGGGTTGAATATCTCACAAAGAGCATGAGGTGTTGATCATTTTACAACAAAATTGATGCACCATATTTTTAAACTCATAGGCAATAGAATAAGGATGTGTACAACACTTCCATGTCGGTCACATCGTATCAGGCGGAAACTCAATCGTATAAGGTCGTTGTTATCCGTGGTGTTTCAAAGAAAGGGAGAGGTGTAGTATCGTGGCGAAGACATAAGTACAGATATCTGCCGGGACCTATTAATGGACTATTATTGTATATATATTCTTATTTTGTAACTATTCAGTTACTAAATTTAATGTATATATATTCATCTTATTATAAGCTTCATTTTGACTTATGGAGTATTATTATACGAACTACTGCCTCTAAATTATACTCTATTTATTGATTACTGTCTTCCACGTTCACAGCCACGTTTGGCTTGATCTTGTGCAAATATTATTTTCTATTTTATGGTGTGATGCTGTCTGTCTGTCTGTCTAGTATGCTTGAAATAAATGATTCGCATAGCAGAAGCTGCAATTAGTGTTCAGGACTCAATTGGAAGGACTAGACGGACAAGGGATCAATAAGGATGCTAGAATGCTCATATTAGTTGAACGTCATTGATTAGGCACAGTGTTTAGATTAGGAATGTCGTATTTCGACTAATAGATAATTCACGTGATAAAAAGCCGGACATAAAATCATAACAGAAGTTTCATAAAATGATTCGACAAAATGATCAGAGAGTTGGAGACTTTATACTTGAACTGCAGGAACATTGTGCGAAGTGCGATTTCGGTCACCAATTGGAAACTCAATTTTATGACCGGTCGCCATCTGTTATAAACATTTTGAATTTAGAACAGGAATTAATTCAGACGACATAATGTTCGTTTCAAGACATAAAAAACAGAATGTAATAACTATGAGGAAGTGAATGAGTTTGATTTTCAGTCAGTGAATATGTCGAATCTTTTGTTTAGTCATCGTAATGAACTACACTCTCAGAGTGACTGAAGATCGTGTTTGTTCACTAATGGTCCCTATTCTCGTGGAAATATGAAGAGTGATTAGACAGAGGACTGCAAGGCAGGTCACGAAGGTGAGATTTTGGTAAATATCTGTCTTGTGGCGAATTTCATTCACGTAGTGCATGTGTATATCGTCATGCTAAATGTTGCAAATGTGGTGAAACTAGACACGTGCAGTTAGTTTTCACAAATACTGTTCACTTGGTTGCAAGCAATAATGAAATTTCAAATTCGGGTTCTAACAATTTGAGTAATTCTAATAGTCACGTATTATCTGTAAGAAACATTTTGAAGATTTTGTCTACAAAAATCTCTCCACGAATACACTTTTAACTTGTCCCTCTTCATTCTATCATGCGTTAATTTCATTGATCATTTCGTGTCCATTTGAGATCGTACCAATTGTGTTTTACTGTAGATTTTGTTTTCCTTACGCCTTCACTGAGCTTGCATATTTTTCCTGAACAACAATTATGTTGTTTCAGTTCATACTTTGTCTTGACGACAGCCATGTTGATTCGTCTGCCTTCTTTGATTGTGCTGCTTGAATTAACTGGAATTGTACATTTTGGATTGTGTATTGGAGCACTCTTCCAGAATTGGAAACACTGTGTTATAACGCAGCCAAACATCATCTTTCGGATGAATCTGTACGTGATCTTTGCGAAGAGGATAGAATAACGATTATTTGTTGCACATGATTTGATTAGGGATTGAACAATTATTGGTTGAATAACTGGTTGATGATATTTGCATGTAACGATCATCTCACCGATCATTCGATAACGGTTCTCGGAATCAGTGAAACTGATTGCACCTAAGCTAGACAGAAAAGGATAGATTCGAGAGAGACGCTGCCCCACTCCAGTCACGAAAAGAAAAATGCTCTGCACAATCAAGGGGTTGCCCCAAAGCTGTTCAAACTATCACGGAATGCACATATACGATGGTAATCTCATGTACCCAGAATCATCAAAGCATTCTTCAAAGCAAATTGAAGGGAATTACAACGAATGTTATGCTCTCATCAGAGATAGAGATGGAGACGTTAAAGACCGATTTTACAGAAGGCTAATGTCGGCCATAAAGAAGTGCCCAGGGAAGGACCCGACCATCCTGTGGGGAGACCTAGACACTGAAGTCGCTATGGACAACACCGGAAACGAAAATATCATGTGACGACATGGACTGACTGAAAGAAGAGAACGATAATGGCGAGAGATTTGTAAATTTATGGACATCAATTAAACGGTTATAAGCGGCGCAATATTCAACCACAGATGCATACACAATGCTACATGGATATCACCGGATTACACTACGGTGAATCAGATAAATCATAATCGCATCAACAAAAGTTTCACAAGGTCGATGGAAGATGTGAGAGCCAAAAGAGGATCCGATATAGATGCTGACAAATACATCTAATTCAAGATGGATCTCAACAACGAGTTCCCAGCCCCACAATAACTACTGAAATAAGGTGAAATTTCCATGGATGATAATTGAAAAGAAATCAAAGAAGCACTAACGTCAAGGTATCAGGAGTTGCCGGGTCGCAAGAAGCATTATCATATAGAGTGCATCTCTATCAAAACCCTGGGAAAGATTCAATGAAAAAAAAGACAAGATGATAGCAATCAACAAAAGCCGAACAAAAAGAGAGAAAGTCATGGTGCAAGCTGAATACAGCAGAGCAAACATTCAAGTGATGAAGGTGACAAGCAGAGATATGTGGAAAACCTAGCAGCGGCTTCGGAAAAGGCTCAAGAGAAGGAAATATGAAACGACAATATGTGACACAAAGAGGAAATGTGCAGGGAAGATTGATCAACCAGATAGATAAGTCAAGGACGAAGAAGCTAAACCAAGCACTGAGATTCAAGAACTGAGGATCAGATATAAATAATACTTTCAGGAACTCTTGAATAGTCCATCTAGAGGCACAACTTTGAAATCAACAGGTCGGATTCCGTAAATATTGGTCGTGCACAGACCTAATTGCGGCACTACGGATGATCATCAAATAATCAATCGAATGAATCTCATCACCAGATATCAGCTTCCTTTACTATGAGAAGATTATTGACAGAGTGGATCGGAAATCCTTATGGCAAACACCCAGTGTAACAGAAGCATCTTCAACAGTAAGCCTCAACATACATGAGGGAAGAATCGAGATCAACAACATCCCAAATACACGTGATGGAGAAGCTAAGGAATGGGTTTTAAATGTCACATACTTGTGCAGCACTATCGATGAACAAGAAGGGTAGGACGCAGACTTGAATACAAGAATTGGCTAACTAAGGATAGCATTCCTACAGTTGAAGAACATATGGAACTCAAAACAAATATCAACCAATATCAAAAACAGAAGTTTCAACACGAACATCAAGACAGTTCTAGGGCTTGACTCTTTATGGATGAGGAGACTCAAACTTAACTTTATCTTCTTTTTCAAAATACTTAACAAACTCTCCTTCACATCCAGTCAGGAGATTCAATATGCTAAGGCCTCACATTACGACATTCGTAACTCCTTGTCTTTAGCGAAACAAACATATTCTAGATCTTCTCTCTATATGAATTACTTTACCTGTAAGTTTTCTAGACTCTGGAATAATTTACCCCAAAATATCCGTATGTTAAACTCTCTCCCATTGTTTGTTCGCTCAATTAATGCTTTTTGCTCCTCTGAAAATGCATTAAATGCTCTAGCGCCTGCAAGTGTATCTTACTCCACAAGTGAGATTATAGGAACTTTAAATGTTTAACCTCTTACTTGCTATCATTGTTTTGTTGTTCCGTGCTCTTTGCTTTAATCTTACTTTCTCTAGTTGTAGATAATTAATAATAACTCGCTCTGGCACTGGAAACAACCGTACAGAACAATGTTGATCAATCATCAGCCTATCCACTTAATAAAAAAATGACAAGTTCCCTGGTGTTGCATCGGCTTGCCGTGATATATGCCATATTTAAACTATTTATCAATTACTAAACCAGCAAACATAAAACTTTCTTATATTTCATGTTTGTTCTCTACATTAAATGTTGATTTTTATAACAATCTGATCATGCCTGTAAACTGGTGTGAATTCTGTAAATATTATTTTCACAATATATTATTATTATTATTATTTGGAGGTGATACTCGAGGAACTATGACAACCATTATCCAAAAAGTACAAGTATTTGCGAACGAATATCTTCATAAGATACTGAATGTCCGTTAGCCAGATAGCATCATCAACAAACTAATGTGTTAGAGAACAAGTCAACTTCCATATGAAGAGGAATTTAGGAAAAGTCAATGAAAGCAGATGAAACATACTTCACGTAAATCATCAAACTGAATCACGAAGCAAGTGTGAACTCTAAATTCTGGAGGGAAACAGAAAGGAGGAAGACCGAAGAACACACTGCCTCAAGAGTCCTAAGCAAACAAAATCAAAAGGATGAATAGCAACTGAAAACAAGTGGAAAGGATTGTCCAGGAGAGAGTTGAATGAAGAATACTAATGGGCGACCAATGCCCCTAGACGAGTTGTAACAGGCGCAAGTAGGTAAGTCAGCAAACAGTCCTTATCTTCAACTTCGATTAACTCACTTCATATTCAAAAACAATTTCATCTGTCCGGTGACATTTACTACGATTTTCTTGTTGACGCTGGAAGTAACACATCTATCATTTCAGTTGGAAAGTTAAAGTCATTAAATCGTAGCATCATAATTATGCCTACCACGGTTTCCATTTCAAGCATGACTGGTCATAAACTTTCTATTTTTGGATTTTGTAATCTGTTAGTCGGAGACGACAAATATCCAATTATAAATCATGAACTCCTCTTCACTGATTGTGGACAGTTTATAACAGGTCTAGAAAATTTTATAATGCATCAGTGACAGCTTTTCCTATCGGCCACTGGAAATGGTTCTAATGATGTGAATAATAACTTGCTAAGTAGAGAGTCGAAGAGCGAAATGTTACTCATGACTCAAAAGTCCCCACATTCTCATGTGCAAACAAGAAGTGTGTAAAGCTTTCAAGTCAAACGTCGATCCTACCACTGTAGCAAATTTAAAAGACTCGGAGAGAAGAGCAGATAATGCCCCTCAGTGCAGAGTTGCTAGACTGTACTCAAACGAAACAACAATTAAATCGCTTAAACAAAATGTCATCGTAGAAGAACTCCGTTTCCACAATCTATGGAGGGTCTACTAAAACAGGTCGATAAATATGTAGTTCACATGCAAGCCAGTCACAATAACCCACTACGTTACAAGAAAACAGGAGAGATTGTTCATAATTCGGTTGTTAATTCTAATACTAGTGAGTATTTTCTAGATCATACAGAGTTTACACGCAACACACAGTCGGACGGTCACATGATAAATCTTGGGAGAAGAGGGACACTTGACTACAGAAATTGAGATCGAAACTCGAGCAGTGGAGCATGCGGTATTTGTACGAACTAATTATTGTTTTGTGTTTAGATCCTAGTTGATTTTGAATTCTTAATACATTACGTTCGGTTGTGTTCACCTTGATCTGTCTGGCTTAGATTTCACTATTTCTGGAATACCTAGTTGGCACATGAATTTGAATACTTCAAATCATCATAAGTAGTCAGTCTAGTGTTTTCGGTTCAAGTCACAATCTCATGTGGTTTCCTTCATCAACTGACATCAACTACGATTTATGAGGATGAGGTTGTGTACTAAATGTTAATCAACGGTCATGAATACGGCCCACAAACTGATGTCGACTTTGTCACCACCAACTGACGTCAGTTTTATTGCAATTTCGCTTTGTTTACTACTCGTGTTAGGAGAATTGAAGAACTCATCGTTAAGATTGAAATTTAGGAGATACAGTCAAAGAATGTCGTCCAACTATACAAAACACCATCAACGACCAATTGAGTCACGTTCAATACTTTCGCACCAAATATGCACCAGAAGCAAGTACTTCTTGTAATTTCGCATAAGCGAAACTCAATTTCGCTGTTTGCTAGCACAAATGGATTTTTTGATTGGTTCAAGCATTTGAGGGACCAATTATTACTACTTTTACTAAGTTACTGATGATATACAAGATAAGCTTCACTACAATTTCACCATCATGCAATATCTTTGAGGTGCAACATTTGTAATGATAAAATCAATGAAAGCCGTAGGAGTAGAATGTTTAAACCAAACCAACATCGTTTTCAACTCTTAACTGCAACTATGAATATGAACCAGAGATAACAACGTTATATTAAATGTTGAGCTATTCCATAAACACCTATATGTGAACTCACGTTCATGACGAAGTGATGGTGTTATACAATGCAAAATGCGTTCAAGTATCACTCCATTACAATGCTCTCATGATTCACATCACTCATCAATATTCAACAAAATTCACACTATCAACCAATACAATCATTATATTGGATAACACTAGCAAAAATCAACCATTCATTCAACGCATCAACTCTTCACACTAATTCACAATCAGTCAGGTCAATCCCATTATCAAGTCATTCACATCACACAACACAGCACAACAAAACACCACTTCACTCCACTCTAAACACAATCACATCGCAACACACCACTTCACTTCAACTGTCGTCATCACTCCTCACAAACTGCACATTCAAGTTCAAGTGTTCAATGCACACTCATGTATTGTATAAATAGGCAAACACACTCAGTCTCAACATCAATTAGCTCTACTCAAAACAACATTCATCTGACTCAAACTACACACGGTAAGTGTGATTCTTTACATGTGAATGACTGACTAACTAACACTCCCACACTATTCATCCTCAATTCAGATGCACCTCACGTTCATTGCGACATTTACTGTGTTGATTTTCGTCAACTTCTCGGATGTCAATTGTTTTCTGACGTTTGATGATGCTGAAAAGGAGAGGTTGAAGGATGATCTTGCTAAAGGTGATGTCGTGTTTTGCATTTGATATTTGTGTTATTCACTGTGTTTTCGTGAACTTACACCACGTTGTAGATGGTTGTGTATGTTGTAGTGGGACTGTCTCTCGTCACCTGTTTCGGATTGATCGTATGTTGTGTCAATTACATTGTTTACTCACCGTGTCGACAATCACATACAGCACATTTCCGTCCTCGTACAACATAACATCTGAGTGGATGAAACCAATGTAAATGTGACCCAGTTTATCTACATATATGAGTGTGATTTGAGTGAACAAATGTTTTCTTTTCACTCATTCAGATAGTCATCATCATCGTTCGATCATAACACCAACATGTGGTTTGACATCTGAATGTGGGAGATCACAACCAAGTGAATTTTGTCGAATGACTTAAGATCGTATACTTGTACATTGTGCTCTGTATATCATATAATTGTCGACCAATCGTATGTCGGGGAGAGTAATTCACTAAGTGGTAGTTATTATCAGGAGACTGTGTCAGTATGCGAATCAGAGTGGGAAGCGTGAGTGTCAGCTCATGTGTATGTGTAACAATTGATAGTTGTTTGGTGATGATTATGTCAAATAGTCATTCAAGGCAACTGATAAACATTCTGTCGATTTAATTTGATAAGTCATTACTTTTTTAGTTGGGTGTTGTGTTTGTTGGAATGTTTAATCGTATGGTAAACAGAATGATGAATAGATTTCACTTCTGTATTTCTCGCCTTTCTTAACATGATAATAATTTCTTACTAATATTGTTGTACTGTTTTTCAGAGATAAACGAAGAGTTGAAGAAGCTGTCACGTGGTGATCACAGTATTTTCAGTGAACCAAGACAGAAACGTTTTTCATCTTTATTGGATTTTCTAAAGGGCATCTTTGGAAAATAAATATATTCTGAATGATAACATAAATGTTGTCTTCTTACTTCTCTAATCATCATTGCGAATGTATTTTGTTGAGTAAATCTATGCATCACAACCACTGGATTCGGATAACATTCTTCTGGAATGTTGTTCATCTGGAAAATGTTAAGCTTAGTTAAAGGGTGATGATGTTGTATTTCACAAACTGTGCAATAATAATTCACATTTTGTTCTACTGAAATGACATTGAATCGACTGTAGTTTCTTTCTGTTTCTCCAGAGGTATATTCTGACTGTTTGAAAACTGTCAATGAAGATGTGATGATGTGTTCAGTTATCAACGAAATATGTCCTCCGTTTGTACTGAGCCACGTGTTGTCTAACAAATAATTATTTATTTGTATGTAAACCGTTTTCACGTTTGCATTGTCTGATTAGTCGAAATCCACGAAAACAATTAGTTCTGATTGGATGGAAAAATTTGACGATTTTTATGATTTTGAAATTGATTTGTCAACTATGTCTCCGAAGTCTTTTCTGTAGTGTTGAATTGTTGCGTCCAAGTTGTTCTCTCGTCTGTTATTGAATCAATGTCGACCAATAAACTCGTAACTTATTATCCTAAATAACAATATACAACCAAACTCCAATTCAGTTATCGAAGTCTATTCGCAAATTACAAGAAATCGACTCAAAAACATTGATCTTCAACATTTAAGTTTCCAGAGTGAATACCTACAGAATACCAAAGCAAAGACAGAGTGGAACGAAAATCTCCGGAGCCATAGATTTAAACGAATACGTTCAAAATTTCAGTAAAGCAAATGCATTCAAATTACAATGAGAATGAGAATATTTAAAACAACAGATTTGAACCGGTAAAATATTTTCTATTCTCCTGTAAGAAAATAATAAATATTCGTCAGTTACCTGATGTCGATGCTCAATGAGTTGAAGTCACTGTACTATTGTGATTATTGTCCAGGTACCAAATTCCAAAGTAGTTCATATGAATAGTTTAGACATATTGTACAGTAAATGGAAAATGCAGTCAAATGTTTGATAATGATCGTAAAATAAATATTGACGAAATAGATTATCGATTGTCAATATCATTATAACTTATCAGCCAAAGGTTTCCTTACTATATTCACTGAATTGTTCACGATCATCTCTGTGACTCGATTTCCATGCGACTGTTCTATGCATTCAAAGGTTTGAAATGTTCAGCAACTGAACTGGATAAAATTAAATTCTTCATTATCTGTGACATTTGATTCAGTGAAGACTGTATGTTATTTGTGGTTGATCGTTGGATGGATAAATAGATGAATTGTTCTGTTTCATTTGGACTCCAATTATCATTGGAACAACATCATGATAAACAAACAAGCCTATTTTTTGCATAAAATCATGAAGTGAGAAATTCATTTATATTTCAACAATCCTGTGTAACAACCCTTATTCAAGTCTTTGTGTGAGATTGAATGTGAAATATCTTCCTGTTTTCATTCTATCTGATAGTTATCTTTTACTTCAAGTTAATTGAGAAGTTTCAAAAAATCTTG
Organism: Schistosoma rodhaini; assembly: GCA_944470415.2. NCBI lineage: Eukaryota > Metazoa > Platyhelminthes > Trematoda > Strigeidida > Schistosomatidae > Schistosoma > Schistosoma rodhaini. The sequence goes on from OX104036.1 coordinate 81,550,748, forward strand.
AAGTTAGTAGTATTTTTCTGAAAATGAACCAAGTGATTTATTAGTCTTCATCTATTTCAGTGGATGGAACAAAATCAAGAAGAATGAGAATATTTGTGTGAACTGAATTCAGACAATTTATGCTTAGTATCTGTATAGTGAGGAATAATAATTCAGAACTGAACGGTTGCATGCTTGTAATTAATTTAACTAGCCTGGGGTTCACGGAAGTATGAGAGCTCAAGAAGTTATCTTGTGCTCGTTTAATTCGTAGGTTGTTCACAGGGAGATATTATTGGAACTGCATTTGTAAACCATTCAAAGTAAATTTTGTCTACTCGAAGTTTGAAAACACTAAGTGCGTGATACTCAAATCATTATCAAACAACATATGATTGATATGGAATTATGTATGGGTAGTTACAGTGTTCAATAACCTGTTGATGTGACTTCGATACGATTGTGTAGTGATGTCAACAAAATATACAGACAGGAAACCGTTGTTTGTAATTGTAATTTGCGTTGAAGAGGAACTGAATAAAATGAGTGAAATTCGATGATACACTCGTTGCTACTGACAGGCAATAAAATAATCGGAGAAGTGAGGTAGATCGAAGGAGATAAACATGCCAACTCGCTATACTACACATCACAATCGTGTGACAAAGAGACTGGAAGTGGATAATGTAATAAGACGTGTACTTTTGCATATATACATATAAATATCCGTTGCTAATATCATATGAAAAACTATACATAAACCACTCAGGCATAATGAAGTAGTCCTACTCTGAATTGTGGTGTTTGTATGAATTAATGATTCCTTTGAATTTGATGACTGTCTGATTTTGATTTCTCAAAATGCGATGCGTTCGTTCCTGCTCATCTAATACTCCTTGGATAAATTGCGTTATTTCTGGGATTCCTTGTTTGTTATATATGGCAAGACTCACACTCATCTCCATATCGTATTGTCAAAATTATTAGATGTGGTGAGATTGAAAACATTTCGTCAGTTTGCTACACTACTATTTATTTCGCTTTAAGCAATGCTAATTTTTGTAATTTTGATCATATGAAATTGAATGTTTTTAGTAAAGACCTATCTTTCTCCATGACTTCGAAAAATAGTAAACATTCATCTAGCAGTCCAGAATGAAATGAAACTCTGAATCATTTTGAGACAAAAGCTTCTAGTCAATCAACTTCTTATCGAATTTCTCACGTTATTGTACAAGATATGACTTGTCCTAGCGATTTACATATTTCTGATGGAATATTTTGTAAATCTGAGGAAAATATGGTAAATGAATCAATTAACGATCGAAAATCTGATGCAGTTTTGATATATGCTGATTTTTCTAATGATCTGTTATTCTGCAACGACATTTTTAACAAATTTGGAGGAGATATTTCAGAAGAATAAAATCCTGAGGATGAGCTCTATTTGGATTACAATTTGGATGATTTCATATCACCTTTTGCTTGTCCTTATTATTAAGTCACTTCCAATGAATTATCTAATCAATGTGAGAAATACGTTTTAGATGAAGCCACATCATTCATAACCTGGAAATACGAAGATCCAACAATTATTCCTTGGGAAAGGTGGTGTTGGAACGTCTATGGTTCAGACACTAGATATCTATGGTTTTAGCACACAACCTGCATAGTGATTGTACACAATTCAAGGAGCTGAATTCGGCTGTTAATTCTAATATCAATGAGTACATTCAGGATAATGCGGAGTCTGAATCCAATGCACTGCCGAACAGACACGGGAGAAGACGTACAATCGATTACAGAAACTTAGACTCCAAGTCAAGCTGTGGTAGATATAGTATTTGTAGAAAATATTAATTCCTTTGTACTTGTTGACTGCCTGATTTCTATTTCTAAATGCAATACGTTCGTTCGTGCTCATCTAATACTTCTTGGTTGAACTGCATTAATTCTGAGGTTTCTAGTTCGTAATATTAATATATAATAATATTATCATATTTCAATTACAAGAGAAAGTCAAAGTGACAATGACAAAGTTCCCACGAACTTGATGGAGCTTTAAAGGCTGTGAAAACTAGCAAAATCTATTCATAGAATAATTTCGAACTAATAATTCCTACTACTGTCCTGGCTCATTCGAGAAAATAAGCTACCACATGGTAATACAACAACCACCGATGTCAGTATTTTCCGCTCCTGAAAAAGAACAAGTAGAGAGGAAGTGAAAAATGAAAATATGTGTGTGATTAACGACTACAAAAATCCAAAGTTCAAACCGAATTCTTACAACCTTAATTCATCCAAACAACCACATGAACCTTGATAAACTTAACTGGGTGATCTACAATAACTGAAGGACGCCAATCAGGGGACATTATAAAATTTGCTAGCCTGTCGCGACGAGACTGGGAATCGGAAGACTGATCAGGAACCGCTTTTCAAAGACAGAGGCAAACAATAGCCATACTTGACCAAAACAACTTTCTCATACATTGCACGGAAGACCAAAATAAGTGACCGGTTTTCTTCACTGCAAATATGAGAAAACCCAAATATCCCAGCCGAACCAGATTTCGCGAAATCGAAAATTTATCGAAACACTTTGATGGAGTCGACTGAGGCGATATTACTGCTTGAAGTTCTACTGGTCATACCGTTAGGATTTCAACCATGGAGCCAGTATTTATGGTTCAGAAATTTGCTTTGAACGACTAGTTTGCCTGAAGCGTGATAAAATTCAACACCATATGTTGTCATTCTGTGTATACATTCTTGAGGAAATGCTGTTCTCTGTAGTGCTCCCACAAGCTCATACTTCAGCCGAGTTAAGTGATGCCATGGGTGATATTTCTTACAAATCACCCTCCATTTAAAGTCATTCCCAAGTGTTTCCATGACTTTTGTGTTGTCATACTATTCATTGAAATCGTTAGGAATAGTCGACTGAGTAAGTGTACACATCGAAACTTCGGTTTTTGCAACAGAAATGATTTTTTAAATGTGATATCTATACTAATTGATGATTCCCTTATAATTCATTTCGCGGCTAATTCGAGTCCCAAATATAATACTTCAAGTCGTGGTCATCTTATCATATCTCCTCCAAATCGGACTGTTCTGGGTATTTCGATTTAGCACACTGATCCATGTTCTGATTATTATATTATCATTTCGATGGGGTTATGTCATGGATAGTTGGATTCTGGCTGAAATAAGGAATTCTCCGAAAATTTTATGGAGCAGTTCGTTATCTAGTGTCTCAATAATAAACATTCGCAGCCTATTCTCTTAACTGGCTTTTCCAGCTAGATCAATTTAATGGTCATATGAATCTCTCATGGAATTACAACATATCCATATGCAAGGTGCGAGCTTTGAACGAAGAGGAAATTCAAAATTTCATCAGATCGTGGGACAAAATGACCAGAAAGTTAAAGACTTTACACGTGAACTATAGAAAAGTGTTGAGAAGTGCAATTTTTGAAATAGTTGAAAATTCAACTTCATGATCGGTCGATTGTTAGGATAAATAATCCGGACTTGGGAGGAGAATCAATTCAAAAGCCCTAAAGTTTATTACAGGAAATAAAAACGGTATGTATTAACTATGAGGTAATGAACGTGCCTGATTTTCAGTCAGTGAAGGATTCTGGTGGTTTGCTTAGTGATCGTGTTAAATTTTGTTCTCAAAGTCACAGAAGCTCACTTCTGGTTATTAGTGGTTCCTATTATCTTAGAAATACGACAAATGAGTCGACAAAGAAATGCAAATTTGTTTCCAAAGGTGAGCAGATGTTTGGTAAATGTTTATCATGTAGTGAAATTCATTCGTGTAATTCATTTGTCTTTCGTTATGCTAAAAGCTTCGAGTGTGCCAAGATTGGACACACTAGGTCGATGTGTAGAAAAAAAATATTTCGTCGCGAGCAATAAAACTCTTTTATTCAAATCCTACTGTTTCGTATGTTTTCGCCAACCAAATATTATAATTATTCAAGGTTTTAGTAGGTAATTTTTCACATTTGTAAGAGATGTCATTCCTCAATTAGTTCACTGGATGCTTTCATTGTTGAAACAAGCATTGCAGAGTTCATTATTTCATTTAAGCACCTTCAGTTTTTAGTAACTTACTCTGCAGTATGATATACTAAATTTCTGGTATTTTAAATTGCTGGAAGCAAACTATCGATAGGAAGATACTGTGAATTGCTGATTGCAAACAACAGTACTTCATACGTGCTTGACGTTTGATGTCAAAACCGCTAGAATATGTGCTGATTGCAGATTAGCATTGGACTTCCACTTGTTTAAGTTAACATGGGCCGTAGTTGACGCTGAAAACATTCGTGATCAACTTCATGATTCCAGAGTACTCTAGAAAGTGAATTGAAAAGATGGTTATCAACAAATTCCATCAGATCAATCATCATCTATTTCAATTATTGATACTCCTCTTGATTAATTTAAATACAATTACGTTTCATTTGGTTTCTGTTATTTTCCTGTCATATTTCAGGAATTGTTGAATAATATAGTCACTGATCTTAAAGCTGTTGAGGTTCATCGAGGTGATCGTACCACAAATGACCCTGATATCTAGAGACTTGCCGCTTTGTTGAGTCATCTACATGAAAAAAATATCACCGTAAACCGAAATAAGCGCTAAATTTGCTCATCGAATTACGAAATTGTCGCACGCCTGATTGATGGTAACGGTTTTAAACAGGATGTGAACAGCTCAAATCATTGAGGAATGCTCCAAAATCTCTCATACAACTGCGTTCACTGGTGGGCGCATATCAATGGTGTTCCAGTATTATCCCTAATATTTCTCGTCATGCTAATTGTTTATTTCAAGTGTTGATATCGAATTCATTTAAATGGGATGAAGAATAAAAGTCATGTTTACGAAGCCTATTAAAGTTTCTTTAAAGTAATGTTGTTCTTCAAACTTACTTCCCTATAGTATATTCTGTACTTATTACTCAAGCATTACCTATGGGTGTATTGACATTTCCTCCTAAAATCACGACTCTGGAAGCCGAGTATATAATTACTGAAAAGATTTATATTCAACAATTGATACGAAGAAAAAATTAACAACGGAGGACGGAGAAAAATTCATTCATTCAATCGGATGAAATGGTCATTCTTTATAACCTGCTTACACTCACCTTGAATATATTATTATATCTTTAGCCTAAACGTGTTCTTTACAAGCGCGAAAAGTTATATTGCGAATTGTTACAATACGACGAGTCAGAGTACACGATGATGTGACTTCCACGAAAGATCTTATAGAATAAGTAGTCACATCATGACAAATTTTCAATTTGAGGATTAGGTATATTACTATAATAGTACTAATAGCGAAATTGACAATGATTATTCATTAATAAGCACGACTGAAGAAAAGCAGCACTTTTATCAAGCCTCATTTTTACTTTAACTTTCTCAATCAAGTTTTACTTATGCTAACCCTTTATTTTTTTAGTCCTCTGATTATTGCTCACGTATATTATCACATTGTAATGTTGATTAGTACTCATAACTTGCTAGCTCACTCGATACTAATCACAGGTCATCTATATTAGTTTTCAGCTGTGATGATTCATTAAATATTGTCAGCTGAATTTTTTCGTCAACGCTGAATTTCAGATTGATAGTGAGCGGCAGTAGATATCAACTATCAGGTGTAACTTCTAGGTGAGCTATGAGGTCACACCATTCTCATCAAACTCGTTTAGACTGTAATCATCGATATAGATCACTTAGGTCAATGATCAAATCAACCACACTCGGCTTGTAATGGCGATCATATTTCAGGGATAATGAAACTTGAAAGCGATAGATGTATCGAAAACTATGTAAGTAGACATCTCCACTTCTTATGGACATGTGCCAATTGATACCTTTTTATGTCATGGTTTTTACTCAAATAGGTATAATAATGTTAATGGCGTTATTAATTCTAGTTTTGAAGACCGCGCGATTTACGAACAAAAAATATAATCTTTACATGATTGGCAATTTTCAAACTTATACTGTGTCCAGTTACGACACTAGTACAATTATTGATTCAAAGAAGCTTTCCCGAGCTTAAAGTGTGGTAGATTATTTTTCCTTTTGAGTTTTATTTGTATTAATAGTTGACTGAAATTTAGCCTTAGCTTACCACTCATTGTGTACTGTTTCTCATGATAAGAGGCATTCTTTAGAATATTTTAAGTTTTGATACTTTCCGATTTTATCCCTAGCATTATTATAAGTAATCAGTGGCGATTACTAACTTTCATTTCTTCTGAGCTAAGAAAAGCGTGAGACGGAGACAATCAGTGGGACGTGCAGAAATACTAAAATTTCTGACATAACACATATGGATTTAAAATACGAATCATTAGGTGGTGCCTAATATATAATATATACTATATACTACAAAGCATTAGTGACGTATGAATATTTCTCAGAACACATTATGTTTCCGAGTCCGTGCATTTATATATACATCACACCCTCTTTGCTTATCAATTATGTTGTTAGGTTACGTAAAATCTTTTACATATTCCAGAGTTTTGCAACCACATGTCATTGTGTATCATCCCCCTATCGAAAGTGTGTAACTGGTTGATGAATGCTATTTATTCTCGACATTGAAGTTGAACGTTAGACTACTCAACATCAGGCGGTCTTTGTGCATTGTGATTTGGATAGGGTCAAGTAAAGTTTCACTGGCTCTATATTCTTCTCACCTTTTGTAAATCTTAAGAAACGTATGCTAGCACCAAACATTTGGAACTCTACATTTCACTTACGAAAGTTCCCGAATGTTTGCGCGTATCCTTTACACGTTCAGCCATATCCACAAACCTGACAACACCAGGAGATCGTTTCATCCTAGGCCTTTGGTTGGGGTCATGAGTGTGAAACCGTGTTTGCAAACTAATGAGATGTCCCATATTAGGACGAGACGGCCGTTCAGTGCTTCCAAATTCTCAACAATAGTTTGAAATTGATCGGTTCGTGATGTCAATTAAAAATTAACAATTTCCAAAACCCTATACTGATAATATCCACAAACAACAATTCCACCAACACACAGACATCTTTTTATGTGGTGCATTGAGATGTGAATGGCGTGACTAAAAAACATGTGAAATGCTATCGGTCGTTCAGTGCTTCGTGTGAAACCACTGACATTATTTTACAGATTATCCCTGTGAACAAACCGAATACATATTACCATAATAAATGAACCAATCACCACATCTTTATAAACAGTTGTCAAACCGTCAGAATATACCGCTGAAGAAACAGAAAGAAACCACAGTCGTTTTGATATCAGTTCAGTAGAACAACATGTGAATTAACACTGCACATTTTTTTAAAAATTCAACATCCTCATCGCCATCTAACTAGGCTTACCATTTTCCAGATGAGCAACATTCGCAGAGAATGTTATCCGAATCCAGTGATTGCGGTGTACAAATTTACTCAACAAAATACATTCTCAATGATGATAAGAGAACTGACAAGACAACATTCATGTTATCATTCAGAATATATTTATTTTAGAATTTTTTCTGCAAGCCGTAAAACAAATTTAGTCATGTCGCGCTTTTAATTGTTTTGAATATGTTCATTAATCCATCTAAACATTTCAGAAGCCTCGCCTATCTCTCTCGGTTCACTGGAAATACTATGATCACCACGTGACAGCTTCTTCAACTCTTCGTTTATCTCTGAAAAAACAGTACAACAATAATAGTAAGAAAATATTATCATGTTAAGAAAGTTGAGAAATAGAGAGGTGGAATCTGTTCATCATTCTGTTTTCTATACGATTCAACATTCCATCAAACACAACACCAATCTGAAAAGGTAATGACTTCTCAAATTATAAAGCCACAGAATGTTTATCAGTTGCTGTGAATGACTGTTTCATGTATTCATCATCAAACAACTATCGATTGTTACACATACACATGAACTGACACTCACGCTTCCCACTCTGATTCGCATACTGACACAGTCTCCTGATAATAACTACCACTTAGTGAATTACTCTCCCCGACATACGATTGGTCGACAATTATATGATATACAGAGCACAATGTACAAGTATACGATCTTAAGTCATTCGTCCAGGGGCGTACGTTCCCAAGCATCTAAGTGCGCGTATGTAGTTGGCTCACTCCCGATCGAAATTGCAGCGGAAGTTGGAGACCTTATCGACCAGGTTCCGGAAACCTAGCCGTATGATAAATTAAAAGCGGCTTTAATTCAGCGAACACTAGTCTCAGATAAGACAAGATTGCAACAACTTTTGAATGCATGTGACCTGGGAGACAAAAGACCTTCCCAACTACTCCGACACATGAAACAACCTGCAGGCCCTTATAAACTAGACGAAGCCCTCCTCAAACAAATGTGGTTCAACCGATTACCACGCAGTGTCAGACAAATCCTAAGTGCCTCGGGGAAGTCTTCCCCTCTCGATGATTTAGCTGATATGGCGGATAAGGTAATGGAAGTCTGCCATGATAATCACTATATAAATACGATGCAACCGTATGGAGCAGCTGATGTCAGTTACTTAAACTCTATTCAAAGACAGTTATCTCAATTGACGAATCAGCTTGAGTCCCTTCAAACCACTGTAGCAACGGTTCAGGCCAAACAAGTAAGACCCCTTTTCAGACAGAGATCACGCTCTAGACCACGATCTCGTTCACCTAAACGAACTTCCGAAATTTGTTGGTATCATACTAAATTCGGCACAAAAGCACGGCGTTGTACACTCCCGTGTGCATTCCCCTCACCCACCACGGATAACCAGGGAAACGGTCTGGCCAGACAGTAACGGCGGCAGCTGCTACTGGCCAACATGTTAGCCGCCTATTTTACATCCGGGACCGTATTTCTGGCTCAGACTTTTTAGTCGATACTGGAGCAGAAATCAGCATCATCCCATTCCATCTCTCCCGCAGACAACAGACAACAAGCACTAAACTGTCCCTTATAGCGGCTAACGAATCAGTTATCAAAACTTACGGAAAACAATCTCTTATATTAGACCTCGGGCTCCGCAGAAGATTCACATGGGTATTCATAGTTGCTCAAGTCAAACGACCCATCCTCGGGGCCGATTTTCTTAGTGCGTATAACCTGTTAGTAGATATGACCAACAAGAGACTAATCGACGTAAACACACGTTTACAGGTAAAGGTTACACTCTCCAATGACAACGAGATCCATGGTGTTCGAATAATGAAACTTGTGAACAACATCTTCAACGACATTCTAACAGAATACCAGTGCATTACGAAATCACATTACCAAAAGGAAGGTAACCCACAGCTGGTGCAACACCATGTCACTATTACCGGACCACCCACTCGCGCCAGGGCGAGAAGACTCCCTCCAAACAAGTTGCAGTTCGCTAAGAGAGAATTCGAACACATGATGCAACTTCGAATAATCAGACAATCTAACAGTCCTTGGGCCTCGCCGCTGCATATGGTTCCCAAGAAAGATCAAGACTGGCGCCCATGTGGAGATTATCGCCGATTGAATAACCAGACTATCCCAGACCGGTATCCGATCCCTCATCTGCATGATTTTTCGTTAAATCTACATGGAAAACAGATTTTTTGAAAGTTAGATCTCGTCCGAGCATACAATTAAATACCGATGGCACCTGAAGATATCGAAAAAACAGCCGTTATCACACCTTTTGGCTTGTTTGAATTCTTGAGGATGCCTTTCGGACTGAAAAACGCCGCTCAAACCTTTCAGAGATTTATGGACGAAGTAACTAGAGGTTTAGATTTTGTGTTTGTCTATATCGACGATGTTTTGATCGCTAGTTCTTCCACTGAAGAACATGTTCAACACTTACACACGCTTTTTGAACGTTTCAAAAGTTATGGTGTTGTAATCAACCCTTCGAAGTGTATATTTGGCGCCTCATCTCTGGAATTCCTGGGACACCACATTGATTCTCAAGGAATTAAACCACTTGAAGATAAAGTCAAAGCCATAATCAGCTATCCAGAACCAACCTCAGTAAAATCACTACGTCGTTTCCTTGGAACATTAAATTTTTATCGACGATTTTTACCCAACTGTGCCGATGTGCTACAACCCTTAACGGATCTACTTAAAAATGATAAATCGTGTAGCAAAAAGAAGAACCAACAATTCCAGTTATCCTCTGACGGCAAAATGGCATTCGAAAAAGCGAAAAACTTGATCGCCGATGCTACTATGCTACAACACTTAAACACTGACCCCCAAACGCATCTGATCCTGTGTACGGACGCATCCCAAAAAGCTGTAGGGGCAGTGCTACAACAACGGGTTAATAACACGATTACACCAATCGCTTTTTTCTCTAAACGGTTATCACCTGCCCAAGAGCGGTACAGCACATTTGGGCGAGAACTTTTAGCTATGTACTTAGCTGTCAAACACTTCAATGTTTTACTACAGGGTCGTGACTTTACTATTATGACGAACCATAAACCCCTGTGTTTCTCATTTAATATATCATATGATAGACACTCTCCACGTGAAGCGAGACAACTCGATTATATCTCGCAATTCATCACAGACATTCAGTTTATCAAGGGCCATACCAACATTGTCGCAGACGCACTGTCTAGAAAGGATATCAATATGACGGTACTTAATCATGACATCAGACTTGAAACCTTAGCCAAATTACAAGCAGACGACGCAGAATTGAAGGTCTGTAGAGAAAAGTCTAGCTTCAATTTAAAATCGGTACCTATTCCTTTCTCAGACGCATCCATCATTTGTGACACTTCAACAGGCAATAATCGCCCTTTTGTCCCTCAGGCTTGTCGAATAAAGTTATTCCAACACTTGCATGGTTTATCACATCCGGGCATCCGAGCTACTACAAAGCTTATAACTGAACGTTTTGTTTGGCCCAAAATCAATTCAGATATTAAACGATGGACACGTGGTTGCCTTCAGTGTCAACGTAGTAAGATCCAAAAGCATACTATTAGTCCAATCGGAGAATTTCCTATTCCTGATAGACGTTTTCAGCATATCCATTTAGATTTAGTAGGACATCTACCTTCGTCAAATTCTTTTACTCACATCCTCACGACAATAGACAGATTCACTCGATGGGCCATTGCATGCCCCATCAAAGACACATCAGCTCAGACTGTAGCATCCGTTTTTCTAGACCGATGGATATCGCACTACGGGGTACCGACAACCACCACAACTGATCGTGGTCCCCAGTTCCAGTCTACCCTGTTTCAGGAATTTACAAGACTTCTGGGCGTTAATCACATCAGAACCACAGCTTACCACCCAGCAGCGAATGGCATGGTTGAAAGATTCCATCGCCAATTGAAAAGCTCACTCATGGCTCAAACTGATTCAACAAAATGGAGTGATGCCTTGCCGCTTGTTCTCCTTGGGATTCATGTCACGGTGAAGGAAGACATAGGTTGTACAACCGCGGAATTAGTCTACGGTACAACATTAACATTACCAGGCCAATTAGTAAATTGCGAGTCTACAACGATAGGAGATCCTTCCCGTTTAGCAAGCTGTTTACTACAGATGATGCGGAATATTAAACCAATACCCCCGCGACAACATAGCAACCGGGTGCAACTAAATAAAAACCTTGAAACATGTAAATTCGTTTTTGTTCGAGTAGATGCAGTAAAAAAACCTTTGAAACAACCTTATGAAGGCCCGTATAGAGTGATTAAACGTACATCAAAACACTTCGTCATCAATAGAAATGGCAACAGGAAGACTATTTCAATAGATAGAATTAAACCTGCATTCTACGAATCTATCCAAGACCAAGAAAACAGCGCTGCAGATAAACAACCACTTCCATCTTCTGTCGCAGAGCCAGAGCAGGAGGATGAATCTAACTTTAAACCTTGTTTAACCCGCTCCGGTAGATCTATTAAAAAACCCAAACGTTATGTACATTTTATGGACTAACACAATCAATCAGTTGTATGCATTACCTTGTGAAGTTACGCAATCTTCTAATAAAAAATATTTATTTTCCTTACATGTACATTTAATAATTACATTTATTAATTATCACTGATTTTGCAAATTTTTTTTAATAAGAAAAATTGCCATAGTAATAAACGAGTGAACGCAAACCAACTATTCATTAAATTCATCCATTTTTTTTTATATTTTATGAAACTATTAACAGTTTTACACATTTTATTATTATTATTATTAGCAAACCAAAGATTTTTAATGCTCGTTTTTCAGTTACATTTTGCGTAGCAAAGCCTATATTATTAACGCGTCATTTATTCATATATCCACCATTTTTTTCCGTTATTACAGTAAATACTATTTTATGTACATTTATACACAATATTTCTCAAATTTTGTTGTTCATATTGTAATCAGCGTTACCTCCGGAGACTCTGGGGGGAGCTAACTTATTATTATTAACTTATTAACTGTTAATTGTTACATAAACTATAGACATAATATTTTTGTTGCTAATTTTTGGTTATCATACATTTTGGTCCACCACAGTGGTGTATGCGCTTATCGACACGGTGAGTAAACAATGTGATTGACACAACATACGTTCAATCCGAAACGGGTGACGAGAGACAGTTCCACTACAACATACACAACCATCTACAACGTGGTGTAAATTCACGAAAACAGATAGTGAATAACACAAATATCAAATGCAAAACACGGCATCACCTTTAGCAAGATCAGCCTTCAACCTCTCCTTTTCAGCATCATCCGACGTCAGAAGACAATTGATATTTGGGAAGTCGACGAGAATCAACACAGTAAATGTCGCAATGAACGTGAGGTGCATCTGAATTGAGGATGAATAGTGTGGGAGTGTTAGTTAGTCAGTCATTCACATGTAAAGAATCACACTTACCGTGTGTAGTTTGAGTCAGATGAATGTTGTTTTGAGTAGAGTTGGTTGATGTTGAGACTGAGTGTGTTTGCCTATTTATACAATACATGAGTGTGCATTGAACACTTGAACTTGAATGTGCATTTAGTGAGAAGTGATGACGACAGTTGAGGTGAAGTGGTGTGTTGCGATGTGATTGTGTTTAGAGTGGAGTGGAGAGGAGTGAAGTGGTGTTGTGTTGTGTGATGTGAATGAGTTGATAATGGGGTTAACGTGACTGATTGTGAATTAGTGTGAAGAGTTTATGAGTTGAGTGAATGGTTGATTTTTGCTAGTGTTATCCAATATGATGATTGTATTGGTTGATAGTGTAAATTTTGTTGAGTATTGATGATGAGTGATGTGAATCATGAGAGCACTATAATGGAGTGATACTTGAACGCATTTTGCACTGTATAATATCGTCAATTCGTCATGAACGTGAGTTCACATATAGGTGTTCATGAAATAACTCAACATTTCATATAACATTGTTAACTCCGTCTCATATTTATGGTTGAACTTAAGAGTTGAAATCGATGTTGATTTGGTTTAAACATTCTATTCTTATGGCTTTGATTGAACGTATCATAATCAACGTGGCGCCTCAATGATTTTGCATGATGGTGAAAGTGCAGTGAAGTCTAATTTGTATATCATCAGTAATGTGATAAACATAATTCATTCAAAGTGAAACAAGACAAAAAAAGGTGATTGAGTAGTGTACAGTTGTGTTTTGGAGAGACGCCAATAAATATTTGATACGAACAAAATAAATTCATCTTATTTTGTTGCTGCTGCTTACAACCTACCGTGGGGTTTATATACGTATGACAGTAAAAATGAATTTCTATAAGCATGGAGTAGTAATAGGATTGATGACATAGCAAAACTTTTATCACATTCATGGAGTATCACTAGAAAACCTAACACACTAATGAGGATGTAGATAACATGCGTAATTATCCAGTGCACACGCTTCAGCATGTGCTCAGGCGTGTTCGAATGATTAGCTCCGACAGACCAAAGGCCTTCATTAAGTGAGGATATCAGGTGAATGTCACTTCACATCCAATATTTCATTAATTGTTTCTTATTCAACCAGTTATCTCCACATCTTTATTCTATTGCCTATATGTCTATAAAATATAGTGCACCTATTTCAATGCCTTCATAATTACTTTTTTTATTGTTTCTATAATCTTGAGTGTTGCTGAGATAATTCACATTTATTATCATCCCTGTTTTGAATTACACCTTGCGTGAATAGTAGGCAAACAGTGCAGTCTGAAATATCAAACATGGTGTATGGGTTGAATAAAGATATATATTTCCGGAATTCCTAGTTAGTACATTGATTCGAACGCCTGTGATCATCACGTTGGCATCGTAATGCAGTCAAATCTTGGACATTTGGGTGTACATTCAAATTCTGAAGCTTTCGAAGATTACATTGAAAACATTTGAAATCTGAAAAGATATTAAAGATGACAAGTTCACGACCTATTTTCTGACATTCATTCTGACATTCTTCAATTCTCCTAACACGAGTAGTAAATAAAGCAAAATTGCAATAAAACTGTCGTCAGTTGGTGGTGACGAACTCAACATCATTTTGTGGGCCGTATTCATGACCGTAGATTAACTCTTATTACACAATCTCAACCTCATAGATCGTAGTTGATGTCACATGGTGACAGAAACCGTATGAGATTATAACCTGAACCGAAAACACTAGACTGACTACTTATGATGATTTGAAGTATTCAAGTTCATGTGTCAACTAGGGATTCCAGAAATAGTGCAGTCTAAGCCAGACAGAAGTAGGTGAGCACAACCGCACGTAATGTATTGAGAATTCGAAACTAGGATCTAAACTCAAAACAATAATTAGTTCTTTTGAATACGACTTCCTCCACAACTTTGCAACGGTGACAGAATCGACGTCTGTCTTAAAAGCTTTTGAAATTTCTTGTCTGCACATGAGAATGAGGGGACTTTGGAGTCATGCGTAACATTTCGCTCTTCGAATCTGTTATAATGCACATCATTAGAACCATTTCCAGTGGCCGATAGGTAAAGCTGTCACTGATGCATTCTAAAATTTTCTAGAACTGTTATAGACTGTCCACAATCAGTGAAGAGGAGTTCATGATTTAGAATTGGATATTTGTCGTCTCCGACTAACAGATTACAAAATCCAAGAATAGAACGTTTATGACCGGTAATGCTTGAAATGGAAACAGTGGTAGGCATAATTATGACGTTAGGATTGAATGACTTTAAGTTTCCAACTGAAATGATAGACGTGATACTTCCAGCGTCAACAAGAAAATCGTGGAAAACGTGACTGGACAAATATTGGTCTTTAAATTTTTTCAGTTCCATATTTTCTGAACTGTAGGAATGCTCTCCTAGCGCAGCCAATCCTTACATTCACATCTGCATCCTGTCTTCTTTGTTCATCGATAGTACTGCACAAGTATGTGACATTTTAAACCCATTCCTTAGTTTCTCCATCATGTGTATTTGGGATGTTCTTTATCTCGATTCTTCCCTCATGTATGTTGAGGCTTACTGCTGAAGAGGCTTCTGTTACACTGGGTGCTTTCACCTACATTTTGTCGTGTATATAGGAAACAAGAGCCAGTTTATCTGCGAATTACAAATCGTCCAGTTGCATGCATTCTGTCCATTGTACTTCGTGCTTCTCCTCATATAGGCAAATCTTCATAATTCAGTCGACCACAAGGAGAAAGAGAAGAAGCGGAGATTAGGCCGTCTTGTTTGACCCCAGTCTTCACTTGCAATATGTCTGTCAGCTGTCCTCCATGTACTGCTTCACAGTGTAGTCCTTCGTATTATTTCCGGTTGATCGTGACTTCATTCTCAGTTACACCATAGTGTCAAAGAAGGTTCCATGAGGTTCTCCGATCCACTCTGTCAATAATCTTCTCATAGTAAAGGAAGCTGATATCTGGTGATTAGATTCATTCAATTGATTGTTTGATGATGACTCGTGGTGCCACAATTCGGTTTGTACACGACCAATATTTACGGAATCCGACCTGTTGATCTCAAAGTTGTGCGTCTACTCCGTCTTTCATCCGGTTCAATATAACCACCTTGAAAAACTTTACGGCATTTTCTCAGATCTTCTTTCCCTGGTATCTTGATGAGATACCCTACTTTGCAGTCTGTCAGTGACGCCTGTTCTTCCTCTCAAATATTGCTGAATAAAGTGTGGAGGATCGTTGCAGTTATGTTCATGTCTGACTTCAATGCTTTAGCTGATATGTTATCAGACCTGCTGATTTACCACTGCTGATTTGTTTGATGGTCATCCTGATTCCTTC
Organism: Schistosoma rodhaini; assembly: GCA_944470415.2. NCBI lineage: Eukaryota > Metazoa > Platyhelminthes > Trematoda > Strigeidida > Schistosomatidae > Schistosoma > Schistosoma rodhaini. The sequence continues at coordinate 81,567,044 of OX104036.1, forward strand.
GATCATCGATGGAGTGACATCAACGAAAATGTATGTAGGAGCTGTTTCGATGTCACGTGAATTCAATATAGATGGACTATTCAAGAGTTCTTGAAAGCATTCTTCATATCTGATCCTCAGTTCTTGAATCTCAGTGCTTGGTTTAGCTTCTTCGTCCTTGACTTATCTATCTGGTTGATCAATCTTCCCTGCACATTTCCTCGTTGTGTCACATATTGTCGTTTCGTATTTCATTCTCTTGAGCCTTTACCGAAGTCGCTGCTAGGTTTTCCACATATCTCTGCTTGTCATCTTCATTACTTGAATGTTTGCTCTGCTGTATTCAGCTTGCACCATGACTTTCTCTGTTTTTGTTCGGCTTTTGTTGATTGCTATCATCTTGTCTTTTCTTCATTGAATCTTTCCCAGTGTTTTGATAGAGATGCATTCCATATGATAATGCTTCTTGCGACCCGGCACCTCCTGATACCTTGACGTTAGTGCTTCTTTAATTGCTTTTCAATTATCATCCATGGAAATTTCACCTTATTTCAGTAGTTGTTGTGGGGCTGGGAACGTGTTGTGAAGATCCATCTTGAATTCGATGTTTTTATCAGCATCACGAAGGAGGTTGTATTGAACCTTTGTAATGCTGTCTGTACAGTTGACCAGTGCTTCTTCAGCTTCAGTTTCATCTTGACAACCAACAGGTGATGGTTTGAAGCCATATCGGCTAATCTTCCGGCTCTCACATCTTCCATCGACCTTGTGAAATTTTTGTTAATGAGGATGTGATCTATCTGATTCTGCGTGGTGTAATCCGGTGATATCCATGTAGCATTGTGTATGCATCTGTGGTTGAATATTGCGCCGCTTATAACCGTTTCCTTGAATGCTCATAAGTTTACAAATCTCTCGCCATTATCGTTCTCTTCTCTCAGTTAGTCCATGTCGTCCCATGATATTTTCGTATCCGGTGTTGTCCATAGCGACTTCAGTGTCTAGGGCTCCCCACAGGATGGTCGGGTCCTTCCCTGGGCACTTCTTTATGGCCGACATTAGCCTTTTGTAAAACCGGTCTTTAACGTCTCCATCTCTATCTCTGGTGAGTACGCAACAGCGTATAACATCCATTGTAATTCCTTTCAATTTGCTTTAAAGGATGCTTTGATGATTCTGGGTCCATGAGATTACCATCGTATAGGTGCACTTCGTGATACTTTGAACAGCTTCGGGGCAACCCCTAGATTGTGCAGAGCATTTTTCTCTTCGTGACTGGAGTGGGGCAGCGTCTCTCTCGAATCTATCCTTTTCTGTCTAGCTTGTGTTCAATCGGTTTCACTGATTCCGTGCACCTTCAAGTTGTATGTCTTCATTTGTGTAGTTTTTTGACTGGTACTACCGGTCCCCAAAATTGCTTGAATATTCGGTGTACCAATAAAACTTCCTACTTTCATTACTAGAAGAGGCTACGGCCCAGTGAATTCTGAAGAATATCGTCTTTCGTCATGAGGATTCAAAATTCTTCGTTCAACTCCATCGGTAGAGTATGAATGGTTAGATTTGTTTATTCTGGTTAGCAGTTTTTAGCAGTCCCCCATTATTGAAGCCAACTCATGATATGACAATACGCAAAGTCACCCATGATAAACCGAAAAGAATTAACAATACGAACCTAAGCGTGTGTCTATGAATAGCGCAGAATGTAAAAAATTACAGTATCAATATAAACCTGTATTCTGATCAACAAAATGATCACAGTTATTTTGAAGCGAATGTTACTTATATGCTGCTCTCTGAGATAACAGCCACAATTGAGTTCACTTGATTAACAGAGGTCCCTCTGCACGTGCTGGCACCAACAACATAATGATGAAGATTAAATCCGATAGTATTATTTAATAATGATTCGGGGCGAAACTGGAATGTTGTGTAAAAAGGCCTGAAAGGATGTTATAACACTATTATAATCTTCAATCAAAGGCTGTGGCCAGTAAAACAGAAGAATAGACGACGGAGATAGCGCTTATATCTAAACAATCGCGGTAGCATAGTATAGTATGTAAAACCAAATAATTATTTACGTTTCTTTAAAATTGATACAGAGAAACAATAGAAATTGAATATACATGTGCTTACATATAAGGTGTGACGAATAGGAAGTAGAGTGGCTTTTATTTTGTCGTTATAAAGAACAATGAATGAACACGTCACAATATCCTTAACGCGGGTTTGAGACCAGCAGTAACCCTTGAAGAGTTGAAGGCGGAGTCTGCAAATTAGGATAGTATATATTCCAAACTAGGGTTTGGAATGAAGAATCACTGTCCATGTAGTTTAGATACGCGCTATGGCTCAGTTGAAGCTAAAGTAGGGTGATCGGATAAATGATCGTTACAAGCAAATATCATCAGCCAGTTATTCAACCAATAATTGTTCAATCCCTAGTCAAATCATGTGCAACAAATAATCGTTATTCTATCCTCTTTGCAAAGATCACGTACTGATTCATCCGAAAGATGATGTTTGACTGCGTTATAACACAGTGTTTCCAATTCTGGAAGAGTGCTCCAATACACAATCCAAAATGCACAATTCCAGTTAATTCAACCAGCACAATCAAAGAAGGTGGACGAATCAACATGGCTGTCGTCAAGACAAAGTATGAACTGAAACAACATAATTATTGTTCAGGAAAAATATGCAAGCTCAGTGAAGGCGTAAGGAAAACAAAATCTACAGTAAAACACAATTGGTACGATCTCAAATGAACACGAAATGATCAATGAAATTAACGCATGATAGAATGAAGAGGGACAAGTTAAAAGTGTATTCGTGGAGAGATTTTTGTAGACAAAATCTTCAAAATGTTTCTTACAGATAATACGTGACTATTAGAATTACTCAAATTGTTAGAACCCGAATTTGAAATTTCATTATTGCTTGCAACCAAGTGAACAGTATTTGTGAAAACTAACTGCACGTGTCCAGTTTCACCACATTTGCAACATTTAGCATGACGATATACACATGCACTACGTGAATTAAATTCGCCACAAGACAGATATTTACCAAAATCTCACCTTCGTAACCTGCCTTGCAGTTCTCTGTCTAATCACTCTTCATATTTCCACGAGAATAGGGAACATTAGTGAACAAACACGATCTTCAGCCACCCTGAGAGTGTAGTTCATTACGATGACTAAACAAAAGATTCGACATATTCACTGACTGAAAATCAAACTCATTCACTTCCTCATAGTTATTACATTCTGTTTTTTATGTCTTGAAACGAACATTATGTCGTCTGAATTAATTCCTGTTCTAAATTCAAAATGTTTATAACAGATGGCGACCGGTCATGAAGTTGAGTTTCTAATGGGTTACCGAAATCTCACTTCGCACAATGTTCCTGCAGTTCAAGTATAAAGTCTCCAACTCTCTGATCATTTTGTCGAATCGTTCTATGAAACTAATGTTATGATTTTATGTGTGGCTTTTTATCACGTGAATTATCTATTAGTCGAAATACGACATTCCTAATCTAAACACTGTGCCTAATCAATGACGTTCAACTAATATGAGCATTCTAGCATCCTTATTGGTCCCTTGTCCGACTAGTCCTTACAATTGAGTCCTGAACATCAATTGCAGCTTCTGCTATGCGAATCATTTATTTCAAGCATACTAGACAGACAGACAGACAGCATCACACCATAAAATAGAAAATAATATTTGCACAAGATCAAGCCAAATGTGGCTGTGAACGTGGAAGACAGAAATCAATAAATAGAGTATAATTTAGGGGCAGTAATTCGTATAATAATACTCCATAAGTCAAAATGAAGCTTATAATAAGATGAATATATATACATTAAATTTAGTAACTGAATAGTTACAAAATGAGAATATATATACAATAATAGTCCATTAATAGGTCCCGGCAGATATCTGTACTTATGTCTTCGCCACGATACTACACCTCTCCCTTTCTTTGAAACACCACGGATAACAACGATCCTTATACGATTGGGTTTCCGCCTGACACGATGTGACCGACATGGAAGTGTTGTACACATCCTTATTCTATTGCCTATGAGTTTAAAAATATGGTGCATCAATTTTGTTGTAAAATGATCAACACCACATGCTCTTTGTGAGATATTCAACCCACCCCATATTTTGTCATGCGATTTCATCAAGCAATTGATTATGCACGTTTCGAAAGTAAGGCATTATGGAAAGTGAGTAAAAACAGACCGAATAATATCAATACGATTGATGTGATTGTTGAAACACTACCTCTGAACAATCCATAATTTGTCAAATAATATCATGCTATCAGAATGAATTTCAAGCACAATTCAATTTCGTTTGAACTGCTCTAACGTGGATGACATCTGACCTCGAATCTCACGAGGCGGGATCGTAGATGCTCAATGATGAAAAGTCCAACAATAGGACGGAACGGCTTACAGAGCTTCCAGGTTTTCCATGACGGTCTAGATTCAATTGACTCATGATTTCAACTATATAATATTACTAAACTCTCGACAAAACTCCCTCCTCATATTGATTATATGCTCACTAGTGACTGGCCTCAAGAGATATTTCCTGGAGCTCTAGTGAAAATCAGTAATTAGTGGAGTTCAACCAAGTCTTTTGAGAGACATTAGTGAATGGTTGCTCAATTTCATGGAATAGTTAAGGTTAGACGAAAACCACGTTAGATGTCGGCTCGGTGGTATTATGTTTAAGCACTCGTGCGCGAGACTGATAGGACTCGTGTTCGAATCTCGTGAGGAGGGATGGTGGATGTGCACTGATGAAAAGTCCCACGACAGAACGAAACGGCCGTACAGAGCTTCCAGGTTTTCCATGGTGGTCTAGCTTCAATTGACTCATGATTACAACTACATGAAATTTCCTTTGAACCGCTGTTACACAAATGACAAGTAGTCAGTTAATCCATAAACAGATAAATGTTTCGTAAAAAAACAACCTGGACAAGTACTATTTCCTAACAGTGCTCTCATGATTCACACCAATCATCATCAATACTCAACTAAATTCACACTATCAACCAATACAATCATCATATTGGATAACACTAGCAAAAATCAACCATTCACTCAACTCATAAACTCTTCACACTAATTCACAATCAGTCACGTTAACCCCATTATCAACTCATTCACATCACACAACACAACACCACTTCACTCCTCTCCACTCCACTCTAAACACAGTCACATCGCAACACACCACTTCACCTCAACTGTCGTCATCACTTCTCACTAAATGCACATTCAAGTTCAAGTGTTCAATGCACACTCATGTATTGTATAAATAGGCAAACACACTCAGTCTCAACATCAACCAACTCTACTCAAAACAACATTCATCTGACTCAAACTACACACGGTAAGTGTGATTCTTTACATGTGAATGACTGACTAACTAACACTCCCACACTATTCATCCTCAATTCAGATGCACCTCACGTTCATTGCGACATTTACTGTGTTGATTCTCGTCGACTTCCCAAATATCAATTGTCTTCTGACGTCGGATGATGCTGAAAAGGAGAGGTTGAAGGCTGATCTTGCTAAAGGTGATGTCGTGTTTTGCATTTGATATTTGTGTTATTCACTATCTGTTTTCGTGAATTTACACCACGTTGTAGATGGTTGTGTATGTTGTAGTGGAACTGTCTCTCGTCACCCGTTTCGGATTGAACGTATGTTGTGTCAATTACATTGTTTACTCATCGTGTCGATAAGCGCATACACCACATTACCGTCCTCGTACAACATAACATCAGGGTGGATGAAACCAATGCAAATGTGACCCAATTTATCTACATATATGAGTGTGATTTGAGTGAACAAATGTTTTCTATTCACTCATTCAGATAGTCATCATCATCGTTCGATCATAACACCAACATGTTGTTTGACATCTGAATGTGGGTGATCACAACCAAGTGAATTTTGTCGAATGGCTTAAGATCGTATACTTGTACATTGTGCTCTGTATATCATATAATTGTCTATCAATCGTATGTCGTAGAGAGTAATTCACTAAGTGGTAGTTATTATCAGGAGACTGTGTCAGTATGCGAATCAGAGTGGGAAGCGTGAGTGTCAGTTCATGTGTATGTGTAACAATCGATAGTTGTTTGATGATGAATACATGAAACAGTCATTCACAGCAACTGATAAACATTCTGTGGCTTTATAATTTGAGAAGTCATTACCTTTTCAGAATGGTGTTGTGTTTGTTGGAATGTTGAATCGTATAGAAAACAGAATGATGAACAGATTCCACCTCTCTATTTCTCAACTTTCTCAACATGATAATATTTTCTTACTACTATTATTATTTTTTTAGCGATAAACAAAGGGTTAAATAAGCTGTCACTTACTGAATTCAGAAATCTCAGTGAACCTAGACAGAAACGCGACATGACTAAATTGGTTTTACGGATTGCGGAAAAAATTCTAAATTAAATATATTCTGAATGGTAATATAAATGTTGTCTTGTTAATTCTCTTATCATCATTGAGAATGTATTTTGTTAAGTAAATTCGTACACCGCAATCACTGGATTCGGATAGCATTCTTCGCGAATGTTGCTCATCTGGAAAATGGTTAGCTTAGTTAGATGGTGATGAGGATGTTGAATTTTTAAAAAAATGTGCAGTGTTAATTCACATGTTGTTCTACTGAACTGATATCAAAACGACTGTGGTTTCTTTCTGTTTCTCCAGCGGTATATTCTGACGGTTTGACAACTGTTTATAAAGATGTGGTGATTGGTTCATTTATTATGGTAATATGTATTCGGTTTGTTCACAGGGATAATCTGTAAAATAATGTCAGTGGTTTCACACGAAGCACTGAACGACCGATAGCATTCCACATGTTTTTTAGTCACGCCATTTACATCTCAATGCACCACATAAAAAGATGTCTGTGTGTTGGTGGAATTGTTGTTTGTGGATATTATCAGTATAGGGTTTTGGAAATTGTTAATTTTTAATTGACATCACGAACCGATCAATTTCAAACCATTGTTGAGAATTTGGAAGCACTGAACGGCCGTCTCGTCCTAATATGGGACATCTCATTAGTTTGCAAACACGGTTTCACACTCATGACCCCAACCAAAGGCCTTGGATGAAACGATCTCCTGGTGTTGTCAGGTTTGTGGATATGGCTGAACGTGTAAAGGATACGCGCAAACATTCGGGAACTTTCGTAAGTGAAATGTAGAGTTCCAAATGTTTGGTGCTAGCATACGTTTGTTAAGATTTACAAAAGGTGAGAAGAATATAGAGCCAGTGAAACTTTTTTTTTTAAATTCATATGTGTTAAGTCAGAAATTTTAGTATTTCTGCACGTCCCACTTATTGTCTCCGTCTCACGCTTTTCTTAGCTCAGAAAAATTGAAAGTTAGTAATCGCCACTGTTTACTTATAATAATGCTAGGGATAAAATGGGCAAGTATAAAATTTAAAATATTCCAAAGAATGCCTCTTATCATGAGAAACAGTACACAATGAGTGGTAAGCTAAGACTAAATTTCAGTCAACTATTAATACAAATAAAACTCAAAAGGAAAAATAATCTACCACACTTTAAGCTCGGGAAAGCTTCTTTGAATCAATAATTGTACTAGTGTCGTAACTGGACACAGTATAAGTTTGAAAATTGCCAATCATGTAAAGATTATATTTTTGTTCGTAAATCGCGCGGTCTTCAAAACTAGAATTAATAACGCCATTAACATTATTATACCTATTTGAGTAAAAACCATGACATAAAAAGGTATCAATTGGCACATGTCCATAAGAAGTGGAGATGTCTACTTACATAGTTTTCGATACATCTATCGCTTTCAAGTTTCATTATCCCTGAAATATGATCGCCATTGCAAGCCGAGTGTGGTTGATTTGATCATTGACCTAAGTGATCTATATCGATGATTACAGTCTAAACGAGTTTGATGAGAATGGTGTGACCTCATAGCTCACCTAGAAGTTACACCTGATAGTTGATATCTACTGCCGCTCACTATCAATCCGAAATTCAGCGTTGACGAAAAAATTCAGCTGACAATAGTTAATGAATCATCACAGCTAAAAATTAATATAGATGACCTGTGATTAGTATCGAGTGAGCTAGCAAGTTATGAGTACTAATCAACATTACAATGTGATAATATACGTGAGCAATAATCAGAGGACTAAAAAAATAAAGGGTTAGCATAAGTAAAACTTGATTGAGAAAGTTAAAGTAAAAATGAGGCTTGATAAAAGTGCTGCTTTTCTTCAGTCGTGCTTATTAATGAATAATCATGGTCAATTTCGCTATTAGTACTATTATAGTAATATACCTAATCCTCAAATTAAAAATTTGTCATGATGTGACTACTTATTCTATAAGATCTTTCGTGGAAGTCACATCATCGTGTACTCTGACTCGTCGTATTGTAACAATTCGCAATATAACTTTTCGCGCTTGTAAAGAACACGTTTAGGCTAAAGATATAATAATATATTCAAGGTGAGTGTAAGCAGGTTATAAAGAATGACCATTTCATCCGATTGAATGAATGAATTTTTCTCCGTCCTCCGTTGTTAATTTTTTCTTCGTATCAATTGTTGAATATAAATCTTTTCAGTAATTATATACTCGGCTTCCAGAGTCGTGATTTTAGGAGGAAATGTCAATACACCCATAGGTAATGCTTGAGTAATAAGTACAGAATATACTATAGGGAAGTAAGTTTGAAGAACAACATTACTTTAAAGAAACTTTAATAGGCTTCGTAAACATGACTTTTATTCTTCATCCCATTTAAATGAATTCGATATCAACACTTGAAATAAACAATTAGCATGACGAGAAATATTAGGGATAATACTGGAACACCATTGATATGCGCCCACCAGTGAACGCAGTTGTATGAGAGATTTTGGAGCATTCCTCAATGATTTGAGCTGTTCACATCCTGTTTAAAACCGTTACCATCAATCAGGCGTGCGACAATTTCGTAATTCGATGAGCAAATTTAGCGCTTATTTCGGTTTACGGTGATATTTTTTTCATGTAGATGACTCAACAAAGCGGCAAGTCTCTAGATATCAGGGTCATTTGTGGTACGATCACCTCGATGAACCTCAACAGCTTTAAGATCAGTGACTATATTATTCAACAATTCCTGAAATATGACAGGAAAATAACAGAAACCAAATGAAACGTAATTGTATTTAAATTAATCAAGAGGAGTATCAATAATTGAAATAGATGATGATTGATCTGATGGAATTTGTTGATAACCATCTTTTCAATTCACTTTCTAGAGTACTCTGGAATCATGAAGTTGATCACGAATGTTTTCAGCGTCAACTACGGCCCATGTTAACTTAAACAAGTGGAAGTCCAATGCTAATCTGCAATCAGCACATATTCTAGCGGTTTTGACATCAAACGTCAAGCACGTATGAAGTACTGTTGTTTGCAATCAGCAATTCACAGTATCTTCCTATCGATAGTTTGCTTCCAGCAATTTAAAATACCAGAAATTTAGTATATCATACTGCAGAGTAAGTTACTAAAAACTGAAGGTGCTTAAATGAAATAATGAACTCTGCAATGCTTGTTTCAACAATGAAAGCATCCAGTGAACTAATTGAGGTATGTCATCTCTTACAAATGTGAAAAATTACCTACTAAAACCTTGAATAATTATAATATTTGGTTGGCGAAAACATACGAAACAGTAGGATTTGAATCAAAGAGTTTTATTGCTCGCGACGAAATATTTTTTTTCTACACATCGACCTAGTGTGTCCAATCTTGGCACACTCGAAGCTTTTAGCATAACGAAAGACAAATGAATTACACGAATGAATTTCACTACATGATAAACATTTACCAAACATCTGCTCACCTTTGGAAACAAATTTGCATTTCTTTGTCGACTCATTTGTCGTATTTCTAAGATAATAGGAACCACTAATAACCAGACATATTTTTATTTTTCACTTCCTCTCTACTTGTTCTTTTTTAGAAGCGGAAAATACTGACATCGGTGGTTGTTGTATTACCATGTAGTGGCTTATTTTCTCAAATGAGCCAGGACTGTAGTAGGAATTATTAGTTCGCAATTATTCGATGAATAGATTTTGCTAGTTTTCACAGCCTTTAAAGCTCCATCAAGTTCGTGGGGTCTTTGTCATTGTCACTTTGACTTTCTCTTGTAAATGAAAGTGCCATTTTATTTATTGCTCACATGAGATACGTGCTTCAAATAACACTCTAATAGCTCTCCCTCAAAGTTGCTAATTTGCCATGTATCCAACTGACCTGTTCACGCATAATTGAAGTTGGTATCTTGGTTTTTGTACTATATGTTCTTCACTACATTGCCAGCACAGATACACCTTTATGGAGATAATAATTCTGATGTGTGCATTAATCGATTCACTCATTTTGGATCCACTCGAACACGCAGATATTACTCTCAAATGAGCGGATATAAAACTCTCCCTTTTTACTCGTATCACTTCATGGAAGTCTACGTATTTATGTATGCATGTTAACTACTCCACACATGTTTTCTGAAAAACACGACCTATAGAACATTTTATCACCCTGAATTTCGGCAGCTACCAAATTATGCATACGTTTTTCTTAAATGAATAAGCGGTGTATCCCTTGGATGTCAGATGTTTGGTTTCCTAACTGTTGGGGAAGTGTATTGTGCTGAACGGTTAGTGGCCCAACCAAATCTATTTAACTCACAGTACTCGACATTACTTGTGGAACAACGATATTCCTGAGTTGACAGGAATGCCTATAATTCTGCCAAGTACACATTGCATTATCTCAATGTTTAATAAAATACTGTCCTTAGTACACCTCACAAGATTATTGTTGTCACAGTGACACAACTTTCTGGAGAAATGTTTGTTCAAGCACATTCCTTCTCATGTAGAATTATGCTTATCCACTCAATCATTCACTAACTCACACTAGTCTATTTCACCCTATTCAGTTTTACACGTTGAAATACAACAATTATCGTCTACTATACAGTTTTTTATGTGCTTGATCGACCTATATTACTGGGAGTTCTTCAGTTCTAAAATTACTTGCATTGTGTCAGAAAAGTTTGCAATCAACAAAGAGTATCAGCAGATTCGTTCTTCTTTATCTATATATTATTCGCTATATCCCGACAGTAACAGAAGTTGCTCGGTCAAATAATGTTGCTCAGCCCCGAAGTACCGTATACAAAATATCCTAGAAATCGTCTGTCTTATAGAATCCCGTTAACTTCATTCCTACCACAGGTGGAAAACACTCATAGTATCCCAGTCTGAATGTAATAACATGTTGATTTGAAGTATTAAAATATATTACGAACTAGAGAAGTTGAGAAGTGCAATTTTTGAAATAGTTGAAAATTCAACTTCATGATCGGTCGATTGTTAGGATAAATAATCCGGACTTGGGAGGAGAATCAATTCAAAAGCCCTAAAGTTTATTACAGGAAATAAAAACGGTATGTATTAACTATGAGGTAATGAACGTGCCTGATTTTCAGTCAGTGAAGAATTCTGGTGGTTTGCTTAGTGATCGTGTTAAATTTTGTTCTCAAAGTCACAGAAGCTCACTTCTGGTTATTAGTGGTTCCTATTATCTTAGAAATACGACAAATGAGTCGACAAAGAAATGCAAATTTGTTTCCAAAGGTGAGCAGATGTTTGGTAAATGTTTATCATGTAGTGAAATTCATTCGTGTAATTCATTTGTCTTTCGTTATGCTAAAAGCTTCGAGTGTGCCAAGATTGGACACACTAGGTCGATGTGTAGAAAAAAAATATTTCGTCGCGAGCAATAAAACTCTTTGATTCAAATCCTACTGTTTCGTATGTTTTCGCCAACCAAATATTATAATTATTCAAGGTTTTAGTAGGTAATTTTTCACATTTGTAAGAGATGACATACCTCAATTAGTTCACTGGATGCTTTCATTGTTGAAACAAGCATTGCAGAGTTCATTATTTCATTTAAGCACCTTCAGTTTTTAGTAACTTACTCTGCAGTATGATATACTAAATTTCTGGTATTTTAAATTGCTGGAAGCAAACTATCGATAGGAAGATACTGTGAATTGCTGATTGCAAACAACAGTACTTCATACGTGCTTGACGTTTGATGTCAAAACCGCTAGAATATGTGCTGATTGCAGATTAGCATTGGACTTCCACTTGTTTAAGTTAACATGGGCCGTAGTTGACGCTGAAAACATTCGTGATCAACTTCATGATTCCAGAGTACTCTAGAAAGTGAATTGAAAAGATGGTTATCAACAAATTCCATCAGATCAATCATCATCTATTTCAATTATTGATACTCCTCTTGATTAATTTAAATACAATTACGTTTCATTTGGTTTCTGTTATTTTCCTGTCATATTTCAGGAATTGTTGAATAATATAGTCACTGATCTTAAAGCTGTTGAGGTTCATCGAGGTGATCGTACCACAAATGACCCTGATATCTAGAGACTTGCCGCTTTGTTGAGTCATCTACATGAAAAAAATATCACCGTAAACCGAAATAAGCGCTAAATTTGCTCATCGAATTACGAAATTGTCGCACGCCTGATTGATGGTAACGGTTTTAAACAGGATGTGAACAGCTCAAATCATTGAGGAATGCTCCAAAATCTCTCATACAACTGCGTTCACTGGTGGGCGCATATCAATGGTGTTCCAGTATTATCCCTAATATTTCTCGTCATGCTAATTGTTTATTTCAAGTGTTGATATCGAATTCATTTAAATGGGATGAAGAATAAAAGTCATGTTTACGAAGCCTATTAAAGTTTCTTTAAAGTAATGTTGTTCTTCAAACTTACTTCCCTATAGTATATTCTGTACTTATTACTCAAGCATTACCTATGGGTGTATTGACATTTCCTCCTAAAATCACGACTCTGGAAGCCGAGTATATAATTACTGAAAAGATTTATATTCAACAATTGATACGAAGAAAAAATTAACAACGGAGGACGGAGAAAAATTCATTCATTCAATCGGATGAAATGGTCATTCTTTATAACCTGCTTACACTCACCTTGAATATATTATTATATCTTTAGCCTAAACGTGTTCTTTACAAGCGCGAAAAGTTATATTGCGAATTGTTACAATACGACGAGTCAGAGTACACGATGATGTGACTTCCACGAAAGATCTTATAGAATAAGTAGTCACATCATGACAAATTTTTAATTTGAGGATTAGGTATATTACTATAATAGTACTAATAGCGAAATTGACCATGATTATTCATTAATAAGCACGACTGAAGAAAAGCAGCACTTTTATCAAGCCTCATTTTTACTTTAACTTTCTCAATCAAGTTTTACTTATGCTAACCCTTTATTTTTTTAGTCCTCTGATTATTGCTCACGTATATTATCACATTGTAATGTTGATTAGTACTCATAACTTGCTAGCTCACTCGATACTAATCACAGGTCATCTATATTAATTTTTAGCTGTGATGATTCATTAACTATTGTCAGCTGAATTTTTTCGTCAACGCTGAATTTCGGATTGATAGTGAGCGGCAGTAGATATCAACTATCAGGTGTAACTTCTAGGTGAGCTATGAGGTCACACCATTCTCATCAAACTCGTTTAGACTGTAATCATCGATATAGATCACTTAGGTCAATGATCAAATCAACCACACTCGGCTTGCAATGGCGATCATATTTCAGGGATAATGAAACTTGAAAGCGATAGATGTATCGAAAACTATGTAAGTAGACATCTCCACTTCTTATGGACATGTGCCAATTGATACCTTTTTATGTCATGGTTTTTACTCAAATAGGTATAATAATGTTAATGGCGTTATTAATTCTAGTTTTGAAGACCGCGCGATTTACGAACAAAAATATAATCTTTACATGATTGGCAATTTTCAAACTTATACTGTGTCCAGTTACGACACTAGTACAATTATTGATTCAAAGAAGCTTTCCCGAGCTTAAAGTGTGGTAGATTATTTTTCCTTTTGAGTTTTATTTGTATTAATAGTTGACTGAAATTTAGTCTTAGCTTACCACTCATTGTGTACTGTTTCTCATGATAAGAGGCATTCTTTGGAATATTTTAAATTTTATACTTGCCCATTTTATCCCTGGCATTATTATAAGTAAACAGTGGCGATTACTAACTTTCAATTTTTCTGAGCTAAGAAAAGCGTGAGACGGAGACAATAAGTGGGACGTGCAGAAACGCTACAATTTCCGACTTTACATATATGGATTTGAAATACGAATCATTAGGTGGTGCCTAATATATAATATATACTATATACTACAAAGCATTAGTGACGTATGAATATTTCTCAGAACACATTATGTTTCCGAGTCCGTGCATTTATATATACATCACACCCTCTTTGCTTATCAATTATGTTGTTAGGTTACGTAAAATCTTTTACATATTCCAGAGTTTTGCAACCACATGTCATTGTGTATCATCCCCCTATCGAAAGTGTGTAACTGGTTGATGAATGCTATTTATTCTCGACATTGAAGTTGAACGTTAGACTACTCAACATCAGGCGGTCTTTGTGCATTGTGATTTGGATAGGGTCAAGTAAAGTTTCACTGGCTCTATATTCTTCTCACCTTTTGTAAATCTTAACAAACGTATGCTAGCACCAAACATTTGGAACTCTACATTTCACTTACGAAAGTTCCCGAATGTTTGCGCGTATCCTTTACACGTTCAGCCATATCCACAAACCTGACAACACCAGGAGATCGTTTCATCCTAGGCCTTTGGTTGGGGTCATGAGTGTGAAACCGTGTTTGCAAACTAATGAGATGTCCCATATTAGGACGAGACGGCCGTTCAGTGCTTCCAAATTCTCAACAATGGTTTGAAATTGATCGGTTCGTGATGTCAATTAAAAATTAACAATTTCCAAAACCCTATACTGATAATATCCACAAACAACAATTCCACCAACACACAGACATCTTTTTATGTGGTGCATTGAGATGTGAATGGCGTGACTAAAAAACATGTGGAATGCTATCGGTCGTTCAGTGCTTCGTGTGAAACCACTGACATTATTTTACAGATTATCCCTGTGAACAAACCGAATACATATTACCATAATAAATGAACCAATCACCACATCTTTATAAACAGTTGTCAAACCGTCAGAATATACCGCTGGAGAAACAGAAAGAAACCACAGTCGTTTTGATATCAGTTCAGTAGAACAACATGTGAATTAACACTGCACATTTTTTTAAAAATTCAACATCCTCATCACCATCTAACTAAGCTAACCATTTTCCAGATGAGCAACATTCGCGAAGAATGTTATCCGAATCCAGTGATTGCGGTGTACGAATTTACTTAACAAAATACATTCTCAATGATGATAAGAGAATTAACAAGACAACATTTATATTACCATTCAGAATATATTTATTTTAGAATTTTTTCCGCAATCCGTAAAACAAATTTAGTCATGTCGCGCTTTTAATTGATGATAGAATTTTTCCTAATCCATGTGAAAATATCTGACAAGGAGTTTGTCTGTCTCGGTTAACTGGAAATACTATGATCACCACGTGACAGCTTCTTCAACTCTTCGTTTATCTCTGAAAAAACAGTACAACAATAGTAGTAAGAAAATATTATCATGTTAAGAAAGTCGAGAAATAGAGAGGTGAAATCTGTTCATCATTCTGTTTTCTATACGATTCAACATTCTAACAAACACAACACCAATCTGAAAAGGCAATGACTTCTCAAATTATAAAGCCACAGAATGTTTATCAGTTGCCGTGAATGACTGTTTCACGTAATCATCATCAAACAACTATCGATTCATACACATACACATGAACTGACACTCACGCTTCCCACTCTGTTTAGCATACTAACACAATCCCCTGATAATAGCTAACACTTAGTGAATTACTCTCTACGACATACGATTGATAGACAATTATATGATATACACAACACAATGTACAAGTATACGATCTTAAGCCATTCGATAAAATTCACTTGATTGTGGTCTCCCACATTCAGATGTCAAACCACATGTTGGTGTTATGATCGAACGATGATGATGACTATCTGAATGAGTGAATAGAAAACATTTGTTCACTTAAATCACACTCATATGTGTAGATAAACTGGGTCACATTTTCATTGGTTTCATCCACTCTGAACTCATCACTCTGAATGCCCTAAACGCTTGTATTCGTATATAAACCAAAGGACAAAAAGAAGAAGAAATGTTCTTTCATTATGGGGAGACAGTACTGCCACATCACTAGTGGAGGATGACTTTGGCAAAGCTCAAGTATTCTCTAAATACTTTAGCGATGTATACACCATAGAAACACCCTTCTCACCAGTCCATGAAAATCCACCCACACAAGCACTGGACAGCGTAACCATTGAAGAACTCGATGTTTTTGGTCTGCTAGTTAAGCTTGACATAGGTAAATCCACTGGACCCGATGAACTGCATCCTAGGTTACTAAAGGAATTAGCTAACTTTGTTGCGAACCCTTTAAGTGTATGTTTTAATCTATCCGTAACCCAGGGTCGTCTACCAAAAGACTGGAAGAACGCCATAGTAAGTCCAGTCTTCAAAACAGGTACAAAACATAAGCCTGAGAATTACCGACCAATTAGCCTAACTAGTGTGGTTGTTAAAATCTTAGAAAAGATTATTCGGAAGGAACTGTTAAAGTATCTCGATGAAAACCGGATCCTCTCCGAAAAGCAGCATGGTTTTAGAACAGGTTACTCTTGTCTCACAAACTTATTAGTCGCTCGTGAAAGCTGGTACGCTCTTAAGGACCAAAAATTACCTATAGACGTAGCTTACATCGATTTCAGCAAAGCCTTCGAAAAAGTTCCGCATAACCGGCTGTTATATAAGCTAAGGAATGTCGGGATTGGAGGCAATCTATTGATGTGGATAAAAGACTTCCTAGTTGGGCGTCAACAAAGAGTAAGGGTGAACTCCAAGTTGTCTAGCTGGGAAACTGTGCTTAGTGGAGTCCCCCAAGGTACAGTTTTGGGGCCAGTGTTATTCCTCCTGTACGTGAATGATCTCCCTCGTCTACTATCGTCATCGGTCTTACTCTATGCTGATGATGTCAAGATATGGAGAGCGATACAAAGCAAGGGCGATAGCTTAGAACTTCAAAATGACCTGGAGAGATTATTTGAATGGTCACAAACCTGGCAATTGCCGATAAACACTTCCAAGTGTATTGTGATGCATATTGGCCATCAGGATACAGATACATACACGATGAATAACACTGAGTTACTTATTGTTCAGGCACACAATGACTTAGGCGTCATCGTCCGTCAAGACTTAAAGACTACTGCACACTGCCGTGCAATAGCCGCCAAAGGTTTTAGGACTTTATGGTCCATACGCAGGGCTTTTAGGCATCTTGACGCTAAAACGTTTCTGACTTTGTATACAGTGTTCGTACGCCCTAAACTTGAGTACTGTATACAAGCAGCTAACCCCTGCCTAAAAAAAGACAGTGAACTCTTGGAAAGAGTTCAGAGAACAGCAACTAGGCTGATTCCCGGGATAGCGAAGCTCCCGTATGGTACTAGACTGACCAAGCTAAACCTATTCCCGCTGTCATATAGAAGAATCAGAGGTGACTTGATTATAGTTTTCAAATTGCTAAATGACAAATTTGCACCTGATATGCCCTCATTTTTCTTGTCTTCCAAAACAGAAAATCTACGAGGACACTCCAAAAAAGTTCACAAGCCCAGAACGAATTACTTGTCAGCTGACTACCGACTTTCCCATCGAATAATCAACGAGTGGAATTCATTACCCCAGCACGTGGTTGAGGCTCCATCCGTCGACTCCTTCAAAAGAAAGTTGGATCAGCTGAGAGACCATCATTGCCAGGACTAACACAGGCCACCAAGCCTCCTGTCCTTTCCAAACTGAAACTGAAACTGAAACTGATATTATGTTGTACGAGGACGGAAATGTGGTGTATGTGATTGTCGACACGATGAGTAAACAATGTGATTGACACAACATACGTTCAATCCGAAACGGGTGACGAGAGACAGTCCCACTACAACATACACAACCATCTACAACGTGATGCAAGTTCACGAAAACACAGTGAATAACACAAATATCAAATGCAAAACACGACATCACCTTTAGCAAGATCAGCCTTCAACCTCTCCTTTTCAGCATCATCAAACGTCAGAAGACAATTGATATTTGGGAAGTCGACGAGAATCAACACAGTAAATGTCGCAAGGAACGTGAGGTGCATCTGAATTGAGGATGAATAGTGTGGGAGTGTTAGTTAGTCAGTCATTCACATGTAAAGAATCACACTTACCGTGTGTTGTTTGAGTCAGATGAATGTTGTTTCGAGTAGAGTTGGTTGATGTTGAGACTGAGTGTGTTTGCCTATTTATACAATGCATGAGTGTGCATTGAACACTTGAACTTGAATGTGCAGTTTGTGAGGAGTGATGACGACAGTTGAAGTGAAGTGGTGTGTTGTGATGTGATTGTGTTTAGAGTGGAGTGGAGAGGAGTGAAGTGGTGTTGTGTTGTGTGATGTGAATGACCTGATAATGGGATTGACCTGACTGATTGTGAATTAGTGTGAAGAGTTGATGCGTTGAATGAATGGTTGATTTTTGCTAGTGTTATCCAATATAATGATTGTATTGGTTGATAGTGTGAATTTAGTTGAGTATTGATGATGAGTGATGTGAATCATGAGAGCATTGTAATGGAGTGATACTTGAACGCATTTTGCACTGTATAACACCGTCAATTCGTCATGAACGTAAGTTCACATATAGGTGTTGATGAAATAACTCAACATTTAATATAGCCTTCTTATCTGTTTACGAAATTTTTTGTACAACCGTTTGACTATAAATTTCCTGTAGCTGTAAGTATTTAGCGGTGTCATGTATCAGAAAGTCTGCTGGTAAATCTTTCGCTGTGAAATAGGTCCCATATTTTGTCACTGATTTATAACGTATTACTTCGTGACTAAATATCTTCTTAATTGTTCTTTGAGTAAAGTGTTCACTAGGACTGCCCATGAATACCACGTCTGACCGTTTAAAATATGAATCAATGATAACTTAAACATGATATGAATTTAAAAAACTAGCCTCAGTAATCCGCACTGATTCGTTGCCATATTTCAAAAAAATGCAAGTCAATGATTGCACGTAGGGCTACTTTACGACAGCTTATGCTAACAAGAAGGGAAGTTTATCTATTTATGACTTGTATCAGTATCAATCTCAGGCGGCCTACGGGTCTGACGGGCAAACTATTTTAGTTTCTCTTCTCCCAGATGGGTGGAATGAAGATCATCTAATACTGCAGATTTGTATGTAGGGGGGAATAAATATTCCATCATGAAGAAGTGTTCTTTCAGAAAGGATTAGTATATCTTCCTTCAATTTGTAAAGCTCGAAAAATCTACGTTCACACAGAATATTCCAACCCCCTTTGACCTCATTTATGACAGTTCCAAAATACCTACGAGTATCATTCACAAGTTCTTCTATATCATCAGGCAATGGTTGAACCAACATACAATCGTTTTCATCAGGTATTTTACGAAATTTGAATAGTGCGACAGAAAATTCGCATGCTGTATGCTTTTTGCAACCTAGTGATAAATGACGAAATAATGGGCACTCTAATCTGAATTCCATCTCTGAACTATTGCAGTGGATGACTGATAAAGTGACTTAGTTGAATATCTAGTAAACTTTGATTCTTAGTGACCGGTTACTATATGAAGTTTTTCATCAAACAAGTGTTTGTTCAGTCTTTTTACTGCCCAAGGCATAGCTTAAGCATTCACTTGGGCTTGAAAATATCCTTGTTCACTATTGCTTAATCGTCTCGAAATAAAATCGTCAGGTTCCTCAGTTTGTTCCAAAGCCGCTCTAAAACCCAATGGATCTTCATTTCTAGTAAGGATAGACTTTTCAGACCGTCTGAGAAGAATCTCTCTGTTCAAAAACCGTAGACTATTCCTCGGTATATCTTCAAGTCATTATTCTCATACAAACTCTTTGCTCAAAATTGAGGCAATAAGTGGTGATAATACCTATGTAAAGCCAAACATAATTCTGGAATAAAACTGGAGAACACCAATCCATGATCTGAGTGCTTAGATATTTGTAGATGAATCAATGTACATAAGACACTCACATCAGGTCTAAAACTTTTAGCATCTGCAGTATACTTTTAGTAGTTGATAGAATTAAGTTGAATTTGACACCTGGATGTATTTACGACGATGTTTGTCACAAAACCCCTTAAACAACTCTAAACAACGTTTATTAGGCAGTTAAATGTTTTCAATACGAACTACAATGCCATCTTTATATGATGCAACACCATCAACACCTGTGATAATCTGATTTTTAACATTCGGGAATATGGCGGGGGAAACATCTAATCCGAGTAATAAAACCTTGTATCTGAATAGTCCAAATGGTGTAATAATAGTTGTTGTCTGCCCTGCTGCTTGTTTGTCTTCTCTTCTTTTCAGTGCCATAAATGTAACAAGCAGATGTGAAATTCGGGATAGATACATGTCCGCCAAGTTTAAATTTCGTGTGGCGAACCATTTTCAAACAGGTTATTACAACTCTGAACTCACAGTACAATGCAAACATACAAACCTATCTAATAACTTATTGACTTATATGCATGGATCAAATATTGCCATTAGTCATGAAATTATTCATATTTTTACGTACTCAATTTTACCCCACCTCTTTTTTTCCAAGTCATATTATGTGTTAACCTAACCGAGAAACTTATCACAGCGAGCCGTGTAGCGCTAGTAATATTTCAGTCTTGCCTGTAAACTGCAATGCCTCCTATAACATATTGTTATATCGGAATAAGTTACTATCACCATTACCATTAATATCACACTGGAATTCGCAAATACACATCTTTCAGGTCTATTTTGGGAAAATACCTTGACCGTCGTAATTTATGTGGAACATCTTCAGCACTTTAGTGATTAAACTCTGTTGGAATAGCGGAGTATATAATGTCAGACGATAGTCACCACAAATATAAGATGTGTTTCCAGATGCTTTAAAGGAGTTATAATGAACGTAGCCATGATGGGTGACTCATCTGTGATTATTATAACCTTTCCGACCAGCTTATCTAGCCCATTCCTCACAGTTTGTCATAAACCTTATGGAATTACTCTACGTTTCAATAAGATGAGCTCTCTCATCACTTTTAAGTGTATCAAGTGAGTTTTTATACCACCCACGGCCTTCTAGCAATGTTAGACTAGATATTCGATCAACGCACTGTCAGAGGAACTAGTACTTAGGGAAATGCGTACGTCCAGAAAGCTCAAGCCTATAAATTCAAGCACTCATGGGTCATACTAACGATACTGACGATCATCAACATAAATACCTTCTTCTTTCTATAGTAGAATGTCAACTGTAATAATAATAGGTAGCTGGTTGCTGTCAATGCCAGCAATTGGAAAACTTGTAGGTTTTAAATCGACATCATTATAAAAAGGCGATGAATTTCTCTTAGAAGAATCGACATCTTTGTAACAGTAACAACAATAAGTGAGATTTACGCTTGTTGGTAAGTAATTTTTGCACTAAGTTTGAAATGCCGCTGCAGGAAGTGGTGAGTGATAACAAGTCTATCCTTATGTCCAAATCGACCAGTCTTGATCTACCATCATTTGGTGTTTTAATAGTAAACGATTTGAGACTTTTCAAACTTCTTGTACTTGTCCAATCTTTTCACGCATGTGGCAACGTGCATAGCAAAATTGACATGAACTACTACGTAGAAGCTTATCGCATGAAAGACAGTATTTGATACCCAGAGACGAAATAAAAGTGCATTTCGGATTATTCACTCGCCTGAATGGGTTGAAGCTAATCTTTTTAGAAGCTAGAGAATTCTTCAGAGAGAAAATTTTACTAATGTTTCATAATACGATACCATTGTTTTCGTAACACCACCATAATGATCATTATTAACATCTCAAGTAGAGCAGAAGTCTTTAACTATCCGAAAAGTTCAGGAAAGTATCTGTATAAGTTTCGTTTCTAGTCTATAATCGTTTATAACCGCAAGAAGGCGATCATGAAGTTGAATATGCAGCTTTTCTCCGAAACTTCACCCGGAAGCTTGTATCTGAAGCTGTATTAATAAATCTCTAACAGTCTGATTCAGAGCACGAACAAATTTGTTGAACAGCGCACTTTCCCTCATTCTGAATGACGTTATTTGAAGTGATCTCTTAGTAATCTCTTTAGTTTGTCGAACTAAATTAAAATAGAGTTTTCATGATATGCAATATTCTTCAACAAACTAAAGGCTTTTCTGCCGATAGCAGAGATAAAATATGCTACAATTTTACCTTCCTTGAAATTATGTTACAAACGCCAAGCTTCCAAATACTTCAAATAATCCTTCACTTACCAGGGTGATGAGTTAGTGAGCGATTTCTCCAAGTTAATTTGATCATTTTGTATTGCGATGTCAGATGAGAATCCGGAATAATATAATAAAACGACACTAATCCGAATAAGTCTGGACCTTAAACAAAGAACGATAAAAAATTCAAATTTTACGTGCACAGTATGAAATCATATTGTGTTATTATGAGCACAAGATATTTTTTACTCATTGATATGGTCAATGATGATAATCAATATAAGTGACAACAGTGACATTGCATGAATATAATTTGTATTAGAAGAGGTACTGTCAAGGTGATTTTCTAAAGTCTCTAGGATAAACAGGCAATGTGCGTCGACATCAACAATCTGGAACAGAAACATTCAGTTCACAAGCATCAGTTCATGTAGAGTAACACAATATACTAACCATTAATATGCAATGTCAAAATGAACAGTGATGAAATAGATGTTAAAGAACTATACAACACTAAGGATTTAGTGAATCTTACAACTTTTGGGCATTACAACAAAATAAGCAAGAACAAATCAACAAATATGGATGTACTGTACGAAAAACTCAGGGCATTACGTGAAAGGATGAAAATGAAATGTCGCAATATACAGTGTATGCATGAGGAGTTTCGATCACACATTATTACATACATGCAAGAGTCCTCATGCAATGTGTGTTCCATTTTTAATGGATTATAAAATAAGACCCTTCAGTTCTGATTAAAATGCAGCTGTTGTAGTGCTTCTTCTGTTGACTCAATCAGTTGGAAACGCTGACCTACTCTTCTTAGTTATGATTCTTTTTTCATTGAAGTATTCATGAAAAATCAGTTGTGAAGAGTCATCCTCTCATTTATCAAGTTCGTTACCCATTAAATTTCCGGATTCGCCAAAACGTTGAAAAGCTGTGAGCTAACAGTATTAATTTACGACAAAATGGTTCAATCTGTTTGTGATATTTTTAAGAGTATTTGAATTATAGTATCAACTAGTAATCTCAGCAAAAACGCAATTTAATCAAGAAGTATTAGATGAGCATGAACGAAATTACTGTATTTGGAATTCAAAATAGAAACAGTCTTCAATACAAGGGAATCATTGGTTCATCCAAACACCATACTGATTTAATACTGTTTGAAGATAATTCCTATGATTCAAAAAGCCGGAGTCGTAATCTGTAAAGTAGTGAACACCTTGCAATGCATGTAAGACAGTCACCTGTAGGAGTGAATTAGACACTATCTATAAACAATTGAGCAATATGCTTTCTAAAGTAGAGTTACTTGCGGACTCTTTATCAACATATTATATATTTTATGTATTATAAATATTACTCCACTTATATCTAGGATTATGGAAAAAATTATTAGTGACGAACTATCCAACTATTTATTGACTGAAAAGTTTATCAATGATACGCAACATGGATTTCTTAAAAATCAATCTTGTATGACATGTCACTTTGATTCCTTTAATTTAGTATATTCTCTTCGTAGTCAAGGATATCCAGCATTAGTACTATACCTGGACATTTCTAAAGCCTTCGACATCTTCAGTCACCAACTTCTCATTGGCAAACTCGCATCTTATGGAGTCCAAAACCCGTTGCTTGGTCTGTTTGATTCCTTCATCAGCAACTGACACCAAATAGTTAAAATTAACTCTTCATTGTCGAAAGCTGTTCCTGTTGGAAGTGGTATAATACAAAGTAGTATCTTAAACACTTTGCTCTTTTAATTTTTTATCAATGATATGTGTTAGTGTTTTTGTGTGGGTAAGCCCCTTTTATATGCAGATGATCATAATGTAGTAAATTCACTTTCTTCACACGAGCTGAGCAATATGCAAAATAGCATCAGTACAGAGCTTAAAAAGGTAGCACAGTGGTGCTCAAAATGGAAGCTTGAGTTTCACACAGCTGATTGTGGATGGATATGCTTCGATGATCCTTCCATAAATTGTGAAGTGCCATCTAGGTTACATACAGTAGTAGATCTAGGACTTAGATACTCCAATGACTTGTCGTTTACAGAATAGATATTGAAAGACTTCCAAATCTCAACGTCTTATAGGTTACATGACTCGAAACCTTTCTAACACGTATTTTCATGTGCAAAGTTTGTGTTCGACCACTCCTATTCTCAGTAGTGAGCACATAAAGGACAAATTAAGGCTGGAATCATTACAGAGACGATTTACACTTCGTGCTCTTGAAACTGATTGTACCTTGACATATAATTCTAGATGTAATAAACTTGGGCTCGACCCTTTATGTAAGAGGAGACCCAAACTAAATGTTTTCTTCTTTTTCAAAATACTTAATAAACTATCCTTCACATCCAACCAGGAGATTCAATATGCTGAAACTTCACTTTACAACATTCGTAGCTGCTTGTCACTAGCGAAACAAACACATTCTAAATCCCTTCTCTATATGAACTACTTTACTTGCAAATTTTTTGGAATCTGGAATAATCTAACACAATCTATCCGCATGATATAATTATTCCCATTCGCTTTTCGCTGTATTGATTCATACTGCCACTCTAAAAATGCATTAAATGTTCCCGCATTTGTAAGCGTATCTCATTTCACAAGTGAGATCATAGGAACATTAAACGTTTAGACATTGTTATTAGTGAATCCCCTAAGTAAGATCATTTACCTGCTGTCACTTTACGCCAACACTGTTCCTAGCAACCCTAATTTATTTGAATAATATCTAACATGAACAGTGGTAGAGTTGACTGACATATTTTGGTAACTATTGTTTTGTTGATCCGTGCTCTCTGTTTTCATTATACTTTCTCTAGTTGTAGATAATTATCTTTCATACATTCTGACACGGAATAAAACCTTGAATAATACCGTTTATGAAACAACAGACCATCAACTTAAGAAAAAGTTAAAAGTTCCCTGCTGATGCATTAAATTGTTGTAATACATGTCATAAATGATCTACATGAACGATTATTGAACCAGCAAACTTAAAACAACTTTATATCATATGTTTGTTCTGTACATCTAATGTTATTATTCATATCAAATTGATCATGCCAGAAAACTAGAGTGAATTTTGTAATCATTAATTACAGAACATATATTACTATATTATCTGAAAGTAGTTGACTAGAATTATATAACAGGAGGTCGTAAATGTGACATTAGTTACTGCATTTAGTATCTTGACACATTACCTTCAAAATCATTTATACATTCGTGTTAACATTTTCCAGTAGCTGATAAGTCACTTCTTAATATGAGCAAGGCATTCATATATTTGCTTCTGTTTCTTGACCTATCGTACTGGTCCTTTTATGCATTAAGTTTACGGTGAGAGCGGAATAACTAACTTGAAGACGGAAGTAACCTGTGGTGACAAGTATAATCAATAACTTTGTTACGACCAAAGTGAGGACCATGTTTTTGCTTTTTTCATAGCGCTTTATGCTTAACCACATGTTCACTAAAAATCTATTATTGTCCGCAATTGTTGTAAACAGGCAATCGGCTAGCTGATTGCTACTCGTAATACTTTTGATGTTTACAAAAATTGTATCTATCGTTTATTCTTCCTCTTTATTGGTGATAAATATACATAAATACACATACAGCATAAAAACCAAGAGATCCGCGACAACGCTTTGCAGTACTTCATTCGGTATTAGTTCCGAGGAGAAGCATCTAAAATTTATTGTTATCTTTTTCGATGTGAATGGAGTAGTAAAGAAGCTAATTTTAAGGGTATTCTTTCATGTGACTACAAGCTTTCAAGATGATAGCCCTCGGTTTTGTCATAAGTTTTCTCTTGATGCACTATTCATTGTCACATTCTCATTTATTCCAAAGCTATTGTGAAATAAACATACACTTCCGTGCTTCGTTTCTATATCATAGTGCTTAGTTTGTACATAATTGCATTTTTCTAATCGTTTGTTCATTGCGGTCGTGTTAGTCTTCTGTTTATTCATACATCTTTTTACACTAATCTGAATCAGGAAGAAATAGAGTAGTATTCCAGCTGACTTGTCTTCTTTTTTCTCTCGTCAACCATTCAAGTGGCAAAATAACCTCGCTCTCTACCCCATGGTTCGTAGTCTCCATTCAGACCCACACGTTTCCAGCCTTAAGATCAAATCAATTGGCCGTCGTATCAAGGCAAAATCTTCAACACTCACTGGCCGTATACTATCAGCAACAGCGTTTCCTAGTTTTCCGTTCAGTCAGAATGGTTGATCACTTTCGTATCTCCCTTCCATATGCAGGGATGTGCCTGGGCGTCTGCTCGACAAACTAGATCAGCCATGAACTTGCATTAGATGGCCACATGATTAATTCCCCCTAAAGGTAAACAGAACTTAGTTGACTTGAATCAGCACGTTGTGAATAATTCCTCTAAGACAGATAAGGAGTATAGCTGTCCATATCTGATGATTTCTCTGATGCACCAGACTAAAATTCGGGAGGTTGTCGTTCCTAAAATTTTGTTAACAATGTTTTGGATGACACTATTTCTACGTTTTTTCTAGTTTGCAGAGGGTGCACTAAAGCCATCTATTATAAAGCCTTTAAACCTGTTTTATCAGGGTTTAGATAATTTTGGAAAACATTTATCCACAACCCATTCTGAACGGTGGCAAACTATAAATAAATCAACGTCTTACCCTTCAAATTTCAGCCGGCCGCGCTTCAGTTCACTTATTCCATTACCGTATGTATGTACATGGTGTTGAGTCGCGATTGACTATGATTACCACTACAGGAAGATTACGTGCCAAGTATTGACTTGGATTCCTCGGTGGGCGAAAACCAGAAGGCTGTTAATGATCGCAATAAGATATATTTGTTGCCAATCTTGTGGTATCGAACGAGTGCCTACACCTGCAAAAGTTTACGGGCAGAACTGCTGAGTGTAAGCAAGTTCGTGCAAGGTTACAGGCTGTAGCTCCTCCAGGGGCTACTGCCGGTCCCAAGCCCGGGTAAAGGAGGAGGGTTGGGCATGGGGTTAGCGACCCCATCCCGTAGAAAATCAACTCGCTAAAAAAACGCTAACCAGAAAAAATCATTCAAACCATTCAAACTCTGCCCTGGGAGTAGAAGGAAAAATGACGTCTCATGATGAAAGCCGAGTTCATTCGGAAGTCATGAGGCCGATGCACCTTCTTACAACCAGAGCGACAATTTTTATAGGTACATGGAATGTCCGGACAATGTGGGAGACCGGCAGAGTCTTCCAAATTTCTGCGGAAATGAGGAAATACAACCTGGAAGTGCTTGGAATCAGTGAAACACATTGGACGCAGGTTGGACAACAACGACTGTCTTCAGGGGAACTTCTGTTATACTCCGGTCATGAAGAAGAAAATGCCCCACATACACAAGGAGTGGCACTGATGCTGTCTAGAAAAGCACAAAATGCACTTATAGGATGGGAATCTCATGGACCGAGGATCATCAAAGCCTCCTTCAGAACAAAGAGAGAGGGCATTACACTGAACATCATCCAATGCTATGCGCCGACCAACGACTACGATGAAGACGCTAAAAACCAATTCTACGATAGGCTGCAGTCAATCTTCGAGAAGTGCCCAACCAAGGACCTGACCATTCTAATGGGAGATTTCAATGCTAAGGTTGGAAAGGACAACACTGGATACGAAGACGTCATGGGACAATATGGACTGGGAGGAAGGAACGAAAACGGTGAGAAATTTGCAAACCTATGTGCCTTCAATAAACTGGTCATAGGTGGCACCATATTCCCACACAAAAACATACACAAAGCCACTTGGATTTCACCGGATCACACTACACAAAATCAAATCGACCATGTCTGCATCAACAAAAA
This sequence comes from Schistosoma rodhaini, assembly GCA_944470415.2. Taxonomy (NCBI): domain Eukaryota; kingdom Metazoa; phylum Platyhelminthes; class Trematoda; order Strigeidida; family Schistosomatidae; genus Schistosoma; species Schistosoma rodhaini. The sequence continues at coordinate 81,595,481 of OX104036.1, forward strand.
GTTCAGGAGGACGATGGGGGATGTGAGAACCAGAAGAGGAGCTGATATAGCATCCGATCACCATTTGCTGGTCGCCAAGATGAAACTAAAACTCAAGAAGCACTGGACAATGGCGCGGACAACATCACAAAAGTTTAACACGGCCTTTCTTCGAGATGCTGACAAACTCAACGAATTTAACATAACCCTCAGCAACAGGTTCGAGGCCTTTCATGACCTACTCAATGGAGAAGGAACCACCATGGAGAGCAGCTGGAAAGGTATCAAGGAGGCAATCGTTTCAACATGTCAGGAGGTTCTGGGCCAAAAGAAGCACCATCACAAGGAATGGATCACTGTTGGCACATTGGATAAAATTGAAGCAAGGAGGAACAAGAAGGTAGCAATCAATATCAGCCGAACAAGAGCAGAAAAAGCCAAGGCACAAGCCGAATACACAGAGGCAAACAAGCAAGTGAAGAGGAGCATCAGGACCGACAAACGTAAATATGTGGAAGATTTAGCGATGACAGCGGAAAAGGCTGCAAGAGAGGGAAACATGAGACAGCTGTATGATACAACAAAGAAACTTGCTGGAAATTACCGTAAACCAGAAAGACCAGTGAAAAGCAAGGAAGGCAAAGTAATCACCGACATTGAAGAACAACGAAACAGGTGGGTAGAACACTTCAAAGAACTCTTGAATCGACCAGCTCCACTGAACCCACCCAACATCGAAGCAGCACCCACAGACCTCCCAATCGATATTGGCCCACCAACAATTGAAGAGATCAGCATGGCCATTAGACAAATCAAGAGCGGCAAAGCAGCGGGACCAGACAACATCCCGGCAGAGGCACTGAAAGCAAATGTAACAGCAACTGCCAAGATACTCCACATCCTCTTCGGTAAGATTTGGGACGAAGAACATGTACCAACAGACTGGAAAGAAGGACTTATCATCAAGATACCAAAGAAAGGCGATCTGAGCAAGTGCGACAACTACAGGGGCATCACTCTCCTCTCAATACCAGGAAAAGTCTTCAACAGAGTATTGTTAAACAGGATGAAGGATTCCGTGGACGCTCAACTTCGAGATCAACAAGCTGGATTTCGTAAGGATAGATCGTGCACAGATCAAATCGCAACTCTACGTATCATTGTGGAACAATCAATCGAATGGAATTCATCACTGTACATCAACTTCATCGACTACGAGAAGGCATTTGATAGCGTGGACAGGACGACACTATGGAAGCTTCTTCGACACTACGGCGTGCCTGAGAAGATAGTCAACATCATACGGAACTCCTATGATGGACTAAACTGCCAAATCGTCCACGGAGGACAACTCACCGACTCGTTCGAGGTAAAGACCGGTGTTAGGCAAGGTTGCCTACTCTCACCCTTTCTCTTTCTCCTGGTGATCGACTGGATTATGAAGACGTCAACATCTGGAGGAATGCACGGGATACAGTGGACAGGCAGGATGCAGCTTGACGATTTAGACTTCGCGGATGATCTGGCTCTTCTATCACAAACGCAACAACAAATGCAGGAGAAAACGACCAGTGTAGCAGCAGCCTCAGCAGCAGTAGGTCTCAATATAAACAAAGGGAAAAGCAAGACTCTCCGATACAATACAATATGCACCAATCCAATTACACTTGACGGAGAAGCTTTGGATGATGTGGAAATCTTTACATATCTGGGCAGCATCATTGATGAACACGGTGGATCAGATGCAGATGTGAGGGCGCGGATCGGCAAAGCAAGAGCAGCATACCTACAGCTGAAAAACATCTGGAGCTCAAAACGATTGTCAACCAACACCAAGGTTAGAATTTTCAATACAAATGTCAAGACAGTTCTTCTGTATGGGGCAGAGACGTGGAGAACTACGAAAGCCATTATCCAGAAGATACAAGTGTTTATTAACAGCTGTCTACGCAAGATACTTCGGATCCGATGGCCAGACACTATCAGCAACAAGTTACTGTGGGAGACAACAAACCAGATTCCAACAGAGGAAGAAATCAGGAAGAAGCGCTGGAAGTGGATTGGGCACACTTTGAGGAAATCACCCAATTGTGTCACAAGACAAGCCCTCACATGGAATCCTGAAGGTCGAAGGAGAAGAGGAAGACCAAAGAACACATTACGCCGAGAAATAGAGACAGACATGAGAAGAATGAACAAGAACTGGAAAGAACTAGTAAAGAAGGCCCAGGACAGAGTGGGTTGGAGAAAGCTGGTCGGCGGCCTATGCTCCATTGGGAGTAACAGGCGAAAGTAAGTAAGTAAGTAAGTACAGGCGATGGAAAGAAAGGTGTTTTCGGTACAGCTGAACAAACAAGTGCAGTAAAACAATCTTTGGTACAATTTGTTTTAATAACAATGTTTCCACCATACTGATCGTGTTCTCGTCATAAAAGCATGTCACTACAAGAGTCCCCGATGGAAATGGTTTACACTTTCAAAACGTAGCGGTTTCGTTCGTGGGACTGATCGCCACATGTGCGATTGTAGGACGAAGGCGCTGGCAGAACAGGAAGCGATTGTTCATTCTCGAGTTGCCACCATAGATCTTATACGTAGAAAAGGTACCAGGAGAAACGTGCTGTATTTGTTGCTTGAGTTGGCGTGCTACATCAGAATGGTTTGTATCCAGTATCTGAAGATTGCGTTCGTAGAGGTCCAGACCAGAAACGCTGCAAACGTATGACGGAACTACATTGAGCCAAGAAACCTGGGGCGAAAACAATAACCAGGTAGGGGGCCAAATGTATACCATACGTATTTGGAGCCAGAGAGATAGACTGAGCGTGTTGACGAGAGGGTGGGTGATCAGGCCAGCTTTCGCCAAGGTTGACTAAGGTCGACGGTACCAACAGGGTGGTGGTCGGAGGCGTAGGCTCAGGACAAAGGAAAAAGAGAAAAGGCTAGCACGCATGTAGCATACGGGTAGAGTTTTATACATTGTTGGTTGAGTGGTTAGTCGCGAAAGCGTGCGGGTAGGCGCACTCAGCGAACGGAAGGTTGGACGGTAGTCTCATTCGTACCTCGTGAGACTGCAATCTCATCCGAAGTCAAGGGTGGAGTGGTCTGATGATCTAGACGTTAGATCGAGGTCTCGTCCGTAGATTGTGCAGATGACACGTGCTGTCAACTTGGGCGTGAGCCTGAGGTCTCTGATGTATCTAGCGTGGGATCCGAAATAGATGTAGAGATCCCGCTGGAAGGTTTGGTGAGTATAGCATTGAGTCTCGGTTTATCAGGTAGGACACTGTCATCGACGTGTGTTGGCTCGAGACAATCAATGCTGATCATCTCAACGCGGTCATGTCGATCAACCTTGAAAGTCTTTTCTTGATGGGAAATCACGTTGAAAAATTCTCCGTAGGGTTGCCACAGAGGTTCGCGTATCGAATCATGAATTCGCTGTTCAACGAAGTATCGATTAGCTGCGGCCGACGTGAATCGACTAGCAATTCATAGTGCTGTAGGAAATCGATACCGGGTATGGCTGTGGGAACATCGGCAATGACGACCGTCCACAGATACTGTCATCGGCTGCTCATGTTGACGGTAAGCTGTCATGTATCATAGGTAGGAATGACTGAGCCATTCGTATCACGTAATCGGAGCATCGTAGCTTGCGATTTACTGTTACCAATAGACACAACAGAAACTTGGGTACCTGTATCCACTAGGTACCTAGCGTCAGTGCGATCATCGTGTACGTTAAATGAACGGCCAACCTGAGGTGAAGGGCCATCGACTATGGCCGCATCTACTCGTTGTCTTAGGAATTTCCCGCCTTGTATGAGCAGGAGGCTCGACAATGGCGGGCACCGGGCCCGAAGGCACGGTGAAACCAGCACCAAACAGAACTCGCGTCGTGATTGATTTTCAAACGTTATGTTGGGGCAACTATATAGTTGTCTCGGGTGTTTGTCCATGCCAATATCTTATCTGCTATAAGGGCTACCTTGTTAAGTAGGGTGTCCTCGGGCAGAACCGTAATCGTTGGTTGCATAAGTGTTGGTAGAGATTCGAGCCATAATTACTGGACGATTTCGGAATTGGCTGTAATAGTTACCTCAAGAGATTGCGGGCGCGTGATGTGGTGGCTCGGTTTAACACCACCAATGGGGTGATGTGCTAATAAAGTCCTCAATCGTTCTTCCCTTGAAGAGGGGAAAGGTTTAAGGATCGCCTCCTTGAGACTATCGTAGACGTCGTGTACATTTGCATTGAGGAAAACCTCACGAACAGCAGTTCGGTGATCCCCAGACAGCGTTTCCAGAACGTAGACATACTTTTGCCGTTGGTTGGTTATGCGACGGATTTCGAAATGAGATTCTAGTGCCGCGAACCAAAGTTCTGGATCGTGGGGAATAAAGGGAACCGGTGGAAAATTGATTGCCTGTACCTCTGAGTCTATTATATTAATGCCATTCTTATGGTTATCCACCATATTGTGTTTTCGCCAGAATATTATATGTTGAAAAACATCAATATGAATACGTGAAACAAGAGTGGATAGATAGATAACAGACTCGCCGTGGTAATCTCCTTTGGAAGATTTGCCAGAAGTTGAAAAGTGTTCTAAATTTCGCCTCACCAGATGTAAATGGCATTGGCGTTTGATTATGATTACCACTACAGGAAGATTACGTGCCAAGTATTGACTTGGATTCCTCGATGGGCCAAAAACCAGAAGGCTGTTAATGGTCGCAATAAGATATATTTGTTGAAATGTCAGTGATTTCAATGTCTTTTGTGTCCACCACTTTTTTGAGCTCCGCCATTTTCTTTGGCAGACTGAAAACACTTGTATACCATACGTTTCATCCTGTAAAATGATTTTCCAAACCGCCTAGAGTGACTAGGGATATTTTGGTCCGAACAGTGCCAACCTGCATCTCCTGAAGACTCGTCAATGTCTTCAAACCGCAGGCTTCACATAAATCTTCAATTAAAGAATATATGCATAAAAAATACACATTAGTCTAAATTCGTATGTAGTTAAAATACACTAGCATTTATTGAAGGATACAGGGAGGAAAGGCGGCTAGCTCGAGTATATAATCGGAGCGCGCTTTTCTAGCAGTTGTTGTTATGCCTGGGTAATTTTCGTAATGCTTATTGTAAATGTCAGTCATATCAAAAATACGGTTATACTGTCTATCCTTTGGCATCGGATTTTATATAGGTAAGAGTACTTGTTATGAGAAATCACTCTTGTTTAAGTTGTTATATTCATTTCCAAATGAAAAAAAAACAATGGTTAGCACTCTTTCTATCTATTATTCCTAATAAAAAACATCACGCCCATTCTTTTTGTAAGATTTCGCGTTCTGTAATGGTAATCTGTCATGATATTTCTAGGGTCGACAGTGAACTATATCAATAATGAAAGGTTCACTTACGTAATAAAACTACGATTATTATTTTCATGAACTTCTAGCCAATGTGAACTAAAAGTGCAAAGAATGTACCTGATAAAGTCGAACTGCTATTACAAGTTGATGGTATACGTCCTAATTATTGTTAGACCGTGGTGTATATATCCAAGCATTTTATTGCATACCGATAGTGAAATAGATGACGTCACTGTGGAATGGTTACCCACTGATTGTGGTATAAATTATCTAACAAATAAAAACATCTTGACGTATTTTACTGACTCAAGTGTCAGTAGATAATAATGTAGTTACGACTATGATACAGGTCAACAGGTCAGGCATCATTTAAGTGCGAATATAAAAAAATCCGGAATATGTGTAAAAAGACCATAGCTAAATCCCGCACGGCTTACGAACGACAGTTGGCATACGATAGCCGTACCTGTCCGAAGCGACTGTTTTCGTATGTTAAAAGGCGGACGGAACGTAGTGATGGTATCCCCTCATTACTGTTAAGCGAAAATTCAGCTTTATAACTAACTTAAAACCTTGTAAGATACCGGGCCCCGATGGGTTACACCCACGTTTGCTGTCGTCGCTTGCGGACATTATCTCAAGGCCGCTCACGATGCTCTTCAACATGTCCCTTTCACAGGCTCAACTACCTAGAGACTGGAAAGACGCCATAGTTAGTCCTATATTTAAGGATGGTCGGAGACGGATCGTATCTAACTACCGGCCTGTTAGCCTGACCAGTATAGTAGTTAAGTTACTTGAAAAATTAATTCGGGCTAAGCTACTGAGCCACATAGATTCGTACAATCTGTTAACTCCCGAGCAACATGGGTTTCGTAACAAGCATTCATGCTTGACTAACTTACTCATTGCGAGAGAGGATTGGACAGCTGCCCTAGACAACGGCCAGTCTGTCGACGTGATATTTATAGATTTTAGCAAAGCGTTTGATAAGGTTTCACACTTGGGTCTTATCCAAAAGTTCTCGAGCTTTGGTATAACAGGTGCTATACAGGAATGGATAGGAAGCTTCTTATGTGACCGCAGACAGAGAGTGAGAGTCAATTGAACTCTATCCGAATGGAAACCGGTCAAAAGTGGTGTACCCCAAGGCACCATCTTAGGCCCTTTACTTTTCCTTCTGTATATTAATGAACTACCTTTATTACTTAAGTCGTCGACGTTATTGTTTGCGGATGATGTTAAAATCTGGAGAACAATAAGAAATGAGACTGATCGTTGTTATCTGCAAGCAGATTTAGACGAATTAGTTAGGTGGGCTCATGATTGGGGCCTGGAAGTTAATTCCAGGAAGAGCGTGTTCATGCACATCGGGCACGATATTAGTTACCATTATACCATTAATGGTACATCTCTGCCACGCGTTCATGAGCACAAAGACTTAGGAGTAATTATAAGTCACGACTTAAAAACTACTACGCACTGCAATGCGGTTGCTTCCAAAGGCTATCGCGCGCTATGGTCGCCTCGCAGAGCATTTAAATGCTTTGACGAGGATTTGTTTCGAATTTTATATCCCACCTATGTAAGGCCGCACTTAGAATACTGTATCCAAGCAGCTAGCCCATGTCTGATAAAGGATACTAAATCACTTGAGCGTGTCCAGCGTGTAGGGACAAAATTAGTAAAGGGTCTTTCTAAACTCCCTTACGATGAGCGTTTAAAACGTCTAAATCTTTTCCCCTTATCTTATCGTAGGACGCGAGGTGACCTTATACTGGCATTTCGTATCTTTAATTATGATCTGGGTGTTAATATGTCTTATCTTTTTGCTCCCTCCGGCACTAATAATCTCCGGGGTCATAGCAAGAAGGTTCTGAAACCGCGATCTAATAAACTAAAGGTGGGGTCCCGTTTTTCTCATCGAGTGGTCAATGACTGGAACGCTTTACCAGAACAAGTGGTATCAGCACCATCAGTGAACATTTTCAAAAAGAAGCTGGACCTTCACTGGAAAGAAATCTGTCAGGATTAACACAGGTTCATCAACCTACTATCCTTATTACTGAAGACTGATTTGTAGTGCTATGGTATAGGACTAGAATGTCAAGTTAAGGATTTATGCCTGTACGAAACATGGATTCGCAACTCAGTACTGGCAGTTCTATAAAGAGACTGACCCAGATGCTGTTTGGAAAGATATACGAACAGTTGTGGAAACAGCAGTAACATCTATTAGCAATTTAAACCAAAGGGTTCCAAAAAAATCAATGGATTTTCCAAGCCCATTTCACTGATGGATTCGCGTAAACTTATCCCATCAGACTCTGAAAACGATAAAGAGCGAAAGCAAATCAGTTCTAGGGTAACCAAAAGTATACGGAACGATCGTGAGAAGTGGTGGGCAACAAAAACGAAAGAGATAGAAAAGGCAGCTGCTGTAATAAAAAAAACCGGAATTAACAGGTTACGTGTAAGTGAGACAATCTCGGAAAAAGACGACACTCCTATCTGCTCTCAGTACAGACGTTTAGAACGATGGGCGGAACACTTTTATGAGCAGTTCAGCTAACCTTCAGCTACTCTACAGTTACCCATCATTCTCGAACAGTCTGAATAGAACACTGAAGTAGGTCCCTCAACTCTAGTTGAAGTTCAAATAGCTATAACTAGTCTGAAACGTGGAAGAGCAGCCGGTACTGATGGATTGGCTCCAGAGGTCTTTAAATATGGTGGTTCAATTTTAGCGATTAGATTGACTAATATTTTAGCTAAAATCTGGGAGTTGGACATAATCCCATCTGACTGGTCACGATCACTTATTGTCCCAATATATAAGAAGGGGCCAAAATCATCCTGCGATAACCATAGAGGGATTAGTCTGACTAACATAGCTTCTAAAATACTTGCCTCAATAATTATCGGGCGCCTAACTAAGACTCGTGAACTTCAAACACGAGAAAATCAGGCTGGCTTCAGACCTGGTCGTGGCTGTATCAACCACATATTCACTATTCGTCAGGTTTTAGAGCGCAGACATGTTTGTCGGCGTCCGACAATGATAGTTTTTCTTAACTTGAAAGCAGCATTTGACTTTGTAGACCGAGAGGTTCTGTGGCAGTGTCTGTCATTGAAAAGTGTACCTCAGAAGTACATAAACCTTGTGAAGGCTCTTTACTCGAACATTACTAGTCGAGCGAGAGGTTATGGCGAACTGTCATCTGATTTTACAACCCCAGGTGGTGTCTGTCAAGGCTGTACACTATCCCCATTATTATTTAATTTCATTATAGACATATTGTTGGAAATAACACTCGTGAACTGAATTTTCAGGAGTTGATTTCCTACCAGGAGGTCCACTTATCGACTTGGAATACGCAGATGACATAGTCCTGTTGTGTGATGACGCTGACAAAATGCAGAGTCTTCTGTTAGAACCGAGTAATAATGCCAGGATGTTTGGGATGCGTTTCTCCCCATCTAAATGTAAATTGTTACTCCAGGACTGGTCTGCGTCAACACCTGAACTAAGGATAGAAAGTGAAGTAGTCGAACGCGTCGATAACTTCACTTATCTTGGAAGTCTGATCAGCCCTAATGAATTGGTGTCTGACGAAATCTCAGCACGGATTCAGAAAGCTCGTTTGGCTTTTGCCAACTTCTATCACCTATGGCAAAGACGAGATATCCATCTATCAATTAAGGGACGAGTATACTGTGCAGCAGTTCGCTCTGTTCTACTTTACGGCTGTGAAACGTGGCCATTAAGAGTAGAGGATACTCGTAAGTTGCTAGTATCTGATCACAGATGTCTTGGAAATATTGCTCGCATCTGCTGGGATCACCGGGTAAGTAATGGTGGGGTTAGATACAGGGTATCAGGGAATGATGGTAAATCAGTTGATGAGGTCATGAATATTCATCGACTGAGATGGTTGGGCCATGTGTTACGTATGTCTGAACACCGATTACCACGACGCGCTATGATGACTAGTGTAGGGGATTGTTGGAAGAAAGTTAGGGGCGGCCAAACCAAAACGTGGCATCAGTGCTTGAAGTCACTAACTTCTAGTGTGAGCCATGTAGGTAGATGCAGACTACCTGGTTGGGATCCGCGCGACTATCGTAACCAATGGTTGGAGACTTTAGGTGACATGGCTCAGAATCGATCACAATGGCGTAGGTGTGTACACTCTTTATCTTTGAGATTAAAATTGCTTCATATCTTTCTTTCTTCTTGTACAATATCCTTATATACAACCTATCTTTTATATACTACCACCACTAAATTAACTACTTCTATGAATCCGGTGTTGATCTTGTGCAAACAAGGTATGGCAACTTGGACCGATGCATATATATGCCTGGTTCTACGTTGTTGCTGACTGACTGACTGACAGTATTGAAAAATCAAGTATTTATCTATTTAGCGACAAGCAGCTCGTCCATAAAAAATAACTTCACAATCACTGCTTGAGTACTGGATCCAGAGAAGAAAACGGTCGGCGTCAGTATTATCCATTGGTGTCAACCTGGCTTAATTCCAGTTCTAGAATTTAAAAGGCCTGCCATTTGGCATTCAAGTATGCTTCATCAAAGGACTTTTACTGTCAGATGAAACTACTGCTCTCTAAGTTTATATCCGATTAAGTATTTAAGATGTTACTTAGATAGTGACTAAGTTGTTTAGTTACTTTGTTTTTGAAAATTCTATCAAGAGTTCAAACCTTTCTCCCACCTAATTCACACTGTACAGTTGACTATTGCCAGTTTTTAGGCGGAAGCGTGTACCTCAAATACAAGTTTACAAGCTTGTTCTTGATTTACAAGTCGTATAAAATTTAAAGTGGTTAGCAATTAAATGCTCATTCGCATCTTGTCTCAAGATGAATATCCTGAGGATCTTAGATATAACCTTTAGTTCGTGAAACTCATTTAGTTCTGAGTAAAGAAAATTGTCTAGTTCATATTAGTCGTGCAACATCGCAAGCTGGCAATCTAAAAATCGGTAATCATCAGATTAGAACCTAATTATAATAGTACAAAGTTCACCATTAAACTTCAACGCCGCAAATTTTTGTCACTATAATATGGAGAGTGTATAAAGCTGGGAAATTTCAAGCGGTATCGAAATAACCGTCCATTAATTTCTGGATAACACCATTTCTTTTTGCTCATAGTGCGTTTTTCTTAGTTATGCGAAATCTATGATTTTCATTCTTTCTCTAGATGTGTGACAAACCTTTCTTTTTTAACCCTGAAATCGATACGAAAATTGCCGGTTTATATGATCTACAACATACAATTGGACGAGGACATTATGCTGTTGTAAAACAAGCACGTCATGTATTTACTGGTGAGAAAGTTGCAGTGAAAGTAATTGACAAGACCAAACTAGACAATGTTTCACGCGATCATTTGTTTCAGGAAGTTGTGTGCATGAAACTTGTTCAGCATCCAAATGTGGTTAGATTATATGAAGTTATTGACACGCCAACCAAACTATATCTCGTCCTTGAGTTAGGTGATGGAGGAGACCTATATGATTATATAACAAGTCATGGCAATGGTCTAAGTGAAAAAGTTGCAAAACGTTATTTTCGCCAAATAGTAACTGCTATTGCTTATTGCCACAAGTTAAGAGTGGTTCATCGAGATCTAAAACCAGAAAATGTAGTTTTTTTCGAGAAACTGGGTTTGGTTAAGTTAACAGATTTTGGGTTCAGTAATAAGTTTATTCCTGGCACCAATTTAGACACAGCTTGCGGCTCGTTGGCTTACTCAGCTCCGGAGATATTGCTTGGTGACTCATATGATGCCCCAAAAGTGGATATTTGGTCCTTAGGTGTGATATTGTATATGCTTGTCAGCGGAAATTTGCCCTTTCAAGAAACAAATGATAGTGAAACGTTAACGAAGATCATGGATTGTGATTATTCTATGCCTTCACATTTGTCACCAGACTGTAAGCGACTTATTTCTCGTTTACTAATACGTGATCCACAAAAGCGTGCTCATCTTGATGATATCCTACAAGATGACTGGCTAAAGCTAGATGGTAATGACTTGCCTATTGAGTTGTTTTCTGTCCCTTTGATATCTCGTGAACACCTTTCATTTGAAGATCATATGGAGATTTTATCCAAAATGGCTGAGGGTGAACTGGCGTCTGTTGAAGAAATACAGTCTACTTTAGATCGTAATGAATACAACCACATAGCTGCTACATATTATTTACTTGCGGAGCGCAAACTGAAACGTAACTACATAGAAGAATATAAACGGTTAGCAAGCCAGTCTCAACTAAATGAAAAACGAAAACAAGAACAACAAAAGTGTATCAACTGTGTGTTTGGACTATCTGAAAATGCAAAACAAATGCAGAATGTTGAAAACAATATCAATCCTAAATCTTTGGTAAATAGTGTGATGGGTTCAAGTACTCCAACGCCAACTTCACGCATTTTAAATTCTTTAGGCTCGTCAAATGTAGAGGATCGTGTCAGGCGTTTCAGTATGATTTTAGAAGATGAAGAAGAAGAGGAAGAAAGTAAAGGGTCTCCAATAGCATCTACTTCATTCGACAGGTACGTTACAGGTGTAAATGAGTCAGTGAAAATGGTCAATGATTCAGATGCCTTACACCCCTGTTTCGCTGATACGTCCGAAGAGGCAATGCTGGAAGAAGAGGAAGAAGAACTTGCTACTGTTGCTGGTTTGGCATGTGTTCGTTCTGAACTTTTAACTGATCATATGGTTAATCATGTATTAAGCATGTCCGATTCAGAATTCACATCAAATGTACATGGAACTGTAGTTTCAACTCGTCCTTGTTCTAGAACAAGCGGTTCTGCTATTGGAGCATCTGATAGTGCTGAGTCAGATGTTCCTCTTAGTCCTTGGAATGCAAATACAATGGGTTTCGCAAATTCCTTGAATCGAATTACATCCACCACTCGTTCTCTTCCACCTGTGGAAACTCGGAGAAAGAATACCTATAGACGAGGACTTATATCGCACCGTCCACTTACTACAGTGAAGAGCAGTCCGCAGCTTCTGAAACATATTGCTGAAGAAGATTGGAACAGTCATACCTCAGTCGAAACTAATAATTCCCTCTATATGGATAAACGCAGAAAGAAATTAGCAGAATGTTTTATGCAAAACCCGGCTGTCTATACCACAGCTGAAGATAGCTTAGGAATTCGATCTTTGCGTAGTTCGTATAATTTGTACCGTAGTATTAAATATGTCGACGATCAGTTGATTGGCCTAAGACCTACGAGTTTTTACACGACTTCAACCCAACAAACATATTCTGGAGCTCACAGTCCAGCGTGGACACGAAGGTTTTTGAATACACCTGCATCGTCGTCTCGTCCAGCAAGCATCGGAAGTTGGAATGCTATTCTCAACATGAGTTTGATGAGTGATCAGCGTCGCCCATCATTTTGTTCATCTCCTGTTGAGCCACAAATAGGCGCCATTAATAGAAGAAAGGTTATTTATTCAAATAACAGCCAAGGCCCATATATCTTAAACAAAGGGATTAATCCCGATCGAAGATGCAGTGGACCCCCAGGTTTATTGTTAGCAGTCTCAGGATTGTATTATCCAGGTTCAGGTGTTACGTTACCCAGTCGTTCAGACTCAGATACCTCATTTCTAGAACAGCATGACATCAGTCATTTGCCCTCTAACTTGGACCACTCCTTTTCTCCAGAAGAGCCTTCAGATGAATCTTACATGCAAAATGGGACTAAGTGTTTGGATGCAGTTACAGAACTAAGTGATGTCATTAGGAATAACCATCGCAGTATTTTACCTTCAATTTCTGGAGTGAATAAAAGAGGTTCTACTAGATCTCTTAGCAATTCTCGTAAAACTGCTAGTTGGTGTAGTTCCGCACCTATATTGTGTGAAACATCTGAACAGCCGCACTTAACTTATATGCAATCGAATAATATTGGACTGACTACTTTATCACTTGAAAGTAACTCTCAGTTAGGTGGTTCAAATACGGTTCGAGAACATTGCACTCCGATACGTGAAGAAGATGACGAAGTGGGACGCTCTGGAGAAACTCCTACTTTTAGGACATCTAATCTGTTATTTGGTTTGAATCAACGAAGAAAGTCTGAATCGTCAAATATGCATACAAGTTCAACTCTTTTTGCGACATCTAATATGACCCGTGGTGGATTCGCAACTTTGGCTGAATCGGAGTCAACTTCAACCATTAGTCAGTTACCCAACATAAGTGCTCAGCGAAACGATGCTTTACAAAATGGTGGCAGTTCACAATGTACTACATCCAATTTTTCACTTAGCTCTCTCGCAACAAGTTTGAGAGATTCACGCTACATGATCGATATTATACGAGGAACATTTGAATTGCAATGTCAATATAACCGTAGATTTACTAATTCGATTGCTGGAGTTAACAGTTGTGAATATAATTCTAGCCGAGCTAGTACCTCAACATCTGTACGTAGCCTCACTGCTATATCAGAAAATTTCCCCATCAACAATCAACTAAAAGATTTTCCTTTAGAAGATTCACAAAGACTCCCATTTTATAATCGAAATTTACTTTATCCATCTGAATCCATATTAAAAGCTTCTACAAAAAACAATATTTTGCAGAATTCCAATATGGTCAAAGATTCTATGAATAGTTGTTTAAATCATGATTTTCTTGTTACAGGTTTATCTCAAAAAACTAGAATAAGTTTACCAACTAGTATAAGTGGTATTTCAAACACAGAAGTTGTTTGTTCAGTGAATCCTGTTTTAGAATCGAATGAAAATAATTTTCCCTCTATTTCTCTTGAGCATAGTTCACCTGTAAGAGTCGGCAGTCTCCTTACTCATAATCATCGGAATGGGTCTTGTAAATCTATTAGTCAATCTACAACTTCATTTAAATGTCCCACACATTTGTCTTCAGGACGAGAATCTTTAAAAAGATCGAACATCAATTGTCTTCCGGATCATGGTTGTAGTATAGTTGAAAATATGAATCCAGAAACCCATAATAACAATGATAATAATAATAATAATATCACTAATTATTCTGAGTTATCAAATGAATCAGTTAACCAATGGACACATAAATCAAATACGCTAAATCACAAACAAGTATCACCGTTTACAATAAGTAAACATAGAGCTAGATTAGCATGTTGTTCAGTTTCGTGATAATAACTGCAATTTTGTCTTCCATTATTTACATACATACATATATTTTATATGAATAATTTTCTGTCCGCTTTTAAAATCATTTATCTAAATTACCACTATCTTTTCTACCTTCTTATTTTGTCTCTTCTTCCTCTCTTACCCATTCATAATCACCAAAAATGAGGTATTTTATGGTATTTATTTCAGTACATAGTTCTGCTTTGTTTCACTTTCTTGTACGCGTTCAATTATGTATTATATATACTCTCAGTTTTGTTCTTTTTATATATATCTAGTCTGTCGTTCTTTTTGTTGACTACGGTAACCTTACCCAAACATTAGAAATGTTATCCTCCCTATTATTATTATTATTGATTAGTGTTTATATCACTAAGATCATTCTCTTGCCTCCGCTACCACCACCCAGCTACTACTCAGCTAGTCGCATATTGTTTACTCTTGCTTACATTAATCAGATAACTTGACAACAACAACAACAAAAAACTGACTATTTTGATTATACTTTTTTTAAATCTTATTAAATAGATCATAATTTCATTTTTTTTTTATTTAAATGAACCAGTGTAGATGAATGTGAAAAAAAGAAAAAAAGATTTTTTTAAAAATCTTATTTTTGTTTTTTTAAAACTTTTATTCTTACATAAGTAGTGTATATCGTGGGATGGATCCATGTGTGTGTGTGTGTGTGTGGATCATGTATTATATTCTCGTAACTGACAACAACAATAATAATAATAAAACATTCAATTATGCCTTTTATAATGTTCTGCATATTGTTAAAAATACTCCCCCCCTATTCTGTCATTTTTTTTATTTGTTTTTATTTTCTCCCTTCTATTTCTCGTCATTATTTGTAAATAGATACATACATCATGGATATTGTTCAGTTTTTGTTTTCATGATTAAATTATTATGTTTTCCTTTAATTTCTTCTTTCTTAGTATTATTGTTGTTGTTTGCCATCAACACTGTGTTTTTCTTTGGTTGCTACATATTACTCTCATTCTGTAAATATTTGCCTATCTCTATGTCTATTGTATCCCGGTTAATCGTGTTCTCTTCTTTTTTTTTTCTTTTTTAGCTTGTTTTCCAAAGTGTATGTCTATTTATTTAATTCATATGAATATTAATTCATTTGACTTATGATGATAATTCTGTTTTAACGTTGATTTTATTTATTTGTTATCAGATATCGGTCTTAAATATGATCTCGATTGGTGATTGTTAGTTAATTACTTTGATCAACTCATTGAAGACATTGGTGAAATGGTTGCTCAACTTCGTGGATTGGTTGAAGTTAGACATTAACACCGTTGGATGCCGGCAAGTTCAGTGGTCTATCGGTCAAGTGCTCTGGCGCGAGACTGGTAGATCCTGGGTTCGAATCTCGCGAGGCGGGATCGTGGATGCGCACTACTGAGGAGTCCCACAATAGGACGAAACGGTCTTAAAGCAGTGCTTCCAGGTTTTCAACGGTGGTCTAGCTTCAATTGACTCATGATTGCAACTACATATAAAAATTACTTTGATTGTTTAAAAAATAGGAAATAATGGTAAATTAATATAGAATGCTTTATTGCATGTAAAAGACAAAGGTATAATATCAAATTCTCTGGAAAGATATGGTTCGTTAAATCAGCAATCGGGGGATCGTTACTTTCTTAGTAGATAAGCTAGTGTTATAAATTCTCTTGTTCCAACCTAGCTATTCTTATTGTTTTGTAATCTTGGATACCAATTCATTAGACAAGTCAAATCAGAACATAGTTGAATAGGGAAGAAATTATATGCTAAATAACAAGGGTAGATGGAAGTAAGAAGCACAATAAGGGAGACGTTAGTATATTTATAGTTTTTACATGAAAATATTCTAGGGTCTTCTCCAAGTATTGACTGGTGCTGATTGAATAAGCAATACCCAATCAGTGTGCGGCAACACAATCGTACACGGAATGTGTTTTTGTCCAATCTATCTCCCGCTAACAGTTAGACTGTCATTTCTGTGAATTAATGGTTTATGTGAGAAAGTGTTTCCAGGGTAGCTACAGACTGCAGAAAAGATATTTATTTATTCAAACACATAAATATTGGTACAAGGGGACACCATATATATATGCGCCACACAAATCTCATTTGATTTGTTTGAGGGCTGTGATACTTCCGATGTACTGAAACTCGTCACTTCGTGTGACGACTGTGACAACTTCGGGGTCACGTTCCTTTACATTCTACTTATAAATAATCTTGTGAGTAGCGTCTACTACATTAGCAATGATCAGACTTTTAATGTTCTTATAATCCAACTAATGGGATAGGATATGGTTACTAGTTAAAGCACTTCCCAGGCGATTTAAGAAGAAAGATAATCATCGACGCAGCCAACAGATAATGGTAGTAATCTTATTTCATTTGCAAAGTGCAGCAAATTATTCCATAGTGTCGTACAGTTACTTGCGAAGTCATTATTATAAGGAGAAACTTTGAAAGGAAAGTGTTTCACATTTGAGAAAGAGCTAAAATTTTTATAACTAGGTGTTTCTCCATGTTGGACTGAATTAGTGGGCGTAATATTTTGAAGGAAAAGTTTAGTTCAAGTCTATTGTTCCTCAAAGGGCCGACTCCAAGCCTAGTCAATATGGGTTTATAGTTTGAGGTACAATCATTCCTAGCAATCCAAAGTGCAAACCACCTCTGAACAGATTCCAGCTTTAGTATATTCTCTATGTAAACACTACTCAAAATAAAAGTACAATATTCCTTGAGTGGTCGGACATCGTTGCGGAGGTAACATTATCTATTTATTTATGCTAACTTGATCTTCAGTAGTTATCAAATGTTAACTCTGCAAACTACGCGAGACCAGTGTAGGCTAACAAGTATATACATATAAACAACTGTCCTTAATTAACGCTTTCAGTATGAGTAATGCATTTTGTAGAAATATTTTTATAATCTCCAAGAAACCAGGATTATGTTATGCCTCATGTTCATACAAAGTATGTTATAACAAAAAGATAAATCGGCCACTGGGAGAAAAGCAACTATCAGTGAGAGTAGTACGTACAGATTCGCAAGCCATGAGGGCAATAATACTTCCAAATTGTAAAACAGTACTTCTGAGCTTAGTCCAATCAACAATTTTTATTACATGAAAACTGGTTTCAACTTAGTTTGACCTTTAGTTTTAATAAAACCTAGATCCAGTATGTATTGGTCCAAACTACTGTAAAATAGTTGATTGAAGTAGATGAGTTCAAATAGTAATTAAATTTATAATAATACTAATAACTAAATCCAGATAAATTAGTAAATGAATTATAGATTCCTGTGGAGTTCATCAATGCTGACAGTAAGACATTAACTTTCGATGAAAGTCATACAATAACACGCGTATAATGAAATTAATAATGTACACCATAATATATCAGACAAGTGATCGGAAGTTAATATACTTGTCACAAGCCTTCAAAGTTCGGGATTCAGCCCCTTGTAGAGTTGTAAATGCTTTCTGTTAATTAAACACAAACTAGAAAGATACATCATATGCATAGTTGAAAGATATGGATATACAAAAACTTTAAGAGGAATATGCTTTAAAGTTATGAGTTATAATCAATAACTTAAAATCATGTGCATGGAAACATAACAGGATAGATATTATGTCATGCTCACTATAATAACAGTAATAATAATAACATCATATGAAATAAGTAAACTGAAAATTGTACAATTAAGGTTATTTCTTCAACATAGTGCACACTATGTCGATCACTAGACTCAGGGCCACATTATAAGTTGATAGATAGAATCCTATCAAAAGTAAGAAGGATTTAGGAAACATTAGTTACTATTCAATGATTAATCAATTGTAAACAGTACAGATATGATGGATAGTGACTAGCAGTAGAATACAGTTTGACGGGCGTTTCGCCCTATTTGGGACTCGTCAGCTGGATATACCTACATCTCAGAGTTGATGTTCACTCTGGAACTCGAACCCAGTACCTTTCGCTTCAAACGCCATCGCGTTATTAAAAAAAAGCAATGGGAAGATCCAAACAAACAATGCTAAGTAAATTTCAACTTCACCCCATTGCACAAGCAAGTGGCTATCAGGACTCAGTAGCTGAGTGGATAACGAGATAGTGTTTGAAGCTAAAGGTACTGTGTTCGAGTCCCAGAGTGAACATCAACTCTGAGATGTAGGTACATTCAGCTGACGAGTCCCAAATAGGACGAAACGCCCGTCAAACTGGATTCTACTGCTAACCACTATCCATCATTGCTTATAAGAAATTAATTGTTTTAATATGACCTAGAGTAAATAGAAAGAATGATATATATTAAAATTTTAACCGATTAGTTTTATGTAGGGAATTGAATGAATGTAAACTATGAGATTATATATGTACTATTTATATACAAAATATTGGACTGAAATGATACAATATTGGAGCGAACGATTGTTTCCCAATAACTTCATCATTAGGCTCTATTGTTATAAGTCCATAATTATTGTGATATTTTACAAAGGCCAAAATAAGGCATGAATTGGACAATGTTGTATGTTAAAAATGGTGAACGACATGTATACATCCAATATGTGTTATTTGTAAATTAGAAAGGTCATTTAATAAAGGTCAGAATGATTTGGATTAAACTGTCCAGTCACAATCAGTGAAATAGTAATATAACGAAAATGAAACGACTCCTGATTTCGACTATATAAAATTATTAAAATCTCCACAAAAGCCCCTTCTGATAATGATCATATGCTCACTAGTGACTGACTCACGAAATTTCAACCCAGGACCTACCAGTCTCGCTCCAGAGCACATAACCGGTAGACCACTGAGCCGCCATCCAATGGTGTTAACGTCATTAAAATTCAACTAATCCACGAAATTGAGCAATCATTCACCAATGTGTTCAGTCAGTTGATATCCCCCAACAGACCTGGTTGAACTCCACTGCTTACTGCTTCTCATTAGAACTCCAGGAAATACCTCATGGAACCAATCACTAGTGAGCATATGATTATTATCAGAAGGGACTTTTGTGGAGATTTTAATAATTTTATATAGTCGAAACCAGGAGTCGTTTCATTTTCATTATATTACTATTTCACTGATTATGACTGGACAGTTTAATCCAAATCATTCTGACCTTTATTAAATGACCTTTCTAATTTACAAATAACACAAATTTGATGTATACATGTCGTTCACAGTTTGTAACATACAACATTGTCGAATTCATGTCCAATACATGCCTTATTTTGGCCTTTGTAAAATATCACAATAATTATGGACTTATAACTGTAGAGCCTAATGATGAATTTATTGAAAACCATTGTTTGCTCAAATATTCTTCATTTTTGAATATCCGATGGGGATCTTTAAACTGCTGAAATGATACAATTTAACAAGGAATAAAAGTGAACAATTAAATATACTAGATCTAGGCTATAATATAGTGGTGAGTATTTCCGCCTGTCACGTGGTAGGTCCGGGTTCGATTCCCGGTCGAGGAGTCGGCTTTCGTCAGCTCAATTCAGACCTAACGTCTGGAAAGCAAACATACAAGACATCATGCACTCAGCATCGTCAGTAGATTGGACAATAGACCCAGAGTCCTCAATCGAAACGGCTTGTGACGTATTTCGAAATCTATACTTAAAAGTTACCGTCCCCACATCCCTTGGACTACACCTAGGGGGCCGAGAAACTTGTAGTATCAGTTTATTTGTTAAACCCATATACTTTATCCTAGCTACCGGCCAAGCCAATTCGCCTGTCATGAGTCATATTTTGATCTTGTTCATTATCCGCTTATTAACCTTGGCTATACTTTTATATGAGCATACATGTGTACACTTCGTATCTTATTCATCATATGTCTGTCACTTATTTTTGTCCGACTATAAATGTTGATTAAAGCTTGCTTAAATCGAGTTGGCTTCCCAGCCATCTCCACTGCATGTCGTTTCCGCCTCGTTCGCTTCCTTCGCTTATTCGCCTGTTCACTCGCTCGTTGTTATTCGCTCAGGTGTTGTTAACTTTCTGACCTGAGTCATTTGACAATAAACTGTAGTTGCTGCTATCCTTTGTCTTCTGATTTCACGCGCCGTTAAGATTAGAATTATATCGGTTATCGAAACGAACGATTAACGAATCGCGGCACTACAAACTCCCCACCATTGTTCAGTAGGGAGGTTTGTATCCTTCTCCGTAAGAGAAGGAAAATGTAGGATAGATTTAGGTTACTGGGGACTGATGAGGCGAAATCTCAGTATCAAAAAGCTCGGAATACCTGTGCCTCGACCCTCGTTAAGTCCAGAAAGCTGTACGAAGAGAAAATTGTTAGGGAATCCATAGAATACCCTAAACGTTTGTATTCGTATATAAACCAAATGACAAAAAGAAGAAGAAATGTTCCTTCACTATGGGAAGATAGTACTGCCTCATCATTAGTGGCGGACGACTTTGGCAAAGCTCAAGTATTCTCAAACTACTTTAGCAATGTATATACCATAGAAACACCCTTCCCACCAGTCCATGAAAATCCCCTCACGCAAACACTGGACAGCGTGACCATTAAAGAACTCGATGTCGTTGGTCTGCTAAATAAACTTATTAATGAAAACAACATATTTGAAGTATAAATCCCAAATTTAGAATACATTTTTTAGCGGTTCAGCCACAACTATATGCTTATAATTGTCAGTATAGGGTTATGAAGACTGTTGAGCCGCATTGAAATCATGAACCGATCAATTTCGGGACATCATTGAAAACCTGTGAGCACAGAACAACGGTTCTATCCTATTTTGGGGGATCCACAGCCCTTCATGCAGGAGTCGAACCTAAGACCTATGGTCTCGGGCTAGAACATTAACGAAACATATGTTTATAAATGGTTTAATAATCATATGATTCTTGCAATTTCTTGCAATAGTTGCATCAATTAGTTTTTCAACATACATAAATTGGACTCGCTGAGGGAAGTTATAATTAGAGAGAAGACACTGAGAAAAAGCCTACGTCCCTCCATTGATTTGAATGCATGTCGATTGTTACTTGGCTGATTTATCTCATAAATCACAACAAAGTCTAACAATATTTTATGCTAATCAAGCTGTTCAAAGTCAGGTCATTCGGGATTCGACCAGGTTAAGTTCATGAATAGTTTAATTTTTCTACGTAAATCATCTTTTATTTGGAAGTATTTGTAAACTGCAAAAAAAATGTTTGAGGATTTCTGTTCTTAAAAACGATTAACTTCACGTTGTTCATGTTAAGTACTTTAATTAATCAGTCACTTTTGGTATATGTGTATCCTGAGCAAACTTATTCGATGTTGTTATTTAGTCACGAATAGCTAACTAGATAACGTGTTAGGTTTAAAACGATAGGCATTGAATTTGAGAGAATAACAGAACCTGGATACAGGTAAGCCCACCGACCAGTTCAGAATATGACGAAACTCACCTCCTATAAATCAATTTTACCCACTATCTAACTTTCATAATGATAGAGTTTTGCATGAACAATATAATAACCTACCAGATGATTAAAGAATTTAATAAACTAACTTAATAAAAGCTTGTTGAATTACTTTACCATGTTTTACCCTAACATGAAATGTTGGTTAACATAAGAAGAAGTAAATTGGAAAATATCATGTCAATGTAGAGCAGTTGTATCCATTTTTTACGCTCTCAAAATGTCACTCCCAACTTTTCATTTTCCAATTTTATTTATTTCTGTTGAACTGTATTCCTAGAAATAAAATTGCAAAGTGAAAAGTTGGAAGTGACATTCTATTGAACTGTATTCCTGCCCCCAAATGCCCTGGTACGGCCGAGAGTGCGGAGAATCCGCTCTCCTACCCCGAATGCTCTCACATGGCCACACGTATATAGCCTCTGTCAGGGAAGTCATACTCACTACCTTCTCGTGGCGGGGGTGTTGTTCACGAAAGTGAGAGGATGAAAAGCGAATGTCCGGCACTTTAACCGGGTTGGTGGACACAAAAAGTCCATCTAGGGGAGTTGGAAAACCCTGATTCCAAACCAATGATGCACATGGGCTCCAGTATCCTGAGGTAACAAATGATGTATGAACCAATTGTTGGTCACCGGCTACCAAGGGAATGCATCTCCTCACGATTCTCCACTGCCTTGTAGATCAGATCTTTAGGTCAAAGACTCGGGTTGTGACCCCCTAAGAAAACCACCTGCTTCGGTCTGGACACCTGGGCAGTATCACAGCCTTCACACAAATAAATTAAATGATGATTGTGTGGCGCATATGTATCTGGTGCCCCTTTGTACCATTATGTATGTGTTTGAATAAAATAAATAAAATAAAACTGTATTCCTGATAATTAACTTTCAGTTTCTCTCCTTCGTGTCTCAACTTGTGCTAATATGAAGTGTGGATAAACATTTATCATTTTCGTTTCCACATCAGTGACCGTCAACTAATCTAGTTGCCTACTCAAAACGGTAAGCCATAGTTATGTAAAAGTTTCTGATTGTTTTGATTTGATTGATGAAAAATGAATTCACGAGGCAAGTTGAGACAAATAGTTTGTATCGTAATGTTATTAAGGTAACAAAACCATCTAAGTTAAACGACCATCAAACTCTGAACAGATATTTCGTTCTAGTTTGGTGATCTTCATTAGTATCAATTAATGACAATAATCGTCAGACTTTTTAAAGATGATACATTGGTCACAGACTGATCTAAGCTAGTGTCCTTTTAGGTAGAAGCAAATCATGCCGACGACGCTGAATGACTTTCAGTCAATCAAAAAAGCAATGTTTAACTAACAAACAATTTGTAATACCAAGCAAGAAAATTACAATGGATAAACAATTTCAACATGATTAGTAAATTTATTTATTATAGTACACCAAAACATTAGTATTAAGATCGACGGTTGGTGTTTGGAGTGCGAGAAGCTTTTACAGCTCTACTAGTCAACATTAAGCTCTTATACACATTTAATTCTGCTAGTTTTTCCGTGTAAACTAATCGCTTTCATATAGCTAGTTTTGAAATTGTTCAAGTTTATCTATACCCTTTTCAAGCCACTCATATTGTGCTTCTAATTTCCAAGAATCATTGTCTTAAACCGGATTGATTTGGTAGTATAATTTACTTCTACGGTACTAATAAAGACCAGAGAGCCTTTGCGATCTGTTGTATTCTAGTGCAAGACTCTTCAACAGTGTTCACCAAAGGCCCCTACAGAGATCGGACACAAGATCTCCTAGTCTCGTAGGGAGCACTTTATCAGTGAGAATATTAGGTTGATGTTCAACGGTGTACATTTACAACTTCAATAAATTCACTATACAGAACTACATTACATAAAAATATATGTACTGTATTCACTTAGTATTGTTTGTTTGAATCTTCCTATCGATGTGTTTAGGACTGCAACTGGTCAGTCTCTAATTTGAAGCGAGGGTACTGGGTTCGAGTCCCAGAGTGAACATCAACTCTGAGATGCCGGTATATCCAGCTGACGAGTCCCAAATAGGACGAAACGCGCGTCCTGGATTCCACTGCTAGCCACTATCCATCTCTGCTTATATGTACTGCGTTTTTTAATCTAGCAGATATATGGAAAAAATTACTTCATTTATCTCCGATTATCACACTGAATATCAGGTAGCACAAATGTGTATATGGAAGTTCTTTTTGTCTAAATTTTTCTGTCCAAGTTCAAATATTATATGAGTTTAGTTCAAAGCCAAAAGGAACTCATCACCGTCTACAGTTTACAGGTATGCATAAACCACCTCATTAAGCAATACTTTCATTTGTTTAACTACCTCATCATAACATTTGTAAAGCCAACGTTAAGCTTTTCTTTTCTTTATTATCAAATAAACAAAAGCAGATTTGCTTGAAAATTTTGGTCTTGAAAGGGAGATAGAAGTCGATTCATGAAGTTATATGAAGACATTATAATTCATAGAACGTTAAACTTGACTATGTATGTAATTATGTAATTAACTACTCACCTGTTATATCTTGTGGCCGAGTGGATGCCCAGTTAATGTGTGACTTGGTGAGACCGCCAATCAGAGAGCAGCAAATTATCGATTGGAAGAGTGACACACGAAACCGTACGAACAGTCTAGAGTGCTAATCAGTCATGCATTCTGCCTAGCCCAGTCAGTTAAGTCCAGAACACCAATAATAGCCTCTGTGGTATGAATCCTTGTATTTCAAACATACTGAGTTTATATACCAAATAGACTGACCACATCGTACCAATAAAATAGAAAATAACATTTGTACAAGAGTTAACCAAATGTGGCTGCGAATGAGGGGAGCAGTAATTAATAGACTGGGTATAACTCAGGAATGGTAAGTTGTACAATAATATTCCAAGGGTTAAAATAAAGCTCACAATGAAAGGAACATGAATATGAATAATATAATTATCTAGCAAATATACGATAAAAATTATATGCATAATATTGGTCCATAAATGGATCCCAACGTTACCATTCACTATTGTTATCGGGATATAACATCACCAAATTGGATTATTGTCACACCATGTCGTAAACTGACTGAAATTGGAAATATATATCCATGAATTTCAATGCACATGTCATTAGTCATAAAAACTTCCGATTAAATCCCGAAAGAGGTAGTCAACGTCTACTGATGTACTGCAGTTTTGACTATTATGGTAACTCATTTTATTTTCCATAGATATTTACAGTTTCTAAGGTATCTTTAATAGAATCAAATACTAAATTATCCTCAAGACTATAAACTAAGATGAACAGGTTAACATAATAATTAACCTTTTGAAATCATTTATCATTAAGGTGGGGAATTATTTTTTTTTATTCCAGATATTGATTGACTCATACACTATAAGTAGTCAGGAGAATTTTATTGAATAATCGATCTTATTTTTGAACCAATCAGCAGAATCTGATTACATAATCAATTCCCATTGTAATTTTACATTGCTTAGATCTGTAATAAATAAAAAGGGGGGAATTATTTTTCCATAAAAAAGTTTGATTCATCCTAGTGTTTGGTTAGTCTTTGTTTTATCGTGGTATACCATAACTCAATACAATAGAAGGTCCTGAAGGGTAACAGTTACATTTAGTGTCATTCATGTATTATCAATGTAAATCCATTCTGATTATTAGATCATAATCTATGGTATCATGAATTTAAGACAACCAACTGAAGTAAATGCATTGAAAAGTGTATTGTGTTCAGTAGATCCATTCTCTTTAAGAACATTTCATTCTTAGAATGGGGGTTTGTGGAGATTGTGGTAATTTAATAGTTGAATTCGTTAGTCGATTAAAGCTAAACCACCATGGAAAACCTAGAAGAACTGGACGACCATCCAGTTCTTGTGTGGGACTCCTCATCAGTGCTCATCAACGGCCATGTACATGTCAATCTAAACCAGGAACTTCGGTCTCGCTCGAGAACGCTTAACATCTAGAATATTGAACATTCGTCCAACGGTGTTAATGTCTAATTTCAACCAATTCACGATATTGCGTAACCATCCAACATTATCTTCAATGAGTAACTGCCTCACAACAAGCACGATTGAACTGTTCACGGTTTCTCACTAGAATTCCAGGAAATTCATCTTGGAGCCAGTCACTAGTGAGAACATCCCGAGTGTGGGATCATAGATGCCCACTACTCAGGAGTACCATACTAGAACGAAACGGCCGTCTAGTTCTTCCAGGTTTTCCATGGAGCTCTAACTTTAATAGACTCATGAATTCAACCATTAAACATTGCATTCATAAATAATAAATTATTTCTTGATAATAATATTAATAATAATTTAAAATTAACTGAAAAATATCTTCTACATAATTTCATAATATCTACTTATACCAATATTTACTTACTTACTCTTATTACCACTTATGAGGGGATATATTGCCGCTCACCAGCATTCTTCAATCAACTGCGTTCTGGTTGATCCTTACCAATTCTTTCCAGTTGTTATTCTTCCTATTCATATCTGCTACCGATTTTTGGCTCAGTATGTTCTTTGGTCTTCCTCTTTTTCGTTTCCCTTTACAATTTCATGTTAGCTCTTGATTCATGATGCACGTTGGATGATTTCTACAATATGTGTCCTATCCATTTATTTATGCTAATAACTAGTCTTTTTTGTTCTTTTGAATAATTTAAATAAATTTACTTACTTACTTACTTACTTACTTACTTACTAACTTACTTACTTACTTGCTTACTTACTTACTTACTTACTTACTTACTTACTTACTTACTCACTCACTTACTTACTTACTTACTTACTTACTTACTTACTTACTTACTCACTTACTTACTTACTTACTTACTTACTTACTCACTTACTTACTTACTTACTTACTTACTTACTTACTTACTTACTTACTTACTTACTTACTTACTTACTTACTTACTTACTTACTTACTTACTTACTTACTTACTTACTTACTTACTTACTTACTTACTTACTTACTTACTTACTTACTTACTTACTTACTTACTTACTTACTTACTTACTTACTTACTTACTTACTTACTTACTTACTTACTTACTTACTTACTTACTTACTTACTTACTTACTTACTTACTTACTTACTTACTTACTTACTTACTTACTTACTTACTTACTTACTTACTTACTTACTTACTTACTTACTTACTTACTTACTTACTTACTTACTTACTTACTTACTTACTTACTTACTTACTTACTTACTTACTTACTTACTTACTTACTTACTTACTTACTTACTTACTTACTTACTTACTTACTTACTTACTTACTTACTTACTTACTTACTTACTTACTTACTTACTTACTTACTTACTTACTTACTTACTTACTTACTTACTTACTTACTTACTTACTAACTTACTTACTTACTTACTTACTTACTTACTTACTTACTTACTTACTTACTTACTTACTTACTTACTTACTTACTTACTTACTTACTTACTTACTTACTTACTTACTTACTTACTTACTTACTTACTTACTTACTTACTTACTTACTTACTTACTTACTTACTTACTTACTTACTTACTTACTTACTTACTTACTTACTTACTTACTTACTTACTTACTTACTTACTTACTTACTTACTTACTTACTTACTTACTTACTTACTTACTTACTTACTTACTTACTTACTTACTTACTTACTTACTTACTTACTTACTTACTTACTTACTTACTTACTTACTTACTTACTTACTTACTTACTTACTTACTTACTTACTTACTTACTTACTTACTTACTTACTTACTTACTTACTTACTTACTTACTTACTTACTTACTTACTTACTTACTTACTTACTTACTTACTTACTTACTTACTTACTTACTTACTTACTTACTTACTTACTTACTTACTTACTTACTTACTTACTTACTTACTTACTTACTTACTTACTTACTTACTTACTTACTTACTTACTTACTTACTTACTTACTTACTTACTTACTTACTTACTTACTTACTTACTTACTTACTTACTTACTTACTTACTTACTTACTTACTTACTTACTTACTTACTTACTTACTTACTTACTTACTTACTTACTTACTTACTTACTTACTTACTTACTTACTTACTTACTTACTTACTTACTTACTTACTTACTTACTTACTTACTTACTTACTTACTTACTTACTTACTTACTTACTTACTTACTTACTTACTTACTTACTTACTTACTTACTTACTTACTTACTTACTTACTTACTTACTTACTTACTTACTTACTTACTTACTTACTTACTTACTTACTTACTTACTTACTTACTTACTTACTTACTTACTTACTTACTTACTTACTTACTTACTTACTTACTTACTTACTTACTTACTTACTTACTTACTTACTTACTTACTTACTTACTTACTTACTTACTTACTTACTTACTTACTTACTTACTTACTTACTTACTTACTTACTTACTTACTTACTTACTTACTTACTTACTTACTTACTTACTTACTTACTTACTTACTTACTTACTTACTTACTTACTTACTTACTTACTTACTTACTTACTTACTTACTTACTTACTTACTTACTTACTTACTTACTTACTTACTTACTTACTTACTTACTTACTTACTTACTTACTTACTTACTTACTTACTTACTTACTTACTTACTTACTTACTTACTTACTTACTTACTTACTTACTTACTTACTTACTTACTTACTTACTTACTTACTTACTTACTTACTTACTTACTTACTTACTTACTTACTTACTTACTTACTTACTTACTTACTTACTTACTTACTTACTTACTTACTTACTTACTTACTTACTTACTTACTTACTTACTTACTTACTTACTTACTTACTTACTTACTTACTTACTTACTTACTTACTTACTTACTTACTTACTTACTTACTTACTTACTTACTTACTTACTTACTTACTTACTTACTTACTTACTTACTTACTTACTTACTTACTTACTTACTTACTTA
This sequence comes from Schistosoma rodhaini, assembly GCA_944470415.2. Classification (NCBI taxonomy): domain Eukaryota; kingdom Metazoa; phylum Platyhelminthes; class Trematoda; order Strigeidida; family Schistosomatidae; genus Schistosoma; species Schistosoma rodhaini. The sequence goes on from OX104036.1 coordinate 81,624,601, forward strand.
CTTACTTACTTACTTACTTACTTACTTACTTACTTACTTACTTACTTACTTACTTACTTACTTACTTACTTACTTACTTACTTACTTACTTACTTACTTACTTACTTACTTACTTACTTACTTACTTACTTACTTACTTACTTACTTACTTACTTACTTACTTACTTACTTACTTACTTACTTACTTACTTACTTACTTACTTACTTACTTACTTACTTACTTACTTACTTACTTACTTACTTACTTACTTACTTACTTACTTACTTACTTACTTACTTACTTACTTACTTACTTACTTACTTACTTACTTACTTACTTACTTACTTACTTACTTACTTACTTACTTACTTACTTACTTACTTACTTACTTACTTACTTACTTACTTACTTACTTACTTACTTACTTACTTACTTACTTACTTACTTACTTACTTACTTACTTACTTACTTACTTACTTACTTACTTACTTACTTACTTACTTACTTACTTACTTACTTACTTACTTACTTACTTACTTACTTACTTACTTACTTACTTACTTACTTACTTACTTACTTACTTACTTACTTACTTACTTACTTACTTACTTACTTACTTACTTACTTACTTACTTACTTACTTACTTACTTACTTACTTACTTACTTACTTACTTACTTACTTACTTACTTACTTACTTACTTACTTACTTACTTACTTACTTACTTACTTACTTACTTACTTACTTACTTACTTACTTACTTACTTACTTACTTACTTACTTACTTACTTACTTACTTACTTACTTACTTACTTACTTACTTACTTACTTACTTACTTACTTACTTACTTACTTACTTACTTACTTACTTACTTACTTACTTACTTACTTACTTACTTACTTACTTACTTACTTACTTACTTACTTACTTACTTACTTACTTACTTACTTACTTACTTACTTACTTACTTACTTACTTACTTACTTACTTACTTACTTACTTACTTACTTACTTACTTACTTACTTACTTACTTACTTACTTACTTACTTACTTACTTACTTACTTACTTACTTACTTACTTACTTACTTACTTACTTACTTACTTACTTACTTACTTACTTACTTACTTACTTACTTACTTACTTACTTACTTACTTACTTACTTACTTACTTACTTACTTACTTACTTACTTACTTACTTACTTACTTACTTACTTACTTACTTACTTACTTACTTACTTACTTACTTACTTACTTACTTACTTACTTACTTACTTACTTACTTACTTACTTACTTACTTACTTACTTACTTACTTACTTACTTACTTACTTACTTACTTACTTACTTACTTACTTACTTACTTACTTACTTACTTACTTACTTACTTACTTACTTACTTACTTACTTACTTACTTACTTACTTACTTACTTACTTACTTACTTACTTACTTACTTACTTACTTACTTACTTACTTACTTACTTACTTACTTACTTACTTACTTACTTACTTACTTACTTACGCCTGTTACTACCAATGGAGCATAGGCAGCCGACCAGCATTCTCCAACTCACTCTGTCCTGGGCCTTCTTTTATAATTCTATCCAATTTTTGTTCATTCTTCTCATGTCTGTCTCCATTTCTCAGCGTAATGTGTTCTTTGGTCTTCCTCTTCTCCTTCGACCTTCAGGATTCCATGTGAGGGCTTATCTTGTGACACAGTTTGGGTGATTTCCTCAATGTGTATCCTATCCACTTCCAGCGGTTCTTCATTTAAAAATAGATAATATAAACTTCAGAAGTAGCATTTACATTATGAATTAAATGAATGAAATGATTAGTATAATTAATATATAGTAGGATTATTGAATGCATTAATTGAATGAAAAAAAAGAAGAAAGACTAACTTTATAATAGTGTCAAGTGATTCAGTTTGTTAACTTATGTAATATGACGTGTGTATAACAATAATGAATGGTTTGATCTATACATCGTTAATATACATAGTCTAAGACTATAATTAACTGTCATATTATATATTAGAAAGTTTGCAAATTTTATATATTTCTATATATATATATATATCTTATAGTCACGAGGCTAATGCCTTTTCTAACAACCAGAACAACAATAACTGGAAAGGATTGCTCCGGGACAGGATTGGATTGAAAATGCTGGTGAGCGGTCTATGCTCCTCCACGAGGGGTAACAGGCGTAAGTAGTAATAGTAGTAGCTACTGATGTCGACAGATATAAGTAGTACTATAGTGAACAATCAATGAAAACCAAGAAATACAAGAGAGCTATTTTGTCATAGAATGGAACAATACATTAGTGCGCTCTCATGATTCTACCGGGAATCGAACTAATAACTTTTGCTTTAGTGGTGAATGTCTAATATCCAAACCATCGTACCGTCATTTAATGTTGTACATATTTCATACTCGACATGGTTAAATTTAACTGATCACGATTTCTTACCAAAACTCTAAGAATTATAACTTAAAGTTATCTATTCAAACTAATCTTACAGTATCGTGAATTGATTGAATTTATACATTTACACCATTGAATGGAAGCTCAGTAGTCTAGATGTTAAGCGTTTGCCGAGTGACCAGAAGTTATGCGTTCAATCCACGATGAGTTCATGAATGTACACTGTGAAGAAGTTTCATATTAAAATGAAACAGTTATTCAGTGCTTCCTGGTGTTCATCGATTGATTAACAAAGGTTAGTCTGTGATATAAATCACGAAAAAACGATCGTTTTCTCGAAATTTTTATATTAATAAGATCAAATTAATTTAGTAGTATCTGTAATCTATTCGCAGCAAGAAGCGATTTGGAAGACTTTCCCAAATTGTACGAGCGTTCCATGTACCTAGATAAATGGTTGCTCTGGTTTTCAGAAAGGGCATCGGGCTCGTGGCTTCTGAAGGAACTCCGTTTTCACCATGAGGTGTCATAACTCTTCTAAATGATGACCTTCTGACTCCCAGGGCAGAGTTGAAATGGTTCGAATTATTTTTTCTGGTTGGTGTTTTATTAGCGAGTTGGTTTTCTACGGGATGGGGTCACTAAACTCATGCCCAACGCTCCTCCTTTATTCGGGGTCGGGACCGGCAGTAGCCCCTGGAGGGGCTACAGGCGGAGTTTCTAATCTATTTATTCATATGAATTTCACATGTTTTGTAGATAATATTTTTAACAGAATTTCTCATCTTGCTTATTACATAAGGAGATTATGTATGTTTTGTAATAAGTAACTGTCAGTTTTGTTATATGTCGACTCCTATTTATTGTCTTTACTCCTTTATATCTTTTTACTTTTTACCTTTTTCTAGACTTTGAAAATAACAACTAAACGATCTTGCATAACACATGAAACATTATCAGTACGATAATTGGCGAACGGTAAGAATATAATTTGTGGACGGCGTTTGAGCGATGCTAAAATGACCTTAAGAATGTCCACCTACTTACTAGGTCTAAATAAGGGTTATAAAGCACTTTAAAGAATAAGGATTATGATTTACAGTTGATAGTTAAGGTTAGGAATTAGATTTATGATTTTCACCATGAACTGACATCAGCTAAAATGCAGAAACGTTATTCAGACAAATGGATCGGTGAATTTCGCGCCAAAACATAAGGCCTGCTATCTTATATCCGATTGGTTCGTCTATAAATTATGAATATGATTGTGGATAAACACTAAAAAAAATCTATAAATAAAGAAACTGGATGATGTTCTAATAAATACATGTTGTGCGTTTCACTCATGGTTATGTACTTATCTATTATCTGCCAGAACAGATGCTGAGTTTTTAAGAGTTCATGAACGAATATAAAGATTCCGTCGGTAGTAATTGTATTACCATGAAAAGAAAAATTTATACACACGTAAAACTCCTATGGTTCATCACTGCTGTAAAGATGTGTTTTAACTTGAGGCATTAGTCGATATCCGGTGTTGTTATATTTACCAATCGACTAGTTTTACCTACCTCTAGTCTAGTATTCAATTTAAAACCTAGTGGCCAAGACTTGATCAATCATACTTTCGACCTGCGCAGTCAATCTTTTTTTATGTAGCCATTACAAAGGTTTTCAATTTACGTGAATGAGAACATGCATTAATTAATCTGTATTATTCAAAGTTGAAATCATGAGTCGATTAAAGGTAGACCACCATGGAAAACCTGGAAGCACTGGACGGCCGTTTCATCCTATTATGACTGACTTCAAGATACATGTCCTGGAATTCTAGTGGGAAGCAGTGACCAGTGTAGTTCAACCACGTCTGTTGTGAGATATCAGCTCACTGATGACATTGGTGAATGTTTGCTTAATTTCATGGATTGGCTGAAGTTAGACATTAACACCGTTGGATGCCGGCCAGCTCAGTGGTCTAGAGGTTAAGGGCTCTGGTGCTAGACTGGTAGGTCCTGGGTTCGAATCTCGCGAGGCAGGATCGTGGATGCGCACAGCTGAGGAGTCCCACAATAGGATGAAACGGCCTTAAAGCAGTACTTCCAGGTTTTCCATAGTGGTCTAGCTTCAATCGACTCATGATTTCAACTTTGAAAAATGTCGAAATCTCCACAAAACCCCTTCTGATTATAATCTGTATTAATCCAATAGAATAAGAGTCTCCATAAAAATCCATTTCCTGCTTAAGTCTCCAATGTACATGAAAGTGCTTGTTTTGATCAGAAGTTCAATATTCATTAATTCAATCGGAAACAATATAAAGTACCAAATGCAAGTTTATCAACTCACTTTTTTTCAAAACATTTTATGATGTAATCAGAACTGTTAGTTAATAAATCTGTAATATTATATGAATATTAAATGATAGAAAGCTTGTTGTAGTTATGATATAAGTGTAAAGAGAATAGGTTTTTTTTTACTGTATTCGAGTCCATGTGATTTGGCCGTTATTATATAAGCATTAGTATTATCTAATCCGATTATTGATTTAACTCACTTTGTATCATTAAAACTGATGATCTTCGATTTTACTAATGACCCAGTAACCAGTTACCAATGTTCAAAACCTAAGCATCACCCAGCTACTTTTAACAGTTTCCAAAAAGTAGTCATGACACAATACAAATATCAACAATAGCTCATCATAAGATAATTGTAAAAAGATTTCAACATTCATTACGTAATAGATGGACCTAAATATAAACCAAATCAACAATAATTTTTTTGGTTCTGATTAACATCTGGCTTGTTTGTTTTAAATACAATCAGATAAGAACAATTCTGATAACATCCATCATGAAACCAGAATTCAATAGTGTTTTGTAATTACTTCTTTTCCAGTCATCTATTAACCAGTTTTGTTTTCTTATATCCAGAGATTTTTATAAGAAGAGATTTTTGTGGAGATTTTAGTAATTTTATATAGTTGAAATCATGAGTCGATTGAAGTTAGACCACCATGGAAAAACTGGAAGAACTAGACGACCGTTTCATCCTATTGTGGGACTTCTCAGCAGTGAGCATCCACGATCCCGCCTCACGAGATTCGAACCCAGGACGAAACGGCCGTTCAGTTCTTTCAGGTCTTCCATGGTGGTCTAGCTTCAATTGACTGATGATTTCAACTATATAAAATTCCTAAAATGTCCACAAAAAACAACTTCTGATAATTATCATATGCTGAGTAGTGACTTACATCAAGAGATATTTCTTGGAGTTCTAGTGAGAAGCAGTGACCAGTTGAGTTCAACCAGGTCTATTGTGGGATATCAACTCACTGAAAACGTTGGTGATCGGTTGCTCAAATTCGTGGATTAGTTGAAGCTAGATATTAGCATCGTTGGATGTGAGCTCAGTGGTCTAGTGGTTAAGCGCTTGCGCGCGAGACTGATAGCTTCTGGGTTCGAGTCTCATGAGGCAGGATCGTGGATGCGCACTGCTGAGGAATCCCACAATAGGACGAAACGGCCGTCCAGTGCTTCCAGGTTTTCCATGGTGTTCTAGCTTCGATTCAGTCATGATTTCAACTATAAAATTCATAGATTTATTTAGAAAAAAATCATTTCATCATGCCAGTTTGTTAAATGTAAAAATACAACCACTTCCAGAATTATATATCGTATTTCATATGTATGAATATATGATATAATGGGTCAATCAAACATCGACCAAAAGTTTAACTCAAGCTATTGCCTGAAATTCAGCCTCGTTTTCTGACTGGATGAGACAAACACCATTGGTCGAATATATATATATATATATATATACTCAAAAAAACTTTCTTCTCATTCTCGGTCTTCTTATTCAAGTTGTAGTATCTGTGTTTATGTTAAGCCCATATACTTTATTCTAGCTTTTGGCCAAGCCAATTCACTTATACATTGAGTCATATTTTGATCTTATTCATTATTCGCTTATTAACCTTGACTATATTTTATATGACCGTAATTGTGTGTACCCTTCGTATCTTATTCATCATATGTCTGTCATTCATTTTTGCCTGATTATAAATATTGAGTAATGCATGCTCATAGTGAATTGGCTTTCCCGCCATCTCCCATACGCATTACTTAGGTTCGCTCTCGAATTGGCTTCCCAGCCATCTCTAAAGCGCACGTCGTTTTGCTTCTCTCTCTCCTGTTCACTTCATCGCTCTGATTCCCTGGACAGCTCAATGACTGTAGAAAATATATGTATTCTAAATCCATTCTCGTATTTGACTTATATAATTCCGTTATTCACCAACTCGGATAAAGTCATTTATTACATACGAGGATAGACAGTACGTACGATCAAAAAGGAATCAGATTTAGGCCACTACATAACTGGTTAGCTCGACATGCGAATACGCCGCAACAAAGTAGCCTTTTAGGCTCGTTTATGGGAATCATTGTTAGAAACGGACAGTGCGCAACTGAAAAAATAATCTAAAAATAGATCTATGTTTGTATAAATTTCTGATCAACTGACATTTAAAACTGAACTCTAACTAGTTGACTAAAAGATACCACTGAAATGTAGAGCATACTGAAGCAATCAATGATCTATACTAATCCTCTAATGTTAATTAAAATCATGTGCTAACGGGTAACTAATTTCGAGAGCAAATTATTCAAGTTCTAGTGAAAAGCTGCGATCAATAAAGTCAATCATATTGCATATGATCTATCAGCGATATTAAATATTGTATAAACAATATCTAGAACCGACTCGAGTTATAAATGTAAACAGTCGATTAGTGAACTCAATGGTATAAATAGTAAGCACTTTCAGTAAGACTAGAAGGTTCAGTGTTCGACTACCAGTGGGCTTATGGATAAGCACTACTGAGTCCCATACTAAGATGAGACAACTATCCAGTGTTTCTTCTTTTTGGAGATTTTCAGTGTCTGTCTAACTACAGTACAAACTTGAAAGGCCCCTGGCTTGATCATCGGTATGTTTGTCAGTCCATATTGTCAATAATTTCAAAGCTCAAATTAAATATTTATGATACTGTTGATTTACATTTATTACCTACCGAGTAATTAATGTCATGTTATATAGTTTATGGTTTAATGGTTGTCTAACTCAAACCGGTCTATAATATAAACTATAAAAATACAGAATATATGATCAAAATAATTGCAGAGGAATTCAATTTTTTGATTGCGAAATTCATTACAGTGTATTGACATATCCAAAATATACATAATTATGTTCACTTGGTGTTGTTTACTTGTAACTTCCCATTGTTATTTAGGACTGCAACTGATCAGTCTCTTGTTGGCATATGTGCATACTGTGCGAACTACCTTGATATTGCTTGAAGTCACAAGTTTTATATGCGATGACGGATAGTGACTAGCAGTGGAATCCAGTTTGACACGTGTTTCGTCCTATTATGGGACTTCTCGGCAGTGCGCATCCACAATCCCGCCTTGTGAGATTCGAACCCAAGACCTACCAGTCTAGCGCCAAAGCCCTTAACCGATAGACCACTGAGCTGTCCGGCATCCAACGGTGTTAATGTCTAACTTCAACCAATCCACAAAGTTTGAGCAACCGTTCGCCGTTGGATGCCGGACAGCTCAGTGGTCTATCGGTTAAGTGCTTTGGCGCTAGACTGGTAGGTCCTGGGTTCGAATGCCACAAGGCGGGATTGTGGATGCGCACAGCTGAGGAGTCCCACAATAGGATGAAACGGCCTTAAAGCAGTACTTCCAGGTTTTCCAATGTGGTCTAGCTTCAACTGACTCATGATTTCATCTATGAAAAATATCTAAGCTATATGGTTTAACTAAGAAGTTTCTATTGTTCATCTGAACAATAATATCAGTATATACTTTGTGTAGAAATGAGCATTTTAGTTATTCTACAAGAGTTAAATCCACTGACTTTAATTATCTTCTTTGTAATTAATTATTTTTGTAGGTTTTGTTGTCTTTATTTTTCTTTCGTCTTCAATTTGCTTTTCATATTTTGATTGATCTCTGGCTTTGAACTGATTGCACGACACAATTTGTCATCACTGATATCAATACACCGTGGACATGTCTAGGAAACTTTAGAAATACTATCAAATTTCTAGTAGCATTGGATTCATATAAGTTTCAATAAGTAGTCACATCTAGATAGATAAGAAAAAGGTTCAATAATCTCTACATCAGAAAGTGAAGAAGAATCAAGTGAATATGTGATGATAATTGCTCATAGTGAAGTATAGAAATATGAACAAGTTTTTACATCAGTTCTGGTGTCGAAGTCGGTTTATTGATTTTAAGACAGATTCAAAATTGAAAAGAAATGGATTAGGAACAAGTAAAAACAGATGAGGATTTCAAAAAACTGAATTAAACTATGTTGTGTGTTACTGATGTTGACAGATATAAGTACTATGTATCATTAATCGTAAGTGAAATGTCTGGAGGCAGAAGATTGAGTAGAAGAGAAAGAGAACAGCAAGTGGTTAGTATGGAAATAGAGAAACGTCAAAGTGTGATACAATTGATGAACATTTTGTAATTGAATTATTTACTGTATGATTCTCATATTTTACCAAGATATTCTGTAATGTTATATCAAAACACATTTGTTTGTTGAAAGCATGAGTCAATTGAAGCTAGAACACCATGGGAAACCTGAAAGCACTGCTTTAAGGCCGTTTCATCTTATTATGGGGCTCCTCAGCAGTGCGCATCCACGATCCCGCACTCGCGGGATTCGAATCCAGAACCTATCAGTCTCGAGCCAGAGCCCTTCTCAAGCTAGCTCTATGACTTGTTTCGGTTTTATGTTCAACTAAAGAAATGCATCATTGTTTACTCCATGTATTTATCTCAGATCATGATTCTATATGACTTTTTGAATAACTCTATATCATTATTTATAGTTGTCATGAGTTGATGTTTAGTGACCAATTACGAAAAAAAGATACTCGAGACAATGCTACCCATCAATCTGTAGACTCATCCTTAGGCTACCATATTTGACCAAACAATGATCTCCTGGGTTTCCTATACATGACGTTACAAATCAACTATCGATTTAGAAATCACTGGAGAGTGAAATATTTTACACATGACAGTGTGAGTTAGATTTCTATCAATCATTCGAGTTTGTTTTTATCCCGCCAAATCATTACACATCATTCAATAAGGCAGTCACGTCTAATATTCTTCTGACTATCACAGTGCATTTGATATTTCCAATGTTACAACAATGTGATTAAGATCTGTACAATATAGAAATGTGTTAAATTTGTGCTTATATATGTCATAAATTGACCTAAGCACGTTTACCACTAAAATCTTGTCAACTCTAGACAGTTATTTTGTCTTGGTGTGAGACTCTTACGTAAAAGACATTCACAATCCCACAAGGAATAGAACCTAGGAAGTTCAGATCTCTCAGCGAATCATTATTTATTACATTGTCAGTGTTGACATGTGACTTGATCATATATGTTCAAACTTTATAGATCACCCTTTTTCTGTAATTATACATATGTATCAAGAATACTGTTTATCATATATAGTATTGATTTTCTTTTGAAAGAGAGAAATTGAAATCTATTCGACCTCTTAGAAGTTCGAGTTATAAACCTTTGTCATCATGTGAATCAATTGGTAATTATGGAGAACGTAGATCAAAAAAATAATGTATGCTCAAATATGTTTTAAAACATGTAACTATAGTAACCAGCTTCAGTTATAATTCACTGACATTTAAGCAGCGAGTTTCTTTTTTCCATAGTATCCAAGTAAATAGAATATTCGATTCATTAGAAGATTGATTATGAATACAGTGGTCTTGAGTGCTGTTAGAGGTATGAGGGCAGTTATCACTTCCCGGTTGCCCACACCGTGGAAGGATTCTTCTAGAGGTACCTGAAAAGGAAATTGGGTTAGGAGTGGTCTTAATGACCTGAGAGCGTGACCGCAGTGCCCAAGGGACAACTGCTTGAGGTCGGTCACACACGACCTTTTTGTGGGGGATTTTTGACGTGTTAGCTCCGTTCTTCAAAAAAAAAACCTTACCGCCGGAGACGGAAATCCGTGGGATAAGGCGAGGTGTGCATTTTTAGGGTCGACCTTTTCTAACCCCACCCCTCCTTGTGGGAAGGCAGCATCGCTGTCATGCTGGTTGTCTGAAGGAAACACCTTACTGCCGTCACACCTCTGTACAGTCAGCAGTACGACTTCGCCTTCGGACCTTGGGTTTGCTGCTTTTAGTCTCACCGCTCTTCAACCGACCTGTCTGGCATGGTAGGACCTCGAGGAACGACTGTTCCAGCCAGCATAGCTCGATTGCTTCATCACGATAGGCAAGCCCGACCACCACGTCAAGGTAGCAGCAACGATCGGGATTCGATTCATTAAAGGTATGTTCAATGACGTACTATTTCGTACCAACTTAAGTTATCAAGTTTATTTGTCAAATAGATACCGGCTCAGTGGTCTATCGGTTAATTGCTCTGGAGCGAGACTAGTAGGTCCTGGATTCGAATCTCGTGAGTGCGGGATCGTGGATGCGCACTACTGAGGAGTCCCATAATAGGACGAAACGGCCGTCCAGTGCTTCCAGGTTTTCGATGTTGGTCTAGCTTCAGTGGACTAATGAGTTCAACTCTATAAAACTACTAAAATCTCCACCAAACCTCTTCTCAAATGAATCTGTTTGAAATAGGCCATTCAAGAGGTATGCGTGTATACGTAACTCCGTTCTTTCGAAATGTGATAACATTTTCTGATTTCGATGTTTTCTTAAGTAATTTCAATCAATTTAAGCAAACATTTTCTCAGTGAGCTAATAATTTTAAGTTTCACATTAGTGACTGACAATTACCGAAAACCAAGGAGTAATGAATAGCTGTTTCATCCTAGAATGGTACGTCACAACAGATCAAATCAGTAATACTATCAGGGATTAAACTAATGATCGTCAGTCTATCCGATGAACACCTAACTATTAGAATCATAGAGGCGGCTATCTGGTACTATCAACTCAACATACCTCAGTTTGCGATATCGAGCAACGATTATTGGTGACAACTGTTTCATCCTCAAATGAGACCAATTTGTGATGATTACAACTTATGCATTAAATCGATTTCCATAAAGCCCCATCACCTAATCGGTATTTTTATAACTGTTACTGATAGAAATAATAATCAATGGATAGTAATCATAATGTTGTAAGTGAATTGTTCTGTTTTATAACTAAATGTCATGGTGATGTACTCATTGAAGCTCATAAATTGTGATACATTGTGGCCTAGTATATTTATTACATAATCATGTGGGTAATGTATGGTATGGTTAAAAAATGTTCTCAGTTACTTATCTAGTGTTTTGTTGTCCTAATCGATTGTTTGAATAAGTGGGAATGCCTTGAAAGCATCAACTGTATTTAAAAAATTACAGTGTTGGTACTAAAGGAAGCTGTTATTAAAGGCATAGACAATGTAACACTATTGAGGGTGGGTGAACTTCACTCAGATCCATATCTCTGAAGATGAGGCTCTATACGATGAATGTCTCATTGACTGTATTCTATTTAAATGATACATTCTCTATGTTGTTAGCCCGAATTATAATCAACTGAGGTAATAACATTTGGCATCTTAGTGTAACACAAGTTAATCATTCGTACATTTGATATCATAGCGTCAGTAGTGACAAATAATTTTCAAAATAAGTAGTTTTATGAGCTTGGAATATTGATGCTGATGTTAGTTTTATTGAAAGCAACTAGCTGGAGGCATATAGTGAAGTATCCGGTCTGTCACTCGACAGTCATCATACACCACTCACCTCTTATTTATTCAATAGACAATCTAGCATGCTTACACTTGTACGTACACTGTACGTGACTAAAATATACTACTACTACTACTACTACTACTACTGCTACTACTACTACTACTACTACTACTACTACTACTACTACTACTACTACTACTACTACTACTACTACTACTACTACTACTACTACTACTACTACTACTACTACTACTACTACTACTACTACTACTACTACTACTACTACTACTACTACTACTACTACTACTACTACTACTACTACTACTACTACTACTACTACTACTACTACTACTACTACTACTACTACTACTACTACTACTACTACTACTACTACTACTACTACTACTACTACTACTACTACTACTACTACTACTACTACTACTACTACTACTACTACTACTACTACTACTACTACTACTACTACTACTACTACTACTACTACTACTACTACTACTACTACTACTACTACTACTACTACTACTACTACTACTACTACTACTACTACTACTACTACTACTACTACTACTACTACTACTACTACTACTACTACTACTACTACTACTACTACTACTACTACTACTACTACTACTACTACTACTACTACTACTACTACTACTACTACTACTACTACTACTACTACTACTACTACTACTACTACTACTACTACTACTACTACTACTACTACTACTACTACTACTACTACTTTTAAATATTGGCATCCTCTTTAATCTTCTTTCAGAATAATGAGCATAATTCCAATAATATAGTCAAAGAACTATATCCATCCAATTTATGCTGAATATTTTAATATGGAATTTTATCCTAAAACTATTTGAAAATTTATATACTTTTCCTTTCTCTCAAATTTGATCAGATACTGTTTCCGGGATAAACTAGAGTGTTTTGTACGTAGAAGTCAGGAATTGAAATGTACTAGCGTTTTATATAGTAACTTCTGATGACCTTGAGAAACATAACAATAAATATACAGCTAGAAACGTTTTTTTCAGTTCAGGGAGTTCCATTCATTTTCATAAAAAATGTACAAGTAAACTACAGTTGTATTAAGATTGGCTTCTATTCTCAACCATATCTACTAGCATTTCAAGTCATTAAATTGTACCATTTCTAGGATCTGAACTAATGAATTATCATGGACCGACATTTGTCAGTCAAATACAGTTTCCTTTCATACTCCAAGACCATTTTATAGAATAATCACTTCTTCTCTTTTTCTACCTACTCCTAGTGTCGGTAATTACTATACTATATAAAAGTTACTGAGACGACATTTATAACATACACTATTAAAATAGTACTGTACTGAAAGTGACTTTGATTTTTCAACATAAATACTAACTTAGTTTATTTACCTTAATTATTCAACATTACTGCTTTCCCATAACTGATCTCATTGTTATTATTATCCACTTTCGAGGAAAATACTGTTTCCTTTTTAATTATACATAAATGACTATACTATAGTGTCTGTATATGAAAATTAACTAAGGGAAGCAATCATAAGAAATTTTTAACTATTGTCCAATTAAAACCAATTTGTAACTAAGGCGATAAAATTTAACAATCTCCATAAACCTTCTAGTTCTAATAAGAAGCTGTAATCAGTAGAGTCCAACTATATATGAAATGCAACAGTAGCTTATCAATGGTATTGGAAGATGACTGAGTAATACTCCAAATCAATTGAAGTTATAAACCATTTTAAACCGTTTGATATCAACTCAGTGATGTAAATGTCAAACATTTATCTAGAACATAGAAGATCTAGAGTTTGATACCTAGTTGGAGTTGTTGGTACTTACTGCAGAAAAGTCTAATACTAGGATGAAACAGCTATTTAATTCTTCCTGGTTTACGGTAGTTGTCTAATTAAAACCGGTCAATTATTTCAGTTATCAAATTTAACAATCTTCATACAGAGTTTTGTCCGTTAACCGATAACTTTCTGTTTGGTTTACTTACACTTCATTTGATGTCTCATTCTTGTTAAATATTTTCTGCCCGATATATTTGGCTTCACATCCGACACGGTTGGACTACTACCGTAACGGCTTCTCGCTAGAACACCGATCATTCCGTCCCGAAGTCAGTCGCTAGTGAGTACATGACGATCATCAGTATGTGGTTGTGGAGACTATTGGGCTTCAGCGAAATGCTCACACAACATAGTGGATTGACTAAAGTTAGACACTATCACCAGTGCATGCCTTCTCAGTGGTCTAAAGGTTAAGCATTCGCACGCAAGATCGAAGATCCTGGGTTCTATCCCCGCATGCGTGATCATGGATGCACAATGCTGAGGAGTCCCATACTAAGAAGAAGCGTCCTTCTGAAGCTTTCAGTATCCCAATAGCGGCCTAACATAGATAGATTTATAACATAAGTGGAACTAAACAATCTCCAAAACCCTGATAATTAATAACTACATTATTTATCTCCGACTTATAAATTCCAAATCACGCAAACATTCGACTACTTGGAAGTAAGTAACACAATCAGTTACGCCATGGTGGATGGTTGCAATCTACAGGAAAAAACTTTAAATTGATTGTAATTCTGTCGGTCAGCATCATAAAAACTATAAATTAAATATAAAAATTTAATTAAAACAACCCAAAATTTTAAAAGTTGAATTCATGAGCCTAGACCATCATTGAAAACCTAAAGGCAGTAGATGACCGTTTCGTCCTGATATGAGACTCTTCATTAAAGTGCATCCACAATCCCTTAAATGGGATCTGGCTTAAATCAACTCGTGAATTCAATTATTAAAATTATTACAGTCTCCAAAAACCTTTATTATTCTAATAATAAACTCAAGATTTTCCTTAAAATCAATTTGAAGATGGTATAAAGTCTTTTCAATTTTGAAAAATTAATATACTTAAAATGATAATTTATTAATATGATAGTACAAGAGTTATTCATCATATACTTACTTACGTTTGTTACCCATCGTGGAAGAGCATAGGCCACCCACCAGTATTTTCCATTCGACCCTGTCCAAAACAATCCTTGACAGTTCTTTCCAGTTAACACTCATCCTTTTCATATCTACTTCTATTTCCCGGCGTAATGTGTTCTTTGGACTTCCTCTTTTCCGATTCCCTTCAGGATTCCAAGTAAGGGATCGACTCATGATGCAGTTTGCTGATTTTCTCAATGTATGTCCTATCTACCTCCAACGTCTCTTCCTAATTTCCTGTTCAGGTGGAAGCTGGTTTGTCCTCTCCCACAGAAGGCTATTCCTGATAGTATCCGGCCAGTGAATGTTGAATATTTTGCGTAGACAACTACTTATAATTACTTGTACCTTCTTGAAGATAGTTGTAGTAGTTCTCCAGGTTTTAGCTCCGTACAGTAGGACTGTCTTGATGTTCGCATTGAAGATTCTCACCTTGAAATTAGTTGAGAGTTGTTTTGAGTTCCATATGTTCTTCAATTGTAGAAATGCTATCCTTGCTTTGCCAATCTTCGCCTTTACATCTGCATCAGGTTCTCTTTGTTCATCAATGATGCTTCCCAGGTACGTGAATAATTCCACTTCTTCCAGAGTTTCGCCATCAAGTGTGATTAGGTTGGTTGGTGTTCTCCGTGTTTTATTTGATAATCTTGCTTTCACCTTTGTGTATGCTGTAGCCTATTAATGCAGAGGCTGCTGCTACATTTGCTGTCTTCGTCTGTATTTGTATTAATCATATACAACTCATTAATATGAGTATCTATAGTTTGTTATCTATTTCAGATCACTAAGAAACCTTTCACTCTCTCCTAAATTACATATTGCATAAATATATTCATAAAGAAAAAGGCAAGTTATTCTCATTAGGGAATCATAGAAAATAATTAGTCCTAAAATCAATAAGTGATCTACTATTAATTAGCTATTTTGGTACATAATTATGTAATCTCCGACAGATCAGGAATTTCTATAACATTCAATAAATTCATTTAGTATTGTTTTGTTTGAATCTTCCCATCGATGTGTTAGGACTGCGATTGATCAGTCTCTTATTAGCATAATTGCATCCTGTGCGTATTACCTCGATATTGCCTGAAGTCACAAGCATGATACGCAAAGATGGATAGTGGCTAGCAGTGGAATCCAGTTTGACGCGCGTTTTATCCTATTTGAGACTCGTCAGCTAGATGTACCTACATCTCAGAGTTGATGTTCACTCTGGGACTCGAACCCAGTATCTTTCGCTTCAAACGCCATCGCGTTATCCACTCAGTTATTGATTCCTGATAGCTGCATGCTTATGAAATGGGGTAAAGTTTAAATTTACTTAGTATTGTTTGTTTGAATCTGTCCATTGTTATTTAGGACTGAAATTGATCAGTCTCTTATTGGCATATGTGAACCTCAACATTGAGATGCAGGTACATCCAGCTGACTAGTCTTAAATAGGACAAAACGCCCATCAAACTGGATCCCACTGCCAACCACTATCCCTCTTTGCTTATAACATTCATTTCTTATTTTAAGCTATAAATTATTTGAAAATATTGAACATGTTAAAGTAAACTATAGACGATTTTCATCATGAACTAATAATATTAACCAAAGAACTATTGAAAGCTGGAATGTACTGAATAACAGCTCAGTACTATTAAGATCATGGGATGATCTAAGTTTGACAGTTATCGAAAACTCTGAAAGTACTAGACTCATATTCTGTCCTAATATGAGACCTTTTAGCATTGAGTATCTTAAACGCTGTTGAGGATCTAGCACAGCTTCTTCTGTCTCGCATACTAGGGCCTAACCTTTTTCATAGTCATATCTTGGGACGCCTCAGAATAAATAATAACTTCTTAATTCAATACTTAAAAACTTTATTGTGACAAAAAGGGTTCTCAGACCTAATAATCCAGAATTAGAATAAATTTCTGCATTCACATAACTTGAAATCATAATTATTGAAAAATCTATTTTATAAATTCTTTCTTATTCATCTTCAGTCGCAATAAAATTCTGCCATTTCAGCTGCTACAATCCTCTTTTCATTCATCAGTTATTGGATGTACAAACTAGTATTTAATTGCCTTTACTTTCTTCCAACGACAAATATCAAGCACAGATGTGTCAGTGTTTAGCATCTCAGTACGTTTTAAGCTTGAATATGAATAGTTAACATTTATAGTCATTCAGTTAAAACAAATTTCAAATAAAAGTGTTCATTAAATCATTTATACAGTCGTAAAATAAGTGGAGTGATATTTTGAACAAGCCACTAACCATATACAACCTCTTACAAAAGATTTTTGATTTGTGTGAGGGCTGTGATACTGCCTACGTGCCCAAACAGAAACAGGTCCTTTTTTCTTAGGAGGCCACACCCCGAACCATTGACCCAAGGGTCTGATCCATAAGTCAGTGGAGCATCGTAAGGAGATGCAGTTCGATGATAGCCGGTGGCCAACTATTGTTTTATACATCATTTCTTCCCTCAGGATATTGGAGCCCTTGTGCACCATTGGTTTGGAATTAGGGTTTTCCAACTCCCTTAGGTAGATTGTAGCAAGCCCATTCAACTACTGTATTTTTTGTGTGCTCTCTGTAATCTTAACATTTAATCCACTTCGTAAATTTATATGTGAGTCTGATTGAGCGCATGTGTCTGCACATCAATCCTTAATCTGTTCTCTCATTAGTTGTAAACAAAGACAATCAATAATTTATCCACAACCATTAACACTCATAAATATATATGGATTTTTAACACTCACACACACACTTGTTTTTCCGGTGTGCTTGCTATCTGTACGCTTGTGAATTTTTTACCGAGCTTCATCAATAAACTATCTCTATAACTGGTGTTCAGGCTTTTGAATAATCTCGAGTATACCCGTAATTCTACTAGGAGATTTAGCCTGCAGTAAATATTCAGTTAGCGGGATATTATTTATTTATTGGAGTCAGATATAGAGAAATTAATTCTTCAACAAGATATTCCGTGTCCACCAACCCGGTTAAAGTGCCGGCCATTCGCTTTTCGTTCTCTCAATTTCGTAAACAACATTAATGGTGAGAGAAGGCAATGAGTAAGACTTCCCTGGCAGAGGCTATATACGCGTGGCCATGTGAGAGCATTTTTTTTTGAGGGAGGGCGGACTCTCCCCACTCTCATCTGTACCAGGACATTTGGGTGCCCCTTGGTATCAATATTTATGTGTTTAAGTAAATAACAAATAAAATCTTACAAAAGAGTAAACAGAAAAATAGAGTAAACATGAGAACGGGCATAGGGCATTATGAATTCATGAAACCACTTGTACAAAATGTTCTGGCTTATATTTCCAAATTTAATCACATTGTAATATATAGCTCAGTTCATTGTTATTTTACTAAAACCATCTCATGTTGTGTTTATTAGTTATTAATTGTTAAATGAATTTCTTGAAATTCTATAGTGAAAAACATGACCTTTAGAGTTGAATAAGTTGTGATTAGAACGGTAGTTTGTTAATAACATTACATAACGTTCAATCAATGTCGAGATTATTGAGTCTTCACTAAGTAGCTAACTGTTTCATACTCTTGGTGCATCAAATTATCATAGCTTTAGACTTAAATTCGCAAGTATCCGCCACAGACTGATCTTATTTGGGAAACCATCAAAAGCCAGAAAGCACTTTCTAGCTAGTGGTTCTTCAGCCCTGAGCACCCACGACCTTGCCAGAGATAAAGCTTAAGACCTGCAAGTTCTACGATGAATCCTAAATCAAATTGAGCCACTGGACTGGCGTTCAGTGGTAATATTTTAACTTAAACCAAACTGCAATATAGGACGACTATCGTCCAATGTTACTGATGACAACTATTTCTCTTTAAACAATGCTTAACTATGCCGTAATTTAAAATTATAAGGTTTAGTTAATTATTTAACCTCAAGCAATGCACAATATTGGGCGAAGAACTTAAGATTTGACATTAACACCACCAAGTGTTGACTCACTAGTATCGAGGTTGATCGTTTACACACAGGACCAAAAGTCCTAGATCCGAGTCTCGTGAATAAAGTTGTAGGTGCACACCGCTAAGTAATACATTACTAAGTACTAAGTGAGTTGATATCTTCCAAAAGATTTGGTTGAACTGCACTGGTTACTGCTTCTCACTAAAACTCCAGGAAATATCTCTTGAAGTCAGTCACTAGTGAGCATATGATAATTATCAGAAGGAGTTTTTGTGGAGATTTCAGTAATTTTATATAGTTGAAATCATGAGTCAATTGAATCTACACTACCATGGAAAACCTGGAAGCAGTAGAGGACCTTTTCGTCCTGGGTTCGAATCTCATGAGACATGATCGTGGATGTGCACTGCTGATGAGTCCCATAATAGGACGAAACAGCTGTTCAGTTCTTCCAGGTTTTCCATGGTGGTTTAGCTTCAATTGACTCATGATTTCAACTATATAAAATGCTATTTAATTAATACTTACTAATCTAATGGTAATTATGCAAGTTATAATGAGTTAATCACAACAAAATTGTTTCATAGACAAAATTTATTTATTTGAATAGTATGCATGACTAAGATATCAAGAGGATTACATAAGGTTAGCTATAATTCATATAATATGGCAAGATTGAATGTTCATTCAGAAATCAGTATTTGAATGAAGGAATTATTTATCTAATTAAAAAAAATCAGTAACCACGTGAATACTACAGGCATCATTATATGATAGATAAGATATTAGTGTTTGTTCATTCATTACTATTAATTGGCACAATATACTATGTGATAGATACATTAAATTTAAGATCAATTCAATCTTAATTCATAAGAGAATGATCAATTATAGTCCTAAACATCAATAGGAAGATTCAAACAAACAATACTAAGTGAATTTAAATTTCACTCCATTGAACAAGACAGTGGCTACAAGAATTCAGTAGCTGAGTGGATAACGTGATGGCGTTTGAAGCGAAAGCGACTGGGTTCGAATGATGGAGTGAACATCAACTCTGAGATGTAGGTAAATCCAGCTGACGAATTCCAAATAGGACAAAACATACGTCCTGGATTCCACTACTAGCCATTATCCATTTTTGTTTATAATGCTTATGACTTTAGACAATATCGAGGCAGTACGCACAGTATGCACATATGTCAATAAGAGACTGATCAATCGCAGTCATAAACACCAATGGGAAGATTCAAACAAACAATACCAAGTGAATTTAATCTTAATTACTGTTCTATTATCTGAAATACGAATTATGAAGAGTAATCTTAAGTTTGTTTTAACATAATTCATTTACATAAAGAGTTTTGTGGAGTTTATTGAATTTTATAGTTTCTATTATGTAATAATCCTAGACAATCACTGAAAGATAAGGAGTATTAACAGGTATTTCATCTAAGTATTAAATTTGGTATTGTTCTGTAATGATCTCATCAGAACATGATTAATTTTGAGAAGATGCAGGTGTTTATTAACAGTTGCCTACGCAAGATACTTCGGATCGGTCGGCTAGACACTATCAGCAACAATCTACTGTGAGAGAGACAACAAACCAGATTTCAGTGGAGGAAGAAGCGCTGGAAGTGGATAGGATACATATTGAGGAAATCACCCAACTGCGTCACAAGACTAGCCCTCACATGGAATCCTGAAGGGCAAAGGGGAATAGGAAGACTAAAGAACATAATATGCTGAGAAATGGAGACAAACATGAGAAGAATGAACAAAAATTGGGTAGAACTAGAAAGAAATGCCCAGGACAGAGTGGGTTGGAGAATGCTGGTCGGTGGCCTATGCTCCATTGGGGGTAACAGGCGTAAGTAAGTGTAAATCATTGCATAATATCTTTGCAGTTCAAAAGTGTATTTGAAGGTCATTAGTTTGATCCCCGGTGAGATTATGGATTAACATTTCTAAATAGTTATCTAATAAGATAAAGTCGCTTACTAATACTTCTTAGTTTTCAGTAGTTATCTAATTGAAGTTACATGCAATTAGTTCCCTTTATGAATTTAAATAAAGACAGAACAAATATTAATGCAGAATAATATGGATTCATTATATTTCGTGGTTTCTCGTCATCTGCTTATAACCAAATATGTATTAGAATTTTAGCATTGGGGTAATAAATAGTGTGGGACAATTGAATGTAAAGGAATGGAATGATAAAAGGTTATCAATGATAACTATATATACGCAAGGAAAGGTCAGAGGTCATTAGGTATTAGAATGAAGGAAGCATAAAGGATGGGTAGCGTAATAGTTGAGTGGAGTTCAATGACAGATAAGATCAAATGTGTGATAATTATAGAGGTAATGAAGGAGTCATGGCATAAAAACGAATAGGATGGGTTACGTAATAATTGAATAGAATTTGGAGAGTTCAATTTAATTTAAGAGAGACAACTGAGCGGAAATGTGTGAGAGAAAGGGTGGTTTAAGAATTGGTTAATGGAAGAGGAATATAATAAAAACTACATATTAACCGAAATAAAAATAATATCTAAAAAAACTAAAACAAAACAAAAAAATGGATTACCAGGGTAGTAATAAGTTCATCACTGTCTCCTTTTGAATACATAGATCCGGTTTGAGTTTCTTTATCGCGATCGCTTCAGCAAACCAGAGAGTAGTCTTACTTCTTTGTTTGCTAATGATTTTGAAAGTATGAGAAATATCAGTGGTGTGCCTGGTGTCGAGTAAATGCCGAGCTATTGCACTGTTGAGAGCCCTGGTCTCTCGCAGCCTCAGATTCTTAGGACATGTATATATCCCACACTATTCATTATCTTGATGCTAAAATTCTAATACATATTTGGTTATAAGCAGATGACGAGAAACCACGAAATATAATGAATCCATATTATTCTGCATTAATATTTGTTCTGTCTTTATATAATCAAAGTTACTTCATTATGTAGACTAAATAATCATCATCAGTATTCCAAGTTCAATCAAAAGACCATCATATCATCTAATCGTATCATTGTCTTACTCTTTTCTAACCAATTAAAGTACCCTTCATTAATCTTGTCACTAAGCATTGAGCAACGTTTCCTTATCACAATACACTTGATATAGTAGTATAATTATCTTACTTCAACATACTCTACAGAAAAAACATATCAGAAGATAGTGAATAATATGAGAATAAAGTTAAAAGAACGGGATAAAATTAAGGAGAAAAGCGATTTTAATGACCAGAAGATGATCAATTGGATTTTACCTACAGTAGAGAAACGGGTGAATCCATCCTAGATGTTGGTATCTGTATAATCTTGAGAGAAAAACAAACAAACAAGCGAATTCGGTAAAAAAAACATTGGAAGTGCATGGGACATACATTGAGGAAATCAACAAACTACATCATGAGGTAAGTGATAACTTAAAATCCTATGAGTAAACGGAAAAGAACAAGACTAAGGAACACATTGCATCGGGAAACGAAATCAGGCCTCATAATAATGAATAGCACCTGAAAAAAAGTTGCCTGTGACAGGGTTGGATGGAGAAAACTAGTGTGCGGCCTATGCTCCTCCACGATGGGGTAAAGGCGTAAGTAAGTAAGATAACATATTGAATATTAATTATAATTCTTCCTCTTCATTGTATACGTATGGATTATTAAGTTCATGTTATACGCTATTAAACTCGGCACAGCTTATGTACACCATTGCGCTTATACTTGTAATTTTTTTTTCGAAGCGATGCCATATTCTTTCTATATCTTACCGCTATTTTGTATAGCCTAACGGACGGGCACAAACTAAATGCACATTAACTTCATTCTAATTTTGTACAAGCCCATATCTACGATTGATTGTAACTACGCTATCCAATTTACTGTACATTATGCAAATACAGACATTTTTTCATATATCTTTGTTTGCAGGGGGGGAGTAATATAGCAACCATCCTACAATCACTTTCGATTATAGCCAATTTTGGTTAAGCTCTTTTTTATAACTTACTTAACAGACATCATCATTTGGATAGTAACAATTTGCATATTCTTTGCACTGCAATAACACTAGAGCACATGACGCTCTATGAGAAATGTTGACTGCTTAAATATCATTCGATGACTCATACTCCTCCCCATATATTTACGCACGCAAATACTATTATCAGCCTTTGTTTTGCTTTGTTGTGCCCTTATTAAATTTGACTATAAATTGCCTATGTAATTGCTTGCTATTCGCTCGCTCGCTTGCTCCTCGTTCGTTTCCTTCGCTTGTTTGCCTGTTCACTCGCTCTCTCGCTTGCCGCTCACTCGCTCGTCCATATTCGCTCAGGTGTTGTTAGCTTTTGAACCTGAGTCATTCGACAATAAACTGTAGTTGATGCTATCCTTTGTCTTCTGATTTTACGCACCGTTAAGATTAGAATTATAACGGTTATCGAAGTAAACGGTTAACGTATCGCGGCACTACAATATTTGTTACATTCGAATAAAAATTTTATTGATCAACAGTTGAATACTTTTCTTGTATACTGTAGCATTTGTATCAGTCTCATACTATTAACTCTCAGTATCAATCACATACATTTATTCAAATTTTTTGGTCAAATCATGAGTTCATATGGTAAGTTTATACACATCTATATTTAAATGGTACTAGGCCAAACGGTCATATGATAATCAATTATTTCGATAACCAATTATGTTTGTATCCATGTTCATTTTATATATGTATAGTTATTTATAGGTTTGCTATTTAAGTTACATAAAATTATACAATAATTCATACAACTAAAGGCCTGATCAACTCTCACCATACAATATAAATTAATTCATCAGGTAATAGTTCATCCCCCTATGTATGTGATTCGATTTATTGTAATATCATATTTTCGATCATTTAATGTTTCGCCTTTGTTTCTTATATAGTTGCCAACCATCGTATCAATAGTGTTCAAGCCTACTGGTTCGTGGATGAATACTTCTGAGGAATCCTATAATAAGATAGAATGGTCGTCCAGTAATTCTATGTTTTTAATAATGGTCTAACATTGATCGGTTCATGATCTTGTTGTGACCTACTTTTATGAAGAAAACATGATTGGTATAATGGAAACAATTATTATGATAACCAGTGATTGTTTTACTATACCTGTTTGTTTAAGTGTATCAAAAACATACTTTTCCGTTGCTTGTGACCTTGCAAGAACTATCGTACGCTCAATAGACTCGTTTGTGGATTTTGGCACGATCTCGGTATTATTTTAATACCACAAGATTGTCAACAAAAACATCTTGCTACAAACTTCTATTGACTTCTGATATTTGGCCTACGGAAGGATTTAATCAAGTAACTGGCATGTAGTTTTCCTGTAGTGGTGATCACAGTCATCCGCGACTCGACGCCAGCTACAATCTGAATACAAAACTCAACAAACCTACCAACCCTATACTTATAAATTCATATAATTTAATCAGATAGAGTAATTAACAATTGCATATTTTATCCCACTATTGACTGTGTTATTATCTTTTGAAGAATGAAATCTCTCTCTGTTCGGTAACAATCTAAGTTAAAAGTATACACTATTATGTTTCAACTGATCTGAAATCTATTTATATGATAGAACAGTACAGTGCGAAGATAATTGATGTATAAAGAAGTAGTTAACAAAATTCATTTTAATATGATTGAAATCATAAGTCAATTGAAGCTAGACCACCATGAAAAACCTGGAAACACTGGACGGCAGTTTCATCCTATTGTGGGACTTCTCAGCAGTGCGCATCCACGATCCCGCCTCGCGAGATTCCAACCCAAGACCTATCAGTGTCGCGCGCGAGCGCTTAACCTCTAGACCATTGAGCCAGCATCCAACGGTGTTAATGTCTAACTTCAACCAATCCAATTCATTTTCAACAAATTATTATAGCGACTTTTTCATGAAATTATAGTGTTATTAGTTATCTCCCCCTCCAGTCAATAATCTGTGTTGACAGAAAACAAAATAAAATTGACCTTATTCAGCGGTTGTTTTTTGTTGCCAATTACTATCCTTATTGTTTATAAATTGTTATCCTTTAATGTAAATAGACATTGACAACTATTATGAACAAATAAACAGAATGAAAACAGATGATTTTCATTTCATTAATTGTAAATAATAGGCAGGATACCTCGGGTATAGGTTACGGGTTAGATGAAAGTTATCAATATGTTATAGCTGAAATCATAAGGAAACTAATACTAATGAGTAGATCCTAACCAAGTCATCTAAAGATGATTTGATTTATTGTTGTATTGAGGTGTTTACACTGATTCATCAGCTAATAATGGCTAATGTAATATTTATCTAGGCTTTTAGGTTAATGGAATCCTACCGATCTAACTTATGCAATCTAAATCAAGTCAATAAGACTAGCGATTACATTCAACTTTTCCGATAAAATAGGATTAACACTGAGAGCTAGACGTACGTGGTTTTAGTCAATTAGCGTAAATACCTCAATTCTAAAGAGGTCGACTAAAGCCTGAATAGCTCAATAGTAACATCTCAGATGGTAAAATTGAATAACTTGTGTTCGGATCCACACTTCACATTAATTTCGTTATGAATACAACCACCACTTACTGTCGACTTCCAACTAACAAGAAACCTATATCCAAGGTTTCTTAATGACTGTCTTCAACCATGATACTAACGAAAATTTACTTAGAAATTATTCAATATAATCAGATCGTTGACACAAACTGTTGAAATTAGACACTAGTATTTTAGATTGTTTACTATAACGATAGAAGATTCCTTACTTCAGTATTTGATTTATATTTCTGGATTGTTTGAACAGACATGTTATTACGTTCTTATTGGACTCAATAGAACTATTCTGTTCTTTTCTTATGCCCCGTTTATTATCATGCCAGTTAAAACATCGACTTATATGACTTTGACAGTATGCGAAACCGATGATGCGTTAACCAGTACAGGCTGCCTAGAGTCAACTGTGTGTACTTATTAATTCCTTTTGCTTAGCCCTGCCCGTTTGAGTCCAGAACACAATCTTAACTTCCATTGTAGGAATGGTGTATTTCAGAAATACACGGTTTACATACAAAAAATTCAAACAGCACCATACCATGAAATAGAAAGTAACAAGTATACAAGATCAAGCGAAAAGTGACTGTGAGTGTGAGATACTTTAACTAGTCCAAATATTCCGAAAGCGAACAATCAAACATCAAGACTATTGATAATTTCATACCTAATATTTTTAACTACATAGGCTCATCAATTATCTAAACGACCAATGCCCAACAACCATTGAGGTTTTCAACATATTTTATTCATTTTTATTAGTTGAATTCGTAAGTCGGTTAAAGCTAGATCACCATGGAAAACCTACAAGCACTGCATAGTCGTTTCGTCCCAGTATAGGGCTCTTCAGCAGTGCGCATTCACGATCACGCACAAACCAATCGAAACCAGGAACTTCAATCTCGCTCGAGGACACTTGACGTCTAGAACACTGAACAGGCATCCACCGATGTTAGTGTCTAATTTCAACCAATTCACAATATTGCGCAAACATCCACCATTTTCTTCAGTGAGTCACTGCCTCATAACAGACACGACTAAACTCCACTAATAACAGCTTCTCACGGGAACTCCGGAAAAGATATTATACTCCAAAAACAATAATTATCAGAAGGGTGTTTTGTGGAGATTTTAGTAATTTTATATAGCTGAAATCATGAGTCGGTTGAAGTTAGACCGCCATAGAAAACTTGGAAGCACTGAACAGCCATTTCGTCCTACTGAGAAGTCATGACCGGTGGAGTTCAACCGTGTCTATCGTGAGACAGTGACTCACTGAAGATAATGGTGGACGGATGCTTGATTTCGTGGATTGGTTGAAGTTAGACATTAACACCGTTGGATGCCGGCAAGTTCAGTGGTCTAGTGGTTAAGCACTCGCGAGCGAAACTGATGGGTCTTGGGTTCGAATCTCGCGAGGCAGTGTGTACTGCTGAGGAGTTCCACAATAGAACGACACGACCATCTAGTGCTTCCAGGTTTTTCATGGTGGTCTAGCTTTAATTGACTCATGATTTCAATTATTTAAAAATTCTAGTTTAAATTTTCATTTTCCAATGTAACCTAAGTTAATTTCTTTTTCTTTTTGGTCGCATTATACTGATGATATAAATTTATAACAACATATGGCTTTAACCATTTATTCAAGGTGTTCTGCATTTGAATGTTGTTGTTTTTCTTTTAGAATCTGTCACTAACTAGAAAATCTGTGTTTACATTAGCTTACATAACATTCCGATGATATTTTAACTTTGTCAAAAATATAAATTACTTAGTTATGTAATAGTTTGTTCTGTGTGCACATGCATACACAAACATGCATACAAATATTATAAGTGGGATGGATATTATCTTGCAAAAACAATATCTATGGTCTATCGGTTAACTGCTCTGGCGCGAGACTGGTAGGTCCACGGTTCGAATCTCGCGAGGCGGGGTCGTAGGTGCGCACTGCTGAGGAGTCCCACAATAAAACAAAATAGCCTTGAAGCAGTGCTTCCAGGTTTTCGATGGTGGTCTAGCTTCAACTGACTCATGATTTCATTTAGGAAAAAAACAATATCATCATACATTAATAACAGTAGTTTAGTGGACTCTATTCACAGAATTGTTTATAAGTAGTATATAGCGGAACTAGGCATCAAAGTTACAACCATTGTTAAACTGAGAGAAGAGCTTCAGTACATTGAAAGCTCGATGGTGGAAGAACACTTAAAGATCAGAGTAGAAGACAGTTCAGATGGCAGAACATACTGAAAGGTAGAAATCGATAATCCGAGACTATGTATATGTATAAGTAACTTGATTAAAAATACTCGTTTCTTTTCCCGAATATCATCTTGCAGGTGTGGTATTAATATGGTTATGCTATTTATAAATTTTTTAGTTGTACCTGACATTTGATTCCTTGTCTTTCATTTAATTTCATTGAAGGAATGACAGAAATTCTCCATAAACCATAACTTTTCTGTCACAAATCGAAAAAAGGTAATGCATTTTACTTGGTCAGTTTTAGCGTTATGGTGTGTGCTATTGATGTCTACAGATATAAGTAGTATGTATCACTAATCGAAAGTGAAATGTATGGAGGCAAAAGGTTAAAAGGATCAAAGAGAAAGGGACGAGAGCAGAGAATGATTGGTATGGAAATGAAGGAACAATGAAGTCTGAGATAATTGGTAAGGATTGTGAAAATGAATTATTTATTGTATTACTAGCTTAATTACGTCTGTTACCCATCGTGGAGGAGCATAGGCCACCCACCAGTATTCTCCATTCAACCCTGTCCAAAACAATCCTTGACAGTTCTTTCCAGTTAACACTCATCCTTTTCATATCTACTTCTATTTCCCGGCGTAATGTGTTCTTTGGACTTCCTCTTTTCCGATTCCCTTCTGGATTCCAAGTAAGGGATCGACTCATGATGCAGTTTGCTGATTTTCTCAATGTATGTCCTATCTACCTCCAACGTCTCTTCCTAATTTCCTGTTCAGGTGGAAGCTGGTTTGTCCTCTCCCACAGAAGGCTATTCCTGATAGTATCCGGCCAGTGAATGTTGAATATTTTGCGTAGACAACTACTTATAATTACTTGTACCTTCTTGAAGATAGTTGTAGTAGTTCTCCAGGTTTTAGCTCCGTACAGTAGGACTGTCTTGATGTTCGCATTGAAGATTCTCACCTTGAAATTAGTTGAGAGTTGTTTTGAGTTCCATATGTTCTTCAATTGTAGAAATGCTATCCTTGCTTCGCCAATCCTCGCCTTTACATCTGCATCAGATCCTCCTTGTTCATCAATGATGCTTTCCAGGTACTTGAATGTTTTCACCTCTTACAGAGTTTCGCCATCAAGTGTGATTAGGTTGTTTGGTGTTCTCCGTGTTTTATTTGATAATCTTGCTTTTTCCTCTGTGTATGTTGAGGTCTATTGATGTAGAAACTCCTGTTACATTTGTTGTCTTTGTCTGTATCTGCTCATGTGTATGAGATAGAAGGGCTAGATCATCTTCGAAGTCCAAATCGTCTAATCGGTCCTGAGATGTCCATTGTATTCCGTGCTTCCCCTCAGATGTCGAAGTCTTCATAATCCAGTCATCACCAGAGGAAAGAGGAAGGGGGAGAGTAGACAGCCTCGTCTAACTCCGGTCCCTACTGTAAATGTATCTGTCAGCTGTCCTATTTATTGTATGGTTCTCAGATTTTACTAAGAGATTATGTAATTCTGTATTCAAATACATTTGATTGTCACCCCACTGGTATTCTCATCCATTACAATTCGTGTGGTGGAAATGTATGATCTTCTAATGTAAACATAGTTTTCCTTGTCAAATGACTGGAACAATTGAAGAGATATTATCATTTTTTCCACTTGTGAATAACTTTATACACAAAAAACATATCACCGTAAAAACCAATCAAATTAATATAACCAAGAATCCTGAAAACTGTAGTCTAAATAAAACTCAGCGAAATGATGTTGTAGTGCCATGCTTCGCTAATCACATTCACCTCGATAACCGTTATAATACCAATCTTAATGGTGCATAATATCAGAAGGCAAAGAGAAGCGGAAGCTACAATTTTATTGATAAATGATGCAGACCAGAAAGTTATAAGTACATGAGTAAATATCAGCGAGAGAAGTAAAAAATAACACGCGTTGGAGATGATGGGTAAGCCAACTCACTATAATCAAGCGTTAATCAATATTTATAGTTAGACAAGAATGTTTTAAATTTATAGAAGAAAGCTTTAAGAGTAAACGTTCAATACAGTAAGGCTATGTCATTCTTTCTTTGGCCAGCTTGTACTAAGTTCATGAAATAAGGATAATTTGACTAGTTTCACCTTGTTTATATATATAAACCAGCCCAACTAGATGTGCGATCAAGTAAATATATCATCGTATTTCTCAATATCACTCTTCATGATTGACTAAAGAATAATAGTGAATAATAAAAAGTGTTCTTCTAGTACATTCAGTTGCTAATCAGAAGACAGAAGACTGGGGAAGTGGTTGTTGGGTGAGAATCAAAGTGTACAGAAATTCGTGAGCATTTACAGATGTTAGCGTTTGTTATATCAACATTATAATTTAGTCAATCCTCCAAAAGGCATGTTATGCTACTGTTCAATAATAGCATGCCATGTTGATGTTCTAGAAAGCTGTACCACGTTCTGAATGGATAGAAAATCTCCAGCTTCTTTAGAACCTCTGTAGACTCCGTCGTAGTTCTCGTAAGCCATCCCAACAGAGACCTATTTTCTTTAAATTGAAAATTGTTTCGACAAACTTCTAATATATCACGATTCTTTATTGAGCTCCAAAAAACACGCTTGTAATTCTTTGCTTTTCTTAATTTTATCCTTACGTAATCCATCCTAATAATTGAATTGTGTAATTCTCATAGTTGAAAGCATGAGTCATTTGAAGCTAGACCACCAAGGAAAACCTGGAAGCACTGGACGTCCATTTCGTCCTATTTTGGGACTCCTCAGCAGTTAAGTGCTCTGGCGCGAGACTGGTAGGTCCTGGGTTTGAATCTCGTGAGGCGGGATCGTGGATACACACTGCTGAGGAGTCCCACAATAGGATGAAACGGTCTTAAAGCAGTGCTTAAAGGTTTTCTATGGTGATCTAGCTTCAATTGACTCATGCTGTCAACTATGAAAATACTGAAATCTCCACAAAACGCATTCTGATAATGTGTAATTCTCATTGTATCCAGCCTACTAATTACTTACTGTTATTTTTTAAAATAAATAACATTAAATATAAATAATTCAAACTGAATTTTACATTTCTTACCTAGTAATTAACTGATTGTGTAATAGTGTCTTTATTTTGTATCACCATAGTTACGAACTGATCAGAATCTTTAGACAAAATATTGAGAAATAGATAATTTATTTTCAACTGTGTATTTGCTATACTGTGAAAGAGAACAAGCCAGCTTCTAATTGAAGAGGAAACTTTCAAAGTGCATAAGACATAGATTGAGGAAATCAACAAACTACATCATGAAGCAGGCGATAACTTAAAATCCTGAAGGCAAACGGAAAAGAAGAAGACTAAGGAATACATTGCGTCGGGAATTGGAATTAGACCTCATAATAATGAATGGCAACAGGAAAGGATTGCTCAGGACAGAGTTGGATGGAGAATGCTTATGGGTGGCCTATGGTCCTCCCTGAGGTGTAACAGGAGTAATTAAGTAAGTGTATTTGCTATTACTCTTATACTGCAACATAAAAACGATATATTAGTACAGAGCCATAATAAGGAGCTAACTGAAAAGAAATATTTCTCCTCTTAAATAGTATTTTTAACGTAGTATTAAAGATAGTTAATTCATTCATATAGAGTGGTAGAAGGTAGCTTATAGAAAACCTCGAACCAAGGTTTCGTACTTTTGACACTAGTCGGCAATTCAAACTTGTAATCTTGAGGGAACCGATGTCCCCTGGCTAATTAACTTCATAGTTGGAGACGTTACCACTGAGTGATTCAGGCCTCAACTAGCCTTTTATAGGTTTCTACTGTTAAAATCTTACTACATTCATGAGAAAATTATAAATTGAGTTAGTTACAGTCGATTGATCGATGAGTATTTGATAATGTCATATTTTTCTATTCCTTTTAGGTGATGGTCGAACTTTATTGACCAACGAGGTCAGTCGCTGCCAGGACAGGTCAAAAAGAAGTATCTGATTCTTTCCTAATAATGTCCTCCAGAGTACAGGTACGCGTCACAAAAAACATCTCAACATAATGCACACGATGCCAAGTAGCTTAGAATAGTTTCTGCATTACCACTTGATTGATGTATTTTTGTCATCACTAAGCAGGAATGGAGAAACATTACATTGGTCACCGATCGGTAATCGGTCAACTGTAATTAATTCAGCTAACCATCTCATGAACTTATTAAACTTATAACAGTCAAAACCTGAGGCAGGCTGAGAAAGAAAATTAAAATTTCCGAAATCATAATACTATCTGTTACTTATCCATTAAACTGCAAATTTCTCTATCTTCATGTACGGCTACGAAGGTGGATTATTATTCAAACTTTATAATGTTTGAGTAGTAATTCTGTGAAAGTATTGGTCAACGATAGTTAAACCAGTGAATATACATAAGTCATGAAATGTATGTACATACTTTCAAATGAGTAGCGTTTATTGATTTATGCAGTGTAATATAAACTGTACTTACTTACTTACTTACGCCTGTTACCCCTTGTGGAGGAGCATAGGCCGCTCACCAGCATTCTCCATCCAACTCTGTCCTGAGCCTTTCTTTTCAGTTCTTTCCAGTTGCTATTCATCCTTTTCATATCTGCTTCTATTTCCCGGCGTAGTGTGTTCTTTGGCCTTCCTCTCTTCCGCTTCCCTTCCGGATTCCAAGTTAGGGATTGAGTCGTGATGCACATTGGTGATTTCCTCAATGTATGTCCGATCCACTTCCAACGTCTTTTCCTAATTTCCTCTTCAGCTGGAAGCTGATTTGTCCTCTCCCATAAAACGCTGTTGCTGATAGTATCCGGCCAGTGGATGTTGAGTATTTTGCGTAGACAATTGTTTATAAATACTTGTACCTTCCTGATGATGGTCGTAGTAGTTCTCCACGTTTCAGCTCCGTACAGTAGGACTGACTGTCTTGACGTTCGTATTAAAGATTCTGACCTTGAAATTGGTTGAGAGTTGTTTTGAGTTCCATATGTTCTTCAATTGTAGAAATGCTGCCCTTGCTTTGCCAATCCTCACCTTTACATCTGCATCCGATCCCCCTTGTTTATCAACTATGCTCCCCAAGTACTTGAATGTTTCCACCTCTTCCAGAGATTCACCATCAAGTGTGATTGGGTTGGTGTTCTCCGTGTTGCATTTGAGAATCTTGCTTTTTCCTTTGTGAATGTGGAGGCCTATCGATGCGGAGGCTGCTGCTACATTTGCGGTCTTCATCTGCATTTGTTCGTGTGTATGAGAGAGGAGGGCTAGGTCATCTGCGAAGTCCAAATCATCTAATTGATTCTGAGCTGTCCATTGTATTCCGTATTTCCCTTCAGATGTCGAATTCTTCATAATCCAGTCAATCACCAGAAGGAAGAGGAATGGGGAGAGTAGACAAGCTTGTCTGACTTCCGTCCTTACTGGAAATGCATCTGTCAGCTGTCCTCCATGCACCACTTTGCACTGTAGGCCATCGTATGAGTTTTGGATAATGTTGACGATCTTCTGAGGAACTCCATAGTGTCGAAGAAGTTTCCATAATGTTCTCCTGTCCACGCTGTCAAACGCCTTCTCATAGTCAATGAAGTTGACGCATAGTGATGAGTTCCACTCAACTGATTGTTCAACGATGATCCGTAGTGTCGCAATCTGGTCTGTGCACGGCCGATCCTTACGGAATCCAGCCTGATGATCCCTAAGTTCAGCGTCTACTGCGTCTTTCATCCGATTCAGCAGCACTCTGTTGAAAACTTTTCCTGGTACTGATAACAAACTGATACCTCTGTAGTTCTCACATTTGCTCAGATCTCCTTTCTTTGGTATCTTGATGAGATATCCTTCTTTCCAGACCGTTGGCACTTGTTCCTCTTCCCAAATCTTCTTGAATAGAAGGTGAAGCATATTTGCAGTTATTTCAATGTCTGACTTCAGTGCTTCTGCTGGTATATTGTCAGGTCCTGCCGCCTTCCCACTTTTGATTTGTCTGATGGCCATCTTGACTTCTTCGATCGTTGGTGGAGTGATATCTATTGGAAGGTCAGTGTGGGCTGCTTCGATGTTCGGTGGATTCAATGGGGCTGGTCTATTCAGCAGTTCCTCGAAGTATTCTGCCCATCTTTTCCTCTGTTCTTGAATCTCGGTGATTGTCTTTCCTTCTTTGTCCTTGACTGGTCTCTCTGGTTTGCTATATCTCCCTGCCAATTTCTTCGTTGTGTCATATACTTGTTTCATATTCCCTTCTCTTGCAGCCTTTTCCGCCGCCGTTGCTAGTTCTCCCATATATTTCTGCTTGTCGGCTTTAATGCTTTTCTTCACTTCTCTGTTTGCTTCTGCGTAGTCTGCTTGTGCTTTGACTTTCTCTGCTCGTGTTCGGCTGTTGTTAATTGCTAGTTTCTTGTTCTTCCTTTCTTGAATTTTGTCCAGGGTTCCCATAGAGATCCATTCCTTGTGATGATGCTTCTTAGGACCAAGAACCTCCTGACACGTTGAAGTTAGTGCTTCTTTTATCCCTTTCCAGTTGTCCTCCAAAGTAGTTTCTTGTTCTTTCAGTAGATCCTGTAGAGCTTGGAACCTGTTGTTGAGAGTTATCTTGAATTCATGGAGCTTGTCAGCATCTCGAAGGAAGGCTGTATTAAACCTTTGTAGTGCTGTTTGTCCAGTTGTCCAGTCTTTCTTTAGCTTCAGTCTCATCTTGGCCACAACCAGGTGGTGATCTGAAGCTATGTCAGCTCCTCTCCGGGCTCTCACATCTTCCATTGATCTTCGGAATTTTTTGTTGATACAGATGTGATCAATCTGGTTCTCTGTGGTGTGGTCCGGTGAGATCCATGTAGCTTTGTGTATGCGCTTGTGTGGGAATATTGTGGCGCCTATAACCAATTTGTTGAATGCACATAGGTTTGCAAGTCTCTCCCCATTTTCATTTCTCTCTCCTAGTCCATGTCGTCCAATTACATCTTCATATCCTGTGTTGTCCACCCCAACTTTAGCATTTAGATCTCCCATCAGGATTGTGAGGTCCTTTCTTGAGCACTTCTCTATAATTGATTGCAGCCTTTCATAGAACTGATCTTTATCATCGTCGTTGCTATCATTAGTGGGTGCATAACATTGGATAATGTTCATTTTGATCCCTGGCTTCTTTGTTCTGAATGATGCTTTGATTATCCTGGGTCCATGAGATTCCCATCCCACAAGTGCATTTCGTGCTTCTCTGGACAGTATTAGAGCAACTCCCTGAGTGTGTGAAGCATTTTCCCCTTCGTGACCGGAGTACAGCAGCATCTCTCCTGTACCTAGCCTTTGTTGTCCAGTTTGTGTCCAATGGGTTTCGCTGATTCCGAGTACTGCCAAGTTGTATCTCCTCATTTCCATTGCTATTTGGCTGGTCTTTCCTGCTTCCCACATCGTCCGGACGTTCCATGTACCTATAAAGAGTGTTGCTCTGGTTGTTAGAAGGTGCATCGGTCTCGTGACTTCTGAAGAATTTCGGCTTTCATCATGAGACGTCATAATTATTCCTTCAACTCCCAGGGCAGAGTTTAAATGGTTTGAATTATTTTTTCTGGTTAGCGTTTTTTTAGCGAGTTAGCTTTTCTACGGGATGGGGTCGCTAACCCCATGCCCAACCCTCCTCCTTTACCCGGGCTTGGGACCGGCAGTAACTCTAGAAGAGCTACAGGTGGAGTTAATTTAAACTGTAGCCTACGTTAACTACTACTTAGGTCTAGCTAGTAATGATGAGTTCAGCAGGATAAAGTTTAGCAAACAACTTAAATAACCGTGAGAAAAGAGCGCACAGGAGAAACAGCTGATATTTATTAAGCTTATTTAATTAGCTGAAGGAGTGTTGTTACAGACTGATCTAAGTTATGGTATAGTTGATTACCAGGAAGTGCCATACATCTGTTCCATTACAGTCTGAGAATCGTCAACATTGAAAACCCACTACCCTACCGGAGGTCGATATATTGAATGTCCTTTTTATTATTAAATTTAAGTTTTTTATTTAAAGAATAACATCAATATCATTTTTCTGATTCATTTACCTATAATAAAATTGTCTAGAATTTGATTAGTTGTTGTCGTTTTTAGTTTACTGCCTTCATTATCTCACTAAGATCTGATGACTAGACAGTAAACAGTTAATCTGCAAAATAACAATCAATTGTCTCGATCTTAACTGTTCCTTCTGCAAACATCAGTCCATCTCCTCTGATTTTATTATTCATGCATTTTCATTCTGATTGCGCTTCTTTCCTGTTCGTTCCTTATCGATCTTCTGCCAAAATACATTCTATGTGTGACCATCACCATACACTACTTATATGGATATAAGTAGACCACACCACACCATTATTGTTTCATATAAGTTTGCGGATTACAAATATTAAAGTGTTGTTGTGTGTCATATGTCAGGTCTGTTAGAGTTACCTTCCGTTTTTATTCATATTAGAAGAATCTCAATCGTTCATAAATACGTTATTAAATAGACTAACCGGAAACCTCAACAAACATGATAGTTTTTATCAAGATTTAACTGTGACACAGTCGTCAATAATGACATTGGATAATCGTTGTGCCAAATTGATCGAAGTAGAAATTACACCGCTTTGAACTAACATAGTGATTCTAATAATTTGGAACTCACAGCGAGGCTTGAAGATCCTAGGATTTAATCTTCTACAGTAGGAACATCGAAGTACAATATACTGTATATAATTCGATGATTTTCTGTCTTATTGTAGACTTATGTATTTTATAGTTGAAAGCGTGAGTCAATTGAAGCTAGACCAGCATGAAAAACCTGGGAGCACTGAACGGCAGCTTCGTCCTATCGTTGAACTCCTCAGCAGTGCGCATCCACGATCCTGAACTCGCAAGATTCGAACCCAGGACCAACCAGTCTCGCGCCTGAGCACTTAACCGATAGAACACTGAGCTGGGCGGTATCCAACGGTGTTAATGTCTAACTTCAACTGATCCACAAAGTTGAGCAACCGTTCACCAATTGTCTTCAGTGAGTTGATATCTCACAACAGACGTGATTTGAATTCCACTGGTCACTGCTTCACACTAGAACTCCTGGATTTACCTCTCGAAGTCAGTCACTAGTGAGCATATGATTATTATTATTATCATCGGAAGGGGTTTTGAGGAGATTTATTATTTTCATAGGACGACACGGCCGTCCAGTGCTTCCAGGTCTAGTTTCAATTGAGTCCCGCTTTGAACTATGAATATACTGAATCTCCACAAAACCCTTTCTGATAATTATGTATTTTAATTAACCACAAGGGTGACAAATTAACTATGATTGTAAAGATCAAGTTAATAGTCATATCAGAATGAAAAATTCTCTTCACTAAATTATCTTTATTTATTGTTTTAATGAACTTAAACTAAAGTGAAGGCGTTAATCTGAACTTTACAATTTTAATGATCACTGAACTTTCAGTGCACTTTTTTAATTATTTAATCAATATTATTTGTTACATTGGTTTTAAGGTTTACAAACTAGATATTTCATCGATTAATTACTTACTTATTTATGCCTGTTACCCCCAATGGAGCATAGGGCGCCGACCAGCATTCTCCAACTCACTCTGTCCTGGGCATTTCTTTCTAGTTCTATCTAATTTTTGTACATTCTTCTCATGTCTGTCTCCATTTTTTAGAGTAATGTGTTCTTTAGTCTTCCTCTTCTCCTTCGACCTTCAGGATTCCATGTGAGGGCTTGCCATGTGACGCAGTTGGGATTTCACTGATTATTATCTTATTATAATAATTCATTCTTTTCAATGGTGTTATATCGAGTGAGTGCGTGCCCTGTTAATAGATGACGCGATGATTCCCGCCAATCAGAGAGGAGTGAATTATCGATCAGAGCAATGATACATAAAAAAACCATGCGAGCAGTCTTGAGTACTTATCAGTCCTGCTTTCTGCCTAGCCCAACCAATTAAATCCAGAACACCAATAACAACCTCTGCAATATCAATCATTATTCTCAAACATACTGTGTTCATATACCACAATCAAACTGACCACATTGTCCATAAAATAGAAAATAACATTTGTACAAGATTTGGCCAAATGTGGATGTGAATAGGGAGCACAGTAATCAATAGACTGAAGATAACTCAGGAATGGTAAATCGTATAGTAATAGTCTATGGGACAAAATATAGCTCATAATGAGAGGGACATGAATATGAATAGTTAAGTTACCTAACAATTATACAATAGGAAATGCACCTATCATATTGGTCCATAACTAGTTCTCAAAAGTTACCATTCATAATCTCCTCGGGATATAACAAATGGTTAATTTTCCACTAATATTTTGAGTTATTATTTAATAACAATAATTTTCGGAAACATACAGGAATTAGCGATCCGAATGATTGACACATGAGTAGAAAAAGAAAGTTTAAGTGGCTGTATTATGGTGTGTGCTATTGATGTAGACAGATATAAGTAGTATGTATCATCAGTCAAACGTAGAATGACTGGTAGCAGAAGTTTGAGAAGATCGAATAGAAGAGAATAGAAACAGAAAGTAATTGTTATGGGAATAAGGGAACAATGAAGTATGAGACAATTGTTAGAGATTTTGAAAATGAAGTATTGAACGTATGATATTCACATTTTGTCAAATAGTTAATTTTGCCTCAGTTTGTATTTTCGTTCCTTGTAGAACCGTCCTTAAATTTTATGAGGGAATAGTTCAAATTTTGTTCATGTGGATTTCTTAAGAATAATTCAGTTTATTCTGGATTTTAAATGCTTCAAACGTGTGGACAGATCGTTTTAAGGAAAGAAATAGTGAGTCTTAATTCATCAAGCGATTATTCTGGTTTAATGTTTGTTATAAAACCTGAAGGTTCTGGGCTCGATCCCCTATGGGACCGTGAGTGGTTACTATTGATTAGTTCTATAGTAAGACAAGATTTATGTCCAGTGACTACAGGTTATTAATACCACATGAACTGTGACAAATACAATAAATAAATGATACCCTTTCAATTAAACTATAATAGTCATCTTATTAGTAACTGACTTCAAGGTGCTCCCGATTTTCTAGTTGAAAGTCATGACGTGTGGAGTTTAAAAATAACGCTATTGAAACAGTTGGATGGTTTTCAAAACACATCCCAAATTAAGGAATAAGTTACACTTATGGAATACCACGAGGTATGTAATTGTTAAGTACTTAAATACAAATACAGCTTGATTGATAGAATTCAATTGGCACTTGACATTGGTCATTACTCATAAATTAAACAATTCAAAATAATGATGATATTATTTTCGTCCAGGTACTATCAGCAACAACCTACTGTGGGAGAGGACAAACTAGCTTCCACCTGAACAGGAAATTAGGAAAAGACATTGGAAGTGGATCGGACATACATTGAGATCATCAAATTGCATCACGAGGCAAGCCCTAACATGGAATGCTGAAGGGAAGGGGAAATGAGGAAGGCCGAAGAACACATTATGCCGGGAAATAGAAGTAGATATGAAAAGGATGAATGTTAACTGGAAAGAACTGGGAAGGATTGCCCATGACAGAGTTGGATGGAGAATGCTGGTGTGCGGCCTATGCTCCTCCACGATGGGTAACAGGCGTAAGTAAGCATTATTTTCGTCAGTTTTTATAATAATGACACTTTTTCTTCTAACTAACTTCCTTTAAGAATTCTAGCTAATTAATTTCATTGATCTCCCTAGAACATCAGACATACAAACATAATCTTAATTCTTTCATTTTCAATCTTGTTTACATTATTAATAACAACTAATTCTCTTATATTCACTTGGTGCTGTTTACTTGTAACTGCCCATTGTTATTTAGGACTGTAATTGAACAGTCTCTTGTTGGCATATATGCATTCTGTGCGAGCTGCTTCGATATTGCCTGAAGCCATAAGATTTATAAGTAACGATGGATAGTGGCTAGCGGTGGAATCCAGTTTGACGTGCGTTTTATCCTATTTCTCTTAACTAACATTACTACTTACTAACACTATTTCCTTAATCTAAACAACACTCTCTTGTATTAAATCAATATTTCGAAAAAACTGTAGGAAATACAATTACGGATGTTTTTAAAAAAACCTAATTATGCTAATTAGTAAAATCTTACATTGCCCTTTTTAATTTATAAAGGAAATTGCGAAAGTGATTTAGTATTTCTATTTTTTTAGTCAAAAAAGAACTTCGAAATTAAACTATAATTCATATTTTAATAGTTGAATTCATTAGTCAATGTAAGCTAGAGCACCATTGAAAACTCGGAAGTACTAGATAGCCATCTCGCCCTATTGTGTTATTCCTCATCAATGCGCATCCATGATCCTACATATGGGACTCGAACAGTTTAGTTCCGTCCAGTGCTTCAAGGTTTTTAATGGTTGTCTAGCTTAAAGAAACTCATTAATTCAATTATCGAAATCACTGCAATCTCCACAAACCCTCATTGTTATAATTCAAATATCTGAAGTTACAATAGTGATAATAATAAAGTAACAAAGAGAAATAAACATTTTGATCATTTTACCAGATTGTTCTGTGGTGAAGTGAATGTTTCATGAAAGTATATTGTTCTCACTTTGATGGTAATAATGATGTCAACGTGACAATACTGATCACTCATCAAAGTGGAGAAATCAGGATGAGACTCATCCAATACATTTTTACTACGAATCAGTTGCTAATACATATTAAAATGGATTTTTTATTAAGTATTAGTTAATGTTGTGTTTTTTTCTACATTTTAGTGAGTTAGTTTTCTACAGAATGAGGTCGCTAACCTCATGCCCAACCCTCCTCCTTTACCCGGGTTTAGGACTGGCAGTAACTCTAGAAGAGTTACAGGCGGAGAAACTCTGGAGGATGTAGAAACATTCATGTACCCGGGAAGCACCATTGATAAACAAGGAGGATCTGATGCAGATGTAAAGGCGAAGATTGGCAAAGCAAAGATAGCATTTCTACAATTGAAGAATATATGGAACTCAAAACAACTATCAACTAACTTCAATGTGAAAATCTTCAATATGAACATCAAGACAGTTCTACTGTACGGAGCTGAAACTTGCAGAACTATCACAACTATCTTCAAGAATGTACAAGTATTTTTCTGTGGGAGAGAACAAACCAGCTTTCAGCTGAAGGAGAAATTAGGAAAAGACGTTGGAAGTGGATAGGACACACATTGAGGAAATCAGCAAACTACATCACAAGACAATCGCTAACTTGCAATCCAGAAGGGAATCGGAAAAGTGGAAGGCCAATGAACACATTGCGCCGGGAAATAGAAGCTGATCTAAAAAGGATGAATGTTAACTGGAAAAAACTGTAAAGAATTGTTTGAGACATTATTGAATGGAAAGTGTTGGTGTGCGGCCTATGCTCCTCCACGAGGGGTAAAAGGCGTAGGTAGCAACTAACTTCTATCAATCAATTTGTATTGTGGTCACTAATCTAAGTGACTCCAAATCGTGTATATAATATGTTATGGTGTTATGTGATTGTTGAAGGCAGTTTCTAATAACCCTTAAACTTTGGTTTTTGTTCGGTATGGAAGTAATCAACAGGATGCATATGTAACTTCAAGAAGGATCCAAACTTAAGAGTTTTTAATCCAATTAGAAGAATGAGTAAGTAAGCCGGGTGCATCTTTATCCTAATAATATTGATGTTAACACTAAAGATGAAGTTTAATTGTCCAAAAGATAACCACCAGTAGTTAAACAAATATGATATATTAACCCTTTATAACATTTCTAGAACTCCGCCTTTGATATACAAAAGTGAATTGATGAACTTGGTTTATGAGTTCTTTGGAAGGATGACTTTTTACTGTTTTTCTACATAAATGAATATAGGATATTCTGTAAAGTTTACATATTGGACATTTTTAACTAGTAATAAATTATTAGAAGGGGTTTTGTGGAGATTTTAGTACTTTTATAGAGTTGAGATCATGAGTCAATTGAAGCTAGACCACCAAGGAAAACCTAGAAGCACTGGACGGCCGTTTCGTCCTACCGTGGAACTCCTCAGCATAAATGAATATAGGATATTCTGTAAAGTTTACATATTGGGGATTTTTAACTAGTAATAAATTGGCTGTTTCATACTAATACATCTGATCATTAGACAGTTCCAAACATTTCACTGGTGATTCATCTTATTTTAATAACTTATTATTATGTAATAGCATCGCGGTTTGTATGAACTTAGAAAAATCTGAAAACAAACACTGACACTGAACATTTATTTTAATAGTTGAATTCATGGGTCGGTCTAAGCTAGACCATCATTGAATATGTGGAAGCAGTGGACGGCCGTTTTGTTTCAGTATAGGTTATACAAAACTTCAATGTGATAGTTAATAGTAGTATAAGAAGTGTTAAAACAAAAATTAAATGAAAGTTATCTGTAGACTGTTGTATATGAAAATAGTTTGTACTGAGGATAGAGTTTCAGCAACAAAATATCTTAAAAACATATGGAACACATTCATTTAGTATTGTTTGTTTGAATCTCCCCATCGATGTGTTAGGACTGCAATTGGTCAGTCTCTAATTAGCATATGTGCATACTGTGCGTATTGCCTCGATATAGCCTTAATTCACAAGCATTATAAGCAAATATGGATAGCGGCTAGCAGTGGAATCCAGTTTGACACGTGTTTAGTCCTATTTGGGACTCGTCAGCTGGATGTACCTGGATCTCAGAGTTGGTGTTCACTCTGGCACTCGAACCCAGTGCCTTTCGCTTTAAAGGCCATCGCGGTATCCACTCGGTCACTGACTTCTAATAGCCACTTGCTTGTGGAACACATGTTAGCTACTTTGTTCAATCATATAGTTGTTGTCCTTCCCAAGTAATTAAATCTAGGTTCTTCAAGTCTTGCTTCAAGCGCATTATCCACAGAGCACTAAGTTAACAGTTAACGGTTGACGTTTCCAACTCCAATCACTATCCATGTTATCAGTCTCATGATCTGGTTGAACTCCATCGGTTACTATTTCTCACTAGAACGTCATAAATTCTACATGAATCTGATCACCAATGAAAATATAATTTGTAATATTATTAGGTTAGAAGGCTTATAGAGACTATTTGTCACTAAGCTTAAAAATCCTTGTCTATGTTGTTCACATAGAATCAAAAATCTAATTTTCAGTATTTATCTAACTAAATTCACTACATGATGTCAACTATCTTCATTTATGGACTAACCTTTGCCCCTAAATGCCCTGGCACGGCCGAAAGGGGAGAGAGTTCGCTCTCCTTCTCGAAATGCTCTCACATGGCCACGCGTATATAGCCTCTGCCATGGAAGCCCTACTCACTACCTTCTCGTGGCATTATTGTTGTTTACGTAATTAAGAAGACGAAAAGCGAATGTCCGGTGCTTTAACCGGATTGGTGGACACAAAAAGTCCATCTAGGGGAGTTGGAAAACCCTCATCCCAAACCAATGGTGCACATGGGCTGGATCCAGTATCCTGAGCGAACAAATGGTGTATGAATCAATCGTTGTTCACCGGCTACCATGAGACTGCATCTCCTCACGATGCTCCACTGCCTTGTGGATCAGATCTTTAGGTCAAAGGCTCCGAGGAGCATAGGCCGCACACCAGCATTCTCCATTCAACCGTGTCCCAAACAATCCTTTCCAGTTCTTTCCAGTTGTTATTCATCCTTTTCATATCTGCTTCTATTTCCCGACATAATGTGTTCTCTGACCTTCCACTTTTTCGTTTCCCTTCAGGATTCCATGTTAGGGCTTGCCTCGTGATGCAGTTTGGTGATTTCCTCAATGTATGTCCTATATTTGCTTATACAAGTTTTTATCTCTATAGTGGATGTGTAATGAATGAACAAAAACTGACTTCTATGACTGACTCGATGTAAAGAAGAAGACAGGAACAATGGATGAGGAATTATTGTACATTTTAATTAAATTAGAACTAAATTCACTTAGTATTGTTTGTTTGAATCTTCCTTCCTATTGATGTTTAGGACTGCAACTGGTCGGTACTGGTCAGGTACTGGGTTCGAGTCCCAGAGTGAACATCAACTCTGAGATGCAGGCACATCCATCTGACGAGTCCCAAATAGGACGAAACGCACAATAAACTGGATTCCACTGCTAGCTACTATCTATCTTTGCTTATAAATTAGAACTATTTTAGAATATTTCATTCAACCGGTTTCTTTTACGAATTTGAATAAAGCCAAAACGAAAAATGGACGGAGCATTATATATGAATTCATTATATTTCGTAGTTTATCATCCGCTGCTTACAATCACTAATATGTATTAAAATGTAAAACTAAGGTATGATATAATGTGAAATATTTGACATTGATGACGAAAAGAATTAAAATGAAAAGACCGGATAAGGCAGTAGTTAAGTGAAGCCCGGGAACAGATAATATAGATTGTGTGATAATTATCAAAGTCACAAAAGGTTGATAAGAAATTACTGGAATTAGAAATTTGTAAGATGGGTTACGTAATAGCTGAGCAGGGAGTTGAAGAGTATGTATGGGTTAACAGAATTAAGTGAATCAAAAAATCGATTAATGAATGGATGATTTTGGTGAATATAAAAATAAGAATTAGTTTGGCGATGACCACATAACGGAATATACACTAATAGAGTATTAAACTGTCACTGTAAACCTGGAAGTACTGGATGGCCGTTTCATTCTAATATGTTGTGCACATTCAAGGTCCTGAACATGGGATTC
Organism: Schistosoma rodhaini; assembly: GCA_944470415.2. Classification (NCBI taxonomy): domain Eukaryota; kingdom Metazoa; phylum Platyhelminthes; class Trematoda; order Strigeidida; family Schistosomatidae; genus Schistosoma; species Schistosoma rodhaini. The sequence goes on from OX104036.1 coordinate 81,669,451, forward strand.
AAACCCAGAATCTTTGTTCACGCTCGAGAACCCTTAGCTTCTAGACTAGTGATTCATCATCTAACGATTTTAATGTCTAATTTCAACTGATCCGAAACAGTGCGCGACCATGTCCAACCGTGTGAGATGTGAGATACTCACCCAACGATGACAATGGAAGATGGCCGCACAATATCATGAGTTGGTTGAAGTTTCGCATTGACACCATTGGATGCCGGTTCAGTGGTCTACGGGTTAAGTGTTCGTGATCGAGATTGAAGGTCCTGGGTCCGAATTCAACGTTGGCGAATGTACAATGCTAAAGAGTCCAAAACTAGGACGAAACAGCCGTTCATTACTTTCAAGATTTCAATGGTGGTCTAACATTGATCAGTTCATGATCTCAGTTAAAACTCAACAATCTTCACAAGCCTATATTGACTAATAAAATAATCATAATAATACTGACAATAACGTAAAATAATAATTTACCAAGGTTGATTACTGTCTATTTATGGATACATAAATCAGGTTTGAGTTTTTTTGATTGCTAATGTTTCGGCAAACGGGAGAGAATACGCTGATTTTCATGTGTTTTACCTAAACTGATCTATAGTCAGATATGAATTAATGTGACTAAGTAGCAGTCAATAATTAATATTTCAACAACGTGATGTATGAGCGCAATTTCTAATATTATAAGATTAGACTACTATAACCCGGAAATGTAAATACTTTACTGTGTTACATGATTTATTCCTTCCAAACAGTATTATTTTATAAGCAAAGATGGATGTTGGCTGGCAGTGGAATCCAGGAAGCGCGTTTCGTCCTATTTGAAATTCGTCAGCTGGACGTGTCTGCATTTATAATGCTTGTAACTTAATGCAATATCGAGGCAATCCACAGAGGATACACGTATGCCAATAAGAAACTGATCAATTACAGTCTTAAACATTATTGCAAAGATTTAAACAAATAATACAAAAGGATTATTATTTCATGGTAGTCATAGATATCTAAATAACTTTAGGCTAAAAACTTATAATTTGACATCGCCGTCTTCAGCTGTTATATCAATTACTTGGGTGCCCTGTTCAATATATGACGTGAATTATCGATCAGAGCAATGATACATAAAAAAACCATGCGAGCAGTTTTGAGTACTTATCAGTCCTGCTTTCTGCCTAGCCCAACCAATTAAATCCAGAACACCAATAACAACCTCTGCAATATCAATCATTATTCTCAACATACTGGGTTTATATACCACAATCAAACTGACCACATTGTCCATAAAATAGAAAATAACATTTGTACAAGATTTGGCCAAATGTGGATGTGAATAGGGAGCACAGTAATTAATAGACTGGGGATAACTCAAGAATGGTAAATCGTACAGCAATAGTCTATGGAACAAAATAAAGCTCATAATGAGAGGGACATGAATATGAATAGTTTAGTTACTTAACAATTATACAGTAGGAAATATGTGTATCATATTGGTCCATAAATAGTCCTCAAAGTTGCCATTCATAAATCGCTTCGGGATATAACAATAAGTAATAGTATAAAGTATGTTTTGTATTAATGGACGGATAGATAAATGGGTCAGGAACTTCCATAGATCCCTTTACATCGCGTTTCTATTCAATATATTTACAAATCAACTGACAGTAAATCTACAGATGACCTACCCGATAATCATTTAAAAAGAATTCATTTATTATTTAGGCATATAAGTCTGATTGAAAACACTAGCAGAAATCCTTTTTTAACAAGACGGTTCATGAATATCCCTTATATTGATTTTTTGATCGCTTTAGTACTTTGTATACGTTCTAATCAATAAAATTAATGACATCAAAGGTAATAGTACACAGTTATTAAACAAGAGAATGTCCAACTGTTTACAATAAATAGATTATTTCATACCCAGAGTAAAGTAGTAGCTAAGTAAATAACCCAATGGAACTTGACTATATGAATGATGGACTCGAATCTTGGTCAGATGATTAACACTAGGATGTAGATACACCCAGCTGATAAATTCTAAATAAAATGAAATATACATTATGAATTACATTACTAGACACTACAAATTATATAAAGAATTGAAGTGGTGTCATGAATCTGTCCAACATAATTTACTAACGATAAAAATAACAGTTACCATTACATTTTGTGACAAACAAATGATGTATGCCAAAACTATCATCATAACCGATGGCAATAGAACAGTTTCATAGTTTTTTTCATCTAAGTACTTTGGGCCAGAATGATATAAAATGGTTATTCAATCAATAGATTCCTTTTTCTTAGTTGTCTATGCAAGATATTTCGGATCCGTTAGCCAGACACTATCAGCGACATTCTACTGTGGGAGAGAACAAATCAGGAAGAAGCGCTGGAAGTTGATGGGATACACATTGAGGAAATCACCAAACTGCGTCACAAAACAAGCCCTTACATGGAATCCTGAAGGCCAAACGAGAAGAGAAAGACCAAAGAACACATTACTCCAAAAAATGGAGACAGACATGAGAAGAATGAACAACAACTGGATAGAAATAGAAAGGAAGGCCCAGGACAGAGTGCGTTGAAGAATGCTGGTCGGCGGCCTATGCTCCATTGGAGGTAACAGGCGCAAGTAAGTAAGTAAGTAAGTAAGATTCCTTTTCGTAGTGTTATTTGAAACAACTTAACAGGAAGAAAGTGATAACATTTACTGACTACCAAATACATTGAAAGAATGTCTGATAGAAATTATAACAGAATTCCTGTTTTGAAGTAATTTTCATTATGAGTCAGTAATGGGTTCTTCTTTTTGTTCTGAACACATTACCAGTTATAGTCAATACATAATTTTACATGACAATTATACAATGCGATATCTTGACCAATTTGGATATGACTGGACTAAACACCTTTACATTTTAAATAAAGGTGACGAAAATCAACAATGTTTACAGGGAACTAATTAATTTAGTGTATAAAAGGCATTTAAGTGAATCATCCTGTTTAACTGAAATTTTGTTTACTTATAACTAAATGTCAGTAAAATTGTTTGACAACAAAAAAAGTCAAGAGATTTGGGTAATATACATTGATGATATGACAAGGAATGACCGTAATAACAAATGAAATTGGTTGTCTGTGACATGTAATCCAATTTTGAGGAGTAATTATATTTCCACAGTTTAAATCACGAACTGATTGATGCTAGACCAGCATTAAAAAATTCTGAAAGTACTGGGTGGGTGTTTAGTCGTAGTATGGGGATCCTCGGGTGTGTACATTCAAGACTCTACTTGCAGGAACCGATTCTATAACCTTCAGGGAATGTCCTACAATCTACCCAAATTCCTCTATATTAATGGGTAGTTAAGTGACATAGTCAATCAGTAATATCTGTTAGTTATAGATGTCCAATTGTACAATACATTCATATAGTAAGTTATTGATTGATAATATCAAATTCTACTTAGTTCAATTAATACAAATTAGACTACGTCTTTAGTTTCCACTATGGGTGGTCGGATTCGGGGTCTCAGTACAAAGGACGAGCCGTATAAGCACTTAGCAGATATGATAGTGATAGACAAGACACATATCGATATTTATGATCAAATTCAGAGTTTTAATAAGTGGAGAACAACTTCAATGAGTCATATCAATATTTTTAATCCAAACACCTTTACACAGTAAAATTTGCTATTCAAGGATACTTGTGTTAATATTGTGGTGTGGGCTACTCATATCAACATAAGTGGAATATATTGTGAGTAGGGAATAGAATATCTGGCAGCAGAATATTGAGAAGATCAAGAAGGGAAAAACAGAAACAGAAAGCAATTGGTGTGGAAATCCAGGAACAATGAAGCCTGAGACAATTAATGAACATTTTGCGAATGAAGTATCAGAGTATGGTTTTTTTATTTTATCAAGCAACTTTTTAATTCGTGCTGAATATATAATCGGTTGTCCTCACCTGTGTTGTCCTTCATTACAACATTATCTACGACCTCTTTATTGATGTTGTTATTTGCGTTTGTCTTATTAATATTGAATTGTTATTGTATATCAGTCATTAGGTCTGTCTAGTTAGCGTAGTTCCTGTCCCTCATTAAAAGTATCTTCTAATCGTGTGTAATTCAAAGTAACAATAGGCTGCTTCAAAAACTAACACTTATAACTTAGGTTCCCTTCTAGTTGACACTCATATAATCTTAACGAAGTTGTTGCATCTGGTGGGATATGAACATATGTCACTAAAGGTCATAACAGTCAAAGAGATTACCACTGAATTGTTTATTGAATTCTTAACAACCTTTCGATAGCATTCTTATGTTGTTTTGGGTTTGTTTGTTTTTGTTTAAATACAAATTACAGTTCAGCAATTTTCAAATTTGAATAAACTGAAAATAATCATATCTTACGATGAAGAATAATCTCTTAGTATATTCCGGATTCAATAAGAAATATGAGAAGAAAGATTGTACTCTTTATTGAATTCAATTTTCTTTATGAGCAAAGATGAATGGTGACTAGCAGTGGAATCCAGGACGCACGTTTCGTCCTATTTGGAATTTGTCACCTGGATGTACCTGCATCACAGAATTGATGTTCACTCTGGGACTCAGTAGCTAAGTGGATAACGTGATGGCGTTGGAAGCCAAATGTACTGGGTTCAAGTCCCAGAGTGAACATCAACTCTGAGATGCAGGTACATCCAGTAGTGGAATTCAAAATGTGGATTTCGTTCTATTTGAAACTCATTAGGTAGATTCATCTTCATTTCAGTACTACTGACCAAATTAAGAATTGAACCTAATAGCTTTTACATAAAACACCAAAGCTTCTTCTTCTATGTATATTTGTTCGATTATTATCAAAGTTTAATGATGTATATAAGCGATTGTTGCAAAAATCGAAATCTTTAAATCATTCTAGAAAATAGACTAATTCACACAGGGACAAAGAGAAAAATGGTTTAACTTATGAAAAATAACAACTGTTTGGTAAATCAATCATGAAACATTTAAATAAGATACATTTCTTAAAAGAAATGGAACCAATCTAACTTTTAACATTTCTTTTTATAATGAAGTTAGGTAATTTTTTAAAAGTTGAATTCATGAGCTGTGTAAAGCTAGATCACCATAGAAAACTTGGAAGCATTGGAAGGTTGTTTCGTCCTATTGTGGAACTAATCAGTAGTAGTGCGCATCCACGATCCCGCCTCGCGAAATTCGAACCCAGGACCTATCAGTCTCGCGTGCAAGCGCTTTGTCACTAGGCCACTGAGCCGGCATCCAACGGTGTTAATGTCTAACTTTGACCAATCCACGAAATCGAGCGACGCATCCACAATTGTCCGAATCTCGCGAGGCGGGATCGTGGATGCGCACTGCTGAGGAGTCTCACAATAGGTCGAAACGGCCGTCAAGTGCTTCCAGGTTTTCCATTGTGGTCTAGTCTCAATTGACTCATGATTTCAACCGTATAAAATACTAAAATCTCCACAAAACCCTCTTCTGATAATTATTTAATGGTTTAATTCATGAGCTGATTAAAGGTAGATAACCATGGAAAACGTGGGAGCGTTGAACGGCTGTTTCTTCCCAGTTTAGGACTCCTCAGAAGTGCGCATCAACGATCATACACAACAATCGAACCCAGGACCTCTCGTCTCGCGCGTGAACACTTAACGTCTAGACCACTGAGGCAACATCGAACGATGGTAATGACTAACTTTGACAATTCACGATATTGCACCACCATCCACCATTGCCTTCAGTGAGTAATTGCCTCTATATCAGATACGATTGGACTTAACTAGTTACGAATCGTAACAAGTTAAGTCCAAGAAAATATCTTATGAAGCCAGTCACTAGTGGGCAGATGAAGAAAAAGTTAGTTTACCCTTATTTAGCCATGCAAAAACAATGTGATAATAATGGGAAAAAGAAATTATTATGAATTATTTCGATTCGATTAATTAAAAATCCATTTATAAAGTATATTTCAAATTAACCTAAGCTTTTCTGGTTAGCGTTTCTTTAGCGAGTTAGATTGGGTCATTAACCCCATGTTCAACCCTCCTCCTTTACCCGGGCTTGCGACCAGCAGAAGCTCCAAAGGGGCTCCAGGCGGAGTTTTAAATGGTTTGAATTCTGTTTTTTTCTAAATTAACTTTAAATCATGCCAAGTTTAATGCTGAACATCTTCAATCTAAAACTAAATATACCATTTATCAATGAAAACTCTACTTAGTAACTATAAATTCTTTCAAATGGATCAATATATACAATCTTAATGACAATAAACATATTACTGTTATAAAATATTTATGCCTATAATTCATTTGAATTCAGTCTACTTAACGACTAATGTATAAGTGGTAAGATATTTAACCTTTTTCCTTTATGAATAATTATGATAAATCTGATGAAATCTCACATGATACGAAACTTGATCTCATGATGAACTAAGAACTAATTTGATTACTCTTTTTCTACTTTGATTCATGTCTAGACTAGACTAATTAGTTAGTTAAATGTAACCTAGTAGTATTAAGTATACGTGTATGCTTTCAGATTTGAATAACAAAAATTTCAATATTATATTAGGGTATAGTAATACTTTTACAATTGATTAGTTACTAGATATTGGTCACTGTCATGTATATCAGATCTTTCTTAGTGCAAATCGAAATCTATCGATCAAGTTGTAAGGTGCTTATTAGTCTAGGTGACTCGACATAATGTTTGCAATGGCGAAGGTGCATCCATTCTTTGTGTTCTGCCAAATTCTAATCTTCTGAATCCTTCATGTCTTTTCATCTCTTTTCAAATTTATTTCATTGGATTATACTCCTTGAATAACATCTTCAAACCCTAGTTTTTCCGATTACTCCTTATACTCTTACTACTTCTACCACTATGGGGTTTTGAATCGACAACTAGATCTCTGTGATAAACTGGTATGGCAACTCGAATTGATGAACGTACGTACGAAGTTCTATGTTGTGACTGACTGACTAACAATATGTTGATACTTCCAGCTAAATTGAAATATAGAAGCAGTTTTTTTTGAATATTTTAGCTATTAAGCCATCATTCTAGTAACCAATTCATGTTCATCTTTGTCTTTATTCGTAGAGAAGTTGATCAATTAACCGTTCATGAAATTTATCATTTATTATATTTATGAATATTTATTAAAACAACATTACCGGTATGCATAACTACCATTGTAGTGAATGAGAACACGAGTGGGGACAATCGAATGTATTTAAGTGCAAATTACAAACTATCTCACTAAAATCTGATAACCATACAGTAAACAGTTAGTTTGCAAAATAACAATCAATTGTCTCAGTCTTCATTGTTCCTTCTGTAAATATCAAACCATCTTCTCTGATCACATTGTTTATGTGTTTTTATACTGATTTCGTTTCGTTCTTATTCTTTCCTTATCGATCTTCTGCTAAAATACATTCTATGCCTGACCCTCACCGTATACTACTTATGTGGATATAAGCAATCCACACCACACCATATATCAATAAGACAGAATATTATTGAGTGAAGTTAATTATACACTGTATGTGCTCAACGATTTCTGAAACGTTTGTAGTTGTGAAATATGGCTTTTGATAATAGGAAACACTAGTCATTTAATTAGCATTTCCGCACAGGTACCTTCTAGATATCATTCTTATATTGTAAGACAATCAAGTAATGAGTATTGAAATTTAATTTAGGGTATAGAAAAATTATCCAAATCGGTTGTCGAGGCTGCGGATCTTCATCGACTAGTGAGTAGAACTAATGTCACTTACGGTTAAATAACATTCAATGCTAGTTAGCGTATATTAGAAAAAAGCTAGAAACAGTTAAACCAGAGCGTAAACTCAATTTATAAAAACACAGTGATAGTTAATTTGGATTATGTTCAGAAGTGCAGGCTAAATGGTCACTACTATTAATGACAATCATACCGAATACTGTTGTATCCCGAAGAGAATTATGTATGGTAACCCTGAGGACTATTTATGGAACAATATGATATGTATATTTCCTATTGTATAAGTGCTAATTAACGTAACTATTCATATTCATGTCCTCCTTATTATAAGCTTTATTTTGACCAATGAACTATTATTATACAGGAGGGGTTTTGCGGAGATTTAGTATTTTTCATAGTAGAAAGCATGCTTCAATTGAAGCTAGACCACCATGGAAAACCTGGACGGCCGTTTCGTCCTATTATGGGACTCCTCAGTAGTGCGCATCCACGAACCCGCTCTCGCGAGATTCGAACCCAGGACCTACCAGTCTCGAGCCGAAGCCCTTAACCGATAGGCCACTGAGCTGGCTTCGAGAAGTATATCTAGGAGCTCTAGTGAGAAGCAGTGACCAGTGGAATTCAAAACCACGTCAGTTGTGAGATAGGAACTCACTGAAAACAATTGGTGAATGGTTGCTCAACTTCGTGGATCAGTTGAAGTTAGACATTAACACCGTTGGATGCCAGCTCAGTGGTCTATGGGTTAAGGGCTTCGACTCGAGACTGGTAGGTCCTGGGTTCGAATCTCGCGAGAGCGGGTTCGTGGATGTGAACTGCTGAGGAGTTCAAAGGTAGGACGAAACGGCCGTCCAGCTTTTCCATGGTGGTCTAGCTTCAATCGACTAACGCTTTCTACCTCTATTATACAATTTACCATTCTTCTGTCATCCCGTCTATTGATTACTGTTCCCCACATTCGGCTAAATCTTGTACAAATGTTATTTTTTATTTTATGGTACGATGTGGTCTGTTTGTTTGGTATATAAACCCAGTATGCTTGAGAATAATGGGTCATATCGCAGAGGCTGTTATTGGTGTTCTGGACTTAACTGGCTAGGCAGAAAGCAGGGCCGATACGCACTCTAGACTGGTCGTATGGTTTTCGTGTGTCACTGTCCCAATCGATAATTCGCTCCTCTATGATTGGCGGGAATCAGCACGTTCACATATATCAAACAGGGCACGCACGCACTCATACACGCACGTTATGACAAATACCCTTAGATTTTTGTATCTGAATCAGCATAGAATCTCAAACTGGTATCATAAAGCAGTTTTCCGATTATGCTGAATGGTCATAAATTTGCTAAGTCTAGAAACCGATTACGAAGTCGAAGTCTCTAGTGATCAACATGACAGATGTAGCACTTATATTACCTAACCATTAAAAATCATAATATCGTCGAAATATTCATCGAGTATGAAAATTAAAATAATGATACAACTTGATGACTAAAGTTAATATGTGAAGCACATAGTTACTGGTTAAATCGTTCGAATTTTAGCCATCACGTTACATATTTGAATCTTACTCCACCTATTACAATTTGAGCAATCGGATAGTATTACTATTACTTAGCTCTTAACCATAAGTGAATCTTAAAGTTGAGTAAACAAATCTGTACTTGGTAAGTGAGTTACATCAAAGTGGATATCAACATGTATATACATCCTTAAAATTAATTACCATAATCAATAAATAATTACCAAGGTAACATAGATGTACAATTAAAGTGTTGATAAAATGTTATTTAGTTTCAATGATCGAATTAGAGAAAAAAAGTGTCTATAAGAGAAAACAAGTGAAAAATCAACATGATTTCCGATTTGGTGAAATTAAGATATCCGTTCTTAACATGTATGACGAAAAGAAATAAAAAAAAACCAAACATACAAATATTTATAGGGAATTAATTGATTAGAAGGGGTTTTGTGGAGATTTCAGTATTTTTAATAGTTGAAATTATTAGTCAATTGAAGCTAGACCACCATGAAAAACCTGGAAGAACAGGATGGCCGTTTCGTCCTATTATGGCTCAGTGGTTTATCGGTTAAGTGCTCTGACGCGAGACTGGTAGGTTCTCGGTTTGAATCTCGCGAGGCAGGATCGTGGATGCGCATTGCTGAGGAGTCCCGTAATAGGACGAAACGGCCTTAATGCACTACTTCCAGGTTTTCCATGGTAGTCTAGCTTCAATTGACTCATGATTTCAACCATGAAAAATTAATTGATTGCTAATAAGACATCTAGTAGACATTGTTAAAACATCCCTTAGATTTTCTGTAAACGTAAACGTTTCCCTATTATAATGGATGTCAAATAAATAGGTTTATCATGATTGTAAGTTTACTGGCATTTGCTTACTCTAATCTTCACTATACCCATAATCTGCATTACACAAAGACAATGTAATGAGTGTAGATTATTAAATTGTAAAGTAACATTTCAAATTTAAGATAAAGGTAGTCTTTTCAAATCAAAATTATTTCCAGTGAACGATACAGATAAGTTTGATATTAATCAATTAGGGTTTCATTAATTAAGGGTGTATTCGATGAATTTAAAACACTAAATGATACTTGAAGCTTAAAATTGGAAAACAGTTGTAGAGCAGTACTGTAGTTGACCATGTTTAAAAAGATATCCTGTTAATGAGTAACAAATAAGTCAGGGAACTAAAGTTTGTAGCTTTACACAGATTTTAAAAAAAGGTGGCCTCCAAATGCCCTGGTATGGCCGAGAGTAAGGAGAGTCCGCTCTCCCTCACGAAATACTATCACATGGTCACGCTTATATAGCCTCTGCCAGGGAAGTCCTACTCACTGCATTCTCGTGGCATTACTGTTGTTTACGGAATTGAGAGAATGAAAAGCGAATGTCCAGTACGTTAACCGGGTTGGTGGACACGGCGAGTCCACCAAGGGGGGGGCGTACGGGTTGGCTTCAGTATCCTGAGGGAATAAATGGAGTATGAATCAATTGTTGGTCACTGGCTATCATGGAACTGCATCTCCTTACGATGCTCCATGCCTTGTTGATCAGAACTTCAGATCAAAGGCTCCTGATGTGGCCCCCTAAGAAAACCACCTGCTTCAGTCTGGGCACCTGGGCAGTATCACAACCCTCACACAAATCAAACAGGATTTGTGAGGCGCATATGTATCTGGTGCTTCCTTGTACCAATATTTATGTGTTTAAATCAAATAATAAAATAAATGATGAGCAACTGTTTTAAACTTAAACACTCAGGCAGGTACAAAAAACAGCGGAAAAACTATCCATTTGATTAAAAAAAGTAGCACGACAAAGTTAAATAACAAAATTGCCAATGAACTTGTTACTCTTTAGGTGGCTAATATTATAAAGCCAGGTATCAGATACAAATGTACAAACGTATAAAAGGTTCAAATAATAGGAAGCTCGAGCATTACAATGATATGACGTAATAAAAACTACACAGTAAATTCATTTTGTGAGTTTTTATTTTACATTACGGACTGATCTTAGTTACATAATCATTGAAAAACCTGGAAGCAACATGCAGGTGCTTCGTCCTAGTATAAAACTCTATAGCAAAATAACTATTCAATCCAAGGAGTGATACTTGTCTCAATTCTGACTCATTTGAATTTTCCATAACCCTATACTTGTTATTACCATGTCCTCACTACCTTCAAAATGTAACACAGAGAGTTCTAGTGAGACGCCATGATCAGTAGAGTTTAATGTCTATCGGGGATGAGACAGTTATCCACTACAAGCAGTGGATGAAAACTGAACAATATAACGAATTGATCAAAGTTGACATTGTTGGATACTAGCTCAGTATTCTAGACGTTAAACGTTCGGCGTGAGACAACGAAATTTGAATTTTATTATTCATAAATTCTTCCTGGGATTTCATGAATCCATCTTAAAGAAAGTTCCAAACTCAAATGAATCAGCTATTCAGTACATCCTAGTTTAAAATGAATATCTAATTAACTTCAATCTGTTAATATAAACTACAGACATGGCAAATCTTTTTTCAATATTTAATTGACTAATGTCGTGACTTGATTCAATTTTCTACATGATCACGTTGAAAAAACAAAACAAGCAACATTCGTTGAGAAAGAATTTTCGAACACTAGACAAACCTTGATAACAAATTTTCTTAATGAGATTTAATTATTTTTCAATGGTGTGTGTAGTTTAACTTATTACATAACACAGAGGAGAAATTTAAAATATTTAATGAGATGAATAAGATGGTGGTTGGAGGTGGTCAACAGGAAACTCCGGACCCGGGTTTCGTGCTACTTGGCACTCGTCAGCAAGGTGTACCTGGATTCTTAAGGGAACTTGTGCTCCCTGACGGATTCGATCAGCTTCACAGTCAGAGATGTTACCACTGTGCTACTCGGGCCGCGGCCGACCGAATCCGTCAGGAAGCACCAGTTCCCTCAAGACTACAAGTACACCTAACTCACGAGTGCCAAGTAGCACGAAACTCGTGTCCAGGGTTTCCTGATGACCGCCTCCAACTACCATCTTATCTCAACACAGAACATGCAGTGTCGAGCCATCTAGACTAGTGGCCACATTGCAACTTGATCGATAGCATTCGATCAGCACTAAGAAGGACTTGACACGCATGACATTGATCCCCACCCAGTGATCAATCAATTGTAATGAGATGAATACATAGGAACAACTTGAGAAAGAACTTAAGAAGACAATTTGGTGAGTATATCTTTATAAGAATGGTGGTTTGCAGTGATTTTAATTATTGAATTCATGAGTTGATGTAAGCTTGACAGAAGGATCTGGGTTCGAGTCCCATATACGGAATAGTGGATGCGCACCGATGAGGAGTCCGATACCAGAACGAAACGGCCGTCCAGTGCTTCCAGTTGTGACCTAGCTTATATTGATCCATAAATTCGATTTCTGGAATAAATTTTTCTTATTGATATCATTTACAGTTGTGCATTAGAATTTACAGTGATTCAACGAAAAAGTATTGTAGACCTTACATCCCTAGATTGTTGTACAATCTCTATTGCGATACATGTGGTATAAGGAAGCTCTACGATATACTTTTATACTTTATTTTTGATAGCCTATCCATTTGTTAAACCATTATAAATTCCATTTTACAGCTTCAGCAAATAATAATGTCGTAAAAAGAAACTTATTTCTTATAAAATGTTTAACTTTTTTTTCTCAAAGATGCTTTCATTAGATTAAAGCAACATTCAGAACAACTTGAACTAATATCAAAACTAGTGTCTTGAATACAGTGGTCTTGAGCGACGTTAGAGGTATGAGGGCAGTTATCACTTCCCGGTCGTCCACACCGTGGAAGGGTTCTTTTAGAGGTACCGGAAAAGGAAATAGGGTCAGAAGTGGTCTTAATGACCTGAGAGCGTGACCGCAGTGCCCAAGGGACAACTGCTTGAGTCTTTTCTGTGGGGGATTTTTGACGTGTTAGCTCCGTTCATCAAAGGACCTTACCGCAGGAGACGGAAATCCGTGGGATAAGGCGGTGTGCAACGGTCGGGAAAACTAGTGTACTTTTAAGGCAAAATATTGTTAAAGTAAATTTCTTATCGGCTGTTCGATATCTTGTTACTAGAACAATATTTAGGAGCTAAATTAATCAATATTTATGAAACACAACGCATACTCAACAAGAAATGCTCTGTAACGACATTGTGTTTGTATATTTTAGTACCTAACAGGTTGTGAACAAGACTGGTTTTGTGAAATTTCATATGATGTGAACTTTTGAAAATGGTCTTAGCTCAGCTCTTATTAACAGCGTGTACTCGGGATCCGCGTAAATATGAGGAATCCAGGACATTCAGGTCTTAAGAGGAACGAGTTACGACTCTAGAATTAAGGTTATATCGAGGCAATACGCATAGTATGCATATGTCATTAAGAGACTGAACAATTGCAGTCCAAAACATCAATGGGAAGATTCAAACAAACAATACTAAATGAATTTAAACTTCACCCCATTGCACAAGCGAGTGACTATCAAGACTCAGTAGCTGAGTGGATAACGCGATGACATTTGAAACAAACGGTACTGGGTTCGAGTTCCAGAATGGACATCAACTCTGAGATGCAGGTACTTCCAGCTGACGAGTTCCAAATAGGACGAAACGCGTGTCAAACTGGATTCCACTGTTGGCCACTATCCATCTCTCCTTATAATGCTTGTGAATTAAGGCTATATCTAGGCAATACGCACAGTATGCATATATGCCGATAAGAGATTGACCAGTTGCAGTCCAAAACATCAATGGGAAGATTCAAACAAACAATACTAAGTGAAGACTGATTTTGTGAAATTTTATATGATATGGGCTTTTGAAAATGGTCTTCATTCAGCCCTGATTAACAGCATGTACTCAGGATCCGCCTAAATATGAGGAACTCATGATTTTCAAGTCTTTAGAGGAACGAGTCACAATATAGTAACTCAGATACAATTGAGTTTGTTTGCATCTTATTCAGCTAAGCCCTTTTGTTAACTTATTTAATCGACAGTCATTCATACAATAACAATCCATCTATACCATTGTGCTTTTATTATATACGCTTGAACATTGCTCACTGCCTACGCATATATTCATTCCGCTAGCATTATTATTAATCGCTTATTTGATCCGATGATTCATGCTTTTCCACTTATATATATGTACATCTTAATCCTGTTTACTGCACTTGCCCTGCTTGCTCTCTGCTCTGCTCTGTATTACGCTACACCGTACTGTACACGCTTACTCATTCATTCGGCTCTACGGCACTGCTTTTTCATGCTTGCTTGACGTACCTGTAATATTGGATAACTGTGTGTGGTTCAGTTATAAACGCGATCAACCCTTCTTATTCGTCTTCTGATTTATGCATTGTTAGGACGTTGTCGAGTAATGGTTATCAAGACGAACAATATACGAAACCTAGGGATTCAATCGAAAATCGACCACCACAACAACTCTAGATCATTATCTTAGTATCCAAAGTTTCAAATTTCCAACTACAATCAATACTGAAGAAAACTTTACAAATCAAAAAAACTTAACTAGAAGTAATAATCACTAAGAGAAAAATAATTTTTTCCATTTTTCCAAAAAAAAAGAGATCAATTAGGCATTATTAAACAATTTATGCACAAAGTAAAAACTAAATATGTTATATAATCAAAGAAAGAATAAGATAAACATCAACAAATGAGGAAAACACATTTGAATGGATCATTATGATCCTGATCTATTTCATAATATGAAGATGAAAAAGAAAAGAAGACATATAACCGGCAATATCAAAAGAACAAACAATGAAATGAACAAAATAAACCATAGAAGCAATAAATATAACTAAATAGAATGTTGATAATAAGTAGTAGTCAAATTAAGTAGTACATACATACAAACCAAAAGAAAACAATCTATGCCATAATTTATTAATACAATACATATATATATTACTAGAATAATGAATACGTTTAAGATATCTCTCTCTCATTGTATATAAACCAATGACCATAAAGAGAAAGAGTTGAAAACCGCATTCTATTTATTGATAAACAATTTGCCCATTTACACACAACATCAATATATGGGAGAAAGATAGAATTTATGAAGGAAACAAGAAAGAAGAAAACGCCATACAAGAAAAATCATCATCATCATCATCATCATTATGAGAATACAAACAATGAATGAATCGGAATCAAATATATATGCCTGTATAAGTAAAAGAAGGAATTGGAATGGAATGAGAATGGTAACCAGTAAACGTTTTAAAACATGAAGACAAGAAATAAAAGAGAAGCCGTGTAAATAAATACATTGTTCATTTCCTTCTTCTTCTTCTTCTTTTTTCTTGGTTCTTCCATCGAATGTTGTCAACTGATCAATGATATCCGGATAGGATTATTGACAGAAGTCAATAGAATAGTCTACATTATTTAGTGTTATATATAGTTTTGCTGATATATTTGTGTGTGTGCACGTGTGTGTGTGGAAATCTCCAAGTTATCTTTTTTTCCTTAATCCATAAAATAATTCCAGGAAATGAAGAATGAAATAGTGTAATAACTCAAAAAACAGAAATAATCGACTTCACAAATACACGGACATTAATCATAATACTCATTTTACGTAAACACAACATTGACAATAATTTTGCCCAAAATTTGGCAATGATAAAACAACAAAAAAAGAAAAAAAACAGAGAGGAAATAAGCAGAGAAGAAAAGTTATCGATAAGTATGAGAAGAACAAAGTAAGTAAGTAGGTAGGTAGGTAGGTGAGGTAAGTGAGTAAACAGTCTAAACAATCAATAAGATTATTATTATTATGAATAGTGGAAGTAATAAATAATTTATTGATATGGTATATATGTAGGGGGGAAATTTTTTGTCGGAGGGGGGGAATGATGGTAACCATAACAAACAAACATGTTAATTAATTTTAATAAGAGGAAGTTATAGATTATAATAGTAAATCAACTATGCTAAATTGTATTCATCTGTAACTATGATTGTATTGCACACATACATGAGCACACATTATGAATAATAGATGACTGTGACAAATACATCTACATTGGAAAGCATTAGAAAAGCATACAGACAACTATAGAATACTCTTTATTTTTTTATTGCCCCCCCCAAACATGATTGAGGTGTAGTTGATATGGTGATTATGATTAGAAAAAGAGAATAATAACTATGAACAGTGTTGAAGAAAGAAGAGAATGATTAAAATGAATGAATATGTATTTATCACAAAAAGAAAATCATGTGTCAAATGCATACTTCCCATTGTAATACAGCTGTATCTTTGCCCCCAGTAGATATTAGTCTAGATCCATCATATAAAAATGTTACATTTGTTACATGACTTGAATGACCATTATAAGCACGAAATTCGGCCTGAAACAGAAAATGATAAAGAGAGAGAGAGAGAGAGTAAATTGATTTTCTGAAGGTGACCAATATGAGTTTCTTTATGGGTTGACTTTTTTAACAAAAATTTAACATAGGCATTCATCTCATCTAAAACTGTATGATTTATTTAGTGGTCAGACAAATTGAAATTCGCAACAAATTCACAACTGCTTCAATATGTGAATCATAAAAGTATTCGGGTACACCGATGGTGATTAGAGTCAGATATCTCTATCAAAATTCTTTTATTTGGCGACACGTATATAGTCACTTACACGGAAGTTCTACTCACTAATTTCTCGCGACATCATTGTTGTCTGTGAAAATGAGAAAAAGGAAAGCGAATGTACGGCGCTTAAACAAGGTTTGTGGGTACACAGCATCCAACTGGAGGAGTTGGAAAACCCTGATTACGAACCAACACTAATGGTGTACATGAACTACGGGATTCTAGGGAAGCAAAAGAAGTGTGAACCTATTCTCGATTGCCAGATAACACAATCAAGAACCGATTAAAGTGGAAAGTTACAATCTATGCAGTAACGCATATAATAAATAAATCAATTAAGAGGCAAAACAACTTGGTTAAGTAATTACACAACTTGACATTGAGTAGTTATCAAAGTGCAGAACTAAGCGACAAAATACCCAACTACTTTAGTCTGGAGGATTAGGTAGTAGTAGTAGTAGTACTAGCCCTCGAAGTAGTAAAAGGTTACTTAAACGACATATTTAACTATTTACTACTTTGCAAAAAAATAATAAATATTATTATTACTTTCACTTCGTGGATTGGTTGAAGTTAGACATTAACACCGTCGGATGTCGGCCAGCTTAGTGGTCTATCGGTTAAGTGCTCGCGCGCGAGACTGGTAGGTCCTGGGTTGGAATCTTGCGAGTGCGGGGTCGTGGATGCGCATTGATGAGGAGTCCCACAATAGGACGAGTTGGCCGTCCAGTACTTCCAGGTTTTCGATGGTATCTAGCTTCAATTGACTCATGATTTCAACTATGAAAATACTTTCACTTTTACCTAGATAGCCAATAATACTTAACCAGTGATAAGATTTGAGTCAGATCCTTCCCAGTCTACGTGTAAATCTTTTTGATCTATAACTTCCACTATGTTTTGAATATAAAAAAGTTGGAAATACAAAACGATGATTTTCAGTTCAGTCAGTCAATCGTGAACAACATAAGGTCTGGTACATATGTACGTGCAACATTCCCTGAATGCCCTGGTACGGCCGAGAGTGGGGAGAGTCTGCTCTCCCTCTCGAAAGGCTCTCTCATGGCCACGCCAATATATAGACTCTCCCACGGAAGTCCTACTCACTGCATTCTCGTGGCACTACTGATATTTACGAAACTGACAGGACGAAAAGCGAATGTCCGGCGCTTTAACCGGGTTGGTGGATGTGGAGGATCCACCTAGGGGAGTTGGAAAACCCTGATTCCAAACCATTGGTGCACATGGGCTCCAGTATCCTGAAGGAACGAATGGCGTACGAACCAACTGTTGGACACCGGTTACCATGGGACTGCATCTCCTTACGATGCTCCACTACCTTGTGGATGAGATCTTTAGGTCAAAGGCTCCGGGTGTGACCCCTTAAGAAAACCACCTGCTTCATTCTGGGCACCTGGGCAGTATCTCAGCCTTCACACAAATCAAATGAGATTTGTGAGGCGCATATTTATCTTGTGATTCTTTGTATCAATATTTATGTGTTTAAATAAAAGAAAATAAAAAATAGTCCAAGTTCCAACATCATAAAAGTATATCAAGATGAATTTATCAAGAGGAACACCAAAGTAGTAGAAATAGTAGTGAAGTAAACGAGAACACCAGTGGGGACAATCGAATGCATTTGAACAAAAAATTATAGAACATTTTAGTAAAATATGAGAATCATACAGTAAAAACTTCATCTTCAAAATGTCAATCAATCGTATCAGACTTTATTGTTCCTTCATTTCCACATCAACCATTACCTGTACTCGTCCTCTTTTTTCGGTCTTCTTAACCCTCTGTCTCCAGGCTCTTCACTTTCATATGATGATTCATAATACTTATACCTGTCGACATCACTAGTACACACCACTGTAACAGCATCAGTAGTGGTAAGCAAGATTGGAGATCAACATTTTATGACTCGAACAGACAGAACGAATTCGTAAAATAGGAAATCTTAGAAATCATGACCTACAAAAGACATAATGAATTCATTAACACAAACAGGAACCCCCAAAGGCCTGATACGATCGAGGGTGTGGGGAGTCCTTTCTCCCTCTCGGCAAACGCTCTCAAATGGCTACCTGTATACAGCCACTAACAGAGAAGTACTAATCACTGCATTCTCACAGTATTACTAGTGTTTACGAAATTCAGAGGACCGAAAGAGAATGTTCGGCGTCTTAACACTGTTGGTGGATATGGAGGATCCGCCTACAGCAATTGGAAAATCCTCATTACAAATCAATGGTACACATAGGTTCCAGGATACTGAAGGAACAAATGATGTATGAACCTATTGTTGTTCACCGGTTACCATGAGATTACAACTCCTAAGGTTGTTCCACTGCCTTATGAATTAGACTCTAGATTAAAGGTCTGGGAAGTGGCTTTCTAAGAAAATTATCTGCTTCGGTTTTGGTACCCGGTCAGTATCCCAACTTTCACACAAATCGAATTATTTATGTGGTGCATATGTATTCAGTGTCTCCTTGTACCAATGTTTATGTGTTTAAATAAAATAGGATTCTAAATTATACTACACATGATTTCTAACCATTGTTTACGATATTTACGTGGACGACTCTAACCTGGTAGACTACACCTATCAATATGATCTAATCCAACAATCAACGAATCAATGAACTAACTTTAATTCTGTTATTTGAGAGCATTTTATTCATCAGCAGATTTAAATATCTTCAAATTCAATCCTATATATAGAACCCTGATCATATACCCTTTTGTTAACAAGTTAAAAACAAGTAAGATGACACAATTATGTTGAATTGGATTGGTTGGAGTTATATATAAACACTATGGGATGCCGGTTCAGTGCTCTGGCGCGAGACTGGTAGGTCCTGACTTCGAATCTCGCGAGGCGAGGTCGTGGATGCGCATTGCTAAGGAGTCCCACAATAGATTTTCCCTGATGGTCTAGCTTCAATTGACTAACGCTTTCAACTATGACAATTATGTTAATGTCTATCAATCAGCTCCTTTTAAAGGAATTCACTTTCAAAATACATTCAACGTACAAAAACATAATAACATGGAAACTGAAAGAATCAAGAAAGAAACCATTGATAATGTGAAAAAGGAAAGGGGATTCTATATAATAAACGTCAAATAATTCATAAACACAATGTATGTCATCTGATATTCATTTGTTCTTTATGAAATATTCATTAAAGTTGTATATTATAGCTAGACAAGTAAAACAAACATTCTATCAAAATGTCAAATAGGATACCATATATATGTGCATCAATATATACACATATAACCAATATGACAGAAATCAAATTAGACAGGGAAGAATAAATGCTTAGTAACTGCCAAGTATTATTTATGGATTATTATTATTATTATTATTACATATATTCCAATAGGGTAATAATCAAGTAACTAGATTATATACATGTTCGTATTCTTTTTATCATAAGCCTTCATTTCACCTATTAGCTATTATCATACTATTCACCGTTCTAAACTTATTCCTAATCTATTAGTTATAGTCTCTTACATTTACAGGCACTTTTGGTTTGATTTTACATAATTATTATTTTACAGTTCATGTTGTGATTGGGTCTGGTCTGCTTGTATATAAACCACGTATATCTGAAATATACGATTCATATAGTGGAGGCTGATATATGTGTTCTGGATTGAACGAGATGGGTTAAGCGAGCAGTTACAATGAAGAGGACTAATAAGGAATTGGAGTTGAGTCAGGGATGCTAGTGCTTGTTGATGCATCGTTGGTTTAGCACAAACACAAGGTCATAGACGTCTCATTCTCATTAGCGATGACGTAAAGTAATATTTAACGGGATATAGGACATAACAAATAGAATATCGGTTGATGTCAATAATGATGTAATTGGTTATGTCATAAATAAACAAATGAATGAATGGTCATGAATAACTTTTGTAGGCTGATTAGACACAATTCTACTTGAACAAGAAAACGGCTTTTTTGTTTAAAATAGAGGAAATGAGTAATGAGAGAATTTGAAATGTATTTATGGATGAGATTACAGTTTTGATTGTTGATTACACTTAATTTGTAATGAATTTATGTTGCTAATCTGTTGAAATCGATACACGCAATTCTAATGTTCCTGTCTACAGTAACAGACAAATCCAGTTCTAAACTCAATGTAATCACTGACATGTACACATTAGTAGATATATAGACCCTAAATGCTCTGGTACGGTCGAGGATGTGTAGAGTCCGCTTCTCCTAATCGGAAGTTCTATCCACAGTATTCTCGCGACATTACTATTGTTTACGAAAATGAGAAGATGGAAAGGGAATGTTCACCGCCTAAACAGGGTTCGTAGGTACTCAGTATCTATCTAGGCGAGTTAGAAAAACCTGATTACAAACTAGCGTACATGGGCTCCCACTTTGGTTTGGGCATCTGAGTAGTATTTCAGTCCATACAAGAACTTATTGTTAACTAATTTGTGAAGCGCATTTATGTTTTGGTGCCCCTTAGTACCATAAATATATAGTAATGAATATGAATAGTTATTTGATACCATTTCATCTGGCGGAAGATTGAAACGATCAGAAAACTTTGAATCGGAATTAAAACAAGATCATTGAACACATTATGGTGTGTTCTGACATAATAACTAAAAAGTAAGCCATGAATAACCAGTGAGCAAAGACATACATATTTAGTTATATGAAATATAAAAGACTGTCATTTATCTGTAATAATGATTCCATTCTTTTTTCATTTTCACTCTATTTATTGGCCATTTTCTATTATGTATTAGTAAATTGCCGTTCTAGTTTTTGTCTGGTTCTTGATCATTTATCGAATAGCTAACTTAAGTGTATCATGCACGTACATGAGATCAACTATCATGATCCATTAATCAAATGCCTAGTCTACTAAACTAGTGTCTAGACTAACTGATTTATCTAGAATCGTATTATAAATGTAGAATTGTGAACTATGAATCTTGTCTCTTATTGTTATAACATTTCCTCTCAATCATATGTAAGTTAATGGTAATGTATTATGCATAGCTGATTTTAAATTGACTTAATTCAAGTTATAATTCATAAAGATCATATCTTTTTGATAGACTAATATTTTTTTTATTTAAACATATAAATATTGGTACAAAGGGGCACCAGATATATATGCCACACACAAATCTTATTTCAGTTGTGTGAGGGCTGTGATAATGCCCACGTGCCCAAACTGAAGCAGGTGGTATTCTTAGGGGGACACACTCGGATCCACCGACCCGGTTAAAGCGCCGGATATTCGCTTTTCATCCTCTCAATTTCGTAGACAACAACCCCGCCACGAGAAGGCAGTGAGTGAGAATTCTCTGGTAGAGGCTATATATTCGCGTGGCCATGTGAGAGCATTTCGAGAGGGAGAACGGACTCTCCCCACTCTCGGCTGTACCAGAGAATTTAGGGGCAATATCAAGAGTCCATTGAATCTTATCCAGTTCAAATTCGTTTACCTATTTTTCCAACGTGTACTTCCTTTAAAATCGGAATATTTTAATATAAAAAAAAGAACCAAATATACATTTAGCATTTAAAATAAAAATCTTACCTTTGGTTTATTAGTTGGATATTTGAATAGTTTAACTTTTCCATAATCATCTCCAGTAGCTAATATATCAGCAGTTGGACTACGATCACAAGCATTAACATCAGTACCATCTGAATCAGATGGCCAAATTCCAGCTACTTCCCAACCAATTGTACATGTTTGACTAGCCCATTCTAAATCACGTAGTGTACTAGGTGAGACAACCTTGAAAATTAGAAATAGGAAAATACATTCACAATTATTATATTAAAAGAAAGAAATTTGTGATGTAAACATCTTATTATTCATCTCTTGGTCTATGAAAGTTGTTTAGTTACATTATCTTGATATATTAAGAGAGAAAGATATATGTACATAAGTGGGAAGAAAGTTACGGGGTAGTCAAATCAAGACGAAATGTCAGTTTATGGAGTCATCACTATTAGTTTAAGTTGTGTTGGTATATATTTATTTATTTTATCTAAATTCATGGATAGCAAT
Source organism: Schistosoma rodhaini (assembly GCA_944470415.2). Classification (NCBI taxonomy): domain Eukaryota; kingdom Metazoa; phylum Platyhelminthes; class Trematoda; order Strigeidida; family Schistosomatidae; genus Schistosoma; species Schistosoma rodhaini. Next base: position 81,692,544 of record OX104036.1, read on the forward strand.
AAATAAATATATACCAACACAACTTAGACTAATAATGATGACTCCATAAACTTACATTTCGTCTTGATTTGACTACCCCGTATTTTTCTTCCCACTCATGTACATATATATTTCTCAATCGCTGGTCGCCGGACACCATGGGACTGCATCACCTTACGATGCTCCACTACCTTATGGGCCAAATTTTTAGGTCAAAGGCTCGTGGTGTGGCCCCCTAAGAAAACCACTTGCTTCAATTTGGGCACGTGGGCAGTATCACAGCCCTCACACAAACCAAATGAGATTTGTGTGGCGTATATATATCTGGTGCTTCATAGTACCAATAATTATGTGTTTAAGTAAATAAAATAAAATTCATGGACATCTATCATGATGGAACCAATTATATATGCGCCACATAAATCATTCGATTTGTGTGAAAGTTGGGATACTGACCACGGTACCAAAACCGAAGCAGATAATTTTCTTAGAAGGCCACTTCCCAGACCTTTCCCATAGAGGTCTAATTCATAAGGCACTGGAACAACCTTAGGAGTTGTGACTAACAATAGGTTCATACATCATTTGTTCCTTTAGTATCCTTGAACCCATGTGCTCTATTTATTTGTAATCGAGATTTTCAAATTCCTCTAGGTGAATCCTCCATATCTATTAACACAGTTAAGGCACGAAACATTCCCTTTTGCTCCTCTGAATTTCGTAAACAACAGTAATACTGCGAGAATGCAATGAATAGGGCTTCTCTGTTAGTGGCTGTATACAGGTAGCCATGTGAGAGTGTTTCGAGAGTGAGAAGGTGAGAGAGAGTGGACTCTCCCCACCCTCAGCCATACTATGACATTTAAAGGCAATAGTATTTGGTTGGAGTTGAAGCGAAAATTCATTTCTTCTCTAAGTAGTTTCTCCACTTTTAATCTATTTTTTCTGGATATAACTGATATTATGACTTGGTATTTTGTTAATTTCATCTTATTATGTTTTTCTTTCAAATAAACTCTACAAATCGAATAAACACTGAAAATTGATAAGACATAATTAACAGTAACAATATGATCTTGTTATTATCAGAAGGGGTTTTGTGGAGATTTAGTATTTTCATAGTTGAAAGCGTGAATCAATTGAAACTAGACCACCATGGAAAACCTGGAAGCATTGGACGGCCGTTTTGTCCTGTTATGGAACTCCTCAACTATGGACTTTTCAACTGTGAAAATACTAAATCTCCACGAAACCCCTTCTGATGATAATAATAATAATAATCATATGGTCACTAATGACTGACTTCGAGAGGTAAATCCAGGAGTTCTAGTGAGAAGCAGTGACCAGTGGAGTACAAACTACGGCTGTTGTGAGATATCAACTCACTGAAGACAACTGGTGAACGGTTGCTCAACTTTGTGGATCAGTTGAAGTTAGACATTAACACTGCTGGATGTCGGTCAGCTTAGTGGTCTATCGGTTAAGTGCTCCGGCGTGAAGCTGGTAGGTCCTGGGTTCGAATCTTGCGGGTACGGGATCGTGAGTGCGCACTGATGAGGAGTCCCATAATAGGACGAAACTGCCGTCCAGTGCTTCCAGGTTTTCCATGGTGGTCTAGCTTCAATTGATTCATGATTTCAACCATGAAAATATGATCTTAGTTGAAGAATTGAATGTTGATCAGCATGAGTGGAATGATTTCAACGACACTATGTTTGTTCACCCTCAAGGTGGTTTATTTAATTTATGATATACTCAATTATCTGAGTTAGTTATGGGTAGTCGAGTGATATGAAAAATTACACAATATAAATACTATAATTGAAGTGAATTAAGTAGCCTAGTTGGAAACACCAATTGATTGTTTAATGCAAAATTTCAGAATGACTTTGTAAAACAGTGATAACCATACACTGAATACATTATTTGCATATCTTTCTTCAGTTGTCCTTGACATATTTCGTGTTTCTTGCAATTAAGTATTCATTATGATTTATTTCTGTTTCCTTTTCTGTTCTCTTCAATTATGGTAACTCAATCTTCTGCTGGAAGGCATTTAACTTCCCATTGGTATTACATACTATGATGTACGCTACTCATATCTGTCGACATACATATTATGTAATAAAAATCAGAAGTAGAAAAACTGGAAGCATAAGTCTAAGAAAAACGAGTTGAAGAGAATAGAAGGGAAAATAGCAATGAATTGTTAACTTGAAGAATCATACAGAATATGAAGGACAAACAATGGAAATTCGCAAATGAAGTGTGGTTAATATATTTCACCAAGATCCTGTGTAATGTTATGTTGAAATACAATTGGTTGTCCTCACTTGATTGTTCGTTCATTACAATACTACCAATATCTGTCAAGATATGTAGCATACACAACATACTTATGGTTAACTAAACTTGAAACAATCAAATTAATCATTTAGTATTGTCTGTTTGGATCTTCCCACTGATGTTTAGGACTGCAACTGGCCAGTCTCCTATTGGCATATGTGCATACTGTGAGCGTTGCCTCGATATAGCCTTAATTCACAAGCATTATAAACAAAGATGGATAGTGACTAACAGTGGAATCCAGGACGCGCGTTTCGTCCTATGTCGAGGCAATACGCACAGTATGCAATATGACAATTAGAGACTTACCAGTTGCAGTCCTAACACATCGATAGGAAAATTCAAACAAACAATACTAAATGAATTTAAACTTCACCCCATCGCACAAGCAAGTGGCTATCAATACTCAGTAGGCGAGTGGAGAACGCGATGGAGTTTGAAGCAAAAGATACTGGGTTGGAGTCACAGAGTGAACATCAATTCTGAGATGCAGTTACATGTAGCTGACGAGTCCCAAATAGGACGAAACGAGCGTCAAACTGGATTCCACTGCTAGTCACTATTCATCTTTGCTTACAATCAAATTAATCATTCATTTTAAATATTAATTTGATTATATACAATTAGTCTTATTCATCTTTAATCAGGCGATTTTACTTATACTCATTCATTATTATGGTATATTTTCTTAGTTAACAACACTTTTACGTCAGTAACAAATAAAGCATACAAAAATGCTTACTGAATAGATTTTTCTTGCAAATTTAGACTGTTTTGTTTTTTGGAAGCTACGACTTGTTGACTCATTTTCAGTTAATCTGAGTTAACGGGGTGAGAGAAGAATCTAGGACTTTATAGGGTATAAATTTTTCTGATTTTCGTTTCAACTTCAATTTACTTAACTTGCTTCTTAACAAAGTTTGAATGAAACAATAAACACTGAGGAATGCATTATTACAACAAGACTTGTATTCACTTTTTTATTGATTGTTTGAATCTTTCCATTGATGTTTAGGACTGTAATTGATGAGTCTCTTAATGGTATATGTGTATTTTATGTGGATTGCCTCGATATATTGCTTTAAGTCACAAGAATTATAAGCAGAGGTGATGAGGCAAATGACACTGAGTTCGAGTTCCATAATGAACATCAATTCTAGGATGCAGGTACATTCAGCTGACGAGTCCCGAATAGGACGAAACGCGCATCCTAGTTTTTACTACTAGCCATAATCCATCTCTGTTTATAAGACTTGTATTCATTAAATCATATGTCTTAAGTAACACTAAAAATGTGAACACTGATGATATCATCAAACAGTAAAAACCAAAGCAGAACAAGTAAAGCATGGATAAACTTCAACTGACCACTAGTTAACTATAAAATTTGCAATAACAAATAAGCGCTCTTTAATTCATTTCAAAGTATAATAATGAATACAACAGGTCACTTGTTAATAGACTTGTCTTAACTCATAACCGATAGCAATGCATTATGTCATGACAAAAAACCTAAATAAGTCATTTTAACACAAACCACAAATGCGCTGGTACGGCCAAGAGTGGGGAGAGTACGCTCTCCCTCTCCAAATGCTCTCACATGGCCACGCGTAGCCTCTGTCAGGGAAGTCCTACACACTACCTTCTCGCGGAGTTACTGTTGTTTACGAAATTGAGAGGACGAAAAGTGAATGTCCGGTGCTTTAACCGGGTTGGTGGACACGGAAAGTTCACCTAGGGGAGTTGGAAAACCTTGATTCCAAACTAATGGTGCACATGGGTTGGCTCCAGAATCCTGAGGAAACAAATGGCTAATGAACCTATTGTTGGTCACCGGCTACCATGGAACCGCATCTCCTTACAATGCTCTACTGCCTTGTGGGTTAGACCTTTAGGTCAAAGGCTCCGGGTGTGGACCCCTAGGAAAACCACTTGCTTCGGTTCAGGCACCTGGGCAGTATCACAACCCCCACACAAATCAAATGAGATTTGTGTGACGCATATATATCTGGTGCGCCCTTGTACCAATATTTATGTGTTTAAATAAATAAATTAATATATACAACCAGTTTAAAGTATACTTTACCGACGACTTTCATTGGCGCTAAAAATGACCTTACATAACATAAAGCTAATCGGAATGTAGATTGTAGAAATGGATAATTAATTAGATAAAAGCGTTAAAAACAAAGAAAAGGAATATAAGGTTAGTTTAAGTTAGAAAATTTACATTAGGTTCATGATGAACAGTTTAGACTACTAGAAGATAGTAGTGATAGTCTGAGAGAGAAAAAGTGAAAAAGAACTTTAACATCATACAATCTATTAGTAAAAGTATAATATGGAGACGAGTTAAGTTCTCTTGACAAACTATTCACTTGTAAAAGCTGTTCTCTGATTGGATGGAAATGGATTATAAAATTAGAGTGATTCTTTTTAAAGGAAACGCCCTCTATCATGGATTACGACTGTACAAATAATAAATACTCGCTTTATATTGTTTGTTTGCCAGATGCAAGTTCAAAATTGCGAACGAGATTGGAGTTTATCACTATCGAAAAACGTAAGTCTAAAGATTTTGAACGACATTAAAACATCAACAGCAACTTTGTATACTACTTAAATAGTAATAATCAAGGAGTGGATTTTCATTGTAATGAATGTAATAAAACATTCAGGTACAAATATGCCTTCAAATGACACTCGGAAGTTATTGATAATGACGTACGTTTTCTTAGTAAACAGTATGTGATAAACGTTTCACATCAAAAACCCGAACCAGGAACTATGAGGTTCCGTAAAATATTTTATTTGACCTTTCAAAGGGTTAGAGAAGACGGATAACCTAGATCAATAGGGATGTTCATTTTAGTCGAAGATTTTAATAGATTAATTCTGTAAAATCGATTGGCACTTTGTAATTTTATTGCTTCTAAATTGACTTAGAACTCGTTGGAAATTCATCCATTATCAAATACAACGACGTAAAAAACGAAATAACAATTGACTCATGATTTCAACTTTGAAAAATACTGAAATCTCCACAAAACCCCTTCTGATTATAATCATATGCTCACTAGTGACTGACTTCAAGATATATGTCCTAGAGTTCTAGTGGGAAGCAGTGACCAGTGGAGTTCAACCACGTTTGTTGGGAGATAACAACTCACTGAAGGCAATTGGTGAATGGTCGCTCATAATTCGTGGATCGGTTGAAGTTAGACATTAACACCGTTGCATGCCGACTCAGTGGTCTATCGGTTAAGGGCTCTAGCGCGAGACTGGTAGGTCCTGGATTCGAATCTCGTGAGTGCGGGATCGTGGATGCGCACTGCTGAGAAGTCCCGTAATAGGACGAAACTGCCGTCCAGTGCTTCCGGGTTTTCCCTGGTGTTCTAGCTTCAATTGACTCATGATTTCAACTTTGAGAAATAACAACTGATTAAATGATATGATTGGCTAAGTTTAAAAAAATGTGACATACTACTAAGCAGATCCACTTACTTGTCTACAATCAAATGCAGTCCAAAACAATATTTCATAATCACCTGATACAGAACGTATAAATCGACCATCTACAGACCAATCAATATGTAGGATAAAACTAGTATGACCGCAACATCGTCCAACACGATTATATTTGTAGCCACGTTCTAACACATTATATACATAAATAACATTATCGCGTGAACCAAGAGCTAAGTAATTCCCATCTAGAGAGAGAGGGAAAAATAGGGATGAAAAAACAATTGATCGGAAAAGCGCAACATACTATGGGAATTGAAGAAAACGAAACTCTGTGAGTAAAAGTGAGCTACTAAAGATGGATAAAAAAATTAAGTATTAAAAATGAAACAAAGATTACTTTATAGAGATCACCATGCAATTAAAGTCAGGAAACCATTGAAAATCATAAAGCACTGGGCAATTGTTTCGCCCTAGTGTGCAACCCCCACCATTGGGGACCCAAGACCCCACAACAGAAAATCTAAATGAAGACCATGGGTTCCAAGTGGCAGTGCTTAACTTCTAGTGGCTTACATATCTAACTTAAATCAATATGAAATCTTCTACAATCATCAATGATCGATAACTGCCTAATATCTGACATAGTTGAACACTACTGATCACGAATCTACACTAAAGCTCTAGAAATTTACCTCAAAGTTACTCAAAAGTGAGCAGATGATACTTTTTCAGTAAAGGGATCTCCAGAAGTTGGTGAATCTTATTGAGATTACGAGGATGGTTGCGCAACATTGTTTATTGATTGTAGTTAGACTTGTAAACTAGTAAATTATGACCCAATAGTTTAAAGATTGTGTACTCCCTTGCGAGTTCGAAGGTCTTGGGTAAGACCTCCTGAGGAGGAATTTTGGATGTACATATATGAGTAGTCCCCGTACTACAACGAAATAGCTGCCCAATCTTGGCCCATAATGGTTTTATAACTCAAATTGATTCGTGATTTCGATAACATTCAACAATTCATATAAACCATCTTACTGAAAATTCATTTTCTTTCACCTTAATCACAAAAGAATGAATGAATAGATCATTCATTATCAATATACTAATGAAATAATATTGAAATTAATGTTTACCATCTTCTTCATACAATGATGTTATTTTGTAATGAATAAAAACAAAATTGTGCGTTTTAAAAACAAAACAAAACACTTGACAAATAAGTATGTATACTTTAGATACCTTTTGTCAACTGATAGTTTCCTTCTTAGTTTACAGTCTTAAAACCAATGAAAGTATATATAAGATTATTGGATGAATATACTATTATTACAATTACTATCAAGTTATAGGTTTGTATAGTGTTGTATCCCGTAACTAGAGTACATTCTCCCTCTCTAAATGCTCTCACATGGCCACGCGTATACAGCATCTGCCAGGGAAGTCCTACTTACTGCATTCTCGTGGCAGGGGTGTAGTTTACGAAATTGGCAGGACCGAAAGCGAATGACCGGTGCTTTAACCAAGTTAGCAACTACGGAGGGTACACCTAGAGGAGTTGGAAAACCTTGATTCCAAACTAATGGTGCACATGGGCTGACTCGAGGATCCTGAAGGAACAAATGGCGTATGAAATGAATCAATCGTTGGTCACCGGCTACAATGGAGCTGCATCTCCTTACAATGCTATACTACCTTGTGAATCAGATCTTTAGGTTAAAAGCTTGGGGTGTGACCCTCTAAGAAAACCGCCTGCTTCAGTTTGAGCACCTGGGCAGTATCATAGCCATCACACAAATCAAATGAGATGTGTGTGGCGCATATGTATCTGGTTCCCCTTTGTATCAATATTTATGTCCTTAAATTAATAAATAAATTCAAGGTAGTTGAAGGTAATTGTAAGTTTGTCCTCAGAACTGAGAATGGAAAGATATCTGGTCAACTATTCATGAATATGATTATTGAAATAATCTCTCACTTTTTAAATCTAACGTCTTATACCAACCCTAATATTTTTGGAATTTTTGTGCAATACATTGTTCATTTGAATCACTAATCGCATCCTGAATATTTTATAAAATTAACTTCATCCTATCAAAGTCATTCTAAACATCGTTAAAGGTCTTAGTTTCTAGCAAGAATGAAAACTGACAGGGATGAAGCAGTTACCCACCGAAAACAATGGAAGATTGTCCCGTAATATCATGGATTGACTACTGTTAGATATTAACACCTTTGTATGCTGGCTCAGTGGTCTAAAGGTTAAGCGTTCTCGAGAGAAATCAAGTCCTGGATTCCAGTCGCGCATGCAAGATGTTGGATGTGCACTGCCGAGGAGTCCTATACTAGGATAAAACGGCCTTCCATTGCTTCCAGGTTATCAACAGTGGTCTAATTTATGTCGATTTATGATCTCAACGAAATAAAATATGAGGTTGGAGGAAAAAGTCTGTCAATTTTCTCGTCGACATAGTAGATAGTTCATGTGATGTCAAGTCATTCAGACGGGCAACTACACAGTAAACTGATTTGTGGAATTCGATTAGTATTAACTAAAGAACTAGATAAACATAACATTCGTCACTACTATGTAATGATGACAGAAACAGAGTCAACAATTGTTTAGTAAGTTTAACAAAGAAGTATTCAAAGATGAATGTATATAAGAACAAAAGAAATAAAACAGTAATAACAACATACCAGGTGAATATGCAACACATTCAATCTGTTCACCAAGTCCATCAGAATGTGCAGCAATTATTTCTTGTTTTAAACAATTGAATACTAACCAACGTCCTGTACTTGTACCTAATACTATTAATAAATCATGTGAATTCATCATTGATACATTGAAATCTAAATTATTTGTTTCATCAATTACATTATTACCATTAATATTACTATCATTATTATGATTATTAACTGGACTCATAGTTCCATTTGTTATTAAAACTGATTGAAGTGGATAGAATGCAGCACAATGTATAGCATCAGTGAATTCTTTTGACCAAATAGCTTGTTTTGATAATGAATCCCATAAAATTACTAAATGATCACGTCCACCAGTTATAAATTGATGAGCTTGTGGATGTTTAGCAAGACTCCAAAATTCTTCAGAATGACCAAACATTAAAGGACTTATTTCCATACCAGGACCAGCCTTTTTTTTAAAAAAAGAAGAAAATTCACATCATTAGAGACAATTAGATGAATTAAATGATTTGCATGCTGATCCAGTTAAGATTCATCTGCCTTCCTAACAGTTGACCGGACTCCATTATTCTAATGAGAAAACTCAATTGAGTACGAATGTTTAGAGTTGACAAAATCGAATAATCGTGCACACAAGTCAACCTGACTTTAGTGTCCAATTTATTTACTCCAGTGATATGCTTCGTTTGTACACCTTACTAACTAGTGGGTAAGTAATAGCGAGGTTAGACACAGGGTATTAGGGAATGATGGTAAATCAGTTGATGAGGTTATGAATCTTCATCGACTGAGATCGTTGGGCCACGTGTTACGTATGCCTGAACACCGACTACCACAACGCGCTATGCTGACTAGTATTGGCAATGGTTGGAAGAGAGTTAGAGGCGGTCAGACCAAAAAGTGTCATCAGTGCATGAAGTCACTAACTTCTAGTCTGAGCCGTGTTGGCAGATGCAGACTACCTGGTTGGGGTCCGTGTGACTATCGTAACCAATGGTTGGAGACGGTGGATGACATCGCTCAGAATCTATCACAATGGAGTAGGTGTATACACTATTTATCTTCCCTTAAACCTTGAGATTAAAAATGCTTCATGTCTTTCTTTCTTCTTGTACTATATCCTTATATACAACCTTTCTTTTATATACTACCACCACTAAATTAACTACTTCTATGAATCCGGTGTTCATCTTGTTGTGCTAACGAGGTATGGCAACTTGGACCGATGCATATATGTGCCTGGTCCCACGTTGTAGCTGACTGACTAACTGAGTGGGCTTGAGACATATGATATATTCAGTCTTTACAATATATAACAAAGGTACTTTTATCCAGCGTGTCATCAAACTTTGCCATTCAAAAAAATTCGGCAAACTGAAGTTTATGAACGAACTAAGCAAGTTTCAAGAAGAAATTTACTATTGTGTTATAGTTGATGTCATTTCGTGATGAAAACCCTAATAATTCATATATAAATGTTTGATATTTATATTCAAACTGTATTCTTCTCTCATCATAAGACCGTTTCACAGCGAAACAATGTTTTCTCATCGGTTAATATGCACTCCAAGGTCGTCCATACACAATAATTCCACTAAACGTTCATCTAACGATCGGTTAAAGTGAGAGTACGTTCAAAAATAATAGAAAAGTACTTATCATGAGGTACCAGAGACAGGAAAACAGAAGATTAGAATTTGGCACTCTTTGTGTTCCGCCAAATTCTAATCTTCTGAATTCTTCATGTCTTTATCTTTTTTCTCTTTCCAAATTTATTTCACTGGATTATACTCCTTCAATATCATCTTCAAACCCTTATCTTTCGCATTAATGCTTATACTCTTACTACTTTCACCACTATGGGATTTGAACCGACAACTGCATCTCTGTGCTAAAGTGATATGGCAACTCGAACTGATGTACGTACGTACAAAGTTCTACGTTGTGACTGACTGAAAACAGACAATATTCAATCCAACAATAATATTATAGCATATAATACCTGTAGTATCATATTTTTTGTTGTCCCAATAATTAATAATTCTCCAGGACCTTGTGTAATAGTTCTTACAGCACCATATAATTCAGTTAATTCTTCAGTACGACCAGTTGGATTAAGAGCTGCATCAAAAAATACTAAACGACGATCTTTCCCACCACCAGATATAAGATGTCCATTATTTGTTAAACATAATGAAAATATACCACCTTCATGTACACCTTGACATATTTGATTCACTGTATTTGTACCTAAATCATAATAATGATTATAAGGATAATAATTTGAAAATATTCAACAAAGAAGATTAGAAAGGCAGAGTAAAGAGTGATTCGGTTACTCAATCATCATATTGGATGATAAATATCTTATTTCGTGAACTCACTGAAATTGTAGACATCGACCAACAGATTTCGACTCAGTGTTTAAAATTCTCAGCCTTAATCTTATGTAAAATCATAGATGTGTACACCTGAGAAGTCCAGAAACATATACTGAATGTAGTTGGATGAAATCGGTAAACAATTTATTCATAAATAGGATGCAGCAATATAGCATCCATTACTCAACACAAACGATCGACTTCTACCCATAACCCATTCGTCTTACAGTGAGTCCATAAACGCCATCAGATGAAGTAGATGATGACTTCTCCAAAACAACTATATTTAGTACTGCCACTTTAAATCTACAAGCTAGGACCAATTCAATCCCTTCAAGATTGTAGTTTAACAAATTCTACATATTATCAAAGTCTACAAGGTATGTATATCATGTCAAGAGAATACAATACAAAAGAACTCATAAAACTGAGAAGTATGAAATAATTGTTGTCTTATGAGGTCCGATGAAACTATAACACGTAGGCTGCGACATTAAGTAAATATATAATTGACTTTTTCGAATAGTTTTTCTCGTCTGTGATTTCACAACTAACTATCGTTATTGTTTTGGTGTATATAAAGTGTAATATAGAGCTTGTAATGAAAACCTCAGAGAAAATTATATCACTGACTAATGGAACGGAAAAAATACTAGATATTGTACACATATTGATAATTGCGATGCGAATGCACTACTAAGTCACGAACATTTATCGGCGAGACCATTTCACGAACCAATCAGATTTAGGATAACAGGTTTTGACTTTTGATGCAAAATTCATTCATTCGGCTAAATAGCGTTTTGGCACTTTAGCTGAAGTCAGTTCGTGATGAAAACCTTAAATTTGATTCCTAAGCCTAACCATAAAATGAAAATCATAATTCTAATCCCTTACACTGCTATATAACCCTCAATTAGTCCTAGTTAGTAGGTGGACATTTTCAAGATCATTTCAGTGTTAGTTAAAGGTCGTCAATAAATTATAGTCTCACCCATTTATCCTATTCCAACTTGAACAATCCTTAAAATGATATTGAGAAAGTGAGTTAACATGTATATAACATTTTAACATGACTTCCAAGGTGATTTAAAGATGCTTAATATTTAAAATTAAGACACAAAAACATACTACATATCCACTATCCATCTTTGCTTATCATGCTTGTGAATCAAGGCTATATCGAGGCAATACGCACAGTATGCATATAAGCCAATTAAAGACTGACCAGTTGCAGTCCGAACACATCGATGGGAAGATTCAAACAAACAATACTAACTGAATTTATATCCATATGCATTTTATTTCTAAACATCAATTTAAATTTAAATTCCTGACCTGAACTCAAAATACAAACTTTGATCATGAATACATAACACTTGCAATCTGATTGGCTAAAATGTAACTTCATTTTCTTAAGATCATTTAAGAATCAATGAAGAAAGACAGTATAGTTATACTTTCTCCACTGAAAGTGTCATTTTTGGTGAACTCACACCTCCATGAAATATTCCTCATGTCATTAGTTTAAAAGATGTGAATATAATAGGGAAAGCTTCTGTCAGTGATGTCGAAAGATAATTATACCATTAGTTAATATATTTAGTTACTAGGTGAGAAACATTTACTAATTAATATTAAAATGGTATTTGGTTTTTAACGAATAGATATTTGTTATGTTGGGAAAAGAACAAATCGATTGTTTGATTTTGATTGGATCCTGTGTAACTAGGCTTTAATGATAGGAAAGCAGTTGTTGTATGATAAATATCTCTTTCTAGTCCGATAATCGATTAGCTCATTTCTATTTACATCGAAATCAGTGACATTCTATTTACCAACTGATTGGTCAAACAAGAGAGAGGGAAAAAATCATTCAATAGACTTATTTAAACGACGTAACAGCACGAAAATAAATAAAAAGTACGGTAACTTATACTCCATCGTCCAAAATCCTAAATTATTACCATGTTTAACAGAACTGCTTTGAAAACGAAACGTTCTAGTTACATTTAGGAAATACAAAAAAAAACGTCTAACAGCCATACCAAAGAATTTAACAATGAATAAAGAACTTTATTTTAATTACCTCGTTTCCATGCAATAATATTCCCAGCAGAATCACCAGTCAGTAGATCACCATTTTCAGCAAATGTTAAACAAAGTATAAATTTCGGTTTCTCGATTGGCTGTTTACCATTCTAAAATAATATGGACAGATAAGATAATTGATTTCTACATAAATAATTGAAAATAACTGAATAACTATTGAAAACCAATGAGCACTGAAGGTTGATACTACTTCTCTTAAAAAGAAGTGCAGCCACGACCATACATAGCGAATCCACGATGTGCAAGACGTGACGAAAACTATCGGAGAGACTATAATCTATGGACGGACCGATTCGACCAAACAAACTGACTCTTGAATCTTCGTATGAGATTCATTCATCCATATGGCAGAGGCGTAGATACACACTGTTTATAAGTATCATACTAAGAAGGAACAGTTGTTCAGTGCTTCTCGACTAGCGATGGATATCTAAACTAAACACTACATGATCTTAATATCAAGACAAAAAATATATCAACAAAACAATAATGTTATAGATGATAACATATACAGTGAATTCTACAAACTTTGTGTAAGGAAGGGAGTGCTTCAGTACACTAAGTGATAGTCAAAATCTGTGTCGACAAGTGAAAAACAAGAACTATGAAAGCAAAATATGTAAGCTACTACAAATAAAAATATATATATTGAATACGAAGGTGAAAATAATTATTTTCAGTGTCAAGAAATACAGTAACAGTGATAAAGGCATCAAATATCATAGATCAATGTTCATCTTTAGAACTACGATACAACAACAAAGTATTATTCCAGGTCATACATTACAAAATATTTGACGAGTTTTTGGTTACTGAATATTAGTAAGTAGTATAAAACAATATACAAAAGAAATAGCGTTGAGAAAAAATGAAGAGGAGGGGGTTTTGTGGACATTTCAGTATTTTTCATGATTGAAATCATGAGTCCATTGAAGCTAGACCATCATGGAAAACCTGGAAGCACTGCTTTAAGGCCGTTCCGTCTTATTGTGAGATTCCTCAGCAGTGCGCATCCACGATCCCGCCTTGCGAGATCCGAACCCAGGACCTACCATATTAGAACGAAACGGCCGTCCAGTACTTCCAGGTTTTCCATGGTGGTCTAGCTTCAATTGACTCATGATTTCAACCATGAAAAATAAAATGAAGGTGAAAAAAGTCAGACGAATTTTTAAAGAAAAACTAAATTGATTATATTTCATTATCAATTAGATAGTTACTAATAAAAAAATGTTTTTCTTATATTATATTTAATTAAATTTGCGACACATTGTTTACCTACATAAATACATACACACACATACACAATGGCATGGACGAAATTCATTCAGGTAGATTTAAACTGTTGCCATCTATGTTTTTTTTAATATTGCACAACACATAAGTAAACAAACAAACAAACAAGAACAAGATTGACTTCTGGACACAAGATGTAAACAAATAACTTTTATATATATGTATACGACAAATATACGTACCCATGAACAAAAATACTATAAGTAAGGTGAACTAACAATCAGAAACTCTTAACGTTGAATAATTTATGGTTATATAAATAATTTATATATACATATATAGAGACTAATAAGAACCTATACTCATTCCAAGATTTTCAAAGTTAATCAATCGGACAGAAAAGAGTGGAATACAATATGTAACGGAAATTAATGTATAAGAAGTGGGAAGTTGAGTGGGTAGAATTAGAAAACGATGAATGGGAATCAAGACATTGAGTTTAGATGAGAATGTAGTTGTGAATGTCATAGTCCTTCATCATAGAAAGCTAATTGAAGTGGGAATATTTTAGTGGTGGTTTATAGGACTAAAATGGTGTATGACGCTTATTTTAACTCCAGTTCCTTACAAATCACAGGTACGCTTTATTGATGAGTGAAAACTATCATGTAACCTAGGTCTAGAGTATCTTGTCAACCACCTCCAACCACCGAATACGTTAAATTGATAATCCCAGATTCAATTTATTAATTTGAGGTGATGATTATCTTGCTATCCAGAAGACTAGAAAGTATAGTAGTTGTTTGGTGTATTTTATTTTGAACTATATATTATTTAGTTATCTTGATCGAATTCGGAGTAACAGAAGTCAACATTTTAGAGTAAACTGTTTTAATCACTACAAAGGCCTGTCCCATAAACACTTAAAATTAGCAACTAGGTTTATTTAGTTTTATCTGTTGTATAATGGCAGTTAGTCTGCATACTAATCAATGATTGCCATCGAATTTCTTTATGCTGGTTTGATCACTAGCCTAAGTCACCAAATGCAGCTCTGTAAATGATAATTTTGTTATTTAAATATTTAATCATCATACAGCGAACAGATGAGATGATGTGCAACGAAAAAAGATGTGATATGGAGAAGCAGCTGAAGACCTTGACATTGGAGGACGGTCTTTAGCGGCCACCTTGAATATCTGAGCTGCTTGCTCTTCCCATCTAGATATTTCAACAAGTCGTCTGTTTTTGTTTGTTCTAACACATCATTATGTCCATAAATCGCATAACCTATTCAGGTGCGTTTATGTAAAGTTTAGGATCTTTCACTGCACCACGTACAAAAAATTACAATCAGAGACATCGTGGTGGATGACAAAATATGTATAGAAATAAATGAACATTACTCAAATGTCAATTCCTGAACTGCTAACATCTAAATGGCCGACCAATCAATATTTATCGTCAGGATCGATCAAAAAATAAGGAAATGAAACTTGTTCATTAAAACAAAAAATAAGCATGATTTTGTTACTATTGCCTATTTACTTACTTCAAATATTCCCATCTTTTTACTTAATGTACATCCATCGAATGTCCAAAATGCTAAATGACCTTTACCACCACTTACAAGTGTTGCATCATCTAATGGATGAAATTCAACAGCTGTTATAGGTTCTGTGGAACACTGAGGAGCAATTTTTTAAAAAAAGAAAAGAGAAAACTTCATTTATTAACAATTCAAAATAATGCATTTTATTTAAATTATTTTTATTTTATTGAAACACAAATATTGGTACAAGGGGGCACAAGATATACATGGGATACAAAAATCTCATTTCATTTGTGTGAGGGCTGTGATACTGCCCACGTGCACAAACTGAAGCACGTGGTTTGCTTAGGGGGCCACACCCGGAGCCTTTCACCTAAAGGTTTGATCCACAAGGCAGTGGAGCATCGTGAGGAGATGCAATCCCATGGTAGCCGGTGATCAACGATTGGTTCATACGCCATTTGTTACGTCAGGATACTAGAGCCCATGTGCACCATTGGTTTGGAATCAGGGTTTCCTAACTTTTCTAGGTGGACTTTCTGTGTCCACCCGCTAGGTTAAAGCGTCGGACATTCGCTTTTCATCCTCTCAATTTTGTAAACAACAGTAATGTCACGAGAAGGTAGTGAGTAAGACTTCCCTGACAGAGGCTATATACGCGAGGCCATGTGAGAGCATTTATAGAGCGAGAGTAGACCCTCCCCACTCCGCCGTAACAGGGCATTTGGGGGCCTAATATGTAAAGAGATCGGCGTGGTGTTTAAATAAGTGAATAAAAAATATTAATATTTTCACTTTTCATTTACAAAAGTTACTTTCTGATTGGCTAAAAAAAGTAGGTGAAACTTTGTTACGAATATTTTAAACCTCTTTCATTATTAGGATATTACACATACATTCATTAAAATGTACATTAATTAAAGAATAAGAGCACACAAATAACCTTGAAGAATTCATATTTTTTTAAAAATGACGAGACCAGAATAAAAATAGACGAACATCATAGAAACGTTAATCGTCTAATATCTACAGAATTAGTAATGATAAACATGTACAGTTTATTATTTTTCTGTGTGTGTGTGTGTGTGTACGTCCTTAAGAAAATATCACATCATGTTAATGATCAGACTATATATAATATACATATATAAATACTATAAGTCAGGTCAACTTGTTGATTTTTTTTATATAGTTGAAATCATTAGTCAATTGAAGCTAGACCACCACCATGGAAAATCTGGAAGCACTTGACGGCCGTTTCGTCCTATTGTCGGACTCCTCAACAGTGCACATCCACGATCCCGCCTCGCGAGATTCGAACACAGGACCTATCAGTTTCGCGTGCGAGCTAAATCTTTTGACATTGGAAGAGAGAAATACACTTCGATAAATAATAAGTTTGATTTATCATGGTATTTTCAATTATTATAATTTTAAACAAAAACACTGTATGAGATAATAATGTAGGTCACTACACTCTATAAGATTAATCAGTTTGTAAATTACTATGCATATTAATGAGATGATACATACATATAGATGAAGTCTAACATTATTTTAATGATGAATATATATTGAGACAGAATTAAAGTAAGTAAGAATATAATAATATGAAAAATGGAATATTGTTTAGACAGTTCAATTTCACGTGGAGATCAGTGAAGAAGTACGAATAAGATGTACTTGAAAGTAAAAAGATGAGGCCTGGTGATATTAAACAGTTTTGCAATTCAACATGTGTATTATTCAACTAGAACCCAGTAGTTCTAATATTTAAGCACTCACTATAAAACCTAAATATCTAGTGTTGGACTATGGTTGAGGTCGTAAGTGCGCCGATCAATGTCAGACTACCATTGGAAACCTGGAATCACTGAACGGTTGTTTTGTTCCAGTATGGGACTCCTGAGCAGCGCACATCTATTGTCACACACAAAAGGGCTCGAACCCAGGACCTTGGGTCTCTCAAGCGCGAACAATTAACCTCCAGACCATTGAGCCGGGATCTAACAGCATAAATGTTAACCAATACACAAAAATGCATGTCTTCCATTGGATACCGCTTCAGTGGTCTAGATATTAGGTTTTCGTGCGCGATAACGAAGGTTCTGGATTGCATTTCTGCGTGAAGAGTCGTGAATGCATACTACTGAGTAGTCCCACACTAGAAAAGAACGGTCATCCAGTGTTTCCAGATTTTCAATGGTGGTCTAGAGAGAGAGAGAGATTGAGGAATCGATATGGAGCAGTGACTTAATGGTACAGGGATTCACCTCGTAACCAATAGGTCCCAAGTCCGAGTTGTAGTCAACTTGTTTCGATCTAGTTAACCGAGTAGTATCGTTAACCCTAATATATAAAGTTGAGCTGAAAGCTGAGTACACAAATATATATTCGTTGAGTTACAAATTGATATTAACTGAAGGAAGTATTGAAAAACAAGGGAAACACAGGATTGTTATTTTATCTTAACAAAGGACATAACGATGCATGCCCATGACACCCTTTAATATCGACTGGAGAATAATCAAGTTACCGATCAAACATATTAACTTAAACTTATTGAGTTGAAGGGCACACATATTTATAACTTTAATCAATTCGTATAAAAGTACAACATTGTTTAATCTTATAACTGGTGGATATGTGATTCACGCCCATTGTTTATTATAATTACCAATATATTTCAAAGAAATAAACAACCCTTTATGTAAGATATTTATTGAGATTATAAGTTCAATGTAAGATTTTGAGCAAGGCGAGTCTCTTAGTTAAATTAATGACATAAATTTCTTTATCAAACTGGATTTTAACTAAATTGAGTTTATATTCATATTGTTATTATACGCAGTTATATTTATTATTATTTGAACACGTAAACATCGGTACAAGAAGGCACCAAATACATATGCGCCACATTTCATCATTCGATTTGCGTGTGAGGGTTAAAATACTATCCAGGTACTCAGATCGAAAAAGGTGGTTTTCTCAGGAGGCCAAGCCCTAGGCCTTCGGCCTAAAGATCTGATCCATAAGACGGTTGAGCAACGTTAGGAGATGCAGTTCCATGGTAGCCGGTGACCAGCAATAGGTTCGGCGAGACTATAATTTATGGACGACCTTTGAACGAATCTTAAGTGATCTTCAGAAATGTTAGCCAATAAGTAAACAGTCAGTATAGAGTAAAATATATTAAACAAAACCAAATAATGAAAGTGAATACACTTCTTTTATATGATCCAAAAACTTGTCAAGGTTAGAAAAAAATTCAAAGGTTCGAAAATCGTAATGCATAAGGTAGAGGAACTCATCCATATGGCTCCATAATAGTTGATCTCTGGAACCATGATCACAAAAACCCTCTCAGCCTCGACCAAATAGCTTAAATATTGTTTGTGTATACTCAGGTTGTGTAAGTTTATCATTTTTATTATGGATATGTCCCTACAATACTCATACCACTGAACAGCCGAAGCTTCAGTAACATCTGCGATGATTGCAGCCAATGCTACTGGTGCATTTATTATACACTTCGCAGCAATTATTATAACATGCCTTAGTCTCAATCTGGATAGAGCGATAAAGGTTCCTATTCTAGCAAACGTCTTCCTTCAATATATATTACAACGAAGGACAACATCACGGTAGTCTGCACAAGGTCTACAAGTCATTTATTACCCGCAATTACAAATACAGGAACTTCTTAGTAGTCTCATTTTTTTGTAGCGGCTTAATTGTCAATTCTTCTATATAATTCTCTGTGAACCCATCGTACATGAGCACCAGGTACTGAAATCAGCGCCGTCACCTTGAAATCCCTCAAACGCTTCTGATTGGCCAGTCCATAAATTATAATCTCGCCATAGGTTCATACATCTTTGTTCTCTTAGGATTCTAGAGCCTATGTGAACCATTGGTTTGAAATCAAAGATTTCCAATTCCACTAGATGGATCCTCTACATCCATCAACGTTGTTAAGGGATCGAACATTCGCTTTTCGTCCTCTCAATTTCATTAAACAATACCCCCGCTACGAGAAGGTAATGAGTATGACTGCCCTGATAGTTATATCCACAAACAACTAAATTCTTATAAAGATATGTAAACGTTGATGCATGCAAACAAGTAATTGTGTACACGAATAACTATAGTATCTTTATAGTAGGTCATAACAAAGTAAAATAAACCCAATTTCATGATACACAGTGAAAAATCAAGTATGCATGAAAATACAATTTAAAGATTTGTCATAACTTGAACCAGGGAATCATATGTACTGCATACTGTTAGCAAGTACAACTAAAAACTTAGTTTTAGTGAATAAGAAATGTTGTGTAAGGACTATCCTGTGTCAATATGTTAAGTTTAAAAGTAAGATTTCCAAATAATCTTTGAAGTTTTAAAACCTTAAGTAGACTGATGGGTGATGAATCCTATTCACAAATACAAAAGAAATTGTTACCTTCGTTTTCTTAAACGAAACTTGACTGTTTATCAGAATGGAAGTATATACTAAGTAACAAGTCAAATACATTCTTAGCCCCCGAATGCCCTGGTACGGCCGAGAGTCGAGAACCCGCTCCCCCTCCCAAATGCTCTTACATGGTCAAGCGAATATAGCCTCTGCCACACAAGTCCTACTCATTGCCTTCTCGTAGCATTTCTGTTGTTTACAAAATTGAGAGTACGAAAAGCGAATGTCCAGCGCTTTAACAGAGTTGGTGAACACGGAGGGTCCACCTATGAGAGTTGGAAATCCCTCATTCCAAACCAATGGCGCATATGAGCTGACTCCAGTATCCTGAAGGAATAAATGGCGTATGAATCAATCATTGATCACCGGCTACCATTTGACTGCATCTCCTTACGATGCTCCACTGCCTTGTGGATCAGACCTTTAGGTCAAAGGCTTGGGGTGTGGTCCCATAATAAAACCACCTGTTTCGGTTTGGGCACCTGGGTAGTATCATAGCCCTAACACAAATCAAATGAGATTTGTGTGGCGCATATGTATCTGGTCCCCCTTTTGTACCAATATTTATGTTTAAATAAATAAATAAGTACCTCAAAAAACGGGGAATTTAACACTCAAACATTTAGTAAGGATAAGGGACTAGGATATCCGCGATATTTTAATTGTTTATTAAGTGTGTGTGTACACAGAACTTTTGCTCATTTTTCTGTTCATTAAGTGAGTGAATGCTAGACATCAGATCATAGTTTTCGTTAGTGGTTTCATTTCAAACCGTAATTTTCATTATATCGATGACTTTTATTCTTCATATTAAGCTGCGCTACACTGATGCATTTATTGAAGTTGTGGATAACCCTAGTTTCTTGAAATGAAATATCTAGTGTGAATTATAATGTAATATGCGAAACCCATTCACTAAGTGGACAGACAAATGACTAGTAGAGGTGGATACAACAGACACATTGAACACTGAAAACCTTCCAGATAACCTCCGTCAACATGAGTAATATATATATTCATACACATTATATACCTCGTAAAATATGTAATTAATTAGTATCTTACTTTAGTCTCCGTTATTTTGCGATTTTTCTGCCAATCCCATATTGAAATTACATGATCCGTAGCTTCGTCAACTGCGCATAATTTAACTCCGCTATCCTATAGAAGTCAATAGTTTGATTAACAAAACGATAAATAAATACAAGCTAACAACGATAATACACAAAATGAAACTGAGTTATTACATCAATTTCTATTCACTCAACACGTCGCTATTGGTAAACGAAGTTGACATTCACTGCGGGACTCGAACCCAATGGGACGAAACGCGCATCCTGGACTCCACTACTAGCCACCATCTATCTTTGCTTAAAAATTATTTAGTTTTTCTGAGATAATAATACTTTGAAAAGAATTAAATCGTATTGATCATAATAAGTCGATCCAAACTGTAGTGTCAAGACAAATTATGCTATTATTCTAGCTTATGGATAGACCAATATATTCACTCTTATCAAGCTACATTTTCACCTTGTCAATTATTCGCTTATTAACCCTGACTGTTTTTATATAGTCGTATGTGTGTTAATTGCTTACTCTAGTCATTGTGTCTGTAATTTATTTTTTTCTGAATATAAATATTGAGTTACGCTTGATTAAATCCAGTTGGCTCTTTCGCCTTCTCCTTTGCACGTCAATTTATTTCGTTTCGTTTCCCTTCTCTGATTGTCTGTCCGGATCAATAAGTGTTAGATAAATCAGATGAATAGTAGAGTTTTAAATCTCAGATTAAGTGACAGCCTCTACCAAACAATATAACTTATCAATCAAACTCATCCAGTGATATTATAGGTCAGCCTGAAACAGTTTAAATACAGAAATGTCCAAACTTATGACGAACTGCTGAAAAGCGAATATCTGAATTCTTAATCTATTATCCTATTCTATGTCGATCAATTGGTAATACTTAGAAAACACGAAGAAATTATGGTCAGCAATTTTATTCATTATGATCATTATTCCATCAAACCTAAAACCAAACTGACCAGGCGAATGTACTTGATTTTGGTCATGTCGAGGTGTGAGGAGAGTGCGGGATTGTGGATGCGCACTACTGAGGAGTCCCATAATAGAACGAAACAGCCGTCCAGTGCTCCCAGATTTTCCATGGTAGTCTAGATTCAATTGACTCATGCTTTCGCCTATGAAAATTTCTTTATTCTCTTTCCAGAATAACAACAATAGAGTCATAATAACAATACAAAATAACAAAAGAGAAAAAAAACACAAAGAAAAGTAATAAATTAACTAACCGTTTTTGAAAAAGACAAACAACATACGGAACGTTCAAATTCGCCTAAACCTATAATTTTCAATGTTTTCAAATCGACTGAACTCCAAATTCGTACATGTGGCTAGATGTTTGTTTTTTTGTTTGTAAGTCGTTTAAGATAAAACAGGAAAAAATAAAGATGGTAAAAGATAATTAATCGTGGTGATGGTGACGATGATGATGATACTACAGTACCATCCTATATTAATATAGTTTTGAAACTAGAGCTTAGTGATGGGAACTGTTGTTGCTCCATATATAACATGTCTGAACCATATAAATCATGTTTATTTTATTTATTTATTTAAACACATAAATATTGGTACAAAACGGCACCAGATACATATGCACCGCATAAATCTCATTTGATTTGTATGAGGGCTGTGATACTACCCAGGTACCCAAACTAAAGCCTTCAACATAAAGGTCTGATCCACAAGACAATGAAGCATCGTGAGGAGATGCAATCCCATGGTAGCCGGTGACCAACGACTGATTCATAAGCCATAAGATCCTAGAGTTAGCCCATGTGCACCATTGGTTTGGAATCAGGGTTTTCAGACTCTCCTAGGTGGACTTTCCGTGTCCACCAACCCGGTTAACGTACTGGACATTCACTATTCGTCCTCTCAATTTCGTAAACAACAGTAATGTCACGAGAAGGCAGTAAGTAGGACTTCCCTATTAGAGGCTATATTCTCATGGCCATGTGAGAGCATTTTTCGAAAGATAGCGGACTCTCCCCACTCTCGGCCGTACCAGGGCATTCGGGGGCCTATGAATCATGACTACTAACAAAAAAGAACTTCATACAGCTTCTGAAATCTTATATTCACAATATATTATAAACCTCAAACAGTTACCGACAACATAACATCTGGATATATAATCTACCTTTTCTTAATTATTTTCTGCACTTATCAATATGAAATTATTTGACTAAAAAGGCCTTTTCAAACACGTTATGTAATTCCTAATAGAAATACATAACTGACATTAGGAAACTGAATGTTTGAGTTTTTGTAGTCAAATACTCGTGTCTTGTAATGGGTAATCTGTTAGAGAAGATATACAACATGTTGCTAAGTAACTATAAATAATCTAACAGTAACGATGACGATATCCAAAATATAGTTTAAGAAACTCTTTTCCTTCATAACATTCAAAAGTCCGGCCAAATACAATTCAATGTTCAATTGACAGTTTTCAGAAATTTTTTTTTACCATTTCCGTGTACAATTGACAGTACAGTTATGTGTGAGGATAGACATACTGTTTCAGTATTCTATGAAGTTGTGATATCTAGCATTTTCAAATATTTGTCTGTTCATTGGAAAGGCAGAAGTATAATTTATTGACAAATCACTAATAATAGCAACTATTGAAATTTTCCGACAAATTCAAAATATCATGACAGGAAATTTGGAACTTATTAAGAACTAAATTAGTGGAAGTTACTAAGGCACTTCAAATTTCATAAACGTCACAAAACTAGACAATTAGGGAAAAACTGGGCCAATAAAAGTAACCATCACTTCTGATATTTAATAAAAGTATGAAGTCCAGCATTCTCGAATATTTCCTCCGTTCACTTTGTTGGTCAGTGACACATGTAAGAACATAAATTTCACGAGGGAACCACTTTAATAGTTCGAAGTTATCTACATATAATTCCTGCAAACACACCACCGTAGCGCATTCCAGTTTGTCGAACAGGAAAAACTAATAAAATGAATGTCACGGCATTAGACGCAATTACTTACTTACGCCTGTTACCCCTCGTGTAGGAGCATAGGCCGCCCATCAGCACTCTCCATCCAACCCTGTCCTAAACAATCCTTTCCAGCTCTTTCCAGTTGTTATTCATTCTTTTCATATCTGCTTCTATTTCTCAGAGTAATGTGTTCTTTGGCCTTCCTCTATTCCGCTTTCCTTCCAGATTCCAAGTTAGGGCTGGTCTATTCAGCAGTTCATCGAAGTATTCTGCCCATCTTTTCCCCTGTTCTTGAATCTCCGAGATTATCTTTCCTTCTTTGTTCTTGACTGGTCTCTCCGGTTCGCTATATCTCGCTGCCAGTTTCTTCATTGTATCATATAGTTGTTTCATATTCCCATCTCTTGCAGCTTTTTTCGCCGTCGTTGCTAGTTCTCCCATGTATTTCTGCTTGTCGGCTTCAATGCTCTTCTTCACTTCCTTGTTTGATTCTGCGTAGTCTGCTTGTGCTTTGACTTTCTTTGTTCATGGCCGACTGTTGTTAATTGCTGTCTTCTTGTTCTTCCTTTCTTGAATCTTCTCTAGGGTTCTCATAGAGATCCATTCCTTATGATGATGCCTCTTAGGACCCAGAACCTCCTGAAACGTTGAATTTATTGCTTCTTTGATCCTTTTCCAGTTGTCCTCCAAAGTAGTTTCTTGTTCTTTTCAGTAGATCTTGTAAGGCTTGGAACCTGTTGTTGAGAGTTATCTTGAATTCGTTGAGGTTGCTAGTATCTCGAAGGAAGGCTGTATTTACCCTTTGTAATGCTGTTTGCCCAGTTGTACAGTGTTTTTTAGCCTCAGTTTCATCTTTGCCACAACCAGTTGGTGGCGATCTGAAGCTATGTCAGTTCCTCTCCTGGTTCTCACATCTTCCATTGTCCTTCGGAATTTTTTGTTGATACAAATATGATCTATCTGGTTCACTGTGGTGTAGTCTGGTGAAATCGATGTAGCTTTTTATATGTATTTGTGTGGAAATATTGTGCCACCTATAACCAATTTGTTGAACGCACATGTATTTGCAAATTTCTCCCTATTTTCATATCCGGTGTTGTCCAATCCGACTTTAGCATTTAGATCTCCCATCAGGATAGTGACCAGAGTACAGCGGCATCTTTATTGTATCTAGCATTTGCTGTCCAGTTTGAGTTGAATCGGTTTCGCTGATTCCAAGTACTGCCAGTCTGTATCTCCTCATTTCCATTGCTATTTAACTGGTCTTCCACGTCTCCCACATTGGCCGGACGTTCCATGCATCCATAGAAATTGTTGCGCTGGTTATTATAAGGGGCATCGGCCTCGTGACTTCCGAAATAATCTCGGCTTTCATCATGAGGCGTCATAATTATTTTTTTCTGATTGGCGTTTTTTAGCGAGTTAGTTTTCTACGGGATGGGGTCGCTAATCCCATGCCCAATCCTCCTCCTTTATCCAAGCACGGGACTTGCAGTCCCTAAAGTGTTCTGCCCATCGATCCAATCTCCTAGATTGAGAATGAATGATATGCCCATCTTTGTCTGAGATAGTTTCGCTAATAGTTGGGTTCCTAATGCCGGTTTCTTTAATAAGTCTGAATAGCTGTCTGCTGTTACCTACTGCCGCTGCCTTTTCTATCTCTCTTGCTTTCGCTACCCACCACTTTTCACGATCGTTGCGTAGGCTTCTTATTAGCCTTCGCTTAAGCTGACTCTGCCCTTCGTTATGCTCAGAGCCAGGTGGGATGAGTTTTCGAGCATCTATCAGTGTGGTAGATGCTGCCGAGATCCATTGTTTCTCCCTGACCTTATGGCTTACCTTTCTAGCGGATATCACTGCTGTTTCCGCAGCTTTACGGATGTCATTCCACGCTGCTTCGGGGTGGGCACAACTCACATGTCTGTCTAACTGTTTTTGCAGTTGTTCCTGAAATATATTCTTAGCTTGCTTATCATTAAGTAGAACCCTTAGAGGCTTCCCTGCAGTGTCTTTCCTACGTCCAGTAAGACGCAGACAGATACGTGCTTGCATTAGAGCATGATCTGAGTCTAGACATGTGCTCCAGAATGAGCGACAGTCTTCTATTGAGCCCCTCCATCGGTGGCTGATAGCGATGTGATCTAATTGGGTCCAACGTTGGGACGAATTCGGGGACTGGCAGTACCTCGAGAAGAGCTACAGGCGGAGACGAAATACCCAGTGGAAATTATACTCTTACATCCAGTATTCGCTCACTTAAATGAAAGGCTAAATGCTAGACATTTTACTTATAATGACAATTGAGATGCAAATGCGCTACAAACTTACGGACACATATCCCATCCTGTCAGTTAGTAAATATATTTTTAAAAAGCTCCCGAAATATGTTATAATTAAATATTGGTTCAATGTTTAGTACTAATTAGTTTCAACATTGACTTTCCAATGTTCCAAACACAAGCAGTCATTTATCAAGTGATTCGGTTACTCAATCATCATATTGGGTGATAAACAGATTCTACGGATTACCAAATTCTACGAAGCATGTACGTCATGTAATTATTTGTATTCAAAACATAAATACTTAGGTTAGTTAGGGATAAAAATGAAGTGTACTTGGTACACACACATATATATCAGTCCAAGTTGTTTCACATGAAAATTAGAGTAATCGCAGTAAAAGTAGTATTTCCAGTAACATTTCAAAAAAGAGAATATAATGCAAACGAACTAATAAGACTGAGAAGTATGAAATAATTGTTGTTTTCTGAGATCCAATACAACTATAACACGTAGGCTGAGACATTAAGTAGGTAAATGAATGACTTTTTTCATTAGATTATCTCATCTGCAAAAGCAAGCAATATGTCTATATTCCACCAGTCTAACGAAAAGTACTGCACATTTAAGAGGAGATAAAGAACAAACATATCTCACTCATTGTTACTGATTTTGAACAATGTTAGAGATAACGTCTTCCAAACGTCGATTACAATTATCTGGCTAACGTCATAACCTTAACATGGGAGCTCAGAGATGCATAGCACAACACAACCATCAATGACCTTAAGAACTGACTTCATGTCACTGATCATAGGTTGTACCTCTGATGTTAATCACCATTTCATAAAATGGGAATAAGGTGTTCTAGACATTTTATTCAATGATTAATTCGTAAATACGGCATACTATTACAAGAAACTCTACAAATCTGACTTCATCGGCATTACACATCCTTCGTGATAATATCATATAATTGGAAATTGACAGAAGAAGAAAATCAGTACTTACTTTTCCAAACTGTTTATCATGTCCAGCAGACTGACCAGTAGCCACAGTAATACGATCAGGATGGATGGCAATGCTATATTCAAAATAAAAATACAAGATAAAAATTGTATTCTACTCCCTTTTTTTGCTTACAGTAAGTAAACAGATTGACTGTTCTGTTTATAGATTTTTCCCGCTTATTCCCTATTTTTAAACTTATATATATGAACATTTTGGCAACATGCCAAGTCACAAAAATTCAGTAAAAAAGAAATGGAAGCTAAACACTAGTTTCAAAAAAAACTATTCAGAAAAGAAGAAAATCATTTTTCCCACAAATTTAAACTAATCTATGCATACTCAATCAATAAAACATACTAGTAATTGAGAAGTTCCTGTATGCAACAATACACTAGGAACTATACTAATTTATGTAAAAATAGTTCATGATCAATAAAAATAATATTGATGGTAATGATAGCAACAAAATGCCCTGATACGGTTGAGGGTGGGAAGATTCACCTCCCACTCTCTCCCTCCCTCTTGAATAATACTCTCACATGGCCACGAGCATACGACCACTACCAGACAAGTCCTATTCACTGCCTTCTAGCGACATTGCTTTTGTTTATGAAATTTAGAGGACGAAAAGCGAATTTCTGATCACTTAACAGAGTTGGTGGATGTAGAGGATCCACCTAGTGGAATTAGAAATCTATGATTCCAAATCAATGCTCCATACAGGTTCCATGA
Source organism: Schistosoma rodhaini (assembly GCA_944470415.2). Taxonomy (NCBI): domain Eukaryota; kingdom Metazoa; phylum Platyhelminthes; class Trematoda; order Strigeidida; family Schistosomatidae; genus Schistosoma; species Schistosoma rodhaini. The sequence goes on from OX104036.1 coordinate 81,720,876, forward strand.
TCTTCAAGGAACAAATGACGTATGAACCTATTGTTGGTCACCGGCTACCATGGGACTGAATCTCCTAACGTTGCTCCACTGCTTTATGGAATAGAACTCTAGGTGAAAGGTCTGAGGAGTGGTCTCCTAAGAAAATCACCTATTTCAGTTTGAGCAGCCGGATAGTATCTTAGCCCTCACACACAAATGGAATGATGAAGTATGGGGCATATATATTTGGTGCCTCCTTGTGACAATGTTTATATGTCTAAATAATTTAATAATAATCAATTTTCTATACCAAACACGACAAAACAAGAAATGATCAATGTTGAGCCTATAATATTAATAATGAATAGAGAACTAGTCATTCAAAAATAGGATCATAGGGTAGGTGTTTTCATATTTAATCGATCAATAGGACATTTTCCGTACCATTATTAAAGATATTTTTTACAGCTGTTATTCGATGAATTGTAACACAGTAGAATCATTGGATATATCGTAATTGAGGTCGAAGTACTTATGTTATTCATAAATATAATTTTTTTATTATCCTTATAAATTCTGAAAAGTCACCGGAGATCCTACAACGTCCTATCAGTCATTCCAGTAGCTTATTAGGGAATAAATACATCCGTATCTCAGTCTTTCTCATGATAGCACTATTCAATGTGATCCATTTTCATTCAACGCAACCATCATGACAAGTCTAATCAATTCATAATATTAACTTGTTTTCGATAAAGTTGTTTGATTATCTGAAAATGTTTTATGCTAGCTAGTACCTTACAACAAGAAATATATGGAGTCTTGAAAGAAATAATACTTTTTGTGAGTTTTGAATTCGTATTACTTAGTCCTACAATAAGATTAACAACTATTGAGCCTACTAATCCCATCTATCAGTAGACCTAAGTCTACGGTTTCATTCTGATTGCTAACAGATATTTAACATCAATTAAATTGGTAGTCATATAACAGCTTGGTTGTTGAAACTTGATCAGCATTAAAAACTAGACAAATATATGATTGCGCATCCACGATCTCGTATTCGCGAGATTCGAATCCAGAACCTACCAGTCTCGCGCCAGAGCACTTAACCGATAGACCAATGAGCCGGCATCCAATGGTGTTAATGTCTAACTTCAACTGATCCACAAAGTTGAGCAACCGTTCACTAATTGACTTCAGTGAGTTGATATCTAACAACAGACTTGGTGTGAACTCCACTGGTCACTGCTTCTCACTAGAACTCCTTGATTTACCTCTCAAAGTCAGTCACTAGTGAGTATATGATTATTATTATTATTATCAGAAGGGGTTTTGTGGAGATTTTGTATTTTCATAGTTGAAAGCGTGAGTCAATTGAAGCTAGACCACCATGGAAAACCTAAAAGCACTGGACGACCGTTTCGTCTTATTATGAGACTACTCCAGGTTTTCCATGGTGGTCTAGCTTCAATCGACTTACGCTTTCAACTGTGAAAATACTAAATCTCCACAAAACCCCTACTGAAAATATATGCATGGTCACTTTTTTAGTTGATCAATTAGTGTAAACTCAAATATCCTAGTTACAATCTCATTATAAAAAAAGATAATTACAGTAGAACATAAACAAATATAGAACCCTTATGAAAAATCAAACAAAAAAATACCGGCAAAAATTTCTTCCAAAAATCGATCAACAGAAAATTGGAGTACAATAGACATTGATTATTTAACAAAATTCATGTAACTGATCTTATATTTATGTGTATATATATCTAATGCATACCGGTTAACTGACACATTACACATGTACTTCATTCATGTTAAGTCTTTTAAATTACACCCATATTGTATTATAAACCATAATAGGCAAGATCAGTATAGTTCAATGTTACATATTAAATAAAAATGTATAAATTTTAAAAGAAAAATCTGATATATCTCTTAGTAAAACAAACAAGGTCATATTTTATACATGCACTATCTATGGTAAGCAACAAAGTACATAAAAAAAAAAGTAGAAATCAAATCATACTATTACTGAAGTGAAATTATGTAACAAGAAACATAAGCACACATAATACATATAAGCAAAGAATGAACAATACAAATATGTCCAATAATCAAAATGTTTACTTATTATACTAAAATCGAGTGTATATATATTTATCATAACCGCCCTTATTTTGATAGAAGATATTTATTAAAATTTAACTTTCTCATGTAACAATCACTAAGGTAACACACACATACACACCCCTTTGTATTTACTCTAAATGAAAAACAGTTTAAGAGTAAAATATAAATATCAGAGATAATTCAATGACGATAAATATAAACAATATGTTTACAAAGGTTTGTTAACCTTGTTGTTGTTGTTTTCGTTACATTAGTTGTGTCTAAAGTTCACTATAGTTGGATTGTCAATGCTTATACTTAAATAAAAGAATATTTACATTGATGGATCAGTGAGAAGTGACTAACATGCTGTTTGTCTAATCAAATTCTATTTATAATGTGATCATCTATCTAAATATTTGGAGATTACATACACTATATAAAAACTTTCGTCTAAATTAAAGCGAAGTTTCACAGTATTTGAGCGCCGAGTTGATGTAAGCATTAAATAGGAATAATATATTTGTAAAATCTCAGCGAATGAATTTGAAGTAAATCCAACATTTCGCCTGGCAATCTGGTCCAAGCCTTTTCGATATAATAAGCGATTGGAACTAGCAGATAGGAAACCCTCCTTCTTCGACCATAACATCAAAAGAATATTTTTTTATATAGTTGAAATCATGAATCAATTGAAGCTAGAGTACCATGGAAAACCTGGACGGCTATTTCGTACTATTGTGGGACTCCTCAGCAATGCGCATCTACTATCCTGCACCGCGAGATTCGAACCCAAGACCTATCAGTCTGGCACGCGAGCACTTAACCGATAGACCACTGAGCCGGCACCCGATGGTGTCGATGTCTAACTTCAACGAATCCACGAAATTGTTCATAAATAATGTCTTATTAATTTGGAATGTTTTATAGCAATTTCCATTATATTTTGTTCTCTAAGCTGGATAGTTTCAATTATAAATCGTTTATTACCATTCTATACGAACATTATCAGAATTTAGTTGATATCCAAATACGCTTTTCGGAGATGTCAAAATAAGCTGTTCTAATGATCTTTTCTTCAGGGGTCGTATTTGTCTTTAGGTATTTCTTCTAGACTTCCATGGATTGTTCTTTTTTTTGTCAGGATGACAATGTGATAAACTGACCTTTTCCTCGCAAGTTGAAACTACGTCAATATGGTTATTGATTACGCAAGGACTTGGATGATACCTTGCTAAGAAGTCTTTAGGAAAAGGAGCTACTAAATCGATCAACAGCACCATCCTTTCTCACTTGGTAGATAGTGAACATCATATCATAATAGAGGAAGCTTTCTCTGTTTTATATCAAGTTCCAAAAAACATACCTCAACAAGCTAGATTACGGTAACTCTACATAACCGAAGCCATCTGGATCAACTCCAGGAAACAGAACTTACGTATCTAGAAAAGGGATATCCAACCTCCATGTTTACCTTGGCCTACGACTGGAACATCGGATACCTAAACTGAATATTATAAACCTCTACCCTTTTTTATTACCTCTATCTTAATCTTTACATCCATCATTCCCAATTAGTTTATTGCAATTACCTTGATAACACCCCTCTTATTACATATTATATTCATACAACAATATTATTGATATCTTACTATTACCATTATTATCTCAATTGACAAGATGAAATCCTCCTACTATGTATCTTATTCACACGATTCTTCGCATTTTCATTATTGCTATCAAACTATTCCACTAATTGTGACTGGACAGTTTACTGCGAATCATCCTGACATTTATTAAATGAACTTTCTAAGTTGCAAACAACACAATTCTGAAGTACAGATGCAAACATTCAGTGTTTTTAACATATAACATTGTCCAATGCATGCCTTATTATGGCCTTTGTAAAATATAATTATGAAGCCTGATGATGAAGTTATTGAAAACAATTGTTCGCTCAAATATTCTTCATTTTTTGAATATTCTATGGGGATTTTCAAACTGCTGATTCCATTTCAGTTGAAGAAACAATGATAGACTCAGTTAAATACAAACTTACATAAGACTGAACCTAAAAATAGGTAAACAGAGCAAAACCAATCGATCAGAAGCTAATATCCCTAATTCCTAATCCCACATTACGATATCATGTGAACCCGTGAATATATACTGAAGAAGTCTCAAACAATGACGAAACAATCGTTTAATGTTGTCAGGTACCTAATAGTTCCCCACTCTTATCTCAACTAAAATCCCCTCTTAACTGAGACTCTATTTTATATTAGAATATTGATTTATTCAAAAAATTATAGTGGATAAGAAATATGAATGAATATTGAAACCAACTGCATATATATAAGAAATTCCGTCTAAATTAGAGCGAATAGTTTCACAGTATTTGAGCACTGAGTTGATGTAAAACATTAAATAGGAATAATGCTCATTTGTAAAATCTCAGCGAATGAATTTAAAGTCAATCCAACGTTTCGCTTGGCAATCTGATCCAAGCTTTTTCAAGGAATTATCAGATTGCCGGGCGAAACGTTGGAATTACTCCTACTGCATATATTTGGCAAAAATTATGAATGGAACTACATAACATAATCAGCACTACTAATATTGTATCATCGAATAAGCATTAACAACACATTCCAATTTAAGATATATTGTGACAAAAGCATTTGAAGAATATATATATATATATATATATAAACATAATCCACACTTGTTCATGTGATTAGATATACATATATGTTCTAGTGTATTGGTTTATTTATCATGTGATTCATTAAAACAACAATACAGGTCTACAAATCCTGTACTAGGTAATAATCAGGACAAGAGTATGGATTGTTCTACTTTATTTCACGATAATGGATATTATTTCAATTTTTACAAAAATATTGACGACTACAATACATTAACATGAAGTTATGAAGTGATCAATGTAGAGATTGGAACAGGTAGGTACATATTAAGTCGAAATGATATATCTATGAGATCTCATTCATTTACTTATTTATTTAAACACATAAATATTGGTACAAAGGGGCACCAGATACAAATGCGCCACACAAATCTCATTTGATTTGTGTAAGGGCTGTGATACTGCCCAGGTGCCCAAACCGGAACAGGTGGTTCGCTTAGGGGGACACACCCGGAGCCCTTGACCTAAACATTTGACCCACAAGGCAGTGGAGCATCGTGAGGAGATGCAGTCCCATGGTAGTCGGTGATCAACGATTGATTCATATGCCAATTGTTCCCTTAGGATACTGGAGGCCATGTGCACCATTGGTTTGGAATCAAGGTTTTCCAACTCCCCTAGGCAGACTTTCCATGTCCACTGACCCGGTTAAAGCGGCGGGCATTCGCTTTCCGTCCTCTCAATTTCGTAAACAACACCCGTGGTGAGAGAAGGCAGTGAGTAGGACTTCCCTGGTAGAGGCTATATACGCGTGGCCATGTGAGAGCATTTGGAGAAGGAGAGCGGACTCTCCCCACTCTCGACCGTATCAGGGCATACACTTCTACAATACTGAACAATAAAATGACCAAGAATTAATTATGTAATAGACCAACTATAAAATTTCATTATGCCAAATTGTTAAAAAAAAAATATATAACCAAACAAACTAACCGTAACCAACTTCCATACACACATGAGAAATCAATTATGAATAAAGGACAACGAACCACTTAAGCTTAATCACAATTTATAAAAGTATTAAATTTAAAAATAGAATTAAGGAAAAACATTATTTCATCTGTTTCCAGGAAAGAGAGAGACAGAGAGAAAAAAAAGAAAATTACCATACATTTTATTGATCAGCTCTTTTTATTTTATTGTTGAGATAGAAAATAAAACCGTTAGGTAGAGAGTCGCTATTTTCTAAATTTCTCTTTGGGTAAACTGTTATCTTTACGATTCATTAATTTAATTGATTTGATTTAATTCAGTTACTGAATGGTTACTGAATGGTTTGATTATAGTCAGCTCTGAATAATACTCTTTTACATAAGGGGGAGAGAGTATGTGATACTTTACTGTAGCTGACTAGGTTGAAGTGAAGCAATGTTTGAACCTATATTTCAATGAATTAAAAGTTAATTGATTTAACCATTAAGTAGCAGCTCAGTCAGTGAGTATGATAAATGAAAATGTCTTCTGTTTGGTTCCATAAGACAAAGTAACCAAGCAACGTAAAGTAATTGAAAACTAAGATGAAACAGTTGCGCAACTGCTCTTAGTATTTACTGTTTCTACAACTTATGTTAGTGTCTAGAAATCTCGATAGGGATTCATAAAGTTCAGTTAACCTTTGCCAACTTGCGCCACTTATGGAGTAGGTAAGATTTCCATGTAGAAAGAAAAAGGGGTATAATACGTAGTAATCTACTTTTCTCTAGTTTGTGACCGTGAAGCATAGTCTTTGAATGTAGAAAACATGCGTAGCCTATATGCTTTTGATTAAAGATGCCTTCTAAACATAGCTTGAGTTTCATAGAACTACCAATGAACCAGTAATTTCAAAAACATCAAATAAGCTGAGATTGTAGATCTTTATCCACTGAGATGGTTGACGCATATGTCACGAATGCCTAAACTCCAAATCCCTCAACATAACCTATCGTAACCTATGGAGACGTATATATGTGACATGCTCTACATTAATTGTGACTGAATGATTGAGAGCTGATATTCGTTCGTGTCAGAGCTCAATTTTAAATAACTTACCTACTGCTGTACTAAAGTATAATCTATGACTTTTTTGTATGAAACGTTTGATAAAACTACACTGATAACCAGAAATATACATATAGACCAGGTATACATTCGATTTCTTAGTAAATAAGTGACTGAATCTCTAGAAAATGCACAATTACAAAAAAAATCCGTGTGATGTAAACTATACAATTAAACAATCTTCATAGACCCCTATACTAATAACAATCATATGATCGTTAGTGTCTAATTTCAAAAAGTAATTCTAAAAGTTCTAGTAAGAAATAGTGATCAGTGAAGTTCAACCACACTAGGTATGAGGTAGTTACTGATCAAGGACATTGTAAGATGACTACGAAAAATGGCAAATTGATTAAATTTACACACGCAAGCCACTAAATTCCGACTTAAGGATCTATAGGCTAAATGCTCACCGCAAGACCTCAATATTTCAAGTACGATCCGCGAAAGGGGTTGTAGATGCCCAGTTGATGGAAAGCATACATGAACGAAACAACTGTTTATTATTTTCTAGTTTTCACGGATTGTTTAACTAACATCAGTCCGTAAAGCAAACCGTGAAATGTTCTGTTGATCAGCCCAGTGTAAGAGTATATAATTAACATAAACAAGGATTCTACAGCAAAACTGATTACTTGGAATAAATGAGTGGTCAGGTAAAGTAAAAATGAATAAATGTATTGAATAATAATTAGTATTTTCACAGTTGAGCTGGTGAGTCGATCTAAGCTAGACCATCATTGAAAACTTAGAATACCTGGATGGCCATTTTGTCCTGGTCCAAGACTCTTCAGCAATGCGCATCCACGAGCCTGCACGCGGGACTCTAACCCAGGACCATAAGTCACTTGTGTAAACACTTAACCTCTAGACTATTGAGCCTGCATCGACTCATGAGTTCAACTTTAAAAATACGACAAACTCCACAAATCCTGATACTGATAATAATTAGTAGATAGAAGGGATACACATAACATGTAGACTTCTAGTTACAAACACTTATGCACAATAACTTCTTTTCTTGGGTAAAAATACAATAAATTCATTTGCAATTCTAAGCTAATGTAATCTATTATTATATTGGCAGTAACTGATGTTGTTGTTATAACAGACCTCGAACTTATACACAAATTATAATAATAATGCGCAAGTCTATGATCTACCTGATAACAAAACACTAGTTGTTTAATCATTGAAAACGAAGAATTACTAGAAGTTTGTTTCATCTTGGTCCCCAAATGCCCTGGTACAGCTGATGGTGGAGTCAGCTCTCCCTATAGAAATGCTCTCACATGGCCACGCGCATACGGCCACTACCAGAGAAGTCCTGTTCACTGCCTTCTAGCGGCACTGTTTTTGTTTACGAAATTTAGATGACGAAAAGCGAATTTCTAATCAATTAACAGGGTTGATGGATGTTGAAGATCTACTTAGTGGAATTGGAAATCTCTGATTCAAAACCAATGGTGCACATAGGTTCCATGATCCTCAAGGAACAAATGATGTATAAACCTATTGTTGATCACTGGCTACCATGGGACTGCACCTCATAACGTTGCTCCACTGCTTTATGGAATAGAACTCTAGGTGAAAGGTCAGTGGATCGGTCTCTAAAGGAAACCACCTGCTTCGGTATGAGCACCCGGGAAGTATCACAGTCCACACACAAATCAAGCGGCTTGTGTGGTGCATATGTATTCGGTGCCCTTTTGTACCAATATTTATGTGTTCAAATAAATAAATAAACATCTTATTATAGAACTACTCAACAGTGCATATCCGAGATCCCTCCAGAGATTGCGCGCAGGACCTACAAGTCTCGCGGCGAACATTTAACCTATAGGCCATTGAACTGACATCATAGATGAAGATTGTTGGGGAGTGTCACACTAAAAGGGAAAACTTTTCAGTGCTCCTTAGTTTACGTTGGTTATCTAAGATAAGTCTATGACTTAAAGTACGAAATTAACTTTTTTTAACGGAAAAAATAATACATACCATTTTACATCGTCCGTATGTTCCAAATAATGTCTTTGACATTGCTCTTCAATATTATACAATACTACAACAGCTGCAACAAAATAAATCAACTCTCCAGTTGGAAGATAATGTAAATTATTTCGACAGTCTCGTCCACGATAACCATAACTAAGTAGAGATGATGATGATGATGTGACGAATTATTACGATGATAATTAAGGAAAATATTTTGGTTCAAATGATATTACGGTGAAAAATATACTTTGAAAAAAGAACATAAAGATCTTCACAAAACTCTTGTTTTAATACATAGTAATGATCATTTGTTCACTATTGAACTGATTTAGACAAAAATTCTCAAATTAGAAGTGAGATGTGACTAGCAGAGTTACAAATGTCATACAAGTAAAACCAATGGCAATAGACAATGGTTGTGTATAGGTATAGTGCTCACTGGAAGAACCTAAGATATTGGGATGGATTCTTGATGGAGATGTAATCGTCCACTGCTGAAGAGTCACTGATTAGAATGAAAATTTTTTTAGTGTTTCCTGGCCTTCAGTGATCGTCTAGCTACGGTCAGTCTATAATTTAAGTTGTACGATAAACGATGTTTTCGCCTAAGAAAATAATGAAGAACAGTTCAATTTATCATTACAGAGTCCTACTCTTGAGGTATAGAGACTCTTCAACTAACCGAGTGTTTTGTGTAAAAGAAGAACTAGCACATTTTTCGCCATCTAGTACTGAATGGGATAGGAATGGGTTGGAGGAAAACTAAGGACCTGCAAACAAAGATACAGCATCAGTCCATGAAGTTATTGGCCGTTGATTTGTGCAGTGGAGCATCGTGAGGAAATGAAGTTCCATGGCAGTCGGTGATCAACGATTGATTCGTACGCCATTTGTTCCTCCAGGATACTGAAGCCCATGTGCACCATTGCTTTGGAATCAGGGTTTTCCAACTCCCCTAGGTGGACTCGCCGTGTCCACCAACCCGGTTAAAGCGCCGGACATTCGCTTTTTGTCCTCTTGATTTTTGAAACAACACCCCCGCCACGAGAAGGCAGTGAGTAGGACTTCCCTGGCAGAGACTATATACGCGTGGCCATGTGAGGGCATTTGGAGAGGGAGAAATGAGATATTTACATTGATAACTTATCTAAGAATTTTCAAATGATAAAAGCTAATTTAAGTACTTCAGGACAATTTGACAAAGTGTAATAGTCTATGAAAGTAAATACATAAAAACAATTCACAAAAAGGATACATCCATTCCAATTTCAACGTCGTATCTGGTGCTTTCAATGGAATTGACAAATCATAATTTTGCATAATTTGTGTAGGCATATAAACATTGACTGGACGTCCACGAATATAAAATCGTAGAATTCCATCACCTGTTTTGCAAAAAAATTTTTAAAAAAATATGCCAAGTAAAACAGAATGGTAGGGGAGAAAATACAACAGGAAAATTGATAATTGTATCAGATTTGCAGAATAGGAGGATGTGTACTGATGAGGAGTTCCATACCAGTACGAAGTGACCGTCCATTTTTTCCACCTTATCAATGGTGGTTTAACTTAGATAGGTTAATGATTTTTATGAAACCCAAGAATCTCCATAACCTCATACTGACAGTTATCATGTACTCGCTAGTGACTAGCTTCGAGAGGAAATTTCCGGAGTTCTTATGAGAAGCCGTGACCAGTAGTGCTAGTCCGTATAGGGTTAGGCAGTTACCCATGAAAGAAAATGGAAGATGGTCGCTTAATGTCGTGGATTGACTGAGGTTAGATATCAACACCGTCGAATATCGATTCAATAGTTTAGAGGTTGAATGTTTGCGAACGACGCTGAAGGTCCTAAGTTTGAATCCCGCCTGCGGGTTCGTGGATGTACAATGCCAAGGTGTCCCATACTAAGACGAAACGGATGTGTACTGCTTCCAGGTTTCCAAAGGTTGAGCAATCTAACCCTGTATTTCAGTGAAATCGTATTATAAACTGATTACAATTGTAGAGCTAGTAAGGTTAACCAAAATGGACAGGAACAAATTCGTTCTTCTAGCTCAAAACTGTCTTAAAGTCCATGCGCATTCTTGATGTCTTGTATGGTCGTATATAGAACATCTATATCTAGCTGTTGGACTGCTAAAGTGTTGAACTCAAACTTTAAAGGAATGGTGTACTCTGATTACGATATCTTGAGTGAACTGATATCTCTGGTGAGAAATTAGAACTCATGTCACCCAGTGTGATAAAAGAAAATCATAAACATAGTCGTGACTGACCTCTTTTAGGACTAAGATATAATATTGACTGACTACTGAACAGTAGCCATTATTATGTGTGCCTAATCCTCACAGGTGATTAAATTTCAACCAAATGATCAATAGATTTAGAACAGCAATAAAGGCTGGACAAGCATGATATATTGATCAATTACAGTTGAAGATGAAAATTAGATTACAAATGATCAAGTGATTACATCTAAAAAACAACTTATTAAGCTAACATATGTACAATTCATCTGGTAGAAAACTAGATTTGGTATTTATTTTTTGACCGTTTAGTGTGTTTTTAAGTTTACCATTTTTAAAAACATTAACTATGCACCACATTGGTTTATAAAGGTGTAGTAGGCACACCTGAATCAATCTTTTCACGTGGAAACAATATCTCTCTTGGTAGACAGTTGTTCTTTTATTTCTACATTGGATATGATAAGCGAGTAAGTTCAAGAGGATTCAGTCGTCGTACATCGTTCACAGTGCTCATCATAGAAAAATATTCATGATAGGCAATTTAATAGTAACACAAAGATATCAAAGTGACAAATTTATTAACATGCAGAAATACAATAAGTAGTTAGACTACACATATAAGGACTCGAAACTGAGTGTAATAATAGTTTGGTGAATGGGACGGTCGACTAGTGAGGTCCGATTCCATCTCAATACACATCGGCTTAGTTATCCGAGTAATATTACTAGCCTTCTTCCATACATAAACAAACACCATAACCTGAAGCCGGATAAATAATCTTTAGTAAATGAATAGGATTTTTTTTTAAACTGAAACAAACCTAATTAAACTAAAAATACTACTAATTACCTGGTAAATAAGTAGTTTCCTTGGAGCTAAAAAGATTGATAAAAGAAAAGGGTAGAAAAAAAAAATTTTTTTTATAAATTATAGGTTTACCCAAATGACAATAAAGAACTGCAAATAAGTGATGAGAACTGAAAATAAAATGAAAAATGTTACGTAATTATACACAACGTATCTCCCTTTTCTATAAGTGCAATTATTAAATAGTAACCACATATATACAAAACACCAGTGTAGTAGTGTTAAACATTTAGTGTACTACAATTTATGTATGGTGAATAAAAAGTGTTGATCATTATGGAATGCTTATTATTGTTTTTTGATGGAATTTATGAAATAAGTGAGATGGGTTAGAGTCACAAAAAAATAATAATGATAACTAAAAGTATTAAATTAAAAATGCTTAAATCACATCAAACCATATTATAAGAATATGTGGTAGATGTTGACTTGCTCATCATCATGAAATTTGGGTATACATGATGGTTTGTTCATTGATTGAATCATTTCTCGATTTGCAGGACAAATTGCTACTCCACCAGGTTTCCAAGCAGTAGGATGAAGAGAACGACTAGTTGATGTTAAATGTACAGAACGATCATCTGAATCAGTAGCACAATAATAGGCTGAAGAAGATGGTCCAGAGGATTGACGACCACGACGAACAAGATTTGGTGGTATACATAAAGATGATGGTGGGAGAGCCGGTGGCGGTGGCGGTGGAGCAACGGTATGATTTTTTCGAAATGATGAAGATACAGATACAGAATGTTGTTGACCTGGAGGACTTTGACAATGATTCATTCGATATATATCATCTAATTCACCATCATAAGCTGATCTCCAAAATACTGTATAACCAGATGGTCCAGTAGAAGCTTCATAATATCGTGAAGATGTATTCGATTTTAAAGTGGATGATTTTTGTTGGTAAGTAATAGGTTCACTTTGTCGTGACATTATCATATCATTATATTCATACATAGATAAAGTTTTGTTATCCCTTTCATGTTTATTATTATTGAAATTATTAAATTGTCTATCCTCTGAACTAGCGCTAGTAATTCGATTTCGTCTAACCAATAATTAATAATAAACATAAATTTATATATACTACTAATACTACCACTACTTACTTAAACACTTGATAGTTATGTCAATAAAAAGGGTCACAGGTATACTAACTATGAAGAAGTTTCAAACTACATTAACAAATTAAAATTGCTATCTCTAATATTATTGATAATAGTGAGTGTTTTACAAGTTGCAGTGAGATTTTCCTCACAAAAGTACATCATTTCAGGAACTGTTCACTATTTATTTTATTTTATTTAAACACATAAATATTGGTACAAGGAAGCACCAGATATATATGCGCCTCACAAATCTCATTCGATTTGTGTGAGGACTGAGATACTGACCAGGTGCCCAGACCGAAGCAGGTGGTTTTCTTAGGGGACCACACTCGGAGCCTTTGACCGAAAGATCTAATCCACAAGGCAGTGGAGCATCGTGAGGAGATGCAGTCCCATGGTAGCCGTTGACCAACAACAGCTTCATTCGCCATTCGTTCCATCAGGATACTGGAGCCCATGTGCACCACTGGTTTGGAATCAGGGTTTTCCAACTCCCCTAGGTGGACCCTCCATGTCCACCAGCCCGGTTAAAGCGCCAGACATTCGCTTTTCGTTCTCTCACTTTCGTGAACAACACCCCCGCCACGAGAAGGCAGTGAGTAGGACTTCCCTGGAAGAGGCTATATATTCGCTGGCCATATGAGAGCATTTCGAGAGGGAGAGGTAACTCTCCCCATTCTTGGCCGTACAAGGGCATTTGGGGGCGCAGGAACTGTTCAATATCAAGGGACATTGAAATTACTGTTAAGGGACTCCCTTCATGAGGATTTATGAATACTACCAAAAACCCTACACATTTTCTGTCCGATTGCACAATCAGAACTAATATTGTGAAATCACATACATGATAACGTGTTACGTAGAGTAAAGCACAAACAATCAAACTATATAATAGTAAACTACAACATTACTCTTCCAAATAAACCTTATCATCTAGTGGAAACTGAATCTTAATAGATAACCAAGGAACCATTGACTAAAGTAGTCTCAGTGTGAAAAGTAACAATGAGACCGAAGTACATCTATCTGAACAGTCTTAAATAGGACAAAACACACCCCCTTGGTTTCATTTTTATTATTTATTTAAACACATAAATGTTGGTACAAGGAAGCACCAGATACATATGCGCCATACAAATCCCATTCGATTTGTGTGAGGACTGAGATACTGCCCAGGTGCCCAGACCGAAGCAGGTGGTTTTCTTAGGGGACCACACTCGGAGCCTTTGACCGAAAGATCTAATCCACAAGGTAGTGGAGCATCGTGAGATGCAGTCCCATGGTAGCCGTTGACCAACAACAGCTTCATTCGCCATTCGTTACATCAGGATGCTGGAGCCCATGTGCACCATTGGTTTGGAATCAGGGTTTTCCAACTCCCCTAGGTGGACCCTCCGTGTCCACCAACCCGGTTAAAGCGCCGGACATTCGCTTTTCGTCCTCTCACTTTCGTAAACAACACCCCCGCCACGAGAAGGCAGTGAGTAGGTCTCCCCTGGCAGAGGCTATATATTCGCTGGCCATGTGAGAGCATTTCGAGAGGGAGAGCAGGTTCTCCCCACTCTCGGCCGTACCAGGGCATTTGGGGTTTCATTACTATCTACTACCTTATTTTATTCAAATAATTGTGACTTCATGACAATATCAGGGCAATGTACTCAGGATCCATGTGTGCCAAAAAAGACTCATTGGTTACAGTCTTTAAAATCAGAAACGGGAAAATATAAACCGCATTTAGATGAAGTGGCAAATGAGTTTTAACAATCCAGCATACAAACAGAGGTTCGTGGAAGTACGAAGATGTTTTTGTGTGAAATATATCAATCGAATAAAGCGTTGATAATGTTAACCGGTAGGTTAAACTAGAGGGAGTGGAAGGTTAGTTTCCTCCCTCCCAATAGGTCAAAACTGTAGTAAACGATAAAATGGACAGAAAGAAGTATCTAAAAAAGGCGAATTGATCAGAAGTTTTTAATATTGTTTTAATTACCATCATCATAAAAAGTTTGTGACTTGAATCACAAACTGACTTTAAGCTAGACAATCGTTGAAAACTATAGGGCATTCAGACAGATATTTCATCCGAGTAGAAGACACCTAAAAGTTAGAAGATAACGCCCCTCCAACCGATTATAAAGGCCCTAAGAGTCCTGTCCATGATGCAGACATAGGTCCGCACTCCTGAAAGGGACTATATACTGATATGATAAATAATAACTTGTATTTATAATCTCAGTCATTTCACGATGTTGTACGACCACCATTCATTGTCATTGGTGATATTTATCACATCCCTAACATAGTTGAACTCTACTGGTCACGGCTCCTGACTAGAAGTTCAAGAACTACGTTTAGAAACTACTTACCAGAAAGTACATGATGATTGTAGTTTTGAATGTTACTAAATTTAAAGCTTCACATCACTGACTGAATACGACACCTAGTGAGGTGGTCGTGCTAAGGGGATTTCATACCAGAATAGGGCTGGAGTTAAAGTTGTCCAACTGAAGCCGGTTCATGAAATATCAACACAGATTCTTAGATAAACAAACAGTCAATTTCTATCAAGTAAACCAATAATCAATCAATCCAAAATAAATAAATAGGTGAATTCCACTGATTAACTGGTTAATAATATAATAACCAAATCATAATCAAAATAAATACCTTGTTTGATTTGTTGCACCACTAACACCAACCCCTTGATTATTTAAAGTAGTTGATGATGAACTTAATCGAACACTTTGAGGACTTTTTAAACGAGTTCTTGCTGTTGTACTCGCTGTTGTAGAATGTGGAACAACTAATGAACTGTCACGTGAATTTTTTGATTGATGACCAGTAGAAGTAGGATTACGAGAATTTGTATGTCGTCTTGATGAATAGGATGAATCAGTACGTGAATTAGTTTTAGTCACATTGGTGCCTATGAATAAATAAATAAGAAGAAGAAGAAAACAAAGAAAAGTGAATATTAAGCAAAGAAATATACATAAAGCTAACGATTGTTATCTGAGTGAGGGAAGATATGATAATGCGGAAATCAAATAGAATAATAATGTTCAATGTGTTACATAATACGCTGGTGTAGTAGTTTACAGGCATAGCATTACATAAAACGTATATATATGTACACATAGATATAATGGGAACGAACACATTGGTGTAGTAGTTCACATGCATCACATTATATGATTGAAGAAGTTTGTTAAAAAGTAATTTGCACGAAAATTATCCAATAACACAACTGATCAGATGAACAAACTAAGATGGATTAAACAGACACACACACGAACAGTACGTTCATTGTCAATAGACAACAGTTAACAATTGAATGAACAAACAAACAAAAAAGCAGGAACGAAAACTCTGTTAGCAAAAGATACCAACATAAAGAATTTAGACAAGCATAAATGTCTACAGTTAATAGCTGCTAATGAATAATGGTGGTGGTAATAAGAATAATAATAAATAGTGAGGTTACAAAACCAATTAACATGATATGATTATAACACAGCACAAAGTTAAAAGTACAGTAACCAGTAGTGTGTAACATCTTAATTCGGATGTTTTTATTAAATGGTGCCCAAGAGAAAGAAAGCACCACACCAACATTGCCTCCCCAAATGCCCTGGTACGGCTGAGAGTGGGGAGAGTTCGCTCTCCCTCTCCAAATGCTCTCATATGGCCACGTGTATATAGCCTCTGCCACACAAGTCCTACTCACTGCCTTCTCGTGATGGGGGTGTGATTCACGAAATTGAGAGGACGAAAAGCGAATGTCCGGCACTTTAACCGGGTTGGTGGACACGGAAAGTCCACCCAGGGGAGTTGGAAAAACCTCATTCCAAACCAATGGTGCACATGGGCTCCAGTATCCTGAGGAAACAAATGGCTTATAAACCAATCGTTGGTCACCGGCTACCATGGGACTGCATCTCTTCACGATACTCCACTGCCTTGTGGATCAGACATTTAGGTCAGAGGCTCCGGGTGTGGTCCCCTAAGAAAACCACCTGCTTCAGTTTGGGCACCTGGGCAGTATCACAGCCCTCACACAAATCGAATGAGATTTGTGCGGCGCATAGGTATTCGGTGCCCCTTTGTACCAATATTTATGTGTTCAAATAAATAATAAATAAACACCAACATTGCTACAACTTTAATCTGCATATAGTGTAATGTGTAAGTATGGAATTATGATGCTGACGAGTTCTATAAGGTAGATGGTTTAACTCTCTCTGTTAAGACAATGGTCTGGCCGCGGATGTACATTATTGATAAGTCGTATACTAGTATAAAGCACTTGTACAGCGTGTTCCTGGTTTTAAAAACTGTTCCCATACTGAAGGTATCGGTTTGTTATATAAACTAAAAAGTGAATATTTTCCACGAAAACCTCCTATGATAAGATCAATCAAAAATACATCCACGAAAAACTACACTAAGATTACTTTAGTAAGGGTATAATACAGGGACGAACTAAGAAAACAACGGTGACAAGTTTTCATCCACTTCTTAGCCCATCTGTGGTTATGTGGACAAACAAATTCTGCGTAAAAATCCAGGGAGCTTAACATTATTAGTTTGTCCATATAATATATTGCCGATAGGTTTATATTTATTTCATTATTAAGGGGTTATAATTAAAATATAGGAATATTGTTTATTTCCCCGTTATATATAATCTACATGGATACAATTAAGTATTCGATACATTTAGCATTATCCCTTTCATTCTATAGTGGTGAAAAATAACTTATTGTTATCACTTTAAACGTTTTGAGTAGCATACAAGGGTATTTCTACTCTCTCGCTATACATGATACTTAGATCTGGAGGCAAAATCACAAAAGTTACACTCTCAATCTTGCTTGGCTTATCCCTACACATTCATCTTGACTTCCATTTTACTATTTACTTTATAAGTAGGCATATATCCATGAGATACCAAAAATAGTAGCTTAAGAGTCATCAGTGAGAAATAAAGAACGAATCCGTTTCTAAGCATAAAGTTTATACTTCCAATATATTAAAATTGGAAATAATCAACTAGTCAGGTGTTTAATAATTTTCAGACAAAAATGTAGTCAATGTGTATTGTGTAACAAGTCAGTCAGTCAGCTACGACGTAGGACCAGGTACATTTATGCATCGGTCCAAGTTGCCATACCTCGTTAGCACAACAACGAATTAATAAATGTTTTTTGTAATGTCATTCATGTAACATATAAAAATCTGTACGTTTGACATGGATATGTACTTTAAATATGAAAGCTAGCGGACATTCATTTACCTAGTTATCAGGTACAGAATTATGTACTTGTTTTTAGGTCATGGTTTAAATATGAGAGTTAGAGATACTATCTAGTTGCGTAGACAGAAGTATTTGGAACGAGGTTTGAGCCTGAGATTTATTGACCGAAAGTAAAACACTTTAGCCGTTGATTCAAAAAGCTGAACCCAACTTAGGTGAGGTAAGCTTCGAATCACTCTAACTCTCATATGGTTGAAGCATGGGATATTTATAACCACTAAATCGCGACTTCATTGAGCAGATTTTTCTAACCGAATAACGAACCATCAGAAACAGAAAGAACTAGGTTATTAGGTAACATATATTCCACAGAATGCCCGCTGAAAAGTGATCAATGTCATGTTTTAATAATCCTACAGAATTAGTAAAATTCTATCGGTCTAGTTGCATTAATTTAAATGACTCAAGATTGCGTGCATTGTGTTTAAATGTTAGGTGGTTGGAGGTAATAGGCAGGAAACCCTGGACCTAGGTTTATTGCTAGTTCAACGGAATTCGATTAACACTAAAAGATTGGACAAATATGACGTTAGTCACTACTAAGCGTTCAATCAATTTTAGGTATTTCAGTTCTATAAAAAAGTCGCACCCATATGCCCCGGTACGGCCGAGAGTGGGAAGGGCCCACCCTCTCTCTCAAAATGCTCCCATACGGACAAGCGTATCAACCACCGACAGGGAAGTCCTACTCACTGCCTTCTCGTGGCGAGGGTGTGATTCACGAAATTGAGAGGACGAAAAGCGAATGTCCGGCACTTTAAACGGGTTGGTGGACACGGAAAGTCCACCCAGGGGAGTTGGAAAACCCTCATTCCAAACCAATGATGCACATGGGCTCCAGTATCCTGAGGGAACAAATGGCGTTCGGATCAACCGTTGGTCACCGGCTACCATGGGACTGCATCTCCTTACGATGCTCCACTGCCTTGTGGATCAGACATTTAGGTCAAAGGCTCCGAGTGTGGTCCCTTAAGTAAACCACCTGCTTCGGTCTGGGCACCCGGGCAGCATCATAGCCCCCACACGATTGTGTGGCGCATATATATCTGGTGCCCCCTTGTATCAATACCTACGTGTTCAAATAAATAAAACAGAATAAAAAGGCCAGCAGCAACCCGAACAGCCAGAGTGTGAAGCTGAGTGACATGAGTTGAAATTCCATAAGCAGTATAGTTCCGTCGAAATTGTAGATACGTTTTGATGATGAGTGCCAACTAACACGGAAGCTAGGTTGAGCAGAGTATCCTGAAGACCACCTACAGCCGTCTAGCAATCCTATATCAAACAGCCATCATCAGTGCCTAAGCAGCCATCTGATCTCTCTTTAGGTGTTATCTCAAGTAATCAAAATAACAAAATCCATTTCGTTACCTCGTATACCAGATGTAATTGAACAAATTAACAAGACCATTTATAGTTTACATTATCAACTAATCTTAGACAGCTATTGAAAGCCAGAAAGTACTGAACAACTATGACGTTCTTGTGTGGGACTCATCAGTGTACATTCAATACACCAATGGGGGTGAATCAATGACCAGTGGAGTTTAACCATGCCGAATATAAGGCAGCTGTTACCCGCCGATCCCACTGAAAGGTGGTTGTGCAATACTGCGAACTGGTTGAAGTTACTGATTCCGATCCTATGGGAAAGTGTGGGCGCTGATGAAGAGCCCCATACCAGGATCGAAAACAGTTATTGAGTACTTCCTGATAGTCTATGGTTGTTTTACTACGATCAATCTGTGTTGCACACTATGAAAATAAACGATCTTTACCAATTTCTTATAGTAATAATCCAAGGGTTATTAAAATGTTAATTTATTTTAGTGATCTCAACAATATGAATCAAAGGTATATATATAACCCTTGAAATTTATCCGATGGTCTATATCTCCAGTAAAAACTAAATGTTGCAAATACAAAGGAGAGAAAACAGAGAACACAAATAATGATGGTAACATAAACACCATTATCAACATTGAATTGTAACAGAGAGAAATTAAAAAAACACCAGCTACAATAAAACTATGTATAGATGAGTGCATGTACACGATTGTATACAATGAAATTCTTAGTAGCCACCATATTTCTACTGTAGAAATATATATACATATATATCATGCATAAGATTATAATATGCAATGAAAACCTGAGCAATACATAAAAGCCGACTGATACATATAGATATACATATATCCAGAGGGTTGAAAGAAATGATAATAGACATTAGCACACATACACACACACACACAAACACACATAGAAACAGAGAACATCAATATTATGTACACTTTTCAAACAAACAAAAATAATCATCAGATAAAACTGGAAATTATTAAAACGAAACAACAACGACAACAACAAAAAATGAGATGATTTTGTTTTACTGAAAAAGAATATAGAGAATGGATAAGAGAGAAGAGTATACACAATATAGTTTTTTTGTATCAGGTAATAAGGCTAAGCATCTATTATAATGACAATGTGCTTATTGATCATTTATTAAACTATATTAAAACAATCTAATACTAATAAACCTAGTATATTAATTCCAGTTTGCATATTTGGAACTCAAAACAACTGACTGTCAACCAACATCAAGATCAGAATTTTCAATACAAATGTCAAGACAGTTCTACTGTATGGGGCAGAGACGTGGAGAACTACGAAAGCCATCATCCAGAAGATACAAGTAATTATTAACAGTTGTCTACGCAAGATACTTCGGATCCGTTGGCCAGACACTATCAGCAACAAGCTACTGTGGGAGACAACAAACTAGATTCCAGCGGAGAAAGAAATCAGGAAGAAACGCTGGAAGTGGATTAGGCACACTTTTAGGGAATCACCCAATTGCGTCACAAGACAAGCCCACACATGGAATCTTGAAGGCCAAAGGAGAAAAGGAAGACCAAATAACACATTGCGCCGAGAAATGGAGACAGACATGAGAAGAATGAACAGAAAATGGATAGAATTAGAAAAGAAGGCCCATAACAGAGTGAGTTGGAGAATGCTGGTCGGCTGCCTATGCTCCATTGGGAGTAACAGGCGTAAGTAAGCAAGTAAGTATTTGTAAAAACTAAACAGAATTAAAGAGGCGGTAAGATTGAATTCTCAAAAGAAGACATAACAAAATGTCTTTGAACTAGAATGAAAAATAGAATTGAAATTTAGTTAGTTAAACTAATCTAATGCATGAAACATGAAAGATCGATAATTCTGCATAGATTGTCATTCAATTCTGAAGATTAGATTCGATAGTAATTTTCCTTAAAATCGGATTACATGTCAAAATAGGTGTTATATTCAAACGAAGGACAAATGAATAGTAACTGCTACGAATTATTTATGATATGTTATTACATATATTCTTACTGGATAATCCACATTAGCACACAGATGCAGTTGTCGACTCAAATCCCATAGTGGTGGAGGTAGTAAGAGTATAAGCAGTAATCCGAAAGATACGGGTTTGAAGATGTTATTCAAGGAGTATCATCCAGTGAAATAAATTTGGAAAGAGAAAAAAGATAGAGACATGAAGAATTTACATAGGAGTCGGTATTCTGATTGGCGATTTTGTCACGCGACATTTGACTGGTCATAGGACATAACATTAGGCAGTAGATGAATATGCTGAATTTACACGCATCCACATATACAGAAACATTTAAAACAATACAACATTACTCAATCGATTAAATAATCCTTCTTGACAAAAATGTAGGTCCGATGAAGAAACGTCTTACTACATGAACGATATATGATAAAGTCAAAAACCCTAAGATGAAATAATACGTTACTGATGATCTTCGATATAACTTAGGATGAGCTTGAGAATGTAAAACCAGTTTTAGCTAGTAAGACCCCAGGTGATTTAAATGAATAATCCATTATGAAAAAAGACGATCTAAAGTCAACATCGTCCTTCTAAATATGCTCTTCTATGTTAAAATTGCCGTCTGTATTCTGATTGGTTCGTCCATGAAGTATACTTCTATCCATATAGTGTGAACCGTTACATACACATTAAAGTCCATAAGTATAAAACTGTTTTTGAAGTTTGTAACAATCAAATAAATTGATTGTTCAATTTTTCTATAAAATTTGAATTTTTATCGTTTACATTAAAATTCCCCATGGGAGCCTATTCTTTGTTTTAATTATAGACAAAAATAGCTCTACGTTTGTATTGTTAATTTGTTGAACTTTTATTATGCTAACTTTTCGTTTTACTTACTAGAATATTGTGTACACAGTAGGTGGCTGTTGTTTAATTCATTTTTGTTTTTCCTCTATCAGTGATTCTCCTCAGAAAGATTTGTTTTTTTGGATTAGGTTAGGGCTATAAACAGTACAAGATGATTGCACCATTCAACATATCTGAATCAGGGATAAAACTTTTTCATTGCATAGATAAGCCATAAAAGTTGATATTCCAGGTGAAAATAACTCGTGATTGGTTACTGAGCAAAGACAAACAGACACTGTAATTTGTACCATAAGTGATTATTTTTATACTGTAACTCGGATTCCTACTCTGGATTTCACTACATGTGAACTGCTTGTATTTGTGCCCATAAAACTAATGGCTCCTGTATAATCAAGCTCTCAACTGTTTGTCATAACTGTGTATATCACGTGATCTAGTGAGACTGATTTAATGATATTGTATTATCGTATTTCGTATCAGAGAACAAAACTTAACTGTTTCAACATTACATCGAAAGGTTTTAAAAAACATTCTCAAATGAACCGTATAATTCACACAATGACTACTGAACTTAGGAGAAAATCAGTAGTTTTAAGGAAAAAACACCTTGAGCAGCTCCACTTATAAACTTTAGGATTTTACTCAAGACATCAATGGTCCACACTGTAGTTATTATAACAATTTTAATTAATTGTGAAAATAAGTTTTATTATG
Source organism: Schistosoma rodhaini (assembly GCA_944470415.2). NCBI lineage: Eukaryota > Metazoa > Platyhelminthes > Trematoda > Strigeidida > Schistosomatidae > Schistosoma > Schistosoma rodhaini. Next base: position 81,744,194 of record OX104036.1, read on the forward strand.
CAATATGTGACATGATGTGGATAATCAAATGTTGGCAAATTATAGTCAAAAGATAAAGTCTACCATACATTTATTCTATTTATTTAAACACATAAACATTGGTCGATAAGGCAACAAATACATATGCGCTACACTTTGCCATCCGATTTGTATGAGGGCTAGAATACTGACCGGGTGCCCAAAACGAAGTAAGTAGTTTTCTTAGGAGGCCACTTTCCGAGCCTTTGACCTATAGGTCTAGTCCACAAGGCAGTGAGTGAGCGTTAGGAAACGCGGGCCCATGACAGCCGGTGACTAACAATAGGTTTGTTCCCTTAGAAGCCTGGAGCACATGTGCGTCATTAGTTTGGAATCGAGATGTTCTAATTCCTCTAAGTGGATTCCCCACGTCTACCGATCCAGTTAAAACACCGGACATTCGCTTTTCGTCTTCTCAATTTTGTAAACAACAGTAATTCTGCGACAAGCCAGTGGACAGAACTTCACTGGTAGTGGTTGCATACGCATAGCTGTGTGAGAGCATTTTGAGGAAAAGAGCTGACTCTCCCCACCCTCGGACGTATCAGGGCATTTGAATACTGTTGAGAGATGTCATCGGTAAAATATTGTCAATCAGTAATGTTTTGAAACATCAACTCATACTGTGACAGATTGTTTAGTGAGGAATATAAGTAGAAGTAGTAAATATATCTCACACTTAACAATTAATTATACAAAAACAGTACAAAACTACAGATCGATTAACGTTTAATAATACAATAATAATAATAACGGATCGCCACTATTAAGACAGTGAACAAACAACCCTACTCAAAGTAAGATATGTCATGTTCAAAATGCAAGAATATTAAGAGTGCTATATCTACAATATATGTTAAATGCAATTTACAATCTAATTGAAAATTAGTTGTTAAACCGATTTAAAATAGAAAAGACTTAGTCCCATTAAGGTTTAGGTCAAATACACGTGATGCATCAATTTTTTTTCTTATCCACCTAAAGCAATGAGAATTATATTGGTTTTTTTCAGATATTGAATTAATAATAATAGTACTGATAAATAATAGAGCTTTCTGGAAGGACTAGGTATACTGATGGTAATAAGGCCAACTAATACTTCTACTACTATTACTACTACCACAAAAAACCAACATGTACTTTTTCGAAGCTATCTAAACAACTTTTGAGATATTGATCAAATGAAAGTTAAAATTTTCAGAGAAACAGATCTCGTATTGAGATGGGAAATGACCTTAATTCAACTCACCAAGTGCAGATTTATAGATTTATCTTTATGTATGAGAACTAATAATACTACTTGGTTGGTAAAAATGAAGTGAGTAGGGTGAAATTCGAACCTGTGACCTAGTAGTTGAAAGTTGAATCCCTTAACCACTAACCCACCGCTCCACTAGGAAAGGGAAAAAGGGTAAGGGCTGTTTTACAATTGAATTGAATATTAGTATTTTCTGGTGTAAAATTATAGTTATATGGACGTTTTTCTTATTGTTACTGTTACTCCCATTCAACTCCGTATATTTGAAGTATAATTTCGTCTCTCTTCAACCATGTTCTGATTTGCGGACTAGTCGAGTGAAGTAAAATATCCGAATACTAAACAAAAAGAGTAGCAGTATTGTATGAAGAGAGATCCTAACAAAGACATACTAACAACGTTTTCAAGTGTGAATTATGTGAACGTATACAAGTGTGAAAATTGTGGTGAATATAGTCCATGTAGGATAGCTGTAGATCTACAATTTTTAACCACTGGTAAAGGTTTCTTCCAAGATGCTTTACGAGTGAATGGTGTATGAACCTACGTTGATAACTTGGTACCAGTCAAATGAATCCCTTAACATTATTCCACCACCTCGTGGGTTGAAACTTCTTTTCAATAGATTAGAGGTCCCAAAAAATATTCAGCTACAACTAAACGCTAAGGTAATGTAGAGTCAAGTGGTGTAGCAGACGAGATGAACACATGTATGATGAAAGTTATGATTCTGTATATCAACATGAAGCACAACTGGTGTTGTCGCAAAATTACTCTTAATGTCAAAGTTTGAACACATAACTCTGCAATGTAATTAGTTTTATCAAACCTATTTTTTGTGAGAAACTAATGCTAGAACACTTTCTGTTATGATCATCCGTATTTCCCAAAAATTGACCACAATCGTCCCTGCACCTTTAATGAGACAGAGAATCTTAAAGTGAGGCATCGTTGTGAATTTCGTTTTGAATTTCCTAGCACACTATAGTTTCCCTGATGAATTACATGACTTAGTGGCTTGGAACGTCGTAAAACATGAATCAACATAGAAGCTAGTAACTATCCTGTTGCAATTTTCCAACGTGTTTGGTACAAATCATATGATTCGTCTTTGAAATATTCAGATTTCAAATGTATACTTCAACTTGTTTTATTACTGTATCTATTACATGTTTTCGATTTTTGCCTTTATATGATATGATCATTAAGTTTTGTGTGATGTATTTTTTAGGTTCCCTACAGTGTACTAATATTAGTTTTGTGTTGTAAAATAAACGTTACATTTATTCTTAAATCTGTTTATCTACAATCGATAAGCGAACGGCAAATTAGACTTTAGAAATTAATAACAGATAAGATGAAAAGATAGAAAAAAAACTAAAATCAAATATTTATAAAAATCTATGGTGAAAGATGCTGCTCAATAAAAGTAGAAAGTACTACTGGTACAGGTGTGAGATATATATATCATGAATTATTAGGTAGCGTATGAACACTGTGGAGACAAAAAGAAAACTATCGACCAATCTGTAGCTGGTTTAAGAATTAAGATGTTAATCCAGACGATACAAAGTAGACTGTAATGTGTTTTGAGACCGATCCCACTGCATTTAACAGGTGTAATAACAGCATTAAGGTAAGAATATATTATATTTAAGAGAACAATAAATACTATCATTGAAAAAGTCTATAAAAACATGGGCATAATTAAAAAATGTATTTCTTTCAGAAAAAAGTAAAAAAGAATCAATGAACGGTTTTACTCAATTTACTCTACACCTTGAAAACACCCTTTATATGAATATGTGGTCCTACTTATACATCCAACCTCTTAAATTTATATGGTTGGTGAAAATGCAAATGCTTGCCTCATCACAATTAAGAACACTATGTGGCCGTATACAGATGTTATTTCATGAGTTCTTTGATAAAGAGTATAGTTCTCAGTGGGATAAAAACTAGACAATACGAAAATTATTACGGCCTAATGATTGATCAATGTAAACATCTCAATCCCGAAGATCGGTCATCGTCTGGATGATTCAACAATGTTTTTGGTTTTAGGGATGCGTGACACGTGTTTAAATTACCGAGGATACCAGTTTCTTTAAGATCTTAAGCGCTTTTTCTTGATGAGTATGAACTAGCACAGAAAGTAGCATCTGGTAGATCGTATTTAACAATATAGCATCAAATCGCTCTGCAGATATTAGGACTTATCTTTTATTTCCACCTAATATCCTCGATAAAAGCACAACTGAATAGTACTGTAGTACAATCATGCGCAAGTAATCATTAACTTTAAGACAAAGATAAAGTTTTATGGTTGAAATTTGTGTAGAAAATATAGACAAAAGCCAGAATTTTCCCACACAATTCTGTCCTTTTTCGTGCGATCCTGATCATTTATTATAACAACGAAATAGTATTGTATGTAATCGGTGCAGACTAAAAATCCGACCAACTAACTTATCCACCTTGTCTAAATCTTCTCATTATGAATTTTCTCAACCCTAAACTACCTCAAATCAAAATAGTCAGTGTAACAAAAATGTAAGACGCATCAAACGACTGAAAAGGCTAACGGAACTCTACGCGTTAAAACAGATCCTGTTGAAAGTATGAACTGAAGCCTATGTATATCACTAGTAATTTCTAAGTTAACAAGGAACTGAATGTCAACCAAGGACACATTGAAACGCATTTTTAGCACCACAAGCAGAAATATTATAAACAACAATAATTTCTGGGTAGTCTGAGACTTAAAAAGTGACAATTTTAAAATATTCTACAGACGCAAGTCATATATGGTGACATTGTGAAAACAGAAGCCGTGACGTATCTACGCTTTAAAACTGCAAGAAAAAGTTAATTCTACAGGTAGGACGCCATTAGAACCTAAAAAGCACTTTGATTTGAGGCGTATCAAGTTCAATTTCCACCAAATATCTAATATTTTAGAATCCAGTGATTTCAATTAGTTACTCCCTACTTCTGAACTAATTACTGTAGCTTTATACATATATATAAAATTTACTAACAACGCACTGATAATGTTTTTACTACTATGGAGTAAGTAGCAATTATTGTTACTAAAAAAATACTGGTAGACAAAAATAAAGGTGTGAATACTTACCATTATTGTTTAAAACTGGTTTTCGAGAAGAAGAAGAAGAATGTAATTTCATACCTCTAGCACTTTCCAAAAGGTTTAAGCGACGTAGACAATCAGCCAAAGAGCTTCTTAGACAAGCTAGTTCATTGGCTTGTTCAGCACTCCGTTTTTCCAAATCTATAACACGGTCCTGGAGACCAGCATTCTCCAAGTTCATTAATTCAACTAAATGTTTTTTAAATTAACAACAGAACTACGAATAAAAACGATAAGAACATCTCAAACATATGAAAAGCTTGTTAAAAATCAGAAGAGATTCTGCAAGTCGCATAGCTTTAACGTAACAAAAAAAATAACAACCAGTATATCACAGAAATTACAGTAGTTCATACCCTAATATACAAGATTCCTGGAAAGCTTTATGCGTGAATAACATGTAGCCTATTTTCAACTCTTATTTCGTGTAAAACTAGGCTCTTTCCATTTCAGTTAATACCTACAGGAGTACAAAAGACGAAAAATTGATGGATAGATATCTGATTGTGGAGAAGTGACTCAGTGGTTAAGGTGTCCAACTTTCAATCACTAGGTCACAGACTGAAACTCAACCCATCTACTCCGATCTGAGAGACCGCGTAGTATCCCTAACCCTCACACGTTGCTCAAAGCTACTTTTACGTATCTGCATTTCGTTAATCTTGTTTGGCACACACATATTTAGTGTCCATATATAGCAGATTTTGCGTTTTAATAAAAATTCATCAGCATGATCAAGAGAGACGACGTGCATATATATGTACTTAGGTCCTGCATAAGTTAAAAAAAAAGTTTACTTATGCCAGTATTTCTGCGACTGGCAAAAAATTAGTTAACTAAGTAATGCAATTCAAACGTTCCTATTGTTATTTCCGGCAAGGATATATTTTGTGTTTACACATAACACTAGAAAATAATGGTAGTAGTAATCAGCATCCTGTCGGCTAATTGTTAACTCGCTTGCTCTAACAAAAGCATAACTTAGCTACAAGAAGTGAAACCGTGTGGACAAAGCTTATAAGATCAGCATCACACTGAGGATATACGCACTATATTGTTCGAACAAATCTTACCTCAGTGCTGCTAAGCTAATGAACGTGATTACTTAATACAAGTTTGTCGCCAACATAGTGGATATATCATCTACGTACGTATCTATATTGTCTTCGGATTAGTTTAGTGTGTGAAACATTTAACTACAACAGTGTATCTAGGACAAGAAACAATATGGTTTGTGAACAATGCGAGGAAAACTAGTTTTTTTTTAGAGAAGTGAACTTCACTGAGGAAATTCGAATACATTTTTAAGAACCTACAACTGTTGAAAGGAATGCTGGAGTGATACAGAGTCTTTCATAGGCTCAGAGAAATCGGTATTTAAATTTCCGACTTCATTTAATTTTTCGTGGAATTTTACATGATCCTTAATAATTATACAATAAACCGCCGAAAACTGGTTTTTTCGGTTAAAAAGCTACACAAACACCAATTTATGCTACACTTAATTTATTTTAACTGAGAGGAAACACATGTTTACGCTCTGACGGCATAATAAATGAGAATAATTACACTAACCATGCATCTTTCAGACGTTCTGATGTAGTTAAATCAGTTGCAAGGTCGTAGGTTATCGTCCTTAGTACTCTAAAACGATTGAAATGACAGTTATTACTTATATAATAAAGACAGGTTTTATGATCTGGTACGAGAAGCAGTAATAGATTTTTCGTACATATAGTATTATCTGTATATCGCAGTTCAATATACAAAGATTTTTTGTGACGAATGACTTTTTTATATGATCACTTCTGCTAGTTTCGTTACGGTTTCAGGTCAATAATGACGCTCGGAGAGCCGATTGTATTTGATTGACTCCAATATTTTAGGTCATTTCAGTAGTTATTTTTTGGTCTGTGTATCTTGTAATCTGAGTGGGTAGGTTTGCTTCAGAGTAGTAGGGTTTCTGAAACCACAAATTATTAAATCATCAGGGAAAAATTGGTCGACCATAGTTGAAAGGGTAGCAAAATAAAATGTTTTAACTTGAATAAGCTAACATACGACGATGATCAGGAGAAATTAGTAACTCAAACAATAGGAAAATTCAGAGGTGTAGTAGTAATGAGTAACTGAAGATAACAGATAATCTGAGTCTTGAACCAGATAAAGCTCAACCTAGTAGAAAGTGTCAATGCATGAGTTAGTATATGATTGCATCAGGTCTTTCCTAAGGCTATCCACTGAAGAGTTGCTATCACTTACTTGGTACGCATCACAGATGAGCACAACTCCTAATGAGAAACATGTGATCATGGCTAGGTTTCTCATTTTGAAACGCAATTTTTCAAAGACTTCGTCTGGGGTAACTGTATTAAGTTTATATATTAAGCAACAGCATAACAGTTTGGTTTGAGTATGACAGCTCATATGCGAACGCATTTCATTGTACTACTGGTATCACATTGAACCTCCGCTGGAACTATCAGCATGCTCACCCTGTAAACAATCTCCAAAAATAAGTGGATTATACTTAAGTGTGTTTTCGCCAGATACACGAAATCACCCACCACGATTCCCGTATCCATAAGGAATTCTATGCTTTCCACATCATCTCCAAGTTTCTCTTGACGTTTTCCTAAAGTTTGGAATAAAGCAATACCGCTACGATCGCCATGGTCTGACAACCTTGCTCGGAATTACTGGCATTAGTATGATGATGATGATGCCGGCCTAAGACGTTAAAACGTCAACTCCAAAATATACGCATTTGCTTGCTAATCACGAGTCCGAATATGTCTATGCGATGCACTAAGCAATATTTTAATTTGATTTTCAAATCTTCATGTGTTACTTGATTTAGCAGTTCTAGGCAGATATATTTTACGCTACCGTTTATCCATAAATAGTAAACTCTCACCCCTTCTAGTTTCAAAATTCTTTTCAGTAGAAATAAAAGCATGACTTAAAAAGATTCCACACAAACATGTGATATTCGCTAAACAACCCACTTCTCAAAGGAGAAAAAAGACAAAAGCTATTTCAATGCGCTATTAACATCCTGGCAGTCTGCTTCCCATACTCACTCCAACGGGTTCTTTGGTTTGTCTGTTTTCCCCTTTCATCAGGATTCCAGTTTAGCCCTCGCCTTATAGTGAGGCCTGACAATTTTCGTTTATTTCTCCCTAATCACATTTGGAAACTCTTCCTTGTTTACTCTCCAGATAGAACCTATTGTCTTTTCTCTGTCATGACAGGCCGTCTGGAACACCTTGCCTAGACGGACTTAATATTGTGACCATCATGTAAAATAATTTTTGGTAGATTTGCAATAAACGAGCGAAACTTGCCTATTCGAATCTTCGGATCAAGGTTTCGCCGTTATTTAGTTTCAAATTAATTATTTACAAAATACTAGCACCTCGATTTAACCATAGTCGCAAATTATATGACATCCTTGCATTCTGTCCTCTAATGAGTTTTCTATGGTTTGTAAACCTTATAGTGACTGAATTATTATATATTCAGCATTTGCACCATCCGAATACGTTGGTAATATTCTATTTGATACTTTAGGTGCATCTCACAATTTTCTTTTTGTGGCTAATGAAGAATTGAATTTCACTCCCATAATGAATTTCAAGGCTGACCTTTCAGTATGCTTCAGAGTATCCTGATTCCCTTGATGGTGAAAAAAGAAACGGCATACCCATGCTCCATGTAGACTGTAATTAAAATTTGAAATTGGGCCGAAAATTTGTCGATTGGATCTATCAAAAATAGGCCTCATGTGACAAGTGTAAGGTTGGCTCTCAAGGGATTTAAATCACTGGTAGCATAAGAGTTTAGATTCTATGGAACCAAGACAACATTTTTATCGATCTAGAATTTTCAGTGGCTCTTTAGTTAGACTTCATTTAGGTAGGACGATCAGTTATATCGAATTATGCATGCCGCCAACCGTCGTTTACTTTTATCGACTTAATTCATGTTAAAGAATAGCGGAGTAAAGCAAGCCAAATACGGTAACGAATTTTGAATACGTATGTTTCATACACTCATTGATCCAGACAAACAGTCAGGGAAAATAGGTGAGGGAATCCAAGAGAATCGAAACGATGTGACGCCCAGTGGAGAAAACGAATGAATCAATTGGACTTAATCAAATATGACTCAGCATTTATAGTCAGGGAAAAACAAGTTCTAGACACGCAACGAATAGAGTAAGCAATGCACATACATACGATCATATGAAAAATCAGTCTTAACTAGTCGACAATCAACATGGTCAACATATGGCTTGGGAAGAATGAATAAATTGGTTTATCTAAAAGCTAGACTAACCCATGCAGGCTTGGCATAGTATCAAGCAATACACGGTGAGCCGCTCATGTTTGTAGCCTATAGTATGGTGTGGATAGAAGGCTTCACACTTTGAAGATTTGAAGTCCAGCTTACCATTAAAAGCAAGAGACGTTCTCCTAATGTTTTACTTCGTCAATTTGATAGCTAAACCCTCGATAGAGTTTTAAGTCAGCAGCAAAATTTATATTTCAGGAGATAACTGGTGAGGTATGTTATTTATGTGAAGCAAAAACGAACGTGTATTCGAGAGTAAAACTCTAGCATACCCAACAGGGAATCTCGTTACCCGACGCAACCAAAAATCTCTCGTTTTAGAGGTTTATTATTTAAACATGACCTAAGCCAGTCTATCACTAATGAGTGAATACCTATTTGTCATAACTTACTGGTAAGACATGCATGATTAATCTCACGGCAGAACTCTGAGAAATTAAGACCTATTATGTCTCCCCTACCTTTTCTATGGAGGATAATGGTCTGTCTACTCGCCTTAATTAACAGGCTTATGATCCAGAAGTATCGGGTAGTTGTTTATGACATCATAGATCAGACAGACCCGGCTTCCCACAGTAAACGTTATCACACCGTCATCGCCTTTAATTTTATCTTTAAAACTGGACTAAAATACCATGAAGGCGACAAGCCTTGGAATTTCAAACGGTAATATTTGCTAGCTTTGAGGTGCGATCTACAGCATGTGTGCTGAGGAGCCTTCCCTCAACTCGATAAGAAGGCTATCTAAGACTTCTTACTGCACATGATCTTACGTGCTGAAAACCTGTCTGTCCACGAACGGTCCCTAACAGTTACGAGTAACCTACGATTACAAGGGGTCACATTCTTTAATTATTAGGGATTTGAAAGTACCGCTACAGATATTCAGGGTTTCATAACACTTTTGTCCGTAAAACCTTTATGAGTGAAAGATACCAATTCAGTTAAAACAGAAATCAGGGATAAATAAGTTCGAAGGCATGCTTTGAAAGTTCTGGATATATTGAACAGCTTTTGGTTTAGGCTCGCTGGCAGTTAAAAGGGATGTGTATCCACTCATGATCTGATGCAGATGCGTGACCGAGCGCCTTCAGCTAAGGCGTGTCCTGTGAAACTAATGAGGTGAACGTCATTGGCAAAGACTTACCGATCTGTTCATTTTGTGGATTCATTTGTCTCAACAAACTATTTTGATGAAGAGTAAACATGAAAATTAGTGTAAATGTTTTTGTGATTGCATTTTACACGATGTTAGATTTCAAACCAGAAATGATACCTTCCTATGAAGTTCACAAGAGGAAGCCCAGCCGCTACTTCTGTTCGTTAGGCTGTAACTCGCTCGAGACGTTACATCATCGACCTAATGCTTCAATTATTAAATTATCTTAATTTCATGTTCTCGTTATTTCTGATTGTTGTAGATTACTTTCGTTATTAAATGAGTGCGAATACTGTGTGCTCATTAAGTCGCCGGCTTTGTTTTCTCTTATTATCTATTCTGAATAATCTTACTTAGGGTTCCAGCAATTTCCCGGCACACAAGGTACCTTTAGGCTAAGTTCAAGTCTACCAAAGACTGAACGTTACAAGGCTCTGTAGGAGATTATTCTAGAAGTCGATGCTCAAACAATCTGACGATTAAGTGAGTATTCCCGTTTAGGTTGTGATACAATGAGTAAGAATTACATCTGATCATGAGCACGAACGACCTTTTACAATTACACCCAGACCCTATAGCAGTGAATATTTCACTAATTTGTTCAGCAAATTTTGAGGTTTGAGTCTCGAACCTGACCTTCACTAAAAGCGGTCTGTTTTTGAGGCTTGTTACAATGGCCCTTTCCGTGAAACAGTATGTCTTGATCTTTGGGATGCTTTTTTCTGGGACTATTAACACAATTTCCAAAAAGGTTCAGCTTGACTGCATGTAAGTTTCTCAGGAGTACATTCAATAATTTCAACAGTGCTAGTGGATATTTCAATCATACTGCGAATAACACACGTTCACCTCATTATTTTAATAAACCATGGTTTCAGACCTTGCTCATGTTCTTTGGGGAGGCTTTTTGTATTATTGCCTTTCTGGTAATGAGGTGCAGAAAAAAAAGACGGAATACACTACATGGTTATAGTGCCAGTATCATAGAATCAAGAGGTCTAAACGTAGTAAGCACACCGTGAGTTGACCATGTAATGGCTGTTCATTTACAGTGTTTTCAACTGGATTTTTATATTGCCAACGTGTTGTGATCTATTGGGTTCAACATTAGCAGGTATTCAACTTGTAATTATTTTACTGTTAGGTATTGGCCTTTTGTATATCGATGCGTCTATCTGGCAAATGCTACGAGGATCACTTATTGTATTTGCTGGTATTCTTTCCGTATGTTTCGTTCTTGAAATTAATTTTATTTATTCTGGGTTCAGTGAGTTTTTGCTTTCGTTCAAGTTATTAGTGCATTTAAGCAACGATTGGTAAAGTTGCAACTTAGCGTAGTTACTAAATTTGATATTCTTATGGTTGCAACTGCTTTTTTGGTAGCTACTATGTATCAACCAAACGTTCCATTTCATCAACTGTTTTGTGTGAAAATCTGGTGTGTCATGTTTATGCCTTTACCAAAATCCCCTTTACTTATGTTTTATGATACCCCTCGTTATTACTACGCAACATATACGACTTCACAAGTAACAGTTTTAAACTATACAACTCATCATATATATGTGACTACTGAGTTGTATTTAAACTGTGTGACAGGCAAACATTGTTGTTTCATCTATACTTATGTCGTGGAATGTTCGTAATTATTATTTTATTTATACCTCCTGTTAATCAGGAATTCGTACTGAAATAATCTGCAAGTATATGCATACGAAATAAACACTCTGGTTAGTAAATTCTCTTATTTGTGGTCCTCAACGAAATACTAAACAAAGTACAACTTTAAATGCGAAATCCACTAATAATTGCAATAATTGAGTGACAAAATACTTTTCAACTTAAGCTCTATAACAATGTAGCTCATATAAGGTTTTCCTTAATTTCAGTGATGCACTTTCCTGTGATGTTAATCAACTAGACTTCAGTTAACATAAATCAGGCTCAGAATAAACTGTGTAAACTAGTTTATAAATATTTAATTCCAGTATTTTATAACTTCTACTAATAGCACTACACCTTAGTCAAATATTCCAAATGTTATTTTATTTTATTATTTATTATTTAAACACATAAATATTGGTACAAGGAAGCACCAGATAAATATGCGCCTCACAAATCTCATTTGATTTGTGTGAGGGCTGTGATACTGCTCAAGTGCCCAGACTGAAGCAGGTGGTTTTCTTAGGGGGCCACACCCGGAGCCTTTGACCTGAATGTCTGATCCATAAGGCAGTGGAGCATCGTGAGGAGATGCAGTCCCATGGTAGCCGGTGATTAACGGTTGATTCGTACGCCATCTGTTACCTCAGGATACTGGAGCCCATGTGCACCATTGGTTTGAAATCAAGGTTTTCCAACTTCCCTAGGTGGACCCTCCGTGTCCACCAACCCGGTTAAAGTGCCGGACATTCGCTTTTCGTCCTCTCACTTTCGTGAACAACACCCCCATCACGAGAAGGCAGTGAGTAGGACTTCCCTGGTAGAGGCTATATGTTCGCTGGCCATATGAGAGCATTTGGAGAGGGAGAGGTGACTCTCCCCACTCTCGGCCGTACCAGGGCATTTGGGGGCATTCGCTTCTCGGCTATCTGAGCTAAAATCATGTGTAGTATCTGTTCTTTGCAGTGTAATTTCTGCAATGGTCTCTAAACTGAGACCAATGAAATTACCTGTGTTTTTCACCTCCGGACGGGTGCTGTGAGCTTGCTCAACCCCGTCCACGGGTTGGCCTCGTATTGCATTCCAAATGTTAACAGAGGTTCAATTAATTTTGTTCAAGGCTGCTCCAAAAATAAAGATTACTTACTTTAGTAGCATTGATTGTGACATACTTGTTTGTAAATTGAGAATACTTCTCTTTGACGATGGTTGGATTTCAATAAGTTACTAGGTTCTAAGTCACTTGTTCAACAACTATCGAAAGATAAGTCTACTTCCGGTTACGTCCAAACCAATGGCTTTCGTCATACATCAAAGATTGTTCATGACCTGTAAAAGATTGACACACGAGGAGTAGACCGGTTTTCGCTCCGATCGACGATTTATTGGTGATATCCCAACCCTCTACCAAATGTTAGAACAACGCGATATTTATTGCAGGCTAAGAATGGTTGTGTTTCTTGATATCAGGATCACCTTGGACTCATTGGACAGGACTTTCCTGTGAGATTGTCTGTTGAGGAAGAGTGCTCTTGAGAAGTTTGTTGACATATTGAAGGGTCTGTATACAAACACCTGAGGTATATTAAGTGAGAGAATACAACCACCTCTTTCTATTTTTCCATTTAAGCAGTGGGGTTAATTAGTGTTGTCCTATCTCACCATTCCTCCTTAACCTTGCCATTGGTGACGTTCTGGAAATAACTCTGATGGAAGTGGGTAGTGGTGTGGATCTGTTACTTGAAGAAAGACTTTGTGACAGTGAGTATGCGGATGATATTTTCTTAGTGGTTGATGATACCCAAGCCATACAGTCTGCACTTAATCATTTGACAATCAGTGTTTGTAGGTAATGGCATGTGCTTTATGCCATTTAAGTGCAAAGTACTCTCACAAAATTGACAGCAGCGTATGCTTGGACTCACTATTGATAGTGAGCAGCTGGAAGTAGTGGAGACTCCTGTGTATTTGGGTAGTTGTGTGTGATGAGATCAATTCGTGTATAGTGAATGATAGTGTGGCTTATGCCAATCTGAGCCATCTTTGGTGCCTTCGTGATGTTAGTCTGGCTGTAAAAGGTCGAATATGCAAGTCATTGGTGAGAACAGTTTTGCTCTATGCATGTAAAACCCGACCTGTCCAAGTTGAAGATGTTAAGTTACTCTCTGTGTTTGACCATCGTTGTCCACATAGGGTTGGTGACATTGAGTGGGAATGCCATGTTGGTAATGCAGAGGTTCGGCGATGTGTGTTCGGGTACAGTAACCACAGTTCATTTAGTGATACTGTGCTGGGTTGTGAAGGAAAGCTGTGCTGTACTAGAGTTTGTCGGTCATTCATGACTCTCTGGTTGAGGTCCTAGATAAAGTGAAATACAGTGACTTAAGACGTTATCGGACGTGGCTCGGAATAGAAACCAGTGGTGGCCGTACTGTTATTTTCTTTTGCTTCTTCATATGAGTAGGAGGAACTCCTTTAGGTGAAAAGATTCTTTCTAGTTGTATTTTTGTTAATTGAACTGATTCCTCCGTTATTATTTTTGTTTATCATCCTCACTCACTAATTTTCACTTGCTTTCTTGTTTTTTCATACTTACCTTCTTTCCTCTCTATCTCTTTACATTTTAATTCTTATTGTATGTCTGTTGTATATTTTGGTGTCTCTTTGTACTTATATTCATGTGCTAAAATGAATAACCTATACACAAGTAGGACTTTGGTTTCTTTGGGTTAACATATTGTAATAAATTAACTTAAAAAGTATGAGTAGTAAATTTTCAATGATGCAACCACCCTGGTTGTCAAATGGGTATCACCATTATTGGTGTTTTTTACTAGTAAAATCTTATTACAGATAAAAAATGCACCTTCAGTTTCACCGACTTGTGTCTTTCACAGTGCAGGTTGTGTCTGACGTTCTATTAAATGATTAATATATGTTTGCTTATTATTTTAATAACTCTAAACATAACTAGTGAAAATATAGGCCTTGTACAGTTTACAAGTGCTTAATAGTTTATTCGGATAACTGTCTGTTTCTTGTGTAACCTATCAGTGAGCTATTTGAAACTGCAGTAAAATGTTCTGGAAAGATATTGTCCACTCGGTGAAGTTATAAACCTTTATCTACTGAATCGTGCTACTCGACCCGAACTACCACCTTTTGATATTATATTGATTGAAAAAAGCCTGAAAAAGGCTTAAATTAACTAAACCAAGAGATGGCAACAGTTTATAAACCATCTGAGCGTTAGTTTGGATTGTATGACGAACTGAAGATTTTCTGGTCAGAAAGTACTGATATAGGATAATAAATCGACTAACTAGGGTTAGATTTGGAGAAGATTGGCTTTAAACCTTAGGAACTCTGACATTTCATGATCACATACCGCTGAAAATAACAAATGAGTGTAAAATAAAGTCTAGACAGGCATTTTCATGACTGGATACTTAATGTTTTCAACGACCCGTCCATTTACATCCGTGCAAAAGGTGATTCTTTTACTTAAAATACGCCTACTATATAAAAGAAGTCACATTCGGTTGCTGAAGAGTCAAATTGAGTGCCAATTAGTTTGAAAGTCTAGAGTTTAATCTCACGATAACTCATTAGATCCTATTTCTGAGGATCTATCAAATAGGACAATATGTTATTTAGTTTTAGTTTCCAAGTGCATTGTCATAACCACTACATATACATTTACTCGGCCATCTCAGCTAATCTGTCTTTATTTACAGAGAAGCTAATTGTTAGCTCACTTGGACTTTAACAAGCAACTCTAAAGTTTGAACCCCGCATCATGTACTACAGTTTGGTCAACAGGTTAGTTCTTCTAACCTATAGACAAACAATATACCTTGAATTCGATCACAAATCTGTACTTAGTAAATAAGTTACATTTTCATTATTATTGTTAGGGGGAGAGAGATAGAGGTAGAATACAGTAATCATTGCGTATCCATAACAATATTTTTTAAAATTCCTATTTGTTTTTTCCCTGTTTCGAATTGTTGAAGACGTGAATTCTATGTCACACCTTACTACTTCCATTCCTTCAGGTTATATTTCTCAAACGGCGTTTGCGTTACTTTCAGTGGACCGGAATTTCGATCACTGTGTTTGGATTGGCTCTTGTTGGCTCAAAGTCTGTATTCAGTGGAAATTCAGTGAAAACAACCACTTTACAGTCAGTAATAGGTACATTACTTAATTTAGATGTTATAATTTTGTATATCTTTTATGTAACTAGAAATCATTTCAGTGTTTAATTCTAATAAGACATTCGATAAACATATGGACTGTTATGACGGGTCCGCATCAGTTAATGCTGTTTCAATAATTAATTTAATATATAACTGGATAACAAGTGATCACGTAAGTGACTAATTAATTTTTGCTTGGCAGTGAGTATACCAATAATAATAAGTCTTAAAAAAATTTCATTGACTCTCTAGTACTGTTCAGTGAGAAATTAGTTTATGGGTCATATATAAAAAACGTTGAAGTCAGTCGCATGCAACGTAGAACGTGGTTCATGTGTAAATCGATTTAATTTTCTGCACGACACCAGTACACTAATAAAATTACCGAGATAAATCTCAAAGTACTAGAAATCGTAATAATTTTAGTATTAGTAAAAATTAGATATGTAAAGAAATATAAGTATAGGAGACTTCATGATTTGGGATTTAAAGAAAGACAAAGTGAATGCACCCAAGCCATTTCATAAAATTCTGAGTAATGACAACCGAAATCTTTAACGACCCCAACCATATAGTATACACTTAATTCTATGACTCAGTCCAATTAGCAGTGATCCCATGGACTGATGCCACATTTAGGTTTGACACACGTAACACAATTCACAACCACCTCAATTGATGAATATTCACCCTCATCGATCGACTTGCCATTCTTACATAGTACCCTATGCCTAACCTTAACAGTGATCACTCAGTGGTCCCAGTATACACGAGCACTGTCTTGAAGATACCCATAACCGCACACTAGTACTAGTGACTCGAGAACACCTATTTTTAGATGGCTATATTTCACACCCATAAAGCGAACTGCTGCTCAGCAAACTCGTACTTTGGTTATTAGACAAATATTTCGCCTACACCGAAAACCCAACTATCATCTACAAAATAAGTTGCTCCAACTGTGAAAAACACTACATCGGACAAAATTGACCCTCCCTTCATCTTCGCCTGCACGAACATCAATTAGCGGTTAAACGCCATGACATGTCCTCACTTATGTCAATGCATGTGGACAACTTTGGATGCAAATTAGACTGGAAAAATATTGAGATCTTCGATAGAGGGAATACTAAAAGCACTAGGTAATTTTTAGAAGCTTGGCATTCGGATCAATCAGCAATCAACAAACACATTGAAATCGATCCAATCTATCAACCAATCAGAAAAATTGTGGACAAATATAGGAAAGAGAATCAAATCAATGGGAGATACAATCAAAATAAGGAAGTAGACAATGACAAGTTAAAGGTCAACACTAACCGATCAAAATCGAGGTCGACAGGACAAGCTGTAAGTCACATGTGGAGAAATTCGAACACCTCACTTCTACCTGAAGTTTGTGATGGTGTTGTTCAGAAGAACACTGAAAGCTCTATGACCAAACCATCTAGCTCAGAGAATAAAACTCCAACTAAACCAAAAGTGATGTAAGTTGGCAAAAGCCAACCGAACTTTCTGAATTCATACCGTGATTTGATCCAACACCAACCCATCAAGGGTGATCAGACTTACAAGATAAAGGAAGTGGTCGGCGCGCGCAACTTTTTCATTTTCCATCATTCGTTTGGGCGTTGACCCAGACTAGTTCTGAAGCAACAATTTACATCTAGAGAGACAGGATCGCATCCCAAACGTGTTTGTATTATTGCTCAAAGCAATCAGAAGACTGTGTTTTGTCCGAGTCTTCGCGAGATAGAACTATTTTTATCTGTGTAACCTAATTCAGCAAGTGAACCTCTCGGTAGTAGATCAATTCTTGAAAAGTCAGACTATAAGAGCATTACCTCTAAAAGAATGTTTATGACAGAGTTAGATAAAGATGAAGGAAGTGGACAACCTTTAAAAAACTCACTTGAGGTTGAGAGTTTTGATAACAGTTTTCTATAGACACTAACTCGATCAGTAGTGTTCGAGTAGAAAGCCTGTACATGGTTCACGTAATTCTTTGCTACTCCTTTTAATGACAAACATCGCTATAAAACCTCTCGATCAGCAAAGTCAAATACTGCCCCAAGTTCGAAAAATACAACTATGATTAGACGTCAAGAGGTATATCTCTATTCCGGAACTTAACGAGTGGCGAATATTTGATCCATAAATCCACTCTCAAGTTAGGAACCAGCCTGGTTTTTTCTTCGCTAGTCCTGATTAGGCGTTGGATGTTTACTGAGACTAATATTTTAGATATTGTTTTGATCAAACTGATTCCTTCATGGTTGTTCCGATAAGATTCTTATCCTTTCTTGTGAAATGGGGCGATCAACAATCGAAACCTGCAAGATGGAATTATGTTATGCTCCCAAGCTCCAGCTACTATCTCAGTCCGTTTAGCAGCTAAAACTGGACCTCTATCTTCAAACATCTTCGGCGTTAATCTATCATAGTCTACTGCTCTCCTCCGCCTGAGGTTACCTATGGCCTTTTCAACTTCATTAATATTTGATGGGTTTGTGTCCATAAATTATCTTCATATGACATGAATCAATACTATTGAACGCACTGAAAGTTAATGAATGTATGAATTTAAAAGTTGATTCCCTTCTAAATGTGTTTGAAGAGTTAACATCCGCGATACCTGGAGAGCTTGTTCTGGTTCTCAATATAGTTCTATGTCTACGCTACCTAGGTCATGAGAAGTTGTAGTCAAGGCCATAAATACACAGGGTGAATCTCCGGTTTTCTGTATTGACCAGATGATGTCTAGTGAATAACTGTCCTTGAACTTTGTATGTCTGTTTACAAGACGTCGTAAATCGATAGGATAAGATTCTAGAGTCTTAAATAAGGAAGCCTGGTGTCGTATTTGGTTCGAACATTGATAAGTCCGACATGTAATTTAGAGGGTTGCTGCAGAAGACCAGGAATAAAATCCCGTGAACTCGGATAGTTACCATTAGTGACGCATGGCGATAAAGTCAATAGGAAGAGTAATTCGTCAGGACAGAAATATTGAGGTGATAGAGGAATCCGACAGTGAACAAGAGGACCCTGGATACCGTTAGACGTATAAGGACGATCGTCACTTTCCGGATGTCCGCATCGTGGATGGATTCTTCTTCTTGAGGGACTTGTAATGAAAACTTAATTATTAGTGGTCTTATAGATCTATGAGGATGGCTCCAGAGCTCAAGGGACATCTGTCTAATGCTTGTCACGTACGGCTTTTTTGTAAAAGTTTTTCATGTGTTAGTTTCGTACTCCAGAGGGCCTTGTCGCCCAAGCCGGAAATTCATAAAGTAAGGTGAGGTGTGACATTTATAGGGTTGACATTTTCTCATCCCTTTCGTAATAAGAAGACACTATCGTTGCAAATGCTGGTTATTTTAGGGGAACGGCTTAATTCTGTCAGACTCCTGTACAGTACAATTTCTCCCATGTATCGTGAAGTAAAGACCATTGACTAACTGACAAATGAAATATTTGTGTTCTTTTTTACTGTCCAAAAATGTCATTCAATGGGATACCCATAACACTATAAAATAACTACTGATTTCTGTTTGTTTATACAAATATTAAAAAGTCATAATTGTCTCGTTCAGTTGTCATAGAAACATTAAAAATGATGAATACAAATCTCATGTTTTGTAGTGTCTCAGAGGTGGTGTCGATATCATATCCATTGACTTTAATTTCTCACTGTGAACATGGAGTTTCAATTAACTCGAAAACGACCAGTTTGTAGGATTTATTGTTGTTATTTTTCAATTATAATTTATCATAGTTGAAAGCGTTAGTCAATTGAAGCTAGACCACAATGGAAAACCTGGAAACACTGGACGGCCGTTGAAGTTAGACATCAACACCATTGGATGCTGGCTCAGTGGTCTATCGGTTAAGTGCTCTGGCGCGAGACCGGTAGGTCCTGGGTTCGAACCTCGCGAGTGCGGGATCGTGTATGCGCACTGCTGAGGAGTCCCACAATAGGACGAAACGGCCGTCCAATACTTCGAGGTTTTCCATGGTGGTCTAACTTCAATTGATTCACGCTTTCAACTATGAAAATACGAAATCTCCACAAAACCCCTTCTGATAATAATTATAATTTATACAAGTTTAGCAAAGTTATTCTCTATATAAACCAATTTCTTTTTTATTTAAAAATAGGATTGATACTAGTATTAGCCGGTGCGTTCACTTCTGCTACACAAATGATAATAGAAGAGGTTTTTCTGAAAAAACGTGGCTTCCATCCTTTACAAGCTGTTGGTATGGAAGGGATCTTTGGATGCATTTTAATGTGTGGCGTAAGTTGATTTCTGCTTGTGTCAGATTTTTAGTTCCCCTGTCTGACTGATGATATATATATATATATATATATATATATAACGGTACCTGGCTATGTTCTCGTATCGTGTTTAAAGCAGGCGCTGGCTACAGCTTATGTAGCGATCGAACGCTTATGCTTACCCTGTACTGATACGGAGAAAAGATTCTTGTCTGTGAGTGGTAGTCATAGTTTTGCTTTATAGAGCTCTTCAGTTGCTGTAAACAACCGACTGTGAAGGAGATCAAAAGTTTGCCTAACTTTTAGTTCTAGATTTATGTAAAGCCATTTCTGTATAACGGAATTCTTCGAGTCTTTGTTCCGATTTTTCTTTACTAATCTGCTTGAATTGTCGTATTCTGGGAAAATCAATTTCTTCCTCAGCTGATGCAGCAATTCATATCCTACGTATTCAATAACAAAGAATCAGTTGGATTTCTGTGTCCACTTAATGGAACTCAGTAATAGAGGTTGGTTAACCGACTATTCAATGTTTGATTTCTATAAATTATCGTTTTCAGGAATCCATCACTCTTTGTCAGAAACACTTGGAAAATCCAGATAGAATAACCTCTTTCGTTTTCTAATGTGAAATCTAAGTAATGATGGGAAATATTAAAATATAGAATTTTAATTAAGTTAACATTCTTGCCAAAAATGACTAAAATATCATCCATATAAATCATTATTTATCCTCAGAGATCGGAATTCTTCACTAAATCATATTATTTCTTCAAATTTGTATAAGTAAATTGTTTTAAACTGTTACGGAGTAATTGCTCGAAGATTAAGAGATTTGATATCCGGTCAATAGATCTCAAGTTCAAACCACACGTAAGTTACTAGTATTTGACCACAGATGCCTTAGAAATATTGCTCGCATCTGCTGGGATTGGCGGGTAAGTAATAGTGAGGTTATACGCAGGGTATTAGGGAATGATGGTAAATCAGTTGATGAGACTGTGAAACTTCGTCAACTGAGAAGGTTGGTCCACGTGTTACATATGCCTGAACACCGATTACTACGACGCGCTATGCTGACTAGTATTGGCAATGGTTGGAAGAGAGTTAGGGACGGCCAAACCAAAACGTGGCATCAGAGCTTGAAGTCACTAACTTCTAGTCTGAGCCATGTTGGCAGATGCAGACTACTTGGTTGGGGTCCACGCGACCATCGTAACCAATGGTTGGAGACTGTGTGACATGGCTCAAAATCGATCAAAATGGCGTAAGTGTATACACTCTTTATCTTCCCTTAAACCTTGATATTAAAATTGCTTCATAACGTTTTTCCTTCCTATACTATATCCTTATATACAACCTTTCTTTTATATACTACCACTGCTAAATTAAGTGCTTCTATGAATCCGGTGTTGATCTTGTTGTACTAACGAGGTATGGCAACTTGGACCGATGGATATATGTGCCTGGTCCTACGTTGTAGCTGACTGACTGACTGACTCAAACCCCATTCCACCTACTTCAGTGTATGCAACCGGGAAGAGTATCACTAGTCCTTATACACCATGTGTAGTTCAAAGTCAGTTACACCAATCTGTATCTATCTGGCAAATGAGTTAATAATATATAAATGATATCCTTTGTTTCTCTCTTAATATATTATATTGTATAATATTTTAAAGTATGGTTGATAACTTGAACTAATTAACAAAAGGGGGTTTCGTAGAGATTTTAATAATTTCATATAGTGGTCTATCGGTTAAGTTCTCGGGCGCGAGACTGATTGGTTCTGGGTTCAAATCTCGCGAAACGGGATTGTGGATGCGCACTGTTGAGGAGTCCCACAATGGGACGAAACGGCCTTGAAGCAGTACTTCCAGATTTTCCATGGTGGTCTAGCTTTAATTGACTCATGATCTCAACTATATAAAATAAACTAATTAAGTTAATTATACAGAATTGTAACTATTTTACCACGTTAGACTTTGTATTTTATGTTACAACTTATTAGTGATTATGTAAACATAACCATTATGAATATATCTATATACATCTTGTATCATTTATTTATTACTTAGATTGTGCTACCAGCTGTTCATTTTATTCCTGGCAATGATTTAAATGGTTCATATGAAAATGTTATTGATGCAATTTATCAAATTGGAAATAATTATATTCTATTAGGCAATTGTATTATATATGTATTTTCTATTGCAATATTTAACTATTGTGGTCTATCAATTGCTCGAAGTCTTAGTTGTAAGTTTGATCAAAAAATGAAGTTTCTAATCAGATTTAATTGGTGAGACCATATTCTATGAATGACCTTTGAACAAGTGTTGAATAACGTTAAGAAATTTCAGCGAGTCAGAAATCAGTCGATATAGTGTAAGAATATGTTAAACAAAACTAAAAAGTTAGAGCGGATACATTTAATTAAAATGGTTTAAGAACCTTTCAAGATTAGAAAGAGGCTTTGCAGTTCTGAAACTCACCCATGTGACTCCATAATAGTTGACCTCTTGAGCCATGATAAGGTCGCTGAAATTCTTTTAGCCTTGACCACATCACGTCTATATTATCGGTGTGTACTCCTTTGGTAGGGTCTACAAAATGTCGCTTGTGAACGATGATACGACTCACTTAACCGAGTTTAGATAAGCATCGATATGCTCTCTAGTGATTCGTGTATACTGTAGTATCCGGCTGCTCATACTCCTGTATAATTGGTATTATCATTTTAGCTTGTTGGTTTCTACCGCGCTGAAAGTGTTCCTTTTGAGATGATCTATCATATACCAAGGACATGCTAAGTATATTTAAGGAAGTGCTACTTACCCAGTCTTCTTTAACACTTCTTCCTCTATTGAATTTATAACGACCGTTTCCTCGATTTCTACAATTTTCACGATTCCTCCAAATGACTGATGCAAGCTCGCCATTTTCATTGCACATATTTCGAAAGTACTTGTACCATTGAACTACGGAGGCTTTAGTAACATCTGCTAACGTTGCAACCAGTGTTATTGGTGCTTTTATCATGCAGTTTGTAAGAATTATCATAATGTTTTAGTGTCGATCGAGATCGAGCGAAAAAAGTACTCATTCTAGCAAGCCTTTTTATCTCTAGCATATATTACATCGAAACACAACACTGTCACAATAGTCTGCACAATGTCCAATAGTCATTTGAACACTGAAATCACAAATAAAGTATCTGCTCAGTAATTCCATCTGTTGTATCCGCTTAACTGTAACGTCCTTCTTGAAATCGGCTGTAAACTAGACGTACGTGAGCATTGTGTATTGAAATAGGCACGGTGACCTTGAACCACTCACTCGCTTCTGATTGGCTGTAAAAACTCGCTGAATATACTTCACCTTAACTGATACAGGGGATACAATTGTCTCACTAAACGAAGTCATATGGAATCTGATTAGAGTGGGAATTGATGGCTCACGCCTATCTACTCTACACGATACTTTTTAATACTAAATTCTTATAGATACTCATGAATTTTCATTAATATTTTAGCTATCCACCGAACATTGATAGATTCTTTACGTACTGCACTGGTATGGATTTGCAGTTTAATTTTATACTATGGGATCGGTCCGCCATATGGAGAACCATTCAACATTGGATGGGGTCTTATTGAAAGTTAGTGATACTTGAATTTTCCTTCTTTGCCTGTATACTAATCATAGTACATAGTACATAGTAATAAATGAATTATTCTTTCTACAACAGTCATTAGCCATATATTGAGTTAGAAACATTACATAACTGTTATGAAGTTAAAATATCTTGTCATTTTTGTTATGAATGAGGTGATTTGCATTCACTTACTATTGTTTGTTTGAATCTTCCCATTGATGTTTAGGACTGCAACTGGTCAGTCTCTTATTGGCATATGTACATACTGTTCGTATTGCCTCGATATTATATTGCCTTAATGCACAAATATGGCGTTTGAAGCGAAAAGTAGTGGGTTCGAGTCCCAGAGTGAACATCAACTCTGAGATGCAGGTGCATCCAGTTGACGAGTCCCAAATCGGACGAAGTGTCGCGCGTCCTGGATTCCACTGCTAGCCACTATCCATCTTTGCTTATAATGAGGTGATTTGCAGTTTTAAAAAACTGCGATTCAATAAAGGTAGACATGTAAGCGACTGGAGAAAAATATACTGCAACTATACTGACGAAAATTTAATGTGCTTTCAAAACACTTAGGTTCGAGATAAGGACTTCTGAGTTTTGATACAATATTCATGTATCTTTTAATGAGTAATTTCAAAAGGTATACCATTGAAGAAAATGCATATGATTTTGAAGAATCAGGAATATAATAGAGAAATAAAATGTTAACATGTAATGGGCAAGTATTTTCATTAACCCTATATCCTCCCACAGTTTTTTTTTGAGTAAAAGATTAGAAAGCTTTGAATTGAACACTGAAAAATCACGAAATCCAAAAATCCTCCATCTTTATTTCGGTAATCAAAAAGTATCTACACAATAATTAAAGGTATACAGAATCCAAAAATGAATAAGGTAACAAACCCATAATGAATTATCATTTGTGTACTTACTTATGCCTGTTAACCCTTGTGGGAGGAGCATAGGCTGCTCCTCAACATTCTTCATCGAACTCTTTCCTGTGAAATCTTTTCCAGTTGCTAATCATTCTTTTGATGTCTGCCTCCAATTTTCGACGCAATTTAACCTGTACCTCTCCTAGGATTACTTCTGGTCCCAAGTCCGGGTAAAGGAGGAAGGTTGGGTATAGAGTCAGCAACTCTACCGGCTACCATGAGACAATATTTCCTGTTGTCACTCCACTACTTTATAAAGTAGGTATCTATATCAAACTTTCGGAGAGTGACTTCTTAAAAAGAACATCGATCTGGGCAGCCAATCAACATCTCTATCCATACACAAACATTATAATGACTTCTATTAGTGCCAATATTCTCGATAATTAGCTGTCATACATATAAAATATGTCTCCATTTCGTAAACCTGTACTTGCATAATAGAATACAAGTTTTATACTTGTCATTAATTTTTGTAAAATTATTTTTTTAAAATTTTTAGTCGATGGTTTTGCCTTACTCATTATTGGTACATTAATTCATAATCGTGTATTAGATATAACTTTATTACCATGTTGTCCAAATTCTATGGATTCAATAATAATTAGAGAAGAGGATATACAAGATAGAAGTGAATTCTCTGAACCATATTCACTTGATCATACAGATACTTTTGATTCTAGTGATTATGATGATGATGATGATGATAATGATGACAATAATGATCATAATGATAATAGATTTAGCGGGATATTCAGTCATTCTAATTGTCCATCATCTATTGATCAAGAACATGAACAGTTATTGAAGAAGACATCTATTGTTCATACAAAATCATGGAATAATTACTCATCTATTAATTAGATAGTAATAATCATAATGAGGATAATTGCAATGATTACTTCCTAATTGATTCATAATTATTATCAATATAAGATATATATATATATATATACAATCTTTTATATGTACAAATACATGATGGAATATATCTGTATTACTTTTAATCTTGTTCTTTCCTATTTTAATATAAACCATGGTGACTATAGAAATGATGATGATCATAATGATACATTTCAATTGTATTCTCATTTAACCGGTTTTCTTGTTTTAAATAAATAAATTATATATTTGTAATATCCCAATGAGTAGAAAAATTAGATTTTCTGATGTTTCGTCACTCTGTGTAAGCCACTTCTTCAGAGAATAAATAACCTAGATCAAAATTAGTCCAAGTTTAAGTAGTACAACGGAACAACGCACGAATATTAGGTGATCAATCCTAATATTCGTGCGTTGTTCCGTTGTACTACTTAAACTTGGACTAATTTTGATCTAGGTTATTTATTCTCTGAAGAAGTGGCTTACACTGAGTGACGAAACATCAGAAAATCTAATTTTTCTACTCATTGGGATATTACAAATATATTTTTATTTATTTATAACAATCTACCCAATGCTCAATTTATTTAAAATTATCAAATCAGAGCTTGGTTTTCTTGTTTGTTTGTTTTCTTATTATACTTTACTTACTTACTTACGCCTGTTACTCCCAATGGAGTATAGGCTACCGACCAGCATTCTCTAATTCATTAATGTACATTTTCCCCCTTTTATCTTTAATATTGATAAAATGATTTACAAAACTTAATGTTAATGTGTATTTTTTTCTTTTTTTTTAAATTTCAAGGAAAACTTGTTTTTATGTTACTTTTTTATTTTTAATCATTCCCAATGATTATGTAATCATTTAGACACTTACTTACTTTCATTCATTGAAACTATATGGAAACATTATTATTACTATTATTGTATCGGATATTATCACCATGATCATTGTAATTAATGTGATCTTGAATTCTATTCGGGATTTTTGTTAAATATTATCATTGAAAATTTTTTTTAAAAGAGCAAATTTTAAGCCAAGAAATATTTCTTTTCAATGAGTTCTTCATCAAGGCTCTTAGTTACTTATGCCTGTTACCCCTCATGGAGGAGCATAGGTCACTTGCCAGCATTCTCATTTGATTTGTGTGAGGGTTGTGATACTGCCCAAGTGAACAAAGTGAAGCAGGTGGTTTCCGTAGGAGGCCACATCCGGAGCCTTTGACCTAAAGGTCTAATCCACAAGGTAGTGCAGTGGAGCATCGTGAGGAGATGCAGTTCCATGATAACCGGTGATCAACGATTGATTCATACGCCGTTTGTTCCTTCAGGATACTGGAGTCCATGTTCACTATTAATTTGGAATCAGGGTTTTCTAACTTTCGTTGGTGAACCCTCCTTGTTCACCACCGACCCGGTTAAAGCGTCGGACACTCAATTCTCGTCCTCTCAATTTCGTAAACAACATCCCCGCCACTAGAAGACAGTGAGTAGGACTTCCCTGTCAGAGGCTGTATATTCGCGTGGCCATGTTAGAGCATTTCGAGAGGGAAAGCTGACTTTCCCCACTTTCGGCCGTACCAGAACATTTGGGGGCCATTCTTCATTGAAATTTGTCCTGAACAATCCTTTACATGTCGGCTTCCAATGCTTGAGGCATTGATCTTTCTTTTTTCTGTTTCCCTTCAGGATTCCATGTTAGCGCTTGCCATGTAATGCGACTTGATTATCTCCGTAATGTATGATCTATCCACTTCCATCGCCTTTTCCTGATTTCATCTGCAAGTTGGTTCGCTCTCTCCCACTGTAGCCTGTTGTTGATGGTATTCGCCCAACGGATATTGAGTATCTTGAGTAGACAATTGTTTATAAATACTTGTACTTTTTTATGATAGTCGTTGTAGTTCTCCAATTTCCAGCTCCACTCAGTAGAACTATCTTGACATTCGTACTGATGATTCTGATATTCGTTGACAGGTGTTTTGATTTTCATATGTTCTTCAATTGTAGGAATGATGTCCTTACTTTACCAATTCTTGACTTTACATCTGCATCGGATCCTCCATGTTTATTGATAATGCTACCCAGATGCGTGAAATTTTCCATCTTTTCTAGAATTTTTCTACCAAATATGATTGGGTTGGCGCTCTTTGTATTGTATTTCAGGATCCTTCTTTTTCCTTAATATGTGTATGTTTTATAAGTTAGTAGAAAGTCTATACCAATTAGATGGTGATTAGTCAATTCAGAAAAATGATAATCAGTTAGTTGCATGACGTTTGGTAAAATAAAACCAAAACAAATTTTTATAATCAGCTGATTATTATAAGTAGTTACATGATTAAAATTGGATGCAAATACGTTTTTTTTATTATCTGTGAAATTAATGATTAGTAATTAATAGGACGGGTGCAGTAACTCCGCCTGTAGCTCCTCCGGGGGCTACTGCCAGTCCCAAGCCCGGATAAAGGAGGAGGGTTGGGCATGGGGTTGGCGACCCCATCCCGTAGAAAACCAACTCGCTAAAAAAACACTAACCAGTCACTTACTTTCGGTCTATGCTCCATTGGGAGTAAGGACGGGTACAGTGAAAATTAGATAATATAATTAATAAACATGTTATATAAGACTAGAATTAGAAATTAAGATGTTAATGAGATCGAGGTTCGGAAGATTTTAAGAGAAGAGAACGAAAAATCTTAAACATGTAGTGATGTCTAAAAAGAAGGCCAAAGTAGATTCAAAGGTTGTATGTACTTTTTCTGTATGGAAAGGCTAGATTTTTTGATGTGTATTCCTATGGCTTCTGCTATATGTAAAAGTTGGATTCTTTCTTATCGAATAATAGTGTTTATGACTATGAGAAGAGATGAGTAGTGGGTGAAAGTAGAATCGTGGACCCGCGTTTCGTCATACCATAGTGCATGTTCACTCTGGGATGCAGGTACAATTAGCCAGAATGAAACGCGGTTTATGGATTCCACTGCTTAGAAGTGCTTGTGACTTAATAGCAATATCAAGGCAATACGCACAGTATGCATATATGACGAAAAAGTCTGATCAATAGCAGTCCTAAACTTCAATGGAAAGATTTTAACAACCAATACAAACGAATTGTTTATGACTGATCTTTTTCATGGATTGAGTGTAGACTACTGTAGTTGTTGTTGTTACGTCAGTTAACTTTAATTATGAATATATACTAATATTGAATTTTTGGAATTACTTTCATATTTCTCACTATGAATCAATGACTGTTGTCTTTAATGTCTCTCGGCGGATCAGAATTAATATAATTTTGATATATGGTAGTGAAAGTAAAATATGACTAAGCATGGACAAACAGGCACTTAGCCCACTAATTACTAAAGATTTCGTTGCCTTTCCTCTCATTGATTTCTATTCAGGACTCACTGAGTGTAACTGTAGGAAGCAATTTCCTACAGGGGTAACTTTAAGCTATTCTCTAAACTATCGAATACAGAGTCTTGGTTTCGCCA
The DNA here is from genome assembly GCA_944470415.2 of Schistosoma rodhaini. NCBI lineage: Eukaryota > Metazoa > Platyhelminthes > Trematoda > Strigeidida > Schistosomatidae > Schistosoma > Schistosoma rodhaini. Next base: position 81,773,266 of record OX104036.1, read on the forward strand.
AAGTCAAAACAAGTAAGCTATTTGGCTTAATAAACTTTATCTGTTTCTAATGTGGTGTGAGCTACTGATATCGATATAAGTAGTATATATGGTGAGTAAGGAATAGAATATCTGACAGCAGAAGATTGAGAAGATCAAGAAGAGAAGAACAGAAAATAAAAGCAATTTGTGTGGAAATCCAGGAACAATGAAGTCTGAGGCAATTGAAGAACATTTTGCAAATAGTGTATCATAGCATGGTTTTTGTATTTTACCAAGTAACGTTGTAATTTGCGCTAAATATATAGTTGGTTGTCCTCACCCGTGTTCTCATTCACAACATTTGGTGTCGCTGCCTCCAGGGATGAAGATTCCATGGCCGAAGGAATTTGAGGACGGGGATGTGCTGAGCTTCCTGAAGGAGTTCGAAGCTGTGGCGGAGCTGGTGGGGGTGACGGAGCCGAAGGCGAAGACGGTGGTGCTGGGGACGCTGCTGAGAGGCAGAGCGAAAGCTGTATATGACAGCCTGGACGGTGCGGGCGGTAAGACGACATGGGAGGCAGTCACGGAGCGGTTGACCGTGGAGTTCGATAGCCCAGTGGACAGAGAGGAAGCACTGCAGAAGTTCCGAGTGGCGAAGTTGCCGATCGATGGTGATCCGCTGGTGCTGACCGTGGAGCTTACCAAGTTGCTGCGTCGCGCGCTGCCAAATCTGGATGAGGAGTCGGAGGCACAGTTGTTGGCGTCTCAGTTTATCGAGAGCGTGCCTGTTGCCGTTTCCCAGCAGCTGAGACTGGTACACGCCGCGCAACCTATGGATATCAGTGAGCTTGCAAAGGTGACGCGACAGTTGATGACACAAACAGTAGCTCCGGTCGCGTGCGGAAGTCAGGAGATAAGCAGCATTGAGAAGAAGATTGAAGAACTGCAGCACGAGATTGCGGCATTACGAGTGATTCGAAAAAGGAATGATAAGTGTTTCGCATGTGGAGGGACAGGACACTGGAAGATAAACTGTCCAACACGACGAAAACGGAGATATTTTAGACGTTACGTGTTTTCTTCTTACTCTAGGGATCTGGGGGTTGTTGCATTAGTAGATAGAGGGGCAGTCTATGCAAGAGTGAACGTAAATGAACTAGATTTAGTGTGCCTAATCGATACAGGGGCAGCAGTTTCGTTAATAGGTAAAGAGCAATGTAAAAGTTTTAAGCCGTGTAAAGTCGCAGTTCATACTATAGGAGGGCATATGTTAGAGGTATTGGGCGTGTCTAACAGTATCGTAAAAGTGGATGGTTCGGAGATAAGTTTTCCGTTCGTGGTAACCGCAAACCTGTCGAGACCAATATTAGGAGCAGATTTCCTAAGAGAAGTAAAAGCCATAGTTGACCTAAGAAGCGGTAAGGTGGTCACGAAGTACGGTTCATTCTCAATACATGAAAGTAGTGAGGTGGCTGAGGTTAGAGTGGCAACAGCCGTTGTGACGAAGAAACCAAACATAACCGAGTTGTGCAAAAAGTATGCAAAACTGTTTACTGGAGAAGGAGAACCGTACGGATTTTGCGACAAAGTAAAGCACGAAATCCCGATAAAGAACAATGGAGGAAGTATATTCACAACACGTCGTGTCCCTGTGCACTTAGAGGCCGAAGTAAATCGACAGGTCCAAGAGATGCTGAAAGAAGGAATAATTGAGGAGGCGGACAGCCCGTATAGCTCACCGGTACTCTTGGTAAAGAAACCGAATGGGAAATATAGATTTTGTGTTGATTTTAGAGAACTGAATAATATAACAGAACTAAAGCCGTGTGCAATGCCAACAGTAGTGGAAACATTAGATCGGCTGCAGAATGCCACGGTGTTTACAGTGTTGGATTTGCGGTCAGGTTATTGGCAGCTGCCTATAAAAGAGAGCGATCGAAGCAAGACAGCATTTACCATACGTGATAAACAATATCAATTTAGACGAATGCCGTTCGGATTGGCGGGCGCACCTTTTACGTTCAGAAGATTAATGTCGCTACTGCTCAGGGATCTGGATAACGTCGAAGTGTATGGCGACGATGTAGTCGTATACAGCCAGACAGAAACAGATCATGTCAAGCATGTGGAAGCGGTCCTAAAGCGAATTGAAGAATTCGGACTTCGAATTAATAAGGACAAGTCACAGATGGCGAAAAGTAGCATCACGTTGTTGGGGCATAAAGTGGGAAATGGAGAAATAAAACCGCTGCCGGAGAAAATTCTGACTATAAAGAACGTTGCAGTACCGAATTCGAAAAGGAAATTGAGACAGTTCCTGGGAAGGGCGGCGTTCTACAGTCGGTTCATCAAGAATTTCAACGAAATAGCAGCACCCCTTTATAAGTTGTTGAGTAACACTAAATTTTCGTGGACTGAAACCGCCCAACAAACGTTTAATCAAATCAAAAACATGCTGGACGACCGCCAGATGACGCTCAGACTGCCCGAACTGGAGAAACCGTTTACAGTGACAGCAGACGCAAGTGACCATGGTATAGGTGCCGTTTTAAGTCAGTCTGATAGAGTAGTGGAATACGCAAGTCGCGTTCTCACGCCTGCCGAACAGAAGTATTCAACGATCGAAAAGGAGTGTTTAGCGATTGTGTGGGCAGTAGACAAGTGGAGACCATATCTGTTAGGTAAACGATTTCACATCGAGACTGACCATAAACCTCTGCAGTGGCTACAAACAGCACGAGACCCACGTGGGAAGTTGGCGCGATGGATGATACGTTTGCAGGAGTATGACTTCAGTATCGGGCATGTTCCAGGGAAGGAAAATGTGATGGCGGACTATCTGTCAAGAACAGACATGGAAGCCGAGCTTCCATTGACAGCATACGCAGTGAACAGTATAGAGGGAGACCCACTAGAACTCGTCCGGCAACAGAAATCTGATCCTAAACTGCGAGAGGTAATCAGAGTGATAAGAGAGGGGGCAGATTTTGACAAACGAGCAATGGACAAGGAGGCAATAATGTTGCTTCGGCAAAAGGAAAGACTGAAAGTGAACACATATGGAGCTCTGGTCTGGCAGGATGATGACAAAAATTGGGTGGCTGTGATCCCGAAAGACTGGCGGCGTAAGATGATACACGAATGCCATCAGGTAGCGCACACTGGTATCGCAAGAACGACAGATTTACTACGGCAAAGTGCATACTGGCCAGGCATGAGAGACGATGTGGCCCAATATGTGTTGACGTGCCAGCAGTGCCAATTAATGAAAAGCGATAGATACATGCAACCGCCATTGCAGTCGGTCCCAGTAACCGCAGTTGGTGATCTATGGTCGGTAGATGTGATGGGACCATTTCCACAGACGGATAGCGGCAACCGATACTTACTAGTTATGACGGAACATGCTACACGATGGGTCGACGCTGTACCGATTGCCGACAAGCGGGCGAAAACAGTGACCGAAGTAATAATCCTGCACATTGTAGCAGGTCATGGAGTACCGAAGATGATACTAACCGACCAGGGTCCCTGTTTTGAAAGTGACGAGTTTAAGGCCCGTTTGAAGCAGTTCGGTATCAAGAGGATACGAACTACACCGTATCACCCTCAGACGAATGGGCTTACGGAAAGAAACAACCGGACATTAAAGGAATGGTTAGCATCTAAAGGAGGGAATTGGGAGAAAGAGTTACCACTAATTTTGCTGGCGCATCGTGCCTCCATCCAAGGAACAACTAAGAAATCACCTTTCCTACTTATGTATGGTAGACAGCCACGACTTCCGATGCATAATATGACGTGGCCACAGCAGCAGAAGTGGACGGCAACAAGATTAAGGAAAGAGAGGACGGAGGCAATAAAGAACGTGAAAAAGAAAGAAATATCAGACACCAAGAAGGTGGAACAGCAGAGAAGAGCATGGAAGCCTTTTAGAGTGGGGGACCTGGTAAAGTGTAGAGAACGGAGAGCTAACACTGAAGGGGGACCAGGGTCAGGAAAGCTGACCCCGAAATGGGAAGGACCGTACATTATCACGGAGAGACGCGGCCCAGTTTACACGATCCGGAGAGAAGACAAGCAGAAGCGTGTAAATGCCAGTCAACTACAGAGATGGTTTCAGGAACATCATAAGCACGAGTCACGAACAGCACCAAAGGAGACAATGGTACGGCGATCAGAAAGATTGCGAGAACAGCTTATTAAAAGGGGGGACGAGTGTGGTGTGAGCTACTGATATCGATATAAGTAGTATATATGGTGAGTAAGGAATAGAATATCTGACAGCAGAAGATTGAGAAGATCAAGAAGAGAAGAACAGAAATAAAAAGCAATTTGTGTGGAAATCCAGGAACAATGAAGTCTGAGGCAATTGAAGAACATTTTGCAAATAGTGTATCATAGCATGGTTTTTGTATTTTACCAAGTAACGTTGTAATTTGCGCTAAATATGTAGTTGGTTGTCCTCACCCGTGTTCTCATTCACAACACTAAAACGTAAATTAACAACATTAGTATGCGAATAAACAGTAGTCTATTACATAGTGAAAGGGAGAAATATAAATAACATACCGAGCAGTAACTGGAGAATAGGAAAAGTGAGTCAAAAAGGGAGAATATTGTTTCAGAATGAACATAAAATTGTGATTGGTGGATAAAACAAAGACAGTCATACAAGGTCAAAGAATTTAGTGCGGTGGTGAGCGTTTCACCTATCATTGGTGTGTTTACTTATCGATCACACTTTACACTCCCCCCGAAACGCGAACCACGTCCGTCGTCGTATGTCGCCGTCAGATAACCGACTTCTTCCAGTGGACACAGGCTTCGCACATCCCGAGAGATTTCTTCGTTTGCCATTCTCAACCTTGCTACACGATCTCGTCCAACTAGGCCATAGCTTACCTGTCCGACAATGGCTTTAGACCATAGACGTCTGCTCGTTTCAAAGTTACTAACGAGAACTTGGTCGCCCAGTTGTAAATTCTTGCATATGTTTAACCATTTATCTCTTGTTTGGAGAGTCATTAGATATTCTATTATCCACCTATACCAAAATGCGGTGGTTAACCTCCGAGCTTCTTTCCATCTTTTATTGTATAAGAAAGTCTTATCCACAGAAACATCGTCGGATGATAATCCTCTGTAAGTCAACAACGATTTATCCGGTATAGGAGCCTCTAGGGTGCCAGGATCATCCGTCATTTTAACTAGTGGTCTGTTATTTAATATCCTTAAAGCTTCATCGATCGGCACACTTTGAAATAAAAGCGCTCTTAGAATAGTCCAATAGATGACCGATGAAATGGGAATATTTAACTGTTCTTTTGCATACTTGCCGACTTTTGTACAGAAAACACATACTGTTAATTCCATTCTGGGCATAGTGACTAGTTCTAGAGGAGCAACTCTAAAATTAGCTACCAGAAAGGAGCAATGGATCTGACGAGAAACACTTCCATAACGAATATACGTAACAGTATCATACGCAGGCTCAGAAGCATAGGTAAAACAATTAATCTGAGATGATGGTTCAAACTCTGATTTCAAACATTTTGGTATTCTTAAGTAGTTCGACTCCTTTATGTGTCTACGCCAAATGTTCCACTTCACTTGACAATCTATGTGTAACTCTGCGTCCCGGTCTTATTTCTGCCGACAAGTATCATGTAAGGTCATTTTGGCTGGTAGTATTATTGAGGCTATAAGCCCTACTGGATCACGAATAGATGCTACATATGACAAAATATTTCTTCTGGTTAGGTTTCCATGATACTCACGAACCTTGAAACATGATTCTTCTGTTCGGATGTTCCACTCGATTCCCAGAGTTCGCTTACTCGTCCCATTAGACTCGCAGACGGTAACGTTTCCTTCAGTATGGTCTTCCTCTGGGTCGAACTCCAGCACTTCAATATTATTGCTAGTCCATTTAGTTAAATTATATCCTCCCAAACTTATGAGTCTTTTGAGATGTGAATACGTCTGTTTAGCTTCTTCTATAGCATCCATACTTATCAATAAGTCGTCAACATAAAACTGTCCCTTAGCTAATTGCGTAACCACTCTGGGAAATTTATCTAGATTATCAGAAATTGTTTTCTGCAAGGCGAACGTGACGCTACATGGCAATGAGGTTGCTCCGAACAGATAGACTTTCATTCTATAGATCTCTGACTTTTTTTCTAAGTCCCCACCTGGCCACCACAAATACCTAAGAGCATCTCGATCATGCATCGGAACTACTACTTGATGGAACATGGCTTCAATGTCCGCTGTAAGACTTATCGGTCGTTGCTGAAACCTGGTAAATACGTCTACTAGGTTATTGACTAAATCAGGTCCAGAATAAAAATTCTTGTTTAAAGACGTTCCAGCATACTGAGATGCACAATCAAAGACTATTCTTAACTTGTTAGGCTTCTTGGGATGAAAGACAGGGTGATGAGAATGATACCAAATTCGTCCATCAACGTGGTTATCGTTTACCTTTTCGGCATAATCTCGTTCTATATACTGAGTCATAGTGCTCGTATAGTCTTGGAGGAACTTAGTATCCCGAATAAGTCGACCTTTTAAACAGCTAAGTCTACGTTCTGCTAATTTCTTATTATTAGGTAACTTGTGTTCGTGCCTCCAAGGCAGAGCTATTTGATAGTGCCAACTTAACCTTTGCACTGAATTTGATATAGCACTGAGTGCTATACGGTCTTCTACAGCCATCGGCGTAGTACAACTAAATGGATTCAGTTGAGTACAATCGTTCAAACTTATCCTCCGATTCCTCTTTATCTGAGAGGTAATTAAGTACACGTTTTTCTCCATGAAGTTCCCCGTAGGGACCGAACAACGTCCAACCTAATAGAGTCCTCACGGCAGACAGTTCATTCGTGTTTCCGGTTCTTATCTCTTTCATCTCGTGTACATTCGGTACATTACACCCAATCAACAGTTTGACTTTCTCGTTTTTTACTCTCGGAAAACTTATATCTCTTAAATGAGACCAGGTTGCCATTTGATTTGCCGTTGGCACAGTCCTGTGAACCGACGGTAGTTTTTTGACTGTCAACATTTTCTGCACCTTAACAGATGACGAAAAATCTATCGAGTGCAACTCTACATCAACCTCCTTGGATATCAACGACGATTCATTATCAATAGTTTTTAAAGACACCGTTTTTGGTTTTCCCTCGAGGCTTAACTCCTTAGCCAGATCATCAACAATGAGGGACGCATCTGACCCACTATCTAGCAAGGCGCAAGTCCGAATAATCTTCTCACCATTTTTTAACCATACAGGCACCACTGCAAATGCTACTGGTTTATGCATACGCTTAACACTTCCCTCCGCACAGAACTGAATATTAATGTAAACATCACTATTGCTATCTCTCTGTTCTTCCTGCTTCTCGTGTAACAGGGTATAATGTCTCCAACCGCATCCTTCAACAACACATGACCTCGGCGATCGACAGTTTTTTGCTACATGGTTAGCCTTCAGACAAACATTACATAACTTGTTTCTAAGAACGAATTCTTTCCTTTCTCTAACATTCTTGTCTTGAAACTTCTGACACTGATCTAAAGAATGATTACCTGAGCACTCCAAACAGGATGAACTAAGTAAAGGGACATTATCATCATTAATACTCGCGTAAGATATCCTTGCTGCATTGTAATCTGCACTAATTCTACCTTTTAAAACCCCAACATCCCTATTGTCACTATTACTACCGCGATTGACGAGTAATCCATACCGAGTATTAGCCATATCCGCTTGTTCCTTTACAAAGGCAGTAAGGTCGGCGAACAGAGGCTCACGACCTCCTCTGATAATCTTATAAGCTGTCTTTAGCCACTTTTGTTGAACATGCGTCGGTAATTTCAGAACCATAGCTTCAATAGTCCTGGTAGAGTTCAGGTCAGAAACGTAATTCATTTGTTCGAGAGTCAAACAGCATGCTTGCATTTCCCGGGACAATTTTCTTAAACCATCTGGTTGGTTCCTTTTTATATTGGGAAAATTTAGCAAGTTGTCGATGAACGTGCGTGCTATTACGTGCTTTTGACCAAAGGTTTCTTCTAAAAGCTTTAGGTCTTGATGATAGCCTATCTCTGGTTCTAGTATAGCACAATGAAGAATGGCGGCTTTGGCTTCGCCGTCACAATATTGAATCAAGTAATTTAGTTTAGCTCTAAATCCAATATTCTCGCATCCGATGCATTCCTCGAAATTTCTAATAAAATTCCAGTAATTTATTGGTGTACCATCGAATCTTAAGATTTCCCTTTTTGGTAAATACAGATTTTTTAATATTACATCCTCGCTATTGCTTACCAATCGACCGAAACCCTCACTCTTCTGGCAGCGTAACTTTTCTAGCTCAACTTCTTTTTCTAACTGAGTTATACGTAGTCTAGCTAACTCTAATTCTATAATGCTATTAGTTTCGGGTTTGTCCTTTTCAAGTTGGTCCTCATCATAAACTCCCAGACGATGGGGTGATAACTGGAATATCATCGGGATCGTAGTATTTATTAGAAGCCATTTCAGTAAGTATATCGAAGTTTACTACTCGAAACTTTGTAGGAAGCAATTTCCTACAGGGGTAACTTTAAGCTATTCTCTAAACTATCGAATACAGAGTCTTGGTTTCGCCAAAGTCAAAACAAGTAAGCTATTTGGCTTAATAAACTTTATCTGTTTCTAAAACGTAAATTAACAACACTAGTATGCGAATAAACAGTAGTCTATTACATAGTGAAAGGGAGAAATATAAATAACATACCGAGCAGTAACTGGAGAATAGGAAAAGTGAGTCAAAAAGGGAGAATATTGTTTCAGAATGAACATAAAATTGTGATTGGTGGACAAAGACAGTCATACAAGGTCAAAGAATTTAGTGCGGTGGTGAGCGTTTCACCTATCATTGGTGTGTTTACTTATCGATCACACTTTACAGTAACTGCGTGTAATTGTGTGGAATAGAGTATTGTCTAGTCAATACTGTGGTTCTCTGTTCTGGGTTATGAATCCTGGATCTAATATAACGTGACTACTCTTATTATTATAGTATACCTAAGAAGGATGAAGATATTTTAAACCATCCGTGATATCCCTTACAGAGATATAAACCATGACCCCTGTGTCACATAATGAGTGCACACTTCTAACTTCAGTCAAGTTAATAACATCTCATCGATGGTAATTTTCGGTATTTATAAGAAAGTCGTGTTGGTGTTTTTCCTACTCGGTACATGTGATATTCGTTTTGTCAACTAATATCAACATATTTAGTCTGTGGAACTATTCATTTTTCTGTAAAAGAACACTGGATCACATACAATACTGTCACACTAGGTAAATGTGATTATGACTATTAGTTCCGTCATTGACTAATTATTTAGTAAGTCATAGCTAGTTGGTTGAATACATTGAAATGACCGGGAAGTCTACATCTTATGTGGATGTTTTCGGTCGGGTTGTGTTCCTATGTAGAGATGCTTGTACTAATCAGTTATGAACGAGATGTTAATCGATATCTAGAGAAGATTTGCCAATTAGAGCTAAAATTGCGTTTCTTTATTTCATATATACTATTTTGCTTATGGTGTTTTGACTAGTGAGATTAATGTTCATTTGAAGCCTAGACAATATTCACTCTTATTGGTCGTCCAGAGTATGTGTCTTTTATCCCCATTGGTAAGCTGAATAAAAGGATATTGCAGGCAAGCTTCTACTTTCTGTATTTCAGGTACCCAGTGCTTTTTGTTTATCTTGAACACTGATTGGTTCGGGTACATAAATTATCAGATCACAGTGCATTGAAAATAGAAAGTTATCTTTTACTTACAATCAAGCCATATGTGATAGAGAATGAAGCAAACATGGGTTTAATCCCCGGTGCGGTCGTGTGTATACAATATAGAGGAACTTAATGCTAGGACGAATCAGCTGTCCATTGTTATGTGGTTTTCAATGGTACATAAGTGCATGAAACTTCGTCAATCAAACAGTTAAAAATATTATAAACAAAGATAGATGGTGGCTAGAAGTAGAATCCAGAACGCGTGTTTCGTTCTATTTGAGACTTGTCAGCTGGATATACCCGCATCTCAGAGTTGATGTTCACTCCGAGACTCGAACCTAGTACCGTATAATATTTGTGACTTAAGGCATTACATACAGTATGTACATATGCCAATAAGAGACTGATCGATTCCAGTCCTAAACATCAATGGGAAAATTCAAGTAAACAATACCAAGTGAAATTCACCCCATCGCACAAATAAGTGACTATCAGGAATCAGTAGCTGAGTGGATAACGCGATGGCGTTTGAAGCGAAAGGTACTGGGTTCGAGTCCAAGAGTGAACATCAACACTGAGATGCAGGTGCATCCAGCTGACGAGTCCCACATAAGACGAAACGCGCGTCAAACTGGATTCTACTGTTAGCCACTATCCATCTTTGCTTATAATATCAAGTGAAGTTAAAAATATTGTTTTAGATTTCTCAAAAAAATATCGAACTTGAATTTTGATGGTCAATATAACGTTCACCAACCACTAAAAGCTCATGACGTAATTTTAATGAACTATAGTAATAATTCACTTAGTATTGTTTGTTTGAATCTTCCCATTGATATTTTATTTATTTATTTAAACACATATATATTGGTACAAAAGGGCACCAGGTACATATGCGCCACACAAAATAATGAAAGTAACAAGAGAAAGGATGAAAAGATAAGGCGGACTGAAATGTACAACCAGAAGACTCTTTCAGTTAAGAAAGTTAGAACCATTCTTTATGTAGAAAGTAAAAGAAGGTTGCAGCAGGATCGCCACTGGCTTCTATTCTGATCCATATCTGATAACGTCTCTAGCCACTGTGTTGCACCATCTCTCGGACCCCAGCCAGGGAGTCGTGAAGGACCAACGGAAGCTAGCCCTTTGCAGCTTTCTTTCATGCCACGACACCATGTCATACACTGACCTCCTCTCCGCTTTTTCCAACCAGTCCCAGGGTCGGCAAATAATGCACGGTGTGGAAGTCTCTGGGACGACATTCGTAAAACATGTCCAAGCCACCGAAGTCGGTGTTTCAAGATGGTGACACCAATTGAATTATCGTCTCTGTGCCCGAACACACGATGCCGAACCTCTTCATTACTAACATGGTGTTGCCACTGGATGTCAGCGATCCTTCGTAGACAACGATGATCGAACACAGAGTCGTCTAACATCCTCAACTCGGAGAGGCCAGGTTTCACAAGCATAGAGCAAAACTGCTCTCACCGACTCGTTGTAAATCCGACCTTTTATAGCCAGACTAACATCACGAAGGCGTCAAAGATGGTCCAGATTGGCATAAGCCGCTCTGGCTTTCATTATACGTGCATCAATCTTATCACTCATGCCACCACCAGCACTTATATAGCTACCTAGATACACGAACTTCTCAACACAAATAATTGAAATGATGAATTCATTGATGTTTAGGACTGCAATTGATCAGTCTCTTGTTGGCATATGTGCATCCTGTGCGGACTACCTCGATATTGCTCAAAGTCACAAGCTTTATAAGCAATGATGGATAGTGGCTATCAGTGGAATCCAGTTTGACGCGCGTTTCGTCTTATATGGGACTCGTCAGCTGAATGTACTTGCATCTCAAGGTTGGTGTTCACTCTGGGACTCCAACCCAGTACCGTTCACTTCAAACGCCATCGAGTTATCTACTCAGCTACTGAGTTCTGATAGCTATCTGCTTGTGCAATGGGATGAAGTTATATTCACTTGGTGTTGTATACTAGTATCTTTCCATTGTTATTTAGGACTGCAATTGATATTTTGGCTGGTTAATATTGTTTCTTGTTAGTATTTTTAAACTAGTATACTATCAAACTATGTATGATGGTTTATTTCTAAACATTTTTTTGTCTATTTGGTTAACATGAGGAATTCGGTTTTTAACTGATTTTGTTTAAAATGATTAATCTTCATTGACCTCACTTACCAGTGAACAATGGAACCAAATTACATAACAAGAAAATTGTATATTATTGTATCGTTTACTGATGTGCTCAGTTATTACAAATTGATTTTCATAACAAGTAGACATTATTTGAAAAAAGACGTTGAAAACTGATAGTGTGAGCCGATCAGAGGTAGTGTGATGAGAAGATCAATCGATGGCAATCAGAAGTGACCCAAAACAACGAGTGAATTTCATTGGCTAGGAAATAGGTCGATTTCCCAAGGATATATTGGTATATATATGAATGACTATTTATGCATTTCATTCCAAAGCCCAATACACTTTTTTTCTCACTCTTGTATCCTCTCTCAATTTGTCAGTTGGGAGGGGGGGGCGCAGCACTGTGTATCAGTATCAGACATTCGAACACCGCCCATTACAACAAAAACTCTTTTTAGCTTGGCATTCGAACCGATTCTCCATAATAAATCTATATGGGATAAAACTTATAACTTTCAAATCCTTCAGTAAATGAGTTTTATTTTGTAGACCATTAAATAGAAATCCGTTATGACATATATATCAATTGATTCACAGTACAGAGTAACAATAATTATTCAACGTCATCAGTAATAAACGCATCATTCACAAATAGTTGAAATCCATCAATCATTATTTCTTACTGTAAATTTTAGAATTTTATCATAAAGTTAGTCATTGGTAAACATACAATTAGTGTTAATTTTATACTAGAATTTAAACAATACAGTTTTATCAGAATGGGGTTTTTGTGCATATTGTAATAATTTTAATATTTGAATTCATAAGCCGATTAAAGCTAGAGAACTATGGGAAAACTTACAAACACTGAACAATCGTTTCGTCCTAGTATTGGACTTCTCAGCAGTGCATATCCACGATCCCACATGATGAACTTGAACACAGGATCTTCAGTCTCGCAAGCGAACGCTTAACATTTATACCACTGAGCCGGTATCCAACAGTGTTAATGTTTAGAAGTTAAGCGTTCGCTTTCGAGACCAAAAATTATGGGTTCAAGTCCCTCATGTGGGATCGTGGATGCGCACTGCTGACTAGTCCTATACTAGGACGAAATGGCGTCCAATACTTGTACGTTCTTATAAATGAATGAATCATAATGTAGTCATAATTATTTCAATGAATTTTAAGGTAATGCGTTAGAAAATTAATCAAACTTTTAAAATCCAATTCCATGGAAAATGGTATAAAAAAGTGATAAGTAAATCAACTTCTTAGTGTAAGATAGTTGTGAAGATGACTAAATTAATAGTTCACATTTTCACAGCTCACTTGACCAACAAATCCTCATGTTATTACTAATGACTAATTACTAATGAATCAATTGAAGCTTAACCATCATGGAAAACCTGGAGGAGTCCCATAATAGGACGAAATGTTCGTCCAGTGCTTCTAGGTTTTCCATGGTGGTCTAGCTTCAATTGACTCATGATTTCAACTATGAAAAATACTGAAATCTCCAAAAAACCACTTCTAAATATAATTGTCACGATGTATGCCTCTGTCAATTATCACGTGACAAAATCGTCAATCAGAATATCAGATTCTCTGAGCTTGCCCCTATGCTAAACCAATAATGAGTCAACCGGCACTAACATTCTTAGGTCAACTTTGAATCCTTACTGTAGTAGCTACTCGCTTAGTCCATCCCATTCAGTCCAAAACACAAATATTTACCTTTGCTAATATGAATCATATATTTCAGATATACTTGGTATATATACAAGCAGATCAGACCCCATTACAACATGAAATGAAATATGATAATCATACGAAATCAAGCCTAAAGTCTTTGTGAGTGTAAGTGACTATAACTAATAGATTGAGAATAACTTAAGAATAATATATCGTATAATAGCAGCCAATAGAATAAATAAAAGCTTATGATGAATCAAATACGAATATATATATATATGTTCTACAATCTAATTCAGCTTAATAAAACATTCTTTCTAATGCTTAACAAGCTACTTATTCACATAAACAAGACTGAAGCTGTGTAGGATGCTTTATTGTTATAAACACAATCAATTATCGGTATAACTTAGACACCTTTAGAAAATTACATGACTGATTTAGACAGGGTTATGTAAGTGGTGATTGTAGCTAAGTAAATAATTTATTTATAATATCACACACTCACAAATACTTACCATGTAACTATGATATAAGCATATAACTTATTCAATTTAGTTCGGTAATATCATATTCGAACTAGTTTGTAAACTACTATTGTTATCTGAGAGTTTACATTTAATTTATGATTCATAATAGATAAATCACTTTATAGATTAGTTTCTATGTAGCTTGTTGTCAAGTTTATTTTATGATTACTAAGTAATGAGACAGAAACGAAATCTAAGGATAGTTACTTAACATAGTACATATTCAATATAGTTGAAATCCTGGAAGCACTGCTCCAAGGCCGTTTTGTCCCATTGTGGGACTCCTAAGCAGTGCGTATCCACAAGATTCGAACCCAGGACCTATCAGTGTCGCACCAGAGCGTTTAACCACTAGACCGTTGAGCGGGCATCCGATGGTGTTAATGTCTAACTTCAACCAATCTACGAAGTTGAGCGACCGTTCACCAATTGACTTCAGTAAGTTGATATTTTACAACAGAGGTGGTTGAACTCCACAATTATATCTCGTCAAAATTTTTAGACAAAATATGAACACAAAAGATGTGTGAATATGTCGTCCTGAAATTGTTTTCTTCCCAAACCAGTGCTACCTGAAGAGTGATTGAAAAATAATGCACAGTTGACATTTATGTTGCTCAAGTTTCAGGATTTCTAGATATTGAACTCTAGTAATCAGACTAAGAACTTAAATGTCTCATAGTGAGTCTATAACTTTTAGATCATTGATTTGGGATTCTATGATTCTGATATTTCCAGCAAGTCTAGATAGACCACAAGTAGTTACCGTCCCAGACACTTTGCGTGTAATCTCATGGTCACATAGTTGATGAAGGATGTTAGTATGGGTGAACTATTATAAGTGAATTATTAGCCAAGCCGAAGTTACTGCCCATAAACTTTTGTATGGATCACTACACTAACTTATGTACAGATGAATTAGTTTTACAGATTACTGTTCGGTCGTTGGCGTATAACTTCAAACCTATTCGAAGTCTTTTTCTGTCTGCATATATGGTTGGTCGAAAGTTAGTCAGAGTGTAGTACAACAAAATCCACGAAATATTGACACTTTTACCTTCAGTCACTCAGTGATACTGAGTAGTTAACATCAAATATTATCGTTAATTTACGGTTTCCTTCACGATATGGTAAACTTCAACAGTTACGACTTGTAACTACGGCTACGCGAATTTATACCTTATTAATTAGAATATGGTTTATGTATAGTTGTTTGGAGATTATTTTAATACTGAAACGGTTTTTATTACGGATTGAGAACTCTGAAAATATAAGGCAACAAACTAAGATAAAACAATCATCTAATATTTCCTGTTGTTCAGTCGTTCCTCACCTGAAGTCAGTCTATGACTATAACTAATTCGAAACTACATAACTAAACAATATGTTTCTTTTAATCTACATTTTTTTCTATTTTAATGGGTAATACTCTGTGAATTCCTTGACTGATTCATAAACATCGAATCAGTAACTTCAGTTGACGTTTGTTCTACTCGAGCCTGGGTGTGAGTAGCTAGTTGATGCATCTGATCATCATATATACAATACATGTCGCTAGAGTAATAGTGTTCACGGACAGATTTACACTGTTTGTTGATTACTATAGTTTAGTAACCAGTAAACTAAAATCTGAGCAAGTGAAATACCGTTAAAATATAAGTTTAGCGGGCAAAATCTCTTGTTAACATCTGTTTCGTTGTATGGTTCAGTTCTCATACTGATAAACAGAGCTTCCTGTTAACGAGCCTTACTGGCTATTTGAATGGTAAAGAAGTGTCTTATTGACCAAACAAATCCATAGATAACTATGCATTTATTTGTATTTATAGACCTTAGAAGATTAAAACACGTTTATTTACCAATGGTATATCTTATTCCATCGAAAACAAAGCCAAATAATAATAAGTCTCATGAACTTATCATTCAGCCGATGTTTGATTGGCCACATTTATCAAAATCAAATAAAACATGCTATAAACACTTGTGTTTATTTTATTTGTGGTTGTACTTTTTCTTTTAGGCCCTACTTAATCATCACGTGATTTATTCGCGAATCGAAATACGACTTATACAACCTTGATAACTGTGCTAAACCAATGACTTCCGACCGGTATGATCAGCCTTACGTCCTTATTGGTCCTTTTTCCTCCTAGCCCCTCCACTTGAATCCAGAACGCCAATAGCAGTTTCCACTATGCAAATCATTTATTCCAAATATACTTGGTTTATATACCAACCAAACAGACCATAAAGTAGGAACTAACATTTATACAAGATGAAGCCGAAATGTGGCTGTGAACGTGGGAGACCGTATAATCTATTGAACTAATTACACTTTATCGACAAATCTGCTTAATCATTAAAGTGAACTCGGTTTGTAAAGTTTCCTATATAATTATAAGTTTTCTACCTAATACTCAATTTATTCGAAACTATCAAGCTAAACGTTTATAATATATGGCATAATGAACCAGTTCGAGGGTACTCAGTTGTCTATGAACTTCAAATGGGGAATAAAATCAAAGGGAAATACTATTTTAGTGAACGTGAACACAAGTGTGGACAATCGGATGTATTTTGAAAGCAAAATTCCTTAGTAAAATCTGAGAACCATACAGTAAATACATCATTTGCGAAGTGTCAATCAATTATCTTAGATTTCATTGTTCCTTCTTTTCCACACCAATCAATCTCTCTTTCCATCCTTTTCTCTTGGATCTTCTTAACCTTCTGTCTCCAGACATTTCACTTTCGGTTAGTGATACATATTACTTATATCTGTCAATATCAGTAGACCACTACACAATAGGATCGAGTTTCAAAAATAGCTGTGGCGTACTTCTCAGCTAATGTACTTAATATTATTCCTGTAAGTTATCTATTAAAACTCACAGACATACCAACAATCTCACTTTATGAGTGTGGCACTATTCTGAACTTATTGAACACACAATGGTTTAGCATTAACAAGTAACTTTTCGCATAACTTTCCTATACTTATTCATACATTACATTAACTCGTTTTATGTATAGGATTTGCACCAATATTATTATTGCCAAATTAAACACATCGTAGGGATCAAAGCGGCAGAGTTAATTACTTATTAAATTTTAATTCCTACAGTAAAATTTTCTTGTATCACTTTATATTTAGAAAATATGTCATGACACCAGGTAAGAGAAATTTGAATATTCTTTCTCAAAGTCCTTTTTGTCTAGTTGTAGTTAGTTAAATTGCATAGTATTATTTTGGGTTGCTGACCAATAAACCCGATTTTATGTTTGACATATTCATTCAAAATGCTTTGAAGTCTAAATAGTCATTTAGATGGTCACTTTTGATTTGCGGCTAGTGGTGATCGTAGTCAATCACCACTCGACGCGATCTACATTTGTATAAGCTAATGGTTCCTTTGTACTTGATGTGTGTCCAGTTTGTAGTACCAGTTCATATGTTAGGCCCATATACTTTATTCTAGTTACTGGCCAAGCCAATTCACCTGTACATTGAGTCATCTTTTGATCTTGTTAATCATTTGCTTATTAACCTTGAGTACTTTTTATATGAGCGCATATGTGTACACTTCGTATCTTATTCATCATATGTCTGTCACTCATTTTTGCCTGCCTATAAATGTTAGTTAACGCTTGCTTAAAATGAGTTGGCTTCCCAGCCATCTCCACTCTGCGTCATCTTTCCTTCGCTTGCTTACATTTGCTAATGTTCTCACTGCCTTCTAGCCCATGTTAGTTATCAATAAAAATGTAGTTGCTGCTTCCCTTTGTCTTCTGATATTATACACCGTTCAGATTGTTATAATAACGGTTATCAAGACGATCGATTAACGAAGCACTACACTACAAGTTTTAAACTCCGAATATATTACATTCTTTTGTGCTCACCTAGTTCTGTTTGGTATAAATTGCGTTATCTTAGGGATTTCTAGTTCATATTATAATCTAAATGCTTCTACTTATCACTTTTTAGTAGATCCTGACTGCAAAATTATGTATTCGGTATTTATTTAAATTACACACTTTGCCAGGATATAAGTCACAGTACCGATTGTTTCTAAAAGTCTTATTTGAAGATCATCATTTTTTTAAATGTATGTAGCAGTGAATCCATTTACATTATAATGTTTAGAAGAACACATTATTCGACTTATCAAAAACGAAAAGGAATGATTTCGTGGATTGACTGAGATTGTAAGTCAACACCGTTTGATGAAGACTCAGTGGTCTAGGGTTTAAAAATTCATGTGTGAGTCTGATAGTTCTGGATCCGAGTCATACGTGTAAAGTCCTGGATAAACACTGATAAAAAATTCCCATATTAGAACGAAACGGAACTCAAGTGCTTCCAGGTTTTCAATCGATGATTTCAATGAAATTATGTCCCAGATTTTAGTGGTCATAAAACTTACAGCAATTGGCACAGATGCATATATATATTCATTCTAGCCCTTATAGTTCCAAAAGGCGCATTTGATAAACTTGTAAGCGTGGCTGACGTTGGATAATCAATCATTTTTTAAGGCACCACATGAAGTTCTAACTCATTAATTTTCCGGTTCATTGCTATCCAATTTCTGACAACCTGACTTTTTGGTTTTCCATATAGTGTTTTTAAACCGATACTCATATTATTATTTGTTGGTAAATTCCACTTCTCAGGATTCATTTGAATAAACTTTGTATAAATTGATGTTAAAACATTCACAAGATAAACAATAAATTGTCTATGTTTACCAACCAACACAGTAAGCTTTAATACTTCTCATTCATTTTACTATTATCTAGATAATAGATAATGTTACCATGGGTTGCTTGGCCTTTGTTATAGAATTCATTCGATGGAATACTCCTGTTTCATTGAACCACATTTTAAATATTTTGCGGTCTCAGTTTGACACGTGAAGCCATTTCAGTTGAACTGGTTTCAAGAATGTGGATTAAAATTATTGAAGCTTCGTTTAGTCTCTTTTGTGACGAATATAGCGTTTCAATAATTTCCCATTACCAAATAAGTTGATCCATTACGACCTTTTGTTACCTGATTGATTTTTGCAACAAACCGCAAAACTCAAGGAATAATACGGGAAATTCATCTCAATGTAGAAGTCTAATTTCAACATAATGCTTATTTTTAAAGCCCATCGAACTCCGCATAACAACGAAGGTCACTGAAGAAAAATTAGTTACAACTCAATTAGATCGAAATGCAAACAGATGAGCTGAATCACTTAAGGGACTACCAAATTCTACAGATACATTGCCCTCAGACCAGATGAAGAAACTGTAATGATCTACTTTTATGAAGAAAACGCGTTTGGTGTAATGGAAACATTTATTATTATAACCAATCGTACCAATGTTTGCTTTACTGTACTTTTTTGTTTAATTGTGCCAAAAGTACACTTTTTACGCTGTTCGGGACCTTGAACTCGCTCACGTGAACACGGTAGTCTCGCCTGTTGATTTCGGCACGATCTCGGTATTATTTCGATACCACAAGATCATCAACAAATAAGTCCTAACCACAATCTACTATTGTCCCGTTAATATTTATCCTACTGAGGGATTTAACTTGATAATTTGAACGTAATTGGTCTGTAGTGATGATCATAGTCATCTGCGACTTGACACTACCACAAGACATTAAAGCTTATATACATGACATTTAGTTGTGTATTAAACAGAGGCATTTGGTACATCCAGACTTTTCCGTCTATCACACCTTACGTGAATTAGGTTTCTCTTCCCCACAGCTGTAAGCTCTGAAGATCAGGGGAACTCCCCTTAGGGCACATTATGACCCTGTAGTGGATGTCGAGTCGTGGACGGACTATGATCACCACTACTATTCGATTACGCGTACAAATATGACTTGGTTCCCTTGATAGCCCGTAAACCAGAAGGCTTTATTAGTCCAGATCAATTGTATTTATTGGCGATCTCGTGGTATCGAAATAATACCGAGACGTGCCAAAGAGTACAAGCGAACAAGCAGTGCGTGAGCAAGCTCGAACCAAACCAGGCGGTATATGGAACAAGAAGTGAGTCTGATACAGTTAAACAAATACAGTAAAACAATCTCTGGTACAATTGGTCACAATAATAATAATTGTTTCTGTTATTCCAATCGTGTTCTTATCGAGACTGGCCGGTCACTACAGGAGCCCCCCGCTAGAAAGGATTTACACTTTCGATACGTAGCGGTTTCATTCGTGGGACTGATCGCGAAACGTGCAATTGTAGGACGAAGACGTTGGCAGAACAGGGAGTGATCGTTGATCCTCGAGTTGCCACCAAAAGTCTTTGACGTAGAACGGTACCAGAAGGAACGTGCTGTATTGATTGCTTGGATTAGCATGCTACACCAGAGTGGTTTGTATCCAGAATCTGAAGGTTGCGTTCGTAGAGGTCCGGACCAGAAACGCTGCGGACGTAGGACGAAACCAGATTGAGCCAAGGAACCAGATGCGACCAGAATAACCATGTTCGGGACCAAATGTATACTATACGTATTTGGAGCCAGAGAGGTCGACTGAGTGCGTTGACTAGAGCGTGGGTGATCAGGCCAGCTTTCGCCAAAGTTTACTGAAGTCGATGATACCGGAACAGCGATGGTCGAAGGCGTAGGCTTGGAGTAAACACAAAAAAAATGATAGAAAAAGAGAAAAGTGTAGCTTTCTTGTAGTATAGGGGTAGATTCCTATACTGTATCCGTAGTTGGTTATGAGGTTAGTCGAGAAAGCGTACGGGTAAGCGTACTCGGCGACCAGAACGTGAGACGGTAGTCTCGTTCGAACCTCGTGAGCCTGCAATCTCATCCGCAGTCAATGGCGGTGTGGTCTGCAGGTCTGGACGTGGGACGGAAGTCTCATCCGTAGACGGGGCAGATGACACGTGCTGTTGACTGGGACGTGAGAATGAGGTCTCAGGTGCATCTAGCGTGGGATCCGAAGTAGATGTAGAGATCCCGCTAGAAGCTTTGATGGGTTTAGCATTGGGTCTCGGCCTATCAGGTAGGGCACTGTCATCAACGTGTGCTGGCATGAGACGATCAATGCTGACTACTTTGACACGGCCATGTCGATCAACCTTGAAGGTCTTTTCGTGACGGGAAATCACGTGAAAAGGGCCTTCGTAAGGCTGTTTGCTCAGATTGACCGTAAGTTGTCGTGTACCATAGTTAGGAATGACTGAGTCATCCGCAGCGCGTAGTCGAAGCATCGTAGCTTGAGACTTACTGTTACTGATAGGTACGACAGAAACTTGGGCACCCGTATCCACAAGGTACCTAGCGTTAGTGCGATAATCGTGCACGTATAATAGACAGTCAAACGGAGGTGAAGGGCCGGTGAGTACGGCCGTATTTACTCACCGGCTCGGGAAGTTCCCGCCTTGTATGAGCAGGGAGCTCGACAATGATGGGCACCGGCCCCGAAGGCACGGTGGAACCAGCACCAACCTGGACTCGCTTCCGAAACCGCCTTCTGGCGTGGCTTGGAAGATGCCCGCTTGGGGCGAGTCGTTACGGCTGTTCGAGATCGTGACCTGGGTCGGGGGACGTAGGGGGCTGGCACATTTGCGCGGTCTCGGAAACTGAGACGAGTATGGATACATCTGTCCCTATCCCCATGAGCCGGAGGTCGTCTAGCATCGAGATCAATGTTAGAACGGGAAGTAGAGGCAACAATATAGTTGTCTGCTATGAGGGCCACCTTGTGCAGTGGGGTGTCCTCGAGCAGGGCCGTAAGGGTTGGTTGGATACTAGCTGGTAATGCTTCGAGCCATAACTCTTTGACTGTTTCGGAGTCTGCTGTCGAGTTTCCTGCAAGGGATTGCAGGCGCGTGAGGTGGTGGCTCGGCTTAGCATCACCCATAGGGTGACGTGCTAAGAGAGTCCTCAATCGTTCCTCTCTTGATGGGAGGAAATGTCGAAGGATAGCATCCTTAAGACGGTCGTAAACGTTCGGAACGTTCGGATTGAGGACAACCTCACGGACAGCGGTTAAGTGATCCCCGGGCAATGATTCCAAAGCGTAGGCGTACTTTTGCCTTTGGTTGGTTATGCGGCGGATCTCAAATTGAGATTCCAGTGCCGCGAACCAGACTTCTGGATCATGAGGGATGAAAGGAACCGGTCGAAAGTTGATAACCTGTACCTCGGAGTCTATTATATTTATACTACTCTTATCGTTATCCACCATGGTAAGTTGCCAAGATATTATATATTGAAAAATATCAATACGAATATATGCAACAGAAGTGGATAGATAAATAGACTCACCGGATTGATCTGGCTTGGAGAATTGGCCAAGTTTGACTTGTGCTCGATGGATTGGGTTACCAGCTGTATTGCGTGTTCCAACGACGGCTCACCAGTTTGTAGTGGATGTCGAGTCGAAGACGGACTATGATCACCACTACAATTCGTTTACGCGCCCAAAAACGACTTGGTTCCTTTGTAAATCAGAAGGCTTTATTAGTCCAGATCAATTGTATTTATTGGCGATCTCGTGGTATCGAAATAATACCGAGACGTGCCAAAGAGTACAAGCGAACAAGCAGTGCGTGAGCAAGCTCGAACCAAACCAGGCGGTATATGGAACAAGAAGTGAGTCTGATACAGTTAAACAAATACAGTAAAACAATCTCTGGTACAATTGGTCACAATAATAATAATTGTTTCTGTTATTCCAATCGTGTTCTTATCGAGACTGGCCGGTCACTACAACCCTATGCCAGAATTATCACTTACCTGTCCTTAAAAAACAAGCAGAACTTTTCGAACAGGTAAACAGATTGCATGATTATGGTCTAGTTCGTTATTAGCTCGGCTATAATAATAGAAGTAATCCTAAAACTGCAGATTTGTCATGATATAAAAATCTAATCTATCAGATCTTAAGTGGAAGTCACATTATTGTCTACTCTGACTCATCGAATCGTAACAATCAGCAACATAATGTTTAGCGTTTCTAAAGAACACATTTAGGCTGGAAATAGAATAATATATTTAATATGAATAAGGGATAAGTTACATGAGGATGATCACTCGTGCAAGGCTGAGAAATTCCAATCGACTAATTTAATTGATCATTCCCGAATTAATCGTTGTTGACTTTCTCTCTGTCTTAAATGCTAAATATCTATTTCCCAAGTTATATCATGTTCAGCATTGAGGATTATGTGGTTAAGATCAATACCACTGCATGACAACCAATCAAATGCTTGAATGTACTAATGGAATAATTACATGGAGAAAGACTTCGGTGTGATGTTATCCTTAGTTCAGTTACAAAGAATAAGAGCTGGTCCAACAGCGGTTCGCTATATATTAAATGCGTCAAGTACAGCCGACAAGATTATGCTATCTGAACTCCACCTTTAAGTTTTGAGAAATAGGTAAAATCGCACATCAAAGGATGAACTCCCGAATAAAGTCATACGGTAGCTCATTGTAATTCTTTCTTAACAAGAATATTCTCGCAGCCGATGTGATAACAGCTTTTTCAGTTGATGATTTCAAGAGGAGCCTACGCAATAACGTATTTACGGTTTGCAACTGTTCACTTGTAGTATCTGGACGTGATGTATATCTAACGAAATATCGATCATCATTAATATCATTACTAGTATTATTGTCATTAGACTCTCAGATTCAGTTCCTCCCTTATTATCTGTTGTTTTTACTTTTTCGTTGTACCATACTGTTTGCATCAATTAATTACTTACTTCTTTTTATAGTTATCTACGCAATTCTCCATTGCATTCTAATTTTGTGGTTTCCAGGGTGCAGCCGATCTCCCTCTCTGATAATGTGTGACTGCTGATACGAATTTCTACTCTGTGATAAACATACCCACCTTAATTAATGGTGTTTAGATTCTCAAGTACTTGTCAAGTTCATTAGAGCTAGCCTGGGTTACTAAACCACCTGCATTATGCCGCAATGAAGACTTTTAGATGTAACTTATTAATAGAAACAACCAGAAGCGAAGGAATCACCAAGTTTGTAATAGCTGGCTACATAGAAATCGGATACTGGATATTGTAATCTGTCCTATGTTATAAAGATGGTGGGCCATTTGCAATACAAAACCTATTTCACACGCTATTTAAAAAGCTTTGATCATCCCAATGAACATTAACACAAAACCTATTAGTTAACGTTATACAGTGCAATACTTGTTCTACGGTACTGTTTTTCAAGGACAATCTTCAACCCTCGATAAGCGGTTTAGATACTTTTGATGTTGCTGTTTCTGTGGTATTAGTAAATACAAAGTCTTACGTTGTCATGACGTATTAAAACTATTCGGTTATAATTCTTTTTGTTTATTCTTTGTTGGCTTTGCGCAAATTTTGTGCTGTATGACGACATTGTCTTCACTTTATTACTTACGCTTTTGTCGTTCAAAGTATACTATATTGATAACTTTTGGTGACTTATTTTCCAATCAAAAACTTTGTCCAGTTACAAAACAATTTACTTTGGGAGTCAATAAAAAGGGAGTGGGGCGATAGTTTTGATCTGAATAATTTTACATGTCAAACTATTACTTGTACTTGATGAAAAATACCATGTTTACATCTTAGTAGTTTGGCTAGTGTTGTAAGTTTTGGTCATCAAACCATATGGCTCTCGTCATCGATCGACACCATTTGTGTTCCAAAAGGGTTAGGGTTATGTTGGAGTTTTAAGTTACGTTTAAAACTATGATTAGTGTTTGAGGCGAGACTATGATTTATGGATAAAACAATCAGATTTACGATAACAGGTCATGAATTTTGGCGCGAAATTAATTCGTTTATCTGGCTAAATAGAGTTTTGCCATTATAGCAGCTGTCAGTTCGTGATGAAATCCCTATATCTACATCCTAGCCCTAACTATCAACTGTAAATATTAATCCTGATTCCTCACACTAGTTTACAACCCTCATTTAGCCGTAGTATGTAGGTGGATATTCTCTAGGTTTTTTCAAGCGTCGCTCGAAGTTCACCCATAAATTGTAGTCTCACCAAGTTTGAGATTAAGAGTAGAAGCTAGGATGATAGAATACCATATAATATTCTCGAACCTTGTTCCGACCAATGTTCGGGAAGCTTTTTATATGCCGTTTATCAGCCGGACTCTCACTTAGAAACACTTCGTAATGCTGTAAATGTATATATCGTTTCAGTTACATGATGTTTCCAATAACATCTGATCACTACTATTTAATAGTCTTTGTTAACATTATTCTGAAGATACAATCTACAAGTGGTTTATAGTAGCACAGTCCCGTGCTAAGGAGCTTTTGAATCTTGTGCTTATAATGGTAATCAGAAAACGACATGTTCAGTCTACTGATACGTAACTAAACACAAGAATTATCTTTTGGTTTTGCAGAAAAATAAATTAATGTTATCTTTGTGATGTACTTAGTTTTCACTAAGTATAATTTGTAAGCTACCTTGCCTAAATGATGACCTGGTGGTTTAGTTCCATTGGATTGTTTTAATAAAAATATTATATTATAAGTCCTACTTTTGAATAATCATTAACAATGCAACTAAACATTGTTCTAGGAAACGGGAAACATTCTGTGTAATTTGAAGTTGCATCAAATTTACTACGTTCTGTCGCTAATTGGCTTACTCTTGAAGTGGTTTTCCTTAGTATTTTATCAAAATCTACAAATTGTCCTTAAAAAATATAAGCAGATACTGCTCCTGTTTTTTAAATACATGTGTCTAAATGCATCATCAGTTTATTCGTTTGGTGTTTGTCAAGGTACCATTTAGAGAGAATAGAGTGCAGTTGTTTTAATTCTTCCATGTGTTAAAAACTTTTTCGTACCATTGACCTTATCCATTATTATTATTATTTATTTTTTGACTTAAATAAGGAGCCTTTATTCTTTTCCAGATGCTCCACACTGTCCGCTCTTCATATAGATTTGAGCTTTTTTTGAGAAATTTATACATCAGGAGCATATCTGGAGTAGCAAATACTCTAGATGTAAGGCAAAAGATAAAAGATACACGTGAAAAGATTCTTCTTGGGGGCGGTGAAAAGCGCATTGAAGCTCAACATAAGCGTGGAAAACTTACAGCCCGTGAACGTATAGAATTACTGGCTGATGCTGGAACTTTTATCGAGTATGATGCTTTCGTGGAACACGATTGTCATGAATTCAATATGCACAAGCAAAAGATTCCTTGTGATAGCGTTGTCACTGGTAGATGTCAAGTCAATGGACGTCCGGTTTATTTATTCAGGTAATCATGTACTAAATAGTTTACATAATGAAACTCTTATGTTTTGCCACTTAATAATTTCTTCGTGATATTGTTAAAAAACTCTAATGGTATATGTTTTAGTCTTTCACGTTACACTTCGCTGTTTTCCATAGGTACTAAGAAATGCGTTGAGAAATTTTCAGACTCCTTATGTACTGAATGCCTCAAATATTCTGTGACTCATTTGATACTTATATCCTTTTTATTTTTCTGTTAGTTTCGTTGATGCTTGGTGCCGTATCAAAAGGATACTTCAACTGATTGTATCACCCGAGATTATAACTGCACGCTGGACTTCGACAACATAAAATCCCAGAATGAGCTTCCCATTAAGCTTAACAAATTGTTATGCTTAGAAGATATTTTTTAGATTATGTGCAACCTAACTCAATAATGTTGTCAATATTAAGGTATCAGCGCTTGGTAATACGTTATATAATCTTGGTTTTGTAGCCATGCTTAGTCAGTGATACGTTAATGACCTTATGAACTAGTGTTTATTTCCGATAAGTAAGTTTCATCACAGAAAAGTTAAATCATTTTTGCAACTATATAAAAAATATCTTCAAACAAGTTTTTCAATTTTTAGAAATACTCAAAGATTTTCATATGTACAGTTTGGTGTTGTATTATGTAATTTACATTAATTAACTCAGCATCTGATTAGTGTTAACTTATTGCGTCAGTAAAATTAATTACTCAAACCTCTTCGGTTAATTAGGTATTGATGGTTGTTTTTCGATCCTCATTTTAATTGATTTGTGGTATGGTGGAATTTCCTCTAAACTGTTGCACTGTCTTTTTTAACTATCCTATGTGGCATGTTTTTTTATATTAATCATATCCGAATTTCTTCCAATAGTAGTTGAAAAAACAAGTAAATTTCTTTGCAAATCATAAAGGATTGCTACATTTGTTTTAAAGTTATATTTCAATGAGATTTAGTCTTTGAATCTCATGAAAAGCTATACATTCATTTATTGTTTCAGCCAAGATTTCACCGTATTCGGTGGTAGCTTAAGTCTTGTTCATGCTCGAAAAATATGCAAAGTTATGGACCAAGCAATGTTAGTTGGTGCACCAGTTGTTGGTTTAAATGATTCTGGTGGTGCACGTATTCAAGAAGGTGTTGCCTCTTTAGCAGGCTATGCTGATATATTTCAGCGCAATGTAAATGCTTCTGGTGTAATTCCCCAAATATCTCTTATTCTTGGTCCATGTGCTGGCGGAGCTGTCTATTCACCTGCACTTACTGACTTCATATTTATGGTTCATGATACATCATATTTATTTATTACTGGACCAGATGTCGTAAAATCCGTTACCAATGAAGATGTTACTCAGGTGAGTACTTTTATTGATAATAAATAATGAACTAGTTAATTCAATATACTTATAATTACATATTGGAATAGGTGATTCTTTGTTTTTAAGCCTAAATGTTTATTTTTGGCCGATACTGTTTGTCTCATTGTATTCTTTTTGGAAAATTGACATCACAAACTTGTGCTTTAGTATTCATTTGATTAGTTACATCAAACTATGATATATATATATAGCTGACTGCCTAATTAGAGTTAGGGCTTCCATCAAAAACTGGCATCGACTATAGTGTAGAAAAGCTTTGTAGACATGTCTCTGAACAAATTGCATTTGAAGATATGAGACGTTGCCAGACTAGTTTGTTCATAAAACGTGGTGCATCCAGATTTAGGTTTATTCCAGGATTTAGGGTTAGGGGTTAGAAATACTGAAGATTGATCTGTTATGTACAATCTAGAGGGACAAAACCAGGCATTCGATACATTTAATACTATCATTTTTATTTAATAATGGCAAAAAATAATTTTGAATAGTATACAAGGGTATTTCTACTCCTCGTTACTCATGATATGTGAATTTCGCCCAAAAACCTAAAAGTCGCATTCTCGATCCTGATGCTCTCATCCCTAAAGTATACTTTTACTAAATTTCTTATTGTATCAACTACACTGTTCTCACATTCGTAACCTTTTTCAGTTATAAGTTTAAAGGTCAAATAGATGGTTGTCATTATCTTAATTAATTAATTATTTAAACTTAGAAATTACATCATAACGTAAGTAGAAAATGAAATAATAAATCTTACAAATTACATAACAATGACTTTTTCAGTAATAAACTGGTTGACAGAGCTCCCAAATGCCCTGGTACGGCTGAAACGGGGGAGAGTACGCTCTCCTTCTCCAAATGCCCTCACATGCCCACGCGTTCACAGCCTCTGTCACGGAAGTCCTACTCACTGCCTTCTGACAGTGGCATTACTGTTGTTTAAGAAATTGAGAGGACGAAAAGCGAATGTCCGGCGCTTTAACCAGGCTGGTGGACATGGAAAGTTCACTTAGGGAAGTTGGAAAATCCTGATTCTAAACCAATGGTGCACATGGGCTGACTCCAGGATCCTGAAGGAACAAATGGTGTATGAACCAATTGTTGGTCACCGACTACCATGGAACTGCATCTCCTTACGATGCTCCACTGCCTTGTGGATTAGACCTTTAGGTCAAAGGCTCCGGCTGTGCCCCCCTAAGAAAACCACCTGCTTCAGTTTGGGCACGTGGGCAGTATCACAGCCCTCACACAAATCGAATGAGATTTGTGCGGCGCATATTTATCTGGTGCTTCCTTGTACCAATATTTATGTGTTTAAATAAATAAAAATAGAATGACAAATTTTTGGTGAATTGTTTTACAAAGTGTAAATGCTAAAAAATTTTGGCAACAATCAGTGGTTATAAAAAGTCAGCTTATAATTGATACTATAAGAAGGAACAAGATGCTGTAAAACGACCGTTTAATAGATACTGTCTAGTTCATTAAAAATAGTGACTTATATTCCAATAAAGTTCGATTGTGGTTAGCGGTGTGGAATCTAGGACGTGAGTTTCTTTCTATTTGGAACTTCTCGGATTGATTTATCTGCTACATCCCAGTGTTGTTATTTACACTGAGACTCAAACTTAGTACCTTTCTCTTGAGACACACAACGTGTTATCTATGCAGCTATTGGGTCTCATATCGACTCACTGCACTCAAAATGCATATATGGTAAAAGAGACTGATCAAATATAATTCATAATATCGGCATTGGGAATATTCAAATCTTTCATGTACATATGTTGAGTGTCCTTTTCAATTTTTTATTTTCAGGAGGAACTTGGTGGAGCTAAAACTCATACCACTATATCAGGGGTGGCTCATTGTGCTTTTGAAAATGATGTCGACGCACTATTATCGTTGCGTAAATTCTTAACATTCTTACCTCTATCCAATAAAGAAAAACCACCAATTCAAGAATGTCATGATCCAATCGATCGACTAGTTCCCTCACTGGATACAATAGTACCTTTGGAACCGACAAGTGCTTACGATATGACAGAGATTATAAAAGTAATTTTTTTAAGTATTTTGTAATTTCTTCACAATGAGTTTCTTCTACATTTATATTTATTTTCTCTGAGTTATTATGTGGTTGGAAGTAGTCAGAAAGAAGCTCTCGACCTATATCTCATACTAGTTGGTCTTCGTTAACAAGGTGTATCTTCAATCCTATGGGCATTCATGCCTCCTGGCTGATCCAAACCGGAGTCAATTAATCTTACAGTTTAAGATATCACCACTGAACTATTTAGGTCATCACTCATGTCTTATAAGACTGGAGTATTCGAACTAAATAGTGATCAGTCTTTTGTTTATCTAATCCTTTAATGTTGATCGAATTCTATCGATCATGGTCAACTTTCTTAATAAATTGACATCTCACTGAGTTAATTTATGAACCAAATATGAATTGATCGTCATGTAGTAAGCCGAACTAATTCTACTGGTTGTGTACGAACAATCAGGCTCAGTGGTCTATGGGTTAAGGGCTCTGGCTCGAAACTGGTAGGTCCTGGGTTCGAATCTCACGAGTGCAGGATCGTGGATGCGCACTGCTGAGGAGTCCCGCAATAGGACGAAATGGCCGTCCAGTGCTTCCAGGTTTTCGATGGTGGTCTAGCTTCAATTGACTCATTATTTCAACTTTGAAAAATCAGGAAATTATTTGTTGTCTCAATTTTTTCAAAGAGATTTAATTAATTATTGGTTACCTTAATTCAGTGAATTAATAGGTAAAACAATTAACCTCCAACTATTTCAAACTTCTACATGGATTTCAGCTTAAACAGTTGATTGATATCATTAAACTTCACACTCGAGGTTTGTCTCGAAGTTTTATTTATTTATTTAAACACATAAATATCGGTACAAGGAAGCACCAGATAAATATGCGCCGCACAAATCTCATTCGATTTGTGTGAGGGCTGTGATACTGCCCACGTGCCCAAACTGAAGCAGGTGGTTTTCTTAGGGGGGCACAGCCGGAGCCTTTGACCTAAAGGTCTAATCCACAAGGCAGTGGAGCATCGTAAGGAGATGCAGTTCCATGGTAGTCGGTGACCAACAATTGGTTCATACACCATTTGTTCCTTCAGGATCCTGGAGTCAGCCCATGTGCACCATTGGTTTAGAATCAGGATTTTCCAACTTCCCTAAGTGAACTTTCCATGTCCACCAGCCTGGTTAAAGCGCCGGACATTCGCTTTTCGTCCTCTCAATTTCTTAAACAACAGTAATGCCACTGTCAGAAGGCAGTGAGTAGGACTTCCGTGTCAGAGGCTGTGAACGCGTGGGCATGTGAGGGCATTTGGAGAAGGAGTGCTGACTCTCCACACTCTCTACCGTACCAGGGCATTTAGTTGCTTGTCTCAAAGACTAATATCAAAACTTGTAATTTTTTAGTGAGTTAAAGTAATTGACCAACTAATTAATTTTCACTAAATACATGAAATTAATTGGTTTATGCGTTATTTAGTATTTTGTTAATAGTTGAGTTAAACCATGTCTAGCTTTAGATAGTTATCATTGGATGTTTGGCGATGGTTACAGGATACCTAAAGTTTGAAATATAAACTCCTTTGGGTTCCGATGTAATTATTTAAAGGTATCATTTATAGTGTGTCGTCCACTCCAGCTTAATGTCGACGAGAGATGATGAAATATAATTCTTATTTACTTCGTATACATTCTGTCGACAAGTTATAATGATACAAAGTAGACAATAAAAAGTTAAATACTAATTGTATTTACAATATGTATCTTTCAGGTATGTTAGTATTAAAGAGTCAAACAATCAAATGAAAGATACACCGATTGTATAAACCATTGGAGCTCGTTAATAATTTGGCTCAGAAAATAACAAAGTAACTCAGTTTTTAGAAGTTATGTAAGAAATACAGGAAGTGGATATTGTGGTATAATCTACATATATCCACATAAGTAGTATATGGTGATGGTCAGACAGAATGTATTTTGGCGGAAGATTGATTAGGAACGAATAGGAATGAAGCGAAATCGGTATGAAAATGCATGATTAATGAAATCAGAGAAGATGAACTGATATCTGCAGAAGGAACATTTAAGATTGAGACAATTGATTGGTAGTTTTCAAATTAACTGTTTACTGTATAGTTATCAGAATTTAGTGAGATAGTCTGTAATTTGTGCTTAAATACATTCGATTGTCCCCACCCGTGTTCTTGTTCACTACAATACTACCATGCATAAATGTACAAAAATGGGCTTAAGGTTACGCGTGAGTAATTGACAAAGTAAAATACATGTTTGATCGAACAACTGGGATAATTAAACTAATTTATCTCATATCTTTTTACCCTTGGTCAACAAAATAGCTGCATAAAAATCACTGAAAAGAGTGAAATGCCCAAAAATTAAAACTAGAACCCTACACATCCACACCGTTATACCTCAACATCCATTCTGGCTTATATCCCTTATGGAGTTTTAGGAGCATATTTGGGGGGGGAGGGGGGGAGATAATCTCAGACTTGAATAAAATATCTGTCAAGTTCCTTCTGGTATTCAGTGTTTTTATTGCTGTCAGTTTCTTGTTGAAAACGACGAGCGATGTTTTATGGTGTAAGAGTAGGTTGGAAGAAAGCCAGGAGCAGCCAGACCAAAACGTGGCACAAATCCATGAAGTCATTGACAAGTGGACTGAGCCATGTTGGTAGGTGTAGACTACCTGGTTGGGGTCCGCGAGATGATAACAACCGATGGTTAGAGACCTTGAATGACATGGCTCAAAATCGTTTGCAATAGCGAAGGTGCATCTACTGTTTGTGTTCTCCCAAATTCTTCTCCCTAACCCTAACCCCTAATCTTTCGGATTACTGCTTATACTCTTACTACCCTTACCACTATGGGATTTGAAACGACAACTGCATCTCTGTGCTAATAAGGTATGACAACTCGAACTGATGTACGTACGTACGAAGTTCTACGTTGTGACTGACTCATATATATACATAAAATTGCTTTTTGTTTGTTTTTTCTGATTTCTAATCGGTATAGGACATTATTGATGAAGGTGATTTCTTTGAAATTATGCCTACATATGCTAAAAATATTATCATAGGTTTAGCACGATTAGGTGGACGAACTGTTGGAATTGTTGCAAATCAACCAAAAGTCTCAGCTGGTTGTTTAGATATTAATGCTTCAATTAAAGGTGCACGTTTTGTTAGATTTTGTGATGCATTCAATATTCCATTAATAACATTAGTTGATGTTCCAGGTTTTTTACCTGGTATAAATCAAGAATATGGTGGTATTATTAGACATGGTGCAAAATTAATTTTTGCTTATGCTGAAGCAACTGTTCCAAAACTTACAATTGTAATTAGAAAATCATATGGTGGAGCTTATTGTGTAATGAGTTCAAAACATTTACGAGGTGATATTAATTATGCTTGGCCAACTGCTGAAGTATGTTCAATTTTACTAAGAGTTCTCAATACATTTTATGTTGTGTATATTTTAAATTTCATAATTTGTGTTTTTGAATTATTACTGACGTTTGCAGCGAAAGGTACCGGGTTCGAGTCCCAGAGTGAACATCAACTCTGAGATACAAGTACATCCAGCTGACGAGTCCCAAATAGGACGAAACCCGCCTCAAACTGGATTCCACTGCTAACCACTATCCATCTTTGTTTATAATGCTTGTGATTTCAGGCAATACGCACAGTATGCACACAATAAGAGATTGACCAGTTGCAGTCCTAAACATCAATGGGAAGATTCAAACAAACAATACTAAGTGAATTATTACTATTGTTCATTAAGATTACGTCATGAGTTTGTAGTGGTTGGTTCTATATTAGCGTCATATGGGTTATTCTAACTTCCCGACAGACCAATTTATTCATTCTTCTCAACCCACTTTTAACCTTGCCAATCATTCACTTACTAACCCTGACTGTTTTTAAATGATCGTGAATGTGTCAATTGTTTCCCCATTAATTACGTGTCTGTATATTGAGTCACGCTTGATCAAAATCAAGTTGGCTCACTCGCATACTTCACTGCAAGTCACTTCGCTTCGTTTCCCTGATTGTTTGTTCAAATCAACGGTTGTGCAAAACATACATATTCAAAATCCATTCTCGTATTTGACTTATTTAATTTCGTTATTCACTAACGTGATTTAAGTCTGTAATTATGTACGAGTATTGGCGGCATGTATATTCTGATAATGATCATCATCCGATCTAACTGGAGTCAAATAAAGGGTCACTAAAAGTTTAGAATCTGTTTACCTCTAAGTGGTCTTTTCCCGTAATTCGTTGGTTATCTTATCTCTTAAGATGTTAATGGGTTTTGTGATATCGAAGATCAGCTACAGACTACTTATTACAGACAAACATATATACTTGAATTACCTTAAAATATTGTTTAGCTGATTGGTTTTATGTCAGTACAAATTATGCATATTAGTAGTTAAAGATTCATGAGGATAATTGAAAATATAATGAATCGATTTTCAGACGATTTATACCCCCACTACCACATCATATTGCGTATTATTTAGTTTTAGCTGTGCTTTTCTTTTATGCTTAACTTTCAACCAGTAAGTTGAAGAATCCAACCCCAAGCCACACCTACATTGGCTAACTTACGGGTAGTGATCACCACCAGTTCTTATAAATATGTACTTTGACCCACACTTATTAGATGAATTGAATTATTTTATTATTTTGTATATTTCTTATCCTGCGCAATCGTCCGGTCTCAGTAGTGATTTACTTGCTTCCTATATCCAGGCTAAGCCTACTACTTGACTGAGATGACTAAGCATTAATAAGGACTTGTTTTGATAGACCGAATCAAAACTGTACATAAGCTTATTTATTTATGTATATACATATGTAATATAATATATAATATACATGCCTCTTAAATAATTGAGCCATAGCTTGACCAACAGCATTCGTCCATCAACGCCTCTCCTGCCATTTGACCTTGGACTATTGTGTACTAAGTCTCGATTGGCCAAGTCCGTCAAGATTTTCCTGCTGCAATCTATCTAACAGTTCATTTAAACTAGATTATATTACTACTATTACTACTACTACAACTATTAATAATAATCATTATTAAATTCACTTATTATTGTTTGTTTGAATCTTCCCATCAATGTTTAGGATTGCAACTGGTCAGTCTCTAATTGGCATATGTGCATACTGTGCGTATTTCCTCGATATAGTCTTGATTCACAAGCAGTATAAGCAAAGATGGATAGTGGCTAGCAGTGAAATTCAGCTTGACGCGCGTTTCGTCCTATTTCGGACTTGTCAGTTGGATGCACTTGCATCTCAGAGTTAATGTGCACTCTGGGACTCGAACCCAGTACCTTTCGCTTCAAACACCATCACATTATCCACTCAGTTACTGAGTCCTGCTAGCCAAACAGAGACTAACCAGTTTCAGTCCTAAACATCAATGGGAAGAGTCAAACAAACAACACTAATTGAATTCAAACTTCACCCCATTGCACAAGCAAGTGGTTATCAGGACTCAGTGGCCGAGTGGATAACTCGATGGCGTTTGAAGCGAAAGGTACTGGGTTCGAGTCGAGGAGTGTACATCAACTCTGAGATGTAGGCACATCCATCCGACGAGTCCCAAATAGGACGAAACGCGCGTCAAGCTGGATTTCACTGCTAGCCACTATCCATCTTTGCTTACAATAATCATTTTTATTATAGTAACTAGTGGTAAAATTCCCATATATAGTTACTACTTATTTTGTTCACTTCTTATCAGATTGCTGTTATGGGAGCAAAAGCTGCCGTTCAAATTATCTTTCGAGATAATGATGATCCAAATCAAGCTGAAGAAGATTACATCAAAGCATTTGCTAATCCATTTCCAGCAGTTAATCGTGGCTACATTGATGATATTATCGATCCGCATTTAACACGTTTACGTTTATGTCATGATTTAGAATTATTAGAAAGAAAGAAATTAGAAAATCCATGGAAAAAACATTCGAATATGCCACTTTGAACAAAGAGGAAGAATTAACTTTTTTTTTATTAAGATTTTATCAGTTTATCATTTTATTTCTGAGTATACATCGTTATTTCGATACTTTTTTATTTGATGGAATATTTGTTCATAGTAATAATAACCAGTCAGCTAGTTAAGTTCACTTGGTATTGTTTGTTTGAATCTTCCCATTGATGTTTTAGGACTGCAACTGATTAGTCTCTAATTGGTATATGTGCATACTGTGCGTATTGCCTCGATATAGCCTTAATTCACAATCTAGCTGACGAGTCCCAAATAGTACGAAATGCTCGTTAAACTGGATTCCACTGCTAGCCACTATCCATCTTCGCTTAGTTAGTTAGTTATAAGCAATATGGAATCTGGCCTATATGTGCATTGGTTTTGAGTTTCCACATGATATCAGCATAGAATGATAAAGTTATCTGAACAAATAAGCAGTGAACTAAAAGTATAATCATTAGTAACAGAAAAGATTTGCCATAGAATAATTTTGTGGAATGAAAAATATGAAATAACTGAAGTTCTGAAGGAAAATATAAAGTGAAAACATTTACATTCTTATAACCGATTATGAACCATGTTATTCATCGCCTCTAACCATTAGTTACCATAATATGGAAGATAGAAACTAGGTAGTTTGTACATGCTTAAAAGTCCTAGTCTAACAATCAATAACTTCATGGACCAATAACAGGTCTTGGATGATAATGAGGTTTGTTAATTTTTATTATGGGCTGTCATCAAGTGAAATAAAGCATGCCTTATGGAATCGAATTCAGGACCTTCAGGTCTCACAAACGAACACAATAGTGTTTGGGTTTTCGTTCAAATCTACTTGAGGTAGTTTTCGTGCACTAAAAATGTGTCTTATACAAGGAGGCAACTTTTATCGTACGATCTTCGTTCAGTTGATGTTAGTTGTTAATGTAAACTAAGTTCGTAATTGTTGTATCCTGGTGACGACACAAGTACGGGTAACTTCCGGGACCTATTAATGGAAGATTATTCTATATATCTTCTTATTGTCTAGCTATTAAGTAATTAGATTGTGTATATCTATATTCCTCTTCTTATAAGCTTCATTTTAACATGTGAATTATTACTGTACGATTGACTGTTCCCAAATTATGTTCAGTTTATTGATTACTGTTTCCAACGGTCACAGCCGCATTTGGCTTGATCTTGTACAAATATTTTCTATTTTACGATGTAATGACGTCTGTATGTCTGTTATATAATCTGAGTATGCTTGAAGTAAATGACTCGCATAGCAGAGGCTGCAATTGGTGTTCTGAACTCAAATGGAAGAGCTAGGCGGACAAGAGACCAATAAGGGCGCTAGACTGCTCATACCAATTGGACGCCATTGATTTGGTACAGTGTTTATATTAGGAAAGTCGTATTTCGATTTGTGGATAATTCATGTGATAAAAAGCCGGACATAAGATCGATAACGAATTAGCATACATCCTATATTTTTTTATAAAGTCACAACAGTAAAGAATAATCTTCAGAAATCTCTTAATTTGATAAATATTGACTGTGATGGAATTATTCTTTAATATTTTTAAGAACTTAAAAGTTCTATTTTGCAGTATACTAGTTTAAGGGTGCATGATTATTGGATGGTTACCTTCAATTCATAAAGGGCAAATTATCAGTTATATTTTAAATAGTGTGTAGTAGTGCTATTCAGACTATTTGTTATGTTCTATCTGAGACTCGACAGCTACTTTACCCGTCTTTCTTTAATAGTGGTACTTAAAATAAAACTTCAATCTAGTATTCTTCTCCATGGCCTTATCCATTACGTTACTAGGTCACTTATACAACACAGTTGGTTTCAATGATTGTTTGCTATGTCTTAAGGTTTGACTCGGTCACAACAAACGGTTTCTAACACATTCCCGACTAACTTTGCAGAGTAAAAGCTAGCAGTGCATAGAAAGCTTATTCCCGAGGGTTTAATAATGACTTAAACGTGTTATGCGTTTATATATAAGTTACCAGACTGACCCAGAGAGAAACATGTGGGCGGCGATATGGGTTGTGTGGGTGATAAGCTTACTCACAATTATTATTAGCTTTATTCAATATTATATTTTTGGTACAATATAGAATTCTCAGCACAAAATACTTCAACAAGTTTCCGTTTCCTACTCATTCGTCCTTCCTGACGATAAATATTGAGTGATCGCCAGTTAGAAATTAGCAGCCCAGTCAATCGATATCTAAATAATGTACATTCTTCTCGCTGCATATTGCCAGCAACCACGACATCTCTAATTGGGCCTTCTGTAGCCTTTACAGCGAAAGGTCTTACACTTTTCAGAAACGCACCTGAATAGGTTGTGCGATTAATAGGCATAATGATGTATTAAAACAAACAAAATTAAATAACTTGTTGAAATATCTAGATGACAGGAACAGGTAGCCCAGATGTTTAAACAGTCCGCCAATAATCTGACTCAATGCAAGTAGTTTTAGAACTGAAGAACTCAGTATAAAACGTCGCTATTATCTAATGGTGTGCTCATACTTACATCTCTCATCTATTATGTGACCTTGGGATGGTATATTAACTGTTCGGAATCGAAACAGCCTATAATCCACATAAGCTTCCGCACCAGGTCATAGGTACCTCATTAGGGGATTACACTAGTATTATTCACTACAAAACGAATCATCAACTCGTCTCAATTTGTATTTGTTAGGATCCAATCATTTCCGTCCCTTAATTAAAATAGTCAAAATTAGAGTCGTATCACTAAAAGTTCACAAATAACAAACATTGATTGACTACTCATGTGAAAGTATTCAAAGAAAAACTAACTACCAGGACTATGTTTTTTAGCCTTGGAATTAAATTGGTTTCTGACTGTCAAAGATGACAGAATCCATTCTTATGTTGGTTTGTTCTCTGAGCTGGATGGTTTGGTCGTGGAGCTTTCATCGTCCTTCTGAACGACATCATCAGCACAAACTTCTACCCGAACCAACATAAAAATCACCCACCTGAGCTACAAATCTTCTCCACCATCTCAGAATCCATTCTTTTAGTCTAACAATTAGTAGCTCTAACAGCAAGCATGAAAATTAATAAAAAAACATGAATGGCAAACAAGTACGTGATTTACGGAGTTGAACATTTGGATCTTATATGCCCGTTTGTGGTTCACTATTGCTATTTATAAAGCCTGATTAGTTGAACACTAATTACTAGTTGATTAGAAGATTGTTATAAACGTGGGATACTGCTTATAACTTTAGGGTTTCTTGTTATGACAGTCTTTTCACTTGTACCAACGTATGTGGGACTTTAACTTACCTTAGACGAATACCTACACTAGATTTTCCACCCAGTGTCTATTCTACAGGACTTCAACACAACTCAGATCAAGAACACGGGATTAGCCTGACTAGAACGTCAATATGTTTCCACACCAAAATCCGACACAAGGAACAGTCAATACATAATAAGGATAGGGGAATACATATAACACCTGTCATCCTATCTAAGGTCTGACTCAGCAAAACAACCAATCATTGTCACCCACGCATCAAAGATAATAACCATTGGATTTTACTTCACTGGACTCATATTCGTTGCAATACTGGCGTCAAATTAAAACAAATTTCAAACTTTTCATTTGGTATCATTTTTTGACGAACACTCCATTTATAGTTTGCAAAATCTCATCAGGAACATCAGTTCCTTGAAGGTAAGTAGGAAATAATGAGAAACCTAAATTTAAATTCTTATATTTACTGCATACATCACAAACTAAATCCACCAATTGTCATGATAAAGATTCACTTAACTCAAGTAACCCAAGCAAACAGAAAGTGGGAATAAAGGCGTCATTCTTTTGGAAAATTTGTTAGAAATAAAGGAGAAAAATGCCATTTTT
Organism: Schistosoma rodhaini; assembly: GCA_944470415.2. Classification (NCBI taxonomy): domain Eukaryota; kingdom Metazoa; phylum Platyhelminthes; class Trematoda; order Strigeidida; family Schistosomatidae; genus Schistosoma; species Schistosoma rodhaini. The sequence continues at coordinate 81,813,099 of OX104036.1, forward strand.
TCCCCTACCAAGAAGATGTTTAGAAACTTTTCTCATTAATGTCGTCCTGAAAGAAATTTCTCAGAATTTACATCAAAGAGTCTACTTTTTGCTTTAATTCATACCAAATAGTCTACTTGTAACCGAAACAGTTAATTTCAAGAGAATGTGAATAAATGCTTTCCTTTCGTTTACATCGTCTTTTTCATTATTCCCCCCCCTCCCCGAGTTTACTTTTATTTCCCCTTTTCTTCGTCACAGAAATTTACGTTCCCACCATCATACTTTAAATCCTGAAGTTGTTTTGAAAATTTTGATCGCTAACTTATTTACTTCTAACTTTTCTCAAATTACGTCATATATGACTGACAGCATTATGTGCTGATGTCAGGTGGTTAGTTGCGATCATCAAGAACCTCTGAACCTAGATTTTCTGGAAGTTAGTACTCATCAGCAATACAATCCATGCCATTGTAGAAAGTATATTATCCACTTAGTCAATGTCTAAGCTCACATATCCTTATCTATATCAGAAGAGCCTATATATATATATATATATATATATATATATATATATATATATATATAATGCTGTTATTCGTTTGATTAGTGAGTTGTAGATGATGTTTAATGAATGGCTGTCTAAAAAGTGTTCCAAAATCAATTTGTCTACTTAAATAGATATCAGTAAGCGAACTGTAATAATGAAAATAGAGAATTTTCGTAAAGTAATACGATTTACGATTTGTAGATCCTTGGTGCTTAATGATTATCCAAATGACGTTAGTTACTTGAAGAAATCATCTTCAAATTTAACTGATCTTTACCGAACAATCTAAAAATAAACTGTGTATTTATTCATAACTCTTTTTTTAAATGAACTCTTGAAGTTCTTGGTTAGAGTTCATGATTGATAGACTTTGAGAATGACACGATAATCACCACAACCATTGGTAATATTTGGTATTTGTTGTAGAGTATAAAAAGTTGATTTCAAACAAAAGTCTGAGTAAGTAGATTCCTTCCTATTTCAAGTAATTGTGATGAAATATCAAAAAATCTTTAATTGTTGACAGTTTTGCAACTACTTTTAATTCCTTGATAAACCTACTCATAGATTGATTAGTTGAATATATAGATTTCATAAAACTAGATTCTCTGATAAATTTAGAGTGGGCAGGAACAAACATGGTTCGCCGAATAAAACGAGTTCATTTCGTGTTGCATCTTCCTATCAGCTAAAAACAGACTAAAATTCCAATTCTTAATATCATTAAAAACAAATGACTGTGGCTAGATTACAATTGGAAACTAGGGAACATTGAACAGTTGTTTTGATTTTCAGTATTAATTTTAGCAATGAACACTAATGTCCATACCAGTCAGCAAAGCTAAGATCATTAGATATTGAAGTGAACACATTGTCTTTAGACTAATGAATTATCCTACAATAGTTCATGCCTCCAATTTCTGTCGATTTTAAACATTGTATGGCCATAATCATTAAACAATAACAGGATTGAAATTCGAATTAAAACTAGATCACATTACTAATTCAAAATAGATGTATCACACATACTACTGAAAAATATATAAGTAGTTAAACTCTATTTTAATGAAAATGTCCATTTTGACATTTGGTAAAGAATGAACGAATCGAGCGAAGGAATTTCTTTCCAATTAGTTTTTAATCATTGCTCCACACTAATGTATAAGATTTACGATAATGAAATAATACCCATCGATTAGATACGTTACATAATAATTATATAATGACATATCGATTATAATCAGAAGGGGTTTTGTGGAGATCTTATCATTTTCATAGTTGAAAGCATGAGTCAATTGAAGATAAACCACCATCGAAAACCTGGAAGCACTGCTTTAAGGCCATTTCGTCCTATTCTGTGACTCATCGGAAGTGCGCGTCCACGATCCCGACTCGCGAGATTCGAACTCAAGACCTATCCGTCTCGCACGCGAGTGCTCAACCACCAGACCACTGAACCGACATCTAACGTTGTTAATGTCTAATTTCAACCAATCCACGAAACTGAGCAACCATTCACCAGTGAGTTGATATCTCTCAACATATCTGGTTTAACTCCACTGGTTACTGCTTCTCACTATAACTCCAGAAATTACCTGCTGAGGAGTCCCACAATAGGACGAAACGGCCTTGAAGCAGTGTTTCCAGGTTTTCCATGGTGGTTTAGCTTCAATTGACTCATGATTTCAACTTTATAAAATTACTAAAATCTCCACAAATCCACCTGATATTTATTGTTTATTAATCGTTAAAGATATAATAATTATCTTCTTTTAACAATTAAAATCACGAGTCAATCTAAGCTAGACGATCATTGAAAAGATGGGATCATCATCAATGCTCATCTACGACCCCGTGCTTGATTATCGAATCAAGGATTTTCGATTCGATTAGTTTTTTTTGTCTATAGATGATATCGATTGGAACAACACTGAAAAGTAAAATACTATAGGGATATTTTCCTGTTAAATCCTATTTATCCCTTTAAGGCAATGGCCGTATACAATACTTAACTTTGTCTTATTAAACAAGGTATCTTTAATAATTTTTGGAATTTAATGAGTTTATCATTTGTTATCAATTAACCCTTGCCTTATTCTCGATTGAGTTTATTCATTAAGTTACTAGAATTCATTAAAAATGTCAGGAACTCTTCTTTAAGTTTAGTCATATTGTGATTTGGGTTACTTATATCCACATAAGTAGTATATAACGATAGTCGGGCATTGAATGTACTACAGTAGAGTGTCGATAAGGAAAGAACGGTAACGAAGTGCGATTGGTATGAAAATGCATGAACAATAATAATCGGAGACAATAGACTGATATTTGCAGAAGGAACGGTCAAGATTGAGACAATTCATTGATAATCTACAAATTAACTATTTACCCAATAGGTCTCCTATTTTACTGAGATAATCTGTAATTATTTGCATAAATACATCCGATTATCCCCATTCGTGTTCTTGTTCTTTTCAATATTAATGAATATTATATTAATAATTATTGTAACTAGTTGATTAGTTATACCCCCTATTTTGATAGTGATTTTCATCACTCAAACGACTAATAAAAATCAAATAGCTTTGAATAGTTTTCACACAATGGTTTGCAACTTCACAGAATCACATACATCTGTAAACATAAGAAGGAGCCAAAACTTACAATAATATTCTGACTACGAAATAGACCTACCTATCTATAGATACATCTATCTACGAAGTTGAGCAACCGTTCACCAATTGTCTTCAGTAAGTTGTTATCTCAAAACAGACATGGTTTGAACTCCACTGGTCACTGCTTCTCACTAGAACTCCTGGATTTACCCCTCGAAGTCAGTCACTAGTGAGCACATGATTATTATTATCAGAAGGGGTTTTGTGAAGATTTAGTATTTTCATTGTTGAAAGCGTGAGTCAATTAAAGCTAGACCACCATGAAAAACCTGGAAGAACTGGACGGCCTTTTCGTCCTATTGTGGGACTCCTCAGCAGTGCGCACCCACGATCTCTCACTCGCGAGATTCAAACCCGGGACCTACCAGTTTCGCACCAGAACACTTAACCGATAGACCAATGAGCCGACATCCGATGGTGTTAGTATCTAACTTGAACCAATCCACGAATTTAAGCAACCGTTCAGTGCTTCGAGGTTTTCCTTGATGGTCTAGCTTCAAGTGACTCACGCTTTGAACTATGAAAATACTAAATCTCCACAAAACCGCTTCTGATATCTATCAATCTACTTATCTATCTGTTATATCGATTGAGTGCGTTCCCAGTTAATATATATGACGTGGTGATCCCCGCCAATCAGAGAGGAGTGAATTAACGATTTGAGCAAGGATACACGAAAACTGTGCGAGTAGTCTTGAGTACTACTCGGTCCTGCTATCTGCCTAGCCCAGCCAGTTAAGTCCAGAACGCCAATAACAGCCTCTGCAATATGAATCATTATTCTCAAGTATACTGGGTTTATATACCACAATCAAACTGACCATATCGTACCATAAAATAGAAAATAACATGCGTACAAGATTTATTCAAACGTGGCTGAGAATAGAGGAACAGTAATCAATAGACTGGGGATAACTCAAGAATCGTAAATCGTACAGTAATAGTCTATGGGTCAAAATAAAGCTCACAATAAAAGGAACATGAATATGAATACTTAAGTTACTTAGCATTTATACAATAGGAAATATACATATCATATTGGTCCATAGATGGATCCCCAAAGTTACCGTTCACTATTCCTATCGGTATATAACACTATCTTTTTATATATCTATCTGAAAGTAGATGGACTGTACAAGTACTGTATAAGTATGCACTATATAAATATATATTGTCTTTGATTGTATTCATTTGCTATTATCACAATTATTTGTTTACTTAATTTAAAATTAAGTAATATCAGTAGTATTAATAATAGTAGTAATGTTAAATTCACACAACTTTAAAAAAACATCTTAATAGTATAGATGAAAGTATTAATTCGGCAAAATGTAGCCTCCTATTTAAATTAACTTCACCATCATCAATACACTAATTGGTAGAATTAACAGTAATATGATGATTATTATTTGTTTGTTTGTTTGTTGTTGTTGTTTTTATCGTCGTCTAGTTCCTATGACTAACCATCATTCCCCTGATATGTCTCCTTCTACTTATTTGATATCTTAATGTAGACTATATTTGGTGAACATTAAAACATATAATTAAAGTATTCATTAGTGATATACATGATTGTGAACGTTTAATAGATTAGTAATGGTTTCAACTATAAAGATATGTATTAACCATAATAGAGTGAATCAGTACTAAACTAGAAACTTTAATACATACGACAATGTTCATATATGTCTTACTGATTAGTTACTTCTTATCATATCAAAATTTTCATGATTGAAATTATGAGTGAATTGAAGATAGACCAACATGGAACACTTGTAAGTATTGGACGACCGTTTCTTCCTATTGTGGGACTCCTCATGAGTGCGCATCCACGATCTTGCCTCGCGAGATAGGACGAAATGACCTTCCAGTGTTTCCAGGTCTTCCTTGGTGGTCTATCTTCAATTGACTCATAATTTCAACTATGGAAATACTGAAATCTCTACAAAACTCCTTTTGATATCAAAATGTACATGCTTTTTTAACTATTCAATGTCCAGTTATATCTTTTTTAAGTACTGGACGGTCATCTCATACTAGTATGGGACTTCTCAATAGTGAGCATCCACGATCTCGCACATGGGTCTAGCTTTAATCGACTTATGAATTTAACTATTAAATTACTACAATCTCTACAAACCTCCATTCTGAAAATAGAAGTAAGTTTATAAAATAATTTTGATAAGTGATTTTAAATATTTACCATTTCTGACAGACTTTGGAAACTTATAGAAAACTAGTGGACGTAGGTTAGATGATCCAGGTTAGTATGGGACTATTGAAAAGTAAACACTAATGATCATACAAAGGTTGTAAATCAGAACTTCTAAGTTACACAAATAATAAACGATTTTAAGTTATTAAATTAGATTTTAATAGTTAGCAATTTTTATCTAGTGTTATAGATGAATTAACTCCATCTGTTGTTCTTCTAGGGTTACTGCCGGTCCGAAGCTCAGAAAAAGGAGAATTGTTAGGTATGGGCTCAACAAGCACATCCTTTAGAAAACAATCTTGCTATAAAATACTGACCAGAAAAAGAAATTTAAACCACTTAAACTTTGTTCTCCGAGTTGAAGGATCTTCATTTAGAAGAGTTATAACGCCTTATTGTGAAAGCTGATATTCTTCGGAAGTCACTAGGCTAAGGCCCCTTCTAACGACCGGAGCAACAATCAATATAGGCACATGGAACGTTCGGCAATGTGGGAGACCAGAACAACCAATCAAGTAGCTGCGGAAATGAGGAGATATAACTTGACGGTTCTCGAAATAAGCTGAACAGAAAAGGATAGATTCTGTAGAGATGTTGCTGTACTCTGATCACGAAAGAAATGTGCTCCCTACACTCACGGAGTTGCTCTGATGCTGTCCAAAGAAGTACGAAACGCACTTATAGGATGGGAATCACATGGATCCAGGATAATCGAAGCATCATTCAAAACAAAGAAGGAGAGGATCACAGTGAATGTTATCCAGTGCTATGCATTCGGCAATGATAACAACGAAGACGATGAAGATCAGTTTTACGAGGGGTTGCAAACGATCATAGAGAAGTGCTCAAGAAAGGGCCTGACCATCCTCATTGGAGACTTAAGCGCCAAAGTCGGAATGAACATCACCGGATATGAAGATATCATGAAACGACATGGACTGGGAGAAAGGAACGAGAATGGTGACAGAGTTATAACTTTCTGTACATTCCAAAAAAATGGTTATAGGTAGCACTGTATTCCTCCACAAACTCATGCTCAAAGCTACGTGACTCTCACCGGATCATGTTACACAGAACCAAATCGATCATATTTTAGTGAATGAGAACATAAATGGGGACAATCAAATATGATTGAACACAAAATTACAGAACATCTTAGTAAAATCTGAGAACCATACAGTGAATACTTAATTTGAAAAATATCAATCAATTGTCCCAAACCTGAATGTTCCTTTTGCAAATATCAGTCAGTCGTCTCAGACTTCATTGTTCATTCGTTTCCACAACAATCACTCTCTGTTTTCGTTCTCTTTCCTTCGACTTTCTTAGCCTTTTACTGTCAAGCATTTCACTTTCTATTGATGATACATATTACTTATATCTGTCAACATCAGTAGCACACACTACAATATTTGCATCAGTAAAAAATTCTTCAGGACGATGGAAGATGTGAAAGTCAGGAGAGAAGTTGACATTGATTCATATCACCATCTGGTGGTTACCAAGATGGAACTGAAGTTAAAGAAGCACTGGACAACTGTTGAAACAGCAGTACAAAGGTTCAATACAGCCTTCCCTTGAAATATTAACAAACTCAACGAATTCAAGATAACTCTCAACAACAGGCTCCGAGCCGTACAGGATCTACTCAATGAAGAAACTCCTATAGAGGACAACTGGAAATGTATCAAAGAAGTATTAATTTCAAAGTGTCAGGAGGTGCTGAGCCTCAAGGAATGGATCTCTTTGGAAATCCTATAAATGATTTAAGAAGGGAAGAACAAGAAGACAGCAATTAACAACAGCCGAACAAGAGCAAAAAAAGTGAAGGCACAAACTGAGTACACAGAAGCAAATAAACAAATGAAGAGGAGCATTAGAGCCGACAATAAGAAATATGTGGAAGAACAAGCAACGATGGTGGAAAAATCGCAAGAGAAGGGAATATGAAACAACTATATGACACATTGAAGAAACTAGCAGGGAAAAATGATAAACCAGATAGACCAGTCAAGGACAAAGAAGGCAAGCCAATCACTGAAATTCAAAGACAGAGGAATAAATGGATGGAACACTTCGAGGAACTCTTGAGTAGACCAGCTTCATTGACTTCACAGGACATCGAAGCGGCATACACAGACCTCTGTACAGTTGTCACCCCCTGGTGATCGAGGAAATCATGATACCTATCAGACAAATCAAGAGTGGGAAAGCAGCAGAACCTGACAACTTAACAGTCAAAGTACTGAAGTCAGACATGGAACTTCAATGATGCTTAATATTCTATTCGAGAAGATTTGGGAGAAAGAGCAAATGCGAGAGATCTGAGCACTTGTGAAAACTACAAAAGCATCACACTACTATAGGTACCAGGAAATATTTTCAACAGAGTGTTGCTGAACTGAATAACAGATTCAAAACAAAAAAGTATAAAATATAAAAAAATTTTATTATGCTTTTCAACTGATGTTAGTTGTTAATATAAAGCATCTTTCAATTGTTCACACTTCATTTTGACTAAATTTTAAAAATATCACCTACAATCAACGGATTTCTGTATATTCTTCATAAACCTTTTTCTGATAATGATCATATGCTCACTAGTGACTGGTTCTAGTGAGAAGCAGTAGCCAATGGATTTCAACCAGATCCGTTGGGAGATATCAACTCACTGATGACATTGGTGAATGGTTGCTCAATTTCGTGGATTGATTGAAGTTAGACATTAACACCGTTGGATGCCGGCCAGCTCAGTGGTCTAGTGGTTAAACGCTCCCCTGCGAGACTGATAGGTCCTGGGTTCCAATCTCGTGAGGCGGGTTCGTGGATGCTCATTGGTGTGGAGTCTCACAACAGGAGTAAACGACCTTGAAGCGGTGCTTCGAGGTTTTCCATGGTGGTCTAGCTTTTTTTGAAAAAATAATCTTTGCTTTGTTTTTCGATATATATTTATGATTTATAATAATGATAATTAACTAAACAACATAATTATACACTTTGAAATTTACATTTTGATTCACTTGATTCTTTTCTTTCTAAACATTAGTTTTTTAACACCAAATATATCCTCTTATGTTTAATTCATAAAATCAGTTAATGAAACCCTTATTTCAAAGTAATTCACTGTTTTATTTTATCTTTCATCAATGTGTGTCATGCTAATAATCTCATGTTCAACCTCTCTCTCTCTATGCCTCTTTCTCCCCTCTTTCCTCTCCTCTCTCTCTCTCTCTTTCCTCTCCCCTCCCTCTCTCTCTTTCTTTGTATATACGTGTTCTTGCACTTAGACCAATCTATATATTGAAGCTAATTTTCAATCGAAAAGTGGTTTTCATCAAAAAAAAAATTTTTTTAATTTTTTTTCTTTTATTCTGTGATATGCTGGTACCAGGAATTGATTAAATATACAGGAAATCAAAGCAAAGAGAATAAATGAACAGAATAAGAATAATAAAATCTTAAATATTCATTCTTTCGCGGGTTTCTTTTTTCTTCTTTTATCCCTCGCAATTTTCTATTTGCTTCAATTTTTAATTGAACCTTAAACAAATATGTTTCTATTATTATTATTATTATTATTAGTAGTAGTAGTAGTATAGTAGTAGTAGTATTAGTAGTAGTAGTAATAGTAGTAGTAGTACCACTATTATTATTGGCGTTATTGTGGGATTTGAATTGGTGATTAATTATGATTTCAGTAGTACAATTCTGTCAGTTCGTTGAGTTGATGTACAATTTGTCTTAATTGATGAACAAATTGAACGGAACACTTAAATATTAGAAGAAAAAAATATATCTAATACAAACATATAATTAGTTAGATGGTATGTTGGTTTTAAAACCTTTAAAACTTCTATTCACACTATTACAACTGTGAATGAAAGATAAATAAAGAAAAAGAAAAGGGTGAGAAATGAAGAGATATTCTGTTTATTCTATAAAATTGTTTGTTTTGTATTTCAATCTCAGTATATTTGATTAGGTGATTAATAGAGTAATCCATGATTCATGATCTGTTTTTCTAAATACAACTTATTATATATAGTTGAAATCATAAGTCACTTGAAGCTAGATCACCATGGAAAACCTAGAAGCACTAAAATATCGTTTCGTCCTATTGTGGGACTCCTCAGTAGTGCGCACCCACGAGTCCCATAATAGGATACATTTCTGATAGATGTGGTTCAACCGTAAATGTTGTACAATTTGAGAGTCGTTGTTGTATGTAGTTGATTAGGAACGGAGGAATGATATCACTAATAGCAGATAATTATGGATTTAAACGCGAAATAATGATATTATTGTGATCGCCCTAGTCTTTACATCACATCTACTCACAACAGGATTACGTCAAACGTGTTTTGTGACCGTTAAATTGGTTCAATTCAGTTAATTAGACTGAAAATGTCGTTTTTATGATCCTGAATATTTTCAGAAGAGGGGTTTTGTGGAGATTTTTAGTAATTTTATATAGTTGAAATCATGAGTCACTTGAAGCTAGATCACCATGGAAAACCTAGAAGCACTAAAAGATCGTTTCGTCCTATTGTGGGACTCTTCAACAGTGCGCATCCACGATCTCGACTGACGGGATTCAAATCTAGAACCTACTAGTAGTACACTATTTCTCTACATATTTCTGAAAAGCTTTTATTTAGTGCCGACTAAATGAAACTTCTTGAACATTTTCTGAGAACTTTGTCAGCAGCTATGTGCAAAGTTCTAACGGTTACCTTCTATTTGGGACTGGTGAACTGACCGTACCTGCCGTTCTCTAGTGTTGATGTTCACACTGAGACTTAAACCTAGTATCATCTACTGAGTTCAGAAAGTTATTAACTGCAATAGGTTTGATGTTTCTATCATTATCATAAAGATATAAATTGTTAAATCTATATCTTTTCCTGATGATGTGTCCCAAATAGAGTGAAAAGCATTTGTCCTAAATTCCAAATCTAGCCTCAATCTACCTAGTCAGTAAAATCTATGACAAAATGGTTAAATCGAGACAATCTGCACAGCATACAGATATATCAACGATTATTGATCAAAATTCAGTTCTGAATAGATTAACAAGGGGGTAATTCAGACTCTTTCAAACAATGACATAAGAACAATTTATCACACTAAATTTACTAATAGCATTATAGGTTTGTACAGAATAATCATTATTCGATAATCATATCCTTATACTTTTAACTAAGTACTTAAATTTTAATACATTAAAAACAATGACTGGTATAGTGGATGGGCACTGCTGAGGAGTCCCATAATAGGACGAAACCGTCGTCCAGTGCTTCCAGGTTTTCCATGATGGTCTAGTTTCAACTGACTCATGATTTCAACTTTGAAAAATACTGAAATCGTCACAAAACCCCTTCTCAATAACATAGGTTATTTGAAATAGATATGAATCATGACAATCAATGATAGTTGCTAACCATTACAATCTAATTGAGGTTAAGATTATGGACCACTATATGTCAATTCAGTAAACGTATAGTTCCACCCAAAAGATCTGAAGTTTCTAGATGTCATATTTAGTGAATTCATTGATACAAACTAGGCACAAATACCTATTCAACTCTTTATGACTCTCTCATTACTATTATTATCATTATTACTATTATTGTTACGTTGTGAAACTTGAATAACATTTAAATTCACTTAGTATTACTTGTTTGAATCTTCACATTAATGTTTAGGACTGCAACTGGTCAGTCTCTTATTGGCATATGTACAGTCCTAAATATCAATGGGAAGATTCCATTCAAGTAATACTAAGTGAATTCAAACTTCGCCCCATTGCATAAGAAAGTGGCTATCACGACTCAGTAGCTAAGTGGATAACGTGATGGCATTTGAAGTGAAAGGTACTGGGTTCTAGTTCTAGAGTGAACATCAACTCTGAGATGCAGGTACATCCATCTGACGAGTCCCAAATAGGATGAAACGCTCGTCAAACTGTATTCCACTCCTAGCCACTATCCATCTTTGCTTACGATTGATTAACATTTGTTAGTAATGTAGAAAATAAACTGGTAATTTACCACATTTCATCACCTCTACTACCGCCATGCTCCACCTTATATATATGAAATTTATAGATGAATATTCTATCGACTCCTTTCACTTTATTTCATATACCACTAACTGTCACTCAAATGTTCCAAGGAACAAAACAACCTACTTTACACGTGTATTATTATTACATTATCCATCTCCGGAATTTCAACTAATAACAACAAGAACAACAAAAAAAAAGAATTTCTCTAACAAAATATCATGTAAATAGATTTCTCTTTCTTTTTTTCTATTCATTAACACTACTACTAATATGAGTAGACTATAAGTAGTCACATCTATGTGTGAGTGAGTGTGTGTATGTGTGAATATACATATGGGTTACAGTCAATATTATTCTTTTCTAATGCATATAAACAATGTTCAATAATGTAGCCAGTTAGTAAATCCGTAAGTTAAACAAGTTTTCTTTTTTCTTTTTTTTATAAAAAAAAAACGCCAATTAAATTGAAACACCTTATTATTAGGTGTACACAGGATAGTTAACATATGAAATTTCATATTCTACTTTGGGGGGGGGAGTGGGGATTGGGGGGTGGATGGATGAATGGATGGATGGAAATAATAAACTGTTCTCTTTTGCCTTAGGAAAATTAAAAAAAAAAAAACTGTACAATATTCAATTGAACATATAGATATACATATGGTATATTGAACATTTAACACGGCTAAAATGTTAACACATTTTAAATGATATAGATGTAATTATTATTATTAGTAATATTTTTAAATGAAGGGGGGGAAAAAAAAGGAAAATGGGAGAAAAATTCTTTTGCTAAAAAGGGAATATAAAAAGATAGTAAAGAAGAAGATGGAAAAAAAAAATCTATTTTGAAATAGGAATTTAAAATAACATTTCACACTATACTATACTAATAGTAAGTTAATCATTATTTCATTTGAATGACATTTAGTTTAAATGATCAATATAAAGAAAGAAAACAAAAAAAAAGAGAGAAACTTAACAAATGATTAAGATGAATTGTTTCTTTTATTTTTTAGGGTGGAGGGGGGAGGGGTTTGGGAAAAGAAATTATGAGAAGAAAATTCACCTGTGAATCGTAAAAAAATAAAATGTTATCATTAGTTACAAAGTGATTGATATCAGTTCCTTGATTCTTGTAACTTTGACGTTTAAAATAGAGTAAAGTTTATTAAGTATATTTTATAAATAGGGATATTTATTTGAACACATTTATTTGAACACATAAATATTGGTACAAAGAGGCACCAGATATATATGCGTCACACAAATCTTATTTGATTTGTTTGAGGACTGTGATACTGCCTAGGTGCCCAAACTGAAACAGGTGGTTTTCTTAGGGGAGCACAACCGGAGCCTTTGACCTAAAGGTCTGATCTATAAGGCAATGAAGTATCGTAAGGAGATGCAGTTCCATGGTAGTCGGTGACCAACGATTGATTCATACACCATTTGTTCCTTCAGGATCCTGGAGTCAGCCCATGTGCACCATTGGTTTAGAATCAGGATTTTCCAACTTACCTAAGTGAACTTTCCGTGTCCACCAACCCTAATAAGGTAAGAGCAAACTGTTTTTGTAAACACAAAGTGGGTTTGAATTTTCGTATGGATGAGGCTTCAATAAGCCTTAGAATACACCCTTTTACACTTTTATACAACACCACAAAAGCTGAGTTAAGATCAATCTTATGGCCTGTTTGGCAATAGATGATGATGGATGTTTATCCTCTAGTCTTATCGGGTCATTTGATTCAATTTGTATCTGTAACCATTGAGTAGTTGTTTATCTGTTAAGTTCGATATTGTTTTACAAGGATTCGAACTCAATATCATAATGATAGTTGTAACTGGTGAGATAGTCAAATAGAGAAAGGCTTATGGTAGTAACAAATATGATATTATGTAGTTATTAAGTTCAGTTCAAATTTGATTGGCCTAGATCTCTTGATTGTATTCTTTTTCAATGTGATAACGTTTAATATCGATAATTGATCTCTGGGATATATCTCTTACTTTAAGATCTTAGAGCAGTGGCAAACAGTATAAAACGTATATCCTGGACAAATATGATTCTAAATAGGGAACCAAACCCAGGCCATTCAGGTCTCGAGTTTGATACTTTACACTTAAATGACTAATCGACAATACAGTAATCTCTATATTCAACTTTAATCAGTTTTAAATTTTATGGGAACTCCATCCAATGTTACTAGTGGATTATTTTCAGACCCGTGTCAAAGTTCACTTCAATGTTCATCATTTTCTGACAAAACTCTGAGGAATTCACCTCGAGGTTTCACTAGTTAATATAGATTTATTTATTGAGGCATATTCTGAGTGATTTCATTAAACTTAACATTACCATCGAAAACCGACTTACATTGAACGGTTTTTTTATCCTCAATAGGGATACTTGTATAACCATTTGAACCCATTAATCAAGTTTCCGATGTTTGATATCATTTGCTTCAGAAAACCTCAGAAGAAATCCTCAGCCGATCTAAGTTAGACTTAGTAGTACTGGACGATCGTTTCGTTCTAGTACGGGACTCCTCAACAGTGTTCATCCACGGTCCTTTACCCAGGAATCCAACCAAGATCCTTCTGTTCTGTTTTTCTTTGATGGTCTAACTTTTATCATCCTATGATTTTAATGAAACTTGATGATCTCTACAACCTCATACTGATAAACTTCGGAATACTGGAGCTTGGCTTACAAGATCGATGAATATCACTTTTTACAATGTGGAAATAATGTTGTGCTCTAAAATAATGTAACCTCTCAATATGTATTCTGTTCGGGAAGCACTGGACAGCCGTTTCGTCTTGGTAAGGAACTCCTCAGCAGTGTGCGCATACGATCCGAATACAGAACCTTCGGTATCACACGCGAACGCTTAACCTTTAGACTACTGAGCCGATATCCAACTATGTTGGTGTATAACTTCCTCTGATGTCAGCCCGTAGTGATAACTCATTTTAAATTATGGAAACAGCCTATGTCCAGTATGCATAACATTATTCATATTCACACCCTTTCAGATTTTTCTTTCAACTGTTGTATACGATTCTTTCGTTTAAAATAGACCAAATCTAGTAAAGACTCTTGAAGCCTGTATGCTACACCTCTTCACCTTGTTTCAGAAATATTTGCTATTTAGTCTTACCAATGTAATTGAATAGTTACCCAATCCAGTTTGTTTTATTCGTTTAACATCTCTAAAACTTGTGAACTTATTCAGCTTATTGTCTAAATGTTAAACTGTTTGATAGATTATGGCTAACTTAGATCAGAGAGGCGATAATCAACATAGAAACATCTTTTCTCATACCAGGAAGGTTGTATTCGTCACAGTCCAATCATATTTCAGTCATCATTAGAAACTAGAGAGCGCTGGACAGATGTTTTCCCCTTAAGTTGTAACTCATCAACAGTATAGACGCATGACCCTATCAGAGATTGAAGTCTCTCGAAGAACGCTTAATCATTAAAATCACTAGAACAATATTCGGTGGTACAGTTTCAAATCATTTGTAACATACTACAATGATTATTCAATCCCAGCGATGACAACTGTTTCACACTCAAAATGTCAGATCTCTACCAGTTACAACTTTTTCATTAGAACTTCCAGAAGTCATCATAAATTAAGTCATTATTAAACTGATTACATTATAGAGATTAGCTTAAATCATATTCATTACAGATCATTATCATTTGGCGACATGTTGTTAATTAACTGATCTTTTCTATTGTCATTAACCCGAAGATTCTATTATAACATTAGCCTTTTATCATGCTAATCAACTGTCCACCCATATATAAAGAGTTTAAATTTTATATTCTGAATAAATCTAAACACATTCATATATATACCCCCTTTATAATATGAAATGACCCCATTGACTTGTTATCAATTCTTTATATGATTTTTATAATAATACTTATACTACTAATATGAATATTAATACTACTATTCATGTCATCATTTTAGTATAATTTGAGTTCATCTCATTTAAATAAACAAAACAAAAGTAGATTATCATATTCCTCTAATTCACATAATGTTCCCCCCTCTCTCACTCACTTACCCCTCTCTCTCACACACACTTACTCACCCACTCCCCCATTCTCTCTCTCTCTCTCGATGCTACTCACATGTATTACTACAGTTATTATTTATTATTATTATTATTATCATGTTTATTATCATATCAGTGTGAAATTTAATAAATAAACAAACATTTTTCTTTTCAATGTGTTAACCATATTCTACTCTATCTCCGTTTTGTCCGATTCAGCATACAACCTATCAAACATGATAGAAGATAATATGACATTGACAATGTCAACAATAATAGAATCTATTCAATACAATACATTAATCATATATATATATATGACATTGATGTATAGAGGGAACATACACACTTACATATACATATATAGACTAATAATAATAACCAGGTGGCATTGACAAGATCTAAGATACATAACAGGGAAACTGCTGGCGCTGATTTGTTTTACTTTCAAGAAACATGTTAGTAAACAATATGTGTATTATTATTATTATTATTGTATATGAGAATGAATTTATAATAATCAAGTGGTCAGTTATTGTTATAGTATGGATGAGTATGATTTGTGTTTATTGTCAATTTTTATCAGAAGGGGGGTTTTGTTTGTGGAGATTTTAGTTAAGTGATCGCGCACGAGACTCATAGGTCCTGGGTTCAAATCTTGCGAGGTGGGATCGTGGATGTGCACTGCTGAGGTGTCGCACATTAGGACGAAACGGCCGTCCAGTACTTTTAGGTTTTCCTTGGTGGTCTAGCTTCAATTGACTCATGATCTCAATTATATAATATTATCAATTTTGTCTCTATATTGTATAATAATTGGAATATAATCAATTTATTGAAATGTTGAACCGATCTAAATTGGATCATTGTTAGAAATCTGGAAGTAATAGAAAATTGTTCTTGTTCTAGTATGATATCTTTCAATAGTTCATATCCACTGACCAGTAGCAGTCCTAAACATCAATGTGAAGATTCAAACAAAAAATAGTAAGTGAATTCAAACTTCACCCCATTGCATAAAAAAAGTGGCTATCAGGACTCAGTAGCTGAGTGGATAACGTGATGGCATTTGAAGCGAATGGTACTGGGTTCGAGTTCTAGAGTGAACATCAACTCTGAGATGCAGGTACATCCATCTGACGAGTCCTAAATAGGACGAAATGTGCGTCAAGCTGGATTCCACTGCTAACCACTATCCATCTTTGCTTATAATCAATCATGGAAATTCAAATAATAAATAGATTTTTAGTATGGATGAGTATGATTTGTGTTTATTACCAATCTTGTCTCTATATTGTATAATAATTGAAATATAATCAATTCAAAAAAGTATATTATAATTTACTAACAGTTTCATTGAAATGTTGAACCGATCTAAATTGGACCATTGTTAGAAATCTGGAAGTAATAGATAGTTGTTTGTTGTTCTAGTATGATATCCTTCAATAGTTCATGTCTACAATTCTACAAGTGGAAATCGAACCTAGAACCCTCTATCTTGCGCATGAACTATTAACCTCTAGAGCAATGAGATAGTATCCAAAGGTGTTAATGTCCAATTTCAATTAATCCATGATAGTGCGTTATTATCTTTCGTTGTCTTCATTAGATAACTATCTTATACTCTATACAATTGAAATTCACTGGTCACAGTTTCTTATAATTTAATTAAAGTTGTCATCAAGGATTAATGAAAATCAAGAGACATCAGATAACAATCTAGTCTTTTTGTGATTATTTAGCAGTGAAAAGTGTAATACCATCATATATGTACGTGGATTTCAACTTAGTACACTTCCACACCTTGTGATGAATACGTTTCATCAAAATCATTGAACTGTGATTCAGTTTAATTCAAATTTTTTGGATCCAATCAACATGATGAATATTCTATAACTAATGTTATATGCTCTGTAGATGTTTTTTTTTCAGTTCATTAAATTCTGAGTTACAGATATATTCTGTTCATTGTCAGGTTACTTTTACATCAGTCAGTCATTGAGTGCAAATAAACGTTCAGTTATCTATCTATTTGGGCAATATTGTAGGTCACTTGCAGGTTGGACTACAGTGTAGAATGTTCAGTGTTGAAATCATTAAAAAAGAATCAGTTCAATTGCAATGTTTACATTGTTGACAAATACTAACCAGTAAGAATCCTAAATTAAGCACTTCTATTCAACTGTTTCCAAATGGTCCACATCGTGATATCGATTCACGTAGACTAATGTATAAATTTTATATACGATACTAGTCCCTAGTTCATATCTGATTATTGTAACAAAACCTTTTTAGTATATTTCGTATAAGGCTAGATATATAATCAAGAACAAACGTTTCGTCCCACTCTGGATTCATCAGACAGATATGTCTGTATCTGAATGTTAATGTTCAAATCGATCATCTGAAGCCGGTACATTTCACTTCAAACTCCTAGAACATCCACAAAGCCACTGAATCCATATACTCACTGACTTATTCAATGGTTATGTAGAGATTAGTAAGTCTTTGTAACTTCTCATTATTGATACCCCGAATTGAAAACGGTTGATCTGTGTTTCTAAATGTGCATCCTTAGCCCGATTGGTATTATACATCGTTATATCACAGGTTTTAGTAGTACTTGATACTTGGCTAATACTGTGGTAAAGGATATGTGTTTTATCCTGTAACACTATACAGAAACAATCAGCTCAGAATTCACAATTGATAACAGGAACTGACCAATTTCACCCCTGAATATCGTCGACGGAAAGTGATAAGCACTTACTAATACACAATGACGTTAGCTCATATATATGACTTTTATTTTAAATCTTTTTACAAATTTGTCTGAAGCAAAAAATAACTGGTGATATTTAATCGTCGTTTTTCACAAATACGGAAGTATACTGATGAATTACTACCACTAAAATAAATTGTCCTATTCTCAGTATATTTGATATATGCCTAGTAATAAAATTCAAATCCGCCCCTCTACGGGCTACTGCCGGTCCCAAGCCTCGATGAATGAGGATGGTTGAGGATTGGGTAAACGACCCCATCCCGCAGGAGACTGATTAGCTAAAAAAAAGCTTTCATAGTAATAAAATCCAGGATGAGTGTTTTGTCTCATTTTGGGACTCGTCAGCTACATTCACCTGCTACATCAGAGTATTAATCTTCACATTCAGATTTGAATCTACTAAAATTCATGCAAAATGCCAACACATTATTCAATGAGCATTTTTTCTCAGCTAAGAGTCTTAAATAAGATGAAACCCACTAGATGAATTCCACCAGTAGCCATACTGTTCACATTATTCAAGTAGTCAGTAGCAATGACAATGATGGAAACCATAATAGTAACGAATATGATAGGATGAATCAGGGAAGTACTGTTAGTTCGATGAAGCTAGAAACTATTTGTTAAACAGCACATACATCAAACTCAGTAAACTGACATTCTCGCATTGAAAAGGTTACAGCCTATGGTTTTGTAAAATACAATAAAACCCGTACAGAGACACTGTAATGGCTAGCAGTAGACATTGAAATAACAAATTAATTTACCGTACATTTCTGAAATATTGAGTTCACACTGAAGATCTGTCATTGGAAAATTAGTTTACACAAGTTATTTGATAGCGTCACATGGATTTATAATTTTTCATCCAGATTATTTCATAAAGACAAAAAAATGCATCAGTGTTATGATACTTTTAACTATGAGCTGGTGTTAATGTAACAATTTATGCTCACAAGAATTCCTAATGTAAGATAACAACAATGTGTGGACATTATTGTAGAGGTTTTTAGAGATCATTAAGTGTTACTGATATACCTAACCGAGAATCGAACCTAAGATCTTCATTATCATGGTAAGCGCTTAATCTTCAAACCACTTACCTGGCTCCGATAGTTTGTATACCTGACTTTAATCAGTTCTAGGTGAGGTTGAGGATGCTCACTACTGAAGAGTCCGATACTAAGAGAAATAAGCTGTTTAGTACTTTCTAGTTTCCTGTAGATATCTAAACTAAATATAAGAGTACTTAATCAACAAAAATCCTTTATTAATTTTATTCCTATTCCATTATTATGGTTGCTTACAGGATTACTTTTCTTCCAGTTATCTTAAAAATAGTTAAATGTTAAAGTTATCTCTTTGAAACATGAATATCGTAAATTCCATCTCTGGTTATATCATTTATGTACATCACTGTAAAGTCTTATACTGCAATAAACGAAAAAATCAGTGGCGTTCAGTCGAAATTACAGAGTCTCTTAGTAACATCTAAGATTTATACAACAAATACTTTAATACAAAATATCCATTAATTGTCTCAGATTTGATTGTTCCTTCATTTTCACACCAATCATTCTGTTTTCATACTATTTTCTTCGATCTTCTTAACGTACTGCTGCCAAGTATTCCACTTTCGATTGATGATACATACTACTTATATCTGTCAACATCAGTAGCACACCTTAAAGTACTAGAATAAAACTTTTTTCAGTTCATATTGATTTTCAACACTTTGCCAGATGATACCAGTTTATTGAGAGCAAAAAAACAACTCTGTCAATAATAAATTATGAGTCAGTTGAAGCTAGACCACTATGGAAAGCCTGGAAGCACTGGACGGCCGTTGAGATTAGACATTAACACCGTTGGATGACGGCCAGTTCAGTGATCTATCGGTTAAGTGCTGTGGCGCCACACCAGTAGGTCCTGGATTCGAATCTCGTGAGGTGGGATCGTGGGTGCGCACTGCTGAGGAGTCCCATAATAGGATGAAACGGCCTTAAAGCAGTTCTTCTAGGTTTTCCATGGTGGTCTAGCTTCAATTGACCCATGATCTCAACTCTATAAATTTACTAAAATCTTCACAAAACCCTATCTGATAATGATCATGTGCTCACTAGTGACTGGCTCCATGAGGTATTTCCTGGAGTTCTAGTGAGAAGCACTAACCAGTGGAGTTCAACAATGTCTGTTGGGAAATATCAACTCGCTGAAGACAATTGGTGAAATTATTGCTCAACTTCGTGAATTAGTAGAAGTTAGACATTAACACCGTTGGATGTCGGCCAGCTCAGCGGTCTATCGGTTAAATCCTCTAGCGCCACACCAGTAGGTCCTGGGTTCCAATCTCATGAGGTGGGTTCGTGGATGCGCACTGCCGAAGAGTCCCATAATAGAACGAAACGGCCTTAAAGCAGTACTTCTAGGTTTTCCATGGTGGTCTAGCTTCAATTGACACATGATTTCACCTATGAAAATACTGAAATCTTCACAAAACCCTCTTATGATAATAATAAATTAATCATTACCAAACACTCAACTATATATATATTTATTTGTCTGTATGATATATGTAAACGCCATACAAGTATACAAAACTCTATTTGACAATAAAACATACTTATCATGTTTAACTGTAAAAACTACTTAAGAAACAAATAGGCATGAAAGTGTGATTAATTTTTTTGAGACAACAAATGAATTAGAATATTGATAATTTATTATATACACCTATCATTGTATATCAGCATGATCTTAAAAGGTTTCTTCTCTCTATAAAGTGTATATTCTTTATTGTGTTGTCATGATGTTCATACCTATTTTGGTCTATGGAGTAATAAATAAACAATGAACACCACCACCAATAACAACAACGACGACAACGACAACAACAACAAGAATCAACATAAACTCAAGTGTAGATTTGTATGTTCAGATAAATGGGTTAATGATTTGATCATGATGGTGTATATATATATATATATATATATACATGTGTGTGTATCTATGTTTATAATAAACAATATATCGTTATTGTTGTTAGTTATAATGAATAAAGTTCAAAGTTGTAAAAAGCCTAGTAACTAAAAAAAAACAAAAAAAAACATTTTTTAAAAAGAAAAGATAAGATTAGATCACATTATCGATTCTCTTAACAATCCCACCCATATCAAATAGTAAGTTTTCATTATGGATTGATATCATCCATTGTGATATATGTATATATATATATACCTTATTTCTGAGAATCCATTATATGTATATATATAGGGCGTTTCAGTATGGAATGAATTTTAGTCAAGATCATCTACATACATACACTTACTAATATGTAGACAAGTAATTGAATCTTTGATAAATTGATTGTTGTTGACCATTTCAATTGTTGCCATTAAAATTTACATTTTACACAGATAATAAAATGTAGAAGATTGTCTGTTAAACAAACAATACTAAATGAATTTAAACTTCACCACATTGAACAACCAAGTGGCTATCAGGACTCAGTGGCCGATTGGATCACGCGATAACGTTTGAAGTGAAAGGTACTGGGTTCGAGTCGTAGAGTGAACATCAACTCTGAGATGCAGGTACATCCATCTGACGCGTCCCAAATAGGACGAAACGCGCATGAAATTGTATTCCACTGCTAGCCACTATCCATCTTTGCTTGTCTGTTAAGTTGATTAATTTTTTGTGTGGAGATTTCAGTATTTTTCATAGTTGAAATCATGAGTCAATTGAAGCTAGACCACCATGGAAAACCTGGAAGCACTGCTTTAAGGCCGTTTCGTCCCATTTTCGGACTCCTCAGCAGTGCGCACCCACGATTAATTGTTCGAAAGCATTATTACTTTTTATTATTAATATCATTCTCTTACATGATTAGTATTAGTGCACCATTTAAATAGAGAAATTATTTCATTTTTCTAGTCAATAATAAAATGGACATGTTGCTAAGCGATGGTATTATTCTGTTTAAATTTGAAAAAACAATTCTAATTATCAGTGCGTATTCACGATCCAAGCCCGTGAGATTTTAAATCGGGACCTTCAGTTTTACACGTAAACGCTTAGGCTTCAGATCACTGAGTCAGCATTCAACGGTATTAATGTCTAGACTTAAACCAATTTATAATATTGTGTGATCATCTTCCATTGTCTTCAGTGGGTAATTGCCTGCTAGGGAATCCCGTACTAGGACAAAATGACAGTTCAGTGCTTCCAGGCTTTCAATAATGGTCTAACATTCATCGATTCATTAACTGAATCAAAACTCAATAATCTCCACAACCCTATACTGATAGTTCTAATTAGAGTGATCTATTTTACATATTAAATATCTTTATTGTAAATCTAAAAAGCAATTTACTTTATGTATAAAAAATAAATCCCAGCTTGAAAATTATTGAAAACTGAATAATGTTGGGCGATGATTATGTTTTAGTATACCACCTATCAAGAATGTGCAACTGCAACCTTTAAGTTAAATTACTAGTACAATAGTTTTAAGTCATTCAGATTAAATTAGACATTTCTGAAACATTTTAATTGAAGATGAATTAGTTTCGTAATGATATTATGTGGGTCACTACTGGAAACTAGAAAACACTTGACAATTGTTTTGTCACAGTTCTGGACTCACCAAAAGTGACCTCGTATGACCCAACCAAAGGATAAACAAGGAATCTTCAGGATAAATACCGCCCATGAATTTTATACGGGTTGTATAAAACCACTTTACTTGAAAGATAATTATGAGCCCCTCAGTGGCTCAATTTAAGACTAACTCAAGAGGTTTTAGTAGGCAGTTGTAACCAGTGAACCAGTCGTTGCAATATTTGATGACTTTGAGGTCAATCTTAGGCAGGGTCGTAGGTTTGTAATGTTGTAAGGTTTCATACTAGGATGTAACAACTTCTCAGTGTTTTTTGACAACACTCTGACGCTCGTTTCGTCCTATTATGGGACTCCTCAGGGGTGCTCATTCACGACCCCACCTCGCGAGATTCGAACCCAGGATCTATCAGTTTCTAGCACGAGTGCTTAACCACTAGACCATTGAGCCGGCATCCAACGGTGTTAATGTCTAACTTCAATCAATCCACGAAATTGAGTGACACACCCATCAATGTCTTCAGTGAGTTACTATCTCACAACAGTCCCATAATAAAACGAAACGGTCGTTCAGTGTTTCCAGGTTTTCCATGGTGGTCTAGTTTCAATTGGTTCATGATCTAAACTATTAAAATTAATATAATATCCACTTAGTACTACTTTTTATTAAATTCTGGCTGAACTATTATAGTTTATATTTCGAAATAACATGGAAGATGATTAAATTATTATTTTTATTATTATTTCAATGCATATTTAATTATAAGCAAAGATGGGTGGTGGCTAGCAGTGGAATCCAGGACGCACGTTTCGTCCTATTTGCGACTCGTCAGCTGGATGTACCTGCATTTATAGAGTGAACATCAACTTTAGGATGTAAGTATATCCAGCCAATGAGTCCCAAATAGGACGAAATGTGCGTCCTGCATTACACTCCTAGCCACCATCTATCTTTACTTATAAAGCTTGTGATTTAAGGCAATATTGAGGCAATCAGCATAAAATGCACATATGCCAAAAAGAGACTAATCATTTGGAATCCTAAACAACAATAGGAAGATACAAGCAAACAATACCATATTTAATTATTATCACTCTTTTTATATGGTCAACAAATAAAAGGAACATATTAATTATCAGAAGGGGGTTTGTGGAGATTTAGTATTTTCATAATAGGACGAAACGGCCAGGTTTTCCATGGTGATCTAGCTTCAATTGACTCACGCTTTTAACTATGAAAGAGAACATAATTTAATTATATATTTATATATAAACACACTTCACGTGTGTCAATCATCACATGATCAGCTCACACAGGTACTGCATATACATGTAACACATGTTTTTCTGAGTACATAACCCTTTACTATGATTATAACCCATATATGTATAAATACTAAATGTATATACGTCATTCATTACTCATTGTTCATATAGATATAGATATAATATCTGAGTGGACACGTGTTTCACCTTATCAATGTAATATTTACCACCAGTTAATAACACAATGATAATGATTCTATTTATGACTTCAATCTTTTTAATGACATCATCCTCTATTACACATGTTCTGATTTTCGATATACTGAATGATACACATGTAGATATATATCACATGTGGCTTACCTTATCTAATCTACTGTTTCATAGTATATAGATTCAATGAATTGATGAAATTTGTTATCTTACTGAATATTTCCATTAAAAATCAGAAGGGGTTTTGTGGAGATTTCAGTATTTTCATAGTTCAAATCATGGATTAATTGTAGCTGCATCATCATCGAAAACATGGAAGTACTGATTCAAGGCCGTTTCGTCCTATTGTGGGACTCCTCGGTAGTGAGCACCCACAATCCCGACTTGCGAGATTCGAACCAAGAACCTATCAGTCTCGTTCCAGGGCACTTAACCGATGCTGGCTGTTGGATGCCGGCTCAGTGGTCTATCAGTTAAGTGCTCTGTTGCGAGACTGATAGATCCTGTGTTCGAATCACGCGAGTGCGGGATCGTGGATGCGTACTGCTGAGGAGTCCCGAAATAGGACGAAACGGACTTGAAGCAGTGCTTCCAAGTTTTCCATGGTGATCTAGCTTCAGTCGACTCATGATTTCAACCATGAAAATATTTCCATTAAGTTCATGAATAACGAAAACAAAACATTACCAAGAATTTCCAATAATTCAGGAATGAAAAGTAAAGTTTATACAGAAAAAGATTTTTTTCTACTGGTAAACTGTAAAAATACATGAAGCAATATTTACTTAGTGTTGTATACTTAAATCTTCCCATTTATATTTCGGACTGAAATTGATCAGTCTCTTGTTGGCATATATGCATACTGTGAGTATTGCCTCGATATTTCTTGAAGTCACAAGTTTTATAAGCAAATATGGATAATGGCTAGCAGTGAATTCCAGGACTAGCATTTCTTCCTATTTAGGACTCATCAGCTGGATGTAACAACATGAGACTGATCAATTGCAGTCTTAAATAACAATGGGAAGATACAAGTATACAACACCGAGTGAATATAACGTTACCCCATTGCACAAGCAACTCCGCCTGTAGCTCTTCTACAGTTACTGCATGTCCCAAGCCCGGGTAAAGGAGGAGGGTTGAGCATGGGATTAGCAACTCCATCCCATAGAAAACTAACTCGATAACCAGAAAAAATAATTCAAACCATCCAAACTCTGACCTGGGAGTTGAAGGAATAATTATGACAGCTCATGATGAAAGCCGAGATTTTTCGGAAGTCACGAGGCCGATGCACCTTCTAACAACCAGAGCAAAACTCTTTATAGGTACATTACACAAGCAAGTGAGTATCAGGACTCAGTAGCTGAGTGGATAGCCTAATGGGATTTGAAGCAAACGGTAATGGGTTCGAGTGCCAGAGTGAACATCAACTCTGAGATGCAGGTACATCCAGCTGACGACTCCCAAATAGGACGAAACGCGCGTCAAACTGGATTCCATTACTAGCTCTTATCCATCTTTGGATACATCAAGGAAGTTCAAAAGAAATGAAGTATCACTTCATAAAATTTATTCATTATTAATAAATAATGACTGCCTGATTAACATCTACATGATAATTGTCACCAATTGATAGAAATAAGCCAGATCATTCTATTATTTATCTTCTCAAGGATTTTGAACTTCATTGTTACTGTAGAGCCGGTGAAATGTCACTGAACCCTAGCCAAATCATCCGGCAGTTGGGTCACTAAATATCGAACAGATCATCGATCTCTGTCAAGGTCAAGGACAATCAACGCGCATCAGTTAATCATACGGCATGGACTGGCCCATGCGGCAGTGGTTCTACTTTCGCTTGTATCTACTTTAACTAATATATTCCTGTAATAGCATCCCTTGTGTTATATAGTCTTCAGAGCATCCATGATCCCTTGATACTTCGATGGGGAAATTCGCGTAAGGTGCTGGTCGCGAGGTGTGACTTCGAAGTTAGCTTGTTCGTTACATCGTTCCCATCTTACTTGAGTAGGCCTCCAATCATTCGACATAGATCATCAACATTGATGGTTTACATTACTTTGAATTAATTTATTTTATGAAAACATATCTTCTTTTCTCGTTAAATTCAAGGGGGTACATTATTTTTTGTTATAATTGATTTGGTTAGTAGTGAACGAGACACTAGCGAGGACAACATTACAGAAGATTTGAGAACCATACAGTAAATACTTTATTTGCGAAATATTAATCAATCGTCTCAGACTTTATTGTTCCTTCACTTTCACACCAATCACTCTCTATTCTCATTCTGTTTTCTTCGATATTAACCTTCTACTGCCAGGCACCCCATTTTCGGTTGGTGATACATACTACTTATATCTGTCGATATCAGCAGCACACACCACATTGTCATTATCTTTATTTGTTTGTTTTTCATCTTGATGATTCCATCTTTTTGTGTTATTACAGATTACCTCAGTGGATAATAGTCCCAGATTCTACAATGATCATGACTAATTAATTGAATACCTTAATCCACCCACTCACACGTTTTCTCCCATTACATAAGATATACTTTACTTAAAATTTTCAATCTTTTGGTTCTTGTCAGTAAAGTATACCAAATAGATTCAAATTTGACAATAAACATATTATCAATAGTGTAAGCTTAGAACTTCGTTCTATTGAGTATATTGGATGAATTCGCTTTGAACTAAATGCAAGTTAAGCTCATTTAATTGTAAGTTATAGGTTGACAACTATTTATTTACCGAATGTTCCCTTGAATCACTTCTAAGTATAACCTCAGCTTAGTTAATGATTAGAGTTAGTCGGAATAAGACATTATTTATATATCAATGCATTCTTGGAATCTTGAAAGAACTGATGCTTCTTTGTGAGATTCAAACTATGGTTACTAAGTTATATAGATTACGGCGTTATCAATGAGCTATTCTAGCCATGAATGATTTCTTGTTAGATTGAAATATTCATAATTAATTAATGATCAAGTACTGATCAAAGTCAAGCTGTTATTATTTCTCCCTTAGTGCCGACTGAATGCTATGGACTAAGTTGTACGGACTCATTCCCATCAGTTAACTTTTAATTTAATTTTACACTTAATATCATGAACTAATCTTTATTAAATAACCATTAAAAACGAGAGAGCACTGAACAGTTGCTTTGTCGTAGTATTTAACTTCTCAACAGAGCACATTCACGGCCATACCACCAGGGATTGTAGTCATGATCTTCGGTCTCCTGGCAAGCTCTTAACCCCTTAACCACTCGGTCGCCATCTAACAGTCTAGATGTTTCAGTCTAATTAATTCGTAATATTAATAAACCATCTAATATAATCAGTGGTTAGTTGACTCACATTCAATATTAGTTGAAATCTACTAGCAATGGCTTTTCGCTAGAAATCAGAGAGTTACCTAAAATTCCATTCCTTCATAATCTTATTTTTATTTATTTATTTAAACACATAAATATTGGTACAAGGAGGCATCAGATATATATGCGCCGCACAAATCTCATTTCATTTGCGTGAGGGCTGTGATACTGCCCAGATGCCTAAAATGAAGCAGGTGGTTTTCTTAAGGGGCCACACCCCGAGCCTTTGATGCACAAGGCAGTGGAACATCATGAGGGGATGCAGTCTCATGGTAGCCGATGACCAACGGTTGAATCATACAGCATTTGTTCCCTTAGGATCCTGGAGCCCATGTGCACCATTAGTTTGGAATCAGGATTTTCCGACTCCTCTAGGTGGACTTTTCGTGTCCATCAACCCGGTTAAAGCGCCGGACATTCGCTTTTCGTCCTCTCAATTTCGTAAACAACAGTAATGCCACTGTGAGAATGCAGTGAGTAGGATTTCCCTGGCAGAGCCTATGAACGCGTGGACATGTGAGAGCATTTCGAGAGGGAGAGCGGACTCTCCCCACTCTCGGCCGTACCAGGGTATTTGGGGGCTCATTCATAATCATAATGGTTATATCAGTACCACAAAATGCACAATTTAGAAATTTCTTCTTGTCGCCTTTTCTTAACAAACTGACACAGATACCATTGTCAACATTTAATACTAGGTATATATAAACATGTATACGTACATACACATGTAAAAACCTATGGAAGAGTTCCGGACTATTCAGTTTTAAATTGATGAAAATGCTTTCTTAAAATAATCGCCAATTCAATATACAATTTCATTTTATTATCATTATCAGAAAAATATTCAATTTTTCCCCCTTTTTGGGGGGGTGGGTGGTGGTGGTGGTTATTAGTCAAAACAAAATCCTACACATTTGATACAATGCTCAATATCTTTCAGTTAAATGACACGAATTTCATCATTGTCATTTGCTTTTCCCATTTACTACCACATGCTATAGTGGTGTACATTATGGTTTAGATATTGTCGCACCTTGTTAGCATGTATTTATGTA
Source organism: Schistosoma rodhaini (assembly GCA_944470415.2). NCBI lineage: Eukaryota > Metazoa > Platyhelminthes > Trematoda > Strigeidida > Schistosomatidae > Schistosoma > Schistosoma rodhaini. Next base: position 81,842,015 of record OX104036.1, read on the forward strand.
TATACATACATACATATACAATCATGTGTATATGTGTACATGTACACAATACCGTTAAAAGAGCAGATGACCATATGGATATTAAAATATAGGAGAAATAAGAACAACAAGAGGGAAAAAAATATTGGCAAAGATGTTAACAAGACATAGAAGAAGTATATGACACCATGAACAAGGTGAAGTGTATATATGATGGGTTATAGAAAAGGGATGAAGAATGAAAAGGGAGAGTGAGAGAGAGAGAAGGCAAGTTCAACCATGACATAGCAATAATAAAACAGAACAGAAAAATTTTGGGAGAAAAAGAAAGACGCCTATGAATTCTACACCAAACGCTTTTTTTTCCTCCTTTCCATTTTCATTGTTACTGTTATTATTTTCTCCTCCCCCCCTCCTTTTTTTGTATTCAGCTGGCGTCAAATTTAAGTTGAACTTGTCAAACTTTAAAACATGAATATAGTCAATTGTTGTATAAATAAAGTAGATAATTTAGTTGTGATAAATGTCGCCTTAAGTAGGTAGATATCTATTACTATGTAGAATAGTAATAATAAGGAAATTATATTGGTTAGATACATTAGAATAAAGTAAATCATGAGTAAGTTTAGGTGCAATAAAATGCAAGCATGTAAGATGGTGGTTGGAGGTGGTCAACAGGAAACCCTGAACCCAGGTTTCGTGCTACTTGGCACTCGTCAGCAAGGTGTACCTGTAGTCTTGAGGGAACTTATCATCACCCAGTGATCAATCAATTGTTATTACAGTTCAGTCCTACAGAAGGTCGGTCGCGGCCCGAGTAGCTCAGCGGTAACGTCTCTGACTGTCAAGCTAAGTGACACAGGATCGAATCCGCCAGAGAGCATCAGTTCCCTAAAGATTACAGGTACACCTTGCTGACGAGTGCCAAGTAGCACGAAACCCGGATACAGGGTTTCCTGTTGACCACCTCTAACCACCATCTTACCTCAGTATATATAGTGTACGCAGTGTCGAGCCACCTAGACTGGTGGCCACATTGCAACTTGATCGATCGCATTCGATCAGTACTAAGAAGGAATTGACAAGCATGACATTGAGCACCACCCAGTGATCAATCAATTGTGAAAATGCAAGCATGTATATGCATAGTGTACAAGTAAGTATGTTTGCATGTAGTTGAGACATCATGTCGAAATTATTATTGGTGTGACAAGAGGTTTATGGCAATCTCTGAGTTTCATGGTTTGTATTAAAATTGATTTTGGTTAGACAATCATTAAAAAACAAGAAACATTCTGTCCTAATATAGAAATCCTCAGGAGTGTGCATCCATGAATTTCTTGTAGATTTAGTAGCTAGCGCTTGACTGGATTATGAAAACTTTGATATCTGAGGGGAAATACGGAATACAATGGGCTTCTCTGAATCATTTAGATGATTTGGACTTCGCACATAACCTAGCCATCCTTTCTCATACACACGAACAAATACAGATGAAGACAGCAAATGTAGCAGCAGCCTCTGCATCAATAGGTCTCAACATACACAAAGGAAAAAGCAAGATTCTCAAATACAACACGGAGAACACCAACCCAATCACACTTGATGGTGAAACTCTGGAAGAAGTGGAAACATTCACGTACTTGGGAAGCATCGTTGATAAACAAGGAGGATCGGATGCAGATGTGAATGCGAGGATTGGCAAAGCAAGGGCAGCATTTCTACAGTTGAAAAACATATGGAACTCAAAACAACTATCAACTAATTTCAAGGTAAGAATTTTCAATACGAATGTCAAGACAGTCCTACTGTACGGAGCTAAAACGTGGATAACTACTACTTCCATTGTCAAGAAGGTACATGTATTTATAAACAGTTGTCTTCGCAAAATATTCAACATTCACTGGTCGGATACCATCAGTAACAGCGTTTTATGAGAGAAGACAAACCAGCATCTAGCTGAAGAAGAAATTAGGAAAAGATGTTGGAAGTGGATAGGACACACATTAAGGAAATCACCAATGTGCATCACGACTCAATCCCTAACTTGGAATCCGGAAGGGAAGCGGAAAAGAGGAAGGCCAAAGAACACACTACGCCGGGAAATAGAAGCCGATATGAAAAGGATGAATAGCAACTGGAAAGAACTGGAAAGGATTGCCAAGGACAGAGTTGGATGGAGAATGCTGGTGAGCGACCTATGCTAACAGGCCGTAACAGGCGTAAGTAAGTAAGCTTAACTTCCAGACCATTTAACCGTTGTCTAATGGATTATATTTCGAACTTTATTCAATGTACAATATTAAATAATCATGTAATGTACGAAAACGTGGATAGAGTAAATCAATTTAACAAGTTAAGCAAACTTACTGCGTTTTTGAAATATGAAAACAATATACTGAATACATCATTTACACATCTTTTTTGAATCGTCTCTTACAAACCCTGTCATTCTTCCATTCATGTTACTACTCAAACTGCTTCTATTTTACTCTTCTTCTCATGTTCCTCTTCTGTCTGTCGGAATTCTACTTCCAATTCTTTACATATACTACTTGTATTTATCCGTATAAGTAGTACACACCACAACCATCCTTCAATCCCATTAGTGGATAATTGACACATACCCGAGATGTCTGAACTTCGTTAGTTAGAACTATGAAATTAATCTAATTAACTTCGCTAAAATTTAACCTGTATTAGAATTATCAGAAAAAAAACTTTCCATATTGGTTAGTTCTTAATAGAAAACAAAATGGGGAGTGAATATAATTTAGGTCATTAACAAAATTCGCCTGATGGAAATACTTCTTTTAGTTCCTCATCAAGTATTCTTTATAATGAGAATAATTTACATCCTATACAAGTAAAAATGCGTAGAATCTCATTAAAATCATGAACTGATCTCATTTAGACAACAATTGAAAACTTAGAATCATTGGATGGTCGTTTCGTCCTAGTATAGAAATCCTCAGCTATACACATTTATAACTCTGCACTAATGAATTGAACCCAGGAATTCCGGTCCTAGTTTTCAGTGGTGGTCTAACTTAGGTTGGTTTATGATTTCAATGAAATGTAATGATCTCTACAACCTCGTTGTGACTGGTATCAAGAGGAAATTTTTGGAGTTCTAGTGAGTAGCCTTGACCAGTAAATTTCAACCGTATCGATTGTGAAGCAGTTGTCCAACGAAAACAGTGGAAAATGATGGCGTAATATCGTAGATAAATTGAAATTAGACATCATCACTGTTGGATGCTATCTCAGTGTTCTACAAGTTAAGAGTTTGGGCACGAGACCAGAGATTCTGGATTCGGTTCACCCATGCGCGACTGGAGGCTTTCGAGGATTCTCATACTGAGATGAAACAGCCCTTCACTGATTCTAGGTTTCCAGGCCTAAATTATATCGATTCATGATTTCAATAAAGCTCAACAATCTCCACAAACTCATAATAATAAATATAGAATCATTGAAAACTAAGTATCATCCTCAAAACGATTAATTCATTGAGGTTTGGAGGCTCTTAGAATACTATACACACATTTAATGATACAAAACACTAATCAATCAACTTCTCGGTGCTGTGACAAGCATGGTATATTTAAACCATCAAACTAAAAATGTAATGGTACGTAGAGATGGATAGTGGCTAGCAGTGGAATCCAGGACGCGCGTATCGTCCTATTTGGGACTCGTAAGCTGGATGTACCTGCATCCTAGAGTTGATGTTCACTCTGGGTTATGTAAATCATTAAAGAAAAGCAACTCAGTGTTATTTAGTGATTTAATGATTGTCGCCGGCTAAACCTCCAGTTTATCGGTATACTTAGTGAAAAAGCTTCAAATTAAAACAACGAAAATAACTTCTAAGCATGATTCAATCTTCAATAATTTTCTAATCAATATCAATCAATACGTAATGAATATCATCTTCAAACTAAACATAAGAAAGCAAATATGAATAGTGGTTGCAGTGGAATCCAGTTGGAAGCGCGTTTCGTCTTATTTGGGACTTGTCAGATGGATGTAGCTGCATCTCAGAGTTGATGTTCACTCTACGATTCGAACCCAGTACCTTTCACTTCAAACACCATCGCGTTATCCACACAGCTACTGAGTCCTGATAGCCACTTGCTTGTGCAATGGGGTGAAGAAAGTTCATAAAATAACCTGATGAATTATTTAATTTGTATGCAGAAACATTTCGAGATTCTGATGAAGATTTGTAAATTGGTAGAATGATTTTTTGGTGAGACTATAATTTATGGACGACATTTGAGCGACGCAAGACTAACCTTAAGATTATCTACCTAATAACCAGGACTAAACGAGGGTTATAAACCTATGTGAACATTTAGAATTATGATTTACAGTTGATGATTAAGGTCAGAAATTAGATTTCGAGTTTTCATCATGAACTGACATCCTCTATAATGCCAAAACTTTATTTATTCAAATAGATGAGTGAATTTCGCGCCAAAACCCGACATTGATTCGTCCATACATTATAATTTCTCCGTTTACTTAAACATAAAGTTTATTGTAATAATGTTGTTATCAGTTAAGAAGGATAATGAAAACTTCAGGATTATACTATACAACTTAGTAAATACAATTTCAACTAAATATCTTTATTCAGAAGGGATTTTGTGGAGATTTCAGTATTTTCATATTTGAAATCATTAGTCAATTGAAGTTAGACCACTATTGGATGCCGGCTCAGTGGTCTATCGGTTAAGTGCTCGCGTGTGAGACTGGTAGGTCCTGGGTTCGAATCTCGTGAGGCGGGATCGTGGATGCACACTGCTGAGGAGTCTCATAATGGACGAAACGATCTTAAAGCAGTACTTCCATGTTTTCCATGGTGGTCTAGCTTCAATTGACTCACGCTTTCAACTATGAAAATACTGAAATCTCCACAAAACCCCTTCTGATTATAATCGTATGTTCACTAGTAACTGACTTCAAGATATATGTCCTGAAGTTCTAGTGGGAAACAGTGACCAGTGGAGTTCAATCATGTCTGTTGTGAGATAACAACTCATTGAAGACAATTAGTGAACGGTTGCTCAAACTTCGTAAATATCTTTATTGTTCTTTTTCTTATGATTTTCAATGTCTTAAAATGAGATTATATTAGAAAAAGTGATATAATACTCATTATTACATTTATCAACTTTACAGTTACATGGAGAAAATCATATGATCATATACATATGAATATACGTAAACGTATAACTGTCGAATGTATGACATTCTGTCGTATGAAAAATGATACTTTACATTGTTCTACATATATGTATATGAATATATCGTATATAATGTTAGTATGACACTTTCCATTTCTATTCTATTCTCTCTTATTTTTTTTTATCTACAAAGAATATTACTACTACTAATTCTTTTGTTAGAAATCAAAAGAATATGCTACTTAATAATATATATTTCTCGTAAACTAATATTTATTAGAAGGAGTTTTTTGTGGAGATTTCAGTATTTTCATAGTTGAAATCATGAGTCAGTTGAAGCTAGACCACCAAGCAAAACCTGGAAGTACTGAAAGGCCGTTTCGTTCTATTGTGGGACTCTTCAGCAGCGCGCATCCACGATCTCGCCTCGTGAGACTCGAACCCAGGACCTATCAGTCTCACACCAGAGCACTTAACCGATAGACCATTAAGCCGGTATCCGATAGTGTTTATGTCTAACGGTTAAGTGCTCTGGTGCGAGACTGGTAGGTCCTGGATTCGAATCTTGCGAGGCAAGGTCGTGGGTGTGCACTGCTGAAGAGTCCCACAATGGGACTAAATGGCCTTGAAGCAGTGCTTCTAGGTTTTCCATGGTGGTCTAGCTTCAATTGACTCATGATCTCAACTATATAGAATTATGTTGATGAAGTTACAAGCTGGACACTATTATTTTTATTGTTAGTTTTCTTAGGATTGATTATTTGAAAGAATAATCCTTCAAATGAAGTTTCATATTAGCTACGTTCATCAGTGAGATAAAATATATGAAATCTTATAGCAAATCATGTTCACCATAAATTCTATACAAAGTCAGCCAGTATAATATTAATAGGCTGAGCTCTGAGCTATACCTGGTGAATTTGATATATGGTTAACAGTAGGATTCAGTAGGTGTAGTTTATCTTATTCAGGACTTGTTAGTTTGATGTATTTGTCACATTCAATTGTTGACATGTACACAATGTAATTTGAACCCAATACCTTTTGATTTAAACTTTCAACCGTGTTATCAAACTGAACTGCTGATTCTAAATGACCAATAACATGTTCATGTTGATATGAAGGTATTCGTTTAAATGTCAACACTGATATATAGTTACATCTTGCTAATGAGTTCTTCAAAATGAATCAAATGAAACTGATCAATCATAATTCTAAATACAAACTACAAGAAATCACGAGACTTAGCTAATTTGAGATATCTATCTTCATGAATCAATTGAAGTTAGACCATCATGAAAAATCTGGAAGTACTGGACGGACGTTTCGTCCTATTGTGGGACTTCTCTATTTTGAAATTAAAAGTGTACATGGTGTTATCTAATTTCATAGATTTAGGTAGATGTAATAAAAACTCAAGCACGCTTATGTAATCTTATTCATAAGAAAAAACTATTGAAATTATGAATATTACAATCATAATATAAAGAAAACGAATTAGTGTGAATTGACGAAGATTTTAACTATTATTCTATTGTAGTGAGTGAGAGAACGAGGGGGGACAATCGAATGTACTTGGGTACAGAATTACAGACTATCTTACTAAAATCTGACATCCATACTGTAAACAGTTAATTTGCAAACTATCAATCAATTGTCTCAATCTTGAATGTTCCTTCTGCAAATATCAGTCCATCTTCTCTGATTTCATTGTTCATACATTTTCGTACCGATTGCGTGCCGCTCCCGTTGTCTCCTTATTGATCCTCTACTGAAATACATTCTATGCCTGACCATCACCATATACTACTTATGTGGATATAAGTAACCCACATCACATTACGATTAATTATAAACATATTTACATGACCAATAATAGAATACATACATTGATTCACCTTAAGGTTAAACATTTAATAATAACTGCCTTAATTCAATCAATGTAATTTTATAGTTCAAATATTAAGTACCTGCAATACAAACTGAAGCTTATAAGTTTGATATCTAATATAATTCTAAAGCTGAATTACTGAAGAGTCTAATATTAGGATGAAACGCTAGAACCCTCCCAAATCGCAAAATGAGAAGACAAAAGACTAGTAAATAGGAATGTTATTCCCAACACAGTGTCAAATATAGTACAAAAATCTCATGTAAATTATCACTTCGGATAGCCAATTGGTACATAGGGGATCCTTTTTATTCAACCAATAGGAGAGCTACACATCGACATTCTAGAATGTTCCCCTAGCGATAATTGGATAGAATGTCTTCAGTTCTTTCTTGGCTTCCTCAGGTTTCTTTGAGTTTATCAACAAGCCATCCAAACACTACTGAAATTTTTTTCATAGTTGAAATCATGAGTCAATTGAAGCTAGATAACCGTGGAAAACCTGGAAGTACTGCTTCAAGGCTGTTTATTCCTATTGTGGGACTCTTCACCAGTGCGCATCCACGATCCCGCCTCACGAGCAAGATTCGAATCCAGGACCTATCAGTCTCGCTCCAGCTCACTTAACCGATAGACCACTGAGCTGACGGGCATCCAACGGTGTTAATGTCTAACTTCAACCAATCCACAAAATTTGATCAACCATTCACCAATTGTCTTCAGTGAGTTAATATCTCCCAACAGACTTTGTAGAACTCCACTAATCACTGCTTCCTCACTAGAACTCAACAAAATATCTCTTGAAGTCAATCACTAGTGAGCATAGCAAATTGTCCATTGAATATCATTCTTTTATTACAAAAACATGTGCATTTCATGTTCATAAAAATATTTCAGACAATCATTAACTAGCTAATATTTAATTAAGTAAAATAGAATAAAAAGAAAAAAAGAAAATTCGTGTTTAAGCGTAAAAAAAAGAAAAAGAAAAAAAAAGAAAACTTAACTAGATACAACGGAAGTACCCGTATTTTCCTAATAGATATACAGTCGCTAATTTTCTTTTCTTTTTATATAAGGAGGGGGGGGTGGAAGGATAATAAATGAAAAGAGAAAGTTAAGAATATGAAGATTACAATTGTACAATACCAATTTTGATACAAATACATATCCATATATGTAGATATAATATAGATGATATCCTATCAAATTGTCTAATATATATATATATATAAAGTAACAATATCTGTGTTTGTCTTTTAGTCTAGAGAATGACTTTGATTTCTCTAGTCTACTACTTAAATACTACTTAAATTAACTATTAAATTAGACAATAGTTAATAAGTAGTAATAATAAATGCATAAATGAACAAACAATAGAGAGAGATAGCGAGAGAGTTACATGGTACATTTATACTCAGTAACCACCTTGTTACAACATGACTATATACGACTATGTACGGTAGTTTGGCTTCTTTTTTTTTTAAAAAAAAAAGAAAACAAACCATTCAACCATAATGAGAAATACATTACAGACATAACCATATGTAAAAAAAATTATCGCTACTTTCATCCACCATTTATCACGACTTTAAAAAAACACAGTTATAAATGAATGAATAAACAGAACATGACATTGAAACTATCTCTTGGTTGAAATATGTAAGGAAGAAGTTTAAAAAAAAAGAGCCAGAAAGAAAGAAAATGAAAGGGTGGGAGAAAGTGAGCGAATGAGAGAGGTAGAGAGTGCAATAAAGCAATTGAGTTAGGAAGAGCAAGTTAAAATAGAGTGATATGAAGAAGGAGTATGAAGATAATGAAAGTAAGTAACTAGGTGAACAAACAAATGATAAATACAAAAAAAAATCGTTGATGAAGAAATAATAATTAGCGTAATTTATTTAAACAAAACTAATATTTAATAAGGAGATAAATGAACAATATTAGACGTTTTACTACCATCACCACCGCCGCCACCACCACCACAACAACAACTATATCACTAATAGTAGTAATAATAATGTTAAATTAACCGACAAAATGGCGCCTGTTGAATTTTACTCATATATATGTATGGATGGATGGATGGATGGATGGATGAATGAATGTGTGTGTGTTTGCATTACTCAAATATAGAAAAAAACAAGTAGTCTTCTCAAACTTGTAACAATTAGAAAGTAATAGAAAAACACTAAAAACAACTACTATTCATACTACTTATTACTAATAGAACTACTATTATTATCCTGATGACTTTTACTTTCATCATACTCATTAGGATTAGAGTAAGCAACATTATAATATGCATATAATATGATAACCATTAATAACTTAACAACATGAGAAATTGACTATCATGCCATAAGAGTATGTTCCAGGTTATACGTATGTTTTTTTTCGTCATCATTTTTAATTCCAAAATTTTTTTGTTTGTTGTCGCTACCTACCTCCCTCCCTCCCTCCCTTTCCGCTTTCTTTCTCTTTACTGTTGGCAGTTTTAATGAAAGAGACTAATCTCTTTTCTCTTTTTAAAGAAAACAATTAAAGTGACATGATGTATTGTGGTTCATTGGTATTGTTTCATTTCAGTTTAAAAATTTACATTTATTCTGGCGTCAATTTTTTTTTTTTCATCTTTTGTTCCTTATACTCCATCTCATCTACCATTTGATGTTGATTACTCTTCATATTCTATCATTGTTGTTGTTGTTGTTGTTGTCAAGTCTTCATTTTGTCTATGTCTCTATGTATGTTATAATGTTTGTCTATCATAATTAGCAACAATATAATCCGACATTTTATTTTTTTTGTTTTTTATTTACAGTAAAATATTCAACTAAAAGATTTATAATAAAACGTTTCATAATAGGCAGACAAGAGTACATCTTCCAAGGGAGAAGGTATGTCTATAAACTGACTGAGTGAGTGAGTGAGCATGGTAATATATACACTGACACATACATCTATCACACATAGAAACAATTAGCAACTAAATATTACCTAACTATTACACAAAGCTTGAATTTTCCTTGTGTCAATTTTGATCATATTCTCGGTAAAAAGAAAAAGGAGAAAAGTAATGATGTAAAACAAATTTATTCTATTGAATAATTGAACATTAGGAGTATATAGAAATAAATCTAACGTAAACAGGGCTGTTAATTTCATGTTGATTATATAATAAAGAATACATATGATAAATAAGTAGTTATGGTCTATCGGTTAAGTGCTCTGGCGTGAGACTGGTAGGTCCTGGGTTTGAATCACGATGCGGGATTGTGAATGCGCATTGCTGAGGAGTTCCACAATCGGATGAAACGACTGTACCGTGCTTCTAGGTTTTCCATGGCGGTCTAGCTTCAATTGATTCACAATCTCAAATATTAAAATTGCTATAATATCCACAAAAACCTCTTCTGATATTAATTAAATGAATTTTATTATATTTAAAAAACATTATGATTGAATACATAAGTTACATTATTATTGAATTAAACATTGGATTCTTCATATTAATATAAGTCAGTATCTTTTCAGAAAATCTATCTCAACTTAAATGGTATTATTTAGTATGTGGAGTCATAAATGTTTATAAGAGGGATAATGCATATGAATACTTTAGTACTATCAGAGTTCATAAGTTAATTCTTTAAATTTGTCTACCTGAGAAATTTGCATGTATCTTGAGAATCGAAAAAAGATACCAGATTGTTGATAAGCAAAGATAAATAGTAGCTAGCAGTGGAATCCAGTTTTGACGCGCGCTTCGTCCTATTTGGGACTCGTCAACTGGATGTACCTGCATTTTAGAGCGAACATCAACTCTGAGATGCAAGTACATCCGGCTGACGAGTCCCAAATTAGACGAAGCGCGCGTCAAAACTGGATTCCACTGCTAGCTACTATCTATCTATGTTTATAATGCTTGTGAATTAATGCTATATCGAGGCAATAAGCACAGTATGCACATATACCAATTAAAGACTGACCCGTTGCAGTCCTAAACATCAATGAAAAGATTCGAACTAAACAATACTAAGTCAGATTGCTAACAGTTTTACAAATTGAAAAAAAATAACACAGTAATAATTTTTTATTATATTTCATATGCATGATGGTACATAACACTAATATTCTGGTGTGTACTACTGATGTTGACAAATATTAGTAGTATATATCGTCAACCGAAATTGAAATGAATGGCGGCAGAATGTTAAGAAGATTGCTGAAAAGAGAATAAGGACAGAGAATGATTGCTGGGGAAACGAAGGAACAATGAGGTCTGAGACGACTGATTGACATTTTGCAAATGAAGTATTTATTGATTGGTTATCAGATTTTACCATGAAGCGGGGAGAACTAATTTGTCATTAAATACTAAATTACAGAGTTCTTACGTAAAATGTAGAAACCATACATTAAGTACTTCGTTTGCAAATCTTCCATGAATTGTTTTTTAAATCATTCAGGATTCGTTCAGTTCTCATTCCCTTTATGTTTCTCTTTCTGTTTTCTTCAGTTCATTGTTCTCAACCTTCTTTTGACAGGCATTTCACTTTTGATCACTGTTACATACTACTTATATCGACAAACATAAGTAGCATACACTACAGCTAGTTCATGAAGTAAATAATCGTCAGCTTAGTATATTTATTTGTACTAGTCACCAGGTGTTGGTCAGAATCGAATTTCCAAATATTATCACAACGCTTTATTGTCCGATAGGGAAGTTCGTTTATCTATGCATAGATCTTTCAAAAATTGCACGCCCTTATGTGATAGTCAGTAGATATCGAAGTATATTCCTTTGATATCATCAATGTAGAAAACTGTCAACAGAATGATAAAATACAGAGTGGTCATAACTATATGTTGTTCCTTGAAAAATCTTGGACCAGATTGCCAGGCAAAACGTTGGATTTACTTCAAATTCATTCGCTGAGATTTTACACCAACTCGGAGCTCAAATACTGTGAAACTATTCGCTCTAATTTAGAAGAAAGTTCTTATATATGTTGTTAATATTTCAAAACCTGTAAAACATTGTCAGTATACTTAAACTTATTCTGTTAATCTAGAATTTCAAAACTGTACTTTCTTAAGTCTAGATAGAATAAATTTTGGGAATTTTGAAGTTTCATATCATTCTTAGAATCTTATGGTTGAAATTCTAACTTGATAAGCTAATCTATTTCATACATTTTAACTGTCGCCATATTCACATGATTAGCTTTTCTAGCGAGTTGGATGGAGAATACTGGTGGGCGGCCTATGTCACCCACGACGGATAACAGGTGCAAGTAAGTAAGTAATATTCATATGAAACCATCTCATATCTCTACGCTCAAAAATAAGTCTTTCCCAAAATCGTACACCTCGGGATACATTGAACAGCTAGGATGCAGATAGACAATTTAGACTTATTAGGTGATCTATCTCTTCTATCACACACGCAATAACAAATGCAGGAGAAGACGACCAGTATAGCAGCAGACTCAGTAGCAGTAGGTTTCAATATGCACAAAAGGAAAAGCAAGACTCTCCGATACAATACAGCATGCACCAATCGAATTACACTTGACGGAGAAGCTTTGGAGGATGTGAAAACATTTACATATCTGGGCAGCATCATTGATAAACACGGTGGATCTGATGCAGATGTGAATACGCCGATCGGTAAAGCAAGATCAGCATATATACGACTGAAGAACATCTGAAACTCAAAACAATTGTCAACCAACACCAATATCATAATTTTCAAAACAAATGTCAAGACAGTTCTACTGTATGGGGTGTAAACCAGCAGAACTACGAAGGCCGTCATCCAGAAGATACAGGTGTTTATTAACAGTTGCCTACACAAAATACTTCGGATCCGTTAGCCATACACTATCAGCACCTTTCTACTGTGGGAGAGAACAAACCAGATTTCAGTGGAGAAAGAAATCAGGAAGAATCGCTGGAAGTGGACTGGGCACACTTTGAGGAAATCAGCTAATTGCGTCACAAGACAAGCCCTCACATGGAATCCTGAAGGTCAACGGAGAAGAGAAAGTCCAAAGAACACATTACTCCGAGAAATGGAGACAGACATGAGAAGAATGAACAAGAACTGGATAGAACTAGAAAAGGAAGCCCAGGACAGAGTGGCTTGGAGAAAGCTGGTCGGCGGTCTATGCTCCATTGGGAGTAACAGGCGAAAGTAAGTAAGTAAGTTGTAAAAACATACACTATTGTACTAAGATAGATACAGGTAGAAATTAAAGAAATCTCAATAACTTACTTACTTACTTACGCCTGTTACTCCCAGTGGAGCATAGACCGCCGACCAGCTTTCTCCAAGCCACTCTGTCCTGGGCTTCCTTTTCTAGTTCTATCCAGTTCTTGTTCATTCTTCTCATGTCTGTCTCCATTTCTCGGAGTAATGTGTTCTTTGGACTTTCTCTTCTCCGTTGACCTTCAGGATTCCATGTGAGGGCTTGTCTTGTGACGCAATTAGCTGATTTCCTCAAAGTGTGCCCAGTCCACTTCCAGCGATTCTTCCTGATTTCTTCCTCCGCTGGAATCTGGTTCGTTCTCTCCCACAGTAGAAAGGTGCTGATAGTGTCTGGCCATCGGATCCGAAGTATTTTGCGTAGACAGCTGTTGATGAACACTTGTATCTTCTGGATAATGGCCTTCGTATTTCTCCACGTCTCCGCCCCATACAGTAGAACTGTCTTGACATTTGTATTAAGAATTCTAACCTTGGTGTTGGTTGACAATTGTTTTGAGCTCCAGATGCTTTTCAGTTGTGGGTATGCTGCTCTTGCTTTGCCGATCCTCGCCCTCACATCTGCATCAGATCCACCGTGTTCATCAATGATGTTGCCCAGATATGTAAAGGTTTTCACATCCTCCAAAGCTTCTCCGTCAAGTGTAATTCGGTTGGTGCATGCTGTATTGTATCGGAGAGTCTTGCTTTTCCTTTTGTGCATATTGAGACCTACTGCTACTGAGTCTGCTGCTACACTGGTCGTCTTCTCCTGCATTTGTTGTTGCGTTTGTGATAGAAGAGCCAGATCATTCGCGAAGTCTAAATCGTCAAGCTGCATCCTGCCTGTCCACTGTATCCCGTGCTTTCCTCCAGTCGTTGACGTCTTCATGATCTAGTCGATTACCAGGAGAAAGAGAAAGGGTGATAGTAAACAACCTTGCGTAACACCGGTCTTTACTTGAAACGAGTCGGTGAGTTGTCCTCCGTGAACAATTTGGCAGTTTAGTCCATCATAGGAGTTCCGTATGATATTGACTATCTTCTCAGGCACGCCGTAGTGTCGAAGAAGCTTCCATAGTGTCGTCCTGTCCACGCTATCAAATGCCTTCTTGTAGTCGATGAAGTTGATGAAGAGTGATGAATTCCATTCGATCTATTGTTCCACAATGATCCGCAGAGTTGCGATTTGATCTGTGCACGATCTATCCTTACGAAATCCAGCTTGTTGATCTCGAAGTTGGGCGTCCACGGAATCCTTCATCCTGTTTAACAATACTCGGTTGAAGACTTTTCCTGGTATTGAGAGAAGAGTGATGCCCCTGTAGTTGTCGCACTTGCTCAGATCGCCCTTCTTTGGTATCTTGATCAGAAGTCCTTTTTTCCAGTCTGTTGGTACTTGTTCTTCGTCCCAAATCTTACTGAAGAGGATGTGGAGTATCTTGTCAGTTGCTGTTACATTTGCTTTCAGTGCCTCTGCCGGGATGTTGTCTGGTCCCGCTGCTTTGCCACTCTTGACTTGTCTAATGGCCATGCTGATCTCTTCAATTGTTGGTGGACCAATATCGATTGGGAGGTCCGTGGGTGCTGCTTCGATGTTGGGTGGGTTCAGTGGGGCTGGTCGATTCAAGAGTTCTTTGAAGTGTTCTACCCACCTGTTTCGTTGTTCTTCAATGTCGGTGATTACTTTGCCTTCCTTGCTTTTCACTGGTCTTTCTGGCTTACGGTAATTTCCAGCAAGTTTCTTTGTTGTATCATACAATTGTCTCATGTTTCCTTCTCTTGCAGCCTTTTCCACTGTCGTTGCTAAATCTTCAACATATTTACGTTTGTCGGTTCTGATGCTCCTCTTCACTTGCTTGTTTGCCTCTGTGTATTCGGCTTGTGCCTTGGCTTTTTCCGCTCTGGTTCGGCTGATATTGATTGCTGCCTTCTTGTTCCTCCTTGCTTCAATCTTATCCAGTGTACCAACAGTGATCCATTCCTTGTGATGGTGCTTCTTTTGGCCCAGAACCTCTTGACACGTTGAAACGATTGCCTCCTTGATACCTTTCCAGTTGCTCTCCATGGTAGTCCCCTCTCCATTGAGTAGGTCATGAAAGGCCTGGAACCTGTTGCTGAGGGCTATGTTGAATTTGTTGAGTTTGTCAGTATCTCGAAGAAAGGCCGTATTAAACTTTTGTGATGTTGTCCGCGCCGTTGTCCACTGCTTCTTGAGTTTTAGTTTCATCTTGGCGACCAGCAAATGATGATCAGATGCTATATCAGCTCCTCTTCTGGTTCTCACATCTTCCATCGTCCTCCTGAACTTTTTGTTGATGCAGATATGGTCGATTTGATTCTGTGTAGTATGATCCGATGAAATCCAAGTGGCTTTGTGTATGTTTTTGTGTGGGAATATGGTGCCACCTATGACCAGTTTATTGAAGGCACATAGGTTTGCAAATTTCTCACCATTTTCGTTCCTTCCTCCCAGTCCATGTTGTCCCATGACGTCTTCGTATCCAGTGTTGTCCATTCCAACCTTAGCATTGAGATCTCCCATCAGAATTGTCAGATCCTTGGTTGGGCACTTCTCGACGATCGACTGCAGCCTATCGTAGAATTGGTCTTTAGCGTCTTCATCGTAGTCATTGGTAGGCGCATAGCATTGGATGACGTTCATTGTAATGCCCTCTCTCTTTGTTCTGAAGGAGGCTTTGATGATCCTTGGTCCATGGGATTCCCATCCTATAAGTGCATTTTGTGCTTTTCTCTTGCATTTGTTATTGAAAGAGAAGCCGACCAGTACAGTAGGAAATAGACATAATACATTGGTCGATAAATAGTCCTTAGAGTTACCATTCATAATTCACCAGGGGATATAACACCTCCCCTTTTTGAGAAATCTGGAGTAGATATCCGGATTTTAAATTTCTCGAATTCATCCTCCCCCACGAAAGACTGTTGGATCCTCATGTACCCAAGTTACCATTATTGTGACATTATTTAAAACATATTCGTCGTATTTAACAGAGAATCCACCAGAACTGATTAGATCGTGAGGATCGACGACATTCGATTTGAGGTCACCAGCGTTTGATTCTTCTGAAGCAGTTTCCCTGAATTTACTCGGAACCTCATTAGTAGATAATGAATCATTAGGATAATCAGTATCTATGAAAGTTGTATTGGATTCTTGATTATCATTTAATGTATCCGATATTTTTCTCCCATTTTTATAAGAGATTAGAACTGGAACATATGAATCAGCAAAATAATCGGGATCTGGCAGAACAATTAGATAATCTTGATCATTAGATTCATTAAAAAATTTTTTTGCATCATGACTGGTTTGATTTGGCGCCACTGTATTCGCTAGACTGTTTGGTTTGTTCCCCGTTTCTTCGAGGGCGGGTACTGCAGCAATTTTATGGGCGCTTAATAAGATATTGTCTTTCTGTGAACTGGACGATTCATTGTTCGCACGTTTTGTTTCAGGGATAGTAGGATTTGAGCCACGTATAAGGCATGCCTCTGAAACAGACAATACTGGACTACTGGGCTGATCATATGTGACTACTATTGTTTCGCTTAAATTACTGCTTTTCACGGATTCATAGAGGCTTTCACTGGCATATTCATTCATTCTGCAATCGATTTCCAGCTCTGTACGCAATTTAGAAATCAATGCGTCAACTTCCGTTGCACCCCCAAAGCATGAGTGATTCAGCAGCTTTGCGTGTAAATTGTCAATGAAATCCAACTGACTCTTTTTAAAACGCTGCTCTTGTCTCTGGATTAGCAACTGAAATTGATCGGAAGTTAGAGTCATTTTTTCACCCCGTCGTTAGTTGTTATATCGTATGGGCCCGTAATTTATAAGAATGTGCAATTGGAGAAGGAGCGGATTTTTTTGCCTCGACAATATGAATCATTATTTACAAACATACTGGGTTTTTATACAAACCAAAATAATCAATAAACTGATAATAACTCAAGAATCGTATGATAATAAATCAAAGATCAAAATAAAGCTCATGATAAGAGAAAACACGAATATGAATAGTTTAGTTACGTAACAATTGTACAGTAGGAAATAGGCATAATACATTGGTCGATAAATAGTCCTTAGAGTTACCATTCATAATTCACCAGGGGATTCTTGTCTGTGGCCTATGCTCCATTAGGAGTAAAGGCGCAAGTAATTAAGTAAATAAGTAAAAGTCGTACACTCATTGAATACTCTACAATGTTTTATTTTCCCAACCTACTCACATCTTTTTCACTCAGAAGTCAAGAGTTTATCTGGATTGTCCATGTAAAAATACTTGGAGTCACTAGTTCAAAACAAATCGGTTTAATAGAATAGTTATAAATTCATTCATTCATCTATTCTTCCTCTGATGTTAGTTGAGTATCAAGTAAGAAAGCTTGAAATGATTGTTTGTGAAATGAAACACAGAACTCTTTCCTTGTGTATTAATTCACAACATTATCCATCACTGTGTAAAGAATAAAGTATTGTCAACACTTTAGAACTTCTACTTACCATCTCCTCGTTAAACAAACTACAGAAAATATCATTGTACAATTAATTAGTTTCCAATAGTTCAATGGGTGAAGATTTTTCCTGACAAAGTTATATAATTCTTCATAATTGAATCTTAATCTTATTCATACTGATGATAAACTTAGAAATGAATTCTGAAGAGTTCACGGAAAACTTATGATTCGTAAAATTGAAATATGCTAGAAGTGAGATAAATATCACTGATAGCATGGAATAACTGTCGTATACCAATCATTATCAAGAATTAATTCGAGTTAAAAATGTTGACTATTACATTTCGAGTTAATACTCTAAAGGTAATAGGCTCATCGTTCGATCCACAGAACCTGATTTCGATCTACAGTGAAGTTATGGATGTGTATCATTGAAGAATTTCAAACCAACACAAAGCCACTATCCCACTAATCACTGATTTTCACTAGTCCTATTTGTTAAGGTCAAGTAATGACTAAAAACCATTTGACTAATTACTTCGGTTAAATTTCAGTGAGAAGCAGTAACCAGTGGAGTTCAACCAGATCTGTTGGGAGGTATCAACTCACTGAAGATATTGGTGAATGGTTGCTCAATTTCGTGTATTGGTTGAAGTTAGACATTAACACCATCGGATGCCTGGTCAGTGGTCTAAAGGTTAAGTGCCTGCATGCGAGACTGATAGGTCCTGGGTTCGAATCTCGCAATGTGGGTTCGTGAATGCGCACTGCTGAGGAGTCCCACAATAGGACGAAACGGCCTTGAAGCAGTGCTTTCAGGTTTTCCATGGTAGTCTAGCTTCAATTGACTCCTGATCTCAACTATATATAATAACATATTAGCTAATTATACGTAAATGCATTGATTACCAAACTGATTTACTTATAATAAGTGAAGATAAGAACAGATTCGTAACATCAAACTTGTAGACTTTCATCCTTTGGGATTTACTTACTAAGGTATAAAGTTCATTTCATTTTAATACTGTAACTATATGTATAGTCTATAATGTAAACCTTATTGAGATTTAACTCCGCCTGTAGCTCCTCTGGGGGTTACTGCCGGTCTCAAGCCCGGGTAAAGGAGGAGGGTTGGGCATGGGGTTAGCGACCCCATCCCGTAGAAAATCAACTCGCTAAAAAACGCTAACCAGAAAAAATCATTAAAACCTTTCAAACTCTGCCCTGGGAGTAGAAGGAATAACTATGACGTCTCATGATGAAAGCCGAGTTCCTTCGGAAGTCATGAGGCCGATTCACCTTCTTACAACCAGAGCGATAATTTTTATAGGTACATGGAATGTCCGAACAATGTGGGAGACCGGAAGAGTTTTCCAAATTGCTGCAGAAATGAGAAAATACAACCTGGAGGTTCTTGGAATCAGCGAAACACATTGGACGCAGGTTGGACAACAACGACTGTCTTCAGGAGAACTTCTGTTATACTCCGGTCATGAAGACGAAAATGCCCCACATCCACAAGGAGTTGCATTGATGTTGTTCAGAAAAGCACAAAATGCACTTATAGGATGGGAATCCCATGGACCAAGGATCATCAAAGCCTCCTTCAGAACAAAGAGAGAGGGCATTACAATGAACGTCATCCAATGCTATGCGCCTACCAATGACTACGATGAAGACGCTAAAGATCAATTCTACGATAGGCTGCAGTCGATCGTCGAGAAGTGCCCAACCAAGGATCTGACAATTCTGATGGGAGATCTCAATGCTAAGGTTGGAATGGACAACACTGGATACGAAGACGTCATGGGACAACATGGACTGGGAGGAAGGAACGAAAATGGTGAGAAATTTGCAAACCTATGTGCCTTCAATAAACTGGTCATAGGTGGCACCATATTCCCACACAAAAACATACACAAAGCCACTTGGATTTCACCGGATCATACTACACAGAATCAAATCGACCATATCTGCATCAACAAAAAGTTCAGGAGGACGATGGAAGATGTGAGAACCAGAAGAGGAGCTGATATAGCATCTGATCATCATTTGCTGGTCGCCAAGATGAAACTAAAACTCAAGAAGCAGTGGACAACGGCGCGGACAACATCACAAAAGTTTAATACGGCCTTTCTTCGAGATACTGACAAACTCAACAAATTCAACATAGCCCTCAGCAACAGGTTCCAGGCCTTTCATGACCTACTCAATGGAGAGGGGACTACCATGGAGAGCAACTGGAAAGGTATCAAGGAGGCAATCGTTTCAACGTGTCAAGAGGTTCTGGGCCAAAAGAAGCACCATCACAAGGAATGGATCACTGTTGGTACACTGGATAAGATTGAAGCAAGGAGGAACAAGAAGGCAGCAATCAATATCAGCCGAACCAGAGCGGAAAAAGCCAAGGCACAAGCCGAATACACAGAGGCAAACAAGCAAGTGAAGAGGAGCATCAGAACCGACAAACGTAAATATGTTGAAGATTTAGCAACGACAGTGGAAAAGGCTGCAAGAGAAGGAAACATGAGACAATTGTATGATACAACAAAGAAACTTGCTGGAAATTACCGTAAGCCAGAAAGACCAGTGAAAAGCAAGGAAGGCAAAGTAATCACCGACATTGAAGAACAACGAAACAGGTGGGTAGAACACTTCAAAGAACTCTTGAATCGACCAGCCCCACTGAACCCACCCAACATCGAAGCAGCACCCACGGACCTCCCAATCGATATTGGCCCACCAACAATTGAAGAGATCAGCATGGCCATTAGACAAGTCAAGAGTGGCAAAGCAGCGGGACCAGACAACATCCCGGCAGAGGCACTGAAAGCAAATGTAACAGCAACTGACAAGATACTCCACATCCTCTTCAGTAAGATTTGGGACGAAGAACAAGTACCAACAGACTGGAAAAAAGGACTTCTGATCAAGATACCAAAGAAGGGCGATCTGAGCAAGTGCGACAACTACAGGGGCATCACTCTTCTCTCAATACCAGGAAAAGTCTTCAACCGAGTATTGTTAAACAGGATGAAGGATTCCGTGGACGCCCAACTTCGAGATCAACAAGCTGGATTTCGTAAGGATAGATCGTGCACAGATCAAATCGCAACTCTGCGGATCATTGTGGAACAATCAATCGAATGGAATTCATCACTCTACATCAACTTCATCGACTACGAGAAGGCATTTGATAGCGTGGACAGGACGACACTATGGAAGCTTCTTCGACACTACGGCGTGCCTGAGAAGATAGTCAATATCATACGAAACTCCTATGGTGGACTAAACTGCCAAATTGTTCACGGAGGACAACTCATCGACTCGTTTCAAGTAAAGACCGGTGTTACGCAAGGTTGCTTACTCTCACCCTTTCTCTTTCTCCTGGTAATCGACTAGATCATTAAGACGTCAACGACTGGAGGAAAGCACGGGATACAGTGGACAGGCAGGATGCAGCTTGACGATCTAGACTTCGCGGATGATCTGGCTCTTCTATCACAAACGCAACAACAAATGCAGGAGAAAACGACCAGTGTAGCAGCAGCCTCAGCAGCAGTAGGTCTCAATATAAACAAAGAGAAAAGCAAGACTCTCCGATACAATACAATATGCACCAATCGAATTACACTTGACGGAGAAGCTTTGGAGGATGTGGAAACCTTTACATATTTGGGCAACATCATTGATGAACATGGTGGATCAGATGCAGATGTGAGGGCGAGGATCGGCAAAGCAAGAGCAGCATACCCACAACTGAAAAGCATCTGGAGCTCAAAACAATTGTCAACCAACACCAAGGTTAGAATTTTTAATACAAATGTCAAGACAGTTCTACTGTATGGGGCGGAGACGTGGAGAAATACGAAAGCCATTATCCAGAAGATACAAGTGTTCATCAACAGCTGTCTACGCAAAATACTTCGGATCCGATGGCCAGACACTATCAGCAACATTATACTGTGGGAGAGAACAAACCAGATTTCAGTGGAGGAAGAAATCAGGAAGAATCGCTGGAAGTGGATAGGACACACTTTGAGGAAATCAGCTAATTGCGTCACAAGACAAGCCCTCACATGGAATCCTGAAGGTCAACGGAGAAGAGAAAGTCCAAAGAACACATTACTCCGAGAAATGGAGACAGACATGAGAAGAATGAACAAGAACTGGATAGAACTAGAAAAGGAAGCCCAGGACAGAGTGGCTTGGAGAAAGCTGGTCGGCGGTCTATGCTCCACTGGGAGTAACAGGCGTAAGTAAGTAAGTAAGTTATTGAGATTTCTTTAATTTCTACCTGTATATATCTTAGTACAATAGTGTATGTTTTTATAACTTACTTACTTACTTTCGCCTGTTACTCCCAATGGAGCATAGACCGCCGACCAGCTTTCTCCAAGCCACTCTGTCCTGGGCTTCCTTTTCTAGTTCTATCCAGTTCTTGTTCATTCTTCTCATGTCTGTCTCCATTTCTCGGAGTAATGTGTTCTTTGGTCTTCCTCTTCTCAGTTGACCTTCAGGATTCCATGTGAGGGCTTGTCTTGTGACGCAATTAGCTGATTTCCTCAAAGTGTGCCCAATCCACTTCCAGCGATTCTTCCTGATTTCTTCCTCCTCTGAAATGTGGTTCGTTCTCTCCCACAGTAGAAAGGTGCTGATAGTGTCTGGCCATCGGATCCGAAGTATTTTGCGTAGACAGCTGTTGATGAACACTTGTATCTTCTGGATAATGGCTTTCGTATTTCTCCACGTCTCCGCCCCATACAGTAGAACTGTCTTGACATTTGTATTAAAAATTCTAACCTTGGTGTTGGTTGACAATTGTTTTGAGCTCCAGATGCTTTTCAGTTGTGGGTATGCTGCTCTTGCTTTACCGATCCTCGCCCTCACATCTGCATCTGATCCACCATGTTCATCAATGATGTTGCTCAGATATGTAAAGGTTTCCACATCCTCCAAAGCTTCTCCGTCAAGTGTAATTCGATTGGTGCATATTGTATTGTATCGGAGAGTCTTGCTTTTCCTTTTGTGCATATTGAGACCTACTGCTGCTGAGGCTGCTGCTATACTGGTCGTCTTCTCCTGCATTTGTTATTGCGTGTGTGATAGAAGAGATAGATCACCTAATAAGTCTAAATTGTCTATCTGCATCCTAGCTGTTCAATGTATCCCGAGGTGTACGATTTTGGGAAAGACTTATTTTTGAGGGTAGAGATATGAGATGGTTTCATATGAATATTACTTACTTACTTATGAAAACTAAGTAGAGATTATTTAATAAATACATGTAATTTCTAAATTAGAAATCAGCTATAAGCATTGAAGTATCATCTGAATAATAAATTAATGTCGTTTCTACCCAATTATCTGATCTACCATTTCTATCCTCAATATCATTACCGTACAGAACTTTGAATAGATTGGTTGAACTCAAATTTGTTCACTGACTAGTCATAACTTCATAATGTTTAACTAAGTTTATCGTATAACAGGTAGTGATTTGATATGATCAACGTTTTTTACAACTGTTCTTAATGGTGTATATTTAAATAAAATCTGGTGTGTCCGATCAATATCCAGTATCTCTTTTCATCTCCCTCCACCCCCAACTGGTACGTGACTTATTATCTATCGTGGTAGGTTATTACTGATATCCTCTGCTCAGTGAATTATGAGTATCTTACATAGATAGTTGTTGATTAGCACCCATACTATACTATACTACATAATAGTCTAAGCTATCTTCGTTCGATCATTCAAATCGTTTGTCTAATCTGACACCATCAGTTCTTTTCATTCCAAGTAAGATTGAAATTTATCATTCGGTGTTTCATGATACAATCAATATGTAGATTATTGTGACAGTAATCTAAAAAAGGACTGGTAGGAATTCACAGAAATCTAAGCTTTTTTCAACTTCAAATATCATCACAGTTGCCAGTTTAGTAATATAAAGATACAAATGAAATATGAAAATTTTTTTCTGAAAGATAAATTTAGTGAGTACACACCAATCTTTTCTAAGTCTTGAGCCTAACAATGTTTGATGTTTATATGATATGTGTCTTTTTGATCGATGTTCATTTGTAAAAGAAATGGAATGTGACTAGCAGAGAAATCTAAGATGTACTTATTGTCCCATTTAGGACTCATTAGTTAAATATACCTTGATTTCAGCATTAATGTTGATAATGGAACTTGAACCTATTATATTTAGTTTCAAGTACATACTCATTGTCCACTGAGCTTCTAAGTTCAGAAAGTCACTAACATGTTCAACAGAGATTATGTTTTTATCATGATTAGAAATGAATTATATATTTGTAATATCCCAATGAGTAGAAAAATTAGATTTTCTGACGTTTCGTGACTCAGTGTAAGCCACTTCTTCAGAGAATATTGGTGCAAGGAAACACCAGATACATATGCGCTGCACAAATCTCATTTGATTTGTGTGAAGGCTGTGATACTGCCCAGATGCCTAAACTGAAGCAGGTGGTTTTCTTAAGGGAGCCACACCCCGAGCCTTTGACTTAAAGATCTGATCCACAAGGCAGTGGAGCATCGTAAGAAGATGAAGTCTTATGGTAGCTGATGACCAACGATCGATTCATACGCCATTTTTTCCTTCAGGATACTGGAGCCAGCCCATGAGCACCATTGGTTTGTAATCAGGGTTTTCCAACTCCTATAGGTGAACTTTCTGTGTCCACCAACCTGGTTAAAGCGCCGGACATTCGCTTTTGGTGTTGTTAATTTCGTAAACAACAGTAACGCCAAGAGAAGGTAGAGAGTAGGACTTCCCTGGCAGAGATTGTATACGCGTGGCCATGTGAGATCATTTCGAGAGGGAGAGCAGACTCTCCCCACTCTCGGCCGTACCAGGGCATTTGGGGGCCTATGCTCCAAATGGTGAGGTAGGCTTAGGTAAGTAATTACGAAAGTAAATAAGTAAGCAAGTAAATAATTGAATCAGTATTCAAAAATTCGTTTATGCTACAAGATTTGAAAATAAATTAAAAGAACTGACCAGTACTATGAACTTACAATGTTCTTTTGAGCTTACCTAATTATAATATTTATCATCTTGAATAGTACAAATGATCCAATCTTTGTTGTTATCATCATCATCATCATCATCATCATTGATAACATTCCTTTCCAAGTCAGAAAAAGAATGAGAAAATATGATTGATCATTTTATCTTTTTTCATCTATCTAATTTCATGTTCAGATTTCAATATTTAAGAAAGCCAAACTATGGGTCAGATAGATAGATGTGATTGACATTGTATAGTATTTTGTATCATATGACTATTACATATTTCAACAACTTGTGAATGACCATTTGTTTGTGTAATGTCCTAGTCTAGGAGTAGAATGACAAAAATTTCAATCAAATAATGATCATGAATGACATTAGTAGTAATAATTGATGATAAAAGTATATTTACCATCAGTGTGTAACTATGTATGTATACATTTTCGGATATATACAATGAATAGAGTTTCTAACGGATAATAAAATCAATAAGGTATCATATATAATGCTATAACTGAAGTAAGTTGAGTTACTTACGAGTTCATAGATAGAAATATATTTATCTGTTTTGCTTTTGATTATTTTTACTGGATGATCCAATGTTAGATCATCAATGTAGACATGGAAATACTGGATGCCCGTTTCGTTCTAGTATGAGACTTTTCGTCAGTGAGCATCTACAACTTAGCACACACCAATTGAACTCAGGATATTGATTAATTCATGATCTTGATCAAAACTCAACAATTTTCACAGCCCTATACTGATAATTGTCATGTGCTCACTAGTGACTTGTCTAACGATGGATTTGTTAAAGTTCTAGTGAGGAGCCGTGTCCAATGGAATACAACCGTGTTTGTTGTAAGGCAGTTATCCATTGGAGACAATGGTGGACGGCGAAGCAATATGGTGGATTCGTTGAAGTTATAGATTAACACAGGTGGATACCGACTCAGTGGTCTAGAGGTCAAGAGTTTGCGTATGAGACTAAAAATCCTAGATTCGATTGGCGAGACTGAAGGTTGTGTGTTTCGAGTCCTGTGTATGGGATGGTGGATGCACAGTGTTGAGAAGTCCCATATTAGAACGAAATGGCCGTTCAGTGTTTGTACGTTTTCAATGGTGGTCTGGCTTAGATTGAATCATCAATTCAACTTTGGAAATATGATGTATTTAACAGGAACTCCCGATATTTATAAGTGAAAATAGGATACATAACCTGAAGTATTATGCAGCAGCATATACTCATAAGTGCCTTTTCTTCATCTGATCTAATAACTGATTTAAGAGCATAATTTAGATATATTGCATGTACGCCTTACTAACGAGTTGCAACTAACATGCGACTTAGGTCTAGGATTTCATGTCAATTGTCTTCAACCATCTAACTTCTCAACATATTGTATGTAATATTGATCCATTTAGGCTATTGGTTAGATTATAACTAGATTGACACTAAAAGAATGATATCAGTATGTGGAAATTTGAAGAATCTCATACTAGGATCATTTAATACTTCCAGGTTTTCAATAGTGATCTAGCTTAGATCAACTCATGAATTCAACTTTGACAATATTACAACATTTACAAATCTCCATACTAATAAAAATGAAATTATTTACTTCAGAAATGTCTTAAATAAATAATAAAATATCTTTATATTTGAGATCATGAACCCGTTGAAGCTAGACCACCATGGGAAACCCGGAAGCACTGGACAGACGTTTCGGCCTATTGTGGGACTCAGCAGCTCACCCACGATCCCACGTCGCGAGATTCGAATCTGAGATCTATCAGTCCCGCGCGCGAGCGCTTAACCACTAGACCACTGACCTTGCCAACATCCAACGGTGCTAATGTCTAACTTCAACCAATCCACGAAATTGAGCGACACACCAATCATTGTCTTCAGTGAGTTACTATCTCACAACAGACCTGGTTGAACTCCACTGGTCACTGCTTCTCACTAGAACTCCAGGAAATACCTCTTGAAGCCAATAACTAGCGACCATATGTTGATTAATATCAGAAGTGGTTTTTGTGAATATTATAGTAATTTTAATAGTTGAGATCATAAATGAATTGAAGCTAGACCTATTGTGGGAGGAGTCTCACAATAGGACGAAACGGCCGTCCAGTGTTTCCAGGTTTTCCATAGTGATCTATATTTAATTGACTCATGATTTCAACTATATAAAATTACTATAATATCCATAAAACTCCTTCTGATACTAATAAAATATTTGTTCAGTATATTTTTTATTTTCAATGAAGTTATTCATTAGTCGAGTAATAAAAAGAATCATTATCAAAACTGACTACTTTTATTAATGTAAAGAAGGAAAATAAAGAAGCAAAACTGAATTTAAAGTCAAATGATTTGTAATCAAAATTGAATATTTCTAGTGAGAAACAGTAACCAGTGGAGTTCAACCAGGTCTGTTGGCAGATATCAACTCACTGAAGATATTGGTGAATGTGTCACTCAATTTCATGGATTGAATGAAGTTAGAAATTAACACTGTTAGATAGCAGCTCAGTTGTTTAACGATTAAGCGCTCACGCGCGAGACTGATAGGTTCTGCGTTTGAATCTCGCTAGGCGAGGTCGTGGATACGCACTTCATCTTCTCATTTGGCCTTCATGATTCCATGTGAGGGCTTGTCTTGTGACGCAATTGGGTGATTTCCTCAAAGTGTGTCCTATCCACTTCCAACGCTTCTTCCTGATTTCTTCCTCCACTGAAATCTGGTTTGTTCTCTCCCACAGTAGAAAGGCGCTGATAGTGTATGGCTAACGGATCCGAAGTATTCTGTGTAGGCAACTGTTAATAAACACTTGTATCTTCTGGATGATGGCCTTCGTAATTCTGCTGGTTTACACCCCATACAGTAGAACTGTCTTGACATTTGTATTGAAAATTCTGATATTGGTGTTGGTTGACAATTGTTTTGAGTTTCAGATGTTCTTCAGTCGTATATATGCTGCTCTTGCTTTACCGATCGGCGTATTCACATCTGCATCAGATCCACCGTGTTCATCAATGATGTTGCCCAGATATGTAAAGTTTTTCACATCCTCCAAAGCTTCTCCGTCAAGTGTAATTCAATTGGTGCATGCTGTATTGTATCGGAGAGTCTTGCTTTTCCTTTTGTGCATATTGAAACCTACTGCTGCTGAGTCTGCTGCTACACTGGTCGTCTTCTCCTGCATTTGTCGTTGTGTTTGTGATAGAAGAGCCAGATCATCCGCGAAGTCTAGATCGTCAAGTTGCATCCTGCCTATCCACTGTATCCCGTGCTTCCCTAAAGATGTTGACGTCTTCATGATCTAGTCGATTACCAGGAGAAAGAGAAAGGGTGAGAGTAAGCAACCTTGCGTAACACCGGTCTTTACTTGAAACGAGTCGATGAGTTGTCCACCATGAACGATTTGGCAGTTTATTCCACCATATGAATTCCGTATTATATTAATTATCTTCTTAGGTAGTGTTGAAGAAGCCTCCATAGTATTGTCCTGTCCACACTATCAAATGCTTTCTCTTAATCAATGAAGTTGATTTAGTATAATTAGTAGCCAATATTATTCTAATTCCTCAGTAGGTATTTTTTTAGTTTAGATGATAGACTATTTGACTGAATATCATGGTGCATTATGCTTTAATACTGTTATATCGTGTGAACTCGCATTATATATGAACGTGCAATTAGAGAGGAGTGGATTTTACTGATCGGACGCGAATGATGATACTTGAAATCGTACGAGCAGTCTTGAGTGCTATTCGGTCCTTCCTATCTGCCTAGCCCAGCCAGTTAAGTCAAGAACACAAATAACAGCCTCGGCAATATAAATCAGTATTTACAAACATACTGGGTTTTTATACAAACCAAAGTAATCAATAAACTGATAATAACTCAAGAATCGTATGATAATAAATCAAAGATCAAAATAAAGCTCATGATAAGAGAAAACGAATATGAATAATTGAGTTACGTAACAACTGTACAATAAGAAATAGGCATAATACATTGGTCGACAATAGACCTCAGATTTACCATTCATAATTCACCAGGGGGATATAACATATACTAGATGAATTGTGGGAATCAACAATAAGGAATTAGCTTAAGTTTATTTCTGGTCAATACCTTTCAACAAAACACTTCGATAGTCTTGAGATTAATAATGTTTCATATGTAAACAGAACGTTAGCGGGTGTATATATGCATTCACAATTTTACATGTCATTAATGAAGAACTAGTATTAGAATATTGAGTAATATAGCTGATTCTTCGAATCATACCAATGTATTTTCAAGTTTTTTTTTAAGAGGTTTGGATTCATACCTGTTACATAAATGAGTGGCTATCTGGACTCAGTAATTAAGCGGATGTTGTATTGACTTTTGAAGGGGGCGGAAATGGCTCCGAGTGACAGAGTGAACATCAACCCTTTGATACAAATACATCCAGCTGATGAGCTCCAAACAGTACGAAACATGCATCCTGAATTCCACTGTTAGTCACATTCCATCGATTCAATGCAATATGTTTTCTGATACTGTTATTGTAATGCCTATGATTTGTATGTCCAAATGATATATTTAACACATTCTTATTGGAATATTAAACAAGACTCTTTCATGAATGACAAAGGATTAGCAGTTGACGGTCAAACCATTCACTGTGTGATTCAAACTATGTATCTAACATTAGTGTACTTACTTACTTACGCCTGTTACCCCTCGTGGGGGAGCATAGGCCGCCGACCAGCATTCTCCATCTAACTCTGTCCTGGGCAATCCTTTCCAGTTGTTATTCATCCTTTTCATATCTGCTTCTATTTCCTTCCTCTTTTCCCGTTCCCTTCACCATTCCAAGTTAGGGCTTGCCTCGTGATGCAGTTTGTTGATTTCCTCAATGTATGTCCTATCCACTTCCAAACATTGATGTAAGTAGATTTAAATTCCCATTTCATTTAGCATAGTCAATGTAACCACATATTATCACTGGTCTTGGAAAAAAATTTATCTATAGATTTTATGCTATGTCCGATGTAATCCTCTTAATCATATCGTTCAACTAATAGTCTAAATCTAGTAGAATTACGTAGAATGATTTAACTAGTTAACTTACATAATCTTACTTTAGAACTAAACCATTCAGTCACTCCCTGTCTTGGTTATCCTCTCTTGTCATAATAGCACACTTGATGAGTGCATAAACTCTTACCAGAAAGAATTGGATTTAAATGAGAAGATAATCAGAATGGTAATGACAAAAGACGACAGAATTGACAAACTTGTTGTTTTCGCGTTACCCGTTGTTTCGTTAGCGCTAGCCATTGTTAGCCTTGACGAATCACGTCAAATAACTATACTTCCAGTGATCAGTATCTCAAGGTTCAAATACATTTAGCATAATAGAGTGATTTTACTAGGATTTAGGTTATTTCACTGATCCTATAAACCTGTATCAGAAATGTATTCTGAGGATTACTTTCAATTATATAGCATCGAAAATCAACTCAAATGTTTAGCTTACCTACTTCCCAACTGTACATTTATTGCAATATCTATAGTACAACTGCTGTCAATATCATTATCACATCAGTAAAAATGAAAGCTACTTCAAGACAAACTGTCCCATCACCCCCAAAAAATATTTGCTCAATGAAAAACAATAAATTGTTCATTACTTCAATCCTCAGTGGTCATCGCTACCATGTTAAAAATAAACAAATAATAATATTTTTTAGTGTTTAAATAACCTCTTCTAATTCATTTGGAAATGTTATATGTACTAACTTCATCCTGAGTAGTAATAGTAGTGCTGTGAACAAAAATACAAGTGGAGAACAACCGAATATATCACAATACAAAATTACAAAATATCTTGGCAAAATCTGAGAACCATACAGTAATTACTTCATTTGTAAAATGTCAATCAATTGTCTCAAACTTCACTATTCCTTCATTTCTATATCAATCACTCTCTGTTTTCGTTCTTTTATATTCAATCTTCTCAACCTTCTGCCATCAGGCATTTTCACTTTCGATTGATAATACATTGTACTTATATCTTGAGGGGTTTTGTGGAGATTTCAGTATTTTTCTTTGTTGAAATCATGAGTTAATTGAAGCTAGACAACTATGGGAAACCTGGAGGCACTAGTGACTGACTTCAAGATACATGTCATGGAGTTCTAGTGAGAAGCAGTGACCAGTGGAATCCAACCATGTCTGTTATGAGATAACAAGTCACTGAAGACAATTGGTGAATGGTTGCTAAAACTTTGTGGATTGGTTAAAGTTAGACATTAACACCGTTGGATGCTGGCCAGCTCAGTGGTCTATCGATTAAGTGCTCTGGCGCGAGACTTGTAGGTCCTGGGTTCGAATCTCGTGAGGCGAGGTCATGGATGTGCACTGCTGAGGAGTCTCACAATAGGACAAAACTGCCTTGAAGCAGTACTTCCAGGTTTTCCCTGTTGGTCTAGCTTCAATTGACTCATGATTTCAACTACGAAAAATTACTTATATCTGTCGACATCAATAGTGTACACCACAGTAGTAGTAGTAGTCGTAGTAGTCGTAGTAGTAGTAGTAGTAGTAGTAGTAGTAGTAGTAGTAGTAGTAGTAGTAGTAGTAGTAGTAGTAGTAGTATACTTCGAAAAACACATCTAATCAATTAAAATTAGCGCCACTTTTTTTCTAGTTTCAGCTGTAAACGATCAACTCTATTGTTTAGATTTTTGACAAATTATAATAAGAATATATAATATAGTAATTATTCTTAACACATCTGAACAGCTGGTTAATGAATGAATTACCCTACATTTACTCATATAAATACTATTTCATTTAAACAAAGCGAACAATTTCATTAATTTTATATATACATAAAAAATAAATAACAACTTAGTAAATAACCTGGTAGTTAATGAATGAAACCTTTTTCTTTTGTCCGATTTATTCACATATACTTTGTCTCCCTCTCTCTCCTTCCTTCCCTCCCTCCCTCACTCACTCACTCGTTCCCTCTGTCTCTCTCTCACCTTCTCAATACATGTGAAATTCTTTACTAAACAAGCATGTGCATGTATGAAAAACTTATTAATTTTTATTATTAGTACTCCTACCATCATCCTCACCATCACCACCACTCTCATCATCATCATCATTACCATCTATGAGAATGAAGACATCAACAATAACAATGACAACCAATTGTACATTTATAAAATTTCGATAAATTAATCTGTTATAATTAAAGGGTCAATATATATTTACATTTGGCGCCATATTATTAGATTGATTATTAGTCTTTTTTGTGTTTCTCTCTCTATCTCTTAGTGAAATGTAAATTTTCACACAGTTAATAGACCTTTATAACGCGTGTATATGAATGAGAGTTTCCTTAGTTTATTCATATTACTTTGTATATTAATGATATGTATTTGAAGTTATAGAGATTAAGGAAGAACTGAAGAACTACACATATATAGACACCTATACTATTGACATAAATTGCCGCCTCACTCTTGTCAAATATAATAATAATTATTATTGGAACAACTGTCTTAAATATTCTATGATTTATTTCTTTATTTAGAGTTGATTTAATTATACCTAGTGTGATATTGTTTATTTAACAGTTGTTCAATGATCAAAGTTTAACAGATCTAGATCTATTTGATATTTCAATGAAACTTGGAAGTACTACTTTAAGGTGGTTTCGTTCTATTGTGGGACTTCTCAGCAGTGCGCATTCATGATCCCGACTCGTGAGATTCGAATCCAGAACCTACCTGTTTCGCGTGGGAGCACTTAACCGATAGACCACTGAGCTGGTCGGCATTCAACGGTGTTAATGTCTAACTTCAACCAATCCACGAATTGAAATCTTAATAATTAGTTTAATAAGATATATAAATTCATTCATTATTTTTTATTTGAATCTTTCTATCGATTTGTTAGGACTGCAACTGGTCAGTCTCTAATTGGTATATGTGCATACTGTGAGTATTGCCTCGATATAGCCTTAATTCACAAGCATGGTAAGCAGAGTGCCGACTAGCACGAAATACAGGTCAAACAAGATTTCGTTCTGATTATATTCAATCACCTAAAAGTCCCTAATCTTAAATGGATTATGTCACTATAGTCATTAAGCTAAGTGGTGATTTGGCATTGTTCAATATTTTATTTTACATGTCTGGAGAATTATTAGACAAACATTTCTCACTGATAAATGTCGGCGGATATAAGGTCCAGGTCACAGAAGCTTCGTGTTAAATGTTTTCGGTCATCCGACATCGAATAAACTACATCGTCATATTAACGGAGTTAATTGAGCGATGATATCATCTCAACATTAATCAACAGAATTAGATTAACGTTAGCACCCCGAAATAATATAACATTGATTGCTACTAAGTGATCTATTTACAAAACTTCAGAATATAAAATAAACTAGAAACATATGTCTTATTAATTCACAAGCATGGTAAACAGAGATGGATAGTCGCTAGAAGTAAAATCCAGGACTCGCGTTTCCCAAATAGTATATAAACTGTGTAATGGTTTATTGATTCACTTGACGAGTTTTAAATAGGACGAAACGCACATCCTAGATTCCACTGCTTAAGATTCACGACGAGTTGTAAACATTCTAGTTGAGAATGTGTAAGTACACTCGATTGACAGACATAATTAATCAGTTAAAAACAAATTTAAGAAATGAATATTTATGTCAGTAAGGTTTTAACAAGTCATTTAACCTGATACACGCCGGCATATGGTTAAATGTCTAATGTAATACTTTGAAAATGGTCAATTCATCAATCAAGTAAACAGTGAATTACTATCAGGAGGGGTTTTTATGGAGATTTAATATTTTCACAGTTGAAAGCGTAAGTCAGTTGAAGCTAGACCACCATTGGATACCGGATCAGTGATCTATCGGTTAAGTGCTCTGGCGCGACACTGGTAGGTCCTGAGTTCGAATCTCATGAGGCGATGTCGTGGATACGCACTGCTGATGAGTGAATTTGTAATTAAACAATTCTAATATGAACTGTCAAATTTAATTTAAGTATAGTATTACTAATATTCATATCCAAAACATGATACAAATGGTAAGTTAGTTACATGGTTAAACTTACTATTTAAATTATGAAATATTTTTATTTTGCCATTTAACTATTCATTAGCAAGGTTCATTATTAAACTTTGGATGCGCACATCTGAGTAGTCTCATATTAGTACGAAACCCCCGTTTAGTGCTTCCAGGTTTTTAATGTTGATCTAGCATTAATCGATTCATGATCTCAATCAATAATTTTAGATATATTTATATAGTAAATTCTGATAATTAGAAAGAAAACCAGTACAAACAATAGACTAATTTCAGATAAACAAACTTTTTAGAAAACGTCGAGTAATGGACAACTATTTCGTAGTCTCATAGGAGAATCTTTAGGAGTGTATGTGTCCAAAACTCCCCCAGAGATGGAGACCTAGACCCTCAGACTTTTCAGCTGAAACTTGGCTTGTAATTAACTAGGTTGGGATCTAGTTTTTTTCATTTCTGAATTCGGTCATTTCGTGGTATTGCACAAACCGCATTAACGGTGAGATTAGTAGTATTGATTTCATAATGCCAATAACATACCGAACAATCTTCATAAAACTTTTATACTAATATTAGATGGAATAATCCAATTTTTATCTAACAAAAGTATAGTTGTAACTTGAATTATCTATGTACGACATTTTAAACTAAGCTTATCGACTAAACTGGTCACTATGGGTTTAAAATGACTAAAGAATTCCGACTTCATGGTCTAACTTTATTATGGGGTCTATTTACCTTGAATTGTCTCTCGCATGTGAAGCTGTGAGGTATGAGATACACTACATAGAGATATCAGACTAGGGTGAACACATAACTAACCTGGCATAAAATCATTCAACAATAAACCAATGCCGATTTTTTATACTATTATTATTTAATATGTAATCACTTCTAGGAGTATCCTTGATGTTTTAGTCAGGTGAACATAAATTTACTGAACTTGATAATGTGACAAATTAGATATCGATCAAGTGAGCAAAACGCTTGTATACTTATCATAAGAATCGGATACTTTGTGTTCGATCCCAGATGTGAAGTTATAAATGTATATTGGACCAGAACAAAACGTTTATCCCACAATACTTCTTAATTTCCCAGTTAATGACAATTTTTTATATAAACTTAAGAATTGGTATACTGGGTTTGTGGAAGTTACTAGATTTTCAGATTCCATAACAAAGCGATCTTATTAAGACAACAATTGAAAGTCTGGTAGTGGTGAACAACTTTCATACTGGCATCGGAATCTTCGCCAGTGTACGTCCATGAACCAACCTGGAATAAAATATAGAGACTTTAAATCTCATACTGAGCACGCAACTTTTAGACTAGTGAGCCATCATCCACCGGTTTACATATTGAAATTTAATCGGTTTTGGTGGGGTCGTGGATGTGCACAGGTGAGAAGTTCCACACTAGGTTGGAATAAACTGTTCACTGCTTCCTGATTTCCAATCGTTTCATAATTAAGGTCATTCTGTGATAGAAGCTACAGTTGATCAATACTTACTAATTTTCAAGAAATATAAGATCACTCACTGGTCTCAATTGACTATCTTCTCCATAGAGGTAAATTTCAACAAAAAAATCTTGGTTCTGTTAAAACAACAATAATATATCCTATGTAGTTGAGATCATGAGTCAATTGAAGATAGACCAACAGGGAAAACCTCTAAGCACAGGCTGTTTCGTTCTATTGTGAGACTCCTCAGTAGTGTACATCCACGATCCTGCCTCACGAGATTCGAACCCAGAACCTACCATTCTCGAGCCAAAGCACTTAATCGATAGACCACTGAGTTGGCCAGCATCCAACGGTGTTTTTGTCTAACTTCAACCAATCCACGAAACTGAACAACCAATTCACCAATTGTCTTCATTGAGTTGATATTCTTCTAAATAAATAAAAAAATTACTAACCTCATTTAAATTCATACATAACTCATTATTGGTAGATTCGATGCACACATTTAATTGTACTATTATTATTATCGTATGTTATATGTATGTATGTAGGTAGGTAGATAGGTAGGTATATCTGTGTTGTGAAGTGAATTTTGTTTACTTTCATGTCACTATCATTATTATTATTATTGTTGTTGTCATCATCATCATCATCATCATCATCATCATCATCATCATCATCATCATCTTCATATTCAATGAATTGTCTAGGTTTTTTGACCTAATGAACACAGTGTGTGTATGATTACGAGTGATTATTTTTATGGTGCTTAATGACTATTAAATATTATTGTCATACAAATGATCTATAAAATGACCCGTTCACCATGTCTATGTCTACTAGATTTGGCATTCTACTAACAACAACAACAACAACAACAAAAAAGAGACCAAATAGACACTGAATAATTCGAGTGTATCACAGAAAAGAAAAGAAAGAGTGAAAATATAAAAAAAAGTTAACGATAATGAAATCTATAGTAGGCAATAACAACAAACGAAACGAGAAGAAAAAAAAAATAATGAACATAAAAAGGCGAAAATAGTGTATGATTCCTTTAACCAATCCAACTAGAATGCTTCTTGATCTCTTATGATTGTATGATATATATTTATATATATAGTCGCTTAATATAATCACTCTCTGTTACTCCTTCTCTCTCTCTCTCTCGCTCTCTCCCTCTTTCTTCCTTCTTATCCTTGTCCGTTTCGTATACAGCAAATAGAATTTTCTAGTATAGAAAATGTGATAGATAAATGGATAGAAAAGTGTTTATTGTGTATGATTGGACGGGGGGAGGGGGGGGCAGAAAGTTTACATGGAATAAGGAAATACCTATTATCATTCTATAGGGCATGTGTTAACCTTGTAATATTGTGAATGTTTCTATGCCTATATATATATAGATAGATAGATAGATACATAGACTTTCGAAAATTGACACCAATAATTTACATCTACTATATTATAAACAAGTGTGAAAGGATTCTATTGGTTAAAAGTGTTTCATGTTTCATTCTCTATATATTTATTCATCCCCCTATCCATTTTCAAAAAAAAGGATTTAGTATCCAATCGTTTTAACATTTTGTTAAGATGTTAATTTCATGTATAGATGTGTGTGTGTGAGAGAGAGTTTACGTAAATATGAGTTAAGTTATATAAAAATTACCAATGTGACACTGCTTTCAATTGTATAGTACTGCTGCGATTACATATTATTATTATTATTGTTTTTATTACGACCCGCCATCGTCATGTTGATCAGTCAAAAAACATCAAATTTATGCTTTCCTGATAAATCTTCATCAATGAATTTATCAACCCAATTGAATAATCCAATCATTCTTAATTCAAACCCTATGGAATCCCTTGATAAAAACAATCATGATAATGGTGATGACGATGATAATGATGATGATGATGATGAGGAGGAGGAGGAGGAGGAAGAAGAAGAAGATGATGATGATGAGCCAAAATCATTCAATGTAGAAACATGTAAATCACAATTTATATTCAATCGAAATAGACATAATTCTAATGAATTGAATACATCGAAATCATCAATTTCACCAATGTTATCAACTTTACCCAATAGTAGTACAGTGTTTAGATCTTCATCTCACTTAACACAATCAAATATACATCTACAATCATCATTACCATTACTAACCCCAACATCATTATCATTTCCAATTCCATCTGTTCCTCCGTTACCAAATTCATTATTTTGTAGAAATTCTACATCATTCTATTCTACTTTAATGAATCGAATAGATTCAGATCAATTAAATGTTTTAATGAAAATGTTAAATGATACAGTTACAAATGGTTTATTAAATAATAATACATCAAATTTATCATTACCGCCTACAACAGCATTAGATACTGCAACATTACAATCAATGTTTAATAGCGCCATGTTTAATACGGAATCATCAGTACCAGTGAAGTTTGATTCAATGGAACATTTTAATATTGGTAATCATATACATAATAATGATTTGAAGAATAATTGTAATTCACAAAATGATTATTATCAACATTATCTCCGTGATCGATGGGATTTTCGATATTGTTTAAAAGATTATTTGAATGATCCTACTAATTGGCCAGATCATATTGATATTACTAATAATAATGATAATAATAATAGTAATATATTACTTATGATGTTAATGATGATGTTTATGAAAAGAAATATGGATTCTCTGATGTCAACATCTAATCCACTAAATAAATCACCAACATTATCATTATCATATGCATCTAGACCCTTTACTTCTTCACCATCATCATCATCATCATCTATGATGTTGACAACATCATCGCCATCGTTGACAAAAGGACTTACAACGATGATGACGACGACGACAACAACAACAACAACAACAACAGTAAATCAATTTATGGATGATCATATATTACATTGTAACAAATCTAGTCAACTTCATTATAATTTGTTACATAATCCGAATTATTTAAACACTGAAGATGGATTGAAAAAATCTATGAAATGTAACATAGTAGATGATCAAGGCAACTTAAGATTTAAATTCAATCATTTAAATGTATTCCCAGAGAAATTAACTTTTCATGATATCATTGATTCAACTGGTAATAATAAAAATACTACTATGATTAATACTACTAATACTACTAATACTACTACTTATAATAATGGTAATGGTTATCAATCATCTAATCCATATATTATGAATGATTTATTAGAAAATGAATCAGATCAAATTGATTCATTAGTTCAACGAACTGAATTATTAGATTCTGATTTATGGAAACATTTTCATAGTATGACTACTGAAATGGTGATTACAAAATCAGGACGGTAAGTAATATGTAACATATATATGAAACATTTTAATTATAATTAAAAAAATTTTGTTCTGCAATTGAATTCATTGAATGATTTCACTATCATCCGTTCCAGTACAAAACTATAAATGTTTATAGTTGGAAGTGTTAGTCAATTGAAGCTAGACCACCAAGGAAAGCCTGGAAGCACTGGACGAACTTTTCGTCCTATTATAGGCCGCCCAGTGCTTTCAGGCTTTCTTTGGTGGTCTAGCTTCAATTGACTAATGCTTTCAACTATGAAAATACTAAATCTCTACAAAAACCGCTTCTATAAATGTTTATGTTGATCAAATGGTTATATAGGCATGAATCTGTATAAATTATTTACTTCATTAAGTAAGACATGATA
Source organism: Schistosoma rodhaini (assembly GCA_944470415.2). Taxonomy (NCBI): domain Eukaryota; kingdom Metazoa; phylum Platyhelminthes; class Trematoda; order Strigeidida; family Schistosomatidae; genus Schistosoma; species Schistosoma rodhaini. The sequence goes on from OX104036.1 coordinate 81,881,187, forward strand.
AATAAATGATGGGAACTATAACGTCTATTCTCAGAAGGGGGTTTTAGTAATTTTATATAGTTGAGATCATGAGGTCATTATAGGTAGTGGGTTTGGATCTCGCAAGGTGGGATCGTGGATGTGCACTGCTGAAGAGTCTCACAATAGGACGAAATGGCCTTAAAGTAGTGCTTCCAGGTTTTCCATGGTGGTTTAGCTTCAATTGACTCATGATCTCGACTATAAAAAACCTCTATTCCGTTAATGATTTAATTCTGTTTGTTTTAGATGAAAGTAATTTGATTTCTAAATTTGCAGTGATGTGTTATCATTTTTTTTCTGTGTTATGTGTATAGAATTATGGAGATTGTTGAGTTTATAATTGAGATCCTGAATTGATACATGTTGGACCATCATTGAAAATCTAGAAAAATTATAAACTGCATAGCAAAGGTGTATGAAATAATGTTCATTAGCTGAAGGTATAGTGTATAAGGGGAAATTTATTATGGTCTTTATATAACAGGAACATCTATCATATATAGTCAACGTTAGAGACTATTTTTTTTACTACATAAAATGAATATCATCTAACTTAGAGAATATGGTACTTTCAAAAACAGAAAAAAACAAGCAAACGACGAATTCAGTCGATTGTTTTTAAAACAAAATGAAGAAGATTCACTTAGTATTACTTGTTTGAATCTTCCTATTTATGTTTTTAGGACTGCAACTAGTCAGTCTCTTATTGGTATATGTACATACTGTGCGTATTTCCTCGATATAGCCTTAATTCACAAGCATTATAAGCAGTGAAATCCAGTTTTGACGCGCGTTTCGTCTAATTTGGGACTTGTCAGTTGGATGTACCTGTAGCTCAGAGTTGATGTTCACTTTGGGACTTGAAGAAATATGTGTTACATAACACTTAGATCTTTCCGAAAATTTACATAAATCACATATGGTAACATAGATAAATTATAGTCATAAGAGTATTTAATACATAAATTAATTCTTTAATATACTTAGTTACTTACTTACGCCTGTTAATCCGCCTGTAGCTCTTCCGGGGGCTACTGCCGGTGCCAAGCCTGGATAAAGAAGCAGGGTTGAGCATGGGGTTAGCGACCTCATCGCACAGAAAACCAACTCGCTAAAATAATGCTAACCAGAAAAAAGTTCCTTGATGTAATGTATCATAATTTTTATTAAATTATTCTGCTTAACAATCTTTTTGGAAATTAAACTGTTTGGAATTGTATAACATTTAAAGTTAGTCAGTCAGTCACAACGTAGAACTTCCTACTTACGTACATCAGTTCTAGTTGCCATACCACATTGGCACAGAGATCCAGTTATTTTAATCAGTAACTGACGTTATTCGTAAAATTGTGAACAATCAGATAGAATTAGAGATTTAATTTGTTGTATTGTGAGATTCTTTAAAAATTTATTACCCAATAGAGGGTTGTTTAAGGTATTCAGCATTCAGTAATCAGTAAGGAACAAATTTAAGTCATATTTTATGTATTTAAGCTTTAATAGACAGATAATACCATTAGTTTTTTACAAAATTGATGAGGTTCAAAGTTCAATGCATTAACCATGACTTGGAGTTACTGACTTTTAGACTAAGCCATGTTGGTAGATACAGAATACTTGGTTAGGGTCCGCGTGACTATCGTAACCATTGGTTGGAGACTCTAAATGACATTGCTCAGAATCGATCACAATGGCGTAGGTGTATACACCCTTTATCTTCCCTTAAACCTTGAGATTAAAATTGCTTCATATCTTTCTTCCTGTACTATATTGTTATATATAACCTTTGTTTTATATATTACCATAATCAAATTAACTACTTCTATGAATCCGGTGTTGATCTTTTAGTGCTAATAAGGTGTGGCAACTTGGATTGATGCACATATGTACCTGGTCACTAACTTCTAAACTAAGCCATGTTGGTAGATGCAGACTACTTGGTTAGGGTTCACGTGACTGACTGATATATCCTAGACATTCCGATTAAAAAATCAGTAGTATCCAGTAGTCAGTGTTTTCCAATATTGAATCAATTTTCATTATAGCAAGACTTCAATTAATTTTATTGATAAATATTCAGTTTACTTATTAAATTGCTTGAATCTATATATTACAACATGATGATGTAATAATAAATGAATTATGATTAATATAATAGAATCCAGAAATCGTAATCTCATACTATATAGGTCTCGTCAAATGGATATACTCACATTTCCATGTTAGTATTTATACTAGACCTTTACTATAGTACCTTTCATTGTGAATAATTGATAAAGACAAATGATTATCACAATTGATTGATCACTGGTTGGTGATCAATGTCATGCGTGTCAAGTCCTTCTTAGTGCTGATCGATAGCATTCGATCAATTGTGACTACATCTCAGTCCTACAGGAGGTCGGTCGCGTCCCGAATAGCTCAGTGGTAACGTCTCTGACTATGAAGCTGAGTGACACGGGATCGAATCCGTCAGGGAGCACCAGTTTCCTCAAGATTACAAGTACACCTTGCTGACGAGTGCCAAGTAACACGAAACCCGGGTCCAGGGTTTCTTGTTGACCACCTCCAACCACCATCTTATCTGAACAAATGATTATATCAGTGCAATCCATACAAGATTTATAAAAACTTGATCAAGAATATTATCAGTAAAATATTACAAATCCTTACGTAATACATAAAAATAAGATTACTTAACTTAGTATAAATATATATTTTGGCTTCATCAATTTGAATTTGATCGATCGATTGATTGATTGACTGATTGATTGATCGAAATAATTAACTAAAAATAACTTTCTATATTTTTTTGATGTAAAATAAACGAACACTAAATGAGTGAGATCTTTTTAAGATTTATTAGATACCTTAACCAAACAATAGTTACCATGATCAATAATTAATTTCATAATAGATGTATATATATAGTATATATAATATAGTTGTGAATCTATTATGCAATCACATGTCCTATTTGGAATACTTAATTTCACTTATTAGTTCAGTAGACAATTCATTAAGCATCTGAAGCAAAATTTACACGGTCGGACTTTCAATGTGAAAGAATATCAAGTGATGCATCCTAGGTAGGATGAAATGCATGTCGTGAATTGTACTGTTATAACCTGTAACACAACGCCATATTAAGGCAGTTCGTTAAGGATAGACATAATATCAACAAAGACTGATCAATTACTGTTTTGAATAACAATAAATGGAAATTACAAATTTCTACCAGTAGATTATCAATTTTATTTTAATGTTGTCTTTCAATCCCTTTCTCTCGCAATATTTCTGGAACTGAATAAAAATAATTATGCCTTTTTAAATTCACTGCAGATTGACCTTATTTCATATACTGTCGAATACTAAGGAGGATTAGAAAGCGTTTCATCCTGGTACAGAAATCATCAGCAATGTGTACACACTGCACCATCTAGGATCGAACCTAGGACTTCCAGATCTCTTGGGAAATGCTTGACAGCTAAATCACTAGGTTGAAATTCAACAGTATAGATTTCAAACTTCAATTAATTTGTTATATAGCCAGAAAATCTACCAATATAATTGGTGATAGTTGTTTTAATCCTACGACAATTACACTCTACAAGTTATGATTTCTTACTCAAGAGTTTATAGTTAGAATTTCAATAACTAACTGATATTGACTATGACATGAAAATACTCTGTAGTCATATGAATGAATCAATTTCGCTAGAAGTTGTAAGAGGTAATATCTGATTAGCTCGCTTACAAAATTGAATACCATCAGATTTAAGTTTATTTCAAAATTAAGGGTTTACGTTTAGAGCTACAGCACCAAGGAAAACCTAGAAGCATTGGACGGCCGTTTCGTCCTATTGTGGGGCTCCTCGACGGTGCGCATCCACGATCCCGTCTCACGAGATTCGAACCCAGAACCTACCAGTCTCGCGAGTCGGGATCGTGAATGCGCACTGCTGAGGAGTTCCACAATAAGACGAAACGACCTTGAAGCAGTGCTTCCAGGTTTTCATTGGGGGTCTAGCTTCAATTGACTCGTGATTTCAACTATCAAAATGCTGAAATCTCCACAAAAACTCCTTTTGATAATTATGATTAGGATTTAGAAGGTATCAATTTACCTAATCTATATAATTGAGCATTCAATAAGTCTAACATTATCTTTTTAATTCTATGGTTTTGGAAAATTATTTTTTTATTATCATTTTAAACGTTTCGAATAGTATTATAATGAACAAGAACACAAGTGGGAATGATCCACTGTATTTAATCTCACTAAATTCTGATAACCATACAGTCAGTAGTTAATTTGTAAAATAACAACCAATTATCTCAATATTGACTGTTCCTTCTGCAAATATTAGTCGATCTTCTCTAATTTCATTGTTCATGCATTTTCGTACCGATTGCATTTTATTCCTGTTCGTTTCTTATCGATTTTCTGCTAAAATACATTCTATATCTGACCATCACCATATACTACTTATATAGATGTAAGTAGACCACACCACAATATATATGGGTATTTCTTCTTTATCATTTTACATGGTATTTGAACTTCATGCAAAAAAAACTTGATTCTGATGAACTCATCCTTCTGGTATACACTTCATTTATACTTATATTTTCATAAGATTAAATGAGATTGTAAAAATATTCAAAGTTAGAAAATATCAATAACCGGGGTTTCGAACCATTGATAAAATGTCAATATGTATGGGTTCTTTACTACATTAAATGTTGAGAGAATTGTAGATCTATTCAATAGCAAGAAATTATCAATACGAAATAGCTTAACTATAATTCAGTTTTCGAAGCGTTTTAATGATTCATATTGGATCATACTGAAAGCCATCGTTAAACCACAAATAGATTCATTTTGGTGTATATATTTCGCGTAATAGCTGACAAGTGGTCAATTATCTAATGAAATGTTGTTAATCTGCTGTTGTCTTTATAGTTCAAAATTTTTTCACAAATATTACCCTCTACATCTGCATCGAAGGGTTCAACAGTCAACAGAAGATCTTCGATAACTGTATATTATTATTCGAAACTCATCAACAAACCATCTTGACAGAAGTTTACTATAAGAAATAAATTCACACCACTTAGTCATAGTTAAAAATATAATAACCAAATAATAAATTACCTCTCATGAGAGTTGATAAATAGTATTCAATTAGCCTCAAGAACTAGATTAATATAATGTTGGCCACTACTTAATGATCATGTAAAGTATATTCCTACCTGATTAGATTATTTTTTCCTATAACTTCTGAGTTAATTAATACTCAGAAGGGGTTTGTGTGTAGATTTCACTATTTTCATAGTTGAAAGCATGTTTCAATTGAAGCTATACCACCAAGGAAAACCTGGAAGCACTGGTAGATCCTGGGTTCGAATGTCACGAGGCGAGATCGTGGATGCGCACTGCTCAGGAGGCCCACAATAGGATGAAACGGCCTTGAGACAGTGTTCCAGGTTTTCCATGGTGGTCTAGCTTCAATTGATTCATGCTTTCAACTATGAAAATTAATTAATACCGTTAACTAAAATCATCCTTATATATTAAGACAGTCAACTTGTTGTTGATAGACTTAAAGTATAGAAAATTATTGACCAGTTCATTTATGATCATTTCTTTTACTAAATCATTGGCTATTCTGTAATCTTGACTCAGAAATCAAGTATAAGTTACGATATTTGACTTTAAGAGGATCAAAAGTGTTATGTGGTTGGAGATAATCTAATGAGAAGCCCTGTACAACCTAGGTTTCGTGTCATTTAACACTCGTCAGAAAAATATGATTGAATTCCTAAGAAAAATTATGTTTTCTTTAGGATTTTCAACTGTACCATCCAACTCCCAAACTCGAAATGTTACTACGGAGCCATTTAGGTCTCGATTGACCTATGGTTTATCGGTCAAGCACTATGACGCGAAACTGGTAGGTCTTAGGTTCAAATCTCAAGAGGCGGGATCGTAGATGAGCACTGCTAAGGAGTCCCACAATAAGACGAAACGGACTTGAAGCAGTACTTCCAGGTTTTCCATGGTGGTCTACCTTCAATTGACTCATGATTTCAACCACTGAAATCTTCACAGAAAACACCCTATTTAATCAGTTGTTAGATAGTTGCCAAAAAGAAAAGTTTGAATAATATATCTTTATTATAATTAGTCTTCTATAATAAAAAAAATAATTAAAAACAAGACGTCATTAATGAAGACTAAATACATTTATCTATCAGTAGTTTAATTCTTTAAATCTCATTAATAAATAGAATAACATTGATACCAATGCAAAGTGTGTGTGTGGGTGTACAGCTTATGGTCATTTCATTCAAGATACACAAATGATACTTAAATAGAGAAGCATTAAAGGTGAAATAGTTCATGCTTATCTGTTTGTGTTTGTTTTTTTTTCGTTTTGATCACACAAAAAAAACGATGCGATAGAAACAGAAGAAGAAAACAAATGTAGAATTTATTTCAATGATAATTTAATCAGAAAAAAAGAGGATTAAACAACTCATAAGAATGATGCTAGGTTTGTAGTTTCAGTGTAATACATCAATACTAAGATATTAGTAGGAAGTTGTGGAGATTGTCAAGTTTTTAGTTGAGATCATCAATAGTCAGTCAGTCACAACGTAGAACTGCGTATGTACGTACATCAGTTCGAGTTACCATACCACATTAGCACAGACATGCAGTTGTCGATTCAAATCCCATAGTGGTAAAAGTAATAAGAGTATAAACAGTAATCCAAAAGATTAGGGGTTGAAGATGTTATTCAAGGAGTATAATCCAGTAAAATATACTCCTTGAATAATATCTTCAACCCCTAATCTTTTGGATCATTAATAGACGAATGTTAAATCATTATTAGAAACCTGGAAGTACAGAACGGCTATCTCGTCTTAGTATTAGACTCGCGAGCAATTCACATTCACAATCCCATACACAGGGTTCGAATTCAGAACCTTCGATCTCGTGACTTCAGATTTTCAATGGTGGTCTAAAGTTCATTGATTGATGATCTTAGTTAAATATTAAGATATATTAGATATATCTAGGTGATAAGTCAAAAATAAGACGAAACGCATATCTTAGATTCTACTCCCTATATTTTGTAATAAAGATAATATTGGAATAAGATCAATTTAAGTTATGGAGATACAAAAAAGGAAAAGACTATATACATTATGTTGATTAGTCCAATGAAGGTTATCGTTTTATACTTAAGAGATAACTATTGACTTATTACACCAGAAGTTAGTCAAGATAAAAGAAACGAGCGAATATATATATATATATATATATATATATATATATATTGTACAACAGTGTTTTGATTTCGATAGAGAATGCTGGTGGGTGGCTTATGCTCCTCCACGAGGGGTAACAGGCTTAAGTAAATTAGTGTTTTGATGTATTTAAAAAATTTAAGTAATTATTGTTTCTGTGGTCCGAAGATCTTTAAGTTTGACAGATTTTTGACAGACTATTATGATCAACCATTGAGAATGATTAATTTATCTTAGGAGTATGACATATTCGAACAGAAAGAATGAGATTTAAAGTGCTTATGATATTGACTAGACATTTATTTAGTCATACTAGTATGTGTTCAAGAATACGAAAATGCAAATTCTTAAGCAATTCACCTTTTAATTCATTCGTATTAATTATTTGATTTTCTGATTAATGCTTAAGACTAACCAGTCTCTTGTTGGCATATGTGTATCCTGTGAGGATTGTGCTGCAATTCCCTTGATTCATAAGTACTATAAGCAAAGATAGGTGATGGTTAGTTGTGGAACGCAGGATGTGCGTTTCATTCATCTCGAGATACCAACTCTAGGATACAGGTACATCTTGCTGACGAGCCCCAAATATGACTAAATGCGAGTTCTGGATTTCACTGCTAGCCACCACCCCATCTCTACTTACAATTCAGCTTTTAGTCTAAACTATCTATTTCCTTTTAATATATTAACTTGACTATTTCTCCAAAGTAATTCACATCACCTAATGTACTATAGAATTACGTCTTTGTTCCTGTACACCTTCCAGTGTAGCTAAGTAATGATATTTATAGTCAAGGCAATAAACATTTCGAAACTCATTTATTCGGCTTAGACAGATCATACTCTCAACAACAACGAAATCATTTTCAGCAGTTTATTATGTTAGTAGTTATCTGTCGCCAAAATCTGTCAACTGCATAGATTTATTAACAACGAAAGATATAAATTCATTTTAGTGTTACTTGTTTGAATCTTCCCATTGATGTTTAGGACTGCAACTGGTCAGTCTCTAATTGGCATATGTGTATACTGTGTGTATCGCCTCTATGTAGCCTTAATTCACAAGCATTATAAACAAAGATGGATAGTGGCTAATAGTGGAATCCAGGACGCGCGTTTCGTCCTATAGGGGACTTATCAGTTGGATGTACCTGCATCTCACAGTTGATGTTCACTCTGGAACTTGAACCCATTGCACAAGCAAGTGGCTATCAGGACTCAGTGGCCGAGTGGATAACGCGATGGCATTTGAAGCGAAAGGTACTGGATTCGAGTCCTCGAGTGAACGTCAACTCTGAGATGCAGGTACACCCCTCTGACGAGTCCCAAATAGGAAGAAACGCGCGTCAGACTGGATTCCACTGTTAGCCGCTATCCATCTTTGCTTAACGAAAGCAATAGTTATCCGATTTTTTTTTTTTTTGAAGAAAGCACATCGTTCAGTGTATTAAAAAGATTTATAGTTAACCGCTTCTTTAGATCTTAGACAATTTCAATTCCAATAAATTACTACTCATAATAATAATTTAAAACAAATGATAATCTAATTAGAGTAATATACATTAAATACATCACCATCCCTCCCTTTTTTTGTATCTCACTTGGAAACAAACAAGAGAATAACGACAACAGCAGCAACAAAAGAACACGTAGAATGTTCACTTTATTAGAAAGTTTCAAAAAGAAAATCTTTTGTCTACAACAAAAAGAAGAATGTTTTTTTAGAAAATGTAGAACAAAAAAAAACAACATTCATTACGTGTGGTTCATCTCATCTTCTTTTATCTCTCTTTTTTAAATACACGACACAAAGTGTCTTGGACAATAATAATATACAGAGCAATGTTATTATCATCAAATACCAACACAACGGATTCTTATGAAAAGCAACATATTTCATTCTATCTTGAAGATGATCAATTATACTTATATTGAAATGATCGTTTTTAGTACTCGATAGAATAAGAAATGAGAAAGAGTTATGAAAGTTTAGGAAAGTTATTAGTGAGACTATGATTCATGGACGATATTTGAGGCTTATGTAATCACAACTGGTGCTATTCCTGAGTCTGCTTTGGGCGAGACTATAATTTATGGACGACATTTGAGCGATACTAAAAAGACCTTGAGAATGTTCACCTACTTGCTTGGATTAAATGAGAGTTATAAACTTGTGTGAAGAATAAGGATTATGATTTCCAGTTGATAGTAAGATCCAAGAATTAGATTTAGGGTTTTTATCACGAACTGATATAAGTTAAAGTGTCAAAACTCTATTTATCCAAAGGTTTTTTTGGAGATTTCAGTATTTGCATAGTTGAAATCATGAGTCAATTGAAGGTAGACCACCATGGAAAATCTGGAAGTACTGCTTCAAGGCAGTTTCGTCTTATTATGGGACTCCTGAGCAGTGAACATCCACGATCAATGGTTTCCTATCATTAATGAAATTAGTCCTCACCCCCGAAAAAAGGAAAAAAATCATTCACAGTCTAGTTAACATTGAATAGTAATTTTAATAGTTGAGATCGTGATCAATTGAAGTTAGATCACCACGGGAAACCTGGAAGTACTGAACAGCCGCTTAGTCATAGTGTGGGACTCCTCATCAGTGCACATCCACCATCCCGTTTCTCTGGATTCGAAAGCAGGACATATCAGTCTGACGCGCGAACACTTAACCTCTAGACCCTTTGAGTTGGCATCCAACGGTGTTAATGTCTAACTTCAACCAACCCACGAAATTGAGCAATCTTTCACCATTGTCTTCAGTTAGTTGATATCTCCCAATAGACCTGGTTGAACTTCACTTGTCACTGCTTCTCACTAGAACTCCAGGAAATACCTCTTGAAGCCAGTTATCAATGACCATATGTTGATTTATATCAGGAGTTTTTATGGATATTATAGTAATTTTAATAGTTGTAGTTAGACGTTGACACCTTTAGATGCCGACAAGTTTAGTGGTCTAGAGGCTAAGCATTAGCAAGCAAGACCAATATGTCCCATGCTCGAATCCCGCGAAGTAGTATTGTGGATATCCACTGTTGAAGAGTCCCACACTAGAACGAAACGGCCGTCCAATACTCCAAGGTTTTCCATAGTGGTCTAGCTTAAAATGACTTATAATCTCAACCATATAATATTCAAACTTTCATTTCATTTCATTTCATAATTAAATTTTTTTTATATAACCGATTCTATTATAAATGAGAAAAAGTTAATTTTTGATCTTTCAGACAAACAAAAAAAATAATTCACACCTATAGACTATTTCATAAACTATTATAAATATATTCAATATTTAATAGATCAAAGGTTTACATAACCATTCTCTCTCTCCCTCCCCCTCTCTCTCACTAATGATAAATTTAGACAAGTGTCTCTATGTGTCTCTGCGGGTGTGTGTGTTTGTATGTTACTAAGACGATTAATGATTGATATATACAAGTAATTAGTAACTAATAACAATATGTTTATATATAAATGTTTTGACTTTATTATTATTATTGTTTTACTAATGTAGACGCCTTTAACATTGTTTACTTTATGATAGTGGCTCCTAATTAAAAAATAAGTAGATTATGTCAAATATAAAAGAGTCAATATAACAGTCATGTTTATTGTAATGGGTGTGACCTATTTATAAATCAAATAAAAAAATGATCATTGTTTTTTTAAAAATTGTTTATATAATATGATAGGTATTCTTAAGATAATATATAATTAAATATTGTACAGTTAGGATAGCTCGTTGACAAACTCAAAGAAGCTTTGAGAAGCTCAGAAAGAGTTGAAGACTTTTCATCCAATTACCGTTAGAGGAACATTCTACAATGTTGACGTGTAGCTTCCCTATTGAATGAATAAGAAAGATCCTCTATGTGTCTATTGACTGTCTGAAATGATGATTTACATGAGATTTTTGGTACTATAATTGACACTATATTGGGAATGACATTTCTAATTACTAGTCTTCTGTCTTCTCATTTTGCGACTTGGGAGGGTTTTATCATTCGAATACTCAAGTATAACGCAACGTACTAAGAATCTAAGTTCGAGATATAACAAGTAGTATACAATATCTATAATGATTCTTGTTTAAATATAATCAAGGTAAATGATTAGTTAGGTTCTTAACTTCAATTTTTATGCTCTATTGTTATAAAGAATTTGTGAATATTCAAGAAACCATTGAAAGTGAAGAAACATTAAACAACTGTTTCATTCTAATATTAGACTATTCAGTAATTAAGCTGTACAATTATATTAGATATTAAACTTATAAGCTTCAGTTTGTACTATAGGCACTATTTATGAATTTCAGTAGTGTTAGAATGGTTCGTTGGTAAACTTAAGGAAGCTTTGAGAAGCTCAGAAAGAGCCGAAGACATTTTATCCAATCACCGTTAGAGGAACATTTTACAATGTTGACGTGTAACTTTTCTATTGAATGAATAAGAAGGATCCTCTGTGTGCTTATTGGTTGTCTGAAATGATGATTTACTTTCAGCCGAAAACTATAAATACATGAGATTTTTGGTACTATATTTGACACCGTGTTGGGAATAACATTCCTACTTACTATTCTTCTGTCTTGCGACGTTACGGGTTTGATCGTTCAAGTAGTCTAGTAGTATGCGGCATAGTAAGAATCTAAAGCTCTAGATATAACATGTACAAATATTGACCGAATAAGATAAATAATTTTTTAAATTCAAAGAAAAGAAGTAAACATTAATTCTATGATTAAAAAAGGTACATCCAGTTGATAAGTTTTAGATAAAGTGAAATATATATCTTCGATTCTACTATCTTTTATATTCAGAAGAGGTTTTTCTGGCGATTTAGTATTTGAATAGTTGAAAGCATGAGTCAATTGAAGCTAGACCACCATGGAAAACCTGGAAGCACTGCTTTAAGACCGTTTCGCCCTATTGTGGGACTGGTGAATGGGTGCTCAATTTCGTGGATTGGTTGAAGTTAGACAATAACACCATCGGATGTCGGCTCAGTGGTCTATCGGTTAAGTGTTCTGGCACGAGACTGGTAGGTCCTGAGTTCGAATCTCGTGAGGCGAGATCGTGGATGCTCACTGCTCAGGAGTCCCACTATAGGACGACTTGGCCGTCCACTGCTTCCAGGTTTCCCTTGGTGGTCTATCTTTTATATGTTCGTAGTTCGAAATTTAAAACAAACAAAAACGATCTATATGCCACGCTTTTTATTAAATTAATCATTATTTTCAGAAGGGGGGTTTTGTGGAGCTTTTAGTAATTTTATAATAGTTGAGATGATGAATCAATTGAAACTAGACCACCATGGAAAACCTTGAAGCACTGGATGGCAGTTTTGTCCTATTGTGCAACTCCTCAGCAGTACGCATCCACGATCCAGTGTTTCCAGATTTTCCACGGTGATCTAGTTTCAATTAATTCATGATCTCGACTATTAAAATTACTGTAATTTGCACACAAAAACCCTTTCTGATATTGATGAACGTATACATATAATGTCTTAATTGATTATTTTATTTACATAACTACTTATTTACTGTAATGAATGACAAATCAGATACAGTAAGACATTAAATAGGAAGAAGAATATATTTGTAAAATCTTAGCGAATGAATTTGAAGTAAATCCGACCTTTCACCTAGCAATCTGGTCCAAGCTTTTTCAAGGAGATTGCCAGGCGAAAGGTTAGATTTCCTTTAAATTCATTCGCTGAGATTTTACACCAACTCGGAGCTCAAATACTGTGAAACTATTCGCTCTAATTTAAGCAAAAGTTCTTAAATATCAGATATAGTAAATTATTTAATTATTATTCCAATTAGTTTTCATTTTTCTTTCTATTCTCTTTTTATTTCATACTTCTGCTTGTAAGTATTCTATATATAATTCATCATATGCACTACTTATATCTATTCACATAAGTAGTATATACCACAGTACTATTTGATCAATTATTTAATTGTTCCATCTGTCTTATATAAAATCATTATTGTAATATTTTGTTGAATTAACCGAATAAATATGAACGTAGGACGAAATGCCCATCAAGCAGTGCTTCCAGGTTTTCTTAAGTGGTCTAACTTCAATTGACTCATGCTTACAACTATGAAATTACTGAAATCTCCACAAAATCCCTTCTGAATATGAAGGTAATCCGTTTTTTTTGTTATTCATTTTCAATGAAATCAAATTCTTTGGTTAACTCCATGTCTACTTCATATCTTAATTGTTTTTAAAAAAAATGTAATTCTTACGTAATTAGGCTCCAACCTTAATGAGTTTATTTTCAGAAATGTTTTCTTTAAAACAAAAATTTAAACTATACAAATAAGATATTGAATTAGATCATAGTGTATCGTATATATCTATACTAAAATCTCTACAAAGCCCCCCCCCTTCTGAAAATGTATATAACTTTATTTTTTTTCTCCCTCCTTTAAATAAGAACTTAAATCTTGATCATCATTGTATCTTATTGTTAAATTTTTATATTTATCTAATGAGTAATTAATTTCGGGGGGGTGTATTTATTTTAAATGAATCTATTTAAAATACCGATCAGGTTATTATTTTTTAAAAGGAAATTTTACCTACTCGATAAATGTTTTCTCTGTATGTGGGGTGGGGTGGGGGTGAAGGAACGATAGCAAGAGAGAGGGCGGGAGGGAGGGAGGAAGGGAGAAAGAGAAATAGAATGTGTACATACAAATCTTAGTGATTCTGATACGGTTAGTATAATGGAACTCATGAGGATGGAATTTTTAAATAAAAAGATAAATGAAAAAAAAACAAAACAGAATGAATTCACTTAGTTCACTTAGTTCAAATAACCAACGAATTCGAAATCATATTAGACTTTAATTAGATTAACATAAATATTGATAAATAAAATATACACGTTGAAACAATGAATTTAATCATTTGAATTTATTCATAAATAGGTTGGTAGGTAGGTAGGTCGGTCGGTAGGTAGTTAGGTAAGTTAATTGGTTGGTTGGTTAGTTGGTAAGTAGACAGGACAAAAATAGAGTGTTGATTCATAATAATATCTGGGGTGTTTTTTCTCTCTATATATATATGTAAAATAAATCTTTTTTTTTATTTTCAAAAATAAATTTGCACTATTCGGTGCCATATTAAAAAGAAAAAGAGAACAACTGGAATATATATTACTTACACACACACATATATTTGAGACCAAAATGTAAACGGTTTTAAATTTCATTTATGTTTTTTCTAGTATCTGCGTATATACATACATATATCAGATTATTTATGGGGAGTGAACTGTTTGATCTATGAAAGATATTCTAATTAGTAGGTGGTCAGTCTTACAATGGCTTAGTAGTTAAAGTACTAGACATTTAATCAGTAAGATTGACGGTTCGAAAACAGTTTTCTATCTAGTTCTTTTTTGAACATCAACTACCACATAAACAGTTCAAACTTAAAGTGAAGTTATATTCAGTATTCTGTTCATGTTTGATATGATATATTAAAATAATTTATCATCTGATATATACATTGTGGCGGCTAATGATCCTTCACGAAGGATAACAGGCGTAAGTATATACATAGCTTAACAATGCTTACATGAATAGGTGATATGTGCTGTAAGATAGCACTTAAATAATTTTACAAATATTCATCTATTGACTTAAACCTGATTAAAAGTGACTGTGATTGATTGATACTAATTTGTCAGTAAAACTCTATGAAATCAAATAGAAATACTTAGTTTAAACAAAGTGAATGTTGGCGGCCTGTTAAAACATCTAGGCTACCTGTTCCTGTCATCTAGATATTTCAACAAGTTATCTAATTTCGTTTGTTTTAATACATCATTATGCCTATTAATCGCACAACCTATTCAGGTGCATTTCTGAAAAGTGTAAGACCTTTCGCTGTAAAGGTTACAGGAGGCCTAATCAGAGATATCGTGGTTGCTGGCAATATGCAGCGAGAAGAATGTACATTATTTAGATGTCGATTGACTGGGCTGTTAACTTCTAACTGGTGATCACACAATATTTATCGTCAGGAAGGACGAAGAAGTAAGAAACGGAAACTTGTTGAAGTACTTTGTGCTGAGAATTCTATATTGTACCAAAAATATAATATTGAATAAAGCTAATAATAATAATAATAATAATAATAATAATAATAATCATTGGCATAGGAAATCGCTAGATTACTATTCAAACAAATATTATTCATTGAAATTTTGAACCGATCTAAGTTAGACAAACCCAGAATCACTGAATGGCCGTTTCGTTCCAATGGGGGACTCCTCGTCAATACTTATCCACGACCCAGCACTCGAACGCCTAAACTGAGGAGTTCCACATTGGAACGAAACTATAGTTGATTGCTTCAAGTTTTGCAATGGTGGTCTAACATAAATCAGTTCATGAGTTCAAGGAAATTTAACAATCTCTACAGCCCTATGCTTGTAAATATCATTCTGCCTCGTATTATTATTATTATTATTATTCAATACTATATTTTGGTACAATTTAGAATTCTTAGCACAAAGTGTTTCAACAAGTTTCCATTCCTTACTTCTTGATCTATCCTGACGACAAATATTAAGTGATCGCCATTTTGGAGTTAGAATTTCAGGAATCGACATCTAAACAATGTACATTCTTTTCGCTCCATATTTCCAACGACCACGATGTCTATGATTGGACCTTTTGTGACTTGTACAACGAAAGGTTGTACACGTTTCAGAAACGCATCTGAATAGGTTATGCAACTAATAGCTATAATGATGTATTAAAACAAACAATATTATTTAATATCAGAAGGGGTTTTGTGGATATTATATTAATTTTAACAGTTGAGATCATGAATCAATTGAAAATAGATCACCATAGGAAACCTAGAAGCACTGGAAGGCCGTTTCGTCCTATTTTGGGACTTTTCAGCAGTGAGCAACCACGATGTCGCCTAGTGAGTGGGATTCCAACCCAGAACGTGTCCGTTTCGTGGGCAAGCGCTCAACCTCTAGACCACTGAGCCGGCATCCAACGGTGTTAATGTCTAACTTCGACCGATCCATGAAATTGAGCGACACATCCACCATTGTCTTCAATGAGTTACTATCTCACAATAGACCTGGTTCAACTCCACGGCCGTCCAGTCCTTCCAGGTTTTCCATGGTAATCTAGCTTCAATTGATTCATGATCTCAACTATTAAAAAATATTATTTAAAATATCTAGATGACAGAAACAGGTAGCTCAGATCAAGAAAACTCTGAATGTAGTTTTAGATTATGACTGGAAACATATATTTCACTGTAGTCAGAACTTATTAACAAAACATGCCCAGTCATAGACATCATGGTTTCTGGCAGGCAATGTGTAATGAAAAGAATGTACATTATTTACATGTCGATTGACTGGATTGCTAACTTCTAACTAGCGTTCATTCAATATTTCAGAGGGCGTTTTGTGGAGAATTTATTATTTTCACAGTTTGAAATCATGAGTCAATTGAAGCCAGATAACCGTGGAAAACCTGAAAGCACTGGATGGCCGTTTCGTCCTATTATGAGACTCCTCAGCGGTGAGCATCCACGATCCCGCAATCTCGAGATTCGAACCCAGAATCTACCGGTCTCCAGCCAGAGCCATAACCGATAGACCACTGAGCTGGCATCCAACGGTGTTAATGTCTAACTTCAACTAATCCACGATTTTGAGCAACCGTTCACCAATTGTCATCAGTGAGTTGATATCTCTACAACAGACTTGGTAGAACTCCACTGGTCACTGTTTCCGACTAGAACTCCAGGAAATATCTCTTGGAGTCAGTCATTAGTGAGCATATGATTATAGATTAGAGGGGATCATTAGAAAAAAATAATGAAACATTTAACAAGAAACTATTCAGTTACAAAATACAAAAATGTAATTTATTTAGTACAATTTATCATTTGTAGTTTTCTTTTTTTTCTTTTCTTAATTATTCCATCAAACTCGTGAATAATCTTCATTTATTAAATTGTGCTTAACTGTTTAGATTTGCACTATGATGATTATCGATTGTTAAGTAGGTGTAATAGTGTGCATAAAAGAATTTTATCTCTATGGAACACATGATTACTCAATATGTCATTTGTTTCTTCTCTTTTTTTGTTGTTGCTGTTAGTTGGCACATTTGTGACCTTCGATGAAACGAATATCTATATATGTATTGCTCTGTTGGTCAGATGATTTTTTTATATTTTTTATAGCAGTAATTTTACATTTAAATAATATTGTTAGTAATTGAATGAATAGAATAGTTATTTTCTTATGTTTAGATAGACGAATTGAATTGTATTTTATTGAAATAGTAAATTCATTCAAGTCTTAGGTTCGAATCTGGTGAGGTGAGATCGTGGATGTTCACTGTTGAGGAGTCCCATAATAAGATGAAATGGTTGTCTAGTACTTTTAGGTTTTTTCCATGGTGGTCTAACTTCAATTGACTCATGATTTCAACTATTGAAATTACTACTTATGTATTTATTAATTTAAACACATAAGTATTGGTACAAAGCGGCATCAGATGCATATACGCCACACGAATCTCATTTGATTTGTGTGAGAGCTGTGATACTTCACAGGTGCCCAAACTGAAGCAGGTGGTTTTCTTAGGGGGACACACCCGGAGCCTTTGACCTAAAGTTCTGATGCACAAGGCAGTGGAGCATCGTAAGAAGATGAAGTCTTATGGTAGCCGATGACCAACGATTGATTCATGCGCCATTTGTTCCCTCAGGATACTGGAGCCAGCCCACGAGCACCATTGGTTTGGAATCAGGGTTTTCCAACTCCCATAGGTGAACTTTCTGTGTCCACCAACCTGGTTAAAGCGCCGGACATTCGCTTTTGGTGTTGTTAATTTCGTAAACAACAGTAACGCCAAGAGAAGGTAGAGAGTAGGACTTCCTGGCAGAGACTGTATACGCGTGGACATGTGAGAGCATTTCGAGAGGGAGAGCAGACTCTCCCCACTCTCGGCCGTACCAGGGCATTTGGGGCATTGAAATTACTATATAATATCCATAAAAATTTTTATCACTGTATAGACAATCTCTTCATTGTTAACGAATTATTCTCTCATTTTTCGATTCAACAACCTATAAACTTAATTTCTAGTTGTTTTTTTTGTAAGTAGTTAACGATCTGAGTAAATGATCGATTTTAAAACTAATTGAAATGTAGATTGAATGGATCTCATTTTAAGCATTGTTTTTTTATGGTTGAATTATTGAGTTAATTGAAGCTAGACCACTATGGAAAACCTTGAAACACTGGACGGCTATTTCATCCTATTATGGGACTCTTCAGTAGTGCGCATCCACGATCTCATCTTGAAAGATTTGAACCCATGACCTTAATTTCTAGACCACTGAGCCGGCATCCAACGGCAGTTCAATGCTTCCAGGATTTCCTTGGTGGTCTAGCTTCAATTGACTAATGAATTCAACTATAAAATTACTAAAATGCACCTCCTTCTAATATTAAACATTATTATCATAATGAACTGAAACTAAATGAAAAATTATTGGAAACCATTTGAGAGTGAAGTACTTACTACATATTTGTTTTGCATTAGTCTTAAGTTATTGATAGATTTTCACCTATGAATTTTATAAATGATTAGACTTTGAAACTTTAAGTCTTATAACATATACAATAACTTTAGGTTGACTCCATTGAATTCAAAATGTTGTGAAACAGTAAAAGTCATTTACCTTGATAATATCTCTTAATGTTTGGCTTTGTAATTAAATGGTCTGCCAAAGAGGTTGAATCTTCGCGCATGACAACGAAAGTCCTAAGTTTGAATCCCGTATATGGGATCATGGATGGGCACTGTTAAGGAGCTCCATACTAGAGTGAGACAACCATTCAGTACTTCCAAATTCTCAATGATAGTCTAACATCGATTCATTCATAATATCAATCTAAACTCAACAATATCTACAATCCTATACTGATGATTGCATAATAATGAGTCAATTGAAGCTCAACCACTGAAAGCACTAGATGGCTGTTTAGTTCTAGTGAGCGACTCCTCAACAGTATGAATCCATGATCCTACGTCATGGATTAGTTGAAGTTTGACATTAACATCGTTGAATGCGATCTCGGTGGTCTAGAGGTTAAGCGCTGGCGTGCGAGACCAGTAGGTCCTGGGTTCGAATCTCGCGAGGTGGGATCGTGGATTCGCATTCCTGAGGAGTTCCATAATAGGATGAAATGGCTGTCTAGTGCTTCTAGATTTTCCATGGTGGTCTAGCTTCAATTGATTCATGATTTCAACTATGAAAATTAAATAATAACCAATAACATGTATTACGTAATTTATTACTTTAATCAATTTCTACATTAATCATATTAAAAGATATTTTATAGTCTAATCAATGATTAATGATAATCATTAGGAATTCGTATATTGATTTAATTTTGTTGTTTTTAGTTAGGAGATTAGTCATAAAGGTGTATCAGATACTATAAGAACGTTGATATATATATGGATATTGATTTATATTGATCAATATTTGAAATTTTAAATAACACTTATTGAATATCATTGATAAATCAATAATTTATTGTATGTATATAATTTATAAAGATGCTACTGTGATATGTATATGCTATTTATGTCGATAGATATAAGTAGTATGTAATATCAGTTGGAAATGGAAACCTTAATAGCAGAAAGTTAAAAAGATCAAGTTGAAGAGAAAAAAAGAAACAGAAAAATTGAAAGGAATATTAAAGACAAATGTTGGAAATTTATAAATGAAGTATTAAATATATGGTGGTTCTCATATTTTATCAGAAGGTGGTTTTGTGGAGATTTTAGCAATGTTATATAGTTGAAATCATGAAACAATTGAAGCTAAACCATCATGGAAAACCTGGAAACACTGGATAGCCATTTCGTCTTATAATGGGACTCCTCAACAGTGCGCATCCATGATCCCGTCTCACGAGATTCTAACCCAGAATCTATCAGTCTCGCGCACGAGCACTTAACCACTAGACCAGTAAGCCGGCACCCAATGGTGTTATTGACTAACTTCAACTAATTCACGAAATTGTGTAACCATTCACCAATGTCTTCAGTGAGTTGATTCATGAACACTGGATCGAATTATTCAATATTATACTGAGAATTGAATACATCTAAAAATGTATATATTAATGGATCCCAAATGTTTTGTTCGAACGTAATACATTTATTTCAAAACTTAAAATTTCTAAGTTTGATCCTTGGAATATTTATCAGTATTACTAAATGAATAGAGTTACATGCTCGTAAAAAACAGTCATCTAGACTGTTATGGTTTTTATTAGAACTTCAGTTGATTTCTGTGACGAAAGCTAAGTTATAATACACAACAGATAAATAGCAGAGATGGATAATGGCTAGCAGTGGAATCCAGGACGCCCGTTTCGTCCTATTTGGGACTGATCAGCTGGATGTACCTGCATCTCAGAGTTGATGTTCACTCTGGGACTCGAACCCAATACCCTCGCTTCAAACGCCATCGCGTTATCCACTCGGCCACTGAGTCATGATAGCCACTTGCTTGTGCGATGGAGTGAATTTTAAATTTACTTACTATTGTTTGTTTGAATCTTCCCATCGATGTGTTTAGGACTGCAACTGGTTAGTCTCTAATTCGCATATGTGCATACTGTGCGTATTGCCTCGATATAAGGTATATCGATATATGCACATATGCCAATTAAAGACTGACCAGTTACAGTTCTAACAAATGGATGGGAAGATTCAAACAAACAAGTTGAATTCAACAGATAAATAGTTTCCTTCGTAGTATGGTATATTTTATAAGTCATTGTTTGTATCTAATAATTGCGTATACATGCGTATAAGAATTGTGTTGTTAAGTAAAAATGAACTTCTTTCAATGAAGAACATTAGTTTCTATTTAACAACGTCATTTACTAAAGTATTATAATCTTATTTATATTTATTTTATATAGTTGAGATCATGAATCAATTAAAGTTAGACCACTATGGAAAACCTGGAAGCATTGGACACCCTTTTCGTTCTATTGTGCGATTCCTTAGTAGTTCACATCCACGATCCCGCCTGTCGGGATTCGAACGCAAGGCCTATCAGTCTCGCGCTCGAGCCTTTAACCTCTAAACCACTGAGCCGGCATTCAACGATGTTAATATTTAACTTTAACTAATCCAGGAGGTGGGATCATGGATGCATACTGCTTAGGAGTCCCTCACTAGAACTAAATGGCCCTCCAGTGCTTCTAGGTTTTCTATGGTAGTCTAGCTTCAATGGACTCATGATTTCAACTATATAAAATTACTAAAATCTTCACAAAATCCCCCCCCTCTGGTAATATCACTCCTTTTTAATTGACTATAATCAATTTTATTCTGATAAATGTAAAAATTAAAAAAATTTTCATTCACATATGTAAATAGAATTATTGATTCAAATCATTTACACTATTTATCATAATGACATATATATACATGAATAATTTCATATATATCAATTGTCTATGGTATTTCAATAATCAATATGATAGATGACATAATCATATTTCACACTATATATGTATGAAACATCATGTCAAAATGAATGTAAATTCCATCCATGTTTTAATTATATAAACGAAAAACAACTAAGATGTTACTAAGATGTACTTTTAAGCAAATATGGATAGTGACTAGCAGTGGAATCCTGTTTGACGCGCGTTTCATCCTATTGTGGGACTCCTTAGTAGTGCATATCCACGATCCTACCCCACGAGATTCGAACTCAGGACCTATCAGTCTCGTACTGAGGAGTCCTACAGTAGGACGAAACGACTGTCCAGTACTTCCAGCTTTTCTATGGTGGTCTAGCTTCAATTGACTCATGATTTCAATTATATAACATTTGTTTATTCCATTTAAATTATGGAATGTTTGATAAAATTGTAATCTAATAATTCTATTAAACAATAATTAATCACTAATTAAATGATATATAATTGAATATAATTTATTAGTTGAATTCATTTGGTATTGTTTGTTCGAATCTTCTCATTGATGTTTAGGACTGATCAATTGATCAGTCTCTTTATCTTATTGCACAAGCAAGTGGCTATCAGGACTAAGTAGCTGAATGGATAACGCGATGGGGTTTGAAGTGAACAGTACTGAGTTAGGAGTCCTAGAGTGACACATCAACTCTGATATCCAGGTACAGTCTGGCTGACAAGTCCCAAATGCACGTAAACCGGATTCTACTGCTAGCCACTAGCCATTTTTGCTTATAATGCTTGAGAATAATTGATTATTGTTATAATAAATAACAAGTTTACATATTTTCATAATCTCATCTATCAATGTTTTCAAGCTATTTTGATAAGTCTAATACATAATTGTTTAGTGTAACCAAAAAATATACGATAAAAGGTATAAATGATACAATCTATTGTACGTATATTCTAATAATAGGAATGAATATGTATGTGTAATTAGGTGAAAATCTCATTTAAGTTATACAACTTACTTCTATTACTCCCAATGGACCATAGGCCACTAACCAACATACTCCAACCCACTCTGTCCCGAGCAATCCTTTCCAGTTCTTCCCAGTTTGAGTCGCTAACCTCATGCCCAACCCTCCTCTTTTATCCGGGCTTGAGACCGGTAGTAGCCCATGGAGGGGCTACAGGTGGAGTTATTTATGTTGTACTGTAAGCTAATTTCAATACCATAAGTGTTTATTATTAAAGTCTAATGTATAAGAATCGGTTTTTGAAAAGATTATGATAGTTTTAAAATATTGAATTAGGACCTAACACTGAACATTTATAATATCATCTAGTTTGTGGTTGAAAATAATCAATGGTTAAATTCATTTTATATTGTTTGTTTGAATCTTCCTATTGACGTTTAAGACCACCCCATCTGGGACTCGTCAACTGGATTTACCTACACCACAGAGATGATGTTCACTCTATGACTCTAATCCAGTACCGTTCGCTTCAAACGTCATCATATTAACCACCTAGCTAATGAGCTCAGTTAGCTTATAATGTTTATGACTTAAGGCAATATATCGAGGCAATCCGTACAGGATGCACATATGCCAATAAGAAACTGATCAGTTGCAGTCCTAAACATCAATGGTAAGATTCAAACAAACAATATTAAATGAATATAAACTTCATCCTGGTCTAAAGTTTTTTTGCCACTCAGTCTCTCTGAAATGACTATTATACTAATGTTTTATTTTTAATGATCACAATGTTTTTCCTGACTGTGACATCATTCCTGAAAGATAATAAAGCTTATTTTTTTACTTTTAAAACGTTCAATTTCAGGTAAAGACTTTTGTACTTATCTTTGAGGTAAACTTTAATTAGGTGGGCTATTGATATTATTCGGTTCCTCAAAACAAAATGAGTAGAATTAGGTTTAAACCTGAAACATAATGGTTGAATGTTGAACGTCTAAACCATTGAACATCACATTTACTCAATGTTGAAACTAACAACCTTTTTGAAGCTAAAGCTGACTAGTAGAAATCAAAGCAATAATTGATAAGTTCACTTAGTATTGTTTGTTTGAATTTTCCCATTGATGTTTAGGACTGCAGCTGGTTAGTCTCTAATTCGCATATGTGCATACTGTGCGTATATATAGCCTTAATTCACAAACATTATAAGCAGAGATGGATAGTAGCTAGCAATGAAATCCAGTTTGACGCACGTTTCAACCTATTTGATATTCGTTAGCTGGATGCACCTGGATCTCAGAATTGATGTTCACTCTGGCACTCGAACGCAGTACCTTTCGCTTCAAACGCCATCACGTTATCCACTCAGTTACTAAGTCTTGATAGCCACTTGCTTGTGCAACGAGTTGGAGTTTAAATTCACTTAGTATTGTTTGTGTGAATCTTCCCATTGATAAGAATATAACTTTTTTAAATATTATGTTTAACTTATAGCAAAACATACAGTAAATACTTGATTATTATTATTTTGCGGTTGTACATCTTATGGATTTTTTGACTTGAAACAGTGATTTACAAAATCAACTATGTGTCAAATGAAGGATTTACATACCATTGTACATTGAATAACTTCAAATGAAAGTTTGTCATCATGAATTTCAATTATTCTAGGTTTGATATCATTATGTTTGCCATAAAATTAGGTCATCAGTTTAAACTCAGTAATGAATTGACACTATAAATCAGGTAAACATCACACTTCTCTTCTATTCCTCATTTAATTCTTAGTTTTGTAGATCACTAACGTAGACCAACAACTAACTTCAAAGTCACTCCTTACGGTCATCACCTAACATGCATTAGCCCTTCGTCGTATCAACGTAGTATGACTGCTTTGAAGACCATATAACACAAAAGACGTTATTACAAAAAGTAGGTACAATGAGGAATTTGCGACCACCACTGCATTAGCTAGTCCATGGCGTACAATTAATTGAAGCGCACTGTTTATCCTTGACCTTAACAGGGATCAATGAACTATTCGATATTCAGTAATCTAACTGCCAGATGATTTGGCTAAGGCTCAGTATCACTTCACTAGCCCTACATTTATTATCAGTTTCTTAAATCTAAATCACTTTTAAATGGTTATTAAAATGAAGATTGAAAATTTTATTAAAACAATGTGGGAAATTCATTGTTAAGTATGTGTGTGTGTGTGTGTATCGAATTTCTTCTAATAGAATAAATAGTTTTATAGTACACAGTTTATTCTGATTTAATCAACACTCCAAAAAGGATATATCTATATTTAAGCATGGAAATGTAAACACTACATGGTAGATTACAGGGGTATATATATAATGGCGAAATCATCATTATGTATGCATTTAATCTTAAGGATATTTATTTTAATCAAGCTGGTACCCCTATATCAAATGAATAAATAAGTAAATAAATAAATGAAAACCTGTGACTAAAATACTCCACCTTTTAAAAGAAATAATGAATGAATGATTTAGATGTTATCACCGTCATCAACATCATCGTCATCATCAACAACAATGTCAACAACCTCATTATCATTTTACCATAAAGTCTATACATGAATTATTGACTAAGTAAAGAAAAAAAAAGGACCATATCTCTTGAGTATTTTTTTTGTTTTTGTTTTGAAAAATAGTTTCCCTCAAAAAAGTAAAAAAAAATAAACAATGAACATGACGTTTTTACAAATAATTATCATTACGTGTATACACTATATATATATATATATATATATATATATATATATATATATATATATATATATATATATATATATATATATATATATATATATATATATATATATACGTCTGTGTACATGTGTGTATGTATGTGTGTCTGTATGTCTGTATAAGTAAATGAAGGGGCAATAACCAATGTACTCGATTCATATTCAAATATAAGTTTATTAAAGAGAAGTCAAAATAGAGAAAGAAACTAAAAAGAAGAAGAAGAAGTCATTTCTGTTGAATGGAACCAAGAAGAAATACATAGTGGAAACTAATTTTTCTTTCGGATTTAAATGAAGATTATTCACATATAGTAAAGTACATTGAGAATCATATGATCTATAAGTAGTATATATATATATCTGTATTGTATGGATATGTCGGTTAAATCTTGAATTCAGAATAAGTAAGGTATGTATTTATATATTGAATATTTATATATAAGTGATTATAAGTGTATATGAATGTGTTCATGTCAAGTTGTCTGTGAAAATGATGCATAAAAGGAAATTAATGAATAATAACAATACTACTACTAATACTAATAATAATAAGGGTGTAAAATGTATTTCTATATAGATAATAGACAGTCTTAATTACTATGATAATTATATTTTAACTTTTAAATTTTGGCGCCCAAACAATTGTGACAAGTTTTTATTATGATTATGATTATGATTATTGTTACTGTTAATAGGAATGTCTTTTGCAACTAGACCATTTAGGCGCCATTTATGAATGAATAATTTTTGTCACTATGACTCCTATACATAGTTATTATTATTATGATTACTACTTATGATCACTCTTAGATATGTGTGTATATGTGTTTGTATGTGTATACATATTTAACTGGTTTATGTGTGAGATGGAGGAGGGGGTTAAACACAATTTATTTTTATAGATTCTCTATGTAACTTTTCTTTTCTTTTTTTAAAATTTTCAATTTCATTTTGAGAAGTGAAAAGAGAGGAAAAGAAAAAAAAAGAGTAAACGAGAAAACTTAAACACGTGTCAACAATATCTGTATATATATAATTACAGTGAGAAATACATAGAATAAACGAACAGGTGAACATACATGGATATGAAAACATATAATAAAGTCTTAATCCTCTAGATACAATTAACTATGTAGGTGTTTGTTAAAAACACATTCAACAATCTATTTCCATAAGTCTCTTTATGGGTATGCATATAGGTATATGTCTGTCTGAATGTATATAAACCAAATTTACAACAAAAAAAAACACCCAAAAAAACCGTTGAGAATTCTATTTTCATTTAACAAGTTTTATTAAATATAAACTATTGTGGTTTACTAAATGGTATGAACTATATAAGTGTATAGATATATATAGCAACTAGAAAGAAAGGACAAAGTTATTTTCATCATATATTCATTCATGTCACAATCATATATACAATTCAATGAATGTGGAAGAAAAATGAATAACATATCATCTTGTTATGCTAATAAGGTATGGCAAGTTGGATTGATGCATAGATTTGCCTCATCCTACGTTGTAGCTGACTGATTATTATTATTAAATTATAATCAGAAGGGATTTTGTGGAGATTTCAGTATTTTTCATAGTTGAAATCATAAGTCAATTGAAGCTAGACCACCGTGGAAAACCTGGAAGCACTGGACTGACGTTTTGTCCTATTGTGAGACTCCTCATCAGTGCGCATCCACGATCCCACCTCGCGAGATTCCAACCCACAACCTACCAGTCTCACGCCAGAGCACTTAATAGATAGACCACTGAGCTGACCGGCATCCAACGGTGTTAATATCTAACTTCAACCAATCCACGAATGTTCTTAACAAGTATATATGTGATCAAATTGTTCGAAATGTATTACGCTAATATATCACATAGTTCTGATAATCTTCATCTTCTTATTACATTATCGAAATTCATCAAAGGGACTAATTGCTTTAAAGTTCATTTTATATAATGTAATATCAACAATTTAATATGTATGCAAGTGAAAACAATATAGAACAGGTACCTAAAGATATGATTGAATGATTCTTTATCTCTATATTAATATTAGAGAATTTGTGCTTCATTATATGTGTATCATCTGTTTGTGATTTTGTGTGTGTGTGTGCATTTGAGTATCAACACTCCTGTGGTGAAGTGAAATTTTTTTTTTCTATATGGATATTTGAGAGAAGAACTTTTTTTAAAATTGATTATTTTAGGCGCCAATTTCATTTTTCAAAAAAAAACATAATTAGTTTCAATAATAAAATTGTCAGAAATAGTAATGTGAAGGCAGTTTTGTCAGTCGGTAGATATTTCCAACTGAATATTCACACATTAGATGGATTCAGTTATATTCATCAAAACTAATCTATTTTTATATATAGTTGAAATCATAAGTCAATTGAAGCTAGACCACCGTGGAAAACCTGGAAGCACTGCTTCAAAGCCGTTTCGTCCTATTGTGGGACTTCTCAGCAGTGAAATTAGACATCAACACCGTTGGATGCCGGCCAGCTCAGTGGTCTATCGGTTAAGTGCTCTGGTGCGAGATTGGTAGGTCCTGGGTTTGAATCTCGTGAGGCGGGATAGTGGGTGCACACTGTCGAGGAGCCCCATAATAGGACGAGTTGGTCATCCAGTGCTTTGAGATTTTCCATGGTGGTCTAGCTTCAATTGACTCATGATCTTAACTATATAAAATTACTAAAATCTCCACAAAAACCCCCTTGTGATAATAATGTGACAATTTGACATTAGTCTGTAATTATAAAATGATAGACAAAGTTGAATAGTTTAATTTCATAACCTTCATTAATCAGAATTAAATCGATAATGTAAAACCAATGTATCATTTCATTGTGTTGACTTCTAGATTCTTATTGAAATGATATTCTACTAATGACCTACATCACAATTGGTCAAATACAGAAGCTTTGTTTTCTTCATATATACTGACTTTATCAATGATTATCTAATCACATTAATCTTTAACACCATGTGATTTATTGACCTTTATCATATCAACTGATAGACAGTATTTATTATCTTATCATGTCTACTGACTTCAAAATGGACTTGAGTATTCAATTAATAGAAATTCCTTTATCATTTTTACATAGTGTCTACAAGGAATGTAAAGAAACCTTTATCATTGAATTATGTCATTTATATATCATATGCGTCTGTCAGCGATTTAAAGTTTAAACTTCTTACTCCAAGAAGTGAAGTTTATTTCAATTTGATCCATTACTAGGTTGTTTATAAGCATTGATACATAATTTCTAATTAGAACTGAATATGTGTGATAAGATGGTGGTTGGGGGGTGATCAACAGGAAACCTTGGACACGGGTTTCGTGCTACTTGGCACTCGTCAGCAAGGTGTACCTGTAATCTTTAGGGAACTAGTGCTCCCTGACGGATTCGATCTCGTGTCACTCAGCTTCACAGTCAGAGACGTTACCACTGAGCTGTTGGGGCCGCAACCGACCTCTTGTAGGACTGAGATGTAATCGCAACTTGATCAATAGCATTCGATCAACACTAAGAAGGACTTGACACGTATGACATTGATCACCACCCAGTGATCAATCAATTGTGACTAAATATGTGCTTTCAATGCTTCCTAGATTTCAATATTCCTTCAACTGATATAATGGAAATCTCCCATTAAAACAAATTTTGATTTTAATGAAATCAATTGTTTTTTTTTTCAAAAAAACACTTAGATATTTTGATTGCATATCTACGACAGGAAAGTGATCATTCGTTTAAATATTTCAATCATGTTTTTTTGTGTTTGTCGTCATGGCAACATAACACAGTGGAATTTATATGATATAATTACTTATAGTTTATTATAGTTAAATAAAACACCAGGTATCATTGATTGCTTTTCACGGAATTTTGGTTTTTGAATCTTAAATTTCTCATTTAAACCTTTTATTATTATTTGTTCAATTATCAATAGTTACTGAGTTAAACTACATTAATGTACAGAGATTCCACGTATTTCATGAATCCTTTAAAGTCTTCCGTAGGTTCATTTGTCCGTAAATTCAGAAAAAGCGACATAAATTCGTTTCTTATGGATATAGCTTACTCATCTCCTTAAACACTTATAATGGATTAAATAGATTTTTAATAGTGTTCGTGGTTAAGGTCAGGATTCGGGTTCCAAGGTTATTGCTTTCAACACTAACTGATGTGAACTACAACATAAAAGCCTTCTATAGATATATGAATAAAAGAATGATAAACGGGTAAAAATCCAAGATCTAGTGTCTGATTATTTCATCCATAAAATATATCACAACTTGGTTAAAGTTTGCTTTAGGATTAAAGGCTTGTGAATAGTGTTGCCTTGACTATTATAAACAAACTACATAGACCGAATTGAACATGTAATATGTTCAACTCCATCATCATTCTGAACGTTCCGAGTATGAAATACACATATTTCTACAACTCGTTTGACATAATATTTGAATTTTGCATGAAATTAAAAGAATATCAGTCTCTATTCCGATTGATCCGTCATCATACATTATATTAACACTACATTTAAGTATACTATACTACTAACACATCTTATGAAACTTGGACAAATAACAATGATATCAGAAATCCTGCTGTAATTTTCAATATGCATACATTCATTAGTATGAGGTTTTGGAAATTATTAAGTTTTATAGGATTCATCAACATTATACATTCATGACCTTACAATTAGGATTAAAAAAATCAAGAACTTCAATCTCTTACGTAAATATTTAACCTCTAGACCACTAAATTAGGGTTCAAAAATCTTGTGTTCAATCCCCAGCTACAAAGTTGAAGATTCTGATTGCTAAAATATCCTACATTAAGATGAAATGAGTGTCCATCACTTACTTTTTTTTAGTAGCTATCAAACTAAGATCGATTCGATAAGATGGTGGTTGGAGGTGGTCAACAAGAAACCCTGGACATAGGTGTCGTTCTACTTGGCACTCGTCAGCAAGGTGTACCTGTAATCTTGAGGGAACTAGTGCTCCCTGACGGATTCGATCCCGTATCACTCAGTTTCACAGTTAGAGACGTTACCGTTGAGCTATTTGGGCTGCGACCGACCTCCTGTAGGACTGAGATGTAATGACAATTAATTGATCACTGGGTGATGATCAATGTCATGCATGTCAAGTCCTAGACTAGTGGCCACATTGCAACTTGATCGATAGCATTCGATCAGCACTAAGAAGAACTTGACATGCATGACATTGATTATCACCCAGTGATCAATTAATTGTGATGAGATCGATTCATTTTTCTAAAATAAAATTACTTATCACTTCATAACAATGATTTGTTCAATTTCAAATTGGCGCCTCTTATGTACGTTTGTGTTCATAACTATAACGTTAGCAATAAGTTGAATGTATCATTAATTGCTATGTGTTTCACACATTTTTTAATATTCTTGTCAATCTACTTAACTTATTCATCCAAAAACTAAATCAATCAATGGTAATAACTGTCAATTACTGGTCATTCTTTGTATTATAATTAAAGTACATGCTAAAAAATCAGCAATAGTCAACACTCAAAAAATGCCATAGGCATTTTTTTATATTTTTTAAAACTATTGTATAGATCATATCAAAAAATGTATAATACCTGATCATAAATAGTAGTTGCTGTGAACATCAACTCTGAGATACAGGTACATCCAGCTAGTGACGAGTCCCAAATAAGTTGAAACGCGCGTCAAACTGGATTTCATTGCTAGCTACTATCCATCTTTGCTTATAATGTTTGTGAATTAAAGCTATATCGAGGCAATACTCACAGTATACACATATACCAATTAGAGACTGACCAGTTGCAGTCCTAAACATCAATGGGAACATTCAAACAAACAATACTAAGTGAATAGTTGCTATGGTTAACTTTCAAAAAAAAATAAAATAAAATAAAACAATGTTGTATATTTAAGTGTGAATATGTTACCAATACAAAAAGGATACATGATTGCAAACATACGAAACATACTGAATGTATAATCATAACAATATGGTTTATTACCTACTTTCATTATGATGTAAATAAATCTTGTAAAGTACACAAAAAATCTTATTTATTTAAACACATAACTATAGGTACAAAGGGGGCACCATATATATATATATATGCGCCAAACCATTCTCATTTAATTTGTATAAGACCTGTGATACTAACCAGATGCCCAAACTGAAGCAGGTACATAAAAACACACTATTAAGGATTATACTTAGAAAAGTTTTGAATTATGGTACACGATATACATCTGTATACATCTATATCACATTTCTTTTTATGTTACCATGTTACCGGTGTTTTGTTATCATTATTACTATTATTAATATTACTATTACTATAAATACACCATTTGTATTTGATATGTAATAATATAGTAAACTAGGTATATACATAGGGTAACATATAAACAATTATGATAATCATCAAAATAGTAATTTATGATCTGCATTTTTTGATTTTGTCATTCTATTACATGTGTTATATATGCATAGAAGAATTAGTTACTATGATACCTTAGTTACAAATCGATGCCTGTCTATATCAGAAATTATGAATATACATGGAGATAATAATATAGTTTGACTAAAGTGATAAGTTTGAAGTGAACTTTTTTTTTTTTTAATTTTCAGACAAACAAGATGAAAGTGTAAATAAAGTGCCATTTATCCCAGTATGTATATACATATACATATAGGGGTTTTATATAGATAGATTAATTTATTCTGTCTACACATGTTATATAAATGTTGTTTTTTTATCACTTATATCAATGACCGACAACTATCTTATGAAGTTTATTCATTCAAGTAAATAATAAATGATAAACTTGTCTGAATGGTAGTAGTAACTATTATATTGTGTAAATTAGATATTTATCAGTAGGGTGGGAGGGTTTGTGGAGATTCAAAGTAATTATATATCGTTGAAATCATGAGTCAATTGAAGCTAGACTATCATGGAAAACCTGGAAGTACTGATTTAAGGCTGTTTCTTCCTATTGTGGGACTCCTCAGTGGCAGTGCGCATCCACGATCCTGCCTCACGAGATTCGAACCCAGGACGTATCAGTCTCGCACGCAAGCATTTAACCTCTAGACAACTGAGCCGGCATCCCATGGTGTTAATGTTTAACTTCACTGCTGAGGAGTCCCCCACAATAAGACGAAACGGCCGTCCAGTGCTTCCAGGTTTTTCATGGTGGTCTAGCTTCAATCGACTAATGATTTCAACCATATAAAATCACTAAATTCTCCACAAAACCCCCTACTCGTAATGATCATATGCTCACTACTGACTGGCTCCATTAGGTATTTCCTGGAGTTCTAATGAGAAGTAGTAACCAATGGAGTTCAACCAGATCTGTTGGAAGATATCAACTCAATGAAGACATTGATGAAATGGTATATAAACTTCGTGGATTAGTTGAAGTTAGACATTAACACCGTTGGATGCCCGTCAGCTCAGTGGTCTAGTGGTGAAGTGCTTGCGCGCGAGACTGATAGATTCTGGGTTCGAATCTCGCTGGACGGAATCGTAAATACGCACTGCTGAGAAGTCCCATACTAGGACGAAACGGCCATCCAGTGATTCCAGGTTTTCCATAGTGGTCTAACCTCAATTGACTCATGATCTCAACTATATAAAAGTTTGATAAGATTATCTAAATTTCTTTATAGTACAACATTAAAATATCACCCACCCTGTAGTGAATACAAACTTGGTGGAAACAATCCATTTATTCCTGTATTCAAAATTACAATGTGCTTTCGTAAAATACGATAATCATACATTAAATATATTATTTACCCATTTTCCCTACCTGGTCAAATATGCCCTACATTAACATACTACTGAATATTCTACTTACATAAATGTTATTTTTCTTAAAAATATATCTCTTTTTATGGTTGAACGCGTGAGTCAATTGAAGCTAGATCACCATGGAAAACCTGGAAGCACTGGACGGCCAACTCGTCCTATTATGGGATTCCTCAGCAGTCCGCATTCATGATCCCACCTCGCGAGCGAGATTCGAACCCAGGACCTATCAGTCTCGCGCCATAGCATTTAAGCGATGGACCATTGAGCTGGCCGGTATCCTACGGTGTTAATGTCTAACTTCAACTAATCCACGAAATTGAGCAACCATTCACTATCTTTATTTCCATAATAGGACGGAACGGCCGTCCAGTGCTTCCACGTTTTCCATGTTGGTCTAGCTTCAATTGACTCACGCTTTCAACTATGAAAATACTAAATCTTCACAAAACCCCTTCTGATATCTCTTTTTAATCTCTAATAATTTGTTTTTTTAATCTTTTATATTTAGTCGAATGTTTCCATCATTTAAAGTACGTGTTACTGGATTAGATAGAAATGCGAAATATATTATGTTATTAGATATTGTATCACGTGATGAACATCGATATAAATTTCAAAATGGTAAATGGACAATTGCAGGTAAAGCTGATCCAGAACCATGTCGTAAACCATATATACATCCAGATTCTCCAACAACTGGTGAAGAATGGATGCATAAACCAATTTCATTTCATAAATTAAAATTAACTAATAATGTAGCTGAAAGACAATCATTTGTAAGTTTGGGTTATTTTATTATTAATATTTTTTAGTTTATGTAATCACAACTAGTGCTCTTCCTGAGTCTGCTTTGGGCGAGATTGTAATTTATGGATGACATTTGAGCGACACTAAAGTGATCTTGAGAATGTTCACCTACTTTCTTGAACTAAAAGAGAGTTATAAATCTATTTGAAGAATAAGGATTATGATTTACGGTTGATGTTTAGGGTTTTCATCACTAACTGATAGAAGCTAAAATGTCAAAACTCTATTTAGCCAAATGGATGAATGAATTTTGCGCTAAAATCCAAAACTTGTTATCCTAAATTCTATTGATTCCTCAATAAATTATAGCCTCGCCCCCCCCCCAAAGACTTATTTTGTTAAGCATTTGTGTATTGAATGTAAACTCGGGTTGGGAAAATCAATCTATTGTTTAATTCAAACATATAGAGTGCTTTCGTAAAATATAGAAACCATATATTGAATACATTATTTGTAAGTTCTCATTCAATCGTCCTTTACATGCTTCATGATTCTTTCAATCCTATAAGCATCACGGCTGCTTTCTGTTTCCCTTTCTGTTCTCATCCATTGAATCTTCTTAATCTTCCAACGACATGCATTCCACTTTCAGTTGGTGTTACAGACGACTTTAAGTAGCATATACAACATACGTTTTTCAAGAACAAAGTCGTAGTTATATTTTGAATAGTAGTTAACAATAGAGTTCATATCTTGTATTTCAGCTTATTTAGAACTATTCGGCTATATGTACCTTCATTAGAGTACTTAGATTAACACTGTGATATGATCCTATTATTAGTTATTCAACTTTCGTTTTTCCAGTATAGTTTTCGAAGTTGTAGAGTTGAAACAGTAGAGTGTTTTAAAATCTGTATTTCTACATCAAATTTTATACATAATATTACTCAGTAATTCTAATTAGGCAATCAGTGAAAAACAGGAAGCAATGAAAAGGTATTACTTTTCAACATGCGACTCCACAGAAGTATATCTCCATGAGTTTAACCAAGAATTGAATTCAAGATATTCAAGTTTCTCAATCTTAAGACCACTGAGTTTATATTTAGTTTTCGAAAAAGTGAATTTTAAAAATATCCCTGATGTATTCAAGATAAATTTGAAAAGTAAAGCTTGAATTGTAGAAAGTGAGAGAATAAATGAGTGAATGTGTTCTTTTTCTAAATTTGGCTTATACCACAACCATTGTTAGTAACCAATTTCAACTGACTATCCCTTACAATCCTAATATTCATATTGCCTATTAGTTGACCTTCAACCACGACACTTGTTTATAATTTCAAAGTAAAGCGATACTCACCTTGAATATTAATGCTAAAATGTTGAAGGTTTATCTTCACCTTTAAACTAATAACTTCGAAACCAGGTGTTTAAGTGTTATTCTGATTTTCAATGTTTCAATGTACAACATACAATTTAATGTCACTTAATAAATTGATAGAAATAAAAACTTATATCACGAATTGTTCCTAACCATAGAATCATGAGAAACCAGGCATTTCACCCTTGTCTGGGACTCTAAAGCAATGTCCATTCACAACCCCGCATCCAGCAGTTGAATTTAGGACCTTCAGTCTTTCACGCAAACACTTAACCTCAAGACCCCTAAGTGGGAATCTAATGGTTTCCATGTCTAACTTCATACTTAAATTCATATCTGTTGATTTTATTTATAAAACAAATAGAATATATATAAATCTCTTCCAAATAATGAACAAATATTGCTTTGAATTTTACAATATTTCAGCAAGCTGTACTCAATTCAATGCATAAATATATACCAAGATTTCATATTGTTCGTGCAGATCATTTAAATAAAATGAATATGTCCAATTTTGTTACATTTATCTTCGATGAAACTGAATTCATCGCTGTAACCGCTTACCAGAATGAACGAGTAAGTTTAATTTTTTAAGTGTTTTCTCGTAGTTAAGTGTCGTTAATAGTTGATCGAACTGAAACTTGAGAAATGCATGTTGCATTGTATAGGTGGATGGAGGTGGTTAATATGAAGCCTTTGATCGAAGTTACGTGTTGGTTGATACTTGCTAGAAAAGTGTACCGATAATTGTTTTCGGTGGAGGGGGACTCATACCCTGTGGCAGATTCAAATTTACGTCGTCTAGTTTCACACTCTGAGAACTGACATGTAGCTATTTAGTCCATGACTGACCTTCTCTACGTAAGAGCTTCTACATCTGGTTGATCACTGAGTTGGTCACCGATCAAGGTCATATTTATCCAGTCCTTAAGTACTGAGTGTATTCTATTGAACAACTTAAATTATGGTTGTCAATATTGAAGTCAAAACGGATTTTTATGTTTGCATTAAACAATTTTTATTTTTTGGTCACTTAATCACTACAAATGTAGGGCTGATAAGGTTGTTGAGTTTTGATTGAGATAATGAATTGATCAATGACAGACTACCATTGAAAATTTAAAAGTACTGGATGATCGTTTCGTTCTATCACGGGACTCCTCAGTATTGCGTATTCACGATCCCACACAACGAAATGGAACCCAGAAAAATCAAAACTTATTGAATTAGATATTTGAACAAAAATTCCATTTCCGTTTATGGGTTATTTTAACCACTAATAACCTACACAATACGAAAACCATGTATGAATAATTTTATAGTATATTTGTGTACATAGCTCATCACTTGCAGTCCTAAACATCAATGGGGAGATTCAAACAAACAATACTAAGTGAGTTTAAACTTCACCCAACTGCACAACCAAGTGGCTATCAGGACTCAGTAGGTGAGTGGGTAGCGAAATGGCGTTTGAAGCTAACGGTATTGGGTTCGAGTCCCAGAGTGAACATCAACTTTGAGATGCAGGTACATCCAGCTATTGACCAGTCCCAAATAGGATGAAACGTGGGTCAAACTGGATTCCACTGCTAGCCACTATCCATCTTTGCTTACAATGCTTGGGAATTTAGGCTATATCGAGGCAATACTCACTGTATGCACATATACCAATATGAGACTGACCAGTTGCAGTCCTAAACATGAGTGAGAACATTCAAACAAACAATACTAAGTGAATTTGGTTCATTTTTTTTGTTTAAAACAAAGTCGAAAAATTATTAAGTTGAAGTGTTGATAATAATTTAGATTGTTCACTAATGAATGACACGTAAAAACAGGTTAGTAACAACACTGAACACCTGTTTCTGCGTTTAAGATTCAATGGTAAGATGGACGAAAATCAAAGAAATGAGAATTAACATCAACACTATTTAACATTTCATTTTTCGAAATGTATATTGACAATTGAACAACTGAACATTGACCAGTGGAGTTCAACTACGTCTGTTGTGAGATGACAACTCACTGGAGACAATTGGCGAACGGCTGCTCAAACTTCGTGGATTTGTTGAAGTTAGACATTGACACCGTTGGATGCCGGCCGGCTCAATGGTCTATCGGTTCAGTGCTCTGGCGCGAGATGGGATGGTGGGTGCACACTGTGGAGGAGCCCCATAATAGGACGAGTTGGCCGTCCAGTACTTTGAGATTTTCCATGGTGGTCTAGCTTCAATTGACTAATGATTTCAACTATTAAAATAAATGAAACAATTTTGTTTACGAGACTGATCTCCAGATTTCAAACGAGCAGATTTTATAGGACAGAATCACTGATCAATCAGCTGAATATTGTAACTTACATACAGAATGATCGATGACTAATAACCAATGTTTTGTATGCCTAATTCTCAATGATTTTTAAATTCCGTCGATCATATTACAACGTAGGCACTAGTCTAATTGATTTAACATTGAGTTTATTATATTTTAAGATTTGATAATTGAAAGAAACTAACAGAAAAATTCACTTAGTATTGTTTGTTTGAAGCGAAAGGTACTGAGTTCGAGTCCCAGAATGAACATCAACTCTGAGATGCAGGTATATCTAGCTGAAGAGTCCCAAATATGACGAAACGCGCGTCAAACTGGATTCCACTGCTAGCCATTATCCATCTTTGCTCATAACAGAAAAATCCTATTTTTTATTTAAGTTTCATGATGATTAGGACTTGAAAGATCTAATACTTTCAGTGATATTCGAACATGTGCCAACTCATTGTACAATTACGAACATTATCACTAGGCTATTCAATTAGCAACTGATTACCTATGTCTGGTAACAGCTGAAATCTCTTGTATCTTTGTCCAATATGATGTAGTTATAATCGAATTTCAATACTTTTTTAAAAAACTGATATCGAGTTTTTCATATAATGAAGAAATTTTATAGCTAAAGTGAATAATTTTAGTGAAGTTGCTTTCTCTAATGTTGATGATTTAATCGTGAAGCTTCCATCGTTCTTCTGAATAACAACATCAGTATAAACTTCAGATAGAAATGAGTTATTCAGATTCTTCTATCAGAAAAGATCTAGTTTATTGATGAATTAATCAGATCAAATACAAATATCAGATCAATAATCAAGTTAAATGAGAAAGATAATCAAATTTCATTAAAAGATAATAATAAGATATTAGTTAACAATAACTAATCAAGATCAAAATCGATCATTCAATCAATCAATCAATCATAATTGAGAAAATTGTAATTTCTCATTTTAATCAAAAATTTATGCTGATTAAAATTATCCAGTAGAACAATAAAAGCTCCATGATTAAATCATCTAACCAAAAAAATTAGTAACGATCATGAAATCTCAGTACGGATTCAAAAATCTCGTTTGACTTTTGCCAACTTACGTCACCTATGGAGAAGGCGAGATATCTGTCTATCAATTAAAGGATAAGTATACTGCACAGCAGTTCGATCTTTTCTATTTTACGACTGTGAAACATAGCCATTAAGAGTAGGAGATACTCGTAAGTTACTATTATTTGACCACAGATGCTTTAGAAATATTGCTCACATCTCTTGGGATCACCGGGTAAGTAATAGTTAGGTTACACACAGGGTAAATCAATTGATGAGGTGATGAATCTTCATCGACTGAGATGGTTAGGCCATGTGTTACGTATGCCGGAACACCGATTACCACGACGCGCTATGCTGACTAATATTGGTGATGGTTGAAAGTGAGTTAGGGGGGCGGCCAAACCAAAACGTGACATCAGTGCTTGAAGTCACTAACTTCTAGTCTGAGCCATGTTGGCAGATGCAGACTACTTGGTTGGAGTCCGCGTGACTATCATAACCAATGGTTGGAGACTCTAGGTGACATGGCTTAGAATCGATCACAATGGCATAGGTGTGTATACTCTTTATCTTTCCTAAAACCTTGAGATTACAATTGCTTCATATCTTTCTTCCTGTACTATATTCTTATATACAGCCTTTCTTTTATATATTACCAACACTAAATTAACTACTATGAATCCGGTGTTCATCTTGCTATGTTAATGAGGTGTGGCAACTTTGACTGATGCATATGTGTACCTGGTCCTACATTGTATCTGACTGACTGACTGAATAATACGAAAAAAAAGCATAAACTAAGCTCACTGTTGAGGAGTCTCACAATAGTTGACCATCCAGTTGGCCGTTCAGTGATTCCAGGTTTTCCATGGTGGTCTAACTTCAATTGACTCATGATCTCAACTTTATTTGTTTATTCACACACTCTTTTTTTTTTTAAAAAAAAAGATAAGAATTGAATCCATTAAAAATGTGAAAATTTTTTCTAAAAACGTTTACATTTGCTGTATACATACACACACACACACACCTATACACCCCTACACGTGTATATATCCACTACTCACCACCAACATACATGTAAACACATAAATATCCATTGACATATCGTTTATATTATTATTGTGAAATGTATTCATTCATTTCAAATAACCCGTATCTTAGATGATCATATGATGATAATAATCATAATCATAATTATTATTATCTATTCCAGTTACCTTTCTCTTTTTGTTAAAAAAAAAATAAAAAAAGAAAAAAAAAATAAAGAAAAATCTTGTGGTAGACACGTGTTTGTTGAATATCTTTATGATGAAAATAAAAATTTTTTTTAATTTTTTTTTTTAAAAAAAAAGAGTTGATCTTAACACCTGAATAAAAAAAAACCCTTAAACCTATACCCATTTTTAAAAAAAATAAATCACATTACATTACATTATAACACCCACATATTTATATAAACTATGCAGACAGGAAAGTCTTATCAGAATGAATAAATAAATTTTTTTGGTTTAGTTTTTTTTCTTTTTTTTCTTTTTTTTCTTTTTTTTGTTTGTTTACTTGATAAAGTTCATTCATTTTTAAAAAAAAATTATTTTGACAATATCTTCTTTCTTTTCTTTTCTTTTTCTTTTCTTTTTTTATTTATTATAAAAGTAAACATTTTCATTTTGATCGTCTGATGTTGTTTTTCGTATGTAGATAAGAATTTAAAATGAAATGGTTCGACTAGTTTTTTTTTCTTCTTTTTGTTTTTTTTTTCTTTTCAGAAAATAAAAATTAATTTGCCGATAAGTGAATAAAATAAAACTAGCATAAAAATCTAAGTTCATATAGTAGGGCTTATTGTAATAATATTTGATTACAATTATTTTATATAATTGAGATCATAAGCCAATTGAAGTTAGAACATTATGGAAAATCTGGAAGCACTGCTTGAAGGCTAACTCGTTCTATTGTGGGACTCCTCAGCAATGAGCATTCACAATCCCGCCTCACGACATTTGGATCCACGACCTATCAGTCTCCGCCTTTTAGTGCTTCCAGATTTTCTATGGTCGTCTAGCTTCAATTGATTCATGATATCAACTATTAAAATTACTAAAATCTCCACAAAACCCCTTCTGATAATTGTAAAAATATCACTAGTAGTAGTTGTAGTGCTCAAAAAACCTAAGTGGTTAAATGACAAGAATTCGAAACTATCAGAAATCACCAGTTCATTAAAGATTATAGGTTAACTTTACGGATGTGTATGAACTAGTATGAAAAACACAGTATTTTTTGACTCCTTTTAACTACTTATGGTGTTAAGTCATTTAGACTCATGGCCATACTATAAATAGAATTCGATTAACACTGAAGGACTAGATAAACATAACATTGTTCGTAGGAGTAACATCTCTAATGTGACGGTGGATGAGTAGGACTGGAATTCTTTACAGGCTATCAATTAGTTCTCACAGAAATATTGACGATTACTAATTACCATGAAATCTCAGTTAAAACTAATTCTTCCTATTCAATATTTTTAATCACTTAATAAATTCATAAATTGAATAAGACAGAAATTTTACTAACACCTTCTTTATTAATTCTTTGAAAACAATATTCAGGATAATTTAGTGTTTTGATAATTAAATACCAAATCAGAAGAGGTTTTGTGGAGATTTCAGTATTTTTCATGGTTGAAATCATGAATCAATTGAGGCTAGATCACCATCAAAAACCTGGAAGCACTGCCTCAAGACCGTTTCGTCCTAGTGGGGGGACTCCTCAGCAGTGCACATCCACGACCTCGCCTCACGAGATTCGAACCCAGGACCTACCAGTCTCGTGCCAGAACACTTAACCGATAGACCACTGAGCCGACATCCGATGGTGTTGTTGTCTAACTTCAACCAATCCATGAAATTGAGCAACCGTGCACCAATTGTCTTCAGTGAGTTGATATCTCCCACAATAGGACGAAATGGCCTTGAAGCATTGTACCCAGGTTTTCATTGGTGATCCAGCTTCAACTGACTCACGCTTTCAACTATGAAAATACCAAATCGTATTTTACAAAGTAGTGAGAGTTAACTATTTGTCTTTTTAGTTTTTCCTCATGAGATCAAATACATATATATTTTTACAAAGTTGAAATCATGAATCAATTGAAGCTAGACCACCATCGAAAACCTGGAAGCACTACTTCAAGGCCGTTTCGTCTTATTATGGCACCCCTCAGCAGTGCACATCCACGAACCCGCTCTCGCGAGATTCAAACCCAGGACCTACTGGTCTCGAGCCGAAGCCCTTAACCGATAGACCACTGAGCTGGCCAGCATCCAACGGTGTTAATGTCTAACTTCAACTGATCCACGAAATTGAGCAACCATTCACCAATGTCATCAGTGAGTTGATATATCTACAACAGACTTGGTAGAACTCCACTGGTCACTGCTTCCCAATAGAACTCAAGGAAATATCTCTTGAAGTCAGTCACTAGTGAGCATATGATTATAGATTAGAGGGGGTTTTGTGGAGAATTTATTATTTTCATAGTTGAATACCAACTCAGTGATCTTCAGGTTTAGCGTTCACACGTGAAACTGAAGAACCTGTGTTCGAGTCCCAGATGCGGTATCGTGAATGCTCATTACTGAAGAGTTTCGTACTATGACGAAGTGACTGTTCAGTGCTTCTAGGTTTTCCATAGTAGTCTAGCTTAGATCGACTTATGAATTCAACTATTAATATATAATTTTTACTTTACTTTGGAGTATTAAACTAATCATGAACTTTTGTTGGCATGTCTAAATGACAAGGTAACAACTGATTATAATCTGTTTAAATATTTTTTCAATGTTCACAAGTTAATTGGATACAAGATGGGAATTTATTCCAATGTTGTGATATTTTACGTTAAAATTACCCGACTGCAATCAAACGAATAGTAAAGAATAAAATTATTATTATTATTATTATTATTATTATTATTATTATTATTATTATTCACTTCCGTCCATCTCAACACAAACGAACATCGGATTAGATCTGTTTAATGGAACTAGATTGAAGATATTAAAAATGGAATTCATTTGTAAATCCTCCATCAATTGCTTCAAACTTTATAGTTCCTTCATTGGCACAGCAATTACTCCATGGTCCCGTTTTTTTTCTAATCAATCTTCCTAAATTTCTGTTGCTAGGCATTCCACTTCTGATATACTATTTATGTTAACATATGTAGCATACACCACACTGCTATTATTCACAGTATTATTTTCACTACTAGGTTTGTGTATGCATTTTTACTGATCTGTTTTCCGCTTTCTTTCAGATTACTCAATTAAAGATTGATAATAATCCATTTGCTAAAGGATTTCGAGACAATGGTAGTGGA
Source organism: Schistosoma rodhaini (assembly GCA_944470415.2). Taxonomy (NCBI): domain Eukaryota; kingdom Metazoa; phylum Platyhelminthes; class Trematoda; order Strigeidida; family Schistosomatidae; genus Schistosoma; species Schistosoma rodhaini. Next base: position 81,924,599 of record OX104036.1, read on the forward strand.
CGTCGTGAAAAGAAGTAAGTCAACCCTTTATTGTACTATGTATTAACTCCATATATATCATTAATTTTATTTTCGATGAAATAAACGCTTATTATGCGATGTATTAACACTTATATGCGATCTAATGACTAACTTCAAGAAGTATTATAAGCAAAAACGGATGGTGGTAGCAGTAGAATTCAGGACGTAGGTTTCGTTCTATTTGGAACTCGTCAGCTGAATGTAATTGCATCCCATTGCACAAACTATTGGACTCAGTAGCTAAGTGGATAACTTGATGGCGCCTGAACCGAACAGTATTATTTTATAGTCTCTGACTGATCACCAACTCTGATATGCAGATACGTCTAGTTGACGAGTGACCAAATAGGTTGAAACGCTCATCCTGGATTCCACTGCTAGCCACTATCCATCTTTGCTTACAATGCTTGTGAATTAAGGCTATATCGAGGCAATACTCACAGTACGCACACATGCCAATTAGAGACTAACCAGTTGCAGTCCTAAACATCAATGGGAAGATTCAAACAAACAATACTTAGTGAATTTAAACATCACCTCATCGCACAAGCAAGTGGCTATCAGGACTCAGTAGGTGAGTGGATAACGCGATGACGTTTGACGCGAACGGTACTGGGTTCGAGTGCAAGAGTGAACATCAACTCTGAGATGCAGGTACATTTAGCTGACAAGTCCCAGATAGGACGAAATGCGCGTCAAACTGGATTCCACTGCTAGCGACTATCCATCTTTGTTTACAAGAGTATATAATAATTTATTTATAATAGGTGGAATTGATAATCATTTAGTTTAAGATTGAAGAATCGATCATACCACACCTTAATTCTTATGTTTCTATTGTTCATTATTACTACTGTTATTGTTAGTAGTATCATTACTATTGTTAGTAGTATTATTATTTAATTAAAGCCAAAACAATACAACTTGAATAGTACAATAGATTAATTCTATTGTATTATAGTATTCATATAATTATATACAACTTAATACGTACAATTCATTTAAAAATTAATTAAATATTAACACTAACTTGATAATTAAGAAATGAATTATTTATATTTTTCATCTTGTTAGTTAACCATTGAAAACCTAAAAGCAATGAATGGCTATCTTATCTATGTATGGGACCTTTAAGTAGTACATATCCATGAATATACTCAGAACATTCGGTCTCATCGTGAATGCTGTGGTATCATCTAACTAAAATCAGTCTGTAATGTCAATCATGAAAATTGATTAATCTCCTCGAATTCCCTAGTACGGTTGAGGGTGGGTAGAATCAGCTCTATCTCTCGAAATGCCCTCACATGGTCACGCATATACAACCACTGCCAGAGAAGTCCTACTCACTGCATTCTCGCGGCATTACTGTTGTTTACAAAATTGGGAGGAAGAAAAGCGAATGTCCGGAGCTTTAACTGAAGTGATGAATACATGGGATCCACCTAGGGAAGTTGGAAAACCCTGATTCCAAACTAATGGTGCAAATGAGTTCCAGGATCCTGAGGTAACGAATGGCGTATGAACCTACTGTTGGTCATAGGCTACCATGGGACTATATATCTTAACGTTGCCCTACTGCCTTGTAGATTAGACCTTTAGATCAAAGGCTCTGGAAGTGGTCCTATAAGAAAACCACTTGCTTCTCTTTGAGCACCTAGTCAGTATTCCAGCCCTCAAACAAATCAGATGGTGAAGTGTGGAGGATATATATTTGGTGCCTCCTTGTACCAGTGCTAATGTGTGTAAACAAATAAATAAATCTCCACAATCCCTACCAGAACAATAAAAGTTATGTACTGACTAGTGACCAACTTCGAGATGAAATTTCCGGGGTTCTAGCGAGTAACAATAAATAGTGAAGTTCAACCATGTAAGGCGTGAGACAGTTATTCACTCCAATCAATAAATGATCATGCAATATCGCGAATTGATTGAATTTAGAAATGCATACCGCTGGATACCGTTCCAGTAGTTTAAAGTTTAGATATTCATACGCAAGACCGACGCTACTGAGTTTGACTCCCCGCACGTCATCGATACAGATTGATAAAACGTCCAGTACTTGGATGAAATAGAAGTTCATTACTTTCTGATTTCTAATAACTGTCAAACTAAGATTAGTTCATGATGTAAACTTTGAAAATTCAACAATCTCCTAAAGCCTCTTTTACTAAGAATAAATTATTCCCAAAAATACTATTTACATTTAATTTACATTACAATTTTATTAATGTATCAAATTTACTAAATACAAGCCATTGTATCGATCAGTGAGCTGTAATGCTTGATCTAGTTACTATGATAAACTGTTCACAGTTCGAGTACCACTGAAAATATTAAAAAAAACATTGAAAAGTTGTTTCCAAGACTAATTTCCTACCACAAACTTATGTTAGTGGAAAAGTAAAAAAGTACAAAGTGGTTATTTTTCTTTTTTGACTAAAAACTTATTTACTATAAGCTTGAAATTATTTCTAAAATAAATACAATTCTACTCGCGAGATTCGTAGATCCTGGGTTCGAATCTCGCGAGGCGGGGTCGTGGATGCTCACTGCTGAGGAGTCCCAAAATAAGACGAAGCGATCTTCCAGTGCTTACAGGTTTTCCATGATGGTCTAGCTTCAATTGACTAATGATCTCAACTATATAAAATTACTAAAATCTTCACAAAAAACCCCTTGTGATATCAAAGTAATCTATACAGGATGAATACATACCAAAAAAGTGACTGATTAATTTCAATCCTTAACATCAACAACTAAAAACATGTGAAAAAAAACCCTTTACGAATCGATTGAAAAATAGTCCTGTTACATAATCTAGCGATTGTCTGAACTCAATAGCTCGATGGATAACATACTGAGCATTTTAAATAGAAATTACCGGGCTCAAGTCTCGGTATGAGTATCGATAATGGGATGTAACAAGTACATCCAACTGATAAGTGTAGTGCCGTGCTTCGATCATAGTTCGCTTCGATAACCGTTATTAATACCAATCTTAACGGTGTATAATATCAGAAGGCAAAGGGAAGCGGCAACTACATTTTTATTGATAATCGATGCAGACCAGAAAGTTGTAAGCACATGAGCAACTGTAAGCAAGCGAAGCAAAGATGATGCGTATTGGAGATGGCTGGGAAGCCAACTCGAGAGTGAAGCGGAAGATAATGCGTACTGGAGATGGCTGGGAAGCCAACTCGTTTTAAGCAAGCGTTAACTAACATTTATAGGCAGGCAAAAATGAGTGACAGACATATGATGAATAAGATACGAAGTGTACACATATGCGCTCATATAAAAAGTACTCTAGGTTAATAAGCAAATGATTAACAAGATCAAAAGATGACTCAATGTACAGGTGAATTGGCTTGGCCAGTAACTAGAATAAAGTATATGGGCCTAACATATGAACTGGTACTACATAGCCCCCTTGTAGAAAATAGCACATTTATAAAAAAATGTCTGTTTTCGAAAAATAACACTGAAGCGGTATGAGGATAACGTCAAAATGTGGGAAAAAATGGTACAATACCTGATAAATTACAGTGTCATATGAGGAGTGAGCGTATTAAGCGAAAGTGTCATACTTATGTAAAAATGTACATGAATATTGTCAAGATTCGGACAAAAAATTGAAATGCTAGCATGTGATTATGAGTACATTAGTAAGCGTACGAAAAAAAATTAACATGCATTTGTGTAGTGACTGTCTGAATGATAAAATAACAGGTTCGTATAAGCAATTCGAAATATCGTGAAAATAGAGTAATAAATCGTTAATAGGTATGACAGCGTAATAAATCGTGAGAATAAGTAATTTAGAATATAATAGAAATTGGTCTGTAGTACCGACTGAATATGAGGATAAAGAACAGTGAAATATGATGTTCTGATAAGTCGCAGTAGAGTAAATAGAGTCGCTTAGCGATGAGTGTATTCGAATTTACATAACTGAAGTTTATGTGGGATAAGAAGTAATCCAGACGTAGGATGATGACTGCATCAGCGGTTGATATTCATTGCTGTACTGCAATTGATAATGATAATAAAATGCGAAGTCAGTGTACGTTGTCATGTGCGTCAAGTTATCGCTAAATATGTATTAGTAGAATGACCAGAGAAACAGGATAGTGACTGATGAAACGAGATATGCGGAGTCGTATTCCTTTATGGTCATGCAGCCTATCGTGGTTTGTGTAGTTAGAGGGATATGCGCTCAACCTCATTTGTTACGAAACCGTATTAAGGCATTATAAAAATACCAATACATATGATTATCGATATCAGCGAGTGAGACTGACTTGAATGTGACGAACAAGAGTGTAACTTTGAGAGACTAGCTCTAAACTCTATGTTCTGGTGTACAGTACAATGGAAATAAAATATTAATTGCAGTAATCGAATTGTGATTATCGGTAATGGATGATGCAGCATTCAGATATAAATGTGAATAAATAGATAATATGAAAATAATCATTACTAATCGGCTGGTAATGCGGCGTCGAATACTCGATTTGTGTATAAACATTAAAGTAGGGATCATCGTGAAACAAAAATTGCGGAAGTTCGGTTTAGATTGTCGCTGAAAATGTAGGAAATGACGGTTGCTGCGTACCAATGAAATGAATGAACATTAGTTGTCTATGGAGAACATAAGTTCATACTATCGGGAGTATGACTCCAAACTTATGTCTATGATAGAGTGTAATATTAAGCCGAAAATGACATGAAAAAATTGGAACGAACTCACTTGAATCAGGAAAATTGTACGTCATTGGATAATAAAAATAATCCAGTGAGTTTCGAATATGATAACGTGTAATGTCCAAATAATTATAATTTGTTCGATTAGTGATTCGACTGCGTGAATGTCATAGTTTAATGTGAATACGAGCAAAAATAATAATTCCACGTTAGATGATGATATGACATTATTGTAATAATGAGCATATGATGATTATTAGAATCAACGAAATATGTCGTCGGCGGTTTCATTTTTGATTTGTGTTCACTCGTTGCGGTTGCCGATTCTGTCGCGTGTTCCAAATACGGCGTGCCAATTATGTTGTGAGTTCGTACGTCGAGGTTGTCGATTCTGGTCGATGTTCGTTCGGCGAGACATACAATTATGTTTTCGCGTTCGTAAGTCGGGATCGCTAATTGTGTTGCGTGTTCGTACGTCGGGATTACCAGTTTTGTAGTGCCGTGCTTCGATCATAGTTCGCTTCGATAACCGTTATTAATACCAATCTTAACGGTGTATAATATCAGAAGGCAAAGGGAAGCGGCAACTACATTTTTATTGATAATCGATGCAGACCAGAAAGTTGTAAGCACATGAGCAACTGTAAGCAAGCGAAGCAAAGATGATGCGTATTGGAGATGGCTGGGAAGCCAACTCGAGAGTGAAGCGGAAGATAATGCGTACTGGAGATGGCTGGGAAGCCAACTCGTTTTAAGCAAGCGTTAACTAACATTTATAGGCAGGCAAAAATGAGTGACAGACATATGATGAATAAGATACGAAGTGTACACATATGCGCTCATATAAAAAGTACTCTAGGTTAATAAGCAAATGATTAACAAGATCAAAAGATGACTCAATGTACAGGTGAATTGGCTTGGCCAGTAACTAGAATAAAGTATATGGGCCTAACATATGAACTGGTACTACATAAGTCCTAAATATGACAAAATGCACTTACTGGATTTTGCTATTAGTCACTATTTAACTCTATTTAACATCATGAGTTATCATTATTTTCTATTAGATTGACTGAAACTTAATTGAAATTTACACCAAACTTTAAGTGTGTCAAACATCAGTCTTAGTAGTTACCAATTTTCGAAAGTCAGATAGTCGAAATGGTTTACATCTATATATATTGTCTTAATTCAGTTATCTGAAGCTACGATATTCAGCACAACAGTCCACCATATAAGTAGGAGTATGCACTGTTGAGAAGTCATTTATGAAGTTCTCTCTCGTTTACACTGATTTCGTGAACTGATATTTACAATGTAGACCAGCTTCTTTATGAAATTAGATAAATCTTTACAAAAATTACCTATTCCAATAACAGCTAGCAGTATAATCCAGGAAGAAAATTTCATCCTATTTGAAACCTAACCAGACATACCTGAATCTCGGTGTTCACATTCACATTAAGACTTAAATCCAGAATTTTTTTAGTTTTAGAAGCCAACTTCACTAGCTTGTACAACTGGTATGAATTATTTTTGTGACAATTTGTATTTTCCCATTGTTGCTATTCAGGACTGCAACTAATCAGTCTTTGTTGGGATATGGGGATTTCTAGCGAAATACCTTGATATTGTCATTCAGACACAAATTTTTAGTAAAGTTTAATAATGAAGAGAAAAAGAGTCCAGGATGCATATTTCATCCTATTTGCAAAGATAAATTGTATTTATTGACATTAACAACGAGAAAATACAAATCCTTACAGATGAATTGATTCACTAAGTATTGTTTGTTTGAATCTTCCCATCAATGTTTAGAACTGCAGCTGATCAATTTCTAATTGGCATATGTACATACTGTGCTTATTACCTCGATAATAGCATAAATTCACAAGCATTGTAAGCAAAGATGGATAGTGGCTAGTAGCGGAATCCAGGACGAGCATTTCGTCTTATTTGGGACTCGTCAGCTGGAAGTACCTGCATCTGAGAGTTGATGTTCACTCTAGGACTCGAGCCCAGTATCTTTCGCTTCAAACGCCAACACGTTATCCACTCGGCAACCGAGTCCTGATAGCCACTTGGTTGTGCAATGTTCTGAAGTTTAAATTCACTTAGTATTGTTTGTTTGAATCTTCCCACTACTTAGTGAATTTAAACTTCACCCCATTGCACAAGCAAGTGGCTATTAGGACTCAGTATCCAAGTGGATAATGCGATGACGTTTGAAGCGAAAGATACTGGGTTCGAGTCCTAGAATGAACATCAACTATGAGATGCAGGTACATCCAAATGAATTGATGTCTATATTTAACATTATATTGCGTATATCAATATCAATGTTTCTAAACAATCACTGTTTCCTTTATTGTTACAGAGGTTTACGATTACGTTACAAACAGACAATAAATTCTACTGATCCTTATCATGATCTAGATGGTATTGAAAGGAATATATTGAAAAAACGTTCAACGGATTTATATGGAACACATGAAAATATTAAATTTTCATTTCCAAATTCAATTAATCATCCACTTAGTACAGATCGATTATCATTATTACATAATAATCATCATAATCATCATCATGGATTAGATATAAAATGTTCTTCATCTTCTCATTGTTCTTCGATATCTACTTCAATGTGTAATACATCTTCATCGATTATATCAACATCGAATCAATTATTTTGTGGACTATCTAATTCTTTATCTTATACTTCATCAGATCAATTCTCATCGTATTCAATTAACAATTTGCATCACTATGGTAGTAGTAGTAGTAGTAATAATAATAATAATAATAATCATAATGGTAATAATAACAAATCAATTGATTCTTTACCATCATTATCATTTTGTAATTTATCAGATAGTAAATTATCTACTACAAAAGATTTATCATCTCCATCTTTATCATTACCTTATCCATTTTGGTCAAGTAAGTATCATTAATGGTCTTAGAGTAGTTGTATTCATTTTGTTTGATGATAATTAGTAATGAAATTTAGGTGAATAATTTGATAGTTGAAAGCGTGAGTCAATTGAGGCTAGACCATCAGGGAAAACCTGGAAGCATTGCTTTAAGGCCGTTTCGTCCTATTGTGGGACTCCTCAACAGTGCGCATCCACGATATATATGATATTTTCATACTTATCCAATTATTAATACATTTACCATTACATACTACTAATAATGCTGGCATCCAACGGTGTTAATGTCTAACTTCAACTGATTCACGAAATTGAGCAACCATTCACCAATGTCATCAGTGAGTTACTATCTCACAACAGACCTGGTTGAACTCCACCGGTTACTGCTTCTCACTAGAACTCCAGGAAATACCTCAAGGAGTCAGTCACAAATCAGTGGTCTATTGGTTAAGGGCTTCGGCTCGAAACTGGTAGGTCCTGGGTTCGAATCCCGCGAGGGTGGGTTCGTGGATGCGCACTGCTGAGGAGTCCCATAATAGGACGAGTTGGCCGTCCAGTGCTTCCAGGTTTTCCATGGTGGTCTAGCTTCAATTGACTCATGATCTCAACTCTATAATATACATTAGAAGCTTATAGATTTCTCTGCAATAATATGTCCGGGCTTATCGGTTTAAAATTAACCAATCAGCGCGCAGCAACACCATCATCATAAAACATGCTTAATTCAATCTATATCTCACTAACACACACTAGAATCACTTAAGTATTAAACTGCTTAGTTAGATAACCACAGAAAACCGAAAACCACCGGAAAACACCTTTATTCTAGTAAAGGACTTCATATTAGTACTCATTCAGGATCCCACTACCGGAGATAGGACAAGATTATAATTTATGGACGATTCAATGAAGTTAACTTTAACAAATCTTGAATGTCGGCGTGGAGTTCATCCATATGACTAAATAGCATTTTGGCATTATAGCTAATATCAGTTCGTGATGAAAACCTTTACTCTGAATCCGATCCATAATTTTTAACTGTAAATCCAAATCTTAATTTCTCATACATTTTCCTCAAGTTTACTTTATCCTCACTAAAAGGGCATCCATAAATTGTGGTCTTATCGTAGACAGAAACCTGAACATTCAGGTTTCCTAGACGGTTCATAAACTTTATACTACTAAGTAGGAGTTTTAGATCCTCACTGATGAGGGGCAGTATATAAGGATGAAATAGATCTCTAGTGCTTCCGTTTCTCCAATAGTTATCTAAATGATTAGTCCATGATCTGAACCACAAAAATTAAACAACGTTTTGTTTCATTGCATATCATTACTGATCAATGATATTTTCATACTTATCCAATTATTAATACATTTACCATTACATACTACTAATAATGCTATCTATTAGAAGAAACTTAATTCTTTCTTAAACATTTCATTTCAACAGGATATTTGGATCCAACATCATTGAATTCAACGTTGATATCAACAAATCTACCACGAAGTCAACATACAGTACATTACTGTCCAAAAATATCTAAATCACCATCCTCCTCCTCCTCCTCGTCATCTTCATCATCATCAATTGAATATTCTTTTAATAAAATACAAAATAATCATTCCATAGAATTTCAACGTCAACATCAACGACAACAACAATTTATGGATAAAACTGATAGAATACACGATATAAATGAAATGTCATCTGCAACAAATAATTCTTTTAATTTACCATCTTCAACAGTAACAGTTCAATCATTGTCATCAAAGTCAACATCATCATTAACATCAGGATTATCATCTCCGTTAGTAGGAACATCATCAGTCATCACTGTTACTACCAACACCACTACGACGACAATGACAACAACATCAACAATGAAATCAAGTCAATCATTACCATATTCAACATTAACTACATCTGTTTTCGATAGAATATCTGGATTAACTGGAGGAACAGGAGAGGGAATAACAGAATTACAACTCTTCTCAGATAATTTAAAACGTAAATATGATGAGATGAATAGATATTCTCGAGAACATCGCAATTCATTACAGAATCATAAAGATTTAAATTCATCCAGATTATGCTGTTCGGTAAGTTTGTTTTAGAATAAATCAAGTCTATAGGTTCATGGTTCACGTCCTAGAATGGAGGTCTTGGGTTCGATTCCTACATGCGGAGTCGTGAATACACCCTGTTGAGGAGTCTTATACTAGGATGAGACGGTAGTCTAGTGCTTTCAAGTTCTCAATGGCGGTCTAGTTAAGATTAGTTCATGATTAGAACTATGAAAATTGAAAAATCTCCAAACGTAATAATGATTTCTAAAAAATGATTATTGATCGGTTGTCAAACTAGACTAGATGGTAAACTATAATATCTGATTGTATTCAATGTTAAGATCATTTCGGTATTCAATGTTTATAAAATGTCAGTATAATCAAAATAATTATGAAATATCAGTTGAAAACAAAATGGGGGGTATCTTCACTATCCAGTTACATGTTACTGCACAATGTAAAATTATAGAATATTGATTATTACTAAGCATCTGAACTAGAAATATATACATTGCTGTCTTATGGTATATATATATATATAACCTTTGACGATGAGTTCAAACGGTGGACCTTAAGATAATGGTTCAAGGGTTTTAACTTCTCCATACAAGTGATGATTTCTAACTAATTAGGACATTCATCAGTATAGGATTATTGAAACCGAAGGTCCTAGGCTCGAGTCCCGCGTGCGGTATCATGGATGCTCATACTAGGACAAAACACACATCCAACGCTTCCAGGTTCTCAATGATGATCTAACATTGATCCATTCATGATATTAACCCAAACTAATTAGAATAACGTGATTATTCTGAAAGGAGATGGCGTAGGTGTTAGAAATTGTACCATAGTTATGGGGGCAAAATCCGACTCACACGTCCTCGTCGTGCCTCCCGGATAATGGGACTGTTTCCGTGAGCTAAAGTGAGCTGTTAATCGTGAGTGGTCGAGATTGGCCTAATCAACTACTCTGCCAATACCCCAAAAACGATTACGAATGCTACTATTGAGGGTTCAAAAAGAGAGGTAAAATAAAAAAGAGTCTGCCCAAATTTTTTTTTTAAAAAAAAGACAAAATAGGGTTTTGTGTGAGTGCTATGTAATGGTTCTGAGTGGCATTGCAGAAACAGCTATCCCACCCCGGAAGTTATGCCGTGCCTCGATGCAGCACTCTTCACCAGAAGGGCCTACTAGGCTTCTATATGGCTGGAAGGGGTACCATGGCTATAAGTTAAAGTTAAGAGCTATGCTTAAGATATTTCATTGAACTGATCCAATGCATTTATTAATTAGCTAATGATGCACTGAACTATATAAATTAATCTGAAATGTAATCTAAATCTGAATCAAGAACTGTTTTATCATTGAACTAATTCATCATAACAAATTCATTGTATGGTTACGGAGAAGATACTCTTTGTTTCTTTAGTTTTAAGTATTTTAAGAACTATATTTAAGCAGATGTCACTCTTAGTTCTTCGTTGAATATTGAATTTTTCACAAAAATCTTAAATCTGATTGACTTATTGGTATAGTTTAGTTTTACTTATGAGTCGACTTAAGCTGGAACACCACTGAAAATCTGAAAGCACTGGACAATCGTTTCATCATAGTACAAGACTCCTCAGCAGTGTACATCCAAGGTCCCACATACAGGACTCGAACCAATGACCTTCAATGTCACGCGTGAACGCTTAACCACTAAACCACTGATTCGGCATCCAACTGTGTTAATGTCTAACCTCAATCGATCCATGATCTTGCGAAACCTTTCATCCATAATCTGAGGTGGATAACTACCTCACACTCAACATAAATTGTATTTATCACAAGGAGGTTTTGTGGAGGTATTAGTAATTTTATATAGGTAAGATCATGAGTCAATTGAAGCTGGACCACCATGGAAAACCTGGAAGGACTGGACGGCCGTCTCGTCCTATTATGGGACTCCTAAGCAGTGCGCATCCACGATTCCCCCTCGCGGGACTAGAACCCAGGACCTATCAGTCTTGCACCAGAGAACTTAACCGATAGACCACTGAGCCGGCATCCGACGGTGTTAATGTCTAAGTTCGACCAATCCACGAAATTGCGCGACCAACTTCCATTGTACTGAGGTATATACCTATCTCTACCTGACATGGATTAGTTCCACTGGCTACGACTTCTCACGAGAACTCCAGGAATTACGTTATGGAGCCAGTCACTAGTGAGCATATGATTGCATTTCACTGGTCACGGTTTATCATGTGCCGCGTGAGGGATAGTAGATGTGCACTGCTGAAGAGTCCCATACTAGGACGAAGTGGTCATCCAGTGCTTTCAATTTTTCAATGATAATCTAGCTTCAATTGACTCATGATCTCAACTATATAATATTTAATTTGTTCATTTCATCTTTTTCTCCTCTTATTTCTACTTTTATATAGCCTATCAAAAAACAATATATTCAAAAGACCATTTCAACAAATAAGGAATCCGAATGCTTCAATGAAAATGAATATAACAACACTATTAAAAGTTCTAATCAAACCCTTATAAATGATCAATTTTATTGTACTGAAATAAAATGTAAACATGAATTCAATCATTCATTATGCTGTAATTGTCCTAATTCATTGCCAATATTATCTCATGACAATGATGTAATCACTTCATCAATAACCCCATCAACATCATTAACATTTATGAATTCATCTAAACGTAGTTTCAATATAAGTTGTTTATTAGAATAAACTCAAAAAACCGAAAAAAAAAACCAGTTGATGAATATTTCCCCCTCCCCCCTTTTTTAAAAATTAAAATGTAAAATAATCAAATTGCATTTTATCTTGTATTTTAATATACTATTCAATTGATAACGTATAATAGAAAGTCTAGAATAACAGTAGTATGATTCTATATTGTATATAATGTATATAGAATGATAAACATAAATAGATATATATGTGAATCATTAATTTCATAATCATATCAATGAACCAAATGAAGACCATTTTTGTCGGAGGGGGGTTCTTCGATCATTATGTTGCTAGGCCCTTTTAGTCGATACAAAGCTTATATATACATATATATATGTACTGAAGATCTATTGAATGTATATAAAAAAACACCTTCTCCGAAAGCATTATACATGTTATAAATAGTTTTAAAGAGATTGACAACAGTAACAAAGAAAAAACACACACCCTAATTTTATTAACTTACATTACCATGATGTTTTTATTCTTTTCAATTTGTTTTTAGTTGTTTTCATTATTACGATCATCTATGCTTTCCCCCTCTCTCTCTCTCCCACCCACTCACACCCATACATACATACACATATACAAACAATCATATATGTATACACTTATGTAATATGACATTTTACAAGAATGGCTGTTAAGTAAAGAAGGGAAAAGTGATCCCCCCCAAAAAAACTATTTTATTTTACATAAAGTTTACATTCATTTATTGTTTCTTTCAAAATTTTCCTCTAGTCTACAGATATCTAAATTATAAATGTAAAGCTTTGAGTATATACATTGTAACTTACCATTTGTTTCCTACGTTTTGTTATATATTTTAACACATATATTGCATAATACTTATGTTTAAATATTGTAATATTAATAATAATATGAATATGAATATTAGTTTAGTGATTACATCATAAACCCCATGATTCCATCTGCAAATTGTATCCATGAGGCAAATGATGATGATGACTAAAACAAACGAATAAAATCAATGTCAGTTAAAAAGACAATAAAAGTGAATGATATTCATTCAATCTTTTGTTTGTTTATTTTAAAAAAAAATTTTTTTTTCTTGGAATTTTTCCCTTAGTAACTATTATTTTATTTTATTTTTTGTAAATCTTCTCTTATACAACCTTTTTATTAGTTTAAAATAGGTAAATGAAAAGGAAAATAATAATAATAATTGATAAATTAAAACATAAGTCATTATTATTATTATTACTATTACTATTATTACTATTACAATTATTATTATTATTATGTTTTAATTCAATAGTGAACTATTTATTCATTTTTAAGTTATTCATTATTATGAAATAATAAATAAATAAATAATCTGATTATAAATGAGTGTTGTTTTAATTTATTTATTTCGTAAAAACAAAACTGAGATAAGAAACGGAATAGTCTAATCATTAATTGATCACTAGGTGGTGATTAATGTTATATGTGTTAGGTCTTTCTTAGTATAGATCGATTCCTATCGATCAACTTCCATATGGAACTAAAAACAATGGTCAACTAACTTCAAAGTGAGAATCTTCAATACGAACGTCAAGACAGTTCTACTGTACGGAGCTGAAACGTGGACAACTACTACAACTAACATCAAAAAGGTACAAGTATTTATAAACAGTTGTTTACGCAAAATACTCAACATTCACTGGCCGGATACTATCAGCAATAGCGTTTTATGGGAGAGGACAAACCATCTTCCATCTGAAGAGGAAATTAGGAAAAGATGTTTGAAGTGAATCGGACATACATTAAGGAAGTCACCAATGTGCATCACGAGTCAATCCCTAACTTGGAATCCGGAAGGGAAGCGGAAAAGAGGAAGGCCGAAGAACACATTACGTCGGGAAATAGAAACAGATATGAAAAAGATGAATAACAACTGGAAAGGATTGCCCAGGACAGAGTTGGATGGAGAATGCTGGTGAGCGGCCTATGCTCCTCCATGAGGGGTAACAGGCGTAAGTAAGTAAGTAAGTAAGATCAAGTTCCAATGTGACTACTAATCTAGATGACTCGACATTTCGTGCAGTATATTCGAATGAGATAGTGATTAGAGGCATTCAACAGGAATATAAAAATTTTGTTGTTTATCACATTGAATTGTCAGAATGACTAAAATTTTTATTAAATAGTTGAATTCATAAGTCGATTAAAGCTAGACAACCATGGAAAACCTAGAAGCACTAAACAACCGTGTCGTCCTAGTATGGGGCTCTTCAAAAAGGTGCATTATTATTATTAGAAAAATAACTTGGATCATATACTTAACCATTGATTTACAATTGATTGATCACTAGATGGTGATTCATGTTATATGTGTCAGGTTCTTCTTAGTGCACATCGAACCCTATAGATCAAGTTGCAAGGTGACTACTAGTCTAGATGACTCGATATTACATGCAGTATATTGGAATGAGATGGTGGTTAAAGGTATTCAACAGGAATATAAAAGTTCTGTTGTGGCGGGACTAAACTTTATGGACGAGCTAATCAGAAGCTTTCGCGGTTTTTCAAGGTTACGGAGCTGAGTTCTGTACCCAATGCTTACGTACGATCGGTTTACAGCGGATTTCATAGAGGACGTGATAATTCAGCGTCTACAAGAGAAGGGATTATTAAGAAGTTCCTATACTTGTGACTGTGGTACCCAAATGACTTTTTTCGCTCGATCACGATTAAGGTTAAGACCCTAACCCTAAACCCCAACTCTAAACAATAACCCTAACCCTAACCTTAACCTTAAACTACACCAACACACCAACAACACTGAAGCTATGTGGTCGAGGCTAAAAGAATTTTTGAGACCTTATCATGGCTCCAGAGGCCGACTACTATGGAGCCATATGGATGAGTTCCTGTACCGTATGCACTATGATTTTAGAACTTCTGAACCTATATCTGACCTTGAGAAGTTTTTGAGCCATGTGAAAGAACAGTATCCGCTTTAATTTTTTAGTTTTGTATAATATATTTTTGCTGTATACTAACTGCCTTCTAATTGGCTAATATTTCTCAAGGTCATTTAAGGTTCGTTCAAAGTCGTCCATAAAGTCAAGTCTCGCCGCTAGACCACCACTGAAAACCTGGAAGTACTGGACAGCCGTTTCATCCTAGTATGAGATTCCTCAAAAGCGCGCATTATTATTATTAGAAAAATAACTTGAATCATATACTTAACGATTAATTTACAATTGATTGATCACTAGGTGATGATTAATGTTATATGTGTTAGGCCTTTCTTAGTATAAACGAATCCTATCGATCAAGTTGTAATGTGGCCAATAGTCTAGATAACTCGACATTATGTGCAGTATATTGTGATGAAACGGTGGTTAATGGTAGTCAACGGGAAACCCTTCACCTAGGTTTTGTGCTATTTTGTCACTCGCCAGTAAGGTGTATCTGACACACATGACATTGATTACCACCCACGGGTCAACCAATTGTAAATACACCTCAGTCCTACAGAAGATCGGTCGCGATCCGGATAGCACAATGGTAATGTCTCTGACTGTGAAGCTGGATGATACAACATCGAATCCATCAGGGAGTATTGGTCCCGTCAAAAATTACAGGTACACGATGCTGATGAGTGCCAAAATAGCACGAAACCTAGGTCTAAGTTTTCCTGTCGACCATCGCTAACCACCATCTAAACTGAACAGTGAATAACTGTTCAAATTGGATAATTGAAACAATCATAAACTATCCAGAATCAGATAACAAATGAAGTACAGATGTATCAAACAGATGGAGGTAATCGACATGAATCCTTAACTTAAATTTCATGCTAGTTAGCTTCATCAATAAGATGTACTTATAATTTCTTGAGAATTGATGCTTCTTGGTGAAATCCAATTCAATTTACATAACTTTACATTCTAAGAAGTTTGTAGTAGGGTATTGCGGTCACAACTGACCTCTTGTAGAACTGAGATACTTGTAATTGATTGATCACTTAGTTATAATCAGTATCCTGATTGTCTGGTTCGTTGGTTGTGTTCAAATTCTATTAATCAAATGAAATATGGTCAGTAGTTTAAGCGACTCGATATTGCATATACTGTGTTGCAATGTAAGTTGGTTGAAGGTAGTTATTAGAAAAATATGAAGTTTTTTATTCATGTAAACTGTTCCTCGTCAACATGGTGTATCGGTAATCTGGACTGAACGGATATTTTCCATGGGATTCGAACTCGTGTCATGTGACTTCACAGCATCGTCTATGTGTTATAAACTCATTTAACTAAAGGTCACATTTTCCGAAATGTATGTCCTATCCATCTCCAGCATATTTTCCTAATTTCCTCCTCATCTGGAAGCTAGTTTGCACTCTGATACAGTAGGCTGTTGCTAATGGTATCCGGCTAACGGATCTAGAGTATCTTCTGTAGACACTTGTCCATAATAACTTGTACATTTTTGATGATGTAGTAGTTGATGTTGTAGTAGTTCTCCAAGGTTCAGCTTTGTACGATAGAAATGTTTCGATGTGACTATCAGGAATCACTGGCCGAGTGGATAACGCGATGGCGTTTGAAGCAAGGGTTCTGGGTTCGAGTCCCAGAGTGAACATCAACTCAGATGCAGGTACATCCAGTTGACGAGTCCCAAATAGGACGAAATGCGCGTCAAACTGGATTCCACTGCTAGCCACTATCCATCTCTGCTTACCAATTCATAGCTTAGCTTAAGATGAAATATAACAAAAACATTTATTATACAGACTTTTTTAAACAACGATGGATATTGGCCAGCAGTGGAATCCAGGATGGGCGCTTCATCCTGTTTGGGAGTTGTAAGCTGGAATGTACCGCATATTAGAGTTGATGTTCAGTTCGGGACTCGAACCCAGTACCGTCCACTTGAAACGCCATCGTGTTATCCATTCAGTTACTGAGTCGTGATAGCCACCAGCATGTCCAATGGGGCGAAGTTTAATTCACTTGGTAATGTTTGCTTGTATCTTCCCGCTAATAATTAGGACTGCAATTGATCAATTTGTTGTTGACATATGTACGTCATGTGCGAACTGCCTAGATATTTCCTTAAGTCACAAGCTTTATAAACGCGTCCTGAACTCCATTGCTAGCCACTATCCATCTTTGTTATTAAGCTTGTGACCATATCGAGGCAACCTGTGCAGTAAAAAAATTTACAACTACACTGATTAGATATACACCTCTGGCTACCTTTTATAGATAATTTCCGAAGCCCCAGTAATGAATTCACACCAAATGACTTGACCACAATGAGAGTATCAAAGAGCACAAGAAGATGAAAATAAATGAAACTGTACAAACAAACAAATTCATTATCGATGAATTAAACTGTATTTTGATCAAGAAACAGCGTCAAACACAAGCACATGTAATCTACGTCCCACATACAAGTAAACAAAACTTCAAATGAAAATATTGATCTCTTCTATAAACTATATTACAACTCATTATATCCTCTACTCATTAAATTATCATGGTCAACAACACACATGAAAATCACCACCTCATTCATGAACAACATCATCATGACAAACAACTGATGAACTACATTCTACAACTAACAAATTATTCACAAGTCCATCATGTTCAATCACTATCAAATCGATGTTTGTTTCTGAATGCTATCGACTATCATAATAGGAACAAATCGTCATTACAAAACCACCACAACTCATTTCACAGCACAAATAGTTGTCAAATGAAAAATCACTTGATCTTCACATGAATTAATAAACAATATGATCTCTGTCTCAGTAGCATTCTTACACATCACCTAATTGATCGAGATTCATACAAACATTATCAGATATCATCATATTTCTCTCACAAATATTTGGACGAAATGCTACTTTCACATAACTGTGATGATAGTAGTCTCATCAACAAACTTTTCATTATTCTGTCTAATTTCTATGTGTGTGTATGTGTCTTTCTCTTGGTTTCATCAACTGCCCGACACACGGTTATCAAAAGTGAAACAACACGGTCAGTAGGTTATATACAAACAGACTTTTGTCACTAACACAGAGTGTTGAATTTTCATGCTAATTATTGTGAAGCCAAATGACAACATTAATGACGATGACTATTTTCATAGTTGAAAGCGTGAGTCATTGAAGCTAGACCACCATGGATTTACTCACGCTTTCAACTATGAAAATACTAAATATCCACAAAACCCCTTCTGATGATGACTATCATATTTTGACTTACTGAAAGATAATGTGGCAACGAAATCCGATACAAGGTCTCCTCGTGGAGCTGCTGGTTAGCAGGAGGAATTTTGCTAGCTTATTTAAGAGGTTGGTGGTGATCGGACTTATCTCCCACTCGACTGTATACTGGTTCACTTAGGTTCCTAAACGTTGAGGTTCTCAGATCTTGCGGCTTGCTCGATACCTATACTTATGTATATGAATGTATTAGTCTTGGCATTTGTAATTGTGTACGTAGGTATATCCAAAAGGTACGCATTGGGCTCTCAACAGGAACGTTAGTTGCAACGTCTGGCCTAAGTTCAACAAAGTCAGTGGCCTACTTCAACAGGTTGAAAACAATAAAAATGTATGGCATCAAATACTAGGGAGAGGTGACCATTAGCCCTCTCTGGAAGAGTATTTATGCTTATATGTATGTCGTGAAGTGCAAACGCGAAAGTCCTTATACCAGTTGTATTCATGTAATGAGTAAGAAACAGTTAGTTGTGACAAATACATTTGAAGATAATTTCTAAAGTTTCATCACATCACAATGTACATTACCTACTTAGATATTGTTACTAATAAAGAAGTATCAGACAGTTAAATCGTCCAAGTTTGGAAACCCTTACCATTATCCAGTCTTGATTGTTTTGGAGGGTGGATGGTCGCTAACCCCTTCAAATGTATTTGTCACAACTAACTGTTTCTTACTCATTACATGAATACAACTGGTATAAGGACTTTCGCGTTTGCACTTCACGACATACATATAAACATAAGTACTCTTCCAGAGAGGGCTAAGGGTCACCTTTCCCTAGTATTTGATGCCATGACCAGCAACTCCACGAGGAGACCTTGTATCGGATTTCGTTGCCACATCATCCTTCAGTAAGTCAAATTATTATAGTCATCGTCATTAATGTTGTCATTTGGCTTCACAATAATTAGCATGAAAATTCAACACTCTGTGTTAGTGACAAAAGTCTGTTTGTATATAACCTACTGACCGTGTTGTTTCACTTTTGATAACCGTGTGTCGGGCAGTTGATGAAACCAAGAGAAAGACACATACACACACATAGAAATTAGACAGAATAATGAAAAGTTTGTTGATGAGACTACTATCATCACAGTTATGTGAAAGTAGCATTTCGTCCAAATATTTGTGAGAGAAATATGATGATATCTGATAATGTTTGTATGAATCTCGATCAATTAGGTGATGTGTAAGAATGCTACTGAGACAGAGATCATATTGTTTATTAATTCATGTGAAGATCAAGTGATTTTTCATTTGACAACTATTTGTGCTGTGAAATGAGTTGTGGTGGTTTTGTAATGACGATTTGTTCCTATTATGATAGTCGATAGCATTCAGAAACAAACATCGATTTGATAGTGATTGAACATGATGGACTTGTGAATAATTTGTTAGTTGTAGAATGTAGTTCATCAGTTGTTTGTCATGATGATGTTGTTCATGAATGAGGTGGTGATTTTCATGTGTGTTGTTGACCATGATAATTTAATGAGTAGAGGATATAATGAGTTGTAATATAGTTTATAGAAGAGATCAATATTTTCATTTGAAGTTTTGTTTACTTGTATGTGGGACGTAGATTACATGTGCTTGTGTTTGACGCTGTTTCTTGATCAAAATACAGTTTAATTCATCGATAATGAATTTGTTTGTTTGTACAGTTTCATTTATTTTCATCTTCTTGTGCTCTTTGATACTCTCATTGTGGTCAAGTCATTTGGTGTGAATTCATTACTGGGGCTTCGGAAATTATCTATAAAAGGTAGCCAGAGGTGTATATCTAATCAGTGTAGTTGTAAATTTTTTTACTGCACAGGTTGCCTCGATATGGTCACAAGCTTAATAACAAAGATGGATAGTGGCTAGCAATGGAGTTCAGGACGCGTTTATAAAGCTTGTGACTTAATGCAATATCGAGGCTAACCGCACTTTATTGAAGAGATCAATATTTATATTTGAAGTTTTGATATTTACTTGTATTTGGGATGTAGGCTATGTGTGCCGGTGGTTGACAACGTTCGTTCAAAAAGATTTTATTTTGAATCCCTTACTGTTTTCTTGACGGATTTCGATTCTTATTGTATGTTATTATACTTTTGATAGACTAATATTCATTATATCTTCTTTGTTTGCATAAATTCCTGATCTTTCATACGGCAAACATTTGGCCATATTATTTCTTGATACACTATTAACATTAGACTCTGGTGAACTATTACTAATCCTTCAAGTTGAAGTAGACATAGTCGTCTTACTGTTGTTTAACTCTTGTTTGTATGTTTATGGATTACGTAAAACTCGAATCACGTATTCATTAAGAAATAGATTTTTAATTTTTATTATTTATTAATAACATAGGTTTTATCAGAAGGGATTTTGTGGAGATTTAGTATTTTCATAGTTGTAAGCGTTAGTCAATTGAAGATAGACCACCAAGGAAAACCTGGAAACACTGCTTGACGGCCGTTTCGTCCTATTGTGGAAGTCCTCAGCAGTGCGCTTCAATTGACTCACGCTTGCAACTATGAAAACATAGGTTACCTTGAATTACATTATTTTCTAACTGTCTTTTAACTTTGCACTTCTTACCAATCGTTCTCTCTTAGGATGCTATTAAATATCAAGGTTAACTGGATAGTTGCTCTGTCGCTAACTTACCAGGATTTTAAATCCATGACTCCATTAATAACTGAACATAGGATATTTAGGTCTTGCGGTGAATGCTTATTTCCAGCAAAATTATTCATCTAATCTACAAATCTTCACTATTTCAGAACTCTTAACGATTAAACCATTAAATTGGCGTTTAATGTTATAATTTCAAATTCAATACCTTTATGATATTATATGGTGACCATTGAATATAAATGATAACAATCTTATCACCCCTGACATTTCCAAACTTCATATATATACATCTGGAGCAAGCTTTCATGTTATTGTCAGTTCCTTATAAACTATTAGTAAAATTGGATAGTGCCTAGGAGTGATTAAAATTCATTAAGAAAAAAAAAGAGATTCTTATGAATAAAGTTGTAGAATATAATGACCAGCTGAACTTAGCAGATCAGTGACTAACATATTGGTCTTTCGAGGTGATTGGCATAGATCTCAAGTTTTAAATATAAACTTCAGCATAGTTAATGAGTTCAAAATAAAATGAAGCATGCATCTTGGATTTAACTTTTAGTTATCACCAAACTTAACAATTAGGTTGAGAAGTCACATACTAGGACAAAGCGGCCATCCAGTGCTTCCAAGTTTTTTATGGTAGTCTAGCTTCAATTGACTCATAATCACAACGTTTTTAAATTTTTATAATATCTACAAAAACCCTTTCTGATATTAATCAACATATGCTCACTAGTGACTGACTTCAAGAGGTATTTTCTGGAGTTCGAGTGAGAAGCAGTGACAAGTGGAATTCAAGCAGGTCTGCTGTGAGATAGTAACCCACTGAAGACATTAGTGAATGATTGCTCAATTTTGTGGATTGGTTGAAGTTAGACATTACTATCGTTGGTTGCTGGCAAGTTCAGTGATCTGGAGGTTAAACGTTCGCGTGCGAGACAAATAGGTCCTGGGTTTGGATCTCGAGAGTCGGGTCCGTGAATGTGCAATGCTGAGGAGTCCCACGATAGGAAGAAACGGTCGATTAGTTCTCATTCACTTCACCATTCGCTTCTGATCAATTTCAGTCTTAAACATCAATGGGAAGATTCAAACAAACAATACTAAGTGAATTTAAACTTCACTTTACATGATACCCAATTGTTATTATCATACATAAATATAATAACAATGATTATAGTTACTAGCCTAATGAATGTATCAAAAAGTCTAATATCATATTAATTTCATTTCATGAATACTTATTCACAAATTATTCAGTTATCAAATGAGAAGGTATTACACTTTTAACTTTCAACTCAATAAAACACAATAGAGATGTAAGCAAAGATGGATAGTGGTTAGCAGTGGAATCCATGCTATGTAAATGTAAACAGTAATGATTTTTTTAAAAACATGACTTAAATGATCAATGGTGATATGCAAATTTAAATTAGTTCCTAAAGTTCCCAAAGAAAAAAAAAAGATCATTGTTACCATGGTCATTAAGTTATTATTGTTATTGTAGTGGTTTATTGTTAATTTAATTTTTTTTAAACCTTAAAATGATAATTAGCCTTTACTGTTTTGATACTTTTCTGATGTACATTTGTTTAATTGTTGATATGCTAATGAGAACATGAAAAATTTGTATGGAATATGGAATTATGAACTGTGTATCTGGGTATGTGTCAGAATTTGAAAAATTGAGAACAACTGGACATCTTGAATAATAAAAAAAATGTTTTTCATCGTTTAAATCACAGATCGATCTTTATTAAATAGTGAGTGAAATCTAGGAATCAGGGAAGATTAGTCACATCTTAGTACGAGATTTTTCGCCAGTGTACATTTACAACGTCATCACAGGGAATCGAATCAAGGACGTTTAGTTTCGTGAGCAAGTAATTAACCTCTACATCATTGAGCCAGCTACAATGGTTCAGATATTTAACTTTAATCATTTCGTGATACTGTGTCACCGTCTTTCATTGAGTGTGATAAATAATTGCCTCCAATCCGACATGTTTGAACTCGACCAGTTACAGCTTCTTATTAGAACTCCAGGCATTGTATCTAGAAGTTAGTCGTTAGTGTATATATGATTATTACTAGTTTAGGGGTTTTGTGAAGATTCTTTAATTTCCATAGTTTATGTCATGAACTAATTTTAGCTAGACAATTATTGCTATTACAATTATTACTATATTAGTAAATTTTGGCTTTTTTAATATTTAACAAGATGATCGTGACTGTGTCAACCTGTGCCATCTCAGTGGCATATTATAGTTGTGTGTAAAGTTCACCCTTTGATAGGAGATACTTTGTATGTTGGAGGAAAACATAGAACAGTATATATGAGTGTGTACATATATGTGGATGAAAGAGGCTGAAGAATAAGTAGAAAAAGTGACTAGAAGAATTAATGAACACAAAAGATGTACTTCCATTCATTTATAGCATAATTTGATTTGTCCGCCCAGTAAAAGCACAAACCCATGTGTGAAGGAAACTGATGTGACCCCACTTCAGTCCATGCAATTGAAATAAAAAAAGTCAGATCTATTTTCTCTAAATAGTGAAAGGGGATACAGTGGACAATAATTTATATACTGTGGTCTTTATTTAATGTAAAGTTCTTTTGTTTGAAACATAAAAGCTTTGGTTAAAGGTGGATTTTATTTTGGAGGTTTAGTTAAATTTGTAAGTTGGATTCGTTAAAGATTAATCTCAATAGACTGCCGTTGAAAACAAGGAATCACTGAATAACTGTTTTCACTTTATGTGAGGCATCTCAGCAATTCATACCTCGAACCCGATGAGATATTGAACGCAGAACCTTAAAATTTCACAAGGACTGCTTTATTACTGGAAACACTTGATCAGCATACAATGGTGAAAGTCCAGCTTCAGCCAATCTGTTGTATAGTAAGATGTTCATCTTCATTCCAGACATGCTCGAACTCCACCATTCACAACTAATTTGGATTTCAGAAACTCACCTTGAAATAAGTGATCAAGATAGTGTACTGTCTAGTGCTCCCTGGTTTCACTGTTACCTCAACTGAGCTAAACCTATGACTGATACAACTTACCCATAAAAATGTCTTATTATTCCCGTTTCTTCTGTCTTCTTCTTAGTTTAGGGGTGTCCAGCATTGAAGAAGATTGGTAAAGCAAGGGCTTAATCCCTATAGTCCAAGAATATATGGAACCAAAAACAACTGTCAACTAATGTCAAAGTCCGAATCTTCAATACAAACGTCAAGACAGTTCTATCGTACAAAACCAAATCTTCGAGAAATACTACAACCATCATCGAAAATGTACAAGTATTTATAAACAAGTGTCTACAAAAGATACTCCAGATCCGTTAGCAACAGCATCAGCAACAGCCTACTGTATCAGAGGACGAACCAACTTCCAGATGACAAGGAAACTAAAAAAATATGCTGGAGTTGGATAGGACATACATTTCGGAAATCATCAAACTACATCACGAGGCAAGCGCTTACTTGAAATCCTGAAGATAAACAAAGAGGAGGAAGACCAAATAACACAATTCGTTGGGAACAGGAAATAGACATGAAGAGAATGAATTGCAACTGGAAATAAGTGTAAAGGATTGTTCAGGAGAGAGTTGGATAGAGAATGCAGGTGAGTGGCTTATGCTCCTACATAATGTGTAATAGTAAATAAGTAAGCACTGAATCAATATTCTATACAACTATCTAGCCAATATCACTAATCCACTTCTTGTTAGAAGAATCTTTCATTTGTTCTAATTTCGTATGCGATCAAATTACTATAATGATGTCATTAACTACCCTAAATAGTTAAACACTACTAAATTGCATTCATAATCTAATTATTTCACATTATATAATATAACTCTACCTGATCACTTCATTAACTGGAAAAGATTACCCAAGACAGGGTTGGATTCAGAATGTTGGTGGGCGACCTATGCAGCTCCACGAGGGGTAACAGACATAAGTGAGTAAGTAAGTGATCACTTCATTAGTTATCTTTATTAATTCTTAATTACTATTCAACTAAATAATAATAATATATAGTTAATTGAAAACATCTTTATTTTTCAATATCCAAATATTCTTTATCATGTTAATAGTTGAAATCATGTGTCAATCGAAGATTGACCACCATGAAAAACTTGGAAGTATTGGACAGCCGTTTCATCCAATTGTGGGACTCGTTAGCAGTATGCATCCATGATCCCAGATTGCGAGATTCGAACCCAAAACTTATCAGTATCACGCGTGAGCGCTTAAACTTTAGACTTTATTATTGTAAAATTTTTTACTTTCAATTACATAGACCCCTCCCCCCAAAAAATGTACAAGATTGTCACTGGGTATATTAATGTTGCGTAGAAATTCTTTAAACACATACAAGCCTTATAACATTGAAATTCGGTACACTATTTCATTTAATAGTTGAAATCATGAGTTAATTAAAGCTATATCACCATGGAAAACCTGGAACTACTGGACCGCCGTTTCGTCCTATTTTGGAACTCTTCAGCAGTCCACATCCATTTTGTTCATAGAAAACTTGATTCAAAAGTTTAATGTTTCTAATAAAAATATTTAATATAAACATATATGTATAAGAATAAAATAATTTGTCTTCATATTAGATATAAATTTTATCATAAATATCATATCAAACTAATCATTCATAATTGGACAAAAATCTAACGGAAGTTAATCGCTCCCCCCCCTTTCCCCCCCTCCAAAAAATTATATCTCTTATAATGATTCATATTGACTTATGTATTTTTCTAAAAAAAATTTTTGTTGTTGTTGTTGTTGTTGTTTTGTTTTCTTTTACCCAATTGGAAATATATTATTATAACCCATATGAACTATATCCCCCCAATCATTCATTCAAATATATATAGAGAGATGTATACCCATGTTACCCTCTATATATGGATGATAGTAATGTGAATGATAGAGTGATATATAATTTTTCAACATTGATTTGACAAGTTTTTAATCAAAATTTGATTTGATTAACGCCAACTATTACACATATACATATATATACAACCATATTCTGTAAATCTTGGAAACCGCCATAATTATGATGATTATCAGTGTGATGGTTACAGTTACTGTTATTATTATTATTATTGTTACTTACCATTATTTAGTGTAATTAGTAACATTTTTAATGGGTATCATATCATATTAATATATCTGAGTGTTAGTTTACTCTTGTAATCCCTATAATGGCTAGTAGTATATCATGACTATAATGATCTATATATATATATTTATAATTATCTATACGAACTTTCAATGAAAAATGAGAAGCATTGTTGACTTTTTATTTGTGAGGGGGGGGGGAGGAGTATATGACAAAGACCGGATATGATTTTTAACATTTATAATTATGATATACCATTATTATTATTATTGATATATATATGTATCTGTTTTGTGTTATTCTATGTGGGTATATGTGTGTGTGTGTGTACATTTATGTATGTATTAAATTATAAGTATCTAAGATAAATAGTCAATGTTCATTTCATCCCAGATGAAAGAGTAAGGAAATGTATGTTATTGTACATGTGGTTAATGTGATGATGATAATAATAAAGAAAACAAGAATATTATGAAATGAAATGAAATGAACTCTTATATAGTTGAATAGATAATGCGATGATGTTTGTAGTGAAAGATATTGAGTTCGAGTCCTAGAGTGTACATCAACTCTGAGATGAAGGTACATTCCAGCTGATGAGTTCTATCTAGGACGAAATGTGAGTTAAACTGAAATATATGTATTAAATTATAAGTATCTAAGATAAATAGTCAATGTTCATTTCATCCCAGATGAAAGAGTAAGGAAATGTATGTTATTGTACATGTGGTTAATGTGATGATGATAATAATAAAGAAAACAAGAATATTATGAAATGAAATGAAATGAACTCTTATATAGTTGAATAGATAATGCGATGATGTTTGTAGTGAAAGATATTGAGTTCGAGTTCTAGAGTGAACATCAACTCTGAGATGAAAGTACATTCCAGCTGATGAGTTCTATCTAGGACGAAATGTGCGTTAAACTGAATTCCATTACTAGCCACTATCCATTTTTACTTATAATTATCTAAACTTTTAGTTATTTAATCATTTCTATACATTGATAATGTCAATTAGTAGTATAGATATAAAGAAAAACTGATTTTGTATAGAAATATATTTTTATTTCTACAAAATATTTGATTTGATAAGGAAGAGATAATGAGAATAGAAAGGAAATTAATGTCAAAATTTTAATAAATTCCCTCCCCTTCCCCCCCTTAATAAAACACAAAAAAACACAACAACACATGACTGAATAAAGAATTGAAATTAGTGTTTTCAATAAATAAATTACATTATCTGATTACGTAATATACATGTTTCATTTATAATCAGATATTGTGAAAATGTAACTTTATTATTGATGATGTAATGATATTGATTGTTTTTGGGGGTAGTTAATAATGTGTAAAGATGGAATTATGAATATTAAAGTTTCACTATGAGTTTAGTACCTTAAAAAATTGGATTTTATGTAGGATTTGTGGTCTATTGGTTAAAAGGTTAAGTGCGAGACTGATAGGTCTTGGGTTCGAATCTCGCGAGATGGGATCGTGGATGTGCACTGCTGAAGAGTCCCATACTAGGACTAAACGGTCATCCAGTGTTTCCAGGTTTTCCATGGTGGTCTAGTTTCAATTGACTCATGATTTCAACTATTTAAGATTCGTCATATAAATTAAATTAATTTATCCATAACATAATTTCATAATAATAATTAATTCAGGTTTATTCAACCTGTATAAAAGAACTCAGAAAAGTTTAATTGATTTCAGTACATTATTGAATAAACTACTTTTTAATCATAATCGTTCATTGTTTGAATTGTTTACGTATATTTTATAGTTGATTTTATGACTCAATTGAAGCTAGACCATCATGCCAAACCTGGAAGCACTGGGCGGCCGTTTCGTATTAATGTTAGACTTCTCAGCAGTGCGCATCCATGATCCCGCCTCGTGAGATTCAAACACAAGACCTACCACTCTCGTGAGCGAACGCTCAATTTATAGACCACTAAAATTGCCGACATCCAATGGTGTTAATGTCTAACTTCAACTAATCAATGAAATTGAGCGACACATTCACCAATGTCTTCAGTGAGTTACTATCTCACAACAGACCCGATTGAACTCCACATGTCACTGCTTCTCACTAAAACTCCAGAAAATACCTCTTGAAACCAATCACTAGTGAGCAAAATGTTTGCAAATTATAAAAAACATACATTAAATACTTCATTTGTACATTTTCCTTATTTTTTCTTCACATAATTCATGATTCTTTCAATTCTGTTTTCATTTCAGTTTTTTTCAGTTCAATCTTTTCAATCCTCTTCGACAAATAATCCACTTCTGATTGGCATTACATGCTACTTATATATGCCATCATAAGTGAAATACACTACATTACTGTCATAATACAATGAAAACCATTAGATCAAGTTTTTCTATTTCGATTAATCCAAGAATTTCCCTGAATAATTTCTCTAATGGAATTTAGTTTTTACAGCAGATGTTTTATTTCTAATTCTTTTACAACAGTTGCTCAATTTCGTGGATTGGTTTATGTTAGACATTAACACCGTTGGATGCCAGTTAAGTGGTCTAGAGATTAAGCACTCGCGTGCGAGACTGATAGGTCCTGGGTTCGAACCTCACGAGGCGGGATCGCGGATGCACACTGCCACTGAGGAATCCCACAATGGGACAAAACGGCCGTCCAGTGCTTCCAGGTTTTCCATGGTGGTCTAGCTTCAATTGACTCATGATTTCAACTATATAAAAATTCTTTACAAATTAGTTTATTAAAAAAGAAAACCTGGTTTCATAAGAATTCAGGATTTATTAGTCTACTCTCAAATTTAGATAAAAATGAAAATTTTAGTTTACCAGTGCTGAAATTTTATCTCTATCATTATATTTTGATAAATAAGGGTAATTATGAGAGCAGAACTGATAAATAATCTAAATATCACGTCTAATCTATAAGATATAACGATTAAGATTCATTGTTCATTATTTATTACAGAAATTCATGATACTATGATGTATGCTAATGATGTTGACAGACATAAGTAGTATGTATCATCAATAGAAAGTAGGATGTTTGGTGGTAGAACTTTGAGACAATCAAAGAGAAAAGAACGAGAATAAAATGTGATTAATATGGAAACGAAGGAATAACAAAGTTTAAGACGACTGATGAATATTTTGCAAATGAAGTATTTACTATATGGTTCTCAGATTTTACCAAAATTTTCTGTAATGTTTTATTATAATACATTTTGTTGTGCTTACTGATGTAGTCGTTCACAACAATACTAATGATATGAGTATAAAAAATGAAAAATGAAACTCATATACAGTTTGAATCAAATAATTAAACATCATGCCCCCAAATGCCTAGGTATGGCTGAGAGTAGGGAAAGTACGCTCTCCTTCTCGAAATGCTTACACGTGGCCACGTGTATATAGCCTCTGCCAGAGAAGTTCTACTCACTGCCTTCTCACAGTGACATTACTGTTGTTTACGAAATTGAGAGGGCGAAAAGCGAATGTCCGGCGCTTTAACCGGGTTAGTGGACACAGAAAGTCTACCTAAGTGAGTTGGAAAACCTTGATTCCAGACCAACATGCACATGGGCTGGTTCCAGTATCCTGAGGGAACAAATGGAGAATGAATAAATCGTAGGTCACTGACTACCATGGTACTGCATCTCCTTACGATGCTCAAATGCCTTGTGTATCAGATCTTTAGGCCAAAGGCTTCGGGTGTGGCCCCCTAAGAAAACCATCTGCTTCGGTTTGGGTACCTCGGAAGTATCACAGCCTTCACACAAATCAAATGAGATTTGTGTGGTGCATATATATATATATATATATATATATATATATATATATCTGGTACCCCCTTGTACCAATATTTATGTGTTTAAATAAATAACTAAATAATAAACATCATTAAACTTCATTCAATGTAATACTAACTCTTGTTTGTTTGTTTATATGAATTTATTATCAAAAATTGATATTAAAACAAAACAAAAATCTCTTAAATATTGAAAATTAATTTAATTCAATATTCCAATATTTATTAGTTTTCAATTTATTTGTTAAAATTAATTATTAACCATGATCATCATCATCCTCATCATCAACATCCTGGTCAATAGCAGCAACAGCAGAAACACTGTGGTTATTGTTATATATACACATATATAAATGTACAATATTTAATCAGCTGTTAATTTATTTAACATCTGCACATCTGAAATCTATACCTGTAATGGTCATTTTCTACTATATTGAAATGAATAGTAAACAAGACCATGAGAGACACACAGAGAGAGAAAGAGAGAGAGAGAGAGAGAGAGAGGGAAACGAACAAACGAACAACAGAAAATGGTTATAAATATGTTTACAAGTTTATAAAAAAAAATTTTTCCTAGGAGCCAAAACCAAAAATTAAAAAAATTCAAATAAAAACTAATCAACAAACAAAACAACTCACAGTAGCAAATTCAATTACAAAAAAGAACAGATAACTAACTTTATTTAAACAAAAATAGTTGGTTAATAAGAATCATTATGAAAAATAGAAAAAAAAATTAAAATCTATGCCAAAACCTTTGAAGATATTTACAAGTTGAAAAATAAGCATCAAAATAATAACAGTAATATTAATAGTAATAATAATAGTAATAATAATAGTAATAATAATGGTAATAATAATAGTAATAATAATGGTAATAATAATAGTAGTAATAATAGTAGTAATAGTGATACTAGTATTAGTGATAATAATAATGGTGATAATAATAGTAGTAATAATAATGGTAATAATAATAATGAATCGCCATTAAAATGTTCAATTCATTCGTTTAACCCTCTTTTTTTACTTTTTACTCATATTTAAATTTATTTTCATTGAATATTGAATTGAAATTGATTCATTAAAACAACAACAATATGGATGATGATGATAATGATGATGGAAACAATAATGTGCCTCATTTTTAATTTATTTAAAGAAAGAGAGAGAGAGAGAGAGGGGGGGAGAAGAAAAAGAAACACAATAAGTTTTATAATTGACATTTAATGGTTAATTAAAACATTGAATAAATGAGAGAAATATGATATTTTAAAAAAAGTGATGGTTAGGAGAATAATTTCTTTAAAAAAGAAAAACTTTTTTATGTCATCAATGGTTAAGATGTTAATTGTAAGTAGTTAATAGGAAACTCTGGACTTAGGTTTTATTCTATTTTAGCATTCATCAGCAAGGTGTACCTGTAATTTTTGAGGGAACCAATACTCCCTGATGGATTCGATCCCGTGTCATCCAGCTTCACACTCATTGACTTTACCACTGAGCTATCTGATTCACGACTGACCTCCTGTAGGACTGAGATGTATTTACAATTGATTGATCACTATGTGGTGATCAATATCATGTGTGTCAGATACACTTTGCTAACGAGTGGCAACATAGCACGAAACCTAGGTGAATGGTTTCCTGTTCACTACCTTTGACCACCATCTCATTCGAATATAGTGCACGTAATGTCGAGTTACCTGGACTATTGGCCACATTGTAACTTAATCGATAGGATTCGATGTGCACTAAGAAAGACCTGACATGCATGAGATTGATCACCACACAGTGATCAATCAATTGGAAATCAATGGTAAAGTGTACGATCCAAGTTTTTTTTCTGATAATAATAATGCTCACTTTTGAAGAGTTGCATAGTAGGACGAAACGGCTGTCCAGTACTTCCAGGTTTTCCGTGGTGGTCTAGCTTTAATTGACTTATGAATTCAACTATTAAATGAAAATTTTAGTCATAAATTTATTGTACATCTAAAGTTCTGACAATTTAATGTGATATACAACAGAAATTTTATATTCAGATTGTTAAGACACATATAAGGTGGAGAAATGTAGGTTACGATATAATATACTCTCCTAAAATCCGTTTACTCCTCGTAAAACATGATTCCACTTAACGTCATCAATAAGTGACCATTTGACAAATATAATATGGAGTATAACCGACCATGCTTAGGGATATATATGTATTGTCATATACCTTTGAGTTCACTGGTAGGTCCACGGTTCGAATCTCGCGAGGTGGGATGCGCACCGCTGAGGAGTCCGACAGTAGGACGAAACGGCCGTCTAGTGTTTTCAGGTTTTCCATGATGGTCTAGCTTCAATTGACTCACTCTTTCAACTATGGAAATACTAAATCTCCACAAACCCCCCTCTGATTATTTAGCTATGTAGGGGAACAGGATATGAAAACGGTTGTTTCTTTCTAAAAAATTATCTACAGTGTCTCCTATTTATCAAAAAATGCAAAAATAAAAAAAGAAACTGAATTTGTGGGGAACTTCTCTATGGTTTAACTGATGTATATAAACAAGATTTACGTTGTATTTTGATCATATCTAGTTTGTTTACAATGTTGTTTATTTTTACACCCTCATATATATACATATATGACAACCTGCTTGAATATCTGAGCTATAATATAAACATACTGATAATTCTGTATTATACGAAAGGGATAATACTGAAGAAAGTGACCATTACTATTGTTAGTATCATTATTATCCTTGTTATTATACTTAGATGTGAATCTATAGATTACAATATACTCAACTAATACTAATATCAACGAATGAAGTGTAAAGCAACATCTAAGATAAGTAATACTGCAAATTACAAGTGTTAAATTCATTTACAACATCTTATAGTAATGATAAACATTATCACATAATGATTAGTAGTTAACTTCAAGGGTAGATACTTGGAGATGTGGAGAGAAGCCATGACTAACGAAGTTCGATAATATTAGGTGTGTGACAAATGTCGTGAATTGACTAAATTTAAAAAAAATGAATAATTGAATGACTACTCAGCTATCTTCAAATTATGCTCTTACTGTAAAGTCTTAAGTTCTTGGGTTCGATGTGTGTTAGAGTCATGGATACATAGTTCTGAGGAGTTCAATATTAGTTTGAATCGGCTAACTAATGTTTCCTGAATTTTAGTAGTTGATAAACTGAGATTTAGCACTTTCAACTTACTTTTGCTGTTGTTTAAAGGTAACAAACTTATATCAACTGAACAATTATAAATTCAGAAGCATTGAATAGTCAATTCTTATTAGTGTGCAGTCCCATAGTAGTACAAACTGACGGTTTAAATTATAGGGTTAAGTGTAGAACTTGAAGGTTTCAGATCATTCAAATCCCAAGTATGAATCCAATCGTTTAAATACCAGTTACTTCGATAGTGTAAATCAATAATTA
Source organism: Schistosoma rodhaini (assembly GCA_944470415.2). Taxonomy (NCBI): domain Eukaryota; kingdom Metazoa; phylum Platyhelminthes; class Trematoda; order Strigeidida; family Schistosomatidae; genus Schistosoma; species Schistosoma rodhaini. The sequence goes on from OX104036.1 coordinate 81,958,392, forward strand.
TTCACTGTTGCTCACTTAAGACTTGATTGAGTTCATAAGTCATACTTCCCTACTAGAATATTCCCAAACTGGTTCCTGGATGCTGATTTTGAATCAATTAAACATGGAAATGAAGATAACAATTTACAGACGAATGTGATTACTGTCTTTTAGAATTGTAATGTATTCAATTCTGAAATTCACGAATGTGCAAACATTCATCAGTCCTTGAAATGAATAACTTCTGGTCTGAACCATGTTGGTAGATGCAGACTACTTGGTCGGGGTCCGCGTGATTATCCTAACCAATAATTAGAAACTCTGGGTGATATGGCTAAGAATCAATCAAAATGGAGTACATCTATACATTCTTTGTCTTCCCTTAAACCGTGAAATTAAAATGACTTTATACCTTTCTTTCTACGAGCTAATTCATTCTCCATGTACGCAATCTTACTACCATTGAAGTAACTAGTTCTATGAATTTGGTCTTCATCTTGTTTCACTAATGAAGTGTGGCAACTTGGACCAATGCATATATGTGCCTAGCCCTACTTTGTAGCTGACTGACTGACATCTTTGACAATTTAATTCATCATACACACACACACTATTATCACTGTGTATATTGAAATGACTAATATTTAATGTGTATTGTGTTTTTGTTTTCTAACTCAAGTTTAATTCTGTATCCGTTTGTTTAAATCTAAAACTGTGCGATTTAAATGGAATAATAACAGTTTGTTCTTAATGTGAATTTCATTAACGAGTATTGTCCATATTGAATTAGTCCATACTAGTTTATACTTGTTATTACTAATAGTATAATACAATACAAATCAAGAAAACTAGTTTGTTTTAATAGAAGTTTATTGAAAGGTTATTAAAAAGTATCTTTATAAGTGACATATTATTACACTATATTATGAATCCGTGGATGTGTACGGCTGAGGAGTCCAACAATAGGACGAAACTGACGTACAGTGATTCCAGGTTTTTCATGGTAGTCTAGATTCAATTGACTCATGCTTTCAACTATGAAAATATTAAATCTTCACAAAACCCCCTTCTGAGAATAATTCTAGCCGAGTTTATACAGTATTTGGTTACTTATTATCATCTTTACTCAGTTACAAACCTTTACAAATAACTTCATACTTAGTGGACAAGTTAGTAACTATCTAGACTCAATAGCTAAATGGTTAACCCATCGAGTGTTTGAAGTGAAAGATACAGGGTTTTACTGGCAATGTGAACATTAACACTAATATTTGACTGGTACATCTAGATAACAATTCCGAAATAACATGGAATATAGATCATTGTTTCCACTTCTAACTGCATACTGAATATAATGGAAGTCATTGATAGTATATTTGTGTTTTAGACTAATGGAAGAAAAAAACATTGATAAAACGTAATTCAGACGTATAATATTCATAGTAGGCAACTGTGAATCTGATGTACATATTGTTCATACATTCGATGACTGATATTCAAATGATATAGACTCCTTAGTTGACTTATAGATCACTACTACTACTACTACTACTACTACTACTACTACTGCTACTACTACTACTACTACTACTACTACTACAGTTCGATGCAGTTATTTCTATTAATTCAGGGACGTCGGTCAAGATATTTTCTTGTAAACGCTTTTGTTTATGAACTGAGGTCAGTTGGATAACCATTTGGAATCTAATAACACTAGACGGATATTTTACCACTTTCCAAGATTTGTTAGTAACGTCGATTAATTATCACACACTAGTTTGGTCCTAGTAGCACTTAAGTCTTGTAGTAAAATACGATATTATTGAGACAATAAGTCAATTTCTAATGATCCATAATTTAAGCTTGAGTCAATGTGTGATAAGATATTTCAGCAGAGGACTACCATCGTACTATCAGCTAAAGTTAACATCATAGATTGTGAAAACTTACCCAAATTAAGCAACCAGTCAGTGTTATTAATGTCAAAATGGGTTTCATGAAGTAATGATTTGAACTAAGCAATTTTGTGTAATATGAATATGACTTTCCTGTATTATGAATCAATACTAGAGATCCAACATGGGATTAATTGTAGGAAAACAATACACCGTAATGAGAATTCTTGGAAATATCACTGTGATTTTTTTGGATTTGGGTTCGAATCAAGATTAAAGATACTCCTATCGGACAAGTATCAACTAGCACAAACAGTAGATTCATTGGTTCCTATTGATTTATTCAAAATACTTCATGTTTATAACTAAACGTAAAACACATTAGTCTTTTTAAGGATAAAATCACAAATTTACAATCAGGTCTTGTTCATAAACTAATTGAAGTAAATTGATCAAGAAAAATGAATTTTACATCACAAGGCAAGCGCTAACTTGTAAAATACTGAAAGGAAATAGAAAAGAGAAAGACCAAAGAACATACTACGTCAGGAACTACAAACAGACATGAAAAGGATAAATAACAACGAGAAACAACTGGAAAGGAATGATCAGGATAAATTTCAATGGCGAATCCTGGTGGGTAACTTATTCTTCTCTACAACGGGTAATAGGCAAAAGTAAGTAATTAACAGAAGAGGTTTTTGTGGAGATTTAGTATTTTCATAGTTGAGGTCGTGGATGTGCACTGCTGAGGAGTCCCATAATACGACTAAACGATCGTCCACTGCTTCCATATTTTCCCTGGTGGTCTAGCTTTAATTGACTCACGCTTTCAACTATGAAAAGTAAGATTAAATTTTCTGATATTTTAAATTTTAAAGTGATATAATTTGAGAAGAGTATGAAGCACACTGAATATGTCTTGGAATATAACCCGTGAATAGTGTATTTTACTGATAGTCGTTAGGTAGTTTTATTGACATTAAAAATTGTGTAAAAAATTATTGCCCATTATATTAAACCGAATTTGATTCAATCATTTTCTCTTACTTACTTACTTACTTACTTACGCCTGTTACCCCTCGTGGAGGAGTATACGCCACCCACCAGAATTATCTATCCAACCCGCCTGTAGCTCTTCTAGAGTTACTGCCGGTTCCAAGCCCGAGTAAAGGAAGGGGGTTGGGCATGGGGTTCGAAAACTGACTCGCTAGAAAAACGCTAATTATTTTCTATAGAACAAGCAAAATCACTTTATTTAAGTATCTGAATGATTTGTTTAGATGAGTTGATCATTATAATCATTAGTATAGTATGAAAGTAATGTTCATTATCATGGAACATCAGAAATCTTTTTCATCTTAATCTGTAACTCTCCTCGTTTGTAAGCAAAGATGGATAGTGGCTAGCAGTGGAATCCAGTTTGATGCGCGTTTCGTCCTATTTGGGACTAATCAGATGGATGTACCTACATCTCAAAGTTGATATTCATTCTGGCACTCGAAACCAGTAGCTTTCGCTTCAAACGCCATCGCGTTATCCACTAACCTACTGAGTCCCGATAGCCACTTGCTTGTGCAATGAGGTGAAGTTTAAATTCACTTAGTATTGTTTGTTTGGATCTTCTCAAGTACATCCATCTGACGAGTCCCAAATAGGACGAAACGCGTGCCAAACTGGATTCCACTGCTAGCCATTATCCATTTTTGCTTGCAATGCTTGTGAATTAAGGCTATATCGAGGCAATACTCACATTATGTACATATGTCAATAAGTGACTGACCAGTTGCGGTCCTAAATATCAATGGGAAGATTCAACCAAGTAATACTAAGTGGATTTCCCCCTTTGTTTCAGATTTTCCTACCTATAAATTCACACAGAACTGATACTAGGAACTTCAAGTACTATGATATTATTCTATTCGATACAGATTTCTTACCCCAATCAATTTTTTTCGTTAAACTGAAACGATCATTTCTTGTTTTTCTTACTTATTTACTTACGCCTGTTACTCCCAATGGAGAATAGGCCACCAACTAGCATTCTCTAACCCACTCTGTCCTGGGCCTTCTTTTCTAGTTCTATCCAATTTTTGTTCATTCTTCACATGTCCGTCTCCATTTCTCGGCATAATGTGTTCTTTGATCTACCTCTTTTCCTTTGACCTTCAGGATTCCGTGTGAGGGTTTGTCTTGTGACGCAGTTGAGTAACTTCCTCAATGTGTGTCCTATCCACTTCCCGCGCTTCTTCCTGATTTCTTCCTCCACTGGATGGAATCTGGTTTGTTCTCTCCCACAGTAGAATGTTGCTGATAGTGTCTGACCAACGGATCCGAAGTATCTTGCGTAGACAACTGTTAACAACCGCCTGTATCTTCTGGATGGTGGCTTTCATAGTTTTCCACGTCTCTGCCCCATACAGTAGAACTATCTTGACATTTGTATTGAAAATTCTGATCCTAGTATTTATTGTTATCCAGCATTAGTTGTTTTTTTTGCTTCATTCTGAACTTAGGTAACATTCAAATAGGTCTTAGTAACTTCAACTCATAAATTAATTCTAGACAATATTCAATTCAATTATCGAGTACAATTTTTATGAATTCAAAACAATAAAACAGTTTACATTTAAATAAACCTACATTTTCAGTCATTTTGGTAAATTATTATTATTATTATTATTATTAGTAGTAGTAGTAGTAGTAGTAGTAGTAATAGTAGTAATAGTAGTAATAGTAGTAGTAGTAATAGTAGTAATAGTAATAGTAGTAGTAATAGTAATAGTAGCGGTAGTAGTAGTGATAGTAGTATCTTTGTAATTTACACTTTCACATGTTATACACATTCAAGTGAGAAAGTTTAATTTCTCAGTTTTAGACATTTAACAAAATGTCGTGAGAAATTAGGTTGGTAATCAGAATGTTTTTTTTGGTTTTTCTAAAATGAAAAAAAAAATAAACAAGCAAATAAACCAACAAACAAACGAGTTTTACAGACTGTGTGACCGGATATGTTGATAAATTAGAGTAAAGGACAATAATGATGAATAAACAAAAATTAATAAGTAGTATATAGTTATACATATATATATATATATTCACCTTGAATGAATAATTGGGTGTGAAAATTGTGTATTATATTTTAATTAGTATACATGTAAACACATTCATTAATGAATATGTGTGTATATGTAACGATTGATTGTAGAGAGAAAGGAGGAACGAAAACGACACCTAGCAACAAGAATAATAGAGAAGGGGTTTGTGTGAAGATTTCAGTATTTTCATAGTTGAAAGAGTGAGTCAATTGAAGCTAAACCACTAAGGAAAATCTGGAAGCACTGAACGGACGTTTTGTCCTATTGTGGGACTTCTCATCAGTGCGCATCCACGATCTCGCCTGAGGAGATTCGAATCCAGGACGTGGTTTGAACTCCACTGGTCACTGCTTCTCACTGGAACCACGTCTGTTGTGAGATAGGAACTCATTGAAGACAGTTAGTGAACGGTTTCTCAACTTCGTGGATTGGTTCAAGTTAAACATTAACATCATCGGATGCCGGAAAGTTCAGTGGTCTATCGGTTAAGTGCTCTGGCGCGAGACTAGTAGGTCCTGGGTTCGAATCTCGCGAGGTGGGATCGTGGATGAGTACTGCTTAGGGGTCCCACAATAGAACGAAACGACCTTAAAGCAGTGATTCCAGGTTTTTTTGGTGGTCTAGCTTCAACTGACTCATGCTTTCAACTATGAAAAAATAATAGAATAATTATTTAAAGATTTTAATTTTAATTAGTTTGGTAGCTATCATTATTCAAGTTATAAGTTACATTGAACGAGATAACAATTGTGAGAAGAAAATAATGTATTCTTTGATTCATTAAATACATGTTCTAGTTTAGTGGAATATTGAACATTGAATATGTAACAAGGTTATGATAATTTTGTAAGTATATGGACTGATACAATTTTACCAATTAAATAATCAGCAGTTCAATTATAAGTTTCTTACCATCTATACTCATTCAGTTGGTACTACTGTGGTGTGGGATACTTATATCCACATAAGTAGTATAAGGTGATGATCAGGCATAGAATGTAAGAACAGGAACGAAGCCCAATGGGTGTGAAAATGCACGAAAAATGAAATCAGAAAAGATGGATTGATATTTTCAGAAGGAACAGTTAAGATTGAGACAATTGATTGTTATTTTGCAAATTAACTGTTCATTGTATGGTTATCAGAATTTAGTGAGATAGTCTGTAATTTGTGCTTAAATACATTCGATTGTCCCCAATCGTGTTCTTCCTCGCTACAGTATTACTGTGGTGTATGCTATTTATATTGACAGATATAACTACTATGTATCACTAATTGGAAGAGGAATGTTTGGCAGCAGAAGGTTGAAAAGAATAGAACAGGAATCTAATCAGAGGTTGATTGTAATAACAGTAGGAATGAAGGATTGATAAAGTTAATAGGAGATAATTGATGAATGATGCGCAAATTATGTATTTAATCTATGATTTTCATTTCTTATGAATACATTCTGTAATGTTGAATTAAACAATAAACTGATCTTTCCCACTTGAGTTCTCGTTCACTACACTATTACGATTCAATGAGATGGTTTATAAATGATTCACTTAACTGTAGAGCACTAAACATTCAATGGATGTTGGACATTGAATAATAATTAATATTCTGTTCGTTATGGAATAGATACTTATTCACTCATTTTATACTAATCACTATTCTTCTACGTTGTTTAAATATTGTACATTTCAACAGTTACCAACAGAGAGTTCTTATAATATAGATTCAATACCAAAATATTTAGAGATTCATCCACACACCTTGCAGTTGACCACTTTGAGGCCGATTTAGCATTATTCGTTGAATCTTAAATAACAATTTCTACCTGACGAGTTACAAATAGGACGAAACACGCGTCAAACTAGATTCTGCTGCTAGCCTCAGTCCATATTTGCTTATAATTTTCGTGAGTTAAGGCTATATCGAGGCAATACTCACAGCATGTACATATGCCAATAAGAGACTGATCACTTGCGGTCCTAAACATCAATGGAAAGATTCAAACAAACAATAACAAGTGAATTTAAACTTCATCCCATTGCACAAGTAAGTGGCTATCAGGACTCAATAGCTGAATCAATAAAGCGATGGCGTTTGAAGTGAAAGGTAATGGGTTCGAGTCCCAGAGTGAACATCGACTCCGAAATGCAGGTACATCCAGCTGACGAGTTCCAAATAGGACGAAACGCGTGTCAAACTGTATTCCACCGCTAGCCACTATCCATCTTCGCCTACCTGAAATTGTTTATAATTACACCAAGTTTAGTTAATTGCAAGAATTAAAACTAAATACAAACTTGTTGCTTTATTTTCAACAAAGATAAAAAATCTATCATTCAGCACTTTATCATCTGTAAAATTACATTAATTAAAAATAAAGATGTATAGTGGCTATCAGTGTAATTCAGGGCGCTCATTTCGTCCTGTTTAGGACTCATCAGCTGGATGTACATATACCAATAAGAGATTGACCAATTACAATCCAAAATATCAATGGGAAAATTTAAACAAACAGTACAATAATAAATTAGATATTCAGTTAATTCATTCATATTTATATTATAGAGTCAAATTGAGGAAGCTCTTATCACAAGTATGTAAACGTACTTACCTACTTACTTACGCCTGTTACCCATCGTCGAGGAGCATAGGCCGCTCACCAGCATTCTCCATCCAACTCTGACTTGGAAAATCTTTTCCAGTTCTTTCCAGTTGTTATTCATCCTTTTCATATCTTCTTCTATTTCCCGACGTAATGTGTTCTTCGGCCTTCGTCTTTTCTACTTCCCCTCCGGATTCCAAGTTAGGGACTGCCTAGTGATGCAGTTTGGTGATTTCCTTAATGTATGTCCGATCCACTTCCAACGTCTTTTCCTAATTTCCTCTTCAGCTGGAAGCTGGTTTGTCCTCTCCCATAAAATGCTGTTGCTGATAGTATCCGGCCAGTGAATGCTGAGTATTTTGCGTAGACAACTGTTTATAGATACTTGTACCTTCTTGACGATGATTTTAGTAGTTGTCCACGTTTCAGCTCCGTACAGTAGAACTGTCTTGACGTTCGTATTGAAGATTCTCACTTTCAAAATAGTTCAGAGTTGTTTTAAGTTCTATATGTTCTTCAATTGTAGAAATGATGTCCTTGCTTTATCAATCCTCGCCTACTCATTTAATAATATACACTTATTCTATTTATTATTATTATTATTATTATTATTATTATTATTATTAGTAGTAGTAGTAGTAGTAGTAGTAGTAGTAGCAGTAGTAATAGTGTGGTGTGGGCTATTTATATCCACATAAGTAGTATATTACGATGGTCGGGTATTGAATGAATTTCAATAAAAGATCGATAAGAAAAGAATGGTAGCGAAGCGCAATTGATTTGAAAATGCATGAACAATAATAATCAGAGACGATGAACTGATATTTACAGAAAGAACAGTCAAGATTTAGTCAATTAATTAATAGTTTGTAAATCAACTAAATTAACCAAATAGGATGAAACGAGTGTCCTGGATTCCACTGCTAGCCATTATCCATCTTTTCTTATAATGTTTGTGAATTAAGTCTATATCGCGGCAATACGTACAGTATGTACATATGACTATAAGAGACTGACCAGTTGCAGTCCTGAAATATCAATGGGAAGATTCAAACAAACAATGCTAAGTGAATATTTACTATATGGTTCTCATATTTTACTGAGACATTCTGTAATTTTGTACTGAAATACATTCAATTGTTCCCATTCGTATTCTTGTTCATTACAGTAGTACAGAGGAAAATTACCTTATGAAACCTTAACAAATAAAGATAATTTTGTTTTAATCGCTTTTCAAGATCAAACCTTCCTACTATTCATAAAATCAGAAGGGGTTTTGTGGAGATTCCAGTATTTTCATAATTGAAATCATGAGTCAATTGAAGTTAGTCCACCATAGAAAACATGGAAGCAGTACTTCAAGGCCGTTTCGTCTTATTATGGGACCCCTCAGCAGTACGCATCCACGATCCAGCCTCGTCTCGCGAGATTTGAACCCAATGCCTATCAGTCTTAATCTCTAGACCACTGAGCCGGCCAGCATCCAAAGGCCGTCCAGTTCTTCCAGGTTTTCCATGGTGGTCTAACTTTAATTGACTCATGCTTTCAACTATGAAAATATTCATAAAGTAATTATTAAATAAACTTTAAATTTATAATATTCATAATAAAGTTAATTAATTAATTAATTTTAAAGACAAATTAACAAATAGAATATTCGTTCAATGTTAAATATGACAGAAAACAAGTACATTGTAACAAGTTACTTTTAACAACAAAAGAAAACATTCACTTTTGCATTATGATACGAACTTCTTTTTCTTTTCTTTTTTTTCTCTTTTTTGTTTGTTGTTGTCGTTGTTGCTGTTGTTATCTGACTACTACTGCTACTACTACTACTACTACCCCTACTACTTATATTATGATCATTAGTTTTGTTATAATTAATCCTTTCATTAGTAGTAGTAGTAGTAGTGGTAGTAGTAGTTAACATTTTCAAATATATTGTACCTACCAGGTAGATATTAATCAAATGTAATGGCGCCTTTTTAATATAAAATACACTTCTTACAATCGGTATATATATACATATATATATGTGTGTGTGCGAAAGTGGGGTTTTTTAGACGCGGCTTTTAATCATATGTGTGGTCTTGACTACTATATTCACTTAAATAATCATAATAGTAATATATTGTTACCAATGCTGAAAGTAATGTAGAGAAACAAAAAAACAAAAAAAAATTAGGTATAGTTTCATTTTGTTATGTTACTGGAGAAGTAGACCATGATGCTGCTGTTGCTTCTGCTGATGATGATGATGCTGAAGGAGAAAAAGGAGAGACATAATGAAATGACAATAATGTTAATTAAACAAATATCAACGACCACCCCGATAACAAACTAATACATTTTCTTCATTTGAATATACATAAAATTTATGTATATACATTTATAAATATTTAAATTCTTACATTATAGTATCATAGAGATAGTAATAACAACAGTAAGAATGGTAATTTAACATAAAATAGTATCATAGTTATCTATAATTGAATTAAATCACTCCTCGTTTTAAACATAATCAAGATCAGTTTCAAAATTTGGATCATGATCTGATCGTTTTTTTGTTGTTGAAATCATGAGTCAATTGAAGCTAGACCATCATGGAAAACCTAGAAGTACTGGACAACCGTTTCGTCCTATTATGGGACTCCTCAGTAATGCGTATCCGCGACCCCACCTAGCGAGATTTAAACTCAGAACCTATCAGTCTCGCGCTCGAGCACTTAACATCTAAACCACTGGGCTAGCTGGCATTCAATGGTGTTAATGCCCAACTTCAACCAATCCACGAAATTGCGCAATCAACTTCCAATGTACTGAGGTAGATACCTGTCTCTACCTGATATGGATTAGCTCCACTGGCCACGACTTCTCACTAGAACTCCAGGAATTATCTCGTGGAGTCATTCACTAGTGATCATACGATCAATATCACAAGGGGTTTTTTGTGGAGATTTTAGTAATTTTATATAGTTGAGATCATGAGTCAACTGAAGCAAAAAACAATGGAAAACCTGGAAGCATCCACGATTATGTCTTGTGAGATTTGAACCCAAGACCTAACAGTTTCGCACGCAAGCGCTTAACCACTAGATTGCGGATGCGTACTGCTGAGGAGTCCCACAATAGGACAAAACTGTCGTCTAGTGCTTCGAGGTTTTCCATGGTGGTCTAGCTTTAATTGACTCATGATCTTAACTATATAAAAATATTATTTCGCAACTTAATTTCTACCAACTACTTTAATAATACAACTAATATTCGAATGTACTATCCATTAAACAATAGTATTATATAAGATTTATATTATGCAAGTTAATAGGTGGTTAATAGATATGAAGTAAATTCATTCAAATATATTCTATATTTTTAAACACAAAAGTATTTTCACAATTGATTGATCAGTCAGTTTGACACTGATTGCAATATGATCACTAGTCTAGGTGGCTTGACACTGCGTGAGATAAGATGGTGGTTGGAGGTGGTCAACAGGAAACCCTGGACCCCGGATTTCGTACTACTTGGCACACGTCAGAAAAGTGTACCCGTAATCTTGAGGAAACTGATAAATAGTTTAGTTGAAGTCCATCGAAAGGACTAATGATCTAACACAATAAGATTAACTGATAACTAATATACAACAAATTTTCATTGATGAAAATGATATGTGTAATAAGAAAGAAGATGAGTACTTTTAGCAAGTGAACGTTTATGCTCCAAGATAGATGAGTAAGATCATAGTACATATGGCATTTTACACACTAAATAATGAAATTAAGTATAAATTTCTTTTGGCTTTGCCACTTTGAATAGGTCACAATAATATTAAGGTGTTAAAGGTAACCATAACAAATCTTATTCCCCTTATATCAACAATTCTGAAAAATAATGATTTGTGTTATTCCTGACAACAGTTCATTAAATGACTATTGATTTAGATAATATGTTTAACTTGGTGATTGCTAAAATACGTTCACTAACGAGGTTTCTTGAGGAGATCTATATTGTTTGAAGATGACTCTAATTACTCACTGAGATTCTATCCTATATGTATTTGTTAGTGTACATCACAGAGAAATTTAAAATTAGAGTGAAATATCTGTACATTTGTTTTACATTTGGTATTGTTGAGCCTACGCCTTCATGTGGTATTCGTACGAAATAATGATTACTTCGTACTTCATTACCTGCTTATTACGAATACTTAATTACTTACTTACACCTATTACCCTCGTCGAGGACCATAGGCCGCTCACCAGCATTCTCCATCCAACTCTGTCCTGAGCCTTCCTTTCCAGTTCTTTCCAGTTGCTATTCAGCCTTTTCATATCGGCTTCTATTTCCCGGCGTAGTGAGTTCTTTGGCCTTCCTCTTACCCACTTCCCTTTCGGATTCCAAGTAAGGGATTGAGTCGTGATGCATATTGGTGATTTCCTTAATGTATGTCCGATCCACTTCCAACGTCTTTTCCTAATTTCCTCTTCAGCTGGAAGCTGGGTTGTCCTCTCCCCATGATGGTATCCGGCCAGTGGATGTTGAGTATTTTGCGTAGACAACTGTTTATAAATACTTGTACCTTCCTGATGATGGTCGTAGTAGTTCTCCACGTTTCAGCTCCATACAGTATAACTGACTGTCTTGACGTTCGTATTAAAGATTCTGACCTTGAAATTGGTTGAGAGTTGTTCTGAGTTCCATATGTTCTTCAATTGTAGAAATTCTGCCCTTGCTTTGCCAATCCTCGCCTTTACATCTGCATCCGATCCTCCTTGTTTATCAACGATGCTCCCCAGGTACTTGAATGTTTCCAGAGTTTCGCCATCAAGTGTGATTGGGTTGGTGTTCTCCGTGTTGCATTTGAGAATCTTGCTTTTTTCCTTTGTGAATGTGGAGACCTATCGATGCGGAGGCTGCTGCTACATTTGCTGTCTTCATCTGCATTTGTTCGTGTGTATGAGAGAGGAGGGCTAGGTCATCTGCGAAGTCCAAATCATCTAATTGATTCTGAGCTGTCCATTGTATTCCGTATTTCCCTTCAGATGTCGAATTCTTCATAATCCAGTCAATCACTAGAAGGAAGAGGAATGGGGAGAGTAGACAGCCTTGTCTGACTCCGGTCCTTACTGGAAATGCATCTGTCAGCTGTCCTCCATGCACCACTTTGCACTGTAATCCATCCTATGAGTTTTGGATAATGTTGACAATCTTTTCAGGAACTCCGTAGTGTCGAAGAAGTTTCCATAATGTTCTCCTGTCCACTCTGTCAAACGCCTTCTCATAGTCAATGGAGTTGACGTATAGTGATGAGTTCCACTCAACTGATTGTTCAACGATGATCCGTAGTGTCGCAATCTGGTCTGTGCACGACCGATCCTTACGGAATCCAGCCTGTTGATCCCTTAGTTCGGCGTCTACTGCGTCTTTCATCCGATTCATCAGCACTCTGTTGAAAACTTTTCCTGGTACTGATAACAAACTGATACCTCTGTAGTTCTCACATTTGCTCAGATCTAATTTCTTTGATATCTTGATGAGATATCCTTCTTTCCAGTCCATTGGCACTTGTTCCTCTTCCCAAATCTTCTTGAATAGAAGGTGAAGCATGTTTGCAGTTATTTCAATGTCTGACTTCAGTGCTTCTGCTGGTATATTGTCAGGTCCTGCCGCCTTCCCACTTTTGATTTGTCTGATGGCCATCTTGACTTCTTCGATCGTTGATGGAGTGACATCTATTGGAAGGTCTGTGTGGGCTGCTTCGATGTTTGGTGGATTCAATGGGGCTGGTGCTTATTACGAATTCCATTTACAATATGTTCATTTGTGCTCATCCAGTTCTACTTGTTGTAAATTGTACTATTTCGGGTATTCCTAGTTACTACATTAATTCGATTACTTCTAAACATCATATTTGAGTCGCGATAGTCTGTCATCGAACAGTTGAACATACATTCGAATTCTGAAGCTTTCGAAGATTACATGGAAAAGTTTGAAATCTGGTGTTTGACCAGGGAAGATGTCATGGATGATAAAACTGTGGCTCATTTTCTTACATTCATCGGAAAAAAGTCCACAGATTACTAAAAACTCTGGCACTCCCAAATAAGTTTATGTCACTTCCCTACACAACTCTCAATGAACTACTACTCAATCATGTAAAGTGTACTGATTTTCAAATGTCATGAAGGAGAAAAATTTTATTGAATGATTGGCTAGGATATCAAGGATTCTACTTCATCGCTTGGTTATCCCAATCTAATGTGTGATCAAGGTCATGTAGATGATAATTCATTAAGGAGATGCAAAGCAGGTTACAGAGGTAAGCATAGGTCTGGTAAATGCTTATCCTATGGTAAATTTCACTAATATGATTCATGTGTATTTCAACATGCCAAATGCTTTAAATGTAGTAAAAGGAGACACATCAAACCGGTTTGTAGAGCTACCGTTCGTTTTGCCACTACTGATGATAAACCCTGTAGTTCGGATTTTATTAAGTTGAATGTTTCTAATGATCATTTATCTTTATCCACTATTTCGGAAAGTAATGTCCATATTCAGAAGCATTTATATACCACCCTTAGTTCACTACATGACTCTATTGTCGACTCAGACAGCATAGAGTCATACCTCAATCCAGAATTAGATGAAGCCTTGTTAGCCTTTCATAACCCTGAAACTAAGCTCCAGTTGAAACAAGTTTATGTTTCGCGTAATTTGGAGCAACACAGTGAGCACAACTGTATCAAATTAGACTTAAAATCATTGTAAAACAAAAGCTTTTAATGAATCAACTTCGTATTAGATTTCTTACTTTATTCTAATAGATATCGTTTGCCCTAGTGATTCATATATTTCTGATGAAAGTTTTTTATAAAAATGAGGAAAATATGTCGAATGAATCAAATCATGATCATAAATCTGATCAAGTTTTGATAAATGCTCATTTTTCTGATGATCCATCATTTAACGAAAATATTTCAGAAGTACCAAATCCTAATGACATCATATTATTTGTCCTCATCATGCATTTGTTTCCGGTAGAAAACTTAGTCAATGTGATGCCCAAGTTCTAAGTGAACTCAAACGTAATCACAATTCGGATGATTTCATAGAGAATGTGGTTTGTTCTCACCATGAAGTTACTCCTAGTGGATCCTATGGTCAATATGAGAAATAGATTTTAAATAAAGACATTATTTGTTTCCTGGGAATATGGTGATCTAACATTTTTTCTCGAGGGAGAATAGTGTTGGAAAGTCTATCGTTTAAATTCTAGGTATCAGTGATTTGAGCACATATAACGAACATGTTGATCAAATACAATTTCAGGACCCAAGTGAGTCTGTTCCTATTCCAGTTGTTAATTCAAAAACTAATGAGTATATTCTAGGTCATACAGAGTCTATATCCAATATACAGTCCAACGGGCACGATGAACCTCAAGAGAAGTACAATGGATTACAGAAATTTGGATTACTGTATAAGTTGTTCAGATTGTGGTATATGTACGAACTAATGATTCCTATGTACGAATTACAAATACAATATATTCAATTGTTCTCATCTAGTTCTACTTGTTGTAAATTTCATTGTTTCAGGTATTCCTAGTTAGTACATCAATTTGAATAACTCTAATCATAATACTTTATTCCATCTTTATGCCGAGAAGTCAGAAAAATCGTTATTATCTGGTTATAACGTTTGCTACACCGAGGTGAAGGAGCAACTGAAGCGCCGGTTAACCATAGTCAAATATGCAAATATTTCATTGTTTAATAGAGGAAAAAAATGAGTTTACTGACTGCCTAAAATAAGGAAGTGAAACAGTATATTGATGTCTGTGATAGTTAGAAGTAATTGGATTATTATACCTAATAGAATAACATGAGAATTCCGATGAGAAGTTGATTGACTGGAAGCTTTTATCTCACGATGATTATGAGTTTCACTTAATTCTGGACTGAGGTACAACTGTATACTGCCTTTCAAAATCTTGGATAAAGATGGATGATCACTGGAAACACCCAACTTCATAGGATCAGAATTAAAAAAATTAGCATTGCTTGCAGTGAAATGAATAGTATTACTACAAACTGACTGAATATATCCGATTTTACCACATTTAAAATTACGAAACACACATGAATTACATGGGCGAAACGTGCCACAGAACAAGCATTTGCCAAACTTATGCTCATCTTGGTGACCTGCTTCGCAACTTCTTAATGAATCGTTATCTAAATAACCTTGATTAGATTGAGATGTCGTAGTAATGTGGTGGAGTTTTTGATGCCCTGACGAATAATTTTCCTCCTTTTTCTCATTCGAAATTTAAACAATTTACATGGTCTAGTAGTAGCTACTTGAGAGTTGCATAAGGAAGTGAAATAAGCTTGTCTGAGAATGCCAAAGTTTTCCGATTAATGTAAGGAAATGAGCCACAATATTGACTTCCTCAAAATCTTCTTTGGTCATAGTCCGAATTTCGAACCTTTCTATATAATCCTGGAAAGCATCAAAATTTGGATATATGTCCAACTGTTCAATGACAGGCTCCATTTCGATACCAATGTGATAATTAGAGGTATTTGAATGATTATACGAACTGGGAATTCCTAAAATAGTGCAATTTACAACAAGTAGAACTAGATGAGCACAAATGAACGTATTGTATTTTCAATTTAAAATCAGGCAGTCATCAAGGACAATGGAATCATTAGTTCATACAAACATCACAATGTCTTTATTATAATAGCAGGTTATCGGTTGATTCTTAGCCACTGACCTTTGGATGTTACAATATCAACAGTTTGCGATGAAATCAACTTCAAATAAAAACTCACTTGTTTTTTTTATTATTACTAGATATATAACTCATTTTTCAATATAATTTTAAAAACATAAACTGGTGCTCAAATCATCCTCCTATAAGTCTTCGCCGGGCACCAAATATATATGAGCCACACAAATCTCATTTGATTTGTGTGAAGACTGTGATATTACCCTGATGACCAAACTGAAACAGGTGGTTTTCTTAAGGGGCTACAGCCGGAGCCTTCGACCCAAAGGTCTAATCCACAAGACAGTGGAGCACCGTGAGGAGATGCAGTCCCATGTTATCCGGTGACCAACGATTGATTCATACACCATTTGTTTCCTCAGGATACTGGAGTCCATGTGCACCACTGGTTTGGAATCAGGGTTTTCCAACTCCCTTAGGTGGACTATCCATGTCCACAACACGGTTAATGCACCGGACATTCGCTTTTCGTCCTCTCAATTTCGTAAACAACAGTAATGCTACTGTGAGAAGGCAGTGAGTGGGACTTCCGTGGCAGAGGCTATATAAGCGTGGTCATGTGCGAACATTTCGAAAAGGAGAACGGACTCTCCCCACTCTCGGCTGAACCAGGGCATCTCTCACTATCTGACAAACATTCGGTAAGTATATCAAAGATTTATTGAGACAGAAAAATAGTAAGATCAGCGACACCATATAAAATGAGCTCTAAACTGACATCATTTTACAACTGTTAATATATTCTTAAATGTAGATCAATGATCTTTTTGTAAATTACTCGAAATAATTCGTTATCAACTAAGGGCAAGACAAACATGAAATTTACTATTACATAATGATCAATCATAACCAGTTATATTTCCTTCATCAATGCACTGTTTCTTTCTAATTTAACATAGTACATCATATATAAAAATACTTTTGTTTTGATGCAAGTTTGTTCTCTGAGCTGGATGGTTTTGTCGTGGAGCTTTGATCGAGAACAAACCTACATCAAAATCACCCACCTGAGCTACAAATCCCCACCATCTCAAATACTTTTGTTTATTTCATTTACTATAGAGTAAAGTAAGTTTACTCAACTGCACTTGTGATTTATACATTACAAAAAGCTTTATTAATGATAAAGAGAACTACTACACAATGTTCACTGTTACAAAAGAGCTTTAAATTAACTTCAGAAACTGTCCTTTTCTCCTGTAAGCGATTATAACAATATCAACAAACAACTACATGAGTATTACTAATTGCGTATATAACTACTTTCTAACAATAAGTAGTCACATAAAGATCAAACTTTAACTAAACTGGATTGATGATTTGTTTCGTGAGACATTACCCACTTTCTGTTGAAAAACGATATTTCAATGTCTTGTGAGGGCTCACAAAATGAAAATAGGCACATAGATAATGGATAATACTTTCATTCAGTTCCTATATTACGTTCTATAGTTTTGAGATGTGAGCATAATTGACGTAATGTGTTTCCTTACATAGTTTGACTAAAAATTATCATATACTTGTGACGAAACAGAGTAATGTAACCACTTAAACTACGTAACATTGTAGGGAAGTCAACCATTCAACAACTCCATAGCCTAATAGACTCTGAGATTAGCCTTAACATTACCTACTCAGCCATTCCACGAAACGTGATGAAAGAAGGGACTAAAACGTTAATATGCACAAAGATCAAACAACCAACAGGTACGTTATTTCCATGAGAGTAAATTGAACAATCCATGCTAGTCATTTTTGACCTTGAAAAAGTTCTGTCAACAATTCAACAAACATCGATCGATGTTCTCCGGTTGGAATATTTCAGCTTCATAAAAAATTTTCTTGGTTTCAATGTTATTCCACTGACCTACAGCGCTCCCCCGCCGAAATGAACTCCAGTATGACTCGGTAGCAAACCCCATGGGGGATTACTGTATGTTGCCTGTAAGGCCAAAGATAACTAGCACAGATTGATTAATTTAGCCCATGAAACCGAAGCAGGCCAGAAATCACCAGTAAGTGTGATTTTGGCGCAAGACAGCTTAAGTTAAATGGTTTAACTCCAATAAGTGAAGATTGAAAACCGGACAATGAGAGCAAATGAGTCATATTAACGATATTCACACAACAACATGTAACAATGATAAATTATTGGGAAAGACATAAGATATCTAGGCTAAAAAAAATTTCGTGTTGAGAAATCTCGTCTCTATTTATATGCTACCTCAGGTCTTACTTGCTCAAATTTCAAAATTGCGACCAGTTGATCAGTTACTCTGTAAATTGACAGACGCAGGTTCTATGGAACACATTGCTCTAGAACAAGCTTTCAAATTCATGGTCAAGTAATATGAACAACCAACTAGCAGTTAAACCCACTGGGATTAGTGTAGTCTGTTAGCTTAAATCTCCACATTAAACGACGAAACGACATGAAATCTAATCATGAAAGCAAAATAAATGAGCTCAAAAGAGTAGCTGATTTACACTCTTTTGTCACACGAATATTGGATATATTGAGGTTCCCTGCTACTCCTGAAACAACGCGCGCTGTCCATTGGGATTTTTTGTAACGGTATTAAAAACCATCACATACGACGCTACCAATGCGAGTTTTTTCTTATTGCAAGGCAACAAAGAGAAGACGCACTGAAAGAAGAGGAACAAGCCATACGCGATCCGAACCTTCAGAACAGCGAATAAAACTATCTTGTAGTAAGTTTCCCCTTTTGTACTTGGACCACGTATTTCAGTTTCAAAAATATATATGTTGTGCCGGTACAAAGTGTTCTTACTTCAGAGGCACTTACCGGTCCTGACTGTTGTGTTGGTGTTTTAGATCGTTCCCGCCTCCAAGTGAACGGCAATATATAACGTGCTACAAGTGGTGACGGAGGTATCTATGACAAAACACGATAAAGGCTATGATCAATTACCGGTCATTCCAAGCAAGTCAACAACCGGTACAATCCCTTGCCAACCACCACTACTGGGAGTTTCATCAGAGTACGCTATTTGAAAGATCAAAATAATGGCGTATTTATGTAAAGTTCCAGCTACAGAGCATTTCGACCACATCCTATCGTGCTTAGACGTTGAAGAGACAAAAAGGGCAACAGCCAGCGAATTCACTGCAAGCAATTCAGCATTTCAAATTTGGAAAATTCTGGACGACTGTTTTTCACTAACAGTGGACACTCAACTAAGGGCCATCCAGTTTCTATCACGTCACCTGAAAATAAGTGAAGAGCCCATCGATTACCTTCACCCTTTGCAGCAATTCTAGCCTTCCCTTGCTGAGATGTCTCCGTTCGGGAAGAACTAATGCACGCACGATTTGCAGAAGGGCTTTTGCCGGATGCACTACGATAGCACCTTTTACATATGCCACCAAAGAGTATACAGGATCTGAAAACCACAGTCCTTCAGTTTATGGCCACGGGCAAGCTTGTAGTGCCGCGATTCGTTAATCGTTTACTTCGATAACCGTTATAATTCTAATCTTAACGGTGCGTAAAATCAGAAGACAAAAGATAGTAGCAACTACAGTTTATTGTCGAATAACTCAGGTCAGAAAGTTAACAACACCTGAGCGAATAATAACGAGCGAGTGAACAGGCGAATAAGCGAAGGAAGCGAACGAGGCGTTAACGACATGCATGGGAGATGGCTGGGAAGCCAACTCGAGAGCGAGGCGAAAGATGATGCGTATTGGAGGTGGCTGAGAAGCCAACTCGATTTAGGCAAGCGTTAATCAACATTTATAGTCGGACAAAAATGAGTGACAGACATACGATGAATAAGATACGAAGTGTACACATATATGCTCATATAAAAGTATGGTCAAGGTTAATAAGCAAATGATTAACAAGATCAAAATATGACTCATAATGGATAGGCGAACTGGCTTGGCCAGCAACTAGAATAAAGTATATGGGCTTAACATATAAACTGTTACTACAAGCTATCAAGCAGTTTATATACACCCTATTCGACAGCGACAGCTACCGAAGAGTCTGGAGTGCCACATCAATCTGACTCTACTGAAATTATTTTCGCGGTCAAATGTTGGACGGATAGACAACCGTTACGAACAAGTCAGCACAATGGGAAGACAGAATGCTTTTGCTGCCAACACTTCGGTTGGAAATGCGGCTATAATAAATTCTGGAAGCAAAGTGAGACTAGGTTTTACCATTTACCTTCATATTATTCAAAATCCGATATCCGATAACTATAACTGGTAGTTTACAGCGACTAAAAACCACTGTTTTACTGGATACAGGAGCTTCAGTATCCATTATGAGAGAAGATTTTTACACATATCAAATCATAAGAACCGGTAAAAACCATGTTCCCCCGCACTAAAAATAGCTGGTGGTGACCTTCTGGAAGGTGTGGTTAAACGTAACGGTAAACAAACACTCATTCCCACACAAATCCTTGGTATGCCCCACACTCACATGGGATTTAATACTTGGAGCCGACTTCATGTTAAGATACAACGTCGTTATACATGTAGCCAAGGCGGAAGCTCAGATCGGGGAAGTAACTATACCGACACATCGCCCCAAGAACCCATTTAAATTGGTAGCTCATGTAAGGGTGTCTGGAGTCATACGTCAAGTACAAGCTCATAAACAAATAACGGAGAATGTCCGTCTGCCAGCCGTTTCCCTACTCAAACAATTAAGTACTGATTTCTCGGAGAATATCTCTGAAAATTGGACGGCTACTGTACAACACTCCATTCCAACCATATGCCATTACGTCAACCACCTCGAAGAGTACCAGTACACTATCAGCCTCAGTTAGAATCAACGATGGAGGAGATGATAGAGGAAAGGATTATTGCACCATCTTCATCAACGTGGGCTTCGTCCATCGTTATAGTGTAGAAGAGAGATTCCTCTCTTCGGCTATGTATAGATTATCGTCGCTTTGTGCTATAACGAAGCGCAACTCCTTTCCACTCCCGCGGATTAATGCTACATTAGATGCTATGAAAGGTGCTTGCTGGTTTTCGACTTCAGACCTAGCATCCGGGTACTGGCAAGTGAGAGTATGATTCCAAGACAGAAAGAAGACTGCATTCGTTGTAACAAATGGTCTTTACGAATTTCAGATGATGACTTTCGGTCTAACTAATGCCCCAGCTACCTTCCAACGACTGATGCAGACAGTTCTAGATGGCCTCGTACCACACAAGTGCTTGATTTACCTTGATGATATTAGTGTGTATGGTAGCATGCCCTAAAAGCATAATGCTAACTTGAGGGAAGTCCAACAACGTATTAGGCAACACAACTTAAAGGTGAAACTGTCCAAATGTCGACTCTTTTTAAGACATCGTATTACGGAAGATGGGGTAGGAACAGACAAGGAAGAAATAGGAGTCATTACTCACTGGCCACAGTCGAAATTTGCTGAGGATTTTCTCAGCATCCTGGGGCTCGCTTCTTACTATAAACGTTCCGTTTGCGATTTCGCATCCCTGGCAGCACCTTTACATCGCCAGACGCATAAAGGACAGAAATTTTCGTGGACCATAGAATGTCAACAGGCATTTAACACTTTGAAGTTATGTCTTGCTGCCCCATCCATACTAGCTTTTCCGCATACTTCGGCTAAAGAAAGGGAGTTTATACTTGATACTGATGCTAGCTCGTCAGCTATCCTGACAGTACTGTCTCAAACAGCACAAGACTGACAAGAGAGGGTCATGGAGTACGCGATTAGACGGTTAGACAAGAGAGAGACAGGGTATTCTACGGCCCGCCGAGAGATGCTTGCTTTGACGAACTTTTTGCAACATTTTCGTCGCTACGTCCTAGGACGCTCTTTTTGTGTACGCACATACCATCATGAACTACAATGGCTTCGTTCGTTTCGCGAACCAGGTCAGGTAGCGCATTGGCAGGAGAGATTACAGGAATTCAATTTTACTTGCGAATACCAACTAGAAAGCCGACACACAAACGCCGATTCCCTGCCTCGTATACCTTATTCTCCTAGTGCCATCAGTGCTGTCATTAGCACAGCCCCCGAGATCGACTGGCGGTCTCTCCAGGCAGCAGATCCTGACCTGCAATTCATTTAACAAAGGCAAGTACACAGAAATAATAAGCAATCTATGACAGAGTTAAAGGATCGTTCCTCAGAGACGCGCCAAGTAAAGTATTCTGGGATTGTACGGGGACATGTCATTTATATTTAGTGAGTAAAAACAGTCACTGTTGACAATACCACGTGTACAAGTTCAAAATATTATGGAGCAGGTGCACCGAGAACTAGGGCACTCAGGGAACTGGAAGACTGAACCCGCGATTTGCCAGAGGTTTTGGTGGCCATCCATCCATGAAGACGTGGCAGAATTCCGCAAAAATCGTAGCACGTGCTATGCCATCAAGTCACCTCAATAAATACCCCGTGCACCGTTAGTTCCAATGACGACAGAAGGTCCACATCAGGAGTTGGTATCGATATTACGGGGCCACTTACAACGTCAATGAACAGAAACCGCCATATACTGGTGATGGTGGACTATTTTAGCAAATGATGTGAAGCCGTTCCTTTACCACAACAAGATGCACCCACGGTCGTTCGAGCTTTTATTGATCATTGGGTCTCTCCTTACGGCGCTCCATTCTCACTCCATTCTGACCAGGGTGCAGCTTTCGAAAGCTATCTCGTCGGCCAGGTATGCCGATTATTGGGAACCCGCAAAACACACTACTGCATATCACCCAGGGGGTAACGGTTTAGTAGAAAGAACAAACAGAACTATCAAAACTCTTCTACAATCGTTTATCAATAAAATGTCAACGGAATATTGGGATGATGCAATACGCCAATGTCTTTTAGCTTACCGCGCATCTGTGCATGGGTCAACGGGATTTTCACCCGCGACTTTACTCTTTGGACATGAATTACACCTACCTCTTTAGATACAAATGCCGTTGTTGCCATGTGAAGCTTAGAACCATGTACCATACACCCGTAACCTTCGCAGCCGTCTAACCGACGCATATCGCTCGGTTAAAACCAACCCACAAAACGCCAGTAGACACAAAAGGATGTTAGCGACCAATAAACTAAAGACCCCGTATTTAAACCCGGAGATCGTGTTTGGCTGCATTGTCCTCTGGCTGCACCAGGAACATGCAGTAAGTTCTATCAGCCTTAGCAAAGGCCTCATGAAAATATGTTTATTCGGTCCCCTATTACATTCGTCTTATGTACCCTCCAACGGCCTGAAGACGATGTTATGACAGAACACTACAATCAATTGAAGCCAGACAGAACAACGGTGCACTCAGATACCCAGTTTGTCAACCCCCCGACTGCTATCATCCATCATGAAGTGATAATAGAAGGAGAGGTAGCATACCCATTTCCACAACCAGTCACTGAAGATAGTGCCTCATGGAGAGAGGGGGTGGCGTAACGGTATTAAAAACCATCACATACGACGCTACCAATGCGAGTTTTTTCTTATTGCAAGGCAACAAAGAGAAGACGCACTGAAAGAAGAGGAACAAGCCATACGCGATCCGAACCTTCAGAACAGCGAATAAAACTATCTTGTAGTAAGTTTCCCCTTTTGTACTTGGACCACGTATTTCAGTTTCAAAAATATATATGTTGTGCCGGTACAAAGTGTTCTTACTTCAGAGGCACTTACCGGTCCTGACTGTTGTGTTGGTGTTTTAGATCGTTCCCGCCTCCAAGTGAACGGCAATATATAACGCTCTAGTGTGATTGTTAGACTAAATCTTCACATCAAACGACGAAACGACATGGAATCTAGTCATGAAAGCAAAATAAATGAGCTCAAAAGAGTAGCTGGTTTACACTCTTTTGTCACACGAATATTGGATATATTGAGGTTTCCTACTGCTCTTGAAACAACGCGCGCTGTCCGTTGGGATTGTTACTTATCATTAATGTAGTTCTCTAGCTGATATTGTGTAACTGCTTTTCAAGACGTTACATCTAAAAGTATCTTGACGTCAAAGTTCCATACTTGTCATTCCTTAATAGAAATGGTTAAGTCAGTTCATGATGAATTATTATATTCTATAATTGGTGTGTATTTTTATATTTTTAAATATAAAAATACACACCAATATATTGGTACTATACTTAGTTCCTCCGATTTATATTCTCTTTAATCGTGAAAGAGTAGTATTTGTTGATGGCTGCTCTGTTTTATAGATAAATTTACTCATCTAAAGCTTTTTTAGTGGAAAGCTTAACGAAACTCAGTAGGACTATTATTTACGCACGACTTTTGAGCGATGCCACAGGGACCTTTAGAATATCCACCTACTTAATAGCGTTAATAAAAGGTTATAAATTAATATAATGAGTTAGAATATGCAGAACTGGTTCACAAATCTGAACCCTTTTCTACATCCTGAGGTTGGAACTATATTTATATTCCTCACACCTTAATTGCTTAACAGTTTTGTTCATGGAGTCATGTGTAATCGCCCGACAGCCTTTGTGCATTAAATCAGATCTATCGTAGTTAGTAGATATTGATCGGAATCGTAACAACTTGGATAAACGCACAGTTGTCTTATTTCCTAACAAGTTTTACTACGTCTGTCTCAATTCAAACCTGTGGCTTTGTATATTCATAGTAAGTGCATCGCACGAAAGAATAACATAGTTTGTGGCTTAACAGTTCATGCAGTTATATTTCAATCCTATTCATAGCTCCTCAATCTGCTCTACCTAAGAGTTTTGGTCATCGATATAATGGTTATAACTCAGAAAATATTCCTACTTATTTAGTACTTGCACATAGTAGTAACAGTTATTTTTATGCTTATAAATCTAGTAGTAAATGTCCGCCAAAGAAGTACACGTGTCCGATTCAGATTAAATGTCTTTCTTGTAAGCATGAAGAAAACATTACTCCAGGTAAGTGACCTTTTATCTTACAGATCACCTTTATAGTTTTTGATTCATCAAATCTTACGTCTGAAATGAACTGTCCCATTAATTTGAGTCCAATTGCTTTGGATTGTGAAATGGTTGGGGTTGGACTCGAAAATTCTAATGCTTTAGGACGCATTAGTATTGTTGACTATGAGGGAAAAGTTTTATGTGACATCATAGTTAAACCTGAAGGAGAAATTTCTGATTATCGCACTAAATGGAGTGGAATACGTCAAGAAGATATGTCTCGTGCAATGCCCTATTCCTATGTTCGAGAGCATGTTGAAAAAATCATACATGTAAGCACCTAGTTTTAAATATTAGCGATTAAAATGGCTACTGGTCAAACATTTTATTAAAATATCAAAGGTGACTATGTGGTAGTGTAATTCAATGTTTGTGTAACAGGCTCAATATAAAATTAATGTATGATATTTCAAAAACATATGTAGTGCTTTAATCTATATTCAAATATCAGTCTAGTGTAAATTTTGTACAATTATCCAATTTAAATTTTATTTCAAATCAATGATGATTATTGGATTCAGTTTGACATCCGTCCTGTTTTTCAGAATCGCATTGTGGTAGGGCATATGCTGAAGAATGACTTCGCTGTGTTAAATATGAAGCATCCTCCTCATTTGGTACGTGACACTTGTAGGGTTCCATACCCTAAGTTACTTGCTGGTTTTCCGACGAAACCTCAGATTGGCCTAAGAGCCCTTACTCTCCGGCTTTTCGGTTAGTTATCATATATTTTGTTACAGATTTTTATAAATTCCATAGTAATTTGTAACTCTCATGTCATGGGTTTACTTTTCAGGGTTTTTCTGTCCTTAGAATAATAATTCATGTGGAAAATGTACTAACTTGATACCGAACTGTCAACGTAATTTTTCGGTTAAATCCTTAGTCCAATTAAGGACTTAATAATCATGAGATCAAAATAAAATAATTTCATAGTGAATATTACTTTTACCTTAGCTGGCATTACACTATTTTACCTGTATTGATTTATTATGATAGCTTAAAGGTTAAAAAACAAGTTTTTACTTGTCACTCACTGACTAAAACCCTGGTCCCATCAACTTCAGTTTGTTGAGCCGAATAGTACTACTAACATTTACAGAAGTGAGTTACTGTTGTGTGCATACATTAGTAATCATTTAGTAATTTACAACATGCTTCGTCGATTACAACAGCCAAAAAAGTAAAACTAACAGTCAAGACAAAATATATTTCCTTGTATGTATTTAGGAGTAAGTCGAAGGATTACGATAATAAAAAATAAACATTTCACAACTTATCTAAGTCAAAATACGGAACGGAACTAATTTACTGTGAATAAAGGAACAAACTGACGGTAGGGTTATAACTTCAAAAAAAAATTCCAAAAAATTTGAGGATCAACACCAAAAAGCTGAGTCTAAGGTTTTTAGGAATGTTATAAGTGATTTAATGATAAAAATTTATTTGTAAAATTTCAGCGATTGAATGTTAAGTAAACCCAATGCTTCACTCAGCAATCTGGTTCAAGATTTTTTCAAGGAAATCTAGACAAACATCAAAATTGTCGAATATATATAGGTACATGGTCCTCTAGTTAACTGTATACTAAACAGATCATCCAATCATGTTAACAATGTTGAAAGTAGAAATTTGCTGTAGTGAGTATAAGACATCTGGTGTGTGTGTTAAAATAACAGATCGTATGTATGTGTAAGTGGATCTAAGATAAGCGAGACGTCATTGATTAAACATCAATGGGAAGATTCAAACAAACAATACTAAGTGGATTTTGAAAAAAAGACTCTTTTAAAAATACTCTGATTATAACAAATAGTTTCTCTTTTCATCCAATGCTTATCATCATATGCTATTTACATGGTTTCTATAGTTATTGTTCTATTAGACTTTTTTGATTGTTTTTATTAATATTTAGGTTTAAATTATTATCTGTAAATATATCAGTTAGATTACTTTTATATATTAGAACTTGCTGTAGTACTTTTCAGTTATCCATCATTCTTTAGGAGCTTAAATTTTAAGACTGATTCAAGCTTTGCGTCTTAATTTCCATCGTGGATGAGAAACTCATGATTATCTTTGAGTAGAGGAAAGCAACAGAATTTGATGGGTTAATTTCGGGAGTGTTTATTGATATCTATCCAGCATTATCATTAAAATCGACTTAAATATTAAGTGAGGCGTATAAAATGCACCTAATTCTATGTGATTAGTCTCGATCATTATCGTAGTGGTTTGTAAAAAAAAGGACTCATATTGTGGTAGTAACAATGTAATCGGTTTGTCCAATAATATTCATCCGATCCCTAAGTTAAACTCAGGAATAATAAAAATAATAGAACCAAGCATATTTCAGACTTGGACACACATATATTGACCAAGTTATTTTCTTTCAGCAGGTTTTGTAACAGAAATATACATACCAAGACCCAACTATTGTTCGTATACCTTCGATTACCTTATCGATTACCATGTTATCTTTTCACAACAACAACAACAAAATATGGTTATGTAAATATATATATATATATATATATATATATATATATATATTACTAAAAATCTCTACGAACAACCCCCTTATCATATGTTCACTAGTGACTGGCTCCATGTAGTATTTCCTGGAGTTCTAGTGAGAAGCAGTAACCAGTGGAGTTCAACCAGGTCTGCTGGGAGATATTAACTCACTGAAGACATTAGTGAAATGGTTGCTCAACTTCGTGGATAGTTTGAAGTTAGACATTAACACCGTTGGATGCCGACTCAGTGGTCTAGTGGTTAAGTGCTCGCGCGCGAGACTGGTAGGTCCTGGCTTTAAATCTCGCAAGGCGGGATCGTGGATGCGCACTGCTAAGGATTTCCATAATAGGACGAAACTGCCGTCCAGTGTTTCCAGGTTTTCCATGGTGGTCTAGCTTCAATTGACTCATGATTTCAACTATAAAAAAATAACTAAAATCTGCACAAACAACCCCCACATACTAAATTTATTTTTTAAAAAATTATGCTTATTAATGACAATTTTCATCATGAATATATAATATACCATGGATGAAAGTGATTTTCACTTTTTTAGTTCATTTTATATGGTTTATTTGAATCTTCTCATTGATATTTAGAACTTCAATTGATCACAGAGAGAGCGGACATCAACTCTGGGATGCAGATACATCTAACTGACGAGTCCCGAATTTATTATTATTATTTATTATTTAAACACAAACATTGGTACAAAGAGGCACCAGATATATATATATATATGCGCCGCACAAATCTCATGTGATTTGTGTGAGGGCTGTGATACTGCTCGACTGCTCAAACTGAAGCAGGTAGTTTTCATAGGGAACCACACCCAAAGCCTTTTACCTAAAGGTTTGATCCACAAGGCAGTGGAACATCGTGAGGAGATACAGTCCCATGGTAGTTGGTGACCAACGATTGGTTCATATCCCATTTGTTTCCTTAGGATATTGGATCCCATGTGCACCATTGGTTTGGAACCAGGGTTTTCCAACTCCCCTAGGTAGACTTTCCATGTCCACCAACCCGGTTAAAGCACCGGACATTCGCTTTTCGTCCTCTCAATTTCGCAAACAACAGTAGTGCCACGAGAAGGCAGTGGGTAAGACCTCCCTGACAGAGGCTATATACACGTGGCCATGTGAGGGCATTTGGAGAGGGAGAGCGGACTCTCCCCACTCTCGGCCGTACCAGGGGCCAAATAGGACGAAACACATGTCCTGAATTCCACTGTTAGTCATCATCCATCTTTTCACTTTTTAGTTTGACTATCTATTTATTGTATGATAGATTATAATATTATCAAGGTTGAACATTTCGCCGAATCTGTTTATTCTTTAATATTATCACAATCAGTTGTCGGTTAGTTCTTCTGTTTAGAAGATAGTCTATGGTTAAAATGATTAATTCAGCTAACCTTATCTTATCATTTATTGTGTTGAATTAATTGTTTAGCATCATAATAGTTAATATGTGTATGAGTCAAAGTTCTATTCAATTCTGTCTAAATTATTATCTTAACGATTGAATTCACTAGTCGATCTAAGCTAGACCACCATTGAAAACATGGAAGGACTGGATAGCCGTTTCGTCCTAGTATGAGACTCAACGGTAGTACGCATCCACGAGCCTGCACTTGAGACTCAGACGTTTAACCTCTAGACCATTAAATCGGCATCTAACGGTGTTATTGTTTAACTTCAATCGATCCATGATCTTGTACTTCCAGGTTTTCAATGGTGGTCTGGCTCGGATCGACTCGTGAATTCAACTGTTAAAATACTACAATCTCCACAAATCCCCATACTAATAAATTATTATCAGTTTAAAAAATGTAATCTTACCATTGAGAAAAGTGGTCATAATCTATTAAATATTCTCATTGAAACATTGAAGAGATAAGTTAAGCAACTGATAGGTCTTGGGTTCGAATCTCACTAGGCGGGATCGTGGATACGCACTGCTGAGGAGTCCCCCACTAGGACGAAATGGCCGTCCAGTACTTCCAGGTTTTCCATGGTGGTCTATCTTCAATCGAATCATGATCTCAGCTATATGAAAAAATATTTCTTTTTAATTAGTTCTTCATCAAATGCTCTACGCTAATATGTATATTTTATTAATAAGTAGAAAGTTGATGCCAATTAAATGATGATGAATCATTTTAACAAAATGATAGTCAATTAGTTATTTAACGTTTGGAAAATCAAGAGTAGAGTGAAGTTTCATGATCAGTTAATTATTATAAATAGTTACATAATTAAAATTTGATGTAAATATAAATGTTTTTTTATGTAGTGGAGGTCATGAGTCAATTGAAGCTAGACCACCATGGAATCACTGGACCTAAAAAATTAGTATAATAGTAATATAGATAAGCAAAGATGGATAGTGGCTAGCAGTGGAATCCAGGACGCGCGTTTCGTCCTATTTGGGATTCGTCAGCTGGATGTATCTGCATCTCAGCGTTGATGTTCACTCTGGGACTCGAACCCAGTACCTTTCGCTTCAAACGCTATCGCGTCCCAAATAGGACAAAACGCTCGTCAAACTGGATTCCACTTCTAGTCACTACCCATCTTTGCTTATAATAGTAATTTATGATACCTAATTTTTTTTATCTTTAAATTGTTAAAATCTTTTGTTCCGTAAATTATTGATTCATGGTAACAATTTTTGGAATAGATATCGTCCAAATTTAGTTATTTCTTTATATTCATGAACTAAAATTATTATTAAACGAAATGTGTATGAAAACTAGTTCAATAATTGTCAACAAAACTATAGTTCATATTTGACATTATATATCATTGTAATAATTATGTGTATTCTATGTTTATGTAGGAATAGAGTTTCCTTTTAAAAAGAAAAAATTCAAAAGTTTTATAAATTGCATTCTATTATTGATGAATTGAAGTAATTCAGTTATTATCAGAAAGCAGTGCGCATCCACGATCCCTCACTCGCAAGATTCGAACCCAGGACCTATCAGTTCTACCATAATAGGACGAAACGACTGTCCAGTACTTCCAGGTTTTCCATGGTGGTCTAGCTTCAATTGACTTCCCATTAATGTTTAGGACTGTCATTATTGATCAATCTCATATTGGTATATATGTATATCTTTCATATTTTCTTACAATTACATATTATAGGTATTAATATTCAAAATGCTGAACATTGTTCAATTGAAGATGCTCGTGCATCCATGGCAATTTATCGATTAGTTCAAGATATATGGGAAGCTGATTTACTGAAAACAACTAAAAATAATTAAAAAAAATTGAAGCCTACTTTAAATGATAATAATGAAACAACATGTTATACAAAGAATTGTCAAGAAGTTATATCGTCTTCATCAATATCATAGGCACTTTTGATACTGTTTTTTTTATTTGTATATATGTTTTTCAAAAGTGTCCAATAAAATCAGTTAACCATATCAAGATTAAATAATATTCATAAATTTTATGTTAACATTAAGGTATCCGAAAGTAAATTCATTCAATATTATCAGAAGGGGTTTTTGTGGAGATTTCAGTAATTTTATATAGTTGAAATCATGAATCAATTGAAGATAGACAAACATGAAAAACCTGGAAGCACTGGATAGTCATTTTGTCCTAGTGGGGGACTCTTCAGCAGTGTGCATCCACGATCCCGTCGCGCGAAATTTGAACGCAGGACCTATCAATCTCGCGCATGAGCACTTAACTTCTAGACCACTGAGGAGTTCCACACTAGGACGAAACGGCCGTCCAGTGCTTCCAGTTTTTTCATGGTGGTCTAGCTTCAATTGACTCATGATCTCAATTATTAGAATTAAAACAATTAGATTTTAACTGATAAGTTCGAATATATACATTTTCCCATTTCAGTTTGGTTAAAGCAAATATATGAATGTACCTTATGAATCACACTTGTTAATTTTTAGTATTCTGTAGTTAATTAAATAATGATTCAAACAAATAATACCAAGTGAATTCAAACTTCACCCCATGGGAACAACCAAGTGGCTATCAGGACTCAGTAGCTGAATGGATAACGCGATGGCGTTTAAAAGCGAAAGGTACTGGGTTGGATTTCCAGAGTGAACATCAACTCTGAGATACAGTTACATCCAGCTGACAAGTCACAAATAGGACGAAACGCACGTCCTAGATTCCACTGCTAGCCACTATCCATCTTTGTCTAAAAAGTCAAGGGTAGTTGTCGTTCTTTTTGCTTCTTCAGTTTTGTGATTCACATTGTTTGACTACAAACTGGTGTATGGAATCTATAGTCTTCATCATACTACAACAATATATTACTGATAGGCATATAAACACTAATATACTTCATCTCCCGTGTGTGGCAATAACTGTGTTAATTTTTCTTAAGACCTAGGTGTAATTTTGACAAAAATGAAAAGTTCAGAGATGGATAAATTCAGTCAGTCACAACGTAGAACTTCATACGTACTTACGTACATCAGTTCGAGTTGCCATACCACATTAACACAGAGATGCAGTTTTCGATTCAAACCCCTTAGTGGTAGAAGTAGTAAGAGTATAAGCAGTAATCCGAAAGATTAGGGTTTGAAGATGTCATTGAAGGAGTATAATCCAGTGAAACAATTTTGAAAAGAGAAGTGAAGAATTCAAAGGATTAGAATTTGGTAGAACACAAAGAGTGGATGCCCCTTCGCCATTGCAAACGATTTTGAGCCATGTCATTCAAGGTCTCTAACCATCGGTTGCTGTCATCTCGCTAATCCCAACCAGGTAGTCTACACCTACCAACATGGCCCAGTCCACTTGTCAGTGACTTCATTGATTTGTGCCACGTTTTGGTCTGGCCACCCCTAGCTTTCTTCCAACCTACTCCTACACCATAGAACATTGCACGTCGGGGCAGTCGGTGTTTGGGCATACGTAACACGTGTCCCAGCCATCTCAACTGATGATGTTTCACTACTTCATCAATCGATTTGCCATCCTTACCTAGTACCTGTTTCCTAACAACTGCATTACTTACTCGGTGGTCCCAGGATATACGAGCAATGCTTCGAAGACACCGATGATCGAATGCTAGTAGCCTACGAATATCCTCTACTCTTATCGGCCATGTTTCACTGCCATAAAGTAGGACGGAATGAACTACTGAGCAGTAAACTCGTCCTTTGGTTGCTAGACGGATATCTCGCCTACGCCATAAATGACGCAAGTTGGCGAGAGCTAGATAAATTAATGTCTAATAAATTGACTTTCACTCTAATAGTTCAGTTACCCTTCCTCGTATTTCAAAGAAGTTGTTACGGAGGAGAGTTTTAGTATTTTTGACAATAAAATTTTTTATGTTTAGAAAATATTGCTCTGATACTATAGTTGATAAGGTGTGGCCAATTCTTCACTATTCACTTTACTAAATTATTAAGAGAAGTTCTAAAGTGAGTCCTAGAGTAAGTTCTTTATTTTATTCAAATGACGCTTATATGACAAAGTGCTGGACATAAAAATAAACGTAATCAGAAATCTTTTGAAATACAAGAGATTGGGTAATATGAGTTTCGTAGGTCACTCGATAGCCATTTAAGTAAAAGTAAGCCCTGATTCTCAGACTTTATCCTTGCCTTGCTTATCTGAAACATCCGATTTCTCGAGGTGTATTACCAGTAAGTGTTGTTGAGTCGCATACTTTGTGAGATGCATGAATTTCTTATCACTGAATCACATCTTTTTCTTTGTTCTCCTTAGTGTTGATTTCGCTAACTCTCTTCTGCTTTGTTCCATGGTCCATACTTAACAATTGTCTTACCCCGTTACTCGAGACTTCAAACACAAATAAACTTAAGTATCCTTGAGAATGTATATACTCTATCTTCGAGACTCACCTTTAGTTCGTTCATCGAGGCGTAAAAGTCATTTGTTACCCTTCACAGATTCGAAAATGTTTCAAAGTAACCATGTGGAGCATTTCTTAGTGATCTTTAAGTTAAACAGGACAACTAAATAGTCTTCAACTGATTAATATGTAACCATAAAGTATCTACAATATTATGGTACACCAAAGAAATCATACAAGACTTGTTATATTACAAAATGTGATATAACAAGCAATGACCTAATTTATTTATAGGGTCAAATAAATCTGCATTACTAATCTTATGTTTTCCTCGCACGTAGTTGGACTCGAGTTTCTGTGCCAAGCACAAGCCAGTTAAGCATTTTCTCGGACGTAACAGAATGTACAAAGTTTGTAAGGTAAATCAAGTATGTGCATGGTTGAGGTATAACTAGTAAGTAGACTGTTTACTTGATCAATTTTATCATTCACATTTCCACTGCTTAGTTTGTTATTACTATCCACAAAGTTGTAAGCATTGTTAATTCAAGAAATGTGGCGTTTTACTCAACCCGTTTTTTCTTTCGTCTATCTGTTTTGTCCTGGTAAACCGTTGAGTATTCATTAATAACTCATTCACTCTATCCAAAACTTTCATAGGAGATGAATGAAACAACTGTTAATATTAAAATACCGGTGTTCTGTTTTTCACTAGCCTTCAAAACTGAACATCCCAGACTTGTTAGTATCGACTTGTCTAGGTTGTTGGATTTTATTAAAATTAAGGGCCGGTCTAAGTTTGACAGCCTGGAAGCACGGGACGGGAGTTTCGTGTTAGTATAAGGCTCCTTGGCATTGCTTAAACAAGACTCGAGCTCAGGACCGGTTCCGCGCGCGTGGTTGTGGATGCTCATTGTCGAGCAGCCCTATATAAAGACGAAACAGGCACCCAGGTTGTTAGACTTAAGTCGGTTCATGATTTCATTAAAGTCCTAGACTTATCCAACGTCATTTCTGACACTTCTATTCATCAAGTGTCAAAACTGATTAGTTCAGTCAATAGTAATCCATCCTAATTATTAATTTTATACTGATTCGTTTATTATGCATCGATAACTTAAAACACTCAATAAACTTGATAAACAAGTCCACTTATCATAAACAGAATGTTAGGTATTTGTTAATAACTCTAATATGTCAATCAAAATGGTTTATTAGAAACTGTATACAAGTTGGAAAAGTCGATAACCGATAGTTATACTAATCATTCATTATTGTACAGTAAAAACAGTTTTACACACGACCTTGGAAACTGTATTCTTCTCTATTATAACTATATACAATTTATCAGCTAGAATATGAACGTTTTTCTTAGTGACACTTAAATTTCCTGAAACTTAAATTCTAGATTCATATGACTTTGGTCCTGTGAAGATACGTAAATTAAGCTTCATCAGTTTAAATTTAAGTGGTCAGTGTTTATTGTAGAATACGTAGTAAGGCTGCTTAATCTATCTTATTTACTTAAACACATAAATATTGGTACAAAGGGGCACCAGATACATATGCGCCACACAAATCTCATTTGATTTGTGTGAGGGCTGTGATACTGTCCGGGTGCCCAAACTAAGGCAGATGGTTTTCTTAAGGGGCTAAGCCCGGAGCCTTTGACCTAAAGATCTGATCCACAAGACAGTGGAGCATCGTGAGGAGATGCAATCCCATGGCAGCCGATGACCGACAATTGGTTCATACGCCATTTGTTCCTTCAGGACAGTGGAGCCCATGTGCACCATTAGTTTGGAACCAGGGAGGGAGCGCTTAATCTATCTAGTACCACATAACCATATACTCTTTACGAAGAATATTCACTTCATAATTTATGTTGTATCTTGAACGTGTTAATGATACTGAACTGTCTTTAAAGTCATATGAATGTTATATTTATGTCTATAACTTACTGTCATCTAATCGTTATTTATTTCAGTATATTTCTAGATAATGGCTAATCATGGAATTTAGTAAATGCATTTCTCCTCTTTTGTGACTTATCAGCCGAATATACCCACAACCCAGTGTCAATATCCACGATGAAAATTGAGTCCAGTACATAACTCCATTAAGCTACTGAGTTCAGATAGGCACCAACTAGTTTAATTTGTATGGCATTTCTTATTATTAATAGTAGTAAGATATTATGTTTACTCGTTATTGATATCCTTCTCAAGAGATTAATTAAAAACCCTTGGGTAAAATTATGTCCAACCAGCTGGAGACATTTATAGTGTTGTAGTCATAAAAACTTCTTTGACTAAAACAAACAAATGTCTAAGGATTCTTTGGAAAAATTGACGTCGTTTACCCTGCATTTAACACATTCTTTGTTATCAAAGGTAACGTTTGGAATGAAATAAAAACCAAACATGTATCTGTAAAATTCTAACAACGTTGGATTTATGTTATTAATTTCATCCAAGAGATATTAGGATGATCGCAGTTTACTGTACCTGTTTTGAAAGTCAATTTTTCTTTACGTTAATTGGAATTGGACCAGTCATATATATATGTTTGAGAGATCATCTAACAGTTGTTGTTTTACTGATTAACAATACTACAACCGGATAGAACTCATCGAATTCGCACACATTATATGCCATTTGTATCAGTAGATTAAGAATCCATTACCAGTGCTAAGTTTGTAATCCCCACTGCACAATCTGATTATTAACCTTTGTAAGAGTTTTAGTGTGTTAAAACACCTAAAATCAATTAGGATGAACTTTTTTACAACCCCTACTCACATTTAATGCCAACACTCAATCTGCAAAGCAGAGAAGCAACATCAGGAAACGGATTTGTATTATGATTGGTAACTTTGTTTTATCAACTCTGTCAATATACTACGCAAAAAACCAGTGAGCATTACCTTTCTAGAATATGGTTACAAACCTACATCCACAAGAAAATATTTTAACAGAAAAGGAAGACTCTTAATTCTACTGAGGTGCTAGTGAGCTGAGACACACAAAGTTCTAGTTTCAAAACACAATGCAATCCCTTTCAAAAAACCATACAGAACGTTGAACTTAGTAAATATGTGCATTAATTTACGATCCCATATCATTTTATCATAGAGAGGTGAAATTATCTAGAAAAATCCCGAAATCACGGAAGTAGTAACAGTACCAGTGAAATGGTAAACAGCAGGCATAGACGATGTGGTCCAAGAATGAATTCATGCAACAGAATAATTTTAAAACTAAGGAATACACAGATTGAATACATCTGCTCCATCGTGATTAACTTAAAGCCATTTCACCTAGTCTTCAACTATAGGTTCTGATAATTGAGCGGACCCCAACCGAAAGATCTTTACCCACCAACACGACTAAGTCCAACAGCCAGTGATATTAAGGAATGAAGTTACGTATTGGTTCGACCACTTCGATCCATTCACCCAGTTAATTGGACAAGTATTTCATAATATAGGATGTTTCTGATAGCAATTGTAACTTTGATAGGACAGTGAGAAATATGTATTTACACCATGGAGAAGCGTTGAATATTCACAAATTCAAACCCCCTTTATGTCTACAGAAAAAAATTTGCCATAATTTTGACTACACACTAGTAGTTGTCAAGCTATTTTATGGTCTAGAATGGTGTGACTAGTTCTTATTCTTACCATATTATGTTAATCATTTGAACACATAAGTATTGGTACAAAGGGGCACCAGATACATATGCGCCACACAAATCTCATTTGATTTGTGTGAGGGCTGTGATACTGTCCGGATGCCCAAACTAAGGCAGATGGTTTTCTTAGGGGAGCCTTTGACCTAAAGATCTGATCCATAAGGCAGTGGAGCATCATAAGGAGATGCAGTCCCATGGTAACCGGTGACCAACGATTGATTCATACGCCATTTGTTCCCTCCGGGTCCTGGTGCCCATGAGCATCATTATCATTATGTCTATTTGAACTTTTATTTAATCAACCTTAATTGTGCGTAAATGGCTTGACAAGTATATATACACATATTAATCAGATTATTCGAAATGTATGGTGTAAACATATTACATCATTCAGATCAACTTCAATCTTTTTATTGTGCTCAATCAAAATTCATTAAAAAAAGGACTAACTGTTCTTTTAAAGAAATAAAGTTATTAATGAGTTGAAAAATGATGATAAATGAATGATTGCTCTTCCTTTAAAACAACAACAAACAAACAAACGGAGGATTCGAACGAAAGGAGTAAACTAGTAAACAAGGATTATTACAACCTGACTAAATAATGATACAACTAGGATGAGAATATGAAAATGAAAGATAAAAAGGATAGAATAAAAATAACTTCTTTTATACATTGTCAAATAAATGAGAAAAAATAGAGATATATATATACTCCAAGAAGGAAGTTTCATTCTGAATAATAATTAGTAGGTTTTGCATACATGAAAGTATTCGTTGTTAAAACATGTAAGGCCTATTTGTTTTATTGCACCGAGTTATATATATATATATATATATATATATATATATATATATTTGAGGGGGGAGGTAGGGAAGCTAAATTTAAACTACAGATTATAACAAAGGATTCATTAATAATCAATTCTAATCGGTATCCTAATATCTTCATCATCATCTTCATCTTCAAAATTAAAAGGTGTATAATTCATAGAATCATCGGTTAATAATGAACGTTTTGGACTATTATGAAATAATCCATCTGGTGTATCAATCATATCACGACGTGGTATATTTTCAAATAATTCAGCACGATTTTGTTCTTCACCTTTTTTAACCCATTGACTATAAACATCATAGGCAAGTGTATCAATAATTTTACGTAATTTCTTATTTGAATATGGATCCATAGATAATTGATTGATATTTAAATAG
Source organism: Schistosoma rodhaini (assembly GCA_944470415.2). Lineage (NCBI taxonomy): Eukaryota > Metazoa > Platyhelminthes > Trematoda > Strigeidida > Schistosomatidae > Schistosoma > Schistosoma rodhaini. The sequence goes on from OX104036.1 coordinate 81,996,998, forward strand.
GCAGCGTTCATTTTTAAACGTCGTAGATAAAATATAAAACTGACAGCCAACATACCAGTCTTTATAGTTGATAAGAAGAAAAAGAGATAACAGTTTTGTGATTATTCATTATCTTTAATTAACTAATTAAAATAATTTATAGATTGTGGTAATTTTATTTTAAAAAATTCAAGTATCAGAATGGAAAAAAACAAGGTTTGTTGAATGGCCCCATATGCTCTGGTACGACTGTTGGTGGGGAGAGTCTGCTCTTACGCAGCCACCCGTATACAACCACTCCCAGAGAAGTTCTACTCACTGCCTTCTCGTGACATTATTGTTGTTCACGAAGTTGAGAGGACAAAAATCGAACGTCCAGTACCTTAACTGGATTGGTGGATATGGAGGATCCACCTAGGGGAGTTGGAAAACTCTGATTCCAAACCAATGGTGCACATGGGTTCCAGTACCTTCAGGGTAATAATGGTGTGTGGACCAATTGTTGGTCACCGGCCACCGTGGGACTGCATCTCCTTAAGTTACTCCACTGCCTTGTGGATTGGACCTTCAAGTCAAAGGCTCGGGGTGTGGCCCCCTAAGAAAACCACCTGCTTCGGTTTGGGCACCCGGGCAATATCACAGCCCACACACAAATAAATTAAATGATGAATTCTATTGACGATACTATTCTCGCTCATATTAGAAGCAAGACAATTTACATTATTATTATTATTATTACTACTTTTTCACTCCCTTTATTCCCAAATTGTGTATCCTTCCTTTCCAATTTATGCAGTAGCTCGCCCATGGTGGAAACTCTGTCCTATCTAAACGATCTCCAGTCACTGTCTGGTTGAAAGTGAATGCTTCTACCGATTACGAATACTGAAACAGTCTTTCTGAAACCACGTACGCCGTTCAAGCTGGCTTCCTTCAACGTTCGCACACTAATGCAGATGGGAAAACAGATGGGGCTGGCTATGTCTTTAGAAAGTCTTAATGTTGATGTTTGTTGTCTATCCGAGACCCGTATTCAAGACTCTAGTGAAGTACTACAAATTCGTTCTCCATCTGTCGCTTCGAAAAGCTTGTTTCACGTGCGCTTATCCGGGGACCCTGTGGCATCTTCGTCTGGTCTTGCTGGCGTTCGTGTCGCACTAAGCGCTAGAGCTGAGGCAGCACTAATCGATTGGATCCCCATTAACAGTCGGTTATGTGCTGTTAGATTAGAAAGTTCCATCAAAGTGAGAAGAAATCGGCGTGAGAAACGGTGTCTTTTCGTCATCTCCGCCTATGCCCCGACAGATTGCAGCACGGATGCAATCAAGGATGAGTTTTACCATCAGTTAACAGTTCTTCTCCAGAAAGCGCGTTCGACAGATATTGTAGTACTAGCCGGAGACTTGAATGCACAGGTCGGGCGTCTAGGCACAGAAGAGAGTCGTCTAGGTGGCCGATGGGGACTTGTTGGTCGCAGGACAGATAACGGGGACCGTTTGCTGCAACTGTGCACAGACTACAACCTGTTTCTGGCTAGCACTAACTTCCGGCACAGTCATCGCCGGTGTGCCACCTGGCGTCCTCCCTCTGCATCTCAAGCCTGGACTCAGATTGATCACATCGCGATCAGCTACCGCTGGCGTGGTTGTGTACAAGACTGCCGCTCCTTTTGGAGAACCTATCGGGAGTCTGATCATGCCCTGGTCTGCGCCAATCTCACCTTACTTTTCAGTGGCCGGAGGATTGACCACCACCAACGGATTGACGTTAGTAAACTGGCTGCAACTTCTGTTGCAAGTAAGTATCGAGCGGAGCTAGCCTCAAGGCTAGCTACCACCCCACCGAAAAGTATAGATGAGCATTGGTTGCATCTTCACGACGCCATGAAGCCGCTTGCGGCTTCGCGAAACGTCCCGCTTACAAGCACTGGGTTTCTTCTGGCTCCTTACAACTGATGGAAGCCCGTCGGTCTACTCCGGGTGACCGTGAGTTTGACCACAAACGAAGGCTGTTACGTAGTGAAATCGGGCAAAGCTTGTGTAAGGACCGAGAAACCTGGTGGTCGGAGCGTGCTAATGAGATGGAAGCAGCAGCTGCATCTGGTAACTGCTGGAAGCTCTTCCAACCCATCCGAGCCACTGGCAGCAAGAAGTCTGGTGTGAGTGAAACAATCTACGAGGATGACGGGATGCCAATCACTAACATCTGTCGACGTCTTGGACGATGGGCGGAATTTTTCGAAGGGCAGTTCAACTGGCCTGCTGCTCCGGCAACATCAACCAGCTTGTCCTGCCCCCCATGGCCGGTGACGACTGATCCACCAAACGAGGCGGAAGTCCGCAAGGAACTCCAACTCTTGAAGCGCTACAAATCACCTGACCCAGATGACTTACCTCCGGCTCTTTTTAAAGATGGTGGTGACTTTCTGAATAAGGAATTGATTATGTTGTTTGCAAAGGTTTGAGAGCAAGAAAGTGTTCCAACATCTTGGAATGAGTCAATAGTCGTCCCTATCTATAAAAAGGGTTCACGTTGTTCCTGTAACAACTATCGGGGGATAAGTCTACTTCCGATTGCGTCCAGACTATTGGCTTCTGTCATTCTTCGTAGGTTGTTTAAATCCCGAGAACGATTGACTCGCGAGGAGCAGGCTGGTTTTCGTTCTGGTCGAGGATGCATTGATCACATCTTCACCCTCCGCCAAATGTTAGAACACCGTCATACTTATCGCAGGCCAACAATCGTAGTGTTTCTTGATATCTGGGCGGCCTTCGATTCGTTGGACAGGACTGTTCTCTGGGATTGTCTATTGAAGAAGGGTGTGCCTGAGAAGTTCACTAACATCTTAAAGGCTCTGTATACGAACACCTCAGGCAGAGTGAGGGCATACAATCATCTTTCTCCCTTGTTTCATTCGAGCAGTGGAATTAGACAGGGTTGCACGATCTCACCATTCCTCTTCAACTTTGCTATCGATGACATCCTGGAAACAGCTCTGATGGATGTAAGTAATGCCGGTGTGGATATGTTGCCTGGAGAACGACTTCTCGACCTCGAGTATGCGGATGATATTGTCTTACTGTGCGATAATACCCAAGGCATGCAATCCGCACTTAATCAGTTGGCAATCAGTGTCCGCAGGTATGGCATGTGCTTTGCACCCTCCAAATGCAAAGTAATCCTACAAGACTGGCAGGATTCTCGTCCTGTACTCACCCTCGATGGTGAGCAGATTGAAGTAGTTGAGAAGTTCGTGTATCTAGGTAGCTATATAAGTGCTGATGGTGGCGTGAGTGATGAGATTGATGCACGTATAAGGAAAGCCAGAGCGGCTTATGCCAATCTGGGCCATCCTTGGCGCCTTGTGATGTTGGTCTGGCTGTAAAAGGTCGGATTTACAACGCGTCGGTGAGAGCAGTTTTGCTCTATGCTTGTGAAACCTGGCCTCTCCAAGTTGAGAATGTTAGACGTCTCTCTGTGTTCGATCATCGTTGTCTCCGAAGGATTGCTGACATCCAGTGGCAACACCATGTTAGTAATGCAGAGGTTCGGCATCGTGTGTTCGGGCGCAGAGACGATAATTCAATTGGTGTCACCATCTCGAAACACCGACTTCGGTGGCTTGGACATGTTTTACGAATGTCGTCCCAGAGACTTCCACACCGTGCATTATTTGCCGACCCTGGGACTGGTTGGAAAAAGCGGAGAGGAGGTCAGTGTATGACATGGTGTCGTGGCATGAAAGAAAGCTGAAAAGGGCTAGCTTCTGTTGGTCCTTCACAACTCCCTGGCTGGGGTCCGAGAGATGGTGCAACACAGTGGCTAGAGACGTTATCAGATATGGCTCAGAATAGAAGCCAGTGGCGATCCTGCTGCAACCTTCTTTTACTTTCTTCATAAAGAGTGGTTCTAACTTTCTTAACTGAAAGAGTCTTCTGGTTGTACGTTTCAGTCCGCCTTATCTTTTCATCCCTTTTCTTCCTACCTTCATTATTTTGTGTGGCGCATATGTATCTGGTGCCCTTTTGTACCAATATATATGTGTTTAAATAAAATAAAATACAGTCACATATAAATAATTTTGATTGATACGGAATTTCGATAAAGAATATAATACAAAGAGCGTTAATGGATAAATTACTCACTGAATAATAAATGATCTCGAATACAAAATCATGCTTATTTACATATTTGAATCAAAACAGTACTGAGTAGTTCAGTTGCATATCTTATATAGTCAGAAACCCAATATATTTCCGGGAAATAAACCCAATCTGATTAAAAACTGAGATTTCACTAGTCCTAGTAGGCTAGTTGATTGAAATCTCAGTAGTTTAGTGAGTAAAACACTAAACTTTGAATCGGTTGTTCTAAGGTTCGAACTGCATTCCACTCCACTCTACATTCTTATGTTTTGATAACTGGATAGTATTACTAGCCCTCTAAGCCTAAAGCGTGACTTAAAGTCGAGTACTTTCACTTTTACCTGCTAAATGAATTATATTAATGCTACTACAGAAACCTACGCCAGTTGTAGTATATATCATGTTTTTCGGTCGATCGAAAAATAAATATACTAGACAGCAGATTTTTCCACTGTAAGTTTAGGGTTGTGAAAAAATATCTTGGAGAAGTAAAAATCTGTGTATTTTGAAAATATCTCACTATAGGAATCGTCGAAGCATCCCCTTAAGGATGATAAAACCACCAAGCAAATTCTGTTAAGTTCAAAAGGAGTTTTGGATAAAAATGGTAAATCTACTGATAAGACTACAGATCTTCCTTAACCGATGTGACTGGAACACGTTAGATTTGTCCTAATCACCATCAACAGTACAAGCAAAGGCTGGCTAACATAGGAATGGACTGGAAAGAGAACCGAGAGTTGTCAGACTTAAATACACAATCAATCTATGAAGTCATTAACTGAGGTGTATTAGGGACGTAAACTCTTCCTGACTGGAGTCTGACAAACAATCGTAATTTGTTTGCATAATACAAAATAGGATAATAAACACTTATTCTCAAGTCTCACCTTAAATTTCTGTCTAGCATTGAAGACTGTCTTGCCAACTATAGGCTGAAACAAATATAAAATAAATGAGAAAATTACTAGCATATGCTTCGAATAAAATTTTCTTAAGTAAATATGCATCCATTTAAAATACGGAAACATTTATCTGCCTAACATATTTTTGTAGGGACTTTCTTCATTATTAAAAACTTATTTACGAGTCGTGTATTTGGCCTTGAGCTACACTCCAAGTGTGAAAGTAAGTGATACTACCCGGTCGCGTAAACTGAGGTAGGTGGGACGCGGTTTCAATCTGTGCTTGATCGCAACGTTACTACTTAAGTGGTCCAACTACATGCAGATGATACATGTAAGGAACTTAAGACTAAATGTTGGCAGCCCATACATTCTAAAGGAATAATAATCAAAGTGTTCAAAAATTTTTGCTGTTCAGAAAATGATTACGCAATAAATATTCGAAGGATAAATATCCTGAAAATTTAAATCAAAATGCTAAATCAACATACTTGTTGTAGGAAGAACACATGACTCAATGAATCCAAAGCTGTCAACCTTACTTTAGAATCCACAACTAGAATTTTACATATCTATTTGTAAAAACAAGAAATATGAAAAAATAGATAACAACGAAAGTAAGCTAGTAATGTTAATCAAAAATGTCAACAACAAACATTATGTATAATGTTAAGTATACTAGCTTAGTGTCAGTCAGTCAGTCACAACGTAGAACTTCGTACGTACGTACATCAGTTCGAGTTGCCATACCACATTAGCACAGAGATGCAGTTGTCGATTCAAATCCCATAGTGGTGGAAGTAGTAGGAGTATAATCAGAAATCCAAAAGATTAGGGTTTGAAGAAATTATTGAAGGAGTATAGTACAGTGAAATAAATTTGGAAAGAGAAAAACATAAAGACATGAGGAATTCAGAAGATTAGAATTTGGTGGAACACAAAGAGTGGATGCATCTTCGCCATTGCAAACGATTTTGAGCCATGTCATTCAAGGTCTCTAACCATCGGTTGCTGTCATCTCGCGAATCCCAACCAGGTAGTCTACACCTACCAACGTGGCCCAGTCCACTTGTCAGTGACTTCATGGATTTGTGCCACGTTTTGGTCTGGCCGCCCATAGCTTTCTTCCAACCTACTCCTACACCATGAAACATTGCACGTCGGGGCAGTCGGTGGTCGGGCATACGTAACACATGTCCCAGCCATCTCAACTGATGAAGTTTCACTACTTCATCAATCGATTTGCCATCCCTAGCTTAGTGAGATCAAAATTGTAATAGTCAATCATAAACAATGTAGGATTTGGCACAAACGTTTATCGGTTCAACTTTTTTACACTACATAAGGGCAGTGAGATTAAACTAACGGAATAAACAGGAAAGATGAAATAACAGAAGCGTTGATTTTGGTAAGGAAGGAACGAGATTATGGTTCATCAAGAAATGAATAGGTGAAAATAAAAAATATGAAATGATATTGAAGCTCGAGGTTTAGAGATAAAGAATCTATGAGTCTGTGCAAATGCAAGTGATTTCAAGACATTTGATCCAATGTCTTCGACCACTGATCAAGACTATTAAGTAGACCACAGACAATTAGTCTGCACTTACAAATACACCTAAGACCAACAGTCAATGACCTGCTGGACTGGTGCTATATTTTCATTTGGCCGCTTGCAGCTTTCTTTTAACATTATACTGTATTGAGGAACAGGGCAGATGGATATGCATGTAACGGTACGTGCATTATTTAGAGTATTGGGCAGTAGCTTCATTTATTATTTCTCGATTTTTAACGGTTCACTATATGAATTGAGTTCGTAATGAAAATGACCCTCAAATCATACGAAATCATCAAAAAACCACTTGACTTAATATTTAAGCTAATAGACACCACGCGGTCGCTCAAGATACAGTAGATATAGCCCCCAAATGCCCTGGTACGGCCGAGAGTGGGGAGAGTCTACTCTCTCTCTCTCGAAATGCTCTCACATGGCCAGCGAATATATAGCCTCTGCCAGGGAAGTCCTACTCACTGCCTTCTCGTGGTGGGGGTGTTGTTTACGAAAGTGAGAGGACGAAAAGCGAATGTCCGGCGCTATAACCGGATTGGTGGACACGGAGGGTCCACCTAGGGGAGTTGGAAAACCCTGATTCCAAACCAATGGTGCACATGGGCTCCAGTATCCTGATGGAACGAATGGCGGAAGAACCTGCTGTTGGTCAACGGCAACCATGGGACTGCATCTCCTCACGATGCTCCACTGCCTTGTGGATCAGACCTTTAGGTCAAAGGCTCGGGGTGTGGTCCCCTAAGAAAACCACCTGCTTCGGTTTGGGCACCCGGGCAGTATCACAGCCCACACACAAACAAATGAATGAAATTATGAACTTTATTGACGATATCCCTGGTCATACTAAAAGCAAAACAATTAACATTATTATTATTATTACCTTTATTATTATTATTATTATTATTATTATTATTATTATTATTATTACTTACCATATCGCTAATTCACCCTCTTTTATCCCCAATTTGTGTAACCTTACTCTTCAACTTATGCAGCAGCTCGCTCTTGGTGGAAAACCTGTCCTATCTAAACGATCTCCAGTCACTGTCTGGTTGAAAGTGAATGCTTCCACCGATTATGAATACTGAGGCAGTCTTTCTGAAACCACGTACGCCGTTCAAGCTGGCTTCCTTCAACGTTCGCACACTAATGCAGATCAGACAACAGATAGGGCTGGCTATGTCTTTGGAAGGTCTTAATGTTGATGTTTGTTGTCTATCCGAGACCCGTATTCAAGACTCTAGTGAAGTACTACAAATCCGCTCTCCATCTGTCGCCTCGAAAAGCTTGTTCCACGTGCGCTTATCCGGGGACCCTGTGGCATCTTCGTCTGGTCTTGCTGGCGTTCGTGTCGCACTAAGCGCTAGAGCTGAGGCAGCACTAATCGATTGGATCCCCATTAACAGTCGGTTATGTGCTGTTAGATTAGAAAGTTCCATCAAAGTGAGAAGAAATCGGCGTGAGAAACGGTGTCTTTTCGTCATCTCCGCCTATGCCCCGACAGATTGCAGCACGGATGCAATCAAGGATGAGTTTTACCATCAGTTAACAGTTCTTCTCCAGAAAGCGCGTTCGACAGATATTGTAGTACTAGCCGGAGACTTGAATGCACAGGTCGGGCGTCTAGGCACAGAAGAGAGTCGTCTAGGTGGCCGATGGGGACTTGTTGGTCGCAGGACAGATAACGGGGACCGTTTGCTGCAACTGTGCACAGACCACAACCTGTTTCTGGCCAGCACTAACTTCCGGCACAGTCATCGCCGGTGTGCCACCTGGCGTCCTCCCTCTGCATCCCAAGCCTGGACTCAGATTGATCACATCGCGATCAGCTACCGCTGGCGTGGTTGTGTACAAGACTGCCGCTCCTTTTGGAGTACCTATCTGGAGTCTGATCATGCCCTGGTCTGCGCCAATCTCACCTTACTTTTCAGTGGCCGAAGGATTGACCACCACCAACGGATTGATATTATTAAACTGGCTGCAACTTCTGTTGCAAGTAAGTATCGAGCGGAGCTAGCCTCTAGGCTAGCTACCACCCCACCGAAAAGTATAGGTAAGCATTGGTTGCATCTTCATGACGCCATGAAAATGGCGAGTAAAGCCGCTTGCGGCTTCGCGAAACGTCCCGCTTACAAGCACTGGGTTTCTTCTGGCTCCTTACAACTGATGGAAGCCCGTCGGTCTACTCCGGGTTACCGTGAGTTTGACCACAAACGAAGGCTGTTACGTAATGAAATCGGGCAAAGCTTGTGTAAGGACCGGGAAGCCTGGTGGTCGGAGCGTGCTAATGAGATGGAAGCAGCAGCTGCATCTGGTAACTGCCGGAAGCTCTTCCAACTCATCCGAGCCACTGGCAGCAAGAAGTCTGGTGTGAGTGAAACAATCTACGAGGATGACGGGATGCCAATCACTAACATCTGTCGACGTCTTGGACGATGGGCGGAATTTTTCGAAGGGCAGTTCAACTGGCCTGCTGCTCCGGCAACATCAACCAGCTTGTCCTGCCCCCCATGGCCGGTGACGACTGATCCACCAAACGAGGCGGAAGTCCGCAAGGAACTCCAACTCTTGAAACGTTACAAATCACCTGGCCCAGATGACTTACCTCCGGCTCTTTTTAAAGATGGTGGTGACTTTCTGGCTAAGGAACTGACTGCGTTGTTTGGAAAGGTTTGGGAGCAAGAAAATGTTCCAACATTTTGGAATGAGTCAATAGTCGTCCCTATCTTTAAAAAGGGTTCACGTTGTTCCTGTAGCAACTATCGGGGGATAAGTCTACTTTCGATCGCGTCCAAACTATTGGCTTCTATCATTCTTCGTAGGTTGTTTAAAACCCGAGAACGATTGACTCGCGAGGAGCAGGCTGGTTTTCGTTCTGGTCGAGGATGCATTGATCACATCTTCACCCTCCGCCAAATGTTAGAACACCGTCATACTTATCGCAGGCCAACAATCGTAGTGTTTCTTGATATCAGGGCTGCCTTCGATTCGTTGGACAGGACTGTTCTCTGGGATTGTCTATTGAAGAAGGGTGTGCCTGAGAAGTTCATTAACATCTTAAAAGCCCTGTATACGAACACCTCAGGCAGAGTGAGGGCATACAACCACCTTTCTCCCTTGTTCCATTCGAGCAGTGGGGTTAGGCAGGGTTGCCCGATCTCCCCATTCCTCTTCAACTTTGCCATCGACGACATCCTAGAAACAGCTCTGATGGATGTAAGTAATGGCGGTGTGGATATGTTGCCTGGAGAACGACTTCTCGACCTCGAGTATGCGGATGATATTGTCTTACTGTGCGATAATACCCAAGGCATGCAATCAGCACTTAATCAGTTGGCAATCAGTGTCCGCAGGTACGGCATGTGCTTTGCACCCTCCAAGTGCAAAGTACTTCTACAAGACTGGCAGGATTCTCATCCTGTACTCACCCTGGATGGTGAGGAGATCGAAGTAGTTGAGAAGTTCGTGTATCTAGGTAGCTATGTAAGTGCTGGTGGTGGCGTGAGTGATGAGATTGATGCACGTATAATGAAAGCCAGAGCGGCTTATGCCAATCTGGGCCATCTTTGGCGCCTTCGTGATGTTAGTCTGGCTGTAAAAGGTCGGATCTACAACGCGTCGGTGAGAGCAGTTTTGCTCTATGCTTGTGAAACCTGGCCTCTCCGAGTTGAGGATGTTAGACGTCTCTCTGTGTTCGATCATCGTTGTCTCCGAAGGATTGCTGACATCCAGTGGCAACACCATGTTAGTAATGCAGAGGTTCGGCATCGTGTGTTCGGGCGCAGAGACGATAATTCAATTGGTGTCACCATCTCGAAACACCGACTTCGGTGGCTTGGACATGTTTTACGAATGTCGCCCCAGAGACTTCCACACCGTGCATTATTTGCCGACCCTGGGACTGGTTGGAGAAAGCGGAGAGGAGGTCAGTGTATGACATGGTGTCGTGGCATGAAAGAGAGCTGCAAAGGGCTAGCTTCCGTTGGTCCTTCACGACTCCCTGGTTGGGGTCCGAGAGATAGTGCAACACAGTGGCTAGAGACGTTATCGGATATGGCTCAGAATAGAAGCCAGTGGCGATCCTGCTGCAACCTTCTTTTACTTTCTACATAAAGAATGGTTCTAACTTTCCTAACTGAAAGAATCTTCTGGTTGTACATTTCAGCCCGCCTTATCTTTTCATCCTTTATCTACCTACTTTCATTATTTTGTGTGGCGCATATGTACCTGGTGCCCTTTTGTACCAATATATATGTGTTTAAATAAAATAAATAAAAGATATAGCGAGACTTGAACATGCAGTTTATTGCTGAAAAACTCAGTTTTCTAACTACGTGCATTTATTAAAAGGTACAATGTTTGAATCCAACAAAATATTTGAAATAGTGGACTTAGCATTGGATAAAGAATGTTTCTTTTGTGTAAAATATATAGGACTTCAATGTGTTTTTTTCTAATAAGGCTACAAATTGAAGGTAATGTATATTAATACTTACAAGAATATGATAAGGCAAACAACTCATAAAAAACTGACGAAAATTTACTAAGCACAATACTAAATTGTATTTCAATAAAATATACTCCACTAATCAGACCATTTACGATATCTTCAGTATGATGTTTGTATATAATAAATAAAAGATAAAGACGTTCATAGAACAACTCACTAGATCCTTTGCAGATTCACTGATATCATCCCATTCTGGACTAGGAAAAGAGAAACGGCCTTCCATAATCTGACGCAACATTAAATGTTCCTTACGATTCCAAAAAGGGGGACAACCTGCTAACAGAGTATACATAATCACACCACATGCCCAGATGTCTACAGGCTGACCATACGAAGGTTGATCTTCATAGTAACCACACATCAGGACCTCTGGAGCCAAGTAACCTGGTGTTCCACGAGTTTCTAATAGGTAAGTAAAAATTTATTTAAAACTAAACGGTGAGGCCGTATTGCCAACGAGAAACGCTTAGAACTTCATAACCATACAGCCATAAAATCCAGATAAACGATTTCGGCAGTGCATTCTATTTTTATGGAGTTAAACCGAGAATTAGGCAAGTTAGCGATAAAGATCTACTACTCAGCTTATTATCTGATCTAGCTAAATGATAGATGTATATCAATGAACATTTTCTGAGGTTTAAGTCTGTAAAATCCAATATTGACTAGGGAGACCTAAGCGAAAGAATTAATTGGTATCCGAAACTATTCTTAATTGCTAATAAATGTACGTTCAATGAGTTGTCAGTCATAAGCCTCAAACGTTGGCAATAAAAAAGATGTAAACAATAAAATGGTAAAAATACCTAGCAACAACTGGATGAGCTTTAATGCAATTTTACGGAAGAATCTGTGTAACACCCGAAGTGTAACTCACATTCATAGTACTTATCATCAAATTAGTGGTTACAAAACAACGATTTATTTCTTTTAAAATGATCTCTTCAGGTACCAACATTAGCTACAGGACTGTCGAAAACCAGAATCAAAGGCAGTTGTCTCGCAGTAATGTGAGTCTCTTCCACTGCTTGGTTTAACGACCTTATATGGGACCAAACTTATGAATTTCCGGTCACGATGCTATTCACCCATGATGTGTGAAACTGAAAATGCACATCCAGTCAATGAGGTGCAGAAACCTGATGGGTGAACATGTATCAGGTTTTGCGTTAGACACGACTGACTGACTGACCGGTTGAAACCCAGCCCAAGACGTTACCGCTGAGTTATTCAGACGATACTGCAAATTGAAAAGATAAATCGGTCAGCTTTAAGGAATTGATAAGGATTACATCGAATTTAGTTTGGTGGAAACACTAACCAGGCTTGGTGATGAGTTTGGACCTTACAGAAAATAACAGATTGCTTAGAATTGTAGGTTAGTCTTCTAAAGAGTGTCGGCTAGTTTTAAACTAGGAAAAAAGTCAGGAGAAACCCTGAGTAAAATAATATGAATCTATTCTTCCAGTTAAGGGTTAACACTATTAGACTGCCTAAACTTCAGTAGGTGAAGCGCAGTCTTCAAATTAAACTTTAAGATTGGTTGTTTAACATAACGGAATAAGAATATACTACAGTAGCTACTTTTCCCAGGTTTCATGGCGGTCAGCAGCAAATAGTAAGATTTGCAAACTGGCTTTCCTGAATATATATATATATATATATTGTCCCTGAATTGTACACGACTGTTATCATTAAGGTCAGAAGTCAATAACTGGAGAAAAAATTTGTAATTTTGACTCAATTGCAACTTTCAAAGCGATAAAAGTACCTTTAAGCTCTTCTTCATTGTCAACAAACACAGCCAACCCAAAGTCCGTAACTTTTATGTTAAGATTTTCATCAAGAAGAATGTTTTCCGGCTTAAGATCTCGATGGACAATTTGACGCTCGTGGATATAATTAACAGCATCGAATAGCTGCCGCATGATTACACGAGTACGTTTTTCGGAAATGATGACGTTGTGGGTTAGATAGTCGAAAAGTTCACCACCCTGACAACTAAAGACATGAAAGTGAAAGTTGAAACTTACATTTCTGAGACTAGAAATATGTATGCATCACCTTCGAAAACATCATGAATTTTTATGATATTGGGGTGATCGACTACTTTTCTAAGAATAGTCACTTCTCGCATACATTCTGAATGTATAACTTCTGAGGTATCAACACCACTATTTAGATCTAAAATTTTAACAGCGTATTCGGTTTTAGAGTCTTTTTCTATGCAACGTCGCACAGTACTACTAGCCCCTGAACCCAAGACATCACGAACCTCATATTTCGAATAAAAGGAATCCGCTAAACGGAGGTCGGCAACGACACCATCCCTCTCAGAACAGGTAACTGTCATGTTACTTCTGCTGGCCCGAAGTACGACCGAACAGCAGAAAACAAAAGACCGCCACCGAATACGGTTTCGTAAAATGTGAAAGGCTCTTTTATTAAGGGAAAATTATAAACCATCATCACATTTTCAAAGTGTTGATGAAATCTTGTAGAAAAATATTCAGAATGTTTTGATAAATGGTGATTACCAAAGAATCTTAAAGTTTTTGCTTGTTTCGTCCTTGACACTGGGAGAGAGGCACAGACTTCGAGGATGAATTTGACGTTCTCTGAAAAACATCTATCTCTCCCAACTTGAAGTTGTTATGTACAGATCGTTTCTATGTAGCATTCTTCGACAGACAAAAACTTCCTCTTTCAGATTTTATTATATTAAAAATATATGACTCGAATATAACATTCTCCACCTTCGGCTCCCAGTTAAAAATTAGAGTATTGGTTGTTACCTGAATGTCCATTCTTATTAATAGACAGCTCTCCAAGATACGTGTAGAGACACTACAAATATTTAGAGCTTGGTAGTGCCTTTGCACATAATGCCTAAATAATCAAGAGATACCGACACAGTCAAATCGCAAGTCAGCAATGAAATAGTTTGAAGGCATACTTGGAAACTTATCAATATGTTGGAGAACGTTTGATCTTGGCTGGCTAGTATCTGAGAGAAATGAGCAACTCAGCGTACCCATTTGTGATTTGGTGCCGATGCGTGACCGAGCGCTCTGAGCTAGAGTGTGTCCAGTGAGACTCAAAAGGTCAGCATCAATGCCAAACACCTATGAAACTATTCATTTTGGGTTTTTTTACCACTCTAAGTGATGATGCAACCGCTTGACGCTGATGCCGAGCACTTAAGTCCTAATAGTCAGCGGTAGCTGCATGTATGCATAAGTCTAAGTTGGATGATTGAGAGTTCACTGGCAACCTCCTATAAGGACTGAAAAATTATAGATAAGAAGGTTAGTAACGCCCGAATTTTGTATTGACGTTATATTTTCTCTTGTTCTATACTGAATGCTGAAAGGTCATTGTATTTAAAATCAGACATCCTGTTCCACGTGTTCCAGGAATTATGTAACCAACCTACTACAATCACTCCAATGTATTCCAAAAACGGGTAGATACAAGTCCAATAGTATGAAAGTCTTTCTTTTGAATGTAAAGTTTGTGTTTATATGCTCATGTGATGATTAAAAGTAATCGAATTACTATACGAACTGAGAATTCTCGAAATAACGTGATCTAAGTTAGGTAGAACTAAGTGAACACGAACGAACGTATTGTATTTTTAATTCAAAGTCAAGAACACATCAAGCACAAAAGAATCATTCGTTTATACACATACCGCGGCTCACAAGCTGTATAACCTTCTGATAGATTAGCAAGATTGTCTTCTTCGCCATTAGCATAAGATATATTTTTGTGGAAAATTTTCACAGTTAAATTATTTTTTCACCCCTTTATATTTCTTCAAGATACTTGTTGTATGCTAATAAATATCAAGCCTAATACAAACTGAGAACCGGAAAGGTAAGCATAGTCTTAATCTCTAGAGATAGACACTGTTATGACTGAGGAAACCCACTCAAAAAATTTGATCGTGGTGGTCCTGAATTGTAGTCTGCTCAGCCGGAGCATAACATCGCTAGGCCCATTCAACACCAAGATTTATGCCCTGTGATTCCTTCCTCAGCTTCTAAGGAAGTTCGCGACCTAATTTGGAATCCTGAGAATTTACGACGGTACACCATTTCGAGTCGTGAGATGATGGGTCTGTCGAATTATAGTCTACTTCTCTATTGGTACTGCTATAATAACAGACCTAGTTCTAAAATTGTGGATTTGTCATAATGTGACTACCTAGTCTATAAGATCATACGTGGAAGTTAACTCAGTGTCTATTCTGACTCGTCATATAGTAACAGCCCGCGATATAACGTTTGGTGTTTGTAAAGAACACATTTGGGCTAAATATAGAATGATATACTTAATGTGAGTAAAGGCAAGTTATACAGAATGACCACGCCTGCAAGGCTGAGCTATACCATCTGATTTTATTGAATTGAATAGTACCACGTTCTCTACTGTTGACCTGCTCTTAGTGTTAATTGTTGAATATGCATTTTCTATGTTATCTCATGTTCAATTTTGAGGATTGTGTTGTTAGGACTAATACCACCACAAATATACTCTCAGAGAAGAGCCCTAGTTCCAAGCTAATACAGCTAACATCATCATCTCGTTGTGTTTTTATCTTTTGTAGAGCGACCAGGGTGATACCTTGACCCCTTATCCCCAAAAATATGTGAGATATTACCAAGTAATAACTAGGATACCTTGTCTCAGCTTCAAATCTGCTACCAATTTAATGAATATTAGATTTATATGGCCAAATTTACAAAACGATGTACTTAACTGGGTCATAGAGTATCTGATGTGCCGACAGTCAGAAGCTACCCATCATTGATTTTCACCCATCGGAGTTTCCTCACAACCAGGTACATGTTTTACCCACGTCCATGTAGATTAGGTAGGTCCTTTACTGTACCCTAATAGTTTTAATTACTTATTTCACTGTGCAGACAAACTCATGAGGTCTCTTATAGCCGTACCGATAGCAGACACCGTGTCCGAAACAGTAGTCAAAGCTTTCATTCAGAACCGGTTATTAGACGCAGAAATTGGACTGTTTCAATATGACTATATCATTAATTGAGTTACAATTCCGCTTTACCTAGTTCTATGATTCCAAAGACGATAACAGCCACTAGCCTCCTTATAATGACGTAACAAACGATTAAAATGGTTCAGAAGATAAAGAGAAAAGTTGTTATAGGCGACTATTAGTCGATGTTTGGTGGATTCAATGGGCTGGTCTATTCAGCAGTTCCTCAAAGTATTCTGCCCATCTTTTCCTCTGTTCTTGAATCTCAGTGATTGTCTTTCCTTCTTTGTCCTTGACTGGTCTCTCTGGTTTGCTATATCTCCCTGCCAATTTCTTCGTTGTATCATATAGTTGTCTCATATTCCCTTCTCTTGCAGCTTTTTCCGCCGCCGTTGCTAGTTCTCCCATGTATTTCTGCTTGTCGACTTTAATGCTTTTCTCCACTTCCCTGTTAGCTTCTGCGTAGTCTGCTTGTGCTTTGACTTTCTCTGGTCGGCTGTTGTTAATTGATAGTTTCTTGTTCTTCCTTTCTTGAATTTTGTCCAGGGTTCCCATAGAGATCCATTCCTTGTGATGACGCTTCTTAGGACCAAGAACCCCCTGGCAAGTTGAAGTTAGTGCTTCTATTATCCCTTTCCAGTTATCCTCCAAAGTAGTTTCTTGTTCTCTCAGTAGATCCTGTAGAGCCTGGAACCTGTTGTTGAGAGTTATCTTGAATACGTGGAGCTTGTCAGTATCTCGAAGGAAGGCTGTATTGAACCTTTGTCCAGTCGTCTAGTGTTTCTTTAGCTTCAGTCTCATCTTGGCCACAACCAGGTGGTGATCTGAAGCTATGTCAGCTCCTCTCCGGGTTCTCACATCTTCCATTGATCTTCAGAATTCTTTGTTGATTCAGATGTGATCTATCTGGTTCTCTGTGGTTTGGTCAGGTGAGATCCATGTAGCTTTGTGTATGCGCTTGTGTGGGAATATTGTGCCACTTATAACCAATTTGTTGAATGCACATAGGTTTGCAAGTCTCTCCCCATTTTCATTTCTCTCTCCTAGTCCATGTCGTTCAATTATATCTTCATATCATGTGTTGTTCACTCCAACTTTAGCATTTAGATCTCCCATCAGGATGGTGAGGTCCTTTCGTGATCCCTTGCTTCTTTGTTCTGAATGATGCTTTGATTATCCTGGGTCCATGAGATTCCCATCCCACAAGTGCGTTTCGTGCTTCTTTGGACAGCATTATAGCAACTCCCTGAGTGTGTGGAACATTTTCCCCTTCGTGACCGGAGTAAAACAGCATCTCTCTTGTACCTAGAGTTTGTTGTCCAGTTTGTGTCCAATGGGTTTCGCTGATTCTGAGTACTGGCAAGTTGTATCTCCTTATTTCCATTGCTATTTGGCTAGTCTTTCCTGTCTCCTACATTGTTCGGACGTTCCATGTACCTATAAAGAATGTTGCTCTGGTTGTTAGAAGGTGCATCGGTCTCGTGACTTCCGAAGAATTTCGGCTTTCATCATGAGACGTCATAATTATTCCTTCAAGTGCCAGGGCAGAGTTTAAATGGTTTGAATTATTTTTTCTGGTTAGCGTTTTTTAGCGAGTTAGCTATTCTACGGGATGGGGTCGCTAACCCCATGCCCAACCCTCCTTCTTTACCCGGGCTTCGGACCGGCAGTAATTCTAGAAGAGCTACAGGCGGAGTTATGGATAGCTTGCTAAATGCAATTCTGAAAAACAGCAAATCAATCGTGAAAGAAAAGATTAAACTTCGTTATCAGTATCAAATTCCATAAGTAAATGAAATAGCAACTGATAGGATGTACCTGCAAGTGTTTTACTTGCTGTAAACAGTGCTCTTAATTTTCTAACCTTCCTACAATTTCATCTAGTTATTCGGTATTAACAAACAAACCTCAGGCACCAAACGAAGGGACTCACAAACTTTAATTAATTATATGAAATTTGAGAAAAATCCAATTACAACGTTCATAATACTGTTTGCAGTTCACTGTTTACATACAATAATGAAATCACTGGTAACCACTATTTAGCGATTACTCGTCAACATGCATTAACACTTTGTTTATGATTTAGTCAGTGATTTCGGATTCTGTTAACAGAAATTTATATTTCAACCCTATACGGGACATCGTAAAATAGTATTATCTACATGTTTTAGTTACCATGCTCATAAAAAACACGCGTCGCTTTACTTAAGAAGAGTATTTGGCTAACTTAAGTGGCACTTACAGTAATGTTCTACACAATTCCTGTATAAATTCAGAAAGCCGGCAGAAAAATCTATCAACGCCAATTGTTCAGTTTCAGTTTGGAAAGGACGGGAGGCTTGATGGCCTAATTTGGTCCTGGCAATGATGGTCTCTCAGCTGATCCAACTTTCTTTTGTAGGAGTCAACGGATGGAGCCTCAACCACGTGCTGAGGTAATGAATTTCACTCGTTGATGATTCGATGGAAAAGTCGGTATTCAGCTGACAAGTAATTCGTTCTGGGCTTGTGAACTTTTTTGGAGTGTCCTCGTAGATTTTCTGTTTTGGAAGACAAGAAAAATGAGGGCATATCAGGTGCAAATTTGTCATTAAGCAATTTGAAAACTGTAATCAAGTCGTCTCTGATTCTTCGATATGACAGCGGGAATAGGTTTAGCTTGGTCAGCCTAGTACCATATAGGAGCTTCGCTATTCCGGGAATCAGCCTAGTTGCTGTTCTCTGAATCCTTTCCAAGAGTTCACTGTCTTTTTTTAGGCAGGGGCCAGCTGCTTATATGCTGTACTCAAGTTTAGGACGTACGAACACTGTGTACAAAGTCAGAAACATTTTAGCGTCGAGATCACTAAAAGCCCTGCGTATGGACCATAAAGTTCTAAAGCCTTTGGTGTCTATTGCACGGCAGTATGCAGTGGTCTTTAAATCTTGACTAACGATGACTCCTAAGTCATTGTGTGTGTAAGATCGTCTACGTTGATGATCTATGTCGAAATGATTGGGGGCCTACTATAGTTAGACGAGAATGGGGACGAACCAATTAACGCTGAAGTCACACCTCGCGACCAGCCCTTACGTGGATTGAACCATCGACGCATCAAAGGATAATAGATGCTATGGAGACTGTACAACACAAAGGACGTTATGACAAGAATATATTAGTTAAGGTACAACTACGGAAGTACAGAAGTGAAAGAATAACCACTGCAGCGTGGGCCAGTCCATGGCGTACGATTGGTTTTGTGCGCGTTGACTATCCTTGACCTTGACAAGGGTCAGTGATTTGTTCGATATTCAGTGACCCTACAATACTCCCCCACCAGATTCAACGGCCGTTTGAGTCGATGCCAAACATGTTGGGAGTAGTCGCGCGCCGGAGGTTGCCAGACGATTAATATGAATCCTCCGGGTATTGCCGAGCTGTAAAAGAAATGGAAAGGAGGCTGCAGAAACTGATCGGGGAAACAACGAGTAATAACACGTAACAAGGACGTTGGTTGAATGTTAAGCGATCAACCATAGAAATAATAGAAAAAGAAACATTTTGGAGTTTTATCAAGTCGCGTTGAAAAATATAGCTCTGACAAGTGGTTGAGTTCCTCAGGTGAGAAAAAGTAAGTTTGTCGCAAGAGTAGTGATGTCACAGTGATAGTACGATAAGTGTATTATCAATCGGTGCCGATGTTTGTACTGCCCTTGGTACAAAGTAGAAAGTCAGTAAGTGTCGCTGACAACCGTTCGTAAGCGTCGATTTCTAGTTATATATATATTCAACAGACTAACTGTAAGTACAGAATTATAACCGTGAAGATAAGTCGTAGTTTCCTTGTGTAAAGCTTCTGATCAACTTGCAGTCAGTTTGGAAAAACTGATAACTGCTGTGAAAATCAATGTGGGTCGAAGAATAGAGAGCGAAAGCGAAAGGTGGCACGATGAAATCTCTAAAAGATGATAATTGGTGAGTGCTGCACACGTGTTTGATGAGTGAACCGAAAAATGTCGAAAATATAAGAAACCAAGAGTGTCACTCTGGACTCATGTCAATGATATCGGTGAAAAATGCTGTCAGTGTTGGGGTCGAGACGACAATATCGTTGTCAGTTTGCAGGAGATGCGCTCGACTGCGTAAACCGATGATTCGCGTGAATGAGTGTCGTCAAACCACCAATTGAACTGGACAGGCTTTAGATCGTCGAGTAGTTGAACAGCCGATTGATGTACCGAAATCATCTGTTAGATAACAGCCACGCGGAAACAATACTTCATAATATGAAAAAATACGACGTCGAAGTTGAATAACTACAATAGTTCGGAGGTGTTGTAATGTCACATCGAAGTAACATCATCTCGTATACTGACAATTGTACTGAACGTTCGTTTGGGCATTGTTTATGTAGCAATTGGATGTGCAGTATCAAACATGTACGAAGACTATCGTGGGGTTTGTGGAGAATTTCAGAAGACGTTTAGATATTTTCCAAACCCGTATTGCATGTGAATAAGCCGAAGACGGAATTAGAGTGACTTTCGTGCAATAAGGAAATCGAGTCATGATTTACTGTATGAGATAACAGCAAACAAAAAAAAGCGCATAGTAAACATTAATTTAAATGGTAGCCACCAATGTAACTAAAGTTTAGGTTTCGATAACGTGATCGTTTCGTAAAAAAGCATATTATCTAGCTCTAAGTGACATCAAGTACGACGAAGTGTCTCATTAAGACATGGACTAAGATTGCTCGTGTATATGAAATACGTTTTTTCGGAGTATGTTGACTTACAAGTCATAAATGTAAGTAGTTTCGACTAACATTTGACGGCAGTGACAGAATGTATGACTACTCTAGGTGAAAGTAGCCGCAAAATGTTCGACATTATAAACATTATACGAAATTAACTAACTCAATTATGAAACTCGCCTGGATTACTCTTGCTCCAAAGTAATTGAAATTTGTGGATTAACTTCGTAGATTAACGAAACGTTGTAGACTGAATTGGAATAAGTCTAATTTAGGTTGAACACGTAGAATTGCCTGACGAAGTTTAAACAAGATCTAACATTGCAGGAAATTTATAGTTCAAACTCACCGTAAATTTCTAGCATTTGTATCCTCTGATTCGCCATGGAGCTCAGCAATTGGAAATTAGGCAGGCAGTGGTCAAGAAAGTAAAATATTCTAGTAGATAGTTTTTGATAGTAGTTAGTTGACAGTGAATAAGCAGAAAGATGAATTTAATAATCGGCAGTTTATCCTGTATTGGTTATACAAGTGGATAAGTTGCAAACAGATATGCGTACGTGTTGCCTTGAGGCCATACTTACGAGTGGTTGATATTTTAACAGACATATTACACAGGAGCATTTACATGCTGCTAATGCTTGTTAAAGAACCACGATAGTCGATTACAGTCGCAGTTGATTGGTTAGTTCTATCGATTGAACTAATTATTTCAGTTGAAATACTAATCAACATTGATATGAAGCAACGAATGTTCACAGAAACTGATAAAGATAGCCGAAGTTAAAAATGGAAAATAATAAGTACAAAATGTAAAAAAAAAGAACATAATGACAGGTTGCGTTATTCGAAGTCTTGCTCACCAGTGTAAGATCGTCTACGTTGATGATCTATGTCGAAATGATTGGGGGCCTACTATAGTTAGACGAGAATGGGGACGAACCAATTAACGCTGAAGTCACACCTCGCGACCAGCCCTTACGTGGATTGAACCATCGACGCATCAAAGGATAATAGATGCTATGGAGACTGTACAACACAAAGGACGTTATGACAAGAATATATTAGTTAAGGTACAACTACGGAAGTACAGAAGTGAAAGAATAACCACTGCAGCGTGGGCCAGTCCATGGCGTACGATTGGTTTTGTGCGCGTTGACTATCCTTGACCTTGACAAGGGTCAGTGATTTGTTCGATATTCAGTGACCCTACATGTGCCTAGACAATAGGTAACTCAGTGTTATTCATCGTGTATGTATTTGTATCCTGGTGGCCAGTGTGCATCACAATACACTTGGAAGTGTTTATCGGCAATTGTCAGGTTTGGGACCATTCAGATAATCTCTCCAGGTCATTTTGGAGTTCTAAGCTATCGCCCTTGCTTTGTATCGCTCTCCATATCTTGACATCATCAGCATAGAGTAAGACCGATGACGATAGTAGACGAGGGAGGTCATTTACGTACAGGAAGAATAACACTGGCCCCAAAACTGTACCCTGGGGGACTCAACTAAGCACAGTTTCCCAGCTCGACAACTTGGAGTTCACCCTTACTCTTTGTTGACGCCCAACTAGGAAGTCTTTTATACACATCAATAGATTGCCTCCAATCCCGACATTCCTTAGCTTATATAACAGCCGTCGAAAGCTTTGCTGAAATCGATGTAAGCTACGTCTATAGGTAACTTTTGGTCCTTAAGAGCGCACCAGCTTTCACGAGCGACTAATAAGTTTGTGAGACATGAGTAACCTGTTCTAAAACAATTCTGCTTTTCCGAGAGGATCCGGTTTTCATCGAGATACTTGAACAGCTCCTTCCGAATAATCTTTTCTAAGATTTTAACAACTACTCTAGTTAGGCTAAGGGGTCGGTAATTCTCAGGCTTATGTTTTGTACCTGTTTTGAAGACTTACATAATTTTTCTTTCTCACATTACGCAATAATATATCAGTCCAGTTGACAGCGGTGATACTTATCATGGATAGAACTGTTTATGACTGTATATTAATAGTTCATATCGTAATGTAGCACGTTATATATTGACGTTCAATTGGAAGCACGAGTGATCTGAAACAACACTACTACAGTCATGACTGGTAAGTGCCGTTGAAGTTAGAACACAGTGTACTGGCACAACAGATATATTTTTAAAACTGAAAGACACGGTTCGAGTACAAAAGGGGAAACTTACTACAAAATAGTTTTATTCATTGTTCTGCTCGTTCAGATAGCGTAGGGCTTCTTCATCTTTTTCCAGTGTGTTTACTCTTTGTTGCCCTGTAATAGAAAAACAAAATCGCATTAGAAACGTCGCATAGAATGACTATTATAACCATTACAAGATTCATGAATAGTTTGACTCTCAAGTGCCTCAATCTACAATTTATAAACAACTACCAACACCCATGTTCATCACTTTCATAACAAGAGAGGTGAGTCTTATGTAAATTACTTTACAGCTTGTTTTTGCTTGAAACTATAATTTCGGTCTATTTTTGACTTGATAAATGATGAATTTCACTTGCCTGAGTTTGCATTGTTACAAATTACCAAGTTAGGCTGACTAAACATTCATCCAGGTTGTCAGCTCCAAATACATCAGGTAACCAATAGACTGCAATAAACGCCATGTATCACTCATAAATATTACAAAACTTCACGTGTGACGGAAAAATACTGCGATTAGCCGATAAAAAACGACATTAAAAATCCGCGACAACATGTAACATATAAGCGAGAATCAATGACATGACTTTTCGACCATGCCTATCCTAAGTGTGGCCTTACGTAGGTGGGATATAAAATTCGAAACATCTCCTCGTCAAAGCATTTAAATGCTCGGCGAAGTGACCATAGCGCACGATAACCTCTGGAAGCAGCCGCATTGCAGTGGGTAGTAGTTTTCAAGTCGTGACTTATAGTTAGTTTGCTGGCTACTCATATGGTGCTGAGGTCTTGGATCTGCATATCTGAGAAGTCAGACACTTAGAAGTAAAAACTATCCCATATTTTTCAGTTTTTTCAAGCTATGTCAAACCGTGATTGAAATTACGAAAATCGAACAAGTTTTACAACTGTCTCATATTACTAATAACCAACATTGAAATAAAGATAAATAATCTCGTTCCTTCGGGACGGTGACCTTGGTACGTCACACAAATTCGTTTTGTACAATTACAATCGGTTTGTGTAAGTTGATTTACTTGTCTTAGAGTTAGAATTTCATATCCGAGTAACTTTTATTATTTGTAAAGTTATCAAACCACAATCACTCAATGCAGTTAGTGTAAACATTAACATGTGGATGATAACCTAACTCATAAAATCCCCTATTTATAAATAGGGGATTTTGAATATATATTCTCAATCTCCCTATTTTGGGGGAAATTTAGTCCTATTTGGGTAATCATTGAGGAAGTCTCTATAGAATACTTCGAGAATATGACACAAAACCCCCAGAATTTCTCCAGATCTGAGGAAAAACCCGTAAATGTTTTGGGAAAATTAGGGTTTTCCCAAATATTTCCCCAGAATCTTATAACACTTCGGGGTTTTTCTTCAAAATTTCCTAAAACTTCGGAAAAAGCTGCCATAGTGTTTGCGATTTTGGGGAAAGACCCAAAATTCCCGAAGATTGGGTTATATGATATTTGTCTGACTTCATGAGCCTGAACTATGTTTGATTGCTTTGGTCCTGTTATTCCATAAGTTGTCAGAATTCCATGTAGGCGAATGCATTTTAGGTTCATAATCAAAAAGCTGAGAGGTCCCGACCAACTTTTGCGTGTAATTTGTTTCGCGAATAAACCATGGTAATAAACCATCTGATAGCCGGTTTGACGAGTTGACCAACCAGTGAGAAAATCTGTATGCCAAAAGGTATATGACCGCCATGTCTTCCTGTGTTCTAATCAAAGTCTAGTTCAAGAAAACAGTTTGACTGGAGTTGAAATAAATTTTCTGAAATCCGAAACCGAAATTTAAGTAGTTCACTTTCTATCAACCCGAATACCTCGTCGGTCTTGCATATAACAGTCTTTTGGACTCAACTTGTCAATTATTAAATAGAGTCGAACCGTTATAACCCTAGAAATTATATGCAAACAACAGTATGATTCGAAGAGAAGTGATGAATTCGGAAAGTTATAAATACAAAATAGTATTGCAAATCAAAATCGAGCAATACATAAGGATTCAGTACATCTACGTCATCAGACTCAAAATCTTTAGCCTTTGATCACGGTTATAGTATGAACCCAACTTGAATGTCCTCACTTTCAGACTGTGGTTTGCCAGAATTCTCAGGTTTCTGTGAGTGAAAGCAGACCTAATTTAATTGTTCACTATATATTTGATGAGTAGTGATGACTGTTGATTTTCCCTTATTATGTTTATAAAACATGACTGCCTAAATAATTTTATTTCATTGAGAGACAAAACGATTCTTTTACTATTTATGGGTAATGCATGTTGATCCAGGTTGTTTTATGCGACTATAGACAATTTACGTTCAAGATATTTCAAAACTGTTACCTTTTAGGGAGGTAACCTCCTAACAGATATTAGTGCAAAATACAGTTGGCATATTTACAGCCTGGTTTTCTTATTATTTTTTGACAAGTTTTCCTACTTGATTTTTGTCAATGTAATGTTTCAGCTCTTCTGTCTTGCTAATCTTCAGGGTTAGAGTTTGTGATTCAGTACATGGATCCTTTTCAAAAGCGAGATAAAATTCCACGGACACCACCTGGTCAATCTTTTGTGGACAGGTCTTACATCTTTGATGGTACAACAAATGGTGAATGTTCTATTTACGATGAGTCAGGTAATCGCAGGACTTCTGTTTTCGACACTGCTAGAAAATACACTCTCACTTTTGATAACTATGGAAACACAAGGTAGGTTTTTCTACGTTATGAATAACTGACTGACTTTCTCTCTGATTATGATATTCATTCTTGATGATAATAAGTTTTTTAGTCGTATTTACTGTCTTAACCTTTTACTACTTGTCTTTCTTACCTTATAAATTAGCCTTCGAACTTCATGTGACATTGTTACACTCGATATTTCTTTGTCACTGAAACCAAATAGAGTTTCTAGAAATGGTGATTTACAGACAAGTTCACATATGGTATCTTCAAAACAGTATGGATTGTTCACATCGTCACCTGTCAATGTGTCTACTCCTCGGCTAATTAAATATCTCCAGGTGTGTTTTTTTTTAATCGTGGTTCTTATATAATGTTTGTATTTAACCTGAAATCCAACGGCTTATTGGTCTTCGAAACTAATAGGAACTCGGTTGCAAAAGTACAAAGACGGAAACTTAAGCAAATATGTCGAGATTTTACTAAGTGCTTTGTACATAAATGAAAATACGAAAAAGAATAATAAACAATGTAAACTAGCCATACAGATCATTTTTAATCATTTCTTTGTAAACATTCATTTTAGAAGGAATGTAATAAACAAACAGTTGCTAATTGCACATCTCCAGATAAGGAAAATATTGCACCATCCAAAGCAGTATGTTCAGAGATTGCTACGGTTAAAAAGCGTCATGCCAAGAGGAAATGTGATATTTCATCTGATAGTTCAGTCGTTAATTCATCAGTTCAATCAATTTTTGTCGTTCCCTCGACAGTTCGGCAACTTCGACCCAGACGCAAGGCAACTCCTATCGTCAGTGATCAGTCACTGTCTCATCAGTCTGAATCTTTAGTGATGACGAAAAGTGTCCTAAGGAATCCAAATATGAGGTCAACGAAAAGGTAGGTTACATAAAATGTTTTATAACATAATCGTCACAAAGTCCCATGAAAATGTAAGTGATGCCTGCACCAATTTAGGAGAACGAAACCTT
This sequence comes from Schistosoma rodhaini, assembly GCA_944470415.2. NCBI lineage: Eukaryota > Metazoa > Platyhelminthes > Trematoda > Strigeidida > Schistosomatidae > Schistosoma > Schistosoma rodhaini. Next base: position 82,023,731 of record OX104036.1, read on the forward strand.
AGATACCTATACCAGTTAATTTGTTACAAAAACTGTGTCCAATTTGTTTGGTACAGGCGTTTTAGTAACCTTAAAATGTGGTTTTAGAGACTCTAGTAACCGTTCAATGAGTAATGATCAACGTATTTCATAATCCTTATTGTTGATCGAGTTTGTAGTATGACCATTAATTCAAGTAATATTGCATCAAGATGCACTGTTTGATGTTGCATAGTTTTAGCTGACTTACAAGAGGTTGGGTAATAGATTTGTAATGTTCCTTTTTTATTGATTTGGCGTTTAAACATTTCATTGATTGACTATATACTCAAATTGGCTTACGTGAACTAGTTTGAGTGTCCATATATCAGATAAGAGTAAAGACCGAGTTACTCCTTGTTTTTATAATGCATGACGTTCACATATACTGTATTTTAAAGTTTTTAGAATCCTCTTGGCGTTGAGTATTGTTTAGGGGAATCACTTTTGTTTGGAAATTCGAGCTTAAATTTACGAAGTGAAGTAGCTAATGAGCAGATAGTTTCACCTATCTTCAAAGTCTCCTCAATTCTGATGTGTCACTATTTAATGACATCTTATAATAGATTGAAAAATGTCGTTCACCTGTCTTCATTTCATAAAGCTTTTGGGTTTTCACCAGCCAGTGGTCAATGTTTTATTACATAAGCAATTGAATTAGTTCCTCCATTTTGTTGACATTCAATTTCTATGTAATCAGGTTTTCCAGAACAGTTATGAGTTATACTTTCATTCCCATTGGAGTTTTAATTTCTGCAGGTGTATTAAAATTTCATTTGATATATGATTATAATAATTCATGTTTCTGATTATATTTTTTTCGCCTACTTGCTGTTTTCTTATCTTCCAACAGATTAGAACCTAACTCACTTTCACATTATCTTGATTTAAGTTTCTAACTATTTGCGTTTTTATAGCTACATATCGCTGACTGTTTTATTTGTATATACATTGGTAGAAGTACTAGTGGTATTTTACACGAATAATAAAGATAGAAGTTTCTGAAACAATATGGTGTACTTTTTTCTGAGATTTCAAAGAAATCCATTTTACATACTGGGTAGTTTAGGTCACCACATACTTAAAGAATGCTTGGTCCAGAGGGCTTAATGGTACTCGTGGAGTTGGGTCACGAGATTTTGTGCGATTCAAGTTATAGAACACTTGAATAATCGTAGCATTGCTCGTGTATGTTTGGATCACCGAGTTATCAGTCCTGAAGTTGGTAGCAAGGTGCTAGGTAAGTATGGCAAGTTTATTGACGAGACAGTGAATCCCCGTCGACTGGAGTGGTATACTCAACCACCACCTATCTCGACGGATGATGCTTACAAGTCTAGAAGTAGGTTGAAAAGTAGGCAAGGGTGTCTAAAACAAACGTGAAGTAAGTCCATGAAACCATTGGCTATTGAACTAAGCCATGTATATAAGTACATACTACCTGGTCGGGATCCATGCGATTATTGTGACCAGTGTTCAGAGACTGAATGACTTGACCCAAAACCGTTCACAATGGTCCATACCCGTCCACTCTTTGTCCTCATGTAGGTCCAAAGTCTCAATTTTTTATTCCACGAACCCATGTTTTCTTTTCACACCATATATTGTATGATAAATCTTTTTCACTTCTGCTAATGCTGTTTCTGCACATACCATTTTCACATCTGGTTATGCTGTTGTGGTGTGCTAACTTGAACCGACGCACACTTGTCCTATGTTATGTTTAGCTTACTAATTGGTTCACCCCACATGCAAAATTTATTCTGTAAAGCTTATCAAACAACAACTGATCTTATTAAAGTAAAATAATTTGATATGTTTGATCCGTTTAAGGAAAAAAACTGATTCGTCTCATCTGCTTGAGGTAATAAATTCCCCAGTAGTCACTGCTGACCCTGTAACTCCTCCAACACTTGTTCCTCGGCACAGGCGAGTACAGCCAGCCAATACTCAAAGAAGACGACGTGCGAATGTTAGCACTTCATCTACTTCTTTGGATTACAGTAAAATGTCAACTTCTAATTCAACTGAAAATGACTCAATTATTCATCAACCATCTACTGTCCGAGTATGTTGGTACTTTTTTTAAAAAAAGAATCATCTTTTTTTTGCATATCGTACTTTAATTTTCAGTATTGGTCAGATAGAATTAAAAATTAGTCGCATCTTAAAGGTCGTTTTGTATTGATCCAGTAGTCTGAATCTGTTTTGAAGTATTTGATTTGAATTTCGAAATCAAGCATATTGCCTCCGTGAATTCAATAGAAACATAGGTTTGTCAGTAGTTGGAAACTTCTTTTTCAATGAGCATTTATTTAAAAAGTTTGGAAAGAACGGAGTATCAAAGTATTGATTTGATTAGTTAATTTAAGGGAATCAAGTATTTCTCAGAAAGATTCAAAAACCTCACTCGTTTGCTATGATAATATTTCCTTTGTTTTTTTCATAGATCTTTCTCACTGTAGTATATTAGATCCAGTTTTTGTCGTGCATATTGTCTAGTTGTGCGCCGAAGTGACTTCACTTGGTCACATCTCAATGTTTGTAGAGAACGTTTCAACGGCATAGCCGTCTTCAGTACAGTTTTGTAAAAGCACTTGCGATATATTCAAGTCAGATAAATCAGCCAAGGTCATCCCCATAGCCGATTGTTCCCGCTATTCAAAATTTTGGTTTAGAAAATCAAATGTCACAGTTATCAAACGAATCAGCCATCTACTGTGCAATATATCCATATTCAGGAGACATTTATAAATTACCAGTATTTGGTCGTATGTGAAAAATTCTCGCGTATGTTAGAACATTCGAGTGAGCACTAGTAAAGTTAGACGCAGGGTAATAAGCGATTCAGTTGGTGAGGTTGTGAATCACCATCGACTGAGGTTGTTGGGACATGTGTTACTCATACCCAACCATCATCTGTCTTAATGAAATATCGGGTGACGTAGTAATAGGTTGGAGAAAAAGTGGGGTCGGTCAAATCAAATCATGACATCAGTCCATGAAATAATTAAATATTGTTCTAATCCTGGTTGAGGTCCATCCAACTACCACGATTAATAATTAAGGGCATAAAGTGATATGGCTCAAAATCGGTCTGCATACTGAAGATGGATTCGGCTTTCGCCTATTTATTGGTTCTGACTTTTAGAGTTATCTTATACTCTTTACTTCGCTAATTCATAGTTAAAATATTATAAAGCGGTCGTACTATAATGAGGAGTACTAAATAAATTTTTAAGTGTTACTTAGAAATAAAATCAGTATCATTTGAAGTCTTCTTCTATTCTTTTGTACCTGACAATGTTTTCGACATTCTGTTCTATAATAATGGTCCCTCTTTTTGAATAGCTGGATGTTGTTTAACTAATGCACTGTTTTATATTTTTTATTTATTTTTAGAAAAAACCAAGGGTACAGATCGTCTATAATAGGTGAGTCTTACCATATGCCAATTTATGGCCATAAATATTAATTGGTGCATCCATATTCATTGACTGCATTTATTTATTTTCATGTTAATTTCTCTGATGAAATGATATGATTCGAAGAAATCACTGAAAACTGGAGTTATCATGCAACTACTCAGTCCTTTTATTAATTCTAAGGTGTTCTGTTTCGAATCTTACAAGTTTAAATATAGTATCGTCATATTTCGCGAAAATAACATATGTATTGATCAGCAAAGATTGATAGTGGCTAGCAGTGGAATCCGTAACGTGTGTTTCGTCCTGTTTGGAACTCGTCAGCTGGATGTACCTGCATCTCAGAGTTGATGTTCACTCTGTGACTCGAATCCAGTACCTTTCGCTTCAAACGCCATCGTGTTATCCCCTCGGCCACTGAGTCCTGATAGCCACTTGCTTGTGCGATGGGGTAAAGCTTAAATTCATTTAGTATTGTTTGTTTGAATCTTCCCATCGATGTGTAGAGACTGACCAGTTGCAGTCCTAACATATCGATGGGAAGATTCAAACAAACAATACTAAATGAATTTATACGTATTGATCATTTTATTCTATTCTAGGGTTTATTTGATGTACACGTTTAGCAAATCCAAAGGTTCGTAGTTCCCTGTATATGGTTTGATTGATAATCATTGCTGTGGTGCTACAGACTAGGATTAAAATGATATTTCTTCCTTTTATGGTTGGACTATCGTGTTTACCTCACAACTTTGATAGGTCAATTTCAGCCTACTCATAAGTAGCTTAAATATTTAACCGAAAATCTATTTATTTAACACATTCAACTTGCGAGTTGAACACTCAGTATCCTAACCCGGATACAGTAAACTTAATTATTTCATATAGAAAAGGCAGTTACTATATGATTTGTTAAGATTTATATTTCTGTTGTTCACTATCACATGGAAAGTATAGGGAATAAAGGGAAAGGTCGAATGTTACAAATTTTTACCTTCATTTCTACCCACAGAGAGTAGCCTTCTTCAGTGGATATGATTTGTTAAAAAGAATCTAAGCACTTGTAAAGGATAAGATTATAGAGTTATAATATCAAACGAAAGCATTATATAACTGGGTCTCAGCGACTACGACTGTCACAAACATTTATAATAAAAATTACAATGTCGATTTGTGTCATTTTGTTAATTGTTCTGAACCTGTAGTTATACACAGGACACTGGCTGATAATTTATGCTGATTTACAAGTTACTGACGTCTGGAATATTAGCTGTCTTAAATTAAAACTAGTGGTTTAGGGACAATTATCCCTGTTGTATAAAAATTTGAAAGATCCGTTTTAATCTCGTTCATAATTTGGTGATGTTCGGAAACAAAATAGAGCTATTCAGTTTAGACTGATTCACCAACGATTATTGTGTAATTTAAAATGACTCTAATGAGGCATTTTATGGGACTCAGTAGTAAAGTACAGATTTATATGCTCGGTTTTGAGCTGCATACATTTTCTGTACGTGTTCTCACATATTTAATACATACAAAATCGGATACAAATGGGCAACAAAACAGAATGCACCATATAAACACAGATGTAACATTGTAAAGAAGAAAGTAAAGAAATAGAATACAACTATGGTCAAAAAGCTTGTGACACTACCCTTGACTATCCAAATCGAAGTAGGTATTTGGGAGTGGGGGTTCTAAGCTTCGACCTAAAGCTATCTAATGATAAGTGTTTTAACAAGTAAGACAGTACTTCATATTTGTGTCAAAAATCATCATTAACTTTTACAGTTATAAATCATATGTCCATAAGATTGTAAAACATTATTCTATTAGACACAGAGATCACTAATTACCTATGGGAATAGAAAGCCCACTTGTTGCTTTCAACTTTGTCTTCAATAATTAATCTGATCATTATCAGAAGGTTAGACATTAATACTGTTGGATGCCGGCCGTCTCAGTGATCTATCGTTTAAGTGCTCTGGCGTGAGACTGGTAGGTCCTGGGTTCGAATCTCGCGAGGCTTTATCGTGGATGCTCACTGCTTAGGAGTCCCACAATAGGACGAAACGGCCTTAAAGCAGTGCTTCCAGGTTTTCCATGGTGGTCTAGCTTCAGATGACTCATGATCTCAACTATATAATCTGATCATATTGACAAAATATTTCTCACTTCATTCATATATATTGAAATAATGCAAGAAGAAAAACTAAACACTATTCTAGCGTTCAATTATGTATTGATAACATTGAGTAAATTTTCACTGATTTCATGACTTATGACTTTATGAACAGAAAAAGTATTCTGGTTTGTTGAATAAATGTTCATTCTTCCGATTATACTATTTTTATTTTAACTATTCATTTACTATAGTGAAGACGAGCCAATAGCTGCACGTTTACGACGACGTAACACGCGTGTGTCGTATACAGGAACAAAAACTCCAATGTAAGTTTTCATTATTGTTCATTTAAACATCAATACCACACAGTCAGTCAGTCAGTCACAACGTAGAACTTCGTACTTACGTACATCAGTTCGAGTTGCCATACCACATTAGCACAGAGATGCAGTTGTTGATTCAAATCCCATAGTGGTAGAAGTAGTAAGAGTATAAGCAGTAAGCACCACACGTTTCTAATGTTATGTAGATATTTATGTTCATAGATACCAGAAGTTGTATACAAGTTAAATTTACTCAAAGATGTACTCTAGAAAAACTTCTATTATTATTATACTATTGTTGTGTGTGCTACTGATGTTGACAGATATAAGTAGTATGTATCATCAATCGAAAGTGAAATACCTGAAGGTAGAAGTTTAAGAAGATCGAAGAGAACGAGAACAAAGATTGGTTGGTGTGAAATGAAGGAACAATGAAGCCTGTGACAATCGAGTGACATTTTGCAAATGAAGTATTTACTGTACGGTTATCAGATTTTACTGAGTGATTGTGTCCCATTAGCGTACTCGTTCATTACACTATGCTACCATGCTTGGTTTGGGCGTCCGGGCAGTATTCCATCCCTCATACAAATCGAATCATTTGTGTGTTGCATATATATTTGATTCCTCCGTATACCAATGTTTGTGTTTAAATAAGTAAATGCTAAGTTCTGAAGTTTTATTAAAAATTCTATTAGTTATGTATCTAGTAATAGTGTGATATTTCCCTTTATAAATCACCATTTCCTGCTGTTTTGTTTTCATAGTTTCAGAAGAAGTAGTAGTGTAGTGAAGGAGAACTCAAGTTTAATGTACAATTATACAGTTGCTTAGTAAAATATAAAAACCATATATTAAATACATCATTTGAATATCTTCTTTGCAGTGACCTTTACATACTTCATTATTCCTCTGATTCTGTTGTTATCTCAATTACTGCCCGATTTACTTCTTGTTCGCTTTATTTCAATCATCTTCTGATAAGCATTCTCCTTCAGACTGGTGTTACATACTACTTATACTTACCAACATAAATAGCATACACCATCGTAGTAATGAAGAAAAAAATTCATTAATACACTTGAGCAGGTTAAGAAATTCGGTAAACTCTGTTATAAATGTATTCTATTAGTTTTATTGAGAAGATATTATTTCACATTGGTTTAGTTAATATGGTGTTCTCCCAAATTCTAATCTTTTGAATTCTTCATGTCTCTATCTTTTTTCTCTTTCCAAATTTACGTCACTGGATTATACTCCTTGAATAACATCTTCAAACCGTAATCTTTCGGATTACTGCTTATACTCTTACTACTTCTACCACTATGGAATTTGAATCGACAATTGCATTTATGTGCTAATATGGTATGGCAACTCGAACTGATATACGTACGTACGTACGTACGAAGTTCTACGATGTGACTGACTGAGTTAATATGTAGTAACTTTTTGAATATGTGCACACTGATATATCTATCATTCAGTGAAAACTGTTTATTGCATGTGGAGTTTTTTTATTATTATCTAAACTGGATAGTTTGTGATAAGTTTTCCAACTGTATGCTTGAAACAGTTTCCTAAGCTTTTCTAATAACCCGAGACTAAATGTACAAAGCAAATGGAACACAAGAGAAAAAGCGCAAATTGTGAAAAGAACACTTTGCTTCAAGGTTATTTATGCACAGAAAATCGTGGGTATTTATAGTATTTTAGATTGCCTTGGACTTCTGGAAGTTTATGGAACCATACTAAACACAGTAGCAGGATGCGTAATTATCCAATCAGAAGTATGATATGCGACCGTTCACCTTCTAGATGTTTCTCAGAAACTTCTATTCAACACCGATTGGATAAAATATTTCCTAGCGTTTTCAACTCCTCTTTAAACCTTCTCAAGGAATACTTTTGACCTTCTTAACACATTTCTTCTTTCACAAAATAAGACTTCATCTTAGGATCTACTTTCCACATCAGTTTGGTAAAGTTCACTTTCTATACTATTCTTTTATTATTTATAATTTAAACACATAAATATTGGTACAAAAGGGCACCAGATATATATGCACCACACAAATCCCAGTTGATTTGTGTGAGCGCTATGATACTGCCCGGGTGCCCAAACTGAAGCAGGTGATTTTCTTAGGGGGTCACACCCGGAACCTTTGACCTAAAGGTCTGATCCACAAGGCAGTGGAGCATCGTGAGGAGATGCAGTCCCATGGTAGTCGGTGACCAACGATTTATTCACACACCATTTGTTCCCTCACGATACTAGAGCCAATGTGCACCATTGGTTTAAAATTAGGGATTTCCAACTCCCGTAGGTGAACACGCCGTGTTCACCAACCCGGTTAAAGCACCGGACATCCGCTTTTCGTCCTCTCAATTTCATAAACAACAGTAATGCCACTAGAAGGTGGTAAGTAGGACTTCCCTGGCGGAGGCTGCGTACGCTTAGCCATGTGAGAGCATTTCAAGTGTTAGAACGGACTCTCCTCACTCTCAACCGTACCAGGACATTTAGGGATATACTATTCTACTGTACTGATGATTGTTAGTTCAGAAATACAATGAAATCTTCATGATTAAACGATCAAGTTTAAAGAACAAAACTTCATATAAAGGTTATTTTGTTCATTTTTTTTTCTTCATTTTATAAGTAAACAAACTTAATTCTGTTATACTTTTCATTAATTTATACAGGTAAATAATGGCGTTATATCACTATACATATATTCTGTACAAAGTATTACATTTTAACATTGTTTAAATTCCCTTCAATTATCCTTTTTCATATATCCATTTATAATGTAGGTATAACTAAGTGTCTTGAATGAATGATATTACTTATGGTGGGTTAATTTTGTTATGTTCATTCCATATATATATATATATCTCATTTCATTCCACTCAGTTCTTCTCTTCAATTATTATCTCTCTTTTCTTGAATATATATACTTTTGCATAGATTTGTGTATACACTTTCTTTTTCTTCCAGTTTTACAATAAGATAAAAATATATTATTTTTTACATAATGTTTTCTACTCACTGTCTTCTCGTGGCGGGGGTGTTTATGAAATTAAGAGGATGAAACACGAATGTTCGGTGATTTAACCGAGTTGGTGGATACGGAAATTTTATCTAGGGAAGTTGGAAAACCCTAATTCTAAACCGATGATGCACATGGGATCCAGTATGCTGAGGGAACAAATAGCGTATTAACCAATTGTTGGTGATCAGCTACCATGGGACTGCATCTCCTTACGATCTTCCATTGCCTTGTGGATCAGACCTGTAGGTCAAAAGCTCCAGGTATGGCCCCCTAAGAAAACCACCTGTCTCGGTTTGGGCACCCGGGTAGTAGTATGACAGTCCCTCACACAAATCAAATGAGATGTGGCGCATATATATTAGGTGCCCCTTTGTATCAATATATATGTATTTAAATAAAAAAAAATAAATTTACATCCAGTTTACATTTGTACTTAAATTACGGTTACTCATAGTTGATAAGCATTCAGTTTATACAGAGATAGGCTTTATTGAGAGGTAGGAAAGAAATTGTTCTGATCTCTTTAAGTTTAGATTTTTGTTATCATAAAAACTCATTTGATTTATTTCAGTGTATTATATCTACTGTTTACAATTGTTTGGTCACAAATATCACGTTTTTGATGGAGTTTTGTTCTCTGAGCTGGATGGTTTGGTCGTGGAGCGTACATCGTCTTTCTGAACGACATCATCAGCACAAACTTTGGGTAGAACAAAACTCCATCGAAATCACCCACCTGAGCTAAAAATCTTCTCCACCATCTCAATATCACGTTTTTCTAGTCCGTTTTTACTACTGACCAAACTTTACTGATCAAATTACGATGTAGTCACCAGTTTAAGTGCATGCAATTTCGAGTCACTGTGTTGAGATGTAAGGTGATTGAGGGTAGTCGACGAGAAACCCTGGTCGACTTAGATTTCATAATGTTCGCTTCTCGTTACCAAGATGTTGTTGTAATCTTGAGGGAACCGATGCTTCCTGGCGGATCCAGTCCAGTATCATTATTTCAAAATCGGAGACATTACCACTGAGCTACTCGAACTTCGACTAACCAACTGTAGAAATAAAATGTATACCCTCAAGTTTACAAGTACACTTTGCTAATGAATGCCAAATAGCGAAAACCTCAGGTCCATGATCTGTTGATTACTTCGATTCATCTGACACAGCTGCCATTTGTGTTCTTGTTATTGATGCCTTTCATTTGTCCCAGTTGGGAATTAAGAGATTGGGTTAATAACTAATAGAGCACAAGTGACAATCGTGTATCAATCTTAGTAAAATTCTAGGTCGTATTTGTGTGTTGTTATTTGAAATCCGTGGTATTAAAAACGTATAGTTTCCAATTAACAGGCTAAATTATAGATATATTAAGTCTCCCCCATTCAGTGTATTTAATACACTTTTTATCAAACAATGCTAACTGAAGATTGAGGGTAAACTCCACTCTCATTCACAGTTTCGACCTTGCACCTGAAAATAAACCAAAATGAAGCGGGAATTATTATTTACACTATTGTAATTCGTAATGGAGGGCTTCTTTCGTTATCCGTCGTTTTTCCTGGCTTACATGAAAAATGTAAAGTTTCCTACGGCGAAAATAACACTACAACATGCTACGGAGGTATTAAATGTATGGTAGTCAGTCGTGACGGAAGAAAAATCATAACAAATGACATATTTACTTACGCCTGTTACCCCACGTGGAGGAACATAGGCAACCCACCAGAATTCTCCATCAAACTCTGTCCTGGGCAGTCCTTTTCAGTCACTATTAATCCTTATAATATCTGCTTCTGGTTCCCGACGTAATGCATTCGGCCTCCCTCTTCCGTTTCTCTTCAGGATACCAGGTAAGCGCTCAGCAAAAGACATACCTCCAATTAATTCTATAATAGAAATCATTCCGAATTATCTACAATTGACTGACTAAGTAAATGAAAGCATAATCTAAGTTACCGACCAAGACACACTCAAATGGCTTGGAGACGTAAAGTTTATCCCCAGCTCTAACTGACTTGACGTTTGTTTCGAATGTAAAAGCTGATCGTATTTTAAATTGTTTGGTATTAACACATGCTGCCTAATTACAATAAGTAGTATGGAAAGTAATACAAAACATTTGCAATAAAATCCAAGTTGTCACATATTGTAAATCAATTTAACGTTTCAAGTTTGTTTAGGGTTCAAAACGAAAAGGACTTGAATAAAAAAATCCACAAATCCGAGGTACTTTAGTTAACTACTGGTTCTATTTCAGATTAACATTTCTAAAAACTTGTAAAAAGTGTAGATAACAAAGGAAAACTTTGTGTAGGATAGTTTGTTTGACCCTGGAAAAGGACTTGAAAATAGTTAATGACGGTTGCTTACGTATTGGATTTCACAATAAAAATCAACAGAGAATGAGCTGCAGTGAATTGTACTTTCCATTTGTTAATAAGACATATCGGCATGAAGTTTCCAAGAAGTACAGTAGTCTATCCACTCAATTACTTCACTTTCTATCGTTAGACTAAGCAATGACGTAGATGAGTTCTAAAGAAGTATTTTATATACAGTAGGGGAGAGAGGCAACTTAAAATTTCTTTCATTTTCACTCAAGGCATCCAAAAGTCTGTTTTACGTTGATATAATCTGGGTAGATTAGTGAGTCTTCATGTAGCAGATCAGACCCTAATAAAGTGCCTTGCTTTGTAACATACCTATAACAAAACTTTGATAAAGTGGTAAAGAGCACCTCTGTCTTACCTAATTACATATCACGTTAGAACCATGAAGCAACAAATATTCCAAGCGAAATAGGTCATGACTGTCCAACTCAATCGTCGCGTCAATGTAGTTACTGCAAGTGAATGTTCTTCATTATGAATCCTCATCTTATTTCTGAATCCATCATTAATACTCCTACTGCTATTACATAAAATGGTCATTATTAGAAGAAGTTTCACAAGGTAGTGGCTTTTAAAGAGACTCGTTAGAAGTACTTGGAATAAGGAAGTAAATTGGCTTATTAGTACACCACATAATAACTATTTTCATCAATCTGAAATGTTTATTCCATTTAAAAACTGCACTTACCAAATTAACTCAGGTGAAATGCTTTAGTCTGTCAATAGGGGGTTATAATTAAAGTTCGATAGTAGAATTCAGGACATTAGTTTCGTTCCATTTAGAATTTTTCAGCTGGATGTACCTGCATCCAAGTTGATGTCCACTATGGGACTCAAGACTGATCAATTCCAGTCCTAAACATCAGTGGAAAGATTCAAACAAACAATACAAAAAATGTACCAATAGGAGGATTTTGTAAAACCAAATAAACCTACTGTAATGAATGAGAACATAGGTTGGGACAGCCAATGTATTTTGACGCGTAGTTACAGAAGGTCTTGGTAAAATATAAGAACTATACATGGAATACTTCATTTGCGAATTTCCGTCGTTTGTATTCTACATTTTGTATGATTCTTCGTATTTTTAATTTCTTTCTATCCTTTTTAACTTGATCTGCTTAGCCTTCTTGTGCAAAGTTTTTAACTTTCTATCGGTGTTACATACTACTTATGTTTGTCGACATAAGTAGCATACACTACACTACGACTTTATAGAATTGAGATTCTCACACCACATATGTACGGTCGTACTATACTTAAAGAACGCTGAAATTCAAAGTAGTTTACTAGTAAACCAAACCAAACAATATACAATTTAACTCTCTGAAGTCTAATTAATATGAAATTTAATTATCTGAAATTCCTATAAACGGTTGAATTTTCTTTATTTGAGATCATGAGTCATTTGAAGCTAGACTACCATGGGATGCACTGGACGGCCATTTTGTCCTATCGTCAGACTCCTCAGCAGTGCGCATCCATGGTCCTGCCTCGCGAGATTCGAAACCAGGACCAGTCTCTCGCGCAAGCGCTTAACCGACAGACCACTGAGCCGGCATCCAACTGTGTTAATGTCTAACTTTAACCAATCCACGAAATTGAGCAACCATTCATCAATGTCTTCAGTGAGTTGATATCTCCCACCATACCTGGTTGAATTCCATTGGTTACGGACGTCCAATGCTTCCAGGTTTTCCATTCTGGTCTAGCTTCAATTGACTCATGATCTCAATCATATAAAATTACTGAAGTCTTCACTAAACCCCCTTCGGATGAATTTTCTGTCAAATGTATGATGAATAAAATACACTGCGTTATTACCATATGCTAAATGAATGAAAATCAACTTGGTCTACTACGAAATTTAAATAACTAACTTCTGTTGAATATTTTACTATTATCAACCTATTTGAAGATGATCATATCAGAAGACTTTTTATGTTTAGTGTTTTATTAATAACTCAAGAAATGAATGATAATGAGGATTTCATTCATATGGAAATATGACCTGATTTACTTATTCATTCTTCTGTAATAATTATTAGCAACAGGAAAGGAATAATTAAATTCACTTAATATTGTAAGCAAAAATGGATAGTGGCTAGTAGTGGAATCCAGTTTGACGTACGTTTCGTCCTATTTGGGACTCGAAAGCTGGATGTACCTGCATCTCAGAGTTAATGTTCACTCTCGCACTCGAACCCAGTACCTTTCGCTTCAAACGCCATCGCGTTATCCAATCAGCTTCTGAGTCCTGATAATCACTTGCTTGTGCAATGGGGGTGAAGTTGAAATCCACTTGGTATTGTTTGTTTTTCAATCTTCCCATTGATGTTTAGGACTGCGACTGGTCACTCTCTTATTGGCATATGTGCTGGCGAATCCCAAATAGGACGAAACGCGCGTCCTGGATTCCACTGCTAGCCATTATCCATCTTGGCTAAGAAAGGAATAATTATTATTAATGATGATAAATGATACACTGTCAGTAGATTTTATGGCTTATGATCAAATTATATCTTGAAATAAGAATGTATAATCATATGATATGTTATGTCTAGAAGATTCTAACAAACGTTGAATAGAAGGTACTGTAGTGAATGATCATTTCAGTGTTGATCGTTACACTCATAAAGTAATCTGCTTTAGAAACCATATATCTACTTTTCAGCTATTGTACTGGTTTTATTGTTTGGGTACCGATTTTCGCATTCTCTACTGATCTAAAATATATATGATCTTGTAAATCTTCACATCTGACATTGTCTAGCGAAATTCTGATTAGCTTTACGGACACATCTTAAATCAATCCATTTTTGAAGTTAACTTGAAGCCAAATTTGATATCATACTAAAGTCATAAAAATAATTGACTTGGACTATATTCACTATGTCCATTAATGATATGATTAAATAAATGATGATTTTAGACATATTGTTAACATACGTTTCACTAGAATACTTATTAAGTAGTATTGTTTGTGGTGTGTGCTACTGATGTTGACAGATATAAGTAGTATGTATCATCAATCGAAAGTAAAATGATTGGAGGCAGAAAGTTAAGAAGATCAAAAAAAAGGAGAACATGAACAGAGAATAATTGATATGGAAATGAGGGAACAACAAAGTTTGAGACAATTGATGGATATTTTGCAAATGAAGTATTTACTGTGTGGTTCTTAGATTTTAGTAAGATAGTCTATAATGTTATATTGTAATACATTTTGTTGTCCCCACTGATGTACTCGTTCACAACAATACTAATAATATAATTATAAAAAGTGAAAAATGAAACTCATATACAGTTTTGTAATGTGTGTGTTCAAATACATTTGATTGCCCCTACTAGAGTTCTCGTTCATTACACTGTAAGTTAATCTAAATATACAACAGAGATTCAATCAAAACTCATGGAAACTAATTTTTATATATTTCTTTTATTTAAACACATAAATACTGGTACAAAGAGGGCACCAAATATATATGTGCCACACAAATCTCATTTGATTTGTGTTAGGGCTGTGATACTACCCTGGTGCCCAAACTGAAACAGGTAGTTTTCTTAAGGGGCCACACCTGGAGCCTTTGACCTAAAAGTGTGATCCACAAGGCAGTAGAGTATCGTGAGGAGATGCAGTCCCATGGTAGTCGGTGACCAACGATTGATTCATACTTCATTTGTTCCCTCAGGATACTGGATCCCATATGCACCATTGGTTTGGAATCAAAATTTTCCAACTCCTCTAGGGGAGAATTCCGTGTCCACCAACCCGGTTAATGCGCCGGACATTCGCTTTTCGTCCTCTCAATTTCGTAAACAACAGTAATGCCACGAGAATGCAATGAGTAGGACTTCCCTGTCAGAGGTTATATATTCGCGTGGCCATATGAGAGCATTTGGAGAGAGAGAGCTGACTCTCCCCACTCTTGACTATATAAGGGCATTTGGAGTCATTAATTTATGTTGATACTGATTTATATATTGAAACTAATTTCACTTCAATATAAATCACATAAAACTATAACATAACATTGATCTATCATTCATTAACAACATAATTATTCCTTTCCTGTCCAAATAATTATCTAATAAATATCTACACAATAATAATTATTCTGTTTAAGTTAAAATGCATTAATTTTACTATCATTACCCTCAGTATCATTATTATTATTACTACTATGACTACTACTACTACTACTACTACTACTACTATCACTACTACTACTACTATCACTACTACTACTACTATCACTACTACTACTACTACCACTACTACTACTATCACTACTACTACTACTACTACTACTACTACTACTATCACTACTACTACTACTACCACTACTACTACTACCACTACTACTGCTATCACTACTACTACTACTACTACTACTACTACTACTACTACTACTACTACTACTACTACTACTACTATAGAGGAGTGAGTACTTAATCAACTATTACAATATTTCTATGAATGAAATTATTATCATTGGTTTTTTTAATAATTACAACGATTAATTTGTAGAAGGTTAGATATGACCATCACCCACCACTTCGATATGTGTATCCAGTTGGTTAAATAGATAGATATATATAGATGGTATAAAAAATAGTCTCCATCTTAGGAAACTATTATGAAATCAATAAAATTAGATAAACATATTTTATCCATTTGAGATGTCTATAGAACAAAAAAAAACTAGTGATATGGATATTTCAAAAAGGAATTGAATTGAATAATTAAAAAATCTTGTGGTGAATATGAAATTAGTCAACTCTTAAATTATTATCAGAAGGGGGTTTTGTGGAGATTTTAGTAATTTTATATAGTTGAAATCATGAGTCAATTGAAGCTAGACCACCATCGAAAACCAGAAAGCACTGGTCGACCGTTTCGTCCTATTGTGGAACTCCTCAACAGTGTGCATCCACAAACCCGCACTCGCAAGATTCAAAACCAGGACCTATCATTCTCGCGCCAGAGCGCTTAACCAATAGACCATTGAGCTGACCGGCGTCTAACGGTGTTAATGTCTAACTTCAACCGATCCATGAAGTTGAGCAACCACTCAACAATTTCTTCAGTGAGTCGATCTTGGATGCGCACTACTGAGGAGTCCCACAATATGACGAAATGGTCGTCCAGTGCTTCCAGGTTTTCCGTGTTTATCTATCTTCACCTGACTCATGATTTAAACTATGAAAATCTTGAATTATTATTAAATGATCACAGTTTCTAACTGTTGTCAGTTTGTGATATAACAATCACACATTGGGTCGTTTATCTTAAGTGCTATATGCATATTAAGATAAACGATGTTGTCAAGGTATGTTAGAAGCTAAATACTCTTGGTTGAGACATAAATTCAACATAAACGCCTTTGTTAGTGTTAAAATATAGACAAATATTCTATCTTTGCTCCTAAAGTTTGCGACTTAAGGCAATATAGAGGCAATACACACAATATGCACATATTCCAAAACGGGACTAATAAATGACAGTCCTAAACATCAATGGGAAGATTCAAACAAATAATTCCAATTGGATTTAAGCTTCACCCCATTTTACAAGCAGGTGGATATCAGGATTCAGTAGGTGAGTGGATAACGCGATAGCGTTTGAAGCGAAAGATACTGGGTTCGAGTCTCAGAGTGAACATTAACTCTGAGATGCAGGTACATCTACCTGACGAGTCCCGAATAGGACGAAACACACGTCTCGGATTCCACTGCTAGGCACTATTCATCTTTGCTTATATGGACAAATAATGTTTTAAAAAGCTATCTATCATTTAAAAAGTTAAATAGATGAATATTTGAGGTGTATTAGTTTATAATTCACCGACTATTAAGATATACCAGTCAGTATGTTTTGATATATTTGCCAAATATAAAATTAACATCACTATGAGTTTTAAAATTACTATTAGCAAACATTTATTCATTAAATACAAAGTCAAGCAAGCACATCATAATTCAAGTTCTAAACGTGTGAAGTAAGTATTTTGACACTTGATTAAACTATTATGCATCATTGTGTCATTTATTCCTTCAGTTGGTAATCGTCTCGTAGCCAAAACTTTCTTACTAACTGTTTTTTACCCCCCCCCCCACCAGGCTTTTCTAGAAATAATTATAAATGAAGTACTACGAGAGCAATCTCCAATTTTTTTCAAATATTCTATTTCTACATCTTAGCAACATCATGAGTTAATTGAAGTTAGATCACTATGGAAAACCTAGAAGCACTGGACGGCCGTTTCGTCCTATTGTGGGACTCCTCAGCAGTGCGCATCCACGACCCCGCACTCGCGAGATTCGAACCCAGGATCTACCACTTTTGAGCCAGAGCACTTAAACGTTAGACCACTGAACCGGCATCCAAATTTATTGACATTAAAACTATCCCAGAAGGTTTATGGAAAAAATTTAAAAACCTCTTCAATCTACTTATAAGTAGCATATACTTGGTGATTTAGCTTCAATCAACTCATGATCTCAACTATTAAAATTACTATAATATTCACAAAAAAACTTTTTCAGAATTGAATATGTTTACTCTTTTCAGACATTAGATAATTATCAATATTATGGGTAAATTATAAATGCTATTAACAATCTAATCAATGAAATGATTCCAAATATCCATTAAGTTTAATTGAATTATCATAGTTAAAATCATGAGTTAATTGAAGCTAGACCAACATGGGAAATCTGGAAGCACTGGATGGCCGTTTCGATCTATTACGAGACTCTCCAGTAGTGCGCATCCATGGTCCCTTATCGCGAGATTCGAAACCAGGACCTATCAGTCTCGCGCCAGAGCGCTTAACCATTAGACCACTGAGCTGGCCGGCATCCAACAGTGTTAATGTCTAACTTTAACCAATCCACAATGTTTGAGCAACCGTTCACCACTTGTCTTCAGTTAGTTGATATCTCTACAACAGACGTGGTTTGAACTCCACTGGTCACTGCTTCTCACTAGAACTCAAGGAAACATCTCTTGAATTCAGTCACTAGTGAGCATATGATTATTGATCAAAAGGGGTTATGTGGAGATTTCAGAATTTTCATATTTGAAATATCCACAAAAAACCCTTTTCTAAATTAAATATGTTTACCCTTTTCAGACACTAGTGACTGACTTCAAGAGATATTTTCTTGAGTTTTAGTGGGAAGCGGTGGAGTTCTACCAAGTCTGTTGTAGAGATATCAACTAACTGAAGACAATTGGTGAACGGTCGCTCAAACATCGTGGATTGGTTGAAGTTAGACATTAACACCGTTTGATGCCGGCCAGCTGAGTGGTCTATCGGTCAAGGGCTTCGGCTCGAGACTAGTAGGTCCTAGGTTCGAATCTCGCGGGTGCGGGTTCGTGGATGCTCACTGCTGAGGAGTCCTATAATAGGACGAAACGGCCTTAAAGCAGTACTTTCAGGTTTTCGATGGTGGTCTAGCCTCAATTGACTCATAATTACAACTATGAAAATACTGAAATCTCCACAAAACCCCCTCTGATCCATTAGATAATTATCAATAATATGAGTAAATTATAAATGCTATTATAACAATCTAACCAATGAATATATTCCAAATATCCATTAAGTTTAATTGAATTAATTAATTAACCTTTTGTAAAGTGAGATCGATAAACGAACACACCAATGATAAGGTGGAATGCTCACCATCACATTAGCTTTCTTTGACCTTGTATGACTATTTCTTGTTCATCCACTAATCACAATTTTATGTTCATTGTGAAATATTATTCGCCTTTTTAGATAGTTGAAATCATAAATCAATTGAAGCTAGACCACCATGGAAAAACTAGAATCGCTGGACGGCTGTTCTGTCCTATTGTAGGACTCCTCAGCAGTGCACATTCACGATCAAGCCTCACGAGATTCAAGCTCAGGACATATTAGTCTCACGCGCGAGCGTTTAATCACTAGACCACTGAGCCGGCGTGCAACGGTGTTAATGTCTAATTTCAATTGACTCATGATACCAACTGTATAAAATGACTAAAATCTTCACAAAAGCCCCTTCTCATGATATCCGCCTTGTTGACTCATTTTTCCTATCCTCTAGTTACTATTCGGTATGTTGTTCACGTCTCTCCTTTTTCCTATGTAATAGACTGTACTGCCTATTTGTATATTAACGTTGTTAATTTACTTTTTAGAAACAGATAAAGTTTATTAAGACAAATAGCTTACTTGTTCTGACTTTGGCAAAACCAAGACTCTGTGTTCGACAATCTAGAGAGTAGCTTAGAGTTGAACATGTAGGAAATCGCTTCCTACACCTTTATCTTCTGGATGACTGAGCAGGCAGTTTTTAGTGATCTCTGGTCGTTACACCTTTTTCGCAGCTGACATAGCTGAACTCCACAGATAATTATCATGTTCATACTAGTGAAACACTTCAAGAAAAAAATTCCAGAGTTTTAGTGAGACTTCATAACTAAAGTAGTTCAGTGTTTACATTCATGATTTCAGAATACTTACTAATTGAATTAAAAAGATTACAATTTATAATTCTACAATCAGCTGACTAAGAACATTGTATGCATGGTCCAGATTTTATTGAGTCAAACTTAATTATTTGTACACTTTTTCGTACGTTTGTCAGTATTCAGCAAATATTCTACTCAAAGACATTATGACTAACTGACAAAATAAAAGATCTTTCTCAGATAGTAACAATCTATTTGAATGACAACATACAGAAAATTAAGCATCAAGAACAAATACTTTAAAGTAGTTTTCAAGAGTTGCCCCCAAATTTCCTGGTACGGCCGAGGGTGGGGAGAGTCAGCTCTCCCTCTCCAAATGCTATCATATCGCCACGCGTATACAGCCACTCCAAGGGAAGTCCTACATACTGTTTTCTCGTGGCCGGGGTGTCGTTTGAAAAGTGCAGAGCACATAAAGCAAATTTCCGGCGCTTTAACCGGTTTGTTGGACACGGAGAATACACCTAGGGAAGTTGGAAAACCCTGATTCCAAACCAATAGTGCACATGCGTTCCAGTACCCTGAGGGTAATAATGGTGTGTGAACCAATCGTTGGTCACTGGCTACCGTGAGACTGCATCGCCTAAAGTTACTCTACTGCCTTCTGAATTAGACATTCAGGTCAAAGGCTCCGGGTGTGGTGCCCTAAGAAAACCACCTGCCTTGGTCTGGGCACTTGGGTAGTATCACAGTCCTCACACAAATTAATGATAGCTGCTACTGATTTCATTGTTACTGTGTGGCGCGTATATATTTGGTACCTCCTTGTACCAATGTTTATGTGTTCAAACAAATAATAAATAAATTTTCAAGAGTATAGTTAAGCCTTAGAGCTACATGATAAATAACTGTTGATCAGGTGTTACGTCATATTGTAAACAATAACAAGGTCAGGGTAAATAATCTTATCAGTTTTGAATGAAACTTTTAACAAGCTCAATAGAACATAATTAATCAGAATCTAAACTTACAGTTACGTTATTCTGGTAGAAAAAAAGATACTATTTTGAAATCGTTTATTTGCTTATTGGATTTTCACTGCAATTTATAATTGAATCTAATATATCTAAATAGTTAAATAAACAAAGATGAATGATGACTAGCAGTGTAATCCAGGATAAGCGTTTCGTACTGTTCGGGACTTGTCGGCTGGACATACCTCCATCCCATAGTTGATGTTCACTCTGGGACTCAGACCCAGTACCGTTCACTTCAAACGTCAGAGCGTTATCCACTTAGGAATCAGTAGCTCAGTGGATAACTCTTTGACGTTTGAAGTGAACGGTACTTGGTTCGAATACCAGAGTGAACATCAACTCTGAGATGAGAGTACATCCATCTGAAGAGTCCCAAATTGATACTCATGTCTTGGATTTCACTACTAGTCACCATACATTACTGTTTAAAAATGCATATGACTTCACCCTATTACACAAGCAATTGGCTATCAGGACTCAGTAGCTAAGTGGACAAAGCGGTGGCGTTTGAAGCGTAAAGGTACTGGGTTCGAGTGCCATAGTGAACATTAACTCTCAGACGAAAGTACATCCAGCTTTCGAGTCCCAAATAGGACGAAACGCACATCTTGGATTTCACTACTAAAAAACAGATTGGATCAATTACAGTCTTAACTAACAATGGGAAGCTTTAAACAATCAATACATATGAACTATGACAAAATAATTAACCAACTTTTTATGACCTCCAAACATATATATCTATATAGATACAGTAATGTGCCCCATGGGTAAAACTGAAATTGAATAACTTAAGATAGATGTATAAATATACATCGATGGATCTTGTTTGTATAAAGTGGGATATTTTTAAAAAATGTCAAATTTTTAGGACAATAGTCCTCTGAGAATCACTATGCATACATCTTTTATCTACAAAACATTAATCAACTTTCTTATTAGTTATTCATGAGTATAGAACAATCATTAGTGACCTAGAAAAATGGTAAATGATACGAGAAACCCCCCCTAGTAATATCCTTTATGGGTTACTTAGATTATGAATTACAAATAACTAAGTGTTAGTATATTATCTCCGAGCACAAATACACACACACACACACTTATATACATTTAGTTAGGATGGACATTTATTTACTTTTCTCATATTACAAAAGTTACCAATGGGAAAAAACAACAACAATAAGGCTTTCATTCATAACTGACTATTTCAACGGTGTTGTTGTTTTTTTGTTGTTGCTGAAAATGATTAAATGAATTCAAAGCATTTGTTATTGTTTAATTGATCTTGAATTATCAGAAGAGGGTTTTGTCGACTGTTTCTTTCTATTGTGGGACTCCTCAGCAGTGCCAGCTCAGTGGTCTAGTAGTAAAGCGCTGATAGGTCCTGGGTTCGAATCCCGTGAGATGGGATCGTGGATGCGCACTGCTGAGGAGTCCTACAATAAGACAAAACGATCATCCAGTACTTTTAGGTTTTCCATGGTGAACCAGCTTCAATTGACTCATGATTTCAACAATATAATTTTGAATTAGTTTATTTGTTTAGTTAATACAAATTCAATTTACTTAACATTTGAATTTGATAAGCTACTAAAAACAAAAAAAAACAATGCGTAAACATTAAATAAAAACTTTATTTTACTCAAGTGTAATCATTAGTAACCCCGCCTGTAGCTTTTCTATAGTTATTGCCAGTTCTAAGCTTGGGTAAAGAAGGAGGGTTGTACATGGGATCGGTAACACTATCCAGTAGAAAAGAATCTTGCTCAAAACACTAACCAGTAATCATTAGTAACCTATTATCGACTTTAAGTTTATGACACTCAGATACATGAAAATTTCGAAATAAGAATATCATATCCTAAATGAAATCGATCATTATTTTTTTTTAGTACACAGTAACATGTTATCCTGTAAGAGAATGTAGTTTAACAGAAGAATTTTTTTGAATTTCAAATTTCTCTACATGATGTTTAGTAGATGAATTCTAATAAGTCAGTGTTGAATCTTAGGTAATGTTAACAAATTAATGAACTAAAATGTATTAACACCGTCCCTCAAGATTACAGGTACACCTTGCTGACTAGTGCCAAGTAGCACGAAAACCGCGTCCAGGGTTTCCTGTTGACCACCTCCAAACACCATTTTATCTCAACATAGTGCATGTAGTGTTGAGCCACCTAGACTAGTGGCCACATTGCAACTTGATCGATAGCATTGGATCAGCACTAAGACGGACGTGACACGCATGACATTGATCACCACCCAGTGACCAATCAATTGTGAATATTCTTCTTTTCTTCCACTTACTCTAAATCTCAACTCTAAGTTTACCCAGGTTTGTAAACAGGATGGTGGCTGGGCATTACATTATAGATGATATCAGTTCGTGTTGAAAATCCTGATCATAATTTGTAAACATATATCAAAACTCCAGTTTAACTGTTAATACTTGCCACTAACATTTTTGTATTATAATTGATGTTGATCGGTAATGAAAACTCTAAGGGGTTAATAACTCTAACTCATAATACTAACCTGACTCTTAATACTTATGTATTTATGTAAACTTGCCCCTTTTTTCCCTACTAGAAGATACAGTTTGACTCATGAAGGTTAATAAGTACTATTACGTCTATTATTATTTCATTATTTCCCATTGTTAATTGTTCCTTAACTAAGTAGAGTTTCCCGACTGGCTGATATGTCACACAAGGTAGTCAGCATATTATCCTTGCACTATTTTTGTTTCATAATCATCTTATCCTTAACTGCAACAACCGAGAATTCTATTAAGATAATGTCTAATGGTATTACTGCAGTTAATATTATAGCTTCTAAGGGTGAAGCAAAGATGGATAGTGGCTAGTAGTGGAATCTAGTTTTACGTGTGTTTCGTCCTATTTGGTACTTGTCAGCTGGATGTATCTGCATCTCGCAGTTGATATTCACTCTGGCACTCGAACACAGTACCTATCGTTTCAAATGCTATCGCGTTATCCACTCGGCCACTGAATCCTGATAGCCAATTGCTTATGCAATGAGATGAAGCTATGATTTACGGATGACCTTTAAACGACGCTAAAATGACCTTTAGAAAATTCACTTACTTACCCAGAGTCATAAAAAGGTCATGAATCAGTAAGAGGAATCATGATTAGTATTTAAAGTTGGAAGTTAGGGCTAATAATTAAAGTTAGAGTATTTATCACGAAATGATATCTGTTATAATGCCACAATGTTATTTAACTACTTTGCGTCAAAATTCATGATTTACTATCTTTAATTATATTGGTTGATCCACAAATTGTAATTTTTCCCTTCTAAGCTATGTTATAAAGTCAATTGTAGTTTAGACTAGGCACTTTTCTGTCGTCGCTAACAAACAGTATTCAGTCTTCAAAATCATATAAGTACTAAGCTTTAGTTGGACTTGAAATTCATGAATAAACTTCACTAACAAAATTACACAATCGATTTTTAAAGCTTGATTTATAAAGTCAAATATTCAATTTTCAACCCTAAAGGTTTACATACAATCAATCTATGGTTAAATTGATTTTTCATAGTAGAAAGCATGAGTCAATTGAAGCTAGACCATCATGGAAAACCTGGAAACACTGGATGACCGTTTCGTCCTATTATGGGACTCCTCAGCAGTGCGCATCCACGAACCCGCTCTCGCGAGATTCGAACCCAAATTTATTTTGTAATTACCTAAAATTACCCTTAATTTAACAGACGACTAATTAAGCCATTACGAGGTCTAAGTAATCATAATAGTCCTGAAATGTTTACAAAAAGCAAAAAAAATCACTGGGACAAACTGTACAAAATAGAAGATCGAAAAGTATAAAATGAAGCAACAAAAGTTATAAGCAAAGATGGATAGTGACTAGCAGTGGCGATGGCGTTTGAAGCGAACAGTGCTGAGTTTGAGTGCCAGAGTGAATATCAACTCTGAGATGTAGGTACATCCAGCTGAAGAGTCTTAAATAGGATGAAACATGAGTCCTGGATTCCATTGCTAGCCATTAACCATCTTTGTTCATTATGCTTGTGACTTCAGGTAATATTGAGGTAGTAAGCACAGGATGCTT
Organism: Schistosoma rodhaini; assembly: GCA_944470415.2. Lineage (NCBI taxonomy): Eukaryota > Metazoa > Platyhelminthes > Trematoda > Strigeidida > Schistosomatidae > Schistosoma > Schistosoma rodhaini. Next base: position 82,048,681 of record OX104036.1, read on the forward strand.
ATTTACTTACTTACTTACGCCTGTTACTTTTAATGGAGCATAGGCCGCCGAACAGCATTCTCCAACCCATTCTGTCATTGATATTCCTCTTTAATTCTATCCAACTTTTGTTCATTCTTCTCATGTCTATCTCCATTTTTCGGCGTAATGTATTCTTTGGTCTTCCTCTTCTCCTTTGACCTTCAGGATTCCAAGTGAAGGCTAGCCTTGTGACACAGTTGGGTGATTTCTTCAATATGTGTCCTATCCACTTCCAGCGCTTCCTCCTGATTTCTTCCTCCTCTGAAATGTGGTTCGTTCTCTCCCACAGTATAATGTTGCTGATAGTGTCTGGCCATCGGATCCGAAGTATTTTGCGTAGACAACTGTTAATGAACACTTGTATCTTCTGGATGATGGATTTCGCAGTCTTCCATATCTCCGCCCCATACAGTAGAACTGTCTTGAGATTTATATTGAAAATTCTGATCTTGGTGTTGGTTGACAATTGTTGTGAGCTACAGATGTTCTTTAATTATAGATATTCTGCTCTTGCTTCGCCGATCTATGTCTTCACATCTGCATCAGATCCACCGTGTTCTTCAATGATGCTGCTCAGATATGTAAAGGTTTCCACATCCTCCAAAGCTTCTCAGGTCAAGTGTAATTCGATTGGTGCATGTTGTATTGTACCGGAGAGTCTTGCTTTTCCCTTTATTTATATTGAGACAGAATGCACATATGCCAATAAGTGACTGATCAATTGCACTCCTAGACATCAATGGGAATATTCAAGTAAAACAATGTCAAATGAATTTAACCAGAAATTATGTTTCCGTAAAAATTAGTTTTAAATGAATATTTTCTGTGTTGGTAAACTTTATGAAAGAATATGGTACTTTTATATATTAATCATAATATTGCACTGAATTTCCGTACATCATGCTGGATGACTTAGATAAAGATAAATAAGAGTAATCAGGTTCTGAATACTTGTCCATTCGACTAATATAGGATATAGAATAGACATGAATAGAGCCATTCGAGTTATGCATTGCTTTCCTCCCATTATATAACTACTGTATACGATTACAGATGTCAGAATCTAACTTAACGCACAGAAATTCCTAATTCTTGATTAATTTAGATAACTGCCGTCTCCACCTCAATGATTAACATACCTTATAGTAAAGTAAGGTACTAATGACGCATTATTCCTCTTTTTTTCAAACTCCTCTCCTAGTATTTATGACATAGTTTCTATTGATTTTGGGGATTTATTAACATCTACAATCTCAAACATGACTATTCTTCCCTTATCGATCACCTTATCATTGTAAGATGCCAGACATTCTATTCCTGATTAACGTTATATGCTACTTATATGTCGAGATAAGTAGCACACATACACACCATAATACTAACTAATTGTGATGTCAATATTAAAAATGCTAATTTTATCAAATATCCAATTGACTTATAATGACATTTTTATAACTTTGATAACTATCAGTCAAACAAAAAAGGAAAAAAAGAAAATAAAGAGGAAAAGTTGGTAGAATTAAACTATACTGCCGAGCAAATCAGAAGCTTTCGCGGGTTTTCAAGGTCACGGCGCTAAGTTCGGTACCTGATGCCTACGTACGGTCGGTTTACAGCGGATTTTAGGGAAGACGTGATAATTTAGAGTCTACAATAGAAATGATCATAATATTTTGGCTCGAAATTCAATTATCCATTTGGATAAATAGAATTTTGGCATTATAGCAGGTGTCAGTCCGTGATGAAAACCCTAAGTATAATTCCTAGCCTTAATCATGAACTGTAAATCATAATTTGAATTCTTCACACAGGTTTATAACCCTCATTTGGTCTTAGTTATTATGTTGACACTCTCAGAGTCACTCTAGCGTCGCTCAAAGGTTGTCCATAACTTATAGTCTCACCCATAACCCTAAACCCTACACCTAAACCTTAACTCTAACCCTAACCCGTAAACCATACCAATATACTAACATTATTGAAGCTATGTGGTCGTGGCTAAACGAATTTTTGAGACCTTATCATGGTTTCAGAGGTCGACTACTATGGAGCCATATGGATGTGTTCCTGTACCGTATGCACTATAATTTTGGAACTTCTGAACCTATATCTGACCTTGAGAAGTTTTTGACCCATGTAAAAGAAGTGTTCCCATTTTAATTCTTTGGTTTTGTATATATTTTACTGTATACTAACTGTCTTCTGATTGGCTATTATTTCTCAAGGTCATTTAAGATTCGTTGAAAGGTCGGCAGTATAGTTTAATCCTACCGAAAAGTTTATCATTCATCTCTATTACTCTGTTTGCCAAGATAGTTACTAAACAAAAAAGGGGAACTGTGTATGTAGAACATTAATCGAATAAATAAATAATTTCCTATTTGACTTATTGACCTTACCATAAAACAGAATGATTGATAATTGAAATGGAATAAGATTAAACGTAAGATTTATTCATGCACTCAAGAAAACAAGATAGTTTCTAGGTTTAGACCTTACAAATCAATGTATTTTTAACATTTGTAAGTTATAAGGTACACTACTTACTACTGTTACTCCTTGTGGAGGAGTATATGCCACCAACCAGCATTCACCAACCAACTTTGTCCTGGGAAGTCCTTTTTAGTTGATTCCAGTGGCTATTTATTCTTTTCATGTCTGATTCCAGTTTTAAGAGTAGTGTGTACTATGGTCTTACTCTTTCGCGTTTTCATTCAGTATCCTAAGTTAGGGCTTGCCTCGTGATGCAGTTTGGTGATTTCTACGATGTATGTTCTATTTACTTCCAAAGCGTTTTCCTAATTTTCCCGTCAGATGGAAGTTGGTTTGTTCTCTCCCATAGTTGTTTGTTGATGATGGTATCTGGTTAATGAACATTGAGTATTTTGAGAATACAATTGTTTATAAATACTTGTAATTTTTGATGATTATTGTGGTAGTTCTTCAAGTTTCAACTCCATACAGTAGAATTGTTTTGACGTTCATATTGAAGATTGTAATTTTGATGTTGGCTGACAGTTGTTTTGAGTTCCATATGTTCTACAACTGTAAGAATGCTTCCCTTGTTTTGCCAATATTTGCCTTTATGTTTGTATCAGATCTTCCTCGTTCATTGATGATGCTGCACAGGTACGTCTCATCAAAGATAATTTAGTAAAAAAGTAGTATGTTTTGGATCTCTAGAGTTATTGCCTTTCTCACGCCTGGGTAAAGGAGGAGGGTTGAGCATGCGGTCGGTAACTTCATCCAGTAAAAAAGAATCATGCTGAAAAAACACCAACCAGATTATAAGATATATCGTGACATTCAACTGACCGGGTGGCATTATAAGCAAAGATGGATAGTGGTTAGCAATGGAATCCAGGACTCGTGCTTCGTCCTATTTTGGATTCGTCAGCTCGATGTACATGCACCTCAGAGTTGATGTTCACTATAACACTCGAAACCAGTACTGTGCGCTTCAAACTCCATCGCGTTATCCAGAGTGATCATCAATTCTGAGATGCAGGCACATCCAGTTGAAGAGTCGCAGATAGGATGAAACGTGCATCCTGGATTTCACCTCTAGTCACTATCCATCTTTGTTTATAATGCTTGTGAATTAGGGCAATATCGAAGCAATAATCACAGTATGCAAACATACCAATAAGAGACTGGTCAATTGCATTCCTAAACATCAATGGGAAGATTCAACCAAACAATGCCGAGTGAATTTAAATTCATATTAGTTTAGATCATTACATATCTTATTCTATTATGTTAAATTATAAGAGCCTATACAAAGTTAACCTATTATATCTGTTATGTAGAAACCGCTAAACTCCTTGAAACGTTTGATACAAACCCAAATTTTTTAATAGTTTGGGATATACTATGGTAAATGAAAAAAAAGTCACTAGACTGAGTAAATGGAAACTAAATTTTCTGAGTGATCATGATAGTATGTTATAGTTGAAATAATGAATCAATTGAAGCTAGAGCGCCATGAAAGACAATTGTTGAACGGTTGCTCAAACATCGTGGATTAGTTGAAGTTAGACATTAATACCGTTGGATGCCGGCCAGCTTAGTGGTTTATCGGTTAAGTGCTCTGGCTCGAGACTAGTAGGTCCTGGGTTAGAATCTCTTGAGTGCGGGATCGTGGATGCTCACTGCTGAGGAGTCCTATAATAGAACGAAACGGACGTCAAGCGCTTTCAGGTTTTCCATGATGGTATAGTTTCAATTGACTCATGATTTCAACTATGAAAATGTTGAAATCTCCACAAATCCCCTTCTGAATATAGTATTTTATCCTTTAATCAGTGAATTAATTAAATATAATTATGTGACTGGTAGCATACAACTACATAAGAAGTGTATTTCTGAAATCATTTCGGTTTGACTTTTTTGTATGTAAAGACCTTCAAGCAATCATTATTAACATATTACACAGTTTATTGAGCATAAAGTATATTAAATTAAATCTTAAACAGTGAAAAAATTCGAAAATGTAAGAAGTGGTCATATCCTGAAGGGGATTATAAATGGTAACTTTTGAGACCTATTTATGGACCAATGTGATATGGATATTTCCTATTGTATAATTGTTAAGTAACCAAGCTATTCAAATTCGTGTTGCTTTTAATACAAGCTTTATTTTGACCTATAGACTATTACTGTACGATTTACCATTCTTGAGTTATCCCTAGTCCATTAATTACTGATCCCCCTACTTACAGCCACATTTGGCTATATCTTGTACAGATGTTATTTTCTATTTTATGGTACGATATGGTCTGCTTGATTGGTGTATAAACCTAGTATGCTTGAAATAAATGATTCATATTGCAGAGGCTGTTATTGGTGTTGTGGACTTAACTGGCTGGGCTAGGCAGATATCAGGACCGACAAGTGCTCTAGACTGCTCGTATGGGTTTCGCGTATCATTGGTTCGGTCGATAAGTCACTGTATTCTAATTGGTGGACAAGTTATAACAATTGGCGTTTACAGGTTATAACACATGTATAAAAGCAGCTCCCTTGAAGCTCGTCTGTTGTCCAACCTGCGTGCAATGTATGTATTTCACTGATTTCACACACTTACAGTTTGTATCTTTCCGTTTCTGAAGCAATTCGGATGGCTCTCCCGTTCTCTGACATTGTACGAACATTCCATGTACCTAGATTAATGGTTGCTCTGGTTGTTAGAAAAGCATCAGCCTCGTGACTTCCGAAGGAACTAGGCTGTCACCATGAGGCGTCATAACTCTTCTAAATAAAGACCTTCTAAATCCCAGGGCAGAGTTTAAATGATTTGAATAATTTCTTATGATTAACGTTATTTTAGTGAGTTAGTTTTGTACAGCATGGGGTTGCTGACCCCATGCTCAACCCTCCTCACTTATCCGGGCTTGGGTCAGGCAGTAACCCCAGAGGGGCTCCAGACGGAGTTGAAAATGTGACAAACTAAAGGATTAAACTCAAACCTATACTTCAACCCATTGCACAAGCAAGTGGCTATCAGAATTCAGTAAGTGAGTGGTTAGCGCGACGGCCTTTGGAGAGAAAGGTACTGAGTTCGAGTGCCAGAGTGAACATCAACTGCGAGATGCAGATACATCCAGCTGACAAGTACCAAATAGGACGAAACACGCGTCAAACTAGATTCCACTACTAGCCACTATCCATCTTTATTTACTATATCCTCATTGTTTCAGATATAAGAATTTTTTTTTGTCACCAATTTTTAAATAATACAATCAATTTAATGAGATAAAAAAAAACAACAATAAAATCTCATTACTGTTGTTTATCATTCAGTTTTTACCATTCTTGACCAAAAAAGAAGAAGAGGAAAAGAAGAGAAAAGAAAAAGAGGGAAACAAAAGTAAAGTAAACAAAATCTTCAAGCATATTCTATATTATGGTTGTTAGGTTGTATCAGCAGAGTAAAATATACTCCAAATATACAGTAAAGTTTTATTTCAATTAACTTTCAAAATAAGTTTACTTAGTATTACTTTCAGCGATATAGCGTTATTTAACAAGCATTGTAAGTAAATATGAATAGTGGCTAGCAGTGGAACCCAGTTAGTTTCGTCTTATTTGGGACTGGTCAGCTGAATGTAGCTGCATCTCAAAGTTAATGTTCACTCTGGCACTCCAACCCAGTACCCTTCGCTCCAAACTCCATTGCGTTATCCATTCATCTACTGAGTCCTGATATCCACTTGCTTGTGCAATCGGGTGAAGTTTGAATTCACTTAGTATTATTTGTTTGAATCTTCCTATTGATTTTCAAGACTGCAAGTAATCAGTCTCTTACTGGTTCATGTGTATACTGTGCGTATCACCTCGATATAGCCTCATAATGCAAGTACATCCAGCTGACAAGTCCCAAAATAGGACGAAACGCATGTCCTGTATTTCACTGCTAGCCACTATCCATCTTTGCTTTCAAAATAGGGTTAACTAATACAAATTTTAATAGTTGAAATCATGAATCAATTGAAGATAGACCACTATGGAAAACTTGGAAGCACTGCCTCAAGGCCATTTCGTTCTATTCTGGGACTATTCAGAAGTGCACATCCACGATCCCGCCTCGCGGGATTCGAATTTATTAATTCATTCTATTTCTTCTTATCGAATTCCAAATATTCTACTTATTTGGTAAATAAGTAAATAAATAAATGAATAAATGTTTACAAAAATAAGACTATTGGAAATATGTATTTCTATAATTTAATCTAATTTAATTGTTTATTTCTATTTTTTTCGTATACAAATATCCTGGTCAATATTCACCAATCCCTTCTCATTTTATATATACATACATATTTACATTCTTATTACCGAGGTAATGGAAATCGATCATTCTAAACTGAGTTTCTATCATAGATTAACATTAACTGTAAAGCTTATGTGAATCAGTGTTCTTTCGTTTTATGTTATAACTTTTTGGCGATTCATACTTATAACCGATACAGTGTTAGAGTCAATTACAATAACGTTGCCATAAACCTATGACGACGGCTCACAGGGGAACTTGAAGAAGCTCTATGAAGCTCCAAAAGAGCCGAAGATATTTTGCATGCAATCATCTTTATTGTAGGATATTCCAGAATCTCTATATGTAGCTTCTCTATTGGATAAATGCTAAAAAAACCTGTATGCAGATTGGACAACTATAATGATGATTTCGTTTTTATTAAAAAAACTACATATGTGAGAGTTTTGTAGTATATTTGTTACTGTTTGGAATAGGATTCCTTTCAGTTGTTTTCTATTTCTTCATTTTCAACTTGGAGGGTTTTAGAGTTCGAGCGCTCAAGTTGTACACTTTATATCAAGAATATATACTCTAGATATAACAAAAGCCTTTAACATATCGCTGAATTGTGCATTCATTGATTGCAATAGTAATTTCTCATTATAATCCTTTAAGTAAATCACCGTTAGAAAAGAATCCTTTAATCATTACTTATAAGAAAATTGTATGTGTTATGTAGTAGCGAAGACATAAGTACGGGTAACTTGCAGGACCTACTATTGGACTATCATTCTTATTGTATAACTATTCGGTAACTAGATTATCTAAGCTTTATTTTGACCTATTGATTATTACTATATGATTTAGTGTCCCTATGTTATACTCAGTTTTATTGATTATTGTCTCCCACGCTTACAGCCTCATTTGGCCTGGTTTTGTACAAATATTATTTTCTATTTTATGGTGTGATGTGGTCTGCCTGTCTGGTATATAGATGAAGTATGTTTGAAATAAACGATTCGCATTACAGCAGCTGCTATTGGTGTTTTTGGACTCAAGTGGACGGGTTAGGCGGATAAGGGCCATTAAGGACGCTAGATTACTCATACTAGTCGAACGTCATTGTCACAGTGTGAAGGTCGTAGAAGTCGTATTCTATTGGTGGACAATTTACGCGAATTACGTCCTTGTTAAATTCGTGAGGTCATAACGAATCAGCGACGACCTTGATCAAGTCATAACAATTGGCTACAGTCTAGGTCAAAAACATAACAGTATGTTAGACTTATCATCCAAGTTGCATAACGAGTAATGTATTACTAAAACAGCTATGAATAGTATTCATTCTGTTTCGATGATAATAAAGGAACACATCAATATAAGAATATTAGAGGAATTCCTTGACTGAAATAAACACTGCCTAGGATTTCAGTGAAATTAATAATAATAAAGAAAATGTTAGGTCTGAGTTTATGATACCGACGATGCATTAATTATATGTACTTCACTTCATATTTGTCCCATTCAATGAGTTGAAATGAAGTATAACAACGGTAGCTTGTTAAATAAACTACTTACCTACTTATTTAGTAGTCAAGAAGTTAATCTAGAGGTTAAACGTTCACACACTAGACTGATAGGTCCTGAGTTCGAATCTCGAGAGGCGTGGTCGTGGATGTGCACTACTGAGGAGTCCCATGCTAGGACGAAGCGGCTGTCCAGTGCTTCCAAGTTTCCCATGGTGGTCTAGCTTCAATTGACTCATGAATTCAACCAACAATCAATATTTGTAGTAATTTTAGTTTGTTTTAAAAGCCCTTTGTATTTAAAAGTTCAAGTTTAGACAGACTGTCTCTAGAATTGATGTCAAATATAACTCCGAATTGTAAATCTCATACCAGCCAAAGTTGGCTATCACGATAAAGCAAATATTAGGTAATTTAATTTTGTACGCATCAATAGATATATATGATGTAATCTTCATTAGGCTACAATGAATAAGCTGGACGTTTGGAACAGGTAAATTTAGTTCTAGTTTTCGTCAATAGATATGTAGATTACATATAATTGATAGTTTACAAGTGGTTCACCGCATCGACTTAGTTAAGTTAAACAACCATTATATAACTAGGATACACTGGGCATTTGTTTTGCACTAGTAAGGGCGTGTAGTGTCGGCTGCTATGTTAAGCCCACATAGAGTAATCTGGCTTCTGGACAAGCCAATTTATTCATCCTCATTGAGTCATATTTTGACCATGTTAATTACTCGCTTGCCAATATGGTCTGTTTTTATATGAGCATATATGTGTACATTTCTTGTGTTACTCATCACATATTTGTAACTTATTTTTGTGTGACTATAAATATTGATTAACAATTGATTAAACTGAGTTCGCTTATACGCCTTGTCCACTGCGCATCATTCCTCTTCTCTCTCTTCTCTTCGCTTCGTTCCTCTGATTGTCTCTCCAGATCAATAAGTGTACAAAATATACGTATTCACACATTCATCTGTATTTGACTTATTTGATTCCGTTATACACTAATGCGATTTAAATTAATGATTATATATAAAGATAGCCATCATACATATTTTGACAGAAATCATTCGATAACAAGCAGAAAACGATTTATCTGGAGTCAGATCCAGGGCCACTAAATGCCTATATAGCAGAGTGCATCTACCAGCGATTGAACTCAATCGTTAGGCTTGATAGTTTCAAATAAATTGAGTATTGGATAGTAAGTTATTAAGAAATATATATTTGCGATATCCCAATGAGTGGAACACATTGTATTTAATCTAACTCTTTTCTTCAGAGTAAATAATAAATAAATAAATAATCCCAGATGCGTACTGCTGAGGAGTCACACAATAGAACGAAATAACAATTCAGTACTTCCAGGTTTTCCATGATTGTCTAGCTTCAATAGATTCATGATCTCATCTATAAAATAACCGAAATAAAATTAACACAAGTTTAATTAATAGTACAAAAGAAACAAAGTTGAATACGTTTTAGTACAATCCAAATTATAATGGGTCTGAATATGTTCATGTCAAGTTAATCTTGATCAAGTTGAAGTTGTATGACATGTCACCGTATTCATTTGTGCGTCAGGACTGTTTATCTAATTAACCACATTCATTTTACATCCAATTGACACACACACTCAATTTCAACCCCATTACTTCATATTACAAATATATACATTTTTCATATTCATATTCTGACGCACAAATGAATACGGTGACATGTCATACAACTTCAACTTGATCAAGATTAACTTGACATGAACATATTCAGACCCCATTATAATTTGGATTGTACTAAAACGTATTCAACTTTGTTTCTTTTGTACTATTAATTAAACTTGTGTTAATTTTATTTCGGTTATTTTATAGATGAGATCATGAATCTATTGAAGCTAGACAATCATGGAAAACCTGGAAGTACTGAATTGTCATTTCGTTCTATTGTGTGACTCCTCAGCAGTACGCATCTGGGATTATTTATTTATTTATTATTTACTCTGAAGAAAAGAGTTAGATTAAATACAATGTGTTCCACTCATTGGGATATCGCAAATATATATTTCTTAATAACTTACTATCCAATACTCAATTTATTTGAAACTATTAAATCTAACCTTGGCATTGATATGTACGTATATGTTGTGAGATTCTTACTTTTAGATTGATAATTTGATACCCAGTTACTTACTTACATCTATTACTCCTCGTAGAAGAGCATAGGTCTCCCATCTAACTCTGTCGTGTTCATTCCTTTCCAGTTGTTTCCAGTTGCCTATTCATCCTTTTAATATCTACTTCCAACTCTCGACTCAGTGTGTTCTTTGGTGATAATGCCATAACAACTACATATTTACATATAGATATGTTACTTACTTACTTACGCCTGTTACTCTCAATGGAGCATAGGCCGCCGACCAGCATTCTTCAATTCACTCTGTCCTGACCATTCCTTTCTAGTTCTATCCAGATGAATATGTTAATAATTTGAAATTTACTCAAACAGATATGAAATTACAAACTACTCTATTAGTTGTACTTATTCTTATTGCATGATGGCTAGCCGATTTACGCATGATTAGACAATTACATAATAGAAAAGAAAATCAAATGTTATTAAGAATGAATAGAAACCAAACATCAACTAATTAATCATATTGAATAATAGAAGAAGGAAATAAAGAGAAATATCCTCATGGAGACAAGTTTCTTTTGCGTGAGTCGTTTTTTTATTTTTCAAAAAAAAAACAAAAAAAATTTTTCATAATAAGTTGTCAAAAAAATCTATAGGGAAAAGAGCCAACTGATTGTATTGATGCATGTATTTAAATGATCATTAAAAGAGGACTGGTCTTTACCAATATTTTTTATGTGTATTTGATAATGATGAATGTTTCTTTAAGTTACTTTTATGAGGTTTACTTACTTATTTACTCCTGTTACTCCGAATGAAGCATAGGCTGCCAACCAACATTCTCTAATCTACTCTGTCATGGGCCTTCCTTTTTAGTTCTATCCAACGTTTGTTCATTCTTCTCATGTCTATCTCCATTTTTTGACGTAATGTGTTCTTCAGTTTTCCTATTCTGCTTTGGCCTTTAGGATTCCATGTAACGGCTTGCCTTGTAACGCAGTTGGCTGCTTTTATCAATGTTTGTCTTATCCACTTCCAGCACTTCTTCCTGATTTCTTCCTCCACTGGAATCTGATTTGTTGTCTCCCACAGTAACTTGTTACTGATAGTGTCTGGCCAACGGATCTGGAGTATTTTGAGTAGACAACTGTTAATAAACACTTGTATCTTCTGGATGATGGATTTCGCAGTCTTCCATATCTCCGCCCCATACAGTAGAACTGTCTTGAGATTTATATTGAAAATTCTGATCTTGGTGTTGGTTGACAATTGTTGTGAGCTACAGATGTTCTTTAATTATAGATATTCTGCTCTTGCTTCGCCGATCTGTGTCTTCACATCTGCATTAGATCCATCCATGATTCAAGTTTTATTAATTACGGAAACGTCTTCGATTAGTACATGAAAATAAATGCTTAACTAATGAAAGTTTTATAATAATTATTTTCATTAACATCGTGAGTTCGGTGCTAATGGTTGATGTCATGATCATACAGGTATGATATTTTCCTGTATTCTACAAGCGTTATATCAGTTCATTCCTATGGCCTTGTTTGTAACTGATCGTCCTCATAGTTTTGTCTAATTCTTTATATATCTTTGAACTAGTATTGATTGATTTTATTGACTAACAATTCGGATTATTACTGATCGGCCTCTTTTACATGGTTTTTTTCTAAGGTTAGGCCTATGTGGATTTATTAGTGAATTTTTATAGTTGAAAGCGTGAGTCAAATGAAACTAGACCACCAGGGAAAACCTGGAAGCACTGGACTTCCATTTCGTCCTATTGTAGGACTCCTCAATAGCACGAACAAGACCGACCAGTGCTTCCAGGTTTTCCCTAGTGGTCTAGCTTCAATTGACTCACACTTTCAACCATGAAAATACTAAATCTCCGCAGAAAACCCTTCTGATAATTATTAGTGAATTGATAATCAGCTTGAATCTCATTTCATGAATATGAAAATGATGAGACTAACTATTACGTTATTTCAATAGACTGACAGTATTTTCTTTTACTATTTCTTTTTAACTAGTGTTATAAATTTACCAACCATCAAAGCGGATGAGTTGAATATACAAAAAATTTTAAAAGTTACGTCAAATCACTTAGTGATAAACATGTTAGTTTTCCATATTCAATCATCTTTAAATCTAGTTCAATACCAGAGTAGTGAACAAAAAGACGAGTGGGGACAATCGATTGTATTTAAACATAAACTTACAGAATATTTCACTAAGATATGAGAACCGTATAGTAAGTAGTTTATTTGCAAACTATTAATCAATCGTTTCAATCTTCACCGTTTCTTCTCCAACTATCAATCCATCGTCTCCGATTATTAATGTTCATGAATTTTCATACCAATTACGTATTATTCCCGTTCTTTCATTATCGATCCACTAGTGAAATACATTTATTGAACGACAATTGTTATATACTACTTATGTGGATATAAGTAACCCACACCACACTAGTAGATATTCACAAATACTAACGTTTATTAATATTATTGAGAAGTTCATTTAAAACCTCTAACATAAAAGAAAATGTAATATTTTCTTCTGCTTAATTTAATCGTAAATTTTTCTCGTTTATTGTCCATACTAAGTTATATCTTTTTGTTTACTTTTTGTAAACAAACAGACATATATTGTGATCATAAGCAAAGATGAACACTGGCTAGCAGTAGAATCAAAGGCGCAGACTTCGTCCTATTTGAGACTCGTCAGCTGGATGTACCTGCATCTCAGAGTTAATGTTCACTCTGGGACTCAAACTCAGTACTGTTCACTTCAAGCGCAATCGCGTTATCCACTCACCCACTGATTCCTGATAGCCACTTTCTTGTACAATGTGGTGAATTTTAAATTCTCTTAGTATTAATTGTTTGAATCTTCTCATTGATGTTTTTAGGACTGCAACTGGTCAGTCTCTAATTGGAATATGTGCATACTGTGCTTATTGCCTTGATATTACCTTATAATGCAGGTACATCTAGCTGACGAATCCCAAATTCCACTGCTAGCCACTATCCATCTTTGCTTATAATGCTTGTGAATTATAGCAATATCAACGCAATATGCACAGGATGCACATATACAAATAAGAGACTGATCAATTGCAATCCCAAAACCTAATAGGAAGATTCAAACAAACAATACCAAGTGAATTCATATCGGTAATTGAAAATTTTACAAAAACAATAATAATTTATATTTCAACCAATCAAAATAATAGAAAATCATGTCGATTTCTGATTGGTTGATTATATAATGAATAATCACTTCATTTAGTTTATATATATATATCTATACATATTACTGTTATTTTAATTTGAAAAAAAAAAAGATAAAAATGCACATTTTTCTTTATTCTTTAAACGGATCAATATTTTTTTAAATTATCGATCTAGTTTATTATTTTTTTTTATTATTTTTTCTTCAAAAAAAAAATTTAAAAAAAAAATGATTCTACAATAAAAATAAATCCCCATAGTAACTAAATATGAATCATGACTACTAGACAATTATGTCAATCATTACCAGAATCTTATCAAATTAATAGTATAAAAATTATATATTTAACATGTGCTACAATTATGACAACAACATTTATAATAGAATGTATATTAATTCATTTAGTAGTACAACCCTATTTTCATGAATCAGCATTTACTCATACAAATTGTACATTTGTTCATGCATATTATGTAAGAAAAGATGTAAAATGTGAAAATAAATGTTCAAAAGATCGATCAAAATTTCCATGTTTAAAAGTAATTGTACAATATTTAAATGGTAATAAAAATCATACAGTTATATTATTTGATAATATAGCAACATATAATCATTATAAATTTCTTGGAGTAAGTTAATTATTATCATTAATTTATTAATAATATGATCAGAAGGGAAAGGGGTTGTGGAGATTTTAGTAATTTGATATCTAAATTACTGAATCAATTGAAGCTAAACCGTCGTGAAAAATTTGAAAGGACTGGATGGTGGTATGATTTCGTGAATTGGTCAAAATTAGATATTAATGTCGTTGAATGATGGATCAGTGGTCTAAAGGTTAAGTGTTCATACGTGAGACTGATATGTTCTAGGTTGTAATCCCAAGGGCGAGATCTCGAATTTGCACTGTTAAGCAGTCTTGTACTAGAGTGAAATGGCTGCCTATTAATTTTAGGTTTTCCATGGTGGACATAAGATTGATCTAAACTCGGCTTTTGTAGTGTTGTATAAAAGTGTAAAAGAGCGTATACTAAGGTTTATTGAAGCCTCATCCATACGAAAATTCAAACCCCCTTTGTGTATTTAAAAACAGTTTGTTCTCACCTTAAACTTACCCTGGTAATATTACCTTATTATCCAGAGTGATTAGGTTTCAAATTGTTTTTACATTATTTTTATTATTATTATTATCCTTATCTACTCTTACCCCCCTATTTCCAGTCTAGTTGACCTTTTATTTTGATATATAAACGTTCTTAACAAATATACGTGTGATCAGATTGTTCAAAATGTATTACGCTAATATGTCACATAGTTCTGATAATCTTCATCTTTCATAGTTGAAATCATGAGTCCATTGAAGCTAGACCATCATGGAAAACCTGTAAGCACTAGACGGCCGTTTCGTCCTATTATGGGACACCTCATCTTCATCTTCTTATTACACTATCGAAATTAATCAAAGATCTAGCTTTAATTGACTCATGAATACAACTATTGAATTAGTTTATTATTGTATGCTCTAAAAAGGTTAGAAAAGATATTTTGACTCGGTCACATAAAATTACAGTGATAATTATCGAAACTTGTGGCGGGCACTTCATTTTTTTAAGTAAATAGACTTCATTCCAACTTAATTCATTCCGTAGGGTTGATTTTATTTTGGTTAGCGTTTTTTAGCAATGGAAAAAGCAAGATCCTCAGATAGAACACGGAGAACACGAACACAATCACAATTGGTGAAGAAACTCTGGAAGAGGTGGAAACTTTCATGTACCAATTGGACGGTATCATCGATGAACAAGGAGGATCGGATGCAGACGTAAAGGCAAGGATTGGCAAAGTAAGGACAGCATTTCGACAACTGAAGAAAATATAGAACATAAAACAACTATCAACTAATATCAAAGTCACAATCTTCAATACGAATGTCAAGACAGTTATATTGTGCGGAGCTGAAACGTGGAGAACTACTATGACCATCATCAAAAAGGTACAAGTATTTACAAACAATTGTTTAGTCAAGATATTCAATATCTGTTGATCGGAAGACACCAGCAGCAATCTACTGTGGGAGAAAAAAAACCAGTAACCAGATGAAGAGGAAATTAAGAAAATATGGTGGAATTAAATAGAGCATACATTGGGGAAATCATCAAATTGCATCACATTACAGGCGCTTACTTGAAATCCTGAATGTAAAAAGAAAAATGGAAGACTAAGGAACAAATTGTTCAGTGATTTGGAAGCAGAAATCAAAAGGATGAGTAGCAATCGGAAAGGATTACCCAGAACATAGTTGGTTGGAGAATCCTGGTGGGTGGCCTATGCTTCTCCACGAGTAACTGATTTCGATCTGGTTGTTTTAGCTCATTTAGGATTTGGTAAAACTACATGTTAGTTTATCAGCTTCATTTTTTACGTTGTAACTTCAACGTGAAATAATTATGTGTATCTACATGTTTCATGAAAGAAAATACAGATTCAGCAGTAATTACGTAATATGTATTTGTAATCAGAGTTGGATAGTGACTAATAGTGGAATCTAGGACATGCGTTCCGACCTCTTTGAAACTTATCAGCTGGATGTACTTGTATTTCAGAGTTGATGTTTAAATACAAATGTATTAAAATTCACCTCACTACACAAGCCGGAAGCTACCTGAACCCGGCAGTTAAATGAATAACGTGATGGCATTTAAAGAGAACTGTTTTGAGTACCAGAGTAAACATTTACACTAGGATCTAGGCATATCCAGCTCAAGAGTCCAAAATAGGGAGAAACACGAGCTTCTCAGTACACTACTACTCACCATACAACTCTACTCAAAATCCTCCATCGCTTAATTACAATATCAAGAAAATTTCAACAGTAATCTGTATATATACTTACAAAACAAACTGAATAATTCAACTGCTGAACATCAATCGAATATTTCAAACAATCAATACAAATGAATTAACGATAATTAATTTGCGATTATGTACACAAGAGGTGATGTGATGATAACGATGATGACTGTCCTTCGTTTCTTTTTACTTTAAATCAAAATATCCTTTCGGTTTAGGACACATGCATATAAACACTTAAATGATGTTAAAACTGTCATTGTCATTGGATTACATCACCATCGAAAACTTAATAGCGCTAAATGGCCGTTTCGTGGATGCTCATTACTGAAGAGTCCCATACTAGAACGAAACAATCGTCCAGCACTTCCAAATTTTCCATGGTGGTCTGGCTTTAATCAACCCATGAATTCAACTACTACATTACAACAATCTCCACAAAACCTTATTCTGATAAGATTTTTCTTGTTTAGAAGCATATATGAAACATTCATAATAAAACTCAAACACCCCATCTGATTCACACTGCCTCTCTTTCTTATATAATCTAGTACAGGTAAATTGAAAATGTTTTAAATTTTAAAGAAGAAATGATCACTTAGAAGAGGTAAAGAAAGTGGGAAAAGTAAAAGGGGAGGAGAACATCACCTAGCAATATAACTTTCTCCTCAGTTTCTTTCATCTAGTTTTGTTGGTTCCTTTGACTACTATACTTTTTTTTCTTCTTCTCATAACTAACTGTCAAATAATCAGTAAGAGTAAAATTACTTAGAGTTTATCAACAGATTAGTTTTAAAACATACACCAAAAAACACATTATGATGTATGTGATGTATGTATGATTAAACGGAAGGGTGTAATGCATATAGCGGTATTCATGTCTGTTGGGTTTTTTTCTTTCTATTACGATGTTCTTTAAAACGTGATTTTTCTTTTGTTCCTTGCTTTCATCATTATCACCATCATCATCATCATCATCCAAAGAAGAAGAATTAACCGCTTCTAGCCTGTTTACTAGATGATGAGAGAATATTGATTAAAAAATAGGCGTAATAATAATAGTAGTAGTGTAGCAATGTTAATATATTGTGGGAAATGAAGTAGTTTAGAAGTGTATTACGATGTTCTTTAAAATGCGATTTTTCATCATCATCATCATCATCATCATCATCATCATCATCATCATCATCATCATCATCATCATCATCATCATCATCATCATCATCATCATCATCATCATCATCATCATCATCATCATCATCATCATCATCATCATCATCATCATCATCATCATCATCATCATCATCATCATCATCATCATCATCATCATCATCATCATCATCATCATCATCATCATCATCATCATCATCATCATCATCATCATCATCATCATCATCATCATCATCATCATCATCATCATCATCATCATCATCATCATCATCATCATCATCATCATCATCATCATCATCATCATCATCATCATCATCATCATCATCATCATCATCATCATCATCATCATCATCATCATCATCATCATCATCAGGAGAAGAAGAAGAAGAATTAACCGCTTCTAGACTGTTTATTAGATGATGAGAGAATATTGATTAAAAAATAGGCGTAATAGTAGTAGTAGTAGTAGTAGTAGTAGTAGTAGTAGTAGTAGTAGTAGTAGTAGTAGTAGTAGTAGTAGAAGTATCAGTAGTGTATCAATGCAAATATGATTATATTGTGGGAAATGAAGTAGTTTAGGAGTCTTTTGATTTGGTTTAGTTATCATATAGAGGAATAAGCATTATTATTACGTTTAAAGAATGAAGATTAATGCCTATATATAGTAGTATACATACGTTTGTTTTTGTCTAGCTATATCATTCTGACGACGGATAGTTTATACATTACATAAACAATTACAGTTATTATAAGCTAATATGGATAGTGACTAGCAGTAGAATAAAGGACGCTCGTTTCGTTCTATTTGGGAATCGTCACCTGCATCTCAGATTTGATGTTCACTCTGAGACTCCAACCCAGTACCTTTCGCTTCAAAAGCCATCGCGTTATCCAATCGGCCAGCTGACGAGTCCCAAATAGGACGAAACAAGCGTCGAACTGGATTTCACTGTTGGCCACTATCCATCTTTGCTTACAATGCTTGTAAATTAAGGCTATATCGAGGCAATATGCACAGTATGCACATATGACAATTAGAGACTGACCAGTTGCAGTCCTAACACATCGATGGGAAGATTCAAACAAACAATACTAAGTGAATTTAATTACAGTTAGTCATACTTACATGCCCCAGAGAAGATCAGATGAAATACAGCTAATTAATTTCATATATATAAAGTCTAAAAGTATAATCGTAGTCAGAAAGAAGGTTGTATGGAATGTTAAATCTCCAGAACTTATTTTTGTAATTTTATTTTGAAAATTTGAATTTCCTTGTTTTCGCGCCAAAAGTTCTTTTTTCACCTTCGAGTAGTATTTCCCATCTGGAAATATCTTAAACGTTATTGGTCGGTTGTATCTTTTTAGTGTGCTATTTTGTATTACTTCCCAAGGTCAACTTTGTACTGTATAAATAGGTTTGATTTTTTCTTATTGTGATTGCTTTTACTTCGTCTGTTTACGGGATATATTTTCCCCTAATTCGTCTTGGACCACTCATTCTAGTTAGCGGGGTCTGAGATAACGGCTTCAATTAGCCTATCGTGTCACAATGCCATTGACTTTCGTTCGTTTACCGAGAAATCGTAATTAGCATCAAGCATATCAAATGACAGAAAAAAAGGGGAGAGAAGAAAATTTTATGAATCAAGTATTAGGCTTTTTAATAAGCCCTTGTCTTATTTGTTTTATTTACAATACTTCTTCGATAGATTTCATTACTTACAGTGTCTATTATACCCAAAACGTTCTTTTTTTTACCATAAGATTAAGTAAATTAACTAGTATACTGAATGTTATTAATTAAGATTTGATATATATCCCTAGGAAACTGCATTAATCAGATTGCGGATTAGTACAACACACTTGTTCAAATATACTTTCTGGTCTATGAGCTTAAGTCCTATGGTTTGACCATTTATAGGCTGTAGCTAGCAAGGATTAAACTTTGTTTAGAGCCAAGATAACCTTGATTATTATTGATCAAGAATACTCTCTTCCTTAGTCTTCTTTGATAAGTTCTAATAAGCGAACGTCGTAGGTAAGCTTCTATTATATCTGTATTTCAAACATTCATAGTTTTATTTGTTTAAATTACTCAGCCACCTTTACAATCCAAATTAAGAAGCATACTTTACACAAAAAACCAAGTCATCTTTAACATAGAACTGAACAAAAGGACAATAATTAATTAGCCCTGATTAAGAATCTATAAAGTCTATCATAAAAGTTAGTAGATTCAATGGAAGTCCATTATACAAGTAATTTGAAAGTCGTATAATTCAATCATTTAATAATAATTATGCAATCAAAATATAAACAGTAATATAAAGAAAGATGGATAGTGGCTAGCAGTGGATTTCAGGCGGCGCGTTTCGTCAATTCTGAGATGGAAGTTCATTTTTTCGATAGCCGCTACACATCTTTATTTATAATGCTTGTGAATTAAGGCGAAATAGAGCCAATGCACACAGTATGCACATATGGCCAATAAGAGACTGATCGATTGCAATTCTAAACATCAATGGGAAGATTCAAGTAAACAATACCAAGTGAATATAAACAGTAATAATCTCATACGTTAAAATCTCAATATTTACTGTTTTTATAAAGTATACCTGTAGTGAATGAGAACACAAGTGGAGAAAATCGAATGTTATATAGTTGAGATCATGAGTCAATTGAAGCTAGACTACCATGAAAAACCTGGAAGCACTGCCTAAACTCCGTTTCGTCCTATTGTGGGACTCCTCAGCAGTGCATATCCACGATCCAGCACTCTTGAGATCCGAACCCAGTACCTACCAGTCTCGCACTAGAGTATTTAACCGATAGATCAGTCAGCAGGCGTTCAACGATGTTAATGTCCAAACCACGATGATGCGCACTGTTGAGGAGTCCCACAACAGGACGAAACGGCCATTCAATGCTTCCAGGTTTTCCATAATGGTCTAGCTTCAATTGACTCATGATCTCAACTATATAAAATTACTAAAATCTCCACAAAACCGCCTTCTGATAAAATCAAATGTATTTGAACACAAAATTATCGAATGTCTTAGTGAAACCTAAGAACCATACAGTAAATAGTTTATTTGTATAATATCAATCAATGGTCTCAGACTTCATTATTTCTTCGCTTCGACAGCAATCATTCTCTTTTCTTTGATCTTGTTAACCTTTTGCCTCCAGACATTTCATTTTCGTTTAACGATATATACTACTTATATTTATCGACATGAGTAGCCCATAGTACATACTAAAGTATTGAATTTTAACGTTGATAATAAATTTTTTAGTAGTTGAATTGATGATTCATTCTAAGCTAGACTATCATTGAAAACATAGAAGCATTGGATGGCTGTTTCGTCCCAGTATGGGACTCTTCAGTGGTTTGACTGAAGATAATACAGTCATTGATCCGTTTAATAATATTCTATGAAAAAATTAATTTTGAAGACAATTATTTATTACAAGGAGACCAAATTGAAATGTGTGTTATTACTAAATTTGAATAAATAAACGAGTGTAGAACTTCGAGGACGAAAATAATAAACAAAAGATTTACTGATTCATTGAACCACCCTAGTTTGTTTTAATGATTGTTGTGCTCTTAATAATATCTTATATCAGTATGAAGATTGTTAAATGTTATTAGGATAACAAATTGATTTAAAATAGATAATCATTGAAAGATTGGAAGTACTTAACATCTACTCTATTTATATATTGGGCTCCTCTGAATTGTCCAGCTCTAAATATACAATGGATAAAATATAGGAACTTCAGATGTCACAGTGAAAGCTACCATTCTCTTTCTGTCTACTACTTTACTAACTTTTATGACTAACCAACATAATTTTAGTTCTACATCTCTCTTAATTGAATATTCTTTGAATTTTAATAATTTTCCTTATAGAATTATGCAACCAATATTCACAATTATTATTGCTAATCTAGTTTCTAAGATATTCTTGATAAATATTCAGGAAATACACGAGATTGAGCAACCATTCACGAATGTCTTCAGTGAGTTGATATCTTATAACAGACGTGGTTTGAACTCCACTGGTCACTGCTTCTCACTAGAACTCCAGGAATTACCTCTTGAAGTCAGTCACTAGTGAGCATATGGTCATTATCAGAATGGGGTTTTGTGGAGATTTCAGTAATTTTATATAGTTAAGATCATGAGTTAATTGAAGTTAGACCACTATGGAAAACCTGGAAGCACTGAACGGCCGTTTCGTGACTGGCTCCGTGTGGTATTTCATGGAGTTCTAGTGACAAGCAGTAACCAGTTGGGAGATATCAATTCACTGAAGAAACTGGTGAATGGTTGCTTAATTTCGTGGATTGGTTGAAGTTATACATTAACACCATCGGATACCGGTCGGATCAGTGGTCTAGAGGTGAAGCGCTCGCGCGCGAGACTAATAGGTCTGGGGTTCGAATCTCGCGAAGTGAGGTCGTGGATGCGCACTGCAGAGGAGTCCCACAATAAGACAAATCGGACGTCCAGTGCTTCCAAGTTTTCCATGATATTGTAGTTTCAATGGACTAATGATTTCAACCATATAAAATTACTAAAATCTACACAAAGCCCCCCTTCCTGAAACTATTCAGGATCCTAAAAACGACATTTTCAGTTTTATATCCAAACAAAAAAATAACTTTTTGTTGCTATCACTGTTACTAAGCTCAGTAAATTGATGTTATCAATAAACACACATCATTGATTGTTATCGTGATAAAGTATTGTCTTATATTCATTGTATAAGACTATCCCAATGAATTCACTGAGAAAAATAATAATAATAATCTTTCCTTTTAACTGATCATTTTTTTTGTTTTTTATCTGTTTTACATTAGTTGCTAAGTTGATAATTTAAAGAAAGAAAGAAAGAAAAAAGAAAAGAAAAACACACCCTATTTAAGAGGCGGTTATGAATTTATTGACTTTTTTTTCTTCAGTTTATGACTATACAAAAAAAATTCTCGTAGTGTCTAAGGGATTGTCTAGACCATAGAATTATTATTAAATGTCATTTCTTAATGTGTAAGGGGAAATAATTTTCTCAGATAAACTGTGAATGGTTTTGATGGTCATATGAATAGGATAGTATGTAGGAAATAAGATTTTTCTTTCTTTCTTTATTTATTTATACATATAAATATTGGTACAAAGGGGAACTAAATACATATGCACCACACAAATCTCATTTGATTTGTGTTGGGACTTTGATACTGCCCAGGTTGTTTACTTAACAGGCTACACCCGGAGCCTTTAATCCAAAGGTCTGATTCACAAGACAGTGGAGGATCGTAAGGAGATGCAGTCCCATGGTAGCCGGTGATCAACGATTGGTTCATACGCCATTTGTTCCCTCAGGATACTGGAGCCAGCCCATGTGCACCATTGGTTCGGAATTAAGGTCTTCCAACTACCCTAGGTGGACTCGCTGTGTTAATGCGCCGGACATTCGCTTTTTGTCCTCTCGATTTCGTGAACAACACCCCAGCCACGAGAAGGCAGTGAGCAGGACTTCCCTGACAGAGGCTATATACGCGTGGCCATATGAGAGCACTTTGAGAGAAAGAGCGGACTCTCCTCACTCTCGGCCTTATTTCATTTGACTATAAATTGCCTATGTAATTGCTTGCGCTGTCTGATCGCTGACATTCGCTCATGTACTTGTAACTTTCTGTCCTGCATCATTTAACGATCAACTGTAGTTGCCGCTTCTCTTCGCCTTCTGATTTTATGCACCGTTAAGATTGATATTATGACAGTTATCGAGGTGAACGATTAACGAAGCATGGCACTGCAGCTTAATTTATTTACATATTCGATCGATGCATTAATTAATTTACACGATTTTTGAATCTTTTTAGTCATTAAACATTTTGAGGATTTGTGGAGATCATAGAATTTTCAGAATTGAATTCATGTTCACGCGTGAACGCTTAATCTGTAGACCACTGAACTAGGATCCAATGGTGTTAATGTTTAACTCTTGTATGGATCATCAAACACTGCCAGTTATTGACATATTAGGTGTTTTTGCGAGACTATAACTTATGGACGACCTTCGGACGAATCTTGAGTGACCTTGAGAAATATTATCCAATCAGCAAGCAGTCAGCACAGAGTAAAAATAAATTATACAAAACGAAAGAATTGAAGCGGATATACTTCTTTTATACGATCCAAATACTTGTCAAGGTAAGAACGAGGTTCAAAGGTTCTAAAATCGTAATGCATGAGGTAGAAAAACTTATCCATGTGGCCCCATAATACTCTGTCTCTGGAGCCATGATAAGCTAACAAAAAGTCTCTCAGCCTCCACCACATAGCTTCAATATTGTTTGTGTACTCCGGTTGTGTAAATTTATCCCTACAATACTCATAACACTGAACAGCCGAAGCTTTAGTAACATCTGCGATTGTTTTTGCCAATTTTACTGGTGCTTTTATTATACAGTCCGCGGAAATTATCATAATTTACCTTAGTCTCAATCTGAATTGAGCGAAAACGGTTCTTCTTTCAAAACATGTTAAATCGAAGGACGTCACGGTAGTCTGCACAAGGTCTACAAGTCATTTGATCACTGAAATTCCAAATAAAGGAACTTCTTAGTAATCTCAATTATTAATTGTCAAGTCTTCTCTAAAATCCTCTATGAACCGATCGTACATGAGCATCAGGTACTGAAATTGTCTCCATGACCTTGAAATCCCTCAGATTCTTCTGATTGGCTCGTATATATATTATTAACACACCAGAAATCCTAATCAAAACATGTTCATCATAAATTATGATATATAATTGATCATATAGAGCTTCTAAATTGTTGCCATCGAATATTTTCACTTGAGATATAGTTACTAAAAGTATATCATTATACACTTATACAATTCATATATAAATATAAATTTACTCCTAATATAGACAATAAACTGAATAGAGATTACATCTTAGTTACGAACACGATCTCAATTCAAGGGAAATAATTCCTTGGAAGCACTGGACGTCCGTTTCGTCCTATTGTGGAACTTCTCAACAGTGCGTATCAACGACCTATCCTCGCCTGGCGAGATTCGAACCCAGTACCTACCAGACTCGAGCCAGAACACTTAACCGATAGACCACTGAGCCAACATCCGATGGTGTTTATGTCTAACTCCAACTAATCTACAAAATTGAGTAACCGTTCATCAATTGTTTTCAGTGAGTTGATAACTCACAACAAACGTGGTTTGAACTCCACTGTTCACTGTTTCTCACTAGAATTCCAGGATTTACCTCTCGAAGGACGAAACGGCCATCCAATATTTTCTGGTTTTCCATTGTGATCTAGCTTCAATAAATTCACGCTTTCAATAACGAAAATATTAAATCTCCACAAAAAACCCCCTTCTGAAAAAAAAATTCCTTTTTAGTTACTAAGTCAAAAACAAAAAAAAAACAAAAAAAACTCAATTCAATCATATTTCGATTATAATTTCGCAAAAGTACTATCAAATTATATTTGATTATTGTTGATTCGAATAGGAAAAAAAAATCATTTCATTCGATTTGTTTTTTTTTTACCCTACTCTTCTACCCCATTCATTTATTTACTTTGTTTAGATAGTCGGTGAATAGAGTAATCAAACTCTTTTATTCTATAGTCAGTCTATTACTATTTTCCTTCTTGTACAGGAAAGGGGAAAGTTTTTTTTCTCAGAAAAAAAAAGAACAAAAATCGTAAAGAAAAATAAAAAGTACAAAGTGACTGATATTATAACGGATGTACTGCTTTTAAGATGTATATGTATGTATTTGTGTATAGGAATTTAGTACTACCACCGTTTCACTGCAATTCTTGGTAAAATGTATGTGCACTGTTGAGGAGTCCCACAATGGGACGAAACGGTCGGTAAATACTTCCAGGTTTTCCATGGTGGTCTAGCTTCAATTGACTCATGATATTCAACTATATAAATTAAAAGTGGAAATTGTAATGAGTAAGAACCCAGATATTGATAACCTATTTACGGGGTTCTATCGTAATTTGTGAAGAATCAAATGTTAAATAATTCATTTGCAAATATTTCATCAGTCATCTTGATCTTCATTGTTCATTTATTACTATTACAATTATTCTCTGTTCCCATTCTTTTCAATTCGATCTTCTTAACCATCTACTGCCGGTCATTCCATTTCTGATTGGTGTTACATGCTACTTATGTCAACAAACATAAGTAGTATATATCACAAAAATAATTCTTTACGATAAATGAATAACTTTAAGGTAGTTCTATTGATTCCATAGTAATTAATTAGCTTTATTGAACTATTCACTTAATTATCAAAAAACTTTCCAATGAATCAAAATGTTTTATGTGTAAAACATGGAAATAATGTGAGTGAAACCTACACACACACACACACACACACACACACACAAAGAAAAAATCAAACATACAAAAACCAATTTGTCTAATAATTAACTAATTTGTTTTTTTAAAATGGTTTATTTTCTTTTGAGAAAGTGTTACATCCAACTGTTTCATTCCATCGGTTTTTTCTAGCCTTCACTATGAATCTAAATACCCTTACCCAAAATCAAAACAAGAGTAGAAATGTATAAATTCACTTAGTATTGCTTGTTTAAATCTTCACATTGATGTTTAAGATCGCAACTGGTCAGTCTTTTATTGGCATATGTACATACTGTGCCGATTACCTCGATATAACCTTAATTCACAAGCATTGTAAGCAAAGGTGGGTGGTGGCTGTCAGTGGAATCCAGTTTGATGCGCGTTTCGTCTTATTTGAGACTAGTCAGCCGTATGTACCTGTATCTCAGAGTTGATGTTCACTCTTGGACTCAGTAGCTGAGTGGATAACGCTTTGCGTTTGAAGCGAACCGTACTGGGTTCGAGTCTCAGAGTGAACATCAACTTTGATATGCAGGTACATCCAACTGACGAGTCCCAAATCGAACGACCAAATGGTTGTCCAATTCATTCAGCTTTTCAATAGTTATCTACCTTTGATCGTTCATGATTTCAATAAAATCAAACAATCACTACCACCCTTTACACAGTTTTCAAATCATTTGATGATTTCTAATTATGTAGTTGAAGTATAATAAAAGCTTATTTCAAGTTTAACAAGGTATATGATCTCCAACAGTTAAATATTAGTGTAGATTGATTTCTAGTTTACATCGTAAAATATCCCAATCAAGGTATATTGGGAGCCAATATGAGAAGGTTGTTGATTGAGGATTTGAATGTCATAACTCAATAGAGTTTGGTCAAGTTAATCGGTCGATAAATAATTGTGTTATACTCTCAAGTAAATACTTAAATATTATTCAGTGTTGTACTTCAGTGAACAATGTGTCAATTTTGTAAAGAATCTGATGTATTAGAGTGCTGACTATTTTATTTTTATAAGTGAATCATACATTAGATATTAATATTTAAGGAAGCATTCAGTCAAAATGTAGAATTGACTAATATCAAATGATTTATTGATATAAACCAAGGTTGTAATTTAGTGAAGTTGATCATAGATACAAGTATACAATTGTGGTCGAGTTTTTCAGTTGATTTAATTGGTTTGAGGCAAACAATGAAGGCTTTAATTTGATGGAGAACAAATTGGAAATGTAGAGTTCCTAATTGTCTTGAATTCTCAGTATTTGGTTGTGGAGGTTGTTGAATTTGGCTGAAATGATGAAGTAATATGAGTTTGGCGACGATTTGAAATGTGTAGGCACATTAAGGCCAGCGTTTTCCAGAATTAAACTCCTCAGTGTTATAAATTGTGGCCTGGTGTCCTAATAATATATGACGCATTGATACCGTCAGTTAGAGAACAGTGATTTATCAACCTAACCAACTACTCATAAAACCCATACGAACAGTCTAGAGTCTTTATTGGTCCTTCTTTCTGTCTAGCCCTACCTATTGAGTCTAGTACACCAATCTCAGCCTCTGCAATATGAATCATATACTTCAAACAAACTGGATTTATATACAAGCCAAACAGATCATATTGCACCATAAAATGGAAAATAAAATTTGTACAAGATCTAGCCAAAAGTGGCTATGACTGTGGGTGACTGTAATTAATAGACTGTTCATAATTCAAGAATGATAAATTCTATAATAATAGGCATTTTCATTAGTATGCATCTATGAACTCAAATGAGATGAAATCGCATGTCCTTAATTTCTTATGGAACTGTATTACAATATAATGAACGTTGGAATTATGAACCATGGTAACCTTTTTGAATAATACTATACTTGTCCTGATGAATCTTAGTTTAATTCAATGTAAGCTCATAGGTGTGGTATATTAAAGAGTCTTCAATTCAAATTTAATTAAACTTTTTTGAACACTACATGACTTAATTGCAAACTTATATTTAGTTAGTAGATAAGTAAAAAATAAATAAATAAATTATGTCTATGTCCCTTCGTCGAGAAGCATAGGCCTCCCACCAGCATTCTCTATCCAACACTGTCCCGTGCAATCCTTACCAGTTCTTTGCAGTTGCTATCCATCCTTTTCATATTTGTTTCTATTTCCTGGGCGTAATATATTCCCTTGGCCTTCTTGTTTTCTGCCTCAGTATAAAAGCCAAAAGATAACCTGAATCAGTGATTCGTTTTCTTAGTCACCGTTAATGCAATTAAATATCATTTTCTTTTTCAAAACTCTTTACAGCATAAATTCACCTTGTATTGTTTGTTTTAATCTTCCCATTGATGTTTAGGACTGCAACTGGTCAGTCTCTTATTGGTATATGTGCATACTGTATGTATTGCCTCGATATAGCCTAAATTCACAAGCATTGTAAGCAAAGATGCATAGTGGCTAGTAGTAGAATCCAGAACGCAAGTTTCCTCCCACTTTGAACTGGTCAGCTGGATGTATCTGCATCACAGAGTTGATGTTCACACTGGGACTCTGTAGCTGAGTTGATAACACCATCGTGTTTGAAGCGAAGGGTACTGGCTATGAGTGCTAGAGTGAACATCAACTCTGAGATGCAGGTACATACAGCTGACGAGTCCCAGGTAGGAAGAAACGCTACTACTAGCCACTATCCATCTTTGCCTTCACAGGATAGTTTTTTTATGTATTTCGTGACTATATTCTAATATTTTTCAAACGAAAATTTCTATATTAACAATAATCATCAAAATTCGTTACCATTGTCAAGATTTACTAAATCTATTTCTGTCGTTGTTATTATCGGTTTAGCTGGATTTTTTAAGGATGGAAACAACTCAGTCTGAATAATCG
Source organism: Schistosoma rodhaini (assembly GCA_944470415.2). Classification (NCBI taxonomy): domain Eukaryota; kingdom Metazoa; phylum Platyhelminthes; class Trematoda; order Strigeidida; family Schistosomatidae; genus Schistosoma; species Schistosoma rodhaini. Next base: position 82,077,705 of record OX104036.1, read on the forward strand.
ATTGATCTAATTTTTTTTCTAAGAAACTAACTTGAATTTCTTGAAGTGAAAAAAAACATTCTTTTTTCAAAGTATAATGATGAAAACAATTCATCAGTTAACAAAATATGTATTGAGTATAGTTTGGTAACTGATGAAATATGTTTTCAAAATATTGACTATGGAGCAAAATGATAGTTTTTTTCATAGTTGAAACCACCAGTCAATTGAAGCTAGATCACCATGGAAAACCTGGAAGCACTGGATGGACTACTATTGGACTCCTCAGTAGTGCGCATCCACGATCCCGCACTTGCGAGATTCCAACTCAGGATCTACCAGTCTCGCACCAGAGCACTTAACCGATAGACCATTGAGCCGGCATCCAATGGTGGTAATGTCTAACTTCAAGCAATCCACGATGTTTGAGCAACTGTTCACCAATTGTCCTCAGTGAGTTGTTATCTCATAACAGACTTGGTTGAACTCCACTTGTCACTGCTTCCCACTAGAACTCCAGAACATGTATCTTGAAGTCAGTCAGTAGTGAGCATATGATTATAATCAGAAAGGGTTTTGTGGAGATTTCAGTATTTTTTTCATTGTTGAAATCATGAATTAACCATGAAAATTACTTAAATCTCCACAAAACACCTAAAAATGGTAGCTACTTGAATTCAATTTGAAATAGTTTGAATGGTCTAGTTGCTGATATTGATTGAACTTTGATCAGTTTTAGTTGTCATATGAGAATCTTGTAAGTATTCATTTGATATACTCGTTATGTTACAAGTTGATATTAGAATAGATAGAATGTAGCTAGCTATTGAATAACTTAAAGTAGGTAAGATGAAGACGTTTGAAGCGAACAGTACTGGGTTGAAGTCTTGGAGTGAACATTAACTCTGAGATCTAGGTACATGCAGCTAACGAGTCCTCAATAGAACAAAACAAGCATCCCTTATTCTACTGTTAGCCATATTTCGTCTATTTTGTACGAGCTGTAGTTATTTCCCAAAAAGACCCAGTGAATGAGTAAAATTCGTTGCTTGAATATCATTCACAAATTACATTTACAGTTTCATATAAGCAATAATATCTGGGAAAAATCGTTTAGATGATGTACTAAAAGTTTAATGTGTTATTAGGTTTCTGTTTCTTATAAAAGGAATGTAGCTATATCAACTGTCAGTATACTTACATCTTAATTAACTATAATAAGTTAGAGATATTAACTCACTGAGGACAATTGGTGAACAGTTGCTCAAACATCGTGGATTGCTTGAAGTTAGACATTACCACCATTGGATGCCGGCTCAATGGTCTATCGGTTAAGTGCTCTGGTGCGAGACTGGTAGATCCTGAGTTGGAATCTCGCAAGTGCGGGATCGTGGATGCGCACTACTGAGGAGTCCAATAGTAGTCCATCCAGTGCTTCCAGGTTTTCCATGGTTATCTAGCTTCAATTGACTCATGATTTCAATTATGAAAATAATAAGTTATATTACATTTTTGATCAATTTGAATCCTCTCGATATTGATGTTAAGGACTGGTAATGGTTAATTCTTTTTGAGTGATATGCTTCCTAATGAGACTGTCTCTATAACATCAGTATTTTACAAGCATATATAAATCAGATACCATCAAACTCTACATAAAACGTTTATAACGTTTTGGTAAATTCGGTAGGATGAGTATGCCAAAAGTGACTGATCGAAATTCAGTCTTTATAATTAACAACCATTACAAATGAAATAAAAATTCGTTCCCAATGAACAAGCTAGTGGCTATCAGAACGCAATATCCAGTGAATAAGGAATTGGATGTTGAAAACGGAAACCAATATCTTTAAATCTCAATATAGATGGTAACATTGAAGTTCAATTGGATCTATATGACGAGTCCTAAATAAGACGAAAAGGTCATCTTTTATTCCTCTGATAGCCACTATCAAACTACGTCTGATCTCATTTTAAGTGGAATTGGCATCGATTTCATATGTTAGCTATCTTCCAAATTATTGTTTGAAACAAAGCTTAAATATCTGAATATTTATTCTGTTAACCAGATTATTATTAAATTGAATAGTAGACAAAAAATTTTTTTTTCCAACTTAGATAATTCACAATGTTTTGTTTCCCATTTTCATTCATTTGTCTCCATTTAAAAAAATCATTTCTATATTAAAAGGCGCCAGAATAAAGGTTCATTTTTTAAAATAGGTATTTCATTTCTTACTATCATAACAAAGTCATTTGGAATACCTTAGGAATCAGTAAACCATATTAGGGACTGTTAAGTTTCTTCCAAATAAACTTATAATGTTCATTCAAGAAACAAACCATCTCGAATTATCTTTGAGTAAATCAATCTCTAAATAAGTGAATTTTCATGAATATTTTGCATATAGTATGGAATTTCCAATTCATTGATCACTGGCTAATGATCCATTTCATTTATATAAAGTTCTTCTTCGTACTGATCAAAATCTATTGGCTAAACTGTCAGTTAGCACGAAACGTAGATTCAGGGTTTTCTGTTAATCACCTTTAACCACCACCTTAAGTTTCAACATAGTGCCATTGACCATTGATCGATTGAATCCAATCTGCACTGAGAAGGACCTAACATATATGACATTAATCACTACCTGGGGATCAATCAATCAATCAAAGCGTACTACTAGACTACTTGTACAATCAAACTCGCAATGTCACAAGAAAGAAGACAGAAGACTAGTAAGTAAGAAAATTTTATTCCCCAAACAGTGTCAAATATAGTACAATAATCTCATGTATTTATAGTTTTTGGCTGAAAGTAAATCATCATTTCGGACAGCCAATAGGCACATAGGGGGTCATTCTTATTCATCCAATAGGAAAGCTATACGTCGACATTGTAGAATGTTCCCATTAGTGGTGATTGGATGGAATGTCTTCGGCTCTTTCTGGGCTTCTTGAGTCTTCCTTGAGTTTGTCAACGAGCCATCCTTAAAGTTTCCTTTTATATTTGACATACATATATTTGACATTTGTCCTTATGCAGTAGCCAATCCATTGCAAATATTTTACTGCTACAGAAGGTTAGTCACTGCTCACACATTTCATATCATTTTTTGATCTAGTGTTTTGAATGTCATAGAATCATTATACCAATTGATAAGTATGAATATGTAGAAGATGTGTTCAATCTAGCAACTAGATAAATAGCCCATAACTACTTAATTTGAATTAGTAATTTATAATATTTATTCATATGTAAATTAAATAGATGAATGAAATAAATAATCGGACCTATTTTCTCTACTCCCACCTCTGTTAAACAGATCTTATTTATTTTTCATTATTAATGTCAGAAGGGGTTTTGTGGATGTGATAGTAATTTCGATAGTTGAGATCATGACCAGTGGAGTTCAACCGAGTCTATTGGAAGACAGTAACTCACTGAAGACAATGGTGGATGTGTCGCTCAATTTTGTGTATCGGTTGAAGTGAGACATTAACACCGTTCTATGCCGGACCAGTTGTCTAGAGGTTAAGCTCTCGGGTGCAAGAATGATATGTCCTGAGTTCGAATCTCGCGAAGTGGAATGTGGGTGCGCACTGATGAAGAGCCTCACAATAGGACGAAACGGCCTTAAAACAGTGCTTCTAGGTTTTCCATGTTGGTCTAGCTTCAAATGGCTCATGATCTCAACTATTGAAATGATTATTATTATTAGCTGTATTCAATATTATATTTGTGGTACAATATAGGATTCTCACAACAAAGTATTTCAGCAAGTTCCTTTTTCTTATTTATTGATCGATCCTGACAATAAATATTGAACGATTGCCAGTTAAAAGTTCGCAATCCAGTCAATTGATATCGAAATAATATACATTCTTTTCAATGCATATTGCATGCCAGCAACCAAGATATCTGACTAGTCCTTTTGTAACTTGTACAATGAACGTTTTCACACTTTTTAGAAACGCACTTGAATAAGTTATATGATTAATAGCCATAAAAATGTATTAAAACAAACAAAATTAGATGACAGGAATTGGTGACCCAGATATTCAAGAAGGCTGATCATTAATCTATCATACAGAGAAGGGGTTTTGTAGAGATTTCAGCATTTTTCAAAGTTGAAAGCATGAGTCAATCGAAGCTAGACCACCATGGAAAACCTGGAAGCCCTGGACGGCCATTTCGTCCTATTACGGGACTCTTCAGCAGTGCTAATCCACAATCCTGCCTCGCGAGATTCGAACCCAGGATCTATCAGTCTCGCGCCAGAGCACTTAACCGACATACCACTGTGCTGGCCGGCATCCAACGGTGTTAATGTCTAACTTCAACCAATCCACGATGTTTGAGCAATCGTTTACCAATTTTTTCACTGAGTTGATACATCACATCAGACCTGTTTGAACTCCATTGGTTACTGCTTCTCACTAGAACTCTAGGAAATACCTCATTGAGCCCGGCACCAAGGAGCATATGATCATTATCAGAAGGTGGTTTTTGTGGAGATTTTAGTAATTTTATATAGTTGAAATCATGAATTAATTGAAGCTAGTCCATCATGGAAAACCTGGTTGGCTTCTTCGTCCTACTGTGGGATGCTTCAACAGTGCGCATCCACGACCCTGCCTCGCGAGACTTGAATCCAGTTTTCTAAAGTAATATTATATAATAATGTAGAATACTAGTTTTCTCTTTGGTTATTTTAGAAAAAAAAACCATTCATTGGAGCAGCAAAATCTATTCATTATATCTAATCTATAATTAATTACATACCTCAAGATCATTTTTTCTAACTTATAAAAGTTAACAACAAGTTTTTACAATTAATAAATACACATCAGAATTAATGTCTTATTTGCTGGCTGTTACATTAGAGTAAACGTGTATATATACATATATATTCTATATAAATAGTATGAATAGATAAATAGATAAAAAACCAATATCCGGAACCTGTTGAGACATTAAATCTGTTCTTTAAAAAGGGAAAAGAAACAGAAAAACGACAAAAAGGGGTACAATTTTCAACTTCCTGCTCACTGTATTATATAGACGATAATTATTATGATGTAAAAGTAACTTTTACATTTCCTGTCTATTAAAAAAAGGAGGAACTTAAATGAATGGTCGGTTGCTACAATTAGTTTAGATAATGATGATGAAGTATAATTTAATAGGAATGTGTGTAACTGTGTCTTTAAATTAGAACATTAAATGTATAATTTGTCATTTTTTTTAGTTGTATTAAATAGTCTACTGAAAAATCTTTGATCATAAAACGAATTAATTATTATGAAAAGCCATGATCAGTGGAGTTAATCTGTGTTTGTTGTGAGATAGTTACTCCCTGAAAACAATGATGGACGGTTGCGCAATGCCGTGAGTTGGTTGAAGTTAGACATTAACACCACTGAATGCTGATTCAGTGGTATAAAGGTTAAGTGTTCGTACACGAGACCCGTTAGGTTCTGGGTTTGAGTCCTGTGAACAGAGTGGTGGATGCACACTGTTGAGGAGTTCGATGCTAGGATGAAATGGCCGTCCAGTGCTTCTAGGTTTCCCATGGTGGTCTAGCTTTAATCGACTGATAGTACATATTTTTGAGATGTTTTGTGCTGCTAATGTCGTTTAGAAGAACTATGAAAGCTGCACGAGCAAACCATCCGGCTCAGAGAGTAGAAGCTGATGCTATATCAAGCCCACATGGGTTATTCTAGTCTCTGGACAAACTAATTTATTCATTCTTCTCAAGCTACATTTTGGTCTTGTCACTTATTAACCCTGACTTATTTTTTCTTTATTGTAAGCGTGTTAATCGTCTATTATATTCGTTACGTGTCTCTAAATTATTTTTGTTTGACTTTAAATATACGGTCACGCTTAGTTATATCGAATTCCTCCGATCCGTTTTGCTTTGCTGTCTCCTCTTTGTTTTGTTCCTCTTATCGTTCATCTGGATCAGTGATTGTATGAAATATATGTAATTAAACTATATTCTCGTATTTGAATTATTTAATTTGGCTATTCTTTAACTCAATTAAAGTCGATAACTATATATAAGGCTTGGTGACATGTATATGTTGATGACAATCGTTCATACGATCTAATTGGAGTCAGATTTTGGGACACTAAAAGTGAACGAAACCCCCTCAAAAACTAAACTCTGAATACATAGGATCATTTATTTAAAATATATTCTCAAGTAATAACATTTGTTTTAAATTAAAACCTGTAATTGACTTTATACAGAACTTGATTAATTATAGATATAAATTCTGCTATGGTGACCACTGCTGACCGGATCATTTACTGTGATGGTATTTACTCTGTAAGCTGAAGTTAATAGGGCGAGTAGATGTGGAGTGTTAAGATCTAATCTAAGTTAGATTTTCGACAGTTTACATCGTAGGTTGATCTTAGTTGAACTATAGAGGTTATTGTGAGCAAAGGTGGATAGTGGCTAACAGTGGAATCCAGGACGCGCGTTTCGTCCTATTTATGACTAGTCAGCCGGATGTACCTGCATTTCACATTTGATGTTCACTCTGGGACTTCAACCCAGTACCTTTCGCCTCAAACGCCATCGCTTGATCCACTCGGCCACTGAGTCCTGATAGTCACGTGCTTGTGCGATGGGGTGACTGACCAGTTGCACTCCTAACACATCGATGGGAAGATTCAAACAAACAATGCTAAATGAATTTATATAAGTAATTTCCTAAATTTTTAATTTCAACGTGTGATAACCCACTAACTGAGTATTTCTTAGCAGGTTAATTCTCTAAGGATCACTATGGATTCACTTAGGAATATTTAGAAGTCAGTTATGCTTGGAAAGCATGTGCTATTTATAGTTAATTAAATTCATAAGAATGAGATGAGCAAGGGTACTGGGTTAGGAAGTGAATGAAGCGGAAGAATATATTCATGAATATGCACGTTTTTTATGAGTGCTAATTAGTATGCAAGTAAAGTTATTGATCTTCTGTCTTTACTACCAAGAGAATAAATAATGATCAGGACACAGAAATGCATTCAGTCAAACTGATACATTCGTAATCATAATGCATCAAATGTCTAAATTACATTGAGTAGGAAATAAAAATATAACAGGTTTTTCTTGACCTCTCTTATGTGACCTGACCGGACTAGGTCATACAAATGAAAAGTTGACGAAGATTTACTGTATTAGCCCTCTTTCAAGAGATTCATCTATTTGTTTACATCTATATTCGAAAATCTAGCAACAACAGCTAATGTATTAAAAGAAAAAAGAGAAACTTATATAATATCCCGAGATTAGTACACATCGAATTGAAGTGCGATAAATCAACCGCTGAAAGCTAAGCAGCAATGGACAGATTTTTCATACTAGCATAAAATTCCTTCAAGGTGCGCATTTATGATCCTACCATAAATCGATCTCTTGACCACCAGATCTCGTGAAGAGAGTTTAACTTCTAGACAAGTGATTCAGCATTTGATGGTTTGAATCTCTAACTTTATTCCTCGTCTGAATCCTCTTTAAACCAGTTCTTTTATTTTGTAAATGATCTTGAACGATGACTGTCATGATGGCATGCAACCAGAGTTGATCATTTGTTCAAAGGTCCAGTTGTCGATCGTATATGATTCGCTTTTAGACAGCCTTGTAGATTGATGCTCAAATATTTGTTACCGAGTGTACGCTTTGTCTGTTAATATAACGGGAAGAAAAGGCGTAATCACATTTTTAATTCATTCCTGTTCAATACTACTTCAGCTTTCAACTCTATATGATGATTATTCAGAGTAATATTTATCTTTGTTTTCCAATGTGGTATTTTATTCGGTATAACATTCATTTATTTGAGTGTGATGTTATTTTAGGATCCAATATTCTTGGATAAAATTAACGTAAACTATAATCAGGATGACATGCAGCAAGTTATTTATTTATTATTATTTGGACACATTATTATTGGTACAAAGGGGCACTGAATACTTATGCGCCACACAACTCGCTTTATTTGTGTGTGGGCTGTGATACTGCCCGTATGCCCAAAACGAAGCAGATGGTTTTCTTAAGGGGTTACATCCGCAGCCTTCGACCTCCAGGTCTGATCCAAAATGCAGTGGAGCATCGTAATGAGATGCATTCCCATGGTAGTCGGTAATCAATAATTGGTTCATGCGCCATTTGTCCCCTCAGGGTACTGGAGCCCATGTGTACTAATGGTTTGGAATCAGGGTTTTCCGATTCCCTTAGGTGGACTTGCCGTGTCCACCGGCCCAGTTAAAGCTCCAGACATTCGCTTTTCGTCCTCTCAGTTTTGTAAACAACATCCCCACCATGTGATCTTGTTATAACTCTGGACATCATTCATATATATGATTTCATCCCTATTATTAATCAAAATGAATGTCCAGTCAATATATATTGAGTGTATTTTCGACTAGGGTCGTTGTCATGTATTGGGTTTCAATAAATCTTTACTTATACTAGTCTTGGTTTTATATTTCCCATCATGAGAATTGCAATGGTTCCTCGTTTGACGAGTATAACTATTAAACGATTCCAGCGTAACAATTAGAGGCTCAGTCATAACAATTGACAACTAGTCATAATAGAGAATATTTAAAATTATGGGGAACTTAAAGTTTTGTGGAGATTTCAACATTTTAATGGTTGAAAGCATGAGTCATTTGAAGCTAGACCACCAAGGAAAATCTGAAAGCACTGGACAGCCGTTTCGTCCTGTTGTGGGACTTCTCAGAAGTGCTAGACAACGATCACGCCTCGCGATGTTCAAACTCAGGACCTACCAGTCTCGCGCCAGAGAACTTACCCGACAGACCACTGGGCTAGCATCCGATGGTGTTAATATATAACTTCAACCAATCCACGAAGTTAAGCGACCGTTTAGTGGTCTATGGGTTAAGTGCTCTGACGCGAGATTGGTTGGACCTGGGTTCAAATCTCGTGAGGCGAGATCGTGGATGCGCACTTCTGTGGAGTCCCATAATAGAACGAAACGACCTTAAAGCAGTACTCTTAGGTTTTCCATGGTGGTCTAGCTTCAATTGACTCATGACTTCAACAATGATAATATTTAAATCTTCACAAAACCTTTTCTGATAATAAAAGAACATGTTATTGTCTCGATAAGATAATGAATGGTCTATTAATTACTGTTCCCCCTATTCACAGCCACATTTGGCTAAATCTTGTACACATTTTATTTTCTATTGTATGGTGTGATGTGGTCTGTTTGTTATTTATTTGCTTATCAATGTTGACTGTTTTTTACATTAGAGTATGTTTGTGCATTTCTCATCTTACACATCACATGTCTATAACTTATTTTTATGTGACTATAAATATCGATGAATGCTTGAATAAATTAAGTTGTCTCACATGTCCTCTTCACTGAACATCATTTTGTTTCGCTTCACTTCCTTCACTTCGTTTCTCTGATTGTGTATACGGATATGTATATGTATTTGGCTTGTTTTATTCCGTTATTCTTTAACGCGAATTAAAATATACGAGGGTTGGCAACATATGTATTTCGATTATTTGAGCTTCTGATCTAATTGAAGTCAAATTAAAGAGTCATTAAATATTCATGTGTTCACTAGTAACTTATTTCAAGAGAATATTTCCGGTGTTCTAGTCAGAAGTTGTAACTAGTGAAGTTCAACAATATCGAATGGGAGTCACTTACTCGCCGAAGACAATAGATGATTTCACGATGTGACAAGTTGATTGAACTTAGATATGTCAACTATTGAATGCAATTTTAGTCGGTTATATGTTAAAACCTCACTTCAAGACCCGTTGCTTCTGGGTTTGAAAGAAAGTGGAAACGTAGATGTGCACCACTGAATAATCTCATTCTAGTTCATTTCTTTTAGGTTTTCAACAGCTGTCTGCTTTAGATTGGTATCCAGTTTCGATAACGTTCCTGAATCGCTGTAGTGAATGAGAACACGGGTGGGGACAATCAAATGTATTTTACCATAACATTACTGAATATCTCATTAAAATATGAGAACTATATACTGAACAGTTAATTTGCAAAATAACAATCAATTATCTCAATTTTGACTGTTTCTTCTGCAAATATCTGTGCATAGTCTCCGATTATAATTGTTCATGCATTTTCGTACCAATTATGTGCCGTTCTCGTTCTCTCCTTATCGATCTTCTACTGAAATACATTCAATGCCCGACCATCACCATATACTACTTGTGTGGATATAAGTAACCCACACTATATCCCCACAAACTCCTACACTAATAGCCAAATATTAAGTGTATAAAATCATGCAATATTCTCAATCCTAAATTTATAAATACTAAAGACTAATTTTTTACCGATATAAGTGGTGGGAGGTTTGTAGAAATTGTAAAATGATAAACTAATCTCATCTATACTATCGCTGACAACTACGAAGCACTAGACACCTGTTTCATTCTTTTATGAAGCTCTTCAGTAATTTTTCACAAAGTATTATCAGATAATATATATATATATATATATATCAGTATAGGGTTGTAGAGAGTGATATCATAAATAAGTTAGTGTTGCAACACCATTGAAAATCTAAACTCAACAATCTCCACAACCCTATACTCATAATTATCACGTGCTCATTAATAACTGGCTTCAGCATGGATTTCCTGGAGTTCTGGTGAGAAGTGTTAACTGTTATGGCTTGATTAAGGTCGTCGCCAATTCATTATGACTTTACAAGATAAATCAAGGACATATCCTAATTCGTTATTGGTTTTTATATCCGGCTTTTATTCACGTGAATTATCTACCAATGGAAATACGACTTCTTCGAACTTAACACTGTGACAATTAATGACGTTCGATCAGTATGAGTAATCTAGCGTCCTTATTAGTCCTTTATCCGCCTAGCCTTTCCACTTGAGTCCATAACATCAATGTCAGCTTCTGTTATGCGAATCTATGCGAATCGTTTATTTCAAGCATACTCTGTTTATATACTAGACAGACAGACAACATCACACCATAAAATAAAAAATAATATTTGTACATAATCAATCCAAATGTGGCTGTGAACGTGGGAGACAGTAATCAATAAACTGAGTATAATTTTGGAACAGCAAATCATATAATAATAATGCGTTGGTCAAAATAAAGCTTATAATAAGATGAATATATAGATATATATATAATTACTCAATAGTTAAACATTAAGAATATATATAGAATAGTCGTTCATTAATAGGTCCTGGGAGTTACCGTGACTTATGTCTTCGATAGAATGTAACAGTAACCAGTAGAGTTCGACCGTGTCTATCATGAGTCAGTTACTCACTGAAGACAATGATAGATAGTCATGTATTGGTTAAAGTTAAACATTAACACCACTGAATACCAGCTCAGTGGTCTAGAGATACGTGAAACTGAAGGTTCTGAGTTCGATTAGTCTGTGCACACTATTGATTAATCCTATTCTAGAACGAAATGATCTTCTAATGACTTCATGTTTTGAATAATGGTCTAACATTAACCCATTTATGATAACCATATATCTATGTTGTTGAAAGCGTGAGTCAATTGAAGCTAGACCACCATGGAAAACCTGGAAACACTGGACGGCCGTTTCGTCCTATTATGGGACTCCTTAGCAGTGCGCATCCACGAATCCACTCTCGCGAGCGAGATTCGAACCCAGGACCTACCAGTCTCGAGCCGAAGCCCTTAACCGATAGACCACTGAGCTGGCATCTATCGGTTAAGGGCTTCGGCTCGAGACTGGTAGGTCCTGGGTTCGAATCTCGCTCGCGAGAGCAGGTTCATGGATGCGCACTGCTGAGGAGTCCCATAATAGGACGAAACGGCCGTCCAGTGTTTCCAGGTTTTCCATGGTGGTCTAGCTTCAATTGACTCACGCTTTCAACAATGATAAATACTAAATCTCCACAAAACCCCTTCTATAATTAATATATCTATGTCTATGTATACATTTCTTATCATGTATTTCTTTTGTTGTTTTCTTTATGAATTCTTCTCACTATTTAGTGTGCTACAAGTGCATGTCATCATCGTGATATGGATAATACTGAATGGGTTGAAAAATTTCAACAACGTATTAAACATCAACATTATTTTCAATGTTATATTCATACAATACATGAAGATGAAGCATTATTATATAAATTTTATACATTTACATCTGTATTTCATTCAATTTTTTGGCCAATTATATTATTTTTATTATCATTTATATGTTTATATATTATTTATATATTTGATAAATGTCATGTATGGACTGGTGATCAAGATGTGATTGTTTAAATATACACTTTAATGATTGGTTGAAATATTCTTTTCTTTTTTTTATCTTTTTTTTCCTTTTTTCTTTTTTTCCTTTTCCGCTTTTTCTTTTTTATTCCTGCTTTTGCTTTCTCTTTTTTATTTTTGCTTTTTTTATTTCTCGCTTTTTCACTTTTTCTTTTTTCGCGTTTTCTTTTTTGCACTTTTCCCTTTTCATTTTTGCCTTTTTTTACTTTTTCTCTTTTTTTCCTTTTTCTTTTCCTTTTTCTTTTCTTTTTTCTTTTTTCGTTGTTGTCGATAAAATGCATACAAAAAAAAGAAACATAATATGACATGAGATAGGACTATCATTTCAAGGCACATATTATTTGATAAATATCATTTAAGGACTGGTGATCAAGATGTGATTGTGTAAATATAATTCAATGATTGGTTAAAATTTTCTTTTCTTTTTTCTTTCTTTTTCTTTTCTTTCTTTTTCCCTTTTTTGTTGTTGTTGATAAAATACACAAAAAAAACAAGAAATGACATGAGATGGGACTATCATTTCAAGATTTACATATTTTTTTTTCTTTGTTGTTGTTGTTGTCACTGGTAGTTTCCTTTTCTTTTTTTTGTTTGTAAATAAACATTATTATTATTATGGTGGTTTGTTTACTTTTAATAAGACAATTCTTCCAAGAAATAAACAACACAATGTATTCTTAATTGATCTATTCAATTGTCAATGTTTTTCGGAAATGTTATTACAATAAAAGCAATATAGGGGTATCCATATCAAGGTTGAAGTTGATAGTTTCTGTTATATACTGAAGAAAGATTTTGAATAGTAACTTTTGAGAACTATTTATGGACCAATATGATACACATATTTCCTACTGTATAATTGTTAAGTAAATAAACTATTCATATTCGTGTCCCCCTCATTGTAACCTTTATTTTGACCCACAGACTATTACTGTACGATTTACCATTCTTGAGTTATACCCAGTCTATTAATTAATGCTCCCCCCATTCACAGCCACATTTGGCTAAATCTTGTACAAATGTTATTTTCTATTTTATGGTAAGTTGTGGTCTGTTTGATTGCTATATAAACCCAGTATGTGTTTGTGAATAATAATTCATATTGCAGAGGCTGTTATCGGTGTTCTAGATTCAACTGGCTGGGCTAGGCAAATAGCAGGACCGACAAATGCTGTAGACTGCTCATACGGCTTTTGTGTATCATTGATCCGATCGATAAGTTCACTGTATTCTAATAGGCAACCACACTCGATATAACAATTTCAAATAAATTGAGCATTGGGTAGACAGTTTGTAATAACTATACTATTTGTTACATCCTAATGAGTAGAAAAAATGTCTTTCTAATGTTTCGCAACTGAATGTAAGTCACTTATTCAGAGTAAAGAAATAACCGATATTAACTTGTGTTAATTCAATGTCGGTTATTTATTTAATCTGAAGAAGTAGCTTACATCAAGTAATGAAATGTCAAAAATACAATATTTTGCGAAAACGCTTAACCTCCAAACTACTGAGCCGGCATCCATGATCATGCGCAACTAATCATCCATTATCTGGAGTGGATCGACCAATGAACTCAATTAGTAAAATTACTGCAATCTTCATAAACTTTCATTCCAATAATGTAGATACAAGTGTGACTTAAATATTTAAGTTCTGCTGACAAAGTTTTATGTAACTAAATGTATAGATTTAGATTACAGACTATTCTGCATGGCGAGTTTAGTGTTGAAACGTCTTCAGAATCTTCTCTCGTCAGTTTGAAACTACTGTTGTCCCATTGTACTGGTTTTTTTACATTCTGTTGTTGGATACTTAAAACGATTTGCAATGTTTTTGATTCATTTAGATTATAAGTCTTTTTTAGAGTGACAGTAAATCTTCATGTGGTCGTATGAGTTATACCACTGAGTTAGTTAGAGCCTCAATGAAATCTCTCTCCAGCATTGTTTGCTTCATAAGAGTCCACCACAACCAAATTATGAATGTTTAATAGCGCAAAAGTCTTCTTGACTTCTTCTTTATTCTGCACATGGATTCATAACCTCCACGGACTGTCAAATGTGACTATAACGTTTGCTACAGGTACAAAACCTACCAAATGATGGATATGCAAAGCAAACTTTTCATATCATATAACGTTATTGAAGGTGTGATGAATGCTGTAGTCTCTGTGTTGACTGGCTTAGTTAGAATATCTAACACTGATGTGTGGCATTTGGATAAATTTGCATAAATGTTGATAAAGCTGAATGTTTAAAACCATTCATAACGTTTGATAGATTCAAAGTCAGCCACAGTTTGTTTGATTCATACATAAGAATCTATACTCTTCTCATTCACTCAAGTATATACCAAGGGAATAATCTTAATATAAGAATACGAGAAAATGCTCTAAAAATCCCAAGTTCATGAGTCGTAGAAAGAATCGAAATTCTTTTTTCATCCTGCCCACTACTGTTCAAAATATCCTCCCCCTCCACAGTCGTATTGTATTGCATTATTATTATTATGGCTTTATTCAATATTATATTTTTGGTACAATATAGAATTCGCCGTACAAGGTATTTCAATAATTTTTCTTTTTTATTTCTTGATCAACCCTGACGATAAATGTTACAATCTTGTAGTGGTACAAACTGATTTTCTTGTAAATAATTTAACCAGGATTCTTGAACTGTGATTACACCACAATGACGATACATGTTTAGGATTAGTAGGAATTGAAGATAGACCACCCTACCAATTAGTGATGACTGGTTAGAAGTTAGCAGTTTAGGAATCGACATCTGAATAGTGTTCATTCTTTTCAATACACATTGATAGCCACCGCGATATCTCTGACCGTACGTTTTTGTAACTTGTATAGCGAAAGTTCGTATACTTTTCATAAACGCTCCTGAATAGGTTATACGATTAATAGACATAATGATGTGTTAAAACAAACAAAAACAGGTAAGTTGTTGAAATATCTAAATGACAGAAACAGGTAGCTCAGATATCTAAATAGGCCGTTAACTGGTAGCTAATTGAATTCGAGTTTGTTAAAAATACTCACTTGTCATGTGATAGATGCTTAACTGTTTGCTTTGGCTGAATAACGTATTAAAATAGAGCTAATACTGCATATGACAAATGGAACAAACCGTATCTCCAGTCTGATGCATTATTTCTGTTAATGAAGTTGCTCGATCTTACATTTTATTGATTACTTTTTTCCGCATTCACTTTCGCTCTTTTTTGATTGTACATTTATTAGAGTAAATCATGATATTTAATATTCGCTTTTTATAGTTGATTGGCAAATGAGAAGTTTCCATGAGTTTTGATCTGAGATTTGGATCTCAACATTCATAACCCTAGTGTAAGTCAAGTTTTGTATTCTTGATTCTTACAGTGAGCAGGTTACCTCCAGACCTTCTAGTCCGTATTTAATAGGTTATACTTTTAATTTTTGTTGATTCGAGATGGTAAGCTATAAACTTTTAATCACGTCAGTGGTAAGTGTTTTACCAAAGACACTGTCGAATTCTAATGGCCATAGCTCGTCACTGCAATTTCCAGAATCTTTCTCAGAGCTAGTCACCAGTGAGCTCATGGTTTGTGAAGAATGATTCAATTTGAAGTTAGTTCTTTTGATGGAACTAAAATTAGCTAGGTAACTGTTGGGAACTAATTTTACTCTATCTTGGAATTTGCAAACCTTAAACGTTTTCCTCATACGACATGGCTGAACTGTAACTTGGTTTGTCATCTATTTATATTAATTATGAGAAGGGGTTTTGTAGAGATCTAGTATTTTTCATAGTTGAAAGCGTGAGTCAATTGAAGCTAGACCACCATGGAAAACCTGGAAACACTGGACGGCCGAAACTCGCGAGGGCGGGTTCGTGGATGCGCACTGCTGAGGAGTCCCATAATAGAACAAAACGGCCGTCCAGTGTTTCCAGGTTTTCCATGGTGGTCTAGCTTCAATTGACTCACGCTTTCATCTATTTATGTAATGTCTGATTATGAGTAGTCTAACAATGATTGGTAAAATATTTTTAAAATTAAGATTATAAAATCAAATCATCTGTTGTTTATGAATATAAATGAATTTCATACCAACATCCTAAACTTATCTTTAATTTCACTAATTCGTCCATAAAGTATAGCGTCACTATTACTTACTTACCCACTTAAGCGTGTTACCCCTCGTAAAGGTCGTGCACTAGTATTCTCCATACAACTCTGTCCTTGGGAAATCCTTCCCAATTGTTTCCACTTGCTATTCATCCTTTTCATGTTTTCTTCAAATTTTCAACATAATGTATCATTTGGTCTTCCATTTTTCCTTTTCTCTTCAGGATTTCAAGTTGGCACTTACCTCATGATGTATTTTGATGATTTCCGAAATGTATGCTTTATTCATCTCCAACATCTTTTCTTAATTTCCTCTTCAGCTAGTAGTGTAGTGTGGTCTACTTATATCCACACAAGTAGTATATGGTGATGGTCAGATATAAAATGTATTTTGGCAGGAGATCGATAAGGAGAGAACAGGAATGAAGCCCAATCGGTATGAAACTGTATGAACAATGAAATCAGAGAGTACGGACTGATATTTGCACTAGGAACAGTTAAGATTGAGACAGTTGATTGTTATTTTGCAAATTAACTGTTTGCTGTATGGTTATCAGAATTCAGTGAGCTCGTCTGTAATCTGTGTTTAAATACATTTGATTGTCCCCACTCGTGTTCTTGTACACTACAGTAGTTGGTTTGAGCCTCACCATTAGTGATAAAAAGAAAAACAATATGATAGGTATGTAAGTATCAGTGCTAAGGTTAGACTTGATAGTTTCAAATAAATCAGAAGGGGTTTTGTGGAGAATTTAGTATTTTCATAGTTGAAATCATGAGTCAATTGAAGCTAGAACACCATGGAAAACCTGAAAGCATTGAACGGCCGTTTCACCTCATTATGGGACAACTCAGCAGTGCGCATCCACGATCCCGCACTCGCAAGATTCGAACCCAGGACCTACCAGTCTCGCGTCGGAGCACTTAACCGATAGACCAATGAGCTGGCATCGAACGGTGTGAATGTCTAACTTCAACCAATCCACTATGTTTGAGCAACCGTTCACCAATTGTCTTCAGTGAGTTGATATCTCTACAACATACTTGGTAGAACTTCACTGGTCACTGCTTCTCACTAGAACTCAAGAAAATACCATTGAATGCCGGCTCAGTGGTTTAGAGGTTTAGTGCTCCAGCATGAGACTGATAGGTCATGGGTTCGAATTTTACGAGAGCAGGATCGTGGATGCGTACTGCTGAGGAGTTCCATAATAGAACGAAACGGCTGTCCATTGCTTCCAGGTTTTCTATGGTAGCCTAGCTTCAATTGACTCATGATTGTAACCATGAAAAGTTTCAAATAAGTTGAGCATTGGGCATAAATTTGATAATAAATATAGTTTCTATTCTATTCCAATGAGTAAAAGACTTTTATTTCGGGTGTTTCGTGACTTTATTTAACCTACTTCTTCAAATTAAATCAATGACTGAATCAAAATATATGCACATATACATATATAATCAATTTATTTTCTTTTACCCTACCGAATTAATTTATTCATAAATATGAGATTAAAAAAAAGAAAAGAAAAGAAAATAATCACAGTATTAGCGTGATCAGATAAATCTGTCAAATAAATGAAGTAAACGTTTTCTTCCAATAATGGTAAGCAGAGATGGATAGTGGCTAGCAGTGGAATCCAGTTTGGCACTCGTTTCGTCTCATTTGAGACTCGTCAGCTGGATGTACCTGCATCTCAGAGTTGATGTTCACTCTGGGACTCGAACCCAGTACCCTAGCTTCAAACGCCATCGTGTTATCCACTCGGCCACTGAGTCCTGATAGCCACTTGCTTGTGCGATGGGGTGAATTAAGGCTATATTGAGGCAATACACACAGTATGCACATATGCCAATTAGAGACTGACCAGTTGCAGTCCTAACACATCGATGGGAAGATTCAAACAAACATTACTGAATGAGTTTTCTTCCAATGTTAGATATTCTCCCCGAAACGTGCATAGTCAAATGAACAATCTATATTGTTCTATGAATAGACGATTACGTTTCACTTGACCAATGTTCAATGCCGTCAGTAAGTTTGATTGTCTGTATTAAAACAAACAAACAAATAAACAATGAACCTTAAATAATTGATATGGAATTGAAAGAAAATGAAATAGAATAATTAAAATTTTGTTTATTTTAATGAGTTTATGTTAGTTGGTTATAGTTTAAGAAATTATATAAGTCCATTTCTTTTAAACGCATTCCTACTATTGAAGAATATATGGAACTCAAAACAACTGTCAACGAACTTCAAAGTGAGAGTCTTCAATACGAATGTCAAGACAGTTCTACTGTACGGAGCTAAAACGTGGAGAAATACTACAACCATCGTCAAGAAGGTATAAGTATTTATAAACAGTTGTCTACGCAAAATACTCAACATTCTCTGGTCGGATAATATCAGCAACAGCATTTCATGAGAGAGGACATACCAGCTTCCAGCTGAAGAGGAAATTAGGGAAATACGTTGGAAGTGGATTGAACATACATTGAAGAAATCAACAAACTACATCACGAGTCAATCCCTAACTTGGAATCCGGAAGGGAAGCAAAAAAGAAGAAGGCCAAAGAACACATTACTCTGGGAAATAGAAGCAGATATGAAAAGGATGAAGAATAACTGGAAAGAACTGGAAAAGATTGCACAGGACAGGGTTGGATGGAGAAGTAAATCTTTTTAATAGAAAGAAAGATTTATCACAAATTATATTGGGTTAACAACCGTTAAGAAATCTTTGAAGAATTCAACTATTTATCATTATTAAATGTAATTAATAATTCTTGCTACGATCAGTTTTTTTATCGATGTGTATTAAGGGAACATCATCCATTTTTACTACATTCTCATCAGATTGAAATTATTAACAAAAATGGGAGGAAATCAGCTAATCAGAATCGAAAAGGTGACTTAATTTTAGTCTAAAATATCATGCATAACAACCAGTAGAAATATCTTTCTACAATTTTGATGGAGTTTTGTTCTCTGAATTGGATGGTTTGGTTGTGGAGCTTTCATCGTCCTTCTGAACGACATCATCAGCACAAACTTCGGGTAGAAGTCTTCTATCTTTCTACAATGCTAAACAAATTTTTTTAATAATAACAGAAAATTATTTATTAACATCATGATATGGAAATGATTGTGTTAATGATACTAAATACTTATCTCTTTCTTTGTAAGTCTTGAATCCCTAAACAGACTTTAACACAAATTCACATGGTGTTGTTTACTTGTATCTTCCCATTGTTGTTTAGGACTGCAATTGATCAATCTCTTGTTGGCATATGTGAATCCTGTGTGGACTGCCTCTCTATTACCTGAAGTCACAAGCTTTATATGCAAAGATGGATAGTGGCTAGCAATGGAATCCAGGACAAGCGTTTCACCCTGTTTGGGACTCGTCAGCTGGATGTACCTGCATCTCAGAGTTAATATTCACCCTGTGACTGGAACCCAGTACTTTTCGCTTCAAACGTCATCGCGTTGTCCGCTTTAACATGTTAGCACTATATTTTATGAATGCACTAGTCGGAAAATGTTTCATAGGTTCTTGCATGAAATCCAATCATTCATACGGTTATGTAGTATTTTTTTATTGATCCCTTAATTGTAACATGATGTAACGGGATAAAATAATGCGAAATTACATCCTATCACTCATTATGATTACATTACTTCCGTTTGTTTAATTCAATATGATGATAATTCAGAGAAATATTTATCTTTGAGTTCCAGGGTGGTATTTTATTCGGTTCAACATTAATTTATTTGAGTGTGATGTTATTTTAGGATCCAATATTCTTGTATCGAATGAACATAAACTATACTCAGAATAACAGACGGCGTGTGGTCTTGTTATAACTCTAGGAATCATTCATATATGTGATTTTATCCCTATTAATAATCAAAATGAGTTTCCAGTCAATATATACTGTGTGTATTTTGGACTAGGGAAGTCGTCGTGTTTTGACAGTGAATAGATTTTGATTTGTAACAGTTTTGGTGATCATATTTCGCGTCGTGGAAATCTCAAGGGTCCCTTATTTCTTTTAAAGTATGAAAATGGAAGTTATGTACACTTAAATTGGCGATTGATGATGGAATCAAGTACCATTTTATTGAAATGTACAGTCACTTCATTTCTCATAATTATCAGTTATCAAGGGATATTTTTCCTGGACACCCCTCCAGACATTGTTCGTAATTGTGTGTGCACGAGTCCCACGTGTGGAACTGTGGATGCGTACTGCTGAGGAGCCTTGTACTAGGATTAAACGGCCTTTGAGTGCTTCCAGGTTTTTAGTGGTGGTCTAACACTGATCTGTTTCTTGATCTAAATTAAAAGTCAATAATCTCCACGACCCTATACTGAAAATATAATTGATTTCTCCTAATTTAATCGAACATTCATTAATATATCGAATCAAATTATCAGCCTGTCAACAGTAAATTTGAGTATAAACTCTATTTATTGATGATTTAGCATTGAAATCAGCCGCCAAATTAAAAACAAAACTGACGATTGTTTCATCAATGGATGAATAGTTTAGTATTAGCATTTCTGACAATTTTGCTGAATAATACTAGTTTGAATAACACAGAAATAAACAGTTCTCTCAAGAATATCGGTATATCGTGACGGTGAGTACCATATAGCAGGATAGCGGCGTCCCAAACATTGGCTACTGGTAGCCCCCAATAGCCTATTATTCGATCATTAGAACAACATTTTTATGAACTTCATCATACTGAAGAGGATTTGAGGAATATTGATCATCCAGGACTATCCAACGGAACATTATTGTTAATAATTTTACTTCATAACTGCTAGGCACTCGGATTGTTATGTTCTGTATATTCCTTTATTTGTACACTTTCCTTTGACCAGTAGACTGTTGTCATCAATATAGAGTAATGGAGATTATCAAGTTTTTGATTAAAATCATGAATCGATTGATGTTAGACAACCATTGAAAACCTGGAAGTACCGTATGGTCGTCTCGTCCTATTGTGGGACCCTTCAACAGTGCACATCCACGGTCCCGCTCGCGAGGTTCGAACCCTGTACCTATCAGTTTCGCGCACTAACTACTACAACTTTAAAAAAATGGTTTGCAGTAAGACACTAGTTCAAAAGTATTCAGAGACTTTCATAAACAATAACGATTTCTATTTACTTAATTAATATTATCGTATGACAGAAAAAAAACTGAAAAAAAGGTTTACTTCCTTTCTGATATGATATTGATTTTCTGATCAGTATTCATTGATTACCCAAACTTTCTCAAATCACGATATCAATGTAGTTTGATTGTAGGATTGAAATATGTTAGGAATCTTGGCAAAGTACTAAAACTTTGTTGTCGCTAAGATATTTTAGTGAAGTTCAACTTGTAGGGAATATTTAAAAAAAAGGAAATAGATCGATTGATAATCGGAACATTGGTTCTTTTTGATGGAGTTTTGTTCCCTGAGCTGGATGGTTTGGTCATGGAGCTGTCATCGTCCTTCTGAACGACATTATCAGCACAAACTTCAGGTAGAAGTGAAGTGTTTGAATTTCTTCACTTGTGATTCACAGCTTGTCCTGTGCACCTCCAGGTGCTACTAATTCCACGGACGAACAAACATAGATTTATAAGTTTTGTAATCTTATCTTTTAATAAGAAGTGAACCATTAAGTTATTGAAGAACTTATCATTTGAAAGAAATCGATAGACTGCGATTACCGTTGGATGCCGACTGAGTGGTCTAGTGGTTAAGTGCTCGCGCGCGAGACTAATAGGTCCTGGGTTCGAAACTCGCGAGGTGGGATCGTGGATGCACACTGCTGAGGAGTCCTACATTAGGACGAAACGGCCGTCCAGTGCTTCCATGGTGATCTAGCTTCAATCGACTCATGATTTAGACTATAAGATAATCGAAGTCTCAGCTCTATTATATTACTTACTCATTTTGGTGTTTTTATAAGCGTTTCAAGAATATATGTATTCAATACTCAAGTTATAAAAGTTGAACTATCTTCTTCGATTAGTAATGGATGTTTGGCTAACAACTTTCCATGATTTTGACCATAAATTGAACAATCACTACAAATTTTGTATACTAGCAATAATCATTTGCTCACCGATGACTAACATTGAGAAGAAATTACTAGAGTTTCAGTGAAAAGGAAATAGTTTGCACCATTTCCAATGGCAAATGGTCGTACAATATTAAGACATGATTGAAGTAAGAAATATATACTATTGTTTTTCAGCTTAGTAATTTAAAATGTCAACCTATACTAAGAAGCCTGAGGGTCCTGGGTTCAATCAGTATCGGGTGGAGACAGTCATTCAACGCAGATAATGAATGAACAGTTGATAAAGATAATGAATCAATTGAAGTTAAACATTAACACTGTTGAGTAGCGGTTCAGTGGTCTCAGGGTTAAGCGTTGAAGTAATGTTTCCTTTTAAAATATAGTCTTTTCATTTTGTTCAGAGGGGTTTTGTGGAGAATTTAGTATTTTCATATTTGAAATCATGAGTCAATTGAAGCTAGACCCCCTCTTATCAATAATCATATACTCACTAGTGACTGACTTCAAGAGATATTTCCTGGAGTTCTAGTCGGAAGCAGTGACCAGTGGAGTTCAACCAAGTCTGTTGTGAGATATCAACTCACTAAAGACAATTGGTGAACGGTCGCTCAAAATAGTGGGTTGGTTGAAGTTAGACATTAACACTGTTGGATGCCTGCTTAGCGGTCTATCGGTTAAGGGTTATGGCTCGAGACCGGTGGGTCCTGTGTCCGAATCTCGCGAATGCGGCATCGTGGATGCGCACTTCTGAGGAGTCCCATAATAGGATGAAACGGCCGCCCAGTGTTTTCATTTTGTATTAACATGATTATGCCTAAATTTATTTGCCGAATACATAGGTCAACTGATTATCAATTACTAAGGAATGTCATATTTATTTAGTCTTTAGTGACGATAGGCTTTTACTGACCACGTTGTATTATGGCTACTAGTCTAGGTAGTTCAATCAGTCAGTTATTGCCAGAGTAGAACAGTGGTACTGACTCAGACTGTGAAGCTGAGTGGTGTAGGTTTATTTACTACAGGGAGTATCTATTATCTCAACATTGTAAATATCGATTAATGACTAGTGTCAACTAACACGAAACGTAGATTAAACGTTTCCTGCCAAGTATATTCATGTAAATACGATTTCGTTCGTCACAGACCAACCTGTGTTAGGGCACTATAGTAAACCTGTAAGCACTGGACATCTACTTTATGCCGATCTAGAACTTTTCGGCAATATCCATGTGTGATCTCATCAGGAATCATGCTTACGATCTTTGGTCCTCGCAGCAAACGCCTAGTCTCCAGACCACTAAGATCGTACCTAATAGTACCCTGACTGAGGCTAGTCTGTAATGATGTCACCTTTGATAATTGCCATAAAACCTATTAAATATTATTATGATTGTGTTTACTAATAAAGTTCTAGTAAGAACTCGTGACCGATGGAGTCCATACATATTGGTAATGAAAGAGACACACACCAGTGGTACTAGATAATATCTCGTTACATCTTGAATCAATTGAAGCAACAATTATGTATCAGAATCAATGGTGAACACAGTTAAGGAGTCTCATAATAGAATTAGACGACTGTCTATTTGTCCATTGATTACCAATGGTACGCTTGAAGAGAATTGATATGTGACAAGTACCCCTTTGAAAAATAAACTATTCCATATAAAACCCAAGTAATAATATGCATAATTAATAATATATGACTTTAGTCTCTTTTGAAAACCATTTTGAAAGTCACATTTTTATTCTTATACCTTTTAAACAGCGTAAAACTGCATATCGTCAAGACACGCTTGAGTAGAAGAAACATTGTCAGTCACCTATATTTAAGTAATATATTGTATGTTAGCTCATGTAGAACTAACTGCTTAATCTATAGTATCAAGGATAGATGGAACGATTCTTAAAATGATTAAGTAATTCTGACGCACTACCCTATCACAGTCAATAAGCATAGAACCATTACAATTCAAAAGTATTTTGTAACCGACATTAGGGAACCAGTTAAGGCTTAATCATTTTAAAAAATTTATTGACTTTTTAAAGCTTTATTATCAGTATAGGCAAAGATGGATGTTTTCCATGATAGTCTAGCTTTTAATCGACTCATGAATTCAGCCATTGAATTACTACAATCTCTACAGTATAAGTTAGTAATGCTTACTATATTCAAGGAAACTTTTCACAATAGTAATACTATTGCAGTGTGTGCTTCTGATGTCAATAGATATAAGTAGTATTTATCATCAATCGAAAGTGTAATACCTGAAAGCGAAAGGTTAAGAAGATCAAAGAAAAAAGAATGTGAACAAAGAATGATTGGTGTGGAAACGAAAGAACAATGAAGTCTGAAACGATTGATTGACATTTGCGAATGAAGTATTTATTGTATGGTTCTCAGATTTTACTAAGATGTTCAGTAATTTTGCGTTCAAACACATTCAATTGTCTCCACTGGTGTTCTCGTTCTCTACACTATGAATAACGAATACGTTATAAGTGGACTACATATGGGTGTTAAGAAAAATATGAAAATTATGGGGGGGGCGAAATCCGACTCACACGTCCTCATCTTGACTCCTGGATCATGGCAACCATCCCATGTACTAACGTGAGCGGTAATGAGGGTGGTGGAGATTGGTCTAATCAGCCACTCTACCAATAATCGAAAACGATTATGAATGCTACAAAGAATCATTGCATAACTATTGAAAGTTCAAAAGAATGTCAAAAAAAATGAGTCTGCCCAAATAAAAACAAAATGTTGGCCCACCAACAATTGAAGAAATCAGCATGGCCATTAGACAAGTCAAGAGTGGCAAAGCAACGGGACCAGACAACATCCCTGCAGAGGCACTGAAAGCAAATGTAACAGCAACTGCCAAGATACTCCACATCCTCTTCAGTAAGATTTGGGACGAAGAACAAGTACCAACAGACTGGAAAAAAGGACTTCTGATCAAGATATCAGAGAAAGGCGATCTCAGCAAGTGCGACAACTACAGGGGCATCACTCTTCTCTCAATACCAGGAAAAGTCTTCAACCGAGTATTGTTAAACAGGATGAAGGATTCCGTGGACGCCCAACTTCGAGATCAACAAGCTGGATTTCGTAAGGATAGATCGTGCACAGATCAAATCGCAACTCTGCGGATCATTGTGGAACAAACAATCGAATGGAATTCATCACTCTACATCAACTTCATCGACTACGAGAAGGCATTTGATAGCGTGGACAGGACCACACTATGGAAGCTTCTTCGACACTACGGCGTGCCTGAGAAGATAGTCAATATCATACGGAACTCCTATGATGGACTAAACTGCCAAATTGTCCACGGAGGACAACTCACCGACTCGTTTCAAGTAAAGACCGGTGTTAGGCAAGGTTGCTTACTCTCACCCTTTCTCTTTCTCCTGGTCATCGACTGGATCATGAAGACGTCAACATCTGGAGCAAAGCACGGGATACAGTGGACAGACAGGATGCAGCTTGACGATTTAGACTTCGCGGATGATCTGGCTCTTCTATCACAAACGCAACAACAAATGCAGGAGAAAACGACCAGTGTAGCAGCAGCCTCAGTAGCAGTAGGTCTCAATATGCACAAAAGGAAAAGCAAGACTCCCCGATACAATACAATATGCACCAATCAAATTACACTTGACGGAGAAGCTTTGTAGGATGTGGAAATCTTTACATATCTGGGCAGCATCATTGATGAACACGGTGGATCAGATGCAGATGTGAGGGCGCGGATCGGCAAAGCAAGAGCAGCATACCTACAACTGAAAAACATCTGGAGCTCAAAACAATTGTCAACCAACACCAAGGTTAGAATTTTCAATACAAATGTCAAGACACTTCTACTGTATGGGGCGGAAACGTGGAGAAATACGAAAGCCATTATCCAGAAGATACAAGTGTTCATCAACAGCTGTCTACGCAAAATACTTCGGATCCGATGGCCAGACACTATCAGCAACATTATACTGTGGGAGAGAACAAACCAGATTCCAGCGGAGGAAGAAATCAGGAGAAAGCGCTGGAAGTGGATTGGGCACACCTTGAAGAAATCAGCTAATTGCGTCACAAGACAAGCCCTCACATGGAATCCTGAAGGTCAAAGGAGAAGAGGAAGACCAAAGAACACATTACGCCGAGAAATATAGACAGACATGAGAAGAATGAACAAGAACTGGATAGAACTAGAAAAGGAAGCACAGGACAAAGTGGGTTGGAGAATGCTGTTCGGCGGCCTATGCTCCATTGGGAGTAACAGGCGTAAGTAAGTAAGTAAGTAAATAAAAACAAAAAGGCAAAAAATGGGTTGTAAGAGTTATGTAATGGTTCTGCGTAAGCAGTGCAAAAACAGCTATCCCGTCCCGGTAGTTGTGCCGTACTTCGATGTAGCACTCTTCTCCAGAAGGGCCTACTAGGCTTCACCATTCTATATGGCTGGAAGGGGCATGAAAATTGTACGAACTAATAAACCAATCGTTTTAAAGCTATATCTACTATTCACTATTATTTCAATGATTGTCTATTTTCAATGATAAGATTAATAGATTATTACATAGTACTCATTATTATTATTATTATTATTATTATTATTATTATTATACTAGACCTTCGAATTAGTTCACTACTTCAAAATGAAATGTAATAAGATGAATACAGTAAACAGTTATTGCTTTACAACCAAACTGTTATATCTAGGGCTTTGATTCTTGCTATGCCACGTACTGTGGTGTGGTCTACTTATATCTATATTAGTAGTATATGGTGTGGGTCAGACATAGAATGTATTTTGGCAGAAGACCGATGAAGAAAGAACTGAAATGAAACGCAAACGTCTGGAAAATGCATGAGCAATGGAATAAGAGAAGAAACAGTGCAGATTGAAACAATTGGTTGTTAATTTGCAAATTGACTGTTCATTGTTTGGTTATCAGAATTTATTGAGATAGTCTGTAATCTTTGCTTAAATACATTCGATTGACCCCAACTAGTGTTTTGCTCACTACAGTACTACTAGACTACTTGAACGATCGAGCCTGCAACGTCGCAAGAGCGAAGACAGAGGACTAGTAAGTAGGAATGCTATTCCCAACACAGCGTCCAATATAGTACAAAAATCTAATGTATTTATAGTTTTTGGTTGAATGCAATTCATCATCTCGGACAGTCAATAGGCACATAGGGAGTCCTTCTTATTCATCCAATAGGGAAGCTACATGTCGACATTCTAGGATGTTCCTCTAGCAGTGATTGGATGGAATGTCTTTGGCTCTTTCTTGGCTTCTTGAGGCTTCCTTGAGCTTGTCAATGAGCCATCCTTACACAAACCATCCAGCTCAGAGAATAAAGGTCCACATAAATCATTCACCAGAGCTACAAAAGTGCACTATCTGAATGCAAGTATGTACGTTTATATAAAAATTCAGTAACTGATGACAGGAACTTAAACAACTCATAATGTTTTTTTAATTTTAATTTTCTGCTGAGTTGGCGTTCTAACAAATGAACACTAAAAAAGCTGTACAGTTTATTTATTCACTGTATAATACAGACAGATGTATATGAGTAAATAATTGGAACTACAAATCATGAGAACATCAAATACTTAATTATGCTAATCATGATAAATATTTTGTTTGAAAATAATGTTAATAACATTGACCATACACATATGGCTGATAAGTCTTTTAACTGAAGGCTAGATTCGGTTTCTAAGCTCTTTTAGTAACCCTCATGCTAGGTCTACACAGCGACTTTAACACGAGGTAAAAGGCGCGAAATATTGGAGAAATGCTTTACTCCAAAGGTTCGTTGGTGTACAGAAGATCTACGGTTTTTATAGTATTTTAGATGGCTTTGGGTTCCTGGAAAGTTCTGGGACGCTACTAAACATAGTAGTAGTGTAGGTAATCATCCAAACACGAACTCGATATATGACTTTTCACTTTCTAGATGTTTCTAGCAAAACTTCTAATGAATGCTGATTGGATAAGATGCTTCTCAGAGTTTTCATAGCCTTTGTTGGCTTTTTTTTGAGAAAATCTATCGATATTTGAAAAATACCGAAGTTCGTTTCAAATGAGTTTTCTTTCTTTTTTACTCGAACTAAAATTGTTCAAATCTGACAGTAGTAACTAGTGACTGACTTCAAGAGATATTTCCTGGAGTTCTAGTCGGAAGCAGTGACCAGTGGAGTTCAACCAAGTCTGTTGTGAGATATCAACTCACTGAAGACAATTGGTGAACGGTCGCTCAAAATAGTGGGTTGGTTGAAGTTAGACATTAACACTGTTGGATGCCTGCTTAGCGGTCTATCGGTTAAGTGCTATGGCGTGAGACTGGTAGGTCCTGAGTTCGAATCTTTCGAGTCGGGATCGTGGATGCACACTTCTGAGGAGTCCCATAATAGAACGAGACGGCAGTCCAGTGCTTCCAGGTTTTCGATGATGGTCTAGCTTCAATTGATTCATGATTTCAACTATGAAATTAATAACTATGCCGTTTAGGGTTGATATTAAGATTCAGTTATATATTCAGCTGATGATTCATGGAATAGGGAGAGAGACAAGTCTTATTTTTCACTGTTAACCACAATTCATCTTTCTTTTCCTGATCATTTATCTTAATATCTTTTCTTTCAGTATGTTACAAAAAACTAAAAACAAACAAACAAGAAATTTAAATAAAGCCAGAGAGAATATTGATGCAGAATATAATGAATTCATTATATTTCGTGGTTTTTCATCAGCTGCTTACAAACAAATATGTATTAGAGTTTTAGCATTGGGGTAATAAATAGGATGGAACGGCTGGCATAATTGATTGGAATAACAAAAGGTCATCAATGATAACTATATATGGGCAAGGAAAGGTCAGAGGTTATTAGAATGTAGGAAGCATAAATGCTAGGCGGCGTTATAGTTGAGTGGAATTCAAAGACAAATAAGATCAAAAATGTGATTATTTTAGAGATAATTAAAACAATTAGGGTGGGTTACGCAATAATTTAATAAAATTTCGAGAGTTCACATAATTAAGAGAGACAAGTGAGCGGAAGTGTGTGAAAGAAAGGGTGGTAAGGGAAGGGTGGGTAAGGGAAGAGGATTATAATAAAAACTAAATATTAAGCAAAATAAAACTAATATCAAAAATAAAACAAAACCGGGGTAATAATAAGTTTATCACTGACTCTTTTTGAGTACATAGATCCGGTTTGAGTTTTTTTTATCGCGATTGCTTCAGCAAACCGGAGAGCAGTTGTACTTCTTTGTTTGCTAATGATATTGAAGGCATGAGAAATGTCAATGGTGTCTAGTAAATGCCGAGCTATCGCACTGTTGAGAACCCTGGTCCCTCGTGGCCTCAGTTTCTTAGGAACATGCTCAGAAATGCGGACATGTACTCTCGGTTCTTTCAATGTAAATTGATAAATGCAGTTGGAGCTACTGAGAAAAGAGGACTTGTCGATTTTGGCTTGTTTAACTGAGCAGTTAGTTTCTCACACCGTTGTCAGCTTAGCTGCTGGATAGGTCGCCTCCAATGCAAAATTAAGTATGTGATTAATTACTCCAGCAATTTCATCTCCTTTGAAACGTAGGTATAAGAAGCATGTTCTCTTTCCCACTCGGTCATCCTTTACTTGACGGTTGGTGTTTGCATATATAGTTATCATTGATGACCTTTTGTTATTCCAATCCTTTACATTCAATTATGCCAGCCGTTCCATCCTATTTATTACCCCAATGCTAAAACTCTAATACATATTTGTTTGTAAGCATCTGATGAGAAACCACAAAACAACAAATTATCAGAAGGGGTTTAGTGAAGATTTTAGTAATTATATAATAGTTGAGATCATTAGTCAATTGAAGCTAGACCACCATGGAAAACTTGGAAGCACTGAACAGCTATTTCAACTTATTATGGGACTCCACAGAAGTGTACATCCACAATCCTGCCCCGCGAGATTCAAACCCACAAACTATCAGTTTCGCGAGCAATCGCTTAAACAAGAAATTGCAGATTTTTAATAAAATTACTCTTTGAATAAAGAAACAAACTTGAAATAATCTTTTCCTTTTTTTAAAAAAACAAAACTTTTTCCATGTATATTATTTAATTACTAATATGTAAATATGATTAATTAGATCAGACATTTCTTTGTTTCTTTTTTTTTTGTTTTTATTTTTTTTATATTACTAACGAAAATATTCATTGAAAACACATAGAAACAAAAACTGAAAAAAAAACAACATAGTAACAAAATGAATTAAGCTCATTGATTAATTCAATTTTTTATGTTTTTGAGACATTTCCCCCCTCTCAAAAAAATGGTTAGATGAACACGTTACATTTATCTGGTTATATATATATATATATTGACAAGTAAACTATTATGTTTCTTGTAGAAAAAAACAAAGCAAAGGAATGATGTTACTATATGTAAAAATTATATATGAAATGATATCAGTGATTCAAAACTAAATAATTTTAATGTTTCATTCTGTAAGGATGGCTCATTGGCAAACTCAAGGAAGCCTCAAGAAGGCAAGAAAGAGTCGAAGACATTCCATACAATTACCTCTAGAGGAACGTTCTAGAATGTCAACATGTAGCTTCTCTATTGGATGAATAAGAAGACCCCCTCCATTGTGCCTATTGACTGTCCGAGATGATGATTTACTTTCAGTCGAAAACTATAAATACATTATATTTTTGTCCTGGATTCCACTGCTAGCCACTATCCATCTTTGCTTATAAAGCTTGTGAATTTAGGCTAAATCGAGGCAATACACACAATATGCACATATGCCAATTAGAGACTGACCAGTTGCAGTCCTAAAACATCAATGGGAAGATTCAAACAAACAATACTAAGTGAATTTAAACTTCACCCCATCGCACAAGCAAGTGGCTGTCAGGAGTCAGTAGCTGAGTGGATGAAGCGATAGAGTTTCAAGCGAAAGATACTGGGTTCGAGTCACACAGTGAACATCAACTCTGAGATGCAAGTACATCCAGCTGAGGAGACCCAAATAGGACGAAACGTGCATCCTGAATTCCACTGCTAACCACTATCCATCTTTGCTTACAATATATTTGACACTATTCAGAAATATATTTCTTGTATTTGTCTTCTGTCTTCTCATTTTGCAACTTGGGAAGGTTCTAGCGTTCGGGTGATCAAGTATTACGCGACATACTAAGGATTTAAGTTCGAGATATAACAGTAAACTTGTCTGAACTTCTTTAAGGTAACAATTAAAATTTTAGTGTTTAACAATCAAATCAAATCATGGCAAATATTTGTTAACGAATAATTAGAGCCATTCTTGATCTAATCTATTTATTTCACATGCATAGTTATTGTGATTGAAATTAATGAGACTCCTCAGCAGTGCACATCCACGATTCCACATACACCAATCTGTTATGTCTAGAGCCTTGATTCTTACTATGCCGCAAACTACTAGACTACTTGAATGATAGAACCCGCAACGTCGCGAAGAGAGAAGACAAAGACTAGTAAGTAGGAAGTTTATTCCCAAAATCAGTGTCAAAATATGGTACAGAAATCTCGTGTATTTATAGTTTTTTGGCTGAATGTAAATCATCATTTCGGTCAAACAATAGGCACATAGGGGTCAGTCTTATCCATCCAATGTGGAAGCTACACGTCGACATTCTAGAACATTCCCCTAGCAGTGATTGGATGGTATATCTGCGGCTCTTCCTGGGCTTCTTAAGGCTTCCTGGAGTCTACCGATGAGGCGTCCTTACACAATCGAACTTAGAACCTTCGGTTTGACGGGCAAACTCTTAACCTCCAGACTGATGAGCTGGGATTCAATGGTGCTAATGCTTAACTTGAATCAATCCGAAACATTGTTCGACTATCTCCCATTGTCTACGGTTGATGATTGGTTCACACAAGACATGGTTTATGTCCACTGGTCACGTCTTCCAGGTTTTCAGTCTTTGTCTAGCCTAGATCAGTTCAGGGTTTCAATGAAATTTAACAATTGTACTTGTATGAATATAGAAGACAATTATACTCATTTTCCACCTATGAACTAAATCACTTTATGCATGTTACACGTTAAATTACATTCTTAATCCCATTTTATTTATTTATATAATTTAGTGATGATAAAGAAGATTTAAAGCATAATTTATTTTTAATTCAATATGAATTGATTTAAACGCCTATACTGTTATTGATAGTTTGACTGACATTTGATCAGTGTTAGTTAGCAATATGTGAATTCTGTGCAGATTGCTTCGATATGATCATTATGACACAATGTTTTGTGGAATAAATAGGACAATGAATGAATGGTTTAGAAAGATAATGAATCAATTGAAGTTAGATATTAACATTGTTGAATGCCGTTTCAATGGTCTCGAGGTTAATCGTTCGCGCATCAGACCGAATGTCCTATGTTCGATTGGTGTGTGCGGAATCGTGGAATCGCACTGCTGTGAAGTCCAAAAGTAGGATGAAACGGCAATTCATTGCTTCTAGGTTTTCAATGATGGTCTAACAATGATTCATTCACAATTTCAATTACAAATAGAATGAAACTCATGTGATGGATTCCACTTCTAGACACATACCATCTGTTTTGTATAATTTGTTCTCATCATCATATGAAATCAGTTTGTAAATATTGATTCTGTCTCTCAAAAAGAAAAGAACGATTCGTTGTATTTCATTATGAAACATATTTGTTTGTTATTGTTTGTTTATTATTTCATTGAACAGTGAGATTTTGGCGGGACTATAACTTATGGACGAATCAATCAAATTAAAAATGGCACGTTTTTTATTTAGGCGCGAAAATTCATTTATTCATATTTCGTGAATCTGTTGAAGTTAGACATTAACACCGTTGGATACCCGTTCATTGGTCTATCGCTTAAGTGCTATGGTGTGAGACTGGTAGGTCATGGGTTCAAATCTCGCGAGTGCGGGGTTGTGGATGCGCATTGCTGAGGAGTCCTGTAATAGGTCGAAACAACCGTCTAGTGCTTTCAGGTTTTCGATGGTGTTCTAGCTTCAATTGACTCATGATCTGAACTCTATAAAATTTATTCATATTGTTAAGTAGTATTTTGGTATTATAACTGATGTCAGTCCGTAATGAAAACTTTAACGTCTAGCTTTAAATTCTAATCTTAATTCCTTACGTTAGCTTATAACACTTTTTCAACCCTGACAAGGAGATGGATATTCTTATTGCCACTTTATCGTCGTTCAATGGTTATCCATAAATGATAGTCTCACCGGAAATTCCTTATGTTCTATTTAAAATTACCAATATAATATGTGTATTTTAATTAATTCACCATTAAAACCAAAGTCCAAATTTAATAGTTGAATTCATGAGTCAATTAAAACTAGACCATCATGGAAAATCTAGAAGCACTGGAAAATCGTTTCGTCTCATTATGGGACTCCTAAGCAATGCGCATCCACGACCCTGTTAAGGAGTCCTATATGAGACGAAACAGCTATCCAGTGCTTCTAAGTTTCCTATTATGGTCTAGCTTGAATGGACTCATGAATTCAACTATTAAGTCACTATAATCACCAAAAAACCTCTTCTAAATATTATCAATTTCATGGTAATGTAACCACAACTGGGAAGTGAAAATGTTCTAAATTATGAAAATCTGATTAAACTACTTAAACATTCATACTTATTAATTGTTATCATAATTTAAAAACTCGGTCATCAAATACAGATAAAAACTATAAAAAGACGTAAATCAATTGAAAAAAAGACTAAAGTATTTTATATGAACAGAGGATTGTATTCTACTAATGTTAATATCTAATTTCAATTGATTTATGATATTACTCAACCTTTCATCCATTATCTGAAATGAATAACTGTTTTACACCTGATGC
The DNA here is from genome assembly GCA_944470415.2 of Schistosoma rodhaini. Taxonomy (NCBI): domain Eukaryota; kingdom Metazoa; phylum Platyhelminthes; class Trematoda; order Strigeidida; family Schistosomatidae; genus Schistosoma; species Schistosoma rodhaini. The sequence goes on from OX104036.1 coordinate 82,112,185, forward strand.
AGGTTGAACTCCACTGGTAAAAGCATAACATTAGATGCAAGCCCAGTAGTCTAGAGATTAAACGTTCACACGCGCATTGTGTCCTATTTGGGACTCGTCAGCTGGATATACCTGCATCTTAGAGTTGATGTTCACCCTGGGACTCGAACCCAGTACCTTTCGCTTCAAATGCCATCGTGTCATCCACTTAGCTACTGAGTCCTGATAGCCACTTGCTTGTGCAATTTAGGCTATATCGAGGCAATACGCACAGTATGCACATATGCCAATTAGAGACTGACCAGTTGCAGTCTTAAAACATCAATGGGAAGATTTAAACAAACAATACTAAGTGAATATATCTTTTATAGTGCTTTTCCAACTTTAATGTCAGATTGATAGTACAAATATCCAACTGAGGAGTATTAACGCATTTGCCTTTTTTGAAACTACTGATAAACTAGTTTTTAGTAGCTTATAATTATTGAGTAAATTTCATAAGAACAACTATTGGTTGATCAGATGGGGTTTTTGGTGGATATTTCAATATTTTCATAATTGAAATCATGGGTCATTTGAAGCTAGACCACCTGAGAAAATTTGGAAGCACGGGACAGCCGATTCGTCCTATTATGGGATTCCTCAGCAGTGCGCATCCACGATCCCGCTCTCGCGAGATTCGAACCTAGGACCTACCAGCTTCGCACCGGAACCACTTAACCGATAGACCACTGACGATGTTGGCGGCCTGCTTAAACATCAGGTCTACCTGTTCCTGTCATCTATATATTTCAACAAGTTATCTAATATTGTTTGGTTTAATACATCATTATGGCTATTAATCGCACAACCTATTCCGGTGCGTTTCTGAAAACTGTACAACCTTTCGCTATAAAGGTTACAAAAGGCCTAATCAGAGATGTCGTGTTTGCTGGGAACATGCAGCAAAAAGAATATACATTATTCATATGTCGATTGACTGAATTGCTGACATCCAACTGGCGATCACTGAATATTTATCATCAGGAGCAACGAAGAAATAAGAAACGTAAACATGATGAAATACTTTATGCTGAGAATTCGATTTTGTACCAAATAATATAATATTGAATAAAGCTAATAATAATAATTATTATTATAATTATAATTAATAAGCATAATTTTTTAAAAATAAGTTTAGTATATGGGGGTTGTTTGTGCAGATTTTAGTTATTTTTTTATAATTGAAATCATGAGTCAGTTGAAACTAGACCACTATAGAAAACCTGGAAGCACTGGACGGGCGTTTCGTCCTATTATGGGGCTCCTCAGAAGTGCGCTGCCCACAAGATTTGAACCCAGGACCTACCAGTCTCGCGCGCGAACACTTAACCACTAGACCACTAAGCCGGCATCCAACGGTGTTAATGTCTAACTTCAACTGATCCATTAATATTAGTTGAACGATCGATTAATTTATTTAATTACAATACTTTGAATATATGAATTACTAGAATCTGATGCCTTAAAAAAAATAATAATTTAAATATTTTTCAAAAAATAATAATTTTAAGCGTTAAATAGTTTTTATCACGCAAAAGAATTAAAGAATTTCAATGAATGGAATATTTTGATTGGTTTTTTTTAATTAATAAAATTAAAAATTATAACAATTCAATATGAAAATATTTCAGTTTTGGCTTATTTTCCAATGACAATATTTGATTGATCCTTCAAATAGATGGTGACCACCATATTGATTTTGTCAGAATACTGATAAACGACGGCAGTTTCATCATAGTGCGGGACTCATCAGTAGTGTGCATTCAAGATTCGAACCCAGGACAATAGGAGATGGTCACACACTATCGTGTATTGATTGATGTTAGACGTTAACACCGTTGGACGACGGTTTAGTGTTCTAGAGGTTAAAAGTTCGCATGTGAGACCGAATGTTTTGGGTTTGAGTTCCACGTGAGGCATTGTGTATGCTCAATGCCGAGGAGTCTAATACTAGGACGAGACGACCGTCCAGTGCTTCCAGGTTTTCAATGGTGGCTTAACAATGATTGGTTCATGATCTCAATTAAAACTGAACAATCACAACTATATGCTGATGTCGGGTCATTAAATATCGAACAGATCATTGATCCCTGTCAAGGTCAAGGATAGTCAACGCGCATCAATAAAATATATGCCATGGACTGGCCCACGCGGCAGTGGTTGATCTTTCACTTCTGCATCTTCGTGTTTGTACCTTAACTAATATATTCTTGTAATAACGTCCTTTGTGCTGTACAGTCTCCATAGCGTCCATGATCCTTTGATGCGTCGATGGTTCAATCCACGTAAGGTGCTGGTCGCGAGGTGTGACTTCAGCGTTAGTTGGTTCGTCACCATTCTCGTCTAACTATAGTAGGCCCCCAATCATTTGGACGATAGATCATCAACGAAGATGATCTTACACTGATAATACACGATGACTTGAACTCGTCTGTTGTTACATGCATACATATTTTTATCTACATACATCATTCAATAGAGTTGCTAGCAGTGAAATCGTTAAGTCGGAGCTCACTAATGTCACGCCTTTCATTTGTGCAAACGTTTCTTCTTCAATAAAAATTCATAATCATGAATTATGAGGGTACTTTATTTGAAGATGAAAATTCACAGCCAGTCGTAAAACGTATGGGGCCTAATACAAATATGGATTGACTGATATCCAAATAATTCATACCAACTAAATGAGAGAGAATTGATTACATAAAAAGCAAAATTTAACATATTTATATATGAAAACATAGAGTACAGATTGGTAATTATAAATGAAAGTTAGCGGCAAAACATTTGAGATAATGTTATGTGTTAAGATTAGTGTTGTATCCCGATTACAATTGGGAATGGTAACTTCTGAGGACTATTTATGGATCAATGTGATATGTATATTTCCTATTATATAATTGTTATGTAACATAACTATTCATATTCATGTTCCTTTTATTATAAGCTTTACTTTGATCTATAAACTACTGTTATAAGATTTGCCATTCTTGAGTTATACCCACTCTATTAATTACTGTTCCCCCTATTCACAGCCACATTTGGCCAAATCTTATACAAATTTTATTTTCTATTTTATAGTACGATGTGGTCAGTATGATTGTGGTATATAAACTCAGTATGTTTGAGAATAATGATTCATATCACAGAGGCTGTTATTGGTGTTCTGGACTTAACTAGTTGGGTTAGGCAGAAGCAGGACTGATTAGCTCTCTAGACTACTCGTACGGTTTTCGTGTGTCACTGTTCCAATCGATAATTCGCTGCTCTCTGATTGACGGTCTTATCACGTCATACATTAACTGGGCATCCACTCGTCTACAAGATATAACAATTAGAAAGAACATAAAATGTTAATATATACCTTATTTACATGTTATCTAAGACTTACAACAAAAGATTTCCATTATTACTCAAACTTCTAAGGAGAATGTTACGTCCTTGAATCTGTCTACCCAATTTAGTGCCGAGTATGACTTGTCTAATGTAGATTAAGACCTTGACCCGATAGGCTGACTGGCTTAACCTTGGGGCTAGTATGCGTGAGTTCGAATTGGGGGTAGAGAGGCGTAAACTATTGTATCCCTGATTGGCTGGCAAGCATGCGAGAGAGAGAGAGAGAGAAGACAAAGACAGCTGGAACACTAATCACTTTATTCCAACCCCGATCTAGCACTCGAATTCCCGATTCAGATTAGGGTGAAAAGTTACATGAATAAATAGATGACTAAGCTGACCACAACGTACAATAATTAGAAAAATACAATTATGTCCAAAACTGGGGGATTATAGAGAAAATAGGGTACAAAATATTACGTCTAAATGACAATAGCTTTAGGACAGAAAATGCTACGGCAATGAATCATACATCAAACGAAAGCTTATGATCTGTAGAATAAGCTAGGGACAAAAGTAAATGTTACAGTTTTACAAGCTTTGAATTAAATGAATTAACGTCCCCAAAAATAGCTTCCGTAATTTGTTAAGTCTTCTTGTTTCGCGGTTCACATCAGAGAAGATTAAAGCTTCTGATATGACTACGTCATATAGATAATGACTTCATAAGCTGTTATGTTTCTGTTAATGAAAGTCAGATATTAAATTTAGTATTTGATACTCATAAACAATAAGTAAGCAGCTGTTGACAGATATAAACAAGAACCAAAAAAACGTAAAAGTTGTGGTGACAGCTGAATAATGATGTAACAATCAATACCTATCCAAGGAGTGTTAGGGCTACAAAAAAATGAGAGGTTTCATGTTTTTTTCTTTTGAAGACTGAGTTCTGACTTCAATTGATGAATAGTCAACATCTTAACAATTCACAATTTATTGGTACTATAGCAACTGTCCTACAACCAATTTCGATTGCCACCAATTTCGGTTAAGCCCTTTTATTAATTTACTTAACAGACAATGTCATTAGAACAGTAACAATTCGCATATTTCTTTGTACCATTATGATCACTACAGAACATGACAAACTCTAGCTGAAATGTTGATCGCTTGAATATCACTTGATGATTCATCCTCCTTCTCATGTATATATGCATTCAAATCTTATTATTAGCGTTTGCTTTGCTTTTCTGAGCCCTTATACAATTTTACTATGAATTCACATCTGTAACTGCTCACATATACTTATTCGCCTCTCTGCTTAAATTTACTCGATGTGCTTATAGATTTATGGCCCGCGCTATCCTCTAATAAACTGTAGTTGCCGCTTCACTTCACCTTCTGATTTCAAACATCGTTTAGATTTATATTACAACGGTTATCGAGGTGAACGATTAGCGAAGGAAAGTCATTACAGTTCTACCTCCTTTTCATCCAGTGTTTTGGTCTTTTGCTGTTAAAAATCTCAGGATACTTAATGATGTAATCTCATTGTACTCTTCTATATAAACTTATTTATTTGAAAACCATTATAAATAATAGTATACAACATAAGTAAATAATTTCTCCCCTAAATCGTTACTGGATTTTGATCAGTTTTTACCCATATCAAAATTTTTTTTCAAATAGATGGGTTTGTGACAGTTTTTAGAATTTAAAATGCAAATTTCGTTTTATTTCGAATTCTTTAACTTGACTCTATATCTGTATCTTAGTGTTGACATTCACATAAGAACTAGAACACAATACCCTTTGTTTAAAACGTCCAACATCATGTCAATCAACTAAACTATGATACAAGATAACCATTTATCTGTACAACAGATTTGATAGTTACATCATTATTAAAAAAGATCTACAATATCCTGTAGTTCACCTACATTCAATCAATAAATCTCAAAAAAGATTAACTAGCATCCTCAATTCTTCTGTTAAACGTACATACTCTATTCAAACAACTATGGATACTTTTTTGATAGCTGAAATCATGAGTCAATTGAAGGTAGACTACCATGGAAAACCTGGAAACACTGAACTGCCGTTTCGTTCTATTATGGGACTCTTCAGCAATGCGTATCCACGATTGGTTAAGTGCTCTGGCTCGAGACTAGTAGGTCCTGAATTAAAATCACACGAGGCAGGATCGTGGATGCACACTGCTGAGGAGTCCTACAATAGGACGAAACGGCCATCTAATACTTCCAGGTTTTCCATGGTGGTCTAGATTCAATGGACTCATAATTTCATCTATAAAAAAAATACTGAAATCTCCACAAAACCCCTTCTGAACTATGAATACTTTCATAATAATGTAATCTAAAATGTTCAAAGTCAATTTCATTTTTTATAGTCAATGAACATATGACAACGTTTATCGAATATTTAAAATAATAACTATCCTTCATAATGAAAATTTCTCCTTCAACTACCTTCTAAAGAAAAAGATGATCAAAGAAAAAAAAATCTATACCGATTTAATGTTTAATATAAAAGAAATTGATTTTAGAAAATTGAAAATTTCAAAAAAAATGTGTCACAAAATTTACCGGTTGTCATAGTGACTGTCATAAAATTATTATTATTATTATTATTATTATTATTATTATTATTAACGACAATTTATATCCAGAATGCGCCACAATCGATAATGTAAATATTATATATCATAAGTTACTTGTGACATCAAACCCATTTTGGATATATATTTGATAAATTTTTAGGTAGTTAGTCATAGAAACTAAATAGACATCAAAATTGTTATTAACTTGTGGCCGAGTAGTTGCCTTGGTAATGTATAACGTGATAAGATCGCTAATCAGAGAGCAGCGAATTATCAATGGGAACAGTGACACACCAAAAACCGTACGAATAGTCTAGAGTGTTTATCGGTCCTGGTTCTGTCTAGCCCAGCCAGTTAAGTTCAGAACAGCTTCTGCCGTATGAATCATTATATTTCCAACATACTGAGTTTATATACCAATCAAACTGACCACATCGTACCAATAAAATAGCAAATAACAAGATTTAGTCAAATGTGGCTGTGAATAGGGGGAACAGTAATTAGTAGACTGGGTGTAATTCATGAATGGTAAATCGTATAATAACAATCTATGGGTTAAAATAAAGCTTATAATAAGGGGGACATGAATATGAATACTTTAGTAACTTAACAATCATAGAATAAAAATATACACATAGTAATAATCCATAAATAGTCTTGAAAAGGTATTGTATATTCATTCTCATTCTAGGCTAAGATATACAGGCTACCTAGTTAAACAAACGTATAGAAAATAAACGTGTTTATCTCTTTACTACTTAGTGAAAAAACAATCAATACGTCCATTAGATTGGGAAAAGTCATGAATCAGTATCTATTCCAAGACATTAAAAGAAGAATTCAGATACTGAGGACCAATTTAATATTCAATGAAATCAGTTATCTTTCACATCCTTCATGATTCTCTCAGTTCTTTTGTTATTATAATCACTCTCTGTTAACATATCTGTTCTCTTCAATTAGATCTTCTTGATCTTTCATTGCCAGCTATTCCACTTCTAATTGGTGTTTCATGCTACTTATGTCGATAGACATAAGTAACATATTCTATGAGAGCATTCGTTTCTCAGCTATAATCAATAGACTTTTAGGTATTTTCCATAATCTTTAGAACATGGTTGTCCTAAATGGAAAAAATGTTTTTTTTTTACCAATACATAAAATATAGCGCATATGTAGAATGTTTTTTTTCTTTCATATTAGAGATTTAAATAACGTTACCCATTTCCAAATGATTCAATGACTTGTAGTTTGTTTTAATCAAACAAACGTGATTTGTACGAATGATAATTACTTACTTACTTACGGCTGTTACTCCCAACCGGAATTTGCCAACCCACTCTGTCATGGGCCTTCCTTTATAGTTCTATCCAGTTTTTGTTCATTCTTCTCATGTCTGTCCCTATTTCTCGGCATAGTGTGTTCTTTGGTCTTCCTCTTCTCCTTCCGCCTTCAGGATTCCATATGAGGGCTTGTCTTGTGACACAGTTGGGTGATTTCCTCAATGTGTGTCCTATCCACTTCCAGCTTTTCTTCCTGATTTCTTCCTCCACTGAAATCTGGTTTGTTCTCTCTCTCTCCGCCTGTAGCTCCTCCGGGGGCTACTGCCGGTCCCAAGCTCGGATAAAGGAGGAGGGTTGGGCATGGGGTTAGCGAAACCATCCCATAGAAAATTAACTCGACGAAAAAACCTTTAACCAGAAAAAATAAATGTTAATCACTTAACAACAAAAAAAACATGGTAATTTTCTTTTCTACATAAAAAAATACTGTCTACCCTATACGGATGGGTGAATATGGGTTATGAGAAATATATAGTAGAAAAACTATTTATTATTATTAATAATGACTTGATTAAATATTATATTATTGGTACAATATAGAATTATCAGAACAAAGTATTTCAACAACTTTCCGTGTCCTACTTCTTAGTTGATCTGGACGATAACTATTGAGTGATCACCAGTTAGAAGTTCGCAGTCCAGTCAATCGATATCTAAATAATGTATATTTTGTGCATTTTGCGAGCAATCATGATATCTCTGATTGGCGCTTCTGTAACTTGCACAACGAAAGTTTGTACACTTTTCAGAAATGCACCTGAGTAAGTTATGTGATTAGTAGCCATAATTATGTATTGAAACAAACCAAATTAAATAACTTGTTGCCCCCAAATGCCCTGGTACGGCAGAGAGTGAGGAGAGTATGCTCTCCTTCTCCAAATGCTCTCACATGATCACGAGTATATAGCCTCTGTCAGGGAAATTCTACTCACTGCATTCTCGTGGCATTACTGTTGTTTACGAAATTGAGAGGACGAAAAGCGAATGTCCGGTGCTTTAACTGGGTTGGTGATCACGGAAAGTCCACCTGATGGAGTTGGAAAACCCTGATTCCAGACCAATGGTGTACATGCGCTCCAGTATCCTGAGGGAACAAACGGAGTATGAACAAATCATTGGTCACTGGCTACCATGTCTTTACGATGCTCCATTGTTTTGTGGATCAGATCTTTAGGTCAAAAGCTCCGGGTATGGCTCTTTTGTAACTTGTACAACGAAAGGTTGTACACTTTTCAGAAACGTATTTGAATAGATTATGTGAATTAATAGCCTTAATGATGTATTAAAACAAACAAAATTAGATAATTTGTTGAAATATCTACATGACAGGTACAGGTAGCCTAGATATTCAAGCAGGCCGCCAATAAAATGTAACTATCGATTGAATATTATATGATTTAACATCAGTTGGTTTCATTCTGAACAAGAACAGAGGAATCATTGAGAATTAGGTAAGCAGTTGTTATTATGAACTCGTTCAACTTATAAACTATACACATATTAACTTTCGTTATCATATGAATCCGAGCTAAGATTATTATTCTTCATATTTAAAGTTGAATATTAGTTTTCATTTGATAATAACAAGACATTCAATCATGCTTTATTTCACCGTTACAACTGATAAACTACAGTAATAAAGATTGCATTAAAGATGTAATTAAACTAACGAAAACATCTGATTCATTACTGTTGAGGATGTTAGGTCCCCAGAACTCACTTGGATAAGGTCCTAATTTTGTAATTTTATTCTGAAAATTTGAATTTTATGTTTCCGCTCCAAGAGACACTTAGTTGACTTACAGCTTACATTTCCCACTTGGATATCCTTGATTGTCATTGGTTGACGGATTATTTTAGTACGCTATTTTATGACTTTCCCAATGGCGTTTGTATCATTTTATAAATAAGCTTGATTTGTGTGCTTAAATGACATCATATTTTCTAAGTGCTTGTAGAATACATTCTCTACGCCTCATCAAGAACTCTTGATCTAATTAGCAGGGCCGAAGACAACAGATTAGAATAGCTTATCATATCACTGTGTCGTTGACATTCGTTCCGTTTAGCGAGTAAGGTGAACTCTTAGTAGCATCAAGCATATCAAATACTAGTCTATCCAATAAATAACTGACTGATTTATCGGTTTATTCTGGGGTTCTTGAAATTGCAATTACATCAGATTTTATTTATTTCGTTTACTTAAGTTATTTTCTATTTATAAAAAAGGAACATTTCTATCTGACGCTGACATGTAATGCATAAACTACACTTCTCTTAATGTGTAACATTTCTAATAGTTAATGCAACAGCGCAAAACATTCACATACATTCACAAACACTTGAAGTGTGAAAGTTTCAGAAGGCTGTTTTATGGAGATTTTAGTAATTTAATCTTTAAGTTCATGAGTCGATCTATTCTAGACTCAAAGCCTTGAACCGTTGTACCATCCTAGTTTGGGAATCCTCAAAAGTGTGGATCCACGATTTCGAACACAGCAATTTAACCCAGGACCTTAGGTATCGCGCACAAACGCTTAATCCATAGATTATTGAACCGGCACTCAATGATGTTAATGTTTAACTTCAATAAATCCGTGATCTTGTTCAACTCTTTATCTATTGTCTGAAGAAGATAACTGTCTCCATCCTACACCTATTGGACTCTACTAGTCACAACTTGTTATTGTTATGAAATATTTGAAGATATCTCTTAACTCTTATTGTGAATAACACCAAACAATTCTCTATGGTTTACTTAATGGACAAATCAAAGGTATAAGTTTCCAACAACCCCCCGGTTTCACATTACAGTAATCGTTTGATGACGTTCTTGTTTAGGGAGATATATATATATATATATATATATATATATATATATATATATATATGAATCAAAGCCTAGAATTTCAAATGAATAGATATGAGGGTGTTTTTTGGAGAATCATGAGTCTGTAGTGACCTGCTTTTCTCGACGAGAATTCAATTGGTATAATGGAAACAATTATTATTATAACCAATTGTACCAGTGATTAATATACTGTACTCGTTGTTGTTTAACCGTATCAAAATCACTTTCCGTTCGGCCACCGCCATGTCCATTCGAACTTTCTTACGCTCTACCCTTGTTGCCTGTACTCGTTGGCACGTCTCGGTATTCTTTCGATAACACGAGATCGCCAATAAATATACTTTATCTGGATTAATTATAGCCTTCTGGTTTACGGGCTAGCGGAGGAACCAAGTCGTTTTTGGGCGCGTAATCAATCTTATTGTAGTGGTGATCATAGTCAATTGAAGCCAGACCACCATGAAAAACCGGGAAGCACTGGATTCACACTGCTACTGAGGAGTCCCACAATAGGACGAAACGGACATTCTAAGATTCCACGTTTTCCATGGTGGTCTAGCTTTGATTGACTCATGATTTCAACTATGAATAGATACACGTAAAGCAGTAATCTATTCATCCATCATAATTCATAGAACCTATCATTTCTCAATGATAACAATGTTTGATTATATGCCAAGTATAGATTTTGAATTAGTTTTTATTGTATACATTCCATTACTTATCATCAAAACTAATTATGTTTTCAACAATCATTCTGTTTTCTACTTCTTTATGTTATTACTAAAAGGTTTTTCAAGTAGCATTTATATTTAAGAGGTTTGTTTCTGACATTTAAATAAAATAAGATTGAGTTTTCACTTGACTTAATATGTTTACTGTCCATTTCTATACTGTTATTCCGCTAAATTTACTAGTCAAAAGTTGATTGAGAATATAAATAAGAGTGAGACTATAATTTATGGACGAACCAATCAGGTATTGTAGACAGTCAACGTTGATGATCTATGTCGAATGGTTGAAGGCCTACTCGAATTAGACGGGAACGGTGTAATGAACAAGCTAATTTCAAAGTCACACCTCGCGATCAGCACCTTACGTGGATTGCCCCATCGACGCATCAAGGGGCCATAGATGTTCTGAAGACTGTACAACACAAAGAACGTTATTACAGGAATATATTAGTTATAGTAGATACAAGCGAAAGTAGAACCATTGCCGCGTGGGCCAGTCCATGGCGTATGATTAATTGATGCGCGTTGATTGTCCTTGACCTTGGTGGGGAGATGATCTGTTCGATATTTAGTGACCCAACTGCCGGATGATTTGGCTAGGGTTCAGTGACATTTCGATGGCCCTACAGTATAAAATAACAGGTCTCAGATTTTGTAGAGAAATTCATTCATCCATATGGTTAAATAGAGTTTTTTCATTATAGCTAATGTCAGTTCGTGATGCAAACCCTAAATCTAATTCCTGGCCTTAACTATCAACTGTAAATCATAATTCTAATTCCTCACACTGATCTATCGCCCTCATTTAGCACTGGTAGGTAGGTGGACACTTTCACGGTCAGTATAGCGTTTCTCAAAGGTCCTCCATAAATTATAGTTTCCCCTAATTAAGATTTCTGAAGATTTATTAGTATAATAACAAGTCTATCTGAACTGTGATTTACCACTTAATGTATAATGAAGTGTTTTATTAATATTATTCAAAAATTCTTAAATGAGTTCAAATTGAGTTGATTCTGACCATAAGCTTTCACTGAGATTTTCATTGTATTTGAATAAAAAATATTCTGATCAGTAGTTCATGTAAACCAACCTAATCACACTTGATGGAGAAACTCTGGAAAAGGTGGAAACTTTCATTTACCTGGGCAGTATCATTGATAAACAAGGAGGATCTGATGCAGATGTAAAGCCAAGGATTGGCAAAGTAAGGGTAACATTCCTACAGTTGAAGAAATTATAGGACTCAAAACGACTATCAGCCAATATCAAAGTCACAATCTTTAACAAGAAAGTCAAGACAGTCCTACTGTACAGAGTTGAAACGTGGAGCATTACTACAAACATTATCAAAAAGTAGAAGCACTTATAAACGATTGTCTAAACAATATACTCAATGTTCATTGGTCAGATACCATCATCAACAGCCTACTGTGGGAGAGAACAAACCAGCTCCTAGCTGACAAGGAAATTAGAAAAATAGGTTGGAGGTAGGTAGGACATATACTGAGGAAATCACTAAACTGCATCACGAAGCAAGCCCTAACTTGGAATCGTCAGGGGAAATGGAAAAGAGGTAGGCCAAAGAACATACTACCTCGGAAGTAGGATGCAGACATGCGAAAGATAAATAGCAAATGGAAAGAACAGGGAAGTATTGCTCAGGAAAGGATTGGATGGAGAATGCTGATGGGTGGCCTATGCTCCTCCAGAAGGAGTAACAGGCGTATTTCATTAAGTAAGTTCACATAAAGCATGAAATAATCATGAAAATAGAAGTTAAGTGCCTGAAACAATGATATCTCTATTATTTCTTATTACAACATTCTGAATATATTTTATATAGCGTTGAGATCATGAGTCAATTGAAGCTAGACCACCATGGAAGACCTGGAAATACTGGAGTGCCATTTCGTCGTATCATGGGACTCTCCAGCAGTGCAAATCCACGACCCCGCACTCGCGAGATTCGAACCCAGGACCTACATGTCTCGCGCCTAAGCACTTAACCGATAGACCACTGAGCCGGTATCCAACGGTGTTAATGTCTAACTTCAATCGATTTGACGAAATTACTAAAATCTACACCAAACCCCTTCTGATATTTTACATAACAAGAAAATACTTTGCTAAACCCAACACTATAACAATCCATTTCATGTGATTCATTTAGTTCTAAACTATATTTAAGTGTTATTGAACAGGACAATAGAGTTGATACTGCGAAGTAATGAATACAACTGTATCATTCATAACTTTCAATTTCTACTTATTTTACCTTCAGTAGTAATTTGTACCATCAAAGTGCTATCATTTCACTTAAATAACAATAATATCAAAATTATCTGGTTTTGACAGAAAATATGAAAACAAATATATAACATTAACTTTGAATGGTTTATACACCTATAAGGCAATCCATGAAAAAGAGACATCCTGACTTCGAAAACGATCCTGATATGTCAGTAGTGAATAGAAATGTAGATATTAATAGTTGAGATCATGAGTCATTTGAAGTTAGACCACCATGGAAAATCACGAATCAATAGAAGGCAGTTTCTTCCTATTGTAGGACTTCTCAGCAGTGCGCATCCACGATCCCGCCTCGCGAGATTGACTCATGATCTCAACTATTAAAATTACTATAATATACACAAAAACCCCTTCTGATGCAAGTGTAGATGATTGAGAAATGGTGATATATTTCATTGAAATCAACTATCTAGATTATGAAAACATTTAGATTGTTTTAGTGAACAGTAAATACGGTAACTTTAAAAGTTACACCGATCAAATGCTTTCCAGTTACACTAAGGATAACGATGGCATAAATTCATTTATGATTAGGTTTCTAATAAGTTGTAAAAAATTGTCTGTTTCAAAAAAGACCTATCAATTTGAATGAATCCACTCGTTATGGAATGTTTTACTGTAGCATAAAATCAAATACTTAATTTTGATTTAATACAATATACACAATAACTGAATGCTCAATACTGAGTTGTCCCATAATGGGACGAAACGGCCTTTCGATTGGTGTGTGCGGGATTATAGATGTTCATCGATAAGGAGTCCCATACTAGGACGAAATGGTTGTCCAATGGTTCGAGGTTTTCAATGATGGTCTAGCTTAGATCGACTCATGAATTGAACTATTAAAACTTTTTTGTTAACATTTAATTTTCATCAGATTAAGTATTCTATTCCTATAGATATTAAACAACGCATAGTTTGTGTTTATACGGATAAACTTTGAAAATATGGCGTTCATGTCACTATGACTACCACTACTGCGATTCGCTCAATTAGATTCTTCCACGGAAAAATAATTTCTCAACAGTCAAATAAATTCGAGTATAGTATCAAGAATGAATATTTCATTAATAGACTTTACTAGTATTTTCATAGTTGAAAGCGTGAGTCAATTAAAGCTAGACCACCATGGAAAACCTGGAAGAACTGGAAGACCGTTTCGTTCTATTATGGGACTCCTTAGCTTTCAACTATGAAAATACTAAGTCTCCACAAAACCCCTCCTGATAATTAAGACTTTACTAGTGTTTGTAATTACTAATCTTCCTGTTAACTTCACTCTACTACTTGCCAGTACTAGGTAATCATCATCGTTTTTGTAGTTAATAAGTAGTTGATTCCATAGAATCAAATATATTGAGCATTAACTTATAGCTATAACTGATTCTAATAGGTTTAAATTAGGCTTAAAAATAACTCTGTTTAAAACTTTCAACCGTTTTCATCATTTTGATATATGCTGTAAGGCAATGAAGGATTTATAGATCTGATAATGATCATAATATTATCAAGAAATTCAACTAGATAGAGAACAGAGATCACATTTGACTAATATTGTCAATAAAGCTGAGAAACTTATATGGTATAATTTCCAATTATTGCAACCGGACTACTTTAATAGTCACAGAAGCGAAATATCTACAATCAGATGTGTTATATCCCGTGGAGATTTATGAATGGTAAATTTGGGAGCTATTTATGGACAAGCATGATATGTATATTTCCTATTGTATAATTGTTAAGTAACTAAAGTATCCATATTCGTGTCCCTCTTAATATAAGCTTTATTTTGATCTGTAGACGGTTTACCATTCTTGAATTATCCATAGTCCATTAATTACTGTTCCCTCTATTCACAGCCACATTTGGCCAAATCTTGTACAAATGTTATTTTCTATTTTATGGTACTATGTGGTCAGTTTGATTGTGGTATATAAACCCAGTATGTTTGAGAATGATGATTCATATTGCCGAGTCTGTTATTAGTGTTGTGGACTTAACTGGCTGGGCTAGGCAGAAAAAGGGACTGATAAGTACTCAAGACTGCTCATACGGCTTTTGTGTATCATTGCTCTGATCGATAATTCACTCCTTCCTAATAGGCGGTCTCATAACGTCATACATATCAACTGAGCAAAAACGCACTCAATCGATACAACAAGATGTAGAATGAATCATAAAATAAAGGAGTTTAGATGAATAAATAATCTGCATTTTACTAGACAGTTAATATTTAAGTTATTCATTTAGTAAGTTTACTGTGAAAACATTTTTCTGAAAAAAAAACACTTGCTTACTTACTTACGCCAGTTACCCCTTCGTGGAGGAGCACAGGCCGCACATCAGCATTCTCCATCCAATCCTGTCTTGGGCAATTCTTTTCAGTTGTTATTCATCCTTTTCATATCTGCTTCTATTTCTCGGCGTAATGTGTTTTTTGACCTTCCTCTTTTCCCTCTCCTCTCAGGATTCCAAGTTAGCGCTTGCCTGATGATTCAGTTTGATGATTTCCGCAACGTATGTCCTATACACTTCCAGAGTCTCTTCCTAATTTCCTCCGTAGCTAGAAGCTGGTTTATTCTCTATCACAATAGACTGTTGCTGATAGTATCCGACCAACGGAAATTGATTATCTTTCATAAATAATCGTTTAGAAATACATGTACTTTTTGAAATAAGGTTTGTAGTAGTGCTCCAAGGTTCATCTCCACACAGTAGAACTGTTTAGATGCTTGTATTGAAGATTGTGACTTTGATATTCGTTGAAAGTTTTCTGTTTTAATCTTAGTAAATGTTAAAACCTGTATCTTGATGATTTTAGTATTAAAGTTATGGCAAACTAACGATAACAAACATTAGGAGATTATTAGGTGGGGAAAAACAACACGAGTCTTTCACCTGGAGGTCTAATCCAGTGGAACAACATACGAAGATGCAGTCACATGATAGCCGGTGACCAACGATTGGTTCATACGCCATTTGTTCCCTCAAGATCATGTAGTCCATGTGTACCATTGGTTTGGAATCAAGATTTTCTAACTTCTATAGATGGATCTTCCACATCCATCAACCCAGTTATGACGTCGGACATTCGCTTTTCGTCCTCTCAACTTCGTAATCAACACTCCAGTGACGAGAAGGCAGTGAGTAGGACTTCCATAACAGTGGTTGTATGCATGTGGTCAGGTGAGATCATTTGGAGAGGGAGAACTGACCTTTTTCAATCTCGGCCATATTAGGGTATTTGGGTGCAATGCGTGATGTACTCACTCACTCAGATGAAAATATTAAACTTATTCTAGGTACATGCTTCAGATCTTTGTACCTCAGTTAGGAGTTAGATGCGAGTCTTAGATAAATAATCAACTTACTGGTAAATAGATTGTTTACTAGTACGTAATATGAGTTATCAATTATCAAACAAATATAACACATGAGTCTTCACATTTTTTCCAACTGTGTTCAAACTCATCGTTTACACGTAGTAGGAGATCTAAGGATTGAAGAGATTTGATTTTGAGAACATTTTCTCATTATCAAACTGTGTGAATATAATCAAGTGGATTCTTCAAATGAGCTTTACTCTGTACATGCTCTAGAATGTTGATTGCGTAGTAGATGATATTTTCGATCAATTCGTCCTTGACACAAAACATCAAGTCGATACACTTCAGTATTTCAAGATGATTAATAAACAATCCAACTCCAATCTCTTGAAATTTGCTGAAACGATATCGATCCAACGTCTAAAACCAGATCTATGTACCCAAAAACATGTAGTAATAAAACTTTCTTTGCCCTGGTCACTTTACACCCCTGCCTTATTTATGACGTTACTCATTATTTCAATTCTTCCTGACGTTTGATTACATCATTGTTGTTTTTCTTCAATTCATGGTTGACTGATTTCAATTCATATCTTTCGTTATTACTATTAATTTGAAATGAATTCTGTCGGTTAAGTATCTAAATAAATTCGCTTTAGAAAGAAAACACTTTGAAACATTCATCATACCGATCATTTGATTCATTATGAATAATGATTAATTAGTATTCCATTAATTTCACACATTATTTTCATCTTCTCCATGGTAATAGAAAAATGTAAATATTCTTCCCTTGGCAACCAAAAATTCTAGAGACAGCAGGATTACTATTCGTTGTTCTGTCGGCGACAATCAGTTAAGATTTAACAATATCGACCTCATATATGAAGAATTTTTGTTTGTATCACTTATGAGTAAATAATTATTATTTAGTTCATTTGTATTGTACACGCTAGTGGCTATCTGTACTCAGAAGATAAATGGATAATGTGATTGAGATTGAAGAGAATGGTACCAGGTCTGAGTTCCAGAGCAAACATCAATTGTGGCTTGAAGGTATTCAGCTGACGAGTCCTAATGAAGATGAAACACACATCCTAGATCCCAATACCAAATATCATTTAACTCTGCATATAATTATCATTGAGCTGAATAAAATCCAAAAATATGAATCAATAGATAATGACCCAATTGGCTTAATGATCCTGAGTATACTTAATGACTTAAAGGCTTTCAGTTCTTTCCCATTTAAAAATATGATAAAACTATACAATTTATTAACCATGAAACTTCATTATTTCAACAGATGTTCTTATAAATGAAAGAATAAATCTTCACACTGTTACTTTACATAGTAAATATGTCAAGGAGAAGTGACATCTGTCATGGTTATTGTTTGTCGAAGGTTGAATTGATTTATGCCTGATATTAAAAACCCACAAAATCTGTCAACGTAAATTCAATACACAAACACTGCTGATGATAATGATTTATTCGAACCCTCCTTCCAAAATAAACTAAAAAAAAGTGATATTTGAACACATCACTTTTTATACGGTTTATTCACGTTTAGATTTGTAACTAATCAATAACTTATTATGTAATCATGATTACAATATCACGAAATTAACTGGGACTAGAACTTCTCAATAGAAACTATGATTTGACTGGATGTAATACAAGAATACAAACACTGGAGAATAGATGAAGATTGATCTAATCATTTAGAACATTATTAATATTCTCGACTAAATACATTTAATTATTGAGATTATGAATCGATCAATGTTAGACTACCATTGAAAACTTGGAAGCACTATATGGCCGTTTCGCTGTAGTATGGGACTCCTCAGCCCTTTCCATCGACGATTCCGCACCTACAAATTGAATACGGGACCCTCAGTCTGAAACGCGAACGCTTACCCCGAAGACCACTGAGCCTACATTCAACAGTGTTAATGATCAACTTCGATCAATTCACAAGTAAAAATCCCATACTGGGATGAAACAGATATCCAGGGCTTCCAGACTTTCAATGGTGGTTTAATGTTGATCGATTTATGATCTCAATTAAAAACTTAAAAATCTCCACAACCCCATACTGGTACTGTGGTGTGGTCTACTTATATCCATATAAGTAGTATATGGCGTGGGTCAGACATAGAATGTATTTTGACTGAAGACCGATGACGAAAGAACTGGAATGAAGCGCAATCGTCTGGAAAATGCATGGGCAATGGAATAAGAGAAGAAACAGTGAAGATTGAAACAATTGGCTGTTAATTTGCAAATTGACTGTTCATTGTTTGGTAATCAGAATTTACTGAGATAGTCTGTAATCTTTGCTTAAATACATTCGATTGTCCCCAACTAGTGTTTTGTTCACTACAGTACATTCATTTATATACAAATTGTATTGGCTTCTAGTGACCAGTCAACGAGTATCACAGTGTACGTAAAATAACAGGAATACAAATAGATTTTATGTGGAATTAACATAAACGAACGTTGCACTGAAAAAGTAATAATATACTGGATTAACGTATATTATCTCACAATTGGTTTATTAATAGACAACACTGATTCATATTTACTGAAATAAAGGAATCTCAACAATTTGGTGAGGATATAATTTATGGAAGATCCTTGAACGACACTCAAATGATTTTGAGAATGTCCACCTACTAACTACGACTAATTGAGGGTTATAAACCAATGTGAAGAATAGTGATTATGATTTACAATTGATAGTTAGTGTTAGGAATTAGATCTAGGGTTCTTATCACGAACTGACATAAGCTAAAATGCAAAAACTTTATTTAGTCAAATAAATGGATGAATGAATTTCGAGCCAAAATCCGAAATCTGTTATCCTAAATCTGATTGGTTAGTCTATAAATTATAGTCTCGCTCATAATTTAAGTACAAGTTTATATATTGACTTTCGAGCTAATATCGATTACGTGCTGAAAACTTAGTCAAGTTCAAACCTGTTATCCGGTAGATGTTAGTTAAATACTTTGACCACTAATCGAATGCTTGTAACTTTGGTTTCGAAATATAAAAAAATATCAGAATGTAACAGAAAATGTTCACTATTCATCTATACTACGGTGATTAGGGTTAAAACGAAGCAACTTGACTTAACACTTACATGATCAATACTTAACAAAGAAGATTATTTAACTTCCTACTTTATTGCTCATTGATGCTAAACACTAAACCGTTAAATTAAAAACTATTAAAATGTATGTATAAACAAAATGTATCTAACGGAAAATTATCTTCATAAGGATTGGTGGGGATTGTTAAATATTACATGGATCACGAACTGACTTAAGTTAAACAACCACTGAAATTGTGGAGGCATTGGGTATTTGTTTCTTTGTAGCATGAGACTTCTCAAGAGTGCAGGTCTACAATCGTACCACAAATATAACTCAGGACCTTTGGTTTGGACCTGAGAGCCTGAGCTCTAGTTCACTGAACCAGTATCTAATGATATATATTTCAAACTCTAATCTGTTCTCGATATTGTGCTATCATCTTCCATTGATTACATCAGACAACTATCTCACATAGATATCGCTGAACTCTAATGGACATGATTCTTTACTGAAACTCTGATATCTGTGATCGACGTTTGTCAACCTTGAAACTTAATGAAGCTGAATTCAATCCTCGTTGAGATCGTGAACGTGTACTGATAAATAGTCTCATGCTAAAAAACAAACAGTTGTCCAATACTTCCTGGTTTTCATTAGATATCTAACTTAGGTTGATCCATAATCGCAAGAAATTATCAGTAAGAGAACAAATGAATATGTTCACAACTAAGAATTTTCTCAGGATATATTCGTTCAATACTTTGTATGTGAATTGATTATTAAGTTACAATGAAACATCTGTTTGAAGTAATTTTTCAAAGTAAATCTGTTGACATAATCAATAGAACTAATTCTAAGACAGCAATTGATCAATCTCTTCACCCCATTGCACAAGTAAAAGGCTATCAGAACTCAGTAGCTAAATGGGTTAATGCAATGGCGTTTGAAACGAAAAGTATTGGGTTCGAGTCTCAAAGTGAACATCAACTCTGCGATGCAGGTACATCCAGTTAATGAGTCCCAAATAGGACGAAACGCGCGTCAGACTGGATTTCACTACTAGCCACTATCTGTCTTTGCTCATAATTGTGAGATAAATAACGTATTGAAAGAAAACAAAATAGCTGATTAGTGAATTAGATTTCTTATTTATTATAATTATTTATTTATGCATGAAAATCTGACTATGATGCCTTTTTTAAGAATTCATTGTTTAATCTTTCTTACAGATCTTTTGTCAATTAATTTACTGAATGCACGTTAGTTTATCTAATTCAATATGACTTCATCTGCTATCATAAAATATTATATTTAAACACACAGAAATGAAGTTAAGTAGTTATAACATTCTTTAACAATGAACTATTTTAGTCTGAGATAATGATGGCTAGAAGTGGAGTCCAGGAATTTCGTTTCATCCTATTTGGGACTCGTCAGATAGATGTGCCTACATAACAGAGTTGATGTAACTATCTGTAGCTGATCATATGGCTAACTGTACTCAGTATATTAGTGGATAATGTAAAAGCGCATAAAGCGAACAGTACTGGTTTGGAGTGTCCAAATGACTATAGGATTATATTGACAAGAAGAAAATGTTTAATAACAGCATTCAGTGAACTGAAAAAGAAACCTTGTGCATGATTTTATTCATTGCCTTAAGTTTTTATGGTATATAAGTGTAAAACTTGCTTGATTATAACAGAATAAATAATCAGCACGAATAGGAAAACGAAGACCGAATGGATCTCTACAACGATTTATATACAGACAGACAACAAAGAATGAACAGAAAATGAACTTGATTTGGGTGGCTCTAAGTTGCGAGATAAATTTAATTCATTCTCTTTCTTCAAGAGTCAAATAAATATGGACAGATAACATAATTGATGATGAGCTGAATAAAATCGTACGAGCAATTTTGGCAAACCGTTTCACAATCAGGTTCGTCAGTAGTACCGCGAAAATAAAACATCAATTTGAAAGTGCTACCACAGTTCCGAAAACCGTTTATTCTTGAGCATTAAATTCAAAAAAGATAGAGCTACGGAGATCATAAATAATAGACTATCTATATCCCTGAAAAAGACGTTTTATTCAGCAAAGCTCTGAACTATCTTCTCCAGTAAAAAGCTCATTTGAGGAACTTTAAGGATAATCTACCTCTATGAGGCACTTCATTGAGTATCTATCAGTTTATTTGCTTTTGTGGAGCAGGTTATATTAACCGTATGTTGTATCCAAGTCGCTTATTCTTAAACCTGAATAAACGAGGAACCACTACAATTCTCATGATGTGAAAGATCTATTAACTGTCAAAACACGACGACGAATCTAGTCGAAAATACACTCAATATATATTGATTGTACATCCTTTTTAATCATTAATAAAATCGCATTTATGGAAAAAAATACCCAGAGTTATAACAAGATCACATGCTGTCTATCATTCTGAGTATAGTTTGTGTTGATTTAATACAAGGATATTGGATCCTAAAATAACATCATACTCAAAAAATTAATGTTGTGCCGAATAAAATACCACATTGGAAAACAAAGATAATGATTACTCTGAATAATCATCCTATGGAATTGAAAGCTGAAGTAATGTTGAACAAGAATGAATTAAAAATGTGATTGCACCTTCTCTTCTCGTTATATTAACAGACAAAGTGTACACTTGGTAACAAATCTCTGACGATTGATCTGAAAGGCTATCTAAAAGAGAATCCAAATCGATCGGCAACTGAATCCTTGAACATATGGTCAACTCTGGTTGCATGCCACCTTAACATTCATCGTTCAAGATCATTTACAAAGTTAAAAGAACTGGTTTGAAGAAGGATCGAACGAGGAATTCGTGCACAGATAAGGGTTTATCAATTTTCCATTTTCAACTCAACCATCTTATCCAAAATAGTTCTTTTCAACCCTTTACATTTACAATCATATCATGAATTGATAAGATAAATAGATACAGATAGTTGTATGAACTTATCTGACCTTTTCATGTGTAATTATAATGTAATACGATATTGTGTAAGTGTTAATAAACAATTAATCTATGTACATTATTATATATACATGAGAAGTCCTACAATAGGACGAAACGGCCGTTCAGTGATTCCAGGTATTCAATAGTGGTCTAGCTTCAATTGACTCATGATTTCAACTATATAAAAGTGAACAATGTAGTTGAACTCTATTGAAACAACATTGGTTTTGGTCATCTGAATGATATCATTAATATTTCTAACAAACAGTAGGATTAAAAACTAGGTTAATTGTCTACTACTTGATGAAATCTAAGTAATAAAACACTGTACAATTTCCAACTGTCTAGTTTGTGAATTAATTAATATCAGTCAAAAGTGGACTGAAGTTAACTTATATTGATCACTGAAAAATTCCCATCATATTAAAACACAATTAATATGAACGAAGAATATTCTTTTCAATGAATTTCTAATCAGGTACCCTACAATTATAAATCCAAATTAATAATCCATAAAAGAAGATTGACCAAGTTTAAGACAGAGTACATCATTTAACATAACTGTAACATGTGGATCAAGGGGTGTTGTTTGTCATATAAAATCCAATCGAAACGTTAATGTTGGAGCTGACTAAGATGAAGTGTTAACTTGAATCAATTTATAAGTGAAATAAAATCGTAAGATAAATGATCAGAATATATATAGTTGACCATGGGGTAAGAAAAAGAATGGAATTACAAATCAGAAATTACGTCCATAACTGAGCACATGATAAGCGTTAAAAACCTTGCGAGGTGGTATCGTGGATGAGCACTGCTGAGAAGTCCCATAATAGAACGAGTTGACTGTCCAGTGCTTCCAGGTTTTCCATGGTGATCTAGTTTCAATTGATTCATGATCTCAACCATATAAAATTACGTAATATGTAGAATAATATGAATTAGGTCAGATATAATAGATAGGAGTGGGTGTAATAATAAAAACAATGGTAACATGTGTAGATAAGTTTAGGATATAAAAATGAACATTAATCAAATTAATGTCACTATATTATAGAATTGATTATTAACTAGTTGACCCTGAAGTTGTCCAGGGTAAAAAGGAGCAGCTGAACATATTTCTTTTGGATGAAAAGCTCTTGCTTTTTGATCCGAATAACAATTGCCTCAGCCGTCTGCAGGATTCTCAGTCTGATTATTGATTAATTTGAATTTATAATTGTAGAACCTGATGAGAAATTATTGAAAAGAATATTCTTCATTCATATAAATTGTGTTTTATATTGATTAATAAGGAAAGAGACCCTATGTGTTGATTGAAGAAGAAGAAGAAGAAGAAAAGCAATTCATGAAAGAGAATCTTCTTTACAATGATTTCATTGACTTAAGCTGTACAATTGTATTTATATTTAATTTTATAGTAAGATAAAAAGTTTATTAACTAAATAGCACCTTTTTTTCTTACTATGGAACACCGTTTTAGCAAAGGAAATTAATTTAATAGTTGAATTCATGAATCAATTAAAGCTAGACCACGATGGAAAATCTGGAATCACTGGATGGCCGTTTCGTCTCAGTATGAGACTCTTCAGTAGTGCACATCCATGGCAATTGAATTACTTGACATTGATTTGTTTTCTTTCTTGTTATCTAATGTTGAAGGTTCGAAATTCTAACCGGAATAATATTAAGAAATTCGGATAAACATTACTTCGTCTGTTTAAACATAAGTCTACTAAGAAATGTTCGATGATGATAGATTTGTGTTTATCAACCGATTATTAGAAGTGACCAGTACAAAAACTTAGATTTGTATTTTGTATTAAATATATGCAAGGCGGCCTGCTTGAATACCTGGGCTACCTGTTTCTGCCATCTAAATATTTCAACAAGTTATCTGGGTTTTTTTTAATTTGTTTTAACCTATCATTATGTCTCTTGATCGCATAACCTATACAGGCGCGTTTATGAAAAGCTTACGTCCTTTCGCTGCAAAAATTACAAACAAGCACAATAAGAGACATCGTGGTGGTTGGCAATATGCTTTAAAGAGAATAAACATCAATCAAATGTCGATTCCCGAGCTACTTAACTCTAACTGTCGATCACTAATTAACAAGGTGGACTATCTCCAATTTCTGCTAAGTCAAAACATGTATCGTAATTGTGGTGTCATCACAATTCAAGAATCTTGGTTAACTGACTTACAGGATGATTGCTTAGTGTCATTACGTGATTTTAATATCTATCGTCAGGATCGATCAAACAATAAAAAGACTTGTGGTGGCGGAGTAGCTACTTTTGTAAACGTTAACTGGTGTAGATCTACTTTTGCCTGTTTCAAGTTTTAAAACGACTTTATTGACTGTCTAACTTTAAGGTGCCGTCCAAAACACCTGAATAAATACAAATATATTTATGTTACCAATATCTACATGACTCCAGACTGCACATCATCTGCGCTATCTGTCTTCACTGATAAATTTACTGAATTCGCTGTTACTGCCTTCAGTGATTCACTTTCAATTGTATGTGGTGATTTCAATTCATGTGACTGTAGTTTCCTTACATCACTAGGTCACCTAAATGTAGTAGATTTTCCTACTCGTTTGAATGCTCATCTAGACTTGGTTTTCATTAATGATGTGGGTACATATGTGACTCGCAAACGTGCTGCATTGTCTAGTTCGGATCACTGTATAATTCGTGTCTTACCTAAAGTATATGGTAAACATGGAAAGAGTACATACATACACCATACCAAAAAAGTAATATATAGGAGTTACTCAGAAGAAAATTTACAAAATCTGAAAAACATGTTTCGTACGACCAACTGGGAAGTACTTACAGATGACTCAATAGAAAACACAACGGATGTTATCACCTCTTATCTTAAATTCTGTTTTGATATTTGCTGTCCTACCGAAACCTTCTTTTTAAGTTTTGATCGACTTACATCTCCACAACTAAAACGACTACGGAGGGTAAAAGAAAGTATGTACAAGGAGAAAAACACTATTGAAGTTCGTAAGTTAAATGATCAAATAAACCAAGAGATTAGACGTCTCAACTCTGTGTTAACTCAAAAACTCCTATCTTGTAGAAGCTCTCCAAGTATGTGGAAACTCTTTAAAGAAATTACAGGGGACAGGCAGACTAGAAGCGATAACCAGCTAAATGTTTGTGACTTAAATAAGTCCTTTATTCGTCAGTCATCTGACATCATGCTCCCTATATCCAAGGGTTTGAAGAATAATTGTGTCCTCAGTTTCACTGAAAATGATGTCCGGAAATGTCTCCAGTCTCTGAATTCATCCCAATGTTTAGGACCTGATGGTATCCCGAACCTCCTTTTTAAAATATGTGCTGATGTTTTATGTTATCCATTAACGAATATCTTTAACAGATCCTTCTCAACTAATGTCTTACCGAGAATGTGGAGAAAGATAAAGGTAATCCCTATACCTAAGAAAGTTTCTGGTGATAAAAATGCGAAACTTAGACCCATAGCAATAACCTCACCTTTCCTCAAAATAATGGAAAAATTACTGATACAACCACTTCAACCTGCAATAAAAGAGCACTGTGATCCATTTCAGTTTGCTTATAAATGCAAAAGAAGCACATTAGATGCCGTTGCTGTTCTGCATCACAATATAGTGTTCGGGTTGGAAAAGGGTAAGAAGTATGTTAGATGCGCTTTTCTGGACTTTACTTCTGCTTTTGATTCTATTCCAAGACACCTCTTACTTAACAAGCTGATCAGCACCGACACTGACAGCTGGATAACCAATTGGCTACGTTCCTACCTTTCAGGAAGAGAACAGTACACTGTATTTGAAGGAAAGTGTTCAACATCTCTACTGTCTACTGTAGGTGTGCCACAAGGAGCTGTTCTTTCACCTCTGCTCTTCTCTTTCTTTTTGCATGATCTGCCATCTTCCACAGAAAACACTTTTGTAAAATATGCGGACGACCTCACTGTATGTATGCCAATTTCTACCTCCTTACATCCTATAGAAATGAATGAGTTTTTATCTCGTATTGAAAGGTCGTCTGTTGGTAATGGTCTCTTACTCAATCCATCTAAATGTCAAGCTGTTAATTTTAGCTTGAGACATGGACAGAACCTATACTCTATATTGGGATCCCATAATGCTTGTGCCATTGGAGACTCCTTAATAAACACAGTGTCGAGGGTCAAATATCTTGGTGTTACTTTTTCCTCTGATCTTTCTTGGTCTTCTCATGTTTTACTATTATCGAAAAAAGTTTACCGCTTGACATACTACATAAAGAGGCTACATGCTTTTGGGATTACTCGCCATTTACTCTTACAATTTGTAAATTCCTGCATATTACCTATTATTTTATATTGTTCTCCATTATTCTTTCCTGGGCTTTTGAGAAAAGACTTTGCTATTTTGCGTAGAATCCTGAAGACAGTTTGCAAGGTATATGATGAATCTTTTGAAGTCATTGTTAATATGCTTGTGGATAGACATCTTAAGTGTTGCAAACTCTTGGCAGGTGTTATCTTATCAGATACTAACCATCCGCTTCATTCATATCTTTCTCCTTGTATATCTTCTGGTAGAACGAGACGTAAATACATTAAAATCCATGCACACAAGCAAATCTATAAAAGTTCTGTAATACCTTACTTAGCTAATTTACTTTGTGACGAACAGGCTGTTAGAGTTGACCTAGTAAATAACCTGTCTTCTTAAGCATGTCTCATATTCGATAATTTGTATAAACTCAGATTTTCCTAAACCTTTTTTAAATTTTATTTCTGTTGTTTTTTTTGTTTGTTTTTTTTGGGTTTTTTTTGGTAAAAAACTTGTTGAAATAACTCGTGCTGAGAATTCTATATTGTACCAGATTATAATATTGAATAAAGCCATCAATAATAATAATAATAATAATAATAATAATAACATTCGTCAACAAAGTTTATCTCCGATCTTTTGAGCAGCGACGCTTCTTGTAATATTCAGATCTACTTTAATCATGACTATAGTTCGAAAAATTATTACTGAATTATTTGAACAGTAACTGACTTCTTACACAAATACCAACAAAAAACTGATTAAAACTCTTTCTGAATACCAAAAACAGGATAATTTGATTTTTTAATTATAGTGACATAAACATAATATTCATTAAACAAGTTAATGTGTCACTGAACTTAGTAGCTCAGTGGATAACAAATTATTGTTTAAATTTTAAAGTACTGGGTTCAAATCTCATAGTGAAAAGCAACCTTTGAATGTAAATCTTTATGGCTGATGAGTTGCAGATAGGACGAAATGAGTCCTCTTCATTTTCACTACCAGCTATAATCTATCTATTTTAAGTAAAAATTTTGTTTAAATTAGTTTTGGGGAAAAGAGGAATTATTCAACTTAATATGTTCATAAGTTACTGGCTCCATGAGGTATTTCCTGAAGTCCTAGTGAGAAGCAGTAACAAGTGAAGTTCAATCAGGTCTGTTGTGAGATAGTAACTCACTGAAGACAATGGTGAATGGTTGCTCAATTTTGTGGATTGGTTGAAGTTAGACACTAACACCGTTGGATGCCGGCCAGCTCAGTGGTCTAGTGGTTAAGGTCTTGCGCGTGAGACTGATAGGTCCTGGTTTCGAATCTCACGTGGTGAGATCGTGGATATGCACTGCTGAGAAGTCCCACAATAGGACGAATTAACCGTCTAGTGCTTTCAGTTTTTCCATGGTGATCCAGTTTCAATTGACTCATGATTTCAACTATATAAAATTAATACATTATGTATTGTAGGGTCAGTGAAATGTCACTGAATATCGAACAGATCATCCATCCCTGTCAAGGTCAAGGATAGTCAACGCACATCAGTCAATCATACGCCATGGACTGGCCCACGCGGCAGTGGTTGTACTTTCGTGGTTGTACCTTAATTAATATATTCCTGTAATAACGTTCTTTGTGTTGTACAGTCTCCACAGCATCCTTGGCCCCTTGTTACATCGATGGGGGCAATCCACGTAAGGTGCTGGTAACGAGGTATGACTTCAACGTTAGTTGGTTCGTCACCATTCTCGTCTAACTCTAGTAGGCCCCCAATCATTTCGACATAGACCATCAACGTAGATAATCTTACAATATCATATATTGTTTCGTAGACTAAACAAACCTAAATGGATAAAATTTATTCAAAGTTTTATATAATAGTCGATTTCTTCATCGAATTCGGAGACGAAAAAAATGAACAAACAAACAAATTTTATTAAAAATTATTTTTTTTTTTAAAAGTTGACCCAGATAAAGACACAATAATTTTTGTATCTATATATAAATGAAAAATGAGACATCACTAAGAGATTGCGTGAGTATAACAAAACAAAATTAGACAAATATGATGATTGAAGAATGGTCTATAAAATAATGAATAATATAGTGAATAAGTTAAATAAGACAAAAATTTACTATGGTTTTTTTTTCTTTTCTGATGTCACATGAACTGTAGTAAATGAGAATACAAGTGAGGTGGAGGGAGGGAGGGAGGGAAAACCAGATGTATCTTAATGTAAAGTATCCATCAAATGTCCTACATTTTATTCTCTCTTCGTTTCTATACTAATCACTCTCTGCTCTTGTTCTCTTTTTTTTTTTTTCGATTTTCTCAACTGTCTGCATCCAGGCATTAGATTTTCAATTAGCACTACTTATACGTACTAAAGTGAACAAGAACACAAAAAGGCACAAATTACAGACTATCCCATTAAATTCTGACTACTATACAGTAAACAGTCGATTTGCAAAATAACAATTGATTGTCTCAATCTTTACTGTTCGTTTTGTAAATATCAATCCATCTTTAATTTCATTGTTTGTGTATTTTCCTACCAATTACGCTTCATTTCAGTTCTTTCCTTATAGGTCTTCTGCAAAAATACATTCTATGTCTGACCATCACTATATAGTACTTATGTGGACATAAGAAGCCCACACTATAGTACTACTTATATCTGTAGACATCAGTAGCATACACCACGCAACTACATACCAGCTGAGTAAACTGAAGTAATTCATGACTATTACTTGAATAAAAATAAACGATATCTCTGTTCATGTGATTTTTTAAGAAAATGAACCACTGATATCTAGTATTTATTATTAAACAAAGTCCAAATTCCGAAAAGCAGATATTTATGAATGATTTAAGAAAAAAAAAGATGACTGGTGGAGTTCAGACATGTCAGAAGTGATAGAGATATAATCGATAGCATTCGATAGTTGTCGTGCTATTTTAAACACATATAGAAATGTGGATCGATGAGTTTCAACTCATTTGGTTTAATCGCCTGGAACAAAATTCGGTAACTCAGTTAAACTGTTTTACTTGAATAGTTTGTGTATATAACACAAGCTTCATTATAGCCCTGTTGCTGGAAATAATACTCGTCAACTGAATTTTCAGGAATTGATCTTCTACCAGGAGGTTCACTTATCGACTTAGAATACGCAGATGACATAGACCTGTTTGGTGAAGACGCTGACAAAATGCAGTCTTCTGTTGGAACTCAGTAATAATGCCAGGATGTTTGGGATGCGTTTCTCTCCATCCAAATGTAAATTGTTACTCCAGGACTGGCCTGCGTCAACACCTGAACTAAGGATAGGGAGTGAAGTAGTCGAACGCGTCGACAACTTCACTTATCTTGGAAGTCTGATCAGCCCTAATGGGTTGGTGTCTGACGAAATCTCAGCACGGATTCAAAAAGCTCGTTTGACTCTTATCTTACGTCACCTATGGCGAAGACGAGATATCCGTCTATCAATTAAGGGACGAGTATACTGCGCAGCAGTTCGCTCTGTTCTACTTTACGGCTGTGAAACGTGGTCATTAAGAGTAGTAGATACTCATAAGTTACTAGTATTTGATCACAGATGTCTTAGAAATATTGCCAGCATCTGTTGGGATCATCGGGTACGTAATAGTGAGGTTAGACACAGGGTATCAGGGAATGATGGTAAATCAGTTGATGAGGTGATGAATCTTCATCGACTGAGATGGTTGGGCCACGTGTTACGTATGCCTGAACACCGATTACCACGATGCGCTATGATGACTAGTATTGGGGATGGTTGTAAGAGAGTTAGGGGCGGCCAAACCAAAACATGGCATCAGTGCTTGGAGTCACTAACTTCTAGTCTGAGCCATGTTGGCAGATGCAGACCACTTGGTTGAAGCTCGCGCAACTATCGTAACCAATGGTTGGAGACTCTGGGTGACATGGCTCAGAATCGATCACAATGGCGTAGGTGTATACACTCTTTATCTTCCCTTAAACGTTGAGATTAAAATTGCTTCATAACCTTTTTCCTTCCTATACTATATCCTTATATACAATGTTTCTTTTATATGTTACAACCATTAAATTAACTACTATGAATCCGGTGTTCATCTTGTTGTGCTAACGAGGTATGGCAACTTGGACCGATGCATATATGTGCCTGGTCCTACGTTGTAACTGACTGGAGTTTGTGTATATAACTTAAATTAAGTGCCTGATTAATATATCCTTGTAATAGTCTTATCGTTTTATCCTCCAAAGTTCGTTTCACTGAGATTTAGATATTGACGATTTCAACAATATAACAGTTCGGCGATTTCATTCATTTCACAAAACCTATCAACTGATAGTCCTATCATAATGGAAAATTAGGTCAAAGTTATCAAAGTCAGAACCTGCACTGTAAATGGTGGTGGGCCTATGAGTAATGAGATCAATTTAAATATGGTGAAAACCAGGGTGGCTTATGCTAATCATGGTCATTTTTAATGCCTTTGTGATATTAGTCTGGCCGTAGAAGGTCGAAAATACGACGGGTTGGTGATAACAGATTTGCTCTAAGCTAATGAAACTTGGCTTCTCCGAGTTGGAGATGTTAAGAAACTGTCTGTGATTGATTATCGCTATCTACGAAGGGTTGCCGATATTCAATGGCAACACCACATTAGTTATGTGGGAGTTCGACAACATGTGTTGAACAAAGTGACGATAGTTTACTTTGTCCTACTATCTTGAAACAACGACTTCGGTGGTTTGGACATTTACATGATATGGTGAGAGCTGTATGGGACTGACATCCTCTGACCCTTCACTACTACTCGGTTTTAGTCTCAGAGATAGTGCTTTCACACATTCATTTCTATTCATTTTTGTTCATTCAGTAAATTATACTCACTTCCCTTTCTCTATCTCTTCATGATCTCATTGTTATTGTGTTGTGTCCTATTGTATCAATATATAATTGACTAAACTGTTAAACAATACTGTTTCATATATAAAGAATTGGATACATTAGAAAGCTTGTATTGTCGTGAAAGAAAACTTGGTTGTGGCGATCAATTTATTGTTACATGGAAAATCACACAATGGTTTAGTATAATGTAAAAATCATTAATCAAATACATCAGTTGCACATCTTTGAATTGTCACTTACAAACTTCATCGTTGTTTCATTCCTGTCGTTATCATGACTGCTTTCAGTTTCCTTCTCTGTTCTTCTCATTTCAATCTTCTCAACCTTTCACTCACAGACACTTCACTTCCGCTTGGTGTTACATACTACTTATATCTGCAAACATAATTAGCATACACAGTATATTAACAATCTCAATGAATATTCATCTCAATCAATATTTACTTTCTGCCATCTCATGTTATTAATCTAGTTCATCCTCATTTATTTCCTTTATAAGGTGTTTTGTCTATCAGTTTGAATATGCATCTATTCAGAATTATAGCAATATGATCTATTACGACAACCCAAAATTAGCCTAAATAAATATGCTCTTCCGAAACAACTATGTTTTACCATAAATCATTCCATTTAAAAAAAGAATAATCTAATATACAGTTTAAAGCAAACATTTCATTTCATAATAGTATACCACCTATCATTTCCTGTTCACCTATCAGATAGTTTACATTAGACGGACAAAACTGTTATATCCCATGGAGAATTATGAATGGTAACTTTGGGAACTATTTATGAACCAATATGATATGTATATTTCCTATTGTATAATTTTATAGAGTTAAGATCATGAGTCAATTGAAGCTAGACCACCATGGAAAACCTGGAAAAACTGGACGGCCGTTTCGTCCTATTGTGGGACTCCACAGCAGTGCGCATCCACGATCCCACACTCGCGAGATTCAAACCCAGGACCTACCAGTCTCGAGCCAGAGCCCTTAGACGATAGACCACTGGGCCGGCCGGCATGCAACGGTGTTAATGTCTAACTTCAACTGATCCACGAAATTGAGCAACCAATCACCAATGTCATCAGTGAGCTATTTCTACCTCTTCTGATATTGTATAATTGTTAAATAACCAAAGCATCCATATTCGTATCTCTCCTATTAAAAGCTTTATTTTGACCTACTGGTGATGAGTTTTTTGATGATTGTATTTGATGTGTATTGCTTATTTAGGAATAAAAAATTAATGAGTGATAAGTTAATTCAATAAATACTTTTATTTATATGTATGAGTACACTTAACATATACTGTGAAATCAATCAAGATCAAGAAAGTCACCTCGAGATCATAGCATGTATATCAGTCTAGTGTGATATTTATTATTTTTATTTAAACACATAAATATTGGTACAATAAAGCACCGGATAAATATGCGTCACACAAATCTCATTTGATTTGTTTGAGGACTTTGATACTGGCCAGATGCCCAAACTGAAGCAGGTGGTTTCCTTAGGGGGCCACACCCCGAGCATTTCACCGAAAGATCTAATCAACAAGGCAGTGGAGCATCGTGAGGAGATACAGCTACATGGTAGCCGGTGACTGACGATTGATTCATACACCATTTGTTCCTCCAAGATCCTGGAGCCCATGTACACCATTGGTCTGGAATCAGGGTTTTCCAACTCCATCAGGTGGACGCGCCATGTCCACCAACCCGGTTAAAGCGCCGGACATTCACTTTCCATCCTCTCAATTTCGTAAACAACAGTAATGCCACAAGAAGGTAGTGAGTAGGACTTCCCTGACAGAGGCTACATACGCGTTGTCACGTGAGAGCATTTCGAGAGGGGGAGAGGACTTTCCACTTTCGGCTGTACCATGGCATCTGGAGGCTGTGATGTTTATAGAAATACATAAACCAAGATGATGACTATTGACAGTATGATAAAGAATTTCAATGAGAGAATCATCATTAAATAGATGAAAGTACACCATTCAAACAACTTTAAGAAACTGTGAAATTGAAATTGTTAACCTTGTCCACTTATTGATCATCCATATATGATTTCTGGTTAAGATATAAAATTCAGTTTTAAGATTTATGATAATAAATAGATTAATCATAAAACTTAATTCTTAAGCCTTAACTTTATATAGTTTATCCTAATCTTAAATCATAGTTCTAATCCTAACTTCAACCCTATTACCCAGAAATCTTAAACTCCAGTCTTAATGTTATATCCCGAAGAGAATTGTGAATGGTAACTTTTAAGAACTATTTATGGACCAAATATGATATGTATATTTCTTATTGTATAATTTTTAAGTAGCTTAAGTATTCATATTCGTGTCCCCCTTAATATAAGCTTTATTTCGACCTATTGACTATTATTATATGATTTACCATTTTTGAGTTGTACCCAGTCTATTGATTACTGTTCCCCTTATTCACAGTCACATTTGGCTAAATCTTGTACAAATGTTACTTTCTATTTTATGATACGATGTGGTCAGTTTGTTTGGTATATAAACTCAGTATGTTTGAGAATAATGATTCATATTTCAGAGGCTGTTATTGGTGTTGTGGACTTAACTGGCTGAGTTAGACATATAGCAGGACTGACAAGTACTCAAGACTGCTCATACGGTTTTTGTGTATCATTTCTCTGATCGATAATTCACTACTCTCTGATTGGCGGTGATCATCACCTCACATATATAAAGAGGGCACTCAAGCAATCAATATAACAAAAACAACCATCTGAAACTTTAGTAACAGATAAGAAAAAAAAATCTTGAAAAATCTCTGTCATTTGCTTATTCAGGCAGTAAATAGAACTGAAACTTTACCTAATTCATGGATTTATTCTAATGGAAAATATATTTCCAATATTATTGTTGTTATTATTGACATATTACTGTTACTGGGTGAATAAACTTGAGTTCATTTATTCTAATTAATAAACAAAATAATAATCATTGATGAATTATTCTTGACAAGGATAGTAGATTTTTAAAGTTTCCATAGATTCTGTCAGATAGAATTAAAATCAAATGTTATGTCATCATTAAAAACAAACTACACAACCTTCTACTGATAATTACTATGTGTTCATTAGTGACTAGCTTCGTGAAGGAATTTTTAGAGTTCTAGTGAGAAGCCCTGACCAATGGAGTCCAATCCGTGTCAGATAGAAACAGGTATCTACATCACATAATGGATGAATGGTTGCGCAAGATTATGGATCAATTGAGGTTAGATAATAACAGAGTTTGATACCGGTTCAGTGATCTCAAGGCCAAACGTCCGCGCGTGAAACCAAATGTTCTGTGTTCGAATGATGTCTGTGGGATCGTGCATGCGCACTATTGAGGAGTCTCATCCTAGGACGAAACCGCTATCTAGTGCTCCCAAGTTTTAAATGGTCTCATGATCTCAATCGAAAATGTAAGAATCTCCACAACCTCACATTGATTCACTCAAATTGTTCGATAGTTTGATAAAACTTCATTTTCTGAACGTATTAATTGTAAGAGAAACTATTTCATGAAACTATGTACAGTCAGTTTAACATTGAACTTCACGTGATGTTAATCTAATTAGTAAGCGTTTGAATTAATCTGAATTAAGAATCAGTCTTAGGTGGAATTTGTGAATTCTGTTCGAATTGTCTCAGTACAGTTATTTCGTCATAAGTTTTATAAAAGAGATAGACATTAACACTGTTGAATGTAGGCTCAGTGGTCTTCGGGATAAGCGTTCGCGTTTCAGACTGAGAGTCCTGTATTCAATTTGTAGGTGCGGAATCGTCGATGGAAAGGGCTGAGGAGTCCCATACTACAGCGAAACGGCCATATAGTGCTTCCAAGTTTTCAATGGTAGTCTAACATTGATCGATTCATAATCTCAATAATTAAATGTATTTAGTCGAGAATATTAATAATGTTCTAAATGATTAGATCAATCTTCATCTATTCTCCAGTGTTTGTATTCTTGTATTACATCCAGTCAAATCATAGTTTCTATTGAGAAGTTCTAGTCCCAGTTAATTTCGTGATATTGTAATCATGATTACATAATAAGTTATTGATTAGTTACAAATCTAAACGTGAATAAATCCTATAAAAAGTGATGTGTTCAAATATCACTTTTTTTTAGTTTATTTTGGAAGGACGGTTCGAATAAATCATTATCATCAGCAGTGTTTGTGTATTGAATTTACGTTGACAGATTTTGTGGGTTTTTAATATCAGGCATAAATCAATTCAACCTACGACAAACAATAACCATGACAGATGTCACTTCTCCTTGACATATTTACTATGTAAAGTAACAGTGTGAAGATTTATTCTTTCATTTATAAGAACATCTGTTGAAATAATGAAGTTTCATGGTTAATAAATTGTATAGTTTTATCATATTTTTAAATGGGAAAGAACTGAAAGCCTTTAAGTCATTAAGTATACTCAGGATCATTAAGCCAATTGAGTCATTATCTATTGATTCATATTTTTGGATTTTATTCAGCTCAATGATAATTATATGCAGAGTTAAATGATATTTGGTATTGGGATCTAGGATGTGTGTTTCATCCTCATTAGGACTCGTCAGCTGAATACCTTCAAGCCACAATTGATGTTTGCTCTGGAACTCAGACCTGGTACCATTCTCTTACATTTCAATCACATTATCCATTTATCTTCTGAGTCCAGATAGCCACTAGCGTGTACAATACAAATGAACTAAATAATAATTATTTACTCATAAGTGATACAAACAAAAATTCTTCATATATGAGGTCGATATTGTTAAATCTTAACTGATTGTCGCCGACAGAACAACGAATAGTAATCCTGCTGTCTCTAGAATTTTTGGTTGCCAAGGGAAGAATATTTACATTTTTCTATTACCATGAAGAAGATGAAAATAATGTGTGAAATTAATGGAATACTAATTAATCATTATTCATAATGAATCAAATGATCGGTATGATGCATGTTTCAAAGTGTTTTCTCTCTAAAGCGAATTTATTTAGATACTTAACCGACAGAATTCATTTCAAATTAATAGTAATAACGAAAGATATGAATTGAAATCAGTCAACCATGAATTGAAGAAAAACAACAATGATGTAATCAAACGTCAGGAAGAATTGAAATAATGAGTAACGTCATAAATAAGGCAGGGGTGTAAAGTGACCAGGGCAAAGAAAGTTTTATTACTACATGTTTTTGGGGTATATAGTTCTGGTCTTAGACGTTTGATTGATGTCTCTTCCGCAAATTTTAAAAGATCGGCGTTCGATTGTTTATTAATCATCTTGAAATACTGAAGTGTATCGACTTGATGTTTTGTGTCAAGGACGAATTGATCGAAAATATCATCTACTACGCAATCAACATTCTAGAGCATGTACAGAGTAAAACTCATTTGAAGAATCCACTTGATTATGTTCACACAGTTTGATAATGAGAAAATGTTCTCAAAATCAAATCTCTTCAATCCTTAGATCTCCTACTACGTGTAAACGATGAGTTTGAACACAGTTGGAAAAAATGTGAAGACTCATGTGTTATATTTGTTTGATAATTGATAACTCATATTACGTACTAGTAAACAATCTATTTACCAGTAAGTTGATTATTTATCTAAGACTCGCATCTAACTCCTAACTGAGGTACAAAGATCTGAAGCATGTACCTAGAATAAGTTTAATATTTTCATCTGAGTGAGTGAGTACATCACGCATTGCACCCAAATACCCTAATATGGCCGAGATTGAAAAAGGTCAGTTCTCCCTCTCCAAATGATCTCACCTGACCACATGCATACAACCACTGTTATGGAAGTCCTACTCACTGCCTTCTCGTCACTGGAGTGTTGATTACGAAGTTGAGAGGACGAAAAGCGAATGTCCGACGTCATAACTGGGTTGATGGATGTGGAAGATCCATCTATAGAAGTTAGAAAATCTTGATTCCAAACCAATGGTACACATGGACTACATGATCTTGAGGGAACAAATGGCGTATGAACCAATCGTTGGTCACGGGCTATCATGTGACTGCATCTTCGTATGTTGTTTCACTGGATTAGATCTCCAGGTGAAAGACTCGTGTTGTTTTTCCCCACCAAATAATCTCCTAATGTTTGTTATCGTTAGTTTGCCATAACTTTAATACTAAAATCATCAAGATACAGGTTTTAACATTTACTAAGATTAAAACAGAAAACTTTCAACGAATATCAAAGTCACAATCTTCAATACAAGCATCTAAACAGTTCTACTGTGTGGAGATGAACCTTGGAGCACTACTACAAACCTTATTTCAAAAAGTACATGTATTTCTAAACGATTATTTATGAAAGATAATCAATTTCCGTTGGTCGGATACTATCAGCAACAGTCTATTGTGATAGAGAATAAACCAGCTTCTAGCTACGGAGGAAATTAGGAAGAGACTCTGGAAGTGTATAGGACATACGTTGCGGAAATCATCAAACTGAATCATCAGGCAAGCGCTAACTTGGAATCCTGAGAGGAGAGGGAAAAGAGGAAGGTCGAAAGACACATTACGCCGAGAAATAGAAGCAGATATGAAAAGGATGAATAACAACTGGAAAGAATTGCCCAAGACAGGATTGGATGGAGAATGCTGATGTGCGGCCTGTGCTCCTCCAAGAAGGGGTAACTGGCGTAAGTAAGTAAGCAAGTGTTTTTTTTTCAGAAAAATGTTTTCACAGTAAACTTACTCAATGAATAGCTTAAATATTAATTGTCTAGTAAAATGCAGATTATTTATTCATCTAAACTCCTTTATTCTATGATTCATTCTACATCTTGTTGTATCGATTGAGTGCGTTTTTGCCCAGTTGATATGTATGACGTTATGAGACCGCCTATTAGGAAGGAGTGAATTATCGATCAGAGCAATGATACACAAAAGCCGTATGAGCAGTCTTGAGTACTTATCAGTCCCTCTTTCTGCCTAGCCCAGCCAGTTAAGTCCACAACACTAATAACAGTCTCGGCAATATGAGTCATCATTCTCAAACATACTGGGTTTATATACCACAATCAAACTGACCACATAGTACCATAAAATAGAAAATAACATTTGTACAAGATTTGGCCAAATGTGGCTGTGAATAGAGGGAACAGTAATTAATGGACTATGGATAATTCAAGAATGGTAAACCGTCTACAGATCAATATAAAGCTTATATTAAGAGGGACACGAATATGGATACTTTAGTTACTTAACAATTATACAATAGGAAATATACATATCATGTTTGTCCATAAATAGCTCCCAAATTTACCATTCATAAATCTGTTTAAAACTTTCAACCGTTTTCATCATTTTGATATATGCTGTAAGGCAATGAAGGATTTATAGATCTGATAATGATCATAATATTATCAAGAAATTCAACTAGATAGAGAACAGAGATCACATTTGACTAATATTGTCAATAAAGCTGAGAAACGTATATGGTATAATTTCCAATTATTGCAACCGGACTACTTTAATAGTCACAGAAGCGAAATATCTACAATCAGATGTGTTATATCCCGTGGAGATTTATGAGTGGTAAATTTGGGAGCTATTTATGGACAAACATGATATGTATATTTCCTATTGTATAATTGTTAAGTAACTAAAGTATCCATATTCGTGTCCCTCTTAATATAAGCTTTATTTTGATCTGTAGACGGTTTACCATTCTTGAATTATCCATAGTCCATTAATTACTGTTCCCTCTATTCACAGCCACATTTGGCCAAATCTTGTACAAATGTTATTTTCTATTTTATGGTACTATGTGGTCAGTTTGATTGTGGTATATAAACCCAGTATGTTTGAGAATGATGACTCATATTGCCGAGACTGTTATTAGTGTTGTGGACTTAACTGGCTGGGCTAGGCAGAAAGAGGGACTGATAAGTACTCAAGACTGCTCATACGGCAGAGTTATTTTTAAGCCTAATTTAAACCTATTAGAATCAATTATAGCTATAAGTTAATGCTCAATATATTTGATTCTATGGAATCAACTACTTATTAACTACAAAAACGATGATGATTACCTAGTACTGGCAAGTAGTAGAGTGAAATCAACAGGAAGATTAGTAATTGCAAACACTAGTAAAGTCTTAATTATCAGAAGGGGTTTTGTGGAGACTTGGTATTTTCATAGTTGAAAGCTAAGGAGTCCCATAATAGAACGAAACGGTCTTCCAGTTATTCCAGGTTTTCCATGGTGGTTTAGCTTTAATTGACTCACGCTTTCAACTATGAAAATACTAGTAAAGTCTATTAATGAAATATTCATTCTTGATACTATACTCGAATTTATTTGACTGTTGAGAAATTATTTTTCCATGGAAGAATCTAATTGAGCGAATCGCAGTAGTGGTAGTCATAGTGACATTAACGCCATATTTTCAAAGTTTATCCGTATAAACACAAACTATGCGTTGTTTAATATCTATAGGAATAGAATACTTAATCTGATGAAAATTAAATGTTAACAAAAAAGTTTTAATAGTTCAATTCATGAGTCGATCTAAGCTAGACCATCATTGAAAACCTCGAACCATTGGATGACCGTCTTGTTCTAGTGTGAGACTCCTCCACAGTGAACATACATAATCCCTCAAATACCAATCGAACACAGGACATTCGGTTTTGTGCGCGAAAGCTTAACCTGTAGACTACTGAACCGGTATCCAACTATGTTAATGTCTAAACTTCAATCAGTCCGTGTATCTTGCACAACCACTCTTTCATTGTTGTCGGTACATAACTGTCTCCACCCGATATAGATTGCAATCTATTGATCACAGCTTCTCACTTGAACTCCAAGAAATTCATCTTGAAACGAGTCACTAATGAACACATAATGATTATTATCAGAATTAGGGTTTGTGAAGATTTCAGAAATTTTAATAGTTGAATTGATGAATCGATCTAGAATGAAACAGCTATCAAGTGCTTCCAGATTTATAATGGTAATCTAGCTTAAATCAATTCATGAATTCAATTATAATCTCCATAAACTCACATTTTTTGTTTTTAATATGTATCATTAAAAATTGTTCTTTTTTTTTTCTTTTTTTTTGTTTTACAACATTCTTTATAAAAACAAATTTTTAATTCATTTCCTGTTCATTGTTTGTTTAAATGAAGTGATTTTGTATAAAATGTTACAATAGTAACAATAACAAAAATTCAAATTTTATTATATTAAATAATCAAAATTTTTTTTCTAGAAATTTGAACAGAAAAAGAAATCATGAAAACCAGATTCATTTAACTATCAAATAAGATTGATTGATTAATAAAAGTCAGTCAGTCAGTCAATCAGACAATCACAACGTAGAACTTCGTACGTACGTACGTACATGAGTTCGAATTGTCATACTACAATAGCACAGAGATGCAGTTATCGATACAAATAATATAGTGGTAAGATAAAAATCAGTAGACATTAGTTAAATTGAAACATAGAGTCAATCAATCAGTCAGTCAGCTAAAACGTACGACCAGGCACATATATGCATCGGTCCAAGTTGACATAACTCGTTAGCACAACAAGATGAACACCAAATTCATAAAAGTTAAGAATTAGTTCGTAGAAATAAATGTATAAGGTAATTTTAATCTCACAGTTTAAGGGAAGACAAAGAGTGTGTACACCTACGTTATTGTGATCGATTCTGAGCCATGTCACCCAGTCTCCAACCACTGGTTACGGTAGTCGCGTGGGCCTCAACAAGGTTTTCTGCGTCTACTAACATGGCTCAGATCAGATGTTGGTGACTTTAAGGCTGATGCCACTCTTACCTTTCTTCCAACCATCTCTAACACTAGTCAGCATTGTATGTCGTGGTAATCGGTGTTCAGGCATATGTAACATGTGGCCCGATTGTCTCAGTCAACATAGATGTACAACCTCATCAACTGATTTATCATCATTCCCTAATACCCCGTGTCTAATCTCACTATTATTTACCTAGTGATCCCAGCGGATGAAAGCGATATTTCCAAGATATTTGTAGTCAAATACTAGTAA
The DNA here is from genome assembly GCA_944470415.2 of Schistosoma rodhaini. Classification (NCBI taxonomy): domain Eukaryota; kingdom Metazoa; phylum Platyhelminthes; class Trematoda; order Strigeidida; family Schistosomatidae; genus Schistosoma; species Schistosoma rodhaini. The sequence goes on from OX104036.1 coordinate 82,154,169, forward strand.
ATTACGAGTATCTTCTACTCTTAATGGCCACGTTTCCCAGCTGTGAAGTGAAACAGAACGAACTGCTGCACAGTATACTCGTTCCTTGATTGATAGACGGATCTCTCGTCTTCTCTATATGTGACGTAAGTTGGTAAGAGTCAAACGAGCTTTTTGGATCCGTGCTGAGATTTTGTCAGACACCAACTCATTAGAGCTGATCAGACTTCCAAGAGTAGTGAAGGAATAGAAACATAGATATAACAAAACAATCCTTCACTAACATTGATTAAGTTGTATCCTGTATAATTTCCTATATTTATTTGTAGTTAGCTTATAATCCGAACAAAACATTTTTATCCTCTGAAGAAGTACTTAACACCGAGCTACAAAATATCATAAAATTTAAAAGCTTAATTTTCTTACTTTTTGGAACATCACAAATACATTAATTTTATTAATAACAACCTGACGAATGTTCAATTTATTTGAATTTATCAAGTTAAATCTTATTAAAGAGAAAACTGATTCTAATCCACATCCACTATCAGTCATATATGTTAACACAATTATCTAGCTCACAGTGACATTGTGTTTCATTGACTCAGCAATAATACATAGAATATCCAAAGCCTTATGCCAGATTAACATCAGCAATAACCTACTGTGAGAGAGAACAAACCAACTTCCAGATGAAGAAGAAATTAAGAAAGTGGATGGGACATACATTACGGAAATCACAAAACTGCATTACGAAGCAAGCCCCAATTCGGAATCCTGAAGGAAAACGGAAAAGAGGAAGGTCAAAGAACACATTACGCCGAGAGGTAGAAGCAGATATGAAAAGGATAAATAACAACTGGAAAGGGTTGCCAGGACAGAGTTGGATGGAAAGTGCTGATTGTCAGCTTACGCTCCTCCACGACGGGTAACAGACGTAGGTAAGTAAATAAGTATATTATGCCAGATTCATAATGAAAAGCAAAAGTTTCATGCAACACTGGATAATGATCGAAATCATTAACTATATCCAGACTCATGTACTCAGTACTATAATTCGTAAATCATATGTAAGTCGAAATATATCCCAGATACAACAATATGAATACTTTTATAATAAGCTAACAAATATTCTTTATTAAATGCTGAAAAGAAAAACATTAGAGTATATGTAATTTTCTGTAAATTACCTATATAATTATTTAAAACATTCACAAGAGTAAATGAAATAGATCATGATGATGATCTCATCAATTAGTTCAGGAATATTTTATTCTCAAAGCATAGTATAACTACATTAAGAAACAAAATATCACATGAATAAACAACTTCTTTTTTTAAGATCCTATATGGAAGTTTATCATGAACTCTGTCATGAAGTTATTCAGAGAAAATAATAAGATCCTAAACAGTGATTTCAAAAAAAAAGTACAAATGAAAAAAGAAACATAGATGAATCAAAAACAGAACAATTACAATAACCTACTCCCAGCCCACCCCTGAAAAAAAAAATTCGATTTATAAACTTTGATAAACTGGAAAATGAAACTGAAGAAACATAACGGGAAAACAAATAACTATTGAAAAACAAGCAACAAATTTACCTTAATACACTTATAAACATATAAGATAAAGTACATATCATTGAATAGTAGATAATAAATATGTATCAGTTTGAAACGAGACAAAATATTCTCTTCCATCTATTAAAATAAACAGAATTAATGGACAAAAGCAAATTAGAATGTTTTTGTTGCTATGTAAAAACAAACGGTACAATAATTTCACTTAATAATTTTAACTACTATTTATTATAAGTAGTATAATTTATTTAAATAAATAAAAGTAAGATGGAAAAAGAATCTGTACGAACCGGTAAGTATAAAATCAATTTAGTCAGTTAGCAAGAAGCGATGGATTTTTGTAATGAAAAAATATAAATGACAAGATGAAAAGCAGATTAATTGAGAGAAACAAAAATCTAGATTTTAAGGCTGTTGAAATCTATTTATCATATTTTTCACAATACCTCGATGTTGAAAAGGGATATCATGAGGAAACTTTTGTTGTGAAGTTGAAGGATTATGAGAACTTTTTAAAGTTGGAGAATAATATCGACTAGATATAGTCTTTCCAGATTTATTCAGAGCTTCAGTAGAAGAGGATGTATTATTAATAAGTCTTCGTGGTGGTTTAACTGGTTTCTCTGTATTACTTCCATTTAGAGTATTTATTGTATTGCGGAATGAAGTGGAGACTACATGCTGCGAATTTGTTAAACAAGGAACATTCGACTTTATAGGTGTTGCTGACAAAGATGTTGTTACAGCTCGAATAGGACCCTGACAGATAGATTCTATACATTTATCATCGTCATTATCACCAAACTCTTGGCCTTTAAAAGAGAATAATTATAAAAAGTTTGTATCCACCAATTCATTTTTTTAAAAATAGATCAAGTCGGAAATGCGAAACTATTCTTAATTTTGAGTGAACACACGTACTCTTATCCTTGTTCCTAAAATATATGTGCCTTGCCATTTACATGTAAATTTGAAAATGCTGTTACTCATTTTCAAGCACGTTCCGAAGAATGAAAAACTGAGATGGATGCAATTGCTCTAAACAGTTCAATAGCTCGGGATTTTATTGGTACCAGGAATACTATTGACATTCCATAATACTTCAGAATTACTAACAGACAAGAAAACTCAGAGTCTTCCCGGTTTCCTTAAGCAATGTCAATAAAGAAACTCAAACCCGATCTATGTATCAAATGCCTCAAATGCCCTGGTATGGTCGAGAGTGGGGAGAGTTCGCTTTCCCTCTCCAAATGCTCTTACATGGCCACACGTATATAGCCTCTGTCAAGGATGTCCCACTCACTGCATTCTCGCAGCATTTTTGTTGTTTACGAAATTGAGAGAACGAAAAGCGAATGTCCGGCGCATTAACCGGGTTGGTGGACACGGCTAGTCCACCTAAGGGAGTTGAAAAACCTTGATTCCAAAACAATGGTGTACATGGGCTCCAGGATCCTGAGGGAACAAATGGTGTATGGTTCAACCGTTGGTGACCGGCTACTATGAGACTGCATCTCCTCACGATGCTCCACTGACTTGTGGACTAGACCTTTAGGTCAAAGGCTTCGGGTGTGGTTTTCTAAGAAAACCACCTGCTTCAGTTTGGGCACCTGCGCAGTAGCACAGTCCTCAAACGGATCAAATGAGATTTGTGCGGTGCATATGTATCTGGTGCTTCGTTGTACCGATATTTATGTGTCTAAATAACTAATAATAATAACAATCTTGATAGATTATTGTTTTTTGTTATTGTCATCATTATTTCATTACTGTTTATTTTGTTATATGGTCGTTGCCAAACTGATTTTTATTTATATGTACGCTAAAATCACCTCTCCATTCACTGCTTTTCTCACTCACTTAGAACAAGTGATTGAAATAATATGTCAAGTTTTCACAACTTCTTACACTAATCACATAACCTAACTTATCTGTTTGCCAACTTTGTAAAAGAATGCAAATAAGTGAGCGAATTACGATTCATTCAGAATTCAGTATTCTGTTTCCCTTATATCACATTGAATAATACAAACTTTACTTCGCATGTCGCCTGAGATGAATACATACGTTAATGCAGTCTTGCTTTTTTTCTTTTTATCTGTTTTTCTGTATCACATCATACTACTAACTAATATCCAGTAGTTTGACGAATTGTCATTCATTAAAGTGCAGGCAGCTTAAGGTGTCGCACTATAACAATGTGTAATTGCTCTTAAGCATTTATTTATATTATTAACCTCGTGATCTCTTTTCTTATGGTGGCTACATTTCTTTGTCATTCCTATTGTTTTGCGTGCTATTTATTAAACTATTTTTTATCCAAGAAAGACGTCTGTAACTTATGTGACACAGTGTTCACTTCAATTTTATTAACGGCTAATAATACTGATGTCATACAACATGTTGTTACCGAATTTATTGTTTTGATAATTAAAAAACCCTAAGTTTTCACACTAACTCATTAAATCAACAAAATTTTATAAACCTCTTTTCATGTGTTATTCAAAAAATAATTTAACCCCCAAAACACGGAGTAATGTCGAATAGCCATGCGTATACAGTCACTGTCAGGGAAATGCTGTTCACTGCCTTATCGTGGCATTACTGTTGTTTACGAAATTGAGAGGACGAAAAGCCGATGCCCGACAACATAACCGGGTTGATTGACACAGAAGATCCACCTAGACGAGTTGAGAATCATGATTCCAAATCAATGGTACATATGGACTACAGGATCCTGAGGGAACAAATGCTGTATGAACGTATTGTTGGTCACCCAGCTACCATGAGACTGCATCTCCTAACGTTGCTCCACTGCCTTGTCAATCAGATCTTTAGGTCGAAGACTGTGGGTGTGGCCTCCTAAGAAAACTACCTGCTTCGGTTTTGGCACCTGGGCAATATCACATCCCACACACAAATCAAGTGAGTTGTGTGGTGCATATGTATCCGGTGCCCCTTTGTACCAGTATTTATGTGTTCAAATAAATAAACCTAAGCGACAACCTGTCGTTTTGATACTAAATTTATTTTTGATGGCATAGTTGATGAGAAAGTCAGCTATTATATCATAACACTAATTCATCCATCTCCAACTCTCTTCATTACTCCCATTTTGTTCATTTGACTTTCTTTCTGTAACTTTACTAGTATAAATATACAATACTGATGAATCAATCTGATTTCAGAATAGTACGTTTTGGTTTGTTCGCGTAATTCTAAATACAGGTACGAATTGCTTAGGTCGTTTTGTTTCTAAAAAATGGGTACAAATTACTTACATCTGGTTTTTAAGATGCTTCAAGTTAATAAATACAAATATTATACTGCCCTACACAATGAATATGATATTCTATGTAAGCCAAATTACAAGGAATATCAGCTTGTGATACATTGTATCCGAAAGAGTAATTAATCGTTGAGCGTACTTTATAGGATTCAGAGCATAGCAAAGATTATGGCTTATGTCCGCTCGTGATGAAAACCCTAACCTCAACTCTTAAACCCAACTCTGACTCATAACATTACTAAACCCAATCTTTTTTCATCTTACTACACACATAAATAGGTAAACATTCATTAACCATGCGTCAAAACTATTTATTATTGAAACTAATTACTTTTTATTATCATTCATTCTATCACTAAATATGGTTTTTTTGAATAGCTGATAAATCGTTGGAAGTCACCAGTACAACATGCTTATACCAGTTTCTCTTCTTAAATCCTTTTGCTACAAAACCAAAAGAACTCCATAAAGCAAACTAAATTGTTTTAAACTAATATAATGAAGTTGATAACAGTAGAACATACCACATTCAGAAACTGCTAATGGAGCTCTAAGCGTAGTGGTGGTAGTGGTAGCATTAGTAGTAGTGGTAGTAGTAGTAGTAATAGTAGTAACAGTAGTAGTGGAAGTCGTAAATACCGTTGTAGTTTCAGAGGTATTCTCCAATAATTTGATTGGTGGAGCAGGTGCACGAGACTTTCGACGTCCTCGTTTATTCAATACATCATCATTATTATATAACGGAGAGGAGGAAGAAATCTTGTTTGTCATGTTCTGTGTCAACTGTTTATCATGGTCCATTGATTGATTATGGTTAGCTAAAGATTCATTTTTCACAGGAGAATATTGAGAACAGTATATAAAACAATAATAATAAAAGGAAAAGACAACATCTCAGATTAATGTGATTTCATTTATTTGTATCTGAATCTTCCAATTGTTGGTATTCGTAACTGATACTTGATCAATCTATTTTGGTTTAAGTACATCCTAAATGGGATGCCGTGATATTATTATGTTATTAAGTTATAAATATATAAGTAAACATGAATAGTGGTTAACGTGTTAGCTAGATGTACTTCCATTCCAGTATTGATGTTCATTCTAGAGTCTAAACACAGATCAATAATAAAATTTATCCCCGTTACATAAGTCAGTAGCTATCTAGACTCAGGGGATAACACATTGAGTGTTCGAAACAAAAAAACATAATAGGTCAGAACCCCTGTGTGAACAACAACATTGATATGTATGTGGCGGACACACAGAACGGACGAGTCAGATAAAAAACCGAAACTTATGTCCTGGATACAACACCTAGCCATCATTCATCTTCACTTAAATTTACATTATTTTCCTTTCAAAAAGAACCGAAACATATTTCACTAGGAGAAATAATTTGGATGAATTAGGACTGTTTGAATCATTTACTTCACAACCAAAATAATACCCGAACTAAATTATATGCAGTAAATGTGAATCTGAATGAAATTTTTCCAAATTTTGTATACCGGTAAGATTATAATTTATGGAAGACCCTTGAACGACGCTCAAGTGACCTTGAGAATGTTCACCTACTAACTAGAACTAATTGAGGGTTATAAAGCAGTGTGAAGAATAGAGATTATGATTTACAATTGATGGTTAGGCTTATGAACTAGATTTAGGGTCCTAATCACAAACTCACATCAGCTAAAATGCCAAAACATTATTTAGCCGAATAAATGGATAAATGAACTTTGCGCCAAAATCCGAGATCTGTTATCCTAAATCTTATTGGTTCGTCCATAGATTATAGTCTCGCAAACAGACGTATATAAATACATTTTGAATAAGTAAACTTTCCGAAAATCATAATCTTTAGATGATATTCATCTCAGATTTATTATAGTAACGGTACCATTGAAGACCATAAACCATTGAACAGCTGTTTCGATATAGTATGGGATTTCATGGGAAGATAAATATTTAAATAATTACGTAAGAACAACATGATACGAAATAAGATTTGAAAAAGAAAGCAAAAGGACAGAATCACAACACTGTCTAGTCTGAGCAATGTTGATTACCGAGATATTGGTATAATACAATTATAGAGATTTATTTTACACACAAAGGTTTGGTATGTTGAAATAAATGTCAATGTAACTCGAAATAGTTAATTCAAGTTCACTATCTGCATCAACTATAACCAAACGCGGACGTTTTATTCACCCTAAATTGTAATTGTCTTAACGAAAATGGCGAGGCTATAATTTATGGATGACCTTTGGACGAATCTCAAGTGACCATGAGAAATATTAGTCAATCAGTAAACAGTCAGCATATAGTAAAAATCTATTATACAAAACCAAATAATTAAAGTGGATACACTTCCAAAAACTTGTCAAGGTTAGAAAAAGGTTCAAAGGTTCCAAAATCGTAATGCATAAGGTAGAGGAACTCATTCATATGACTCCATAATAGTTGGTCTCTGGAACCATGATAAGGTAACAAAAACCTTCTCAGCCTCGACCACATAGCTTCAATATTGTTTGTGTGTACTCTGGTTGTTTAAGTTTATCATTTTTATTATGGATATGTCTCTACAATACTCATACCACTGAACAGCCGAAGCTTCAGTAACATCTGCGATGATTGCAGCCAATATTACTGGTGCTTTTATTATACAGTTTGCGGCAATTATTATAATATGCCTTAGTCTCAATCTGAATCGAGCAATGAAGGTTCCTATTCTAGCAAACGTCTTCCTTCAACATATATTACATTGAAGGACAACATCATGGTAGTCTGCACAAGGTCTACAAGTCATTTAATACCCGCAATTAAAAATACAGGAAATTCTTAATAGTCTCATCTATTGTAGCAGCTTAATTGTCAAGTCTTCTCTAAAATTCTCTGTGAACCGACCGTACATGAGCATCAGGTACTGAAATTGCCACCGTGACTTTGAAATCCATCAAAAAATATGATATGTATATTTCCTATTGTATAATTGTTAAGTAACTAAACTATTCGTATTTATGTCCCTCTTATTATAAGCTTCATTTTGACCTATAGACTATTACTGTACGATTTACCATTCTTGAGTTATCCCCAGTCTATTAATTACTGTTCCTCCTATTCACAGCCACATTTGATCAAATCTTGTACAAATGTTATTTTCTATTTTATGGTACTATGTGGTCAGTTTGATTGGTAAATAAACCTAGTATGTTTGAGAATAATGATTGATATTGCAGAGGCTGTTATTGGTGTTCTGAACTTAACTGGGTGAACTAGGCAGAGAAAGCAGGACTGATAAGTACTCAAGAATGCTCATACGGCTTTTGTGTATCATCGCTCTAATCGATACTTCACTCCTCTCCAATTGGCGGCATCATCACGTCACATATATTAATAGGGCACTCAGGCAATCGATATAACATTAAGTAACCAGATTATATACATATTTATATTCCTTTTATTACAAACTTTCACTTGATCTATTGGCTATTGTTATACGAGTTACCATTCTTAATTTATTTCCAATTTATTAGTTACAGTCTCCTATACTCATAGCCACTTTTAGCGTGATTTCGTATAATAATTATTTTTCATTTCATGGTTTGATGCGATCCGGTTTGCTTGTATATAGATTACGGATGTCTGAAATATACAACTCATATGGTGGAGGTTGGGATTGTATTCTGAACTAAACGAGCTGGACTAGGTAAGAACTACTATACAGAAGATCAATAAGGTCTCGGAGTTAACTCAAGTCATTAATTTAGCACAGGGAAAAGGTCATAGTAGTCTGTATTCAGATTGACGATTTTGTAACGTGATAATTGACAGGGGCAAAAGTCATAACATGAACAGTTTATCAACTAGTGAGATTACTGTAAGGTTACAAAATGAAAGCATGAATATTATTTACAAAAGCATTGATTGTCACAGTGTTACAGAAAATTATGATCAAAAAGAAGAGTGCACAATTTTAGGATGTGAAATTTTGACGTAGGACAAAGCCATGACTTTCGATGAGACTATAATTTATGGACCACCTTTGAACGACTACAAATTGACCTTGAGAATACCCACCTTTATGCTAAAAGGGTTATAAACTAATGTAAGGAATAAGAGATTAGAATTAAGAGTTAGAAGTTAAAGTTTTCGTTACGAAAAGATATCAACTACAATGCTAAATTGTTATTTAACCATATGAATGAATGAATTTTCGTGCCAAAATCCAAAACGTGCCATCTTTAACTTCATTGGTTTGTCCACAAATTATAGTCTCACAGTCTAGTCTTTATTTCCAGTCCAGTCCCTTAAATACTATCCATGACAAAAGAGAATTTCTTTTGAATATGTATGCACAGCAGACTGTATATTATATCCCCTTCTAATCCTATCAGAAAGGTGATGGGAATACACATAAATTGACATTCCAAACAACTTGGCAAACAACAGAATGTTGAAGAAATTTTTCATAAACATTTGTAGATGCTGAAAATGCTTTACAAAAGTTCTGGGACAAATTTTTCGTGCTTTACAAAACAATATGACGATACCTTGATGTTGATGGATGTCAACAAACGATATTTTATGCTGGAATCATTCAATGATATTACTGATTACAAGCAAAATTTCTTACCTTTAAGTGATTTCCCAACAGATTCCAATGGACTGTTGTAGCTTACAAATCTAGGTGGTTTAGAAACACTGGATTTATTTAACCGACCATTTGATACAAATACATGTGATTGAGATCTTTTTGGTGAACTTAAAGGTGATCTAGAATTGATGTGGATATGAGAAATTTGACGGTTCATAGTTCTATCAATTGAATCAAGATTCGAACGTCTAAAACTAATAATAACAAAAATGATATGAAATATACATTAAGTTAGTAAAGTTTCTCGCTATATTATCTCTGTTACATTCATATAAGTAGTATATACCTAGTGAAATATTACAGAAATTTTATCCTCTTTTGAAATGATGGTGTGTTCATCATCAATTTTGTTATGTTCTGACAAATTAACACATATTTAGCTACCTAGGATCAACCCGTAATGTAATCTATAAAACAAATCCAGTAATCTCTATAAACCCTTTATACTAATGTAAACTTTAAAAATAGTGAGTTAACTTGAATCCCAACTGACATATAATCGAGTTTTGTTGACTACTTGTGAACAAGATGCGGGAAAAACAAACTGAATACATTTCTAATCGAATGATTCTCTTGAAATTAAGGCACAGTCATCATTATTGTTTGATATGTTCAGCAATTCGACAAAATGAAATTAACTTTATTATACAAGGTGCATACATGTACACAAACACTGGACTATGAAGATGGACTAAAGGTGAACTGTAAACGGACAAATAAATATAATATTGATAGTAGTTGAATAGTCTTCATCGCCTAATTTATTTTGTATATCCTGATTTTCCACATGATAATACTGTTGATCTAAACGTACGGATTAAATTACAATTCGACCTTTTTTCGTATTTTTAAATCTCAATATAATACCACTCCGCAACCGAATTATTGTGAAATCCTAAAAACAATCTCAGAAAAGCAAAAAAAAGCCCCCAAAACGCTGGGAAAAACTATCCAATTAGGATTGAATGGAAGTCTGTTCGAAACATCTAGAAGGATGAGAGACTACGCGCCACGTTATTGATTGGATAACTACCCTATTACTACCATATTTACTATGTTTCTGGCTTTTGGAAGTGCCGATACGACCAATGTTACGTTATTTGGCGTAAATACTCACAATTTTTGGTGCATAAAAGAACCTTAGAGTGAAGTGTCTGTTTTGCATTTGGCGCCTTTTTTCTTGTGTTCAAGTTGCAGTATATGTGATTTAGTCTGGGTTTGTTAGAAGCGATTAAGAAATCAGATCGAGCGTTCAATTAACAAACTTATCAAAATAAAAATACGCAAACCAAGTAATTAGCCAAATCTATTGTATCAAGGTTAAATAAACTACCTAAGTAGGTAAGATAGATCTGAAAAAGTTTATTAATTATACTACTCAAAGTTAGGTCAGGAGTTTGAACTATAAATTCGCCCAATTAGCCTTGACGCAACCGGACAATATTTGAACAGATAAGATAATAAACTGGAAGTAAAGATCGCTAAGAAAGTGTAACCAATTACTGAACTAAATGTTTAAAGTAACTGGTCTAAACAAAAAAAAGACAAAATTATAATGTATCTTTCGATAAACAATTATTGATAAACGGAGACGAAAAACAATCATCAGTCAGTGATCTTGAGTGCTGTTAGAGGTATGAACGAAGTTATCACTTCCCGGTTGCCCACACCGTGGAAGGGTTCTTCTAGGGGTACCTGAAAAGGAAATAGGGTTAGAAGTGGTCTTAATGACCTGAAAGCGTGACCGCAGTACCCAAGGGACAACTACCTGAGGTCGGTCATACACGACCTTTTTGTGGGTAGTTTTTGTGTTAGCTCCGTTCTTCAAAGGACCTTACCGCTGGAGACGGATATCCGTGGGATAAGGCGAGGTGTGCATTTTTAGGGTCGACCTTTTCTAACCCCACCCCTCCTTGTGGGAAGGCAGCATCGCTGTCATGCTGGTTGTCTGAAGGAAACACTTTACTGCCGTCACACCTCTGTACAGTCAGCAGTACGACTTCGCCTTCGAACCTTGGGATTGCTGCTTTCAGTCTTACCGCTCTTCAACCGACCTGTTTGGCATGGTAGGACCTTGAGGAACGATTGTTCCAGCCAGCATAGCTCGATTGATTCATCACGATAGGCAAGCCCGACCACCAAGTCAAGGTAGCAGCAACGGTCGGGACACAATCATCAATCGATATACGAAACTATTAAGCACCTACAATCATTATTTTTCAACATAATATTTTGCATAGTGAAAAAAAATTTCGACTGAAATTTAAAACTAGTCAAACTACAAAGAAATGTCGATTCACTGACATACCTTCGTCCACGATCAAAATTATCGACTAGATCAACATTATTTTTGGATTCACTTGTTCGGAATCCTGATGATAGTGAATTCGATCTTGCAGCTGATACACGACTGTCCATTGTTATGGCTGGGGTATCAGTGGTGTTACTCGGCAAAACAGTTATATTCTAAACAATCAAGTAAAGAAATGAAACTATATCTTACTTATTTGATATATATATATATATATATATATATATATATATATATATATATATATATATATATTCTGACATGGTTTACTACGGACAGTGCATGTATAAAGAATTGGAAGTACAATTCTTACTGACAGAAGAAGAATATGAGAAGAGAAAGAAAAACAGAAACAGTCTGAGTAGCAGAAGGAACAAAAGGACGATCGAGCTTATAAAGGAAGACTCAAGGGTCTTGTGCAAATGGTGTATTCGAAGTATTGTTCCAAATTTTACAAATGCTGTGTGTGATTTTGTTTAATACAATAAATTGGTTTACCCTATAACCAAGTCTTCATTCATTCCAATAGAAATGAGAATCAAAAAAATTTGCCCCATACGAATAAAATGGTGAGATTGTAACGAGACAGACAAAGTGAGGGGGTATAATCGAAAGAAAAAACCGAATAAAAAGTATTTCAATAACAATCTAAATAAGAGAGACAGTTCAGTTTTCTGAAAAATATAACTAAGAAGAATTCTTCCAGTTAGAGAAATTCTTACACACTTTTACGAAAAATGTAAAGGAAAATCATGGGAGAATCGTCACTGAGTTTGATTCTAACACATATCTGATAGTGTGTCAAGTTACCGAGTTCAAGAGATCATTAAGATGCCAACCAGATAAACCAAGATAAAATGACAAATGACAGTTTCCTTTTATACTATGGTTTAATGTCATAACCTGACTACCTGTTCAAGATATGCAATCCCGAAATACAACTTATGAGGAGGCAAATCAATATCGATCAATACGAATTTTCGGTATTGTAAACTACTCAGTGAGAACTCTACTCATAGACTTTCAATAAACTTTTAGTATGATTCTTGTTTAGCAACAGATGGTTAACTTAAATACATTTTTGATTGATATACTGAAATAATCATCAAAAAAGCTTCCATTATCAAACTGGCTTTTTTACTCCAGTTCCCAAGGCAGAAAGAAGAGAATAAAAGTTGTCTCATTTATTGTATTGAATTCGTAATTGCGAAATATTAACACAATGTACGAATGCATCATCGACTGAGTGAATTTCGCATCCAGTTCCAACGTCGGCAAATAATGCACGATGAGGAAGGTCCTGGGATGACATTCATGACAAGTGTCCAAGGCGGTAATACTAGTTTAATTATCGCTACATACATTGCCGGATATCAGCATTACAAACATGTTGTTCATAGACAAATTTAGAATTCCTGTTTGAAGACGAGGATGATCGGACGTAGCATAGAGTCACTTAACATCTTCAGCTTGGAGACGCCATCTATTTTATTGTGTTTTGAGAATTAAAGAATTTTCTATTTTATTTCCCGTTTTATCTAACTAGCTACTTATAAACTGATTTTCATTCGATATTGTTCAACAAAGAATTTATTTGGAAAACAGTTAGAAAAGCAATAGAAACCAAAAAGATATTTGTTTATAGCTACAGAGTTAGATATTACTTGGTGACAAATAAATCAGAATTTTTAATACAAACATCAAGACAATTCTATTGTACAGAGCTGAGACTTGGAGAGTTACCACAATCATCATTAGAAAAGGTACAGTTATATATGAACCGTTGTCTACAAAAGATGCACCTGATCTGTTGACCAGATACCATCAGCGACAACCTACTGTGGCACAGAACAAACCAACTTTCAGATGAAGAGAAAATTAGGGGAAAAAACGCTGGGAGTGGACAGGATACATATTGAGAAAATCATCGAACTGAATCACAAAGTAAACTCTAACTTGGAATCCTGAAGGCAAAAGAAGAACAGACAGACCAAATAACACATTGTGTTGGAAATTAGAGGTAGGCATCGAAAGAATGAATAGCACATGCCAATAATTAGAATGAAGAGCTCAGAACAAAGTTGATTTAAGAATCCTGGTCGGTGACATTTTCCCTGCAAGATGTAACAGGAGTAAGTAAGTAAGTAAGTAAGTAAGTCGTTACATCATAACAAATCTAAAAATCCTGGTGTTATACTTCAAAAGTTAACCAGAAATTATAACTGCTGAAGATTTAGATTCATTCATTCTAGTTATTTTGAGCAGTTAATGTTATCTGGTAACATAAAACAAACAACTATCATTATATTTATCAAATAGGGAAGTGAAAAAACACACTCACTTTTGTTACTAAATTACTATTCAGTCCATTTCGATTATGTGTTACAGCGATACAACTAACTAAATGTCGTGGAGAACTAGCACCAGACGATGAGCAATAATCATTACTTTTATCATTACCATTATTTTCTTCTACAGAAGATGTAAGATTAGTTAAAGATAATTTTAATTCAGAACCTAAGCAATTTCGATTCTTCACCATCGTTGTCGAATTGCTATCAGATAATTGTTTCACTGAATTAACATTTGTGTTTAATATTAATGGAATAGTTGAACAATGAGTTGTTGTTACATTGATAACATTAGTAGATAATATATCATCTTGATTGTGATAATGAAGTGAAGTATGGGATAATTGATTTTCACGATTAATAAATGGTAATTCTCGTAATGGACTAAATATTTCATCTAAATCTTTTGGAGATAAAGCTACCATTGCTCGTGCTTTAGCAATATACTGTTCATAAGTTCGACCGAACGTAATTACATCATAATATGATGTATTTGGACAGTCAATATAAACGGAAGTTGTACGATTGTGATTATGTGCAGATTTATTAGATAACAATGTTGATGATGATCGTTGACAAGGTGGAAAATTAGGTGATGAAGAATAATGCAATAAATGTTGTGAAGAAGGAGATGATGAAGTAGGAGTAGAAAATTTGAAGTTATCTGATTTATTGGGAAAGGAAAAAAAAGTAAGAAAAATGTTGGTTTTTATCGATCTGTCATGCAACGTTATTGCCAAATATTCTATTAGTCATTTCAATATATTTAAGGTTAGTCAGTCAGTCAGTCACAGCGTAGAACTTCGTACGTACGCACATCAGTTGAAGTTTCCATGCCACATTAGCACAGAGATACAGTTGTTGATTCAAATCCCATAGTGGTAGAAGTTACTTTACTACTTACTTACGCCTGTTACTCCCAATGGTGGTAGAAGTAGTGGTAGAAGTGGTAAGTAGAAGTAGTAAGAGTAGTAAGAGTATAAGCAGCAATCCGAAAGATTAGGGTTTGAAGATGTTATTCAAGGAGTATAATACAGTGAAATAAATTTGGAAAGAGAATAACATGAAGAATACAGAAGATTAGAATTTGGCAGAACACAAAGAGTGCATACACCTTCGCCATTGCAAACGATTTTGAGCCATATCATTCAAGGTCTCTAACCATCGATTGCTGTCATCTCGCGAATTCCAACCAGGTAGTCTACACCTACCAGTATGGCTCAGTCCCATTGTCAGTGAATTCATGGATTTATGCCACGTTTTGGTCTGGCCACCCCTAACTTCTTTCAAATCTACTCCTACACCATAAACCATTGCACGTCGGGGCACAATAATTCTATACAAAAAAGGTTAGTTTAGGAAAATTCCTACTTCATTTTGTTTGGGGCAAACTAATTTAGCAAGATCACTTTATAAAAACCAAAATGTAGTATTTTAAAAAGATATCAGTCAAATCTTTAAGAGGAAAATGCTCGGTGGATGAAGCTAAGGGTGACCAAACATAGACTTGGTACCATTACATGAAGTTATTGACAATTGGACTGAATTATGTTAATAGGTGTAGATTATCTGTTTGGGATTCGCGTGATTATCGTAACCAATCATCAGATATTTCGGGTGACATGGTTCAGAGTTGTTCACAACGAAGCACATGCATTCACTCTGTCTTTCTTTAGAACCTGAAATTTTATAGTGAAGTAACATAGTTTATACTGTAACTTTTATTTAAGGACTTCGTTAACTAAGTTTACTTGATAATTAATACAATTACTTTGATTAACGGAATTCGATTGGTACTAAAGAATAAACAAACATGATATCAGTAGTCACTACATATTAGCCAATCAATGTAAGTATTTTATTTAACTGATGTGACTTTGTGAACTTTCTAAACATGACTGATCAATTTAGGTAAACATTGGTAGTGGCTCGTGTATCTGATGTACTTACATGCATGTTGATGTTCACACCAGGACTTGAACCCAGTGTCTTGTACATCATCTACATAGCTACGGAGTCTAGGTAGCCATTAGATTATACAATGGGGTCGAGTCCAACCACTTATTTGTGCCTAAATCATTTCAACGTTAATGTAGATAGTATGTTGGGTTGTTGGAGCGAAAAATAACCGGTTTGAGTCCCGATGCGAATATCAACACTAATGTGGTAGGTACATCCAGCTGACGAGTTCCACACAAAACGAGAAATGTATTCTGAAACATACTGATAGCCACTATCCATCTTTCCTTAAGTATTTGTACCAAGTGAATCCGCTCAGTATGCAAATACGCTAACAGAGGTTAATCAAAATTCAGACCTTGATACTAATAGCGGAAACATTCAAATAAATACCAATAAATAATGAATGATTAATGCTTGAAAATCTTTTAGTAAATATAGTTATATTTACCTGAATTATTTACACAACAATTTGAAGGATTTGTATTTAAATTAGATAGTGAAGATACTGAGTATTTCTTATTTTCATTAACAGTACACGTTGGCACAGTAACAGGTGATGAAAGACCAAATTTCTCTTCATTAATTTCTACAGCAATACACCGGAAGTCTGCATCATTATTCGCTTTGGTTGTTACTATTGAACCAGATAAATCAACATCCTCTGTATGCAATTTACAATTATCCTGATGATAATTATGAAGATTACCGTTTTCCAAAGAATCTGACTGACCATTTACAAAAGTTGCTTTAACTGGTGAATGCTGATGTTTAGCCCATATTTCCTCCCAGGCTTCGTGTAATAATGAATCAAGATGCCTATCAGTTGAATTATTACTATCATCATCAGAGGGTAAGAATTTATCACTGATGACGTTTTTCTTGCCATTCAATACACAACCATTTGCTGATAAAGGTATTCTGCATTCATTGATATTATTATTATTCAAAGATAGATTAGGTGTGTGAATTGGATTTGAATAAACTGAATGTTTGTTTGTTTGTCGATTTAAAAAGCTTCGAAGACCTGATGATAATGATGTAAAAGAGTTTGAATATATATATTTTTCTTAAGTCAAATGAATGAAGAAGTTAACGACATCAACTGTTGATATGACAGAATTAGTACAGCAATATGATATTGTGAGTAAGTACGTTAAATACAACTCAGTCAAACTATACCAATTCATTGATCTGGCTGTACGAAAATTATATAAAAAGATAGTGTATTCATGCGTCATTTTGATTGATCTCGAGCATCAAATAGATTCATATCTGTTACGTTCTTGTGGCCGACTAAGTATATCACGCTATACGACTGTCAATGAGAGACACAGACTTATGCGACCAGACCAATGACGCACAACTTGAACGAGCAGCTTAGAGTTTTTATTGGTCCACCGAGATAACAGCTTCTCTTCTAACCTAGCCGGTTCACACCAGAACGCCAATATCAGCCTCCGGGACACGAATCTTATATTTTAGACATACTGAGCTTTTATACAAACAAACCAAACTTCATCACACCATGAAATAGAAGGTAACATTTGTACAAGATCAAACCCAAAGTGGTTGTAGTTGTGAGAGACTCTTACTAATAAATTGGGAATATCTCAAGAATAGTAAATCGCATGATAATGCTCAATAGATCACATAAACGCTTATAATAAAAGGAATATGAATATAAATATATTATAGTCACTTATTAGTCATACAATAAGAATAGTCGTATAATATTAGTTCACAAGTAATTCCTAACGGTTCCCATTCATTTATTCTCGTCCGGATATAATAGTATCACTAGTTTTCGGTTTTTACTAGGCGTCATTAGAGTCAGATTCTCAGTTTTTAAGCACAAATCAGGTAAGTATTCTTTAATCATATTACTGTAGCACATAACAACTGCTACCGTTACTACTGCAACTATCGATATACGAGAATTGATACATCACCCACAGTTATTACACTACACATCAATAGGGCAGATAGTCATAATCGATGAGTTTTTAATGACCTAAGTCGCTGTATTTCATATCAATGATAGTTAAAAAACTAAACATATAGATTATGTAGCCGAAATTGTTATACGAAACCTCCTATTAGCATGTGTACATCCTGTGTGGATCGACTTGATACTGGCATCAAATAACAAACATTATGGACAGAGATGGATGGTGGCTAACAGAAGAATCCAGGATGCGTATTTCGTCCTACTAGACACCACCCATCTCTTCCTCTAAGACAAGTATAAAAAATACAAAATGCACAGAATCTTTGTCCAGTGTTTCGACCATGTTTTACAGTCAGAATTGAATTAAAGAGGCTCAGTGCAATCAGGTTATAAGGCATCCATTATATAAATCGTTAGGCGATACAAAACTAGTTACTTGCCACAGTAAATGTGTTTCTATCAAACAATGAATAGTGTTCTACCAAAAACATAATAAATCAACCCAACAAACTTGAACAATAGCAAACAGAATTCATCAATCAATGTGGCACCTGATATAGTATCAGATAAGGTTAAAAAAGATCCGTTAACGAATGACCACACACATTAAATAAATTAAAAATGGTAAGTAAAGTGAATAACAATAACAATCTCCTCTATAACAAACAATTTAACAGAATACACAAGAACGAGTGTCGAAAACAGAAACTTAACATTTGAGGTAATGAAAAATCTCCTGTCGTCTGGAATGTTTAACATGGAGAGCTTTTTGACTCTTCCTCTCACATATACAGATGCCAGTCCTGAACAGCCTTCCTATACACCCCTAGCACTGTCATGAACTGGTTGTCCCTCAGCTTTTCCAACCAGTCCCAGAGTCGGCGAATAGTGCTAGACGTAGAATTTACAAACCAGTATCAATGTAAAAATATCTAGATGGTAAGTCTCGGCTGTGAATAAAATAAGTTACCGGTTTCTGGTGACAGCCACTGACGTAGTATGATAGTTATAACTAAGAATAGAGACTAAATAAGTTATTAAGAAGCAATGGCTACAATTCAAACATTTTGTGAAATAATCATATCACAATTTTACAAAAGAGAATGACGGTGGCTAGCAGTGGAATCTAAGATATGCGTTTCGTCTTATCTGGGACTTATCAGCTAGATATATCTGCATCCAAGATTTGGTGTATAATGCGAGACTCGGACCCAGTACCGTCCGCTTCATTTGCTACCACTGACCTGTGCGATGAAGTGGATTCTTTATTCATTTATATCGTTTATTTGAATCTCTATTGTTATTTAAGTATGAAATTGATCAGTCTCAAACTCTGTGTGACATGGCTCAGAATCGATCACAATGGCGTAGGTGTACACACTTTTCATCTTTCCTTAAACCTCGAGATTAAAATTGCTTCATATCTGTCTTCCTACCTGTACTATATCCTTATATACAACCTTTCTTTTATATATTACCACCATTAAATTAACTACTATGAATTCGGTGTTCAACTTGCTGTGCTAAAGAGGTATGGCAACTTGGACCGATGTCCTACGTTGTAGCTGACTGACTGACTGACTGGTCTTTTTCTCGAAGCGAACATCAACTCTTGAATGCAGGTACATTCAGGTAACGAGTCCCGAAAAGGACGAAACATGCGTCCTGGATTCCACTGTTAGTCACTCATCTATTTCTGCTTACAATGCTTGTGACTTAATTGGTGATATCTAGGTAATCTGCAAAGGACGCACTTATGCCAATAAGAGATTGATCAATTGCAATCTTAAACAACAATGGAAAAACTTAAACCAATAAAAATGAATCATAATACATTTATTAGAATTCACTTATTCAAAAACAACAAAGAAAACTACTCACCTGGAAGAGCTGTATCACTTTTACGATGTACTCGATCATTTGAACAGTTTTGATTTAAACAGTCATCTTCAAAATTATTTGTTCCAACTTGCTGTAAATTACATAAACTCATAGGTAGATCAGATATATCTTTAATAGGTGGACCATAAGTTAAATCTGCCATGTTAAGTACAATTTGTTTTGCTCTTTCTGGAATAGCTGCATCATAATTTTCTAATATTAAACGTTTTATTTCACGACACCATAAACGTTTAATATCTAAATTGATTGCTTGTAAAGTACGTTGTGCTTTAGGATTATCAAATGGTAATATATGAAATGCTAATGGATCTTTATCGATACATTCAACTAGCATTAAATTAGTACACTAAGAAAAATCAAAGAGAGAAAAATTATTGTAAACAGAAATTGTAATTATGAATTAATTAGGTTGAAGATAATCAACTGATGAATGTGGTTGACTAACTGAGCATTTTAATAACATTAATCTGACGAAGGAACCAACAATGAACATGAATTATCAGCTTGATTTCATATATTTTACTTAGATTAATCCCGTGCCCCCAAATGTCCTGGTACGGTCGAGAGTGGGGAGAGTTCACTCTCCCTCTCCAAATGCTCTCCCATGGCCACACGTATATAGCCTCTGTCAGGGAAGTCCTACTCACTGCTTTCTGGCGGCATTACTGTTGTTTACGAAATCGAGAGGACGAAAAGTGAATGTCCGGCGCATTAACCGGGTTGGTGGACATGGAAAGTTCACCTAGGGGAGTTGGAAAACCCTGATTCCAAACTGATGGTGAACATGGGTTGGCTCTAGTATCCTAAAGGAACAAATGGCGTATGAACCAATTTTTGGTCACCGGCTACCATGAGACTGCATCTCCCCACGATGCTCCACTGACTTGTGGATCAGACCTGTAGGTCAAAGTCTCCGGGTGTGGCCACCTAAGAAAAAGACCTGCTTTAGTCTGTGCACCTGAGCAATATCACAGCCCTCACAAAAATCAAATGAGAGTTGTGTGGCGTATATTTATCTGGTGCTTCCTTGTACCAATATTTATGTGTTTAAATAAATAAATAATAGACTAATGCCGTTTGGGCGAAAGTGGCAATAAAGGACTAATACGAATTTTAGCGAAGGGATCTCTTTTCAACGAATTTATTATCAAGCTGTACAATCGTATACATATTCTATATATGAAAATTCTTTGTTGAAGTATTAGTTTCGTGAGAATCTAAGAATAAGGAATGAACATGATGATGTAATAGAATTAATTTAGGTAAATTTGTTTCAGGCAGTAAAATACTTAGAAATACAGTAAGATAACAATTAAAAAAGGAGGATGTACCAACTCAAAATATGATTAATTGAAAGCGTTAATATTGGTTTGCAATAGACAAAGTGTAATGTGACGAAACAAGCACTGGGTAAGATAGCAATCTCCTATGAAAAGAATACACTTTTAGGACGGTAAAAACAATCCAAGAGTTACATTCTATTTCAGCTGTTGAAGTTTGTCCTAAAGCGGGAATAAATCACGAAAGTGTTTAGTGGTACGATATGCTAACAAGTATACATATGCATATAAGTACCTGAAAAATAATACATTTAAGAAGAGAAAACAGATATGAGAATCAAGGAAAATTCAGATGAATGGTGAAATCAGAATCCCAAAACTTTTGATGATCACAGAAGGTTAGAAATTGAACAAACGGTAACCATTGTTATCAACTCAGGTGATGTCTCACATAAACCATGCATGAAATTAGTATATTACGATTATACTACTTATGAGTGACTGAAAATAATTCTCTTATCTCACTGGTCACCGGTTAAACCAACTTGTCATATAAAATGATGAGGTCCATATGTGGCCATATTGAAGCGATCATTTTTGTAATGACATTTGGTTAATGTTGTCCATTGTTTGAAATGTGAGTTTATCACGAAGTAATTATTACTTGTTGTAGAGTCGCTTAGAATTAATAAATTTTCATATATAAATGTTACGACAATCTGTTGCCATTATTTGATCTCGGGTGAGTTGCTCCATTAAATATCTAATAATCAACTTCTAATCCTCCAGATACAGCAGCCATAAATATCAGCTGTGGAAACATCTGATGAAGCAACATGAACGACTGATAACTCTTACTACAAGTGAGTTTGTGAAAAGTTCACGACCTTTCGCTGTACAAGTTAGGAAAGAGCACAATCACTGACATTATGGTTACTAGTAATATACATCGAAAAGAATGAACATTATTCAGATGTCGATTCTTGAATTGCTGACATCTATTTGCCGATCACTCAATATTTATCGAATGGAATTATATAAAATAATAATAATAAATCTATTATTACTTCGACTACAAACACTAATTTAACACTATAATCGAACTGGTCTTTTGAGCGATGTTGATTGAGACACTTGTTTTCCGAAATATTATCACGCCCACAATATAAGTTGCACAGTAGTACAACCGAAGATATAGAGGTTGGGGTACAAAGGATTCCCAACTGAACTGAGATGTGATGGTGGTATTCCCTAAGTTTCTGTCTTTCAACAAACAGAATGAATTCGAAAGAGAAGACTTCAAATACACCATACTCTAATATCTTAAGAATATTTCTGATGTAGAAAATAACAGGTTGTAAAGTATTCAACTGATATCTCAAAAGCAAAAACGAAGGAGTTAGAAAGAACTTGTTCTATAGTCAAACTACCAGGTCGATGGGATCACTAGAATTTTTCTAGGTATGTTTGATGGAGATATCGGTCTTCCTAAAAAACACGAAGAAATTATGAACGATATACGTAGTAATTTAACTATTCATAGTAAATTGTGTATGTCGAAAGATCCTTATCTTTTCGATACACTACTGTCATCAGTTAACTGACGCAATCAACATCTGGTACGTTTTTTTAAATATCTTATACAGTATTCTCATGAAAAACAACGACAGAGTTTTGTTTAAGTTTCCAATAGTATTCATTTTGTGTCTCAACTTGCGAAAAATAAACCCTGCAAGATATAGACATTTATTCGAATTTACATCTTTTGAGAGCTTGGTTGAACTAGATCCAGGGATTTTTCGAATAAAAAATTGGGGAAATAAGCCGATTTCTATTTCATAAACTCACACTAATCACTTCACGTATTTCGATCGATCTAACATTTGAAATCCTATGACTAGAATTTCCTGATACTCTATCTGATCCACCACGTGATTTCATTGTTTTAGTTGTCATTACATTCGATGTATTGCTCCAGTAATCATTGATAGTTAAGGATTGGGAAGTTGACAAACTGATACCGGTTGAAGATGTAGGTGGTGTATATTTGCATAGGATAAGTGCACACTGAAATAAGAGAACAAGACGTAGGTCTTTTTTACCCGGTATACGGAAAAGATCATGTAATACAAGATCACCCCAATCATCTACATCTAATCGAGTAATCCGAAGTTGATCTAATAATTCACGATAACGTTTACGTTCATTGATATGATCTGCCACCTATACAAAAACAACAACAAACGAGGAGCAATAAAACAGATACGATGTTTTATCAATTTGTATTCCATTATTATTACTATTAAAAAAATGCTAAACAGATTAACATTGTGATATAAATTGTATAATACTGAAACCACAAATCGATCTAGCCACTGAAAAGCAGGGAGCGTCTGTTAGTCGAATAGGGGATTGTTTAGCAAAGTACATCCATGACCCCTTGAGAGATTGACTTCATAAGCTTCAATATAGCACGAAGGGCCTAAGCTGATCCCAAAAGTTCTGTGTTCAAACCGTAGTAGCGTTGTGGATGCTCACTGCTGAAAGGTCCTGATATAGTGAGCGAATCAGAAGCCAAATAAGGTCGCTTGAGAACAACCAGAAATGACCTGAAAGATACTGCATATCATTGGCTAATAAATGGATTCATTTTCTAAGGGATATATATATATATATATATATATATATATAGCTTAATAGACCCGTTCCATTGTTGTTTTCTCTCTCAAGTGTCACCATGGCCAACGATTTTAGTGCGCGAGATACTGTGCCAGGTTCACTGATACCTCGCTCCAAACAACACTTTGGAGCCTTCAACTTTCGTACCATAAATCAAGTCGACCAGCAGATCTCTTTGGCTTAGACCCTAGAATCTCGTACCATTGATGTACACTGTGTCTTCGAAACACGCATTCAGGATCGTAGTGTGATCATCCACTTGACCTCACCTAGCCAAAAAAGGGAGCCGACGAGATACTTCCTCCGTTTATCTGGCAACTCGAAGAAAAACTCTCCCGGACTGATGGGTGCAGGCATAACACTGAGTATGAGGACAAAACAAGCACTTTTAGAATATATCCCTGTTAACAGTCGCTTAGGTGCTGTTCGACTAAAAGGGACAGTAAGAATTCGAAAAAATGAGGACATGCCCCTTTGCTCTTTCGTTGTCTATGTTTATGGTTTCGCTGACTGTAGCTCGGACGAAATTAAAGATGAATTTTATGGGAAGCTGTCCGATCACTTTCAAAAATCTAAACTCTCTGTTGTAGTAATAGTAGCAGGTGATTTTATTGCTCAAGTAGGCAAATTAAAGTAAACCGAAAGACACTCAAGGGGATCTTAAGGAGTTCCGGCCCACTTACTTACGCTCGTTACTCATTGTGGAGGAGCATAGACCGACAAGGCTATCCAGTATCTGTTTAATTTCATCATGGACCTTCTGATGAAAATGACGTTCACATCGACTGGATTTTCGGGCATTCATTTCCTACCGCGAGGTCCAATTATCGACATAGAATTCGCAGATGATATAGTACTGTTTGGCGAAGACGCTGATGAAATGCAGTCTTTTGGTAGCACTGAGCAACAATGTAAGGATGTTTGGGATGCGTTTCTCCCCCTCTAAAAGTAAAGTATTGCTTCAGGACTGGACCGCGTCAACACCTGAACTAAGAAAAAGGAGTGAAGTGGTCGAACGCGTCGACACCTTTACTTATCTTGAAAGTCTGACCATCCCTAATGGGTTGGTATCTGATTAAATCTTTGCACAGATTCAAAAATCTCGTTTGACTCTGGCCAACTTACGTCACTTCTGTAGAAGGCGAGATATCCATCTATCAATTAATAAAGAACGAGTATACTGTGCAGCAGTTCGTTCTGTTCCACTTCACGGCTGCGAAACGTGGCCATTAGGAGTAGAACACACTCGTAATTTACTAGTATTTGACCACAGATGTCTTAGAAATATTGCCAGCATCTGTTGGGATCATCGGGTACGTAATAGTGAGGTTAGACACAGGGTATCAGGGAATGATGGTAAATCAGTTGATGAGGTCATGAATCTTCATCGACTGAGATGGTTTGGCCACGTGTTACGTATACCTGAACACCGATTACCACGGCGTACAATGCTGACTAGTGTTAGAGATGGTTGGAAGAAAGTTAAGGGCACCCAAACTGAAACGTGGCATCAATCCATAAAGTCATTAACTTCTGATGTGAGCCATGTTGGTAAATGCAGAATACCTGGTTGAGGCCCATGCGACTATCGTAACCAATGGTTGGAGACTCTGGGTGACATGGCTCAGAATCGATCACAATAACGTAGGTGTACACACTCTTTGTCTTCCCTTAAACTGTGAGATTAAAATTACTTTATACCTTTATTTCTACGAACTAATTCTTTCTTCCTGTATTATATCCTTATACACAATCTTTCTTTTATATATTACTACCACTGAAGTAACTGCTACTATGAATTTCGTGTTCATCTTGCATATATGTGCCTGGTCCTACGTTGTAGATAACTGACTGAGTCAGTTTGGAGGAGAGGGGTTAAGGCGTAGCGCGTTTTTTATTAATATCAGATCTTGGACATCGCCCACATATCCCATACTAGTTCGACGTCGATGTTCATTACTTTCTTGTTTTTAATGGTTGCCTAATGTAGATCATTTCGTTAACGTAATGGTACTCAACAATCTTCACAAAACCTCCATACACTTGTGATTTCACGGTTTTATAAAAAGTGAAACTAGTAAGCAACGATATTTTTGCTGACCTATTCTTGTTATTTCATTCTTTCTTGTTCTACAAATAGTCTAATATAATTTACAAGAATAGAAATGAAAAATTCTATTTCTCAAGTAATCGTGGCTGAATAATAATAATAATAATAATAATAATAATAATAATAATAATAATAATAATAATAATAATAATAATAATAATAATAATAATAATAATAATAATAATAATAATTTAGATAATGCTTACACAGCAAACAATAAATTGTAACACCATTTAATGTTGGCGGTGATGAGTTAATGCTTAAATGTTGTATTTCAACAATTTTGGAAAAATGGAGGCGCCAAAATAATGAATAGGTGAGAGTGGGGATTAATTATACACATTAAAAGGAGACTATGTACTATAAAATTAAAGCAGATTATTTATTGTCCAGTTGTTAGTCTGAATAAAAATCGATCATACACAGTTGAAACCATCTACCAGTTACATATGTATAAACATTACATATGCACGAATACAAAAGTAAGAATACGTAACATTGAAAAGTTGATGTGTCAATACATAAATTATCTAGGTTAACGATAAGTGTTAGCAAGACATAGATTGGATTAAAGTAAGTTCCATCCAGGATTGTGTCGGAACATATTAATTGATTCATTCTTAGTCGATTAGCGTTAGTAGACTCTTGAACCTTCTTGTGTAAAATCATAAATATACGAAAGCTTTTCCTTTTATGACTCACTTCCAACTAAGTTTGTCTGAAATATTTTGAGGACTAGTCGAATGAGGCAATGTACAAAGAATACTAAGCAATAAGGGGGTATTTGTGGTCAGATAACATAAGACTTAACAATCAAGTAACACAGTATAAAGCGTGTTAATGGTCAGAATAGTGATGGAGATTGAATTCATTTGTTTCAACTTGATAAGTCTTGTTAATTGAACGCTATACTCAGTTCCCAAGCTATTCTCATAACCTCCAAGCTAAATCTACACAGCGACTTGAACACGAGAGAAAAGACGCAAAATATGCGAAAAGCACTTTACTCCAAAGGTTCATTTATGTACAGAAAATATAAGGTTTTTTATAGTATTTTAGAAGTCCTTGGATTTTCCTGAAAACTCTAGAATGCTACTATACATAGTAGCAATGAAGATATCAGCCAATCAGAAACTACATGTGACTTTTCACTTTCGTGATGTTTCTAGCAAAACTTCTAGTCAAACGCCGATTGGACAAAATGCTTCTTAATGTTTCCTGAGGCTTTCTTGTCTATTGCGAGAAATTTTCAGGATCGTCCCAACACAACTACAGAGACTCTAGTCAAATAAATGGTTTATTTAGTTTAGTTTCATTTGTATTCTCCTATAAAACGTCACTATTTAAACTAACTTTACTCGCTATTCGGTATGCGAACAACATAACCGTGATTGTTATCAGTAAATACATCTACGATTAGTTTGAGTATATAGCCCTGATAGGGTCGAAGGTGGGGACAGTTCTTTTTCTCTCTAGAAATCCTCTCATGTGTCTATGTGTGTATAGCCACAGCCAGGAAAGTCCTGTTAGTAGAGAGGGTTCGGTTACGAAATTGAGAGAACGAAAAGTGAGTGTCCGGCACTTAAACCGGGTTAGTAGACGCTCATCGAGCACCTAAGAAAGTTAGGAAATCCTGATTCCAAACCAATGGTGTACCTGACCTCCAGGATCTTGAGGGAACAAATGGGGTACATGAACCTACTGTTGGTCGCCGACTTCCATAGGGCCCTATCCCTTAGTGTTCGTTCACCTAAGTGAGGATTGGACCTTTAGGTCAAACGCTCAGGGAGTGTCACCCGAAGAAAACTACTTGCTTCGGTTTGGGTGACCAGACAATATCCTAGCCCATACACAAATTCAATGACTATTATGCCACATACATATTTGGTTGCCCCTTCGTAACGTTTGTGTTTAAATAAATTAATTTTTAAAATATCTAGAGTCAAATTGAAGCATATGATCAGAAAGTGTATGATGATGACAAAAACAGGAAGCAGACAGAAACTTCATGTTCATCTAATCTTTTTAATGCTCAATGAATTATTTTGACCAAGTTGAAATGTGGCCACCAGTCTAAGTGACTCGACATTGTATAGACAACGTTGAGATGTTCAGTAGTTGAAGGTAGACGATAATAAACCCTGAACCTAGGTTTCGTAATATACAGAATTTCTCCGTAAGGTATACCTGTCTACATTAGAAAAAAGCTCATAAATATCTTGGGAAAATATGTGAATTGTCACTCATTAATTAATAATTCATTCATTCCACTATCCATCTCTGCTAACCATGCTTGTGAATTAAGGTATATCGAGGCAATACGCACAGTATGCACATATGCCAATTAGAGACTGACCAGTTGCAGTCCTAACAAATCGATGGGAAGATTCAAACAAACAATACTAAGTTGAATTTAATAATTCATTCCGTTTACAATTAAGGCGTTCAAAATCCTTCTACCCACTTTACTTCAGTAGTCTAAAATAGAAAGTTTATAGCCAATACAGTGGGCTAATGCGACATTGGCCAAAATAAGGCTTCCTTCTCCAAAGAAGACTAAGACAATAAATGCTTCCTTCTTAGTTTTCTCACCCAAGTACCTAGTTAGGCTTGCGAATATGAAATACATTTATCAGTACTAAAGTCGGACACCACAAAACATAGAAATGACTCAATTATGTGAAACTGTACAGTGATAAGTAGAGTCATTTTAAAACAAAAATAAGTGATATAAAAGACCATTTAGAAATGATGAAATGTATTACATACAATTTATATCTGGTGACGGGGGTGTTGTTTACGAAATCGAGAGGACGAAAAGCGAATGTCCGGCACCATAACCGGGTTGGTGGACACGGAAATTCTACCTAGGGGAGTTAGGAAACCCTGATTCCAAACCAATGGTGAACATGGACTGACTCCAGTATCCTGAAGGAAAAAATGGCGTATGAATCAATGGTTGGTCACTGGCTACCATGGGACTGCATCTCTTCACGATGCTCCACTGACTTGTGGATCAGGCCTCTAGGTCAAAGGCTCCGGGTGTGGTCGCCTAAGAAAACCACCTGCTTCGGTTTGGGCACCTGGGCATTATCATCGCCCTCACACAAACCAAATGAGATTTGTGTGGCGCATATGCATTCGGTGCCCCTTTGTACCAATATTTATGTGTTTAAATAAATAATAAATAAATAAATATATCTAGTGAAATTATACCACTCACTTGAATCATACATTCTAATGCTTGTCTTAATGTACAAATAGAATGATTGAAAAACTCCAACAATACATCATTATTATGATTAGTATTACATTCTGAAGGATCTACAGTATTACTACTAATCGATAAATCTCTACCTGGTAATGATGATTTCGAATTTAATAGTTCTGTTGTTATTTGACTTAAATGTTTGACACATTCCTAATTGTGATAAAAAAATAGAAAGTGGAAAAAACAAAAAAAAGATGTAACTAGGTAAATAAAGGACAGAATGACAAAAAAATATTATCACAGTACTTTTTCCTCTTCACAAAAAATTTCTACATCAATAGTGCTACGGAAAAAATAAATAAATAACCAGATAAATACTGGTCTATGAATGATGAACAAGGATTGGAAAATCAATTAAATATCTAAATTCATTTAGTATTGTTTGTTTGTATCTTCCCATCGATGTGTTAGGACTGCAACTGGTCAGTCTCTAATTGATATATGTGCATACTGTGCGTATTGCCTCGATATAGCCTTAATTCGAGACAATACGCACAGTATGCACATATTCCAATTAGAGACTGACCAGTTGCAGTCCTATACATCAATGGGAAGATTCAAACAAACAATACTAAGTGAATTTAAACTTTACCCCATTGCACAAGCAAGTAGCTATCAGGTCTCAGTGGCTGAGTGGATAACGCGATGGCGTTTGAAGCGAAAGGTACTGGGTTCGAGTGCGAGAGTGAACATCAACTCTGAAATGCAGGTACATCCAGCTGATTAGTCCCAAATGGGACGAAAAGGAGCGTCAAACTGGATTCCACTGATAGCCCCTATCCATCTCTGCTTATAATTAAATATCTCCTATAATGAGCTGAATATTGTGAACATATAACTTTTTGGATTATCTTGCAAAGGATTATTAATAATGATTTTGTTGTATAATTATTAGACACCTAAATTACTGCACTTTTCTATTGTCCTAACTGTAAGCTTTCATTTGATGCATAAACTATTGTTCTGTGTTTCACCTTTTGTAAGTTATTCTTACCTTATTATTGATCCATTACCAAATTCTCCTTCATTTATGGCGTAGTTATGCACATATTGTAATTTCTTAGTTAAGTAGGTATGCCGCCTGGAAATTAACCGATATTATCTTACAAGTTTGAGTTATAAATGAAACTGTACAATGGCGGTTGTTTGCCACAAGTGTTTCCTGTTCTATTCCGTCAGTCGGACAATAAAACATGGGAAAATGCATCCTGGATCTGTAGGTATGATGTGTTGATTTCAGTTGTTTTCTCACTGTAAATGAGTCATTGATCCTACACACGAAATCCTGGCGCTTTAACCGAATACACCTAGGGGGATTGGAAAACCCTGATTCCAAACCAATGGTGAACATGGGCTGGCTCCAGTATCCTAAGGGAACAAATGGCGTATGAATCAATGGTTGGTCACCGGCTTCCATGGGACTGCATCTCTTCACGACGCTCCACTGACTTGTGGATCAGACCTCTAGGTCAAAGGCTCTGGGTGTGGCTCCCTAAGAAAACCACCTGCTTCAGGCAGTATCTCAGCCCTCACACAAATCAAATGGGATTTGTATGGCGCATATGTATCTGGTGCTTCCTTGTACCAATATTTATGTGTTCAAATAAATAAATAAATAAATAAAAACACACGAAATCCAGACTAGCGAATCAACACACTGATTAGACAATACAGCTACTCTTAGAATAAATGGGCTGATCACCTGTCCTCAACACAACTTAAGAACGTCTTTTCTTTTTGTCATCACATCAATATTACAATGTGATGTTACAGTTAATGCTAGGCCAAACCACCACCTACAGCAATAGTAAATCTAATCAACTAGGTTCTCTTCTACAATTTTAACGCATAAAATGATTTCTCAACACACTACAGTAACAACGGACCCCCCCCTGTTGACATTATGTCCGAAAGTGTTGTGTAACAACTCTATGATAAATGAAATGATTTATGAGTTATGTCTTTCATAATAGGTAGGCTCAGGACAGAATGGGTTGGAGAATGCTGGTCAGTGGCCTATG
Source organism: Schistosoma rodhaini (assembly GCA_944470415.2). Classification (NCBI taxonomy): domain Eukaryota; kingdom Metazoa; phylum Platyhelminthes; class Trematoda; order Strigeidida; family Schistosomatidae; genus Schistosoma; species Schistosoma rodhaini. Next base: position 82,185,515 of record OX104036.1, read on the forward strand.
CTCCATTGGGAGTAACAGGCGTAAGTAAGTAAGTAAGTAAGTCTTTCATGATAATATAACCCTAATTCTAAAATGTTACCTCTCGTTTTGTAATAAATGTAAAGTGTACTACAGCGATCGATAGTTGAAAAGAATGAATAGAGTACTGATTCAATAAGTGTTTGATTATCATAAGAATTTAATACTTTGAAACACATGCAACCAACTGAATACTTGGTCATGTTACAAATATATAAAATTACATTATTCAAAATAACTACTAAATTACCTGTAAAAATAATTGATACTTGAGTATACGTTGTACTGGTTTAAGAAGATATGTGGCAAGAGGAAGCTGATGTTGTAATTCTGACTGACAATTATTAAGATATATCCAAGTATCTGTACGAGATTTTTGGGCTTCTTCAAGCAAACGAATAGTTCTGAGTTGTTGTTGTTTTGGTTTTTTACATAAGAGAAAAATAAAAGAAATATCTTTCACGAAAAATGTACAGTTTTCATATCTTCAATGATTCATGAAACTTCTCCACGAATAAAGATATGAACATGTATAGAAAATAATTTCCAAATGTTTTAAGACTCTAATTTACTTGAAAACAGTTTTCACTGATGTATGAACGTAATGTTGGTCACAGGCTACCGTGAGACTGCATCTCCTTACGTTATCCCACTGCCTTGTGGACCAGACCTTTAGGTTGAAGGTTCCGAGTAGGGCCCCTGATAAAACCACTTGCTTCAGTTTGAGCACCTGGGCAATAACACAGCCCTCTCATAAATCAAATGAGATTTGTGTAGCGCATATATAGCTGGTGCTCCTCTGTACCAATATTTATGTGTTTAAATAAAATAGATAAATAATAATAATGGAATTTAATATTTGAATGCACATTACTACTACAGATGCTGTTACTGAAGATATCCAGGAACAAAATATGACAGAAACCATGGACTGATTAACTCTCAACAGTTATGATATTAAACTCATTTTTAAAAGCCACTTAAAGCTTATTTGGAAAGGTATATAAGATTAAACTGTAACAGCAACTCAGTGGATCAATATCAAACTTCAGATAAGAATATAATTTTTTTTAAATGTCAACACCACTTTCCAAAGAAAATAACTAACGCTTTTGAAGCATTACATGTATATCTGTTCTATGGTGTAGGAGTAGGTTGGGAGAAAGATAGGGGCGGCCAGACCAAAACGTGGCATAAATCCGTGAAGTCACTGGCAACTAGACTGAGCCATGCTGGTAGGTGTAGACTACCTGGTTGGAATTCGCGAGATGACAGCAATCGATGGTTAGAGACCTTGAATGATATGGCTCAAAATCGTCTGCAATGGCGAAGGTGTATCCACTCTTTGTGTTCTCCCAAATTCTAATCTTCTCAATTCTTCATGTTTCTATCTTTTTCTCTTTCCAAATTTATTTCACTGTATTATACTCCTTCAATAACATCTTCAAACCCTAATCTTTCGGATTGCTGCTTATACTCTTACTACTTCTACCATTATGGGATTTGAATCAACAACTGAATCTCTTTGCTAATGTGGTATGGCAACTTGAACTGATGTACGTACGTACGAAGTTCTACGTTGTGACTGACTGATAACTGCTTCATGCATGAGGTAAATGGACTACTTACTAAATAACAATGAAATTTCCGCCAGGGGATAATTGAACTTAAATTAACAGAACTAGGAATACACAGTTTGCGCAAAACTAACCGGTTGAATTTAAGTATAGTATCAAATTTACATAATAATTTTTTTCAAAAAACTATTCAGCAGCTAAGAAATATGAGCAATAATGATGAACAAGCTGTAAAATCTTGTACATCTATCTAACCATACTTATAGTTAAATCAACAACCGAATTAACAAATGAGGAAAGAATAGAACTAAGTATGTTTTCAGGCATTTTTCTTCCAAGTTTTTCTCATACATAATTATTCAATCTCTATAATTCCTGTTGAGTTTGAATGAATGTAGCCAGCTAATTCACAATCGTTTGTATACTATGAGTTCATAGTGAACTTACATTGATAAAGAGAGTCACCAATAACCCGAAACAAATGTGACTTATTAATCTAACAGTGTCATATATTTATTTGACTTAAGTATGTAACCAACAAACCATACAACAATTCAGCGAAGAGATACTTTTCAATAAACTCATTTTAAGGCGCTTTTCCAGGAGAATTCCTTTCTATGGAATAAAGTTGCTAACCCTATGCCTAGCCTTCCTCCTTTATCCAGGCTTCAGACCGGCAGTAACCCTAGAAGAGCTCCAGGGTTTTGAAAACTGTCGAACATCATTGAAATGCTGAAATCGTTTAAACTAGACTAGTATTGAAATCGACAAAGCACTTAATGGTCATTTCGTCTTATTACGAAAGCTTTTAGCTGTGTGCATTCACGAACCCCGTGTACGGATTTCAAAAGCGGTCATGAATCGGTTCATGATTTCAACAAAATTATCGTATTATGATGGTGTCTTTAAGGGAATTAGATAATGGTATTCATTCAAATGCCCCCAAATGCTCTGGTACGGCCGAGAGTGGGGAGAGTCCGCTCTCCCTCGAAAAATGCTTTCACATGGTCACGCGTATATAGCCTCTGCCACGGAAGTCCTACTCACTGCCTCCTCACAGTGGCAGCGGTGTTGTTTAAGAAAATGAAAGGACGAAAAGCGAATGCCTGCCGCTTTAACCGGGTTAGTGGACATGGAAAGTCTACCTAGGGGAGTTGGAAAACCCTGATTCCAAACCAAGGGTGAACATGGGCTGGCTCCAGTATCCTAAAGGAACAAATAGCGTATGAATCAATCGTTGGTCACCGGCTACCATGGGACTGCATCTCCTTAAGATGCTCCACTGACTTGTGGGTTAGACCTTTAGGTCAAAGGCTTCGGGTGTGACCCCCTAAGAAAACCACCTGCTTCAGTTTGGGCACATTGGCAGTATCTCAGCCCTCACACAAATCAAATGAGATTTGTGCGGCGCATATATATCTGGTGCTTCCTTGTACCAATATTTATGTGTTTAAATAAATAAAATAAATAAAAAATTCATCCAAATAGCAAACTTTTGCATCGTTTATAACCTACATACACCAAAATAATCCTTATCAAATTAGAAAGATCATCAAAACAAGTGTAGGAAAATTCCTTGTGAGTTGTTGAGCCATAATCAGTATAACAAAATGAATTGTGAGTACAATATATAGTGGGTGAAATTTTTTATAATGCCAAGTGAATATAATTTTTAATAAGAGAGGTGATAAGAAATTTATATGAATTTAGAAAGGTCAATGTGTAAATTAAAAACGGAACGGAGTAGAGATAACCATAAACACTAGGGAAGATTACATGGGTAAGGGTTTACAGTATGCGATGATCCACTGGTGGGGTGGGGTCATGATAAGACATAGAGGTTGAACATATTGTATCGGCGTCTGACCTATTCTTCTGTTCTAACAAATACATTTTGACGAAATCATCTGGACAACCGTTGGTTGGTAGTATTTCTCTGGATTTAAGTCGACAGCTGCCAAAGTTCTCTACTTTAATACAGAACACTGTCAGTTATCCACTTCTTACTTTGGCTAATGGTAATGCAAAAATTATGGATTTGTAACTGAAGAGCCTGATATGTTTTAAACAGTTACCACATATTTTTAACTATTCCTCTTGACCTAGGGGAAATGCTGTTAGACACGTTATTTACAGCGAGAATACAATTTATGAACAAACCAATCAGATCTAAGACTGAGAGTCTTTGATTTGGATTGGCACGGAATTCATACATCCATATAGGTAAGTTACATTTTAGAATTATATCTGATTTAAATTAGTGATGAAAAACCTAATTCTAATTCTTAATCTTAACTTATAACCATAACATTTCTAGTCTCAATTCCTCACACTAATTTATAACCCCATTTCGACCGTAGTAAGTGATTGAAGTTCCCCCGATGCTCCTTAACACTAGCTCTCAACATTAACATCTTTCATCTTAACCCTGACTCCTTACCTTATAACTCCTTAGCCCTAGCTCCTAACCCTAAAACTCCTAAACTTAAGACTCCTAACGCAAACATACTGACCTCAACAGATCATTCGACAAGGAAAACATCAACCAATTCCTTCGAAATGTGAAATAAAATGAAAACTACGAGTTATAGCAACAAGCTATCCACAACAGCATTTTAAATTCGATCATAGGTTAGCTTAATTTTGATTGTTCGATTGAGGCCGTCAGTAGAGCATAGTCTCAACCATCGCTCAAAGTTCATCTATAAATTATAGTCTCTTCTGATTCAACATTTTTTATACTTGTTGTTAGCCACGTGGTTTACGATAGAAACACTAAAACTACATGCAAACCCCCACCAGTAAGAAATAAATAATAAAACTCTAATGAAAAATTTGATCAATCAGAATGCAATAGGTAACATCTTTTAACCTTGTATATGCTAAAGTCGATCAATAAGGAGTAGACAAAAAAAGTTAGGCTTTTTTTCGAATCAACTAGACGAAAAATTTGACAACTTATTCTAATTGGTCATAGACGTGTTCATGCTGAGCTTAGTTGATAGTCAGTCAGTTAGTTAGTTAGTTGGTTAGTCGATAAGTTTTTTTTGTTTGTAATGAAAAGAGAGGAAGGCGAAATATATAAAAACACAATGAAAAAAAAAGAATAACGATACGTAAATACAATTTACAAATTAATTTCGATGGTATCTACCTAGTTACAGCTAGAAGTGGTTAGTAAAGGAAATCTTCTTTAGAAAAAGAAATGGTTCCATCGTAGTAATAATAATAGGTCAGCGAAAAAACGATTAATATTTTATTCAGTTACATGTTTACACATAGAAAATTATTTGGACAAGCAATTTGGACTAAAATAATTCTGTTTTATAGATTCTACATACAGGAAAATACAATCTTAATGAACAATACAAATAAATAAAATATTTTCCAGGGAAATTCAGATAACTAGTCCAGGCATTGATTAGGCTTTCAAACATACATACACACAGATATTTTGATGGACAAGAACACACACACACACACCACAGTGACGAAAATCAGTTTAGAGTAACGAAAAAGTGACAAAGTTGAATAGAGCGAAATTCAACCTAAGGCCACTCCATGGTGCTGCCAAGTGGTAGAGCAAACCTTGCTAGTTAACTTGGGTGGTAAGCGAGATCTGATTGATCACCCAATCTGCAGTAAACTGGATTAATTGGGACCTCTAATGTCGAGGTTCTTAAATTTTGCAGACCGCTCGATGTGTATGCTTAAGTATATGAATTGCATGAATCTCGGCTTGTTTAGTTGTGTACGTAGGTATATTCAAAAAGTACGCGCCGGACTCTCAACAGGAATATAAGTGTTGTAACAGTAATACGCAATAAATGCACAAGTGACAGTCACTTGCAGCAAATATGTACGGAGGGAGAGGTGATCAACAACGCTCCCAAGTGGGTGAATATATCTATAGGTGCCATGAGATGCATGAGCGAAAACTTATGTGCAACCGATGTGCATGTAACGTACATTTGCTAACAGGGAAAGTATACCCTGAATGCTCTGGTATGGTCAAGGGTGGGGAAAGTCAGCTCTCCCTCTCAAAATGCTCTCATAAGGCAACGAGTATACAACCACTGTCAGGGAAGTCCTACTCACTGCCTTCTCGTGGTATTACTGTTGTTTACGAAATTGAGAAGACGAAAAGCGAATGCCCAGCGCCTTAATCGAGTTGATGGATATGGAGGACTCACCTAGGGGAGTTGGAAAATCCTGATTCCAAATCTATGGTACACATGAGCTCCAGGATCCTGAGGGAACAAATAGCATATGAACCTATTGTTGGTCACCGGCTACCATGAGACCACATCTCCTAACGTTGCTCTACTATCTTCAGATCAGAGACTCCGGGATGGGCCCTCGGGCAGTATTACAGCCCTCAAACATATCAATGATAACTCCTACTGGCCTCATTGTCGTTGTGTGGCGCAAATGTATTTGGTGTCCACTTGTACTAATGTTTATGTGTTCAAACAAATAAGTAAACCTATGTGTATGCCAAGGGATTCACAGGTGAACAATTATGTATTTCTGGCATAAATGTAGAATATACTTGCCCCAAGTTCGATCCCCGCACGCCTAGACTTGGGAGTAACTATTCCCTTACAAAATCACACCAGCACAATAGGTTTGTGAACCGTGAGAAACTGAAACTATTCCCGGGAAAGCCAATCGGCATCACTGAATAGGGCTTGACGTCCTTAACACGATTGGAACACCGTACAAAGTTGCATAATCCCCAAAAATAAACCACAGTAACCAACAGCAACAAAATGTATGAAATATAGGGAGAGGGGAGGGAAAAATGCAAATTAATCATAATATTTCCTGTTATTTCTATACAGAAGACGAGAGGTAGTCAGTCAGTCAATTTCACTGGCCTAAACTGGAGGTCTTAATCTAAATCAATCTAGTAAATAACATATGAGAGGATTCAACACCTAAACACACTAGTAGACCAAAAGAAAAGACAGTTTGCATAGAAAAACACACCACAAGATGCAGACAGATAGCCGAGGGCTATGTATACGTATTATCTAAACATTTTGTAGTTTCTCACGATAAATATTGATCCCTACAGTTCATCGTTTTGTTTCACAACATTACCAAGATGAATATCAATGAACACGTTCGAAGAATCATTGTGAAAAGTATATGCAAACTATTTTAAAGTTATGGTTATTATACGTAAGATTTCAGCTACCTTCCTGTTCCACAAAAAAGACGGAAGTTGACAAAATGGTGTACTTTGAATACGAGTTAACAGAAATTTGAACAGTATCACAAGAAGAGGAAAAACAAACACATTAAAACATGAAGTAAGGAGACTATAGTGAAATAAAATAATTGAATTGTTTGGTATATTTTAACCAGTTGGCTTACAGAGAGCTAGTATAGGTACTTGTCAGAATACTGAAGTTCAGCTTGCTTCACTGGTAAGATTATAGTATAGAGAAGTATAAGTCACAATCGAGAGCACGACTTTTAGCTTACGGAACAAAATTCAAATATTTAGGTATAGAGGAGCAGTAGAAACATCTTGGTATAATGTTACCATGGAGTGAATGTGGTATCATTAAATGGATAAAATACTCTCCTCTTTCTTTGAAAAACTGTATATAACAAGAAAATTGACATTATCTTTAAATCCTAACCTGGAACTTGCAATCTTGAAGCAAACAATAACCTATTGGCATTGTATCGTAAGGGTTTTGAGATATATTCATTTATTTAAATGGTGAAAGAGGATATTTTGTTCCAATTAATGTCAGTTGATGATCAAAAACCCCAAACCTAATCCTTTAATCCTAACCATTATAATCGATAACCCTAATCAAGAACAATATAGAGACTAAAAAATCGACTTAAGTCCTTATAAGGACTTAGGGATACGGATAATCCAGATCTATATAAGCGAATTTGTATGCCGTTAGTTTTTCAATTGACAGGCAAAGTAAATATATGTTTACACCTAGTAATAATATTATTTTCTTTACCACAAACCCTTCATTTACAAAGGCTCTTATCTTACCAGGTGAGAACTGGCTGAAGATTGGTCACAGTTATTTTATTCTTGTCCTCATACTAAATCTTTATCGCTTTCTTGTTCCGAGATGACAATTTAACGTTTATTTGACGTAATTTTCCCTCGTACATAACACCATATTAGGAACATAATGTTTATTTTAAATGGACGAAACAGTTAGGTTTATCTAAATTCCGAGAATCCGTTTGTTTAGAAAAACTAGTAGAATATACTGTAAATTGCTTTGGGAGCATAATTTTGAGAAAAAGGCTCAATGCTTAACAGAAAATTGTCTTTAGTGAACTGACACAGTAAACGATCAATAACTTTGTCGAAACAATGAAGCGGTCACTCAGTAGCTAGATCACTTCACTTTCAAACACTAATCCATACGTTTAAACCCTCCTATCCCTATCGGTTCGAATATCAAATCCAAAAACATAGAGCCCTAAATTGTTAAATGGATTACATCAAGATTTACATAAATATTTGTATACTTGATTCAGTCAAAAATTTTTAGTTTACTTTTTATTTAAACACATAAATATTGGAATATTAAAGATCTCCATTGTGAAAATTTTCACATAAACATTGATAGAAGGGGCACCAGATACATATGCGCCACACAAATTTCATTTGATTTGTGTGAGGACTGTGATAATGCCCAGATGCTCAAACCGAAACAGGTGGTTTTCTTAGAGGGCCACACTCGCAGCCTTTGACCTAAAGATCTGATCCACAAGGCAGTGGAGCATCTTAAGGAGACGCAGTCTCATGGTAGCCAGTGACCAACGATTGGTTCATACACCATTTGTTCCCTCAAGATACTGGAGCCAGCCCATGTACACCATTGGTTTGGAATCAGGGTTTTCCAACTCCTCTAGGTGGACTTTCCGTGTCCAACAACGCGGTTAAAGCACCGGACATTCGCTTTTCGTCCTCTCAATTTCATAAACAACAGTAATGCCACGAGAATACATTGAGTAGGACTTCCCTGACAGAGGCTATATACGCGTGGCCATGTGAGAGCATTTCGAGAGAGAGGGCGGACTCTCCCCACTCTCAGCCGTACCAGAGCACTACACTAGTAGTGAATATATTATATAATATTAATGATGATATTTCAAAACCAACTGTAATTTATGAAAACTGTTAGGAAAAAAACGCTTACTTTGGATAATTAAGACAAAAATCCACATAGAGCTCTTCAAAATGTTTTGCATTCACTAGAAATACCCGTCCAAGTTGAATAAAATTTTCCCGATTCACATAAAGATCAGAATGAAGCTGTCTAAAAATTAATTTTTTGTAAGTACACAAAACGATACACTATTAATTTATGATAAGATAACTTGGAAACATAACTGCAAGCAAAGATAGATAGTGGCTAGCAGTGGAATCCAGGACACGCGTTTCGTCCTTTTTGGGACCCGTCAGCTAGATGTACCTGCATCTCAGAGTTGATAACGCGATGGTGTTTGAAGCGAAAGATACTGGGTTCGAGTCCCAGAGTGAACATCAACTCTGAGATGTAGGTACATCCAGCTGACGAGTCCCAAATAGACGAAACGCGCGTCAAACTGGATTCCACTGTTACCCAATATCCACCTTTGCTTACAATGCTTGTGAAATAAGACCATATCGAGATAATACGCAGAGTATGCACATATGCCAATAAGAGACTGACCAGTTGCAGTTCTAAACATCAATGGAAGATTCGAACAATACTAGGTGAATTTAGAAACATAATACTGGGGGGGATGCACCGATCACGTTGACTACTCTAGATTTTCCCAGGTGAAGTAGATTTCAATCGTATTACACAAACAGATGTCATTAGTATGCTTTAATTCTATGTTATTTTAAAACTGTTTGGAATAATTCTGTTGTACCCTGGTGTTATGGCAAAACTACAGTACCAATCCATGATATTTCACTCGAAAGTATTACTTAGAAGTAAATCTTGTTTTATTACATTTTTAATAATCTTCATAGGAAAATTATTACACCGTAAGATGTGAACAATATATGCTTCTGTTCTTTTTACCTCCTTCAAATGTAATAATTTTGCTTAATTTTTCGAAAGATACTTAGACAAAAACAGATTTCTGCACTAAATGGTTGTGCTGAATTAAGGTGCTCTGGCGCGAGACTGGTAGGTCCTGGGTCCGAATCTCGCGAGGTGGGATCGTGGATGCACACTGATGAGGAGTCCCACAATAGGACGAAACGGTCGTCCAGCTCAATAACTAATTAATTCAATAATAACTTCTTTTTGTAGTATCCTAATGTGTAAAAACTTGTATTTCTGATGTTTTGTCACTTGATTTAACTCATTTCTTTAGAGTAAATTAATAAATAACCGAAATAAAGTTAATACAAGGTGATTGATTCTGTATAACATACCACTATATTTATTTGTATGGATGACAATGAGTGTGAAAAATTTTTTTGATGTGCGGTATCCGATACCTCGAAACTGATATACGGTGTGTTACACGCTAACCCCTTGAGCGAGAATTATATTGGACTACTGAATGAAATGCACAAATACTCATAAGTACTTATACCACTCTATCCTTAGGAAATTGACCCATTGACCCAATTAAATGCACTTGACCTTAAGGTGGTGATTTCTGATTACCATTGATTGACCTTTTCATAAGGCAACTTCTGGTTGACTATCCATATCAAAAATGTATACATTTGGAATATGAAATAATGGACATTGATCAAAAATAAAACATGATATTGACATGTTTAGACCTATTGTGATTTGGATTATAATAAAAAATATTCAGCTTTTTTTCGTTTGTGCTAATATTTAAACCAGGAGGGGTTTTGTGGAGATTTCAGTATTTTTCATAGTTGAAATCATGAGTCGATTGAAGCTAGACCACCATGGAAAGCCTAAAAGCATTGGACGGTTGTTTCGTCCTATTATGGGACTACTCAGCAGTGCGCATCCACGATCCCGCACTCGCGTTTACTTATTTATTTACTCTGTAGAGGTATCCTACATTAAGTCACTAAACGTCAGAAATACTAATTTCTACTGATTGGGATAATTTCTGACCAACTTTCTATCTAATGATCAATTTAATTGAAACTATCAAGTTCGATCCTGGGTATTGATACCTGTATTCATTCAATCTTGTTTAAATGATAAATAATAACAGAACACTGTAAATTGACACTATTAGTAAAATTTATAAACACGAGTCATGACAACATAAATTTGTCAGGAAGAAGACCTAGAACTGAAGGTAAACTATACTGACTGAATTTATATGGATTACCTAAAAATCCATAAACTTAATAATTTATTACTACAAATATTATCTATGCGTGGTTCACCTACATATGAACTAGCAAAATGGTTGGTAAAATTGCTAAACCCAATCCGCAATAAACTGTGTAAGCTTTCCTTAAAAGATGGATGGAACTATAAAACTGTCAGTCCATAGGAATCCATCTTGGACAGGTCGATATTTAAATTTCCAGTTTCTATCCATTGCAAGACAAGCGAGGCTTAGTTAAATGTCTCTTTAATAGGATCCACAGAATATATACCACAAATACAGTTGTAGAAGACGAAAAACTGCTGACTGATACACTAATATCAAAAGGTTATCCACTAAAGTTTATAAATGTGCGCAAAAATCAATCAACCTTAAAACCTCTCGTTTTGTTCTGCTCCGAAGAAAACTGTTTATATCCGTCCATAATTTGGAGGTGAATCTAACAGTATAGTTTTAAGACAGAGATCGAGAAAAGCAGCCATCGAGAAAACCTATTCCACTGCTAAACTGGTTGTGATTGAAAAGACTGAGTCCGTGATTCCAAAAAGACCTAGACAATGCACAAATGATTACGTCAAATCCCATTGTATTTAACAATTAACATGCTTGTGTGGACACACATACATAGTGAGGAATAATCGAACGCTGCAATCAAAGATGATTGAACATGTGCCTAGACGGCCTCAAAACCAGTTCGTGTCAAATGTTCTGACCAACGTGAGAAGTAGAAAATCATTTTCATCGACAGCAAAAAACATAATTGAAACGGAGCACAGAATTGACATCAATACACATTTTAAAAAGTTTTATAGAAATTGTCAAGGATGAATTGTCAGGTTTATAGAAACCCTGATTATTCGTAAATTTACCCCCACACACACACACACACACTTATGTGTACAAAAACAACTTATAGTAACCTTGAAATTATCCTGGTAATCCAGGGTGATATGAAAGGATTAGGATTAGGTATTAACAGTTAAACTGAAGTTTCGAGTCAGGTTTACAAAATAAGGTCATGGTTTTCTTCACGAACTGATATCAGCTACAACGCAATCCTTTACCACTCTTCTATTTACAAACTTCAGAAATTTAAGGTTGACATTTAGAGTAAGAGTTAAAGTGGGAGAATATTATCTAACCTCACGAAATACTCTTCATTACTCATTCAATCACATCAAGCATGTTAACATACAGTCTGTCTTACATGCAGCTATGTTTTGTAGTTTCGGTAAAGCATCATTTAAAATCCACTTTTTCGTTGAATAATAATAGATATTTTTATTAGTTTGGAGCATTTTAATAACCAAATATTGACAATTTTCACTTAGTTCATGATCACATACAAGTCATCCATCAGAGCATTTTAAATGTCATGCAAAATACATAGGGCATCAACTTAATTCTGATTGGTTAACTGAAGGTCGTTGGTATACCATAATTTTACCGATAGATAAAGAATATTGAAAACGAAATCACAAATGCTCAAAACAACAACTTTAGTCAAGAAAAATGAAAGGATGTATAAACTTACGCGTGAAAAACTCGTAAATCTGATATTCTATGAAAGACAACATCTAGAAATTGTTGATCTACACTTTGATTTGTTTCTAAACGTAATAAGTAACCCTATGAAGAAAAAGAAAACAAAATGAGAACAAATGTGAAAAACACTAACAACAATCACAATTGATTGATCACTGGGTGGTGATCAATGTCATGCGTGTTAAGTCCTTCTTAGTGCTGACCAAATATTATCGATCAAGTTGAAATGTGGCCACTAGTCTAGGTGGCTCGACACTGAGTGCACTATGTTGAGATAAGATGGTGGTTGGAGGTGGTCAACAGGAAACCCTGGACCAGGGCTTCGTGCTAGTTGGCACTCGTCAGCAAGGCGTACCTGTAATCTTGAGGGAACTCGTGCTCCCTGACGGATTCGATCCCGTGTCACTCACATAGTGCACGCAGTGTCGAGTCACCTAGACTAGTGGCCACATTGCAACTTGATCGATAGTATTCGATCAGCACTAAGAAGGACTTGACACGCATGACATTAATCACCACCCAGTGATCAATCAATTGTGATTACATCTCAGTCCTACAGGACGTCGGTCGCCACCCGAGTAGCTCAGTGGTAACGTCTCTGACTGTGAATTTGAGTGACACGGGATCGAGTCCGTCAGGGAGCACCAGTTCCCTCAAGATTACAGGTACACCTTGCTGACGAGTGCCAAGTAGCACGAAACCCTGGTCCATGGTTTCCTGTTGACCACCTCGAACCACCATCTTATACTAATAACTATCTTAAATATCAACTCTTCCTGCAGATGATGTGAAAAGAAATTATACAGCCTAGATATTGACACAATGAATGGATGGGCTGTTCGAAAGAATAATGTATTAATCTTACTGACCTAGTGGATATTTATTTACGAAATTATTACATGTAAACTGCTCATGAGTTTACGATATCATATCTGGTTAATAATGTCGAAATGGATGGAGTACGCTTGAATTTATTCCTTAAGATTGACCAGTTAAATCCTTGGATAAGATTTGCAGAAACAGATTTATCTTGTCCGTCAAGTTTAAAATAATATCAAGTAACAGGTGTTATGACTTGAGAATGAGTTAATAAAAGAACAATTCAACTTCATTGTGTGATACTATTTGGGCAGAACACTCAGCTATTATGCATCATAACTGTCCACCAGTACAATTCTTACTGATGGAATATTTCACAGTACCAACCATTTGGATTGTTTGACATATTCCTTAACGAAATGTTGATTCATTCAACACAGATTAGAGGGTAACCTCATCGTCACAATATGAGGCATTTAGCTCTTGAATGTCAAAAGGCCAGTCTACTTACTGACGATCCAGTAATAGAAATAACCGGTTATTATTTAGATTATAACATCACCTGATAAAAATAATCAGTCATAACGTCCATCTCTGAGAATTAAAACAATAAACGACTTTTAAAACCACTATGTTTTTTCTATAAGTAACTTTAATGGACTGTAAATGAGCAAGTGGACATATTCTTGTGATACTCAATAAATTGAGTGAAACACGTCCACAGTGAAGCAGGTCAGATAGAAGTTGAATTGAATAGTTAAGCACATGAACTAGTCAAAGAAAACATTACCAGTCAACAATTATCATTAAATAAAAAAAAATTCGGTTCAAATATATTGCCCTGGTAGGGCCGAGAGTGGGGAGAGTCCGCTCTCCCTCGAAAAATGACGCAAGGGAAGTCCTACTCACTACCTTCTCTCACCATTACTGCTGTTTACGAAATCGAGAGGACAAAAAGCAAATGTCCAGCGCTTTAACCGGGTTGGTGGACATGGAAAGTCCACCTAGAGGAGTTGGAAAACCCTGATTCCAAACCAATGGTGTACATGGGCTGGCTCCAGTATCCTGAGGGAACAAATGGTGTATGAACCAATCGTTGGTCACCGGCTACCATGTGACTGCATCTCCTCACGATGCTCCACTGCCTTGTGGATCGGATCTTTAGGTCAAAGGCTCCAGGTGTGACCCCCTAAGAAAACCACGTGTTTGGGCACCTGGGCAGTATCACAGTCCTCAAACAAATCAAATGAGATTTAACCTTTGTAATGTACTCAGATAGAACAAACAAAGATTCATTTTCAACTATTTGTACTTGTAGACATCATGATTAACTGTATGGCTTGATTTAGCCAGACAGTGTATCGTTTGATTCATTCAATCTCAACGAAACATAAATTATTAAGATAGAGGGTATTGGTACAGATTGATAGATTTGAGTTTATTCGGCATTACAAGTTGATATCATCTTGAGGACTATTGAAAAATAAAGCTGGGAATACAAACTATTTTACATCCAAAATTATTGATTGAAAGATATTAAAATCACTGTAAAACACCGTCTTAAATTCGAACTCTTCAGTTAATGTTGTTCAGTCAGTCCATGGTGAAAACTATATAAGAGGTACTAATATGGTAAGAATATCTTAACGCACAAACATGACTAATTGGAAATACACATACGCATACAATGTTTCAATTTCATAGAGAGATTAGAGATATAAGATTTAAAAGACATAAAAATAAACTAATTAGAAATTGTAATGACGTAATTGGCAACAGTCTAACTGTTGAATAGATATAATCAGATACCTCTTGAGCTATCTCACTAGTTACACTGACTAGCCATGATCCGGAAAGCAGGAATCGGACAGTCACGCGCGAACGCTTAACATCCAGACCACTGAGTCAGGATCCAATGATGTCAATGTCTAACTTCAATTGATTCTCGACATCGCGCGATCATCTACCATTGTCTTCGGTGGGTAACTGCCTCTCACTTGAAACTGTTGAAACCCGTTGGTCACGGCTTTTAACTAGAATTGTGAGAATTCCCTCTCGAAGCTAGTTACCAGTGAGCACATGATAATAGAAAGTATAGGGTTATTTATGTGAGACCGAAGGTCCTGCGTTCAATTCCTCAGTGTGGGGTAGTGGATGCGGTCAAAGTTATTTATTATCCGTAAATTTTTGTCAGTCTGTGTTATAACTTGTGCCGCCTGGATGCCCTTTTAATGCATAACGTGATAATACCGCTAATTAGAGAGCAGCGAAACTAGTACTACTCGCACGGGTTTCGTGCGAGTAGTCTAGAGTACTTATCGGTCCTGCTTCTGCCTAGCCCAGCCAGTCCCCAACACCAGTCTCTGTGGTAAAAATCATTTATTTCAAGCATGCTGAGTTTATGTACCGAACAGACAGACCACATCGTACCATAAAATAGGAAACAACATTTGTACAAGATTTAGCTAAATATGGCTGTGAATAAGAGAGATAGTTATCAATAGATAGGGCATAATTCAAGAACGGTAAATCGTATGATAATAGTTCATAGGTCAAAATAAAGCTAATAATAAGGGGGACATGAATATGAATTGCTTAGTTATTTAACAATTATACCATAAAAAATATATGCATAGTATAGATCTATAAATGGATCCCAAAGTTACCATTCACTATTCTTATCGGGACATAACAGTCTGAAAATATACAAAAGCAGTAAATATTATTAATCGGCTTTCAGGAATAAACATTCATACACTGTTGCCTTGATCCTTTCCCTCTCCATTGTTATATCCCGATAACAATAGTGAATGGTAACTTGGAGATCCATTTATAGACCAGTATTATGTACATATTTTTTATCGTATAATTGCAAAATAACTAAACTATTCATATCCATGTTACTCTTATTATAAGCTTTATTTTGACCTATAGACTATTATTATACGATTTACCATTCTTGAGTTATACTCAATCTATTAGTTACTGCCCCCCACATTCACAGCCACATTTGGATAAATCTTGTACAAATGTTATTTTCTATTTTATTGGTACGATGTAGTCAGTTTGTTGGGTATTTAAACTCAGTATGTTTGAAATACAACGATTCATACCACAGAGGCTGTTATTGGTGTTCTGGACTTAACTGGCTGGGCTAGGCAGAAAGCAGGACCGATAAGCCCTCTAGACTACTCGTACGGTTTTCGTGTATCACTGTTCCAATCGATAATTCGCTGCGCTCTGATTGGCAGTTTTATCACGTCACACATTAACTGGGCATCCGCACAGCCACAAAAAATATCAGACCACGACAGTAAGAACTCTCTTCCGAGAAAAAACATCACACATAAGTTGAATGAAACAACAACAACATATATCACAATGATAACTCACTTCTTCAATATCACATAAACTTTTTAAATAAACTGATTCTGATTCAACTAATTCTCCTATAACACATTGTAATTGTTTTAAATATGGTCCTACATTGATTTCATTAATGTCATTAGAAATATGTTGAAAATTTAATAAATGAGTAGTATGATTATTGTAATCAGTAGAATATAATGTATCATGATTATTCAATAGTCCTATATAATTATCATATTGATTATCATTTTGATCTGAATTAAACTTAATTCCATTCATTGAAATTTACTATGTATTACCTATGTGTAATAGGATGATAAGGACAACCTGAGTGTATTTTGTTTTAATTTACAAATGAATAATCCAAGTACGAAACATTTTTGATCAGAATCCATGTAACGAATTGATAGGAATTACCTAGAAAAGAAAAGGAAAAATTAAGCATTAACATTCAATCAGTCAGTCAGTCACAACGTAGAACTTCATATGTACGTACATCAGTTCGAGTTGCTATACCACGTTAACACAAAGATGCAGTTGTCGATTCAAATCCCATAGTGGTAGAAGTAGTAAGAGTATAAGCAATTATGTGAAACATTAGGATTTAACATTATGAACACTTTAATAATCATAAATATTTTCAGTATAGGTATTGGTACAGATTGTAGTATCTTTAAAGTTGAATTCACGAGTGCAGTGATTTCAGGTTATCAATGGTGATATAACTTAGATCAACTCGTGAATTCAACTTTGAAAATAATAAATATCAAGCTAATTATTTTGATATCATTCAGTTGTTCATACAGAAGTATAGTGGATTCAGAGTTCAAATCTATTATGACTTGTGATCGTTGACCAAAACCACGTGCCAAGTCACAAACAAAAATTATAATTTTAATTTCATCGAATTCGCATCTACTACTTACTCTAGAGCTTGGTGTTCCTAAATAGGCTAATCACACATCCAGAACTATTAATCTTGAGAGGCCAGCTAAGTTCTTATTGGCCCACTATTCTCTAGCTCTTCTCTACATTCCGTCTGGAATCCAGAAATAGCAATCAGCCTTTACTACATCTATGTTTCAAGTAAATGTAGTTAGTAAACAGACATAACGGACTGCACCACACCAACAAATGAAAAATAACAATTATAGGTCAACGAGCCAGAAATGACTGTCAAATAACAGTAAACAGTAGAGAAGCAACAATAATGATAATCATAATAATAAATCGTATACTTAATGTGTAAACCGCAAACTCATGATGAATGGAATATATATTTACATAGTGATCTAGTTTCCGTAGTAATTATGCAATAAAATTATAATTATCTGTGGGGTCCGATCCGTGTCGTGTAAGAGACAATTATCCACTTCAGACAATGGATGAATGGTTGTACAAAATCATGAATCGATTGAAGTCAGAAATTAACACCGTTGGATGTCAGGTCAGTGATCTAGAGGTTAAGCGTTCACAAGCGAGGCTTAAGGTATTGGTTTCGAATCCCGTGTGCGGAATCGTGAATGCATACTGCTGAAGAGTCCCATACTAGGATTAAATGACCGATAAGTACTTCCAGGTTTTCAATGATGATCCAGATTAGATCGAATCATGAATTCAATTGTTAAAATTACTACAATGTTCACAAATCCCCATACTGAAAATCATAATTAATAATAATCCAAAAAACCTATTCCAATTTTCGTAATATCTGTTCCAAGGTTTCGAGATGTGAAACTTCATGGAATATCGATCAGCTGCTCAAATTAAAATATGTGGAATAGATTTTACAAGTACCACCCTGTTAGTTGAATGTCACTCGTTTAAATCAACACCTTGAGGCGGGACGGTTAAACAGTTTTGTTAAGGAAAACCAGAATAGGAAATATTGTGGATATCATATGTTGTAAAACTTCCGTAAATACTTCACACTTGCTTTATTTATTTATTATTATTTAAACATATAAATATTGGTACAAAGGGACATCAGATATACATGCGCCACACAAATCTCATTTGATTTGTGTGAGAGCTGTGATACTGCCCGGGTGCCCAAACCAAAGCAGGTGATTTTCTTAGGGGACCACACCCCAAGCCTTTGACCTAAAAGTCTGATCCACAAGTCAGTGGAGCATCGTAAGGAGATGCAGTCACATGGTAGCCGCTGACAAACGATTGGTTCACACGCCATTTGTTCCTCCAGGATACTGGAGCCAGCCCATGTACACCACTGGTTTGGAATGAGGGTTTTCCAACTCCCCTAGGTGAACTTTCCATGTCCACCAACCCGGTTAAAACGCTGGACATTCGCTTTTCATCCTCTCCATTTCGTAAAGAACACCTCCGCCACGAGAAGGCAGTGAGTAAGACTTCCCTGGGAGAGGTTATATACGCGTGGCCATGGAAGAGCATTTCGAGAGGGAGAGCGAACTCTCCCCACTCTCGGTCGTACCTGGGCATTAGGGGGCCATACCATATTGAAAGCACTTGCTTTATACATAAAACGCGGTTTTAAAATTATTACTTCGTGAGAAATATATAAGAGATGTTGCAATTCACTAGAAAATATGAAGTCGAACTGTTATATTGTTGTAATCATGTCATTATTCAGTCTTGTCTATCTAGGAAACTTCATTTGCTATGCTAAAAGGACTTCCTACATACATACATTTTATAAATAATCATAAAAAACTGATTGAACAAACATTTTGTTCCTTACTACTGAAGTCATTTAAATCTTAATGAATTTTCAAATTTTCCACACCGAGCCTGAAACTACTATTATTTATACAGCTATTATTATGATTACTTAGCTATTGTTCTTGTAATCAATAGCGAACTTTTCAAGTTTACTAATCTATTCACACCAAATTTTTTAAATGTTACTTGTGGTTCAGTCAGTCAGTCACAACGTAGAACGTCGTACGTAATTGTGGTTGATTACGTCAAAAACCGTCATGCTAATTGTATTCCTGTAAAAAAAAATGTATTTAGATAAATATGAAAAGTATGAATGATTATGTTACCGATAAACTGCTTCCCTCCAATCGCCTATGACGTTTAGTTATGATTATTATTCTGTTAATAATTTGTATAATACCATGTTATTTTACTACATAAAATACCCTATATTTTGTTGTCTAATATCAGTTCATATGGGATAGTATCAACAATTTGTTCCTATGAGCAATTATTAATAGGACATGTTGTATTGTGGTGTTGTCTACTTATATCTATATAAGTAGTATATGGTGTGGGTCAGACATAGGATGTATTTTCGCAGAAGACCGATGAGCAAAGAACTGAAATGAAACGCAAACGTCTGGAAAATGCATGAGCAATGGAATAAGAGAAGAAACAGTGAAGATTGAAACAATTGGTTGTTAATTTGCAAATTGACTGTTCATTGTTTGGTAATCAGAATTTATTGAGATAGTCTGTAATGTTTGCTTAAATACATTCGATTGTCCCCAGTCGTGTTCTGTTCACAACAGTATCATTACAAAGGATCTATCAATCAAAATTAAATTTATTTATTTTAAAAATGTGAATCCCAATCATCAGTTGGTAAGTCATATTTATAATGAAGTCTGACAGAAAATGTGAGTTAGTTCAATTTGTCATTCACCGATTGTAACATTAAGAAGCCTATAATTAATAACAGGATATTTCAGATATAATTTTGTAGCTTAGGGATAACCATGTTCTGGAAAAATCGATTAGTTTGTGGTGGCATCATTATTTCACTTTCTTATCACCCTCGTCTACAAAAGAGCAGAAAATAGTTAAGTATAAGAAACTATAGTGGAGATTGAAATTTACTTAATATTGTTTGTTTGCATCTTCCCGTTGATGTTTTTAGGACTGCAACTAGTCAGTCAGGACTCAGTGGCCGAGTGGATAACGCGATGGCGTTTAAAGCGAAAGGTACTGGATTCGAGTGCCAGAGTGAACATCAACTCTGAGATGCAGGTACATCTGTTTGACGAGTCCCAAATAGGATGAAACGCGCGTCCTAGTTTCCACTGCTAACCACTATCCATCTTTGCTTACCATATAGTGGAGATTCTTGATCGATTTCACTGATTGGTTTTATTTTAAGAAAAAAATAGTGTTGAAACAAACAAACAATTAGTTATTTGATTATAACACTTCCATAAAGTTACTAAGTTAGTATGGTTCAGTTATTTCAGATCATCTGACGACTGATCACAAGTCATTGATCCCTATTCACTCAATTCCATTTGGATTATCATAAGACTTAGCTAAACACTGAAATGTTTAAAAAAATTGTTATTATTCATATAACAAGAGACTGATAAAGAATTTTGCTGATTAGTGGTGAATATAAATTTGGTTAACTTTCTTATAGGTTGTCTTATGATACAAACTCTGTAATGTTCCAGATTTGTTTCAATTCCGACTGGTATTACATACTGCTCATGTTTCCAAACATAAGTAGTGTACATCACAATGATACAATTTGTTTGGGTGATTCATAAACACACTAATTAATAAGTGGATCGATAGGTGAGATTCAGGAGGCGATTAAATCAGCGGTCTCATAGAAATATTGATCGTACATTTTAGGGTCATCGAGTTAGCTATTCTGAGGTTAAACGTTGAGTACTAGTTATTATCAAAATTGTTATTCAATAACATAAACAATGATACAAGGAGGCACTAAATATGTATGCGCCATACAATAAAAATGAGGTTATGAAGAGATAGAGAATGGAAGGTATGATAAAAAGAGCAACAATGAATAGAAATCAGTATATGGAAGTAAAATAATAATAATAATATTAATAATAGGAGAAAAGGTCCAGTTAGGAAACATAAAGCCAGAAAGAATTTTAGTTAAAGAAGTTAATTTCACATTTATGGAGTAAAAGAAAGTTACACCAGGATCGCCACTGAGCAATTTCTGATAACGTCTCCAGCCACTGTGTTGCACTATCAGAAAACAGTCATTCATAGCCTTAGTTCCCATTACGACACCATGTCGTGCACTGACCACCGCTTTTTCCAACCGGTTTCAACGTCAACAAATAATTTACGTTGTGGGATACTCTGGGACGACATTCGTAAGATTTTTTCAAGCCACCGAAGTCGACGTTTCAAGATAGTGACACTAATTGAATTATCGTCGCTGTACCCAAACACAAAATGCCGAACCTTTGCATTACTAACATGGTGTTGTAACTGGATGCCCCCAAATGCCCTGGTACGGCCGAGAGTGGAGAGAGTCCGCTCTCCCTCGAAAAATGCTCTCACATGGTCACGCGTATATAGCCTCTGCCACGGAAGTTCTACTCACTGACTTCTAGCGACATTACTGTTGTTTACGAAATCGAGAGGACGAAAAGCGAATGTCCGGCGCCATAACCGGGTAGATGGTGGACACGGCGAGTTCACCTAGGGGAGTTGGTAAACCCTGATTCCAAATCAATGGTGAACATGGGCTGGCTCCAGTATCCTGAGGGAACAAATGGCGTATAAATAAATCGTTGGTCACCGACAACCATGGGACTGCATCTACTGACGTTGTTCCACTGCCTTGTGGATCAGACTTTTAGGTCAAAGGCTCTGGGTGTGGCTCCCTAAGAAAACCACATGCTTCAGTTTGGGCACCAGGGCAGTATCACAGCCCTCATCACACAAGTCAAATGGTATTTGTGCGGTGTATATATATCTGGTGCTTCCTTGTACCACTATCTGTGTTTAAATAAATATAATAAATAAACACTGGATGTCAACAATCCTTCGGAGACAACGATGATCAAACACAGAGATTTATATAACATCCTGAACTGGAAGAGGCAGGTTTCACAAGCATAGAGCAAAACTACTTACAATGACTTTCACAATTCTCTGATTGAGGTTCCAGAGATGGTTGCTAATCAAATACCATCTACAAATATAATAATAACTACCATTCACTATAATATCTCAATGGTAATGTCTCTAAATTTGATAGTGAGTGATGCGGCGTCAAATCTCAAGGAGAGTACTAGTTATTACAAGATTGTGGATATCCCATACTAAGAGTTCCATATATATTGACTAAAACCAATAAGAATAGAGGATACTCGTAGGCTACTAGTGTTCGATCATCGGTGTCTTCAAAACATTGCTCGTATATCCTGGGACCACCGGGTAAGTAATCCAGTTGTTAGGAAACGGGTACTAGGTAAGGATGGCAAATCGATTTACGAAGTAGTGAAACTTCATCAGTTGAGATGGCTGGAACGTGTTACGTATGCCCAACCACCGACTGCCCCGACGTGCAATGCTTTCTGGTGTACGAGTAGGTTGGAAGAAAACTAGGGGCGTTCAGAACAAAACGTGGCATAAATCAATGAAGTCACTAACAATGGGACTGAGCCATGTTGGTAGGTGTAGACTAGCTGGTTGGAATTCGCGAGGTGACGGCGATCGATGGTTAGAGACTTTGAATGACATGGCTGAAAATCGTTTGCACTGACGAATGTGCATCCACTCTTTGTGTTCTACCAAATTCTATTCTTTTGAATTCTTCATGTCCCTATCCTTTTTCTCTTTTCAAATTTATCTCACTGTATTATACTCCTTCAATAACATCTTCAAACCCTAATCTTTCACATAGTGCCTATACTCTTACTACTTCTACCACTATGGGATTTCAATCGACTTCATCTCTGTGCTAATGTGGTATGGCAGCTCGAACTGATGTACGTACGTACGAAGTTCTACGCTGTGACTGACTGAAAAACACCGAACATCAGAGCACGCAGATACAACTTAATGATCATACATTGATAACAATTTAGATATGTCCCTTATCGTTGATTACATCAAGAACTGTCTCGCTAATACTATTCTTATAAAAAATGAGCTTACATGAATGTAGAAAGGATTTATGATTCTGTTAAAAATATAATGAATTTGTTAGGGATGTCAAATCCCCAGAACTTACTTGATAAATGGCTCAATTTTGTAATTTTATTTTGGAAATTTGAATTTAACTGTTTTCGCGCCAAAACGAGCTCTTATCACCTTCACATCATATTTCCCACTTGTAACTATCTTAAACGCTATTGGTCCATTGTCTCTTTGTGTGTGCTATTTACTAATGATGCTCAAGGACAAATTGTTGT
Source organism: Schistosoma rodhaini (assembly GCA_944470415.2). NCBI lineage: Eukaryota > Metazoa > Platyhelminthes > Trematoda > Strigeidida > Schistosomatidae > Schistosoma > Schistosoma rodhaini. Next base: position 82,209,309 of record OX104036.1, read on the forward strand.
TGTATAAATGCGCTTGACTTTTTCCCTTATTTGATTGCTTGTACTCGGCTGCTTACGGAATACATATATATTCCCCTACTTGCCTTGGACTTCTTCATCTAGTTAGCGGGGCCTGGGACAACAGATTAGAATAGCTTATCGTGTCATTGTGTCATTGGCTTTCGTTCGTTACCGCGGAATCGAATTTAGCTTCAAGCATAACAGAATTACAGTTAGTTATATGAAACAAGTGGTCACTTCATTGAATGTCAAAACAACTAAAAAAGACACTCCTATGAAAGGTTAGCTTTAAATACTGGTGTGTGTGTGTGAGAGAGAGAGAGAGAGAGAATGTACACACAAACTTGTAGTATACTATGCAAACAATAAATAAATAAATAAAAATTGAATGAACAAAAGAATTAAACGCTCCAGTTAAAAAACAAACAAACAACAAAGACGACAAAGAAATGAACATTATCTCTCATTCCAAAACTATTGGGTATGATTATTTACATTGAATTTCTCTTTAACACCAAAAAAAAAGTATCTGTTCCACAAATGAAGACAGACATAGTGAATCTTAATAATAAATTAGCCAGATAACAACAACTGGGTATGAGTCATTAACAAGCAACAATAACACATTCAATTCTATTTGAAATGATACACATACTTGCATATTTGAGGTCAAAAATTACATGATTCAGTGTACATTGAAACTATACATTGTGAAATGAATTTTGAATAGAAACAACTATAATTCGGATATGGAAAAATGATCAAGAATAGTATTAGCGAGACAGTTCTTGATGTAATCAACGACAAGGGACATATCTAAATTGTTATCAATGTATGATCATTAAGTTGTATCTGCGTGCTCTGATGTTCGGTGTTTTTCAGTCAGTCACAGAGTAGAACTTCGTACGTACATACATCAGTTCGAGCTGCCATACCACATTAGCACAGAGATGAAGTCGATTCAAATCCCATAATGGTAGAAGTAGTAAGAGTATAAGCACTATGTGAAAGATTAGGGTTTGAAGATGTTATTGAAGGAGTATAATACAGTGAGATAAATTTGAAAAGAGAAAAAAGATAGGGACACAAGGAATTTAGAATGGAAAAATTATACGATATTATAAGTGAAAAAGATAATTGATCCAGGGATTATGTGAATATTGTATGAATTGATCATAAAAGGGTGTCTTTTCAGTAAGTCTGTGCACTATAACTGAAAAATATACTTAAGATATGGATTCGGATATTTAATTCAGCTTGTACTGTTTGTCAAGTAATTAATAAGCAGTGCCAAGTGGAATTCAACCAAGTCTGTTGTAGAGATATCAACTCACTGAAGACAATTGGTGAACGGTTGCTAAAACATCATGGATTGGTTGAAGTTAGACATTAATACCATCGGATGCCAGCTCAGTGGGCTATCGGTTAAGTGCTCTGGCGCGAGACTGGTAGGTCCTGGTTTCGAATCTCACTCGCGAGGCGGGAGGAGTCTCACAATAGGAAGAAACGGCCGTCCAGTTCTTCCAGGTTTTCCATGGTGATCTACCTTCAATTGACTCATGATCTCAAGATGATAGTAAGCAATTCCAAGGCATGGTTGATAAATGGTTGATAAACAAGGAACACCACTGTTACTCCACTTTGTAGAGACCACTGGCACTAAACGTTTCCAACATATTCTACATGTTTAAAAGGGAGAGGTGGTGAACCACTATTTGGCATGGCAAATATTGAGGTAATCAAATAATTTTGTTTCATACGCAACCACATGTTTTTTTACTCATCCGTTAATGTTCACTTATTATTTGAATTTTCGTCCTTATTTTATTACGTAATCACTAATTGATTTTATTATATTGATTGGTAATAGGAAATTCACTTTCTAATACTTAGTACTAGTTATTGTTTAAACACAAATATATTAACAGTTGAACTCATGAATCGACCTCATCTATATCACCATTGAACACCTCGAAGTACTGGACGACCATTTTGTCCTAGTATAAGACTCTTCAGAAGTGCGGTATCTACGACCCAGAACCTTCGGTCTCGCGCGCGAACACTTAACCTCTCCAAAAATCCCCATTCTAATAACAATAATAATAGTAATGAGCTCATCAGTGTCCAGCTTCAAGATAGATTTCCTTAAGTTTTTGTGAAAAGCCGTGACTAGTTGATTCCAATCCGTGTCGTATGTGAGACAGTTATCCACCTCAGACAATGGATGAACGGTTGTACAAGATTATGAATCGATTGAAATCAGAAATTAACACCGTTGGATGTCGGCTCAGTGATCCAGAGGTTAAGCGTTCGCGCGCGAGACCCAAGGTATTGGTTTCGAGTCCTGTGTCCGGAATCGTGGATGCATACTGCCGACGAGTTCCATACTAGGATGAAACAGTCAACTAGTACTTTCAGGTTTTCAATGATGATCTAGATTAGATTGAATCATGAATTCAATTATTAAAATTACTGCAGTCTCCGAAAATCACCATTCTGACATAAATATCTTACGTCTGTTATCCCTCATGGAGGAGCATAGACCGCACACTAGCATAAATATTTATCGACAATAATTCCCGCGCCATGTTTTGCACCTTCCACTTGTAATACTTATGATTTTAATGCTGTTTACAAAAATTTTTCTCAATATCATTATATGAACCAGGTCCAATGTTTGTTTTGCACCATACTATTCTCTTACTGGAAGAGAACGGATTCATTTTATTCTGTAAACCTTGCTTACACATATTATTGATATTATGAACAAGAACTTCGTTGATTCTAGTGCGAGTGATACATGAAATTGATTTTTTTGTCCAATCTGTGATATGTAATCATATTTTGAAATGGTGGAGAAAATTTGTAGCTCAGGTGAGTGATTTAAGGTTAATAAGAACCAATCAACATCGAGGTGCACAGGATGAGCTGTGAATCACATGTGGAGAAATTCAAACACTTCACTTCTACTCGAAGTTTGTGTTGATGACGTCGTTCAGAAGGACGATGAAAGCTCCACAACCAAATTCCATCAAAAATGTAATCATATCTCAAGAAAAAATAATTATATAACTTAATAAACTAGTTATATTCTTTGGTTATAGATGGTTAACTTTATGGTATTGTAAAAACGTGTTTATACAGTAAGTTACTGACTATATAACGTCAGGTACAACTCAGTTTAACTTATACAAATATGATTGTTTATCAGATATATAATATACCATTATAGGCCAGGGTAATCTTGCACTGGTTTTCAGGAGAACCAGACACCATCCAGACTTTCACGAGGCAACCCAAACAGTACAGCTCAATCCCGTTTAACAGGAGAGCCAGACACTGCCCAGGTTTAACCCAAGCAGTACAGCTCAATCCTGTGGTGCAACCACTCAGGTACCAAGCACCCTGGTGGACCATTCGCACCGTTCATATACACATTCACATCCCGTGTATAAATATTCCGACTAGTTATCGCGTAAATCAATTATGCACAGCGTGAACAGACCAAAGTTGACTCATTGCGCTTACACGACAGTCGAACTCATTAATGTTAGAAATGGCGATATGCCTTACAATGCTCCAATGACAAAAGCCATTAAGAACACTGAAAAAAACCCACTAGTATGAATGAAATCGGTTAACCAGTCAACCAACTTTTCACATGGACAGCCAGCAAAACTTACCAAAGCAATGCCGAACCATCCACAATTTCAATGGAGAACCTCCAGTCTCACATAAGACCTTCAGCTCTAAATGGCCATGTAGCTTATACTGCATAAAACACATATATAGGGTAGTAAGCGAAACAGCCCAGCCTGAAGTGTTAGGGCATAAGAACGCTTAAAACCCATTGTCTGGTGTCGGAATAGTGATACAAGACCACCAAGATCATTTTTATCGCATTTGCGAAATTTTCATTTTTCCGACTTTCTAGACCCTGAGTTAGGGGTAGTATCCCTGATTGTTTATCAGTGTAAATGATATAAATATTAATGTACTGAGATATTCAATTTGATTTCTTCTGAGTGTCAATTTAAACCTCATTTACCATCTTTGTATTCTCAATTGCAGCATTCTATTGACAACTTTTTCTTCTGAAGTCTTAAGAAGTACACAGTTACAACCAAAACCTTAATAATTTTACATGTAAATAGTTTATATGTAAGAAGAAATATCTTTTTTTTTAAAATCAATACTGTAAAAACTAAAGCAAAAAAAACTGAAATAATTGTCAGTAATTACCGAAAATTGGATAGAACTAGAAAGGAATACCCAAGACAGAGTGGGTTGGAGAATACTGGTAGGCAGCCTATGCTCCATTGAGAGTAACAGGAATAAATAAGTAATTACCAATAAATAGATTCCCTACTGGATAATTAAGAAAAAATAACTGGTCCGGAAATGATATTACATATAATTTAATTATAATAATATGAAATATAATGAATCTTCGGGACAAATAATCTAATGAAGTATTTCGGTTGAACTGTTTTTAATTTGTCTAACCTGAAATTTTGTTTCACTGACAATTATTGAATAACATTTAATAGTCAGCTATTTGAAGCATCTTTCTGTTCACTGCTGATATATGTTAGACATTTGAAAAGTGTTTTGAAATGGTGAAGAATAGTAAATCATGCAAGACAACTGAAGTGATGTATTCTATAAAAAAACGGCTTATCCGAGTAAAAATTCATAATTTATGACAAGAAATTAATATGATCACAGAATGTTTTAATTAAAAGGTTTGTAGCACGGATTAGTAGTATTCTCAAATAGACACTTAAATTCAATCACCCATATCCGAATCGAATCCTGGATATCCCATAAAATCAAGCATTTATTTATTTAAACATATAAATATTGGTACAAGGAAGCACCAGATATATATGCGCTGCACAAATCTCATTTGATTTGTGTGAAGGCTGTGATACTGCCCAGGTGCCCAAACTGAAGTAGGTGGTTTTCTTAGGGGGCTACACCCAGAGCATTCGACCTAAAGGTCTGATCCACAAGTCAGTGGAGCATCGTGAGGAGATGTAGTCACATGGTTGTCGGTGACCAACGATTGGTTCATACGCCATTTGTTCTATCAGGTTACTAGAGCCCATGTACACCATTGGTTTGGAATGAGGGTTTTCCAACTCCCCTAGGTGGACTCGCCTTGTCCACCAACCTGGTTAAAGCTCCGGACATTCGCTTTTCGTCCTCTCGATTTCGTAAACAACAGTAATGTCGCTAGAGGGCAGTGAGTAGGACTTCCGTGGCAGAGGCTATATACGCGTGGCCATGTGAGAGCATTTCGAAAGGGAGAGCTGACTTTCCCCACTCTCAGTCGTAGCAGGGCGTATATAGTTGACACAAAATAAAACGCACAGAACTGTACAAAAGAAGATATGACTAATAGCGATACTGATCTTACAAATGGTAACATCATAATTCTAACCGTAGTTTGATTATTTACTGTACTGTAGCTCAACTGAGTTACATGACAGAATTGTGAAAATAAACGTGAAACACCATGGAAACTAAATTGATGAACAAAAGTTAGATCTTATCATATTAGGATATAAAGCTGTATGAAATCTCCTAAATCACAAATTATAAGGTAAAAGCAGTTTTAATAGAAATTGAACCTATTAAAGTAAAGGAAATTAATAAATTCAAGACGTGAATCACCATCGATTCAGTGAGCATCCACGATCCCAAACGCGGGACTCGAACACAGGATCATCGGTCTTGCGCGCGATTGCTTAACCTGTAAATCACTGAGTCGAAATCCAACGATGTTAATTTCTGATTTCAATCGATTCATAATCTTGTACAACCGTTCATCCATTGTCTGAGGTGGATAACTGTCTCACATACGACACGGATTGGAATCAACTAGTCACGGCTTTTAACAAAAGCTTCAACAAATTGATTTGGGCATTATAAGTGATGTCAGTTCGTAACAAAATCTTAGGAGTGCAATCCTTAAATTCTAACTTTCAATCCTAATCCTAGTCCCTAACACTAATTTGTAGCCCTCTTTTGACCCTAGTGAGGTGAATATTCTCAATGTCACTTTAGCATCGCTCAAAGCCCATCTATAAATTAAAGTTTCACAAATAAATTCTCACCAGAAACAAAACCTACATCTTTCGAAACACTTTGGTCTTCTATAAACAGAAAGAACGAATATTGGCAAATGAGACAATGAAAAGATAAACAGCGAGAATAAACACTGAATCCCGAGTAAATCAAATATTTACCAAGTTTGTTGATATTTGTCTCCAAATAAATCAAAGCTGTCCGGCTATTAACTTGTGAAGGTCAACCGATTTTGATGAGTAAGTAGATAAATAAGTATTTTTGAAATCTATTTAATGACTGTTAATTAGTAACAATGCCTTATTGAGTTACACATTAATATATATTTCGAGAATATAACTGTTCCTTTGAAAATAGTGGCTGATATTAAACTCACCATAGAAGTTATATATATATATATATATATATGTACTAATTTTGATTTGTATCTACACTTAATGCTCACAGAATAGTACACCAGTCTTGTAGAGTTATGCTGTACAAACACAATATGAAGAGAACAGATGAAGGAAAAATTTGGTAGCACCATATATCCATAGTGGATAAAACATGTTTTCTATTCCATTCAAAGGAGTTATATGCATTTTTATAAACAATAACCATAAGCTTATCTGCTAACCATATACTTAACAGATAAGCTTAATTCATAATACTTTGAGGTTGGGTATACAATATTTTCTCATAAACATGCTGGAATATAATTCGCAAAGTGGTCAATAGGTGGACCTGACTGTAAAGTATCAAACCCATTGCGAAATTCGAATCCAATATTCCACTGACGCTTACAGATGAATTCTGTATATAAGTATGTTATCATTTCGCATAAAAAATATTTTGGTGACCAGTTATTTGGTCTTCCAATATCCGTTTATCAAGTAATAAGATCGATTGCTCATTCAGTAGTCATACAATACAGTATTTTGTCCGACATAATGAATTAACACTAGAATTTATATTACCACCTTGTATGTTGGACCTTATCATATTTCAAAGTCGAATGCTGCAGTGTATATAGACTTTATTGTGCTGTCCGATAGTTGAACAGTTTCGTAAGAACTAAAAGAGTTAGTAACGAGAAATCATGGATTATTTTAGGTCAACAGGCATACTTGCAGCTTAAGTAAATTTATTTATTTATTTAAACATATTAACATTAGCAGTAGGAGGTACCAAATATATATGCGTCACATTTTGCCATCCGATTTAAGTGAGGACTGGAACACTGCACGGACGCCCAAACCGAAACAGGTGGGTTTTTTAGGGGGATACCACCGAACCTTCCACCTATAGGTCAAATCCATAAGGCAGTGAAACAACGTAAGGAGATGCAATCCCATGGTAGCCTATGACCAACAATACGTTAATATGTTATTTGTTACTTCAGGATCCTGCAGCCCATGTGCACCATTGGTTTGGAATCAGGGTTTTCAAACTCCTCTAGGTGGATCCTCCGTATTCACCAACCCGATTAAGGCGCCGGATATTCGCTTTTCCTCCTCTCAATTTCGTAAGTAACACCCTCTCCGCTAGAAAGCAGTGAGTAGGACTTCCCTGAAAGTGGTTGTATGCACGTGGCCATGTGAGAGCGTTTCTCGAGGGAGAGCTGACTCTCCCTAGCCTCGATCATATCAGGGCATTTGAGGGCAGGTTAAGTAAAACTGATGCTCGATTATTTGTCGCTGAATCCTGAATATGAAACCTGCCTCATAGTTATATAGACCAAGAAAGGTCACCTACAAATTGATTGGCAATTACTTATTGGGACCCAACATAGAAAATCAATATGTACGGATGACTCGTTGACAAACTGAAGGAAGCCTCAAGAAGACCAAAAAGAGCCGAAGACATTCCATCCAATCACCGCTAGAGGAACATTCTAGAATTTCGACGTACAGCTTCCCTATTGGATGAATAAGAAGGACCCCCTATGTGCCTATTAGCTGTCCGAAATGATGATTTACTTTCAGCCAAAAACTATAAATACATGAGATGTTTGTACTACATTGGACACTGTGTTGGGAATAACATTCCTACTTACTAGTCTTCTGTCTTCTCTCTTGCGACGTTGCGGGTTTGATCGATCAAGTAGTCTAGTAGTACGCGGCATAGAAAGAATAAAAGTCCTAGATATAACAACTGGCGACGGGGTCAATTTATCAAAATGTCTATTATCTTTGATCAATTTGAAGCTCTTCTAAAGCGCCATGAAAAACGTTTTGATCAGTTTCAGATTAGTATTCTTGAAACACTAACCCAGCAAACGAACCTCAACAAGAATGGACTTACAGGTGGTTCTTCTAAATCATATGCTGATTATATCATCGATTCCATACATGAATTTCATTTTGATGGTTTAGCTGGAGTAACATTCGAATCCTGGTACAAGAAATATGAAGATCTATTTAACAGTATATACAATATTCCGTATCAGTGCCTGAAGATAGTAAAAGCAGGCAACGATGACTGGGTGCAACATGCCAGCACAGTAAATCGTGAATGTGAGTGTTTCAAACTATCAGCAATGACAGAAGATCAGTTCAAATGTCTTATTTTTGCATGCAGCTTACAATCTCCAGAAGATGTCGACGTCAGAACCAGAATTTTGAGTAGAATTGAACAGTGTCCGAATATCTCCCTTCAAGAGGTGACTACTAAATGGCAGCGTCTGATGAACTTGAAACATGACACCTCAGTGGTAGAAAATAATGGTCGACTCTCTTGTGTACGGGCAGCAAGTGGTAAGAAAGATTCCCATATGCAAAAGCAGAACACAACCAATAGGAAGCCTCTATCCGCATGTTGGTTTTGTGGAGAGTTGCATTACAAAAGGTTCTATCCATATAGGAACTACCGGTGCACTAAATGTCAGCTCAAAGGACATAACTATATTCAACCTCCCCCTACCATAATTGTAATCTCCATTTTTGAGATTCTACACCCACCCTTCCACCATTCTGTTTAACTCCAATCGACTTATTCCTGTTTCCGTACCCTTTCTGATCACACATTACTTTTAAATCTGTCTTATGTTATGCAAGCCACTCATAATTCTTATTCTTTCTCTGCTTAATAAGGTGTTCTTGATAAATTAGTCAAGCAAAATAACTATCTCGTTTTCAATCTGTTCGAAACGATAACCCCTTTCATTTTCTTTGTTTTCATTAATATTATGTTCGACAATTATACCATCATTCCAACAAAAACATTATACATTTTTGATTGTAAAGCTAAAATAGTTATCCCCGATAAAAATCATCACTACAGTTTAATCAATATACTCATCGGCCAATCACAAAAGTCTAAACTTTTCAGCTTGTCTCAGTTTTCTACAAAACGAAAGCAAAAACAGTTGTCTGGGTTTTATTTTCCCATGGTATGTAACCTACTAGTTAGTGACAGAGGTAAGAGTGAGTGCTAATTTCTATGATTTATCGAGGCAAATCTAACCAGGTCCTATTATTTTAATGAATTATTTTTTATTAAATCGCTCCTTTAGCTCTCGCTATGGTGATGTGAAATGGAACAACTTAGACAGACCACATTTGTGTTAGGTCTCAAGTTATTGATGACTGACTATACATTAATTATCAACATGGAAAACTATACCATCCAGATTTTTGTATTTAAGGATTTCATACAGTCAACTACATAATTAAGTTACACAAAATATACTGTATAATGTGCACTGACTTTTTCTGTCATATAACACAGACTAATGACACCATACATTTTCGTTGGATACATTTATAGGACATTTAAAAAGGCAAATATTGTAGTTTGTGAGATACTTTTAATTAGATACAAAATCTGTCAAAGAACGAGTCAGTTTTATTAACAGGGTTTTATCACCATGGTCTCCCTGATATGATATTTATTATTATTATTCGAATACGTAAAGGGGGGGGGCACTAGATATATAAGCGCCACACAAAAAGTTCTCATTTAGTTGTGTGAGGGCGCCCAGACCGAAGCAGGGATATAATATTTAGTTATAATCTCTTCAAAAATGTTACTAAAAATCAACAGTATCTCTTAGTAAAAAAAAGGAAACGACAGCTGTTCCTATGGTAAAAACAAGATACTTATAAGTGGCCCATTATGTAGACTGACCTTGAAAATGAGATAGAAAAATGCATGCAGCAATAATTAATAGAAAAACCATATGAAGATTTAGTCAATGGTTGAATCATTATTGCTGAAAACAGGAAATGTCAACCAAATAAGCTACATTTAAAAAAGGATGGGGATGATGAGAAGTTTTCATTTAGTCCATTCATTGATAAACATCATGTGACCTAACGATTGGAAGGGCTTTGAATAATCGCTTAAGTGCATTTTTGTTAGTGACACACAAATCGATGAATAGAATTAAACACGAAGAGAGAGATTCGTTATGATTAGAAGATAAGTAAAATGTGTGAGTCTGTCGAATGGGACTTTGCAGTGACTTTCATCACATTGACATTTGATAATAACGTTAAAAAAAGCAAAAACCACAAAACAGCGAGCTAGAGTGGGATTAATGCCTTCAGAAGAAATGAATTCGTCTTGACATAAGTTTAAGTAAGTCAGTCACTCATTTGTAAAGAATCCGGTACATACGTGAATCGGTTCAGGTTATCACACAACACCAGTACAGAGGTTTCATAGTATAAAGAGTAAGTCTTAGTGACAATAAAACGAATAATCATAGAAAACATAAGTGGAATGAAAATATGGGTTCATGGGATAAAAAAACTACGAGTGAATGCATCTGAACCGTTGCAAACGATTTTGGGCCATGCTGCACAACATTTCCAACCACTTGTTACAATGTATGTCGAGACACCAACCAATTAGTTTGCGCCTACCTATATAACTCAGTCCATTTGTCAGTGACTTCGTGGACAGATGCCACATCTTGGTTCGGCAGCCTCCAGCGTTCCTCTAGCTTACCATTAAACCAGACAACACTGATCGTCGAAATAAGTGGTGGTTGGGTATACGTAATATATGTATCAACCACTTCAGTTGAAGATTCAATACCTAAACAAACTCGTCATCTTAACCTAGCAAACGAACTCCAGCTGAATCTCTAGCTACGAAATTATAAAATTTGAACCAACAACCAAGTTAAATTCTTCATTTAATCGTAATTCCTGAAATTAATTATTTAGGATAGTGTAATACTAATTTGACAACTAATTACATTCTTCAAAGTTGAAATCATGAGTCAACTGAAGCTAGACCACCATCGAAAACCTGGAAGCACTGGACGGCCGTTTCGTCCTACTATGGGACTCCTCAGCAGTGCGCATCCACGAACCCACTCTCGCGGGATTCGAACCCAGGACCTACCAGTTTCGAGCCGAAGCCCTTGACCGAGTGCATTACATTGTAATGCATTTACTCGAATGCATTACATTCTGTACATTCGAGTGAAAGGTTCATTTTTACTTTAGGTAAAGTACTACGTTACCAAGATAAATTTCCCCTGGATAGAAAAAGTATGAATATAACCTTGTACAAGCTCCTCAATCCATTTCAAAATCTTTTTAATGGGTAATATGTTCGAGTACTTAAAAAAAAAATTTCATTCATTTGCACAAAGTTTAAACATATTTCTTATGATAAGACGTTTAAGATTACCGGATTACGAAGAATAATCTACACCAAACGACAAGTAGGTGACTGTAATAGCAAAGAAATTAACATATCATAGTCAAACAGGTAGAAAACTTTGATGATATCAGTTCAGTTCTATACATTTAAACGAAATAAAAAACGCTTGTTCTAAGGTAACATAAAGATATCGAGAAGGAGACTTACGATAGTGATTGCTAATCATTACATATAAGCTTATTCACATAATACACTTAATGGCCACTTATGAAGACACAAAAAAGTACATTACATAGCACACCAAAACATACAATCAAACACTATGGTGTACGCAAACGCGAAAAGAAATAACGCTTCCAAAAAACTGAAAACATGAGTCACACATTGCATTTACAAAATGCAGTTTGGTATTTTATAAAAGTACATTTTATCATTGCGCTTTTTGGCTACTTTTTTATTTTCATAGTTGAAAGTATAAGTTAATTGAAGCTAGATCACCAAGGAAAACCTGGAAGCACTGGACGGCCGTTTCGTTTCAATTGACTCACGCTTTCAACTATGAAAATACTAAATCTCCAAAAAACCCCTTCTTATAATTAAAAAATATACACATTTAGTTATATATAAAATAACAAAAAGATGAAGTAATATATAACTTTCACTACTGACAGTTAAAATCCCACATGAACAAAAATCGTCGACTAACCTCAAGACACCAACATAAACGGCATTGCCATCGTAAAGATAATAAAATTCCACAATTCACTCATCAACAGCCGTAAAATAATTACTCTTCTAAACTTGAAATGCATTTAAAATTAAATAACCAATCAGAATTATAATTTCGGTGGAGGGTAACTCTAGGAAATCGATTTTTTTATTGGAATATAATTTTAACCAATCATATTAAGAGAATGTTAACCAATGTCTAAACAGATAAATGAGTCAGGTTTATTAAATGTAAAATCATCGGCATGACCTTCAATACGGGAGCATCATTCCCATAACATCCCTTAACATCACTTTTTATGAATCATATTTTACCAAATTTTTTTTTCTAGGTCACTATTGCATGTGCAAGGTTAGTTAAATACATATGTTCATTGTATAATGGTTCATTTGAACAAATATTTTCTATTCAGGTCAAGCGCCTAAATAAATTTAATTATTCTCATTATGATAAATAGGAGGTACGATTATGTACTGTCGCTAATTTTATAACCAGGCGGCTATACTATAAATAGAAATATTTCTTCAAAACAATTGAACTGTTATATCTAACACACTCCGAATATCAGTACTGAAACCAGGGGATTATATACGTGGTTATAAATATAAAGGGTGTTTGTGTAGTTTATTGAAAAAATTTGTGTTTGGAAGGGGGGATGTGTGGAAAATCCAAATATTTAGGTCATAAAAAAATGAAAGAATGTGCCATAAATAATGGGAGTAAAATACAGAAAAAATATCCAATTAAAACTGAGGCAATAAAAATAATATAAGGGTACATCAGAAGATAACAATCAGTCGAATCCGATGTGAACTAGATGGAGACTGACTATTGTGATTACTCAGTATTACTAAATTAAATCATGTAGAGGAAAAAGGAGGGAAAACACGAATTGTGTCCATAAATGTGGTCAAAAAATTAAGATTACTATTACTTATTCTATGGAACAGTGACCACATTGCAACTTGATCGATAGCATTCGATCAGCACTATGAAGGACTTGACACACATGACATTGACCACCACTCAGTGATCGGTCAATTGTGATTATATCTCAGTCCTACAAGAGGTCAGTCGCGGGCCGGATAGCTCAGTGATAACGTCTCTGACTGTGAATCCGTCAGGGAGCACCAGTTCCCTCAAGATTACAGGTACACTTTGCTGACGAGTGCTAAGTAACACGAAACCCGGGTTCAAGGTTTCCTGTTGACCACCTCCAACCACCATCTTATGAACAGGCATTATCTTTGATTCGTCCTTAATGCTGACCAATTCTATCGATCAGTTGCAATATTATCACTAGTCCAAGCAACTTGACTTGGGTGATGTGAGTATAAATTCAACAGGTAGTATCAATTTCAGAAAGAATACATGTATTCCTTGCCGGTTAGCACTAAACCTAGATGTCAAACTTTCTCCAGACTATATCAAAATCCATTTGGTAGTTTAAACAACCGCACCAGTTAATAGATGAGAAAGTGACAACTTGCTTCTCAGGTTGTCCCACCTGTTTCATGTTTCCACATTGTTCAATTTGTTTATTAAGTAATCGTTCAGTTTTTCATTTATACAACAAAACTGCTGTTTCAACGGTAAAAGTATGGTACGCCAACGACCTTCAGTTAACCAATCAGAATTAAGATAATGCCCTTTTTTGCACGAAATTTAAAATACATTGATGAGTGACTTGTATGTGATCATTAAGTAAGTGAAAATTGTCAATATTTGGTTATTAAAATGTTCGAAACCAATAAAAACATCTACTATGCAACGAAAAAGTGGATTTTAAATGATACTGTAGGGCCAGTGAAATGTCACTGAACCCTAGCCAAATCATCCGGCGGTTGGGTCACTAAATATTGAACAGAAGATCGATCCCAGTCAATGTCAAGGACAACCAACGCGCATCAGTTAATCATACGCCATGAACTGGCCCATACGTCAGTATCTATTTTAACTAATATATTCCTGTAATAACGTCCTTTGTGTTGTACAGTCTTCAGAACATCCATGGTCCCTTGATACGTCGATGGGGCAATCCACGTAAGGTGCCGATCGCGAGGTGTGACTTTGAAGTAAGCTTGTTCGTTACACTGTTCCCGTCCAAATCGAGCAGGCCTCCAATCATTTGACATAAATCATCAACGTTGATGGTCTACAATACTTTACCGAAACTACAAAACATATCTGCATGCAAGACAGAATATGTGTTAACGTGCTTAATGTGATTGAATGAATAATGAAGAGTATTTGGTGAGGTTAGATAATATTCTCCCACTTTAACTCTTACTCTAAATGTCAACCTTAAGTTTCTGAAGTTTGTAAATAGAAGATTGTTAAAGGATTGCAATGTAGCTGATGTCAATTCACCATGATTGTCACATGTACTAACCACTAATTCAAATAGTTTTACTGGAAAAGTGCCCTATTTTGATTGCATTCCTAAATAGACAAAGCAGTACTCTGATATTCTTATTTCTCTGCTAGCTAAAAAGTCTTTATTTCAGTTCCTTCCCACTTTTTAATGTAGTGGCTTTAAGAAGGTTATTTCGATTTGGTTTTCCATTGAAAACCAAGAAGCACTGGACAATTGATATTGGGAATCATATGTACTTATGCACTTATTTATGGTTAAAATACCATCTACAAATTGAACTACTCTATACAAACTTCTGCATCATAAACTGTATAATCGTCAGCTGGCAAATGGCTTAATTCGAAGTGAATTCTTGAAGTTCTACTAGGAATCCTTAAGCAGTGGAGTTCATATGTGTTAGGAATGAAACATTTGTCACCAATAGGCTCAGTTGCTCTTCGCGCTGTGACAAATTGATTGAAATTTCAAATTTTTTTGGTCATATTATTTATTTTTATTTTAAATGTTTAGCAACAACTTAGGAACAGTTACAAATATTTTTGATAAAAGATTCATAAATTAGGTCACATATGTTGAACAGCATTTCTTTGACTTGGTGACCTTATAAAGGTTAAATTTTGTGACTGTCTATTGCGGGACATAGAGGAATTTCAACTAGTCACTCATACAACACCCGATTCTCTCTTCATCTTATTGGTTGCCATCTATACAATTTCTTCCTTTTAAATACTTTAAAACAGAAAACAAACAAAAAGAAACCTAGCAAAATAAACTTTAATAAATAAAGATCAGAAGGGGTTTTGCGAAGAATTTTAGTATTTTCATAGTTGAAGTCATGAGTCAATTGAAGCTAGACCATCATGGAAAACCTGGAAGCACTGAACGGCCGTTTCGTTCTATTATGGGACTCCTCAGCAGTGCGCATCCACGATCCCGCACCCGCGAGATTCGAACCCAGGACCTACCAGCTTCGCGCCGGAGCACTTAACCGATAGATAAATAAGTCTAAACTAATATTTGAACGAAGAATATTCTTTTCGATAAATTCTTTTCAGGTTCTACAATTATATATCCAAATTAATAATCCGAAAAATGGCCAGGTTAAAGGCAATTTTATTCTGTTTTATTTGACATTCCTAAATTTACATGTATTAAACGATGTACTTTGCCTTTAACCTGGCCAATTTTTCGGATTATTAATTTGGATATATAATTGTAGAACCTGAAGAGAATTTATCGAAAAGAATATTCTTCGTTCAAATATTAGTCTTTTAATATGATTGGGATTTTTAAACGATTAAAATGTTGTGAACAACCCATTGCGTTGAAGGTGCTCAATGAGTTCCTGAAGTATAACGTAAAGTTCACTAAAACGAAAACTACAATTGATTTTATCAACAAGTGCATCGAGTCAGGTCACTATCCGAAATTATACTATACATCACTGCGACGCAACGGTGTCTACCCCAATCGGAAACTCTGAAACGTCACGCCCTAAATCAGATCGACGCCCTGCATTCGGACATAAATGAGGTACAGATGAATGTTTTCCGCAGAAAGTATGCAGTGGATGACTTAACGGAGGAATTAAAAATACCTTTCATGGACCATGTTACTAATGTTATGGATTATAAACCAGGGAAGAAACTCATTCAGCTTTTGAAAGGTCTGGAACATCACACAGCTGAAAGCAAATTTCCAACCGACTCTAAACGGTATGTTCATAATTTCTCGGATGTCGAACTGGATAACGATAAACTAGAGGTATTATCCTTAGGTCGAAAGTTTTGTGATACCCGTAATAATTGTAACCACATAGATACCGATATACAGTTTGAGAATCTATACAGCCAGACACTTGATTTAGTGGCTAATTGTGATCAACAACTGGAGCACTTTAAATCTACGCTTGTGGACTGTTGCTACCAGTATAAAAACAATAAATTTAATTACAAAAGTATTCTTACAAAAAGGCATAAGTAAGCTATTAACGTACTCCTAAAGGATGAGACGTTATTGATTACGAAACCTGACAAAGGTTCAGGAGTGGTTCTTCTCAATAAAAACGATTATATTGATAAAATGGGGACCATCTTAAATGACAAATTGAAATTTCAAAAAATAACTAACCATAAAGATCTCAATATGAAAATAGAGAAGGAGCTTACTAGTTCTTTGAAGAAGCTCAGAGACAGCCAGACTATTTCGTCTGGTTTCTATGATATGATTAAACCAGTTGGAACCTATCTGCCAAGACTGTATGGATTACCAAAGGTACACAAACCGGGGATTCCATTAAGACCTATTTTAGATATGTATAACTCTCCTTATCACACTATAGCTAAATGGTTGGTAAATTTATTGAAACCTCTCCACGAAAAGCTGGTAAAACATAGTGTTAAGGATGTATTTCAATTTGTTGATAAAGTAAAAAATGTCAATACTTTGGGACTAAAGGTGATGTCTTTGGATGTAACATCACTATTCACGAATGTTTCACTTATAGAGACCGTAGAATATATAGGGGGATAACTGATTGAAAATAAAATTGAAACTACAGTTCCGATTAATGTCTTGAAAGAGTTATTACTGAAATGCACCATGAATGTAAATTTCAAATTCAACGGTGAAATATTTAGACAAACAGATGGTGTGGCAATGGGTTCACCTCTGGGCCCTATACTAGCTGATATATTTCTAGCTAAACTAGAGAACGGTCATCTGAAAAAGATTATTCAAGAATTCAAATTTTACTGCAGATATATGGATGACACATTCATCCTGTGTAAAGATAATATTTCATAACAAGATGTGCTTAGGCAGTTTAACGAAGTGCATCCAGCCATCCAGTTTACATCGGAGGAAGAGAGTGATGGCCGATTAGCCTTTTTAGACGTCCTCTTAACTAAGAGATCAGATGGATCGTTAAGAAGAAACATGAACAGAAAAAGTACTTGGACTGGACAGTATCCACACTTCCTTAGCTTTGTACCTCTACAGTACAAACGAAACCTAATCAAAACCCTTAGCTATCGAATACGCACTATATGTTCGGCGGATGTAGTTTACAATGAGCTAAACACATTGCATAATGCTCTAAGGGAGAACGGGTATCCCAGAAAATTTATAATTAAATATATGATCTTTAAAGTGAAAATAGGCGAATTCCAAACGGTCAAGAAAAAGTCCTTGTTCATGCGCCTACAATTCAGGGGGGATGCCGCTAGCGAAATACTTGCTCAGAGATTACGCAGATCTATCCAAAAATCTTTCAACGCCTGTGAACTACGTTTGGTGTTTTCTACGCGTCCAATGGTGACACCGAAGCTTAAAGATGAAGTCCCTAGAATGACCACTTCATTTTGTATTTATCAGTTCGACTGCTCCTGTGGAGCAAGTTATATTGGTCTAAGTTCTAGGAATTTACATTTTCGTGCTCGTGAATACCTCCCAGCGTGGCTAAGCAAAGGTCTGATGAGGAAAGTAAACAGCTCGATTTTGGCCCATTTAGTACAAACTGGTCATAGTGCCAGTATAAACCAATCTTTTTCAATTATTTATAGGGTCAGTAATTTTTTGCCTAAGCTTGTCAGGCTTAAAGTCCTTCAAACGGCGGAGGCAGTAGCCATCAGAATGAAGAAACCTGAGCTATGTATACAGAAGAAATATCTCCAAACCCTACTTCTCCTTTGGCCAACCACAAGGCCAATTAATGAACAATCATCTTAGCTATTGTATGACCTAATTTGACTATGTACTTACGACCTTTCGTAGTCAAATGTAATTTTCTCTCTTATATTTATTCACAAATCTTTGTATTTTATTATTATTGGTTAAATATCATTATTAATCCCCCTTAAACATGATTCATTCACATCGCATTGATCCCTCCTTATCACGTCTCACTAATTTTTCACACATTTAGTCTTCCACTTGATCGAATTGTAATTGCACTATCATATCTCTCTCACCCTATCTGACCCACATTTATTCTGATCACAGATCTTAAATTTTCACTTTACATATACACATATTCAAGTTAACATTCTATACGAGTCATATCACCATTAACAATTTTATTCTACTTGATTTGACATTCCTAAATTTACATGTATTAAACGATGTACTTTGCCTTTAACCTGGCCAATTTTTCGGATTATTAATTTGGATATATAATTGTAGAACCTGAAGAGAATTTGTCGAAAAGAATATTCTTCGTTCAAATATTAGTCTTTTAATATGATTGGGATTTTTAAACGATTAAGTCTTAACTATTAAAATATTGGATGTCAGTGACAAACTAATGATCAAATGCGTCTGATCAACCAATAATCAGTCAGTCAACTCAACACAAAACCTAGCACACCTGTTCAAGTTGTCACATCCCATTAGCATAGAGAGATGAAACTGTTAGGGCAAACCCCAGAGTACTAGATGTAGCAACAGTATTAATAATAATGGAAAAGATGGGCATCAAAGATACCATTCATGAAGGAAATATAAATTAGTGAAATAACAGAATTTCAAAACTTAGGTTCTGAAGGATAGATCTACACAGTCACTTTTAAACCATATTATTCAGTAACTGATGGACTAGGCTGGAGAACTGTTAACCAAGAAACCATCTTGTTATTTAAAGGATTATGAGACTGCACTTCCATTTTTAAACAGTTAATACAACATTCTACTTTGTACTGGATGGTTGTCATCTATGTCAGATATTTATTTATGACTTCTAAAACTTCATCAATCAATCAATAGCTTGTTATCTAAAATGTAGGATAGCCATTACTAATCGAAATTATCCTAATTTTAATGGTGGTGAAACAAGTTTTTTGTAAAATCAGGGTGGCAATTAACTGTTTGTGTCACACAATAGTAACGTTTAGATTCGCTTCCTTGTTTAGAATTACATAGAAAGCATGTAGAGTTGGGACAGTATATGACTCATTAGGTACAATCAAAACAAAAACTTAATCACCTGTCAAATAAAGTATCCAATGTTACTGTCAGGAGATTACCCATATATATATATATAAACTATAAAAATTATAGTTGTTACGACTTCTATTGTAGATATCTGATTTTAGAAATATCAAATCTTAAAACACAGAAAAAAGCATTATACTTAGATAGAAAATTGAACGTTAGATTACTTATGAATGTAGCGCGTTTAGTAGCAAATAAGCAATATGTATAGGATAACTAGTTCCTGAAGGCCAAAGGAGAAGAGTAAGACCAAAGAACACATTACGCCGAGAAATGGAGACAGACATGAGAAGAATGAACAAAAGTTAGATAGAACTAGAAAGGAAGGCCCAGGATAGAGTGGGTTGAAGAATGCTGGTCAGCGGCTTATGCTCCATTGGGAGTAACAGGCGTAAGTAAGTAATAGGGTAACTAGTACCATAACTGATGTCATACTGTTTGATTAACGATATTGATTTAAGTGACTAGATAAGAGAAGTTCATTTCATTTTTCCAATAGTTTATTCGCTAACAGCTAACTAATGTAACCATTCACCTCTCAATCATATACTAAACTGTTTGAAATCTATTGCAAAACCTTCATCCCTTAAACTAACTACGGAGGAATTTAATCTCTAACTTCATCTTTGATTGAATATTTGCTATATGATAAACGCTAAAATTTGTTCATTCTCTGTTGATTGACCAAGTTTTTGTTATAGATGACAATTTCATTATTATTAGGATAATCTGATCAATCGGCCAGTTGTTGTCTTTTGAGACACATTCTATTCGAATATAGGTCTAGGTTTTATCAGAGAAATATCTCTCCTGCCACTTTTATCCAATAATCATTAGATTATTGAGCTTATTTGCTGTCAAACATTTGTCTCTTAATAGTGAAACGGTCGATACTCTTGTTTTACTGATCTTAGTGATATTAACTGTTGTTACTATCTCTTCCTGTGGACCATAGTTTTTTTTAAAAAAAAGATCTTTAATCGTTTTAAATATGCGCAGATGAATGTCACAGAGTAGTAGGACAGACATAAAAAACATGTCTACATACTTTCATGTATGAGACAAACGACCTTGAAGTGAAAAGTAGACCAATAAGATGGGTTATTAGCGAGAGACTAGTTATGTTAAACGTCTAGGTCTAAATCTTCAACAAATGTGTATCTTTCAGAAGGGGTTTTGTGGAGATTTCAGTATTCTTCATAGTTGAAATCATGAGTCAATTGAATCTAGACCACCATGGAAAACCTGGAAACACTGAACGGCCGTTTCGTCCTACTATGGGACTCCTCAGTAGTGCTCATCCACGATCCCGCCTCGTGAGCGATATTCGAACCCAGGACCTACCAGTGTCGCGCCAGAGCACTTAACCGATAGACCACTGATCTGGCCGTCATCCAACGGTGTTAATGTCTGACTTCAACCAATCCACGAAGTTTGAGCAACATGTCCTGGAGTTCTAGCGAAGTTCAACTAAGTCTGTTGTGAGATAACAACT
Source organism: Schistosoma rodhaini (assembly GCA_944470415.2). NCBI lineage: Eukaryota > Metazoa > Platyhelminthes > Trematoda > Strigeidida > Schistosomatidae > Schistosoma > Schistosoma rodhaini. The sequence continues at coordinate 82,230,594 of OX104036.1, forward strand.
CACTGAAAACAATTAGTGATCGGTTCCTCAAACTTCGTAAATGTGTACCTTTGCTAATCAAGGAATATAACCCGACAGAATACTTCTAGATCTTATTATAGTTCTCTTAATGCTTCCTATCATACTGAAACTAACATTTCGAAAATCTTAAATAGTGCTTTAATGAAAATAATCTTCTCAATGATTCATTCCCATTACCAGTTCCTGTTGTCTTGTTGTATTGTGTAATTGTCCGAATCCGATACTGATCCTTACAATTCCTATATATATGTTTAAACTAGCTACTTGAGTGAGAAAACAGAAAACTTTAATTGGCTAACCGAGTCAAGAATATATCCATAACTCATTCATCAGTATAGACATTTCTCTAAAGACTTCTCCACGTTTTCAACCAATAACGTTTGTCTGTTTCCTCAAAAAGTTAGACCGAATCTTAACCAATTAAAGTGTACCCATTAGCATCCCTCATTTCTTATTTGGCTTATGTACGATTGGCTGAGCTTATTAGCTTTCCATTCTGACATTTTGGATTCCGCTGAAGAAATTGAAGGAGATGTATCATCTATTTGGATAAGTTAAGTGGTCCCAATTAGTTTCTAGTTCGCAATCATCAACCATGAACTGGTATGCTTCCTAAGATAAGAATTCTCTATAATTTAGTGACTTTTCATGTGTGTGGGGGGGCAAAAACCGACTCACACGTCCTCGTCGTGCCTCCTGGATAATGGGACTGTTTCCATGAACTAACGTGAGCGGTTAATCGTGTGTGGTCGAGATCGGCCTAATCAACCAGTACCTAAAAAAACGATTACGAATGCTAGGAGTCACTGCATAACTATTGAGGGTTCAAAGGAGTGTTAAAACAAAAATGAGTCTGCTCAAATAAAATAAAAACAAAAAAATGGGTTGTGAGAGTTACGTAATGGTTCTGAGTAAGCAGTGCAGAAACAGTTATACTACCCCGGTAGTTGTGCCGTGCTTCGATGTAGCACTCTTCTCCAGAAGGGCCTACTAGGCTTCACCATTCTATATGGCTGGAAGGGGAAAAATTGGTGGTAATTAAATGACAGGTTCCACACGAAATATGTTTGTCTGTTTTTATTTTTCCAAATCTACTTTTATTGTGTTTTTTTCAATTGTTTACAAAGACACCCAGCTTACCTCTATTTCGACACCAGTCTGTGTATTGATTTGTTTACGTAATCTAATGAGCTACTTAGTTACCCTCTTTCAAACGATATTGCAAATAATTTAATGCATGAATCCTGAACCTCTATTTCATGTTATTTTGGGGCTATAAACCCCTAACACAGTTGCCTTAATAAATCATTTAACGGGCATATTTAAATTTTATAGAGTTGAGATCATGAGTCAATTGAAGCTAGACCACTATGGAAAACCTGGAAGCACTGGACGGCCGTTTCGTTCTATTATAGGACTCAACCTGGTCTGTTGGAAGATATCAACTCTTTGAAGATATTAGTGAACGGTTGCTCAACTTCGTGGATTGGTTGAAGTTAGACATTAACACCGTTGAATGCCGGCTCAGTGGTTAAGTGCTCGCTCGCGAGACTGATATGTCCTGGGTTCGAATCTCGTGAGTGCTGGATCGCGGATGCGCACTACTGAGGAGTCCAACAATAGGATGAAATGGCCGTCCAGTGCTTCCAGGTTTTCCATGGTGGTCTAGCTTCAATTGACTCACGATTTCAACTATATAAAATTACTAAAATCTCCACAAAACCTCTTCTGATATTTAAATTTATTTTGATTTAACGAGTTGATGCATTTATTATCTGAATATACAGTTCATTTTGGTTATAATTCTAGACCATAGTAATCTGTTTGCAATAAATTAAATAAGCATATATTCATAAAGGCTAAGTTTAATCTTGTAGGAATTCTGTATTACTTAATGTTCAGACCAAGAATCGGAATAGAAGATCGTCAGGGAATTCACATCATAAAACACCATTATTATGCTTCCATAATTAGCTTATATTGTATGATTTTTTTAGTATTTAAGGAAATGGTTTTAAGTATGAAATATATTCAAAATATATCTATAAAGATCATAAACAAAAGGTTCATAACCCAATAAATTATATTTTCAACAAGTGTAATCTCAGTATGATCTAATCTCAAGTATTATAAGCCCCCCCCCAAATGCCATGGTACGGCCGAGAGTGGGGAGAGTCCGTTCCCCCTCTCCAAATGCTCTCACATAGCCACGCGAATATAGCCTCTGCCACGGAAGTCCTACTCACTGCTTTCTGGCGGCATTACTGTTGTTTACGAAATTGAGAGGATGAAAAGCGAATGTCCGGCGACATAACCGGGTTGGTGGACATGGAAAGTCCACTTAGGGGAGTTGGAAAACTCTGATTCCAAACTAATGGTGCACATGGGCTAGCTCCAGTATCCTGAAGGAACAAATGGCATATGAACTAATCGTTGGTCACTGGCTACCATGGGACTGCATCTCTTTAAGATGCTCCAATGCCTTGTGGATCAGATCTTTCGGTAAAAGGCTCCGGGTGTGGCCCCTTAAGAAAACCACCTGCTTCAGTTTGGGCGCCTAGGCAGTATCACAGCTCTCGCACAAATCAAATGAGATTTGTGAGGCGCATATATATCTGGTGCTCCTTTGTACCAATATTTATGTGTTTAAATAAATGAATTATAAGTCAAGCGTTTTATTATCAATTACAGATTACAACTTATCAATTAAAAAGTTGTGCGTATATCCATAATTAATATTGGTTCCCTATTGTCCAGAGAAAAAACCCATGACTGAGATTTTGTAGCAAATACTTTGGCTCGAATATCACAATATTCCAGTTATAGAACCTATAAGATAGCATCTAAAACGAAGTAGTATGCTGTTATATAATCAGATATTGATCAGTTAAGTTTATTAGGGCATTATTGATTTCATATCGAAATCAGTTAAAGAACGTTGATTGATAAGCATTAGTGATATGGATAATACTTAGTTCGTTAGTTAATTATAATAGTTTTTGATTGAGCAAGCCATGCATCATTAAGATGAAATGTTTGTTTCATAAACTATCTTTAACCAGAGAGGTAATTAAAGCCAGGAATCATGGGTCAGTTCTTCTGATGATGTCTAAAACTCCACTCCTAACCATAGATCATACTAAGGAGCTTAAAGCAAGGAGTATATTACTCATATGAAGTTATAACTGCTTCCTAATGCTCAGTCTTTGGTGTGATGAAACAGCTTTATTCAATGAGTTTGTAGGTATCATTACCAAGACTTGATTTGATAATTTTGAATAAATTGAGCATTGGGTAGATTGTTATAAATAAATTATATATTTGTAATATCCCAATGAGTAGAAAAATTAGATTTTCTGACGTTTCGTGACTCAGTGTAAGCCGCTTCTTCAGAGAATAAATAGCTTTATAGCTTTATTCAATAATATATTTTTAGTACAATATAGAGTTCACAGAACAAAGTACTTCAACAAGTTTCCTTTTTCTTATTTCTTGACCGATTTTGGCAATAAACAATGAATGATCCCCAATTAGAAGTTAACAGTCCAGTCAATCTATATCTAAATAATGTACATTCTTTTCGCTGCATATTGCCAGCAACCACGATATATCTGATTGGGCCTTTCTTACCTTGTACAGAAAAAGCTTGTGGGCTCTTCACGAACGCACCTGAATAGGTTATGCAATTAACTAACGTAATGATCTGTTAGAACAACCAGAAATCAGATAACTTATTGAAATATCTAGATGGCATGAACAGGCAACCCAGATATTCGAGCAGGCCACCTTTCTTCCATACAGTTAAAAATCAATTTTGGTACAATTTCAGCGATGGACAAAGGAGAATGAGTAAGATATTTTAGATTAAAACACAATTACAAGAGATAAACATGACGTAAAACAGCTAAAAATATGTCCTTTATACTTCAAATCAGTAACGGCTGATGAATGAAGAGTATATGCTAACTTTTTATGCGATATGCCGATTCACTACTTGTTAGTAGGTAGTAACAAATTCCTGTATTTTTATACTTGAAATAATGAATCAATTAAAGCTAGGCCACCGCGGAAAACCTGGACGGCCGTTTCGTCCTAGTGTGGGAAAACAAAGTATGCTCATCAGTATGGTGACAGAATAGGCAATGTATTTTCAGTCTTTACTATCATTATATCCTAACTGCAATTTCATTTTTCAACATGAAAAAGTTACTTGTCATCCGCCAGATTTACTGAGTAGTCGATCGTGAGATAACTAGAGAATCCGTAGTCTGAGATAAACACTATTAAGTTTAGTGTACCTAGCACAGTTGCTGGATTCTAGTGTGAATTTATAGCAAAAATCAAATTCTGAATGAAATTCTTAATTTCAATCTAATGATTAACAACAGAATAGGGAATCCCACAAGAATCAATGCATCATCTACATTGATTAATTACAGATGTTAGTCTAATTATTAGTGCTGACCAACTTCTGTTAATCAAGTATATATTCGAATCTTACGTGCAGCACAAGATACCATAAGTACCTTTCTGAAGGTTGTCGGTCACTACGATGCTTAATCCCAAAGCTATTTTCAACTGATCAAAAACCATGTAACTTGCGTGAATCCCTTTTTACCTAAAGATTATTTTTTTATAGTAGGCTATGGAATTAATAGGTTATTACCTAAACATACCGACCACATATTAATTAAAAATTTATTCAGTGTTGACGGGTTGAGAATAAAGCACCCCAGTCCTTAAAGTAGTCTTAGAGAAGAATCCGACTATAATTTGGCTTAATATTTTGAAGTACTCAAGTGCGTTATAAGTTGCCTCAGACCTATCAATTTAATTAATCATTCAGTGCTATTTAAATAAAAGGATGGATATAGAGTTTTTGAGCTATCAGTATTTTGCAATTAAACTCTTGAAACAATGTTTGGTTTTCGTTACTCTGGATAGTTCGTAGGTCAAGGGTTAAGAATGTAATAACAGGGCATAGAGGTTCAATTAGTTGGTACAGGGGGATCGGAAATCAACTAGAAAAAAGTAATCTTAGCTCAATTCCATGTAACAGTACAAAATTAGATTAAATATTGAATGTATAGTACTGTTCTACGAGTAATTTATCTTGGACAGCTTGCATTCATCTCAGAAACTTTATGTATTTGAATCACTGAATGAAACTCAATAACACAGTACAAGCTCGTCAATTTAGCTTAGATCCACCTTTTTCAGTGTGATGGCTGTAAATAAGTGGATCTATGGATTTTATTCAATTATTAGTTGGAATTTATTTGAAATCAACACTATTAACAGTCTTTATTGAACAAATATTGAAGATAAGCTTCGGAGTGGATTCTCCGGGTTCTACAGTAACCGATCAATTATAATTGCATGAATATAAGAATAGATATTACATAAGTTGAAATATCAATCGCTAAATATTCACAGATTTGGCTCAGTAGTATCGTATCCACCACAAAACCTTAATTTGCTTCTGTTATATTGCGTTCCAAGACAGGGAAACTTGGTTTTCAAATATCAACCTATTGTTTTATCAGTGGAATCCAGAACATGTATATTTCTCCTGTTAGGGATTCATTAACTGGGTGCATCCCCATCTTAGCACTGATGCTGATACTATTAAGTTCGTTTGTATTTTGTCTTTTCTCTAGAAACTCACTTTTGTGCACTACGTTATACTACTTGCTAACATTCAGTAAACAGTCTATATTTAATAATTTCTGAAAGCATAGTGTAGTGAATGTCGATCCGTTGTGTAATATCTCGAAGCCTTCACATAAACTAATGAAATTTACTGTATTTATCATAATAATTACTCTCCCTCTCAACCCTTGTAACAGTTGTCCCAAGTTTTGTACACTCCTTGAGTCTCTGTTTAAATACAACAGTTTCCATAGTTTTGTGCCCTTAGTTCTCTTACTGGTTGCAGATAAATTGTTGTTAACACTAAGCACAACTATCAGCTGTCGTAATTACTTTTAATGTTACTGTCACCGGAATCCTTTCTCTTTTGAGATATATAGACGCGTTAATTGCCACAGAGTTGAGGTTTATAACCAATTTATTTACATTCAATAATAAGAGTAGTTTTTGAACTTTGGTTTGACGTTTATCTTAATCATGTAGTTCAACACTTTGATAAAATTAAAACACATTAAGACTGTAACCTAGTATCTATCGCTTCAAATACCTACATGGAATGATCAATTACAAATCTGAATGTACAAAAACCGGGAAAATAACAATTATTGATTTTCACAGTTGAAATCATGAGTCAATTGGAGCTACACCACCATCGAAAACCTGGACGGCCGTTTCGTCCTATTATGGGACTCCTCAGCAGTGCGCATCCACGATCCCGCACTCGCGAGATTCGAACCCAGGACCTATCAGTCTCGAGCCAGAGCCCTTAACCGATAGATTATTGATTTTTGTTTATTTGATGAAAATCATGATTGGATTTTACTTAAATTTGCAGTTTCTAAATGAACAAAAAACATGACATCAATTATTCTTCATAATAAAAAGTCTCCGTTGTGATTGAATTCAATGATGATAGGGAGGATTTAAAGTTGAGTATAAAATTGACAATCGTCCATTACTTTTAAGACATTCAGAATAAGTGTGTAAAAAACTGTTGTGTATTTAAGTAGTATTGTGAAATAAACAAAGAATGTCCCTTGTCTAGTGTTTATTGATATTCTTCTGAAAAAGTATTGGTCACTAGAAGAAACCCATTCTACAAGGATGTGCTTAAACAACAAATACAACTTCCAGTGATTGCGAGAATTTTCGTCATTGGTTGGTAATTAATTAAAGATCAGTGGTGTTAGATTTTATACTAACAATGTTGGCAGCAAAATCCGACCTAAGATCTCTTCGTCGCTCTACTGAATAACAAGGGCAACCGTGTTTTCCAACTTATGCAGTCGGCGGAGATTGGACTAATCCACCACTCTGCTGTAACCTTGATATTTATATATAAGTTGGGTAGCAAATACAAGTGGAGAGTGCGATGGCCATCGACCCTATCAAAAGGAAAGTACATCAAAATGGATGGGACTCTGTGTTACCTGAATAAATGTAACGTATACTTGTTTCAGGTACGATGCCTGTTAGCTAAGACCCAGGAGCTGTCACGATTTCCTCCTAAAAACACGTACTAATGACGGGTGTGTGCTTTTAAGGATGGTATTCTTTACCAGAAAAGCCAACTGACTTCACCCCAATGAAGCTTAACCAAACTCAATTGGGCTGGTACGCAACTACCAATGTTAAATCATGTCAAAGAAATACTATCTGGTAGCTGAAACTGAAGTAGATTAACCGAATATTTAAAATCTACATCCAATTTATAAACTGCCAAGCTGCATTGACGGCAGCATTGAAGACTGCATCGTTTATTGAGATAATTAAAACACTGTAAATGTCTCTTCAATTTCAGATGTTTGATTATCCCATGAGCGCTAAACCAGTCTACTATAATATCCCAATCTATAAATGGTTGTCTTTGAAGGTTTTGTTGGTATCGTTTTCCTGTTTCTGCTGAATATTCGGTCAAAATAAGCTAGATACCAGGATGAGATAGTTGTTTCGTCTTAGTGTGGGACTTCTAACAAATGTACATCTACGAATCCAACGCAGGATTAAATCTAGGAACTTCTGACCACTACTCTGGTACACATACCTAATTTCAATCAACTCGAGACATGGTGCAATCCATCTCCTAATATTTTTAGTGTGCATTTGCATCACATCCGACACGGTTGAACTCCAGTGGTCGAACTTCTGGAGCTCCTGGAATTACACCTCTTGAAGTTAGTCACTAGCGAGTACATGATTATCATCAGTTTAGGAGTGTTGTAGAAACTAGTCAGTTTTCATAGTTTAAATCACAAACTGATCTTTAGTTAGATAACCACTAGAAACCATGAAGCACTGAATAGCGATCTCTTCCTAGTATCCAACCTTTCTATAAATATTGTAAATTTTTCCAGATTGTTCAATGGCATGAAAAAATTAACCTGTTTTCAGACAACTTTACTAATAGATTGATCATAAACGTCATTCGAAAGACCACCATATATTCTTATTCTGTGTGTGTGTGTTATGTCTTAACAATTGTCCAATGCTTCTTGATTTCCAATAGTTGTCGAACTAGGATCAGTTCATGATATAAATGATGTGAACTCAACAATCTTTACAATTTCCCTTTTCACTTGTGAAAAAAATCTTGATGAGTACAAAACAATGTTTTCATCATATAAGTTAAATAGGTATTATTATCAGAAGGGGTTTGTTTTTGTGGAGATTTAGTATTTTCATAGTTGAAAGCGTAAGTCAATTGAAGCTAGACCATCAAGGAAAACCTGGGAATCCCACAATAGGACGAAACAGTCGTCCAGTGCTTCCAGGTTTTCCCCGGGTGGTCTAGCTTCAATTGACTCATGCTTTCAACTATGAAAATAGGTATTAGTTAATTATAAACAAGAATATACTAGATAAGAAAAAAAAAGAAAAAATTAGGGGAAATAAAATAGAGGAAACAAAACTTAAAATAAGATATGTTATTCACAAATAAACACAACCTATACCCATATTAAAGTAAATCGTTAAAATAAGGCACTTTTATCAAATAAATATTACGTAATGGTATATGATCAATCGTTTAGATTAATAAAACAACGTTGTTACACTAACCCATTGTATCTTAATCAGAAGGGAGAGAAGTAGAGTTGGAAAAAAATAGAACAATTACACAGGATTCTTTGCGCATCATCATGAAATCGATTGGGTATTGAACTCACAAACAGACAGACGCATAAACATGAACAGAAACTATCGTTTATTTTTTTGAGAGACTATTTACAACTAGTTAGTAAGAAAGCATGGTCAAAAAACAAACAAATAATTGAAGTAATAATGATTAACCATACGATGAAGAGTAAACACTACCAATCGCCCCAATCATCACCATCATCATTACTAGCATTATTGACAACGTTTGATTTATTTAATTCTCTTTGTTGTCCTTTCGATGATTTCATTGGCTTATCAGTCACATTAGAATGAGTTCGAGTTGAAACATGTTCAGGTGATAGCTTTTTCGATTGATAATTTGAATGATTTGTCGACGGTAGACTTTTTATTATATTTGAAGATTGTGATGATTTAACAGTTGACTTCTTCGTATTTGTTCTCTTTTCAATTGGATTCTCATTTAGAGTAAGACTATCAAAAAATTCATTTGAATTCCAGTCTAAGTCAAGTTTATTCTTTGTTTCTTGATCATATTGTGGTTGACAATCCCAATACGACGAAGGCGTAAGTGGGGGAAGAGTAGTAGCAGTAGACTCTGATAATAAATTCTTATTTTCTGAGTTATGATTTAATGTTGATTTATTGTCATCTATATCTTCAAAAACATCATTCATATCTAAATTCCAATCATCATCACCATCATTATCAGCGGCATTATTATTCATAAGATCCCATGGATTTGATTCTTTGTCATGATTAATAGTTGACTTTGAAGATGGTTTGGGTGAAGTTAATTGAGCAGATTTATTCGAATTTTCTGAAACTGAAATCAGTAATATTTACGAGTAAATAATGAAACTATTGTGAAAGATGATTTGGAAATTAATTAACGATATTAACAATTGTACAAGAATACTTATAGGTTAAATGAGTTAATTCTGATTGTATATTATATGATGTAAAACAAAATATTTAATCTGTGATCAGTTCTCTCTGTTCAACTTTACGGCTGCGAAACATAGTCACTAAGGGTAGAAGATACTTGTGATTTACTAATATTTAATCACAGATGTCTTAGAAATATTGCCAGCAACTGTTTGCGATCGTCAGATAAGTAACAGTGAGGTTAGACGAAGTATATCAGGGAATGATGGTAGATCAGTTGATGAGGTTGTGAATATTCATCGACTAAGAGGTTTGGCCATGTGTTATGCATGCCTGAACACCGATTACCACGGCGTACAATGCGGACTAGTGTTAGAGATGGTTGGAAGAAAGTTAAGGGCACCCAAACTGCAATGTGGCATCAGTCCATAAAGTCACTAACTTCTGGTTCGAGTCATGTTGGTAGATACAGAATACCTGGTTGAGGTCCGCACGACTATCGTAACCAGTGGTTGGAGACTGTGGGTGAAATGACCCATAATTGATCACAATGGCCTAGGTGTATACACTCCTTGTCTGCCCTTAAACCGTGAGATTAAAATTAATTTATACCTTTATTTCTACGAACTAATTCTTTCTTCTTGTATTATAATCTTATACATAATCTTTCTTTTATATATTACTACCATTGAAGTAATGCTTCCATGAATTTGGTGTTCATCTTGTTGTACTAATGAGGTGTGGCAACTTGGACCGATGCATATATGTGCCTGATCCTATGTTGTGGTTGACTGACTGACTAGTCTGTGATCTCGTTTTAACAAGAAAAGACCCGAGCACTGATTTAACATCTTTCTAATCATGTTAAAGACAAGATAATTTAATTAAGTCATGAAACTATCTGAAACACAGAGAATTTAGTTTAACACGATAGGTTGTGTAAAATTTCTTATTTCAATGGAATAACTGTGCCTAACTAGGTATTTATTGTCTACTATTGAATATACTTTTGTATGAAAAGCTTTAGTTCACTAACTTAAATATCCAACACACGGTTAAAACCTGCATCATTTACAATCGTCTGAACAAGTAATCATTATACTTAAAGCGATCATAAAAGTATTTCTCATAATTGCAACACATTAAAGTCATTAGCTTGGTAATAATTAGAGACTTGTCATATGGTTCAAAGAATCAGTTATCAAGCTTGTAATTTCATTCTCCTGGGATGAACAATAAATATGGTCAGGCAAAACATCTTTACAGGAATTAAGCAATACTTACAATAATTCAATGAAAATAATCAAGAGTTACATCTTGATGCTAGTCGCTATTGAACTGGCATTCAATTAGCTTCAAAATGGAACTCCTGGAGTTTTAGTGAAAAACCGTGGAGTTTAATTCATGTCAGGTGTGAGACAGTTATCCACCGACGACAATGAATCAAGGGTATTGCACATCATGAATTGATTGAGGTTATAAATTAATACCATTGGATGCCGGCTCAGTGGCCTAGAGGTTAAGCGTTCGTGAGAGAGGCCAAGTGTCTCGGGTCGGAATCCCGAGTGCGGAAGCGTAGATGTGCACTCTTTAGGAGTCCTTTGCTAAGACGGAGCGGTCGTCCAGTGCCCCTCGGTTTTCAGTGGTGGTCTAGTTCAAATCAACTCATAACTTCAAATTTTAAAATACTACAATCTTCACAAATCCCCATACTGGAATACAGTTATGTTTAGTAAGTAAGTTTTAAACTTGATAAACTGTGTTCCGATTTTATCCACTAATTACTGGCAGGTATTATTAGAATATAAATCAAAGTAATTAAATGAGTAATCAATTTAATTAAATAATAGATAGATAATGACGACAAACTACGGAAACTTACTATCATTACTGCACAGTTTTTCTTCAATTCTTTCTGAGCCATTTGAGTTTCTATTGCGTTGTGATGCTGACAATGATAAAGAAGGATAGGATGTTGATTCCACATCCATATCAGGTGATTTTGTTGTGGCTGTAGTTGTCGTTGTTGTTGATGATGGTAAAATACGACTAGAAAATGACAAAGCAGACAAAGCCCACTGAGTAAGTGCACTGGCTGAAGATGCTCCACTTGTAACAGTTCGTGAAGGATTATCTGAACTTGATGTTTGATTATCATTTATCATTTGATTAGATGTGCTATGTTCACTAGCCTTATTTAGGAAAAATAAAAAGATAACAAGAGAATAACATCAGTACAACATAATATGATAGGTAGATACTAATCACCGAATGATAAATAATATCTAAGATTTACAGGAAGTGTGTCTCTTAGTAGGGAACTAACTACTGGATGCATAAACAATGATACTTTCTATTAACTAAGCTACAACATCTAACCATGCACAGATTATTGAATATCAGATATTTAGTTATTGTTTGACTTTTTATGAATAAAAATTGCTTAGAAATAGGCTAAGTCAATCATGTATATCAGTTTAAGACCAAACAATTAGTAAGAAATACTGACTGGTGCCATTCATTAGTCAATACTTAGATTAATTATCCGAGAGAAATAAATACGTATGCTATTGATTGAAAATTTAGTTTGACTTTCTGAGTGACACATCTATAGTAATAAAAGTTTGGGCGTGTATCTTGATCAGATTTAGTCAATGAAAGCTTCTTACTGCGGGGGTGTTGTTTACGAAATCGAGAGGACTAAAGGTGAATGTCTGGTGCTATAATCGGGTTAGTGGATATGGAGGATCCATCTAGGGGAGTTGAAAAACTCTGATTCCAAATCAATGATACACATGGGCTCCAGGATCCTGAAGCAACAAATGGTGTATGAACGTATTGTTGGTCACAGGCTACCATAAGACTGCATCTTCTAAAGTTACTCCACTACCTTGTGGATTAGACCTTCAGGTCAAAGGCTCGGGGTGTGGTCCCCATCATCGGTTTAATATTATGTTTATTTATGACTGTATAGGTAATAGTTATCATTTTCTGCTCCAATTTCTTATGGAAACTAAATCAATAACTAACTAATTGTAAGCACTCCAGCGCTATTCCTTGTACCAATAATGATCTAAGATATTATTTTAGGCTATATACTATTACTTATTTGCCAAGTGTCAATGAGGGCATTAGAGTTTGAGTAGCCATACTTTAAATGTGAAGGTCTGTTATACAACTTGGTTGGTTGCTTAGACCAAACACGATGGAGAGAAGTCTAAATATATGACTATGATGATTAAAACCAAAGTACTTGAATCACTGGGTAAATTTAATCGGTTAAAAGAATGAATATAACATATAATCACGATGTCGTACAGCAATAACAAGTTAATTCAGTGTTGTATCGTGTAGTCGACCGAGCCCAACCAGAGTACTCTTGTAAGAAAATCAAGAGTTATGAACGGAGGATTAAAGAACTAATGTAAGACAACAAAAGTTACTTTTTGGAACATTAGTACACTTCCTTAATCTCTTAATCACAAACTTTTGCCGTATCTTGTAGACTAAAATCGACTATGAGTTATACCTTTTGTGCATCAGAGTTGAATACATATATTGATTTAAAATGAAACAGATAATCACTCTAGATATAACAGTTAGATGTTAAATGCTCAAAATACTAGATGATAATTTTATTAAAAACATGGAAGCAGTGAACAGCCGTTTCGTTCTAGTATGGGACTCCTCAGCAGTGCAAATCCATGACCTTGCAAGTGGGAATAAAAATCGAGACTTTCGGTCTCGCATGCGAACGCTTAACCTCTAATAATACTAAACTGGGATCCAATGATGTACACATCTAACTTCAATCAGTCCACAATGATAGGTTGAGTTGTTTAGTGTTCATTAACTTATGGATACAAAAGACTCAAATTAATTCACTTAGTATTGTTTGTTTGAATCTTCCCATTGATTTTTAGGACTGCAACTGGTTAGTCTCTAGTTGGCATATGTGCATACTGAGCATGTTGCTTCGATGTAAACTTATTTCACAAGTATTATAAGCAAACATGGGTAGTAGCTAGCAAAAGGTACTAGGTTCGAGTCCCAGAGTAAACATCAACTCTGAGATGCAGGTACATCGAGCCGACGAATTCCGAATAGGACGAAACGCGCGTCCTAGATTCCACTGCTAGCGACTATCCATCTTTGCTTACTTATCTTAATGTTTAACTATGCTCTATCAAAAATTGGATCGTACAAAAACAGAAAATTTTTCATTAAATAAAGTAACTATTATTTACTTTTAAATAATTTACCTTGTTTTTTAAATAGAGTCATTGTTATAGATAAATGAGGATGTAGTACAAACCCCCCCCCAACAAAATCACAGATTCTAATATGACCATAAATTCGGATTATTTTTAATTCATAGTATATTATTCTTACCAACCTAGGGAGCTGAGGTTATCAAATTTCTACATTGACTAAGTACAATTCCTTTTTTATAATCACTATTATTTAAAACACATAAAAGACATTATTTTTGTTGAAAGTAAAATAATTTAAAAAAGGAGATAAGTACTGTTGGGGTGATCCTGAAAATTTCTCGTAATAGACATGACAAGCTTAGGAAACATTAAGAAGCATTGTATCCAATCAGCGTTTGACCAGAAGATTTGCTAGAAGTATCGCTCTTTCGTGGGGGAGGATAAATTCGGATCTCTCAAAAAAGGGAAGGTGTTATATCCCGTGGAGATTTATGAATGGTAACTTTTAAGAACTATTTATGGACCAATATGATATGTATATTTCCTATTGTACAATTGCTAAGTAACTTAACTATTCATAATCATGTTCCTTCTATTATAAGCTTTATTTTGGCCTGTAGACTATTACTGTACGATTTACCATTTCTGAGTTATATCTAGTCTATTAATTACTGTTCCCCCTATTCACAGTCACATTTGGCTAAATCTTGTACAAATATTATTTTCTTTTTTATGGTACGATGTGGTCAGTTTGTTTGGTAAATAAACCCAGTATGTTTGAGAATAATGATTTATATTGCAGAGGCTGTTATTGGTGTTCTGAACCTAACTGGCTGGACTAGGCAGATAGCAGGACTGATAAGTACTCAAGACTGCTCATACTGTTTTAGTGTATCACTGGATCCGGTCGATAAAATCACTGCTCTCTCATAGGCGAGTCATATGAAATAACAAGTACACATGCGCTTCCAAGTATTGGCGTACAATAACAGAAATAAATATTGGATACATGTGTTTGTCAGTTGATTTCCATACAATAAACCATGTGTTATATAAGAAAATCTTAAGTTGACAAGAAATATATAGTAATGGAAAAATCTTTTGATAAATAATGTTATACACATAATACAGATATATATTTTATTGATTATGTGATAGTTCATGTTAATGGGAAACTACTTATGTGGTGTAAGCTACTTATGTTGATAGACATAAGTAGTATGTAGTACCTGATTGGTTCGTCCATAAATTATAGTCTCACCGACAATTCTTGTATAGCATGGTGAATAATAATAAAATGGGTAGTGACCTTCTAAAATGAAGGCAACGAAAGCTAATTATTTTGTCATATAAATAACACATTTAGATTCACTTGGTATTCATTGTTTGAATCTTCCCATTGATTTTTAGGACTGCAATTGATCAGTATCTTATTGGCATATTTTGCATACTGTATGTATTGCCTCAATATAGCCTTAATTCACAAGCATTATAAGCAAAGATGGACAGTGGCTAACAGTGTAATTCAGGACGCGCGTTTCGTTTTATTTGGGAAGCGATGGCGTTTGAAGCGAAAGGTACTGGGTTCAAGTCCTAGAGTGAAAATCAACTCTGAGATGCAGGTACATCCAGCTGACAAGTCCAAAATAGGACGAAACGCGCGTCCGGGATTCCACTGCTAGCCGCTGTCCATCTTTGCTTATAACTCATTTAGAGTTTTACAAGCTTATCATGAATTGAGCACGACTGTAATATTTATGTGAAACTGTAACATTAATGATTTCAAAATAATCATTTCATACTGAAAATTCTAGAAAATCATCTTAGGCACTTCATTTATCCCAGGAAATTTATTCTTTCATGTAATGTAGTGATTTTTGTTTGTATACGCCAATCGGAAACAATCCTACGCAATATGGAATCGATAGTATTTAGATATGTGAATAAGATAGATGATTTCACAATGTTATAATATAGCATTATACTATTAAACAAATGATGATGGCTTTGTAACTCTGGTTGCATAGTGCAAGTAAGAGTAAAGTCATACAATAAGAGAAATTGTAATGACTTATGTTAGTCTTATACAGTATATATTTATAAAAATCTAAGCTAATATGACACAACTTAGGTAAATTAACATTTATCATGAAGGCGGGTAAGACACATCTTGCCGAAACTATCAACCTCGCAACTTGGAATCATCAAGGCAAAAAGAAAAGAGGCAACCTAAAGAACACATGACCGCAGGGTATTAGAAGCAAACATTGAGATCATGAACATCACTAGGGAACAACAGAAAAAGAGATCTCAAGACAGAGTAGCTTCAGGATCCGTAGTCAGAAGCCTATCTTCTGAGAGGGGCAACAGATTTAACTGAATGATGAATAGAACATTGATCGTAAATGTGATAAAAAGTAGTGTGATACAGTAATACTAGAGGTAACCGTTTAAGTAGTGTACAAATCGGCATAGTTCTCAGTTAAATGCAAACTGATAGTAACTTTTATGAAAAGCTAATGAACAAATGAACTAGAAGTAAAAATTACACGTAGTTGATTCATTTATGAATGGACATTTCTGTTATATACTATAAAAAAATCACCATTTATTAGGGAGTCACACACTTTGAGATTACCTACGTTCATCTAATCAACATCATTTCATGCTCCGACGATTCTAGGATGCATACATGTCACTGCCACGTTGGTGACTTAGGCTCACATCATCATAATGCTCATCCAAAAAACCAATACTTCCCATCAAAATTCTCAACGTTTTTACTTACTTTTAAATTTTTTTGTGAACCAATCTTCTCAACTACGGCTAATTTTGGAAATTTATCTATCAAGGTTACTTAATTTCTTACGGTTAGTAATATACAATGACAGTTAAAAACTAAAAACAAGACAAAACAAATAGAGTATTTATAAGCAAAGATGAATGGTGGCTAGTAGTGGAATCCAGAACGAGCGCTTCATCCTATTTGGGACTCGTCAGCTGAATGCATCTGTAATCCTAAACGTCAGTGGGAAGACTCACATAACTAATATAAAAATGAACTAATTTTCACATTACTCAGATGATTTTGACTATATTTTAGTTGGTGGATGTCGTTTTCCTGGTAAGTCGTGAATCATAAGAGTTATAAGGCATTTTTAAAAAGTGTTGGCACGTCAATAAAACTGTAGATCAAGTATCAAATGCTATAAACACATCATAACCCCGATCCAAAGAAAAATGAAAAGTATGAAGACAAACAAATTATTCGTACAACAGATGGTGAGCTGTTATAATATGGTTCGTTGAATTACATTAATGAAATGACATATATTTCAGTTTTTAAACAATCATTTATACTACATTACTTTGGAAATTTCTTAAACGAACACATACAAAATAATCACTTACATGTTCCAATCGATCAAGTATCCCACGTATAGCACGAAATGTATCATCACGTATTGACTTCTCTGTATCAGTCGTTAAGAATGATAAACAAGGTAGGACTTTTCCAGCTAGTAGATCATTTGTATAATATTCCTTATAAAGAGAAAAATGAATTAGAAATTATGGAATGAGTGATTGTAGTCATAAAATTTTTTTGGGATTAATTCACTGAAATAAATGTTTAGCTTCTTTCTATAGACATTAATAGCGAAGACAAGTATGAGGTAACACAGAACTGACTACCAAATTAGTTTTTAGAATATAAAGACATAAAAGCAAGAAATATACATATGTACCCCCCTGGGAAGCATCGTTGATAAACAAGGAGGATCGGATGCAGATGTAGAGGCGAGGATTGGCAAAGCAAGGACATTATTTCTACTATTGAAGAACATATAGAACTTAAAACAACTCTCAACTATTTTCAAAGTGAGAATCTTCAATACGAACGTCAAGACAGTCATACTGTACGAAGCTGAAACGTGGAGAACTACTACGACCATCATCAAGAAGGTACAAATACTTATAAACAGTTGTCTACGCAAAATATTCAACATCCATTGGCCGGATACTATCAGCAACAGCGTTTTATGGGAAAGGAAAAACCAGCTTCCAGCTGAAGAGGAAATTAGGGAAAGACGTTGGAAGTGGATCGGACATACATTAAGGAAATCACCAATGTGCGTTACAAGGCAATTCCTAACTTGGAATCCTGAAAGGAAGCGGAAAAGAGGAAGGCCAAAGAACACATTACTCCGGGAAATAGAAGCAGATATGAAAAGGATGAATAACAACTGGAGGGAATAGAAGCAGATATGAAAAGGATGAATAACAACAGGAAGGCTCAGGACAGAGTTGGATGGAGAATGTTGGTGAGCGGCCTATGCTCCTCGACGAGGGGTAACAGGCGTAAGTAAGTAAGTAACCCCTAATATGAGAGAATTAATTTAACTCCTTCAGATAAACTCCTATATTATTTATAGTTGATTAGTTCTAGTGAATAAGCACACTAACGTGAATAAGAATTATGCATCCTGAAAGAAGAATGTAAACAAGTACAGTCTTTCGAAAATATACACAAAAGAACGATCAGAAAGATTCAGTATGAAGTGAAGTGGCCAGCAACTAGTTTTACAGGGTATGTTGAGTTTAGATAGTAAAGCCGGAATAATTGTCTCATTCTTTTTTGGTATTAGTAGATTATTAAAAAGCTTCAACTGACTCAACTTGAGTTCGAAATATCGAGTATCAATCGGCTACTCAGGGAGATCAGTATTAAAGCTAATTCATTCCGAAGTAAGTAAGAAATTCAGAAACAGGTAATCAATGTGATAAGTCTTGCTATTGATAGGTTTAAAATTGTCTTTCTAGCCGGTTCCTATATCCCCCCCAACCACTTCAACACGCCAACTGGAACAATAGAGAGGAAGTGAAGATCGCGAGTAAAAGATTTACTACAGGGCTAGTTCGTATACAGAAAAAAGGATATTTATAGAGTTATCCAAAACCTTGGTCTTCTGCAACCATACCAAATATAGTAGCAGTATAGGTAAATAGACAATCAAAACCGTGGCACGTGGTTCTAGATTCTCTAGGTGTTTCAGAGATTTTCTTCAACACTGGTTGGATAAAACGTGTCCTGGAGTTTCTGGCCCCTTCGGTATTTTGACGAGGGATATTTTGGGACTCCTCCAATACAATGTTGATCAATAACACCTGAAGTATAGTAAGCCGATGAGATTTTTGACACCAAGAATTTTTAGTGTTATAAAAAAGTTAAAATTTTCATTTCAAAATAAAACTACAATAGGATTCGTAGATTGCGACTTTCGGTAACATCGAAGGAACGTAGTGAAAAACATTGCGATTTATTCTGAAACATAAAGAAACAAAAAAAACTAGCTACCATGCAAATAATGTTCCTTACTTGTGTAGCAGCTAAGGCAGTTATTGCTGCTTGACGATTTGGCAAGAATGAATCACGAGTTGCTCGAAGAAAGGCACCTAAAATTGGACCTTGTTGTGTTTGTGCTGAAAAATATGATGCCAATTTCGCTAAACATACAGTTGCATTAGTACGAATTCCACCTTGTGCATCCCGTGACTATAAAACAAAGAGATCAAATATAGTTGAAAATTACTAAGAAATTAAGATATGTAAGAACAAAAAAGGGATGAACGAAATGTTCTATGTTATCAGAAAACAACCATTCAGCTTAGAGAACGAAAGTCTACCGAAACAATGCTAACATTTATTCACACATCATCACAGAAAAAAGACTGATACACAGGGACTAAGAAATACACTACAGATTTGAGGTGCTATAAAATTGTTTATAATAAAACAACTAAAATTTGAGCTTTCATGTTTGAGAAGAGTAAACTATGTTTTTTATTCGCTTTGTTGTGATAAGTATGATTTTCGTGAGGGATATGAGACTGGAAGGGTGGGGAAACAAGTAACTTTCTTAAAGAACAGGGTCTCCCTCGAATGATACAGTTTCATGATAGACAGTGATCAAGTTAGGTGTATATGGCATTTATTCTTCAGAATTTCATAGCTCGTTTGCACCGCTGATTTGAAATTAGGGTTATTTAACTTACCTAGATGAATCTTTCATACCCCTCCACAAAGACGGTTTCTTCTACTTCTCCACTTCTGCAGACTTTTTTTCTAGGTGAACTCAGTGGACGCTGTATCTCCGAAACATGCATAAAGGATCCAAGTACAGTCACTCACTTAAACTCCTTTAGTCAATTCAGAGAACAGACGAGATTTAATCCTTGTGTACCCAGAGTCATAATTGGTACTTACGCAGTCTTTCTAGCATAAATATACGAGTGAATGGAGTGGTGACCATCACCGTCCCAAAGAGGCGAGTATGCCCATATGTATGCCATAGGATGCATAAGTGAAAGTCTATGTTACCGGGATCGATGTAATGTATACTAATCCTAGGTGCGACATCCATGTGCCAAGACCAAGGGGTTTCTAACGATTTCCTCACAAAAGCATTCACGAAGTGGGTTTGTGCCTCAAAAAATGACAGTCTTCCTGCCAAGAGAGCCGATAGGGTCCCCCAATGAGGCCCAATAAACCTCATGATTGATGCATCGCACTTAGGAACACCCATATCGTAAGTGGACTAAGGAATAAGCAATATAAAGTTAAAATCTATGATTATTGTAATTATAAATTATCACCAACTTGTAATGTTGTTATATGTTTTATTAAATTCTCATTCAGTAGTTTTGTTGAAAGTTTTGGTGCCAAATGAATCATTGCACGTACAGTCGCTTCACGTACAACAGGATGTGTATCTGTGAAACCGGCAGAAACTGGACTGAAAATTTGTGTTTCTATACATTTTGTTTGTAAATGTTGTACAAAATCAGGTAGATGTTCTAAAAGGCGTACACGTGTTGCACGTTCAGGTGATGAGAACAATTTTAAAAGACATGGCAGAACATAAGTTTGAAAATCACTATCCGATAACAGGGGAATAAGACGCAGTACAGGTAGAAGAGCCTCAACTCCAGCAGATCCGTAACGTAAACCATTAACTAAATGAGGCAGTATTTTATGACGACATACATCATCTGGGAAACTTGTTATTTGTGTGGCAAGATTTTTCAAAAATGTTGATTTTTCCTACAAATAGACAAATAAGCAATGAAAGTACAAAATAACGAGCATAAGAAAGCATTCTGATTAACCTCATAAAGCATCTTTTATTAGATCACATCTATTGGGTGAGGGATCAACGGAATCATGACTCAGTCACGAAGACTCAGGTGTTTAAAGGTCTAACTTAGCATTTCTAAGATAGATACTTGTGAGTTCCAGCTATGGTTAAGTTCCTTGACATTAGTTAGCCACCTCTGTTACACATTTTATTTGTGTATTCATACATATGATTAAGAAGAAAAACAGACACTAATGTTAACTAATCATAATTCCAAATCATATCAGTGTTTCAAAACAAGACAATGAATAATAGGTTATAACTTAAGAGAATATCACAGTCTGTCAATGAAGTAAAATAATACAGCATTTCACAGATCAATAAGCATTACAAAAATGTAACCTCACCAAGTTAGATACGTGTATTGATTAGAATGTTAATGATCTAAGAAAACATAAACCTGGAAATTTTGTAGTCACTTATTACACGTGGTAGAGAGAAAAGTAATAATGATAATTGGTGACATTGATAAGAGGAATAAAGTGCTTGTTTACATGTGTTAAGAAACAAAATCCGACATAATGCCTCTTCGCGCCACTGCTAGATAGTAGGGGAAATCTTGCTGGCCAACTTAGGCGATCGACGAAGATTGGACTAATCACTCACTCAGCCGTATTCTTGATTAACTTGGGTTTCAACTCGAGGCTCACTTAACCACACCGGGCTACTTGATGTGTGTGCTTATTCATAAGAATTGTAGAAGTCATCGGGCGTATGTTGTTCATGTATATAGGCGTATGCAAAGGGTGTGAGCGGGGTTGTAAAATGGAGAAGTAAGCTGAAAGATTGTTTGTCCTATGTCTAATAAAGTCATCATCCTAATCTATCAGGGCGAAAGCATAATAAAAAAATAAAGTAGCAAATACTCGAGAGAGGAGACGAACAACATCTCTAGAGATTGTTTATGCTTATGTGTATGTCGTGAAGTACTGGGGCGATAAACATCCACTCTCTCAAGTGGATGGAAATACACATGTGTATTCTATGGGATAAAACCCGTGTATTACCGGTGTACATATAAAGCATGTTTACTCACAGGGTAGGTATACATGTATGTATATCAATGGATATACGGATGAAAGTCTGTGTGTCACCTATTATGCATGTAGACTATACCTATTCAGGGTAAGTAAAACCTCAAAGAAATCTTCTTGGTGAGACACGGACACACGTCAAGACCTGCGGGGCGGTGGTTCGCCAAAAGATCACTACACGCGGTGGGTTTGTGAGCCCTGAAAACACAGAATTCATCCCAGAAGGGCTTAAAGTCCCCACAAGTATAAGGCTTTACCAACCAATCTGGATGGAACACCAAACCACGCAGGTTAGCGTTAGCTGATAATCACTCTAATTTTAACAACAATAACATAAGAGTTTAAACAAAATCATAGAAATAAAATGACGATTTTTCTTACCATATTATCTTTTAATTCAATCTCTTCTAAAAATAATAATGTATCCACGTAATCATTAGCTAAAAATCCTTGTTTTTCTGAATTACGAGTTGACTGGAGAAATTGAGATACGGTGAATCGTTTCACTCCACCTTTTGTAGCACTTTGAGCTATAAGACGTCGATAATCATGTATCAATGCTTTAGGAATTCTTTTCAAATATGAAGATTCAATTAGCTGAGAGCGATTCTTTAATATTGAAGACGGATTAAATATTTCCCATATTAAACATCCCAAACCCCATGAATCAACAAGACGATTGTCTGGAGGCATGTACGGATCTATGGAAATAGAAAAACCACTATCATGAAATCATTTGTTGAGGATTTGAAAAAAGCAACGATGGAAGTGTACATATTTACAAAACCACTTGAACCCAAATAATAATTACGTCGTTTATATAATTTATGGTCAGTCAGTTAGCTACAACGTAGGACCAGGCACACATATGCATCAGTGGTAGCATTATTAGTCCTTACACAAACTATGTGGCTCATAGTCACACTAATAAATCTGCTTTTAGTGAATAAGTTACATTGAATTTATTAGTGTAGTGACTTTGAAGATTCGATAGAAGCGGCTATTATAAAAGAATATGCTGATGACAGGAACGTGGAAAAAATGAGGCAAGATAAGTTTACAAAGAAAACCTTGTATTTTCTAACGAAAACTAAATTACAACTGGACTAGTCTATTCAGAAATTGAAATTAGATTGTTTAGATTGCTTAACACAACTAATAGATACTATCATAAAGAATGAAAATAATCATATTTTATTTTACTAAGTACTTTCAAATAAAAACCTAATTTGAGTTAACACTAGAATTTTAATGGTATGCACTATATCCTGATGAGACCTTCTAAAGATACACTAATTTTTATTAAAACATTTTAAAACAATCCTTCTTGATGGGAACTGAAACAAATCGTGTATAAAGTCAGCCAGTAACTTGCTCGACAGTAGTAATGAACCAGGCTTTTGCAAACTTGAGTCACCCGTGCTGCAGGCGACATGTCCATTTGTTTATCAACGGAAGAATATATTATACAGTTTATTCTGTATGACTTAATTGGTGTGAGAGTCGACATAAGGTAGAAGACATGTATAGGTTGTTAACATTCGATCACCGATTTCCTCGAGAAACTAATCACGTTTTATAGAACTATAGATTAATGAAGCCATACGTATGGTACAACTCACAAATTTGCAAATCGATTAATGACTTTGTGAACCTTAATCAGCTATGATAACTGAGACACATAACGCATCCATTGTTAACCAAGATGTGGCATACGTTAATGAACTGATTGAGTCCTGGTCTGAACAATGTCGATTGCTGCAGACACTAATGACATTTGTTGCGAGTTATGATCTCTAAATACTGACACAAGTGCATTCTTTGTCGTTTTTTAGATCCCCAGTTGTATTATGATTTCATACTTTTCACTTCTTGATTATAATCATTATTTTCAAACCATATATTTTAAGTTTGGTCTCTACCATCATGGATACTGTCAATATGTCAACTCTGCAACTTATCCAATTAATTAACCTCCCTTCGTTGTGTAGATAGATGTTAACTGTAGTAAATTGTAAAAATATGCATTTGTGTCAGACCAGGTTGAGTGTTTTAAAGCATATGGAATGAACAATTATTTTTCAATATGAAGAGAATTTTTTCTAGTTTAGATATTTGATGGAAAAGTTGTAAGAACTTAAAATGACCTCGAAAATCACTTATTTAAATACATTAACATTGGTACAAAGAGGCACCGAATAGATATGTGCCGCACATCATCATCCGATTCGTGTGAGGGCTGGAATACTGGCTGGGCATCCAAACCGAAGCAAGTGGTTTTCTTAGGGGCCCTACCCGGAACCTTCAACCTAAAGGTCTGATTCACAAGGCAGTGGACACAACGTCACGAGATGCAGTTCCATGGTAGCCGGTGACTAACGCATGGTTCATACACCGTTTGTTCCCTCAGGATCCTGTAGCCCATATGTACCATTGGTTTGGAACCAGTTTTCCAACTCCTCCAAGTGGATCCTCTATCCACCAACCCGGTTATGGAGCCGGACATTCGCTTTTCGTCCTCTCAGTTTCGTAAACAGTAATACCGCGAGAAGGCAGTGAGTAGGACTTCCCTGACAGTGGTTGTATACACGTGGCCTTAAGAGAGCATTTTGAGAGGAAGAGCTGTCTCTCGCCACCCTCGGCCGTATCAGGACTACTTATTGTTAAAACTGTTACTGGGTTTAGCTTGTTTACCAATGATTGAAATCATAGATACAGAATTTTTTACAAAGTTAACTTTAAATTCCTCTCATACAAATCGTTCTTTTTCCCAGTTAACGTTTGGATCATTTCTATTTTCTATAGTTACTAACATGCTGTATATGAGTAAGTACACCTTACCATCAATTATGACAAAAGATTTAAGTTGAAAACAGTTTAGGAGTGTGTTATTTATCGACAAATAATCTAAGGAATGAAAAAGTCTCTAAAAAAATAGAACATTGTAGAAACTCACCTGTAGTATTTGCATCCACAAAACCTGCTGTTTGTCTAATAGGCGGTGGAGGTTCATTAACAGGTCCGACAAAATCTAAAGCGCCTAATTTCCATTCACCAGCTGTAGTTACAAATACACTATCTAAACGCACAGCATTATGTGCCAATTTGCCGTCATCATTTAAGAAAATTAACGCTTTGGCGATCTACAGATAAACAAGGAGAAGAAAATGAAAATAAACAAACCTCACACTATTATTAGAAACAGATGAAACAAAGTCACATTATGACAGTAATTACTTAACCTTATTGTTCATTCAGTCAGCCATCATCAATATATAGCCTGGTAGAAATGTGAATTGGTTCAAGTTCCCATACCACATTTGCAAAACAAGGTGAACACCAAAAGTGATCGAAATAGTGAAGTAGCAATGATAATAAGAATGATCCTGAACAATTACTGCTATGGTGGCATGCAACTAGTGTTGACCTTGTGTCCAAAGATCCAGTTGTTGATCGATTAGGATTTTCCTTTAGATAGCCTTGCAGATCAATGCTCAGATATTTGTTACCAAGTGTACGCTTTGTCTGTTGATATAACGGGAAGAGAAGATGTAATCACATTTTTAATTCATTTTTGTTCAACATTACTTCAGCTTTCAATTCTATATTATGATTATTCAGAGTAATATTTATCTTTGTTTTCCAATGTGGTATTTTATTCGGTATAACATTCATTTATTTGAGTGTGATGTTATTTTAGGATCCAATATTCTTGTATTAAATTAACACAAACTATACTCAGAATGATAGACAGCATGTGATCTTGTTATAGCTCTGGGTATTTTTCTCCATAAATGCGATCTTATTAATGATTAAAAAGGATGCACAATCAATATATATTGAGTGTATGTTCGACTAAAGTCGTCGTCGTGTTTTGAAAGTTAATAGATCTCGATTTGTAGCAGTCTTGTTGTTCATATTTCACGTCATGAGAATTTCAGTGGTTCCTCGTTTATTCAGGTCTAAGAATGCACAACGTGGATAAAACATACGATTACTATAACCCGCTCCACAAAAGCAAGCAAACCGACAGATATTCACTGAGGTTCCTCATGGAGGTAATTTATCCTTAAAGTTCCTCAAATGAATTTCTTACTGGAGAAGATAGTTCAGAGCTTTGCTGAATAAAACGTCTTTTTCAGGGATCTAGATAGTCTATTATTTATGATCTCCATAGCTTTGTCTTTTTTGAATTTAATGCTCAAGAATAAACGGTTTTGGGAGCTGTGGGAGCACTTTTGAAGTCATGTTTTGTTTTTGCGGTACTACTGACGAACCTGGTTGTGAAACGGTTCGCCAAAATTGCTCGTCCGATTTCATTCAGCTCATCATCAATTATGTTATCTGTCCATATTTCTTTGAATCTTGAAGAAAGAGGATGAATTAAACTTATCTCGCAACTTAGAGCCACCCAAATCAAGTTCATTTTCTGTCCATTCTTTGTTGTCTAAAGGATTTCTCCCATAACTATTAATCAGGAATATCTTAACTTTGATTGCTTGTGAAGTTCTGTGGTGAAGTTGAAGGTTTGCATATCAAAATACATAAACATGAAGCATTAATACAGTAATATTCGCAGTTCTTACTTCATATATTTCCCGAGAATATGCAGTTTGTTCAATATATTCAGATTAACTCCGACTTTCTAGATAATGCTTTGACTAATATGTTTAAATACTATGACGAAAACAAACTCACATAGTGGGTTTTTGTTATTACAATGTTTTCATAAGGTTTATACAACTTCATACTAATGCAAAAAATAAAACTAAATGAGTACTCTTAGAGACGCTCGCAATAGAACTAGTTAGCTATTTTATATTTATAGGTTTCAAATGAGGGAATGGTAGAGTGATGGAAAGAAACATTTGTCACTACGAGCTTATCCGATTATACCCAAACTTAAATGGATTTATCGTTTAAAAAGTCTTCTGTGAATATTGTTATAATTGTATTTTTAATATATAAACGACCCAGCTATTCCTATTGCATATTATTCTTATACGATGACACTCAACAAGACCCCAAAATCAGAACACGTTGAACAGGAATGAAATTGTATTCAAAATAATAATGGTATGTGAACAGCAATCACTAGTTTGAATAACGTTCATATATTTATAGTATATACATAAGGAGCTTCTAGATTTTTCTCCAATAATTTGCCCGGGCTGATCGGTTTAGAATTAGCCAATCAGCGCTCAGCAATACTATCATGCATGAAACATGCTTTAATCCAATCTATGTCCCGCTAACAAATATATACCAACAAGTATATCAAAGATATACAGCAAACACTCAAAAACTACAAGTGTATTAGAAATTTAGCTTGGCGATTGTTAATGTTAATCGAGTACACAATTAATATCAATGTTAACCATCGTTGGAGTAGTTGAGGTTGTCATATCCTGCTTCGAAATGTCGTTAACATAGTTCGCGGGTATTGGGCCTGGTAAGGCCGAGCCAACTCTCCTCGAAATGATCTCACATGCCCACGAGTATACAACCACTGTCAGGGAAGTCCTACTCACTGCCTTCTCGCGGCATTACTGTTGTTTACGAAACTGAGAGGACGAAACGCGAATGTCCGGCTCCATAACCGTGTTGATGGACACAGAGGATCCACTTGGAGGAGTTGGAAAACCCTGATTCCAAACCAATGGTACACATGGGCTACAGGATCCTGAGGGAACAAATGGCGTATGAACTTATTGTTGGTCACCGGCTACCATCTCCTGACGTTGTTCCACTGTCATGTGGATCAGACCTTTAAGTTGAATGTTCCGGGTAGGGCCCCTAAGAAAACCACTTGCTTCGGTTTGGGTGCCCAGGCAGTATCATTGCCCACACACAAATCAAGTGACTTGTGTTTGGTGCCCCTTTGTATCAATATTTATGTGTTCAAATAAATAAATAAATAATAACGAGTCAAGTACCAAGGTAAGTAGAAACATGCACGAAGGTAGTCACAGTGTTGAAAACGTTTTAGAATGTCTAAATGTTTAGAATCGGATTCCAAAACAATCGTCGCTGGTTAATGTGTTTTACCAAGGCATGGATCCAAACAATATGTAGCAAATATTTTCTCGTTCATATTATGGTACCGCTTAATTATGTGTCAGCCTGGTGCCATCAATCTAACGGTATTTATTATTTATTTATTTATTTAAACACATAAATATTGGTACAAAAAGCACCAGATAAATATGCGCCTCACAAATCTCATTCGATTTGTGTGAAAGCTGAGATACTGCCCAGGTGCCCAGACTGAAGCAGGTGGTTTTCTTAGGGGGCCACACCCCAAGCCTTTGACCTAAAGGTCTAGTCCACAAGGCAGTGGATCATCGTGAGGAGATGCAGTCCCATGGTAGCCGGTGACCAACAGTTGGTTTATACGCCATTCGTTCCTTCAGGATATTGGAGCCCATGTGCACCATTGGTTTGGAATCAGGGTTTTCCAACTCCCCTAGGTGGACCCTCCATGTCCACCAACCCGGTTAAAGCGCCGGACATTCGCTCTTCGTCCTCTCACTTTCGTAAACAACACCCCCGCCACGAGAAGGCAGTGAGTAGGATTTCCGTGGGAGAGGCTATATATTCGCGTGGCCATGAGAGCATTTCGAGAGGGAGAGCGGACTCTCCCCACTCTCGACCGTACCAGGGCATTTGGGGGCCAATTGTATTAAATATAATAAATGTGAATAATTACAGATGAATGGAAGACTAGTAACCAAATCACTGGAAAGTGTAAATAATCACTGAACAGACAGAAAGCATCTTTATAAAACTGTACGGTCAATTATAGGTTTTGCTAATAAGGACTGAAAATGTCTAAATCACACTTACTTAGATGACAATACATAGATTTAATAAAATTTAGCCATCATTATTGAAGAAAAATAAACATTAAAAATTGAAACACTGGTTTCACCTAGTAAATATTCGGCACTATCTTCTCATTACCAGAAGTATGTAAATTAAGATCATTAAGCTTATCTGTTAACAACACAAAGCACCCCGACAAGCGATTTAAAAACCCTATCATAGGAATGACTTCGACCATTGCATCACAAGATTTGGAGATGGTTAATACAAGCAGAAAGTAGAAATAATTGTTCATGATCAAAAAAGCATTTAAACTAGATAAATTATGAAATTAATGAAACATACTAACGATGTCCGAGTAGGGACAATGGTCGGATTGTTGAGAACTTCGAAAATAGTGTGGACCGAAATTCATCGAAGTTTGTCACTGGAAGTACGCGCAAGATTGTTTTTTGTCGTAACATGAAACCTATGCAACATAGCAGTAAACGACTTTAAAAAAAACATCTTTAGAGTGAAACCACAGATTAAAGATCAATAAAATCATTGATCCTTCCTAGATCAAACTGCTCTTCACACATAAATATTTAATTCTTGTTTGACAGATGTCGAACAAAGAAATAGTTTTTCAAAAAATAGACGTAGTACATTAGCATCATAATCTATCTACCGATACTAACCTGATGTATACCCCACGAAGAGATAAGGTTGAAATTTCCACAATCTGCTTTAATGCGTAGGTATTCCCGTAATGGTAGAACACGTTCCGTAACAAAGCCAAATTCATTGGGTAATTTCCCTGAACCAATCTCTGATCCACCGATCCAAGTAAGCATATTTGGATGACGTAATGTTTTCATCCATTTCACTGTACTTTGAAAAATAGACAGAATAGTACTAGCTTCCCTGGTTGCAGCATTCGAACTTAGGTTGCAAACAAACAACGTAACTTCCTCTTTGGTTTTCTTTTTCTGACCAGGGAGAATTCGCCATTTAAAATCATATGGACCATGGATCGTTCCCAATGGTTCTGAATTGGGTGGGTCAATAGAGAAACCAGGGACTGGGTCATGAGAAAAGCTCAAGCCTAATGAGGTAGCCGATCCCAACAGGCTGTCTGAATCCCTGTTAGTAAATAGCCACATAACTTGGTGGACTATCCTTTACCAGTTTTCTGTAAATTGAACAAAAGATTACTAAAATAGAGCCAGTGATAAAATAAGGTTATGCAGGTATATATATATATATATATATATATATGAAAATAGTAGCTCATGTATTTATATTTTTATAAGTGGTGCAGAGAGAGAATAATATTGCAAGAAGATGTGCAAAAACAAGAAAATATAAAGATCTGATTATTTTGTTCGGAAAACTAGGGAAAACCAGCCTAATTTCAGACCTGGATGTGGATGTATCAGCTAAACATTCACTATTCGTCAAGTTTTAGGATAAATATATCGCCGCTCAACTATAGTCATGTTTCTCGACTTTGAAGTGATACTCAACTCTTTCAGGCGAAAGATTGTGGCTCTTTGCTATTGAAAGGGGTACTAAAGTATATACGATGTGTGAAGCATCTCTACTCAGATAATACTGAGTCAGAGGTATTAGGAAACTGTCACCAGAACTATCGACCTCAAGTGATGTGCATTGGGTTTGATCAATCTCGATTTAATTTCGTCATAGATATCTCCCTGGAAATAACACTCCATCCAACTTTTCAGATTAACCTCTTACAACGAGATCCATTTATGACAGTTCTGTTTAGTGGAGATGATAAGGTGAATACTTCTGACCGCCATAAGGAACAATTCAAACATGTTTGAGACGCGATTTTCTCCTAAATGGAAAATGTTATTTCAAGACTTCCCTGAGCCAGCGCCTGAATTAATGATAGGGAATGGAGTAGTTTAACTAGTCTACCAATACACTTATCTTGGAAGTCTCATTGACAGTGGTGGGTTAGTTCCTGTACAAATCTCGGTTGCCCCTCGCCAAATTGTGGTGTAGGTGAGACAGACGTGTGGTTTTTGTATAAATTATTGATTCTTTTGTACTTGATGACTGTCTGAATTCGAATTCCAAATGCAATACGTCCGTTCGTGCTCATCCAATACATCTTGATTAGATTCCCTTATTTCTGGAATTTCTAGTTTGCACAATAATTTAAGTTCTCATAATTATCACATTGGCATCGCGATGGAGTGGTTGGACAAACATTTAAATTCCTATGCTTGTGAAGATTACATGGAAAGGATCGAAATCTGGGTTATGACCGAGGAAGATGTTGAGGATATAATATTGTGGCTCGTTTCTTTACATTCATCGGGAAAGCCTACAGCTTATTAAAAACTCTGGCTTTACCAGAAAAGCCTATTTCACTTACTTATGCAACTCAAGGAACTACTACTAGACCATATAAAGTATAAAAGTTTCGAATGAGGTAAAGGAGAAAAAATTCCACAAGATGATTCGTCAGAACATCAGGAATTGCACTACTCTACTACGTCGTCTCATCCAATACGTAATCAAGATTATGTAGATAACAATTCATTGAGATGTTGCGAAGCAGGTCACGAAGATGAGCACAAGTTCGGTAAATGCTTGTTCTATGGCAAGTTTTGCCCATGTAATCCATGTGCGTTTCGTAATCCCAAATGTTTCAAATGTGGTCAAACCGGACGCATTGTCAGTTTGTAATAATACTATTCATTTCGCTGCAAGAAATGCTAAATCTTGTTACTCTGATCTTATTGAGTTGGGTGTTTCTTAAGATCATTCATCTTTATCCACGACTTCGAAAAACAGTGTTGAGTCATATAATGCTCCAGAAGTAATTGAAAGTCAAAATCATTGTGATCCAGAAGCTTCTAGCCAATCAACTTCTTATCGAATTTCCCATGTTATTGTACCAGATATGGTTTGTCCTAACGATTCAGTTATTTCTGATGAAATTTCTTATAAATCTGAGGAAAATATGTTGAGCGAACCAAATCGTAACCGAAAATCTGATGGAGTTTTGATAGATGCTGATTTTTCAACTGATCCATTACTCTCCAATGACATTCTTAATAAATTCGAAAATATTTCAGAAGAATCAAATCCTGATGTCATATTATATATTACTTATCCTCATAATGTATTCGCTTCTTGTGAGAAGCTTGTTCAATGCTAAGCGGGAGTACTAAGTGAGCTTGATTTTGATTACAATTCGGATGATTTGATATCAAATGTTGTTTAAATTTACCATGAAGTCACTTTTAATGAATCCCCTAATCGATGTGAGAAATGTTGTAAATGAAGTCACACTATTCATAACTTGGGAATATGAAGATCCAACATTATTTCGTGGGGGAGGATGGTGTAAGAAAGCCTGTGGTTCAGGTTCTAGATATCAGTGGTTTCAGTACACAACCGGTATGGTGATTGTAAAAAATTGCAGGACCCAGGTGAGTCAATTCCGATTTCAGTTGTTAATTCCAATAGTAATGACTATATTCTAGATCATACAGAGTTTACATCCAATACACTGTCGGACAGACGCAGGATGAACTTAAGAAGAAAACCTACACTCGATTACAGAAAATTAGACTCCAATTTCAGCCATGGCGGACGTGGTGTTTGTATGCACTGACTTTTTTTGTACTTGATGACTGCCTGATTTCGAATCCCAAATGCAACACGTCCGTTTGCGTTCATCTAATACTTCTTGGTTAAATTGCGTTATTTCTTGGATTTCTACTTTGTACCATAATTCAAATACTTCAGACTATCACAAGCACTAGCGAATTTCATAAAAGTACTTTGATGGATCAAAACACTAGCCATACCTATCAACAATGATCGCCAAGTGATTGAGGGTAGTGTGGAATCATGCCACTAAATCGAATATGACCCTTTAATCCTGCATTGGAGCTTTTTATGGGTTACAGATCTAAGCCACCACTACAGATGTTCCTAAGATATGCGACAAGATCAGGAAGAAATAGTGAAACTTAGTAATGAATAATCAAGATGGGTGCACGTCGTCAGTCTATACGATATGTGAAAGGGTATTAAGACATTTATTATTGGTTCAAGAAAGTTCTTGCCCAACAGACAATAAATTAATTTCCAAGGAACTGGAAATAGCGCGTATGTCAACAAAAACTACTGTCTCCATTTAGGCTCCATAATTCTTAAAAAATTATTTACCACCACTGCTTTACCGAAATTTTAAGCGTTTAGCATTGGCGATATATCTGTTGGTGCATCCTAAATTACACAGAAGAGCAGAACCAACTAGGAATGATTTAATAGATGTTTTCGCAGGATATGAATGACGTCACGGACCAGAACAATTAGTTTAGAAAGTGCACTCGTTGAAGCACCCTCTTGATGAAGTTTGTTCCTATGAAGCTTTAGATTCTTTATCCGCCTCTCGATTAGGAACTCGGTACATAGCATTGCTGCAAATGTATGTGTTTATTAAATTTCAGAATTCACAGGATTATTTTGCTTCAGAATAGTAACATTGTAGTTTAAAAAGGGTGTTATTTTCGAAGTTTATTTCTATGTTAAACTTCATTTTCCAAAAAAGCTCTCTCTCACTATGCATTTACTTTCTTACTGGCATGTGCTAAGTTGAAACTATTTATGTCGTGAGAGCGTGTCTGATTTCATATGTGATTAACTACTAGGACACAAATTTAACGGATAATGCATTACCTGTATTTTTTCGCAAATTTTTGTAAATAAAATTGAAAGTTTGTGCTTAAGATGAAAGCTTGTGACGAGCATCTATCTATTATTAATCTGCCTGTAAACGATGTCATTTCTCGTCAGTGTTTTTAACTACGTAGTGTTTTCCTAGTCAAGTTAGTTGAGTTTGAAAAGTCCAAAAATTTTGTTGTGGAGTGGAAATAAGGGTGCACGTGGAGAAAAATTGAGGCTAAATGAAAAGTGGACAATTCACCGAAACTGAATTTGGTGAAAATTAGACAACTTAGTGACATTTCAAACACGGGGCGTAAAAGGAAATTTCGCATTATTTCCCGACAGGCGAAAAAGGAAACCTTTTGGTTAGTTCTCCATTGTTTTTCTACATTGATCAGAGGGGTATCTCCTTTATTTCCCTTATATTGGTTGCTTATGCAACCAATCGAGTCTCCTTGCCAGACATTATACAGTCAATAATTTAAGTCAAAATTTCAGTGGGGCCACATGAACAGCTACCAGAGGCAAAATATTTCTTTCTAGTACTAGTTGTCAAGATGTGGAATTCGGGAAGACACACACGACGTTACTAGGCCAAAAAGTTATTACATGTCAGCTGATTGGTTATGACTTTGAAAAAGTTGCGCATATTTGGCACATAACTAGCGCTTTCTTTGAACGAATAGTGAAAGAATATAGCACAATACAGCTTATTCGTACCTTTTACCAGTCCAAACGTAGAAATATGGTAAACATGATGTGTCGACCTTGCAAATTCAAATGGTTCAAACGGTTCAGACAGTTGTGGATGAAATAGAAGAAGCTTTCGCTTAAAGGGCTTTCGTATCTAGTATACTTACAGGCAGTAACCCAAGTATGTTGTCGATAAAAGAGGAAAAAGAAATTGGTAAATCATAGTAAGATAATAGACTTAGTCCTTAAGAAGGACTTAAAGGACTCCTGGGAATACTCTTGGACTACCTCAGCCAGCGGCAAATTCCGGAATTTGACAACATTCAAGGAGTAGAAGTTTCGTCCCCAGTTTTTGGGTGTTACCATTTAGGTTAGTGTTAGAGATAGGCTTAAGTAGGTGTTTAAGGGGATGTACAGAAGTATTTAGGATTCTGTAAGCCATTAGAAGGACACCTCTAAGACGCATGTACTCTGATGGGTAAAGATTTCGTGATTGGAGGCGCACCTCATAAGGCGTGAATTTGGGTCCCTGAACTGATTTCTTGGCTCGCCGTTGAATACGTTTCAGAGTGTCGTCTCCTCTCCCGTACTCTAAATGGGAGCAAACGGAATTGTTGAAGATTATGTGGAAAGTTCTTTCACCGAACTGGTCAAAAATGCACCTGAATGTTACCAGTGCAAGGTTTTCTCGAAAGACATTTTGGTCATAGCGTAAAACTTCAAATCTTAGGGTACCGGCACTCCTAAATCTTTTCCAACTTGGGATACTTCTAGAGGACAGTTTCCTAAGTTATAGATGTAGTTTTTAACATGTCTCAGATGGACTATATTACACTTTGAAGTGTTAAAGGTAAGTCTGTCATCATCTTCCAACTTTGAACTCGAGTCAGATCTTCCTAAAGTATCAGCATATCCTTTTGGTTGAGTATCCCTCTCCAAAGTTTCACATCATCAGAAAAAAGTGATAAATCAGGCGATAATTATTGTGGAAGATCGTTTACATAAATCAAGAAAAGAAGAGGTCCTGGTACTAAACCCTAGGGAATCCCACCACGACGTCCCAAAGCAAAGTTAACCCTGATATTTAAACGTCTACCTTTCAGATACGACGTGGGCAAACCAATTTAAGGTTATTCGATAACTAATTGTTTGGGCTTACTGATAAGACATATGGGGTGAATCTGTAGCTGTAAATAATTCCCCAAAATCAATAGCTCATTAAGTGTTCGACATTGGATGCAGACCATTGTTTAAGTGGACTTGTTTAACTGAAGGCTTTCGGCCATCCATCCGTATCAAATCACGTTACGATCCAACGTGGGACACAGCTCCTACGTTCGCTAGCCAGATCAGAGTAAACGCTTCTCGATATATTGATAACGTATGAAATATATCTTTCCTACCTCTTCTCGTCTGACTTCTGATTTCGACTGGTTGGGGGAGGCTTCGAATATAGGTGTTACTGGTTTACAGTTGCAAAACTTCAAGACTAGTCGTATCTTTAGTGGTGAACCTGACGTGATCTGGTACGCCAAGCACATAAACTGTGAGTCTGTTCCTTTTTGGAATCACATTATTAATTGTTTTTCTTTATTTGATTTATATATATTGTGATATACCTTTTTTCAGATATATTTTAATTATATATTTCTCGTTCTAATAATACTATGACGGAGCAGACATCTAAGGTTTTTAAGTTAAAGATTATTCCCCACCTTCAAATCAGTTAACGCCTTTTTGGCCTGACAATATCGTGTCCTGGTTCTGCAACGCAGAAGCTGACTTTTGTGGGCACGGAATCACGGACTCGCGCACGCAATTCCTCGCGGTAGTTAAGGTGTTACCGCCCGAATTTAACAGGTACATAACACCTAGTATGTTTGCTGGTGATGTTCCAGAATCTCACGAAACGCTAAAACGATGGATTCTGAGACGTGGATATCTAACCGACCGACAAAGGTTAGACCAGCTTCTCATTTATATCAACCTGCAACATGGTTCTGCAACCGATATGTTACTTAAGATGAGAGAAGTGATAGGTCAAAGAACCTTCGACGAAGGCCTATTCAAACAACTTTTCTTATTCAAACTCCCAAAACAGGTGCAGGCAGTTCTAGTCTAGTTCCAAAACAACACCGTAGACGAACTAGCTGCATCTGCCGATGGAATCCTAGAAATTACCAAATCCTCTTGCGCAGAGGTCTTTTCAGTCAAAGAAAAGCCTCAAACGACCCCGAATGACATCTTTGAATTATGTCATACACTCACACGCTACCTACGATTTCGCAATGATCGTAGTCGGTCAATAACCGCTCGAAGAAGCGTATCACGTAGGCGATCTGTCTGTCGACCACGAGAGATGGATAACCCCGACTGGTGCTGGAATCATAACCAGTATAGAAATTCTTCTAGAAATTGCAGGAAGCCCTGCAATTACCCGAAGTCCAAGGCGACTGATACAAATAAAAACTCGGGAAACTTCCCAGCCGGCACGCGTTAACGGCAACCGTACCCGGCGAACATAGCCGTCTGTTATACGTACAGATGTGACTACAATAATCCGCTACCTCGTCGACACCGGTGCAGAAGTTAGCGTTCTTCCCGCGAACTCTAAAGACAGGCTTCACGAGTCTGTTTTGGGTGTACAAGCGGCGAACGGAAAACCGATAGCTACGTACGGTAAAATGTACGTTTACCCGAACATGGGTTTACGCAAACCCATCCACTGGATTTTCGTTGTTGCAGATGTCTCTATGCCAATCATTGGTATAGACCTGCTACAACACCACAATCTACTAATCGACACACGCAAACGAAGGTTGATAGACGGAAATACTAATTTATCTGTTTGCGTAACTAGTTTTCCTGGTTGAAGATTATCCCCAGTCACAATCAAGCACGCCATAGACCCTTTATATCAAACACTGCTGGATTAAAACTCCGGGATATATCAACCACAACTGAAATTGCCTTGTGTAACCAGCAATGTTACACATCACATCTCGACTACAGGACCACCTGTATTCTCGAAAGCCCGTCGACTAGCTCCCGAAAAGCTTAGTTTGGCTAAAAACGAATTCGACCATATGATAGACTCAGGGATAATTCGACCATCAAATAGTCCATAGTCATCTCCTTTGCACATGGTCCCTAAAATGGACATCAATGATTGACGACCAACTGGTGCTTATCGGCGTCTGACTGCTAAAACCATTCCCGATCGTCACCCGTTGCCTCACATTCACGTTTTGACAGCTACCTTGAAAGGTACAACTGTCTTTTCGAAAATCGACTTAGTTAAGGCTTACAACCAAATACCTATGGCAACCGACGACATTTCGAAAACCACCATCATCACTCCTTTCGGCTTCAGAAATGCCGCTCAAACCTTCCAAAGGCTTATAGACGACGTCTTCCGAGGTCTCAACTTCGTACATGCGTATGTTGATGACTGCCTCATAACAAGTCCGGACAGAGAATCACATCTCCAGCACCTGGACATTGTTTTCGAACAACTCCAAAGTCATGGCATTACAGTCAACATTCGGAAATGCCAAATCGGAACAAACTCCCTAGACTTCTTAGGACACACTATTGATGCCCAAGGCATCCGACCCCTTAGAAGCAAAGTGGCGGCCACTCTGGATTACCCAGAACCAACCACGATTAAGCAGTTGCGAACTTTCAACGGCCTTGTAAGTTTCAACAGACGGTTCATACCAAATTGTATATCCCTTATGAAACCGTTAGCCGACCAACTTCGTGGAAATGCAAAATCAATTAGTTTAAACGACACCGCTCGAAAAGCATTCTCCACAGTTAAGGAAAATATCGCTAAGACAACCCTGCTTGCGCATCAGGACACCCAAGCGCCCATTAGGATCGCCGTAGACGCATCCGACTCAGCAATCGGAGGAGTCTTACAACAATAGGTTAACAACTCGTGGCAACCTTTAGGATTTTTCTCGAGACGGTTGCTAGACGCGGTATCCAGGTAAAGCACTTTCGGTAGGGAACTCCAAGCTATGTATTGTGCTGTACGGCATTTCCAACATTCCATCGAAGGAAGAGAATACGCACTTTTTATCGACCATAAACCTCTTACGTTCTCTTTAAGTTCATCTTCAGATAAGTACGCACCCTGAGAGTCTCGACAACTCGACTACATTTCGCAGTTTACTTCAGATATACAACACATTTCTGGAGCAAACAATGTAGTTGCAGACGTTTTGTTTCGAATAATTTCCTTGAACAGTTTCCAGGGAATCGACCTCTCGAATCAGCATACAAATGACCCTTCAAAGTTCTTCAACGTGCACCTAAGTACTGTGTTGTCGATAAGAACGGCAGGAACGGTAGCACCAGTATCGATCGTCTAAAAGCAGCGTACTTGAAAGGAAACTAGCAATGTCGATTTTGATTCGGTACAATAGAACGACACGGCTCCTACACTTGTAGTACCCCACACGACAGTCGACATACACCTTGATACTTCGTCAACGTCGAAAGATAAACTTAAGACAACGCGTTCTGGAAGAAGGGTAAGATTTCCAGAACATCTAAACGATTATTGCACGTAGGACACAAACATCATCTCGAATTCCTCTCTGCATCATTTATTATAGAAAAAAAGAATTTTTTTAATATGCTCGTTTTTTATACATTTATTTAAAAATTTTTTTTGCTATCGCTTTTACGCTGTCTCAAGTGTAGAAGTTTATGTGTTTTCTTTTCCCACTTATCTTGTGTCCTTACGAAAGTACGTGTAATTCGACATACACCCACGCGTTCAATTTTTTTCTTTTCCAGGACGGCTGGAAAAGAACGACGAAGTTATACGAGGAACTGCAATTTTTATTGTACTTTGTTTCCTTATTACTTTGTTGTACTTTATGGTCCCTTAGTGTAAGGAAAGACGACCAGGCGCTGCTAAACATAGCAAGGTATCAGGAGAGTGTTTACCAACGACAAACTCGTTGGGTTTAAACTTCTGGCTGGTTACGCCTTAGGGGCATCACTACCTCATTAGGGGGGATTGATCTGTAGCTGTAAATAATTCCCCAAAATCAATAACTCATTAAGTGTTCGACATTGGATGCAGACCATTGTTTAAGTGGACTTGTTTAACTGAAGGCTTTCGGCCATCCATCCGTATCAAATCACGTTACGATCCAACGTGGGACACAGCTCCTACGTTCGCTAGCCAGATCAGAGTAAACGCTTCTCGATATATTGATAACGTATGAAATATATCTTTCCTACCTCTTCTCGTCTGACTTCTGATTTCGACTGGTTGGGGTAGCTTCGAACATAGAAGGTGTTACTGGTCACTAGTTGTCAAACTAGAATACCATTCGTGATTTCACGACTAAAGCTTATTTCAGAAGCCGACCATGCTATATCACTGATGTAGTAGCGAATGTTCGCCTTCGCATAAAAAATAGCAACCTTATTTTGGTTTCAACATGGAGGGGTGTTCGAACTATCTACATACAGTGAAGAATCTATGACTGCATACAGGAAATGGGACAATTCTTTCAACGTTAGTTCAAGTTAGCTCAGGTAACGAAGTCTTAATATCATAGGTTTCGCAATGCTTATCATAGAAGAAGGCTCGCTTAAACATCGGAAAGTAGATGTTGATATAAAACAACAGAAAATACTAGATGCAAAAACCTGTAACAGTAAATAAATCCTCAAAAGAAATGGTTCTATTAGTCTTCGCCAGTGATGCTGATCCCAATATGTTTACTGGACACACCCTAGCTACAAGCGTTGTGAAACCCGGAATGCCTGCGGCATATGTAATGTTGATCTTGGCATGATCTGGTACCCAAAACAATAAACTGTGAATATGTTCCTCGTAATGTGAGAAGCCATCACCTAGAACTTCAACTGGTAGTTTATATCAAATAATTCATAAGTTTGAACCTTGCTGATTTCCGAACACCGGCTGGGAATTGGATATATCGTAGTATTCGATTATGCATATACAGTTGGGATTTCGTCGTTTTTTAGTAATTAATGGTGATTTATATTACTCCTCTACACCTTCAATATCTTCACCTTACTGTAACCGCTGTAGTAATACGGGATCAAAATTTTCCATGTCTTCTGAAGACAGCCAGATTTATAGATTTAAAACCACGCAAAACTTAATTGTATTGGTTGGTAAATCAGGTATGGTGAACTCATATTTCTCCACGTAAGTAGTGCCCAACAAACTATGACCAGGATGATTGTGAAACATCCAGTTAAGAAATCCCTCAAGACAGTAATAACCAAGAAAATCAGAACTAAACTGTCACTTGATTATTCCTAAACCCTGTGATTTGTTTGTTCGACAGAAAGTATACTTGAACACAGCAAAAATGTATTCGAATCCAACTTCGTGCTACCTTACTGTGATGACTTGAAGTACTTGAATCAAAGTATAAACTAGTAATCCCAGAATTTAATCAAGAAGTATTGGATGAACACGAATGAAGGCACTGTATTTGGAATTCGAAATCAAGCGGTCATCAATACAAAAGAATCATTGGTTCATACAAACACCACACCCGACACAGCATAAATGAAGATCCAGATTTCGGCGACCAATCGTACCTCTTCTCTTTAGGCTCATCACGTATCTGCCTGATTGTATAGTATATGTAGGCTCTGTAAGATCTAGAACACACTCATTAGTATTATAATTACCAACCAAAACTGAAAAAAACTGACCTGGGTTCTGGAATTGTATACAATTATCATGCCGGTTGTGCACTAAAACCACTGATATCTAGAGCTTGCATCATAAAGTTTCCAAAAATATCCTCCCCCTCGAAATAATGTTGGGTCCTTACGTCGCAATGTCATAACCAAATATGATGTTCCCAGTTTACATTGTCTTCTCGAATCTTACGCTTCGATTACTGTACGTGAGTATTCGGGGATAGACACTGATATATAATTTGAGGCATTCCATCCTGTGATTTTGACTTGCATAAAAATTATGATAAATATTCTTTTTTTATTCATATTAGAATACACAGAAAGATATGCATAGGTATATGTAATTAACACATGTGATTCATCTAGGCTTGATTTATCTGCGAAACAATCGAATGGAAAACATTCATCTGCCTCATACTCATTAGGATGTATTTCGGAATGAATTCGGATTTTCTACCTGTACAAACTCCATATCTGTGTAAATTAATTCTCTAATGGCTTCGGGAAAACCTGCTATTCCCTCTGATTCGCCATACCACTTACTAGGGATTCCACTCAACAAAAATTGTTCATAAGAATATCCAACATCTGATGCAGTAACATTGGAAATGTAACTAGAATTCAACTCATTCGGAGCATATTGTTCACATTCATTAGAAATATCAATAAAAATAAATTCATTGTGATGACCACTGACACTTGATATGATATCAGAATTTAAATTTTTCTGAAATATTTCCCTCAAACTTATTAAGAGTTCCATTAGACAATAATGGATCATCAGGAAAATTAGCATCCACCAAAACTGAATCCGGTTTCTGATCATGATTTGACTCATTCAACATATTATTTTCAGAGTTGTAAGAAATTTCATCAAAAATACGTGAATTATTACGACAAACCATATCTGTTACAATAACACGAGAAATCCGATAAGACGTTAGTTGATTAGAAACTTTTGTCTCACAATGATTCTGGGTTTCATTTAACTTTGGACTGCTGTGTGACGTTATACCGCTTCTAGAAGTCTTGAATAAAGATAAGTGATCATTAGAAACAGGCAACTTAATAGGATCATAGGTTCATACAAAAACCACACGTACTCATGCATAAAATGCGTATGCATATTCTAAAGAGATTATTCATTCGTTCAATTGTTTTTTAAATTCAGATTGACCTACAAATCTGTCGTTGGCATAATACAATATGCAGTTATTCCCATTCGCACTACATCGTCGGGTTGATCTAATAAACTCTCAAACAAAATTAGTCAAACTATAGTTCTCACAAAAATTTACAAATCAGCGAACACACCTAGATTGACACCAAAAGACAAAAAAGGGTTTATTTCGTCAGAAGCAACCTTTACAATTTTCATGCATTAGCACACTAGGTAAGCATGAGAACATCTGAAGACTACGCTAAACTACACTCACGCAACCGGACTCAACAACTTCAAATACAAGGTGTTCGCAATGAACTAATCCATCCTAGGTTGATCAAACAAAGGATTGTGTCCTGTGAACAGTTTGAGATGTTTGATGAGACGACAACAAAGAACTAGATGTATTAAAACTAACGAGGAAAATACCAGTGATCGGTGCTCTATGAAGACCAGAAATTATGGAGTTCAAAATGCTTAACAGTTACGTATGGTCCTGCATCAAAGTCAAAAAAACACCGCAAACACAATTCGATACATTGCATTCGAGACTCAGATTAATCATGAAAGAAGTTTAAATAAATCATAATTTCATGTAAATATAACACATCCTACTAGATGTTACTGTTTGTTTACATCAATTAGTCTAGGTAGGAAATTTCCAGCATCCTTAATGCTAGGGAGATGCTCTCACTTCCGACTGCTTGCAAGGTGGGAATTCGTACAAAATAATGAGATTCACAGGCAAATAAATGCGAACAAACAGTTTCCAACAAAAACAGAATTTTAGATATGATCTTTAATCAAGAAAGGCACAAGATCAAGTGATCAATGATGGCAAAAATCTTGTTTGTTTGACCCTGAAGTTGATTTTAATAAAGCTGTGATCAACATCAAAGTGACGGAAGTTAGTTGAACGGATGTTTATGTACCCTTAAAGGATCAACGATACCATTATATTAATTTGACTGGCAACCTTTCATTATAAAGTGGTAGATGATGTTACGGCTTTCCATTGGATAGTTCCAAATAAGTTAATAGTTTACCTTCTCTCGAAGTCTGTTTTATTTCTCCCCAACATAAATGGAAAAGTATGAAGGTAAATTTATGTACCTTCCCCTTTACGTTCACGCTACAGTAGAACAAGGGAATATCTGATCGTAAAATTATGATAATTAGAAGTATGTGAATTATTATAAAAATTAGGAGTACCGGAAATAAATTAATTTAAGTTAGGGAGAACTAGGTGAGCACAGACGAACGTGTTGTATTGGGGATTAAAAACCGAGCAATCACCAAGTACATAGGAACCATTAGTTCATACAAATATTACAGCCCCCACAGCTTTATTGAGAATCTAAGTTTCTGTGATAAATTGAACGTCTTCCCTTTAAGTTCATCGTATGTCCGTCGGACTGTGTATTGAATACCGAATAACTATGGTCTACAATAT
The DNA here is from genome assembly GCA_944470415.2 of Schistosoma rodhaini. Classification (NCBI taxonomy): domain Eukaryota; kingdom Metazoa; phylum Platyhelminthes; class Trematoda; order Strigeidida; family Schistosomatidae; genus Schistosoma; species Schistosoma rodhaini. The sequence goes on from OX104036.1 coordinate 82,274,258, forward strand.
TCTCATTAACATTATGATCAACAACTAAAGTCAGAATTGGCTCACCTGGGTCCTGCAATTGCATACAATCACCATGCCGGTAGTCTATTGAAATCACTGATATGTAGAATTCGAATCGTAGATTTCCTCACACTATATCCCCCCATGAAATAATGTTACATCTTCATATCCTCAAGTTATAAATGTTGTGGCTCCACCTTACACATGTTTCTCACACTGATTAGAGTATTAATTACAAGCGACTTCATGATGAGGATAAACAAATCTCGGCATGAATTCATAGGAACTGTAATCAATATCGAGCTCATTTAGGACTCCTGCTCTGCATTGAACGAGTTTCCGACAAGAAACAACTGCATTATTAGGATAAATAACATATGACATAACACCATGATTTGATTCCTCCCTAAATATTTACCTCAAACTTATTAAGAATGTCATCTTCTTGTCAATTCCTGGACACTATTTCTTAGTGTATGGCGTATAGTTATTCAATTTAATTGTCCACTTCTACATATTTATCCGGTTACTAATTTATTTAGTTACTGTACCGCAATTGATTCATACATTTAATGCAACAAATGAAAGAGCTCAACGGTAATTAGACAATCGAAAGTATTAAAATCCAATTTGCTTAAGACGAGTGTGATGACTCACACTTCAGAAAGATATTGCGTTTGTCATGCAATGTTTGTTTTTCTCTACTACTAAAGACACTGCTGGTTTCATCCGCGACACTCGGTTAGTATATTTTTTTACGCGTGAGTTGTTCAATGCATTATGTTTTTCAAACGGTCGTACTTTTACAGTGAACAGTAAGTGTCTTTCGAACCATTTAAGACTAAAGAATCCTAAAAATCACCCATAAGCGCACAATATCAGCGACCGAGATTTATATTTTCTAGTCGAAATCAGAAGTAGCAAATGAACTTAAATTTATCTCATCAGGTATTAACTTGAATTAATTTTATGGTACCTAATGTTTTTAAAATAAATTCTTATGGACTTCTCCATTTAATAGCTCATCACACAATTCTAAAAAGATAAGAGGTATATACTTCAAATACTTTCAAGGAAATATAACACTTAACTAAATTTAGAGATAAAACTACCCAGCTGACAAGTATCAGCATGAAATATTTATTTTTGACAAAAACAGTTTGTCTTTTGAATTTTCGTGATCTAAATGTATCTGATTCTCATATTTTGTCCTACTTTCCCTAAATAATTCCTGCAGGAATAGTAGCTTGATGTCGATCACTTAATGGTCTTCTTAAGCCAGTCTTGTGGAACCAAGTTCTCAAATCGCAGGCACATACCAAGCTCTTAATAATGGTTTCATACATTTGTACTCCCTTCAGTCACTTTAATTCTTAGAACTATATATTTGGTTTTCAAATTGATAATTAATTGTGTACTGGGAACGTACTGTTGAAATTTTAAGCTTTATCATGTAGAAGCGATTATAATTTATTTAAGTACGAAATTTTCCAAAAATCCGTAGCACTATTTGCGATTTCACTACTGTGACACATAAAAATAGCTATAAGCAATAAAATGTAGGACATTGTCAGTCCTTTCTACAGTTGACAAAATGAATATAAATTCTTGAAACAATATCACTTAGCTACATCTTGTTAGCGGAATAAACCGATTATTTTGAATAACTGAAATGGTTACATGCTGTAGGAATATAGAAGAGGATAACTAGAAGCTACAAAATAGACTAATAATTTGGTAAATGAAACAAGTGTCAGCCATTTATATTATCCTTCACCACAAATTTTACACGACCAAAAATTAATTGCTATTAGTCCGTATACTGTGACCAGTATTCACGAAGAAATTTATGACCGTTTGTTTAGCCGGAAACGTCATCACTAAATATTTGGCTGAATAACAACAAATCACTTCTCATCAGCTAAAATACGACGGAAACGCTAAATAGATTAACCTCAATCATTGTCTTCATGTTCAAATATCAAGTTATCATTTTTTTCTCTAGAACCTTAAACAAAATTTCATAAACTACAATCAATGTTTCTGAGTTATATCACCTAAATTTAACCCTCTTATACTGAAGTTAACGTAATTTTTATTGCTTTATTTTCAGACATGTTGTGCTCTGTTATATTAATCTATTGTAAATCAAACCATTTCAGTAAAAAGTGGTATTCTAAACGAGTCACATAGTATAAACTGAGTATACAGTAATATATTGACTTGACGCTAAAATCTAATAAAGATCTTGCAGTTGTAAACGAGCACTTTGGAAAATACGTTTTATATAGTTACTGGGGCTTACTCTTTATTGCGCTTAAATATGCGTAATCTGCAAATTTCAACTCATGGAAACAAAAGTCGAATATGTCGACTGTGGAAACATTATCGTATATTACTATGGAAGGACTACTTGATACGTCGTCGAGGCTTTTGGCTCATAGCAGCTGAGTCATTCTTTGTCTTGATATTTGTTGTTGCTATCGCTTTAATTCGAAGGCGTCATGCGATTGATACTAAATCATCATGTTTCTTTCAAAGCCAAAGCATGTCAAGTATGGGATTATTGAACTATATCCAGTCACTAATCTGTAATTTTAACTACACATGTAATGAAAAAGATCCTCGGAGTTTTGTTACGTTAAATGGGCTCGCTCCCATGATTTACTTTCTTGATAACTTAACGCATGTCGCAGATGATCCTGTTTTCAATAAATGGTGAGTATAGTTTCTTATCTTTTTAAAAGGAGACGCCATTTATTTTCTTTTGCTACGGGATTTTGATGGTACCCAACATCATTTCTTGTTCTATGATGGGGAAATGGTTTAAACAGAAGTAAAGGTTGTAGCTGGTTCTTAATCACCAACATGATGTGTTGTTGATTTTGTCCTCTGCCAGGCAAGCTAGGATGGCAAGTTCATGTAAGTCCACCAACTGTTTAAGAGGTTGAAAAAGCTATAAAAAATCTGAAATGTGGGAGAGCAGCAGGCCCTGACAAGTTTACTCCCGAGATTTTTAAAGATGGCGGTCCAGCAGTAGCAGCGAGATTGACTGAGGTCTTCGGTAGAATCTGGGAACTGAACGTAATCCCATATGACTGGTCCCAATCACTGATTGTGCCAGTCTATAAGAAAGGAAAAAAGTACTCTTGTGACAATCACGGAGGAACCAGTATGACTCATATAGTGTCTAAAATATTAGCTTCAATAATACTTCGACGCCTAATCAAACCTTATGAAGAGCAGACTAGAGAAAACCAAGTTGGTTTTTGACCTGGACGTGGTTGTATAGACCAGATATTCACTCTACGTCAGGTTCTAGAACATAGACACAAATTCAAACGTCCCACAATAGTATTATTTCTCGACCTTAAGGAAGCATTTGACTCTATTGATCTTGAGGTTCTATGGCAGTGTTTGTCACTGAAAGGAGTACCAAAAACGTGCATTAACCTTATAAAAGTTCTACTCAAACACGACTGGTTTAGTTAGAGCTTATGGAGAACTGTCATCAGAATTGATCACCTCAAGTGGTGTTCGTCAGGGCTGTTCACTCTCTCCATTCTTGTTTAACTTTGTCGTCTACATGCTTTTAGCGATATCACTTTCATCATCTTAATCTCCAGGAGTTGAACTTTTACGGAGAAACTTACTTGTAGACTTGAAATACGCTAATGATATAGTTCTATTTGGTGAAGACGCTGACAAAATGTAGTCTTTTGACCACTATAAACAACAATGCAGGCATGTTCGGGATGCGATACTCTCCCTCGAAATGCAAAATGTTACTTCAGGATTGGGTTGCATCGACACCTGAACTAATGATAGGGAGTGAAGTAGTTAAGCATTTTGACCGCTTCACTTATCTTGGGAGTCTCATCAGCCCTTGTGGTCTGGTGTGAAGAAATCTCAGCACGGACACAGAAGGTCCGTCTAGCTTTCGCCAACTTGCGTCATTTATGGCGTAGGCAAGATATCCGTCTAGCATCCAAAGGACGGGTTTACAGCTCAACCGTTCGTTGTGTCTTACTTTATGGCTATGAAACGTGGTCGGTATGAGTAGAGGATATTCGTAGGATACTAGTATTCGATCATAGGTGTCTTCGAAGCATCGCTCGTATATACTGGGACCACCGAGTAATTAATGCAGTTGTTATGAATCGGGTACTAGGTAAGGACAGCAAATCGATTTATGAAATAATGAAACTTCATCAGTTGAAATTGCTGGGAAATGTGGTACATATGCCCAACCACCAACTGTCCCGACGTGCAATGTTTTATGGTGTAGGAGTAGGTTGGGAGGAAGTCAGGGGCAGCCAGACCGAGACGTGGCACAAATCGATGAAGTCACTGACAAGTGAACTGTATTTATTATTTATTTAAACGCATAAATATTGGTACAAGGGCGCACCAGATAAATATGCGTCACACAAATCTCATTTCATCTCTGTGAGGGCTGTGATACTGCCCAGGTGCTCAGACTGAAGCACGTGGTTTTCTTAGGAAGCCACACCCGGAGTCTTTGACCTAAAGGTCTGATCTACAAGACAGTGGAGCATCGAGAGAAGATGCACTCTCATGGTAGCCGGTGACCAACGATTGGTTCATACGCCATTTGTTGTGTCAGGATACTGGAGCCCATGTGCACCATTGGTTTGGAATCAGGGTTTTCCAACTCCCCTAGGTGAACTTTCCATGTCCACCAAGCTGGTTAAAGCGCCGGACATTCGCTTTTCGTCCTGTCAATTTTGTAAACAACAGTAATGCCACTGTGAGAAGGCAGTGAGTAGGACTTCCCTGGTAGAGGCTATATATTTGGGTGGCCATGAGAGCATTTCGAGAAAGAGGGCGGGTCCTCCCCACTGTCGGTCGTACCAGGGCATTTTGGGAATGAGACATGTTGGTAGGTGTAGACTACCTAGTTGGAATCTGTGAGGTGATAACACCCGATGGTTAAAGACCCTGAATGACATGGCTCAAAATCGTTTGCATTGGCAAAGGTGCATCCAATCTTTGTGTTCTCCCAAATTCTAATCTTCTGAATACTTCATGTCTCAATCTATTTCACTGGATTATATTCCTTGAATAACATCTTCAAACCCTAATCTTTCGGATTAGCGCTTTACTCTTACTACTTCTACCACTATGGGATTTGAATCGACAATTGCATCCCTATGCCAATGTGGTATGGCAACTGGGACTGATGCACGTATGTACGAAGTTCTACGTTGTGACTGACTGACTGACTGACTGAGGTAATATAGTAAGGGCGTCTTGAATGTATTTTTGTTTTACTTCCACTTCTTTACTGAAACATAGACTGTTCAATCAATTTATGAAACCATGTAAATATGGCTAAAACCAAGTTCTCTGAAAGGTAAATTGACCAGATAATACTCTCTTTAATTGTTTGACTGACAACAGTTATGTCCCATATTTTAATTTGTTCTGGTTAACGGATGACATCGATTGTCTCGAATTTCGTGGACGATCTACTCATTTGTTTGCTTATCGACCTCAACAGATGTTCATATCTAAGTTATGCAGAGACATTATCCAATCGACAAGAATAATTATCAACTTTCAAATTTTATATTGTGTACTATCGGTGTACATCAGTTATTATGTGAAGCCATTCCTAATCAATATATGAAACCCATAGTTATCCTGTTTGTTAAGAAGTCCTTAGTAACGAATCTCAATGAATGATGAAGCTGAGTTTTATACGTTGTTTTGTTACTTTTATTGAAACTATCCCGAAAAGCTCAATTCGCCAAATAAATAATTTGCTTTACCATAGTTAATTAACTCGATGATAAAAAAATACGGATGTAAACATTCCTAGATCTTCAGAGTGAACTATTCTCCTCACTTGCAATTCATTTTTGTTGGGATATTATCATGGGACTATGGTTTTTATTTATGTTCAAATTTACTCTTTAAGACTTCATTTTATGTATAGGATCATGTTGTTAATATGCCTATCATCAAATTAATCCTTATGCTGTCAAATTTCATAACGTCTTGGAATCAGAAGTAAAATTTAGCTCAACGGCATTCTTTAAAATATCATTGTACTTAGAAGTAAGACAAAATGATATCACTAAGAAATAACCATGTCAATTTATTTCGGTATATTTGTCTGTAATTACCACATTCATCTAATTTGAGTAGTTTTTCAGTATTAGTGACATTGGAAACCATTTGAACTAACTTTTATGTAATAAAAGTATAATGTTTTTCATAAAGGTATTTTCAGTAAATTACAATATCTTCATCTACTGAATGCAGTCGTATTTTGCAGTCAACAACCGAAGCGAACTCTCTTTCGATATATATATAAAGACAATTCACAAATAGACCAGCCACAGATAAACTAAAAACACTGCATTTTCAATGAACCATTTATAATATTCTTACTTTGCATCCATCTTGCATAGAACTCGTCAGTTTTTACTTGTAGATCCATGTATTCCTCCAAAAGACAATACATTGGACAAGAGTTCCTTATCTTGATCTTTTACTAACCACTTTTAGAGATTTAGGTTGGTTTAACACCAAGTGTAGTAACAGCAGCTGTGTCTTAGTGATCCGGCTACTAAATGTTCAACAATTGTATTTATTTTATCACTAGAAAGTGATTAATATCGTGAATTTCTACTCTTAAGGATTCATATCCCCACAATAAATAAAATCAAGTTACGAACATCATTAGGTAAATGATCAGTACATGATCGTTTTTTATTCATAGCTTTGATTATTTATTCAAAGTAGATCAAACCAGATTGCAGTTTTGTAGATATTCACCAATCTAAAATCTTTAACGAATATCGCGAATCTTACCAATGCCTAACGCTTTTGATCTTCATAAATTAATGTTATTTGATAACAGAGAAATGTGGCTAAATCACTAAAAATAATTTCCTGTCGATTTGTGTTTCAATCTGTTGTCCCATACTCAAAATTTTGACTAAAAAGTTAACAAATACGGCTAACATCAAGTTATAGAACGCCGGAAATTCGATTTTACTGCCCGTTGGATTAGAGTAAACAAGTTATTTTTCTCAATAATTTAATTTATAACGTTTTACGTTATACCGTTCTTGGTATTCTTGACTGAACTTTGATCAATATAAATTGGTATATATTCATCCTGTGCAGATCACCTCAATATTACCATTATATCATGGGTTTTTACAAAATAGATGAGACCTGTTGGGGACACGTGTTTTATCCTATTTCGGACTCATTATTTAAATGTACCTTCATCCCATAGAGTGACGTTGACACCAGGACTCTAACCCATCAGCTTTTGTTTCTGGCTACTGGACACAATACCTCAGTAGATAAGGGAGTTTGCTTTTGAGGTGAAGGGCACTAGATTTGAGCCCAGGCGTGAATATGAACGCAAGGGTACAGGTTCATACAGCTGAAGAGAGTTACATTGTAGGCCTTATTTAATATATACTATAATTTTATCATGATGAACGAAGAATAACTACCATTTTCTTTCTGTTTGAGGAACATATTTAATGTGGAACATTTGTTTCGAGCCTACTGAATCATGCATTCTACCAAAAACTTTGGTCAAAATTGTTGTAACTAAGTAAATTCATCTAACAGTTGTTTATTAGCCATTATGCTTCATCTGATTAAAGTTTAGATAAATCTAAAAATGAACTCTGCTACAGAAAATAAATTATCTCAAACAATCACTAATGAGAGGTATTGTTGTGCTAATTATGTAATTGAAACAAGTGTTTTTGAAAAAAATGTGTGTTTCATTGATGACTATTCGTTGATATCATTTTAATCCTAAGAATCACTGTTTTGCATCTTTAGTGAAACGGTTTTGCTTACTTGGGTGATTATCATAAGGGAGTTTTGTGGAGATTTTGGTAATTTTATATAGTGCGCATCCACGATCCCGCACGCGAGCAAGATTCAAACCCAGGACATATCAGTCTCGCTCATGAGCGCTTTACCACCAGACTTCGTGGGTTGGTTGAAGTTAGACATTAACACCGTTGAATGCCGGCCAGCTCAGTGGTCTAGTAGTTAAGCACTGGTGCACGAGACTGATAGGTTCTGGGTTCGAATCTCGCTCTCGTGCGGGATCGTGGATGCGCACTGTTGAGGAGTTCCACAATAGAACGAAACGGCCGTCCAGTGCTCCCAGATTTTCCATGGTGATCTAGCTTCAATTGACTCATGATTTGAACTATACTTGAGTGATTACTTGGAAATTCGTACAAGTACCAACTGACCAACAGGCATTATTCAGACAGCTAATAAAGAAAATTTGCAGTAATTTTTCTTTGCACTTATCTTTGATGGTTAGTCGTTCAAAACTATCGAAATGTTCGTGTATGTCAGCATGTCATATGATTAAAAACGGGGCTACTGTTACCAACTTTCGTATATTTAACTGCAAAAATATGAATACAGATTTAGCTTTTTCTTTGACAAGGTCAGTTATGCAATACTTTGATTATATCAATGTTACTCTATCTTTATGAACTCTAGGCTATTCAAGTTTTAATTGTACAATAGTTTTGTGGATTCAATTCCCACTTCCAACTTATAATGTTACGTAATTTTAGCTTGTGTTTTATACGGTATTGTAAATTTTAAGAATAGAAAAATGAATCATGAAACCCTGTTGAATTTGTATTTACTAACCTGTTTCGTCTACTACTATTATCATTGGCTGGTTTATATAATTGATTTGTCTATAATGGATGTGTTACAACTTATAAGTAGTGCATCGTGAATTTCTTTCACTTGACAACTAAGGTCATTTTTGAGTTACAGATAGTAATCTATGGTTACAAACGTTTTATAGGGATATTTCAAAGTCGATCACATTGGTGATTAGAGATATTCACTATTAATCTTTTCACTGTTTATATAACTAGAATATGATTATATACATTTCATTTTTTAATTTCATTTGTTGCAGTTGACACGTGCTTAATTTTATGACTTCAAAAAAAAACAATATTAGTATTTTTATAGTTAAGATCATGAGTCAATTGAAGCTAGACCACCGTGGAAAACCTGGAAGCACTGGTCGGCCGTTTCGTCCTATTATGGGACTCCTCAGCAGTGCGCATCCACGAACCCGCTCTCGCGAGATTCGAACCCAGGACCTACCAGTCTCGAGCCAGAGCCCTTAACCGATAGACCACTGAGCTGGCATCCAACGGTGTTAATGTCTAACCTCAACCAATCCACGAAATTGCGCAACCAACTTCCAATGTACTGAGGTAGATACCTGTCTCTACCTGACATGGATTAGCTCCACTGGCCACGGCTTCTCACTAGAACTCCAGGAATTACCTCAAGGAGCCAGTCACTAGTGAGCACATGATCATTATCACAAGAGAGTTTTTGTGGAGATTTAGCAATTTTATAGTTAAGATCATTTTTTTCCACATGTATCTTTGTTAGTATAAAGTAAGACAATGTGTATTGATATACACTTGTTTCAAATCCTTCAATGTTTCATTTATGGTTACTTACTTACTTACTTACGCCTGTTACCCCTCGTCGAGGAGCATAGGCCGCTCACCAGCATTCTCCATTCAACTCTGTCCTGAGCCTTCCTTTCCAGTTCTTTCCAGTTACTATTCAGCCTTTTCATATCGGCTTCTATTTCCCGGCGTAGTGTGTTCTTTGGCCTTCCTCTTTTCCGCTTCCCCTCCGGATTCCAAGTTAGGGATTGAGTCGTGATGCACATTGGTGATTTCCTTAATGTATGTCCGATCCACTTCCAACGTCTTTTCCTAATTTCCTTTTCAGCTGGAAGCTGCTTTGTCCTTTCCCATAAAACGCTGTTGCTGATAGTATCCGGCCAGTGGATGTTGAGTATTTTGCGTAGACAACTGTTTATAAATACTTGTACCTTCCTGTTCATTTATGGTACCTATGTCTAATTTCTGATGGATTCAGTCACATGATGTATATATGAGAACTGATCTTATTATTGAATCAACAATTTCGAGTTATTTACTATTTCATCTGGTCATTCATGAAAGAAAAATTATGAGCGACCATTCACCAATTGCCTTCAGTGAGTTGTTATCTCACAACAGACAACAGGACGAAACGGCCGTCCAGTGCTTCCAAGTTTTCTATGGTGGTCTAGCTTCAATTGACTCATGATTTCAACTTTGAAAAATACTGAAATCTCCATAAATCCCCTTCTGAAAGAAAAATTAAATGAGGATAATAACGTTTTGTAGGAATGACTATGTTTATCAATGTGGCTTAATTTAAACATAACATAGGTTAATATATGTGCAAACTACTTAGTTGATGTCCATGCTATTATCATAGTCAGTAGTTTGAAATATTAAATCAAATGACTTAGCATCGTTTATAGTGAAGTAGATGCATTTACACTTTGTCTTCAATTAAATCCTTAGTCTCATCATCAGATTATACTTTGTTCATAAACTTGAACTGATGAAGATATATACTAGATTCTGTGTAACATATGACTGATTGACTATTTTTTAGTTGTGAAGTTTTTTGAGTTTTGATGAAGAACATGAATCCATCAATGTTGGACCAGTATTGAAAACAATAGACTATTGTTATGTTAGTTTTATTCCTGTATCAAGATAAATGATTAATAATGAGACTTTGTCTTATCTCTACAATCGTAGGACTGATAAATACTAGAATAATATATTTTCTTTTCAACTAAAATCGTGCTAATTTACTCTTTGTTCCAAATTAGCCTAAACATTTATAGATTGTCTGTTAACTGGTTAAGGCATTTAATTCAAAACAAATTTATGTGACTGCAACTCTGATCAATAAATCTAATCATTTTGAGGTCTATTTGGTCATTACTTTGCAAGAATTACAAAATAGATCTATAGTTAATGGATTTCAAATTAGTTTATTTGTATGTTGACTAAATACTGCCATATAATCTTACATTGTTTCGATTTTCCGTACTAAAAGATTGTTATCTCTTCTATCTACAAGTGTAGTACTAAAACTCCCTCTTCTGATCAAGTCAGTTAGCTATTGACTATTGTTAACCATCTATAACTCTTTGATCCCTTGATCTACTGTACTTCCGTTTATACTTCTTTATGTTATACATTTTCCCATGTTTCTATGTTATTTCATAAGAAAATAACTTTATCACGTTTTCTATTTTTAAGTGTGTTACTATTAATTTGTGTATATTTATATTTGTCAGTAAAAATTTCTTTTTATCAGTAAATCTAACAGTGATGAACACCTGACCTTTAAATCCCTTAGTTGAGATTCAATAATCTACATCTACACTGTCGACTTGTAATCATTCATGATCCTCACCCAATGTTATAAATGGAACAACTTTATTTGGATAGGTATTTAGTTACTATTCTGATTGTATTATTCAAGTTATCTGTCGTTTGTGGTTAATGAAACATTGATTGTAATTAGGATATAACATTGGTGGATATGATCTAGCAACATATTTAAAAGAGTTAAAGATAACCGCACTCATATCATTATTAGAAATGTCATACTACTTAAATTGCCATCAATGTCTTATATATGTCAAGTATTTCAACTAGTATAAATTTCCTTCCGTACCTGTAATCGGTAATCATGTATTCATGTTTACCGATTCGTAGTCGACCTTTGCAACAACCTAAATGAAAACTAGGAATCAGTATCCCCTTCTTGTAATTTCAGTAATATTTAGTTTCTTTGTCACTAATAAAAGTCGAGTTAACTAAAATGGAATGGATGGTATTTTTAATCTATGATAATCAAAATGAAAACTCCGCCTGTAGCTCTTATAGAGTTACTGCCGGTCCCAAGCCCGGGTAAAGAAGGAGGGTTGAGCATGGGGTTAGCGACCCCATCCCGTAGAAAAGCTAACTCTCTAAAAAACGCTAACCAGAAGAAATAATTCAAACCATTTATACTCTGCCCTGAGAGTTGAAGGAATAATTATGACGTCTCATGATGAAAGCCGAAATTCTTCGGAAGTCACGAGACCGATGCACCTTCTAACAACCAGAGCAACACTCTTTATAGGTACATGGAACGTCCGGACAATGTGGGAGACAGGAAAGACCAGCCAAAAAGCAATGGAAATGAGGAGATACAACTTTTATTTTATTTTATTTAAACACATAAATATTGGTACAAGGAAGCACCAGATAAATATGCGCCTCACAAATCTCATTCGATTTGTGTGAGGGCTGAGATACTGCCCAGGTGCCTAGACTGAAGCAGGTGGTTTTCTTAGGAGGCCACACCCCAAGCCTTTGACCTGAATGTCTGATCCACTAGGCAGTGGAGCATCGTGAGGAGATGCAGTCCCATGGTAGTCGGTGATCAACGGCTGATTCGTACGCCATTTGTTCCCTCAGGATACTGGAGCCCATGTGCACCACTAGTTTGGAATCAGGGTTTTCCAACTCCCCTAGGTGGACCCTCCATGTCCACCAACCCGGTCAAAGCGCCGGACATTCGCTTTTCGTCCTCTCACTTTCGTAAACAACACCGGTGCCACGAGAAGGCAGTGAGTAGGACTTCCCTGGGAGAGGCTATATATTCGCTGGCCATATGAGAGCATCTCGAGAGGGAGAGGTGACTCTCCCCACTCTTGGCCGTACCAGGGCATTTGGGGGAAAACGCTCCACACACTCAGGGAGTTGCTCTAATGCTGTCCAAAGAAGCACGAAATGCACTTGTGGGATGGGAATCTCATGGACCCAGGATAATCAAAGCATCATTCAGAACAAAGAAGCAAGGGATCACAATGAACGTTATCCAATGTTATGCACCCACCAATGATAGCAACGACGATGATAAAGATCAGTTCTATGAAAGGCTGCAATCAATTAAAGCGAAGTGCTCACGAAAGGACCTCACAATCCTGATGGGAGATTTAAATGCTAAAGTTGGAATGGACAACACAGGATATGAAGATGTAATTGGACGACATGGATTAAGAGAGAGAAATGAAAATGGGGAGAGACTTGCAAACCTATGTGCTTTCAACAAATTGGTTATAGGCGGCACAATATTCCCACACAAGCGCATACACAAAGCTACATGGATCTCACCGGACCAAACCACAGAGAACCAGATAGATCACATCTGTATCAACAAAAAATTCCGAAGATCAATGGAAGATGTGAAAACCCGGAGAGGAGCTGACATAGCTTCAGATCACCACCTGGTTGTGGCCAAGATGAGACTGAAGCTAAAGAAAGACTGGACAACTGGACAAACAGCACTACAAAGGTTCAATATAGCCTTCCTTCGAGATACTGACAAGCTCCACGAATTCAAGATAACTCTCAACAACAGGTTCCAAGCTCTACAGGATCTACTGAATGAACAAGAAACTACTTTGAAGGACAACTGGAAAGGGATTAAAGAAGCACTAACTTCAACGTGTCAGGAGGTTCTTGGTCCTAACAAGCATCATCACAAGGAATGGATCTCTATGGGAACCTTAGACAAAATTCAAGAAAGGAAGAACAAGAAACTAGCAATTAACAAGAGCCGAACACGAGCAGAGAATGTCAAAGCACAAGCAGACTACGCAGAAGCAAACAGGGAAGTGAAGAAAAGCATTAAAGCCGACAAGCAGAAATACATGGGAGAACTAGCAACGGCGGCGGAAAAAGCTGCAAGAGAAGGGAATATGAAACAACTATATGATACAACGAAGAAATTGGCAGGGAGATATAGCAAACCAGAGAGACCAGTCAAGGACAAAGAAGGAAAGACAATCACTGAGATTCAAGAACAGAGGAAAAGATGGGCAGAATACTTTAAGGAACTGCTGAATAGACCAGCCCATTGAATCCACCGAACATCGAAGCAGCCCACACAGACCTTCCAATAGATGTCACTCTACCAACGATCGAAGAAGTCAAGATGGCCATCAGACAAATCAAAAGTGGGAAAGCGGCAGGACCTGACAATATACCAGCAGAAACAATGAAGTCAGACATTGAAATAACTGCAAACATGCTTCACCTTCTATTCAAGAAGATTTGGGAAGAGAAACAAGTGCCAACGGACTGGAAAGAAGGATATCTCATCAAGATACCAAAGAAAGGAGATCTGAGCAAATGTGAGAACTACAAAGGCATCTGTTTGTTATCAGTATCAGGAAAAGTCTTCAACAGAGTGCTGCTGAATCGGATGAAAGATGCAGTAGACGCCGAACTTAGGGATCAACAGGTTGGATTCCGTAAGGATCGGTCGTGCACAGACCAGATTGTGACACTACGGATCATCATTGAACAATCAGTTGAATGGAACTCATCACTATACGTCAACTTCATTGACTATGAGAAGGCGTTTGACAGCGTGGACAGGAGAACATTATGGAAACTTCTTCGACACTATGGAGTTCCTGAAAAGATTGTCAACATTATCCAAAACTCATACGATGGACTAAAGTGCAAAGTCATGCATAGAGGGCAGCTGACAGATGCATTTCCAGTAAGGACCGGAGTCAGACAAGGCTGTCTACTCTCCCCCTTCCTCTCCCTCCTAGTAATTGACTGGATTATGAAGAATTCGACATCTGAAGGGAAATACGGAATACAACGGACAGCTCAGAATCAATTAGATGATTTGGACTTCGCAGATGACCTGACCCTTCTCTCTCATACACACTAACAAAAGTAGATGAAGACAACTAGTGCAGCAACAGCCTCTGCATCAGTAGACATCAACATACACTAGGGAAAAATCAAGATACTCAAATTCAACACAGAGAACACCAACACAATCACACTTGATGGCGAAACTCTGGAAGAGGTGGAAACATTCAAGTACCTGGGGAGTATCGTTGATAATCAAGGAGGATCGGATGCAGATGTAAAGGCGAGAATTGGTAAAGCAAGAGCAGCATTTTTACAATTGAAGAACATATGGAACTCAAAACAACTCTCAACCAATTTCAAGGTCAGAATCTTTAATACGAACGTCAAGGCAGTCCTACTGTATGGAGTTGAAACGTGGAGAGCTACTACGACCATCATCAAGAAGGTACAAGTATTTATAAACAGTTGTCTACGTAAAATACTCAACATCCATTGGCCGGATACTATCAGCAACAGCGTTTTATGGGAAAGGACAAAGCAGCTTCCAGCTGAAGAGGAAATTAGAAAAAGACGTTGGAAGTGAATCGGACATACATTAAGGAAATCACCAATGTGCATCACGACTCAATCCCTAACTTGGAATCCGGAGGGGAAGCGGAAAAGAGGAAGGCCAAAGAACACACTACGCCGGGAAATAGAAGCCGATATGAAAAGGCTGAATAGTAACTGGAAAGAACTGGAAAGGAAGGCTCAGGACAGAGTTGAATGGAGAATGCTGGTGAGCGGCCTATGCTCCTCGACGAGGGGTAACAGGCGTAAGTAAGTAAGTAAGTAACCATAAATGAAACATTGAATGACTTAGAAATCTTGGTGTTATATATGATGTTTAGTTTCTGGATACCGTAACCAAGTTTTGAATTGATAATTTTGAATAAATTTAGCATTGGGTATATTGTTATTAATAAATAAATATATTTTCAATATCCCAATGAGTAGAAAGATTAGTTTGTCTGACGTTTCTTGACTAGGTGTAAGCCATTTTTTCAGAGAATAGATAACCACATTAAAATCAATCCGATCCGTTGCACCATTTAAAATTGGATTCATTCTAATTTTGATATTTATTCCCTAAAAAAGTGGTTTAAACCGAGTCACGAAACGTCAGGCAAACTAATTTTTCTACTTATTGGGATATTGCAAATATATTACTTATTTATAATGCTTAGTTTCATTTATATGAATGATGTAATTCGGATTTGTTATATCTTGTGGCTTAATGGATGCCTTGCTAACGTTGGACGTGATAAAACTGTCAATCAGAGAGCAGCAAGTTATCGACTGGAACAGTGACACACTAAAACCGTACGAGCAGTCTTGAGTACTTATCGGTCCTGCTTTCTGCCTAGTCCAGCCAGTCAAGTCCAGAGCACCAATAACAGCCTCTGTGACTTATTGTATTTCAAACATACTGAGTTTATATAACAAACAAACTGACCACATCGTACCAATAAAATAGAAAATAACATTTGTAGAAGAGTTAGCCAAATGTGGCTGTGAATAGGAGGAAAAGTAATCAGTAGACTGGGTATAACTCAGGAATGATAAATCGTACAATAATAGTCTAAGGGTCGAAATAAAGCTCACAATGAAAAGAACATGAATATGAATAGTTTAATTATTTATTAAATGTACGATAAAAATTATATGCATAATATTGGTGCATAAATGGATCCCAAAGTTACCATTCACTATTGTTATCGGGATATAACAAGATTGTTACACCTAAGCAACTGTTCATGGTTTTCTTTATTTTATTTTACTTATAGGTTAAATGAACCAGATACATTTGAAACAGAAGAATTCATTGATTGGATATCCCTTGGTTTAAAGTTAACACGCTTAAAAAATTCTGCTAATCATCTAACAACATGGATAAATGATTATCTTTTAATCTTTAAAAATATTTCTAGTATTCAATCATTAGAATATATGTCACAATTCATTTGTGGTTCACCAGCAAATGAAAATGATTTAGGTCGATTTTTCATTGCATTAAAAGAAAATAAAATGGAACAAGATACTTTCAAATCATCTAATAATAATAATAATAATATACCTATAGTTGATCATTTAAGATCTCAATTTAATAATCTTTTTGATCTATCAAATGCTGACAAACTGTTCACTGAAAAATCATTACCACATCTTAATTTATGTCCAATTATTAAACATTTATTAAATTCAAATCCATTTCTTATAACAATGGGTCGTTTACGTTATTTTCTATTTGGTACTATAGCATATTATCCATCTAATCAATTTACTGATGAAATTATTTATAATATGGGTAAATATACACGTTTATTAAATAATATTCGTCAATTAATGAATCATTATTTTAATAAATTACGACCATGGTTACTAAATCTATTATTACGTAATCATAATAATAATAATATTAATAATCAAATAAATTTAATAAAATTCAAAAATCAATTAAAACAATGTAAAGAAAATAAATTTGGCATTATTCCAAATGAAATACAATTATTATGTAATTATTTTTTAAATTTTTTACAACAAAATAATAATAAAAAAATCAATAATAATAATATTAATAATAATGATTATTTTAATTGGAAATTAATAATCAATATTATTGATTTTTTTATTAATTTATTCTATGATTTATTAAATAATTGTATACAAATTGATCAAAAATTTATACCATTTCATAATTATAATGATTTTTATAATTATATGATAAAACAACAAAATAATTTATTATCATCACCGACTGGTATTATATTTAATCAAATACCGAATTATTTAAATCATACTACTGATATTACTACTAATAATAGTAGTATGTTAGATCAAATTATAAATTCTCCTAATATATTATCTATTACATTACGTAATAATCCATTATTTATATATGAAACAAATAATATTAATCATTATATACGATCAAAATTATCTATCCCAATGCCAAATCGTGATCCACAAAATGATATGAAATATTTTACTAGTGGTTTTATTGATATACAAGAACAATTAATTCAATCATTTTTATATATTACATCATATAAATTTAATATAACTAATATATATAATCAATTATTACATAATATTGGTATAGAAATGAAAATGTTTCCTACTGGTTCATATTATTTTGATTCATTATTAGTTAATATCATATTTTTATTACCCCAATTAATGATTCTTTGTTGGATAATATCAATTATATTAACTGTAAAATATATGATAGATGAAAAAGATAATCGATTAATTGATTATTTATCAATATTTGGTATTGATTTATCAATGAATTGGTTAGCATGGATAACAATATCATTTATAATAATGTCTATTTTATCATTAATTATTGTATTTATATTAAAATATTGTAATATTATACCATTAAGTAATATTACATTAATATATTTTATTTTATTAAATTATATAATATCATGTCTTATATATTGTATCTTATTTACATTATTAAAAGTACGTTCAACTATTGCATCTATTCTATCAGGTATTATTTATTTTTTATTATTTATGCCAGCATCTGTATTATTAAGATATAATGAATTACCTAATGATTTATCATTAATACCATTTTGTATAATACCACAAGTAAGTTATTCATTAATATGGATATTTATAAATCGTTTAGAATTACAAGGTACTGGTGTACAATGGTCAAATATATGGTATAGAGATAATTTAAATAGTATATTATCATTAGGTACTTCATTAATATTCTTATGGATTGGTACAATTCTATTATGTATATTAACATTTTGGGGTATACCATTCATAATCAAATATTATCATATATTAATGTATAAATTGGAAAAAATTTCTATTTTCAATCAATCAACAACATCCATAAATGGAATAAACAAAAAAAAAAGAAAAAAACGTAAAATAAGTAGTGGTAGTTATCAATTAGATATATCTGTGAATACATCACAATTATTATTAGTCAATTCATTTCAAACAGAAAGACAAAATTTATTAAATTCTACTAATAATCATTATCCAATTATGTTATCACCATCTGTAATTGTTAATAATTTAACTAAAATATATCAACCATCAAAACGTATAGCATTATGTAATATTAATATGAATTTTTATGAAGATCAAATTACTGTAATATTGGGACGTAATGGTGCTGGGAAAACAACTTTACTTTCTATTCTAGTTGGTATATTACAACCTACACAAGGTAAAATTATTATGCATGGTGAAGTAACCAATAAACGTTTAGATGTTTTACATAAAGTATTAGGATATTGTCCACAATATGATATATTATATGATACATTAACAGTTGCTGAACATATACATTTATTTGGTACATTAAAAGGAATGAGTCGTATAAGTATCAATCAAAAATTAGATGATTATTTACATAAACTTGGATTAATTGATAAACGTAATGAAAAAACATCTACACTCTCTGGTGGACAACGTAGAAAATTATCATTATTTTTAGCCTTTTTAGGCAATTCATCAGTAATATTACTTGATGAACCAACAGCATCATTAGATCCATTTTCACGACGTGCTGTATGGGATTTATTAAAAATATTACGTAAAGGACGTACAATTATATTAAGTTCACATCATATGTATGAAAGTGATTTATTAGCTGATCAAATATCAATTATATCTGAAGGTAAAGTATTATGTTCCGGTTCTAGTTTATCATTAAAATCAGCTTATGGTTCAGGATATCATTTATCATTAGAAATTGATTCATCAAATCTGAATACTTCATCTGATCATAATGATAATACTATGAAATTATTAAAAGCTATACAACTCCATGTCAATGATGCACGTCTATTAAATCATAATCTGAACAAATTAATTATTTATTTACCAACTTCTGATGCATTAAATGGTAAATTTACAACATTATTTCAACAATTAGATAATAATGAATTTCAACAATTATATCATATTAAACATTATGAAATTACTAATTCATCATTAGAAGATGTATTTCTTACAATAACTAATGATAATCAGAAAACAATGATAAATAATTTTAATGATTATAATCATACTACTCATAATACTACTAATAATGATAATGTAGAAGATTATGATAATGATCCTATTGAATATAATCATCATCATCATCATCCTAACTTAAAAAAGAAACCATCTCTTATAAATATGATGAAAGCTATGGCTTATAAACGTTATATTCATTTAAAACGTAATAAATTATCATGGTTTATTGAATTTATATTACCATGTTTATTATTATTAATTGGTATTGGATTTTTAGAATATTTTAAACCAATTAATATCCAACCTAAAATGGATATACATCATTGGATTATGAAAACTACTCATATCCGTAATGGATTTGTACATTTCTATACTACTAATAATAGTAACATTCATGAAGGAGAAGAAAAGGAGAATTATTCATTTCAATCTTATTTAAATACAATAAATAATCCATTTAGTTTAACTGGTATTGGTTGTATTTCATCACTATTATATAAATTTCAACCAAAAATAAATTCAGATTGTTTAATACAAACAAATGGTCAATTCAATTTAAACAAACATGATTACAACAAACATTGTGAATTATATTCATTTAATAATAAATATCCATGTTATCCATTAGCTACTAATGATATACTACTTAATTTAAGTAATATAGATATATCAAATTATTTATTAAATCATTCAAAATTATTATTTAAATCAATGTATGGTGGTATTGAATTAAAATTTAATGAAAATTATCAATTAAATAAACAATTATATAATTTATTATATAAATTAACTAATTATTCAATTGAATTAAAACAATCTAAACTATGGCAACAATTTTTAAATGATGATTTAAATTTAATTTTACCACCATTGAAAATAATACGTATATGGTATGATAATCGTGGTTATATAACACCGGTAGCTTATTTAAATTTATTACATAATTATCAATATCGTTTATTATTATCAAATAGTATGATCAAATTAAATAAACAAAACCATTTAACATTGAACAATGATTATCATAATAGTATGATTAGTCCAACAAATTCTGGTATTATAGTTGCTACCCATCCATTACCTTATATAGATACAATAGAATATAATAAAATTAATGATGATATTAAAGCAGATTATTTATTATCATTATTTCTTATATTAGCATTATCATTTATTCCAGCTAGTTTTATTAGTTTACCTGTATATGAACGTAATAATAATTCAAAACATTTACAATTATTATCTGGTTTATTACCATCAATTTATTGGTTTATTAATTATCTATATGATTATGTAACTTATTTATTATCATCAACCTTATGTATTATTATTATTATTATCCATGGTAAATCGGCTTATATACACTCGGATACAATATATCCATTTATATTAACTATCTATTTATATGGTTTAGCAATGATATCACTTATATATTTGGCAAGTTTTTTATTTAAATCATCTAGTACAGCATTTGTATTAATGTGTGGTTTAAATTTAGTTATTAGTGTTATGACAACATTTGTACGATTCTTTCTTGAAATACTTACAATGGATAGTTTAAATTATCAAACATCATCATCATCATCATTAGCCTCCTCAACTACGACAACTTCAACAACTAGTCAATTTATTAATATATGGTTACGTATATCACCGCATTATTGTTTAAGTGGTAGTTTTTTTACAATAGCATTAAGAGATTTCTTTCATAAACTTGGTATACCATATAAAGATAATATATCATTATGGAATATATTAAAAATTGATATGGCTTGTTTATTATTACATTCTATATTATTATTTATTATTGTATTATTATTGGAAAAACAATTTTATATTATACAAATAATACATTGGAAAAGAAATAAATTTAAATGGTGGAATGGTGTAGGTAATACACATGTTGGAATACATTATACAGATTTGGAATCAAATATACAAGTGAGTTGTGTATGTGTGTGTGTGCATGTGTTATGTAAATAATTTCATCTTTGATTTTCATAAGTTTATTTTATTAAAATATATAAATATTGGTACAAAGGGGGCACCAAATACATATGCGCCATACAAATCTCTTTCGATTTGCTTGAGGGCTGTGATACTGCCCAGGTGCTCAGACTGAAGCACGTGGTTTTCTTAGGAAGCCACACTCGGAGTCTTTGGCCTAAAGGTCTGATCTGCAAGACAGTGGAGCATCGAGAGAAGATGCACTCTCATGGTAGCCGGTGACCAACGATTGGTTCATACGCCATTTGTTGTGTCAGGATACTGGATTCTATGTGCACCATTGGTTTGGAATCAGGGTTTTCCAACTCCCCTAGGTGAACTTTCCATGTCCACCGAGCTGGTTAAATCGCCGGACATTCGCTTTTCGTCCTGTCAATTTCGTAAACAACAGTAATGCCACTGTGAGAAGGCAGTGAGTAGGACTTTCCTGGTAGAGGCTATATATACGCGTGGCCATGTGAGAGCATTTCGAGAGGGAGAGCGA
Source organism: Schistosoma rodhaini (assembly GCA_944470415.2). Taxonomy (NCBI): domain Eukaryota; kingdom Metazoa; phylum Platyhelminthes; class Trematoda; order Strigeidida; family Schistosomatidae; genus Schistosoma; species Schistosoma rodhaini. Next base: position 82,296,380 of record OX104036.1, read on the forward strand.
ACTCTCTGCACTCTTGACCGTACCAGGGCATTTTGGAGCATTTTCATGTATACAATTAATTAATTTAAGTGATCTTAGTATGTTCTTTAGTAAACATTTCTGGGTCCTAGAATCGAATCTCGCGAGCGTGATCAGGAATGTGCACTGCTGAGGAGTTCCGTACTAGGAAGAAACGGCTGTCCAGTGTTTTCAATCTTTTCATAATGGTTTAGCTTTAGTTGACTCATGAATTCAACTATAAAAGTTTGTATATAATAAAATGAAATGTTACAAACACTTTCAATATGATTATAAAAGCTACAGTACAGCATATCATTAATCTATGTAGGTAATGATGAAGAATTTCTAAGATTTCTTTATACTAAACTTATGTGGACTTTATTTTTTACTTTCGATTATTTCTTATTGCGTATCGTGTAAGATCATTTTTTTCATTGCATAATCTATGTTAGAATAATTCACACAATTAACTGTCTGTTATATTTAAAAAGATGCTTATCTCACTTATTATCTCAAGTATTCTTCAGTAGAGAAGTGAAACAAAAAAATTAGGGGGAGGGGGCGAACGTTGTATGCAGTTGAATCTTCTTAAAACTTTAAAATAAAAAAAATGGTTAGATCACTTTTCTAAAGATGATGATGGACAATGGTTCGCTAGATAATTTACTATTTACTAGTTTTACTACTTTTACATGTTTTCTTTTTATATGAATGTATATCATTGAATAATAGGGATTATGAAGCAACAGTGATGCTTCCTAGACATTTGATTTAACACATGAAAATAAAGTAGTTTGAATAATGTCTTACTGTTTCGTTAAAGTAGGCTCAAGATGTTCAAATAATGATAATAATAATAATAATCGAATTTGACAGGTTTCATAAGTTCCGCTTTAATTTGTTTTGATTTCTCAGAGGGTTAATTTAATAGACGGTATACGTAATAGGAGACTATGACCTTCAGTGAACTTATTTATTAGATAGTTTCATGGTTGTTGTTCACCAAGCTCGTAGTTAAAGTAGTCGATACCGTCTCATTACCTGATCTATCTGAAAACGTAATTTTAAGTGCTAAAATCGGAAATATTTTGATACCTATGACTAGATATTTTTTGTAAACCGAAATGTGAACAATCCAATAGTAAAGTTACCAGGTCCAATACAAAAATTAAAAGTTTTACATGGAATATAGTTCTCATTATTCAAAAATCTAGTTTTTGTTGTCAATATATATTCGGACTTTACTTGTGATGTACATCAACTGTGTACAGTCACATTCACAACAGTATGGGGTTGTAAAGATTGTTAAGCTTTTTTGATTGAGACCATGAAACGTTTAATGTCAGACCACCATTAAGAACCTGAAAACACTGGACGGCCGTTTCGTTCTAGTATGGGACTTTTCATCAGTGTGAGATTTTTAAGTTAACAATCTCCACAACCCTATACTGATAATAATAATAATCATCATGCGCTCAATAGAAAGTAGCTGCAAGATGATTTCTTTGAGTTCTAGTGAGAAGGTGTGGCCAGTTCGTGCTCGGTAGAGACGAGTATCTACCTCAGACAATGAGTGAATCATTATGAAAGATCAGTGATCAATAGAAGTTAGACATCAACACTTTTGGATGCCGCCAAGCTCAGTGGTCTAGAGGTCAAGCGTTCACACGCGAAACTGAGGGTTGCGAGTTCGAGTCCCACATACAGGGTCGTTGATGAGCACTACAGAGGAGTCCAATATTATGACGTAACGTCTATGCAGTGTTTCTAGATTTTTATCAGTGATCTATCTTTAATCGACTCATAAATTCAACTATTAAATATGATCTGTTTCGTCTATTATTGACATATTATCATTGACCTGAATAATGTAATGTTCATTTTGTTTTTTGTTCCTTTTTCCCCTTTTTTTTATAATAAAAGAAAATAGAAGATTCATCATTAAAACCAAAATATGCAATTAATGTAAAATCAGTATGTAAACATTATTGGTCACAAAAAAAACCAACAGTAGATCAATTAAATTTAACTATTAAATCAGGTGAATGTTATGGTTTACTTGGTGTAAATGGTGCTGGTAAATCAACTATATATTCAATGTTAACAGGTTATTGTACAATTACAAATGGACATATTTATTTAAATGGTTATGATATAACATTAAATAAAGAGAAAGCATGTGAAAATATTGGTTATTGTCCACAACAAGATGCATTATGTGAATTTATGACACCAAAGGAATTATTAACATTTTATAGTTATTTAAAATATCCTAATTATTATAATCATATAGATCAAGTCAATAAAATAATTCAATTCATTGGTTTACAATCCTATTCAGATTGTATCATTGGAACATTATCAGGTGGTAATAAACGTAAATTATCTACTGGTATAGCATTTATTGGTAAACCATCTATTATTTTATTAGATGAACCATCAAATGGTATGGATATACAAGGTAAACAATTATTATGGTATAATATAAAACAAGCTATGAAATTTAATTGTACTATATTATTAAGTTCACATTATATGGAAGAATGTGAATTATTATGTAATCATATTGGTTTATTAATTAATGGACAAATTCGTTGTCATGGTAGTCCATTAGAATTAAAACAAAAATATGGGATAGGTTATTATATGAATATACAATTTAATACAAATATATTAAATTATACAAATAATTTACATACTATATTAAATAATTATTTACCTAATTTTCAATTACGTTATCCATTATTAACAAGACAAGAATATTATTACAATATTAATAATAATCATAATAAACAACCCCTATGGAAACTATTTCATGGATTAAATGAATTAAATAAATATAATATTATTGATAGTATATCAATAAGACATTCTACATTAGAAGATGTATTTGTCAATTATATTAAAATGTATGAAAATAATCAATTGCCTAGTAACTGAAAAAAAACACACAACTAGTTTCCTTCTTCTTTTCTTTATTTGTTTCTTTTTGTTGTTGAGAAATTATTACAATTACAAATGATTATGTAATAAAGTGAATGAGAGTCTTTCAAGTGATTAAGAAACTAGTTTTCTTTTTTCTTAACTTTTTTCTTTACACTTTTTTTTCCCTTTTTTGTTGTTGTTGAAATAATTTAATGGATTAGATCAATTAAATAAATATAATTTCACTGAAAATATATCCATAAGACACTGTATATTAGAAGATGTATTTGTGAATTATATTAATGTGTATGAAAATAATCAATTGCTTAGTGATTGAAAAATTTTTTTTTCTTTTTTCTTTACTTTCTTTTTCCTTACTTTTTGTTGTTGTTGGAAACCTATCAAAATTACAAATGATTACGTAATTATGTGAATGATAGTCTTTCCACTGATTAAGAAACTTTTCCATTTACTTTAGTTCTCTCTCTACTTTTTTTCTTTATCCTTTTTTTCCCTTTTTTGTTGTTGAAATTATTTAATGGATTAAATCAAATAAATAAATTGCCTAGTGAATAAAAAACTTTTTTTTTTTTTCCTGTTGGAAACTGAAATTACGAATGATTATGTAATAAAGTGAACGATAGTCTTTCAGTGATTAAGAGACAAGTTTCTTTTTTCTTTTTCCCTTTTATCTTTTTTTGTTATTGAAATTATTCAATAGATTAAATGAATTAAATAAATATAATATTATTGATAGTATATCAATAAGACATTCTACATTAGAAGATGTATTTGTCAATTATATTAAAATGTATGAAAATAATCAATTGCCTAGTGATTAAAAAACTTTTTCTCGTTTGTTCTTTATTTTTTTCTTTTTTCTTTTGTTGTTGTTGTTGAAATCACAAATGATTATGTAATATACTGAATGATAATCTTTCCACTAATTAAGAAACTAGCTTCCTTTTTCTTTTTCTTTATTTTTTTTACTTTTTTTCTTTTTTTTCTTGTTGATATTATTAAATGGAGTAGATCAATTGAAAGAAAGTAATAAATTGCCTAGTGATTAAGAAACTAGTTTCTTTTTCTTTACCTTCTTTTCTTTTTGTTGTTGAAATTTCAAATCATTATGTAATAAAGTAAGTGAAAGTCTTTCCAGTGATCAAGAAACTAGTTTATTTTCTTTTTTTCTCCTTTTCGCTTCTTTCTTTGCCTTCTTTTTCTTTTTTGTTGTTGGCAACTTATTAAAATTACAAATGATTATGTAATAAAGTGAATGAGAGTCTTTCCAGTGGTATTAAAAGCAAATCATATATATATATATATATATATATATATATATACTTATTTCATTGTAATTAGCACTGAACATAAATATTCTTTATGGTCTAATTTGTATTTTGTTTCTTTATTGTTCAACTCTCAATTAGTTCAACTATACGGTTTCTGTACACAGATTGTAATTAGATTCAATCATTTATGACAGAAATGATTTTATTCAATATCATATCGAACAAAACAAAAGTGATATCCCATCGTTTACTTTTCTGGACTGCCTTTTTTTATTTTATTTTTCTTACCTATAGACTTGTCTGTGATAAAGTTTGTTTGTTTTTTGTTTCTCCATTGAATTGATGCTTATTACTTTTATGATACCATCTTGGATTTTAATTGGTTGAATTAATTTGTGAATTTTTTTATATGTATGAATATTCAGTTTATTATTTCATTTTATTTGTTACCAAATAAATGGAGAATTTGATTTTTTTTTTCTTTTGTCTTTTATATATATAATATACTTGATATTTTTATTGAAATCATGTTCAGTAAAATTAGGAAATTTATCAGTCGGTCATGTGACCAGGAATAACGTTCCGTGTACTTGGATCGTTTGCCCTAGAGGTGTGAGGTGATAAAAGGACGTGAAAAGGTTTTGAATATGTTCAACTTGGTCTCGTGTGCAGTTACGGGTATGAGGGCTAATATCAATTCTCGGCTGTCAACATCGTGGAAGGGTATTTCTTGAGGGACCTGAAAAGGAAGTTGGTCTTAACAACCTAGGAGCGTGACCGCAATGCCCAAGAGACAACTGCTTGAGGTCGATCACGCACGGCCTTTTTGTCGGGGATATTCGATATGTTGGCTCCGTTCTTCAAGGGGCTTTACCGCCGGAGACGAAAATCCGTGGGATAAGGTGAGGTGTGCATTTTTAGTGTCGACTTTTTCTAACCCCACCTCTCCTTGTCGGAAGGCAGCACCGCTGTTATGCTGGTTGTCTGAAGGAAACACCTTATTGCCGTCACACTTCTGTACAGTCAGCAGTACGACTTCGGACCTTGGGTTTCCTGCTTTTAATCTTACCACTCTTCAACCGACCTGCCTGGCATGGTAGGACCGTGAGGAACGATTGTTCCAGCCAGTAGAGTTCGATTGGTTCATCACAATAGGCAAGCTCGACCACCACGTCAAGGTAGCAGCAACGGTCAGGTTAGGAAATTCATAAACGAAATTGATCCAGTTGAACACATTTAAACAACTGGTAAAATAAACAAACCTTATTGTAACTATGAGAAAAGTCACCAAATTATTAGAATAATTTGGAGTGAAACATGTAAACTATTGGATACTAGATCAGAGTAGTCTGTAGTTTCAGCTTTGACTTACAAAACCGAAAATTACAGGCTGGAATTTCAGATGCAAAGTTGAGGATATGCATTGCTTCGGAGGTCCACACTACAGTGAAACGGCCGTCCAATGCTCTTGGGTTTCCATTGGGTGACTATACAAATTACTACATAGAAACCAGAGAACGGTCACACCATCGAAGAGTAAATAGCGATTGGTTTCATTTCTACTAATTTAACCTATCTGTGCTATATCTTTATCAACCAGTCTCTTCATAGGTTCAGTGATGGAAAATATTTCAGTGCTGCATTAAAAACGGTTTAGTAACTGTACTATCTAGCCATTCTACTGACTGTGAGACCGACTATTTATATTCTTTTTTCAGACATATGTGATCGATATCACAATGAAAATGAGTATAAGAAATGCCTACTGTCCTGTCGTTTCAATTATTCAGCTTACGTAGTTAAATTTATTACTACGTAAATCTCAATGGTAACGTTTAAGATTAATGTGGAATGAAATCCGCCAGGAAGCAGATTTTTCTTCCCTCTTCCACAAGTCGCCAGATATGCTTTGGTGATAAGCATTGGCTAACTCAGAACCCAGATACACAGGTTTCTCATGAAAACTTACAAACATTCTGCATCTTTCACTTGGTGTTGTTTACTTGTATCTTTCCATTGTTATTTAGGACTGCAATTGATTAGTCTCTTGTTGGCATATCTACACCTTTGCAAGTACCCTAATGCTATTAAAAATCTGATTAACTAAATATTATACCTAATTAAAATTTAACTTACAATACGTTTAACTGAGATCATAAACCGAAAAATGTTAGACCACCATTGAAAACCTGGAAGCACTAAACTGCTGTCTCACCCTAGTATGAAGCATCTCGACAGTGCACACCAACATCCGGTTCTTCCAAGTTTTCAATGGTTATTTACTGACGCTTGTTACACCTCAAGGAGGAACATAGGCCGCACACCAACATTCTCCATCCAACCCATTCCTGGGCAACCCTTTACTGTTGTTGTTCATCCTTTTTATATCTGCTTCTTTTTCCCAACATAATGTGTTCTTTGGCCTTCCTCTTTTCGATTTCCCTCCCGGATTCCAAGTTAGGGATCTCCTCGTGATGCAGTTTGGTGAATTCCTCAATGTATGTCCTACCCACTACTACCTCTTTTCTTAATTTCCTCCTCAACTGAAAGCTAGTTTGTCCTCTCTCACAGAAGGCTGTCGCTGATGGTATCCAGTCAATGGATGTTGGGTATCCTACGTAGACAACTGTTTATAAATACTTTTACCTTCTTGACGATGGATGTAGTAGTTCTCCATGTTTTAGCTCCATACAGTAGGACTGTCTTGACGCTCGTATTGAAGTTTCTGACTTTGAAGTTAGTTGATAGTTGTTTTGAGTTCCATATGTTCTTCAATTGTAGAAATGCTGTCCTTGCTTTGCCAATCCTCGCCTTTACGTCTGCATCCGATCCTCCTTGTTCATCATTGATGCTTCCCAGATTCGTGAATGTTTCTATATCTTCCAGAGTTTCTCCATCAAATAGGACTGGGTTGGTGTTCTCCGTGTTGTATTTGAGAATCTTGCTTTTTCCTTTGTGTATGTTGAGGTCTATTGATGCAGAGGCTGCTGCTATATTTGCTGTCTTCGTCTGTATTTTTTCGTGTGTATGAGATGAGAGGGCTGCGTCATCCGCGAAGTCCAAATCGTCTAATTGTTTCTGAGCTGTCCATTGTATTCCGTGCTTCCCCTCAGATGTCGAAGTCTTCATAATCCAGTCAATCACCAGAAGAAAGAGGGAGGGTAGGGTAAACAGCCTTGTCTGACTCCGGTCCTTACTGGAAATGCATAAGTCAGCTGTCCTTCATGCACGACTTTGCACTGTAATCCGTTGTGTGAGTTCCGGATAATGTTGACAATCTTCTGAGGAACTCCATAGTGTCGAAGAAGTTTCCATAATGTTCTCTGATCCACACTGTTAAACGCTTTCTCATAGTCAATGAAGTTGATGTATAACGACGAATTCCTCTCAACTGATTGTTCAACAATGATCCGTAGTGTCGCAATTTGGTCTGTGCATGACCGATCCTTATGGAATCCAGCCTGTTGATCTCGAAGTCGGGCGTCTACTGCGTCTTTCATCTGGTTCAGCAACACTGCTGAAAACTTTTCCCGGCATTGACAGCAAACTGATGCCTCTGTAATCCTCACATTTTCTGAGATCTCCTTTCTTTGGTATCTTGGTGAGATATCCTTCTTTTCAGTCCATTGACACTTGTTTGTTCTCCCAAATCTTCTTAAATAGAAGGTGAAGCATTTTTGCAGTTACTCCAATGTCTGCCTTCAGTGCTTCAGCTGGTATATTATCAGGTCCGGCCGCTTTCCTGCTCTTGATTTGTCTGATGACCATCTTGACTTCTTCAATCGTTGGTGGAGTGACAGATATAGGAAGGTCAGTGTGTGCTGTTTCGATGTCTGATGGATTCAATGGAACTGGCCTATTCAGCAGTTCCGTGAAGTATTCTGCCCATCTTTTCCTTTGTTCTTGAATCTCCATGATTGTCTTTGACTGGTCTCTCCGGTTTACTATATCTCCCTGCCAGTTTCTTCGTTGTATCATATAGTTGTCTCATATTCCCTTCTCTTGCAGCTTTCTCCGCCGTCGTTGCTAGTTCTCCCATGCATTTCTGCTTGTCGGCTTTAATGCTTTTCTTCACTTCCTCGTTTGCTTCTGCGTAGTCTGTTTGTGCCGTGACTTTCTCTGCATGTGTTTCACTTTTGTTAATTGCTAGTCTTCTTGTTCTTCCCTTCTTGAATCTTGTCCAGGGTTCCCATAGTGATCCGTTCCTTGTGATGATGCTAATTAGGACCCACAACCTCGTGAAACGTTGAAGTTTGTGCTTCCTTATCCCTTTCCATTTGTTCTCCATGGTAGTTTCTCGTTTTTTTAGTAGATTCTGTAGAGCTTGAAACCTGTTGTTGAGAGTTATCGTGAACTCGTTAAGCTTGTTAGTATCTTAAAGGAAGGCTGTATTGAACCTCTGTAATGCTGATACCAAGAAGGTCCGAACGCTGAAGAAAACCAATTATCAAGTTGCAATAGTATCTGAAGAAGAGATATTAGATTTTAAAGAAGGGGAGAGGATTTGATGGGAAAAAAGTCGAAATTAAATTGATTTACTTATTAGGAATTTTTATTCACCATTAATTCCGTTTCCATTCAATGTGATGATTACTCAATGTACTATTTGTCTCTGTTTTCCCATTTGACATTTTATTCTGCATAACGTACGATATTCTTGATATTGTTTGTTTGAATCTTCCCATTGATGTTTAGGACTGCAACTAGTCAGTCTCTTATTGGCATATGTGCGAACTGTGCATATTACGTCGATATGACCTTAATTCACAAGCATTATAATCAAAGATGGATAGTGGATAGCAATTGAATCCAGGATGTGCGTTTCGTCCCATTTGGGACTCGTCAGCTGGATGTACCTGCATCTGAGAGTCGATGTTCACTATGGGACGCCAACCTACTACCAACACATTAGATTGTCTACACTACAGTTAGTCCACATTACAAACTAATTTAATCTCAGCCATCAGCAAAAACCGGAGAGAACTAAACAGTCGTTTTGTTTTAATATGAGGCACACCTAACGAAAATGTTGCATTGAAGACCACATAGTTATCACTTATCGGTTTATATTTCATTATTGGGCGAGATAATAATAAAACAAATATCCTTTAGAATCTTTAATTTGACATAACAAAAAGATACGATTGCGTTGAACTATATAACCAGAAACAGTTTCTTTGAAATTTAAAGGTTTAAAGAAGGTCAGTTACTATTCAGAAACATAGATATCCTAACATTCTCTTATAATACTGAGGTTAGATCATTTTCGACACGTATTGACGGTTGAACCAAAAACCTCTTCCATCCTACTCAATCGTCAAACTCTAAAGTTATCCAAGAAAATGTTCCCTGAAGCAATACGATTTTACAGATGCAAATGTTTTGTCAAAATATTTATCCACATATTAAGGAAGAGCCACATATATGGAGAAATAGACGTTTTCTTCTACAAATAGCATCTACATACTGTAGATATCTTCTTACAACTGTAAAATTCCTCCTACAAGAATACGTCCGCTGAAGGTAACACAAACCGAAATTAAGGTTCCTCTACTTAACATTTAATAGATGAGATTGTCATCCTATATGTTCAACATATACGACAAGTTAGGACATGTCAATGATGAATTATTGAATGAAGTATCAATTCGAATCACATACATCTCATGTTGATGAACACAAACAAAATATTATGTTCCATAGAAAGAGAACACACCCATCTTTATTACTTCAACTATGAAGTTATTCATTTCTTTGTATTACCATAACATCTTGAACAAACAACCACAGAGTCATTCTGTCATTATTTCGATAATTCTGAGTGATACTTGAGGAGGTCCTACGTTGTAGCTGACTGACTGACAATTAATTTTAGCCAACATAATAAAGTAACTAATTTTGCTAAAAACAAAAAAATATATTGATTATTTCCTTAAGCACCATATTTTTTCCTAAAACTTACTGCGCATAGTAACTAATTTAGAAAAAAAATTTACCCAATGATTTATCGATGCCAAAGTCGATCAAAAAGTATTCACTGTGTTCTTCTAAACAATCATTAGAATATCAGAATATCTATGAAATCATTAAAATAACTAATTTTCAATATGTGTAAACAGATTATGATAGTTATTGTCCAAAGTATGTGGGATTGAATTCACTTAGTATTGTTTGTTTGAATTTTCCGATTGATGTTTAGGACTGCAACTAGTCAGTCTCTAATTGGCATATGTACATACTGTGCGTATTGCCTCGATATAACCTTAATTCACAAGCATGGTAAGCAAAGATGGATAGTGGCTAGCAATAGTATCCAGGACACGCGTTTCGTTCTATTTGAAGCGAAAGATACTAGATTCGAGTCCCGGGGTGAACATCAACTCTGAGATGCAGGTACATCCAGCTTATGTAGGATTAGTTTAACTATTTATTAAATTTAAGATTGGAGATTTTCCATTATACCAAGTTTTTGAAATACTATGAAATCGTGAATGTAATCAACACACTGCTCTGACAATTGGAAGCAGACCTGAAAAGGATGAATAACAACTGGAGAGGATTTCTCATGACAGAGTTATCTGGAAAATGCTATTGTGTGGCCTATACTGCTCCACGACAGATAACAGGCGTAAGTACGGAAGTAAGTAAATAAAACACAAAGAATTATACTAGATAATACGACTTCAAATTCTGTTGTCCATGAAGTGGGAAAATGATTATTTGTTTATAGAAAATTCTCTAGAACTTCAATCAATCAGTAATAAGCCTCCGGTTTTTATCTCTACAATGAATCCATAAGTCACCTTACTAACAGCATCAAAACATTAGTGTTGGGATTCAGGCTTTACCTAACTGAATAAACTAATTTGATTTGATTTGTAAAATTGATTATGACTAATTAATCGAGACTGACATAGTTTAATTTAACTAACTGACAACAGTTGTGAGTCCAAATAACTTACACTTGCTATTAAGTGACTATAAATACTGTTCACATGAACCAAGTAACAAGCATATATCTCAAGACATGAACATATATTTTCAAGAGAAAAACAAGTGATCATTCAAATATATTATAACTTATTTACATTAGAATGCAAAGTCAACTTAAACATTATACTTGTCATGCCTTCACATTCTTTAATTCTGTTATACATGATTATATATTTGAAATCATGAGTCAATTAAAGGTAGATCACCATGAAAAACCTAGAAGCACTAGACAGCTGTTTCATCCTATTGTCGGACTCCTCAGCAGTGCACATCCACGATCTCACCTAGCAAGATTCAAACCCAGGATCTATCGGTGTCGCGCACGAGCGCTTAACCTCTAGACCAACAAAGTTGAGCAACTAATCATCAATGTCTTCAGTGAGTTCATATCTCCCAACAGACCAGGTTGAACTCCACTGGTTATTGCTTCTCAGTAGAACTCCAGGAAATACCTAATGGAACCAGTCACTAATAAGCATATATTAACTATTATCAGAAGAGGATTTTGTGAACTCCTCAACAATAGGACGAAACGACCGTCCATTACTTCCAGGTTTTTCATGATGATCTAGCTTCAATTGACTCATCATTTCAACTATATAAAATTACTAAAATCTCCACAATCCCCCGTCCTTACACCTGATTTATCAACAACGATAACAACATCAAAAGGTACACAACACGTTACCAATGATCTTTTTTCCTCTCAATGATTTATTCGATCATTGACCTTAATAACACAATAAATTCTATTATAAAACAATCTGCTGATCAATAAACATTGAATTATTTAAATTCAAGTTAGTATTGTTTGTTTGAATCTTCCCATCGATGTGTTAGGACTGCAACTGGTCAGTCTCTAATTGGCATATGTGCATATTGTGCGTATTGCCTCGATATACCTTAATTCACAAGCATGGTTAGCAGAGATGGATAGTGGCTAGCAGTGGAATCCAGGACGCGCGTTTCGTCCTATTTGGGACTCGTCACTAGCTGGATGTACCTGCATCTCAGAGTTGATGTTCACTCTGGGACTCGAACCCAGTACCCTCACTTTAAACGCCATCGCGTTATCCACTCGACCACTGAGTCCTGAATTATTTACATAGAGAATATATCCTCTAGTAATTCTACTTTGTATAATGTATATACATATGCGTACTTGTGTTAAATAGAAGGTGAAAACATTTGAAATATTTTTTGTTTCTCATTTGTTCCTCGGTTGTTTCTCGTTTGCTTGTTTGTTCATTTGTTTGTTTGTTTTTCTTTTTCTCATCATAAGTACCTTATTGTAGCTTATAATAGCTTGATTGTTAGTTGTATTAATCATTCAATACTACTGATTTAATAATGTAATGTAAACTAGATTGTTAAAAAAAAAAAAAAACGAAGGTATATTTGTATAGTATAATGTTACATAATCATTGAGATGGTTAAGTAATATGTATTATGTAAACGTCTATACAATGAATAATATGTAAATTAACTCATCAAAATAGCATAGATATGTATACAATATCATTTTGTAACAATTATACATTGTATTTCATATTACTGCCCACATATGAATTAATTAGTTATTAAAATAAAAAAAAATAATAGTAAAGATTCAAGTGATTAACACTTTCAAGTATGTTTTAATGATGATGAAAATCATTATTGAAATTAGTTAATATAACGGGGGAAGTTGTTGAAAATAGATAATTATTATTATTATTATGGGGGGGGGTTAGTGAAGATTTTAGTTATTTTTCTAGTTCAATTCATTAGTGATTTTGAAGCTAGATCACTATGGATAAACTGGGAGCAATGGATGCGCACTTATAAGGAATCCTAGACTAGGAAGAAACGGCTGTCTGGTGCTTCCAGTTATTCTATGGTGGTCTAGGTTCAAGTGACTGATAAATTCAACTATGAAAATAGATGTGATTAGTCTTTTAATTCTGAGTAAAAGATGTCGGTATATATATATATATACTCTTCACTGTTAGAACATCGATAAAAGACTTGCTTCATGAATCTGATGATAAAAGCTTACAACTGTGTATATAAAATTACATAAAAATTATGAAAATCAAAAGTATAGCGTCGATTCATAATGTTGACTTTTACAAATCAGATTTTTTCTTATAGTTGAGATCATGAATCAATTGAAGCTAAACCACCTTGAGAAACCTGAGAGCACTGCTTCAAGGTCGTTTCTTCCTACTGCGGGACTCCTCAGCAGTGCGCATCCATGATCCCGCCTCACCAGATTCGAACATGGGACTAATCAGTCTCACGCGCGAGCGCTTAACCACTAGACCACTGAGCCAGCATCCAACGGTGTTAATGTCTAACTTTAACCAATCCACGAAGTTGAGCAACTAATCACCAATGTCTTCAGTGAGTTAGTGCTTCACAACAGACCTGACTGAACTCCACTGGTTACTGCTTCTCACTAGAACTTCAGGAAATACCTCATGGAACCAGTCACTAATGAGCATATGTTAATTATTATCAGAAAAGGGTTTCGTGGATATTATACTACTTTTGATAGTTGAGATCATGAATCAATTTTTTCTAAAGATAAAAATTTTGAAGAATTTCAAGTGTTATTACAGGGAGTCGAAAATTTCTTCTCTATGTACATAAACAGTTAGCAATTGAAAATACCGCCTACGTTTTAAACATTTACTTACATCGAGAGAAAACATTCATTCAGTTATCTAAACTCGGTAAGTAGTGATGGATAGTGGCTAGCAGTGGAATCCAGTTTGACGCGCGTTTCGTCGTATTTGGGACTCGACCAATGGATGTACCTACATCTCACAGTTGATGTTCACTCTGGGACTCGAACCCAGTGCCCTAACTTCAAACGCTATCGCGTTATCCAGTTATCTACTGAGTCCTGATAGCCACTTGCTTGTGCAATGGGTGAAGTTTAAATTCATTTGGTATTGCTTGTTTGAATGCACGTATGCCAATTAGAGACTGACCAATTTCAGTCCTAACACATCGATGGGAAGATTCAAACAAGCAATACTAAATGAATTTAATTATTTAAACTGTTGTGAGAGAAATCATTTTATAGTCTAAGTTAATGAAATAGGATTAGTGTTTGACCAAATCTTTCTAACGACAATTGATTTTATTTATTTATTTTAACACATAAATATTGGTACGAGGAGGCACCAGATATATATGTGCCGCACAAATCTCATTTGATTTGTGCGAGGGCTGTGATACTGTTCACGTACCCGAACTGAAGTAGGTGATTTTCTTAGGGGGCCAAACCCGGAGCCTATAACCTCAAGATCTGATCCGCAAAGTAGTGGAGCATTGTGAGGAGATGCACTCTCATGGTAGTCGATGACCAACGATTGACTCCCTCAAGATACTATAGCCCATGTGCACCATTGGTTTGGAATCAGGGTTTTCCAACTTCCCAAGGCAGACTCGCCGTGTTCATCAAACCGGTTAAAGCACCGGACATTCGCTTTCTGTTCTCTCAATTTCGTAAACAACAGTAATGTCACGAGAATGCAGTGAGTAGGACTTCCGTGGCAGAGGCTATATACGCGTGGGCATGTGAGGGCGTTTGGAGAGAGAGAGCGTACTCTCCCCACTCTCGGCCGTACCAGGGCATTTGAGGGCTGACAATTGACAATGTGTGTGGAATTTATTGAATTAGTAATTATAAGAATCAATCCGATATATATATATATATATATATATATAATTTTTCTGTTTCATTTGGAAACCGAGATGTTACAATATAAATAAATCGAAAAAATGTATTCAGTTTTAAATAACAAACTGATCTTAACTAAACCAACATTGAAAATCTGTTAGTACTGGACAGCTATCTAGTCCTAGTATGGTAAACCTGGGCAGTGCTCATCCCTGACCTCCCACATGGGATTCAAGTAGAATATGATCAGTCTCACACATAAACGTTTAACTTCTAGATCACCATCCGATGGATAACTCATGACATGTTGTGCAATCTTCATACATTCCTTTTGGTGAACGATAGAATCACATCCTACACAGTAAAACTACACTAGTCACTGCTTTGCACCAGGACTTCAGATGTAAATCATGAAGCTAGTCATTAATGGGCATATGTTCACTATTATTAGTATACAGAGTTGTGAATATTAAAGGATCTTCACATTTTTGCTGACTGGTCACAAACTAGGATCAAAAGGCTGTCCAATGCTTCCAATTTTCAAACAGTAATCTAGCTAAGATTATTTTGTGATTGTGTCACAAGACAAGCCCTCACATGGAATCCTGAAGGTCAAAGAAGAGGAAGACCAAAGAACACATTACGCCGAGAAATTGAGACAGACATGAGAAGAATGAACAAAAACTAGATAGAACTAGAAAAGAAGGCCCAGAACAGAATGGGTTGGAGAATGCTGGTCAGCAGCCTATGCTCCATTGGGAGTAACATGCGTAAGTAAGTAAGTAAAGTGTCAAATAATTGGATCAATCAAGTAAATATAATGAATAGAAAAGTACGCCTTTTGCATCTTTCTTTTTGAACATATTCTTCGAAACATATGTCAAAATTGGACCAAACGTTTGATAATTGCTACCTTCAGGAACATAACGGATGTACGATGTGAATATATTGAAAAAAATCTGAAATATGTAAGGAATAAGGAGTGACAGATTGAGTTACCCCTTCTACTTAGTGTTTCCGACCTGAACATAAAAAGAAACCATGGCAAAAAATTTTTTGTCGTAGTTACAAACATATCTCTCTCTTACTTATATCGTTTTCTATCTATCGATTAAAGTAGATTGTAGTGAACAAAACAGTAGTTGGGGACAATCGAATGAGTCAATTGAAGCTAGACCACCATCGAAAGACTGGAAGCACTGGACGGCCGTTCCATCCTATTGTGGGACTCCTCAACAGTGCGCATTCACGATCCCGCCTCGCGAGCGAGATTCGAACAAGGACCCACCAGTCTCGAGCCGAAGCCCTTAACCGATAGACCACTAAGACGGCACCCAACGGTGTTAATGTCTATCTTCAACCAATCCGCGATTTTGTGCGACCGTTCACCAATTGTCTTCAGTGAGTTGATATCTCTACAACAGACTTAGTAGAACTCCACTGGTCATCGCTTCCCATTAGAACTCAAGGAAATATCTCAAAATCGTAGATTGGTTGAAGTTAGACATTAGCACCGTTGGATGCCAGCTCAGTGGTCTATCGGTTAAGGGCTTCGGCTCAAGACTAGTAGGTCCTGGATTCGAATCTCGCGAGTGCGGCCAAAATACATTTTATGTCTGACCTTCACTATATACTACTTATATGGATATAAGTAGACCACATCACACTACAAGTTAGATTAGTTTTTTTTAGAATATGAAGCCAGATAATTTTCATTTTTTTACCCCAAGTACTAATAATTATGACCTCATCTGTCATTTGTTCGACTTCATCTTTAATAATGAAATAAGTATAAACCTCAACCACTATGTTTTCGTCTAGTTATGTTTACTTCCACATGATTGCGTAATTGCATAAATCAATTCCACGCGAGAACTTTCATGTTAAGAGGTTACATTTTTGTGCAGAAATCCATAGATTACATAACTAAATAATCACTTGGAAGTAAACACATATAAATGACTAGAGTCGATGGTTTATGTTTATGTAGATATTTGTCATAAGTTGTAAATCAGTAACAACATAGAGTATCATGTAGCTGTACATTATGTACATTATTCACAATCACCTGCTAGATAGTCTCATTTGATTTACGACTCCTGACCCATACTACCATTAATCAACACATCATAATTGAAAAAAATGAAGTAGCTTTGAAGATCTGTCACATCCTAGTACAATACTAATCTAAGTCAGACTCGCATGACCCTCCTTCTAGGGTTGAATCTAGAATATTTATGTATATCGGAAAATCCTTGGTCTTTAAATACCTAAAATCCCGTACTTTGAATCTCGACAATTTCAAAGTTCTCTCTGAATTTTTCTGTGGATAAATGAGGAACGTCGTAGATATTAAATAACTTCGTCATCAATTCTGTACTCACTCTTCGAATGGTTTTCTTATTTTACATAAATATAATTCCAGGCGTATAATACAATAAATATAGTCTTCATTATATACTAAGTATTAATGAAAGATATCCCAAAATCATTGAACCTGAAACTTGAACTAGTGGATGCGCACCGCTGGGGAGTCCTACACTAGGATGAAACCGCTATCCAGTGCTTCTAGGTTTTCCATAGTGACCTAGCTTCAATTGACTATAATATCCACAAAAACCCCTTCTGATATTAATCGATATTTTCTGAAGCACATGTATAACTTGATACTAAAACATGGTATACATTAAAGAAAAAGATACCTTGAGAAAGTTCTAAAGTTACTCATTACACCCTAATCTATCTTTGAAGTACACAATGATATGAGTTTTGAAATTCATACAACTTATTTACATAAGTTTATTTTTAATCATATAACCAATCTATTCATTAAAACAATGTATAAACAATTAGAAACATGGAATTGTATACAATAGATTAAGTAAACAAAGTATATGAAAGATGTATACATCATATGACCATTAGACGAATATAGGTATCACAATTTGATTTAATTAAGAGTATTATGATGTGTACTGTTGATGTCGACAAATATAAGTAGTATATAGCATCGCTTGGAAATGTAATGTATGGAGACAGAAGGTTGAAAAGATTGAAGAGAAGAGAATGAGAACAGATAGTGATTGGTGTGGAAATGAAGAAACAATAAAATCTAAAACAACTGATAGACATTTTGTAATTGAAGTATTTACTGTATGGTTCTCGGATTTTACCTAGAGATTCTGTAATTTTGTATTCAGATGCATTCTGTTGTCCACAAAAAGGTACTCTCGTTCACCACAATATGATTGTTTAGTTAAGATGATGGTTGAAGGTAGTCAACAAGAAACCCCAAACCTACGTTTCGTGCTACTTTGCACTCGTCAGCAAGGTGTACCTATAGTCTTGAGGGAACTGATGCTCCCTGACGGATTCAATACCGTGTCATCCAGCTTCACAGTCCAAGATGTTACCATTGAGCTATCTGAACCACGACTGACCTCCAGTAGGACTGAAATTGTCTAGTTTTCCATTTGATTATTAAGTACTTTTAGTAGAATATCTTATTTTCCTATAAGGAATTCTAAGTGTATGTATATTTGACTAATTTATGATCAACTTCTTTTTGCTTAAAGAGCACTTTGAACAGACTAATCGATATTATCTCCAATTCAATTGAAGTGAAGATATGTAGCTCAGGTAAGTGATTTCACTGATGGCTTTTTATCTTTCATTGTCGTTTCTAGCAATAATAACAGTGTTCAGTTCAAGTTTGAAGCTACGATTTCATACTGTTGAAGTATTCTTAGCTGACGTACGTTCTTTATATGAATTATACTTAATACATATCCATTTGTTAGCATTGGCGGGGTGTTGTTTACGAAAGTGAGAGGACGAAAAGCGAATGTCCGGCGCTATAACCGGATTGGTGGACACGGAGGGTCCACCTAGGGTAGTTGGAAAAACCCTGATTCCAAACCAATGGTGTACATGGGCTCCAGTATCCTGATGGAACGAATGGCGGAAGAACCTGTCATTGGTCAACGGCTACCATGGGACTGCATCTCCTCACGATGCTCCACTGCCTTGTGGATCAGACCTTTAGGTCAAAGGCTCGGGGTGTGGTCCCCTAAGAAAACCACCTGCTTCGGTTTGGGCACCCGGGCAGTATCACAGCCCACACACAAATGAATGAAATGATGAACTCTATTGACGATTCTATTCCTGCTCATATTATAAGCAAGACAATTTGCATTATTATTATTATTATTATTATTATTATTATTATTATTATTATTATTATTATTACTTACCATATCGCTAATTCACCCCCTTTTATCCCCAATTTGTGTAACCTTTCTCTTCAACTTATGCAGCAGCTCGCTCTTGGTGGAAAATCTGTCCTATCTAAACAATCTCCAGTCACTGTCTGGTTGAAAGTGAATGCTTCCACCGATAATGAATACTGAGGCAGTCTTTCTGAAACCACGTACGCCGTTCAAGCTGGCTTCCTTCAACGTTCGCACACTAATGCAGATCAGACAACAGATAGGGCTGGCTATGTCTTTGGAAGGTCTTAATGTTGATGTTTGTTGTCTATCCGAGACCCGTATTCAAGACTCTAGTGAAGTACTACAAATCCGCTCTCCATCTGTCGCCTCAAAAAGCTTGTTCCACGTGCGCTTATCCGGGGACCCTGTGGCATCTTCGCCTGGTCTTGCTGGCGTTCGTGTCGCACTAAGCGCTAGGGCTAAGGCAGCACTAATCGATTGGATCCCCATTAACAGTCGGTTATGTGCTGTTAGATTAGAAAGTTCCATCAAAGTGAGAAGAAATCGGCGTGAGAAACGGTGTCTTTTCGTCATCTCCGCCTATGCCCCGACAGATTGCAGCCCGGATGCAATCAAGGATGAGTTTTACCATCAGTTAACAGTTCTTCTCCAGAAAGCGCGTTCGACAGATATTGTAGTACTAGCCGGAGACTTGAATGCACAGGTCGGGCGTCTAGGCACAGAAGAGAGTCGTTTAGGTGGCCGATGGGGACTTGTTGGTCGCAGGACAGATAACGGGGACCGTTTGCTGCAACTGTGCACAGACCACAACCTGTTTCTGGCTAGCACTAACTTCCGGCACAGTCATCGCCGGTGTGCCACCTGGCGTCCTCCCTCTGCATCTCAAGCCTGGACTCAGATTGATCACATCGCGATCAGCTACCGCTGGCGTGGTTGTGTACAAGACTGCCGCTCCTTTTGGAGTACCTATCTGGAGTCTGATCATGCCCTGATCTGCGCCAATCTCATCTTACTTTTCAGTGGCCGAAGGATTGACCACCACCAACGGATCGATATTAGTAAACTGGCTGCAACTTCTGTTGCAAGTAAGTATCGAGCGGAGCTAGCCTCTAGGCTAGCTACCACCCCACCGAAAAGTATAGATGAGCATTGGCTGCATCTTCACGACGCCATGAAAATGGCGAGTAAAGCCGCTTGCGGCTTCGCGAAACGTCCCGCTTACAAGCACTGGGTCTCTTCTGGCTCCTTACAACTGATGGAGGCCCGTCGGTCTACTCCGGGTGACCGTGAGTTTGACCACAAACGAAGGCTGTTACGTAATGAAATCGGGCAAAGCTTGCGTAAGGACCGGGAAGCCTGGTGGTCGGAGCGTGCTAATGAGATGGAAGCAGCAGCTGCATCTGGTAACTGCCGGAAGCTCTTCCGACTCATTCGAGCCACTGGCAGCAAGAAGTCTGGTGTGGATGAAACAATCTACGAGGATGACGGGATGCCAAACACTAACATCTCTCGACGTCTTGGACGATGGACGGAATTCTTCGGAGTGCAGTTCAACTGGCCTGCTGCTCCGGCAACATCAACCAGCTTGTCCTGCCCCCCATGGCCGGTGACGACTGTTCCACCAAACGAGGCGGAAGTCCTCAAGGAACTCCAACTCTTGAAGCGCTACAAATCACCTGTCCCAGATGACTTACCTCCGCCTCTTTTTAAAGATGGTGGTGACTTTCTGACTAAGGAATTGACTGTGTTGTTTGGAAAGGTTTGGGAGCAAGAAAGTGTTCCAACATCTTGGAATGAGTCAATAGTCGTCCCTATCTTTAAAAAGGGTTCACGTTGTTCCTGCAATAACTATCGGGGGATAAGTCTACTTTCGATTGCGTCCAAACTATTGGCTTCTATCATTCTTCGTAGGTTGTTTAAAACACGAGAACGATTGACTCGCGAGGAGCAGGCTGGTTTTCGTTCTGGTCGAGGATGCATTGATCACATCTTCACCCTCCGCCAAATGTTAGAACACCGTCATACTTATCACAGGCCAACGATCGTAGTGTTTCTTGATATCAGGGCGGCCTTCGATTCGTTGGACAGGACTGTTCTCTGGGATTGTCTATTGAAGAAGGGTGTGCCTGAGAAGTTCATTGACATCTTAAAGGCCCTGTATACGAACACCTCAGGCAGAGTGAGGGCATACAACCACCTTTCTCCCTTGTTCCATTCGAGCAGTGGGGTTAGGCAGGGTTGCCCGATCTCACCATTCCTCTTCAACTTTGCCATCGATGACATCCTGGAAACAGCTCTGGTAGATGTAAGTAATGGCGGTGTGGATATGTTGCCTGGAGAACGACTTCTCGACCTCGAGTATGCGGATGATATTGTCTTACTGTGCGATAATGCCCAAGGCATGCAATCAGCACTTAATCAGTTGGCAATCAGTGTCCGCAGGTACGGCATGTACTTTGCACCCTCCAAGTGCAAGGCACTCCTACAAGACTGGTAGGATTCTAATCCTGTACTCACCCTGGATGGTGAGCAGATCGAAGTAGTTGAGAAGTTCGTGTATCTAGGTAGCTATATAAGTGCTGGTGGTGGCGTGAGTGATGAGATTGATGCACGTATAATGAAAGCCAGAGCGGCTTATGCCAATCTGGGCCATCTTTGGCGCCTTCGTGATGTTAGTCTGGCTGTAAAAGGTCGGATTTACAACGCGTCGGTGAGAGCAGTTTTGCTCTATGCTTGTGAAACCTGGCCTCTCCGAGTTGAGGATGTTAGACGTCTCTCTGTGTTCGATCATCGTTGTCTGCGAAGGATTGCTGACATCCAGTGGCAACACCATGTTAGTAATGCAGAGGTTCGGCATCGTGTGTTCGGGCACAGAGACGATAATTCAATTGGTGTCACCATCTTGAAACACCGACTTCGGTAGCTTGGACATGTTTTACGAATGTCGTCCCAGAGACTTCCACGTCGTGCATTATTTGCCGACCCTGGGACTGGTTGGAAAAAGCGGAGAGGAGGTCAGTGTATGACATGGTGTCGTGGCATGAAAGAGAGCTGCAAAGGGCTAGCCTCTGTTGGTCCTTCACGACTGCTTGGTTGGGGTCCGAGAGATGGTGCAACACAGTGGCTAGAGACGTTATCAGATATGGCTCAGAATAGAAGCCAGTGGCGATCCTGCTGCAACCTTCTTTTACTTTCTACATAAAGAATGGTTCTAACTTTCCTAAGTGAAAGAGTCTTCTGGTTGTACATTTCAGTCCGCCTTATCTTTTCATCCCTTCTCTTCCTACTTTCATTATTTTGTGTGGCGCATATGTACCTGGTGCCCTTTTGTACCAATATATATGTGTTCAAATAAATAAATAAATAAATTTAGAAACTTTATGAAATTCGAAATACAATACAACTTTGAATTCACTTGGTATTGTTTGTTTGGATCTTCCCATCGATTTGTTTGGACTGCAAATGGTCAGTCTCTAATTGGCATATGTGCATACTGTGCGTATTGCCTCGATATACCTTAATTCACAAGCATGGTTAGCAGAGATGGATAGTGGATAGCAGAGGAATCCAGTTTGACGAGCGTTTCGTCCTATTTGGGACTCGTCAGCTGGATGTACCTGCATCTCACTTGTGTTGTCATTCACTACAACAATCGCTTCTGATCAATTGCAGTCCTAAACATAAATTGTAAGCAATTAGTAAATAATGTAAAGTGAATTTAAACTTCACCCCATTGCACAAGCAAGTGGCTATCAGGACTCAGTAGCTAACTGGATAACGCGATGGCGTTTGAAGCGAACGGTACTGGGCCCAAATCCCAGAGTGAACATCAACTCTGAGATGGAGGTACATCCATTTGACGATTCCCAAGTACGACGAAACTCGCGTCAATCTGAATTCCCCTGCTAGCCACTATCCATCTTTTCTTAACTAATTTATTGTTTACATGCGATATTACACAGCACCTTTGTAAAATATGAAAATCATATATTAAATACATCATTTTGATATCTTCTTTGAGTTTTCCTTTACAAACTACATCATCCTTATAATTCTATTGTTATTCTAATAGCTCTCCACTTTCCTTTCTGTTCTCTTTATTTCTTTTGCTAGTAAGCATTCCACACCCTATTTCTGCTATATTTTACTTATATCTATCCACAATAGAAGTGAACACCACACTATTACAGGACAAGGTAAATGTATTATTATTATCACATTAGTCTTTAATCAATAAATCCATCTTATTTCAAGGCTTTTCATCAACTGCAATCAGATTAAATTTACTTGCTTACTTACAACTCTTAACTCTCGTGGAGGAGCATAGGTCGCTCACCAGCATTTTCCATCTAACTCTTTCATGGGCAATTCTTTCCAGCTGGTTCCAGTTGCCTATTTATCCTTTTGATGTTTACTTTCGATTCTCGATGCAAAGTGTTCTTCGGTCTTTCTTTATACTGTTCCTTAAAATGCTACCGCTCCATAAATCGAACCTGAGCCGCGTGGGTGAAAACCAGGAATTCTTACCAATAAATCACCTGGTAATATCATTACAAACATCAATGAAATCTGTTTGGAAATGTTATAGAAGCTAGGGGAAACAATATATTCAACATAATAGTTCAGATTGATTAGTATTGATATGGATTAAGATGAAATCATAACAAAATGGAGAAGAGATGAAGTTGTAAGTAATAATAAAGAGATAATGTTTAAAAAACAATTTGTGAACAAATGAATGATAATCCAGGCACCTAATTGACATAGAACTAACGCTAACGTTATTAGTGAATGACAGTGAAATATTTCATATTTTAAGTTATCAACTACTGTAATTGGTGAACGTTAGAGTATTATAACTAACTATCTCATCATGACAATTAGAGGTTTACTACACTTTCTTCCAGTATCCAACTATCGAATAGACAGCGATTGATGGTAATGACCTCTGCAAAGCTGAGTATAAGTAGTGTACGCTGCTTATTAATTACTTTAAACACTTTCGAAACAACGACTCTGCGTTCAGTAACTATTAAGTCTTTAGTGATCACACTTTTGAACACTCTACTTCTTTCCAGGCACAACTTGCAACAAATATATTCGGAAAAACTTGTAGATGCATTTTTCTCAATCCTTCCTATACACTTCAATCCACAAGTACCTGTGAATTCCTGAATATATTTAGAGGTGACCTCAGAAGGACACTGACTCACTCTTAATTGATTCAAGAAACGTTTAGCGTTGTACACTGAAAATAGACGGGATAAAAGAAAGATTCTATTCAGCTCTGCTTCAATCGATCCTGTCGGAAATTTCCTCACCTTTGAATTCAAGACAGATGAAGATAGATTTTCTGTTAACAGCTCTTTGTTTGAGACTTTCTGAGATCATTTATTAATACATGGGAATGAACTGTTTTGGACATCCATATTTTATAAGGCACTCTTCTATATATACTATCTCTTACCTTATTTTATCTGCTAAACACGAACTTGTAGTCCCAATGATCAAGGTTTGGACGTTTTTCGTAGGTCAGTGAGTCATGTATATACATTTAAAGATTATCATGATGTGAGTCAATAAAAACGATGAATTGATAACGATGACATGTAAACGTGTTTATCTCGGATGAATAATTCGAAAATAACTAAACAGCATAGTCTATCCATACAGTCCAAAGGAGTGCTTGGAGGACAGTTGATAGACGCATTTTAAGTAAGAACCGGGGTCAGACGAGGCTGACTACTCTCACCTTTCCTCTTTCTTCTGATGATCGACTGAATTGTAAAGACCTCAAAATCTGACGCAAAGCGCGGAATATAATGAACAGTTCGGAATCAGTTAAAAGATTTGGATTTCACTGAAGACCTGACCCTTCTGTCCCATACACACCAGCAAAAGCAGATGAAGACAACTAGTACAGCAACAGCCTCTGCATAAGTAGACCTCAACATGCACAAGAGAAAAATCGAGATTCTCAAATTCAACGCAGAGAACACCAACACAATTACACCTGATGGGGAAACTCTGAAAGATGTGGAATCTTTCACCCACCTAGACAGCATCATCGATGAACAGCGAGGATACGATGAAGATGTAAATGAGAAGATTGGCAAAACAAGGACAGCATTCCTACAACTGAAGAACATATGTAACTCAAAACAACCATCAGTCAACATCAAATCACAATCTTCAATATGAACGTCAAAACAATTCTACTGTATGGTGCTGAAACTTGAACAACTACCACAACAATCATCAAAAATTACAAGTATTTATTATCAATTGTCTGTCTACACAAGATACTCAATGTCCGTTGAATGGATACCATCAGCAACATCCTTCTATGGGAGAGAACAAATCAACTTCCATCTGAGGAGGAAATTAGGAAAAGACGTTGTAAGTGGATAGAACATACATTGAGGAAATCATCAAACTGCTTCAGGAGTCAATCACTAACTTGGAATTCTGGAGTGATACGAAAAAGAAGAAGGCCTAAGAATATAATGCATCGAGAACTAGAAGCAGGCATCAAAACTATGAGTCACAGCTGGAAAGGAGTTGTATGTAGAATGCTGTTATGTGGCCTATGCTCCCCAAGGAGTGATAACAGGCGTAAATAAGTATGTACGTAAGTATGTAAATAAGTAAGTAAGTAGTTCATCCATGAATAGTTAAAATTTTCACCTGATATTCATTTCATCTCATCTAATATATGGTAAACTGTTGAATAAGTTTGTAGGAATACTAACTGAAAATAAAGAACAGATGTTCATTTCATTAACTGTGTAGCTTATAAATAAAGTTTCCAATGTAAATTGAACAATGAATTCGTCGCTAATCGAATCCATTTGTTTTCTTCAATTGAATTGTTAAATCTGATTGTTTGTCTGCTTATTGCTATTTAAAAGAATAATGTACCTTATTTTCAAGAATTTCGAATCTTCGTCAGTTTATATATTTTATTCTAAATTCTGGTAAATACTAATATGAAGATTTTTCAATAGGGAATTAATGATATTCTAGAACACGGAGCCGGAATCCAATGTCTAGCTTCAGTCGATTCATAATCTTGTGCAATCCTTCATCCATTATGTGATGTGGATATCTGTCTCCACCCAATACAGATTAAACTCTAATGATCATGGCTTAGCTTTATTAGATATAATTTTTCAACTTTTATAATGAAAAGATGTGGATACACTTTCTCAGTTAAAATAACCCTAGATATGTCTTTCATACTATTAGATGTTCATATACTCCAAACCATATGACAAAAGAAATGAAGTAGAAACCTTAAGAGTTCTAATGTATATTCATCTGTGAATATTCTTGATCTGACAATGTTAAACTTTTTCCCTATTGACAGATTTTTTCACCTATACTGAAGAGATGCTTTTCTAATTGATATTAATTCCAGAAGGGGTTTTTGTGGATACTATAGTAATTTCAGTAATTGAAATCATGAGTCAATGAAGCTAGACCATCATGCAAAACCTGTAAGCACTGGACAATGGAGGTTGTATCGCTCAATTTCGGGAATCGGTTGAAGTTAGACGTAAACACCGTCGGATGCCGGCTCAAAGGTCTAGAGGTTAAGTGTTCGCGCGAAAGACTGATATGTCCTGGGTTGGAATCTCGCGAAGTGTGATCGTGGGTGCGCACTGCTGAGGAGTCCGACAATAGGATGAAACAGCCGTCCAGTCTAGCTTCAATTGACTCATGATTTCAACTATATTATATCACTTAATTCATATTAATTTATTCATTGTAAACTCTCTTTACATTTAGTCTATTTCTCATTAATTTTTTATTTACAAAGAAATAATGAACATTTCAGTATTTGTTAACTTAGTTACATAACAATAACCACGTATATATAGATACTTAGTAAACAATTAAGGTGTCAATTTTCATAAACTAAGTTCCACCTTTAAGCATTGAATCTATTTTGAAAGAGAAAAAGAGAATCAGATGAAAATAACAGTTCAAGTGAAATGTACATAAAGAATAAACAATATCTAAATTCACTTAGTATTACTTGTTTGAATCTTCCCATTGATGTTTAGGACTGACACTGGTCAGTCTCTTATGGGCATATGTACATACTGTGCGTATTGCCTCGATATTGCCTTAATTCACAAGCAAAGATGGATAATGACTATCGCTAGAATCTATGACGCGTATTTCGTCTTAGTTGGGACTTGTCAGGTGGATGTACCTGTATCTCAGAGTTGATGTTTGCTTTGAGACTTGAACCCAGTACCGTTCGCTTCAAACGACATAGCATTATCCAGTTAGCTACTGAATCCTGATAGCCACTTGCTTGTACAATGGGATGAAGTTTAAATTCACTTGATAATGTTTGATTGAATCTTCCCATTGATGTTTAGGACTGCAATTGATCAGAAGCAAACGGTGTAGTGAATGAGAACACAAGTGGGAACAATCAAATGTATTTCACACGAAAATTACTGACTTTCTTAGTAAAATCTGACAACCATACAGTTAATTTGCAAATTATCAATCTATTGTCTCGATCTTGACTGTTCCTTCTGTAAATATCAATCCATCTTCTCTGATTTCATTATTCATGCATTTTCACACCGATTGCGCTTCATTCCTGTTCTTTCCTTATCGATCTTCTACCAAAATACATTCTATGCCTGACTATCACCATATACTACCTATGGGGATTTTAGTAACCCACACCACAAAAATTCACATCAAATTGAACTCATCACTATCTAATAATTGTACTAAACTGAATATATCTAATTGCTCACACCATCTGCAATACTGATACATGGCTATCAATGGTATCTAAAATGTCTATTTCATGCTGCAAGAAGCTGGTTAGTTGGATGTACATGTACCACAGTGATGATATTCACACTGAGACTCGAACGTTGTATATATCACTTCAAGTGTATCAAATTGATTGAGTATATATATATATATCCACCATCACATACTGATTCCTTGATCTAGATGTTAAGCTTTTACTGTGAGACGGAGTCCATTGTTTGGAATCCCTTGTGAGCATATGCATCAGTACTACTCAAAAGACTCAAACTAGGAAGATATCACTGTACATTGCTCTCGAGTTTTAAGTGCTTATTTATCTTTGGTTTATTCGTGATCTCAATAGTTATCGTCATTGAGTGAGTCTCGAACACTCGTATACATACTTCATTCATAAAGAATGGTAACATTTTCACCATAATGAGAGTTCAACTTGTTATCTGCTCAACCAACTTAACTACCTCCAACAAACATCCGCCTTACTACTGCAAACATCGTTATCATTTGTAAACCATTAATATAACTTAACATGTTTACATAATTATTCAAATAATTACAGTATAACTCTGTGGTTGTTTGTTCAAGATGTTATGGTAATACAAAGAAATGAATAACTTCATAGTTGAAGTAATAAAGATGGGTGTGTTCTCTTTCTATGGAACATAATATTTTGTTTGTGTTCATCAACATGAGATGTATGTGATTCGAATTGATACTTCATTCAATAATTCATCATTGACATGTCCTAACTTGTCTGTAAACAACATCATCATAATGATAATAAGTAATTTGATTCATCGGCTATTCATTTCAATCCTTTCAAGTTTCAACATAGAATGTTTTGATTAGTTGATGTTGATATCAGTTGATGAACCATTGAAAATCAGAGAATCATGAATTACTGCTTATTTATTGTTTAATGACTTCACAATTGTGTAACTTTATCGAATTCAACAGAATGTTTATAGATTTCTTGAGAACCACAGTAATATTTTCATAGGATTCCAAGTTCATCAGGAACAAAGTGAATAACTCTTTACAATTCAGTGTATTCAACAAATTGAAATTGATGTATATTAAGTAAATTCATTTTACAATAGTGAAATCACTTTGACGTATATGTTGAACATATAGGATGACAATCTCATCTATTGAATGTTAAGTAGAGGAACCTTAATTGCGGTTTGTGTTACCTTCAGCGGACGATTTCTTGTAGGAGGAATTTTACAGTTGTAAGAAGATATCTACAGTATGTAGATGCTATTTGTAGAAGAAAACGTCGATTTCTTCATATATGTGGCTCTTCCTTAATATGTGGATAAATATTTTGACAAAACATTTGCATCTGTAAAATCGTATTGCTTCAGGGAACATTTTCTTGGATAACTTTGGAGTTTGACGATTGAGTAGGATGGAAGAGGTTTTTGGTTCAACCATCAATACGTGTCGAAAATGATCTAACCTCAGTGTTATAACAGGATGTGAGGATACTAATACTTCTGAATATTAATAAGGAGAATATTGATTGACTCTCATGAAGTCTTCAGACTTCAAAGAAACTGTTTGTGACGATATACTTCAAAATTATCTATTCTTTTTCTAATTTCCTCGATGGCTTTTTTGTGTGTGCTATTCCGCTAAGATTTCTTAGCTGTTTAGATGTTGGCATGGAATTTTCGCAATCAAACTTAGTGTGCACTAAATTTAAATAAGAAAAACAAATATTATTTCATCGACAGTACTCAAGTTAAAAGATTTGATATTACTGTCAACAGTGTGTATATTGACACTTACTTACGCCTGTTATCACTCGCTGAGAAGCATAGGGAATGCAACTCTGTCATGGGGAATTCATTCCAGTTGCGACTCATAGTTTTGATGCCTGCTTCTAGTTCTCGATGCATTATATTCTTAGGCCTTCCTCTTTTTCGTATCACTCCAGAATTCCAAGTTAGTGATTGACTCCTGATGCAGTTTGATGATTTCCTCAATGTATGTTCTATCCACTTACAACGTCTTTTCCTAATTTCCTCCTCAGATGGAAGTTGATTTGTTCTCTCCCATAGAAGGATGTTGCTGATGGTATCCATTCAACGGACATTGAGTATCTTGTGTAGACAGACAATTGATAATAAATACTTGTAATTTTTGATGATTGTTGTGGTAGTTGTTCAAGTTTCAGCACCATACAGTAGAATTGTTTTGACGTTCATATTGAAGATTGTGATTTTGATGTTGACTGATGGTTGTTTTGAGTTACATATGTTCTTCAGTTGTAGGAATGCTGTCCTTGTTTTGCCAATCTTCTCATTTACATCTTCATCGTATCCTCGCTGTTCATCGATGATGCTGTCTAGGTGGGTGAAAGATTCCACATCTTTCAGAGTTTCCCCATCAGGTGTAATTGTGTTGGTGTTCTCTGTGTTGAGTTCGAGGATCCTGCTTTTTCCCTTGTTTTTCGTCAATTTACATAAGACAATTTTTCGATATATCTAAGTAAACTCACGACGTCCATACTCATTTGAATATCAGATGACCTGTTCTTGTGTTGTATATTCACAGTACAAACCAGGTGCAATTGCTGACGATTATCTCAACGAAACATCATCACATTCGTGAGTTGTTTGCTGAAAGCGGATAAAAATCTCCGTGCTAGAAATGAATACAAGAATAATGGGTAATAATGTACCATGCCGATCACATCCCTTGTTTTAGATCTCTCCACATCATTGTACAATCAATTTATGTCCGAATAAGCCTGGCTATTAATTCCGTCATTCTAGTCTTTCTATATATTTTGCTGCCTTTTACTTCATACTCATCACAGTCAGGCTTACTGTATCATATATATACGCTTTGTTTAGGCGTATATATCTGTACACTTAGGCGTCTTATCCACTCCCTGTATCCTTGCCTACATCCCTCATCCTCCATCCAAAATCATGAAAACGTATGCGACATGCAAAATTTTGAGTAAGTAGTTAAGTTCTCGTAGCACCAATGTCAGTTGCTAGCGTGGTCCTTTGGCGTTTGCATATCTACGTAGTCTGTCCAAGTTTGAAAGTTACCTAAGTCGTTGGTATCAACATGAACTATGTACTTTCTCTTCTTTAGTGTTGTTTGCTGCTGCATAACATTTTCTGAAGAACATCAGTTGGATACTTTTGTTGGAGAGTCTATTATAGCCGAGTAAGTAATATTGTTGAAGATAATCAAAAACCATTCTATAGATTGATGATATGTGTTACAATTCGTTCAATTCACAGTTCACACGTTCCACATGCGCGATAACAGCAGAAATTACTTTCCTAAAGTGCCTTTTCTGCCTAAACGAATGTTTAAAATAAGCGCTTAAGAAAGAATTTCCCACTGGACTTTTTATTCGATTAGCGATATATATGAAGTTCACGAGGATTCATTTTTTGTCGTTTGAAAATCACGGGATAAACATATGTCTAATACTCTCTTTATTCCCTGCCTTATGTGCTGTTTGTATGAACTAATGATTACTTTGTACTTGATGTGTGCCTGATTTAGAATTCCAAATACTATGAGCTATTGATTTTGGGGAATTATTTACAGCTACACTCTCATTTATGTTCATCTAGTTCTACTTGCTACAAACTACACAATTTCGAGAATTCCTAGTTAGTATAATAATTCAAATACTCTTAATTATCACATTGGCGTCGCGATTGAGCCAGTAATGGAACATCTGGATAAACATTAAAATTATGAAGCTTTTGAAGATTTATGAACAGGTTCGAAATCTGGGCCATGAACAGGGGAGATGTTAGGATGTTAATGTTGTGTATCATTTCCCCCATATTCATCGGAAAAGAAGCATACAGATTACTAAAATATTTGGCATTTCTATAAAAGCTAACTTCACTTCCATATGTAACTCTCAAGTAACTACTACTAGACCATATAAAGCATAAAAGTTTCGAATGAGGTAAACGAGAAAAATTTCACAAAATGATTCGTCAGAACATCAGGAATTGCACTACTCTACTACGTCGTCTCATCCAATACGTAATCAAGATTATGTAGATAACAATTTATCGAGATGTTGCGAAGCAGGTCACGAAGATGAGCACAAGTTCGGTAAACGCTTGTTCTATGGCAAGTTTTGCCCATGTAATTCATGTGCGTCTCGTAATCCCAAGTGTTTCAAATGTGGTCAAACCGGACGCATTGTCAGTTTGTAATAATACTATTCATTTCGCTGCAAGAAATGCTAAATCTTGTTACTCTGATCTTATTGAGTTGGGTGTTTCTTAAGATCATTCATCTTTATCCACGACTTCGAAAAACAGTGTTGAGTCATATAATGCTCCAGAAGTAATTGAAAGTCAAAATCATTGTGATCCAGAAGCTTCTAGCCAATCAACTTCTTATCGAATTTCCCATGTTATTGTACCAGATATGGTTTGTCCTAACGATTCAGTTATTTCTGATGAAATTTCTTATAAATCTGAGGAAAATATGTTGAGCGAACCAAATCGTAACCGAAAATCTGATGGAGTTTTGATAGATGCTGATTTTTCAACTGATCCATTACTCTCCAATGACATTCTTAATAAATTCGAAAATATTTCAGAAGAATCAAATCCTGATGTCATATTATATATTACTTATCCTCATAATGTATTCGCTTCTTGTGAGAAGCTTGTTCAATGCTAAGCGGGAGTACTAAGTGAGCTCGATATTGATTACAGTTCCGATTACTTCATGCCGACATTTGTTTATCCTCATCATGAAGTAATCTCTAATGAATAATCTAACAATATGAGAAATATGTTTCAAGTGAAGACATATTATTTATGACCTGAGGATATGAAGATCCAACATTATTTCATGGGGTAGGATAGTGTGAGAAGATCTGTGATTCACATTCTACGTATCAGTGACTTCAGTACATAACCGATATGGTGATCATATAGAATTCCACGATGTACCTGAGTCCGTTCCAATTTTGGTTGTTAATTCTGATACTAGTGAGAATATTCTAGATCGTGAAGGGTATGTTTTCAATACACATTCTGATGGACATGCAATGAACCAATCGAGAAGACGTTTAATTGATTACAGAAACTTAGATTCCAGCTTAAGCTGTGGAGGTTGTAGTGTTTGTATGAACTAATGATTCTGCAGACCACTAATGTAGATCCATGTAGGACGATTAGAGTCCTACTCGAGTTGTATGGCAATAGTTTCACCAACATCTGACTTCGAAGTCACACCTAGCGGTCAGCACCTGGCGTGGTTTGCCCACGTGTCGTATCAACATACTATTGCTGCTTCGAAGACCATATAATATAAAGGTTGTTATAACAGGAATATGTTAGTTAGAGTATGTACAAGCGAAAGAGTGACCACCACCTCATAGGCCAGTCTATGGCGTACGGTACGACTACCTGGTGTGCGCCGATTGTCCCCGACCTTGACGGGGATCGGTGAACTGCTCGACATTCAATGACCCAACTGCCGGACGATTTGGCTACGGATAAGATGGTGGTTGGATTTAGTCAACAGGAAACCGTGAATTTTGGGTTTGTGCTACTTGGCACTCGTCAGCAAGTTGTACCTGTAATCTTGAAGAAGCCGATGCTCCTGACGGATTCGATCCCGTTTCACCCAGCTTCACAATGTCAAGTCACCTAGTTGGCTACGTTGAAACTTCGTCGACAGGATTCCATCTGCACTAAGAAGGACCTAACGTACATGATACCAAGTGATCGGTCAATTGTCAAAAGATTTGGCCAGGGCTAAGTGACACTTCGCCGACTATACAATTCTTTCGTACTTGATGTGTGACTGATTTCGAATTTCAAATACCATACGTTCATTTATGCTTATCCTGTTCTACTTGCTACAATTTGCACAATTTTGGGAATTCCTAGTTAGTACAATAATTCAATTTCTTATTATCACACTGCACTTCTTATCAACTTATAAAAAGTTAAGAACACGAATATTTTAGTGTTGAGAGTTTATGTGTGCGATATTACTCACTATTAAGTTGCTGTGCAAATGGTTAACAGGACTTACTTTGTAAATATCTTTTGTCACCATTCATATACTTTTGTTTTTTTATTCTCACATCCGATAACTACCAAGTCGACTTTCAAGTTTGACTTTAGGTTTTTCAGGTACACACTTTATCTGTATGATACACTGAATGATATTCTCGAAAATGCACTACTCCCCATTTAACATTTCATTTCAGTTCAACCAGCCGTTACATTAACAGATCACCGACAAAACTATCATATATATTTGTAAATCAAGCTTTTTCCCATTACTGAATTATGTACAGTATATCGCCTTCGACCGTATTCCATATCTAAAAATTCTCATTTTTCTCACCTACATATTTTCATTTATGATAAGGTATTCCGAATCTGATAGTTTTCCTGTCTTTCTTTGGTATCCTTCTTGGTTATTGTACTCAGATGAACGCTTTCGATGATAGCCATAAACCTCTCAAATCATGGACGATTCAGTGGGGAAAGCAGAACAATATATTTATCTCGATAGTACTCGAAACTGTGAAAAGTCATCAAGCTGTACAATCTATTAGTACGTAGAAACATTGTGCTGTCCTGAAAATTTTGAGGTGGGTTGAATTCTAAGACTTTTTGGTGTAGATGGTTAAAAGGACATTGACCCATTTATAAAGTAAGTGGACAAAAGTTGGCCTCATGATGAAACATCGAGCCATTGAACCAGTTTTCTCATATATCCTTAGGTTTTTACAACATAGTATTATTCTGTTGTTGAGTAGATTTGTAGGTTCAGTTCAGCTTAGTGATGATCATACTAAACTAATTACTTATGTGAGGACATTCACTCAGAGGTTCAACAAATTTGAAACTAACGGACTCGAAAGTGATAGGTGGAACAAATACGATCTCAGATCCTTTGTTTCGAACGATCTTAACGTAATATATCATAGATAATGGAATATTCTAACTAACAGCTTTCTCTTGATTGTATTGAGTTCCGTTAATTTTTTGCTTATACGCTGGTCTTGATTTACCATTGACCAGTGGAACATTCTTCAGCCTTAACGATCGACTGATTTATTTCCAGTTTCTTAGCTTCACGTATACAGCAATCATTTTACTCCTAAGCTCAGTAGTGACAGTCAATTTGAATTAACTTTTGAAGTGAATCGATGGCTAACTGGAGTCATCTAACGAAAATGTGTTCTGTACGAAGTACTATCAACATGTACATGTAAATCTAGCTGAAACCATGTTCAAATGGTCAATCTGACGGATTCACAAGATGATAGTAACGCTACTGATGTAAAATAATATTTTGATATATCCATTATTGTCGAGTTCAAATGCCTAATTTCATGTTATTCAGAAATAAATAAATATCGAATTAACATTATACAACAATGAGGTATGTAGTGGCATTTTACCCTAACCACATGATCTTTGAAGCCGAGCATATAATTACTGAAAAGATATCCAACAATTGACACAAAAAGGTGGTTAACTATAAACACCGTGGAAACAATAATTCGAGATCCAATCGGATGACATGGCTCAGCCTTGCAAGAGTGGACACTACTGTGTAACTCATCTTTTTTTATCTATATCAAATATATTGTTCTATCTCCAGCCTAAACGTGTTCTCCAGAAGCAGGACTAGTCAGTGTATACAATTATCTGACTTACATGTAAGATCATATGAATCGCGTAGTCGCATTATGATAAACCTGCAATCTTAGGATTAGGTCTACCATTAGAGCCGTACTGCTAACGAAGTATAACACATAATTCTACAGGTATTAAGTTAGAAATACTTTTTTTCCAATGGACACAAATTGTGTTTGGATTTTATTGGTAAGAATATTTGAGTCTTTATTCATCACAGGTCATCCGGTTGACGTTCAACCAGTGTCCAGCGAGACCAACTTGACTAGCTGACAAAAACGAACGGGAGGAATCTTTAAATACTGTATGAATGTTTGTCCAAACTTTATACACTGTCGTAAATTATCATTACTAGTTCAGTTGATTTCTTGTTATCAGCGGCTAACTATCGTCGGCTAGCATCTGCAAGTTTAGGAGGGTACAGATGAAGAATCACTGATAGGTAATTATATACCGGTAGTCACGTTTTTCATGGTACAGAAAAGAAATAGCTAATGATTTGTCGACCAATACGTACCAGACTTCTGAGTCAGACAATATCAAGAAAGTAAACAGATGTGCTTCGCCCGATCTGTCCAAGCGTATGAGGCAGCAGAAGCACGTTGGGGTTTAAAATAAGATAGGCTTTTTGAAACTGACTGCCCCGTGGTTCTTTGTTGTGATGGAAAAAACAGTGACTCATTGTGGCACAGATAAATAGATCAATTATGGTATTAATACCATTGTAAACGAATTTCTATATCCTAATTGCTATCCTGAGTGAGGAATGATTATGGAAGGGTTTTGTGGTTTACCGGAGATATGACATCTTGATTCTATCCTTTGATATATAATCTTGTACTATAATTTGGAAATGTTCGTCGAATAATCCTTGATTCAATCCTGTGGACATAATACGATGTTAGTTGTCAAAAGCTATGGAAGTTGTTTGTAAATACGTGAACGTGCTATGCTTCAGTGCTTTGTTTCATCGATTAATTACCACAGTCCAAGGCAAGTACAATGGAGTCACAGTAAAATGTCTTGATCACCCTTCATTCCGAAGATTGTCAAAATCGTTGACGAATAAACTATCGATATGTGTTTGGTTGTATTGAAATTCCAATGCTTAGTCAGCCGTATTCGTTTGATGGTTGATCGTGACGTTCGTAATGTAAAGTGTTCAATAATATGGCGAGAAGTAGTGTACAACATATATTTAATCACAACTAACAGCCTTACAGATGATCCGACAACTGTTACCTTATGTAAGGAGAAGTAGATAACGTAGCAGTAATCTGAGAGTTCAGACACATTGGCTGGTATATATATATGTATATATATATTTGCAGTATTTCTTCCCTTCAACCATCATCGACTTATTTGTGTCTACTTTGGGTTCGATTTATTAACAGACATGTACCCGTACTTTCTGTTTCTCGCAAATCCTGGGCATCTTCTACTTGTGATTTGTCTAAAAAACGAATTACTTGCTTGGGAATTATTGACTGATAAGTCTGGTCACCTCAGCTTCTTATCGATGTCTAAGAAATTTACTCCAGCATATTTTTTAGTGACCAGCTTAATTAACGGGTTACTGTTTGAACATAAGGGCTGTTTTTGAAAGGTTACTAAAGAAGCTACAGTTCCCTGATTTAACACCTTCCACAGCAAATTTACCATAGATATTATACTGTATTTCAAAGGGATTTTATTAAGTGAACCTGGCACGCACAATAGGACTAGTTGTTTCAACAAAAAGAATTATAGATACTTATTATTCTTCACTCTTATTGACGAATACAGTGTCTTTCAGGCTATTAGTTAATCAGTTATAGGCCTGAAACTTACAAGTATAGTCGCCATCCATCATATTTCATAACTGTCTATCTGTTTTTATCTGAATGACAATGTTTCCAGTTAAAGTTGTTAGCGGATAGTTGAATAGTGCGTTACATTGAAATGCCGATAATTTGATTCTGTTTACTATGTCAAGGAAATATCTACAGTTTATGTACCTTGCCTTCTTGTGCTCTACACACCTTTGCAGCGGTGAGAAAAATTCATCGGTAGTTTACGCTGTCAAAAACTGTGTCTTGTCGGAAAATGCTTCATTTCTTCATGGGATTATTGGGCATTTGTAAGATAATTCTTTTGTTTTTAAATTTGCTTCAGATTCTCCGATGAGTCTGACGAGAAAGTAGACTATTATTTCAGCGTTTGTGGTTTCAAAACAGAGGAAAACTCATCAGTGTCATTAAATCCATCGATTATTGCAGTTAGCGAAACCAGTGTTGTGGAATTAGGATCGTTCACCAACTTTACCGTTTCTAACAAAGGTAGCGTTAAATCATTGAAGCCTATTCGCAGATGATCGACGTCTGGTAAGGTTCAATGATTCAGAGATTACAACAGACCTGATTCTTGGGTGTGGTAGCATGGTAAGTTCAAGCATCAAAACTCTAACTGTTAATAGGCAGCCTTTCATCTCATAAGTCATGAAAACGATAAGTCCTACAGTTTCGATTTGTTCCATCCTAGTCTTTGTCCTGTTCAACAATCTATGAAGTATACTTTTATTGTCATCCTTGTATGGTACGTTTATAATTTTTGTTTGTATAAAAATTGCGAAATCCATTTTGCTCGAACACCTTTGTTGACTTTTTGTTGCCTAGTTTTCAGAGTAATGAGATTCAACTAAACACAACTTCCTTGGCTTCATGCCATAGATCTTTGAGAAAATGGACATGGAATCTCACGTTACATATTTTGAATAAACAATCTACTGAAAACTCTCAAACATGTCATGTTTTGTTACCAATTTTGAATTGACGTTAATTATTATGTACTATATTATGTTGGAAAAGACCTTTCGCCGTACATAATGAACGTATCCATTTCTATAATACTATCAAATATATCCGTGTACGTGGTCGTATCGGAATATGTGAACAAATAAACTTGGTCGTACTACTGTAGTAATGTTTTTGCCTAATCAGAGAGTATACTGCTGCTCCGTTTTATATGGCCGAAGTATTCAATGAAAATCCTAATATGGGTTTTATAATACCAGTATTCTAAATCCGTAAAGTCCAATTCTCGAGATTACTTTTCGATGCTTAATAACACTGGTCTGACAGTGTCGAACCGAGAGTTGAATGTGGAGATTTATGAGATAGTATACTATTTATTACCAGTAAGTTTAAAAGTGACACCAGTGTAAGCTAACCAAAACGTGTTTCAGACCAAAAAGAGAAACTGTAAATCACCATTCCTAGGGAAATGAACGTAGACTTTTTAAGGGTTACGTTAAAAGTTCAGATGTACTTGAAATATGGCTTCTGTATAGTCTACGGTGATACCAGTAATAATAATGGTAATAGTGTTAGTATACTTTTATTGTCATCCTTGTATGGTACGTTTATAATTTTTGTTTGTATAAAAATTGCGAAATCCATTTTGCTCGAACACCTTTGTTGACTTTTTGTTGCCTAGTTTTCAGAGTAATGAGATTCAACTAAACACAACTTCCTTGGCTTCATGCCATAGATCTTTGAGAAAATGGACATGGAATCTCACGTTACATATTTTGAATAAACAATCTACTGAAAACTCTCAAACATGTCATGTTTTGTTACCAATTTTGAATTGACGTTAATTATTATGTACTATATTATGTTGGAAAAGACCTTTCGCCGTACATAATGAACGTATCCATTTCTATAATACTATCAAATATATCCGTGTACGTGGTCGTATCGGAATATGTGAACAAATAAACTTGGTCGTACTACTGTAGTAATGTTTTTGCCTAATCAGAGAGTATACTGCTGCTCCGTTTTATATGGCCGAAGTATTCAATGAAAATCCTAATATGGGTTTTATAATACCAGTATTCTAAATCCGTAAAGTCCAATTCTCGAGATTACTTTTCGATGCTTAATAACACTGGTCTGACAGTGTCGAACCGAGAGTTGAATGTGGAGATTTATGAGATAGTATACTATTTATTACCAGTAAGTTTAAAAGTGACACCAGTGTAAGCTAACCAAAACGTGTTTCAGACCAAAAAGAGAAACTGTAAATCACCATTCCTAGGGAAATGAACGTAGACTTTTTAAGGGTTACGTTAAAAGTTCAGATGTACTTGAAATATGGCTTCTGTATAGTCTACGGTGATACCAGTAATAATAATGGTAATAGTGTTAGTTATTTTCATTTACCAAGTATCAATAAGAATTATTTTGCTTATCGATTACACAAACGTCTGATACCCAAATAGCCTGGTTTCAAAAATATAATAATATATAATATAATATATAATATATATAATATATAATATAATATATATATAATATATATAATATATAATATATAATATATAATATAATTACTTGTATATAGGCATAACATTGTTGCATTGTATATATTCTCAATGTATCCTAATAAACAATATTTTTTGTTCTAAATAATTTCGGGATATATTTTGCTTATAAACACTGCACCAGTCGTTTTATGTTCATGTCATTGTGTACCTTTCTCAATTTAGCTGTCTAGCTTTCACTATTGGGTATTGTGTGTTAAGTTCTTTAATAAAGCGATACTTATATGAACGATCGTGGCATCAGTCTGTTCCATTCATCAATACATTTGAACATATAAAAAGTCGATTTCAGGTAAACTCAAATTAATTGTCTTTTAAATTCCTAGTATTAATCCGCTCTTCTAAGTTTCATTTAGTGGCATACTATATACTTAGTATTTTATGTTTAAAGACAGCGACTAGAAATCTTTATTAAAATTACATTTACGGTTTTTCGATACTAATCGAGAGCGTTCTACGATTTCAAAGAAAGCCATCCTACAAATGTGTGAGCCTGAGTTACTCAGTGTTGAAATTAGAGACGTTATTATTAATCTTTTATGTCACACCTTGGCGTTGATCATACTGTACCCTTAAATCAATCAAATCCAGTCAGCGTAGAACTAGTTCATCTTATCGATGGCCATTACATGGCTATAAAGTATAATTTATCCATTTTTTTAATTGTTCTGAATAGAAATAATTCCCTAGCTATTGAATAAAGCAGATACCGTATTGTGCCAATTCGTTCAATGTAACGCTGTTATCAAAGTATGTTTAGACATGATTCAGCGGTTCCCGCGCCTAAGTCAGTTGCAGTCCACTTAATTCGTTCTGTGCCGTTAAGTAACGTTGTAATTTTTCTCAGCATACGCTCATCTCGAATTATAGTCCAGTATACGAACTGGTACCATATGCATTCGAAACTATGATGATCGCCAAAAAAATTCAACTTAATAAGTACTTCTAGCCCAGTGTAAACAGATTCTACAAACGTTACTTATACTAAGAAGTTGGTCTTATCGTTACTTCATAACTGACAGATGTTTTCATGGATAATAAATTAACAACAATTAGAACAAATTTATACGAATATTCGCCAAGGTTAGAACGAATAGTTTGATAATAATTGGGCGCCGAGTATAGAGAATTCATTATATGTGAAAAAATTATAATTGAAATAGTCTCAGCGATTGAAATATAATATATATATTTCAATCGCTGAGACTATTTCAATTATAATTTTTTCACATATAATGAATTAGAACGAATGTAGCAAAACATTTATGTCACTTGAAAAAAACCCGAAACGTCCCGTTTTTGGAATTGATAAATATGCCATATATAGATAGTTTGTAATAAAACTTAACAGCTAACTGAAGGTTCTTGTCATCATTTTCAAGGCAGATTTTCGTGAAAAGGCTAATGTTACAACTTAGTTATCTAAATCAAAATGGGTCCAGTCAAAAAGAATACTATGTATGGTGCCTGTTTACAGAAAAGTTAACTTTCAACAAGTGATTGTATAAATTTTCATGTTCAGCTAAATGTTGCTTCAATAATGGTCTTAACTTTTAACTATCAACTGTTCATACATAGGTCTGTATCTTTCTGCAATGCCACTAAGTAGGTGAGTGCTTAGAAATCAAATCGGTGCCGCTAAAAGCTCAGTCGTCGCTCCACACTGATGTATTTTTAATGGTTACACTGATGAAACTAAGAGATTGCACCTCAAATATGGGTTATACCATGATCGATACAGACTTTGACAGATTTAGAATAAACACTCCAGCATTCTATCAGGTTCACTCTAAACTTTACGTATGAGGATTTTTTAATCCTGGAATATTATTGGATATGTAGTTTTTGCAATTGTTATTATCATTCTTGTATCTTTCGTATTTAGGACTATATCGTTCTTCATTGTCATCGTCCACAAACTCGCCTTGTTGAACCGGTATATATACCTGTACCAAACGATTCACCAGAACGGTTTAAAACTAAAAAAATTGAATTAATATGCGAAAATTCACTGGAACAAAAACAGTTGTTACTGTCAAATTCAGATGAACAACAAGATGATATATTATTGGCTCTTTAACACAGTAAACCAATTATACAAATTGATTTCATATATTCATGGATTTTATGGAACATTTTTAATCATTATATTTTGTTTAACACTATCTTCAGGTGAAAATTATGTCAAATAACTTAAATGACTTATATTTCTCTTTTGTTTTATTCAACTTGATTCTATTGTCCCGTGATAAAATAACGCAATTGTCATTATGGTATTCCGGTGCCTTGGAGTATCTTAGTAATATCTATATTAACTGAATATAGATTGTGTATTATTGATATTTAGTAAACTGTTCAAAAGTCAAGTAATATATTTACTAACACGTTCCGTTTAGTTTTTCTTTTTTCGAAATGAACCGAAATCTGTACTCTATTACTTTTTAGATCTTATTTACTTCATGTTTCCTAATTTCCCATTTTATTTCGATTTTCCTTCCATTGTTTATCATGTGGATAAGATAGACAAAGATAATTGGATTGCAAAATATACAAGATGTTGTTTTTATTACTTAGAGCCCACAAAACTATTGACATAGCTTAGTAATTAAAGCAATTATCTTTCAATCAGTAGCTTATGGGTCCGTACCTTGAACTACCCACTTCTGTTTGGGTAAGCAGGTAGTATTACCATCACTCACTCAATGCGGCTTAGAGCTGAGTTCATGAACCTCTATTTGGCAAATAAGTCAGGTTAATTTTAGCCTTTGTCTCCTTCAAGGTATTTAATCCCAAAAATCTAACCCTCAGACGATCCGATACTGGACATCTATATTTTATCCTACTGTTATTTAAAATCATTTTACTGCTAATTTACGTGAAAGTGATTTAATTTTTTCACTAGGCTAGTGACGACTATAATCATGTACCGTAAAGCCTGGTTGTCACATGAATCTTTACTTAGTTTCCAAGTAGGATCGAGTCATATGGGTAGTAAGTCAATGAACTGGAAATAAAATCAAATTAGTGTTATTGTGTCACACTTAGTTTTTGAGTGTTAACAACAATAAGCTACCTTATACTTTTCAAAGAAATCTTTTAAACTCAATATTAATCCTAGTTGATCAATCTACGAACAGACTAATTACAAACAAAATGAGCAGGCAGTTTTTTATTTGCTATTGTTTGACCCAGCGTTTACCTTATCCCACTTAAATAGAAGGGACATTACATACAAAAGTCCTTTTTTATTACTAATACTACTGAGAATGTAATTATTCGTCATATTTCTAAATGATGAGTGCTCCGTAGACACCTTTAGAGAGTGCTTTCCCATGAACCTCTACACTAAGTGGAATCTCGTATTGCCTACATAATCGGAAATCTTGATCACAGTGTGTTTTTAAAAAGAAAACATTTGAAACTTTGTACTTCTTAACATAAGCCATCAAATATCTTCATTACACATCGCTAATTGACCTGGTTTAACTGAGTACCACACAGTGTTAGATGTTTCTTTAGCAAGATTCTTTTCTACGGGATGGAGTTGCTAACCACTATCCTCAACTCTTCTCCTTTATCGGAACTTGGAACAGCTAATAACCCTAGCAGGACTTCAGGCAGGGTATATTTCTGACTTTCATAGACATTTAATATAATGTCAAATTAATTTTTAAATGACCCCTTGTTAATATCCTCTTTTCATTGATTA
Source organism: Schistosoma rodhaini (assembly GCA_944470415.2). NCBI lineage: Eukaryota > Metazoa > Platyhelminthes > Trematoda > Strigeidida > Schistosomatidae > Schistosoma > Schistosoma rodhaini. Next base: position 82,340,048 of record OX104036.1, read on the forward strand.
ATATATACAATATATAGTCAATTTACATCCTGTTGCTTAAGCAATTAAACCCTTTGATTATTTCCCTTTAACAGTTAATTCGATTCTGCTTTAATATAATCAATTATCTATTATATTTGACATAATTTTAATCCAAATTAAATACAGAAAAAGTAATTCTTTCCCATAGTTACTAAAGTGTGAATTCTTTTATTATCGGACCGTATTATAAAAACTTTGATTTCATACTAGAAATCGTTCGAATGGTTGTAATCACTTTCAGGTAATTCGATTGTTCTAAATCAAGTTGATCTTTCCGAATGTATACAATTCGTTATATTGTGAAGAAAAAAAATCTATTTTCATAGTTCCATTTAGTTATCGTATTCCCTTACTAACCATTTTGTTTATATCGCTTTTTATTATTTAAACACATAAATATTGATACAACAAAGCACCAGATACATATGCGCCGCACAAATCTCATTTGATTTGTGTGAGGGCCCAGACCGAAGCAGTTGGTTTTCTTAGGGGGCCACAACCGGAGCCTTTGACCTAAAGGTCTGATCCACAAGGCAGTGGAGCACCGTGAGGAGATGCAGTCCCATGGTAGCCGGTGACCAACGATTGATTCATACGCCATTTGTTGTGTCAGGATACTGGAGCCCATGTGCACCATTGGTTTGGAATCAGGGTTTTCCATTTTCTCTAGGTGGACTTTCTGTGTCAACCAACCCGGTTTTGGCGCCGGACATTCGCTTTTCGTCCTCTCAATTTCGTAAACTACACCCATGGTGCGAGAAGGCAGTGAGCAAGACTTCCTTGGCAGAGGCTATATACGCGTGGCCGTGTGAGAGTATTTTGAGAGGGAGAGCTGACTCTGCCCACTCTCAGCCGTACCAGGGCATTGGGGGGCTTATATCGCTTATAGGATTGATGATCTAATATGCCAATGATAACGATCAAGATCTTAATGTCTATTGATCCTCGAGTTCCTTCTATCCCATTCCTCAATCAAAAGATGAAAATAGCAACAACATATATGATATCTTTTATGCAGTAGTTCCTGAGTCTGAGTCAACTTATACTATAATATAGAATAATTTCTCGGTTATAAACAAATAGGAAATTACAGTGGGTGCATAATTATATCATAAGTGTTATGAGAAACTAAGTGATAGGTTTGTAATTAATTAATAATATTCTAAGATAGGTAAAACATACAACAATAGTTTATGTACCAAATGAAAGAATAAAACTAGAAGGATATCGGAATGCAGTAGTCTAAATATTTAATAATTATATAATATGAATATATATATACTTACTCCCGATGGAGCATAGGCATAAGCATTCTCCAACCCACTCTGTCCTGGGCCTTCTTTTCTAGTTCTATCCAGTTTTTGTTCATTCTTCTCATGTCTGTCTCCATTTCTCGGCGTAATGTGTTCTTTGGTCTTCCTCTTCTTTGACCTTCAGGATTCCATGTGAGGGCTTGTCTTGTGATGCAGTTAGATGATTTCCTCATTGTGTGTCCTCTATCCACTTACAGCGCTTCTTCCTCCACTGAAATCTGGTTTGTTGTCTCCCACAGTAGCTTGTTGCTGATAGTGTCTGGCCATCGGATCCAAAGTATTTTGTGTAGACAACTGCTAATAAACACTAGTATCTACTGGATGATGGCTTTCGTAGTTCTCCACGTCTTCGCCCCATACAGTAGAACTGTCTTGACATTTGTATTGAAAATTCTGATCTTGGTATATATATATATATATATATATATATATATATATATATATATATAAATTTAACTTATTTCAACGTTTTACCAGCAAGTCTCATCTAAACTTCTTCAGGGAGGAACACGATCGAAATCAGCATTATCAAAGAGGATATCAAGTATAAATAATAAAATTACACTAATATCTTATTCAACTGTGCTCATTATTTTTATAAATAAGATTACGAGACAATACAATACTTTTATATCCGGGTCACCTATTACCTATACATGAAATAAGGAACATCTACAATTCCCACGACGAAAAGTAAGAGCAGAAAAGACTGGCACAAACGTAGGTTTATTCCATCTTAAAAACGCGATGGTGAACGTAGTCGAAAAAACGACTGGAAATAAACTCAACTCCGGTTCGCAATTTCGACAGTCTACTTACTGACCAATCAGAATAAAGCGGGAATTATCATTATCGCCCGTAAGTAATGGCGATCGGCTTGCCTCGTTCTGTGTTTTTCCGCTAACCTTTTCGAGTTGCTGCAAGATTTAATCATTTAGTGTAATGAAATCCCGCAACTTATGTGACACTCTAAGTGTTGGTGTTTAAATTTTTTTGAATCAACTACAAGAACTAAACTTGGCTTGGAACCTTTCTCCAGTAACATGTTCACTGAAGGTCTATTTCAAAACAACCACAACATTTGTTAAGCTTTGTATGACTTGAAATATTAATCCAGTATGTAATATGTGGTTGAGATCATGAGTCAATTTAAGCTTGACCACTATGGAAAACCTGGAAGCACTGGACGGCCGTTCCATCCTATTGTGGGACTCCTCAACAGTGTGCATTCACGATCCCGCCTCGCGAGCGAGATTCGAACCCAGGATCTATCAGTCTCGTGCGTGAGCGCTTAACCACTAGACCACTGAGCTGGCCGGCATCCAACGGTGTTAATGTCTAACTTCAACCAATCCACGAAGTTGAGCAACCGTTTGCCGATTGTCTTCAGTGAGTTGATATCTCACAACAGACATGGTTGAACTCTATTGGTTACTGCGTCCGACTTAACGCAGTCTAACATGATGAATACAAATTTACAGTCATAGCGAAATTCACAACACATAATTTTTTAAATAAAAAATTACATCAATATGACCATTACATTGGCTACATGAACGTAAACATGACCATTATTCCAGCCTACGACTCACTAATTTGTCGTGCCAACGTTGAGTATGTTCCCACTCGAAAATACACCCCTATATAGATTGAATTTTACATCCATTAATTAGAAAAGAGTCATATATATTTTACAAATGCTTAGAATTATAACAAATCACATGCTGTATGCTAAACATGGTTCATGTTAATTTGATACAAGGGAAATCGTATCACACTGAAATAAATCAATGTTATTTCTTTTTTATATTGGTTGTTTGAATATTCCCATTGATGTTTAAGATTACAGTTGATCAGTTTTCTTATTGACTTATGTGCATTCTGTACGCATTGCCTCAATATTGCCTTAAGTTACAGACATTATACTCAGAAATGAATGGTGGCTAGATGTGGAATCCATGATTCACGTTTCGTTCTATTTTGAATTAAACGGTACGAGGTTTAAGTCCTGATGTGGACATCAACTCTGGGATACAGGTACATTCAGCTGATGAGTCCTAAGATGGGACGAAATGCACGTTCTGGATTTCACTGAATAATCATGTAACTGAATTTTTTTTAAAAAAAAAAAACGGTAGTATTGTTAAACAGAAATCACATTGAGTTGAAATTCAGCGTTTCCTTTTTTTCCTCTCCCTCCATACCAAATATGAAAAATCTGTTCTTTTATTTGTATGTCATTGTTATTGGGAAAAAAGTAGTAAATTATGTCATTGTTCACATTTAAGGACAGTTGATCGTCCTTTATGTTTGTTGAAAGTATAAGTCGTAAGGATGAATAGAATTAGATCATTCACATAATTGTGATGTTAAAGTTGAATTACTTTAATGATAATCACAGATTAATTAAAATATAAAGTCTAAGTAAGTATCCATGGATATTGGTGTCCATCATTAGGCAATGGAAGGAAGTTTAAGGTCCTGTTGTTCATCCGTTAGCTAAGAATTCTCAACGTGTATAGCTAACTGTATTTGGTCTCTTCTGTCAATGTTGCTGTAGTTGACTCATAAAACCTTTTTTAAAGTAGTTTGGTTCCTTGAAAATCGATCTTATACCCGGTTCCTAATACATGTAATGCTTTTACAGATCTATTTTCAAGTTCATTGAAGATCTTTCAACATGTTTTAAAGATTATTTGTGTTCATTAACCCTGACATTCAACTACCTGAATTCGATCTCCTTTATCAATTTAATACTATCCAATATATTATTAATCACTTTAAGCATTTTTTTAAAACCATCTCGTTTCATTACATCAAACATGTCACCGTAACTAAGTGATTACTCACAAGATAGTCCCTACTCTCACTACGTTCGACCCTCCATAACATAAATTGGGGTCATCTTGACTAAAATATATTGAATTCCCTTTATCGTAATCATTTAGATGCTACGACTTTTGAATTTATTTACTAAATAAGCATGTTATATTTTTGAATATGTTACTGAAAGGAACAATAGTAGTTTAGCATCGTTTGCATTGAAAATAGGTTCTTTAGTGACATTGATTAGAGAAAGTCAAACATATTGTATGTGAAGATGATCCTTGATTATCCGTTTTCGAAGGCCAAAACAATTGCTACCTATGAGTTTGCTTGATTGGATTTGGGCGAAATTAGGTATACGTTGCAGTCCATTGGTCTACATTCAATTCGTTTATCTGAAATGACTGTAGAAACAAAATGGATTTCCGACAACTTTCATACATTCCTAGGTTAAGTATGATGTTAAATATATTCAAAACTTTAGTCTGTACAATACATATCAGTACAAAATTGATCAGTTGTGTAACTTCACGACAAAATTAACCCAATTATTTTTTAGAATATTAGGATATTGTGTTAGTTCTTAAGAACTAGTCCATAGCATTTTAGAAGACGAAACTGATAAATAGTGTCAGGGTACCAGGATAAGACATCTAACACAAATATCAACTAAGCAACTTTGATTTTTGGAAATGATGGAGAAGATTTGTAGTTCAACAGATGGATTTCTGTACTGTAGTGTTCATGGATCAAATAGTGTAATCGTCTTCCTTGGCTAAATTATTAATAGAAATACTACACCTGTGATAACTTATTGTTTATCCATGACCAGCAGCTAACAGCCTCTCTGATAGACATTATAAGCAGTTCATCACTACAAGCAATTCTGACGTTTTCATTGTCTAACTCTCTATCGTTCACAACCCATATTAACAGATCAAGCTGCTACGTGGGGAAAATTTCTAGTAGCCTAAGTCACTTCAAAGTTTGTGTTAGTATTATTTCCCAGAAAGACTATAACTCATTCATAACTGGTATCATTCAGGTTACTACATTCAGTATGATAGAAATACGCATAAAATGTTTTCTTCTTATTCTCATCAGATATTGCCCCCAAATGCCCTGGTACGGCCGAGAGGTAAGAGAGTTCGCTCTCCCTCTCCAAATGCTCTCACATGGCCACGCATATATAGCCTCTGACAGGGATGTCCTACTCACTACCTTCTCTTGGCATTACTGTTGTTTACGAAATTGAGAGGACGAAAAGCGAATGTCCGGCTCCAGTATCCTAAGGGAACAAATGGCTTATGAATCAATCGTTGGTCACCGGCTACCATGGTACTACGTCTCACGATGCTCCACTGCCTTGTGGATCAGACCTTTAGGTCGAAGGCTCCGGGTGTGGCCCCCTAAGAAAACCACCTTCTTCAGTTTGGGCACAAATCAAATGAGATATGTGTGGCGCATATATATCTGGTGCCGCTTTGTGCCAATATTTATGTGTTTGAATAAATGAATAAACATCAGATATTTCAAGTTATATGAAAGTATAAACTGTCAATTCAATGTTCGAAAATTATATGGTCAAACTACTGTTTTAAAGATTTACAAGACAATTGAAACAGTAATTTTACAAATTAAACTTTGTATAAGAGAAAATAATGTAGACATTCAAAATATCAGTCGATATCCTTCCTTCCGATTTCTTGTACACACATTTTCTTAATCCCAATACTTACACTGTGTTAATACTTTTAGGTAAATTAACTCTATAAACTGGTTTTTAAATTGTTTTTGCCACTAGATGATATTTATGGTCCACCAGGGTGCTTGGTACCTGTGTAGTTGCTCCACAGGATTGAGTTGTACTGTTCGGATTGTAGCGTTGAAGCTCATATAGTGTCTGATTCTCTTATGGGGCGAAATTGAGCTGTACTGCTCGGGTTAAGCCTGGGCAGTTTCTGGCTCTCCTGTTAAACGGGATTGAGTTGTACTGTTTGGGTTGTCACGTGAAAGTCTGATTGGTGTCTGGTTCTCCTGAAAACTAGTGCAAAGTTACCCTGGCCCACAAGAGTATATTATATAACGTAATATTTAGATGATATTTAAGATTGCTTCATCAATTATGCAAAATGTCTTATAATTTGTACTGCTTTATGTTTGATGGGTTTTCTTTGAGATTTTTCCCAATTAAACCTTTTTTCATATTACAGATGGATGTTAACTGGAGAATTACTGAACACTAGATACCCCTGGAACATTGTTGCAATAGTGAACATATTCATGTAGAGAGTAAGTCAACTGCATCAGTAGCTCATACTTATGTAGTATCTTGCACTGGCTGAAGTTGGAAATTTACTTCTGAATCATTGACTGATCTAAAAGTGTTGTGTTCACTGCAATACTTGAAATTACTGGAAGCCATAATGTCTGATGTCATGTGTTAGACATTTAGAAACCCGAATCGAACGTATTCCCACTGTTTTGTTCCCAGTGGTTTTTTACCATTTTATGTCATTGCATGTTGTTGAACAAAGAACTCATAATTACATCCAGATTAAAATTGTAAAAGTTACTATGATGTGAATTAGAACCACATACACAAGCAGTGCTCATCCACGATCCTACAACGGGAATGCGCATTGCTGAAGAGCCCCATACTAGGAGGAAACAACCGTCCAGTGCTTCCACGTTTTCAATCGTAGTGTAGCTAAGGTCGACTCGTGATTCCAACTGTGAACATTATACAATCTCCACAAATCCCCATACTGGTAATACAGTATAAATCAACTGCTATTTGTTTTTAGCCATGAATGTTTTTGCAAGTAGTCAACCAGTTTTCATCAGTGTATGGAATACATAATTGTAATCACAATTGATTGATCACTGGGTGGTGATCAATTTCATGCGTGTCAAGTCCTCCTTAGTGCTGATCGAATGCTATCGATCAAGTTGCAATGTGGCCACTAGTCTTGATCGATAGCATCCGATCAGCGCTTAGGAGGACTTGACACGCATGACATTAATCACCACCCAGTGATCAATCAATTGTGATTACATCTCAGTCCGACAGGAGGTCGGTCCTGGCCCCAATAGCTCAGGCAGAGTGACACAGGATCGAATCCGTCAGGCAGCACCAGTTGCCTCAAAATTACAGGTACACCTTACTGACGATTGCCAAGTTGCATGAGTCCGGGGTCCAGGATTTCCTGTTGACCACCTCCAACCACCATCTTATCTCAATACATAGTTGTCTTTATGCCTTGTACATCGAAACGTCATAATAACGTCAAAATAAAGCTTATAATAAGATGAATATAGACATACATAATCTAATTATTCAATTGTTAAACAATAAGAATACATATAGAATAATAGTCCATTAATAGGTCCTGGGAATTACCTGTACTTACGTCTTCACTAGAATATATCATAGACTATCACCGAAAACCTGGAAGGAGGGGACGGTTATCTCGTCCTAGTATGGGACTACTCAGTAGTGAGCACTCACGATCCCGCATGCGGTACTCGAACCTAGGAACTTCAGTCTCGCGTGCGAACTCTTAACCTCTAAATCCCTAAATCAGCATCCAACAATGTTAATATCTAACTTCAATCGATCCATGAATTAATAAAACTATCTAAACTAACTCAAACACTTGACCAGTATAGTATTCAATTTCAATGATCAATTAATTATACTATCAAACATCTTCTTTACTAATCAATGACAAATAACCTTAAGGTCAGTTGTAAATATAATTGATTGTTGTTCGGTTGATTAGTTGGTTGGTTGGTTGGTTGATCACATTGTTTCAATCACCATCTTTCTATACCCTTAACCTAATTACATCAAGATATATATGGATATACTTAGATAGATGGATGGATTCATAGATTTGTCATCGTAACAAACAACTAGACTTTTGTTGTTAGTTACATTTAAAAAAAAGGCAACTGTGGAAATTATTCTTCCTTCATAGTGAAATCATTTAAAAAAAAGAACATTCAATGAATTCAATCAATCTCATCGACTAGAATACCTTCCATACTAACTGGAAATCATTACAAATTATGAAACAAATTCTATGCCCATTTCCTTCTATACAATTTAATGAAGAGATCTATAATGAACTGATTAAAGATTCCAATGTAATAATGGTAAATTCATTATAAATATTTATTCTATTTCAGTGTGAATAATTCATTTAAAGATGATCCGTATAGGGTTATAGAGATTGTTGAATTATTGATTAGGATCAAGGAAATTGATCAACGTTAGAGTAATATTAAAGATTTGGAAGTATCAAAACTGTTGTTTCGTCCTAGTATTAGCACACCTCAATAGTGTGTATTCGCGATCTTACACGTAGGATTTGTGATGAACCAAATATCTTCAGAGTATATATAAATTTCTCAGTGAAATGTATACTTAAAATATTTCACAACAGTAACTTATATATAGTTTCGAGGAATGCAATGTCATGACTACCTCTGTGTGAGTGAATGAGTAAGTCATGTACAGTCCGTCAGCTACAATGTAGGTCCAGACACATATATACATCGATCCAAGTTGTCATAACCTCATTAACACAACAAGATGAATACCGAATTCATAGAAGGAGTTAACTTAATGTTGGTAATATACAAAAGAAAGGTTGTATATTAGGATATAGTATAGGAAGAAAGAAAGATATGAAGCAATTTTCATCTTAAGGTTTAAAGGAAGACAGAGAGTGTGTACACCTACGTCATTGTGATCGATTCTGAGCCATGTCACCCAGATTCTCCAACCATTGGTTAAGATAGTCAAGTGGACCCCAACCAAGTTGTCTGCATCTACTACAACATGGTTCAGACTAGAAGTTGGTGACTTCAAGCACTGATGCCACGTTTTGTTTTGGCCCCCTCTAACTTTCTTCAAACCGTCCCCAATACTAGTCCATTTGTTCCTACAATTGACAATAGTTTCCATATACATACGGCCATTTACTGCTCTCAGGTGTTTTAATAGTAGTCTAAGATTGATAGGATCAAGGTGTCAAAATGAAATACCATTTTTAGAATGTCTACAGAATTTATCCTTAAATTTGCATTGCATAAAAGTTGTGAAGTCTGTTCATTTGACAAAAAAAATCATTTCAATAAATTTTTGTTGAATATAACTATGCCTTTCTGTCTCTAGATGAAGTATAATTACTTGCTTACTTACTTACGCCTGTTAGCCATCGTGGAAGAGCATAGGTTGCACATCAGTATTCTCCATTCAACCGTGTCCTGGACAATCCTTTCCAGTTAACATTCATCCTTTTCAGATCTGCTTCTATTTCTCGGCGTAACATGTTCTTTGGCCTTCCTATTTTCCGCTTCCCTTCAGGATTCCAAGTTAGGACTTTCCTCGTGATACAGTTTGGTGATTTCATCAATGTATGTCTTATACACTTCCAACATGTTTTCCTAATTTCCTCTTCAGATGGAAGCTGGTTTCCCCTCTCCAATAAAACGTTGTTCTTGTTAGTATCCGGCCAGTGAATGTTGATTATTTTGCGTAGACAATTGTTTATAAATACTTGTACCCTCTTGACGATGGATGAAGTAGTTCTCCAAGTTTCAGCTCCATACAGTAGGACTGTCTTGACGTTCGTATTGAAGGTTCTCACTTTGAAATTAGTTGAAAGTTGTTTTCAGTTCTATATGTTCTTCAATTGTAGAAATGCTGCCATTGATTTGCCAATCTTCACCTTGATATCTGCATCAGATTCTTCTTGTTTATCAATGATGCTTTCCAGGTTCGTGAATGTTTCTACATCTTTCAATGTTCCTCCATCACTTGTGATGATCAATTTTTAAATAATATCAATTCAGTATCTTTTTTATTGGTTAAAGATAAGTACTATCCTGTAAATCTAATTGGAACAATCTCGTTTATAATTATTTTAATCACTGAAACATATAAATAAGTGAAATAAATGAACCATAATTTCTTTCTACTGGAAGGTTTGCCCACTCTGTTTAGTCACTATGATAATAATATCGAAGAATTGGTCTACAGTCTATGCATTACAGTCAATTGAACTCAATTGATAAACTTGATCAAATTTTTTTCTTTATCTATTTTTATAGCAAAGGAAAGTTTTCTTTGAAAATCTTATTTAATTCTTGAGACGAATCTGATCAAAACTCTTAAATTAATACAATAATCCTTAATTCATTATATAATTCTGTAGATTATTACTTTAGCTTGATTAAATACTTCAATATTGTATCCCCTGTCTTTCATTGATTGATAGTTGAGTAAGTTGATCAATGCACTGCTGAGAAGTCCCGCGATAGGACGAAACTGTCACCCAAAGCTTCTAGGTTTTCCTTGGTGATCTAGCTTTAATTAACTCATGCTTTAAACTATGATAAAACATCTCATTAAATTACTTGACTAAAGTTATTAAAATAATACACTGGTTAAATTTCACATAAGCTGTAAAAGATTTTTCAAAGTTGAAATCATGAGTCAATTGAAGTTAGACCACCATCGAAAACCTGGAAGCACTGGACGGCCGTTTCGTCCTATTATGGGACGTCTCAGCAGTGGAGTTCAACCACGTCTATTGTGAGATAACAACTCACTGAAGACAATCGGCAAACGGTTGCTCAACTTCGTGGATTGGTTGAAGTTATACATTAACACCGTTGGATGCCGGCCAGCTCAGTGGTTTAGTATTTAAGGGCTCTGGCTCGAGACTGGTACGTCCTGGGTTCGAATCTCGCGAATGCGCACTGCTGAGGAGTCCCATAATAGGACGAAACGGCCGTCCAGTGCTTCCAGGTTTTCGATGGTGGTCTAACTTCAATTGACTCATGATTTCAACTATGAAAAATACTGAAATCTCCACAAATCCCCTTCTGACTATAAAAGATTGATATTCAAATAATAAATTTTGCGAGATTATATTTTATGACTGACTGACTGACTGACTGAGTCTTGGATTTTGGCTAATCTAATTTTTAACCTTAACCATTAATTGTCAATCCAAATTTTAATTTCTCAAACTAGTTTATAACCCTCATTTAGTCCGAGTTAGTAGGTGTACACTGTCTGGGTCACTTCAGCGTCCCTCAAAAGTCAAAATTATAGTCCCGTCCCCCGTAAATTTTTAATCTTTAGAAATACTATTACGTAACTCATCTAAATAACTGATAAAATTTCTTTTATTCATAGCAATCCAAGCAAACAGAACCTTCACATAGTTTAATCATCAAAGTACCGACAATCAATGATTTGAATAACAAATCATGGTAAGTTTTCTCTAAAAATCAGTATTTCAGTACATATATGAGAAAAGGTAGGGTTATATAGACTTAAATACTTTCTTGATAATTACAATAATCATATTACATATACCAATCAATCAGTTAAATCAACTTGATATGCTCTCACATGGTCACGCGTATATGGAATCTGCCACGGAAGTCTTACTCACTGCATTCTAGCAGCATTACTAATGTTTACTAAATTGAGAGGACGAAAAGCGAGTGCCTGACGCTTTAACCGGGTTGTGGGACACGGAAAGTCCACCTAGTAGAGTTGGAAAAACCTGATTACAAACCAATGGTGTACATGTGCTAGCTCCAGTATCCTGAAGTAACAAATGGCGAATGAAACCATTGTTGGTCACCAGCTACCATGGGACTGCATCTCCTCACGATGCTCCACTGCCTTGTGGATCAGACCTTTAGGTCGAAGGCTTCAGGTGTGGTCCCCTAAGAAAACCACCTGCTTCGATTTGGGCACGTGGGCAGTATTACAGATAATACACAAATCAAATGAGATTTGTGTGGCGTATATGTATCTGGTGCCCCTTTGTACAAACATACTTACTTACTTACTTACTTACGCCTGTTACTCCCAATGGAGCATAGGCCGCCGACCAGCATTCTCCAACCCACTCTGTCCTGGGCCTTCTTTTCTAGTTCTATCCAGTTCTTGTTCATTCTTCTCATGTCTGTCTCTATTTCTCGGCGTCATGTGTTCTTTGGTCTTCCTCTTCTCCTTCGACCTTCAGGATTCCATGTGAGGGCTTGTCTTGTGACGCAATTAGCTGATTTCCTCAAGGTGTGCCCAATCCACTTCCAGCGCTTCTTCCTGATTTCTTCCTCTGCTGGAATCTGGTTTGTTCTCTCCCACAGTAACTTATTGCTGATAGTGTCTGGCCATCGGATCCGAAGTATTTTCCGTAGACAGCTGTTGATGAACACTTGTATCTTCTGGATAATGGCTTTCGTAGTTCTCCACGTCTCCGCCCCATACAGTAGAACTGTCTTGACATTTGTATTGAAAATTCTAACCTTGGTGTTGGTTGACAATTGTTTTGAGCTCCAGATGTTTTTCAGTTGTAGGTATGCTGCTCTTGCTTTGCCGATCCTCGCCCTCACATCTGCATCTGATCCACCATGTTCATCAATGATGCTTCCCAGATATGTAAAGGTTTTCACATCCTCCAAAGCTTCTCCGTCAAGTGTAATTTGATTGGTGCATATTGTGTTGTATCGGAGAGTCTTGCTTTTCTCTTTGTTTATATTGAGACCTACTGCTGCTGAGGCTGCTGCTACACTGGTCGTTTTCTCCTGCATTTGTTGTTGCGTTTGTGATAGAAGAGCCAGATCATCCGCGAAGTCTAGATCGTCAAGTTGCATCCTGCCTGTCCACTGTATCCCGTGATTTCCTCCAGATGTTGACGTCTTCATATATGTGTTTAAATAACAATTAATAAATATATATGGTAAAAGTTGTCAGAACAGAACATGACACCAGATCATCAAAATCATCCTGCAACCTATAATGCACTATAAAATCATTGACTAGACAGTGTAAGAGTTATTCCATAAAATTTATGATCAAAGCACCATGTTGTCATTCATTTGGTTTTCAACAGTTATTAATAATGTTTACTTTCAATTTTCGAGATATTTGGAGATTATAATATTTTCAAAATTGAAGTTACGACTCAATCTAGGCTTGACCGTCATTGGGAACCTGAAAGCAGTGGATGGTCGTTTCGTCCTAGTATGGGACTCCTCAGATGTAAGCACTCACGACCCCGCACGCAGGACTCGAACCCAGGTCTTCAGGTTCGTGCGTGAACGCTCAACCTCTCGACAAATGAACCGACATTAAACAGTGTTAACTGTTAACCTCAACCGATCCACGTTTTTGCGCAACCCTTCTTATCTATTTCAAAGTAACTTTTGATATTCTAGCTCATTCTAATATTTTATGAAGCAGTGATATAGGGTCATTAAACCATTTTAATGAGTACGATAGCAGTGACAAGTTGCATTGTCGTACTTAGGTTTATAAGTATTCACTTTTATTTTGAATTGCCTGTACCATATAAAGGCTGAATAATTTTTTTTCTAAAAACGATTTTCTTTATTTGAAATTACTTCTATCGGTCAAGAACGAAAGAAGCATAAAACCTTACATAGTTTACATCAAAGACTGGTCTTCATCAGACAAGCATTAAAAACCAAAAAGCACTGGGAATATTCATCGCGTCCTAATATAGAGCCCTTAACATGGAACCACCCATTTATTACCTCACTGCAATCTGAACCCAGAATCTGAAGGCCTTAAGGTCAGAGCCATTGAGCCGACTAAATTCAATCACTTTTCGGCATTATGCTACCATCTCCCATGAACTAATATGAATAACTTTTGCATGCTAGACACAATTGAATTCCATTTGTCCCAAATGTCGACTAAATAGTCTAAAGTCTAGATACGTTGTCACTAGATTGATTATCCTGAGTTCAATCTGTCATAGAGTCGAAGATCTCCACTAATGATATGTCCCATACCAGGAAGAGATAACTATCCAATGCTCCATATTTCGTAGTTACTGTCCGACTAGTTGATTAACTCATGACATTGAAAAGTATACGGAAGAAGAAAAAACAACAACATAATATCAAAACATTTCAAAACAAATGATTTTGTTTATGGATAGGACACGCATTGAGAAAATCACCCAAGTGTCACAAGACAAGCCCTCACATGGAATCCTGAAGACCGAAAGAAAAGAAGAAGACCAGAGAACATATTACGCCAAGAAATAGGGACAGGCATGAGAAGAATGAACAAAAATTGGATAGAACTAGAAAGGAAGGCGCAGGACAAAATGGGTTGGAGAATGCTGGTTGGCATCCTTTGCTCCATTGGGAGTAACAGGCGTAAATGAAATGAAATGAATGAAAAATGTCTTTGTCTAAACCATAAATTTTAGTAACAAGTAACCATGCTTGAATAAATTATGTTGGATATAAGTTAACTAGATTGAATTACTATTTTATTACATATATACAAGCGTACATAGAAAGATCAATCCTGTATATTTACGAGTCTAATTGTTTTGTTAATCTAGTTATGAAACAACACATGTGATGTAATAATAATATGAGTTACTCTTTTTTATAACCACTTACGATTGATTAATTTAACAGTATTCTAATTGTTGAATTCATGAATCGATGTAAGCAAGACCATCAATAAAAATCTGGAAGCACTAGGCGGCTGTTTCGTTTTAGTATGGGACGTCTCAGCAGTACGTATCTACGATTCTCCATGCGGAACTCCGGCGGAGGACCTTAGGCCTCGCGCGTAGTTGCTCACTATCATGGATTGGTTAAAGTTAGACATTAACAGCACTGGATCCCAGCCCAACGGCCTAGAGGTTAATCGTTCGCGTGTGAAACCAAAGATCTCATGTTCGAGTCTCAAGAGTGGAGTCGTGGGTACGTTTTACTTAGAAGTCCTATACTAGGATAAAACGGCCATCCAGTGCCTCCAGGTTTTCAATGGTGGTCTAGCACTGGTCCATTCAAGATACTAGTTTGATTATCAAATAAAAAAGTTCTCCTTCAAATTTTACTGGGGCATATATGAAAGTATTTAAATAACTCGGAATACTGTCCTATTTTTAAATCACACTGTGAATACATGCACTGATTGATAGCTAATTCCGTGTCTATCTAGTCCTCACTGCTAATTACGTTCCATCGACAATATCCCAATATCCTCACTGATTTCCGTGTGTTATGGTTGGATGAAGTTGTCAGGATACCTCGGATCAAGGTTTAATGCTAGTTATCACTTTTCAAAAGCGCTTAACTGTTTTGCCAACTAGCTCAGTGAAAGTGGATAGCGCGAGTCTACATTCCACACGGACCATCATTTCCCTTGAAATTTCATTCAATCCTTGATAACAAGTTCAAAGTAGTATAAAACCTAGGTTCAACATATCCTAATGATTATTTCGAGCGACTTGATAGCAAACGAAAAGTTTAAATCAATTCCACTCATGTGTTCACTGACTTTTAATTTCTTTATCCTGTTTATCAGTGATATATCTCCTAGATCAAACAATTTGATCAATACTCAAAGAAGTTTTGAATTCTACTGTCAGCGATTCAATACACCATGTTCAGAAAATATTTTCGCGAAACACCCAGCTATGTCTGTAGAAAAAATAATAGAAACCGGACAAAAGCAACAGCAACAAAGAAATCTGTTTCCTCATAGATCAATAGCAGAGGTATCCTGTAAAGCTTCCTATTTGTTTTCCAAGTAGAATACTTTCTCAACAAAAATTTAGTTAAACTCATTTTAGTATTGTTTGTTTGAATCTTCCCATCGATGTTTAGGACTGTAACTGGTCAATCTCTAATTGGTATATGGGCATGCTGTACGTATTGCCTCGATATAGTCTTAATTCACAAGCATTGTAAGCAAAGATGGATAGTGGCTAGCAGTGGAATCCAGTTTGACTCGCGGTTCGTCCTATTTGGGACTCGTTAGCTGAATGTACCTGCAAGCGAAAGGTACTAGGTTCGAGTCTCAGAACGAACATTAACTCTGAGATGCAGGTACATCCAACTGACGAGTACCAAACAGGGCGAAACGCGCGTCAAACTGGATTCTACTGCTAGCCACTATCCATTTCTGCTTACCAAAGGTTTAGTTAGTTAATTAATGTGTTTTATATGGATAACGTTAAATACCATAGTGATACCATTGAGTTTGTCGCTTTAAAAGACTTAAACAGCAGTCATGTTGCCAATATGGAAAAATATTTATTAGAGACTTACCTCAGTTTAGCTTATCTCTCAACTTCTTCACATCGTTGGTCTCTAATAAAATCAATAATTAAGTTTCTTATTTGTTCACGAAACAACATCAATACTCTCTAATAACTATCAATATTGTATCGCTATCAAAATGCACGAAATTCTTTGTCATTATAAAGCTTCAAAGAAATTCTCTTATACTATTTGACTATTAACAAACAGTTATGAATTAGAATGAGAACTTCACCCCATTGCACAGGCTAGTGGCTATCTGGAATCAAGAGCTAAGTGAATAATCCGATGATGTTTGATGCCAGCGGTACCAGGTTCAAGTCATGGAGTGAACATCAACTCGGATTCAGGCACATCCTACTGATGAGTCCCAAATAGGACGAAGTGGTACACATCCCTGTTCTCACTGATATCTGCCATCCATTTTTGCTTATAATGTTTATATCTCTAGTTCGAATAAACTAAAGTTACTAAAAGAAACTCTAAAAAGATGATGATGTCATCAATAAATTCCATTCATAATCAGTAGTTAAATTTCGATAAAGCTTCATTTCCTTTTACAAGTTACATAACTTGTATTTAAGTAGGTATTAGTACAGAATATTCATTTACAATGTGAACCAATAGAAATAAATGTCCAATTTTTAAATTTCTTGTAAATGTCCAATTTTCACTGAATAATTTATGTTTCATAGTTGAAGTCATGAGTCGATTGAAGCTAGACCACCACCATGGAAAACCTGGAAGCACTGGACGGCCGTTTCGTCCTATTATGGGACGAGAAACATTCTTTGACAACAATAAAAACTTACTTACAAACTATAATATACCGATTAACTCTGACAAATAATAAATGTTATGATACCAGTGTATGATATATCAATGAATTTCATTTTCAACTATTACAGTTCAAAATGAATATAAGAATAAAAATATAGACATATAGATAGATAGATAGATAGATAGACGTATAGATAGATAGACGTATAGATAGATAGATAGATAGATAGATAGATAGATAGATAGACAAATAGATAGATACAGAGATAGACATAGATAGATAGACAGACAGATAGATAAACAGACAGATAGATAGATAGTTAGATAGATAGATAGACAAATAGATAGATACAGAGATAGACATAGATAGATAGACAGACAGATAGATAAACAGACAGATAGATAGATAGTTAGATAGATAGATAGACAAATAGATAGATACAGAGATAGACATAGATAGATAAACAGACAGATAGATGGATAGTTAGATAGATAGATAGATAGACAAATAGATAGATACAGAGATAGACATAGATAGATAGTTAGATAGATAGATAAACAGACAGATAGATAGATAGTTAGATAGATAGATAGACAAATAGATAGATACAGAGATAGACATAGATAGATAAACAGACAGATAGATGGATAGTTAGATAGATAGATAGATAGACAAATAGATAGATACAGAGATAGACATAGATAGATAGACAGACAGATAGATAAACAGACAGATAGATAGATAGTTAGATAGATAGATAGACAAATAGATAGATACAGAGATAGACATAGATAGATAAACAGACAGATAGATGGATAGTTAGATAGATAGATAGACAAATAGATAGATACAGAGATAGACATAGATAGATAGACAGACAGATAGATAAACAGACAGATAGATAGATAGTTAGATAGATAGATAGACAAATAGATAGATACAGAGATAGACATAGATAGATAGACAGACAGATAGATAAACAGACAGATAGATAGATAGTTAGATAGATAGATAGACAAATAGATAGATACAGAGATAGACATAGATAGATAAACAGACAGATAGATAAACAGACAGATAGATAGATAGTTAGATAGATAGATAGACAAATAGATAGATACAGAGATAGACATAGATAGATAAACAGACAGATAGATGGATAGTTAGATAGATAGATAGATAGACAAATAGATAGATACAGAGATAGACATAGATAGATAGACATAGATAGATAAACAGACAGATAGATAGATAGTTAGATAGATAGATAGACAAATAGATAGATACAGAGATAGACATAGATAGATAAACAGACAGATAGATGGATAGTTAGATAGATAGATAGACAAATAGATAGATACAGAGATAGACATAGATAGATAGACAGACAGATAGATAAACAGACAGATAGATAGATAGTTAGATAGATAGATAGACAAATAGATAGATACAGAGATAGACATAGATAGATAAACAGACAGATAGATGGATAGTTAGATAGATAGATAGACAAATAGATAGATACAGAGATAGACATAGATAGATAGTTAGATAGATAGATAAACAGACAGATAGATAGATAGTTAGATAGATAGATAGACAAATAGATAGATACAGAGATAGACATAGATAGATAAACAGACAGATAGATGGATAGTTAGATAGATAGATAGATAGACAAATAGATAGATACAGAGATAGACATAGATAGATAGTTAGATAGATAGATAAACAGACAGATAGATAGATAGTTAGATAGATAGATAGACAAATAGATAGATACAGAGATAGACATAGATAGATAAACAGACAGATAGATGGATAGTTAGATAGATAGATAGATAGACAAATAGATAGATACAGAGATAGACATAGATAGATAGACAGACAGATAGATAAACAGACAGATAGATAGATAGTTAGATAGATAGATAGACAAATAGATAGATACAGAGATAGACATAGATAGATAAACAGACAGATAGATGGATAGTTAGATAGATAGATAGACAAATAGATAGATACAGAGATAGACATAGATAGATAGACAGACAGATAGATAAACAGACAGATAGATAGATAGTTAGATAGATAGATAGACAAATAGATAGATACAGAGATAGACATAGATAGATAGACAGACAGATAGATAAACAGACAGATAGATAGATAGTTAGATAGATAGATAGACAAATAGATAGATACAGAGATAGACATAGATAGATAAACAGACAGATAGATAAACAGACAGATAGATAGATAGTTAGATAGATAGATAGACAAATAGATAGATACAGAGATAGACATAGATAGATAAACAGACAGATAGATGGATAGTTAGATAGATAGATAGATAGACAAATAGATAGATACAGAGATAGACATAGATAGATAGACATAGATAGATAAACAGACAGATAGATAGATAGTTAGATAGATAGATAGACAAATAGATAGATACAGAGATAGACATAGATAGATAAACAGACAGATAGATGGATAGTTAGATAGATAGATAGACAAATAGATAGATACAGAGATAGACATAGATAGATAGACAGACAGATAGATAAACAGACAGATAGATAGATAGTTAGATAGATAGATAGACAAATAGATAGATACAGAGATAGACATAGATAGATAAACAGACAGATAGATGGATAGTTAGATAGATAGATAGACAAATAGATAGATACAGAGATAGACATAGATAGATAGTTAGATAGATAGATAAACAGACAGATAGATAGATAGTTAGATAGATAGATAGACAAATAGATAGATACAGAGATAGACATAGATAGATAGACAGACAGATAGATAAACAGACAGATAGATGGATAGTTAGATAGATAGACATATAGATAGATAGACATATAGATAGATAGGCATATAGATAGATGGATGGATGGATAAATAGATAGATAGACACACAGATAGATAGATAGAACGTTTAAAATTGCCCAAAGTTTCATTTGGTAACGTTTCGCTAAACGCAAAATAACATTAAATACACTAAGACAGCAAATAATTCATCAAGATTACTCTTACTGTTACTGAAATTTCTTTCTCTTTAAGACTGTAAAATTGCTACTTCAACTGGATAAATACAGAATTAGCTTAGCTCCCTGAAAAAAAGTCCATTAAACAGTTCAGTTTCACAACTTCTTTCCATTTTTTTTTTCTCATAGATTGGTATTGCACTTGGATTATGGCGAAAAATTGATAAAATGCATCAACAAATAGATAATGTTAGGCAATATAATGAAAAACAAAATCATGTACGTCAGTTACGTTTATCTCATATACAAAAATACCGGGAGAATTTTATTAAACATAATAAACGTATAGCTATGCTACAAAAACAAAGAAGTATTGAAAAAATGCAATTCAATAAACGGAAATCAGATCAAATTCAAGCACAGAATGAAGTAAGAATCTACTTTGTTAGATAGATTACAAGATGTATTGAGTAGTTCCAACAATGACTGTGTATGATAGACTTTATCAGTTGGTTTTCACTTACATAGTTCTTAATTAACATTATATCTCATAAGCAAAGATAGATTTTAGCTAGCAGTGGAATTCAGTTTGATACGCTTTTCGTCCTATTTGAGACTCGTCAGCTGGATTTACCTGTCACATCTCAGAGTTGATGTTCACTCTGGGACTCGAACACAGTACGTTCAGCTGACGAGTCCCGAATAGGGCAAAACGCGCGTCAAACTGGATTCCACTGCCCATCATTGCTTATAGAACTTGTGACTTCAGGCAATATCAAGGCATTCTGCACAGGAAGCACATGTGCCAACATGAGACTAATCAATTGCAGTCCTAAATAACAATGTTAAGATACAATTAAACATCACCAAGTGAATATAATAATTCGAGTTCAATGAAATTGGGAATGAGATGGTGATTTGCTAATGACATTGACTGATGATTATACAAATTGAAGATTGAGAACAGGCTGTAAGATTCGGACTCCTAGACTTTAAAGTGTTATGGTTATACACTTTTCAGAAAAGCAAGTGAATAAGTTGTATGATTAATAGTCATAATGATGTATTAAAACAAACAAAATGAGATAACTTATTGAAAGATCTAGATGACAGGAACAAGTAGCCCCGGATGTTCAAGCAGTTCGCCTATTTCATTTTATATATTAACGTACAAATTTTAATGAAATCATCTCCTCATCGGTAAAAATAAAAGAATATTTCTCATCGATAATTTTCTTTTTTTTTTTGTATTTTGATTTAAGTTAAATGAAAAACTAAAAATGAATCGTGAAAAACTTAAATCCCTTGGTAACTATCAAAAACATTTAAAAATCAATGAGAGATTGTCGGAAAATTCTATAAATTATAAACAAAGATTATTAAATCGAGAAATATTCATACAAGAAAAATGTCAACATCTTATACATTTACAAAATCGGACAAATGAAATCAGGTAAATTCAAGGATGTTAGATTCCCGAAGTTCATAGTTAAGATTATGAGTCAATTGGAACTAGACCACCACCATGGAAAAACCTGGAAGCAATGGACAGCCATTCCATCCTATTGTGGAACTCTTCAACAGTGCGCATTCACGATCTCGCTTTGCTAGCGAGATTCGAACCTATCAGACCTATCAGTCTCGTGTGCAAGCGCTTAACCACTAGACCATTGAACTGACCGGCATCCAATGGTGTTAATTTTTAAGTTCAACCAATTCACGAAGTTGAGCAACCGTTTGCCGATTGTCTTCAGTGAGTTGATATCTCACAATAGACATGGTTTGAACTCCACTGGTCACTGCTTCTCATTAGCTTCAATTGACTTATGATTTCAACTATGAAAATACTGAAATCTCCACAAAACCACCTCTGATAATAAGCATATACTCACTAGTAACTGACTTCAAGAGATATTTCCTGGATCTCTATGAAAATACTGAAATCTCTACAAAACCCGTCCTAAAATTCACTTGGTAAATGTTACATCTTAAATCTTACATCTCATTAATTTAACGTCTCTTTTAATATTCTATTCTGTGACGTTACCCGAGGATATTTTTATGTTGTATTGATACGTTTGAATTGTGCTTGTGGGATTAACTTTCCCTCTTCTGAACCTAGGCTTCTACTTCTAGTTAGCGGGGCCGAGAAGCATCGGATTAGTCAACTTATCCGGTTATTATGTCTCTGAGTCTTAGTTCCGTTCGCAGGTTTCAGTGATCTCGTAATCTCTTCAATCATAGCGAAAAATAGATGAGTGTTGATATTAACCATGTTATGAAAGCACTTTTTTTACTGAAAGCGTCATGTTTAAATCACTAATATACAGTAGTCTTTTTTGACGTTGAAGTGTTCAATAATCGGACATCAAAACACAAGGGAATTTTAAATACATATTGCATTTATTCTGAGCTAGAAAAATGTCTTTCTAACTGTTCTCCTATGTTATCGTACGATGTTTAAAAATTGTAGTATACAACTTTAAGGTTGACTTCACAAGTCAATCTTAGCTAGACCACCATGAAAAACCTCGCCTCACGAGATTCCAACCCAGGAATTATCGGTCTCACACGCGAACGCCTAACTTCCAGAGCACAGAGTCGGCATCCACTGCTGAGGAGTCCCACAACAGGATGAAATAACCGTCCAGTGCTTCCAGGATTTTCATCGTGGTTTATCTTCCATTGACTCATCATCTCAACTATTAAAATTAGTATAATATACACAAAAAGAACAATAATTTTCTTTAAAAACACACTTTATTTTTATATTTTGGTAAAGAAAATTTTATTGGTTGCAAAATGATAACTAATTCGCCACCAGTCTGTTGAAAGTAATTCGTCATAATAATCAGATGGTAAAGCACGAAAGAATTCACCCTAGGTTTGTATTGGATTTGTCTTCTGCGAACGTTGAGACTGTGTACCCAAAGGTGTTAAATCCGAAGCTTGATGATAGTGACATTGATCGTTACTGAATATAACCTCTAATTATCAGTTACATCATCCCAAGATTTATAGCCATTGCTAAATTCTATCCACTCTTAATTAATATAATTGCTCAGAGAAAAGCCTAATTGCGATTACATTGTCATTAAGTCCAGCCGTTCAAACACTACTAGTTATTCTATCAGATGTTTTTGGACGTTAAATGTTTGTACATAGCCTCCTTGGCATACTATTCTCACTCGCCACTATAGTTTCAGTCACTTGGTGCAGTTAGTACATTAAAACGGTTAATCAGTAGTCGATAAATTATATATATAAAGTTAAAAAGGACATACAGAGTGTACCCATCGATACATATTGTTATTCCAAAGTTCCTCAATTCTTACAGTGTATCATTATCATTGCATGGATCTCCTCTTAGTTAATTTGAAAATAAAATTTACAAAAGTACCTCTGAAGATAGCTTTATCATAACCTGAGTTTTCCGTATAGTTCTTGTTTTCGTTACATTTTATGCATTTAATATTTCATTATTACTGAAATCACTTTCAGTCACTGAATTCTATACTTATTACATAGTGTGTGTGCAACTAATGTCGACAGATATAAGTAGTACTTATCATCAATCGAAAGTGGTTTGCTTGGCAGCACAATGTTATCAAGATCGAGGAGAAGAGAACGAGAACAGAGATTAATTGCTATGGCTATGAAGAAACAACAAAGTCTGAAAAAATTGATTGATATGTGGCAAATAAAGTATCTATTGTATGGTTCTCAGATTTTACCAAGTTATTCTGTAATGCTGCATTAAAATATATTTGATTGTTAACTACAGTAGGTCTCTGGCTCGAATCTCGCGTGGTGGGATCAAGGATGCGCACTGCTGACGAGTCCCATAATAAAACGAAACGACCCTCCAGTGCTTCCAGCTTTTCCATGGTGGTGGTCTAGTTTCAATTGACTAATAATTTCAACTATGAAAACCCCTTTTGATTCTAACTACAGTCATAGCTACTTTTTTGTTACAAAATTTACTTTCATAGATCCCGATTAAATAAAGCTGTTGAAACTAAAAAACAACATCAGAATGAATTATCTGCTGAAATTCATTGGAATCGATTCTATGAAAAATTGACTATGGAATCCAACATACAAGAACGTAAATTAAAAGAGATCAAATCAACTAATGAATATGTTCAACAATTACGTAATCGAAAACTTGTAAAAATCCCTATCTCAATTAAATTAACTAATTTAACATTAGATAATTAATAGTCTATGTAATGTAATACAATGTGTACTGGTACATTTTTTTTGAATATTATGGATCTGTTGCCATGGAAACATGTTTTGTAATTATTATCTTTTAAAAAATCTATTGATTCAAGTAATATTTTTTTCTTAAAACTAAGTAGAAATGCCGTGGTACGGCAGAGAGTGAGGAGGGCCCGCCCTCCCTTTCGAAATGCCCTTACATGGCAACGTGTATATAGCCTCTGACAGGGAAGTCCAACTCATTGCCTTCTAGTGGCGTTACTCTTGTTTACAAAATTGAGAACACGAAAAGAGAATGTGTGGCTCTTTAATCGGGTTGGTGGACACGGAAAGTTCACCTAGGGGAGTAGGAAAACTCTGATTCTAAACCAATAGTGAACATGGGCTACAATATCCTAAGGAAACCAATGGTGTATGAATCAACCATTGGTAACCGGAAACCATGGGACTGCATCTCCTCACGATGCTCCACTGCCTTGTGGATCAGACCTTTAGGTTGAAGGCTCCTGGTGTGACCCCTTAAGAAAACCACCTGCTTCGGTCCGGGCACCCGGGCAGTATCATAGCCCTCATACAATCAAATGAAATGACGATTTTTGTGTGGCGCATATATATCTGGTGCCCTTTTATATCAATATTTATGTTCTCAAATAAATAAATAAGTGTATGTTCCAATTGCCTTTCATTTGAATAGGGATTTGTGGAGATTGAAGTAGTTTTAACAGTTGAATTTATGAGGTTATTTGTCTGCAAGCCAGACGAAATTTCCTAGGTCCGAATCGTACGTGTGGGATCACGGATGCACACTTCTGAGTCCCATGCTAGGACTAAATGGCCATTCAGTAGTTTTCATTAGATAAAAATGATCTACTATGGGAAACGTACCGTTTAGAAGTTTAGTCAAACTATGGTAAATGTTTGCTTAGAGTTGAATATATGTTACATTACTAAAAATAAAGTTGACCTACATGTAACTACGAGCTTAGCATTTTCCAGAATAAAGGCCATAGTAAATAGTGATAGGATAGTACGATATACGCCATTTATACTACTTAAGTTGACGGATATAAGTAGTATGTAGCACCAGTCGGAAGAAGATTGGAAAGATTCAATTGAAGAAAATGGGAAGTAATTGTAATAACAACGGGATTGAAGGAATCATGTGAAGGTAAACTGATGAGAGATGTGTAAATGATAAATCTGATGTGAAATTTTCCTCTTTTATGAAGGTGCGTTGAAATTTTGCATTATACAATATATTGATCTTCCCTACTTGATTGTTTGTCCACTACATATATATTACGTCATACATATATATTTACATGTCCTGTTTAAATATAATGCTCTGAATACATGATGCATTACTCACGACAATTTTCCAAATTGATCATTTTAGTCATAATGGATATAGTGCTTAAAGCACCGTTAGATGTTGGCTCGGTGGTCTAGAGGTTAAGCATGTGTGAGATCGTAGATTTGCATTTCTGAGGAGCTCCACAAGACGAAACGGCCGTCCAGTGCTTCCAAGTTTTCAGTGGTGGTCTAACATTGATCAATTCATGATTTCAATCACAAAAACCCAACAATCTCCACAACCCCTTACTGAAAATCTAATAAGTTGAGCTCTTACCTCTTCTTTCTTTCAAAAAATAACTATAATTTATATTTTATTACCTAATCAAACTATTTTAATATTCTAGAACTATCGCCTTAAGTAGTTATAATTAACCCCATTTTGAAGCTTTAGTTCTTAACTTCATCCACAACTAACATAGTTTAACCATTACCGATTAACAGTTCATCTTTCAACATTATGTTAATCAGTCAGTCAGTCAGTCAGTCAGTCAGCCAAAACGTAGGACCATGCACATATATACATCGGTCCAAGTTAACATTATGTTAATAATGAAAAATAATTCGGTTTACTAGTTCATATGAATCTGAATAGAAATCAACTCACTAAGGTGGCCTTCATGAATACGTGGGCTACCTGTTCCTGCCATCTGGATATTTTAACAAGTTATCTGTTTTCTTGCTTGTTTTAACATATCATTATGACTATTAGTCGCATAACTTATTCAGGTACGTTTCTGAAAAGTTTAAAACATTTCGCTATAAAAGTTACAAAAGAGCCCAATCAGATGCTTCGTAGTTGTTAGCAATATGCAACGAAAAGAATATACATTAATCAGTTGTAAATTCTTGAAGTGATAACATCTAACTGGAGACCATCCGATATTTATCACAAGGGTCGATCAAGAATTAAGTAAAGGAAACTTGTTGTAATACACTGTGCTGAGAATCCCGTATTGTACCAAAAATATAATAATGAATGAAGCTAATAATAATACAATGAATCAGTTTATTGTGCTCGGTGAATATTTCCATTCTTGTTTTGTTTAAATGTTAGTGATGGGAACCAATTGTACGGAATTCTCATTAAATATAATACAACACACCGTCTGATTTGTACACTTATTGTAATAGTGTGAATAACCAAGGATTGACAAAATAAGGATAGCATTCATACAGTTGAAAATCATATGGAACTCAAAACAACTGTCAATCAATATCAACGTCACAATCTTCAACACAAACGTCAAGACAGTCCTACTGTACTTGGAGAACCATCACAACCATCATCAAAAATGTATAAGTATTTATAAACAGTCGTCTACACAAAGTACTCAATATACGTTGGGTGGATGCCATCAGCAACAAACTACTGTGGGAGAAAACATACCATCTTCTAGCTGGAGAGGAAATTAGGAAAAGACGTTGGAAATGGATAGGACAAACATTAAGGAAATCACCAAACGGCATAACGAGACAATCCCTAACTCGGAATCCTGAAGGGAAGCGGAAAAGAAGAAGGCCAAAGAACACATTACGCTGAAAGACTGAAGCAGATATGAAAAGGATGAATAACAACTGGAAAAGTTTACACAGGACAGAGTTGAACGGAGAATACTGGTGGGTGACCTATACTCCTCAACGTAGGGTAACAGGCGTAAGTAAGTAAAGTATATTACTGACTAAAATACTTACGTGACAGATCCATTTCCTGTGAGAATGCTTCAAAATCAATAAATGGTTTCAATGGATCATTTCCATGGGCAAGACTTCTCTAAACAAAAATCACAAAAGTTCTTGATGTTAATGTTATGTCAAGACATATTACTGAAACAGTTCTTAATCAAAGAATCAATTCTCAGATTAATCTATATTATATTGTCACTGTCGTAGGTCACTAAGTTGCCTTAAAACTGCTCACTTGTAATTCACGACCAAAACTACTCTGTAGTAGATTAGAGAACATAATTATATTTCATATCTTTGTAAATAATAGAAAACAACAAATCATACATGATGTCTTCATGTTTTGAATCAATCACCTCTTCCATATTTACTTGTTTTTTCTTACACTACTTACTAATATTTAGTAGCACAAACATTATTTATGAATTTCATGCAGTTAGTTCCCTTTATGAATTTAAATAAAGATAGAACAAATATTGATGCAGAATAATATGAATTCATTATATTTCGTGGTTTCTCATCAGCTGCTTACAACCAAATATGCATTAGAGTTTTAGCATTAGGGTAATAAATAGAATGGAACGACTGACATAAGGGAATGTAAAGGATTGGAATAACAAAAGTCATCGATGATAAATGTATATATATATATATATATCTATGGGCAAGGAAAGGTCAGAGGTTATTAGGTATTAGGATAAAGGATGGCGTAATAGTTGAGTGGAGTTCAGAGACAGATAAAATCAAAAATGTGATTATGTTAGAGGTAGTTGAAAACAATTAGGGTGGGTTACGTAATCTGTCTCTGAACTCCACTCAACTATTACGCCATCCTTTATCCTAATACCTAATAACCTCTGACCTTTCCTTGCCCATAGATATATATATATATATATATATACATTTATCATCGATGACTTTTGTTATTCCAATCCTTTACATTCCCTTATGTCAGTCGTTCCATTCTATTTATTACCCTAATGCTAAAACTCTAATGCATATTTGGTTGTAAGCAGCTGATGAGAAACCACGAAATATAATGAATTCATATTATACTGCATCAATATTTGTTCTATCTTTATTTAGATTTATGAATTGTTAGGACGGTAGTTAGACTTGTTATTCTTTACATTTCAATCGATTTGTTCAGTCTACTAATGTTTGTACCTTTATCATCATTCCTTCTCGTTCAACATCTTCCTGTAGTTCAATTAATTAATTTTGTTTTTCTTGATCGACTACCCTGGTACTTCAAATATCTTATTTTCTAGAAGGATTGGTGGAGATTATTGAGTTTTGTGTCATTACATCATGAGCTGTATTTGGTAAGACAACTGTATAACTTAACAACTTTCCCCTCTTCACATGGTGGAACTTAGAATTATGCGTCTATGAATCCCCAAATGGTTAAATTTAAGAACCTTGGTTACCATGTCAAGTGACTAAACGTCAAATCATTCAACTGAAAACTTAACATCTCATCAAGATGAAACGGCTTTCCAGTGCTTTTTGGTTCACGGGTAGCAATGGCTGACATATTGTTAAAATGGAATATTACACTACTTAAACTCTACTTGAACATTTTTCTATTGGTCGATTGTTATGTATGCATTAGTGACTAGCTTCTTGAGGAAATTTCAGGAGTTCTACCAAGAAGCTGTGAATGGTAGAGCTAAACATTATCGAGTATGAGGCGGTTATCATATGAAGAAAATAGAAGATGCTCATGCAATGTTGTGGAACGATTGAATTTAAACATGAACACCGTTCGATCCTGGGGCAATGGTTTAAAGGTCAGAGTTTAAATGGGAAACCAAAGTTACCCGTTTCGACTACCACGTCCAGGTGGTGGATGTGCACTACTGAAGAGCCTTATACCTGGGTGAAACGGGTGTCCACTGCCTGCAGATTTTCAATGGTTTTCCAACTTTGATGGGTTCATGACTTCAATTAGTAATTATCACTTTACCAAATTACCATTCATTTTGAAGTCAATAAGTTTTAGGAGAATTACTTAGTGGCTTTATCATGATTTCATTTCCTTAACATAGTAATCCTTCCTCATTAATTCAAATTAAAACCTTATTCGGTTTATAGCTCAAACATTGAGAGTTTTCGGTTCAAATTTCTGTTGATCACTACTGTATCTGTCTTCATTATGATAAACCAATATGTGTATACCATGTAGTAATAACTAATTATACGTTATAAATTTCAGTAACTATTAACAGATCCAAAACTTATCCCGTCTATTTGTATCTAAATAGCGTATCAACAGTACTATCTCAAACAAAAACTTTTGAGCTAGTTTTTGGCTTATAATAAAACTAATCTGTTTCATTTGCCTTGATCAATATAACTTTTCCTTCAGCTATAACAGTCATAAACAGAACAGCAATCAATGTACAGAAAAATTACACACTAATGTGATAGCTATCAAATAATAGAAGTTACATCTTGGAGTTTATAACCCAAAAAGCAAGATATTGATTATTTCATCAGAGTCTAGAGTTGTATCACTAAGTCTACAATTAGACTATTTACACTTTAAGGATATAAAATTACTATTACCAGAAGAGGTTTTGTTGAGATTTAGTATTTACATAGTTGAAAGCATGAATCAATTGAAGCTAGACCACCAGGGAAAACCTGGAAGCACTGGACGGCCGTTTCGTCCTATTGTGAGACTCCTCAGCAGTGTTCATCCACGACCTCGCCTCACGAGATTCGAATTCAGGGCCTATCAGACTCTCGCGCGAGCACTTAACCGATAGACCACTGTGCCGGCATCCGATGATGTTTCTGTCTCATTTCAACCAATCGTTGTGGATGCGCATCGCTGAGGAGTCCCACAATAGGACGAAACGGCTGTCCAGTGCTTCCAGGTTTCCCCTTGTGGTCTAGCTTCAATTGACTCACACTTTAAACCATAAAAAATAACTATTTAAATTCATTCACAATTAGTTAACTATTATTATTATTATTATTATTATTATTATTATTATTATTATTATTATTATTATTATTATTATTATTATTATTATTATTATTATTGATAGATCCAGCTCTACCTGTATCTGAATTTCAACCGAAAATACATTCGTATATTTTGAACTACTTAAATAGAATTAAGTAGGCTAAGTGCTTTCTTTATTTTTATTGTTATTCATAACATCGCCATGATGATATTACAACAGAATACATGAATATACCCTAAATTTTCAAACAAAATCTTGCATTCTAAAGCAGAGCAGCAACTGCTCTCACATTTACTTGAACAATACCTCATTTGAGATGTAAAATTTCTGTACCGAAACTAATAAAAAGGTAGAAACTAGATCGATTATATGACCTTGACCGGATAAGTATTAGCTGATAATTAATCGGTGTGATGTAACCGTTGATCAATTTAATGATTGAATTAAAATCTTTAAGCTGAAATAAAATTTAGGTTAGTTTTATAATATCAGAATAACATGTACCGAACTGAATTGATTAATCGAAAATGAATATTGTCAAGTTAAAAACAAATAACTCTAGTTTCGAAGAATTTGCAGTTGATTTGCTACTTCAAGAATTGCAGTTCTTTGCTTAACTTTGAAGACATTCCATAAATTAAGGAATGACAGGAGCAAGAGAATATATTTAGTCAGGTTTCTAGGAAACCATGCAACCAATAAGAATATCAGTTACAAATCAAAACCGACCTTCTCTTAAATTAAGTTTGGTTTCTGAATAGTCCACACAGGCATTCATCGAATAAATTTCGTATCTTTCGTTAGAAATAAACAACTGTTCAGTAGACATCCTACACAAGTATTCATTGGTATCTGAATTAGACAACTGTAATATTACAATCCCTTTTCAAATCACTAGGAATTCATTGTGAATAAGACATAAAAAACTACAGTATTATTGACATATATATGCATGTGAATAATTTTTATTTAAGTGGTGTTTCGTAGTGAAAGTAAATGTTATTGGTCACTGTGTATGAACGAATAGGCAAGCAGTTTACTGATCATTCAATATGTGATTTCCTTTCCTCTAATTGATTTCTATTCCGAACTCGCTGGAACTCATCAGCTCCCTGTACCTGGATCCGAGTTATTGTTCACTCTCGAATAGGACGGAATGCATGTTTTGGATTCCACTGCTAGCCATCATTCATCGTTGCTTATAACATAGATCTTGATGATAATTCACTTTGTATTTTTTATTCTTTTCTATCACTCCTCACATTAGTTTTGAAGCTATTTATCTTCATTTTTGAGTAGTAGTAGTAGTAGTAGTAGTAGTAGTGGTAGTAGAAGTTGTAGTCGAAGTGGTAGTAGCAGTAGTAATAATAATAATAGTAGTAGTGGTAGTAGTACTAGTATTGACGATAATAATATTAATAGTGTGATGTATACTACTTACGTCGACAGACTTAAGTAGTGAGACTTAGACCTGTGGCCCAGTGTTTGAAAACTAAGCCATTTAACCACTAATCCTCTTCTCTCTAGTCAAATACTATTGAATGGTGATAAAAAAATTTATCCAAGTCTGTGCTCTACTTAAAGATCAATATACTTAAGCCATACTGTGACAAAACGGTCATCCAGTGCTTTTATGTTGTCATTAGTGGTCTAATTTTGATAGGTTCATGATTTCAATGAAAATCAACAATCTCCACAATTCAATACTGAATCTATAAGCATGTGCTTAACGGCCGCTAATGCTGAAAGAAGAATAGCATAATCAGAACTAAACATATTAAACATATGACAAATGTGAAATAAGGTCTGAACAAATTGTGTTTTGTTTAGTTCAATTATTCAACATCAACTGAAAATTCAATGAATGACATACTTAAGTGGTTCGTAGTGGTACAAACCATTATTAATTGGTTGTAAGTACTCGTCAAAGTAATCTTCTGCATAATCATCATAAAACTTATTTTGTAACCGTAGGGGAGACTTGAATCCACAGCTGTCAGCGCTATAAACGGAAAATCTCCCATTGAGTTATACAGGTTACAACTGATTAATGAAATACAAGACAATATTAGACCTTTCTGGTTTCAGTAAAGTTTTATCGATCATTGCATTGGAAAACTAAACTAGCATTTTACATTCAAGGTCATTTGAGGTCAGTTGGCTTATTTCAAGGTTGTTTCACTTATTCGTAAGATTGAAACTTATGAAAATATCAAAAGGGAGTACAACCACTTAAACCCCATAAAACAGATGTACCGGTATAAATATCTGATTTGGTCTTCCTATTTTCCCTAGGCCTTCAGGATTCTATGTGGGGGCTTGTCTTGTGCCGCGATTGGGTGATTTCCTCAATGCGTGTCCTATCCATTTCCAGCGCTTCTTCTTGATTTCTTCCTCCGCTGAAATCTGGTTTGTTCTCTCCCAACATTCTACTGCGGGAAAGAACAAACTTTTCACTTCTAGTTGTAAATTATGCAAAATCTACATATTTGTAATTTAGAGCTACCTAATTTTTTATGAATGTTTCTTAATTGATTCTGTTCTGATTAAAAATAGATTCTTTTTAGAGCTCATAAACGAAATGATCATTGTCTTCCAACAAACAAAACTTGGAATCCAATGAATAAACTAATTCAGCCTGGTTAGTCCCCACTGGTGATAATGATGAGTTGTTCACTGCCTGGTATTGTTTATCCTTGTAGTATTTGGTCAATACTTTTATTATTGAAACCATGCCCACTTCTGGAGGATCCCATACTAGGATAAAACATTCATCCAGTACTTCCAGGTTTTTTAATTATTGTCTAACGTAGACTGCTTGGTGAGTTCAGTGAAATTTGTCAACCTCCACAACCCTCTACTGCCAATATGTTTATATCGACCTCTCAAAATTAGGTCGAATCTATTGATAGTCTCCAATTATACCATATGATCACACTACCTATCAAGAAAAAAACTTTTACAGTCAACTTCGTTTAGTAATATTTGCCAGATGTCGTATCTCTCGAAGAATCTGAACGCGCACAGCATAAGAACTATTGTTTTAAAATCGTGTTTTTCACCAAATGAAGACGCAAGAATTAAGAATACATAAAATTTACTACGTAATTATTCCGTTTTGAATATTCAGATCAAAGGTTAGTAGTAGTGATTAAACAAACCTCCGCTGAAGTTATTTTGGAGTTACTTCCCTGTCCCAAGCCTGCGTAAAGGAAGAGAGTTGAATGAGGGTTTAACAACAATACCCAGTAAAAAAACTCGCTGAAGAACTATCCAAAACCTGGGAGAACTGTTTAGTTAGTTTTTTTATATTGTGACTACTCAACAGCCTTACATAAATTTGAACAGTACATGATATCATCTAACCACTGTGATGGTAGTTATTGATCTACATTTTCTATAGTGCAATCATCATCTGATTATTATCACACACTTTCCACCTTACTCTCAATTCAACTGGTGAGAAATTTCAACATAAAATGAAACAGTTTCATTATACCCTATTTTTTATAACATATTTAGCTTAGTTCGTGATAAAAGTTACCTTCAATCAATATAGAACCCGCAATCCCACATACGCGACTCGAACCCATGGCATCCGGTCTCTCAAGCGACCTTTTAACCTCCAAACCACCAATCCGGCATCCAGCGGTGTTAATGTCTAACTTTAATCGATCCATGATCTTTCACAACATGTCATCTGTTGTCTGAGGTGGATACCTGTCTCTTATTGAGATTAAGCGTTCACTCTCAAGACCGAAAGTCCTGGGTTCGGGTCACGCATACGGGATTCTCACGGTTTGGGAGTTCTATACCAGGATGAAACGGCCGCCAGTGCTTCCAGGTTTTTAATAACTTTCCAGTTTAGATCAACTCGTGAATTCAACTATTAAAATTATTACAATCACTACAAACCCTATTCTGAAAATGATACTAACTCATCAAAATAAGTTTTTTTTTTATAAGTGTCAAGTTATTTGTATCCATAGAGATTGTAACTAATTATCGATTTTCGTTGTGTTTGAAGGTTGGTTGAGAATGATTTAATAAATTACCAACATAATTCAACCTGTACAATTTGAATCACATGCACCTTAAACAGGGTCATTTGATTTGAAATAGAACAATGAATAGAAATATATAACCCTCATATCATTGGACCAAATGAAACAAACAACTTGTAAACAATCTTCCAATAGTGATTCATTTTTTTATGGTTACCAGAACTACGTTTCAATAATCTTGGCAATGGAATTTCGATTATTTAATCAATGGTTTGGACTTTGTTATTTTTAATGAAGTGTCTCCTTAATTAAAATATGGGTCTTTAATG
This sequence comes from Schistosoma rodhaini, assembly GCA_944470415.2. Classification (NCBI taxonomy): domain Eukaryota; kingdom Metazoa; phylum Platyhelminthes; class Trematoda; order Strigeidida; family Schistosomatidae; genus Schistosoma; species Schistosoma rodhaini. The sequence continues at coordinate 82,374,700 of OX104036.1, forward strand.
TTGCTTGAGATTACAAATGCTGATATATTATCTGGTATATAAGTAGGTAGGGGGTGGCCAGACCAAAACATGGCATAAATCCATGAAGTCACTGACAATTGGACTGAGCCATATTGGTAGGTGTAGACTACCTGGTTGGGATTCGTGAAATGATAGCGATCGATGGTTAGAGACCTTGAATGACATGGCTGAAAATTGTTTGCAATGGCGATGATGCATCCACTCTTTGTGTTCTACCAAATTCTAATCTTCTGAATTCTTCATGTCCTTATCGTTTTTCTTTTTCCGAATTTATTTCACTGGATTAAACTCCTTGAATAACATCTCCAAATCCTAATCTTTCACAGTAATGCTTATACTCTTACTACTTCTGCCACTATGGGATTTGAATCGACAACTACATCTCTGTGCTAATTTGATATGGTAACTCGAACTGATGTACGTACGTACGAAGTTATACGTTGTGACTGACTGACTGGAAGAAAAGTAGTATCGCCTCAACCAAAATGTCGTTTTTGATGGAGTTTTGTTCTCTGAGCTGGATGGTTCGGTCGTGGAGCTTTCATCATCCTTCTGAACGACATCATCAGCACAAACTTCGGGTAGATGTGAAGCGTTTGAACCACATGTGGAGAAATTCAAATACTTCACTTCTACCCGAAGTTTGTGCTGATGATATCGTTCAGAAGGATGATGAAAGCTCCACGACCAAACCATCCAGCTTAGAGAACAAAACTCCATCAAAATCATCTACCTGAGCTACAAATCTTCTCCACCATCCCAAAATGTCGTATCAGTTCAAGAAATTACTGACTGTTAGTCTAAGCCTTGTTAATAAATGCAGACTAACAGTTTCAGATTTGTGGATTAGCTGATCAGTAGTTAGAAATATTGAGTGATATAATTCAGAAATGGTCACAGTAGTTTATATGCATACATTATTCGTCATGTTAATACCATCTGGCCGAGTTGGACTAATGCACAATTGTGCTAGGACCTACGCTGTTTATTATTAATTTTTAAGATTGTAAACAAAAGCAGGGAAAATTCATTAGTAGGGGTGAAAAGAAGGTCAAATGAGAAACAATATAAACTCTTCGATGAATTAAGACCCAGAACAATAAATATGATAAAGTATTTTCCTACAATTGGTCTTCTACGTTCACTATGATTGCATCCATATATACCTTAGGGGATTAATATCAGAACGTAAGACAAATCTTATGAGTCCCTGAAGAGTTATCCAAATCATTCAGAAAACCATAGTTAATTAACAATATCATTGACTATGACCCAACTGCTTAAATTCGTTCACCCTCTAAATGATAAACAAGAAATGATGACGGATGCACACTACTGATCAAGATTTGGTTTAACTTTTTGAGAAAATAAACAATGCAATTAATAGAGGTTTGAACTAAAAGCCTTAGAGGAAGTAAAAGTTGACAAGGAAGAATATGATCAATCCAACAGTCTGTTTTCATTTTCCTTTGAGAATTCACCTCAAGGAAGGGAACTCCTGGTCGTTGTAAATTGCTGGGGGTGGAATGTGATTGTTGATAGGCAAGACACGGCCGAAACCACGACCTCTCTCGTCACTCCTTATCTGACGCCTTCCTCGACTCCTACGTTCACTTATTGGTATAATTTTCTGAAAAATATAGAATTCCGATCATTTTAATCACTCTCCATTATTTAATTATCATAAACTAGGATTCATTAAAGTAACATTTTCAATCCAGAAAATCACTTAGTTATTATGTTTAAGAAATTTGCAATTACTTTTACTGATCACTTTTAGAATTCACAATAGAAAATTATCTAAGAGTGAATGACAAATTTGAAGTATACTTCCAATGTGGTGTATGCTACTGATGTCAACAGATATAAGTAGTATGTATCGTCGATCGAAAGTGAAATGCTTGGAGGCAGAAGGTTAAGAAGATCGAAAAGAAGAGGACAATAAAAGTGAATTATTGCTGTGGAAATGAAGGAACATTGAAGTCTGAGATGATTAATTGACATTTGTAAATGGAACATTCAAGTTTGAGATAATTGATTGACATCTTGCAAATTAAGTATTTACTGTATGGTTATCAAATTTTACTTAGGGGTTCTGTAAATTCGTGTTCAAAAACACATTTGATCGTCCCTACTTATGTTCTCGTTCACTACAATTACATCTGAGGATTACCCCGATAGTTATTTAATATGTTTCCCTTGTTTATCATAATCATAAGTTGGTCAACCAGACTTTTATTAGAACTATACAGATGAAACAAGACTGAAAAATTGATGAAATTCTTCACAGAAATCGTCTGAAAAAAAAACACATCTTTCCACGGACTAGATACCTATATGCATGTTGATATATTAAGCTACTACACATATGACTTACATGATCTCATTCTTGAAACTACTGATAATAATAAAATAACATTTATGGTTGAGAAATAACGGCTATCCAGATAATTTTGTCACAAAATTCCTGTTAGAAGTTACTAAACAAAGAAGAAACTGTGACTCGATCAGTAAAATAACCTGTATCTGAAACTGAACTTTAAAGGGGACATAGCGGGTGATATTTTAACAAGACTCAAAATGTCTGTTGAAAGGATGTTTCACATAGCCAAGTTACATTTAATTTTCTCAACTAAACCAGTACGTATATAAAAAGTCAAGGATAGGCCGTCGATGATGAACTCCCCCCATGTACACATACCAATTTAAGTGCTCCTGTGGAGCAAGTTACATAGGCCGCACCCAGAGGGATTTATCCTTGCGTGTTCGTGAACATGTACCAACATGGTTGGGAAGGGGAGCAACTGAATCGATTGACAGTACCATTCTTCCTCACTTGGTAGATAGTCAACATCGTATTAAAATACAGGAAGCCTTCTCTGTTTTATATCAAGTTCCAAAGAATCTACCTCAAGGAACAATATTACGGCTACTATACATAGCCGAAGCCATCTGGATCAACTCCAGAGAACCGAACTTATGTATCCAGGAAAGGTATATCCAGCCTCTATATAAACCTTTACCTACAACTGCATCACAGGATACCTAAACGGGATATTATAAATCTCTTACCCCCTCCCAATATTTTTGGTCACATCTTTCTTGATTTTCATATTCACCTTTCCAAATTCACATGGATTCTTTTTAATAATAGTAACCTTAATAAAACCCCTTATTGAATACTATATTCACACAACGATATTATTATCATTATTACCTCCATTAACAGAATGGAATTCTCCCACTATGCATTTTATTCACACGATCTTTTTTCAATTTTGTTATATTTCTATCGTACTGATTATGAAGTTATTGAAAACAGTCGTTCGCTCAAATTTTCCTAATTTTCGAATGGGGGGTTTAGACTGAGAAAAAAACCAAAATGAAAATGCACAGCTGAATTTTATCGAGCTGTATCAATTTAACTTCGGACTAAGGACTTTAAGATCATTCCCCTTAATTTATAAACTATGTATGTTGTGGAAAAGCTAGTTATATTATCCAGATCTCCCAAAACTTTGATGAGGTGGCTTTCAAATCACATTGCCTTCTTGAAAACTTTTACGATTATTATTTTCAGTAAACAAACACAATACACACATTGCACGTCTCAGGTATTGTTAAAAGTATTAGAGTAGTTGTCTCTTCCCGGGTGTCCACACTGTGGAAGAACACTTCTTCTTGAGGGAACTAAAAAGGCGGCCGGATTAGTGGTGGTCTTAGTAACCTAGGAGCTTGACTGCAGAGAAAAAAGAATAACTGACTTAGCTTGGTCACGCACGTCATTCTTATGCGACGTTTTTGACGTGTTAGCTTCGTACTTCAAAAGACCTTACAAAAGGAGATGGAAATCCGTAGGGTAATGTGAGGTGTGACATTTTCAGGGAAATACCTTATAGCTGTCATACCTCTCTAGTCAGCAGTACAACTTCGCCCTCGGAATGGTAGTTGATGCTTTTATTCTTATCGTTTTCCAAACGACCTGCCTGGTATGGTAGGACCTCAAGGGACATGTGTAGCAGCTAACATAGCTCGACTGAGTCGTCAAGACAGGTAAGCCCGACCACCACGTCAAGGTAACAGCTACGGTTTCATCTCTCTGTGCTAATCAGGTGCGGCAACTTAAACCGATGTATATACGTACCGGATTGTACTTTGTGACTGAATGATTGTTGCACATAATCAAGGAAATATCTAAAAAGGCATCCAACGACATCTGTAAAAGTCTTCCAAGAATCTTATGTAATACTGCATTTATCAAAGTGGGTGCAACATCCACTTTCTCATTCATCAACATAAACTAATAGTGAATACTTCTAAATAAGGTATCGACGCAGTTTTATAGAAGTGAATCATCCACTGAGTATTCAAATCTGTGTTATGTATTTACATGTTACCACACATAAATATCTCAACTTAGTTCAAACCTTTGGGTTTTAGCCATCCCCTTACAGGAATATCACTAAATATGAAACATTGATCCATGAAATTTTATGAATTACCCTAAAACACTTATCATTATTTATTTTTCAAAGTCTTCTTTCTTGTTCAGCTAATTAATTATAGTGAATACCTAATAGCCTAATTTTACAACCTGGTACGATCGGTAAAGATTAGAATCATTCAGCTTTGACCAATCGAAGCATTTTTCACAGATTTGTTAATTTTCGAGGAGTGTATAGATCTTTGTTTTTCCCGCAACATCAGATATTCATTAGTTAAAACAAAAATCATCAATAATGTGTAGATGGGAATTCATTACAATAATAAAGAACATTATTTAAACTAATTCTAGTATGAAAACCACAGGCATATAAAAAGTTGAAATTTTTCCAATAAATGGACAAAAGAATGATACAAAATCGAAATGTAAAATACAAGCAACTCTTCGGTAAATATAAAACTCTTACTTAATATAACGGAATAGTAAACACAAAGACAAAAAATTTCGAAACATCATTGCTTTAATGATACACATAATAAGCATGTAAATGTAATCAACGTACTGACGAACAGGAATCATAGAAAGTGATATGTTTTTTTAAACAAAAAATAATAGATATGTGACTTGTCATATTTTTTAATATGTTTAGTTAAAATGCAAATACAAATCTGATATAAGCGTTACGATATCATGAGGTAAACATCAGGATCATGACATAAATCAATCCATTATAGGAAAACCATATGCATTTTGTTTGGGTGCGCTTAAAATCCTTATCTTACATCCATGTAATATTTTGTCCTGTGACTAGATTTATATTTTTTCCAAAAAGGCTGTCAGCTATTTCTATTTGACTGATAAACAGAGTTCTGAACCATTATAGAACTTGAATTACTGCTGGATATAGATTCTAATTCATCATGATGGTGGCCGGAGATGGCAGCGGAAGAGGAAGTTTTCCTCGTCGTCATTCCTTCTGATGTATGTTGCCATACTCCTTCCATATTGCTCCTGTCATATTCCATTACAGGATTTCCAACAACAGTAGTATATGCAACATATAATGTGTAACCAAAATCGACAAAAAAAGTGACCACCAGTAAAATAAATGTTACGATTAAATAAACACGAGATGTAGTCAGTTGTAAATTTAACGACTTAATGATAAGATCTAAACAACCTGAAGTATAAATATGTCGATTATCTGAAATATTATCAGTGAAATAACATGAAATCGGTAGTACAGTTTCTGCTTTACTCTGTACATCTCTTTGTCCATATGAACTCCAATCTGTGTAATTGATCTGACCACAACACTGGAAAGTCTTTTGTATTACGTCCCAACACTTCAGTGCATTGTTAGAACTCTTGGCACTAAAGTAGCTTACACGAGCCTCTACAAATGTGCTGGCCATCTCTGAGTTAAACAATGTATCCATTTCAGATAAAAAGTTCCCTACCAATATCAAACTTAATATTAAACCAACTGATAAAATTCCAAGAAATATGGAACCAAACCATAACCATCCAATTCTGAAGTGACAACAGTCGCATATCCCTGAGGACGTATCAAGTGTATCATCACTTGCATAAGGTGGATGTGAAAAATAAGAAGGTCCATAAGCTTGACCACAATGGACACCAACAGCTGTTGTACAAGAATCAAATGGATTATCCGATGAATAAACTGGTTGATTAACTTGAACTCCAGATTGACTTGAATTTGTAACGCTATCAACCGATTTTGAAGGACAAAGAAATGTGAACAGAAACCAGATGAAGAAAATTATAGCTAATATGATTTGTAGAATAGAAAGACCAAGAGAAAGCCAGAACACAGTGTATATAGCATGAAGTATAGGACAATTTCGTATAGGTTGACTAATAATCGTACTGAATAAAACCAGTCCGACAATTCCTGTGCATAAAAGTGTGAGGATAAAGCATCCATGTAACGCCTTAAGAATGTGAAGGCGCTGAGTCAAACTCAATCCTTGCATGTATCTGAGCTATCCTAGAGATTGACAACGAACAAAAGAAAAACAGGAATTTTATAAATAAATGTATTTATTATATGTCATAGGAAGTACTAACAGACCATTTTTAAAATACGTATTACCACTGATTAACCTTGGCATTTAGTCACAAACGATTGAGGGAATGATAATTAATTTTATGTGTAGTAACCATACAAGGATTTTTGTACTAATGTTACTCATGTCCAAAGACTGCTGGTGCAAAAGTTTGGAAGAAAGCAAGGGAGACTCAAGTCAAGACATGGTATCAGTCCATGAAACCCACTGACTCTTGGTCATGGTAGTACTTGGAGATTTAGATCATTCGGTTAGGATGAGGGTGATAACCACCATCAGCGGTAGGAGGGCTTGCCTAATATGGCTCAAAACCGCTTACAACCGCACAAATTTGTCCAATCTTCGTCTTCCTCTCAACCTTGAATTTCAACATTCCTTGATTATTTTTAGTGTTATTTTTATCACAATTACTTTGACTCTTTTGCTATTAATCTTGTTATCTTCATCTGTTCACTGTAACAAGGCATGGAAACTTGAGCCAATGAATTTCTGCGGCACATTCTACGTTGATTGTGTCAGCCAGTCGTAGGGCGCGACAATAAGTTCGTTGTACCAAGTTATCGAATCACATTATTGCGATAAGATGATGAATAGGAAACGAGTCAAAATGAGTGTGTCGATGATAGGAAGTAAAACATATCAATACGATTATGTTTTCAGAAGCAACGGAAAAATATATGCGCATTGCATGCAGTTTATACCCATATTATATGCATTAGACGCCACCAAATAGTTAACTGGATAATCACTAAATGGAAACAGTTGCCTTCTTATTCAAAACAAATGCGTTTTCATGTGTGGGTGAAAACCAACAGACAACCCTTTGAATTTGGTCACGTTTGACTCATCAATAAGTCTCCTTATCACTTTGCAATAAGTCTAGTATGTTAACGTTTAGAAAAACTCTACTTTAAGCCACACACTTCTGTGAATCTTCTTTAAATACCACCACGAAATATGCAAATTCTGAGCAGGTTGACATTTTTATTGCGTGATGTTTGACTGCATTACTGAACGTTAAGCTGTCTCAAAATGTTGAAATAGTGTAATCAGGAAATGCTGAAATCATGCTAGCATGGTTCGAGCTAAATTTAGCTTAAATGGTCATCCAAAATTAACGCCGTACACAGATTATGTTGACCATTTAGAACCATTATAAACGATATTAAGACATGACGCACGTTACACTAATTTAACAAGCTCCAGAATTGTTATGTATTGATGAAAAACGACCCCTACCTTTAACGAACATTATTTCCAAGGTCATTGACTCACATTTGCAATAGCCGCTGTGTATATGAGAGCATGGTGATTTTGAGCAACGTCCAGTTACAGAGAACAAATCTGGATATAAAGAAAAACATAGCCTTTACCAAATCTTAAGTTTTTGTTAAGTTTTTGGAATTTCATCTATACATTGGACTCTATTTTAATTATTGAGGATGCAGAAGCAGCAAATTGTTCCCTTTGTACCCCAAATTGAAGTACTTATCATGCACCAAAACTTAAAGTTTGCTATGCAGAGTTAGCAGATAGTTTAGTCCTCAGAAACTGAGTCTAAAAAGTTGAAGAAAGTTTCTCGACCGAGAAAAGATATGAATTTTTCTTATTTCTTCTCAGAAGCTAAATCGCAAAAGCAACTTAGTTAGCAGTGCAACGTGGAGTGACACTTGTAAGTGTTAATTCACTGGAGTTAAACAGAAGTGATGTAATCACTTGGATTACATAACCCAACGCTGAATTTGCGCTGTTTGATGTTTGCCTAGTATACTTAGAAAAGAGTTTTCTAAAACGGTCTCTTTCTAAGAATGATTTACTACTAGGACATATTTAGAGACTTTTAGGGTGGTGGTGATTATCAGTGATCTAGCACATCAAGGACACATCACGTCTACTCCCACGATGGACTACGTGTGGATTCATAGCTTTCGAGAGACCTAAATAATGTTTGTTTCCCATTCTGAGCACCCTTTAGTTTGCTCTACTTTGAACACGTCGAAAGAAAGCGTTGTTTTTTGTGATAAAAGGACATGGAGCAAACATTTGTTCCAGACGAATTCCGAGGTGAACAATAAAGAAGTCTCAGGCGAATATGGAGTCAGATTTCATAAATTTCTGGAGAGAATCCCCATCAGTGAGCACGTTTATTTGGTTGTAACTGATTCACTAAAAGAAAAATCTCGACTGATACAAAGAGTGATGTCTAGTTCCTATCCAGTAGTGGAAGGTATTTTTGTGGGACCTCCCAGAAAATGCAAGGTTAACGGAGCACCAATATTGCTCATCATCAACATTCCACTGACATTCTGCCCATATTAAAGCCGAAAGAATGATCCTACGTAGATAGTTCTGAAAAGTCAGGATATCATCGGAGACGAGTGTCAGAGTGAATTCCGCCTGTAGCTCTTCTAGAGTTACTGCCGGTCCCAAGCCCACACAAAGGAGGAGGGTTGGACATGGGGTTAGTGACCCCATCCCGTAGAAAACTAACTCGCCAAAGACCTCTAAGCAGAAAAAATAACTCAAACCACTTAAACTCGGCTTCCAAGTTGAAGGAAGAATTATGACGCCTCATTATGAAAGCCAAGACCCTTCGGAAGTAACGAGATCGATACTGTTTTTACAACCACAACAGCACTCTTTATAGGTACATGGAACGTCCGGACAATGTGGGAGACAGAGAAGACTAGTCACATAGCAATGAAAATGAAAAAATACATGTTGGCAGTACTTGGAATCAGCGAAACCCATTGGACACGAGCTGGACAATAAAGGTTAGGTACGGGAGAGATGCTGCTCTACTCCAGTTACGAAGAAAAACATGCTCCACACGCTCAGGGATTTGCTCTAACGCTGTTCAGAGAAGCACGAAATGCACTTGTAGGATGGGAATCTCATGTAACCAGAATTATCAAAGCATCATTGAAAACAAAGGAGGGGATCACAATGAATGTTATCGAATGTTATGCACCTACCAGTGGTAGCAGCGACGACGATAAAGATTAGTCCTACTCGAGACTGCAATCACGCATAGCGAAGTGCTCAAGGAAGGACCTCAGAGTACTGATGGGAGATCTAAGCGTCAAAGTTGGAGTGGACAACACGGGATATGAAGATATAATTGGACGACATGAACTAAGAGAGAAAAATAAAAATGAGGAGAGATTCGCAAATCTGTGTGCATTCAACGAATTGTTTATAGGCGGCACAATGTTTCCACACAAACGCATGCACAAAGCTACATGGATCTCACCGGACCACACCCTAGCGAGCCAGATAGATTATATTTGTATCAACAAAAAGTTCCGAAGGACAATGGTAGATGTGAGAAGCAGGAGAGGAGCTGACACAGCTTCAGATCACCATCTGGTTGTGGCCAAGATGAAACCGAAGCTAAAGAAACACTGGAAAACTGGGCAAATAGCATTACAAAGGTTCAATACAGCCTTCCTCCCAGATCCTAACAAGTTCAATGAATTCAAGATAACTCTCCACAACAGGTTCCAAGCTTTACAGGATCTACTGAAAGAACAAGAAACTGTGATGGAGGACAACTGGAAAGGGGTCAAAGAAGCACTAACTTCAACGTATCGTGAGTTTCTGGTTCCTAAGAAGCATCATCACAAGGATTGGATCGCTATCAAAACCGTAGACAAGATTCGGAAAAGGGAGAACAACAAGACAGCTATTAAGAACAGCCGAACAGAAGCAGCGAAAGTTAAGGCACAGACTGAATACACAGAGGCAAACAAGAAAGTGAAGAGGAGCATTAGAACCGACAAGCACAAATATGTGGAAGAGCCGACAACTACAGCAGAAAAAGCCGCAAGAAAATGGGATATGAAAAAACTATATGACATGATAAAGAAACTGACAGGGAAATATAGTAAACAAGGGAGACTGGTCAAGGACAACGAAGGGAAGACAATCGCGGAGATTCAAGAACAGAGGAAAAGATTGGCGGAATACTTCGAAGAACTGCTAGATAGACCAGCTCCATCGCATCCACCGGACATCGAAGCAGCACACACTGACCTTCCTATACCTGTCACTCCACCAACGATGAAAGAAGTCAAGATGGTCATCAGGCAAATCAAGAGCGGGAAAGCGGCAGGAGCTGACAATATATCAGCTGAAGCACTGAAGTTAAACATTGAAGTAACTGCAAACATGCTTTTCCTGATATTCAAGAAGATTTGGGAAGAGGAACAGGTGCCAACAGAGTTCCTCAGAAGACTGTCAACATTATCCGGATCTCACACAATGGACTACAGTGCAAAGTCATGCATGAAGGACAGCTGACAGATGCATTTCCAGTAAGGACCGGAGTCAGACAAGGCTGTTTACACTCCCCCTCCCTCTTTCTTCTGGTGATTGACTGGATTATGAAGACTTAGACATCTGAGGGGAAGCACGGAATACCATGGACATCTCAGAAACAATTAGACGATTTGGACTTTGCAGATGACGTAGCCCTCTTATCTCATACACACGAACAAATACAGACGAAGACAGCGAATGTAGCAGCAGTCTCTGCATCAATAGGCCTCAACATACACAAAGATTCTCAAATACAACACAGAGAACGCCAGCACAATAACTCTTGATGGAAAAACTCTGGAAGAGGTGGAAACATTCACGTACCTGGGAAGCATCATTGGTGAACAGATATTCTTGCATATTGGATAGCTGCTGAAATTGTTGTGGCCTTATAAAAGGCCGTCGCCAATTTGTTACAACTATAAAATAAGGAGGCTGTATCTAATACGTCATGATTTCATGTCCTGCTTTTATCACGTGAATTATCCACCACGAGGAGTAACAGACCTCGGTAAGTATGTAAGCATCATAGTGAGGGTCCTAAGCTTGATGAACGTCTTTAATATGCACCAAAAAGGTTGCCTCAAAGATCGAAGTTTGTGACATTCTACTCATTATTGAGAATCAGTCAGAAGAAACAAAACGAACCCTGATAACCTTTAACCTCCGTCTTAGATAACATAATAGTTAATTCTTCAGACACACACCTAGACCTGCGAAGCTCAGCTTCCGGGATAGAAAACATTGACCGATTACACTGAGTTCTGGTAGTAACTCCTGAGTGCTGGTGTGAACGGGACGACCGTTCTACTTAGTAAGTCCATCCGTTGCGAGCAGACAATAGGCTTTTATTATAAGGTCTACTAGGTATGTTGTGATCAGGCGATTACACATTTGTTGATAAGGTACTTCGAAAAAGACTCATTGAAAACCCTTCCTAAGTACTAGCAGCCCACCTCTAATAATATAACTTACTCGTAGGGATAAATAATACAAATTCCACTTTATGTATCACTGCTCGTTCCATATTTCTCGTTGTCAGGATCTTCTTGTATGACGAATTATACTGAACGAGGAATTCTCATTACTTTTGTTCTTCACTTTGAACCATAAGTATGTCAATTAAATAGATGGCGGACCTTGTTTGTATAAATCGTTGTTGAACACTTTGATAGTCAATAGGTGACACAATCCACTTTTGGAAGGAAAATCATCAAGAATACTTGGGAACTGGGTTGTAGTCTCACTAAATTGGAGGTTCACTGGCAGTCTGTTACATATGTTTGAGTAGCGAATAACGAAAACATTCTGGCTTAAATTTGTATGGGTCTTTGGAATCGCTGGAATATTATCCTTATTGCATAGACTTTGGGATGGTATCGTAGAGTATGAAGGGGTAGATACCGAAGAGTAAGAAATACCGTGAAGAAGCTGGTAGAGAAAGATAAGGTTTAATTTGATACGCCTGATCCAGTGAGGTTCTAATTTGAGTTGTTGACATCTTTGGTGATAGTATTTGTTGTCAGAATACCCGAAGCCAGCCTTGGTGAACCTTCTTTGAACACCTTCAACTTGAATCCGGTCATTACGTCTGCAATTACTGTAAACTAAAATACCATATTCAAGACATGGTAAGATACATTTTCTGTATGATAATAATCTCGATTCGATATTATTGGAGTTAATCATCATGAATCCAATGAACTTTCTAGCTTTGGATACTTGAGATGCAATGTGCTCAGAAAAGTTCAAACTGTTGCTATATTTTAAACCCAAGTAACGAACAGTCTTGAGAGGTTTTAGTGTATGATTGTGTATGGCCAGATTTAGGTTAAGGCAGAGGCCAATGTGAATAAATCCACTTTTGTCAACATTAAGTGACAAGTTCCACGAAATAGTCCATTCGTACAGCTTCTTTATTTCTTCTAGGATTACCGCTGAAATATAGCTTTCTTTGGTGGGAGAAAAGGATAAATAAACCACTCTTAGGTCATCGGCAAAAATGAAAGGTGTACCATATTGGAAGAGGAAACATACGTCATTGATAAAACGGAGGGAGAGTAATGGACCAATTACACTTCCTTGTATAACCCTGTAACAGCTCAGGTTGGTTGGTTAAGAGTTGACCCCAAACAACCAAGCATATGCTAAAACAGTATTGTTCAAGTATTCATTCACTTCCTTACCTTTTGTAAGCGTTATATTCCCTACTATCTTATATGGAATGTTGAGAGCCTTTGTTTGTCTGAACAGATAACCCCACGCTCCACTGTGACTGCGCGAAGATCGAAATAAAGACCTATTAAATACTTCTCTGGTTTCTTCTATCAATAGCACGAGGGTTACCTATAAGCACGAAAGTGGTGAGCCCTTTTTGAACACAATTTAACCTCATTTCTGTTATTAATTTTTTTTACTTAATCGTAGAAGTAGACCGCATTAACCGTAAACTAAGTTGAGTATATAATTAGTTTATTCCATATTATCTTAAGTTATTCGTGTTATGGTAACCATTTTTCGTGCTAACTTTATTGCTATATTTGTCACATACCTCATGTCAGACACAATAGAAACCCATAATCTGGAGGATTTGTCACCAGTGGTGATAGACACTGTTATAACTACGAAATCCCGACTTCCAGAATTTGATCGTAGTGATCCTGAGTTGTGGTTTGCTCAACTAGAACATTATTTCACGAGACACAATATCAAATCTGAAGGGATTTGCTGTAGAGACTTGTGTTCTATCCTTCCTCCTTCAGTTGCCAAAGAAGTCCGAGACTTGATTTTAGATCCACCATCACCACAACCATACACCATCTTAAGACGAGAGATAATGAACCGTTTATCATTATCAGATAGTCAAAGAATCCAAAGACTTTTTCAAGGCGAAACACTAGGTGATCGGTCGCCGTCACAGTTTTTGCGTCACCTGCAAGTGTTAATGGGTGATAACACAGTGGGTGAAGCAGTCCTAAAACAAGGATGGATACAAGCTCTCCCATGCTACGTCCAACACTGTTTGGATGCACAAGATCCTGAAACCTCATTATCTCATTTAGCGCGTATAGCCGAAAGAATAATGGAGAGAGGTCCTCCAACTGGACCAGGCGCAATAAATCACACACAAAAAGTAGAATCAGCAAAAGACCCCGTCATAGAAGGACTCATTGCGAGTAATAAGAGTCCCACTGAGGCTGTCACCAGAATGCAAATGGGTCATAGAAACAGGAGCAGGTCACCACAACGATCACGATCCAAGTCATAAAGCAGGTCACAAGTGTCCAGACAACCTGGGCAGTTTTGTTGGTACCACTGGAAGTTTGGTGTCAACTCAACCAAGTGCATGCAACCATGCGCCTGGCCTAAGCATAATTCTAAGACAGCGGGAAACGAGTAACCCCTCCCCAGGTCGCGACGACTGAGGAGGGGCGCCAAAACAGTCGCTTGTTTTATGTTAGAGACAGAAACTCTGGCTTGAATTTCTTGGTGGATACTGGCGCTGTTCTTAGCATCATCCCTCAAAATAAAACTGAGATTAGTCGAGAAACATCATCAATTACACTTCAAGCAGCAAATAAAACTAAAATTGCGACATTTGGGCAGAAAAACTTAACCCTAGATTTGGGGTTCCGGAGGCAATTCCCTTGGGTTTTCACGGTAGCCGACTGAGATTTGGCAATACTGGGGATGGACTTTCTAGAGAGATACGAATTTCTAGTTGACATCAAGAAACGGCGATTAACACTAAAAGAAACTTCGTATTACACAAAAGACAAAGAAAGTCACATCAGGTCTCTTAACTTGATTCAAACTCCTCCAGTAACAACAGCGAATTTCCAAGATAAACTCGCAGGATTTCCAAACTTAACTAAACCAAACCCACAGCCTTCTAAAGACAAACTAAAAGTAAATCACACTATCAAAACCGAAGGTGCACCGGTTTTTGCAAAACCCAGGAGACTAGCACCAGATAAGCTCAAAATCGCTAGGGCCGAGTTTGATTATATGCTACAACTGGGTATTATCCGTCCCTCTGATAGTCAATGGGCACCCCCTTTGCATATGATCCCAAAGAAGAATGAAGGTGACTGGCGACCGTGCGGGGATTACAGAGCCCTCAACCGTCAAACCGTACCAGATAGGTACCCAATACCGCATATCCAAGATTTCACAAACGGTTTACAGGGTATGAACATATTCACTAAAATTGACTTAGTCAGGGCATATCACAATATCCCAGTGGCTGATGAAGATATCCCCAAAACAGCTATTACAACACCCTTTGGCTTATTCGAGTTTGTACGCATGCCATTCGGCCTGAGAAATGCGGCACAGACATTTCAAAGATTCATAGACAATCTACTTCGAGATATATGCCATTTGCGCAGGGTTATATAGACGACTTGTTAATTGCAAGCCCCAATTTGCAATCACACGAACAGCATGTGAAAACAGTGTTAAAAAGACTGGATGAACATGAAATAAACATACATCAAAGTAAGTGTGTTTTCGGTGTTCAAACTTTAGAATTTCTCGGTCACACAATAAGCCCAGAAGGGATTAAACCGATCAAAAAAGAAGTAGACACCATTAAACAATATCCCATACCTAGTTCTCTAACACAACTGAGAAGTTTTCTAGGTCTAATTAACTTTTATCGCAGATTCATACCAGGTTGTGCACATTTAATGCAACCTTTGACAGATTCACTAAAAGGAAAACCAAAAGAATTCAAACTGTCTTCTGACGCTGTTGAAGCTATTAAACAGCTGAAAGATAAACTACCTCAAGCAACTACGTTGATGTATCCGAATTCTCTTTCCTCACTTGCTTTGATGGTGGATGCTTCTGATAAAGCAGTAGGCGGTACCCTTAACCAACTGGTTAAAAACGCCTGGAAACCAATTGCTTTCTCCTCAAAACGACTCGCTCCAGCAGAGACAAGGTATTCTACCTTCGGGTGAGAACTTCTTGCAATCTACCTAACCATTAAACACTTCCGACACATGTTAGAAGGCAGGGAATTTATAGTCTTTACGGATCAGAAACCACTAACGAATGCACTAAAAGCGAGAGCTGATAAATACTCACCTCGAGAAGTCCGACACCTTGACTATATATCACAGTTCACAAGCGATATCCGACATGTCAAAGGTCAGGACAATCAGGCGGCAGATGCTTTATCTAGGCTAGAAATAAACGTGCTATAGCAGTCTACAGTAAACTTCGAGACGTTGAGAAACGAACAAGAGCAGGATCTAGAATTACAAAACCTGCTTAAAACAAACAATTCAAATCTTAATTTAAAACAGTTCCCATCACCTGTCGATGGTATTCTAATCTACTGTGACACGACCAAGGTAATGCCGCGACCTTTCGTTCCCAAAAGTATGCGAAAGTTGATATATAATAACTTTCATTCTTTGTCTCATCCTGGCACAAAAGCTTCAACAAAACTAATCAGTGCCAAATATATATGGCCGAATTTACAGAAGGATGTACACAAATGGGTTAGAGAGTGTTCAGCATGTCAACAATCAAAAATAAATCGTCACACAAATTCACCCATAGGTGTTTTCTCGCAACCAGACGCACGTTTTGCCCATGTGCATATCGACTTGGTAGGTCCTTTACCACGTTCAAACGGTTTTAATTATCTTTTTACATGCATAGATCGATTTACCAGAATCCCTATAGCCATCCCGATAGCGGACATCACGGCGGAAACAGTAGCCAAAGTTTTCATGCAGAACTGGGTAACCATTTTTGGTACACCTATAACAATAACGACGGATAGAGGAGCGCAATTCCAATCCGAACTATTTAATAACTTGGCTAAACTTCTAGGCTCCAATAGGATACGCTGCACTGCATATCATCCTCAGGCTAATGGGATGGTAGAACGTTTTCACCGTCAGCTAAAAACCGCTCTTATATCTCACTCAAACCCCAATCAGTGGACAGAATTCCTACCGTTAGTTATGTTGGGAATACGAACATCTGTCAAAACTGACGCACAGTGTTCAGCTGCGGAACTGGTTTTCGGAACAACTCTGAGACTACCAGGTGAATTTATTAACCCTAATACTAACAGTCAAAAACTTAATTTAGAAAATTATGTAGATCAACTACGGAACCACATGTCTAAACTTAAGCCGATTAGTACTCGTGAACAATCGCGCGCCGTATATATACCTAAAGACCTGAGCAATTGCACGCACGTCTGGATAAGATGTGACAAAATAAAAGCACCACTCAGTCCTCCATTTGAAGATCCTTTCAAAGTAGTCTCAAGAAAATCTAAATTTTTCGTGATAGAAAAACATGGAAACATCGACACAGTAAGTATTGATAGACTAAAGCCGGCTTATCTAGATCATGAACCACCATACGTGTTGTTAGATCGTTTAACTGACAAATCCATTACGGAATCGAAATGTAAAGATGATAAATCTTTACAAATGACTAAAACGGTTCGCTGGGCACATCCGATTAGTCAGTCAAGGATGTTGACAGTTTCGGCTGCAGGATAAATCTAACCACGTAGCTAATCAGACCCTGCATCTACTTAAAAATAATTTTTGTTCCTCATTCCGCCTCACATACAACTCCCCAGAACTTTTACCTTTCATATATAAGTGTTATGTTAAATATTTTAAAAAAATACTGGACACATAAGCTAGGTATTCCGAAACGATGGCTGAGGATTTTAATCAAACTCATAAACTAACACTGGCAAATACAAGGAATTCAAAAAGCAACCCCGGCGAGTTTTATAATTTCTTTTTCTGGTTAATTAACTATGTTGGTTGTACTTCTTATATATCTGTATACATTTTTCACGTAGACTGGCTATACATATATACCATATGAACTAATTCTAAAAGTTTTCGGTCGAAGATATGTTTAGTAGCTTGATACGATTAATACTACTACTAATAAGTGTTTGTTTTTAGACAAAACATTTTGGATTAAACCATGGTCAAGTACTTTTAAAGTTCTCATCATTTTTTTTCATGTTTAGGAAACTTACGTAATGACTTAACCAGTTTTCCTGCAGCATGCTTTTTAGTGTGATCATATAACCCATCTTTATTGGCAATATTCAGATTTTTTTAAATTTCTGACATTTAAGAATCAATAACCGTGAAGATATAGTACAGTGCGTTACTGTAAGGTTACTATGTTAGCCGCGTTGATTCCACATACCTAATTTTAAACACAACTTATAAAGGAACTGTTAAGTAATTGTTATAACGTATGGATTCGTTAATATATATGAACGTGCAATGATACAGAAAATACGTACGAGCAGTCTTGGGTGCTATTCGGTCCTTCCTATCTGCCTAGCCCAGCCGTTAAGTCCAGAACACAAATAACAGCCTCAGCAATATGAATCATTATTTACAAGCATACTGGGTTATATATACTAACCAAACAGACCACATATATCAAAAATAGAAAAATAACATTTGTACAGTAATTGGCCCATGTGGCTGTAGCTAGGGGGAAAGTAATCAATAATGATAGTTCCAAGGTCAAAATAAAGGTTATGATAAGAGGAACACGGAAACGATTAGGTCACTTATTTAACAACTATCCAATAGGGAATGGGCATATTGTATTTGTCCATAAATAGACCTCAGATTTAGCTCACTTATTTAACAACTATCCAATAGGAATAGGCGTATCACATTTGTCCATAAATGGACCTCAGATTTATGATTCATAATTCGCACTTGATCGATTTTGTTAAAGATTCCAACTTTTAGCAAGTTCACCCTTTTACATAAATGCATTACAAAACAGTTTTTGTTGTTGTTGTTTTCATGGTTCTTCGTGCACAAGATATGTACACTATGTTTATTTCCTTTCAGAATACCAATCCGTTCTGGAGGCCAAGCACTTACATGAACTGAACGATTATCAATTTCATTTATGTATTTCCATTTTGTATTTTATTATTTTATGCAGGCAGTGGAGCAGTTCTTCAGGTTTGCTTGATTTTCACCATTACCTTTGAAGTAGACTCTTCTTTACTTTTTGCTTGAGGGCGACTCAAGAGGCAGGTGAGTAAACACCTGATAGCCGGTCTGAGCATGGAAAAATCGTACCTCACCAACATGGTGTTGGGTAGCCTGCTCGCGGCACTTCCTCAGATATTCTTATTTCACATTCTCACACTTTCTCTTGAAAGCACGCAGCAAACCGTCAGCGATAGTTGTAGAAAAGATCACATGCTACAAAATAAGATGACAAGCTGGTAAATGAAGAGACATCCATGGACTATCATTGAAGGCGTTAGTCGTAACTGATTGTAAGTCAAATAGTGAGCGAGTTGATAATTTCGCCTTGAGATGAGATATAGAACTAAGGTGTTTTCGATAGATAGGTTAATCGAACCGACGTTCCTACGGAAGTCGATTCTAGGGGGAAGCTAATGTAACAGCTCAGGTTGGTTGTTTAAGAGTTGACCCCAAACAACCAAGCATATGCTAAAACAGTATTGTTCAAGTATTCATTCACTTCCTTACCTTTTGTAAGCGTTATATTCCCTACTATCTTATATGGAATGTTGAGAGCCTTTGTTTGTCTGAACAGATAACCCCACGCTTCACTGTGACTGCGCGAAGATCGAAATAAAGACCTATTAAATACTTCTCTGGTTTCTTCTATCAATAGCACGAGGGTTACCTATAAGCACGAAAACCCCACTGGTTGCATTCACAGGTTTGGAGTAGTAAGACCCAAAGCGGACAGTTTGGCTACGTTCCTCTAACAATCATTTTAGTCAAAATAAAATGGGATTCTGTATTCTAAATGGAGAGAGTCTTAGAGGAAGAAATTCATATGAGGGTCTTTAATTTGCAAGGAGTTGTACCGGAAAATACGGATCCTGACCATACAGACTCTGATATTCGAGAATGAAAATTCATGAAGCTCAAAAACATACCGGATCAACCAGTGGTGAGATTAGCCAAGAAGGACGGGAATTCTAGGTCCTGTCTAATAAAGACAACTTTCCAATGGCAGCTGAGACTCTGGATGCATTTCGTGTCATTGAACGTCGATTTCCAACTGTTAAACAACATGCACCCTGACAGACTACATGACGTAAGGATCAAGCACAAAGGCAAGTTGAGGTTGACCGTTCCACTTGTGGACTGTCTAGGTCATGAAAAAAACATGGAGAGGACAGAAGCTAGCAACTCGGAAAACCTTGTATCGGTGGGCTACCTGTCCAGTCACATAAGGCTCGTACGGGTAAAAAAAATGGGGAAGCTCACGCGTTTCAAATTGAAAGCATAAACTGCCTAAACGTGAACGCCACGAATTCATCAAATAAAATTTATGAGTTGCGTAAACTCAGTATTACTAATAATGTTCATCTGATGGGGACATCTGAAACTTGGATATCTTCTCAGTTTACAGGTCAGGAGCTAGCAGTGTAGGAATAGTGTCGGAGTAGCCTTATACTTGAGATCTTGCCTGGAGGCACATCAAGTGTACAACTAAGAGTTTTTCAGTTTAGATAAATCTGTATGGTGCTCAGTAAGATTGTCTACGAACTCGAGAATTCTAGTTGGAGTCATCTACAGGAAGCCTACTGCTGACATAGAGTGCAACAATCGTACTCCAGAAGGATTATCCCGCCCTACTCGTCTCATATTCATTCATATCCTGATTCGAAGGGACGTCAATTTCGCGGAACATACGTACATTGAAGGTGAAAACTCAATTGAAGCTCTGTTCCTCAACCTCATTGAAGATCTGGGATTATCGTGAAATCGGCTACTCGCTGGAGAAAGTCAGACACCATGAAGCTTAGACTGGGTATTTACAAACGAAAAATTCTTAATTGACAACCTCTCAATCCTGGCTCTCCCATGGAAAAGCGATCACGCTGTCATAGGTTTTAGTTTTATCAGAAAAACTGAACTGAGACATCCTACCAACAACAGGCACCAGGATTTCAAACTGTTGGATGTGTCAGCTTTATATGCCAATTTACAGTATGTGGATTGCGAAGTTCACCCTCAACTTGATGTGGATGCTCATTATGACGTCTTACTGCACACGATCTTATGTACTACAAGGCAGTCTGTTCTTCAAATGGTCCCCAAAATTTACAAGCAACCTACAGTCTTCGTTTGCTAAGCCGCAAAAGAAACTGTTGGGCCGAATATAAACGAACTGACAGTAACGGCGCGTACAGGCAATACAAACATATAAGGAACATATGCACAAAGGCAATAAGAGAAGACGGTCTTCAGTACCAGATAAAGCTTATCGATAACTTTGTCTGTAATCCGAAAAACTTATTCTGTTATGCAGCTTCTCTCCGATAAGTCAAAAACTGGAGTTTCCCAACCACTAGGTCCTAATGTCCCGACCAACAGCAACAGTGATGTCGCTAACCTTCTGGCTGAACAATACTCTTGGGCATTTCAACCGACTCACATTAACTATATTGATGAAGGACTTTTGGAAACTGGCTCACATCACACTAATTTCTAAAGGAGGTCGACACAACGAACCCTCAAGCTACCGACCGGTGGCCGTTCTCAAGATACCTTCAAAAATTATGGAGTCCCTGATATGTGACGGTGTACATCGCTATTTATTATCCTTAAACTTCTTTTCAACTCAACGACACGGTTTCAGGAAGGGGCATTTTTGTATATCCAACCTGCTGTGAACAGATGTACAGCCATCCTTGATCGCAAGGGGAAGGTTGACGCGATTTATCTTGACTTCTCAATGGCTTTTGATAGGTTTGAAGATACGACTAGTCTTGAAGATTTGAAACTCTAAACCAGTAACACTTTCTATGTTCGAAGCGTTCCCCAACCAGTTGAAATCAGAAGTCAGACAAGAAAGGGTAGGAAAGATATATTTGATACGTTATCAATATATCGAGAAGCGTTTACTCTGATCTGGCTAGCGAACGTAGGAACTGTGTCCCACGTTGGATCGAAACGTGGTCTGGTACGGATGCAAGACCG
Organism: Schistosoma rodhaini; assembly: GCA_944470415.2. Taxonomy (NCBI): domain Eukaryota; kingdom Metazoa; phylum Platyhelminthes; class Trematoda; order Strigeidida; family Schistosomatidae; genus Schistosoma; species Schistosoma rodhaini. The sequence goes on from OX104036.1 coordinate 82,396,587, forward strand.
AAAGCCTCCAGTTAAACAAGACCACTTAAACAATGTTCGGCATCCAATGTGGAACACTTAATGAGCTATTGATTTTGGGGAATTATTTATAGCTACAGATTTACAACAACCCCCCTAGTGAGGTAGTGATCCCACTAAGACGTGACCAGCCAGAAGTTTAAACCCAACGAGCTTGTCGTTGGTAAACACTCTTTTGATAGCTTGCTATGTTTAGCAGCGTCTAGTCGTCTTTCCTTACACTAAGAGACCATAAAGTACAACAAAGTAATAAGGAAACAAAGTACAATAAAAATTGCGCTTCCTTGTATAACTTCGTCGTTCTTTTCCAGGACGGCTGGAAAAGAAAAAAATAGAACACGTGAGTGTATGTCGAATTAAACGTACTTGAATAAGGGCACAAAATGAGCGGGAAAAGAAAATAAATAATTTTATACACTTGAGATAGCGTAAAAGCGATTGTAAAAAATTGTTTTTTTGGTATTTTTATAAAGAAATATATATATATACGCCCATAAGTAAAAAAAATGTTTTTTTTAAAAAATAAATGTATGGAAAACGAGCGTATTAAAATTTTCTTTTTTTCTATAATAAATAATGCAAAGGGGAATTCGAGATGTAGTTTGTGTCCTACGTGCAATAGTCGTTTATATGTTCTGGAAATCTTACCTTTCTTCCAGAACGCCTTGTCTTAAGTTTATCTTTCAACGTTGACGAAGTATCAAGGTGTGTGCCGACTATCGTGTGGGGTACTACGAGTGTGGGAGCCGTATCGTTCGATTGTACCGAGGGAAATTCGATGTAGCAAGGGTTTCCTTTTAAGTACGCTGCTTTCAGACGATCAATACTGATGCTATCGTTCGTGCCGTTCTCATCGACTACATGTTACTTAGGTTCACGTTGAAGAACTTTGAAAGGTCCTTCGTATGCTGATTCGACAGGCCGTCGATGTGAGTCTCGACGAATGAAGACGTGTGTACTATGTCGTAAGTAAGGTTGAACGAAAACATCAGTTGATTGAGGTCGAGTGTGAGCAAGTTTAACTGAACGTATTGCGTTTGTAAGCCTGCTCGTGTAAGAGTTTGGACCCACGTTCAATGAAGAAGCCGAAGGATCCACAAATTCTCCTGTAAGTCGGAGTGTCGTTCCATAAACGATTTGAGATGCAGTGTATCCAATGTCAGCTTTCACTGCACTGCGGATACCTAGCAAGACGAGTGGAAGAGCGTTTGTCTACATTGAACACGATCACAATTCGCTGGGGTACTTTACCAGGGAATTAGTTTGATTTTAGAAAAATAACCGGTTTCCTGTAGTTGTAGGACAATTTTATCTATTGGTTATAATCTAAAAGTCTTTTGTATCTTGCTTCTGAGCTCTTCGTGGTAGTTAGCGATTTTTAGAGTATAGGATGGTTCAAAGTTTAGAAAAGATCGGTAATCTAGCTTTTCAGCCTTTAAAATGTTTTCAAGACGAGTTGAACATAGGTTTGTGAATTTACTATTCTCATTATTAAAGACAGTCTCGTTAACAGTCATGTTATTGATAATTGTACAAACGATCGCAATAACTGCAGATGGTGTAGTTTTGAAAAGGATTTCGTTTTACGATAATTTTGTTAGTGATTTGTCGTGTTAAATGCATCTGTTTGAAAGCAACTTTATGGAGAACGCATCAACAAAAATATTTTTCTGTTTCTAGCTGATAGTAAATAAGCTGAGTTATTTCAAGGTAATAATATTAGCAAATTTGCCAAACTAATATTTGAAATAATATTTCTCTGTGAATAATTTTTATTTATAAGTACAAAACGTGTTTTATTTTTGCATGTAATGGTCATTTTTCCGCAAGTTAAAATATTCAATCACAATATAAGATCAAAATGCGTGGTTGAAACCAAGCTTATTAAAATAAACTTTACGGAAGTTAAAACAGAATACCACCAGGAAGTGAGTGTGCAAATTTGAGACAAAAATGTGTTTAAACTTCAACTTCCGTATCATGACGGCTATGTAAGCCAGTACTCATGGCCTTATAAATGACATATGGAATGTTTTTATAAGTTCATTTTTTGTCGGATCTCAATTCACTTTATTATCATGTGTACAATAAACCATATTTGATTATTGTATCTTTAAATTTGTAAACTAAACTTCCGGAGAATCCGTAACTCATCCAGGAAGAAATGAAATACATTAGCTTCTACATGTTTTAGTTTCTATAGCGGTTCGCGTCTAGTCAGAAGGTGTTTTATGTTCTAGGGTAGCGTGCATCTTGAAGTGAAGAGAGTTGCAAATGAGAGCAAAAGAAAATGTGAGCATGCCATATATAAAGTGCACACAACACACCTACATTTATTAAGGAAAGCAATAGATAACAACTTGAAATTACACAAGACTTGGATGAAGACAATTCTAGGATCGAAACTAGAAGCAGATAGCTCAATATATCATATTTTACGGTTTTATATGACTAGTCTCGTCTTACAGTATGTAAAACAAAGCTTTGCGGATGTGCTGAAGATCACTTTATGTTATTTGTCCAGCAGTAGTGAGTAGAGAAGTTTATTTTAACTCAAAAAATGTTTTCTGTACAGGGCCTTCCAATGTTGCAAGTTCTAGCTTATCTTGAGCTCAGGAATGCTGATTCAATCTGGGTTATGAGAATTCATAAGTACTTCCATTCATATGAACAGGCCAAGGCCATATAAATGGACTCCTTCATGACTGTAGCATCCAAATTTAAAATTACGTAAACTTTGTACCTAATAGGAAAATTTAATACCTCACTTCGTAAAGCATACAATTTTGACAGGCTACAGTATAGCTGAAATATGAAACGGGAAATTCACTCACTTCCTTCACTGGCTTACAAAAGATACCACAACTAACAATATAGTTTCATTAGAAAACCTTTCATTCATTTTCTAGGAGAAAACTGTTGTCCATCTATGCTGTTGAAAAGTTATTAATGGGAAAAAACTGTAGTTTGTCAAATTGCTCCTTGATCACTCTAAAAGTATATGCAAAACGCGAACAGACAGATTATAATATTTTTATGTCAATAAATTTAACAGTAAATAAAGTGAAGAGATTTAGTGGATGTTACTGAGTTTAAAAAGTCACATGGATTGTGTTCAACTTCAATCAACTCGTGAATAAGGCCACAGAATACAGAGAAAACATAAATTTCTCATTTATTGATGTAATGGAGATTAAATTTACTGTATTGTCTTATGCCTTTACAAAAACGCGTGTACAAACACCCTGCAATAAATTGCTGGAAGCTATTAATGTGAATTACTAACTTTATCTTACTGAAAAAATGCACGTGTATTTGATTGTCTGTAAATCAAACTGAGAAATATTGTCTGGTCAAACAAACTTCATGTTATGAATATGGATTTTATGATGATTATTCTGAGACTTAGTTTTATTCTTGTTAACTGGTTAAACATCATAGTGGAGAATGTTCTCTTGAATCACGCGACAAAACTTGATATTGCTGTTAGGTATACATCCACTGTTTGCGGTAGAGCCTTACGTTTTCTCATCAAAAGCAGTTTGAAAGATACATTCCAAACAACTAAAGATATTTGACAATTTCCAGGAGAAAAGATGACAGATTGTTCAAAAAAACCTTAAAATGTTAGGATCTACCATTTAGTAAATCATTTATCAAGTTTTGAATATTAGCTATGAAGTTGAAAACTTGTATTTCACAATTCAATTTGCCTTAAAAGACAACATTTGTAAAGTCTGATCACAGCCTAATGAATAAGAAACAGATCTTAGAATGTTACAAGACCCATATTATTTACTTGGTGGGTTTAAACGTGTCACTAATATTTAGGCACTACAAAATTTTAAAAGTTATTTAGCCCTTTGCAACTTTTTAATTCTTTTAAAAGCGATTCCTAAATATTTGCTTAGATCTGGTAAAAATCCTTTAACAAAATTACTGACTCTTAAGGTTAACTTTCTGATTGAATTTTGCATGTTTTTCTTCTTATAACAACATGTTTTAATAATAGACTTCAGTTTATGGTTAGATTGTGAGATGATTTCTACCTCAGAGTAAAATTACTTTTCTTTTCCGGTCACGAATAGTAATAAGGTCTTATTACGTCGATTACTCATTTTAAAATTTGTTGGTCTACAGTGTTTATTGCCATATATAATCATCTTAGCAGTAGTAATAGTAGGTCTATAGGGACTTGGGAAACCCTTCATGATCTCGGTTTTGGTTTTCTTCAGAACTAAGACACTGGATTTTACAGATAGGAAAACCCTTTGTATTCGGAAATGACCAGTTTGGCTTACTTGAAATTTTAAGTCATAAGACAATGTCTCAAGGATTATTCAAAAAGTTAACAATCAAACGAACGCTATTTTGCTTTGGTTTGATGGTTGCTATCAGTGCAGTGAAATTCATCTTGTGCACCTAAAAGCGGGCAGTCGTCAACTTATTTGTCTCATGTTAGCTTTAGTAACTATGCCTCTTTATTACATTTACCTATCCACTTTAAAATGCTTTTGCTCTCGTTGCATAGGCCTTACCCCTCCACTCAACTATTTAAAATGTGTGAATTCTCTAAAACTTCATTATTGGCTATTACATAACTCATTTTTTCAGGTTTCAGGTTCTAGATAATTCCTGATCGATTTGTTTCAATCTCCAAAATGTCCATCCAGTAATCTTTTCCAGATAAACATTAGCATTTTAAGTATTTACAGTTAACGACTTTTATTATGCAATATACAATTCTGTTTACTTGTTATTTTGATTGAGATCATGAATCGATCAATATCAGATCCCTATTGAAAACACGGAAGCAATAAACGGCCGTTTCATGGGTAACTGCCTCACACCCGAAGACAATGGAAGATGTTTGTGCAATATCGTGGATTGTTTGCAGTTAGATATTAACACTGTTGAGTGCCGGCTCAATGGTATAGAGGTTAGGCGTTTGCATACGAGATCAAAGGTTCTTGGTTTGAATCTTACGTGCAGGATCGTGGATGCGTGCATTTGAGAAGTCCCATGGGAGTACGAAATGGCCGTTCAGTGCTTCCAGGTTCTTGATAGTGGTATTGCATTGATTGACTCATGATCCCAATCAAAACTCAACAATCTTCACAACCCTATACTGATAGTTACTTGTTATTGTTGTAAAATTCAGACTTAGTAACAGTTAGCCTTCCACGACTTAAGTACATCAATAAGAAAATATTTACTTCCTTTTGAATCAACTATCGCTACTAAACCACCTATTCATACAACTGACTGTGGATTCATTTCTATAAAACCTACGGAAATCTAAATAAATATTGTTTGCTTAGGCATATTTGCAATGATTAGTTACCGTAATAACGAAATCAAAAATTATGGAAGATTAATAAGCTTCGTATCTCTTTGTTAATAAGAAAGCAACTAATCATTCCTTATAGAATTCATTAGTTTACTTATTCATATTCGAGCTATCGACCCTATTAAGAAATAACTGAAGATAGGTTTTTTTATAATTCTTTTTGTAGATAACAGTTGACTTTTTTTAAAACATTTAAAAGTACGATTATGCTTTGACGGTATTCAATATTATTCTGAGGTAGGACGAATATTATTTTAGTGTACATTTGGAAGCAAAAAGATCTTAGAAGACCCAGGCTAAAAAAGTAACTCTTCAGTGCTTCAAAGGTTCTCCAATAGTTTCCTGATTTATACTGATCTTTGATGTAGAAATATTCTAAAACAATAAAGTAAACAAAAAAGTTACACCCAAATATTTTGTTTTCCTTAATTAGTTGACGTTTATAAATTCGTTGCTAAGTGACGAACATAATGCTGATTCTGAAAGTAAACAGGTTACTTAATAGTACAGATGAGTCATACATTCTACCGAAGTTCGCTTTAGTTTTATGGTCAATCATAAAGGCAAAATACATAAGTCACAGCATAAGGGTCAGTTTATCATCCATTTCAGGGTCATCTTGTGATGAACTTATCGGATTCCATTCTGAGTATGTATGCAGCTGTTTAGGAGTTGGAAAATGAGGTTAACTGTAGTGAACACAAACATCAAAGGAGACAATCAAATGTATTTGAATTCAAACTTACAGAAAGTTTTAGTAAAGTCTGAGAACCATACAGTAAATACTTAATTTGAAAAATGCCAATCAATTGTCTCAAACTTGACTTTTCCTTTCGTAAATATCACTCAATCGTCTCAGATTTCATTGTTCCTGCATTTTCATGCCAGTTGCTTTCTGTTTCCGTTCTCTCCTTCTTGATCTTCTACTGAAATGCATTCTATTTCTGATTATCGTTGTATATCACTTATGTATAGATAAGTAGAACACACCACAAAACAACTGTTTGACTCCCTATAGTAATTATTTAACTTCCAAATAACCACAGTTTGTGATGGAAATAATCTAAATAATCAAACCAACTTAAAAATTCCCTGAATTCTATAATAGACTTTTTTGGGTTGAGTGATCTAAAATAAAAATTATTCTAGTCTTTATGTTGGATTCGTGATTACAGAAAGGAAGTAAGTAAGCGAAAAACGTTGTCTTTCCTTCAACAAATTTATTACGTGCATATCAAGAGCATACAAGAAATCGGTCACAAATAAAGTGAATTTGGTAATAAAATATGCTTCTCTTTATTTGTTACAGAGCAATTTTTCTTTAATATTGCTTTACTCAAGTTTTCCTCACTAATCACACGTTGGAGCTTAGAAATAAAGCTTTCAAAAATGAGTTCTATAAGCAAAGGTGGATAGTGGCTAGCAGTGGAATTCAGAACACGCGTTTCGTCCTATTTGGGACTCGTTAGCTAGATGTACCTGAATCTCAGAGTTGATGTTCACTCTGGCACTCGAACGCAGTACCTTTCGCTTCAAACGCCATCGCGTTATCCACTGAGCTACTGACTCCTGATAGCCACTTGCTTGTGCAATGGGATGAAGTTTGAATTCATTTAGTATAGTTTGTTTTTGTCTCCCGATTGATGTTTAGGACTGAAACTGGTCAGTCTCTTATTGTCATACGTGTATCTTGTGCTTCATAAGCGATCGTGAAAGGTACTGGGTTCGAGTCTCAGAGTGAACATCAACTCTGAGATGGAAGTCTATCCAGCCGACGAGCCCCAAATAGGACGAAATTCACGTCAAACTGGATTCCACTGCTAGCTACTATTCATCTTTGCTTATAATGCTTGTGAATTAAGGCTATATCGAGGCAATACGCACAGTATGCACATATATCAATAAGAGACTGACCAGTTGCAGTCCTAAAACATCAATGGGAAGATTCAAACAAACAATACTAAATGAATTAAAACCGAGTTCTGTTATTGAAACTACAGAATAAATGAACTACATCTTAATTCTAATAGCCCAATCGTTTGTTGCTATCCACCAGTCATCACAAAAAACCTGAAAACTTGTTTTCAGTTCTTCTTAACTTTGCTTCATTCACTCATTAGCTTTGAAAATAATACGTCTGAACTGATGTGAATATCTTGAATCAAGATGAAATTGTTTTTAATTCATGGTTAAATGATACACAGTTCATTGGTGAGTATATACATATATGTTGTGTTGTTCAGTGTTTTATTCTGTTGTTTAATACACATGGATCTTATTCAAAAGGGAAGGGATTCCTTCTATTAGCCAACCGGATCGAGAGCTAACTACATACAGTTATACGTATAAATATATATATCCCTTAGAAATTTAAACACTATTTTACCACCAATCGCATATGTCTCATCCCTTAAAAAGAAGGAGTTAAATCTTGCTTAATCATCTGAACTTTTCTTTCGAGCTAAAATCTGACTAACCAACTGTATCACTTATTATTTTTGAAAGAGAATAGATTCAAGTTATTCTACTTACAAAGCAACCATATTTTAAACATATAAAGATCCCTTAATCATTTTATTTAAAGAAAATATATATGTATTTAAAATGATTCAATTCAATTCCATAGTTACTCAATTCATTGGATTCATTAAAAGTATTCACTAACTTACCTCATAAATTAAACGTAATCTCTTATTATTATCTTTATTTAAAATACATTTTTTGTTTTAGGTTAAAACATTAAATGAATATGCTAATTATTATTATTATTATTATTTTAAACATATCATATGATTATCTAATAAAATGAGGTCATTATATTACTTACTAATTTCATGAATAGATGTTTGTAAGTAGTATTGTATTTTGGTTGTTCGTATAAAATAAATGGTATTACCTATTTTTTTTTTAGTGAATTGAAATACTATAATGTTACATCATCAAAGTAAATAACTGAAATGTGCTTAATAGAATGTATGTTCTTAGTTAAATGCTATGATAAACTATTATAATGAAATCAGAGTTTAATTTACAATTCCACTTTTAAGATGATTTGTCAAAAAGAAAACTTTATCAGAAGGGACCCTTCCACGGTGTAGGCAACCAAGAAGTGATAACTGCCTTCATACTTCTAACAGCACTCAAGATCACTGTATTCATAATCTATCTCCACAGAGGGGGGTTTGGTGGAGATTCTGATAATGATCATATGCTCATTAGTGACTGGCTCCATGGGGTATTTCGTGGAGTTCTAGTGAGAAGCAGTAACCAGTGGAGTTCAACCAGGTCTGTTGGGAGATATCAACTCACTGAAGACATTGGTGAACGATTGCTCAATTACATGAATGGGTTGAAGTTAGATATTAACACCATTTGATGTCGGCTTATTGGTCTATCGATTAAGTACTCTGGCGTAAGACTGGTAGGTCTTGGGTTCGAATCTCGCTATGCGAGATCGTGGATGCGCACTTCTGAGGAGTCCCACAATAAGACGAAATAACTGTCCAGTGCTTTCAGGTTTTTCATGGTGGTAGCTTCAATTGACTCATGATTTCAACTATATAAAACGAAGACATCATGATTTTCTATGAAGATCGATATGTAGAAAACCAACCTGGAATGGCTCGTCTTGTATGGTCAATAGAATCTCAGTCCCACTGAACGAAAAGAGAAATATGATTCATTCTCTATATACTAGGACTAGATGAATCTGTATCAATCAAATGGTTGACATCACATTCGACAAACTACGCTAGATACTGATTAAATTATCTTTAGCAAAGGAATGAACTAAAAGTGGACTGTATATCCAAGACAAATGAAACCATCAAAAAGAAAGTTTCCCTCGCTGAATTATCCTTACCCTTATTCAAACTTTGTCTCCCTTTAAAATTTCAGTCGAATCACTCAATTAAAAACATATTATCCATTGAACTAAACGTGATCTAAATTAGGCCAACAAAAGTTTATTTAACCGAAATTCAGAATGTTAGGAAGATAGTTTTTCACTCACATAGTTCTATACCAGAATGCTAGGATGTCAAACCCTCATCAGCTTACTGCTTACTAATGGATCATTAATTCTGTATTTGGAAGAGAACAGAGTTTATCCATAAGTAAGATTAGATTAGTATTAAACTTCATTACGAAAATAGTCTAGTCAAGCTAACGTATGAGCTATTTAGAGATTAATTTCAGGGAATTTTCAACTAGGGTTGTGATAAATCTTCAGCCATTTGAATCTTCATATCAAATTTCATTGGGTTACAAGAAATACACCAAAAACATTTCCTATGGTAAACCACCGTAAAAAATAGACCCGCCAATCCAGTCACTTACTTTTAACACAATGGATAATTTGATAATTACTCATTAATGCACATTTGATGACAGTTATGGATTACAATCATTAAAGCAAAACCATGTTATATTCAGAGATTTATCAGAGTAGTCACATCATATTTAAATGTTACTTAATTACTTTGTCTTCCCAGTAATGTGATATTGATCACAATCTAGTGAGCTTGTTATGTAATGAATATCCAACATACTCATATTACTTCATATGCATATCATTCTGTGTTTTCTTTCATAATATTAAAGAAGTAACGATCTATGTTGCATTAAATAGAATTTTTTTTGAAAGATATATTTAATATGATGGGGATCTTTAAACAGACCTGAAAGTCTCCCAAAAACTAAACGAAACATGGTATTCAATTTTTTCAGTAGCTCATTGGTCAAAGCCCCCAAGTTCCCTGATACGGCCGAGAGTGGGGAGAATCCTCTCTCCCTCTCGAAATGCTCTCACATGGCCACTCGTATATAGCCTCTGCCACGGAAGTCCTACTCACTGCTTTCTCGTGTCGGTGGTGTTGTCTACGAACTTGAGAGGACGAAAAGCGAATGTCCGGCGTTTTAACCGGCTATCATGAGACTGCATCTCCTAACGTCGCTCCACTGCCTTGTGGATCGGACCTTTAGGTCAAAGGCTCCGGGTGTGGCTTCTTAAGAAAACCACATGCTTCATTTTCGGCACCTGGACAGTATCACAGCCCTCACACAAACCAAATAAGATTTGTGTAGCGTATATATATCTGGTGTCCCTTTGTACCAATATTTATGTGTTCAAATAAATAAGTATTAAAAATCATTGGTCAAACCAGTTCTATATCGAAAACGTTTAATCTACTAAAAAAAACATGTTATAGGGTTGGCAATCAGTTTCAACTATTCTCATATCAAAAACCAAATGTTACGACTCTACAAGTTAGCTTTACTTATAAATTTGGCGGTAATTTAACATTCTGAATTCTATTTACAATGATTAAGAAATTACCATAACCAAAGTATAGCCATATGAAAGATAATATAAATCACTTTTTTAACTCCCTTTAGAAAATTAGCCTATTTAGATTAAGTTAATATTAGGATTACCATCAACAATAGTGACCTAGATTCATAAAAAAATTTTTTAACCTTGTTTACAATATTAAGAATTTTGTTACTATTTACTTATTGTTCTATATTCAATGATTTCTCTCTAACCAAATATATTTTGAATTAAATTACCAAAGTTGGTTTCCTATTCATTGATGATTTTTACAACCAGACATTTATACTTTGTTATTGTATTTGGTTTATAGTTCAATACAAAATATCTCATATAAGAAGTCGAATAAGTTAAATAACTTCCTACGTATTTTCAGTGATAATATCCTGTTAGAGTGTCATCAAAAGAACATATTGTTTTATACACAATTAGTAACTGAAATACTTCTGTACAGTTAAAATGATATAGACTTGCAAATTCTCTCTAGTAAGTAAGAGGATGAAAAGCGAATGTTCAGAGTTCTAACCGGGTTGGTGGATACGGAAAGTTTACCTAGGGGAGTTGAAAAATCCTGATTACAAACCAATGGTACATATGGGCTCAGTATCCAGAAGGAACAAATGGTGTATGAATCAAGCGTTGGTCACCGACTACCATGGAACTGCATCTATTTACGATGCTACACTGCCTAAGTAGCCCTATGTATTTTTTAAAAGGGAAATATGGATGAAATAAAATGTTTCTTTTTTCCATTGAAGTACTGAATGATGAGATTCTTTAAATTTTGGTCATTAAAGTTAAAATTCAAGAAAATATAATTTGAAAGCTCTAGTTATTACTTCTTATGTATTCAAGAAATGCTACGTAGTCAAAGACAATCATCCAATGACCCGGATTTCTCATCAGATAACACTTATTATTAAGATGTATCTGGAATTCTAAGATAAATAGTGCTCCCCTGAAGATTTAAACCAGCATCAATACAAGTTATTATAGTGGTGATGTGTAAATATTATGATTCTCGAATCTTAATTTAACACGTATAACAAAATGCTTTCTAACTTAAATGATTTAGTTTGATGAAAATACCTCCATTTATTTGTGATATTATTAAATAAATAAAAATTTTATATGATTAAGATCATGAGTCGATTAAAGCTAGATCACCATGGAAAACCTTGAAGCACTGAACGGCCGTTTCGGTTAAGTGCTCTGGAGCGAGACTGGTCGGTCCTGGATTCGAATCTTGCGGGGCGAGATCATGGATGCTCACTGCCACCGAGGAGTCCCGAAATAGGACGAAATGGTCATCCAGTGCTTCGAGGTTTTCCATGATGGTCTATCTTCAATTAACTCTCCATCTCAACTATATAAAATTACTAAAATTACTCTACAAAACCCCCTTCTAACAACAAAAATTTGTTTACAATGTTTAAAATGTAAACTTTTGAATAATTTATTCATATTACTTGCCTTGATACTTATTATTGTTATAGTCAATGTACACACTAGTCAAGTAATAATAGAAAAATAAATTTGACCTTAAATACAAGAACAAAAAGTAATTAATAATTCAAATGGACTTTTATGATTATTTAACTAAACGTAATAAGAAATCAAGAATGTTATAAACTTTCTTCGTCATATCATCATTTTTATACTATTATAAAAGTTTTGATTCTTCATTCTATTGTATCATTTAATTCAAGGATTATTAATTCATTAAATTATTTATGAATTAATTTTTATTTACATTTTATATAGTTGAGATCATGAGTCTATTGAAACTAGACTATCATGGAGAACGTGGAAGCACTGGACGGTCGTTTCGTTCTATTGTTGGACTCCTCAGCAGTGTGCGTCCAAGATCCCACCTCATGAGATTCAAACCCAGAACCTATCAGGTTTTCCATGGTGGTCTAGCTTCAATTAACTCATGATCTCAACAATTTAAAATTACTAAGATCTCCACAAAACTTCCTTCTGATTATTTATATTTAAAAGAATATGTTTTTAGTGTAGTTTTATTACTTCAGATTACATAATAATTTGTTAAAACTACAATTCCAGCGGCTTCAGGGTAGCCGTAATATCACATTAAAATAGTAGTTTAAATTTAGTCAGTTTGAAATTCTCAAAAGTCGTATTTTTCTTTGAAATCCACTAATTTTGTACTATTGAAATGATTTATCGTTAAGTATTTTCTCTAAAGTATTTAAAATTGGTCCCTGTAGTCCTAAATTAGATCGAGTTTCTAGTGATATTGTCGTGTACAAAAAACGAGCTAGGGACAATCGAATGTATTTGGACACAAATTACAGACTATCTCACTAAATCCTGATAACTATACAACAAACAGTTGACTTGCAAAATAACAAATGGTTGTCTTAATCTTCATTGTTCCTTCTGTAAATATCAGTCTATCTTCTCTAATTTCATTGTTTATTCATTTTCCTACCAATTGCGCTACATTTCAGTTCTTTCGCCATCGGTCTTCTGTCAAAATGCATTCTATGTCTGATTATCGCAATATACTACTTATATGGATATAAGTAGACCACACTACAATATCATACTTTATATACAGAAACAAGGTTCGATTATATGCGTTGTTTTAGTGATAAATTTCAAGGTTCAAATATATTGAAAAGATCAAGAACAATGATTCTTTCTTCTTACTCTTTTCAAAATGATAAAGGGAACTATGTGTATGAAAGTTCGAATATACATTTATCATTTTTCTTTTCAAACCATATTCTACAAAAATTCACTTAGTATTGTTTGTTTGAATCTTCCCATTGATATTTAGGACTGCAATTGGTCAGTCTCTAATTGGCATATTTGCATACCGTGCATATTGTCTCAATATAGCTTTATTGCACAAGCCTTATAAGCAAAGATGGATAGTGGCTAGCAGTGGAATCCTGTTTGATGTGCGTTTCGTCCTACTCGGGACTCGTCAGCTGGAAGTACCTGCATCTACATATGTATAGTTTTATTTTAAAAATCATAGATATTATCATTACTTCGATTTCTTTGGCATAGTTTTTGTTCATTTCATCCTACTGTTTCAATGTTCTATGGTAGATTATACCCATGCATAAAATTAACACATTTTATTTTATTGCGATTAATCAACTGTTCAATCTAATGCATTCATACTTGCTTAGATTTTAGATATCATTACCAAGTTTTGATTTGATAATTTTGAATAAATTGAGCATTGAGTAGATTGTTATAAATAAATTAATATATATGTAATATTCCAATGAGTAGAAAAATTAGATTTTCTGACGTTTCGTGACTCAGTATAGTCCACTTCTTCAGAGAATAAATAATCAAATTAACAATAATCTAAGTTTAAATAGTACTACTATTGTACTATTACATATTGTTTAGTATCGTTATAGAGACCTCAGATAATTAGTAGTAGTTTTTAAAGGAATCATTGTCATGTCAGATAAGGAACTAAATGATTTTCATTTTAATATGGATATCATAAACCATTTGGTTAAATTTACATTTGATAGTTACTGTTAACTTTCTACCTTAAAGAACATAACAAGGTTAATGTATTCATCTATGTACTTTAGTAGGTATATAACTCAAATGATTCATTTCTGTACATTTATACATTTAAATGTATAGATGCAATGTAAAACAATCTTATAATCTTTTTTGATGGTCAACAGTATCAAGAAAAGATATTGAAATATCATACAATTTATTTGATAAATTTACTTAGTATTGTTTGTTTTTGAATCTTTCCTTCGATGTGTTAGGACTGCAACTGGTCAGTCTCTTATTGGCATATGTGCAAATTGTGGGTATTGCTTCGATATAGCCTAAATTCACAAACATGGTAAGCAAAGATGGATAGACCATAGGCTATATCGAGGCAATAAGCACAGTATGCATATATGCCAATTAGAGACTGACCAGTTTCAGTCCTAAACATCAATCGGAAGACAAAAACAAACAATACTAAGTGAATTCAAACTTCACCCCATTGCACAAGCAAGTGCCTATCAGGACTCAGTGGCCGAGTGGACAACGCAATGGAGTTTGAAGCGAAAGGTACTGGGTTCGAGTGCCAAAGTGAACATCAACTCTGACATTCAGGCACATCTAGTCGACGAGTCCCGGATAAGACGAAACGCGCGTCCTGAATCCCACTGCTATCCACTAATCATCTTCGCTTACCAATCTATTTGATAATTTAAGAATGATAGCCGGATTTCACAGTAAAGTCAACTGATCTTCTATCTGCTTAAGTTGCACTTATTATGTCTTATTAAACATTGTACTTACTTAAGACAGTACTCAAAGAGTATTGTAGTCAAAAAGTACTTTTAAAAGTATAACAAAAACAAGTCACTGCAGACTTAATCTTTTTCAGCTTATGATTCATTGATCAGAATTGACCACAAATTAAATTCTATGTATTCTGCATTGGAGCGTCATTTAATTAAAGTTTGTATGTTGATATTAAAATGTGTTGATAGTAGGTAAAATATGTCGTAAACCAAATAAACATCTCTCAATTTGACCCTTTTAAATAATCGATATGAGTGCGAAATTAT
This sequence comes from Schistosoma rodhaini, assembly GCA_944470415.2. Taxonomy (NCBI): domain Eukaryota; kingdom Metazoa; phylum Platyhelminthes; class Trematoda; order Strigeidida; family Schistosomatidae; genus Schistosoma; species Schistosoma rodhaini. The sequence continues at coordinate 82,411,870 of OX104036.1, forward strand.
ATTTGCTTGAAGGAAGTTATGATGGTTAGAATGCTGGTAGTAACATATAAATATATTTACGGAACAATTCCTTTTTCAATTGCGTTGTTATAATACTATATTTTATAAAAAAAGTTTATAATGATTCAATTTTGAATCGATTCCAGAATACTTTTAAAAGATATATTATAAACTATATTTATTATTGAAATACTAATTAAACCAGACTGTAAGATGATGGTTGGAGGTGGTCAACAAGAAACCCTGAATCCGGGTTTCGTGCTATTTTGCACTCGTCAGCAAGGTGCACCTGTCATCTTGAGGGAACTGGTGCTCCCTGACGGATTTGATCCCGTGTCACTCAGCTTCACAGTCAGAGACGTCACCACTGAGCTATTCGGGCCACGATCAACCTTCTGTAGGACTTGATCGATAGCATTTGGTCAGCACTAAGAAAAACTTGACACTCATGACATTGATCACCACCCAGTGATCAGTCAATTGTAAACCATACTGTTTATGGTTATAAAATAATAAAGAAGGCATTTGTTATTTATATTCTCTACCAGAAATGTAATTAAAAGTAAATTGTTATCCTCTATACACTCCTGCATGTTTGGAATCAAACCAGTCTAGTGATCTTTAAAAAGAAATACTTATTTGTCATTGGTATGTGATCGAGAATACTTTAATGGAAGTACGGGCAGAATTTTATTGCTAATGATACTAAAACTTTAGTTGGGTAATTTCTTGATATTAGTATAAGTGATTTATGGAGATTGTAACATTTTTACAGTTTAACTTACGAATTGGTCTTACCGTTAGGTGGCGAAATCGGAGATCCTGGATTTGATTCCTGCATGCAGGGTCTTGGATACGCACTGCTGAGGACTTCCATATCAGGACGAAACGGTCGTACAGTGCCTGCAAGCTAGTGGTCTAACTTAGATTAGTTTGTGATTTAAATTGTGAAAATTTCTTAGTAGTCAGGATAACTTTTATCATGTGTTCATATCATTTGAAGAATTGTTGTGAAACAGGTGGGATTGGGAAGCTGTTTCGTACCATTTTAAGACTTTTCGACGATACATATCTATAACTTTCAATGAACTTCAACCGAAGACGTTTGGGTCGTAATAAATTTCACAAAGCCTTTGTCGAAAACTGTAACTCACAGGGTCAATTCACAGAGCATTATGAGATTTATCCTAAGGTTACATTGTATTACATGAGGTAGGTCATTTTATCTACTGACTGCAGCTAACGAATGTGTACCACCGAATACCAACACATGTCCCATGAAGTATCGTAAAAGTCATTGCTTCAATGCCATGTATGTCCAATGATGCACACTATTGAATTGGAGAGTCTACCTAGTACTTTCTACTTCCTAACGGTTCTCCAGTTGATATCAACGTGTGACAGAATCAATCATTTGCTTTATATCTGAATCATTTGACTGAGAATGTGGTGGATTCTGATATCTCAACTCATTCAGACTGATATATAAATTAGATAGGCTGATTTAAAAAAAACTTGGATTGTATGAATATTGATTCTTTTTGTGATAACTTGATAGTTTGTCCTTCGGACTTTTTTTTAATCTTAACTTTTCAGATTATCTGATGAATTTCTATCAATAAAATTAAAACGATCCAACTATGAAAGATTCCAATGATAAAGTTACTAAAATTTCATTATCAAAATCCAAAGAATTCTTTATACATTATCAACTATTGATGTGGAAAAATTTCTTACTACGTAAAAGACGCCCTGGATTTCTCTTAGCTGAAATCTTAGTCCCTTTAATGATCCCAATTATATTAGTTGGAATACGAACTGAATCACCTCCAGTAAATGAGAATACATGCCATGTTCGTTCAATAAATCTTCCAACAATGGGTTTATTCAGTTATTTACAATCAATTGTTTGTAATTTCCTTTATCGTTGTCATTCAATAGATCCTGATAGTACTTCTCAACAGTTTAATTATACTGTATTTGGTAATTTACTTGAGAATATTTCTAGTATTGTTGGAGATCTGTTGACTGAAAATGTGTAAGTATTAATTGATTAAAATATTTCATTTGCCGTCTTTTTAACTATATATAAGGATGATGTGTTCACAGTCATAAAATCTTCGGATAGTGTAATAAAATAACTACTATCATTTAAAAATGGATAGCATTTTTACTGCTTATTTAAGGATATTCGATAAACTACTTACTTATCCAAAAATTAATGTATTGATGAAAGCCAAAAGAAATCAAAGAGGGATAAAGTATAATGTCGAATGAAATATCAGTTCACACATTTCTACGACTGTTGACGAAATGAAGGACTATTAGATTCACGTTCAAAATGAAGACAACTTACTTTCGAACACTTGGAATACATTCAGGGTGTCTGTTGACTTGGGCTTTATCTAAAGGAATCAACTCTCTATCATACATAACAAACATAATTTGTTTATACACAATAGAAAAATGTCATTGCGAATGAATGAACTAAATTATTTTGACTAATGTCTACTTTATTAATTCGCGATATTAATTTATCCGTCAACACAAATGGGACTATCATGGTCCATCATACAAACAACGAATAATGAAGCTATAAGGAATAGTTTCTGTTATGAGTTCACGTTTCTTGCAAATAATCGTTTTATTCTTTGTTAATTATTAAAATTATTATCAAAGAAATTATTGCCTATATGGAATTGCGGTGCGTGCTACTTATATCCATATAAGTAGTATATAGTGATGGTCAAAAATAGAATGTATTTTGGCAGAAGACCGATGGCAAAAGAATTGAAATGAAGCTCAATTAATAGGAAAATGCATAAACAATGAAATTAGAGAAGATGAACTGTTATTTGCAGAAGGAACAATGAAGATTAAGACAATTGTTTGTTATTTTGCAAATTAACTGTTTACTGCTGTATGATTATCAGGATTTAGTGAGATAGTCTGTAATTTGTGCTTGAATACATTCGATTGGCCCCATTGGATTAATTAGTAACATTTAGATACTCAATATATATTAATACCGTAAAATACTTTATTGAAGGTATGAAATTAGTGAACTCTTAAAAATCTGTCATTCAATAATTAAATTGTCATGTTAAAGAAAGCTTTGATCATCCGTCATTCAATAGTTAAATTATCATGTTAAAGAAAGCTTTGATCATCCGTCATTCAATAGTTAAATTATCATGTTAAAGAAAGCTTTGATCTTCATACATACTAGTTTTGACAGTTTGATTGATATTACTAGGCATTGGACTAATCTAGGTCAAAGCTCTTTATTTTTGAATAGTTTAAACTGTATATGTATTTTTTTCTTCATTTCAAGCTAAGCAGTAGGTATATACTAAATACAATGTATGATGTATGATGTTTAAAAAAAACATTGAAATGAGTATTTGATAAGAAAGCTGGTCACGTTAAATGAATCTTACTCTTAAGTTGAAATAATCTTTCTATCATGCAACGAAATTAACACTGACGTTCAAGATTATATTAGCAGTTCTATTATAATTATACTTTTGACACTGAGTGATTTGATATGATTATTTTATCAATTATGATAATCATTGACAATCATATCAATTAGTTTAAATCCCTAATCATAACTGAGAGGAAATATTAAGTTGTTAAGTTGATTAGTTTATCATCGACATTGAAAATTTTTGCATTATCATTGTTCACTGTTAAATACCTCACAGTCAATGAAGTGGATGTATAGTGACAAGTCCCATTAAATTGATCGTTCAACGATAATCCGTGGTGTCACAATTTGGTCTTTGCACGACCGATCCTTACGGAAGCTGGCCTGCTTATCTCGAAGTTGGGTGTCTACTGAGTCTTTCATTCGTTTCAGCAACACTCTGTTAAAAACGTTTCCTGCTACTGATAGTAATGTAATGCCTCTGTATTTTTCACATTTACTGAGATATCCTTTCTTCGGTATCTTGATGAGGTATCTTTCTTTCTAGGGGATCAACACTTGTTCTTTCTCCCAAATGTTCCTGAATAAGACGTAAAGCATGTTTGCAGTTGCTTCTCCCTCTGACTTCAGAGCATCAGCCGGTTTATTGTATCGGGTATTTCTACTTTCCTGCTCTTGATTTGTCTGATGACCGTTCTGATTTCTTCCGTCGCTAGTGGATTGACGCCCACAAGAAAGTCTGTAGGTGTTGCTTCAATATCTGGCTGGCCTATTCAATGGTTCGTTGAAGTATTCTACCCATCTGTTCCTCCGCTCTTGAATGTCAACGATTGTCTTGCTTTGTAGTGCAATGCTTCGCCAATCTTTCACCTCGATAACCGTTATAATACAAACCCTAACGGTGCATGAAATCAGAAGGTAAAGGGAAGCTACAACTACAGTTTATTATCCAATGACGCAGGTCAGAAAGTTATAAGCACATGAGCAAATATCAGCCAGTGAAGCAAAATTGACATGCATTGGAGATGGCGGGTAAGCCAACTCACTTTAATCAGGCGTCAATCAATATTTATAGTCAGACAAGAATAAATGACAGACATATGATAAATAGGATAAGAAGGGTGCGCACCCACGTTCATATGAAAATGGTCAGGGTTAATAAGTGAATAATTAACAAGGTGAAAACATGACTCATGATGTGTAGGTAAGTTGGCTTGTCCTGGAGCTATAATAAGGTATATGGGCTTAACATATCAACCGACACTATACCTTCTTTCTACTTGATCACTCTCCCTGGTTTAGTATATTTCCCTGCTACTTTCTTCGTTGTGTCATGGAGCTGTCACACATTTCCTTCTCTTGCAGCATTTTCTGCTGTCGTTGCTAGCTCTTTCACATGTTTCTGCCTGTCGACACTGATGCTCTTCTTCACTTTCTTGTTTGCTTCAGTATATTCAGCTTGTGCCCTGACCTTCACTGTTCTTATTTGGCTGTTGTTGATTGTTGTCTTTTCGTTCTTTCTTCCTTCAATCTTGTCCAGGGTTTTGATAGAGATCCATTCCTTATGATGATGCTCGTTGCGGCTCAGCATCTTCTGACACTTTGAAGTTGGTGCTTCTTTGATTCCTTTCCAGTAGTCCTTCATCTAAGTTTTTTCTTCCTTCAGTAGTTCTTGTGAAGCTTGGAGCCTGTAGCTGAGGGTTATCTTAAATTCGATGTGTTTGTCATTATTCCGAAAGAAGGTTGTACTGAACTTTCTTAATGCTATTTGTCCAGTTGTCCAATCCTTCCTTAGCTTTAGTTTCATCTTGGCAGCCATAATGTTGTAATCTGAAGCTATGTCAGCTACTTACATCTTCCACCAATCCTGTGAACTTTCTACTGAAGCAAATATGATCTTTCCGGTTCTCCGTGGTTTGGTCTAGTGAGATCCACGTATCTTTGCATTTTGTGCTTCTCTGGACAGTATTAGAGCATTCTTCTCTTCGTGACCGGAGAAGAGGAGCATTTCTCCAGTATCTAGACTTTCTGTTCATCTTGAGTCCAATGGGTTTCGCTAATTCCAAGTACTGTAAAATTGTATCTCCTCATTTTCGTTGCTATTTGACTGGTCCTTCCGGTCTTCCACATTGTCCGGACGTTCCATGTACCCATAAAAATTGTTGCTCTTGTTGTTAAACATCTAATAATTAAAAATATGAATAATGTATTATCTGATTATCAGCATTCTGATGAATAAAGATAGTTGAACAGCCCTCCAATTATGTAATCGTAACAGAAACAAAGAAGCTATTTAGGCAAACCTAATTATTATGTTAGTATAGAGTTGTGAAGATCACTGAGTTTTAATTAAGATCATTAACCAACCAATGTTAGAACAACATTGAAAACGTGAAGGCATTGAGCAGCCGTTTTGCCCTAATATGAGACTCCCCATCAGTGCACAACCATTGAAGGTCCTGGTTTCGAGTTCTGCATGCAAGGACGAAACTCCCATCAATCACTTCCAAGTTCTTAATAGTTGCCTAACAATGATCAGTTCATGATCTTATCTAACTATTATCACATTATCAATGTTAGGAATTTATTTATAAACATCCAATTATTATTTTTTTCATCTTTTTTTTGATAGAACAAAAGATTTTCAACATTTCAATATCCCAAATTTTATACAATTTCTTAATAATTCCAATAATCAATTATTTCAACGAATCAAATTTGTTTTATTCAATATTCAACAAATTTACCAAGATATTTTTAATGAATTAACGAATGAAAATGAATCCCCCAATGATTATAATGAACATTTCAATGATATTCATTATAATAATAAAACAATCAATTTTGGTATATTTAATATAACAATTAAACAAATACATTGGTTATCAATTTTATCTAAATTTATATGTGGTACAAAAACTGCTAATTTAAATGATTTAGGTAAATTAATGGAATTTTTAAAAGATATTGATTTTACAAATCTTATTGATATAGAAAAAAAATTAAAACGAATACATCGTGATACATCATCACCCCTTCTATCAACAATCAATCATATGGATACCATAGAAACTAATTATAAAATTAATTGTATTACATTAGATCAATTATTACGTAATAGTTTATTAGTACGGTATACAGGACGTTTAAGATTTTTATTAAATGGTTATATTTTTTATTATCCTGTTAATCAATGGACAAATGAAATAATGTACCGGGTAATGGAACCACAAAGATTATTAATTTTATTAAAAAATATATTAAAACAATATCAATTACAAACAAAACCAATTTTAAATCAGTTACTATCTAATACAACTATATTAAAACAAATAAGAAGTATGTTAAAAACTTGTATAATACATTCGAATGGTATCCTCCATGGACTGATTCAAAAGTTTTGTTTAAATACATTAATTTGGTTAAATCCTGAAAGAACAAATCATTTCAATGAAACTAATGATTTATTGAATCAACCAATGATATTTCATCGTATTAATATAATGATTGATATTATTATACAATTATTAGATTGTTTCCCCTTAGCAACACATATTTATGGGGTAAATAATCAATCTATGTTTAATGTATATATGAATTTATTTAAATCACAAGTACATCCAATTGTTCAAGGTATTCTATTTAATAATACAATATTCTCATTAAATAATAATGATAATCATTATCAATTGAATAGTATACAAAATACATCAACTATTATAACAATACGTCAAAATCCTTATATTATAGATGATACAAATAATTATAAAGTATTAGATCATACATGGAATCCTAAACCACGTAATAATGTTAATGATGGTGATACAAAATATTTATCTAGTGGTTTTTTAGATATACAAGATTTAATTAGTAATGCTATTATTGAAATATCTAATAATATACCAGAAAGAATAAAACAATTAAATAATTCATGGAATTCATGGACTGGATCATATTTGACATCTTCGTCTCCTTCAACATCTTCTTCAACTTTAAATCATTTATTAATTGGTAAACAAATGAAATTTTTTCCAACTAAATGTTATAAAAAAGATGAATTTTTAATTAAAATTAATAAATTATTACCACAATTATTATTATTAACATGGATATTAAATGCAATGTTAATAACAAAATATATTGTAGAAGAAAAAGAGAATTATATAAAAGAATTTACAAAAATTATTGGTTTTACAAATACTACTTATTGGTTAAGTTGGTTTAGTAGTATATTTATAATTGTTTTACCAATTACTATAATTATTACATTAATATTAAAATATGGTAATATTTTTATTATAAGTAGTATATTTATTATATTTTTTTTATTAATTTCATATATTATTTCAATTATAATGTTTTGTTTTTTATGTTCAATATTTTTTCATAAATCTAATTTAAGTGCTATAGTAACTGGATTATTTTATTTTATTATTTATATACCAATACCATTAATATTAATAAATGAAAAATGGATTAAAAAAGAAATTATTTATATAACATCATTATCAAATCAAGTAGCATTTAGTTTAGGTTTATATTCATTATTAAGATTAGAAACACAAAATTTGGATACACAATGGAATGAGCTATGGCAACCAAAATTAAGTGATTCATTATATTCACCAGGTAAAAGTATACTCATGTTATGGATTGATTCTATATTATATCTATGTATGACATTATTGATTGAATGGATTATATCAAAGAAATATAATATATATCAATCAATTTATTCAAGAATTAAATGCCAAAATTGGAAAATATTCAATAAACATAAAGATCAACCTATAGACTGTATAAAGAATGTTATCTATAAAGAAGATGATGGAAATGTTCAATTATGTATAGAATCAAATCATGAATGTTTACCAATTAGTATATCTGTAAAAAATTTAAGTAAAATATACAATAAAAAAAGTAAACCAGCATTAGATCATTTAAATATTGATTTTTATACAAATCAAATTACATCACTTTTAGGTCATAATGGATCAGGGAAATCAACATTAATATCTATTTTAACAGGTATACATAAACCATCTAATGGTTTAGCTATAATTTGTGGTTATAATATACATCAACAAATAAATCAAATACGTACAAATCTAGGTTATTGTCCACAACATAATATTCTATTTGAATATTTAACTGTTATTGAACATATTAAATTTTATGCTAAATTAAAAGGTTTTAATAAAGAACAAATTAACAGGGAAGTAGAATATTTTAGTAATTTATTAAATTTAACTAATAAATTAAATGATCAAGTGAAAACCTTATCTGGTGGACAAAAACGTAAATTATCTATAGCTATAGCATTTGTCGGTCAAGCTTCAGTGATTTTATTAGATGAACCAACAACTGGTGTTGATCCATATTCACGTAGATCAATATGGGATTTAATATTAAAAATGAAATTAAATAAAACTATTATTATAACAACACATCATATGGATGAAGCAGATATATTAGGAGATCGTATAGCTATTATAACACAAGGTAAATTAAAATGTTATGGTTCTAGTTTATTTTTAAAATCAACATATGGACAAGGATATTATTTAATATTAGAACGTCAAAATCAATTATTCGATGAAGATTCCACCGAAAGTTGTCATAGTGATACATTAACCAATGAAGATTTGAATGATATCATTCATTATCTGAAACAATACATTAAAGATATCAGTTTAATTAATTATAATCAAAATGAAATAATTTATCGTATACCAATACAAAATATTATTGATGGTTCATTAAGTCAATTATTTAAACAATTTGAAAATCCATTATCCCCTAATGATCAAATTATATTACCTATTGAATTGACATCCCATGGGATAATTAGTTGTGGATTAACTGATACTTCATTAGAAGAAATATTTCTTAATATAGCTGATGATCCTGCAATGTTATTACAAGATTCAAGTTATCATTTGGGTGATATGACAACAGCAACTGATAATAAGAATGATAATCAATATGAAACTGATGTAAATAAAAACGATACATCAATAAATCAAATACAACAACAACACGGACAACAAACGTTTACTAATACTGGATTACGTCAATCACAAATGAACAGTTTAAGACAAAGTTCTCATTTATCCCAATTAACAAATAGAGGCCGAATTTCAGCTCCACTAACATTACCTAATCGTTTTCATCATAAACATTATCATTATAATAAAACAAATAAAACAAACAAATCCAATGATACCATAAACATTCATCCAATATCCAATATGAATATACCATTGAATCAATCTAATACAAGACAACAAATCAAAGCAATGTTTATTAAACGTTTTCATTATTTTAAACGATCTAAATTAAGTTTATTTATTGAATTTATTTTACCTATATGTGTATTAATTTTAGTTTTAAAATCATCACAATTTTTTAAAAAATCTTCTTTAAATCAACCAATGATTATTACACCATGGTTAATGTCTGATGAAAACAGTAAACTTCCATTGAATACATTTTATGAAAATAATTTATATGAATTAGAAAATCCTATTGATAATCTATTGAATAAATCAAATATATTTAAATCTGTTTTAAATATAGCATGGAATTATGAGAATGCATTAAAACAACCTTATGGATGGACTGGTATTGGTTGTTTACCTAAATATACATTACAAAATATAAATGCATATTATAAAATATATAATCAATGTAATCAATCAAATATTAAAATTATAAAAAAAGAATTAACTTATCAACAAATGAAATATATTCGTTCATATCAATCTAATGAATGTTCTTGTAATATATCATGTTTCATGAATAGTTTTACACAATATAAACAACAACCAAGTTCTAAAATTCTACCAACAAAAGATGTATTTTTCAATTTAACATCATTTAAAGTATCAGATTATTTAATAAGAACTCAAAATCAATATATTAAACAAAGATATGGTGGTTTAAGTTATCATATACATAATTATTTATCATTACGTAAACTTTCAAAATATCTATTAAATTCAAATAATTTATTAATACATTTATTGTCTAATATGACTAGTATATATGATTTAAATGGTAATCTTACAATGAAAGATACTTTTTGGTCTGATCTAATTACATTTATCCGTTTATCCTTACCACCTATATCATATTTTCGTATATGGTTTAATAATAAAGGTTATGTATCTGGACCAGCATATTTAAATACATTACATAATTTACAATTACATATGTTATATAATAATCAAATTGTATTAAATAATCAAAATTATTCACCAAGTATTATATTTATTAATCATCCATTAAATATATTAGATAATCATAAAAATTTAGGTTTACCAACAGAATTATTATATGATTTAACATTATCATTATTTACATTACTTAGTTTATCTTTAATACCAGCTAGTTTTATATCATTTTTAATTAATGAAAATAATATCGATTCAAAACATTTACAATATGTATCTGGTTTAAAATCATTCATTTATTGGTTATGTAATTATTTATGGGATATTATAAATTATATAATATGTACTATACTATGTATTATTATATTTATATTTTATCAAAAATTAGCTTATATTCATATAAATGTTATATTATCATTTATATTATTATTATTATTTTATGGTATAGCTATTATACCAATGTTATATATAGCAACTTTTTTTATTTTATCACCAAGTACTTCTTTAGTAATATTATCCATATTTAATTTATTAATTGGTTCTATTACATGTATATGTACATTAATATTAGATGATTTTTCACAAAATAATATAACATTAAATATAATTAATAATATTATTAAAATTATATTTCATATATTTCCACAATATTGTTTAAGTCGTGGTTTATTTGATTTATCTAAAAGATATTATTATATTAAATTTATACAAAAATATAAAATCAATAAATCAATATTCAATCATAATCATTATAATAATATTAATCCATTTGATTGGAATATACTTGGTAGTAAATTAATTGCATTATCAATTGAAGCTTGTTTATTTTTTTTATTTATTATATTTAAAGAAAATCAATTTTTTATTCAATCTATTAATAATTATTTTTATATAAATTATCCTAAATTATTAAAAAAACATAATATGATATTTATGAAAAAACTTGATCGGATTAAATCTAATAATAATAATAATAATAATAATAATAATAATCGAAGATCAGATATCAATAAATCAATAAATGATAATGATGAAGATGAAGATAATAATTCTGAAGATGAAGATGTACATGCTGAAAGACTACGTATTATGAAGGTATGTGTTAATTTTTGTTTTCAGAAAGGGTTTTCTATGGAGATTTTACTTACTTACTTACTTACGCCTGTTACTCACAATAGAGCATAGACCACCGACCAGCATTCTCAAACCCACTCTGTCCTGGGCCATCTTTTCTAGTTCTATCCAATGTTTGTTCATTCTTCTCATGTCTGTCTCTATTTCTCGGCGTAATGTGTTCTTTGGCCTACCTCTTCTCCTTTGACCTTCAGGATTCTATGTGATGGCTTGTTTTGTGATACGATTGGGTGATTTCCTCAAAGTGTGCCCAATCCACTTGTGGAGATTTTTTTGTAATTTTTATATATAGTTGAAATCATGAGTCAATTGAAGCTAGACTACCATGGAAAATTTGGAAACAGTGAGTGGCGGAGTTTAAAACATGTCTGTTGTAGAGATATCAATCCACTGAAGACAATCGGTGAATGGATACTCAGATTTCGTGGATTGGTTGAAGTTAGACAATAACACCGTTGGATGTCGGCTCAGTGGCCTATCTTACTGATTGAGCCTGGGTTCGAATCTCGCGGGGTGAGACCGTGGATGAGCAATGATTAGGAGTCCCATAACAGGACGAAACGGCCATCCAGTGCTTCCAGGTTTTCCATAGTGGTCTAGCTTCAATTGACTCATGATATCAACTATGAAATTTTTTAAAAATTTAGATTTCAATAATATTTTTATAATCCATTTAATGATAACATGATGTAGTATTATTTGGTATAAAATCAGTGGTTGTGTCTACTTAAATTCAATGATATATAACAATGTTGATTCATTGGTTTGTATACATATTTTGTTAAAGTAAATATTATCTATATCAGATGTTAGGGGTGGCCAAACCAAAACGTGGCATCAGAGCTTGATGTCACTAACTTCTAGTCTAAGCCATGCTGGTAGATGCAGACTACTTGGTTTGCATCCGCCCGACTATCGTAACCAATGGTTGGAGACTCTAGGTGACATGGCTCAGAATCGATCACAATGGTCTAGGTGTATACACTCTTTATCTTACCTTAAATTTTGAGATTAAAATTGCTTCAAATCTTTCATTCTTTCTATATTATATCTTTATATACAACCTATCTTTTATATATTACCATCACTAAATTAACCACTTCTCTGAATCCAGTGTTCATCTTGTTGTGCTAAAGAGTTATAGCAACTTGGACCGATGCATATATGTGCCTGATCCTACGTTGTAGATAACTAACTGACTGATATATCAGATATTATGCAGTAAGAATGTTTATAGTTATTACTTCTGTATTGATATAGCGTATTATTTAATATAAGAACATAGACAATAGATTGATTGTGACGAAAATGAACATTCTGTGATGTATTCAATCAAATTTAGAAAATTTTATCCAGTAATAAACGTATTCTCCTAGTTATTTGATAAAGAAAAAAGTATATTTCTAGAACATTGTACAGTATAGCTACAATATCACGGACGAACCCATTTTTTTCACGATTGTGTATGTTAACAACTAGTTTGAATAACTTGTCATTCAACTAGAAATTCTAAAAAATTATTTCAATTGAATACATTGGATAATTGATTATGCTGTTCAATGTTCGTATCGTTTGTATAAAAGAACCATGTATATAACATTTATCAGATGAAAGATGAAAATTCGACTTAAATTCGTTCCCTAAGAAGGCTAACATGATGAAAAATTACATTTTACACTTCAAATTAAGCCATTTTATACTAATTATTGCGTCACAGGGTTTACTGCTTTATTCTCATATTTATATATTACTCATGAGTAACTAAAAACTAAATAAGAAACGTTTTCGCTCAATTCATATTATCAGATTATTTCATTTCTCCCAGTAACCAATTATAGTAACATTTGATTCTCTAAATCCTACCACTATGATCATTTTCATTTAATTGTCAGTTGAGTTAATACCCATCATACTGTCCAGTATGAAGTATCAGTTCAATTCAATGAATTTTTACTTGTAATTTGGACTGCTTCCTACAGAACCATCCAGAAAATCATTTTCTTTTTAAAAGTGGTGTAAATACAATTAACTAGTCTGGATTAACCTCTTATCATCGTTTTGAATAAAAATTTTTACATTTCGGTATTCTGTACATGATTTTACATTAAAAGATGACTAAATCTAATTGTTCATCATAATTTATACACTACGTACATGATTTCGTCGATAATAACCAGTAATTTCAGTTGGTATTGTTTGTTTGAATATTCCCACTGATTTTTAGGACTGCAATGAAACTGACGAGTCCCGAATAGGACGAAATGTACGTTTTGGAATTCACTGCTAGCCACTGTCTATCATTGCTTGTAAACAATAATTTCGTTTATTAATTTTCATGCTCTTTGGAAAGATAAAACAAAATTTATTTCCATCATTCTGCTTGAAATCAAACTAATGAAACTTGTGCGCCCATCAAGAGATGATAACTTTCTCGTATAGTATTGAAATATTTTTTGAATTTTATGGGCACATTTCGAACATCCATTATATTTTAGCAGTTATAGCTTCATGATGATTCGATGAAGATTGTTAGTGGGTTCTGAGTTCTGAATGAATTTGAGGCATTCTAAGTTCCTATAGCAAAACAGAAAATATGATGAAAATAAACTTGATTTAAATGAATAACTTCTGAATAAGTGCCAGTGTGATACACGCTACGTATGTGAACAGACTTAAGTAGAATGTAGAAGGAATCGGTAGTGTAATACTTACCAGCAGAAAATTGAAGGTGAGAGAAGAGGAAGAGAGATCGGAACGACAACAGAATTAGAAGAATAATGAAATATGTAAAGGACAACTCAAAGAAGATACACAAATGATGTATTCATTGCATGATTTTCATATTTTACAAAGCTACTGTTTGATTTTACATAAAACAATGAATTAGTTTTCCCAACCAATTCTTTGTTTACTATACCATCTTATTGTAACACTAGTAAGTAAGCTAGTAAGTAAGTAAGCTTATTCAAACCATTTAAACGCTGCCCTGGGAGTTGAAGGAAGAATGATGACTCCTCATGATGAAAGCCAAGGTTCTTCGGAAGGCACGAGTCCGATGCCCCTTCTAACAACCAGAGCAATAATTTTTATAGGTGCATGGAACATCCGGACAATATGGGAAACCGTGAGAGTCTTTCAAATTTCTGATTCATTCTCAATTTAAAATGATTTTGGTTGAATAAACAATGAAACCCTAACAACTTTCAACAATTGTTTAACTATTTCATTCACTTTATGAATACTGGAAATGAGTTTCATAATTTTCATCTGACTACAAATGATTTTCTACTTTGAATATGTTCTTATCACGTGATTTGCACATTTAAATATCTGCTTTCAATACAGTTAAGCACAAATATTTTCATTGAAACCATCAATTGTTTATGGAATACATACTATATCATCTGAGTATTGTTTTCTTTTTTCTTTAACTAGGCTGACAAAGAAGGTTATCTTAATTCTCTATGTTCAGTTGCAGTTATTAATTTAACTAAATTTTTTCCTCTCAAAAAGAAACCATCTGTCAATCGTTTAACTTTTGCAGTTCGTCCTGGAGAATGTTTTGGATTACTTGGAGTTAATGGAGCAGGTAAAACTACAACATTCAATATGATTACTGGTAAATTACATCCATCCATGGGAACTGTATATGTGAATGGATTTAATGTTGTTACACAAACTAAGAATGCACTTAAAAATCTAGGATATTGTCCACAATTTGATGCTGTTCATGATTTATTAACTGGTAGAGAAACACTTAGTTTATATGCTCGTTTACGTGGTTTTCCTGAAAATGAAATTTCTAAAACTGTCTCTGAATTATTACAAAATATGGGTTTATCACCATATGCAGATAGAATTACATCAGCATATTCCGGTGGTAATCGTAGAAAATTATCAACTGCAATTGCTATTATTGGTAAACCACAAGTTATATTACTTGATGAACCAACTAGTGGAATGGATCCAATTGGTAAACGTTTTATGTGGGATCAAATTATATTACTTATTAAAGAAGGTCGATCTATTATATTAACAACTCATAGTATGGAAGAATGTGAAGCATTATGTCAATATATTGGTATTATGATTAATGGTCAATTAAAATGTTTTGGTACTATACAACATTTAAAAAATCGTTTTGGTAATGGTTATCAAGTTGATATACGTTTAAATCACTTAGTAACTAATAATCAAATTAATCAATTAAAAAATGAATTTCATTTAAAATTTCCTAATTCAATATTAAATGAATTACAATCATATTATTATAAATATCAAATGGATAAAAATATTCAATTATCATTATTATTTACATTGTTAAATCAAATGCAAATGGATCATATAATTGAACATTATTCTGTAAGACAAACAACATTAGATCAAGTATTTGTAAATTTTTCACAAGATGAAATGAATCATATGGATAATGTAAACAATATTGAATTCATTCAATAGAAAATTTAATTGAAATACATTTTTCTTTTCTTTTTTGCTTGTTTGTTTGTTTGTTTGTTTGTTTGAATGGTGTTTGAAGTGAAAGGTAATGGATTTGAGTCTCAGAGTGAATATCAACTCTGAGATGAAGGTACAGCCGTCTGACGACGCCTAAATATGACGAAACGCTTGTCAAACTGGATTCCATTGTTAGCCACTATTCATCTTTGCTTATAATGCTTGTGAATTAAGGCTGTATCGAGGCAATACGCACAGTATGCACATATATGCCAATTAGAGACTGACTACTTGCAGTCCTAACAAATCGATGGGAAGATTCAAACAAACAATACTAAATGAATTCAAACTTCATCCCATTGCACAAGCAAGTGACTATCAGAAATCAGTAGCTGAGTGGATAACGTGATAGCGGTTGAAGCGAACGGTACTGGGTTGGAGTCTCATAGTGAACATCAACTCTCAGATGTAGGTATATCCAGCTGACTAGCCCCAAATAGGACGAAACTCGCGTCTAACTGGATCCTACTGTTAGCCACTATTCATCTTTGCTTATGAACTTTCTTTTTTTTTGTTTATCTTTGACAACTTTTTTCTTTCCTGAGAAACAATCAGGCAAGTTTCTTAAAGAAAAAAAATCAGTTTTCCTTTTTTTTTGTTGTTGTTATCAAATGGATTATTTTTCTATAGTTTTTGATTGTTGTTTACTTTAAATGTTGAATAAGTAATCACACAATATCTGTATTGCATAAGGTATGAGTATCAGATCTGTTTATGTTATATACTAGTATCTTCTAATATAGATTGAATCTTGAAATTAGAAAATAACTGAGAACAAATATAAATAGATAAATCAGGCAAACAGTTATATACGAAATATTTACCATTTAATACAAGTATATGATGTGTTGGCGAGAATGTCAATGATTGGTTGTCTCGATGAGTCAGACATTAGAGGGGATGACAGGTGTTATGTGTTATATATATATTTCCCTATCCTTATTATGTATTGACTTCTTGACTGTTTCTTGTTGATGGACACTTATTGATTGACTGTTCTTTGTGTCGGATTTTGGTGTGAAATATATTGACGTTATAGTCAGGCTAATCTTGTGTTCTTGATCTGAGTTCTGTTGAAGTCCTGTAGAATAGACACTGGGTGGGAATCTAGTGTAGATATTCGTCTAAGATAAATTAACGTCCCACATACGTGTAAGAAGTAAAAGGACTGTTATAACCAGAAACCCCTAAAGTTATAACCAGCATCCTCTCTCTCTTTTACGTTTATAACAATTGGCGACGGCATACATACGTATATAACAGTATAACGTTTGGTTTCATTATTATTATTATTATTCAAAATACTTGATTCAAGTGGAGTATTTAATCAGTGTAGCATCAGTCAGTCAGTCAGCTACAACGTGGGACCAGGCACATATATGCATCAGTCCAAGTTGCCATACCTCGTTAGCACAACAAGATCAACACCGGATTCATAGAAGTAGTTAATTTAGTGATGGTAATATATAAAAGATAGGTTGTATGTAAGGATATAGTATAGGAAAGAAGAAAGACATGAAGCAATTTTAATCTCAAGGTTTAAGGGAAGATAAAGAGTGTATACACCTAGGCCATTGTGATCGTTTCTGAGCCATGTCACCTAGAGTCTCTAACCATTGGTTTCGATAGTCACGCGGACCCCAACCAAGTAGTGTGCATCTGCCAACATAGTCTGATGATAAGTTTATGTAAATTTCTGAACTGTGTAGAAAAGTTACATACTTACGCCTGTTACCTCTCGTGGAGGAACATAGGCTGACCACCAGCATTCTCCATCCAACCCTGTGTTGGGCATTCCTTTCCAGTTCTTGGCAGTTTACTTTCATTCTTTTCATATCTGCTTGTATTTCCCGGCGTAATGTGTTCTTTGGCCTTCTTCCGGATTCCAAGTTAGGTGTTGAAAAATGATTTCAGTAATGATAATTTAGTGATGTACGGAAATTTGCCTTATGACTGAATCTTTAAAATAAAATTACATTCCTTGAATGTTCTGATGTCGAGAGCTTAATACTGCTATTTTTAATCGTGATGCATTGCTAGTAGGTTTCGAAAAATACTGTTTTATAACCTTGGCGGTGGTCGGTATTCGATATTATCCCTAAACTTCGTATATTGTTCGTCCTGATATGCGTTATTAAATAACGCTCCAACGGTTTATAAGTACGAAGTGTTGATTGCGTTTATTATTGAACCACGCACAGATTGCCAAAATTACAGGCACGTTAAGCAAGCATGAAAGAGTAGTGCTGAAAAGCGAGTGAGCGTGCGGATGATCGATTCAATGAACGAGTGTGCGAGTCAACAGGTCAGTGAACAGGATTAAAATGTACATACATATATACATATGGAAATGAATGAATCATCAAATCAGTTAAGCGACTAATAGTAAGGCTAGCAAAATGAATAAATTAGTATGTAGTAAGCAATGCTCACGCATACATATTCATACAAGTGCGACGATGATAAAAGTACAATAGTATAGATGGGTTGTTATTGTACGAATGCGTCCGTCCATCAAATAAGTTAAAAAATGGGCTTAACCAAATTAAAATATGAACAAATTCAATTGTACGTGAGTTGCTATACCTTATGTAGTTCATCAAAACATATTTGATAATATTTATTTAGTGATTATAGAAAATTATTAGTATAGGGTTGTAGAGATTGTTGATCTTCAATTGATATCATTAATGGATGAATGTTAGACCATCATTGAAAAACTTGGAAGGTTTGAACGGCCGTTTCGTCCTAGTATGACACTCTTCACCTGCGCACACCCACGATCCCTCATGCGGGACTCGAACCAAGAAACTCCGATCTCGCGTGCAAACACCTAGACCACTGAAACCCCATCCTTAGATGTTAATTTCTAACTTCAACGAGTACACAAAATTGAGCGACCGTCCATCATTGTCTTCAATGAGTAATTGCTTCAACAACAGAAAAATTAAAGCTATTAGTATCGATTCACTATAGACAATATGTGATAGGAAAATAGGGCTTGTAATCAATATGGTTGATGGCATCCTAAGTTAGTGGAATCATAACTTCAGCATTAATAATGATTGAACTAGTGTACATTTTAAACAAAAAGTAGCCGTTGCTAATGTAAGTTTATGTAACTTGACTAAATCAGTAGGATTTTAAGAGTATTGATTTCATGTGCTACACTAGTGAATATCATTATCGAACAAATAATTTCCATGGTAATAATGTTTCTTCAGCTGCTTGTATATTTATGGTAAACTTTATTAATATTAGATTAGTGTAACAACTTAATTAGTAAATCAGAGTTATGTTATATTTTCTTTAAGGTTTGGAATAAAATGTTGTCAATAAAGAACTATCTATAGATTTGTTACTGAAGACATTGGTGAATGTTTGCTCACTTTCGTGGATTGTTTGAAATCGGATATTAACACCGTTGGATGCCGGCCCAGTGGTCAAAAGGTTAAGTGTTCCGGCGTGAGACTGATAGGTCCTGGGTTCGAATCTCGTGAGGCGGGATCGTGGATGCGCACTGCTGAGGAGTCCCACGATAGGACTAAATAGCCGTCCAGTGCTTCCAGGTTTTCCGTGGTGGTCTAGTTTTAATTGACTCATGATCTCAACTATTTAAAGTTACTAAAATCTCCACAAAACCCCCTTCTGATAACTAGATATTTTGTCAAATTTATACATGTGGGATATTAGTTATGACCCTAATAGGTAAACAGTAATATGAATCAGTAGTGAAAATCAATTAACTTCATTAGAATAACTCAAAAGATATAACTGCATGAAGACTTAATAAGTAGTTATAGATTACTCGTAATTATTCGAACTTAATGTTACTCAAATGTAGTTGATTAAAACTTCTAATCTTTACTCTTTGATATTCAAACTTGTCGACACCGCGACAGGGTGATACTTGATAATCGTTGACAAATTCTACATTGAACTAGTTATTGAGTGATCGACAGATAGAAGTTAGCAGTCGAGTTAATCGATATCTGAATAATGTACATTCTTTTTTCTGAATACATATTGCCAGCAACCACGATTTCTCTGATTGAGCCTTTTATAACTTGTACAACACAAGGTTGTACACTTTTTATGTATTTGTAGATTTTTTGGATGGAAGTAAATCGTCGTTTCGGACAGCCAAAAGGCACATACGGAATCCTTCTTATTCATCCAATAGGGAAGCTACACGTCGAAACTCTAGAATGTTCCTCTAGCGGTGACTGGATTGAATGTCTTCTCTTTCTGGATTTCTTCAGGCTTCCTTGAGTTTGCTGACGAGCCATCCTTACAGTTTGTTTCTCACATCGAACACAGTTAAACTTCACTGTTCACAACTGAAGATTACATTTTGTTACATATTAAAGAAGATGGGAAAAAACAAAGACTAACAACGAATGAATCTATGATGGTCTAGCTATAGTTGACTCACGAATTCAACTATAAAATTACTAAAATCTCCACCAAACCCTTTCTGATTTCATTGTTGGCTATTCAGTCAAATGAATAATGAACATTGTTAGAGACGACAGTTTTGTTGGTGATTTAAGCAGTTACAAAATAAATGTCATAATCTATTAATTTAATGGGTTTCAAATTCTATGTCTATTGCATAATCTGATTGTTTTAATAACAAAGGACTTCTACCCGAAGTTTGTGCTGATGATGTCGTTCAGAAGGACGATGAAAGCTCCACGGCCAAACCATCCAGCTCAGAGAACAAACCCACGTCAAAAATAAAGGTTTACTTCATGTTTTAAAACATTTCCGGAGATAAAACTAACATATTAGTTAACGGAATACACCCATTGATACATTAAATAAGAAAAAATTGATTCAGCGAAGAGTTCTGTTTTCGTTGAATTCATTTTCAAATCTGTACAATAGTTAATATATATTTATATATACTTTTTTTTCCAGGATGATAATAATTACAAAAATAATGATAATAAACTTCTATTAGACATGGTACTAATGAGACACGACGAAAGGCGGTTGTTAATGTTGATAGATATGGAGGATCCACCTGGAGGAGTTGGAAAACCCTGATTCTAAACCAATAGTACACATGGACTACAGGATCCTGAGTGAACATATGACGTATGAACCTACTGTTGATCGCCGACTACCTTGGAACTGCATCTCCTGATGTTGTTCCACTGACTTGTGGATTAGACTTTTAGACCAAAGGCTCCGGGTATGGTTTCCTAATAAAACCACTTGCTTCAGTTTGGGCACGCTGACAGTATTATAGCTCACACATAAATCAAGTGAGTTGTGTAGCGCACATGTATTTCATGCCCCTTTGTACCAATATTTATGCGTTAAAATAAAAATAAAAACTTATTTAGCTATTTCATTCATTTCACGTTTTCATCAAACCTATAATGTTTAAATGTCTATTTTGTTTTTTCTATAGAACAATTTTGAAGAAATGTCTAAAATGAATCTTCCTCAATGTAAATAACACCTAATTCTTAACACAGTATTGAGCTTAAGTTTGATTCAAAGATTATATTTCAAAACATTTTATGTCAATTGGATTAAAAGCATTCAGCAGTGCCATGTGAAGACATTTTCTTTGTTACAAAACATTAAGTCAATTTACTGAAGTCATTCAAGGTGATTAAGCACAATAATTTGCTATACCTTTAGAAACAAAAGAGAGACAATCAGAAAGAAGAGCTTTTAGAATACAGAATATGTAAAGTTTCTAGTAGTTTAATCATCTAAATTATTAATAAACATGGCTATAATAAGAAAGGGTTTTGTGAAGATTTCAGTATTTTTCATAGTTGAAATGATGAGTTATTTGAAGTTAGACCACTTTTGAAAACCTGGAATCACTGGACGGCCGTTTCGTCCTATTGCGGGACTCCTCAGCAGTGCGCATCCACGACCTTGCCTCACTAGATTCGAACCCAGGATTTATAAATATTCAAAATTGTTGAGAATTAATTTAAAGAAGGAAATATGTAAATCATCTCTCGAGACGAGATCGTGAATGCGCAATGTAATTTTTATCAGTTAAATGATATACTGTTAGTTTGCTTCGAACTCTATATTATCCCTAAACGATCTGATACAATTCATAAAATGAATTACCTTTTCAAGTAGCTTCATATCTGTCAAACTGATGATAGACAAGTGACTTGATTAATCCTTTTATATAATTTCAATAATCTAAGAATATTCATTAACATTAGATAATTACTTATTTACGACTGTTACCCCTCCCGAAGGAGCATAAGCTGACCACCAGCATTCTTCATTCAATCCTGTCCTAAGTAATCCTTTCCAGTTATTTCCAATTTTTATTCATCTTTTTCATATCTGCTTCTATTTCCTGGCTTATTGTGTTCATTGAACTTCCTCTTAATCACTTAATCTACAATTGAACATTGAATAATGATTACCTTCAATTTGTTAATTATTTATTCGCTGAATAATAAATTAGTCGAAATCATGAGTTAATTGAAGCTAGACCACCAGGGAAAATCTAGAAGAAACTGGACTGCTGTTTCGTCCTATTATGGGACTCCTCGGCAGTGCACATCTACGATACTGCCTCACGAGATTCGAGTCCAGGACCTACCAGTCTCGCGCCAGAGCACTTAACCGATAGACCCATAATAGTCCTATATTAGGACGACACGATCCTCCAGTGCTTCCAAGTCTTCCATGGTGGTCTAGCTTCATGATTTTAACTATGAAAATACTGAAATCTCCTCAAAACCCATTCTGAATAAATTAATGACTGCTTATCAAAATGGTGAATATTCAGTCAATCTATCGATTTTATTTTATTTTAAAAAAAACAAAAAAATAATAATTTTTTAAAAATGATTCGATAAATCAATAATCAATTGAAACTTATTTCACAGTTAGTAGTTAATCAGTAATATAGAAGAAAAATTTTAAAAAAATGACTGATTCAACAAATAAAATATGTCGTTATTTTAATACTATAGAAGGTTGTTGGTATAAAGATTATTGTAAATTTCTTCATATACCAAATAAAAAACCACCATGTAAATTTTATGAGTAAGTTGGCTTTTTTTAAAAATTCACTTAGTATTGTTTGTTTTGTATCTTCCCATTGATGTTCAGGACTGCAACTAGTCAGTCTCTAATTGGCATCTGTGCATACTGTGCGTATTGCCTCGATACAGCCTTAATTCACAAGCATTATAAGCAAAGATGATTAGTGGCTAGTAGTGGAATCCAGTTTGACGCACCTTTCGTCCCATTTTTGTGCTCCGTCAGCCGTTTGCACCTGCATCTCAGAGTTAATGTTCATTCTGCAACTCCAACACCAGTACCTTTCGCTTCAACCGCCATTACGTTATCCACACGGCTATTGAGTCCTGATAGCCACTTGCTTGTGCAATGGGATGAAGTTTAAATTCACTTAATATTCCTTGTTCGAATCTTCTCATTAATATTTTAAGACTACAAGTAGTCAGTCTCTAATTGGCTTATGTGAATACTGTGCGTATTGCCTCGATATAACCTTATTAAATTAAATTTAATTAAAAATTATGTTTCAGTTTATCAACTGGATGTCGTTATGGTGAATTGTGTCATTTTTCACATGATAGAACATCTTTAAAATTAATTGGAAGTTATAATGTTGATTATTCTATGGAATTTATGAAGGGGGTAAGTTTTGAAGTGTTTTTAGAAAAACAATTTTTTGTTTTCTTTTATTATGATTTTATCTAATATGATGAAGTAGTTCAAAAGTAAAAGGGATGTATTTAATTTTAAATCATAGTTGATTATGAAGTGATAGACTAATACTAATCTAATCACTCTTAAGTTTTACAAAAGTAAACATGTTGACTTACCTTTTCTACATCATGATAGAGTTTTCTCAATCTAAACATATGCTAATATAGTGTCGTGAAAAAAATACAACACGGGTGGGGACGATCAAGTATACTTAAGCACAGAATACAGACTATCTCACTAAATTCTGATACCCAAACAGTAAATATTTAATTTATAAAATAACAATCAATGATCTCAATCTCCACTGTTCCTTCTGTAAATATCTATTCATATTCTCTGATTTCATTGTTCATGCATTTTCATACCGATTGCGCTTCATTCCTGTTGTTTCGTTATCGATTTTCTGCCAAAATACATTCTATGTCTGACCATCACTTTATTCTACTTATGTGGATATAAGTAGCCCTCATCACAATAGTAATATAATGTACTAGTTGACCTGATACTATTATTTACTACAGTTATTTTAAGTATAGAGAAATTTCCATAGTTGCCGTAATGAATTTTAGTGTTTGATTATTTCGAGACAATTCGTAGTACTTCAGATTGTATTAATCGAATGCCTCATATGGTTCATTCATCAAACAATTTATTGTTGTATTGTTCAAAACTTTGAGTGTACTACTTGGGTGCATATATTAATTTATTGTTTCAAATCTTGTACCGGAATCAATTTCATTGAGCAAAGATGAATAGTGGCTAGCAGTGGAATCCAAGACGCGTGTTTTGTCCAATTTAAGACTCTGCAGCTGGATAAGCTTGCATCCAAGTGTTGACATTCACTTGTAGTCCTAGACATTAATGGAAACTTTCAAATAAACAATAATAAATAATAGATGAAAGCGTGAGTGAATTGAAGCTAGACAACCGTGGAAAACCTCGAAGCACTGGATGGCCATTTCGTCCTATTGTGGGACTACTCAGAAGTGCGCATCCACGATCCCGCACTCACTAGATTCGAACCCAGGACCTACCTGTCTCGCGCCAGAGCACTTAACCGATAAACCACCGAGCCGGCATCCAAGGATGTTAATGTCTAACTTCGCCTGATCTACGATGCGCACTGCTGAGGAGTCCCATAATAGGACGAAACGGCCATCCAGTGCTTTCAGGTTTTCCATGCTAGTCTAGCTTCAATTGACTCACGCTTTCAACTATGAAAGTACTAATTCTCCACAAATCCCCTTCTAAAAGTAAGAATACTAAATTAATTTCATTACGATGGAAGGCTGCTCATGTTTCGTCTTTAAACGCATATTTAGACCAACTGACTTTGAGAATAAATGTATTCTTCCTAACTTTTATAAGCTAACTGGTTTAATTTTCAAAAAGCTGAATAGAGTTTCTACCAACAACCAATAACTTGAGTTTGATATCATTTTTTAGTATGCCCATTAATTAAAAACAGAGAACATACCTAAAGAGATTGTAGTGCCGCGATTCGTTAACCGTTTACTTAGATAACCGTTATAATTCTAAACTTAACGGCACGTAAAATTAGAAGACAAAGGATAGCAGCAACTACAGTTTATTGTCGAATGACTCAGGTTCGAAAGCTAACAACACCTGAGCGAATATGAACGAACGAGTGAACAGGCAAGCAAGCGAAGGAAACGAACGAGGAGCAAGCGAGCGAGCGAATAGCAAGCAATTACATAAGCAATTTATAGTCAAATTTAATAAGGGCACAGCAAAGCAAAACAAAGGCTGATAATAATATTTGTGTGCGTACATATATGGGGAGGAGTATGAGTCATCGAATAATATTTAAGCAGTCAACATTTCGGCTAGAGTGTCATGTGCTCTAGTGGTATAGCAGTGCAAAGAATATGCAAATTGTTACTATCCAAATGACGATGTCTGTTAATTAAGTTATAAAAAAGGGCTTAACCAAAATTGGCTATAATCGAAATTGATTGTAGGATGGTTGCTATAAAATGACCATTACGACAACAGCTTTTATCAAAGCTGTAGAATGGTATTTCTGATCATTTTAGTAGTCATTACTTGTCTGGTGTTTACGTGCAATAATACAAACTAATTTATTTTGTGACAACTGGGATACATTACAGATGATGATGGAATTTGTGTGTTATTATACCTGACAAGTACTCTTAGTCATTTCAACTAATGAACTTCTTTCAAATCGAAACTGTCTGATTGATATTTTGTTGTAGCATCAAAGCTTTGCTGAATATGTTACATCATATAGTGAATATAAATAATTATCAGTCGGGGTAATTTTTTTGGAATTATTAATCTCTAATACCTATCTAAGTCACATTAGATACATTTGGAATAAACATTAAGTCAGGTATTTTATTCTCCATAGTCAGTAATTATGTTCTTCATCTATTTCATGAAACTACGGATGTGATGTAAATTTGGGAATTGTAAATTTTCCAAAAGTATTGCACAAGCTTATAGTGTCTGGTACTATTTCAAGCCCATATGAGTTATTCTAGCTTCTGGACAGTCTGATTTACTCACTCTTCTCGAGTCATATTTTGACTTTATTAATTATTCGCTTACTAAGCTTGACTGTTTTTATATGAGAGTATGTGTGTGCATTGCTTATCATACTCATTATATGTTCGTAACTTATTTTTGCCTAACTATAATGTTGAATCACGCTTGATTAAATGAAGTTATCTCACTCACCTTCTCCGCATTGCTCCCACGCTTCTTATTCTGAATATCTGTCTGGATTAACGAATGCATGAAACAGATTCCTTCAATGCAACATGTATTTAGCTTCTGATTACCACGGTCACATCAGTGGAGGTTAGACTGGGTAATATATGTAGTTCAGTGTAAGATTTATGTTCATGGAATACTCATACATTCATCCAAAATGGAGTCATATTATGGGCTACAAAAAGCTCATGGATTGATTGAAGTTTGACATTAACACTGTTGTATGCCGGCTAAGAATTCTAGAGGTTAAGCGTTCACATGCAAGACCAAAGGTCCTTAGTTTGAGTCCAATGCGTGCAATCGTTGATACTCACTATGAAGCAGTCCTATATAAGAACGAAACGACTGTCCATTTCTTCCAGGTTTTCATTGATCGTCTAGCATTGATCGGTTCATGATCTCAACTAAAGTCATTTATGTCTTCTTTTTGAAAAAAATAAATTATGAATAAACTCTGTTTTATTCACAGTTGGTTTTAATAAGAACAAATTTACTCTTTATGAAGCTTGTAACTTCAGACAATATCGAGGCAGTCGACACAGAATGCACATATGCCAACAAATGACTAATCAATTGTAGTCCTAAATAATATTTTGTTTCAATGTTTATACTTGAAATCAATCGAAGTTGAACAAATTATAGAACCTAGACCATCATGCAAAACCTGAATGCACTGAACTGTTGTTTAGTCCTATTTTGGGACACCTCAGCAGTACACATCCACGATCCCGCCTCACGAGATTCGAACTCAAGACTTATTGGTCTCGCGCGCAAACGCTTAACCTCTAGACTACTGAACCGGCATCCAACAGTGTTAATGTCTAACTTCAGCTAATATTAAATTAGTCGTATCTTCATTTTTTTTTTAAATTATTCTACTGTTATTTTCCAATTATAGCTTCTAAAGAAGAATATGACATCAAAAGAATTAAATGGAACCAATAATAATAACAATATTATACAATCCATTTTAAATAATAAGCAAGAGAAAACAGTAGAAAATCCATCAGATTTAATCCAAGATAAAAATCTCACAAATTTAATAAGTAACCATGATCCATCTAATCAAAATGTTTCAATCAATTTACATAAAGATACCACAGAAGTCGAAGATCCAAGTTCATCCAATGCCAAGAATTTAATCCCTATAAACCAAACAAATTATTCTGAATCATCACCATGTCCTGTATCTAATGAAGATCATTCAGTAAATACTAATAGTACATTGAATGATTTATGTACAAATAAAGCTTCAATGAATCAACCTGTTACATCTACAGTTGTTGGACATTCAGAAGATTTATCTAATGAGAATGAGATAGCTTGTGGTATTACTTAAATTTCATGCTTTATAATATATTTTGTTCCACATAGTACTTATAAGCAGAAAAACTGTTTGAAGAATAAAAACAGAATATGCTTTAACATTTTAGAAATTAAACATTGACACCATCGGATGTCGGCTCAGTGGTCTAGAGGTTGAGTGCTCTGGCTCGAGACTACTAGGTCCTGAGTTCGAATTCCGTGAGGCGAGGTCTTTGGTACGCGCTGTTGAGGAGTCCCACAATAGGATGAAACGGCCATCCAGTGCTTCCAGGTTTTCCATGGTGGTCTAGTTTCAACTGACTCACGCTTTCAACGATGAAAAACTTAATTATAGTGTCCTACCTTCATAATTTGAATGTGTTCAAGCTAGATAAATAAGGTTATAAACAATGTGATCACTTCATGAATGCCAGTTTTATTAACATTAAAACAATCTACAATTTTTTAGTTTCATAGGAGTGTAATTGTTTAATATACTTGTCTTCTAATGAAGATGACATAGTGCTGTTTGGTGAAGATGCTGACAAAATGCAGAGTCTTCTGTTAGAACTGAGTAATAATGCCAGGATATTCGGGATGCGTTTCTCTCCATCTAAATGTAAATTGTTACTCCGCAACTGGTCTGTGTCAACACCTGAACTAAGGATAGGGAGTGAAGTTATCGAACGTGTCGACAACTTTCTGACGCCTAATACCTTATTTACTCAATTATTAGGTTCATATCAATCACTTGTTTATGAAACGATAAGTAATTTATTTATATGATTCTAGTAAATCCATCAAACTTTACTCTAGAAAGCTTAGATTTATTAATTTCTTTTCTAGGTTCCTGTAATCAAATTCTTGTAAAGCATCAAAATGAAAATTATTGCACTCTATTAAAAAATCATTACCTAGATCATTTTTTAGATAAAGGAGGAGATCATGTTAAATATGTGAATATAAGAGCTGAATTAGAACCTGGACAAATGTTTTGGTGTAAATCATGTATATTATTATTTAAAAAACCTTGGTCATTATTTCAACATATGGTTGATAAAGCTAAGGGAAAAAAAATTCAACACTTAGAAAAACAATCACATTTTGATTGGTTAGATAACATTGCTGGATTAATGGCAGGTAAATAATATTGTTTGTCTTTTAAATAAGCTTAAATTTCATTTTATTCTTTGCTTTTGATGTTAAGAAACTTATTTAATCCATTGCTATAGATTGACTGAACTGTACTGAAGAAATTCACTTAGTATTGTTTGTTTGAATCTTTCCATTGATGTTTTTATGAATGTAACTGGTCAGTCTCTAATTGGCATATGTTCATACTGTGCGTATTGCTTCGATAAAGCTTAAATTCACAAGCATTGTAAGCAAAGATGGATAGTGGCTTGCAGTGGAATCCAGTTTGACACGCGTTTCGTCCTATACGGGACTCGTCAGCTGAATATACCTGCATCTCAGAGTTGATGTTCACTCCGGGACTCAAACCCAGTATCTTTCGCTTCAAACGCAATCGCGTTATTCACTCGGCAACTGATTCCTGATAACCGCTTGCTTGTGCAATGGAGTGAAGTTGAAATTTACTTAGTATTGTTTGTTTGAATCTTTCCATTGATGTTTTTATGAATGTAACTGGTCAG
Organism: Schistosoma rodhaini; assembly: GCA_944470415.2. Taxonomy (NCBI): domain Eukaryota; kingdom Metazoa; phylum Platyhelminthes; class Trematoda; order Strigeidida; family Schistosomatidae; genus Schistosoma; species Schistosoma rodhaini. The sequence continues at coordinate 82,441,578 of OX104036.1, forward strand.
TCTCTAATTGGCATATGTGCATACTGTGCGTATTGCTTCGATATAGCCTTATTTCAAAGCGGTTAGGACGAAACGCGCTTTGTCCGGGATTCCATTGCTAGTCACTATCCATCTGTACTGAAGAAATTTTACCGCTGAAATATCAGCATTTTTTATGTATCCGTCGCCATGATTTCATATAATTCAATGAGATGTGATATATAAATCTGGAATTCATGCTTAATTTGATTAAGATTTCATTATTTAGGTTACATTGTTATCATTCAATTTCATACGGAATTTATTACTTCGTCGAAGAATGGAGATTTAGACAAAACTAAATAATGATGTAACTTCTTTTTGTTTTCTAACCCATTTGTCTGATTTCTTCTGAAAGTACCAAGCTACTGTTATTTAGAAACTGTATTGTTAAGTCTCCAGCGTATATAATGCCCCCAAATGCCCTGGTACGGTCGAGAGTGGGAACAGTCCGTTATCCCTCTCCAAATGCTCTCACATCACCATGCGTATATAGCCTCTGACAGTGAAGTCCTACTCACTGCCTTCTCGTGGCGGGGGTGTTGCTCACGAAAGTGAGAGGACGAAAAGCTAATGTCCGGCGCTTTAACCAGGTTGGTGGATGTGGAGGATCCACCTAGGGGAGTTGGAAAACCTCCATTCCAAACCAATGGTGCACATGGGCTGGTTCCAGTATCCTGAGGGAACAAATGATGTATGAATCAATCGCAGGCCACCGGCTACCATGGGACTGCATTTCCTCACGATGCTCCACTGCCTTTAGGATCAGACCCTTAGGTCAAAGGCTCCTTGTGTGGCTCCCTAAGAAAACCATATGCTTCAGTTTGGGCACCTGGGCAGTATCGCAGCCCTCAAGCAAATCGAATGTGATTTGTGTGGCGCATATATATCTGGTGCTTCCTTGTATCAATATTTATGTGTTTAAATAATAATAATAATATATTTATACGTATCATAACTAGAGAATAAATTAACTCAAATCTAAAAAGTGTAAATGAATAAAGCAAAAATGATTTAATACAGTTAATGAAAAACGAGGTCTGACTAAGTCAATATCATATCACTCCGATCAAGATGACTTCTATGAAACATGTTTGTGCATTTGCGTGTTTCTTAATGGGTGAAAAATATGACATTTGTAATAAGAATGGGTAGAACTGGATTTGTATGTATGCTAACAGTATTAGATATGAATAGAGTCAGTTATGGCCTCTTAGATACAACAAAAGAACTCCAAAGAGTCTGTTGTTATTACTATAACATAATGCAATTTAAATAACGCCCTTCGAAATTTTTTAGCTCGTATAAAGGATAAGATCGCCTTTATGTCAACACAGAACGGCGTTTACAAATAAAGGTATTTCAATTGATTGATACCTTCGGCATTAGAGAGTCATCTCATGAAATCTCAACTGGGACCAAAGAAAATCTTAGCTACACAAAAGTTACCTAATAATCTTGTAGAACTTTAGAAACTCCTATTTGAATCATTTGCACTGCAATAAAATGTGTTTTAAGTACATGATATTTTATAATGAACACAGAACTAAACTCTTCAGTTTGTTTGAATTTTCTATATTTTAGGTTATGATCTTGGTTTATTCAATCCAAGAAAACTGAAAGTCGATTTACGCAACTTATTAACCGATCAACATACTATCGATGAAGAACTAGAGACAGAAGCTGCAACAACAATAGGAATTATGCAGTGGATTAACCCATTTATCAACCCATGGCGTTTACAACAATTTGAATTGATGCGAAAAATCAAACAATTTAATAGACAATTGCTTCGTAAAGTTAATCCAAGTTTAAAAACTGGATATACCGGATACAGTAAGAGCACTGCACTACCACCTGCTCATGTACCTTTATCAACTACATCATGTCAGACAAACGAGACGTACTTTGACACCCTTGATTCATTAACATCTACTACTACATCAACGCCAACTGTAGACGATTTCGGTTTATGTTTGAAGAACAGTTTGCCTCCAGAAACTTTCAATCAAGGCTGCCCCTCAGAATCTACCTCTTCGGTATCTATTGAGTTTGATACTTGCGTTGTATCGAATGAAGAAAATAATAAAGAAGAATCAGATGAGTGGGACAAACCAAGTAACTACCAGCTTTTTCATATCGAAGACAAAGAACACCCACTTTGCAAACCACTTGTAGAGAAGCTGATGGAAACGGAAATGTTGAGAACTGGAGCTTCTGGAGATGTCACAACAACAACATCTGATATAAACTCAAAGATCACACCAGATATTAAAAACGAACTGGACAGAATCGTTGAAATCATAGATTCAAATAACACAAATAGAGCTTATATAATGTCACTTTTAAATTGTAGTAATGCCAGTGGGTATCACAGAAAACAGTCAAAATTTGTACCCATTTGTTCCAATGATTCTAGTATTTGTAAAAGTAAAATATCTAATATCTGTACTACAATGAATTCAAAACATTTGAAAGAACCATTCAGATATCAACTTTTTGGACGAAACTCCAAAGCGTTTACTTTCAATCATACTGCTATTTATAATATTCAACGTAATCTAAATCGTATATACCATAAAATCAATCAAACCCCATACTATGGAATCAACAATTTTGATCTTTTAAATTTTTTTTCAACAAATCTAGACTTCAATTTTAATCTCATTGATGAAAACATAGAAGAATTACTTTCACAATGGAAAAAATCCCTGATCTAATGAACCATCTCATAGAAATATCATTCTGAGAGGAGATGTGGATCATCACCATAAAATGTGTAAAGTTGTCCATTTGTATAGTATGTTATGTAGCTTGCATTAATGTTGATATAAATCTTGGTTTCAGTTTTATAGTTTACTATAATTAGCTTATATAACCTAGGGATTGGTTATTGTTGTTATGAATAAATTACATAATTATATTTTTTCATTTACATTGTTTGAATTATATAAGACCTTGGAAACAAAAAAAAGAGAAATATTGTTCAACTTTTGTTAGTATTTAATGTTGATTCAAGGAAAAAAAAACACAAAAATAAATACCATCTAAATACATTTGAGTTTTGAGTATCGAAGACTTAATAACCATTTCATTCTTGATTCAGTTGTGAACGAAACGCTGTCTCTATCGTTTCATTGGAAAACTATTTTTCATTATTTTTTTCCTCAAATCATTGTGTTACTTCACTTAGTATTGTTTGTTTGAATCTTCTCATTAATGTTTAGGATTGCAACTGATCAGTCTCTAATTGGCATATACACATACTGTGCGTATTGCTTCGATGTAGCCTTAATTCACAAGCATTGTAAACAAAGATGGCTATATCGAGGCAATACTCACAGTATGTGCATATGCTAATTAGAGACTGATCAATTGCAGTCTTAAATATCAATGGGAAGATTCAAACAAACAATATTAAGTGAATTTAAACTTCATCCCATTGCACAAGCAATTGGCTATCAGGACTCAGTAGGTGAGTGGATAACGCGATAGCGTTTGAAGCGAAAGATACTGGGTTTGAGTCTCAAAGTGAACATCAACTGAGATGTAGGTACATCCAGCTGACAAGTCCCAAAAATAGCACGACACGCGCTTCCTGGATTCCACTGCTAGTCACTATCCATCTTTGCTTATAATTCTGTGACTGTTTGATTTTTTTGTTCGTTAGATAAGATATCGAAAAAAATTTTCTTCCCTGAATTCTCTTTTTTCTCATTCAATGACATTATGAGTTATTTTAATTATCTGAAGAGCTGCAAGGATCATGCGACAGTAAAGGAGCTCAGTGGGTTTCTTAGTTTTTCTGTCAAGCTTGCCATAGCGAATACCTAAATAAATTTACTTAATTGAAGATTGATTTATTCAACTCAATATGGATGATCTATACTGATTGTTATTATGATAAACGAATTTCTCTATGATTTATATGCGTATATTATCCGTGTTTCAGAATGTAATTTTCAAATAATATCAATTATCAGTATGGAAATATGTGGAGATTCTTATATCTTCATAGTATAAATCGTCAGTCAATCTAAGCTAGACTACCATGGAAAACCTAGAAGAAATGGACATCCGTTTCTTCCTTGTACATGACTCTTCATTAGTGCGCATTCACGATCCTTCACATTGGACTCGAACTTAGGACCTTCGGAATCGTGCATGAACTAGTTTCATGGTGTAGCTGTTGGAGTTCAAGTGAAAAGTGATGAACAGTGGAGTCCGATTCATGTTGGATGTGAGACAGTTATTCACACCAGACAACAGATGATGGATTGTGCAATATCATGGGTCGATTGAAGTTAGACATTAATAGTGTTGGATACCGGCTCAGAGTTCTAGAGGTTAAGTGTTCACGCACAAACTGAAGGTCTAAAGTTCGAATCCCAAGTGCGGAACTGTGCATGCGCACTGTCGAAGAGTCACGTACTAGTAGGAAACGGCCGTTCATTGCTCCTATGTTTTCAATGGTAGTCTAGCTTAGACTGACTCGCGATTTCTACTGTAATATCGATTAATTATCCTTGAAAGGAGGACTTTAGGTTGATGTTCTGAATAGAAAGAAGCCATTTATGAATATTCGTATTCAGCATGTTAAGGTGAATAAAGACTCTGGAAAAAAATCCTGCATTTTTGTTGAAGTGACTTTTCAGATTTTGTGTTTACTATCAAAATGTTTTATTTTTCATATATGACAACTTCAAAATTATGGAGAAATACATTAAAGCGTTTGAAGTGACTTGTATAGACTTCTTGTTTCGCCTATGTTATTAATCCCTTTGAAAATAAAATAATCGGCACTAATAGTACTGAATGATCATGGTTCTACTTCATCAATTAACTGAAAACATAATCGTTCAACTTCGAATGCTAATCCAGTGGTTTAATGATATAAGCACTCAAAGAATTCAAAATCTTCGTTTTGATTTTTTACAAATCCGTAACATCCCACTACTGATGAGAAGCACATGGGAACTTGTTAGAGGATAGTAAGGTATAGCACAGGTTGTATTGTTATATCCCGAGGAAAATTATGAATGGTGACTTTTGAAAACTATTTATGGACCAATATGATGCGTATATTTCCCATTGTATAAATGTTAATTAACTTAAAATTCAACTCAGTGGCCGAGTGGATAACGCGATGGCGTTTGAAGCGAGGGTACTGGGTTCGAATCCCAGAGGAACATCAACTCTGAGATGCAGGTACATCCAGCTGACGAGTCCCGAATAGGACGAAACGCTTGTCAAACTGGATTCCACTGCTAGCCACTATCCATCTCTGTTAATTAACTTAGCTATTCATATTCGTGTCCCTCTTATTATAAGCTATATTTCGACCTATAGACCATCATTAAACGATTTACCATTCTTGAGTTATCTCTAGTTCATTAATTAATGTTCCCCCTATTCGCAGTCATATTTGACTGAATCTTGTACAAACGTTATTTTCTATTTTATTGCACGATGTGATCAGTTTGATTGGTATATAAACCCAGTATGTTTGAGAATAATGATTCATATTGCAGAGGCTGAGTGAGATTGGTGTTCTGGACTAAACTGGTTGGGCTAGGCAGATAGCTGGACCGACAAGTGCTCTAGACTCCTCACACGGTTTCCGTGTGTCATTGGGTCGATCGATAAATTCACTGTATTCTAATTGGCGAGTACAAGATAATAACCATCGCCGGCGCACGATATAACAATTGACGAACCAAAGTCAGCCTGTGATTGGTCGATGATCAGGTAATTGTTTCGTGCAATCAGCATTTACAATCGTCGTTTTTGTCCTTCAGCGACATTGGTCATTAGTTATACAGTATCTTTCCTTCTCGTGCTGATTTACACGAAAGCAGGAAATGGCTCTAACTTTCGATCAATTGCAATTGCTATTCCAGCGACAAGAGCAGCATTTAAAAAAGATTCAGTTGGAATTTTTTCTCCTTCTTAAATTAGAATCGTTTATATTGAACACAAAGTTAGTGTTTTCATATAATGAGTCACTCAAAAACGCTTTGTGCACCATACACAAGGTAGTATGGTAGTCGAGTGAAATATACTTCGATAATTCCTCGTTCAAACCCAATATTGGCCTTTCGGTCGTCGTAAATACAATTCTTAAGTGGCACGTTATTACAGAATGCACTATACGTTTTTGACTGATTGGTAACTATTGTATTGAATATAATTAATTTCATTTGTTTTGCTGAAGTTGTAAAATGTTTAATTAGATATTTGGTCTTGGACATGTGTGGTTCTTTTTGATTTTTTATGGTGTATTGGTAGTTTTGCTTCTATAACTTAAAAATTGATGGTTTTTTACGTAGTTGCTATGATAATTATCAGGGTCCGTTGCTCATTAGGACCAAAAACTCAGCGATTAAACGTAAGTTTTGTAGTAGGAAGGCTAACTGGAGCTATGATGCAGCGGCACCCATACAGTGCTACGAGTCTTTGCGAAGTCACCTCCACTCGTGATTCTGGCACATTTGCACACAGTCTTAAAAAATACATAACAGGAACTAATAAAAAAGCCCAAGACTTCCATTGGATACATCTGTATCAATCCCAATCAGTATATCCAAATGGTCAAACACAGGCTCAATCAAACACGCAACCATGTGAGCCAGAACTCGAGCTGCTGCCAATACCGTAGTGTTTGTTAACATTGGAGAACAGTGAGTGAGCTATGAGAAGGAAAATAACAATAACACATCTCCCAAAATCCTAAAAACGGAGGACGTAAACGTCGGGCAAAACTTTGATTTCATTCGGTGTTATCGTTTCGAGAAATAGCTTATTAAAAAGTGGGTGGCACTTAATTAAGAACACTGGGACAAATGCTGTACAATGCCGTAAGACTAACACTTCAATCAAGGTGTGTCGCCTGTACATGGACCAGAATGCAGTTATAGTTCCAGTCAGAAGTTTCCACAAGACATCTTACTGATATCCTAGAGGCCAGCGATTAAGCGATCCTCCCGAATTTGAGTTAGTCACGACAAACGGCGTGCCATTAGAGATGCATCTAGATCAGTAAATACACAAAGGCCAACGTCGTGGTTTAAGGAGCGACTGAGCTAATAGGTGGTAGTCGGGATGAGGTGAAAGAACACAATATACGACAAGGGCTTCAAATATCATTCAGTGGAGGCCTTTGCATAACGACGATAATCACTATGTCCAGACAACTCCTTTTTACAGTCCGCGTCTGACGGATGTGAAACTCAGATAACGATAGAACCTAACGGATTCTTTTCAGGTCTAATACAGCCTGCAGATCACCAACACAGATGACCGGTGTCGAGTGACTGAGGGACTCCCTGAGTTAGACGGGAATAGAGTGTTCCACCTGCTAACGTCGAAGTCACACCTAACGATGGGTACATAACGTGGATTACCCTTTTGTCGTACCCAAATACTGTGACAGCTCTGATGACCGTACAACACAAACGACGCTATTACAGAAGTATTTTGGCAAGATTAGTTAAAAAGAAAAAGGCGCGACCAGTGTTGCAAGGGTCTGTCCATGCTGTGCAGCTAACTGATGAGCACCATTTGTCATTGGCCGGAACGGGGATCAGTGAACTGTTCGACACTCAGTGGCCAACTGCCGGATGATTTGCCTACGGTTTGGTGACATTTCATCGCCCCAACAAGGTCAAAGAAATCTCTCCTATCACATTCAATATGCAAAGACATCTGCAAAACGCTCCTTAACTCTAGTGTCAGTTGAAGGTCAGGGAGGTATCTAACCAGATACCGAGCCTGTATTAAAGTGACTGAAGTCTCTACGCCCATGAATGTCGCCAGAATGTGAATAAATTCGACCTATAATCCTGAAGCAGTGAGCAAAATCTATCAGCAGAGTGGTGTGTGACTTTTTCAAGGGGAGATATGACAAACCCGTACTCATCCGTAGATTACCACTTCTCTCTTCAACTAGCTGTGTCTGATGCATGTCTCATCAACGATCATGATTGAAAGTACCGCATAATTAGTAACTACGTCCTATTCTTTTCATCATCATCCTCGTTTCCTACAGATTATCAGTTAGGTAAATTAAGTATTTACTCTCAGAATAACTATCTCCTCTTAACACTCAAATTATTACCTTATTAGTTTAACACCCAAACCTGCCTGGCAATAAAATATCCGCTTGTATCCAGAAATCCATACGCTCTGGGATAAACGCATTCATTCAAACTACATGATATATGAATTCACATAACACTAGATTTAGTACGATCGAGTGTATAAACTATGCCTCACTGAACACCACTGAATACATGAAACCGCACAAAACAGCAAAAAGAAAACTAAAAGAAAGCTATTAGTTGATACATGCTGGGATTTGACCCAGAGGCATCGGCAGAAAAGGTATGTACATATTTCAGACAGTTAAACAATCGCGTAACTCAATGATATATACTCTGGACAGTCCCGAAAGAGAAACACGGCCATCACTGGATAGGCCAAACTGTTCGACGTTTATCAGAACAAAAGAAGAAATTTTGGAATGTTGCCATCAGCCTTAACACAGCAAGTACTATGGAATGCCACAGATCGGTAAGAAACAAGTGTATAATTAAAATCTCGGAATCTCAAAGGAAATATGAAATGCAGTTGTCATAATTTGCACTCAAGCAACCTAAGAGATTCATCACGTGCATAAATTTCAAAACGAGGATTCAGCATTGCATTCCCAACATAATTGAAGAACGGAGTGGATTTGAATTATTAGATAACGATCAAGATAAAGCAGAAGCAATGAAAAAATATATTGGAACCCCATCTAGACGAAGAACTGAACCCAAGTACAAAGTCAGCAAACCGTTTGCTCACCGTGAACTCTAATTAAGACGATGTACTTAAGGCTCTTAGCACTTTGAACATGCAAAAGTCAACGGGATCTGTCAGATTATACTTCAAAATTCTGAGACATATTGCATAATATATCGCAGCCCCACCGAGTGTGATATTCAATATATCACTTGACCAATATTTTTTACTCAAGAACTGAAAGGATGCGATCGTCACTCCCATACATAAAACAGGGTCAAGACAACTTCCGTTGAATTAAAGACCTATCAGCCTCAACAGAGTCGTAGTTACAATACTGGAAAGAACAATCAAAAAATCCATAATTACATGTGTGGAAACCAACGACTTGTTAAATAGTGAACAATATGGTTTCAGAAAAGGTTCGTTTTGCATAACAAACCTCCTCAAAGCAAGGGAGCATCAGATAAAGGCTCTAGAAAATGGAATGGATGTGGTCTACATAGACTTCAGCCAACAAATAGATTACTCTTGAAGCTCGAAAATCTTGGTATTGACGTACGTCTTTTAAAATGACCTAAGGATTTCCTATTGGATCGTAAACAGCAATTGAGAGTGAACTCGAAGTGCTCCACCCAGATAACAGTACTGAGTGAAGTACTTGGAAGTTCTTTCCTTGGTCCTTTACTTTTTATACTGTATGTAAATGATCTCTCAAGTATAGTGGAGTCCCCGATGTTAATATACGCTAACGATGTAAAGATCTTGCGAGACACAGATGCATGCACATTTCAGGTAGACTTAAATATTGTGATTAACTGGTCTTAAGAGTAGCTGATGCCTATCAATGTGGAAAAGTGTGTTTACATGCACCTTGGAGATACAAAGGTTATTAGGTACAGGGTAAGGGAGTGCCTGTGGCAGTAGGCCGATCTTGGGGTGACATTGAGTCATGATCACTACCGTGAGGTTGCATTTTAGTGTTTTAGAACCATATGGGCTTTCAGACTGACATTCACCAAGATAGATATTGCTATGTTCACTTCAGTATACACAACATTCGAGAGAACCAAACTTGAGAACTGTGTGCAGGCTACAGTCCTCTGTTCAAAAGTTGGCTTAAATATCCTGGGAAAAGTACAAAGGACAACTACCTGCTTAACTCCAGAACTCCTTGGTTTACCATACAAAGAGAGGCTAGGAAAGCTAGGGCTCTTTACTCTGTCCTATCGCAGATTATGAGGTGGTCTGATTTTGATGTATAGAATACTAAGAAATGATTTTAGACCCAATGTATTCTCGCTTTCTCTTATAAATAGAGCAGGACATCTCAGAGGATATAGCAGTCAAGTAGAAAAGTCAAGAACGAATAAAATACCCGTGGCATACAGGATTTCATACTGAGTCATCAATTCTTGGAACAAGTTACCTGAAGCAATGGTCTCTGCACCTTAAAATGACTCATTCAAAGTAAGACTAGACAGTCAGAGAAGTATACTAGAAAAAGAATAACATAAGTGCTAGGCTGTTTGATCTTACCACACAAGTCTGAATCTGAATCAGAATCTGATATTGGACTTCGAAGACGTGTGTACATTTATGAAAGTATGAGGATGTTATCGCTTTAAGATTAAGATGGTGTCCGAAGGGTCCCATAGACGCTACTTCGAGTAACTTTGATTCACTTAGCTAAGTATTATTTTTAGCCTTTTAAAAAAATCCACTCCAGATGGAAAGGTAATCTAGAATTCAGATTGTAACATAAATAGTTATCACTGTTCTTAGACCGAAGAACGTTCATAGATCACTTCAGCCACGTCGATCCTGTGGGTAAGCCTATGGTTTTGAAAGAAGTTTTTGTCAAATTATGTAGCTTTTCTCCTAAAAGAATTTTTTTATTTGTTTTTGTCAAAATACTGAGTGTAATTCTACTTACTAGTTTAAATTCACAAACAATTTTACGACGGCATATACGTGACAGTTCATAGTTACTTTTATTTATCGGTATTCCGAAGGAGAATCTACGTTGTTACAAAGTTCGACGATTTTGCGCTAACTTAGGTTACCGAACTACATATATATATAACGTAATGAATGCATGTGTTTTAACGGTATTTAATTCGGTTGATGCTTTCAAAGATATCTGTCAAAATTATTTTTTTGGTTGCAAATCTAGTGAAGATTGTATCGGACTCAGTAGGAACTAAAAATACTCTTATGTATATATATCAGTACATATTGTGAGATAACTTTATTCCTGCATTTCTGCGTTTCACTCCAATTTTTCTAAAGTTCACATCAGAGGAACTTTTTTAACTTCAGAGGCGGTTACATAACTTTGACATACTTTGATCAAAACTGAAGTTCGGCTGTGGGATTTCCGTTAACGTCACTTAAGTCGGATTGTCTGAAGTGAGATACATATTAGCTCATACTTCTAAATATTCTCCATCGATACACTTTTTCTTGTATAAACACAACCATGCTGTACTGACACCGAAAATAATTTAGTTTTTATTAGTAGTATGATCCTTTGTTTCAAAAAAGAAAGTTTTTATACGTTCAAGTGATGTCTTTAAGTGTATAAACTTCCTCTGAGTTAAGATGCATTTTAGCTCGATCTATGTAGTGCTTTTAGAGAGTTGTGGGTCTGCGTACATCTTCTGAGCACCTCCTGCTACTCTCAAAACATTCTTACTTTCGAAAGGTATAAAAGTACTAACCAACCCTTAATATGATGCGGCAATAAAAGATGGGTCAGCCTACAAGTTCTGAAGTAAACGGCACCATCAAAGATACAGTAATCGCCTTTAAGTATCTTGCCATTATATCGCTAGACTTCAAACACTGCATTTGATAGTGATTGAGAACCTGTTAACTACAAACTGTTTTGTTCTTTGATATTCTAACATGCTACCAGATTGACTTTTGAAGTTAAAGGCAGTGATAATCGCCTTTAAGTATCTTGTCATTCTATCGCTGGACTTCAAACACTGCATTTGATAGTGATTGAGAACCTGTTAACTACAAACTGTTTTGTTCTTTGATATTCTAACATGCTACCAGATTGACTTTTGAAGTTAAAGGCAGTGATAATACTTAATTCATATCGATATTCACGCTTTGCACCAATTAACGTCTATCATAATTTCGTTGATTCGTGTGTACTTAATAAATGTTTATTCCTCCAAGTGAGGTTTATTTCAACAAAATAATTCCTCAGATCGGTTTATTGGTACGCTTCTGTCCTGACTACTAAAAAGACTTGAAAACGGTTGTGTTTAAGTATCTTTTGTTTTTATTACAAATACCTTACCTATGTCTTGTCAAATTTTGTTCAATAAATTATACTTGTTACATTTACACACACCATATTATATTATTGCTTAATTCTGTAGAATGTCTGTGACATTTTACGTTCTCTGTCACAATATTTAAGTTTCACCCTACAATATATCAAAGTCACTCTCACAGTTCCTGATTGAAATTATAAATTATTGATTTAATTAGAGGTTAGCTGTTTCATTAAAATTGGGTGATCATTTAAAACGTTTCAGTATCATCCCTATGTGAGTTAGGTTGATTCATTGATACGTCTGTCCTAATTTATCGTATTTATTTTACAAGGTTTTGAACAAAGATGATGCAAAGGGTAACTATGCTCTGACAGAAAATACTCTTATTATTCATAACAGAAAATTTTAATTGTTTAAGGAAGTCCCAATTAATGTTAACTAAATGTCAAGTGGTTCCTTTTTTACACATTGCGTAAGTTTTAAGGAGAGCAAGGAAGAAGATTGGTGCAGAATAATAGGAATTTTATTTCACTTCGTTAGGTTCTCATCAGCCGTTTACAATATATTATATCTTTAAGATCAACTTTATTGCAGATATTGATATATTTATAAACACAATGGTGATTAAGCATGAATTTGTGTGTCATGATATAGTGAAGATTACAAGAGAGTTAATAAGGTCATAAATAATTTTGTTTCAGATAAATAAATAACGTTTGGAAGGGAAAGTTTCGGAACATTTAACTAATGATTAGAACTCAAAGAGTCAGCAGACATGAGATGATCGAGTAATGAAGTAACTGAAAACGGAATATTGATGGTAAAGAAATATATGGATTGAAATCAGTCGGTTATGAATTGAAGAAAAATGACAGTGATGTAATTGAACTTCATAAGGAGTTGAAATAATGAATGACGCAACAAATAAGATTTATGTAATGTTACCAAGGCAAAGAGAGATATGTTACTGCTTCTTTTTGGATATATAGAACTGGTTTAAGACATGTTATTGCTACCGTTTTGGAAAAGTTCGGAATATTGGAGTTTGATTGTTTATTAATCAACCTTGAAAGACTTCAGTGTTTTGACTTTATGTCTTGTGTCAAGATGACTTGAGATGGCGCCGCTGAATGCTTTTAATCCAAATGACTTGATACTTTTCGGAATATGTTCTTTGAATCGGATGTAGGTTCTCCCTTTTGTTTTACCAATGTAACTGCTTTGGCAGATATATGTAAATTTGTACGCACAGTTTTGGTAACATAAACGGGATATATGGCAATGTTTGCTTGTGTTAAAGAAGATGCTGTTTTGAACAGGACAATAAGTCTAACCCCATGATAGATTCTAGTTCCATTCAATTCACAACTTTGCCTACACTATCAGATTGCTAATTAGTAACGAAAACAATAAGTTTCGTGGAAGGGAAATGAACCTTGGGAAGTCACGTATTAGTACTGAGTCGGTCTGTTAACAAAGTTTCGTAAAGGTGTTTCGGTTTTCAAAACCACTAGCTAAAGCCTGTTGGTGTTGAAACATTTTTGTGTTTTTATGATATTAAATTTCCCTTACAAAGCCCTTTCATTTTTATGTGTTTTATGCATTATGATAGCATTAGAACGGTAATATTTGTTCAATTAAATATTTTGTCAGGAAATATATTTCAAGCGTTGTAAGTGAAATTCGTCTCGTTAAAAATTTAACGAATTAGATTAAACAGTTCTGATGTTTTGTCATTCAGATTCCTTTTTTTGACATAGTAAACTTGACCCAAACTGTCGTGTAGTTGAGATTTATAGAAGTTTGAGTTTAACTTGAATAAAGTGCATTTCAGGTCACTGAAATACACGATTATAATCTGTCTGGAATCTCCTACTTTAGTACACCAGGGAACTTATTCAAATATAGTCATAATATCATGTTAACTGTCATTTTTAATGTCACTTAATTACTCAAGACACAACATCAGTGAATCAGTTTACTCGAAATAATGTGTTTTGTCCTGTGGATTAAAATCTACATTAGTGACAAACTGGGTAATCTAAAACTTATTTTGGAACACTTGAGATCTTAACAATAATATTTCACCGTAAATCCAAATTTTTGGTTAAAATATCTATTTCATGTTATCATAAAATAAATTTTAAAATCAAAAATTAGGAGATAAATCGGACTAAAGTTATGAAGTAGTTATTATTTTAATATGAGAATAATAAAATTGAGCCCTCGGAATATTGATTCGTTTTAGTACGACTTAAACAATATCAGCACTCAGTAGCTGAGTGGATAAAGTGATGGCGTTTGAAGCGAACGGTACTAGGTTTGAGTCCCAGAGTGAACATCAACTATGAGATGTAGGTACATCCAACTGATGAGTCCCAAATAAGACGAAACGTGTCGAACTGGATTACACTCCTAGCCACTATCCATCTTTTCTTAAACAACATTCGTTTAAAAAATATTAATAATTTGAAATAGCTTAGATAAAAATATAAATGGAAAGTGTTAGAATGCCTATCTTTGTTGGAAAGTATATATTGGTTTTCCATCACACTATAAAAAATATGTATATAAACAAAACATTTAGGAAGTAATTTAATATCAGGGTTTTGTGGAGATTTTAGTAGTTTTTAAAAAAAAGTTGAGATCACAAGTCAATTGAAGCTAAACCATCATGGAAAACCTGAAAGCACTGGACTGTCGTTTCTTCCTATTGTGAGAAGCGGTAACCAGTGGAGTTCAACCAGGTCTGTTGGGAGATATCAACTCACTGAAAACATTGGTGAATGGTTGCTCAAGTAATTTAATAAATAAAAATGAATCGTAGTGCTTTTAAATACATGTTAAATAAAACATTTCGTTTATTGTTAAGATACTTAATTGTTTAGCTTTGATAGATTTAGTGCTGCATAACTAAAAGAATAATTATGTCCAGTAGTGAGGTCGAGAATATGACTCCCGTCATATTTGCGGCTTGTTAGTCAAATGTATCTACATCCCAATTTTGATGGTTATAGTCAGACTTCTTGATACAATGAGTTGATGTCAAGAAGCCCAATTTTAAAAATGCTGGATTATTTCAGACAAATGCCAATATTTTAAGCAAATGTATTTTCAAACATCATATTTATGGAATGTAACCAGACACGAGTAGTCATAACCTTGCATCCTGGTACTAACAGTTTCCTATATCATAATATTCTAGCTTCAGGGTACTTACTGTACTTACTTACGCTTGTTACTCCCAATGGAGCATGGGCCGCCGACCAGCATTCTCCAACCCACTCTGTCCTGGGCTTTCTTTTCTAGTTCTATCCAGTTTTTGTTCATTCTTCTCATGTCTGTCTCTATTTCTCGGCGTAATGTGTTTTTTGGTCATCCTGTTTTCCTTTGGCCTTCAGGATTCCATGTGAGGGCTTAGCTTCAGGTTTCTATAATGAAAATAGAAAAATGTTATTTACTTTAGAGTAGATTAGTCAATAATATATTGTGGTGTAGTCTACTTATATCCATATAAGTAGTATATGGTGTGGGTCAGACATAGAATGTATTTTGGCAGAAGACCGATGACGAAAGAACTGGAATGAAGCGCAATCGTCTGGAAAACTCATGAGCAATGGAATTAGAGAAGAAACAGTGAAGATTGAAACAATTGGTTGTTAATTTGCAAATTGACTGTTCATTGTTTGGTAATCAGAATTTATTGAGATAGTCTGTAATCTTTGCTTAAATACATTCGATTGTCCCCAACCAGTGTTTTGCTCACTACAATATAATTACAAATAGGAGAATTTTTCTTTTTAGACAAATACGCAGATATGTATTTTGATCTGTCACATCAAATTGAATGTTTGCTCCTAAATTCAAGGTGTAACTTTTAAATGCTTGTAAAATCATTTCTATTGGTATATATCCATTTTATATCAGAAGGGGTTTTGTGGAGAATTTAGTATTTTCATAGTTGAAATCATGAGTCAATTGAAGTTAGACCACCATGGAAAACCTGGAATCACTGGACGGCCGTTTCGTCCTAATATGGAACTCCTCAGCAGTGAGCATCCACGATCCATTTGTATAACCTTGATGAGATATACATTTTAGAAATATTATCCGGATAAATACACAAACCTGAATTCTTTATTTTCCTGTAATTTTAACTTTGTTTATCAACTTTAATGTTTGCACTTCCTTTCCCTGTCTTTAACATATGTTGTTTCTTACAATGTGATCATTCTCTCTTACAGACTACGTAAAGTAGAAATCAACGTATGAGAATATTTTAGTGTATTGCTAGGTTTAAGTCTTTTCCTGTTACAATAGTAAACGTAATATCACTGTTGTTTGGTACCCGAATAAATCAGGGAAATTTTTGTATGTGTTCATACTGTATGAAGTTATTCACTCGCTTCCCATAATCCAATAAGTTCAAAATTTTCAGTGTTTTTTCCGTTCAGCTAATTGGCTAGTGCTGAGAATTATAGTGTGATTTTTATCAGAGATTTTTCATGCATTTGAAGTTATTAGTAGCTGTTTACCATGAACACATCGTTGAAGCATATCCCAGTATACCAGGTTGGAAACATAAGAAAAATGAAAGCTGGAGTATAAAATGAATTCTCGGTTGAAAATTACACTTCATATCAAGTGTTTGCCTATACTGAACTTAAAGATATCCAGAAATGCTGGATACTGGATGACTGTTGAACACTTAAGAAAGGTGGTTAGTTCCACAAGCTTTAAAGATTACGCTCTCATTAATTGTAAATTCATAAACTACGAAGAAGTTTTCATTTTCATTATGTAAAACAACTAATTTCCAGTTAAGTGTACTTGTACAATTAAAGTGCTTTATATTCAACCTCAAGGTAATAAGCGATGTAATTCAGAATTGTAAGCAATGTAATGATTAGATTTACAAATTAATGGGTTGCTTTTGATTTGAATACCTTTTATGATTGTTTACCAAGTCGTTGCCCAATTTTATTTTGACCAATATCATATGGCACTATAAGCCGCTGTCGGTTTTGTTGTCTCATACTTGATAAAATCTATATGATAACTGATATTTACTAAACAAAAGTAAATTAGCACTAATACGGATAAATCATATATACTGTTTACTATTGGATATATTCTTGAAAAATAGGCGTTAGATTATTGTAAAGTTTGTAAGAATTTCATCAAATTATGAAGGTTATTTTTACATTATCGTAGAGTACACACTGGATAGTTGTCGATATTTTACGGGAAGTTGTTCTTCAAATGAAAAATGGTTATATCTTGTGATCGAGTAGATGCCTTGCTAACGTATGACGTGATAAGACCACCAATCAGAGAATAGCGAATTATCGATTGGAACAGTGACACACAAAAATCGTACGAGCAGTCTAGAGTGCTAATCGATCCTGCTTTCTGCCTAGCTTAATCAGTTAAGTAAAGAATACCAATAACAGCCTTTGCGGTAGGAATCATTGTATTTCAAACATAATGACCACATCGTACCAATAAAATAATATAACATTTGTACAAGAGATAGCCAAATGTGGCTGTGAAGGGGGAGCAGTAATTAATAGACTGGGTATAACTCAAGAGTGGTAAATGGTGCAATAATAGTCTATGATTCAAAATAAAGCTCACAATGAAAGGAACATGAATATGAGTAGTTTGATTATTTAGCAAATATATGATAAAAATTATATACATAATATTGGTCCATAAATGGATCCCAAAGTTACCATTCATTATTGTTATCGGAATATAATATTCTGATTACTTTCAATATTTTTTTTATTTAGTTCAATCAGATGAGTTCTACGATTATGTTAAAACTTTTATTCAAATTTCACTTCTCTAGTCACTCTGATAAAAGGATGGATAAACATAATCAGCATGCTAAGATCAAAAAAATGTAGGGGAGGTCAAATACCTGTAGTTTTTATAAGATAATTTCCACTACAAAATCGTAATAATAGAACGAAACGGCCGTTCAGTGCTTCCAGGTTTTCCGTGGTGGTCTAGCTTCAATTGACTCATGATTTCAACCAAGAAAACTGTAATTATTTGAGGGAGAGCATTTTGACCAAATGTATACACGATGTATGTTAGCTTCAAACTCTTTAATAACGGGGACTGACAAAATTACATATGTTATTGAAATTAGAAGTATCATGCTTTACAATACCTTTTACATCAGCTTAATTTATTAAACAGATTTATGATGTTTTCATTACTTTTAAGCATATTTGTAATTGTATGTGTTTGGATAGGTTCGATTTACTAAAGAACATTTATTTACTTGGAAGTCACTATTATTAGGCAGAGATGAGAAAAGAGAAAAATAAACATGACTTCTAGACAGAATTTGTTTACTTTTTTAGCCTGTCAAGTCCAAGTAAGGTTTGCTAAAACTACATCTTATGCTATTTCTGTATATTTTAGATAGTATAATTTCTTTTGACTAAGGTTATTATTATTTATATCCTCTTCTCGTAAGAAAGCTACAAGTTAAGTTGTTTAAATTCTTATCAGAAATATTCTCGTTGTACAGCAATTGTAATTTGTAAGTTGCGTTATCCACTCAGCTACTGATTCCTGAAGCGAAAGGTACTGGGTTCGAATACCAGAGTGAACACAAACTCTGAGATGCAGGTACATCCAGCTGACGCGTCCCAAATAGGATGAAACTCAGGTCAAACTGGATTCCACTGCTAGCCACTATCCATCTATGATTATAATGCTTGTGAATTAAAACTATATCGAGGCAATACGCACAGTATGCACATATGCCAATAAGAGACCGACCAGTTGCAATCTTAAGCATCAATGGGAGGATTCAAACAAACAATACTAATTAAATTTTTAAATTGGTTTAGATTATAATTTTAGATTGAAACTTGAATATTTATGTAAATCATTGGTTAAATCAGAAGTATGCATGATCCTTCTTTTCGATCTGTTATTTTGTACAGGAGATTTACAAGGTAAAACGTTTCAGACAGTAAACATTTTATGTTATCTGGGTAATTAAGATTATTATGTTAATTATATCACAGGTAAATAATATTCAAATAGTATATGTACCATTCAATGGAATGTAGAAATGAAATTTATGTGTTAAGTTATTTGAGAATACTATAAGTAAACATTTCTATTTAGGGGTGGATTTTATTGTAGCTATTCTATGTTTTTTGATAATCAACATAGTAACTATTTATCATAAGGAACAATGTTCGTATTCTGATTTGAATGAAACAGTTTATATTTTGTTATTCATAGAAAGTTTAGAAATAATCAACTTGAGAATTGGTTACTTAAGTATCAAAGAATATAGACAACTTGTAAAGAATATATAAGAACTTTCGTGTAAATTAAAGCGAATAGTTTCAAAGTATTTGGGTGCCAAGTTGATGTAAGATATCAAATAGAAAGAATATGTTGTAAAATCTCAACGAATGGATTTGAAGTAAATCTAACGTTTCGCTTGACAATCTGGTCCAAGCTTTTTCAAGGAAATATATAGGATATTGAACCAGATTGCCAGGCAAAACGTTGAATTTACCTCATATTCATTCGCTGTGATTTTACAAATATATTATTCTTATTTAATATCTTGTAAAGGATAAATACATTTGTAAGGAAACAAGTATTTTTTTAAAAATATATATGTTTGCATTATAAACTTATTTGTTATCAGAAGGGGTTTTGTGGAGATTTAGTATGTTTCATAGTTGAAAGCATGAGTTGGACGCCAGCTCAGTGGTCTATCGGTTAAGGGCTCTGGCTCGAGACTGGTAGGTCCTGGGTTCGAATCTCGCGAGTGCGTGTTCGTGGATGCGCACTGCTGAGGAGTCCCATAATAGGACGAAACGGCCGTCTAGTGCTTCCAGGTTTTCCATCGTGGTCTAACTTCAATGACTCATGCTTTCAACTATGAAACTTATTTGTATTGATGAACTTTTCACTAGTTAATTGGCATCCTGCAAAGTGTTGATAAACCTCTACTTTATACATGAATTGTTTTATTTGTTCGAACTTGAATCCATGATCCATTTCATTCAATTTATTTACATGAATCAGTGATTATATAAGTTATGTGCTTGATTCTATATGAAATAGTATATATGTTAGTCTGAGGAACTTCTAGGTAGAAGAAAACAACTGTTTAACATTTCTTTGTTATAAGAACTTCCTGAACTAAGGTCACTTAATTATGATAATAATCTTCATGTATAATCATAGAACATATATACACTAAAATTACAATAAGAACTAATTAAGTAATGCAATACATTCATAGATTATCAATAGAGAAAACAGTTGTATGACGTACATTACCAATTTTTCGTATTATCTACTTATCTACTAATTTAATCATTAAAAAGTCTAAATTAAAGGATTATCAGTAATGATGAATAAAAGCTGATTTAGTTTAAAGATAAACCAGTAAAATAATTGATTTTTTTTTTACTAAAATCTAGTTTTTGTCTTTTTTTTTCAGAGAAGTAAATATTAATTTACGCTAGGTAACAATTCAAAATGTACTGGTTTGAATATTAGGAATAATGGAAAATCAGAAAAATTGATACAAATCTGTTTTAATATAATACATAACTCTTTTGTGCCTATAAGAACTGTGTTCAATGTTTAGCTGGTCATTAGTGAACATGATATTGTTATTCCACAATTTAAATAGATGGCTTTCCGATGATCTGCACTCTCGAAAAGGCTTTTTTTTAAAAAAATAAGTGATATCAGTTTATGATCTATGTTCAGAACTCACTTAGTATTGTTTGTTTGAATCTTCCCATTGCACAAGCAAGTGGTTATCAGGACTCAATAGCTGAGTGGATAACGCGATGGCGTTTGAAGCGAACGATACTGTGTTCGAGTCCCAAAGTGAACATCAACTCTGAGATGCAGGTACATCCAGCTGACGATTCCCAAATAAGACGAAACGCTTGTCCTGAATTCCACTGCTAGCCGTTATACAATTCATAATGTACTGGTTTGAATATAGGAAAAATCGAAAATAAAAAAATGGATACAAATCTGAAGTAATTAATCCCTTTGATAAATTTCGATAGTGTAGTAGTAAGAAGACGAACATTATCAGAATAATGTGATGATATATTAGCGCAATACATTTCGAACAATCTGATCACACATATACTTGTTAAGAACATTTATATATTAAAATAAAAGGTCAATTAGACTGGAAATAGGGGTAAGAATAGACAAGGATAATAATGATAAAATAATGTGAAAGCAATTTGAAACCTAATCACTCTGGATCAGTCAGTCAGTCACAACGTAGAACTTCGTACGTACGTACATCAGTTCGAGTTGCCATACCACATTAGCACAGAGATGCAGTTGTCGATTCAAATCCCATAGTGGTAGAAGTAGTAGGAGTATAATCAGAAATCCAAAAGATTAGGGTTTGAAGAAATTATTGAAGGAGTATAGTACAGTGAAATAAATTTGGAAAGAGAAAAAGATAAAGACATGAGGAATTCAGAAGATTAGAATTTGGTAGAACACAAAGAGTGGATGCATCTTCGCCATTGCAAACGATTTTGAGCCATGTCATTCAAGGTCTCTAACCATCGGTTGCTGTCATCTCGCGAATCCCAACCAGGTAGTCTACACCTACCAACATGGCCCAGTCCACTTGTTAGTGACTTCATTGATTTGTGCCACGTTTTGGTCTGGTCACCCCTAGCTTTCTTCCAACCTACTCCTACACCATGAAACATTGCACGTCGGGGCAGTCGGTGGTTGGGCATACGTAACACATGTCCCAGCCATCTCAACTGATGAAGTTTCACTACTTCATCAATTGATTTGCCATCCCTACCTAGCACTCGTTTCCTAACAACTGCATTACTTACCCGGTGGTCCCAGGATATACGAGCAATGCTTCGAAGACACCTATGATCGAACACTAGTAACCTACGAATATCCTCTACTCTTATTGGCCATGTTTCACTGCCATAAAGTAGGACGGAGCGAACTACTGCACAGTAAACCCGTCCTTTGGTTGCTAGACGGATATCTCGCCTACGCCATAAATGACGCAAGTTGGCGAAAGCTAGATGAGCCTTCTGTATCCGTGCTGAGATTTCGTCACATACCAGACCACAAGGGCTGATGAGACTCCCAAGATAAGTGAAGTGGTCTACACGCTCAACTACTTCACTCCCTATCATTAGTTCAAGGTGTCGATGCAACCCAATCCTGAAGTAACATTTTGCACTTCGAGGGAGAGAATCGCATCCCGAACATGCCTGCATAGTTGCTTATAGTGGTCAGAAGACTCTGCATGTTGTCAGCATCTTCACCGAGTAAAACTATGTCGTCGGAGTATTCTAAGTCAACAAGTGAGCCTCCTGGTAAAAGTTCAACTCCTGGAGGTTTAGCTGATGAAAGTGCTATCTCTAAAAGTATGTCAATGACAAAGTTAAACAAGAATGGGGAGAGTGGACAGCTCTGACGAACGTCACTTGTGGTAATCAGTTCTGATAACAGTTCGCCTTAGGCTCTAACTCAACCAGTTGTGTTCGAGTAGAGAGCCTATATGAGGTTAATGTACTTCTTTGGTACTCCTTTCAGTGACAAACATTGCCATAGAACCTCACGATCAACGGAGTCAAATGCCGCCTTAAGGTCGAGAAATACTACTATTGTGGGACGTCTGAATTTGTGTCTATGTTCTAGGACCTGACGTAGGGTGAATATCTGGTCTATGCAACCACGTCCAGGTCGAAATCCAGCCTGGTTTTCTCTAGTCTGCTCTTCACGAGCTTTGGTTAGGCGACCTAGTATTATTGAAGCTAATATTTTAGACACTATATTAGTCAAACTGATTCCTCTGTGATTGTCACAGTAGGACTTTTGTCCTTTCTTATAGACTGGCACAATTAGTGATTGGGACCAGTCAGATGGAATTACGTCCAGTTCCCAGATTCTACCTAAGACCTCAGTCAATCTCACTGCTAGTACTGGACCACCATCCTTAAAAATCTCAGGTGTCAACATGTCAGGGCCTGCTGCTCTCCCTCGCTTCAGATTTCCTATAGCTTTTTCAACCTCGTAGAGAGTTGGAGGACTTACCTTAATTTGCCATTCAGGACGACTGGGGATCGTGGGTAATTGAAGTGTGGCAGAAGGCCAGTTGAACTGATCCCTAAAGTGTTCTGCCCATCGATCCAACCTCCTGGATTGAAGATGAATAATATGCCCATCTTTATCTGAGATGGTTTCACTGATATTCGGGTTCCTAATACCGGTTTCTTTAACGAGTCTGAATAGCTGCCTACTGTTACCTATTGCCGCTGCCTTTTCCATCTCTCTTGCTTTCGCTACCCACCACTGTTCACGATCATTACGTAGGCTTCTTATAAGCCTGCTCTTAAGTTGACTCCGCTCTTCTTTATGCTCAGAGCCAGGTGGAATGAGTTTACGAGCATCTATCAGTGCGGTAGATGCTGCCGAGATCCATTGTTTCTCCCTAACGTTATGGTTTACCTTACTAGCGGATATCACTGCTATTTCCACAGCTTTTCGGATGTCATTCCACGCTGCCTCGGGGTGGACACAACTTACATGGCTGCCTAACTGTTTTTCTAGTTGTTCCTGAAATATATTCTTAGCTTGCCTATCATTAAGTAGAACCCTTAGAGGCTTCCCTGCAGTGTCTTTCCTACGACCAGTAAGACGCAGACAGATACGTGCTCGCACTAGAGCATGATCTGAATCTAAACATGTGCCCCAGAATGAGCGATAGTCTTCTATCGAGCCTCTCCATCGGTGGCTGATAGCGATGTGATCTAATTGGGTCCAACGTTGGGACGAATTCGGGGGTCGCCATGTCAAAAGATGTTTTTCCTTATGCTTAAAGTTAGTATTTGCAAGAAATAGGCGGTTATCTGAGCATAGCTGCAACAGACGGTCGCCATTATCTGTTCTTTTAGCCATGACACCATAAGATCCACCCAGGTGTCTTTCCCTTTCACTTAGTTTACCTACTTGAGCATTAAAGTCACCTGCTACTATTACTACATCAGAACGCCTAGCTTTTCGGAGAAGGTCAGAAAGTTTCATGTAGAACTCATCTTTTATATCGTCTGAGCTGCAGTCAGTGGGAGAGTAGGCAGAGACGACGAAGAGGCAACGACGAGTTTCCCTATCTTTCCGGGTCCTTACTGATCCGTTTAGTCGGACAGCGCATAGACGACTGTCTACTGGGATCCAGTCTAAAAGAGCTAGTTCTGCCCTAGGACTTAATGCTATACCTACGCCAGCGAGGCCACGGGAAGCAGCGTCATGGCTTCCAGATACACGGAGCGTGTATCGAGATGAAACTTTATTTTGATTAGGTGCGGTCAAATGAATGACACTACTCGGATCTTGTATGTGCGTTTCGTAGACGCAGCACACATCGATGGTGTAAGATTCTAGAGTCCTAGCTAAGGAAGCCTGTTGTCCTATTTGGCACAATGTTCGGACATTAAAAGTTCCTATATGTAGTTTAGAGCGTGGTTTCAGGAGACCAGGAATAACGTTCTGTGTACTCGAATCGTTTGCCCTATCGGTGCGAGGTGATAAAAGGACGTGGGAAGGGTTAGTCGTGGAGATAAGAGAGTTGTTAGGAGGTGTAGGAAGGATTTGAAAGCGAGCAACTTGGTCTTGTGTGCAGTTAAGGGTATGAGGGCTAGTATCATCTCCCGACTGCCCACACCGTGGAAGGGTATTTCTTGAGGGACCTGAAAAAGAATTTGGATTAGTGTTGGTCTTAACGACCTGGGAGCGTGACCGCAGTGCCCAAGGGACATCTGCTTGAGGCCGGTCACGCACGACCTTTTTGTGGGGGATTTTTGACGTGTTAGCTCCGTTCTTCAAAAGTCCTTATCGCCGGAGACGGAAATCTGTGGGATAAGGCGAGGTGTGCATTTTTAGGGTCGACATTTTCTAACCCCACCCCTCCTTGTGGGAAGGCAGCATCGCTGTCATGCTGGTTGTCTGAAGGAAACACCTTACTGCTTTCACACCTCTATACAGTCAGCAGTACGACTTCGCCTTCAGACCTTGGGATTGCTGCTTTTAGTCTCACCGCTCTTCAACTGACCTGTCTGGCATGGTAGGACCTTGAGGAACGATTGTTCCAGCCAGCATAGCTCGATTGGATCATCACGATAGGCAAGCCCGACCACCACGTCAAGGTAGCAGCAACGGTCGGGAATCACTCTGGATAATAAGCAAATATTACCAGGGTAGGTTTATGGTGAGAAAAAGCTGTTTTTGAATACACAAAAGGGGTTTGAATTTTCGTATGTGTAAGGCTTCAATAAATCTTAATTATGATTTAGTACAGAATTGTTTTGTGCCTATAGGAACTGAGTTCAATGTTTACCTGGCTGTTAGTAATCATGATATTGTTGTACCACAATTTCCTTAAACGGATTTTCAATTATTCGCACTTTCGAATAGTCTTTTTAAAAAAATGGTTGATATCAGTTTATGATCTATGTTCAGAACTCAGTATTGTTCGTTTGAATCTTCCCATTGCACAACCAAGTGCCTATCAAGACTCAATAGCAAGGTGGATAACGCAATGGCGTTTGAAGCGAACAGTACTGGGTTTGAGTCCCGGAGTGAACAATAACACTGAGATACAGGTACATCCAGTCGACGAATCCCAGATAGGACGAAACTAGCGTCAAACTGGATTCAACTGTTAGCCACTATCCATCTTTCCTTATATGTTCAGGACTATTTTATTTTTAATTTTCCATACTTTCATATTCTTTTCAATAATTTCTCGTCAGGTACTCTACAATTATAAATCCAAATTAATAATTCATAAAAGAAGATTGACCAAGTTTAAGGCAGAGTACATCATTTAACAAAACTGTAACATGTGGATCAAGGGGTGTTGTTTGTCATATAAAATCAAATCGAATCGTTAATGTTGGAGCTGACTAAGATGAAGTGTTAACTTGAATCACTTTTGTAAGTGAAATAAAATCGTGAGATAAATGATCAGAATATATATATAGTTGACATGGGGGTGAGATAGAACAATGGGATTACAAATCAGAAATTACGTAATATGTGGTATTATATGAATTAGGTCAGATATAGTAGATAGGGGTGGATACTGAATAAATTTCTCTAAAAGGTTAGCAAGTGTGATAATAATAATGACTGTTAAGATGTGTTGATAAAATAAGTTTAGGATATAAAAATGAACATTAACCAGATTGTCACCATATTATAAAATTGATTATTAACAAGTTGACCCTGAAGTTGGTCAGGGTAAAAGGAGCTGCTGGACATACTTCTTTTGGATGCGAATCTCTAGCTTTTTCATCCGAATAGTAATTTCCTCAGTTGTCTGCAGGATTCTGAGTCTGACAGAATTAGGTAGACTGCTGTTAACACGATATATTATTGTGAAAGATTGCTCGATGTTGGCTCTATCTCCCATCTGAACTAAATGGGCTAAAATAGAGCTGTTAACCGTTTTGACTACACCTTTGCTTAACCACACTGGAAGGTGCTCACGAGCCCGAGTATACAAATTCCTAGAACATCCCATAGCACAAACAAGTAGCTATCAGGACTCAGTTGCTCAGTGGATAACGCGATAGCGTTTTAAGAAAATAATAATCCATATTTGATTGTCAAAACAAAACTGAATAAAAAGTTTGAATCATTGTTTTCTTGGTTAATTAATTAATTAATTATTTAAAGTAAAACAAAATTATTTTGTTTACTTGTAAATAATATACATAAATTTATAGAAATTTTTTTAAAGCGTGAGTCAGTTGAAGCTAGACCACCAGGGAAAACCTGGAAGTACAGGACGGTCGTTTCGTCCTATTGTGGGACTCTTCGGTGACAGTGAGCATTCATGACCTGGCCTCGCGAGATTCGAACCCAGGACCTACCAGTCTCGCGCCAGAACACTAAATCTCCACAAAAACCCATTCTGATAAGAAAAGTTTTCTTTTAAAATTTTATTTGTTTTCTTTCTCGACTAGTGTAGAGTAAAAATAAAGTGTGAAATTTTACATTTGACATATTGAACTATCAGTAATATTTCAAAAAAACAAAATAAAAAAAACAGACAAACAGTGAAATACAAGCTTGTGGAGAATTCTTGAATATATTCAGTTTTGGAACGTGTTTTTATTTCTCAATTTGAGCATAGTTCTTTTTCATTAACTGAAATAATCCTCAAAATCAATAAATGTGATAGGGCATTAAATGGTTGTTTTTCTTTCCTTTCCATTTTATGGTACTTTCTAATGCACATTTCACAACTTTACCTAATGAGATCTTAACAAAACATTTAGTAATAAAATGTAATACCTTCCAAACCATTGAGTTAGATTACAATAATCTATGTTATTCAATTTAGTGAGTTTTCAAATTGGTATGAACATGTTTGATGGTCATTAGTGATAACTGTCTTACGTTGAATCTATAAGAACTTTTGTCTAAATTAGAGCTAATAGTTTCGCAGTATTTGGGCGCCGTGTTGATGTAAGACATTAACTAGGAAGAAGAATATGTATTTGTAAAATCTCAGCGAATGGATTTGAAGTAAATCCAACATTTCGCCTGTCAATCTAGTTCAAGCTTTTTCAAGGAAATAACAACATTGAAGTTTACTAAATTTCACTCACTAAAAAAGTTTCTGATTTATCGTTTGTAAATTTGTATGAATCTTAAGGGATAGGTTTTTCTTAATCCATTAAGATAGGGTATATGATTTATGCTTGAGATTAGATAGAATAGGAAGAAGCATATAAGGAAAATGTGTAAAGTTGCTTGTTTATCATTTAATATTCATTACTAACTAAATGGTGTCCTTCCACTTATATTCTCATGGTAGAATACTGTAAAAATAGGTTACGTTTGTATTTTATAATATAGAACTTTGATAAGAACTATAAAATTGCAGGTACATCCAGCTGATGAGTCCTAAATAGGACGAAACGCGCGTCCTGGATTTCACTGCTAGCCACTATCCATCTTTGCTTATCATGCAAATTAAAATTGTTTTACTGATTTTTAAGCTCTATGAAAGTTCATACTACATGACAGCAAAAATTGGCGTATAACTTTGGATTCAATTTTTATACTAGTTGGTATTCATCAGCAATGCATACTAACGATCTTGTAAAGAACTAGTGTTTTCGAAACAGCATAAACAAATTTCACAGTCAAAGTCACTATCACTAAACTGTTTGTACGAATATTCGTCAAGGTTAGAACGAATAGTTTGACAATAATTGGGCTCCGAGTATAGAGAAGTCATTATATGTGAAAAATTATATTTGGAATAGTCTCAGCGAATGAAATTTAAATAATTCCAACGTTTCGTCCGGCTAACTTGTCTGGACTTCTTCAGGAAAATAAAATAAACTGTTTGAGCTAACAAATTTCTAATGCATCTCTCAAAATTTCTTATCACAGTATTAAATATGTTTGGGGAGGGCATTAATAAGACTGTTTCAATTCTACATCCGGAAATATGAATACATTTGAAGATTTGTATTAAGTGTGAATGTAAACAACTATGTTAGATATCAACAAACATGAATTGAGTACATCTAGTTGACAAATAGGACGAAACGCGCATCCTGAATTCCAATGCTAGCCACTATCCATCTTTGCTTATCATGCTTGTGAATTTAGGCGATATCGAAGTAATACGCATAGTATACCCATATGCCAATAAGAGACTAACCAGATGCAGTCCTACAAACATCAATAAGAAGATTCAAATAAAACAGTACCAAGTGAATTTAAACATGTTACTATTTCAATTCATAATTTATTTCATAGTAACCAAAACACGTGATGTTTTTTGTTGTTTTTGAAAAAAATGAGCTTTTGTAAAATAACTAGTTAAAAGCAATAACTCATAATGCAAAAAACCATAAAGAATACCAATTTTTTTTTACCTCGTTTTCAACTGAATACAAGAAGTATAAGTGTATACGTATAAACCACTCAATCGAACTCTAGGGTCATAATTTGATTTATTTCAGATATATATGTGCATACATCTTATAAGGAAAGAATTTCACTTTACTAATATAACATTTTTCAAATATTGTTGTTATTTTTTCGTCAGGATCATTCTATGATTACCTTCTTTTTGTTAACTTCACAACTGTATTTCTATTTTTATTGATTATTCCCTATAATTGATGGTTACTATATTGACAATTATTTAAATTCATTTTATTAGTTATAATTATGTAGGCAGTAAAAATGATTTGGAATAATGATTTTCTATGTTTGACTTAGAAAATTTAGTCAACATAACTACTAATTATGTAATAATAAACATGATATAAAAAAGATAGAAAACTAAATGAAGTGAAAGAAAAATAAACAGAACAAAACAAATCATAATAGTAAAAGGACAATATTACTTCAATCATAGTTAATTGCTTAAATGTTTAAATAAAGCTATTTTATATATATAGTTGAAATCATGAGTCAATTGAAGTTAGACCATCGTGGAAAACCTGGAAGTACTAGACGGCCGTTTCGTCCTATTGTGAGACTCCTCAGCAGTGCGTATTCACGATCCCGCCTTTAAAAGAAATTCGAAGCCAGGATCTAACAGTCTCGCGTTAGTCTCGCCATTTTACTCATTGAATTTTGATAACATGCATTTTGGTATTAAAATAGAAGGTCATATTCAGAAGAACTGTAAATTCACTAAAAATATTTACGGTAAACACAAATAACTATATAAAATTAAATAAATCTGAATTAAATGTTTGAAGATGGTTAGTGTTAAAAACCATTTTATAAAAAATTATCTTTGTATTGTTCGTTTAGATAACGCAATGACGTTTGAAGCAAACGGTACTGAGAGTGAGTCCCGGATTGAACATCAATTTCGAGATGAAGGTACATCCTGTTGACGAATCTCAAATTGGACAAAACGCTAATCCTAGATTCTACTGCTAGCCACCATCCATATTTGTCCATATGTTTTATAAAACGTTAAAATATTGTTTGGTATTGTTGGAATTGCTGAAGAGTCACACAATAGGACGTGACGGCCGTCTAGTGCTTCAAAGTTTCCCATGGTGGTCTAGCTTCAATTGATTCATGATCTCAACTATTAAAATTACTATAATATCCACAAAACTTCTGAAATAATCATTAGGAATAAAAATGCATCTACCTTAAAATCAAGGAGACTGGAAAATGTCACTTGTAACTAAGTTTGTGCTTACATAGTAACCATTTTTAAGAATATTCAACGTAATTAATCTGATATGTTTTTAAACTATTGATACACTGATAAATGTAAGCCATACTATGAGTAATGTTTGCAATTTTTCAGTTTCTTATCAGACAGTAAGTTTACATGAAGTAATGATTAAAGAAGCTAATTACGGTACGTAGATTTAGATAATGTATTTACGTAGCTTACAAAGCTCACAGGATTACTTGTAATTCTCTTATTGTAAATCAAAATGTTTTTCTTACAACAAATAACTAATCCAAAAGATAAACACTTATTTAATTTAAATTCATTTAGTATTGTTTGTTTGAATCTTCCCATCGATTTGTTAGGACTGCAACTGGTCAGTCTCTAAATGGCATACGTGCATACTGTGCGCATTGCCTCGATATAGTCTTAATTCACAAGCATTGTAAGCAAAGATGGATGAACTCTGAGCTGCAGGTGCATCTATCTGATGAGCCTCAAATAGGATGAAACGCGCGTCCTGAATTCCACTGCTAGCCACTGTCCATCTTTGCTTATTCATTTAGTTGATTTTGTTTAGGTAGAATATTCGTATTGAAACTGTGATCGGAATTTACAGTAAACCATTGAATTGCTTATATTAAACTTAGCCTATCACTAATTAATATTGTAACTGAACGAAAATCATATGTTTCTGATTATTGTTTGATTATATGGAAGATACCGGAGACGATATTCCACAGATGGAGATTCTTATTAATACTACTGATGAGTGAATGAATAAAGCAATCCAACCACGTGTCTTTAAGTTTACATATTATCAACAGCTTATCAACAGCTAGCAGGCCATTTGAGCAGTTACCTACAGTGTTGTCTAACTAACAGTATGAACCTATTAAAATAAAGGGAAATTTAAATCCTTACTTATGCAAGTAATCTATCACGACAAATATAATTCAAAAAGAAGACGTAACAATATTATCCATTTTAAAAAAATAAAGAAGATCGACAAGCATGTGGTTTACAAATGTGATAAAAAACAAACAAACAATAACATCATGATCATATTTATCAGCATATGTTTAAACAAACTAGAACATTAAGTATTAATGATCTACAACAGATTAACAATATCTAGGCAATACGCATAGTATGCACATATGCCAATATAAAAAGACTGACAAGTTGTAGTCCTAAAACATCAATGGAAAGATTTAAACAAACAATACTAAGTGAGATTAGCATTTTGTTTTTGACATTACATATATATAATACATTTTTTCAATAGTTGCTTCCTTACTATCAGAAATCAGTAAATCAAATTTACCATAGCAACAGTTTTATATAGAGATGATCAAACGAAATCCTTGAGGTCTATAGTACATAAAAATGTTTCCTATTAATACCAACGATCAGTGATTTTGATTTTTAACTTTATAACATATACTGTATTACATAATAGAGTAATAAGGAAAGTTTTACAGTATATAGATCCATTTAATTTAAACAAAAGCGGAATCAACACCCATAATTGTTTTTCTAATCCTTAATATAGTAGTCTCGTAGATGCTATACATTCCGAAACAGTACCTGTTAGAAACGTTCCACAGTTCATACATAATTCAATATTTTCAGGTAACGAATACTACATTGTGTTTCCACTACAAATAATGAAGTGAATATGTCAAGGATGACTGTCATGTAGGTTGATAAATCACACTTCATATTTTTTGAATCGGATATAGGTTCCCCTTTACTGTTCTACCAATGTAGCTGCTTCGGTGGATACATATGAATATGAATAAACGGTTTTATTGTAACATGAAAGGGGTATCTATCGATCTTTTATCGTGTTAAAAATGTTTTGGATAGGGGAATCGGTTTCGTTACAGGATACCTTCTTGTCAATGTAGTTTTTCATCTCATGCTGGCTGACCTTGTCACATTCGAGAAACGTATTAGGTCAATTGGACTAAAAGCATCCAGTGGTGACATGCCGAGACAGGACATCAAGTGGGTACATTGAGGTCATTCATGGTGAATAATAAACAATCAAACTCCAATATTCCGAACTTTTCCAAAACGGTAGCAATCGTACGTCTAAAACTAGTTCTATATATCCAAGAAATACAGTAACATATCTTTCTTTGCCTTGGTAACATTACATCAATCTTATTTATTGCGTCATTCATTATTTCAACTCCTTATGAAGTTCAATTACATCATTGTTATTTTTCTTTAATTCATAACCGATTGATTTGAATCCATATATTTCTTTACCATCAATATTCCGTTTTCCAGTTACTTCATTATTCGATCATCTAATGTCTATTGACTCTTTGAGTTCTAATCATCAGTTAAATGTTCTGGAACTTTCTCTTCCAAACGTTATTTATTTATCTGAAACAAAATTATTCATGACTTTAATGAACTCTCTTGTAATCTTCACTATATCATGATACACAAATCCATGTCTAATCACCATCGTATTTATAATTATGTCAATATCTGTAATAACGTTGATTTTAGAAATATAATAGGTTGTAATCGGCTGATGAGAACCTAACGAAGTGAAATAAATTCATATTATTCTGCAACAATCTTCATCCTTGCTCTCTTTAAGACTTATATTCTGATCCTAAAATATTTGTCTCTACTCAAACTGAAATCTAAGATTATTTTGACGCTTTTTTGAATTCATAAATTAAATAGAGTAAACTTTACAAACAGACATAAATACATAAAAGCATATCGTTATGTTTTAATGACATTTATACACATAGAAATATACAAATGGCAAAATGATAGCAAATATTGTGACTACCATGGAGAAAAGATAATTTCATATGATATCAAATAATTTGTCAGTTATCGGAATGGAAAGTATTTGGATTGGTCTGCAATATAATATACATCCGAATCATTAGTGATCTATTGAGTGATGGCGGCACAGTGATTTGAAGTTAAAACATTCACGTGCGAGAACAGAAGTCCTGAGATTGAATCCCTCTTTCAGAATCGTGCATGCATGATAGAAGAGTGTTATACTGGGACGAAACGGTCATCCAGTCTTTCAAAGTTTACTATGGTTGTCCAAGATTGATCGGTTCATGGTCTCAAATGAAAGAGTAATTCATTTCGAATACACAGTATCGTATCACATACCTACTAATTCCCAATTTATAACATCATCTCTACTAGTTTTCAATCGCATCTACTATTATTCCATAACACATTTAACTAATATGATGATATATTCATTCAACTATGTAAATATCTTTCTCATTGAACTCTCATGTCATCATAATCGATTAACACTATGCATTTACTCAATAGATATAAATCATTTCGTTATATAAAGTGAAGTGAATCATGAAAAGGCGTTCAAGTGTATTTCCCTACTTATTCACTATTATTCGAATGTATAAAGTTTTTAATTTTTGTTTTGCAATTCATTTAAAGATAAAATATATAATTTTAAGAATTGAACATTTTGATATTTTAGAATGTAAATTGATCATGCAATGAAATAACAAAGAAATGTTTAGTTAATGTATAAACATTAAGGGTTAGTCGTCGGCCTATGCTCCATTTTGGAGTAACAGGCGTAAGTAAGTATGTAAGTAATAAACGTTGAGGAATCTAATGTTTATTATTGAGGTAAAGTGATTAATTTTATGCCCTTTTATGATTCTATATACATTGTGTTTTAAGTGGTTTAAGTCAGGTTATTGTTAAGCATTTTGTTTATCACTTTTTTTTACTTATTGATTAATTAATGGAAAACAATTTTTTTCCGGATTCTAGTTTTATTGATAGATTTTCGTGAATCATAAATGAATGTTTTTGAAGCTGGGTAAACTAAACTATATCATACTGCTTAACATTTTTATTATAGATAGTTGTTAGTACAATTTCCAAACAAAAAAGATGTATCTTTTAATGATAGTTTGCTAGTGAATGCAACCGGGATCTATATTCTGATCGTTTTATGAATCAAAGCCCCCTGGTACGGTCGAGAGTGGGTAGAGTATGCTCTCCATCTTGAAATGCTCTCATATGGCCACGCGTATATAGCCTCTGACAGGAAAATCCTACTCACTGCATTCTCGTAGCAGTACTGTTGTTCACGAAATTGAGATTACGGGAAGCGGATGTCCGGCGCTTTAACCAGGTTGATGGACACGGCGAGTCCACCTAGAGAAGTTGGAAAACTTTTATTCCAAACCAATGGTGCACATGAGCTGGCTCCAGTATCCTGAGGGAACAAATGGCGTATGAAACAATCGTTGGTCACCAGCTATCATGGAACTGTATCTCCTTACGATGCTCCACTGCATTGTGCATCAGACTTTTAGGTTTGGGCACCTGGGCAGTATCACAGCTCTCACACAAATCAGATGCGATTTGTGTGGCGCATATGTATTCGCTGCCCATTTGTACCAATATTTATGTGTTCAAATAACAAAAATAAAAATAAACTATAAATCTAAATATGATGCATGATTATTATGCATCATATGTTTTTGTACGGCATATCAAATTTAGCCATACTACTTATTTAATACCCTTTGTATTTCTTTAATTGAGGTCAATCAATTTTTATACAATATATGAACTCTAATGTAATGATGTAGCGAACAAAACACTAGTTGGGGACAATCGAATGTATTTAAGCAAAAGTTACAGACTATCTCAGTAAATTCTGATTACCAAACAATGAACAGTCAATTTGCAAATTAACAACAATTTGTTTCAATCTTCACTGTTTCTTCTCTAATTCCATTGTTCATTCATTTTCCCAACGATTGCGCTTCATTTGCGTTCTTTGCTCATCGGTCTTCTGCGAAAATACATTCTATGTCTGACCCACACCATATACTACTTATATAGATATAAGTAGACAACACCACACTCGTCCCCCCTTTAAAGCATTCGACCATGCGGTGGTTCTGCTCGCCACGCCACTATCTTCTTTCACTGCAGTCTGTGCCAAACTCTCCGTCAGAATGTCGAGTCTGCGGCGCGCTGACCTCCATAGCTCCGTCGACCTGCCGGGGCACCAACATCCGCATCCACCCGGCACCTGGGACGTTCAACGCCCGAACTCCACCGGCATGCTGAGCCGTCTACATCCCATGTCCGTCCAGCAGCCGCACGTCCCACTGCTCCTCTCCGTCGACAGCACCCGCTACAGCCAACGCCACCGCGCCAGAACACTCCACTCGACGCCAACTCTCCGCACAAGACTGGCCCAACTAGCACCTCAACTCCAGACGCGCAGCAGCGTCCACAGAACAGCACCCTGCTTCCTACTGGTTGGCAGCCACACCAAATGTAGTGAACAAAACACTAGTTGGGGACAATCGAATGTATTTAAGCAAAAGTTACAGACTATCTCAGTAAATTCTGATTACCAAACAATGAACAGTCAATTTGCAAATTAACAACAATTTGTTTCAATCTTCACTGTTTCTTCTCTAATTCCATTGTTCATTCATTTTCCCAACGATTGCGCTTCATTTGCGTTCTTTGCTCATCGGTCTTCTGCGAAAATACATTCTATGTCTGACCCACACCATATACTACTTATATAGATATAAGTAGACAACACCACAATGACATTTCTATTTCAAGTATTCAGTAATAAAATATCATTCAAGAACATAGTTTCAAAGGTAAATTACTCATATTGAAAGGTTTGCTTTATTATGTAAAGGTTAACATGATTTGTAATTGAGACTAAACGATCATATCTTGATTCATCACCGTAAAGAAATGTTGTTTTTTTTTTAACTGGAATCCAAGAAAAGTGTATAAAGTACATAATTAAGATTGAAAGTTTTCAAAGATATACGTTGTCAGGGTTGATTTCTCGTGAGTGGATAATGAACTTCAATTTGTGTCAAATACGATGATTTAGGCCTCTGAATATTAACATAGTAGGTTGCTTATCATTTAGTATTCATATTTCATACTTACTTACTTACTTACTTACTTACTTACTTACTTACTTACTTACGCCTGTTACCCCATGTGGAGGAGCATAGGCCGCTCACCAGCATTCTCCATCCAACTCTGTCCTGAGCCTTCCTTTCCAGTTCTTTCCAGTTACTATTCAGCCTTTTCATATAGGCTTCTATTTCCCGGCGTAGTGTGTTCTTTGGCCTTCCTCTTTTCCGCTTCCCTTCCGGATTCCAAGTTAGGGATTGAGTCGTGATGCACATTGGTGATTTCCTTAATGTATGTCCGATCCACTTCCAACGTCTTTTCCTAATTTCCTCTTCAGCTGGAAGCTGGTTTGTCCTCTCCCATAAAACGCTGTTGCTGATACTATACGGCCAGTGGATGTTGAGTATTTTGCGTAGACAACTGTTTATAAATACTTGTACCTTCCTGATGATGGCCGTAGTAGTTCTCCACGTCTCAGCTCCATACAGTATAACTGACTGTCTTGACGTTCGTGTTAAAGATTCTGACCTTGAAATTAGTTGAGAGTTGTTTTGAGTTCCATATGTTCTTCAATTGTAGAAATGTTGCCCTTGCTTTGCCAATCCTCGCCTTTACATCTGCATCCGATCCTCCTTGTTTATCAACGATGCTCCCCAGGTACTTGAATGTTTCCACCTCTTCCAGAGTTTCGCCATCAAGTGTGATTGGGTTGGTGTTCTCCGTGTTGCATTTGAGAATCTTGCTTTTTCCTTTGTGAATGTGGAGGCCTATCGATGCGGAGGCTGCTGCTACATTTGCTGTCTTCATCTGCATTTGGTCGTGTGTATGAGAGAGGAGGGCTAGGTCATCTGCGAAGTCCAAATCATCTAATTGATTCTGAGCTGTCCATTGTATTCCGTATTTCCCTTCAGATGTCGAATTCTTCATAATCCAGTCAATCACTAGAAGGAAGAAAAAGAAAAAAAACGCTAACCATTCATATTTCATGCTTTGTTTTTATTCTTCCCAATGGATTCCACACAACTTTATGATTAATTTAGTATGAAATGAACTTTTATATACATTATACTAAAAGCTTTTCTAATGTTTTGATACTCGAGAATTGCTTGATATTTTCCTTGTAAGTTCTAGAATGATTTACTGCCAAATCAATAAAATGACTTGTTAAACTGTTCTTTGATAGAACTCAAACTTACTTTCTGAATTTTATGCTCTCATGATAAATGTAAAATATAACTCATTATACCTGAAGTTAAAACTGAATTTTTTAATTTATTATTCACCATAATTTTGTTTTATAAGTGTTTAGTAACTAAGTGATTATGTCTATGTATTCCGTTTATCAAAGATGTTGACCGTTAAATTGATATCACGTCATTTATTATTCCAAATATTCAGCTAGTTCATATAGTTGATGTTGATTACTACTTATACACTCAAGGCAGTACATGGAAAGGAGCTAATAGGAATTAAACTATCAAGAAATTAACTGTTGACTGAAGCTTGATAATGCTGGTCAAGAGTGTAAATGGCCAATACAGAGACATTAAATTAATATGGCACCATATTCAATTTTTGGGTTCTAATTGATGATTGGGCACGTGGTTTTGATCAGCCGTCACAAGATATGATAGCATCAGTCATGAATTCTTGATGCAGTTAGGTAAAATTTATCCATCCACTGATGAATAGTTATCGTTGGTTCACATAAAACATTCTTTTTTCTTCTATAAACATCGTTCACTGACGTGTAAAGAAGGTTATACACTGCGGAATATATGATACAATTCCCACTAGTACTCTTGAATTAAGAATCAATGTATTTCACAAAAATAAACTTGTTATTTATATAGTTAGCCAACTTTACTTATCATTACACTCTTATTGACTAAATATTCTTTATGAAAGATAATTCAAGGTAAGGTATTTTGAATCTCGCGAGGCGGGATCGTGGATGCGCACTTCTGAGGAGTCCCACAATAGGACAAAACGGTCATCCATTGCTTCTAGGTTTTCTATGATGGTACAGCTTCAATTGACTCATGATTTCAACTATAAAAATACTGAAATCTTCACAAAACCCATTTCCAAAAATAATAATTAAAGAAAATCACATTTTACATTCTTTAAAAAAAAAATAAGAAC
The DNA here is from genome assembly GCA_944470415.2 of Schistosoma rodhaini. NCBI lineage: Eukaryota > Metazoa > Platyhelminthes > Trematoda > Strigeidida > Schistosomatidae > Schistosoma > Schistosoma rodhaini. The sequence continues at coordinate 82,480,023 of OX104036.1, forward strand.
ATACTACTAATTATATTCAGTTAATTTATCCTGTCTTGTAATTTCAATATCAAATTAGCTAATAATGAAATGTTCATTACATGCTAATGCTTTGACAATAACATATTTCATTATAAACAAAGATATCATGGTAATTGTAATTCGATATATTTATAGAAATTAAGTGAAGTTTATTTATATAGTCGTGTGTGTTACTTATATCGGTATAAGTAGTATATAATGTTAGTCAAGAATAGAATTTCTGGCAGTTGAAGATCAAAAAATAAAAGAACAAGAATAAAAAGCGATTAGTATGGAAATGTAAAAAAAAAATAGTGAAGTCTGAGACAGTCAAGTTTGAGATAATTGATTGATATTTTTGAAAATGAAGTATTTACTGTATGATTCTCAGATTTTGCTAAATGATTCTGTAATTTGAGTTCAAATACATTCGATTGTCCACACGAGTGTTCTCGGTCACTACAATATCTCTGTGCTGATGCGGTATGGCAACTCGAACTGATGTACGTACGTACGAAGTTCTACGTTGTAACTGACTGACTGGCAGACTGATATCTTGAAAATGATAAAATGTTCCCTTTTCCTTTGATATTTTATTTCCCTAGAGACAAGATATATGTATATCGTTAATTTATTTAACAAAATGACTAAATTCTTCTATTTTCTCAGTATTTCCTATTGATCTGATAAGTTGAAATTAAACCTTATGTATATTTTCACAATTGTTGAACGTAACGATTACCAGATCTTTAAAAAATATCACAAACTTATGAGTTAAGAAAACAAAACTGTCTTAATGCAAATAGTTTCAAACATAAGCTAAATTTATACATCAACGTAAATACAAGAAAGAGTAGTGTTTTTTTTCCACGGTTCATTTATGCACAGAAAAACGAGAATATCTACAGACTATCTACGCACGACTGTTGTTTTTTTTTTTGAAAGTTTCTAGAAACAAATTAAATATAATAATAGTATAAGTGAATATCCAATCCAATATACGACATGTGATACGGCATTTTCTAGATGTTACTGCGTAGTTTCTATTCAGTACTTATTGGATAAAAAGTTTCCTGCCCTTTTTTCAATCCCTAGAGACTTTAACAAGGAGTATGTTTAGGACTTATCCAATAAAAATGCAATAACTACAGTTACAGATCGATGATTACCAGTTTCTGTTTATTTGTCATTTTAAATATATATTCAATTTATTTGAATTATTGGTTTATAGACTTACCGGGTATATATCCAAATACAATCTTCATGTTCATAATAGCTTTAGATGATATGACAACCCCTTTTGTTTGGTTTAACAGTTAGAATACAAACAACCTAGAATATTACTTACTGATAAGTCTAATATTAATGTCACAGTTATTGTTTTGGATACTTTGTAATTGATATAGAGAACACTTAATTGTATACATGTACACTTATATATGTATATATATATCTTGCATTAAATACTACCCAAGCTTAGATCAATGTAAATTAAAAGGTATCAAACAAACAAAAAAATGGTCACTATATTCTCAAGTCATCCTCTGTATCCATTGTATTAGTCTTTGTTTGTTTTTTGTTTTTTATCTCGAAGTGAATTAGGCAGTAATATGATCAAAAGTTAATAATTCATAATGTTATCAGATCATAAACGTAAATATTAGGGGGTAATTATAAAGTAATTCTAAATAGTGAGTTAGTTTCAATTCATTTAAACCTTTGGAAAATGTACATGGAGACAAAGTGAATACCTTTAATTGTGATTATTTCAATAAATCAACTTACTTTAGTTAAACAATAAATAAGTAAGTAATGCCAATGTAAAATAAATGATCAATTATAAAGAGTAATGAGATAAGTGAGAGGGAAAAAGCGATAATGAGATAAACTTCAATTATAAGTAAAATACATCAAAAATTTATTTATTGTAAATAGTATAAATAAACAATTACCTTGTGAATTTAAACTTCACCCTATTGCACAAGCAAGTGGTTATCAGGAATCAGTAGCTGAGTGGATAACACGATGACGTTTGAAGTGAAAGGTACTGGGTTTGAGTCCCAGAGTGAACATCATCTCTGAGAAGCAGGTACATCCAGCTGACGATTCCCAAATAGGACGAAACGAGCGTCCAACTGAATTCCTCTGATAGCCACTCTCTATCTTTGCTTATAGGTCATAATTGTTTTAATACTATGCATCACATAGATTTATACTTAATGATATATTGTAGAATGAAATATTTGATATTACGTTTGACAAAATGACTAGTTGACGTTATATAATATATGATAAAACTTTTTAGATAACCACTTCATGAAGAGGTAGTTAATTGATTAAAGTACTCTTTTTTTATCAATTAGATTGGAGGATCAAATTCTAAACCATATAGTTTAGTTTAACCAGATATATAGTAGTATTGGTTGCTACATCATCTAAACACTTTTACTTTACCAGGGTATGTTAAATAATCATTTTTTTGTAAAATTGATTTACTGCTAAATCAAATTCATTCAATCTTTCATATTGACACAATCAAAATTTATGAGATTGTAAATTAGGTCAAGTTTATTTGTTATATATGAGTAAATTTTGTTACATAAAAATGATGTAACAAATTGTTCATCAATGATAAGTAATGTAATGAATTTCCTACTGAAGTTGACCAGATACAGTTTGTAGATGGTAATGAAAAATGTTACATTTCTGCTTACTAAAAGTTCATAGAAAGTATTCATAATTCAATTTATACAAATAAACAAGTTTTTTGTCATAGTGTTTACAGAATTTAGATCATATGTAACATATTTCAATTATTACTTAGTCTTGTATCACCTAATTGTATTACAGTTTAAAAACATTGTGTACAGTGTAATGAAGAACTATAGTAGCTGTAATTAATTCTGCAAAATCAATAGCTTTGTAAGTGTTCGACATTGGATGCTGACCACATTAGTTTAAGCGAACTTGTTTAGCTGAAGGCAGTCGGTCATGCATCCGTACCAGAACACACTACAGCACGGCGTGGGAAACATCTTCTACGATCATTAGCCAGATTAGATCAATCGCTTCACGATATATTGATAACTCATCAAATATATCTTCCAACCTCTTCGCTTTTGACTTCTGATTTTAAGTGCGTGGGCAGGATTTGATTATAGAAGGTGTTACTGGTAAAGAGTTATCAAACTACAATACTGGTGGTATCTTCACTATGTGACTATTTATATTCGATAATTTTGATGTTTGATTATATTTCCTTGAAAAAGCTTGAACCAGATTACCAGGCGAAACGTTAGATTTACTCCAAGTTCACTTCGCTGAGATTTTACAAATATATTCTTCTTCCTATTTAATATCTTACATCAACTCGGCGACCAAATACTGTGAAACTATTCTCTTTTTTATTTAAACGAAAGTTCTTATATATACTGCTTACAACATTTGAATAGTCTGACCATTATTAAATGAAGTTTATTTTAGGATGACATAAGAAAGAAGATAACCAAATAGAGTATTTAATACAATAGTTAATGTCCAACAGTATATATCTATTGAAAATAAGGTCATTTAAAAATGGAGGGATGAAAGTAAAGATACAATAAGTGAATAAATGGAGTATCTTTTAACAAAACCATTGATAATTAAGGCACCTGACTGATATCATGAATGAATATCAGCTGCATTATTTATTTTAAATAGTGAGACATATTAAAGAAACAAACTTACAAAAGTTACAATGATATAACCATCTTACCATGGCAACATGAGATTTACTATACTTACTGTATGCAAAAGTTTGGTCCAAAGATTTTCTTTTAAACCGAAATACATTTATATACATAAATAACTTATGAGTGTTATACTATTCAAATGAACTATCAATGAAAGTGTGTAAGTTGTTATGTATTCAAAAAAATATACAAATAAATCCACATGGTATTGTATATTTGAATCTTCACATTGATGTTTAAGACTGCAACTGATCAGTCTCTTATTGCCATATTTGTATACTGTGCGTATTGCTTCGATATATTGCCTTAATTCACAAGCATTGTAAACAAAGATGGATAGTGACTAGTAGTGGAATCCAACTTGACGCGCGTTTCGTCCTATTTGAGATTCGTCAGCTGGATGTACCTGTATCTCGGAGTTGATGTTCACTCTGGGACTCGAACCTAATACCATTCGCTTTAAACGCTATCGCGTTATCCATTTTAAACTTTATATCTATAATATATAAGTGTTTTTACTATTTCAAAACTGAATATCATCTATAGTTCGTTTTAAATATAAAGAAATACAAATTAAAACTGTTTTTTATCTTTCGCAATATGAAAATATTAATGGTCATATTTTATTTGATTCCATAATGATGTCAAATTATTAAATATTAATGTAAGCTTAAAGTTATTATGGGGTACCTAGCCTGTCGTATACCCTGATGGTGTTCTCATGACTTTCTGGTTGCCTGATCTGCCAATGCCGATGAGACAGTGCATGACGGCATAGTTGTATGTTAGATTCATGGAGAATTGTTTACTATATGCATGCCAATCCGCCCCATAATTGTTGTTGATTAAAAGTTATTATAATTAATTGTTTATGTATATGAACACTATTAATATAACTAAGATCTATTTGAATTCATTAAGTATTGTTTGTTTGAATCTTCCCATCGATGTGTTAGGACTGTTAGGACTGGTCAGTCTCTAATTGGAATATGTGCATACTGTGCGTATTGTATATTAAATTATTTTTCTTTTTAATATACATTCAAACACATTTATATTAAATATTAAAACTTTTAAACCATTTACATTAAGGCGATATGTATATATATACATACAAATGAATAATTTTCATTTAGATAGTTATCAAGCTTTGCTCTAATAGACAGTAATATTTATATAATTCTATTGATATACAGTCAGAAATACCAATGAAGTAGGGTATATAGTTAAATATCATAAGTGAAATATGCAAGCTAATAGTAAGGTGATATGTGTAATTTTGTGATGTTTTATTTATTTATTTAAACACATGAATATTGGTACAAGGAAACACTAGATATATATGCCCCACACAAATCTCATTTGATTTGTGTGAGGACTGTGATACTGCCTAGGTGCCCAAACTGAAGCAGTTGGTTTTCTTAGGGAGCCATACAAGGAGCCTTTGACCTAAGGGTCTGATCCTAAAGACAGTGGAGTATTGTGAGGAGATGCAGTCCCATGGTGGTCGGTGACCAACGATTGATTCATACACCATTTGTTCCCTCAAGATACTAGAGCCAGCTCATGTGCACCATTGGTTTGGAATCAGCGTTTTCCAACTCCCGTAGGTGAACTTTCCGTATCCACCAACCCGGTTAAAGCGCCGGACATCCGCTTTCCGTAATCTCAATTTCGTAAACAACAATAGTGCCACGAGAAGGCAGTGAGTAGGAAGTTCTTTGGCAGAAGCTATATGCGCGCGACCATGTGAAAGCATTTTGTGATGTGAGCTACTTATATCCACATAAGAAATATATAACGATAGTCAGGAGTAGAATGTATTTCAGTAGAAGATTAAGAAGGAAAGAACGGAAACGGAAAGCAATTAGTATGAAAATGCGGGTACAATGAAATCTAAGATGATTGACTGATATTTACAAAAGGAACAGTCAAGTTTGAGACAATTGATTGGCATTTTGCAAATTAAGTATTTACTGTATGATTCTCAAACTTTACTAAGACTTTCTGTAAGTTTGAATTCAAATACATTTGATTGTCTCCACTGATGTTTGTGTTCACTATAGTTGTAGTAGTAATTAAAAAAATTATAAATAAGAACTTTCGTCTAAATTAGAACGAATAGTTTCACATTATTTGGGCTCCAAGTTGATGTAAGAGATTAAGTAGGAAGAAGAATGTGTATTTGTAAAATCTCAGCGAATGGATTTGTAGTAAATCCAACGTTTCACTTGGCAATCTGGTCCAGGCTTTTTCAAAGAAATATCTTTAAAATTTTTAATTAACGTTTTTCACTTAGAAAGTAGATCAATACTTGGAGTAGTTGTTATATCCCCTGGTGAATTATGAATGATAACTTTTGAGGATTATTTTGGGCCAATGTATTATGTATATTTCCTATTGTATAATTGTTACGTAACTAAACTATTCATATTCGTATTATTTTGACCTTTGACTTATTATCATACGATTCTTGAGTTATCATCAGTTTATTGATTACTGTTCCCCATATCCACAGCCACATTTGGCCAATTATTGCACAAATGTTATTTTCTATTTTATGGTACGATGTGGTCTGTTTGGTTTGTATATAAACCCAGTATGCTTATGAATAATGATTCATATTGTCGAGGCTGTTATTGGTGTTCTGGACTTAACTGGCTAGGCTAGGCATATAGCAAGGCCTAGTGGTAATCAAGACTGCTCGTACGATTTTATGTATCATTGCTCCAATCAATAAATCCACTCCTCTCTAATCGGGTGTTCATATATTAAGAGGGCATGCACTTACACGTTATAACGGTAGTAAACATTCAAATAACTATCATTAAAAATGATCAAAATCACATAATAAGAAACATTCAACGAATTATGTAATGAAGAACATATAAAAAAGGAGGGTGAAGTAAAATAAACGAACAAGGTTTATGAAAAAAAAAAACAGTAATAATCTGTAAACATTTTATTTCCAATATTACACTTGTCAACTCACTATCGATTCTTAATTTTTTATATATTATGTTTAGTTATGTAATCTATTTCCTTATTACCATTGATTGATTGAATATACTTCATATATGGTTATAAATATTACTGTTTACAAAATTATATAGGCTAGTGAATATTTAATACACAGTAAACTGGTTTGCTTATTAATTTGACCGTAAATCTTAATTTTCTGCATAGATTCGAAAACAAGATCACATTTTCAGATAGAATAAGGATTAAAAAAAAAAATCTAGTTTTCACTTTTTTGTTTGTTTTTTTGTGCATAGAATTCACTGATTTAATTCTTGTCTAAATCTATTACTTTTGTACAGATTAGATTTATACGTATATAAATGAGTTAATCTGATAATATTATATGTACCATTTCAATCATTTAACAAATGGCTAATAGGATTTATTTAATATCTTGACATATTGACCTAATTTCTTCTTTCTTACATTCTCAAATTACCAATAGAGTAATAGTATTGGTTTTTTTTTTGATGAATTACAAAATTTTTTTTAGGTGAAACATAGTTTCATAGTTGAAATTATGATTCAATTGAAGCTAGACCATTATAGAAAACCTGGAAGCACTGGATGGCCGTTTCGTTCTATTATGGAACTCCTCAGTGGCAGTGCACATCCACGATCCCGCACTAGCGAGATTCGAACCGAGGACCTATCAGTCTCGCTTGCGAGCGCTTAACTACTTGACCACTGAGCCGGCATTCAACGGTGTTAATGTCTAACTTCAACTGATCCACGAAGTTGAACAACCGTTCACCAATTGTCTTCAGTGAGTTACTATCTTACAACAGACTCGGTTGAACTCCATTGGTCACTGCTTCTCACTAGAACTCGAGGACATATATCTTGAAGTCGGTTAGGTGCTCTGGCGAGAGACTGGTAGGTCCTGTGTTCGAAATCTTGCGACGCCCGATCATGGAGGCGCACTACCACTGATGAGTTCCACAATAGAACGAAACGGCCGTCCAATACTTCCATGTTTTCCATGATGCTATTGCTTCAAATGATTCATGATTTCAACTATGAAAAGTACTAAATCTCCACAAAACCTCTTTTGATGAAACATATTTATTTATGTCTGTTCATAATGATTTCATAATCAGTGAGAAATCACGGAGCTGTTGTTATTAGAATAACTTTAAACATATGATTTTAGATAAAATTATCAGTGATCAATACTATTGATATCACAAGTTCACTGATAACTAATATATTGGAATAGATATAACTTTAAACAAAAATTAGACAAGTTTAAGTTAGGGTTGTTCCTTCTTTGACTATTGAACATCATCAGACTTAATTCTTTGTAATCGATATGTTACCAGATACTATAGATGATGCACATTTTAATGAATTGATTGGAAAAAAAAACATTATCATTTCTTTCATTTTTTGATTGTTCAACTTAACACTTAGTATTTTTATTAACTGTATAATATATCAATTTATCGAACATCAACTCTGAGATACAGGTACATCTAGCTGACGAGTCCCAAAAAATAGGAAGAAATGCACGTTAAACTGGATTCCACTGCTAGTCACTATTCATCTTTGCTTATAAAAAACAACAAGCTATCTTAAATAATATTTCTACTATAAATTTTCTAAATCATTCAACTGAAAATTTTCTTCAACACTATTTATGTCAAATAATGATTCCTTCTTCTTCTTCTCCTCCTCCTCCTCTTTCTTCTTCTTCTTCTTCAAAATCGTATATATCAGTTAAAATTTCAATGCTATTGAAGTATAAACCTGGGAAAATATTAATCTATCTCAGTATTTACCTACTTTTTTGAGTCACATGAATTGAGTGTTCAATAACTTTCCCCCCCCCAAAAAAAAATAAACAAAAAAACAACAAAAACAAACAAATAAAAATACAAAAATTTAGGTGAAATATTCCAAAAATTTCGAACAAAATATATTCATTTCTATTATTATATCCAAGTTATAATTATGCAATAATAATAATAATAATAATAATAATAAACAAAAATATCAGCTTATTTGTTCATTTTAGGGAATCGTTATAAGTTGATAATATGAATGTCAATTGACTAAGCTTTAATGACTTATTAATTAGAAATTGTTATTTACTAGTATAATTAACAGGTAATAATGAGTAAACAAATTGGTTAATGCCAAGTTTTAAACAAGTGATCAATAAGATTCAACAACAATTAAGTTACCAAGTCAATACAATTACATAGTTTACGACATATATATATTATCAAGTTATCTATTTAATCTGAAGGGGTTTTGTGGAGATTTAGTACTTTTCATAGTTAAAAGCATCAGTCAATTGAAGCTAGATCATCATGAAAAACCTGGAAGCACTGGACGGCCATTGAGTCCTATTATGGGACTCCTCAGTGGTGGTGTGCGTCCATGATCCCACCTCGCGAGATTCGAACCCAGGACCTACCAGTCTCGCTGCAGTGCAGTTGACGGATAGACCACTGAGCCGGCATACGATGATGTTAATGTCTAACTTCAACCAATCCAAGTTGAGCAACCATTCATTAATTGTCTTCAGTGAGTTCTTATCTGACAACAGACGTGGTTTGAACTCCACTGGTCACTGCTTCTCAGTAGAACTCGATTTTTCACATTTTCCCTCCGTAATTTGCTATTTGAAATCAATGTAAAAATAGTGATAAAATTTAGTCAGAGAGAAGAGAAAACGTTGTGCAATGACAACATTAATGTTTCAATTTTTCTATAACTGCCAAATTTCATTGATATCGCATGAGATTATGAAGGACAGTATGAAAAATGAGTGTTTGTTTGTTTTAGTCTCGGTGAATTAATAAAATGAATATAGTCCTGAAATTGTTTGTGACCCATTGATATGTTCAACTCATAATATCTCATGAAAACAAGCTCTAATCTTTGATATAATGCACAGGACTATGTTTGTAAACTGTGAAAAGCTTTATTTTACAGTAAGGATTAAAACAAATATTCAATGGGTTGTTTAGATTACAGCAACCATCCTACAGTCAATTTCGATTATGATTAATTTTGTTTAAGTCCTTTTTATTAACTTACTTAACAGACATCGTCATTTGGATAGTAACAATTTGCATATTTCTTTGTACTGTTATGACTACTAGAGCACATGAGAGACTCTAGCCGAAACGTTGATTACTTATGTATCATTCGATGACACATACTTCTCCCCATATATATGTATACACGCAAATCCTATTATCAGCTTTTTTTTTATTTTGCTGTGCCCTTATTAAATTGCTTATGTAATTGCTTGCTGCTCGCTCGCTCGCTGATATTCGCTCAGGTGATGTTAGCTTTCTAGCCTGAGTTATTTGACAATAAACTGTAGTTGCTGCTTCTCTTTGTCTTCTGATTTTATACACCGTTAAATTGGAATTATAACGGTTATCAAGATGAACGATTAACAAAGCACGGCACTACAAGATGACTTGTTTTAAATTGAACTACGTCATTGTATTCTTTCTATAAGATAACCTTGTCATCAAACACAATCATTTAAACTGACAAGTGTAATTATGTAACATTTATGTGAGAAAGCAAAAAAATAATAATCTGAAATTTTTCATCTTATTTTTCACAAACTAATTAAGTCGAAAATTCATCTAGTATTGCTTGTTTGAATCTTCCCGTCGATGTGTTAGGACTACAACTGGTCAGTTTCTAATTGGCATATGTGCATACTGTACGTATTCCCTCGATATAGCATTAATTCACATGCATGGTAAGCAGAGATGGATAGTGTTTAGCAGTAGAATCCAGTTTAATACGCGTTTCGTCCTATTTGAGACTCGTTAGCTGGATGTACCTGCATCTCAGATTTGTTGATGTTCACTCTGGGACTCGAACCCAGTCGAAGTTAGAAATTTAAAGATTGTGTTGTTTGATAAACATTTTGTCTAATAATAATAATACTTTTTATTAATCAAGAAACTTGGAAGTGCACTTTTGCTATCATAAAACTCTTTTAAACAATCAGTTCATATAGTCTACTTAACAGATCATTTTTAGTTCAACAGACTTTGAAAAATTGGACAATATAACCATAATTCTAATACTTAGGTGTTAAAGATTGATGAATCATATTTCCAAAGAGTTAATCATCAAATAACCGAAGTTTGTGCTGATGTTGTCTTTCAGAAGGACGGTGAAAGCTCCACGACCAAACCATCCAGCTCAGAGAACAAAACTCTATCATAATCATCAATCAAGACATTTTATTTGTTATTGGATAGAATGAAAGACATAATACATGTTATAACTTGTAGCCTTGCAACCCTATCAATATATGACGTAATCATATCACCAATTAGAAAACAGTGATTTATCGACCGAACCAATGACTTATAAAACCCGTACGAGCAGTCTAGAGTCTTTATCGGTCCTGCTTCTTGATAAACCCTGCCTGTTAATTCCGGAACACTAATCTCAGCCTCCACGATATGAATCATGTAATTCAAACATACTGGGTTTATGTACAAATCAAACAGACCACATCGTATCATAAAAAATAGAAAATAGCATTTCAACAAGATCCAACAAAAAGTGGCTGTGAATGTGGGAGACAATAATTAATAGACTGGACATAACTCAGGAATGGCAAATAGTATAATAATAGTATAGTGGTCAAAATAAAGCTTATAATAAGAGGGACATGAATAAGCATAGTTTAGTTAATTAATAATTATACAATAAAAAATATACATATTGTATCGGTCCATAAATAGTTTTCAAGAGTTACCATTCACAATTTTTATCGGGATATAACAATAAGCAAATAGGGAGTGATCTTCATCAAACATCGTTTCACGAGTCGCCAATTATTTCATTTATTTGATCTGAGTATTGTTTTTGCTTTCATTCAGAAGTAATAATTATTGACTAATGTAAATATGTTTATTTTTGAGAAACCTTTATGTATATTCTACTACAAATTGTGAACACAGTTTCAAACAAAATATTCGACCTAAATAAAATCAGATGTTAGTTTGGTTCTGACATTTTGTCATTTCAAACGGTTATTTCCAGAATCTAACCTCAGATATTAAGGTATTCAACTCTTAACTGTTGCAATTATTATTATCAGTGATGTATAATTTGTAAATTAGGCTGTCCTTTTGTAGTATAGAATTTTCTAGCTGTGTGAATTCATGGTTTTTCCCAGTAATCGACCTACAGATTACTGATCCGTTGTCCTATGATTTAAATATTTAATTCCACCAATGTTATGCAACCATCATTCAGTGCTACTCTTAGGTAGCCACCTCACACGCGATATGGTTGAACTTCATTGGTCACAGCTTGTCACAAGAACTCTCGGAATTATGTCTCGAAATTAACCACTTCAGAACAAGTAGCTGTTATCGATATTTTTGTTATAGGTTCTCATTCAAATTTAGATACAGCACTTTTTTAAGTTTCATTCATTATCACTATACGGACTATCCTATTTTGTTAGTTATCTGAGTAGAATCTGAAAAATACTAAATAACTACTTATTTTGGTGACTATACTCATCATTCACAAGTTTAGAATGAGTATATGAAGTAGGATATACATTAAGTTCTCATTGTTTGCATAAAAATGGTTCAACGTTTAAAAAGTATTTACTGGTAAGCAGGTGGGATTTATCGATCAGATTTACCATTAAGTTAGGATAGGTAAAACCAAAGTATGGTTCTGATTTCAACAAGGTTGCTGTTCCACTCATTATGAATGAGCGATGATGATTAAATGCCAACGGACAAACCATTTCACTCCATTTTACTAGTGTTCAATAGTATTAAGTCGAGTAACGACATTGTGCTACTTGAAACGTTCTTAGGTATACTATAATTTGACTTATTATTAGATAAATCTTTTCACTCTACAAGGGTTAAGTTTGACTATGCAGGTGGCTACACTAATGTCTCGACTAATTGATATTCTATGTAAATGCTGATCGGTTACGCTAAATTTGTATAAGACCAAGTGAGAAGACTAGAATAAGAAAGACAATCTAAAAATCCATACACTTAACTTAAAAATTTGCATGAAGGAGTACACGAATTACGAGGACGGAGAAAGCCATACAGAAAAAATTACAATGTGTGCTTAAACACGGTATTGGTGATACAAAATTAAAACGATATGCAAATAGTTGATTCTCAATAATTTGAGACAAAAACCATGTATAGCAAGAGTTAGTAAATTAGGTGGAACCTAACTATCAAAGGAATACTTGATGACGTTAAACATGCATTACGAAATATGAACACTGATAATAAATAAAACCATGGAAAACCTGGAGGCAGTGGATGGCCGTTTCGTCCTATTGTGCGACTCCTCAGAAGTGAGCATCTACGATCTTGCACTTGGGATTCAAACTCAGCACCTTCAGTCTCGTACGTGAACGCTTAGCCTACAGACCACTGAGCCGGTGTTAATGTCTAACTTCAACCGATCCACTACTTAGATATTAACTTTACTGTTTAATAATTTAATTTGTAATTAGCTTGGGAACATTGTATACCCAATATTATTACAAGTTTTAAATATATAAATTATAAAAACTCAACAATTTCCACAACTTTTTACTCATATTTACCTTTTTTATGGAGGCTGAAGTTCGTAATTTTAGTTTCCTAGCAATCTAATTTGAATTCAGTTCATGATTTTTTGATCAAATTGTGTATCCTAACGTTGCATTGCAGATTGGATCTTATCCGTACCTTAAATATTGACAATGTATTTATTCAATCACATGGTCACTGGTACAAGGAGGCGCCAAATATATATGGGCCCACACAAATCACTGGATTTGTGTAAGGGCTAGAGTACCGCCTGTGAGGGTAAACCGACGCAAGTGGTATTATTTGAGGGCCGCACGTCGAGCCTTTCACCTAGAGGTCTAATCCACAGGGCAGTTTGACCGACGTTAGGAGATGCAGTTCCATGGGAGGGTAACCGATAATAGGTTGATACGCCATTTTCCCCTCAGAATCCTTTAGCCCATGCTCACCATTGGTTCGGAATCAGGTATTTTTTCAACTCCTGTAGGTGGATCCTCCATATCCACCAGCTCGGTAATAGCTCTGGAAACTCGCTTTCCGTCCTCTCGATTGTATATATTCATGATTCTATGTTTTATTTATTTATTTATTTATTTAAACACATGCATATTGGTACAAAAAGGCACCAGATACATTTGCGCCACACAAAATAATAAAAATAGAAAGAGAGGATGAAAAGATAAAGGGGACTGAAATGTACAACCGGAAGACTCTTTTGAGCTAAGAAAGTTAGAACTACTCTTTATGAAGAAAGTAACAGAAAGTTACAACAGGATCGCCACTGGCTTCTATTCTGAGCCATATCTGATAACGTCTCTAGCCAATGTGTTGCACCATCTCTCGAACGCCAGCCAGGGAGTAGTGAAGGACTAACAGAAGCTAGCCCTTTGCAGCTTTCTTTCATACCACGACACCATGTCATACACTGACCACCTCTCCGCTGTTTCCAACCAGTCCCAGAGTCGGTAAATAATGAAAGACGTAGAATTCTCCGGGACTACATACGCAAAACATGTCCAAGCCACCGAAGTCGATGTTTCAAGATGGTGACACCAATTGAATTATCGTCTCTGCGTCCGAACACACTATGCCGAACCTCTGCATTACTAACATGGTGTTGCCACTGGATGTCAGCAATCCTTCGGAGACAACGATGATCGAACACAGAGAGTCGTCTAACATCCTCAACTCGGAGAGGCCATGTTTCACAAGCATAGAGCAAAACTGCTCTCACCGACGAGTTGTAGATCCGAACTTTTACAGCCAGACTAGCATCACAAAGGCGCCAAAGATGGCCCAGATTGGCATAAGCCGCTCTGGCTTTTATTATACGTGCATCATTCTCATCACTCACGCCACCACCACCACTTATGCAGCTATCCAGATACACGAATTTCTCAACTACTTCAATCTGCTCACCATCTGGTGTGAGTATAGGATTAGAATCCTGCCAGTCTTGTAGGAGTACCTTGCACTTGGAGGGTGCAAAGTACATACCTTACCTGCGGTCACTGATTGCCAACTGATTAAGTGCGGTTTGCATGGCTTGAGCATTATCGCACAGTAAGACAATATCATCCGCATACTCAAGGTCGAGAAGTCGTTCTCCAGGCATCAGATCCACACCGCCATTACTTACATCCATCAGAGCTGTTTCCAGAATGTCATCGATAGCAAATTTGAAGAGGAATGATGAGATCGGGTAACCCTGTCTAACCCCACTGCTCGAATGGAACAAGGGAGAAAGGTGGTTGTATGCCCTCACCCTGCCTGAGGTGTTCGTGTACAGGGCTTATGTTAGTCCATAAATTTATCTATTCTCCAATATGAAAAATGTTTATATTCATCTTTATTGATGTTAATGGGTTATAAAATAATTAATAGTTTAAACTAGTTACAATAGGAAACATTTAAAATTTCCTGTATAAAAACTAAGTGTAACATTCATTTTTCTCTAACTTCATTAATAATTAACAGTTTGAAATTGACCATTATCAAATAGTCAATGCTTATCACTTCTTTTTTTTTTAAAAAAATTACACGGTTTATTCATAAATTATTAATTTTAATTTGTATTAATTGAAAAGTTAAAATGAAAACCGAAAAAAAAACAAAAAAAAACAAAAAAAACACAAAAAACAAAAAATAAAAAAACAAAAATAAAAAAAAACAACTTGAAGCTTTTCTTTCTCTTTTTAATTTATCTTTTTTCCTCGTTTTTTTTTTAATTGGTTATAAATAAATGAAAAACTAAGGCATCGAATTAGAAGTTTATTAATGAAAATATAATAATATGCTTTAATATTAACCTCATCAAGAGTAGTTTTTTTGGTATAAAGTTTATATTGTTATTATTAAATAGGATACATGTTCTAGAATCAATTGAACTTTCAGTTTAAAAAAAAGATTTGACATTTTCATTATTATTTTTTTCTTAAAATGAAAATAATTTGATTGGAAAAATTCTTTTTTTTCCAGAAGGGGGTTTTTTCTGGAGATTTTAGTAATTTTATATAGTTGAAATCATGAGTTAATTGAAGCTAGATCACCATGGAAAACCTGGAAGCACTGGACGACCGTTTCAACCTATTGCGGGACTATTCAGTAATGCGCATTCACAATCCCATCTCATGAGATTCGGACCCATTCCTAAGGAGTGCCATAATAGGACGAAATGGCTGTCCATGCTTCCAGGTTTTCCTCGTTGGTCTAACTTCAATTGACTCATAATCTCAACTATATAAAATTATTAGATCTTCACAAATTCCCCTTTTGATAATGATCAAGTACACCCTAGTGACTGGCTCCATGAGGTCTTTCCTGAAATTCTAGTGAGAAGCAGTAACCAGTGAAGTTCAACCAGATAGGTTGGGAGATATCAAATCAGTGAAGACATTGGTGAATGGTTGCTCAAATTCGTGGATTAATTGAAATTAGACATTAACACCGTTCTATGCCGGCGCGCGAGACTAATAGGTCCTGGGTTCGAATCTCGCGATGCGCGATCGCAGATGCACACCGTTGAGAAGTCACACGATAGGACGAAACGACCGTACAGTGCTTCCAGGTTTTCTATAGTGGTCTAGCTTCAAGTGACTCATGATTTCAATTATATGGAATATCTTTTCATTAAAATTAATGAAATCTGTTAGTTATATTAATTGGTTCATCAAAATATTTGATGGATAGTTACTTAAGTTATTCATAATAAAATGTAACTTTTCAATACATAACAACAACTAATTGTCAAGACATTTAAAACTAATTTGAATGAGACATTTTAAAGTAGCGAAGATAAAAAACGTCTTATTAGAAATAAAACATTCGATTCGGTTTTGTATTTTTTTAATCTTTCATTGATGTTTCGGACTTTCATTGAATAGTCTTTTAACGGCATATGTACTTCCTTGTCAGATTGTCTTAATATTGCTTTAATTCACAAGTAGTTTAAGCAAAGATGGATAGTGGCTAGAAATTGAATCCAGGATGTGCGTTTTGCCCGCTTAGCAGATAACACGATGGCGATCGAAGTAAACGGTACTGAAATCGATTTCCAGAGTGAACACTAAATCTAAGATTCAGAAACATCCAACCAACCAGTCCCAAATAAGACGATACGTGTGTTCTTGATTTCTCTGCTAGAAACTATCCATCTTTGCCTATATATTCTTAAGTTTTATAATTCACATATAATTGAAATTATACCCCAAAAACTACACCGTAATCTAAATTGTTCTCTAACGTAATTCTTGATTCGAAGTATACCACTGAATTACTCATAAATGTTAACTAAATATATCACATGAAACATATGGTTTAAAATACATCCTTTCGGTATGTTCTAATTGTGGTTTTTCTTGTTTGTTTGTAGTAAGGTCTTAAGATCATGAATTGAAGCCATCGAAAGCCAAATTAATGTTTTGTGAAAGTAACTAGAAATTTGTGCAACAATGTTTCCTTTTATTAGTTCTATTATTATTATTATTATTATTATATAGTTGAGATCATGAGTCATTTGAAACTAGACCACCATGGAAAACCTGAAGGAGTTCCACAATAGGACGAAACGGCCGTTCAGTGCTTTGAGGTTTTCCATGGTGGTCTGACTTCAATTGACTCATGATCTCAGCTATATAAAATTACTATAATCTTCACAAAACCCCCATCTATTATTAATATTATTAAATTAATTTCTCATTTAGTCAGATGTTACTATTTCTGATGTAAATATTCATGCAGAGAAATAATGATGAAAGGTACTTTTGAAAAAAATGTAGTTTATTAAGATTAGAAAAATCCTGTAATTTACGATGACGATGATGTTGGTATCAATATGATTTTTGCGCTGGTTTAATTTACGTACTGGCTTTAAATAATATAACTTTTACCCGTTTATCATTTTACTTACTTACTTGTGCCTGTTACCCCTTGTGGAGGAGCATAGGCCTCACAACAGCATTCTCCATCCAACCATGTCCCGGGCAATCCTTTCCAGTTCTTTCCAGTTAACATTCATCCTTTTCATATCTGCTTCTATTTCCCGGAGTAATGTGTTCTTTGGCCTTCCTCTTTTCGATTTCATCTCCGGATTCCAAGTTAGGAATTGCCTCATGATGCAGTTTGGTGTTTTCCTCAATGTATGTCCGATCCACTTTCAACGTCTTTTCCTAATTTCCTGTTCAGCTGTGAGCTGGTTTATCCTCTCCCATAAAACGCTATTGCTCATAGTACCCAGCCAGTGAATGTTTATTTTTTTGGCTGGACATAATTAGAATATTAAGCCTGTTTATCCTAAATCACCACAATTTCGTGAAATAATCCGGTAACCCTTGTAAACGAATAGATTTTTCTGTGAAAAAAAGAAATAAAGTGTAGATAGCATACAATAATTTAAAGAAAGATGGACTCGGCATTCGAACAAACAAATTTTGTGGTGGTCTTGGATTTTTCAGTATGATAAAGTGGTGTTTAAACTTACCATTTGAGTATGGGAACAATCTAAGAAGCTAACTACATGATGTATGAAAATATGAATTGTTTTTTCGACTAATATTCATACAGATTTCATCAATTTCACTAATAAATAAGTAACATGCTTGTGTATTAAGGCTATATTGAGGCCATACGCACAGTATGCACATATGCCAATTAGAGACTGACCAGTTGCAGTCCTAACAAATCGATGGGAAGATTCAAACAAACAATACTGAATGAATTTAATAAGTAACATTATTCACCAAATATCATCCTTCATGTCTGTCACGACTTTCTTTGTGTTTACTATATTCCTTTTCGAACAGAGCAAGATTAATCAACGCATTTAACTTCATATGAGACTTGAGCAGTTGGCACCTCATTAAGAGCATCAAAATCTGTCACCATTTTAAAAAAAATTGATGATTTATGATGTTCAATAACAGTTGTACCCCTGATTGATGTACTTTAATTCAAAAAACATTCACTTCTATGTATCTAAGTTTAAATAATCAAACTCGAAAATATCCAACATTTAAGTTTCATTTAAAAGATTTATACCTTGTAATGGAATAAAAACTAATCTATGTCTACACAAAACTGAACCGATTGTATAACCTTTATTCCGAATGAAATTCTAATGGTTAGAATCTTCAATAATCATTAGCGTATGTGATTCGAATTTGAGGCACATTTTAACTGATATTGTAGTGTGGTCTACTTATATCCATATAAGTAGTATATGGCGATGGTCAGACATAGAATGTATTTTAGCAGAAGACCAATAAGGAAAGAACTGAAATGAAGCGCATTTGGTAAGAAAATGCATGAACAATGAAACTAGGGAAGGTGGACTGATATTTACAAAAGGGATGGTGAAGATTGAGACTATTATTTGTTAATTTGCAAATTAACTGTTTGCTGTATGGTTAACAGAATTTAGTGAGATAGTCTTTAATTTGTGCTTAGATACATTTGATTGTACCCAACCGGTGTTTTGTTCACTACAATATGACGTTGTTGAAGACAACTGTCAGAACTTTTTTGATTAAAGTTTTATACAAGGCAGAACACTTCAAAAAAGTTTTGTTTATTCTTAGTATTTGTATTGTATAACCTGTATTGCTAATGAAATTCTAATGGTTGAACTGTTCAATAATCATTAGCTTATGTGATTCAAATTTGAGGCATAATTTAACTGATATAGCGTCGTTGAAGATAATTGTCAGAAAATTTTTGATTAAAGTTTTATACAAGGCAGCGCACTTCAATAAAGTTTTATTGCGATTATAAAAGAACCATTATCCCTGATGCTTACATACTAAACTGATAGTTTAGTTTTAACCAAAGTTTGTTCTTAGTATTTGTATTGATTAAGTGTTAGAGTAATTTAAAGGACAACAATTAATCAACATATTAGAAACAGTGACCAATAGAGTTCAACCAAGTTTGTTGTTGAGATATCAACTCACTGAAGACAATTGGTGAACGGTTGTTCAACTTCGTGGATCAGTTGAATTTAGACATTAATACCGTTGGATACCGGTCAGCTCAGTGGTTTAGAGGTTAAGTGCTCTGGTGCGAAGCTGATAGGCCCTGGGTTCGAATCTCGCGAGGCGAGGCGGGATCGTGGATGCGTACTGATGAGGAGTCCCATAATAGTACGAAACAGCCGTCCAGTGCTTCCAGGTTTTCCATGATGATCTAGCTTCAATTGACTCATGATTTCAACTATGAAAATATTATTGTTGTTATCAAACAACTTTTTTTTCTTATTTCATTATACAGATGGAGTTATATTAATATCACAAGATTTAAAAGCAACAGACTATGTCTTCTTAATACTTACATGTTCCTATCGTTTTGGTCGTGATGATTTAGATGTATTAGGATTAACATTTCAAAAAGAATTATTACTCTATACAAAATGTTTATGGCCTAATCGATCGATTATTGATAATCAATTACCTATGAATAATATAAAAAATCAAAAAACATGGAAAAATAAATTTAAAAAAAAATCTAAAAGAAAAATTGAATCGATTGAAGAAGTTTCTTCAATTGTATTAAGTGATGATTCTTATGGGATATTTAGTCAAACATTAACAATAAATGATTTAACACCATTTCAATTAAAAATGATTAATAAAAATAATCAACAAACTATACCATTTCGTATAATTGTAAGTGAATTTTATTTGAAATGTCAGAAGGGGTTGTTGTGGAGATTTAGTATTTTCATAATTAAAAGCATGAGTCAGTTGAAGCTAGACCGTCATGGAAAACTTGGAAGCAATGGACGGCCGTTTCGTCCTATTGTGGAAGTCCTTCGAAGTGATTTTGTTTAAATTATTCACTGAATTTTGATAGTGTAGTAATAAGAAGACGAAGATGATCAGAACTACGTGATGATATTGTAAGCAAAGATGGATAATGGGTAGCAGTAGAATCCAGGAAACTCGTTTCGTCCTGTTTAGGACTCATCAGCTGGATGTACTGGGTACGAGTCCTAGGGTGAACATCAACTCTGAAATGCAGGTACATCCAGTTGACGAGTCCCAAATAGGACGAAAAGAGCGTCAAATTGGGTTCCACTGTTATCCACTATCCATCTTTGGTTACAGTGCTTGTGAATTAAAGTTATATCTAGGTAATACGCACAGTATGCACATATGCCAATTAGAGACTTACCGGTTGCAGTCCTAAACATCAATGGTAAGATTCAAAGAAACAATACTAAGTGAATTTATGTGATGATATGTTAGAGCAATACATTTCGAACAATCTGATCACACATAGTATACTTGTTAAGAACATTGATATATAAAAATAAAAGGTCAACTACTCTGGAAATGGGGGTTAAGAGTAGACAAGGATGTGAAAACAATTTGAAACCTGATCACTCTTGATAATAAGCTAATATTGCCAGAGTAGGTTTAAGATGAGAACAAACTGTTTTATTATTATGAACGAAGAATATTCTTTTCAATAATTTCTCGTCAGGTACTCTACAATTATAAATCCAAATTAATAATCCATAAAAGAAGATTGACCAAGTTTAAGGCAGAGTACATCATTTAACAAAACTGTAACATGTGGATCAAGGGGTGTTGTTTGTCATATAAAATCAAATCGAATCGTTAATGTTGGAGCTGACTAAGATGAAGTGTTAACTTGAATCACTTTTGTAAGTGAAATAAAATCGTGAGATAAATGATCAGAATATATATATAGTTGACATGGGGGTGAGATAGAACAATGGGATTACAAATCAGAAATTACGTAATATGTGGTATTATATGAATTAGGTCAGATATAGTAGATAGGGGTGGATACTGAATAAATTTCTCTAAAAGGTTAGCAAGTGTGATAATAATAATGATTGTTAAGATGTGTTGATAAAATAAGTTTAGGATATAAAAATGAACATTAACCAGATTACTGTCACCATATTATAAAATTGATTATTAACAAGTTGACCCTGAAGTTGGTCAGGGTAAAAGGAGCTGCTGGACATACTTCTTTTGGATGCGAATCTCTAGCTTTTTCATCCGAATAGTAATTTCCTCAGTCGTCTGCAGGATTCTGAGTCTGACAGAATTAGGTAGACTGCTGTTAACACGATATATTATTGTGAAAGATTGCTCGATGTTGGCTCTATCTCCCATGTGAACTAAATGGGCTAAAATAGAGCTGTTAACCGTTTTGACTACACCTTTGCTTAACCACACTGGAAGGTGCTCACGAGCCCGAGTATACAAATTCCTTCTTTTGGATGCAAAACTCTGGCTCTAGGTTAGTGAAAACCTGATGACTTTTATGTAGGTTCATTCGGAGTTACTCTCAGGTTAGCACTTTATAATAGCCTAAATTTCAAACTCAAATGATCGAACTGAGTTTTAATAAGCCATTCAATAAGACCTAAAACATATCCTATTGATCTTCAAATCAGATGTAATTCAATAGAACATGGACTACTGAATAAGTTCGAAGGAAACTTATGACAAACTCTTATATGAGTTAGTTACATTGATTTGAATTCGACGTAGAGCGATATTTCCCTATCTTTTTAGTTTTGATATCAATATAGTTCGAAGTATAGTAGTTTAGTCAACTAATTACCTTGATATTCAATAAGTTATTTTCAACTACATTTCATTTATAACATTTTCTCGTGAATAAACGTATAGTCAGTTACGAAGTTTCCGGTCAGTACAAAACCTATTTCTGTACAAGAAAAGAATAATCATTGACCTCTGTGGTTATAACATTATTTCATATAGTTTGAACGACTTAGGTAGCTTCAATTCCTTGTGAAGTTATTCTAGGTTTTGTCAGAATATGTCCACTGTCATCAAAATCGTGCTTAATGATTTTTATAGATTTCCTTCGACCATTTAACCTTAAACAAGGCGTACCGTTATTTTTATCTTTCTAGGTTGGAAACAACATTAAAACCACGTGATTGATATTTGATCCTAACTAATGACTAAGCGATTCAACAATGTGTATAACTCAATAATCAAATATTACAAACATGAAAAAATACACTAAATCATAGTATGTAATGATGCGAATTATCTCGTCGTTGCATGGGTGATTGAATTTTAATCGCTTTCAGTTGACATTTATTCTTCACTTGCAAACTGTTTCATTGACCTATTATGTCACAGGCTTTATTGAGTACATGTAAAATGACTACCATTAGAATTTAGAATATCCATTTCTTTCCATTTGTAATCAGATAATCTATTCTACAACAAATAAAATAAATAAATATGCACAAGCAGATTTTCCAAAATCGTTTGATAACTGAATAACACGGTAGTCGTCTGAAGGAACAAGAACTGAGTTCGATTCCCTATGTTACAACCCCAAATGGCTCAAAAGGCGCGTCTAAGATTAGATTGCTCAATAAATCACATCTGTTCTACTTAGTATCGTTTCTTCTATGATAAAATGATAGAAATAACTATTAGTCGTAATATTCTCTTCTAAATTTTTCTTAATCAATCAATATTAGCTATTATATTCTGATCTATTTATACTGATTTACATCAATTGTCATACTTTTATTTTTCAATTGAATTTTCAGTTACCCCCATCTATATCTCCTTCATCAGTTGCTATCCAAACAACCCAAGGAAGTAATAATAAAGTAAGTATCAACAAATGATTTTATTACAGTATTTCTTTTTTTTTTTTTAAAAAAAAAGAAAAAAAAAGTATTTATATATTCTCAGTATCTACATATATCAGAGAAATTGGGAAATAAACTGACTGACTGACTGATTTCCTGCTTTGAATAAATACGTTTAATAATAAAAAGCAAAGCATAAATATTAAATGTGAATTGGTTTAGGTATTATAAAGCAATAAATTTATCTTTATAATATATGCATAGAAACAATTCAGTAGTAGTTGTATTATTAGTAGTATTATGAGTAGTATTAATAGTAGTAAGATTAAAATTTTAAATTTTTGTCTTATTATTTAACTTCCTCTTATCGTTATTATTTTTGATATTTATTTTTCTTGTTTAAAAATAAAGAAAAACAAAAGTAAACTAAATTTAAATTTAAAACCTTAATCTTTAAACTGTAATCATTCATAAAAAGAATAATGAATGATTCTATTATTGAAAAACTTTAATTGAATTATAATCACTTTTAGTCTGGTTAATGTAATATTGATGTAAATTACTTAGATACGGTTAGTTTCCTAATTTTCTATGAAACAAATGAATTTGTTATAAGCAAAGATGGATAGTTGCTAGGAGTGGAATCCAGTTTGAAGCGCGTTTCGTCCTATTTGGGACTCGAACCTAGTACCTTTGGGATCACTGAGTGAGAAGTTCTGCGGTTAAGCATAGGGAACTGGGTAATTATGGAAAATCGATTGATAGGGTGATGAATGATTGTCAACTGAAATGGTTAGAACATGTGTTGCGTAGGCCCAACTACTGCCTGTCTGGGGTAAAAGTAGTATGGAATAGGGTAATGGATGATCATACTAAGAGTTGGAATGAGTTTATGAAAGTCAGTGACAACTGAATTGAGCCATATTTTTTAATAAATGTAGAAGAATTTGAAAAATTCCCATATTGTGATTTAGAACAACATATATAAGCGAACAATATTGTTTTCGATTAGATCCTCATCAGGCTTTACTCTAATATACAGTAATATTTATATGCATATACGAAATTATTAAACCAATCAAGGCAGTTTATGAGTCAATGATATCAGTGGAATAGATTACATAATTCAAATTAATAATAAGTGAAAAGTACAAATTGATAGTGTAATGATAGGTGTACTAGTTGTGATAAGAATAATAAAAGGCTTGAATCAATGTTACATAATAGGAAAATACGTCAATGATTAGAAAAATATTGACACTGAAATAACATTCATAGAAATTATAAGATTACGTAAAATCGAAAACAATATTGATCGCTTATATATGTTGTTCTAAATGTAGAATACTTGGTATTGGTCTGTGAGATTATCGTAACAAATTGTTGATGACTAGGTGACATGGCTCAAATTCGTTCGTATTATTGCAGATGCAGTTACTCTGCCTACTCCTTACATTCTGAGTCCCTAAATCTCTTTATGCTTTCTTTCTTCCTTTTATACCAATCTTTTCCACTAAAACCTATACTGTTACTACTCCTACAACTCTAGGATTTGTCTAGATAATTTTATCTTAATGTGCTATTGTGATGTAATACCAAAACTGATGCAAACTTATCAGGCAATATGTTGCATATGACTTACTGACTGACAGCTTTCACTCATCATTATACAAAAATGAATGTACTAATCTGTTGCGACTTTAAAATTCTACAAATTAATATATTTTAAGCTTACTAATGTTCGTAACAAAACTTTAAGTCACTGAATATTGTTTTCTTATTTAAGCTACATTTCAGTCACAACGCAATGAAAACATATTTTATTATTCATTTAGTATTGTTTATTTAAATCTTCTCATCGATGTGTTAGGACTGCAACTGGTCAGTCTCTAATTGGCATATGTACATACTGTGTGTATTGCCTCGATGTAGCCTTAATTCAAACATTACTAAATGAATTTTAACTTCACACCATAGCACAAGAAAGTGGATCTCAGAACTCAGTAGGTGAGTGAAAAACACGATGTCGTTTGAGGCGAAAGGTACTAGCTTCGAGTCCAAGAGTGAACATCCACTCTGAGATGCAGGTACATCCAGCTGACGAGTCCCAAATTGGATGAAACTCGCGTCAAACTGGATTCCAGTGCTAACCACTTTAGGTCTTTGTTCATAGTATTGATTTTGTTTTCCCGAGTACTATTACTCTTTGAACTAGATAGATTTCTATCAGACTATTCAACCGTCATTGAAAATGTTATTATATATGATTTAATTCAGTTATAAAAAATGTTTTTTTTCTTTTCCATTCCCTATAAATTTAATCTGTATATGATCAAAACTCAGTACATTTGGGATAGTTTAATCGTTTACTTAATCAGGACATAAACAATTATGCTTAGGAAGTAAATATTTATCACTTAAATCTAAATTTAGTCTTTATTATTCATACGTATTTTGAAAGCTTTTAAAAGCCGATTGTTTAATTAATAATATCACACTATTTCGTATCTGACCGGTAATTTAACAGTTTTATATCAGAAGGAGATTTGTGGATATTATAGTAATTTTATTAGTTGAGGTCATGAATCAATTGAAGCTAGACCATCATGGAAAACATGAAAGCACTGGACGGCCATTTCGTCCTATTATGGGTCTCCTCAGCAGTGCGCATTCACGATCCCGCTTCGCGAGTTTCAAACCCAGGACTTATCAGTTTCGCGTAAGCGCTCAACCTCTAGATCACTGAGCTCGCCGGCATCCGACGGTGTTAATGTCTAACGTTAACCGATCCACAAAATTGAGCGACATTTAAACCGATTGATGCTGGCTCAGTGGCCTAGAGGTTGAGCGCCCACGCGCGAAACTGATAGGTCCTATGTTTGAATCTCGTGAGACGGGATCGTGAATGCGCACTGCTGAGGAGTCCCAAACTATTACGAAACGACCGTTCAGTGCTTCCATGCTTTCAATGGTGGCCTAACATTGATCCATTAATGATATCAATCTAACCTTAATAATCTCCACAACCTTAAACTAATATAAAATAAAATCGTCAATGTTTGGTTAACTAATATGAAGTGTTCACTAGAATAAGTTTATACGTTAAATGAAACTGTGAGATAAATGATCAGAATAAATATCGTCAACATGAAGTGAGCTTGTAAATAATGTAATTACAAATCGGAAATCACATAATATGTAGAATAATATGAATTAGGCAAGAATTAGCAGGTAGGACTGGATGTTGAATAAATTGTTCAAAATGGTTAACAAGTGTAATAATAATGTTTTATATGACAAACAATCCTTTCGAACTGCTCTCACGTAACCACGAGTATACGGCTACTGCAAGAGAGGTTTGACTCACTGTCTTCTCGAGGCATTACTGTTATTTATGAAATTGAGAAAACGAATAGCGAATGTTCGGATCCTGAGGGAACAAATGGCATATGAACTGATTGTTGATCAGCGGCTTTCATGAGATTGCATCTCCTAACGTTGCTCCACTGCCATATGGATTGGACCTCTAGGTGAAAGGCTCGAGTTGTTATCTAAGAAAACCACCTACTTCAGTTTTTGCACCCAGATAGTAATCCAGGCCTCATACAAATCGAATGATTTGTGTGACGCATATATATTTGGTCAGTTCGGAAAACCTATTTGTCTAAAAGACGCATATATCCGATTATACTTGATTTTAGATAAATTCTCTCCACTAAACCACAAAAAAGGTTTGGACAGGACGCCTTGTAAAAACATAAGATTGAGGAGGAATTAATCATAACTAAAGGTTGTTTACGTGATAATGGTTCTCAAAAAAATTCCTAAGTTTAAGAGGGATAAAACCAAGTAAATGAAGTGCACAACGGTTGAGAAAAGGGCATCTTTCGTAGTATTTGACTTCAGTATTGATTTCATAGCTGAGAAAATTGATTTAAGATTAAAAGCCATGATAAAGAGAATGTCTCCAGAGGCCAACCTGATTCATCTGCACCAAACAAATTGCTCATTACGACAATAAAATTTGGACAAATTCTCATTTCATCTGACCTCCAATTACGCTTATCAGTTTATACATGCATGCCGAAACTCCTTTAAGATAATCAGTAAACTAAAGACGTTTCCTATCAGATAACTCATTTTAGTTCAATATTTAAAATGCAAATCAATGTAGTAATCCTTAATTATGCTATTGTCTGGAATTTGTTCGGCTGCGATTTGATGATCAATAAAATAAATGTAATAGTCACTTGAGAATTACTTACTTTTTTTCGTTACACTAATTTCAGATCAGTAGATTTTGAAAAGAATGAATTTCAGTTAGCTAGTTGAAAATAGTTCACGGTTCCTTCTCGACTTTATCCAATCATCTAACATCTCAACATAATACACACGATTCTGAGTCACTTTGACAGTTGACCGAATTGTAGTTTGATAGTTGTGATTAAATCACTATTAAAAGGTACCATATAAACATGACGTTGATCGCTACTCAGTGATTAATTATTTGAACATAGCATGGATTTATCTCGTTCTAAATTATAGTTTGATTTGATTGTAATCATCACGCTTTTCTGCCTCAATTAAACTCCTGTATATTGTCTGTGGAGCTTAGATACCTATTAATTAACTCATGATTAATCATATATTCCATCAGTTATCAAGTTATATAACAAAAAGTGAACAGGATTGTGTACAAGCTAATCTTTAATATCAGTTGTCTCAAATTTAGATGGGTTTCATGTAAATTCTGAATAAAAAGCTTGCTCAATGCTAAACACTGCCCATATAATGCTAATCATGAACAAGGGTCATAGATTGAACTAATGAAAAATTACAATCCTTGAGTATTTTTCCCATCCTAGTTCCGAATCTCTCATAAGTAAGTTTCCTAAAATTATAGTCACGGAAGTTAAAACTTAATAACATTGTTTACGTCATTATAGATTATGGTAATTCGATTTGACTAATTAAATTACACACGAGTTTTCCTATTGATAAATTCGACTAATACAAGAACAATGAATGTATCAGAATAATATCAAGTCGTTTATTTCCCGAATTTTCTTCAGCTGCTTACAACTTAGAAACAATAGTACCTAGAAGAAAAAAATGCCGGGACATTATATTATGTTATTCGATGATTATTAAAATAAATACAGTAAATATGGGAAAATTATAAGATGGTGGTTGGAGGTGGTCAACAGGAAACCCTGGACCCGGGTGCACGCAGTGTCGAGCCATCCAGACTAGTGGCCACATTGCAACTTGATCGATAGCATTCGATCAGCACTGAGAAGAACTTGACATACATGACATTGATCACCACCCATTGGTCAATCACTTGTGATGGGAAAATTATAAAAGTATCCTAGTGGCTGAACATTTACATATTCATTGATTCGAAAATTTTAGGAAAAAAGCTTTGAAACACGTGAAGACTAGCTTTTAGAACTTGTGAATAAATATCAAACTTAAGTTATAACAACCGTAAAATTAGATAGATTAACAAAGTAAATAATGGTTAAGCTTCAAAAAAGAAAAACATAAGAATGATAGAAAAGATTTTTCCAACTGAGAAATTTAAATAATACCTGCTATGCCATTAAAAAAATATAAGTCACCAAGCTAGTTTATAATTTGTAACTGTAAGCAAGAATGGATAGTGGCTAGCAGTGGAATCTAGTTTGACGTGTGTTTCGTCCTATTTGAGACTCGTCAGCTGGATTTAAGACTATATCGAGGCAATACGAACTGTATGCGCATATGGTCAATAAGAGACTGATCAAATGCAATCCTAAAGATCAATGTGAATATTCAAAGAAACAATACCAAGTGGTATGAGATTACTATCTATACTTATGTTTCACATCTGTAATCAATTTCATTAAATAATTACATTATTATTTATCTAAAAATAATTAAATTCATTATGAATGTCTTTTTTTTCACCTTTTTTTTCCAACTTTTTACGTTAGTAACTATTTCTATGTGAAATAAAGATAATTAAAAGTTGCTTATTATCATAGATTTATTCATATTTTGTTTTATATTAAATTCATCCATATGATTAAATTAGTTATTATTGGTGGAAATTGAATTATGCAACTATGTAGTAGATTGAATCTACGAGGTGTATATATGCTATTTGTATCTTTGTATTGATTCTTTCTTTAGGACTTGATTTAAATGCCCATGGAGTTAGTTATTGAGTTGCCAAGTTGAGGTAGTCATTGATTTATACAATTAGGATATATTTTCATAGTTGAAATCATAAGTCAATTGAAACTAGACCACCATCGAAAACCTGGAAGCACTGGATGGCCGTTTTGTCCTATTATGGGACTCCTCAGCAGTGCGCGTCTACTAACCGGCACTCGTGAGATTTGATTCCAGGACCTACCAGTCTGGATCCAGAGCACTTAACCGATAGACCACTGAGCCGGCATCCGATGATGTTAATGTCTAACTTCAACCAATCCAAGTTGAGCAACCATTCATCAATTGTCTTCAGTGAATTCTTATCTGACAACAGACGTGGTTTGAACTTCACTGGTCACTGCTTCTCAGTAGAACTCGATTTTTCACATTTTCCCTCCGTAATTTGCTATTTGAAATAAATGTAAAATTAGTGACCACTGAGCGCACTGCTGAGGAGTCTCATATTAGGACTAATCCGCCGTCCAGTGTTTCCAGGTTTTCCATGGTGGTCTAGCCTCAATTGACTCATGCTTTCAACTATTAACATACTGAAATCTGCACAAAACCCATTCTGATCTATAATTAGGATATGGTTTAACATTGTTTGGTTGCATCTTCCTGTTGTTGATGATACGAACTGATATTCATCAGTCTTTACTAGTGTTTTTGTCCATTTTGAGCCTAATGTTTTGATAGTGTCATTCTGTAAGAAATAGTTTCAGTACAGTTTAATGGTGTTTAGCAGTGTAATCTGGGATTTTAATAGACGTAGCTCTAAACAAATGGCGATATCAAGTTAAGTAACACAGAATTTTTTATTTTATTTTATTTAAACACATAAATATTGGTACAAAGGGGACACCAGATATATATGCGCCACACAAATCTCATTTGATTTGTGTGAGGGCTGTGATATTTCCCAGGTGCCCAAACTGAAGCAGGTGGTTTTCTTAGGGAGCTACACCCGGAGCCTTTGACCTAAAGGTCTAACCCACAAGGCAGTGGAGCATGATGAGGAGATGAAGTCCCATGGTAGCCGGTGACCAACGCTTGATTCATACACCGTTTGTTCTCTCAGGATACCGAAGCCAGCTCATGTGCACCATTGGTTTGTAATCAGGGTTTACCAACTATCCGAGGTGGAATACCCGTGTCCACTAATCCAAACATTCGGATATTCGCTTTTCGTCCTCTCAATTTTGTAAACAACACTCCCGCCACGAGAATGCAGTGAGTAGGACTTCTATGGAAGAGGCTATATACACGTGTCAATGTGAGAGCATTTTGAGAAGGAGAGTGAACTTTTCCCACTCTCTGTTGTACCAGGGCATTTGGGGGCTTTAGTAGAGACTAATCAATCAATCACAGTCCTTAGTATTCAAAATGAGAAGATTCGATCGCTTCAAAATTTTGAATTAATGGTACTTCATCAACTTAACAATATTTTCTCCAAAATAATAATCAGTTAGAAATTCATCAGATGTAAATTTAGGTCTAAAGGCAATATTATATAATTAGTTAATTATTAAAAAAAATCATTGCGTAATTACAAAGATTTCAGTAAGTTTGAAGTTAAGTAATTGAATATCAATATTCACTGTTATTTATAGAAATAATATGTAATGAATAAAATATGTATCAGGAATACTAGGCTATTATATGATTAAGTGAGATAGACTACTTAAGATGAAATTCTAAATCAAAACTGGATAAGCAATTGAAAATGTTGGGGAAATTTTGTAACGAATTCTTATCATTGTTCGATTAATTAAAAACAGAAGGGGGATTTTGTGGAGATTTTAGGAAGTTTCTAGTTGAAATCATTAGTCAGTTGAAGCTAGACCACTACGGAAAACCTCGAAGCACTGGAAAAAAATTGAGGAACTCATGATTTCAGCCATAAAATTATTGAAATCTCCACAAAATCCTCTTTCTGATATTAGTCATAAGCGCACTAGTGAGTGTCTTTAACAGGGTATTTCTTGGAGTTCTAGTGAGAATCAGTGATCAGTGAAGTCCAACCAGGTCTATTGTGAGATAGTAACTCATTGAAGACAATGATGGATGGTTATTCAATTTTGTAGACGCCGTTCGACGCCGGCTCAGTAGTCTAGAGTTTAAGTGCTCGCGCGCCAGACTGATAAGTCCTGTGTTCGATTCTCGTGAGGCGGGATCGTGGATATGGACTGCTGAAGAGTCCCATACTAGAACGAAACGGCCGTACAGTGCTTCCATGTTTTTCGTGGGGCTCTAGCTTCAATTGACTAATGATTTCAACGCTTAATTAATATTATCTGTAGACCTGATTTTACGTTTGTTGAGTTTTTAATTAATAACTGTTCTAAAGAAAACATTATTAAGTTAATCAATTTATGCATTAATTCAGAGTCTTGATAAGGAACTGATTAAAAAGGAATATTTTTTTATTCAACTTATGTCCTAATGAGAATTTCATTAACTACATATTCAAGCCTAATTATTGACATGTTTCATTATCTACTCTTTATATTCTTATAACAAGTGTTAGTCAATCCTGTTGACTACTATAAAATATAAACATCAAGTTATTACTTACTTACTTACGCCTAGTACCCCTCGTCTAGGAGCATAGGCCGCTCACCAGCATTCTCCATCCAACTCTGTCCTGGGTAATCCTTTCCAGTTCTTTCCAGTTGTTATTCATCCGTTTCATATCCGCCTGTAGCTCTTCTAGAGTAACTGCCGGTCTCAAGCCTGAGTAAAGGAGGAGGGTTGTGCATGGGGTTAGCGACCCCATCCTGTAGAAAAACTAACTGGCTAATAAAAACACTAACCAGAAAAAATAATTCAAGCGTCAAATTATACTGTATAGATACTGTTACTTATGTGATGTGTATGATATGAACTAAGTTTCAACTTTATAATTAAGATTGATTGGGACAACGTTTCATTAGTACAGTTATATGTACAAATAAATGTTATAATCAATTATCATTCATAAATATTTTTGACAAATAATCTTTACTTACTTCACTTAATTCCTTAAAGCACTTCGCTTACCCGAATAGTTTCTTTGCTTTCAAGATGATTTTCAGGAATCAATGACAAAAAAATAAAGTACCATTCGACATCAAGAAGTACTATACACCTACTATTTTATTATGAAAAATATACCATTTAAGATACGTATGAAAGTTTAAAAAATTTAGTATTTACAAAAAGGCCTATGATTGATGAATTACACTCAGTGCAAAATAGCCAGATTACTTCAATTTTCCTTTTTATCTTCACATGTCACACTTAATCAATTCAACAGTAACATTTTTTTTCTTGATATTTATCACTTAAACATTTATGATATCAGGGAAGGGAATCACAGGTATTTGATATCTTATAGACCCTCCACGCTGTTCATCAAATATCCAGCAACAGTTTCCTATGTATTCACTTAGTATTGTTTGTTTGAATCTTCCCATCGATGTGTTAGGACTGCGACTGGTCAGTCTCTAATTGGCATATGTGCATACTGTGCGTATTGCCTCAATATAGCCTTGATTCACAAGCATGATAAGCAAAGATGGATAGTGGCTAACAGTGGAATCCAGTTTGAAGCGCATTTCGTCCTATTTGAGACTCGTCGGCTGGATTGATTTTCACTCTGAGACTTGAACACAGTGGTTTTTACTTCAGGACTCCGTAGCTGAGTGGATAACATGTTGGCGTTTGAAACGAAAGGTACTGGATTCAAGTCCTAGAGTGAACATCAACTTGAGATGTATGTACATCTAGCTGATCAGTCCTAAATAGGATGAGACGCGTGTCGTGGATCCCACTACTAGCCACTATCCATATTTGTTTATCTCTTGTACAATGTTTAAATTATGCAATATTGCCAATTAAAAATAATTCGATATATACGTAATTTTTTTATTGATTTTTAGCCTTATGGTATTAATTATGAATTGACTGCATTTATTGGTCAACGAATTGATGACAATCAACCAGCAAGGTAAGTCATTTTTGATAGATAATCCATTAAATTTTTCTACAATGTTCAATATTATTTTTTCTTGGTATCCCAAAATTCTATTATCATTTTCATCCTATAAAATAATTTCCCATTTATGTACTTATAACAAAAGATAGATTGAATTCATTTGGTAATATTTGTTTGAATCTTCTCATTAATGTTTAGAACTGCAGTTGATCAGTCTTTTATTAACAGATGTAAACTGTGTTCGGATAGTTTCGATATAGTCTTAATTCACAAGCATTATAAGCAAAGATGGGTGGTGCCTAGCACTGGAATGCAAGATGCACTTTTCGTCCTATTTGGGACCTGTCAGATGGATGAACCTGAATCCCAGAGTTGACGTTCACACCAGTGTCGTTCGCTTCAAACGTCATCACGTTATAACTCTATTGACTATCAAGTTAAAGATATGTAAAATGTACATAAAGTGAGTTTGCATAAACTGTGGTGTGTGCTACTGATATCAACAGATATAAATAGTATGTATCACCAATCGAAAACCAAATATTCGGAGGCAGAAGGTTGAGAAAATCTAGGAAAAGAGAACGAGAACATAGATCAATTGGTCTGGAAATGAAGGAACAACAAAGTCTTAGACAATTGATAAATATTTTGTAAATGAAGTATTTACTGTATGGTTATCAGATTTTACTGGGAGAAGCTGTATTTTAGTTGTCCCCACTTGTGTGTTCTCGTTT
This sequence comes from Schistosoma rodhaini, assembly GCA_944470415.2. NCBI lineage: Eukaryota > Metazoa > Platyhelminthes > Trematoda > Strigeidida > Schistosomatidae > Schistosoma > Schistosoma rodhaini. The sequence continues at coordinate 82,514,363 of OX104036.1, forward strand.
ACTACAATACGTTTGAAACAAAATAACAAGGTTATTAATAGTTATTCAAACATAAACTTATTGGTACTTTGTATGTAGTGGGTGTTATATACATATTTTTACAGCTAGTCTGACTGATAAAGGCTAGAATGTTGATTGCAATACTCTTTTTTTGTTTCGAAAATATATATTCAGTTAAACGAAACAGTTTAATGTGAATAGTGGTTTCTAAGGTTTTGTAATCTTTTCAAAATAACAATTTTCAAGAGATTTATGTCATTTCCTAGCTTAAATTCAACATTGAAACAATATGTCCACTTACTATGTATTTCATATTGTCATAGTTCATATTGTACTGACAACAACACAACAGTATTACCGGGTGAGACTAAAATTTATGGACAACCGTTAAGTGACACTAAACTGACCTTTCGAGTATCCACCTAATAACTAGGACCAGATGAGGGTTATAAACCTATGTGAGGAATTAGAATTATGATTTACAGTTGATGGTCAAGGTTTAACATTAGATTTAGTGAACTAACATCACCTGTAATGTCAAAACTCTATTTGGTAAAATGGATGAGTGAATTTCGTTCCAAAATCCGAGACCTTTTATCTTATACGTGATTGATTCGTCTATAAATTATGGTCTCGCCTACCGTTATCCAAATTAAAATATATGATCAAATAACTCCAAAACGAAATTGACAATGTAAAAATCTAAACATTCTTGGGAAAACTTTGAGATTTATCAACTAAAAAGATATAAAAATAATAAGTTCACTGAGTATTGTTTGTTTGAATCTTCCCATTGATGTGTTAGGACTGCGACTGGTCAGTCTCTAATTGGCATATGTGCATACTGTGCGTATTGCCTCGATATAGCCTAAATTCACAAGCATGGTAAGCAAAGATGGATGGTGGCTAGAACAGTATGCACGTATGACAATTAGAGACTGACCAGTTACAGTCCTAAGCATCGATGGGAAGATTCAAACAAACAATACTTAGTGAATTTAAACTTCACCCTATTGCACAAACAAATGGCAATCAGGACTCAGTAGCCGAGTAGATAACGCGATAGCGTTTAAAGTGGAAGGTACTGCATTCGAGTTCCAGAGTGAACATCAACTCTGAGATGAAGGTACATCCAACTGACGAGTGCCCCAAAAATAGGACGAAACCCGCATCCTGGATTCCACTGCTAGCCACTATCCATATAAAAATATTGTTTAGCTCCTCATAAAATTATATATTCAGATGATATCATCTCATTATACAAGGAGAATTGACTAAATGAACAAATATATCTTCTATTATTGAAAGTGGTTATTTTCATTTCTCTTTATTATATACCTCTTAATTCATACGATTACACTAAATACAATGCTTAATGAATAATACTACTGTTAGAATATGTAGTTACGTAGAATCTTCGATGAAACGATTATTGAATATATAACTGCTAGCCTAAATTATAATTAACATCTTTCAGGTGGGTTATTCGTAAATTTAGTGTCGATCTAGTCTATTTCAGTTCTTTTTATTGATTTCTACTTAATTTTGCTACAAATAATTCATTGAGAAGTAGTATCCAGGGTGGCCTGCTTAAACATCTGGGCTACCTGTTTCCGTCATCTATATATTTCAACAAGCACACAACCTATTCAGGTGCGTTTCTGAAAACTGTACAACCTTTCGCTGTAAAGGTTCTAAAAGGCCTAATCAGAGATATCGTGTTTGCTGGGAACATGCAGCAAAAAGAATACACATTATTCATATGTCGATTGACTGAACAGCTGACATCTAACTGGCGATCACTGAATATTTATCGTCAGGATAGACGAAGAAATAAGAAACGTAAACATGATGAAATACTTTATGCTGAGAATTCGATTTTGTACCAAATAATATAATATTGAATAAAGCTAATAATAATAATAAATAAATAATGAACCGTACATAAGAACTTTTGTCTAAATTTGGTTGAATAGTTTCACAGTATTTGAGCGCCGAATCGACGTGAAATATTAAAGAGGTAGAGTGTATTTGTAAATTATCAGCGAATGAATTTGAAGTAAATCCAACGTTTCGCCTGACAATCTGGTCCAAGCTTTTTCAAGAAAATTTAATCAAGTGTCAAAATTATGCTTGATTAAATTATCAGGCAAAATGTTGAATTTATTTTAAATTCATTTGCTGAGATTTTACATAAATGTTCTTCTTTAATAGTATGGACCGGTTCACACTGTAACGTACCATTTTATTGAGTGACATGCAGTAACTCAATCATTTTTAATGCTTAAATCATTTTGAATGAAATAATATAAGATGACTTTGTCACCAGATAAATGAACACCGAAGAAAAATAGTACCGTAAGCCATCGACGGATTCAATCAAATGTACTTGTCATTGTTGAAGTAAAATGCTTGAATGCCCATACTCAATTGTACAGTAATATACATTTGATTTTTTTAATTTCTGTTCATCACTAGATATCTATTACAACTAATCTCAACAGTAATTATTACGGTTCTTCTCGAAATGATCTATTGTTGAAAATTTACCATATTATCATAGTTGAAAGCATGAGTCAATCGAAGCTAGACCAACAAGGAAAACCTGGAAGCACTAGACGGCCAACTCGTCCTATTGTGGGACTACTCAGCAGTGTGCATCTACGAACTCGCCTCACGAGATTCGAACCCAGGACCTACCAGTCTCACGCCAGGGCACTTAACTGTTAGACCACTGAACTGGTCGGCATCCGATGGTGTTAATGTCTAACTTCAACCAATCCACGAAGTTAAGCAACCGTTCACCAATTTTCTTCAATGAGTTCCTATCTCACAACAGCTTCAATTGACTCATGCTTTCAACTATGAAAATACTGAAATCTCCACAAAACCACAAAATATTTTGAATCTGTATTTTTCCCACTAATATACTTCTATGACCGTCTGCAAATTTGGAATGTTAGACACATATAAAATTGAGAGTTTTACTGTCAGATATTATTAACCAGTAAATCGATCTTTATTCGCAGACAAATCATTGCCTTCTTTAAAATATTTTCGAAATCTTATGAATGACTTGTATGTGTACTCTTTTCTTTCTTCCACAACACAAACACTATGAGATAACGATTTGTTTCGTAAATAACCTTAAAAAATCGCCATCCAGGTAATCTGTTCACCGCCTATGTATTCAGTATCCTTTTGTAATAAAACAAATCTGAAGAGCTTCACAAAGCAGCTTATTCTGATTTTTAGAAACGGATTATATTTACCTGCCTAATAATAATGAAACTATGATTTTGTTTAAAGCTATCTCAAACATACCGTGAACTTGGTAAAATATTGATCAGTAATTGTAACATATATATTCCGTGAAATATTCATAACTTTACAAATGAAGTCAGTCAAGCATGAATTCAAGCTTAGGTCATAGAAAAACAATGCTATAATTTTCTTTATGTGATATTAGTTTATTTTTAAGTAAGTTTGATTATTTAAATCTAGTCATCCTAAAAACATGAATCATTCTAGCAATTATAACAATCTGAAGACGAGTGACTTAATAATTAAATAGCCCAGATAGCTCAGTGGTAACGTCTCTGACCGTGATGCTGGGTGACATGGGATCAAATCCGTCAGGAAGCATCGGTTCCTTCAACACTATAAATACATCTTGCTGGTGAGTGTCAAGTAGTACGAAACCTAGGTCCATAGTTTCCTGTTGACTACCTCCAACTACCATCTTATCTCAATATAGCGCACGCATTGTCGAATAACCTAGACTGGTGGCCACATTGCTACTTGATCGATAGGATTCGATTTGCACTAATAAGGGCCTTACACACATCACATTGATCACCACCCAGTAATCACTCAATTGTAAATACTGACATCAACTATTTAACTTATCAGAAATAAGTCACTTCTCTTATAATACTGTTTGTCAGTTCGATGAAATTTGTCAACATACAATGTATTTATTAATAGATTCAGTTTTATTGACTGTTAAGATTGGAGGTAAGTAACAAGCTGATGTTATTTTCCAAGCTCTTTTTTTAACTAAAAATCGATGCATAATTGTGTTAAGTCAAATAACTGTAATATGGTAATATGTTTTAGATTATTTATTAGTCATTTTATGACACAATTAATATTATGTTAATAGAATATTCCATTGAAAATTCCCTTTGAACTGCTTTACAGCACCACAGTATTATATAATTAGTTTAAAGTTTTGTACGAAATTTAAGTCAGTATATGTCAAAACAAGACTACAGATATTATAAGCAAAGATGAATAGTGGCCAGCAGTGGAATCCACGACACGCGTTTAGTCCTATTTTTGGGGACTCGTCAGCTGGATGTACCTGAATCTCATAGTTCATGTTCACTCCGGGACTCGAACCCAGTACCTTTCGCTTCAAACGCCATTGCGTTATCTACTCGGCCACTGAGTCCTGGTAGCCACTTTCTTGTACAATGGGGTGAAGTTTGAATTCACTTAGTATTGTTTACTTGAATCTTCACATTGACGTTTAGGACTACAATTGAAATAAGGCTACATCGACGCAATACGCATAGTATACGTATACGGCCAATAAGAGACTGATCAATTACACTCCTAAACGTCAATTGGAAGATTCAACCAAACAATACCATGTAATATCTATGATTAATGATATTTAGATAGAATCTAGCTTGTTGAATAAATAGTCATTTTTCTTTTATTTTCTCCTTTTTCTTAGTTCAACAGTAACAATTGTTTTAAGAAAATTAACTGCTGGACCAAAGATAACTCAAAGACCTTTACAACCTATTGTTGAATCCATTAAAAAAACTATCAATTTACCATGTTATTATGGTGAATTATTTATCAAAGCATCTATTGAAAAACCGGTAATTTTAATTAACAGTATTTCTTTTATTTTAAAAAAACAACAGAATATCAATTTGGAGATTAATTTTTCCTGAGACAATCTAAGTTAGAATACCATTGAAGCGCTGGATAGCCATTTCTACCCAGTATGAGATTCCTCAGCAGTGCACATGCAGGATTCTAAAAGCGGGACTAGAACTCGGTAGTCTAAAGTCTAGGTATTCGTGCGGGATACCGAAGGACCTTGGTTTATGTCCCGCTTTCAGAATCGTGGGTGTGCATCGCTTAGAGGTCCCACACTAGGATGAAACGGACATTCAACGTTTTAAGGTTTTCCATGGTAGTCTAGCTTAGATTGACTCGCGAATTCAACTGATAAAATATTAATATTTTTTAGATTGAATAAACTGACTGTTTCTACTATTGCGTAGATGAATTTTTATTTAATATTTATACGTGATGAAGTAAACGGGTTTATACATAATACATACTAAAAACTTAACAAAGATAGTCATTTTAATTATTTGTATGAGACGATTATTGACACACTATAAATGCTCAACGGTTGAATTCCGTTTCCACTAATAGTATACTACATACAGCTTGGAATTCAAAGTTGTCAGAGACTCACGAAACATGCAATATCATCAAACTATATAGTTGTAATCTGTTAATTCAACCTCAGTCAGTTAATTAGACTAATCCTTATTCAATAATAACTACAAACAACAAAATTAATTGATACTTATTTGAATCTACAAGATGAGAAGTTCATGTTAAATCGGGTTACTACATATTGGATACCTATTACAAAATTAACATAGTTTTATTATCAACTTGGTATATTTTGAAAGCATTTATGATTTCAAGTTAACTTCGACTGGAAAAAAATTCTGAAAACTAGGTGATGTTTTTGTATTCTTACATTGGTGAGACAACAATTTATGGACGATTCAATCAGAAGCATCCGAGTGATTTCAAAGTCACAGAGCCAATTTCAGTACCTGATGCTCATTTATGAACGATTCACAGAGGATTATAATGAAAACGTGACAATTAAGCGTCTACAATAAATGGGACTATTAAGAAGTTCTTTTATTTGTAATTGCGGTAATCCATTGACTTGTAGACCTTGAACAGACTACCGTGATAATGGTATCTTTCTATGTAATATATGTTAGTGGAAGAAGTCTGCTAGAATAGGAACTTTTTTCCCTCGACCCAGATTGAGACTAAGGCAAATTATAATAACTGCTGCCAACTGTATAATAAAAGCACCAGTAACATTGGTTGCAATAATCGCAGTTGTTACTAAAGCTTCGAGTGTTCAGTGGTATGGGTATTTTAGGGATATATGCGTAATAAAAATGACAAACTTACACAACCGTAGTACACACAAACAATAATGAAGCTATGTAGTCGACGCTGAGAGGGTTTTTATTACCTTATCATGACTCCAGAGACCAAGTATTATGGAGCCATATGGATGAGTTCCTCTACCATATGCATTATCATTTTAGAACCTTTTAATCTCTTTCTAACCTTGACAAGTTTTTGGATCATGTAAAAGAAGTGTATTTATCTTAATTCTTTGGTGTTGTATAATATATTTTTACCCATACTAACTGTTTCCTGATTGGTTAACATTTCTGAAGGTCACTTAAGTTTCCTTCAAAGGTCGTCCATAAATCATAGTCTCGCCAATTAGACTACTGTATAATGTAGGATTCGTTACGGATTCATGACATTGTTGACCGCTCTTCTTGTACATCTTCAATTGATGTATAAACCTTGGTTTCGGCAATACATTTGTTTGCTTTACTATTCATCAGTTTTATTGCTTTCATTTTGTGATCTAGATTTTCTGAACTTCATTTTTTTAAATTTTGATTAACATTACTATGCCGACTTATTCATATTTATTTAGTCGCATAGTAACCATGGTAATCGATTCGATCTTGTAAAGATAATTACTTTCAGACAGTTTATCATCATTTTCATTTATAATATATTTCCTACTATTGATTGTTGTTTATTCGTTCCGACAAAAATCAGACAAATAGGTCTTTTGGTTTTAAGTGTATAAACTAATGATCAATGCCTTACTACTAATGTACTCTGAAAAATGCTTGAAAGTGTCATATAATTCGACTAGGAATAGAGCCGTTAATTATGTTTTATGATTGAGTTCATGAATTGATTGGTCTTAGACCACCAGTGAAAACATAGAAGCACTGGACTGCCTTTTCGTCCTAGCATGGAACTCCTTAGCAGTACGCATACACGATTTCGCACACAAGATTCAAACACAGAACCTTCAGTCTCGCAAGAAAACAATTAACCTCTACACCAATGAACCGACACCCAACGGTGTTAATGTATAACTTCGACCAATCCACAAAACTGTACGAATATCTATTACGTCGAAGGACATTATTAGCTCGTCGTTGTTGATTTGAATGTTGTTAATCTGATCAAGAAATTATGTGGCGGATTTGATGGAATGGTTTGACGAATCCACTAAATGTTTCAGTATTCGTGAGATTTCTCTTGACAAATTGTACGTTGGTGTTCTTGGTAGTGCTACAATTGGACTTAGTGGGATGTTTGGTTTTTGTATCTTCAGTCTGTCGTAGAGTCGAGGGAGTACTGGTCCATTGAATTTCATTCTCCATTGATCTTGCTTTGTTATTTCTCCTGCTTTGACGAGCTTGTTTAACGTTTTTGAAATACGATTGTCTAGTTTTTTGTCTGGATATATGTCTATCGGTTTGTATGTGCTTTTATCCTCGAGTAGTTCCTCGGCTTTCTTGATGCATTCTTCTTTGTCCATAATCACTGTAGTGCGTCCTTTGTCCGCTGGAACGATGACAATATCTTTTGTAGTTCTGAGTCTCTTAAATAGCTGTTTGTTCTTGTGAAGTCAGTTGGTTGTTGCTCTTCATCCTTTAAGTTATTAGTACTATAGATTGTCTTATTTCTTGTTCCGTTTCCCCACTTATTCCAGAAGTTTTGAGTGATGACTCTAGTGCTGCGAAGAATTCTAGTTTTTAAGTCGTCGCTTGTATTGTAGTTTAATCTATGGTATCAACCAATTGGATTGTACTTCAGTATGTTATTAGATAAAATAACTTAATCTCGGGGAGGGGGGTAATATCACAAACTGACCGAATTTTAAAATGCCAAGTAACGAATTTAGTAAACTGAGTCTATTCTGCTTGTTATAGGGGCGAAATATTTTCCATTTCAAATTGTGTATTTCAGGTTTGATAATATGAAAAGTTTTTTTTTACAAGATATACTGTCAAATTTTTTGTAGCCTAAGGAATGATTAACGAGATTATATAGACAGTTGTTATATTCAGTTAATTTCACTGGGTGGCAATAAGAGTTTTTCGTCATGAATTTCTCATTAGTTGATCGTTTTTAACTTTCTTCCGTCTCTAATAATATAACAACTGGTTTATTAGAGCATTTGCTAGTTATCACAGAGCTTTACTGGGATAGTAAACTGTAGTTTTTCTATTGAACACGGATTTTGTGTGTATAACTACATGTTAGTATTTACGAATTTCCACATTTTTATTAAACTGTAAATGGGATAAGCAAAGATGGATAGTGGCTAACAGTGGAATCCAGAACGCGCGTTTCGTCCCATTTGGGGCTCGTCAGCTGGATGTACCTGCATCTCAGAGTTGATGTTTACTCTGAGACTCGAACCCAGTACCTTTCGCTTCAAATGAGATACACTCATTTTAAGCATAACTACCACATGTTTTAAATATGTAATCATTTTTAAGAAATAGTTTACTGATGGTCACTGAGTTTCGAATTAAGGAACATTCAATGGAGTACACCATGAGAAAAATATATAACTACATACTGTGAAACTAATTACTCAGCATGGTCTTGTATATTATCCTAAATGAAAATTTGATATATTAAAAGTCTATGTATTAGTGATTTTTGAATGAATTCTTAATGATTACCTATTTTCCACTTAAAAAGAACGCTTATACACTATCACTCATACTACTCTCACCGACTCGGTAGGAACAGTTTTGCTCTATGCTTGTGAAACCTGGCCTCTCCGAGTTGAGGATGTTAGACGACTCTTTGTGTTCGGTCATCGTTGTCTCCGAAGGATTGCTGACATCCATTGGCAACACCATGTTAGTAATGCAGAGGTTCGGCATAGTGTGTTCGGACGCAGAGACGATAATTCAACTGGTGTCACCATCTTGAAACGCCGACTTCGGTAGCTTGGACATGTTTTACGAATGTCGTCCTAGAGAATTCCACGTCTTTCATTATTTACCGACTCTGGGACTGGTTGGAAACAGCGGAGAGGTGGTCAGTGTATGACATGGTGTCGTGGTATGAAAGAAAGCTGCAAAGGGCTAGCTTCTGTTAGTCCTTTCACGGCTCTCTGGCTGGGGTCCGAGAGATGGTGCAACACAATAGATAGAGACGTTATTAAATATGGCTCAGAATAGAAGCCAGTGGCGAGCCTCCTGTAAACTTCTGTTACTTTCTTCATAAAGAGTCTTCTGGTTGTACGTTCCAGTTCCCCCATAATTACTCTTCTCTTTTTTTCCATTCTATTTTTTATTCTTTTATATATACGCATCTTATCCCTTTCTCTTCCCATTCTCATTGTTTTATGTGGCGCATATATGTCTGGTGTCTCTTTGTACCAATATATATGTGTTTAAATAGATAAATAAATGAATCACTCATACACATTTGTCCGTTTGCACTAATGACTACGTAGCAAGATATAACACTATAACATAATAGTTTGCCATCATCTACAACATTCTAAAGTGTCTACTCACGATATTCTTAGTTTGATAGTAATAACCTTAATTGAAATAGTCAACTTTTACGATAAGCTTTAATGTAGGGACGATATATCTAGATGTTGCATTCATGGAATGGTTCGTGAATCAAACATAAAAGTAGTTTAGGTACCAAATTAATAAATTTTCACCAATTAGTACCTATTATTTTTTTTCAGCTTCCATTCACCTACAAAGTAGTCAGATATCCATTTTGATGTTATTTTGTTGTGAAAAAACTCTGAAACTATGCAGAATAATACAAAAAACCATATAATCAAATCATAACTTTGTACTCATTAGTCACAAGTCTGATAATGGATTTCCAAACATTCAAGTCAAATTCATGATTGCAGGAATAACTCTTATCTGGATCAGGACTAGAACTCACTTATCATATTAAAGGGGAATTACGTAATATCCAAACTAACTAAAATTGAAAATACTGATCAATAGATTTCTACTCAAGTTGCGACGAATCATATTCGTTTCCTAAATTCATTGTAGCGAACTACTTCTCAGTTTCAAATTAGATTGGTACTGTGTTTTCTAAGTCTACATCTGTGTCTCAAAATTCAGTGATACCTCTATTTCGGCCAATTTCTTTACTTTTCTACAATCAGATTCTCTATGTCCGATAATAATTTTGTCAGACTATTCTGATGTAGTACAGTAACTTAGACCGATGCAAATATATTTATTTACTTTGTGTCAATGCAATTTATAACTAACCCATTGTGTAAAAACAACTAAAACCTCTTCTAAACCATTCATTCATAAATTAATTCTATAATAAAGAGGTTCCAAAGTTTTTATGGTAGAAACATAATTTAGTAGGGGTTTTTGTGGATATTCTAATATTTTCATAGTTGAAATCATCAGTCAATTCAAGCTAGATCAACAAGGAAAACCTGGAAGCGATGGACGGCCGTTTCGTCCTGTTATGGGACTCCTCAGCAGTGCGCATCCACGATTCCGCACTCGCGAGATTCGAACCCAGGACCTACCAGCCTCGCGCCAAAGCACTTAACCGATAGACCACTGAGCCGGCATCCGACGGTGTTAATGTCTAACTTCAGCTGATCCACGAAATATAATTATCTAAATACGTCATCAACTGTATAATAAGCATGATATGTTACAATTATTTATTTATTTAAATAGTATTAAACTTAAGGTATGTCCAACAGTAAATTTAGTGAAACAACATCATTATGTTTAAAGATGGATTGTAGCTTTCAGCGAAATTCATGACGTTTGTTTAGTGCTATTCGGGAATTGTCAGTTAGACGTCCCTTCATCTCAGAGTTGATGTTCACTCCACGACTCGAACCCAATACAATTCACTTCAAATGCCATCACGTTATCTACTAATCTACTGAGTTCGAATAGCCACTAGCTTGTACTAACCACCATTTATATTTGCTCATGATGTTTGTGACTTAAGGCAATATCGAGCAATCCGCACTAGATGCATATATGCCAATAACAGACTGTTCATTATCAGTCCTAAACATCAATGGGGAAATTCAAACAAACAATAAAGAAGATGAATCATCGCAATCACTGTCCATCCCAGTCTTTGTAACTAATTATTCAATAGATGTTAGTATAATTTGAAATGAACAATTCAAAGTTGAAAGCGTGAGTCAATTGAAGCTAGACCACCAGGGAAAACCTTGAAGCACCGGACGGTCGTTTCGTCCTATTGTGAGACCCTTCAGCAGTGCTCATCCACGACCTCGCCCCGTGAGATTCTAACCCAGGATCTACCAGTTTCGCGCCAGAGCACTAAACCGATAGATCACTAAGCCGGCATCCAATGGTGTTTATGTCTAACTCCAACCAGTCCACAACGAATCCACGAAAATACTAAATCTCCGCAAAATCGCTTCTGATCAACAATTCAGACCACTGCTTTTTAAAGCTAAAAATTCATTCATTTAGGAAGAAAAGGAAAAGTATTCAGCTGCTATATTTATTAAAGTTATGGTTGGAAATGTCTAAAACTGATGCTCAATTGATCCACTGATTTACAAAGATTACATAATAGGACGAAACGGCCGTCCAGTGTTTCCAGGTTTTCCTCGGTGGTCTAGCTTCAATTGACTCATGCTTTCATCTATGAAACATACCAAATCTCCACAAAAACCCCTTCTAATAATTTAAAAAAAGAGTCTAATGTTATGTACATGCATAGAAACATGTATCTTTCAGTCACACTAACCAATACCATTCCTCACTCCATAATTTCCAAATTTATTTTTTGTTCTATTATCTTTTTTTTCCAGTTATATTATCATGATGAATCTGTATGTGTATCAATAGTATTGGACAATTTATGTCAATTACCTGTTAGGAAACTACAAGTAGCAAGTAATTTCATAGTTTATTGCTAAACGGTTAATTGTTTTTGATGAATTACATTTAAAAGCAAAAAAGAGTTATGTAGTGCATGCTGATTCGTTTTATTTTGTGTATATCGTCAAGTTTTTTATTCATACGATCAGAAAAAAATTTGCCAATAACTTTTGCAGTCCTACTATGGTATGTACTACTTATGAGGACAGATATAAGTAGTATGTAGCAGGAATTGAGAATAGGATGATTATCAGAAGAAGACTGATATAAAGAGAAGAGGAAGAAAACGAAAAGCAATCAGAGTGACAAAAAGATAGGAAGAATCATGGAGTATGTAAAGTACAACTAATGGAAGTTATGGAAATGATACATTGGTTTACCGTACCCAAATCTTCCTTCACTACAGTCCTATCATTTACATGTTGATTAGCTTATCAGCTTCATTCATTTATTGAAATCCGATTTTCAGTTTATTTGGGGATTATTATAATTTTCGTAGTTGAAATCATGAGTCAGTTGAAGCTAGACCACCATCGAAAACCTGGAAGCACTGGACGGCCGTTTCGTCCTATCATAGGACTCCTCAGAAGTGCGCATCCACAATCCCGCACTCGCGAGATTCCAACCCAGGACCTATCAGTCTCGCGTGCGAGCACTTAACCGATAGACCACTGAACCGTCATTCAATGGTGTTTATGTTTACCTTCAACCAATCCAAGATTTTGAGCAACCGTTCACCAATTGGCTTCAGTGAGTTGATAGCTCTACGACAGACTTGGTTGAACTCCACTAGTCACTGCTTTCCACTAGAACTCAAAGAAATATCTCTTGAAGTTAGTCACTAGTTGAAGTTAGACATTAACACCGTTCGATGCTGGCTCTGTGGTCTGTCGATTAAGTGCTCTGGCGCGAGACTGATAGGTCCTGGGTTCGTATCTCCTGAGTGCGAGATCGTGGATGCGCACTTCTGAGGAGTCCCATAACAGGACAGGTTGGTCGTCCAGTGCTTTGAGGTTTTCCTTGGTGGTCTAGCTTCTGAGTGACTCATGATTTCAACTATATATAAAAAATTTACCATAATTATCAACGGAAATGTTTTCAATCTCCACTGAATTCTATGATTTCATCACTATATCACCATATGGATGTAGTGACTAAAATAACTTTAAACTGCCAATCAGAAAACCATAAGATTTAACTATTAGATCACATTGGATTGTATTAAAACAAAATCCTGTTCCACTTTTAAATAAATTCCTTTAAATGCTCATTTATTTTAAAACAAAATACATCCTTAAATACAAGGTGTCAATCAGTGAATAAATCTATTCTTCAACTGTTTAGTTGTAACCTATCTATTAAATGAATCTTGTGAAATTGGTGTTTTTTTTTAGTTGAAATACATTGTAGAATCATTTTATCTGATTTCAATGTTGGTTGGAAGTAACATGGATTATAAGTTGTTTTATCTGACCTTAAAAGTTGACATGGAAACTTTTTTTTCTTAACATGATGACCAATTAAATTAGAGGAAAGAACAAATAATAAATGAATCTAGCCGTTAATATCAATTCATAATTGACAGTTTAACCTCAAGTCAGTATGGTTCATTTAAGTAAAGATATATATGGATTAATGTTGATAATGATAGGTTAATATTGATTATCAGAAGGGGTTTTTGTGAAGATTGAGTATTTTTCATAGTTGAAAGTGTGAGTCAATTGAAGCTGGACCACCATGGAAAACCTGGAAACACTGGATGGCCGTTTTGTCCTATTACGGGAGTCCTCAGCAGTGCGCATCCACGAACACGCACTCGCAAGATTCGAAAGATATGAAAACTATGAAAAGTACTAAATCTCCACAGAACCCCTTCTGATAATTGATATAATCATATGCTCACTAGTGACTGACTTTGAGAAGTATATCCAGGAGTTCTAGTGAGAAGCAGTGACCAGTGGAGTTCAAAACAGGTCTGTTGTGAGATACGAACTCACTGAAGACAATTGGTGAACGGCTGCTCAAACTTCGTGGATTGGTTGAAGTTGGACATAAACACCATTGAATGCCGGCTTAGTGGTCTATTGGTTAAGTGCTCGCACGCGAGACTGGTAGGTCCTCGGTTCAAATCTCGCCCGCGAGGTGGGATCGTGGATGCGCACTGCTGAGGAGTCCCATAATATTGATTAGTTGAGAATGAAAGTTTGACATACTTTTGATTAGTTAGTTGGTGAAATGAATATGATTTACACATATTCGTGATTATAAGTTATGGGCACTATTGGCGGGAACATTGAGGAGCCGTTCAGTCATCCTGTGAAACTTCTAGTCGATACATATGGTATAAAAAGCTAATATTAGGGCGAAAACATACCCAATGTTTCCTGGTTTTCAACAACCATGAGGTTAGGGTTTAAACGTATCTGACACAATAGATATTGCCATCAGTGGATGTTAGTTAATCAGTTTCATGAACTGACTGAATTTGAAGATGTGAACCAATGCATAGCGAATAACAGATTTAAAGGTTAAGAGCTTGACAACAAGCTTAACCATTCTAGCTAAGATTTGCTGTTAGATTATAGGTACATAATTCTCAATAAATACCATAAATGGACAAAACAGCTGTTCACTGTTCCATGTTTTAATTGAATAGTTGTCTAGTTTGGGTAAATCCATTGTATAAGCTAAGAAAATGAAATCAATTTGACTATTATTAAATATCTTGGCAAAAGCAATGCTGTAATGAACTTTATCCTAGTGAGTTTCTATGTATTAACTGTCAATACTTTTCAAGGATTACTTCATTGTTCTGTTAAATGGTGGTTATTTGAGGAATCATAACCGCTTCGCTTATTCTTTTTCTAAATGGATATCTTTCTTGTATTCAGTTGTACAAATTGCTGAAGTTTTTGTCTTGACCAAAGGAACGTATCGATTAACAGTAGATAAACATTTCTGCAAGTAAGTATTTTTTCATATAAATATCGTTATGGATTTAATGATTTTCGGCATATCTTTGATAGTTTGATCAAATTGATTTTAGGTGTCATCGATTTTTCCTTTCCATAATGAGCTATTTTTTGGTTCAAATGAACAGGGAAGGTTGTCATATTGCAAATAATCAATAATTGAACTATACTACAGTACCTAATTAATCACGTTGGTGACTTGATAGTTCCTAGGATTCATACTTATAAACGAAGTAATTTAATTGGATCAGATCGTGTCTATTTTGTTATCAGGGAGTAGAAATATCATTGCATAAATCCAAAGATAGATTAGAGGCTTACTCATTTTAATTCAAACTCAGCTTCAGCGGTAATGAAGTAAAAATATTATGAGTTTTCTATATTTCTTCAGTGTGACCACTCAGGTAAATCATGTTATAAAGATGGATTAGATAAGAAATGCTATTGCAATTTGGGAATTTAGCAACGGATCTCGAAGTCGTCCCTGTGGATGTAAATCATTGTTCATAAATAACACTGATATTGTAGAAAAAACTATTTACGAACAGATAGTACCATTATACCAAAAATATCTTGATTTTAACGTTATTACAAAATAATTATATCAATATGAGGATTTGTGAAAATCGTTTATGATCGCGGATACGCAATGCTGATGAGTCCCATACTGAGACGAAACAGGCGTCCAGTGCTTTCGGATCTTAAATGATGATCCATTTTGGACCGACTCATGAATTCAACTACGGAAATCATTGTATATACACAAATAAGTTAAAAAGGCTTTACACTTTTCAGATTCATTACAAATCACTAAAATGACGGGTTGTTATGCTGTTCTATCTTTCAACGAATTTGACAACAAAGTTCTCATTAAAATAAGCCCTATGTTATACAGAGGTAACTGCCATCTCGCCGTAAAGTTCCGAACGGATGAATTTTTCCTAATTCCAGTCATTAATATAGTATTTTCGCAATTTTTTACTGAAAATGTTTAACAAAACAAATCAGCAGATGTGTACAATGATTTATTGATTGATTCTGAAACGAAGTTTCCTATACTTTTTAGTGTGAAATCATAAGATTTATCTACAACGGTTCACTAACTCACAGGACTACTCTAATGAATTACTAAATGACAATAAGACGACATCTAAGCAGCATTAAGTTCAATGAGTGTGGATATATAATTGTTTTCGAAAAATAAAGCATACCTGACTGTTAAAAGTGTTCGTATATATTAATTGTCGTTTGAAAATATTAACTTTGTGATGGAAGTATAAACGACAAACGATGCTAAAATACAGAACTTTTAATGCAGAATCATACATTAGTAATCAGACTACAACTTATGAGATTATATTCGAAAACAAGACTGTGTGATGCTACAGTTATTGGTCGGTAATAAAACCTAGTAAGCGCATTTTGTTTAGTTTGGGGCTTATCAGAGATATATTTCTACATATCATCTTTAAGGCTCCCATGGAGGTTCAAATCTGTTTTAAAACTCTAGGTCTTGACTTCTCAAACATCAAATTTAAAAGCAGCTTACTTCACTATTACTTGAATTAAAAGACAGAGGAGTCAGTTTGGTAGTTGAAGATTAAAGATCTACCTTTGACAGCACTCTTATGAAACTTAGTTAACATTGAATGTGGGATTTATAGACTCGAGACAGGTAAAATAGAATGAAGCAATTTGTGTGAATACATTACCAGAGTACAAATGGTAACAGTTTAGTCATTTGAAAAAATACTTATCGTTCAGTTAGTAATAGTTCACAGTATACTCTTCTGTCTAATCACTATTTAAAATCTAGCATTTAAGCTATGAATTGCAAACAAAGTTTTTAAATTCACATGGTTTTGTTTACTTGTATCTTCCCATTGTTATTTAGGACTGCAATCGATCAGTCTCTTGTTGGCATATGTACATCCTGTACGGACTACCTCGGTATTGCCTGAAATCACAAGCTTTATAAGCAAAGATGGATAGTGGCTAACAGTGGAATCCAGGAGGCGTGTTTCGTTCTATTTGAGACTCGTCAGCTGGATGTACCTGCACCTCAGAGTTGATGTTCACCCCACGACTTCAATCCAGTACCGTTCACTTCAAATGCCATCGCGTTATTCACTTAGCTACTGAGTCCTATCAGGACGGTACTGTGTTCGAGTCCCAGAGTGAACATCAACTGTGAGATGCAGGTACATCCAGCTGACGACTCCCAATTATGATGAAACGAGCGTCGTGGATTTCATTGTTAGCTACCATCCATCTCAGCTGATAATTAGCCATTAATAATAAATAAATGAAGTTATCAATAATACACTGCGTAGATTTTGACTTTTTTAAAAGAAAAAAACAGATAAATTTTGTAAGTCATTAATCAAGACAGCAGTATATATATGAACATAGTTTGGGCAGAAAGTTTACAAAAAAGTTTGGATTGAATAAAGATATATATGCAAATATTATAGCTCGGCAGTAATCGATCAATCTGCATTAGGATAGTACTGATAAATCTTCTTTGGTTATATTTTAGATTTTCATTTCTAATCTAGAATCACTTCAGAGATTTTCTAACTTATCATGATTAATTATTCAAGGAAAGTAAACTTTTAATACTGAAAAAGTTAAGGATGTTAGTGTTTGGTTAACGTCAATTCATCAAAAGTAATGAGAATGAACTTTAAGCATGCAACTACGTATCGTTTTATCTAGCTTTGAATCATTAACAACAGTTAGGGACGATGGAAAATATTTATAACTAATAATGAGAATGTTGTGGTCTCCCAGCTGGATGGTTTGATTGTGACGGTTTTATCATTCTTCTGAACAACATAATCGGCATATACCTCAAAGAGAAGTTAGACTATTCAACTCAGAGATCATGACACTCTTATAATAGTTACAATTATGTAATATCACACTTTGTACTTCAAAATAAGCACAAAATTCGATAAATTGTGGTGCATATAGACTGTTCAAATTATTTTCCATCAAAGGACTTCCTAGAAATGGTGAATTCATCAATCAATCGAAAAAAAATTTTTTCCTAATCAAAAAAACGTTACCTAAGTTGTAAATGTTATATCCGGACGATAATAAATGAATGGTGACCGTTAGACGTTACTTATGGACTAATATTATACGAATATTCTTATTGTATGACAGTTAACTGACCATAATATGTATGTATATTCATATTCCGTTCATTATAAGCTTCCATTTGACTTATTGACCATTATTATACGGTTTACTATTCTTGAGATATTCTCAATTTATTAGTAACAGGTTCTTACAATTACAGCCAATTTTGGCTTGATCTTGTACAAACGTTATTTTTTATTTTATGATGCGATATGGTCTGGTTTGTTTGTATATAAACCCAGTATGTCTGAGACATATTGTAGTGTCAGTCAGTCACAACGTAGAACTTCGTACGTACGTACATCAGTTCGAGTTGCCATACCACATTTAGCACAGAGATGCAGTTGTCGATTCAAATCCCATAGTGGTAGAAGTAGTAGGAGTATAATCAGAAATCCAAAAGATTAGGGTTTGAAGAAATTATTGAAGGAGTATAGTACAGTGAAATAAATTTGGAAAGAGAAAAAGATAAAGACATGAGGAATTCAGAAGATTAGAATTTGGTAGAACACAAAGAGTGGATGCATCTTCGCCATTGCAAACGATTTTGAGCCATGTCATTCAAGGTCTCTAACCATCGGTTGCTGTCATCTCGCGAATCCCAACCAGGTAGTCTACACCTACCAACATGGCCCAGTCCACTTGTCAGTGAATTCATTGATTTGTGCCACGTTTTGATCTGGCCACCCCTAGCTTTCTTCCAACCTACTCCTACACCATGAAACATTGCACGTCGGGGCAGTCGGTGGTCGGGCATACGTAACACATGTCCCAGCCATCTCAACTGATGAAGTTTCACTACTTCATCAATCGATTTGCAATCCCTACCTAGCACTCGTTTCCTAACAACTGCATTACTTACCCGGTGGTCCCAGGATATACGAGCAATGCTTCGAAGACACCTATGATCGAACACTAGTAGCCTATGAATATCCTCTACTTTTATTGGCCATGTTTCACTGCCATAAAGTAGGACGGAGCGAACTACTGTACAGTAAACCCGTCCTTTGGTTGCTAGACGGATATCTCGCCTACGCCATAAATGACGCAAGCTGGCGAAAGCTAGACGAGCCTTCTGTATCCGTGCTGAGATTTCGTCACATACCAGACCACAAGGGCTGATGAGACTCCCAAGATAAGTGAAGTGGTCTACACGCTCAACTACTTCACTCCCTATCATTAGTACAGGTGTCGATGCAACCCAATCCTGAAGTAACATTTTGCACTTCGAGGGAGAGAATCGCATCCCGAACATGCCTGCACAGTTGCTTATAGTGGTCAGAAGACTCTGCATGTTGTCAGCGTCTTCACCGAGTAAAACTATGTCGTCGGCGTATTCTAAGTCAACAAGTGAGCCTCCTGGTAAAAGTTAAACTCCTGGAGGTTTAGCTGATGAAAGTGCTATCTCTAAAAGTATGTCAATGACAAAGTTAAACAAGAATGGGGAGAGTGGACAGCCCTGACGAACGCCACTTGTGGTAATCAGTTCTGATGACAGTTCGCCATAGGCTCTAACTCGACCAGTTGTGTTCGACTAGAGAGCCTTTATGAGGTTAATGTACTTCTTTGGTACTCCTTTCAGTGACAAACACTGCCACAGAACCTCACGATCAACGGAGTCAAATGCCGCCTTAAGATCGAGAAATACTACTATTGTGGGACGTCTGAATTTGTGTCTATGTTCTAGAACCTGACGTAGGGTGAATATCTGGTCTATGCAACCACGTCCAGGTCGAAAACCAGCATGGTTTTCTCTAGTCTGCTCTTCACGAGCTTTGGTTAGGTGACCTAGTATTATTGAAGCTAATATTTTAGACACTATATTAGTCAAACTGATCCCTCTGTGATTGTCACAGGAGGACTTTTGTCCTTTCTTATAGACTGGCACAATCAGTGATTGGGACCAGTCAGATGGAATTACGTCCAGTTCCCAGATTCTACCTAAGACCTCAGTCAATCTCACTGCTAGTACTGGACCACCATCCTTAAAAATCTCAGGTGTCAACCTGTGAGGGCCTGCTGCTCTCCCTCGCTTCAGATTTCCTATAGTTTTTTCAACCTCACAGAGGGTTGGAGGACTTACATCAATTTGCCATTCAGGACGACTGGGGATCGTGGGTAATTGAAGTGTGGCAGAAGGCCAGTTGAACTGATCCCTAAAGTGTTCTGCCCATCGATCCAACCTCCTGGATTGAGAATGAATAATATGCCCATCTGAGATGGTTTCACTGATATTCGGGCTCCTAATACCGGTTTCTTTAACGAGTCTGAATAGCTGCCTACTGTTACCTATTGCCGCTGCCTTTTCCATCTCTCTTGCTTTCGCTACCCACCACTGTTCACGATCATTATGTAGGCTTCTTATAAGCCTGCGCTTCGTTATGCTCAGAGCCAGGTGGGATGAGTTTACGAGCATCTATCAGTGCGGTAGATGCTGCCGAGATCCATTGTTTCTCCCTAACGTTATGGTTTACCTTATTAGCGGATATCACTGCTGTTTCCACAGCTTTTCGGATGTCATTCCACGCTGCCTCGGGGTGGACACAACTTACATGGCTGCCTAACTGTTTTTCTAGTTGTTCCCGAAATATATTCTTAGCTTGCCTATCATTAAGTAGAACCCTTAGAGGCTTCCCTGCAGTGTCTTTCCTACGACCAGTAAGACGCAGACAGATACGTGCTCGCACTAGAGCATGATCTGAATCTAAACATGTGCCCCAGAATGAGCGACAGTCTTCTATCGAGCCCCTCCATCGGTGGCTGATAGCGATGTGATCTAATTGGGTCCAACGTTGGGACGAATTCGGGGGTCGCCATGTCAAAAGATGTTTTTCCTTATGCTTAAAGTTAGTATTTGTAAGAAATAGTCGGTTATCTGAGCATAGCTGCAACAGACGGTCGCCATTATCTGTTCTTTTCGCCATGACACCATAAGATCCACCCAGGTGTCTTTCCCTTTCACTTAGTTTACCTACTTGAGCATTAAAGTCACCTGCTACTATTACTACATCAGAAAGCCTAGCTTTTCGGAGAAGGTCAGAAAGTTTCCTGTAGAACTCATCTTTTATATCGTCTGAGCTGCAGTCAGTGGGAGAGTAGGCAGAGACGACGAAGAGGCAACGACGAGTTTCCCTATCTGTCCGGGTCCTTACTGATCCGTTTAGTCGGACAGCGCATAGACGACTGTCTACTGGGATCCAGTCTAAAAGAGCTAGTTCTGCCCTAGGACTTAATGCTATACCTACTCCAGTGAGGCCACGGGAAGCAGCGTCAGGGCTTCCAGATACACGAAGCGTGTATAGAGATGAAACTTTATTTTGATTAGGTGCGGTCAAATGAATGACACTACTCGGATCTTGTATGCGCGTTTCGGAGACGCAGCACACATCGATGGTGTAAGATTCTAGAGTCCTAGCTAAGGAAGCCTGTTGTCCTATTTGGCACAATGTTCGGACATTAAAAGTTCCTATATGTAGTTTAGAGCGTGGTTTCAGGAGACCAGGAATAACGTTCTGTGTACTCGAATCGTTTGCCCTAGCGGTGCGAGGTGATAAAAAGACGTGGGAAGGGTTAGTCGTGGAGATAACAGAGTTATTAGGTGTAGGAAGGATTTGAAAGCGACCAACTTGATCTTGTGTGCAGTTAAGGGTATGAGGGCTAGTATCACTTCCCGGCTGCCCACACCGTGGAAGGGTATTTCTTAAGGGACCTGAAAAAGAAGTTGGATTAGTGTTGGTCTTAACGACCTGGGAGCGTGACCGCAGTGCCCAAGGGACATCTGCTTGAGGCCGGTCACGCACGGCCTTTTTGTGGGGGATTTTTGATGTGTTAGCTCCGTTCTTCAAAAGTCCTTACCGCCGGAGACGGAAATCCGTGGGATAAGGCGAGGTGTGCATTTTTAGGGTCGACATTTTCTAACCCCACCCCTCCTTGTGGGAAGGCAGCATCGCTGTCATGCTGGTTGTCTGAAGGAAACACCTTACTGCTTTCACACCTCTGTACAGTCAGCAGTACGACTTCGCCTTCGGACCTTGGGATTGCTGCTTTTAGTCTCACCGCTCTTCAACCGACCTGTCTGGCATGGTAGGACCTTGAGGAACGATTGTTCCAGCCAGCATAGCTCGATTGGATCATCACGATAGGCAAGCCCGACCACCACGTCAAGGTAGCAGCAACGGTCGGGTGTGTGGTAGTGTGGTCTACTTATATCCATATAAGTAGTATATGGTGATGGTTAGACATGGAATGTATTTTGGCAGAAGACAGATAATGAATGAACTGAAATGAAGCGCAATTAGTAGGAAAATGCATGAACAATGGAATTAGAGAAGATTGATTGATATTTACAGATGGAACAGTGAAGATTGAAACAATTGGTTGTTAGTTTGCAAATTAACTGTTCATTGTATGGTTAACAGAATTTAGTGAGATAGTCTGTAATTTGTTCTTAAATACATTTGCTTGTCCCCAACCGATGTTCTGTTCACAGGAATATGATTCGTATCGTGAAGGTTAAGATTGGTGTTCTGGACTTATCAGGCAGGGCTAGACTGAAAGAATATCATTAAGAACTCTGGGCTGCTCGTATCGTATCATTGATTGGGTCGTATAAGTCAGCGTGTTTAAGTTGGCAGTCGTATTTTATAATATCATATAACTAAGAATATAACAGTAAATCTAAAATGATAACAAAACATTCAAAGTGTCAGAAACACAAACACTGTCTAGCAAAAAACCTTTTTGAGTAAAATCAGTTCTAATACATATTCCCAAATACATGATACCTTATCAGCATATTTCCCATTCATTTATATATCTATGATATTTATCTTTTCTATACAGAGTAAATCTTCCTCAAGCTGGTGAAGAACAATGGAAATATACAACAATATTAAATACTAATTTAACAGATAACATATTAAAACATGGTGTTGCATTAGATGGTTATATAAGACAAGAGAAAAATTGGTTAGCTTCATCAACAGTATTAAATTTATCTGAAAATTTTAAAGAATGTTTAGAAATGATGCAAAATATTAATAAAAATGTAAATAAGTAAGTAAGAATTATTAACGGTAAGGGGGTTTTGTGAAAATTTTAGTAATTTCATATGGTTGAAATCATGAGTTAATTGAAGCTAGACCAATATGGAAAACCAGGAAGCACTCAACGGCCTTTTCGTTCTATTGTGGGACTCCTCAGTGTCAGTGCGCATCCACGATCCCGCCCGTGAGATTTCAACACAGGACTGAATTATTTGTTTAGAACTACATTAAACAAATGTGTATAAGTATTTGTCAAGATTCGAATAAAACAGTTCGTCAGAAATTAAGCTGAGAGTATGTATAAAAGTCATCATTTGTAAAAGTTTTTTTGAATGATCTTAACAATTCGAATATATTGACCTTGAAGAAGTTTAAATCAGCTATTTAGATGAGAAGTTGCGGCGAGACTATAATTTATGGACGAGCCATGCAGGAGCGGCTGAGGGATTTCGAGATCACAGAGCCAATTTCTGTACCTGATGCTCATGTACGATCGATTCACAAAGGATTTTAGAGAAAACGTGACAATTAAGCGGTTACAATAAATGAGACTACTAAAAAGTTCTTTTATTTGTAATTGCGGTAATCCATTGACTTGTAGACCTTGAACAGACTACCGTGATAATGGTACCTTTCTATGTAATATATGTTAGTGGAAGAAGTCTGCTAGAATAGGAACTTTTTTCCCTCGACCCAGATTGAGACTAAGGCAAATTATAATAACTGCTGCCAACTGTATAATAAAAGCACCAGTAACATTGGTTGCAATAATCGCAGTTGTTACTGAAGCTTCGAGTGTTCAGTGGTATGGGTATTTTAGGGATATATGCGTAATAAAAATGACAAACTTACACAACCGTAGTACACACAAACAATAATGAAGCTATGTAGTCGACGCTGAGAGGGTTTTTATTACCTTATCATGACTCCAGAGACCAAGTATTATGGAGCCATATGGATGAGTTCCTCTACCATATGCATTATCATTTTAGTACCTTTTAATCTCTTTCTAACCTTGACAAGTTTTGGGATCATGTAAAAGAAGTGTATTCATCTTAATTCTTTGGTGTTGTATAATATATTTTTTCCCATACTAACTGTTTCCTGATTGGTTAACATTTCTGAAGGTCACTTAAGTTTCCTTCAAAGGTCGTTCATAAATTATAGTCTCGCTGAAGTTGCAATTATTTAAATTCTAATTACAGAATATTCAAATCTGACTTTTACATTTGATATATTAAAAAAATGTTTATTGTAAAATAAAGATGGTTCAGATAAACACATTATGATTCCTACATTGTCATTTACTAAAGTTGTAGGTTAATTCTACATTTATTACCTTATAATATAAAAGAAAAGTGTTGCTTCATTTGACAAGTTAGTCAAATATTATCAAAACTTTTTTTAGATCTGAAATATTAGGTATGTAAGAATCTTAGAGATTATCAGTAATGATAGTTAATATAAAAAATGTAGAGAATAATCCTATATATCGTAAGTATAGATCAGGCAAAACATTATGTTAAGCTATTGCCGCAGGACCTACAGGTCCTAGGTTAGACTCCTCTGTGGTGAAGTCATGGATACATACCATTAGGAAGCCCTATGTTAGAACGAATCTCTATATTAAAGATTATAATTGCTACTAACAGACTGTAAAAGTAAAAGGGGGTAATAAGATAATGGTGAAATAACAGCCTTCAACAAAGCTTGTTTGCACACAGAGATCAGATTTGAATTGGTCAATTGCTATATATTCAAATGTGTTTATATTACATGGTATCACAACAACGTTTAATGTTCCATTCATTTAGATGTATAAATAACAAAATCGATCAAAATGATCGAGTCTTACATTTTTTTTAGTGGTTGTCACAATTTAATATTCACAATGTTTTCTTTGAAAGGCATGTGTAATACAGTATTAAAAGTAAATTAAACGATAAAAAACTGTTCGCAAACATAGATGTCTAATAATATAATAAGTTAACTAAGTACACCCTTTAAAAATTTTAAACGGTTTTTTTGATGTTTAAGTTATTCAGATTTGATAATGTAATTAATCTCCAAATAAATATTGTTTTTGAGTGCTTTGGATTAGTCAGAATCTCACCAAAATGCAAACAATTCGTTACTAACTATATGAACTTACAACTGAAAGGTATACGAAAGATGTTTCCTATGGAGATTACTTAGTTTAATGATAATTATCATCAATCTTCTAGGTAATCTAAAAACAATCATTCAAAATCAAAGAGTACTGGAGTCCATAAAGGTTAAAAGTGATGTGTTGTCTCCAATATCAGTATATGATAGTGATAAGTATGTTTCATTAACAAGGTTTAAAAATCTTGGTTGATGACCTATGCTACATGAATGGCAACAGATGTAAGTAAGTAAGCAAGCAAGAACTATTGACCAGTAGATGTGAAGCAGTAGCTATGAAGTCTTAAGGTTCTGTGTTCGAATCATAATAAGCTGAGTGGATATTTCTAAGGAGTTTCACACTGGAACGAAACAGTTGTTCAGTGCCATATACATTTTAATTTTTGTCTAGTTCAGTTTATTTTGTGATATAAGATATAAATTTCAATGAAATTATGTTGTTGATTATTGACTGAATGTGAATATTACCGTTTACTATTTATGATATAATTTAGACAAATAAACAATAAAGTAGACAACTGGGCGAGACTATAATTTATGGACTAATCAATCACGTATAAGATAACAGATCTCGGATTTTGGCACGAAATTCACTTAAACATTTATAAATAAAGTTCTGGCATTATTCATGATAAGAACAATAAATCTAATTCCTAACCTTAATCACAAACTGTAAATTATAACTCTAATTTTTCACACAGGTTTATGATTCTCATTTGATTCTAGTTATTTGGTAGACATTTCCAAAGTCAGTTTAGCGTCACTCAAAGGCCATCTATAAATTCTAGTCTCACAGACAACCTTTACAATACAAATTTTACTTTGTATATTTGAAAATATTTATTTCAAATGATCTCATGATTATAGAAAATTTCACATTATTTTTATTTGAAAACTATCCTAGTATGTGGCTCCTCAGTAGTGCGTATCCACGACCCCTCCTCGCGAGATTTGAACCCAGGACCTACCAGTCTCGCGCGTGCGAGCCTAACCTCTAGAACACTGAGCCGGCACCCAACGGTGTTAATGTGTAAATTCAACCAATCCACGAAATCGAGTAACCATACGTCACTGTCTTCAATGAGTTACTATCTCACAACAGACCCGGTTTACCTCCACTGGTCACTGCTACTCACTAGAACTCCAGAAAACACCTCTTGAAGTCAGTCACTAATGAGCATATAATTATTACCAGAAGTCAGATATTAACACCGTTGGATGCCTGCTCAATGGTCTAATGGTTAAGCGCTCGCGTGCGAAACTGATAGGTCCTGTGTTCAAATCCCGCAAGCGCAGTCGTGGGTGCGCACTGCTGAGAAGTCCCAAAATAGGACGAAATGGCCGTCCAGTGTTTACAAATTTTTCATGGTGATCTAGCTTCGATTGACTCATGATTTCAATTATAAAAACTGAAGTTGTTCTTCTTTATAGTTTCATAAGACAGTCTTTTACTCATTATTCATTCAAAGATTCTTTTTATTAAACTACTAATCATATTTGATTGCTTCTAGGCTCAGTGGATTGAATAAAGCATGAATTATATTGAGTATTTAAATAACTCAGTCATATGTATATATATATATATATATCTGATGGTATAAATATAACGTTCAAACTATCCAGTTTGATAAAATGTATATATATTTCAGATACTTGTATACGAATGAAGAATATATTTTTCAACAAGTTCTCTTCGGATTTTACGATTATACATTGTTTGAAATACAATTACAGATCAGATCAGATCAAATATTTTATTTAAGGATTACATCATATATTTCCTTGATAAAGTTTGAACCAGATTGCCAGACGAAAAGTTGGATTTACTTCAAATTCATTCGCTTAGATTTTACAAATATATTCTTCTTCCTATTTAATATTTTACATCGCTCAGCGCCCATATACTGTGAAACTATTCGGTCTAATTTAAACGAGAGTTCTTTTATATTGAAATAATATAATTTTGATAATAAAGAATAAAATGGAATAAATACTAACTAAATTAGATCATAGTTGAAAGCATGAGTCAACTTCGTGGATTGGTTGAAGTTAGACATTAACACCATTGGATGCCGGCTCAGTGGTCTATTGGTTAAGTGCTCTGGTGAGACACTGGTAGGTCCTGGGTTCGAATCTCGCTCGCGAGGCGAGATCGTGGATGCGCACTGCTGAGAAGTCTCACAACAGGACGAAACGGCCGTTCATTGCTTCCAGGTTTTCCTCGATGGTCTAGCTTCAATTGACTCATGATTTCAATTATGAAAATACTAAAATCTCCACAAAACCGCTTCTAAATTGAATCAACTAAAACAAACTCTCTTATTTTGCAACTACGCTTATATTATTAAATTACAAAATAGAAAATTGTTTGAAATTAATTTAATGATGAAATAATTCATTATAAGTAGTTATTCATATTGAAGAAAACTTTTTATACTGAAATTAATATATCGATGGTCAAGTAATTGAGTCCAGTGCTTCTAGGTTTTCCACGGTGATTTGGCTTCAATTGACTAATGATTTCAACTATATATAATCAATTTATTATTAGTAACATGATAACTATCAGCTTGCTTCAATTGTATTATTACTTCAGAATATGATTAGTTATACAAAGTTGCGAGCAACACTAATTCCATTTTAACCTTCCAGTTATTGGTTGGTTGGTTGATTCAAGTTAAAATGGAAGTAAGCATATCTATATCCGTATACTGACAGGAATTTATCTATTCACATTGATAGTTATAAGATGACGAATACCATACACATAAATTACTAACATCTCATTTGATAATTTTTCTCATGCTTCAATATTCTGTTCGTTTTGTTTTAGCTCTACAGATTTGGTGATAAAAGCTAATAAAGAACTACATGGAATTGTAATTTCATATTGTGTTCGTGTTAGATGCTGGATTGGAATCAGGTAATTCATACAGTGATGTTAATGATTCTATCATTCTTCAAGTTAATCGTTTGTAATATGTTTGAGAAATTATGGAATAACATAGGACCGGTAAATAGAATGAGATTCAGCAACACAACAACAGGACAAGCTAAGCTATCACACCAAACTCCAGCCCTGTTAATTAGCAGGAAAAGACAAGATTCAGTCGGGGAAATATATACATTCCACAAGCCGCCTAGAAGGATGAAAGACAGTACACAACTCATGCTTACATATATAATACAAAGTATCTTTGAAAAACGTCAAAAAATAGCCTATTGAAAAGGCGAAAGATTCAATGATATTTAAGGTACTTCCAAGTGGCAAGCACAATTTGTAAGTTGAAAAATGGGTGCTTTTGACATGAACATGAGAAATTCAAATTTCAACAGTAAGATTACAAACATGGAGAGTTTGCTAAATGATTTCTGAGGATCCAGCATCTCCAACAACATGATACATCATAACGTATTAGAGAAAATGGATTAAACAACCTACTATCAAATTATGATCAATTAGTAATAAAAATACAAGAAAATTTTTTATTAACTAACAAAACTCAGAGACGAAAAATATGGATCATATGCTCACTAGTGATTAGGTTCAAGATGGATATCCCGGAGTTGAAGTGAGAAGCCGTAACCAATGAAGCACAATCCTTGTAGGGTGAAAACAGTTATCCACCTCAAATAATGAATAAAGAGTTGTACAAGATCATGAATCGATTAAAGTTAGCACATTGACACCTTTGAGTGCCGGCTCAGTTGTCTAGAGATTAAGCATTCGAGCGCGAGAACTAAGGTCCTGAGTTACAGTCCCACGTTCTGATTCGTGAATGTATACTATTAGGGAGGATAGAATGGCCAATCAGTGCTTCCAGGTTTTAAATGGTGGTCCAACTTAGATCGATTTGTGAATTCCATTGTGAAAATATAATTCATCATTGTCTATTGAAGATAAGATCATTCTTCGAGTTTACATAAAAATGGAAGGAATTGTTTTCTTTCTGGGTTTCATTATTATGAGGTAACCATTATGAATTATTTCATAGTTATGTTTAATATTTTCATTCCACACTTTTTTAGGATTAAAAACACTTTGAAATTGATTATGGGATAAAAGCAAATTATTGGGAATATTTTTCTTTTAAAAATTTATCCCAATCGTTTATATTTATTAAATTGATTAACATAAAGAAGAATCATTTACTGATGAAGATAATATTTATTGAGAGAGTAAAATGTATTAGATAAGAGATGGTGGATAAGATCAGGTAGATGATTTTGGTGGAATTTCATTCTTTGAGCTAGATGATTTGGTCATGGTGCTTTCATCATTTTTATGAACGATATCATCAACACAAACTTCAGGTAGTAGTGAAGTGTTAGAATGTCTCTATCCATGGCTTGTAGCTTGTCCTGTAGACCTCGTTCGCGAGCGAGACTGTTAGGTCCTGTGTTTGAATCTTGCGAGGCAAGATCGTGAATGTGGACTGCTTAGAAGTCCCACAATAAGACGAAACGGCCGTTCAATGCTTCCAGTTTTTCCATGGTGGTCTAGCTTCAATTGACTCATAAACTCAACTATTAAATTACTATAATATCCACAAAACAACAAATTTGCTCTTAACTATCTTACATTACCTCAATGCTCTACTACTGTGAAAGTATTCGTTCAAATTTGGACAAACATTCTTACAAACATTTCTGTATATTATTACCCATCATATACTCACTAGTGACTGGCTTCAAGAGGTATTTCCTGGAGTTCTAGTGAGAAACAGTGATCGGTGGAGTTCAACCGGGTCTGTTGTGAGATAGTAACTCATTGAAGACAATGACGTATGGTTACTCGATTTCGTGGATTGGCTGAAATTAGACATTAACACCATTAGATGCCGGCTCAGTAGTCTATAGGTTAAGCGCTCACGCGCGAGACTGATAGGTCATGTGTCCGAATCCCTTGAGTGCAGCCGTGGATGCGCACTGCTGAGAAGTCCCACAATAGGACGAAACGGTCGTCCATCGCTTCCAGGTGTTCCATGACTGTCTGGCTTCAATTGACTCATGAACTCAACTATTAAATTACTATAATATCCACAAAACAACAAATTTGCTCTTAACTATCTTACATTACCTCAATGCTCTACTACTGTGAAAGTATTCGTTCAAATTTGGACAAACATTCTTACAAACATTTCTGTATATTATTACCCATCATATACTCACTAGTGACTGGCTTCAAGAGGTATTTCCTGGAGTTCTAGTGAGAAACAGTGATCGGTGGAGTTCAACCGGGTCTGTTGTGAGATAGTAACTCATTGAAGACAATGACGTATGGTTACTCGATTTCGTGGATTGGCTGAAATTAGACATTAACACCATTAGATGCCGGCTCAGTAGTCTATAGGTTAAGCGCTCACGCGCGAGACTGATAGGTCATGTGTCCGAATCCCTTGAGTGCAGCCGTGGATGCGCACTGCTGAGAAGTCCCACAATAGGACGAAACGGTCGTCCATCGCTTCCAGGTGTTCCATGACTGTCTGGCTTCAATTGACTCATGAACTCAACTATTAAATTACTATAATATCCACAAAACCCCTTTTCGTATTTTTTAAATATTTTTCATATCGTTTTTTGTAATTATGATCTTGAATGATCATAATTTAAATTACTCAAATGAATTCATGCTATTCGGTTCAATTTATAGTTTTTTTTGCATCGTATCTTTTTGTTTTACTTCACTAGTCGATGTTCATTGTACATTCCATTTTTGTTGATGCAACCAGAGAAAGAATCTGAAGCAGGAGAAGTAGATAATCATGTAAATTGTACAAATAATCATACTCTACATGTGGATATCGTTCAAATTCATGTAAATCTAATAAGTGTATTCATTTTTTTTCTTATAAACTGTAGTACATTATTCAATCAGCTTAGATTGGAAATAGGAACTATTGAATTTGCAGTAAAATTCAAATGAAATTCGATTAGGATTGGTTGATTAAGAAATTAAGTTGAAGAGAATTCCTCTATAGACTTTTAGAAATATTCTAGAATATTGTGGAATAAGGAATAGAAAATAACTTGATTTGTGTTATATCGATTGATTGCGTTACTTACTTACTTACTTACGCCTGTTACCCCTCGTCGAGGAGCTTAGGCCGCACATCAGTATTCTCCATCCAACTCTGTCCTGAGCCTTCCTTTCCAGTACTTTCCAGTTTTTATTCATCCTTTTCATATCTGCTTCTATTTCCCGACGTAATGTGTTCTTTGGCCACCATTTGGAGAGCAGTGTTTTATCGATCAGAGCTATGATACACGAAAACCATATGAGCATTCTTGAGTACATATCAGTCCTGCTTTTTGTCCAGCCCAGCCAGTTAAGTTCACAACACCAATAACAGCCTCTACAATATGAATCAATATTCTCAAACATACTGGATTTATATGCCAATTAAAATGACCACATCGTACCATAAAATAGAAAATAACATTTGTACAAGATTTAGCCAAATGTGGCTGTGAATAGGGGGGAACAATAATTAATAGACTGGGTATAACTCAAGAATGATAATTCGTACAATAATAGTCTATAAGTCAAAATAAAGTTCATAATAAAAGGAACATGAATATGACTAGTTAAGTTACTTAACAATTGTACAATATGAAATATACAATATCATATTGGTCCATAAATAGTCCTCAGAGTTACCATTCCTAATTCTCCACGGGATATAACAAGTTGAAATGCAAAGTTACACGAATAATAACGCGAATTTTCTTGGAGATCATGAACTAATTCAAGTCGAGTAAGTATTGAAAATCTGGAAGTCCTGGACATCCGCTTCATCTTAATATGACATTCTTCATACTAGGTCATACTAGGAGTTGAGTAAATTTAGCGGCGAGACTATAATTTATGGACGACCTTTGAACGAATCTTAAGTGACCTTCAGAAATGTTAGTCAATCAGGAAACAGTCAGCATAGAGTAAAAACATATTATACAAAACCAAATTATCAAAGTGGATACACTTCTTTTATATGGTCCAAAAACTTTACAAGGTTAGAAAGAGGTGTAAAGGTTCCAAAATCGCAATGCATAAGGTAGAGGAACTCATCCATATGGCTCCATAATCCTCGGTCTTTGAAGCCATGATAAGGTCGCAAAAACTCTCTCAGCCTCGACCACACAGCTTCATTATTGTTTGTGTGTACTACGGTTGTGTAAGTTTATCATTTTTATTATGGATGTGTCTCTAACACACTTACACTACTGAACAGCCGAAGCTTCAGTAACATCTACGATTATTGCAGTCAATGTTACTGGTGCTTTATTATACCGTTGGCAGCAATTATTATGATATGCCTTAGTCTCAATCCGGATCGACAGAAAACAGTTCCTATTCTAGCAGACTTCTTCCACTAACATATATTACATAGAAAGATACCATCATCATGGTAGTCTGCACAAGATCTACAAGTCATTTGATTATCGTGATTACAAATAAAAGAACTTTTTAGTAGTCTCATTTATTGTAGCCGCTTAATTGTCACGTTTTCTCTAAAATCCTCTGTGAACCGATCGTACATGAGCATCAGGTACTGAAATTGGCTCCGTGACGTTGAAATCCCTGAAACGCTTCTGATTGGTTCGTCCATAAATTATAGTCTCGCCAATTTAGCTAAATATCACAATTTAATTAAACTGTCAATTTATGTTTATTGTTTATAATAAATACAGTTATTGGATTTAAGTCAAGAATTTCCAATAATTATTCTGATTTGTCGGTGACATTTTAATTTATGGATGACGTTTGAGTGACGCTAAACTGACTTTGGGAGAGTCCACCTAGTATCTAAGATTAAATGATAGTCATAAACCTGTGTAAGGAATTAGAATTATGATGTACAGTTGTTGATTAAGGTAAGAAATTATATTTAGGATTTTCATCATGAACTGACATCAGCTATAATGCCAAAACTCTATTTAGATAAATGTTTGAGTGAATTTCGTGCCAAAATCTGAGACCTTTTAACTTATACGTGATTGACTCGTCCATAAATTATAGTTTTGTCAAATGATATTAAATCATTAACTGTTATATAACAATTAATTAAAGCTGATTACCATCAGCTCAGTAACAATTAGTTAGCTAACGGTTATATTTCTAAAAAACAAGTAATCTGACTTATCAAAAAAATAACACTTATGGTATTACATTTGTGTATGAGTTGAGTAGACCATTAAAAACTGTTAATGAAAAAAGAAAATTATAATTTCATCGTATTATAATCATTTTTTTCAGAAGGGTTTTGTGTGGAGATTTCAGTATTTTCATAGTTGAAAGCATGATTCAATTGAAGCTAAACCACCAAGGAAAACCTGGAAGCACTGGAAGGGATGGCCGTTTCGTCCTACTGCCTACGGCCGTCGTACGACCGTCCAGTGCTTCCAGGTTTTCGATGGTGGTCTTGCTTCAATTGACTTATGCTTTCAATCATTTTTTTTGTCATCCACTATAATGTTAACCACAGCAAGATTTGTATTTACAAGTTATAGATCATCTAAACTGATCTCGGCTTAAATTATTATCATCAATCATGAGTCAGTAGTGATCAAACTTTTCATACTGTCCGTTCAATTATCAAATATGATAGAAAGTTTATTCATATAGTTCAAATTAGACATAATAAATTCTCTGGTTATTTAAGTGATAAGTACTTTTGTAGAACAAATAGGGGCTAGTTTAAAGAACCCTATATTTATAGATAGTCTGGATATGGATAGTGCGATAGATCATGACATAGTCTTTGGAGTAGTAACTAAGCCCCAAGAAAAATAGATAATAAGCAACAACTTATTTTTTATTTCAAATCTAACTTATCTAAAAAGAGATTTCAGTTCACATCTTAACACTGACATGTTGATCGATCTATTTATATTTCTTCTTTCCCTCTCCCTCCCTCCCTCACTCTTTTGTTCAGGTAAGTTTTTGGTTGTTTGTTTTTCTTTTCTTTATTTATTTAATCTATAACTCATAATGGAAAAATGTTTCCTGGTGAGAATTACTTCATATAAGAACTTAGAGCGTGATTTTATCTAATTTATACAATCCATTTTTATAAAATTAATTTTTTTTTATCTCCCAGTGATTATTTATTTTTCTCATAGAAACAAAATATTTAAATTATATTAAAAAGATAATTTTGAATTGTTCATTGCTTTTTTTGGTAAACACTAAAACTATTTCATAGTTGTGAATATATTTCCATTTTGTATAAGATGAACAAATTATATAATCAGAAAGGGAGTCTAGCTTTAATTAACTCATGATTTCAATTATGAAAAATACTGGAAATCTCCACAAAACCCCCCTTCTGATCTATAATCATATGCTCACTAGTGACTAACTTCAAGATATATGTCCTGGAGTTCTAGTGAGAAGCAGTGACCAGTGGAGTTTGACCAGGTCAGTTGTGAGATAACAACTCACTGAAGACAATTGGTGGATGGTTGCTCAAACTTCGTGGATTGGTTGAAGTTAGACATTAACACCGTTGGATGCCGGCCAGCTCAGTGGTCTAGTGGTTAAGCGCTCGCGCGAGACTGATGAGTCTTGGGTCCGAACCTCGCGGGACGAGGTCGTGGATGCCCCCTGATGAGGAGTTCCACAATAGGACGAAACTGCCGCCCAGTGTTTCCACGTTTTTTATGGTGGTCTGGCTTCAATGGACTCATGATTTCAACTATGAAAAGTTATATAACCATTTATTTTCTCAAAAAGGGATTTTGTGAAGATTTTAGTAATTTTATATAATTGAAATCATGAGTCCATTGAAGCTAGATCACCATGGAAAACCTGGAAGCAATGGACGACAGTTTCGCCCTATTGTGGGACTCCTCGGTAGTGTGCATCCACGATCTCACCTCGCGAGATTCGAATAAAATATATAATCTAAAAGGTTATATTCATTCAAGTATTCTATGATGATTGAGTTAATTAGCCGAATTTTTTTTAACTATTGAATATTCTCTGAGAACTAAGAATTCATGAGTTGATTTAAGCCAGATCACAGTTAAAAACCTGGAAGTACTAAATGACTTTTTCATCCTAGTATGAAACTTCTAAACAATGCACATTCACAGTTCCACATGCGAGACTCGAACTTAGGACCTTTGATTTGGCACGCGAACGCTTAACCATCTAGACCTCTTATTATACAACTCAATATACATTTCTAATACCTATTAGGAACTATCTGAGTACAGTATCATTGAATTAACTCTTCAAATAAGTATGAACTATTAATTTGAAATATTTCACTGATATTGTATCCACCCCATGACAAGAATATCTTGGATTGTATATTTTGTGTAATTATAAATATTTTTGGTGAAGTAACTCTTAGGTGCTTGGTAACATCTATTCATGGATCTCATTTTTTATCGGTTACGTAGATCATTTCGGTTTGTTATAGAAAATAATTATTGCCATAATTACCATTTATCAAACACTAGATTCTGGTACATTTTGAAGTTGAAACATTCGTAGGTTTGAAATGACGAGATTATAATTTATGAACGAACCAATCAGAAGCGTTTCAGGGATTTCAACGTCACGGAGCCAATTTCAGTACCTGATGCTCATGTACGATCGGTTCACAGAGGATTTTAGAGAAAACGTGACAATTAAGCGGCTACAATAAATGAGACTACTAAAAAGTTCTTTTATTTGTAATCACGATAATCAAATGACTTGTAGATCTTGTGCAGACTACCATGATGATGGTATCTTTCTATGTAATATATGTTAGTGGAAGAAGTCTGCTAGAATAGGAACTGTTTTCTGTCGATCCGGATTGAGACTAAGGCATATCATAATAATTGCTGCCAACGGTATAATAAAGCACCAGTAACATTGACTGCAATAATCGTAGATGTTACTGAAGCTTCGGCTGTTCAGTAGTGTAAGTATGTTAGAGACACATCCATAATAAAAATGATAAACTTACACAACCGTAGTACACACAAACAATAATGAAGCTGTGTGGTCGAGGCTGAGAGAGTTTTTGCGACCTTATCATGGCTTCAAAGACCGAGGATTATGGAGCCATATGGATGAGTTCCTCTACCTTATGCATTGCGATTTTGGAACCTTTACACCTCTTTCTAACCTTGTAAAGTTTTTGGACCATATAAAAGAAGTGTATCCACTTTGATAATTTGGTTTTGTATAATATGTTTTTACTCTATGCTGACTGTTTCCTGATTGACTAACATTTCTGAAGGTCACTTAAGATTCGTTCAAAGGTCGTCCATAAATTATAGTCTCGCTTTTACTTTCATGATCAGAAGTCATACAAATATTTAGGAATTCTACCGAATACTTCAGTCAACGAGAGGAAGAATATTAGATATTCTTATGTTTAAATTAGCTACTGTATCAAATAGATTAATTTATTACACTGATGATAAGCTGTTATAAACTGTAGGATACTTTTTATAACGCTAAGGTTTCTTGTTATAACAGTCCTTTCACTTTTTACACATATGTGGGACATTAATTTACCTTAGACGAATATCTACACTAGATTCCCTCTCAGTATCTATTCTACAGGACTTCAACACAACTCAGATCAACAACACTAGATTAGCCTGACTAGAAGGGTAATATATTTCCACACCCAAATCCGACACAAATCAACAACAAGGAACAGTTATTCAATAATAATCAGGATAGGGGAATATATATAGCACATATAACACCTGTCACACTGCCCACATGTTTGACTCAGGAAAACAAACAATCATTATCATTCTCGACCACAACATCAAAAGCTTTCTCAATAAATTATTCACAAAGTTTACCTATTATACCTATCTTTAGGAACAAATAATAGTTCTCATCTGAGTGAAATGCAGTATACAATGTACAACAAAACCATGTACTTTAGTTTTTTCTTATGTTTTAAGCTATTGACTAACAATAATGTATCATCTCTGTACAAGTATTCAGTCAGTCATGTAACAACTATTACTTCAAATTACGAAGCATCAGTTAAGTATTCAAATGATTTTAACCTCTATGGGATTCTAACAAATCAAACTTTATTAACATTTGAATTCATAAATCAATGTAAGTTAGACCGTTATCAAAAACCTGGAAACATTGAATGACTATTTTGTACGGAACTGTACAACAGTGTCCATCTACGATCTCACACATGAGACTCGAATCTAGAACCTTGAGTCTCACGCCTGTACGTTTACCCCACGAAACCACTGAACCAGTTGTCTAGCTCAAATCAGCTTATGAATTCAATTGTTCAAACTACTACAATCTTCACAAATTCTCATTTGTATAAACTTGTTATTATATATATTTTTCAATGAATCATTTAATTCATTATTTATCTCTTTTAGCCTTCAGATTTGAAAGTGACTAATGATGAATTAGTGGAAATATCAAATGATAATAAGAGTACAGTGTAAAATGAATATTGAATAAGTAAATTATGATTACATCATCAATATTATAATAATTTATTTACCTATGTATTTATTAACCCTTATTTATGACATTTCATCTCAATACAATGTTTCTAGACAGTTTATTTATTTATTTGAAAATATAAATATTAGTACAATGGGGCACCAGATACATATGCGACACACAAATCTCATTTGATTTGTTTGAGGGCTGTGATACTGCCCAGGTGCCCAAAATGAAGCAGGTGCTTTAATTAGGGGGTCACACCAGGAGCCTTTGACCTAACGATCTGATCCACAAGACAGTGGAGCAACGTAAGGAGATGCAGTCCTGTGGTAGCCGGTAACCAACGATTGATTCATACGCCATTTGTTCCCTCAGGATACTGAAGCCAGCGCATGTGCACCATTGGTTTGGAATCTGGGTTTTTCAAATCGCCTAGGTGGACTTTCAGTGTCCACCAACCCGGTTAAAGCGCCAGACATTCGCTATTCGTCCTCTCAATTTCATAAACAACAGTACTGACACGAGAAGGCAGTGAGTAGGAGTTCCCTGGCAGATGCTTTATACTCGTGGCAATGTGACAGCATTTCGAGAGGAAGAGCTGACCTTCCCCACTCTCGGGGGATAATGATAAGAAATGCTTTATTCAATATAATGATCGATAGTCATTTCTTCAGATGATGTTCTATTCAATTCATTCAAAATATACAAAATATGAAGAGTTTAGTTTTAATTTTTTAGAGTTAGCGAATACGCTGAATTATTATTATATTATTATTATTATATTATATTATATTATATTGAAGTAAGAGATGGTGGAGAAGATTTTTAGATCAGGTGGATGATTTTGATGGAGTTTCGTGCCCTAAGCTGGATGGTTTGATCGTGGAGCTTTCATTATCCTTCTGAAAGACATCATCAGCACAAATTTCGAGTACAAGTGGTGTTTGAATTTCTCCACATGTGGTTCACAGCTTGTCCTGTACACCTCGATGTTGATTGGTTCCTGTTGACCAAACCATCCAGCTCAGAGAACAAAACTTTATCAAAAATTGAAGTGAGAAATTGTCGATATACGTCAAGGTTCTTTCATTATTGATACTAGTGATGACCTAAGACTCTTGGTTAAATTCTATTTTGTCCATAGAGCACCTATTGTTCATGTGTGACGAAGCTACTAATTCACCAGGATTGGTATGGATTATCGGAAAGAGTATGACATAAAACAGTTTAGAATTAGACTGAACGTTTGTGTATTATTCTTGTAGACTTTAAATTCCTTTATATGATTAACTATAAAGTCTTGTCATGTATTATGTTCAGTTCTACGGTTTTACTGAATAAATAAATTTTGGTAACCATCATAATTGATTATCGTGTAAACTAATTACTTTATGACTAAGGGTGAAGCACACCAATAATATCAAGTTCAGACTATACACTAAACTTTCCTAGTCCTCTTAAATTACTCGGATTTACTAATATGGTAACCTTTTTAAAAATTGCTAAAACGGAATTTTCTGCACTGAGGATGTTACAGAGAGGTAGACAGATATCGGCATTCAATACTGTTAGGTCAGCCATGTAAATATTTCCTTGAAATGGATCTCATAATCAGTTACTGGTACACTGCAACGCGCTTTACAACTAAATGTCATTTTTACTGGAGTTTGAGTAAATGTTTCACCAGGATTATTTGTGAGTGTCACTTCTGACCATTCACGATAGGGATCAATTATAACTGCCGTGTAATACTAGTTTAAAAGCAATATACAGTAATAGTTGTGAATACGTTGTCATGATTAATAGGATGCAAGCTAAAGATTTTAGGTAGGTTTATCTAAAGATCGTTTATTTGGACGTTTTTTTATACTTTCGATCCTCATCACAATAAGTGGTGAGCCAAAAAGTTGCTCAACATACCAGGGATTTGATTTTTTCTGTTTCTAGACGTGTATCTAAGTGCTGTGGAAATAATTATCCCGTAACTTAGGCACAGAAATTTCAAGGATTACTAAAATACCTGTTCTACCTTGTAAGAAACAGGAGACCTACACTTGCATTGAAGATTCCGGCCTCTTTTCACTACCCTTATAAATTTTCTAATCTAATGACAAGTATCTTCTACATTTTGTATTCTGTCATCATTCAACGGTTGAACAAACTTACAATCACTATCAATCGGTGCTCTTTCAAACTTTAAAGTGCTTTTTATTCTATCCTCGTTTTTTTAGATCAAACTACTAGAAATTAAGTCAAAATGTGGAAACAATAGTTTTTAAAATTTAAAAATAAACCTGGAACAAAACTAAAGAGTTTAAACCAATGGTTCCAGTGTTGAGATACTCACAGGTAACACTTCTTAAACCGATGAGGTTAAGTGATTTATTCAGGTCTGAAGCCCTTGGCATCTACACTCTAGTCCAGGCATTTGATGGAATTAAGACGGAATTTACACTTGAGTAGATATATGTCAACATTTGTATCACGTAGGTGTCTAAGTAAATTTGAATAGTGTTCATTATGTAACCATATGTTTACAATATGAACTACAATGTCATGTTATTATGGTTCAACAACACAGAAACGTGTCGGAATCTAATTTATGACCTTCTGGGATATTGTAGAATGAACACCTAATGTAAACCATTAGAATTTTTATCTGAATAGCTCAAATAGTAATTGGTTCATCAGAGATA
This sequence comes from Schistosoma rodhaini, assembly GCA_944470415.2. Classification (NCBI taxonomy): domain Eukaryota; kingdom Metazoa; phylum Platyhelminthes; class Trematoda; order Strigeidida; family Schistosomatidae; genus Schistosoma; species Schistosoma rodhaini. Next base: position 82,554,914 of record OX104036.1, read on the forward strand.
CCAAGCAGTAAAATTTTTAAACATGTACCTCCCAGGTCTGTTTTATATGGAGTACTTGACCTTTGTAATATGAAAGGTTGAAAGGTCGTTTAGTGGTAATCATTCCAAATTAAATTGCATTTATCTGTCCTTTTTCAATACGGCTACAATAAAACGACCCAAAATAGACTACCAAGTTGCAAGCCTCATTCTTTTTCCAACCAGTGTATCCGATATTTCCCTCTCAGCACCCATTGAACCACATGAAACCAGTTAATGCTCCAAGGAATATCAACTAAATTTTTATGTCGACAAAATGTGGAAGGACATCTTCAAGTTATTTTTGGTCAGTCACCACTTTTCAATATCAAATATCATTGAGCAGCCAATAAGCTTGATTGAGTTACACCATTATCATGAAAAGACAGTAGGTAGTCTTTTATATTAAAGTTGTACAATACTTACTCCACAATGTTCCTATCACAATCATTGAAGGATGCAAGAGCCTTGCGAAATTTGCAAGAAGTTTGTGAAGATATTTCATCGAATAGTTGTGACGTAACCTGATATTTCTCCAGATAATACGCAAGATCATCCATTGATGGCCAAAGGAAACCTAGCGCGATAGGTTCGGACCTTGGTGCCATAAGTTGCATGAGCATTTCTTTTCCATCTCCGGGTATAACAACCGGCTTCAGAGAGTATCGACCGGATCCTCCACCGTGTCTGGGTCATAGGGGAGTAGATTATTCAAAAAGTTACCGGCTATTTCAACTGTTGTATTTCATCCAGTCTCACTTATTCAAAACAGCATAATGAGACAAATACAATCGTGTTTAGTAACTAGGCCCTGAACCTTGGAACTTCGACCTCAAACCTTGACTAGACGTTTTCAGCTTTGCATGACCGCACCTTTTCAAAAGTACTTCGCAGAATATAGGCCAACTTCTCAAACTCCCCAATCACTGTCTGGTTAACTAGTAACTACTGGCAAACTTTATGCGTACCAGTGACAAGGTTGAACTTACTGGTTGAGGATTGGGTAGAAAGTTCGTAATAAATATATTTTCGCGATGCCCCGATTAGCAGAAAACTGTATTTATGCCTCACTTTATTATGTTGATAGCTTCTAAGTTATTCATGGACCACGATTTGTCAGAAGAACGGAAATCAGCAAGCTCATAATTATATATATGCATACTTATATTCTTTAACACCTCCGTAGGATCGTTAGTTAAGAGGTGTTATAATCCTTCTGTTATGCCTTTTACAATATGCGGATCCTTGACGAACCCAGAGTATTAGTGTCTAATGGCACAAAGATTCTTTGGACCAACCTTTGGTTCAAGACTTAATAAATTTTGAAGGTGTTCAACTAGAGTAACTTCACCGCCTTCTAACTCTGGTGAACAGAAATGTGTAACATTAGAGAAGTCCCTAACATTCTCCTTCTCAAACCCTCTTGATTTATGAACTAGTGAGTTCCCTACTATAATAGTCTACTAGATGTATAAACAGAAATTTCCCTCTTTTTCACAAACCTCCAGGTCTTTGCTTGTCAAGCTGACCGACTTACTTCAGATTGATGTTAATCGTCACACTTTCAATGACGATCGTAAAATTTTTAGAGCATCTAACTTCATTAAATCAGGATACGAACAATTATCTAGTCCAGATAGGGATTATACTTAGACCTACACTCTTTATTGAGGACTCTATATACTTGCACTATCTTGCCTTTAATTGCTAATACCAAAATATTTCGGAATTTTACGGACTTACGCAGCAATGGATGGCACTATTTTTTTGCAAATCTCGATAATATACGCAATAGAACTTCACAATTTTATCCTCCATTGCCCTTTCCAAGAAAAGAAAACCAGAATCTTTTTTTCTCTCGCCTTAAACGACTTATAGCTAACCGAAAGCTTATGGCATCAGAAAAATGTTTTACTCATATGATTTTCGCCTCAGTTTACACATTTTGACTTGATTTCATCTATACTAAGCAGAAGCTGACGCATGCAACAAGCTACTTTGTCCAAAGCTTGTCTACAACGTGTAGCTATTTGTCCATATATTACTTACTTACGCTCGTTAACAACAATGGAGCATAGCTTGCCGACTAGTGTTCTCCAATCCACTCTGTTCTAGGCCTTCTTTTCTAGTTTTATCCAGTTGTTGTTCATTCTTCTCATGTCTGTCTTCATTTCTCGGCGTAATGTGTTCCTCGGTCTTCCTCTTCTCCTTCGGCATTCAGGATTCTAATCAAAAGCTTGCGTTGTGACGCAGTTGGCTGATTTCCTCAATGTGTGTTCTATCCACTTCCAGAGCTTCTTCCTGATTTCTTCTTCCGCTGAGATCTGGTTTGTTCTCCCCCACAATAACTTGTTGCTGATAGTTTCTGGTGTCTTCACATCTGCATCAAATCCACTTCCTTAATCGATGCTGACTATCTTTTCAGGCACGCCGTTGTGTCGAAGAACCCTTCATAGTGTTGTTCTGTCCACGCCATCAAATGCTTTCCCATAGTCAATGAAGTTGATGTAGAGTGATGAATTCCATTCGATTGATTGTTCCACGATGATCCGTAGAATTGCGATTCGGTCTGTACACGATTGGTCCTTACGGAATCCAGCCTCTTGGTCTCGAAGTTGGGCGTCTACAGAGTCCCTCATTCTGTTTAACAATACTTTGTTGAAAACGTTTCCTGATATTGAGAGAAGAGTGGTGCCCCTGTAGTTATCACACTTGCTGAGATATTTCAATGATATTTTGATCAGAAGTCTTTCTTTACAGTCTCTCGATGCTTCTTCTTCATCCTAAATCTTACTAAAGAGAAGGTGGAGTATCTTAACAGTTGCTACTACATTTGCTTTCAGTGCTTCTGCTGGAATGTTGTTTGGCCCCATTGCTTTGTCGCTCTTGATCTGTCTGATGACCATACTGATCTTCTCAATCATTGGTGGGTCAACATCGATTGGGAGGTCTGTGGGTGCTGTTTCGGTGTTGGGTGGGTTCAGTGAAGTTGGTCGATTGAAGAGTTATTTGAAGTGTTTTACCTATCTACTCCGTTGTTCTTCAGTGTTTGTGATTACCTTGCCTTCCTTTCTTTCCGTTGTTCGTTCTGGTTCACGGTAATCTTCAGCGGTTTTCTTTGTTGTATCATACAATTGTCTCAAGTTTCCTTCTCTCAGCCTTTTCCGCCATCCTTGCTGAATCTCCCACATATTAATGTTTATCGGTTCTGATGCTTCTCTTCACTTGCATATTTACTTCTGTGTATTCGGCTTGTGTCTCGGCTCTTTCTGCTCTTGTTCGGCTGACATTGATTGCTGCCTTCTTATTCCTCCTTTCTTGAATCTTATTCAGTGTATCAGCAATGATCCATTCTTTGTGGTGATGATTGGTCCAGAACGTCCTGATTTGTTCATATCTAATGAGTATTATTAGACCATTACTCAGTTAATTCAGAAGTTTCAAATAAGCGACCATTTATTATCAACCACCTGTTTGTTTCAGCTCTTTTTTCTCTAACTCTAATGACAACTATTCTACCATACTTTTTTAAAGTCTAGATTAAAGTCCGCTGAGTAAGCCGTTGAATTTGATGCTATAGAACAACTCTCCATCTAACCATTAACCTGAAAAAGATTTCTGCGTCGTTTTGTTCCACATTACAGCTTTCCATCTAATCCCTCAACCATCTTCGGGTTATTTCGTGTACCATATTTCATAAGCGGAAGATGGTGGGAGTGTGATTTACTTCTCTATGACCTCTCAGGCTTTTCTTTCACAATGATGTACCAAGAATAGAAGTCTATGGTCATCATCTTTTGGATTGGTAACCACGTACATGCCAAGCTGCTTGATGGACTTCCAATGCTTTATTTGCTCACCAGCATTCTTACGTTGTCCTGCTTTTATAAGCTTAAGACCAATACTTGGAGATGACATAGCTACCTATATTCTGTTACATTTTGGCTTCTCTAAAGTCAGCTTGTCTCTAGGGTCATAATGATAACAGATAACAAAACATGAACATATCCCCGAAGTTTATCGTCGCAATCGCAAGCATTAGGTGTTTCAGAACTTGTTTTCCCCTTTATCTTCAATGACTCTATAAAGGTGCGATGATTGTTTCCTCTGCCTATCCTTCAACAAACCAGTTTTCAACGTCTTTTTTCCCTTAACTCTATTTCCTTCGATTCAGCTAACACTATCCTTTACTATGCTGAACCAAAATTATAGCCATAACCTGAAAATCGGTCAAAAGGGACTGGACGAATACCTATCACCATGGCTTGCTGCATTTTTTCTCAGTTAAGCATTGAGTTTGAGATGCGATTCATAATGCGCTCACCAGCATTTCAAATATTGGTCTGTAGATAATAACTGCTCACTTGATAACTGTAATGACCAAATTTTCAATATTCGATATGAACGAAGATGAATAACTAACCACAGTATGCATAATGAGATATAACTTGGTTCGGCCGTATGTTGCACAAACCCTTTTGAAGTCACTTGTTTTAAATTGATCAAAGCACAAACTATGTGCCTAATTTGATCTATTCTAATTTGACGGGCTAAAAAAAGTATATTGAAATTACAAAGTGACTCATACAGTACAGGTTTTGCTACGTAGTTAAATAGTGTAATAAACAGAAAAGAAAGTGGTTGAAAAATAAATGTTCGGCGCTTGAGTATTTCCAACAAAACGGAATCAAATATCTACCTGCAAATTTTCAGGCAGTCGTTTACATCAGACAGGCAAAAGTCAAAGATTGATGATCGAACCACCTTGTATAGTTGAGTTTAGTTAAACATGAACAAACTTTCAGTAGTCCGAGCATTATGTGACAACAAAGCCTAACAATAATGGTAAATTTTAGGTGGAAAAATATGATAATGTACGAAACAAGCAGAAATGCAGAATACAAAAGATGGTTGTTGGAGTACTTCATGATGGCATTTTTTCCTTACATGAAATGTGACACTTTTTAGGGCTATCGAAATCCTTTCGTAAGAGTGCAGACTCTTGGGTAGAAACTTACATCATCAAATAAACAGTCGGATAACGATAATTTATTGTTGAATAGATTCTCTAATCCTTTTCCAATTTACTTGTCTATTATGTCATAAATTTCGATAAATTTTCAAACTTTAACCCGTCACCCTGTAATCAATTCACGTGAGTTTCAATTTCATAGCTCGAGTTTCACAATCGACTTATTTGCACATCCACTTCACTCGCTTACACAATATTTGAAGATGGTTAAGTATGGAAAGCAATGAACACCAGAACGTTTTACCCGGTCCGCACTCCATATCTATTTAAAAGAATGTCAGGAATTGAGCGGAAATGGTCTCACTTTAGATCTAAAGGAGAAAACACTTTTGCGCGGGTTACTAGTTTAGGGGGAGCCTAAAGCTTGCACCTATGTAGATAAGTATCGTTTGGATCCAGATAAGATGTCCACTAAGTTAACATTTAAGCCTGTCATGTGCTGGAGTTCACCTATGGTCATTCCTAGATAATTGGCGCATTTTTAGAAATGCTGATGGTTCTGTAGTCGTGATGGGGTGTTTAAAATCGGTGGTTACACAATCGTTTTGGTTGTGGTATGTAAATCTTATGCTACGTGTCGTGTGTTCATTGAAAGTGTGGATCAATTACATGATTAACCGTGACCGGGCATTATCCAAAACCAGAAAATAAAAATCCTAAGTAAGAACATTGCATAGATCTGTTATTTATTTTAAGTCACTTGAGGCTTGTATTTGACAGAGTAAACCTCGGTTCTGGTGATGTCCGAAATCCTATCGACAGATGCAGTCAGTTTTTCTACGGAGTTGTCTGGTATTGAGATGGGTTCTGCTTGCACCTGTAGGGGAAACATAAGTAAGATGTGTTTCTGAAGAGGTCCTTGTTAAAAGTTTGCTGACCAATGAACTCCCTCATATGCGGCGACATTTCTGTTGCTAATGTCTGTTGGACTTGTGTGTAGCTGAATATTTCGTCTAACCGTTGTCGGCTGGTTAGGTCTCCACGTTTAAGGATAGCCTTTTTGAAGATGTTGTCACGTTCAAAAACATCACTAGTAAATATACTGGATGTAACTTATCCGTAGAAACATCGTTGTGATTTCCTCACTACCACGAGTGATTGCGCACGTTTTTGTGTTACGTCGTATGTAACAGAACAAAGTTTCGTTATTATCACGCCAGAATGGCATAAAGGAATATGAGGAGTCAGAGTTTACATTTTTAATAGTTTGTGTCGCTGTTCCAGCATTACGTAAATAAAATGGATAAATAGACGACAAAATCCCAGGGTTAAAAAATATCGTGAAATGGGAGAATTAAAAGTTATGCATAATGTCACAACAAGGTAGAGACTTACAGTTAATCGTTTGGTCTACCCGGCCAGTTCAATGTCACCACTAAAGGTCCTACAATTATTCAGGGTTTGATAACGCTTTTATCCTTGTGATTGAAGGATATCAATCAGGTCAAATCATAGGTCAGGGGTGAATGAGTTTGGAAATATATATGGGAAGTAATCGAAAAGTTGAGGTCAGTTTAATCTAACTTGGCTAGTTATCGAGAGGTGTGCGTAGAGCGGCGTACCCAATGGTAATCTGGCATATATTCGCGACTGATCATACGTACCTGAGGTTTTCTCAGTGAAAATAATGAATTAAAAACCAATGTCAAATGCTTACACAACCTTTTAACACTACAAGCTAGACCACACTCAATAGACTTCAATGCAGTCCTTGAATCGTTCTATATCACAGAAAAAAGGGTCAAAAAGCTGGCTTGTGTGTATCAGCTCAACACAAGTGAACTTCATTTGTCTTTTTAGTGTTTGTTGAATCTATTGTACATTGAACATGACATGACAACGGAGTAACTTGTCATGACCGCGGTGTTTGGTCATTTCGCATTAGACTACCTCAATGTTCATTTACTTCATCACCTGTTTATCTTGAATCCTTCTCTCCGCTATGTCCTTCAATTCTCACACAGTTTCACATGTAGTGATCACTGTATGTGAGTCGATAATGTGCTCATATTTTAATTTTATCTCAACTGTAGTTCTACGTTAATTAAACTGATCGCTATCAAGTGGCTGTTGAATCATCTACTGAAAAGGCTTAAAAAACGCTGTTCACTCAATCCGTCTTCCAATTCAAGGAGCTTTCATTATAGTCAAAAGCCGAAAATGTTTCAATGCCATTTGATAACGTGATAAATATACATAATTATCTCAAACTCGATGAGGAAAACCATCATTTTTATTCATGGGAGTCATTTTTTGAGACTTCTCTCGATTTTTCGTTGCAAGTTATGCATGACAGTGTGCGTGGTGACAGCGTTATTTTTCATCATAGCGCATTTGTCGAATAGTCCGAGTCGAGTCGTATACACTCACCCTGATGAACTTACCGACAAGGACAGCTGTAGTGTATCAGGAAGCAAAGGTATTTTTTGTAACTGTTAATTTTTTACTTACTAGTCTGTTGTCCGAAAAGCGGTGACCTTGATCTAACCCAATATAGCTCAGATACTCCCACAGATTTTCTGAACTTGTTGTATGTATCTCAGCATGTTTGTGAGGGGAGCTGGAAACCGGAATGTGTGTCTACACAAAAGATAGCTGTCATTATACCCTACAGGGAACGAGAAAAGCACCTCAAGCTACTATTACCGAGACTACATGGGCTATTGTTACGACAAAATATGCCGTATTATGTTTTTGTGATTGAGCAGGTAAGGAGTTTATGTTTATAGTATAATTTCTACAAGTTTGGATTTATACTTATTATTTTACCACTTACTTGACATTCTTATAAGGTTGAAACCTGTTCGATAGGACAATTGATGGAATTAGAGTAGTTGCTGAGTGGTGCAGTTTATGTACTAGTGACTCGAGCTATTCTTATTTTTTGTCGTTCGATAATGATCGTTATTCAATTAAACGGCATAACGGTTTTATACCGATTACTGGAATCTTCAATATTTTGTTGATCGAATCTTTCTTGGGTATTACAACTCAAGGATATCTGGCAAACTTCACAGGACAGAAATTCATTTATCGCTCATAACTAATAAGTTACTGTATAGATTGTATAATGAGGTTTGAAGAGAACACATGATAATTGGTCTCACTACTAGTCAGATAAATGAAGCAGTTAGTCACTAAGTGCACACCACTAACATTTAAATGTGTTTTACTAATTTCTGACCAAATATATCGTATTTAATGTATCAGAGTAACATATGAAAAGTTATGACTACTACTTATTCCCCGCAATTACAAACTTTAAGTGTAAGGAGACACATTGTTCCACCTAGAGACCTTCAACTTCGACAGGATGAGGTGGATTATGTCGCTGGGTTTGACAGAAAACTACTTCTCCTTCTTGGTCAATTTAAAAATATAAAAGTTAGTGATTCATTTTGAGAAGAATTATCCATGAGCCTTGTCTGTCGTGGAAAAACGATTTATCTTGAATAAGAATGGAATGGTATCCACACGGTTTTAAATACATCCACAAAATAATCTGTTTGACTAACATAGTGTCTGAAACCAAACTCTGTGATAATCTGATGCTGAAATAGCTTTTGTGAAGAACAGGCCTTGGATAATTAAGATGATTTCAGGCTTATCAAAAAATGTGCTCATCAAATATTTACACAACATTAGGTTGTAGAACACGGATGTATTTAACGACGCTAAACTATAGTCAAAATTCAGGACCTCAGGAAAGTGTTTGACTCCATTAAACGAGGAATTTTGTGGCGATGTTTTTCACTGGAAGGTGTTCTAAAGAAGTACATAAGTTCTCAAATGGTCCTGCATCTGACTAGAATAGTCAATTTCAAGGGGTTTTCATCAGGGTTGCTCACCATCCAACTCTTGGTCTATTGTCTTCACAGATATCTTCGAAAAAATGACACTATTTCAATTTTAAAGATTTAGTCCGATCAGGTGATTCACCTGTCAATTTTTAATACGCAGATGGCATGTTTTTAATTAGTAAAAGCACTGAGCATCAATGCAAACATGCATAAGATACTTTACTGTCCCTCGAAATGAAAAACATTGCTCCGGAACTGGTCAAAGTTAGTGTCTAAACTTTGATTAATGCTTTGAACACCTTACCTCTTTTGGTAGTCTCATAAATCCAGGCGCATTGGTAACTAATAAAATCTGCGGACGGATAGTAATCAATCCTAAATTACTTTCAAAATGGTGTTATTATCTAAGGAATTTACCTGGGTTTGCTATGTACATAAACATTAAAACTTTTTAAGTTGACTGTTTATTTTTTTCTAAGGCTGGGACCACTCCTTTCAATCGTGGACTATTATTTGATGTTGGAGTTTTACATGCATTGGATATTGATCCAGATATTAATTGTTTCATCTTTCATGATGTTGATCTATTACCTGAGAATAGTGAAAATTTTTATATTTGTGATACAGAATTAAGACATTTATCACCTGCCGTTGATGACTTACGATACCATCCACCATTTTTGAACAGTGCAGGAGGTGTTGCTGCCATGTCTAAAAAAAATATTTTCAAGGTGAGGAAAAAAGACGTTACTCAAACTAATAAAAATTCGAAAATATTTTAAAAATATTTGTTCTCTATTCCTAGGTATTATATTTTACTCAAGTGAGGGAACGATTTTCCAGGAAAACACTTCAAGTGGATGTACCTTTTCAGGACTGAATTAAGAATTCATTTACAATAATTGTAATAATTTCTCATCTTTTAATTAATCAATGAAATGAAAACTGTTTCAGTGTTTCAACTATTATATTTCGGTCAGAAGAAGTTTTGTGGAGATTTCAGTATTTGCATAGTTGAAATCATAAGTCAATTGAAGCTAGACCACCATGGTAAACCTCGAAGCACTGGACTGCCGTTTTATCCTATTATGGGTCTCTTCAACAGTGCGCATCCATGGACAAAACGGCCGTCCAGTGCTTCCAAGTTTTCCATGGTGGTCTAGCTTCAATTGACTAATTATTTCAACTATGTAAATATTATATTTCGGTTTATTTATTGAGTTTGTTAAAGTTACGGCATAGTATATGATGCTTAATAAATGTGAAAGAGTAATTTAAATGCACGAAATAATTTCAAAGTTTCACATTGTTTAATTTCTCCGTATATCTCCCAAATTACTTCCAGTAATGTTCAACAAACCTATCATGTCGTGCACTACTTGAACTTTCGCAAATGAGTATTATTAAAAAGATTGTTAATTGGTTAATTTCAAAGTATAATTTTCAGTATAGTTCTTTTCTAATATTAGTTTACCGCGTTGTTGTCTTTAAACACAATAACTATATATTCTGATTTATAATCGTTTAAATTCGCAAAACTCAGTGATCTCTCTATTTAAGCTTCAATGTTAGTACTTAGTTTAGATGTTATACATTTGATGTTTAGTTAAAATAATTTCAATAGTTGAGATCATGAATCAATTAAAGCTAGAGGCGGGATCGTAGATGAACACTGCTGATGAATCCCACAATAGGATGAAACGGCCGTTCAGTTCTTTTAGGTTTTTCATGGTGGTCTAGCTTCAATCGACTCATGATCTCAACTATTGAAATTAATATAATGTCTACAAGACCCTTTCTAACATTAATCTAGTTGAAAGGTTAGTTATTAACTTTGAAAAGATATGTAATTTAACATAGAAATAGTTACCATAATCAAATGTCATCAGAGTTCATATGTAAACATACAAATCCGGTGAATCACAATATAATATACTTAAGTAGAAATTTGATGTCGAATGGCGTAAATTGACTAAATTCTTATATACATTCTTAAACTTTTAGTTATTTAAGTTCACTTGGTATTGTAAGCAAAGATGGATAGTGGCTAACAGTGGAATCCAAGACGCGCGTTTCGTCCTATTTGGTATTGTTTATTTGAATCTTCTCATAAATGTTTAGGACTGATCAATTAATAAGTCTCTTATTGGTATACGTGCATACTGTGCGTATCACCTCGATATTGCTTTATTAGTTATTTAGTCAATCATGTGTTCTTAAAAATATTGATTCCTGCAATGACATTGATGGTTAAGCTTATATTATATAAGATGGTGGAGAAGATTTGTAGCTCAGGTGCATGATTTTGATGTAGGTTTGTTCTATGAGTTTACTGTAAAGCGTCTTCGATTACTTTAAGCCGCTGTATTTCAATGTATGTAGTACTTTTTGATGATATTGAGAAATATGAAAACTTCGACTATTACTGATTAGTATTTCAGTTTTTATTTCAGAAAATTGGACTTTAATGGATCAGTTAAATGATACTCATTATATGTTTTATGTTGGAAATATTTAAAAAAAACCTCTATCCATTATGAAATAAGTAAAACTGATAGGTTGTTTATTAGCTTTTATGAATGTTTTCTTGAACCTATTATTAACATATTATTATTAGTTAGGTAAATTAAGTCATATATATTGATTGTTGGGATCTTCCCATTGTTGTTTAGGATTGCAGTTGATTAGTCTCTTTTAAAATATGTGGTTCCTGTGTGGATTACCTCGCCAGTGCCTTCAAATCACAAGAATTTTCAAAAAAATATCGACAATGGGTTGCAATGAGATCTAGTAGCTATCTGGTCTCTTTGGCTATGTGGTTTATGTATGACGTTTAAAGTGAACGGTACTGGGTTAAAGTTCAAATGTGAACATCATTCCTATGATACAGATGTGCCCAGCCGACAAGTTCAAAATAGAAAAAAAACGCGATTACTATATTCCTATGCTAACCATTATAGACATTTGCTCAAAACAATTCAGTTGTCCTCTGCTTTTTAATAATTACAATAATTGATCACTTTCAAACAAAATCGTTTTAATTTATTTGGAAATAGTTGAAAGGAGTTCCTAGACCTTAATCAATACACCTAGAAGTTAAATTAGTTTGATCAAAACAAAACTTGACTAACTGCATTTTATTAATATTAAGGATTAGAAAAAATATGTCATTGGTTACTACTAATTAACCAGTCAGTATTTGATATACTTTATAAAAGTTTATTTACTACAGAAAACAAAAACGATTTTTGTTATCAGTAACTTCCAAGTTTTCCATAGTGGTCTAGCTTCAATTGAATCATGATTTCGACCATATCAAAATCACTAAAATCTCCACAAAACCACCCTTCTGATAACTATCGTCATTTTCATAGTTGAAAGCATGAGTCATTTCAGGCTAGACCACGATGAAAAACCTGGAAGCACTGGAAGGCTGTTTAGTCTTATTGTGAGACTCCCCAGCAGTGCGCATCCACGATCCCGCCTCGCGAGATTCGAACCCAGAATCTACCAGTCTCGTGCGCGAGCACTTAACCGATAGACCACTGAGCTAGCCGGCATCCATCGGTGTTTATGTCTAACTACAACTAATTCACGAAGTTGAGCAACCGTTCATTAATTGTCTTCTGTGAGTTCCTATGTCACAGCAGGCATGGTTTGAACTCCACTGGTCACTACTTCTGACTAGAACTCCAGGACTTATCTCTTGAAGTCACTTACTAGTAAGCATATGATTATAATCAGAAGTAAGTTTTTGTGGAGATTTCAGTATTTTCATAGTTGAAACAGATATTCAATGCTTCCAGGTTTTTCCTTGTTGGTCTAACTTCAATTAACTCATGCTTTCAACTATGAAAATACTGTAATCTCCACTAAACCCTCCCCCCTTTTTGATTATAACTATCGTTATGTTTGTTTGTTTTTGAATTGATATTTTTTCCCCTTTCCCTTTCCCTTTTTTTTTCTTTTTAAACAAATAGATAAACGGGTTTCCAACACGTCATTGGGGTTGGGGTAGTGAAGATGATGAATTTTCTGTACGTGGTTTATTATATAATTTAAAATTAACTAGACCACCTGAATTAATTGGACGTTATAAAGCACCAAGACATAAAAAATATTCTATATCATTTAAACATCAAAGTGATTTTTTAAAATTTCGTAATTATTTACATGATGGTTTATCTATATTAATTCAAAAAAATTTTTATTTTAAATGGAAAATTAAATCATTAAATAAAAAATTAAAAAAAAAAATTACATTACATAAATTTCAAAAATTTCAAATTCCCTCCTTTTTAAATTCATGTACGCGCCAAAATATTTTATCACAAATCAATTTAAACAATCATAATAATAATAATAATCATTCAATTGAAATTGTTTATGATTTAAATAATATTTCTAAATATAATTATGAATTATTAAATGATTTATCTCGTAATGAATTATATATACATTTTATATTTGATCCAATTGATTTATATAAACAATATAAAATGATCTTAAAACCTATAGGTAATAATACTGATGAATCTTTATGGTGGTATTTACATTTCTATGGATGGATTTAACAGATCTATTATGGAATAAAATAGATAGATATAGATGTATACTGTTTACTTGTATCCCCCCCTCTCTCCTTACATATATATATATATATATATATATATCCGTATCTTTTGTTTGTACCATACTTATTATGATTACATAATAAATAAAATTGTGTAATAAATTACAATATCTTTATCTTCAGAATGTATTCGTATTTTGTAGTTAACGACCGAAGTGGACTCTCTACCCCCCTCCCTCCCTCACTCTATATATGTATAGCTTTTGTTTGTACCATACTTATTATGATTACATAATAAATAAAATTGTGTAATAAATTACAATATCTTTATCTTCAGAATGTATTCGTATTTTGCAGTTAACGACCGAAGTGGACTCTCTACCCCCCTCCCTCCCTCACTCTATATATGTATAGCTTTTGTTTGTACCATACTTATTATGATTACATAATAAATAAAATTGTGTAATAAATTACAATATCTTTATCATCAGAATGTATTCGTATTTTGCAGTTAACGACCGAAGTGGACTCTCTACCCCCCTCCCTCCCTCTCTCTATATATGTATAGCTTTTGTTTGTACCATACTTATTATGATTACATAATAAATAAAATTGTGTAATAAATTACAATATCTTTATCATCAGAATGTAGTCGTATTTTGCAGTCAACGTCAGAAGTGGACTCTAAGCCTCCCTCCCTCCTCTCTCCCTCTCTATATTTATGTATACCTATATGTATACTTATTTTGATTAAAATTACGTAATAAATCACAATAACTTGACCTTCAAAATGTAATGGTATTTTGCAGTTAACGGTAGAAGTGAATTCTCTCCCCTTCTACCCCTTCTCTCCCTCTCTCTCTCTATATATGTATATCTTTTGCTTGTACCATACTTATTATGATTACACAATAAATAAAATCGCGTAACAAATTATAATATATTTATCTTCAGAATGTAGTCGCATTTTGCAGTTAACGACAGAAGCGAACTCTCCCTCCCCCTTTTCCCCCCTCTCTCCCTCTCTATATATACCTTTTAGTTGTATCATACTAATTTTGGTTATTTTCCTAAAAAAAAGGGAAGAAATATGTAAATGAAAACTAGTAAAATGAAAAAAAAAGTAGTTGAATCCTTTTTTTTTACAAAAAATTCTCATTATTCTATTAATATGTTCTCCCTTTATTTTCGATTAATTCACTATATGTGTACATATTCTGTATATCTATCCATTATTATTATTATTATTATTATTATTATTATTATTATTATTATTATTATTATTATTGTTTTCAAGCTGTACACCGGTGGTCTTGTTTGAATAAACAATCTATGCTTGTATTGAATTCAATGTATGTCAAATAAAAGTGTATATTCATATACATTTGTTAGATGACCTTCTAATTTCTTTGGTTCTTCATTATTTTGATGTAAAAATTACATATAAAGAACTAAATAGAAATGACTTATGAAGTGTATGTCCTTTTTTGCTACTTGTTTAATTTATTTTGATTGGTTGAAGTTAGACATGAACACTGTTGAATATCGGCTAGCTCAGTGGTCTAGAGGTTAAGTGCTCACGCGCGTGACTGGCAGGTCCTGGGTTCGAATCTCTTGAGATGGGATCGTGAATGTACACTAATAAGGAGTCCCACAATAGGACGAAATGACTGTCCAGTGCTTCTAGGTTTTTCATGGTGATCTAGTTTCAATTGACTTATGATTTCAACTATTTAAAAAAAATATTTTGATTTGCTGGGCAACCTTTTTATTGTTTTATGTGGTATTCCACTATGATAATGATAAAATAGCTTCCTATTCACAAGTTTAGACATCTATAAATTAGAAGAAAGCGTGATTGATTAGAAGGATTTGTCAATTTTTTCATTATCTAGTCTATCTACCGTAGCACAACAGCATGTGCAATAACCATAGTAACTGTAGTTTGAGTGTCGCTTGAAAAACTGAAAGATTTGATATGTTAGTTGTGGAGATAGGTTCAATTCTGAGATGTATTTTTGGAAACTTTGAAAACACTGACTAGCCCATTTTTAGTTTAATCCACACCCACGATCCAGTAAAGGATTAAACTGAGGACATTTAGATGTCATGGAGACCATATTTCTCTAGACCATTAGATCACGATGCAATGGTACACATTCCCGAATTCATTTAAATTTTGGTTAGGTTCAACTGTCATCCAGTATCATTTACAAAACCTGTTTTTTAAATATATTTGAATTTCGCCGGTCATATCTTTTCAGTAAAACAAGAAGTATGCCAAGTAACTAATTACCTAAAATTCAAACAAGCTTAAAAGATTTAGCTGAATAAAGAACACGAAAACACTGTAAAAATGCAATGAGGCAAGGAATATGAGCGAAACTATTCCCTAAGCTTATAATAACTGTTTGGAAAATATGACATAGTAGACTACTATACTAGTAACTTGACTCTGGAGCGTTTGATCCTCTTTTACTTATCAGCCTCTTTTCCAGAACAACATATCTAGCTAATAATTCACTGATCAACATAGTATTGTAAAATTACCCCCCCCCGTGCTTTCAAGTGCATTCTGTTTACTTGCTACTAAGTTCTCCTTCTTAACTTGAATTTAGGAAGTGTAGGAAATTTAGAAGACCAAACCTAAGCGTAATACGTAAACAAAGCGTAAGCAACAATATTCACTAAATACTAAATTAACTAGTCGTATTTTGTTTCTTTATTTCGGATAAATACAAGGTCATAAGTTTAGTCATTTCCAATTATCAACATAATTAAAATCATGAACCGATCTTAGTTAGAAAGTGTGGGAGCGCTAGATGGCCGTTTTGTCTTAGTATATAATTCCTCAGTAGTGAGGCATTTACAATCCCAGATCTTTCAGTCTCTTGTTTGAATGTTTAACCTCCAAACCACTAGGCCCGTATTCAATGGTATACAAGTCTAACCTCAATAAATCCACAATATTGATTTACCATTTCCCATGATAGAATGAAATGAATATCCCGTTATTCCACGATTTCAGTGGTTCTCTAACTCAGATCGGTTACTGAGCTACAAATGTTATTTCATCCTGAAAGGCGTAGATTCCTGAGAATAGGCTAAATAAATCAAATAGAAGCCCATCTTTTCTGTTTTTCAAATGTACATGCTTTTAGATGTTCATGTCAATTGATATGCATAATCTACTCACTATTCTTATCATTTTCAAAGTACTCATGAACAAATTAATGTTTGCCAATTATCAGTTATAAATTCACTTTGTATTGTTTATTTGAATCTTCCCAATGATGTTTAGGACTGATAAATTGATCAGTCTCTTATTGGCATATGTGCATTTGTGCAGATTGCCTCGATACTGCCTTAAGTCATAAACATTATAAGCAAAGATGGTCAGTGGTCAGTAGTGGAATCCAGGACGCGCGTTTCATCCTATTTGGAGATCATCGACAGGATGTGTCTGCATCTCAGAGTTGATGTTCACTCCATCACATCAGCCCAACACCCTTCGCTTAAAACGTCATAGCGCTATCCGCTTAGCTTCTTAGATTCTACTGCTAGTCACTACCCATCTTTGCTTATAATGCTTGTGAATTAAGACAATATCAAGGCAATACGCACAGTATGCACATATGTCAATCAATTGCAGTTCTGAACATCAGTGGAAAGATTCGAACAACCAATATGAAGGGGATTTAAACATCACCCCACTGCGCAACCAAGTAGCTATGAGGACTCAGTAGCTAAATGAATAATGTGATCGCGTTTAAAGAGAACTGTGTTGGGTTCGAGTCGTAGAATGAACATCAACTCTGATATGCAGGTACATACAATTGACGTGTCCCAAATAGTACAAAACGCACTTCCTGGATTCCACCACTAACCACTAACCATCTTTGCTTATAATTATCAGTTATATTTAGTTTTGAATAAAACTATTTCTGCAAAATATGTAAGCGCCCTTAACTTATTTCAATTTCTATGAAAGTTTCTCCGATTCACTCATGAATAACATGATATAGTTACTGTATAAAAGGATGTTTGCAATAATAATCATGTAATGTGAATAATAATAGTAATAAAATATTGTATGTGTGTGTGTGTGGGAATAGAAAGTCTTGTAAAGTTAATAAGTTAGTAACAGATTATAATGTGAATGAAGTAAGATGAATAAAATGTTTTTTTCATTGTTGAAATCATGAGTCAATTGAAGCTAGACCACCAAGTAAAACCTGAAAGTACTGGACGACCATTTCGTTCTATTATGGGACTCTTCAGCAGTGCGCATCCACGATCTTACCTCGCGAGATTCGAACATAGGACCTGCCAGTCTCGCACCAGAGCACTTAACCGATAGACTACTGAGCCAGCATCCGATGATGTTAATGTCTAACTTCAACCAATCCACGATGTTTGAGCAATAGTTCACCAATTGTCTTCAGTGAATTGATATCTCTACAACAGACTTGGTTGAGGTCCACTGGTCACTGCTTCCCACTAGAACTCAAGTAAATATCTGTTGAAGTTAGTCAATAGTGTTTTTCGCCACGCTAATCAAAAGTATAAGGTGAAGTTAAATGAAATGAAATGATATTAGAAACAATAATCAGTAAAATTATAAGGAGCATGGTATATAAGCTATAGATAGTGCTTACTTTTGACTCGGATACGAGAACATGTCCCAGTAAGGTTCTACAAGACTGATAGAAAGGTAGTTGAAAGATCCATTCTTGAACTTCTAATCAACTCTAATCATTCTACTGATCCACAGGTTGATCTTAAGATCACTTATACAATTCATCTAAACCTATCTAGATTTTTTCGTACCCAACTTTAAATAGCAGAAGCTCTCGGCATCCATGAGTTGAAGCCAGATATAGGCGTATAAAAGAAGTATATCTGATCCTTATTGTTACCATGGTCTTGAACTATTATTATTTTTCGTATTTGAAAGTGTTTCTCTTTCCTTTTGATAATATCTCATCTCCTCATGATTTTATTCATAATTATTTCTAATATCATTTCATTTAACCTCATCTATTACCTTTGATTGGCGTAGCTTTCTATAACAATAATTATTCTTTTTTATTAAAACAATAAAACGCTTACTAGCCATGATCATCGAAAAAATAATCATCCTTTGTTGTATATCCTACTATTCTTCTTCATAACTCAATCAAATACTGTAGAACAAAAGAATTAAGGTGAAATTAGAATGGTTCGTTAGTAAATAAAGTACCTATATTCATACATGTATATAATAAATGGTTGCTCAACTTTGTGGATTGATTGATGTTAAACATTAACATCGTTGGATACCAGCTCAATGGTCTAGAGGTTAAGTGCTCGCATGCGAGACTGATAGGTTCTGTGTTTGAATCTCGCGAGGCGGGATCGTGGATGCGCACTGCTGAGGAGTCCCACAATGGGACGAAACAGCTATACAGTGCTTCTGAATTTTCCATGGTGGTCTAGCTTCAATCTACACATGATTTCAACCATATAAAATATATTTTTGTTATATCCCAGTGAGTAGAAAATTTTTATTTCAGAGGTTTCGTGACTTAATATAAATCACTTCTTCAGAGTAAACATGCGTTTGCAGTGCACTAGTTGGAACTGTATGACTTGAAATGATTTCCATTAACGAAAATGGAATTCATGAATAGTAAACGATGAATAAGAAGAATACGATTGTCTATGTGTTTAAATGTGTGTATATGTGTATGTGAGTGAGTATGTTTGCCTGATCCAAACGCTTTCTCGTTATTCACTCAGCTACTGAGTCCTGATAGCCACTTTCTTGTGCAATGAGGGTGAAGTTTAAATTCACTTAGTATTACTTGTTTGAATCTTCTCATCGATGTTTAGGACTGCATCTGGTCAGTATGCACATATGCCAATCAGAGACTGACCAGTTGAAGACCTAAACATGAATGGGAAGATTCAAACATACAATACTAAGTGAATTTAAGTGATATCAGGTTATAAATATAAGAGGAAATTTTATTATCAGATTTTTAAATCATGATTTTAATTGTAATTTTTCAACTTTCCAATTTTTGAAAGTAGTATTTATCATTGCCTTTGCATCAATAGGCCTCAACATAAACAAAGAAAAAAGCAAGATTCTCAAACACAACACGGAGAACACCAACTTAATCACACTTGACGACGAAATTCTGGAAGATATAGAAGCATTCACTTACCTGGGAAGCATCATTTGCGGACTAGGCGGATGGGATGCAGATGTCAAGGCGAGGATTGGCAAAGGGAAGCATTTCTGCAATTGAAGAACGTATGGAACTCAAAACAACTGCCAACCAACTTCAAAGTTAGAATCTTCAATACGAACATCAAGATAGTCAGTTCTACTGTACGGAGCTGAAACATGGAGAACTACTAAATCCATCGTCAAGAAGGTACAAGTATTTATAAACAGTTGTTTACGCAAAATACTCAACATTCACTTACCGGATAACAACAACAGCATTTTATGTGAGTGAACAAATCAGCTTCCAGCTGAAGAGGAACTTAGGAGAATACGTCGGAAGTGGATAGAACATACTTCAAGGAAACCACCAAACTTACTTGTAATCCCGAAGGGAAGCGGAAAAGACGATGGTCAAAGAACACATTACGCCGGGAAATAGAGGCAGAAATGAAAAGGATGAATGTTAATAGGAAAGAACTGGAAAGAATTGTCCAGGACAGAGTTGGATGGAGAATACTGGTACGCGGCCTAAGCTCCATCGCGAGGGGTAACTGGTGTAAGTAAGTAAGTATTGATCATTAACTCTATCTGGGACCCATAATATTACGACCCTAATAATCATCTAAGTGTACGTATTTGATAACCTTATGAAATAACATAACTATACATCAGGCCAAACAATGTAGATGAACGCACTTGTTAAATAATTTGAAGTTTATTCTAATAAATATCAAAGTTTATGTATTTGACTTTGAATCACCTTCATTGAAAGTTTCTCCAGAAATTATACACTCATATTTTAAAAGTTTATAGGAATGATATCGTGACTAGGTTTCAGTGAATTATGAAACAGTATTCGTTCTATGTTGTCTGATGAAATAGAGTCATTAATAAGGTACTTGTGCATAACAAGTACTTAGAATAGTTGATGTAATTATGTAATGATTCATGTAGACTAGTAAGGCGAAAATTGTTTTTTTTTTAATACAAAATGCACGAAATATGATTTTCTTTAGTATAGAGTTGTGCAGATTGTTGAATTTGATTGAAATGATGAACCAATCTAACAACTATTAAAGATCTAGAAGTACTGGATGACCGTTTCGTTTGTGTTAGCGCGAGACTGAAGGCCTCAGGTTCGATTGCCGCGTAATGGATTGTGGATGAACACTGCCGATGATTAAACGTCCATCTAGTGCTCCAACGTTTCGATAGTTATCTGACTTAGATAAATCTACAATTTCAATTACATAATTATCTATTTGAAGAATATGTAGAAGGTGAAAAAGAAAACTCTGAGGTAATCATAATAGTTAACTCCGCTGAGAGCTCTTCTAGTGTTATTACCGATCCCTAGGCCAGATAAAAGAGAAAGGTTGGACATAGATTTTATAAACCCATCCTGGAAAAAAAACTATGCGGAAAGAACGTCAACCAGTATTAGTCATCAATCAATATCAACTCTATATCTATTGATATGTAGATGGATTTATCAGCCATGAAGATCCAAGCTTTATAGTTGTCACATGCAATATGATACCATTTAGTGTTTGAGCATGTTGCAAATGGTCTACATTTTTATAAATCTTTAGTCGATTTAATTTATAAAATCCTATTTTCAGTCAATATTTATTACATTTCTTATCTGCTCCCCAATTCGTTATCATTACTAATATCTTTTCTAGTAAATATATAATTTAATAGTTAAATTCATTAGTCAATAAAGCTAGACCCCCCACTCAAAACCTGGAAGTACTGCACGGTCATTTCATATTCGTATGAGACTTCTCAGAAGTGCGTATCGACGATCCCTCCTTCAGGATTCGAGCCCAAGACCTATCGGTCTTGTACATGAATGCTTAACCTGTAGACAACTAAATTGACATTCAATGGTGTTAATGTCTAATTTCAACCATAAATTCAACTATTAAATCACTAAAACCACCAGAAAATTGCCTTCAAATAAATAATTTTTCAAATATGTTGTATTATATGTTTGTTACTAGTCAACTGTTATTAAACTATTCTTGGTCATTTGTTGTATGACGAGTATGTTTCATTATACGATATGAAAAATTAACCTACATAGTACACTACTACTACTACTACTACTACTACTACTGTTGCTACTACTACTGCTACTACTACTAGCATTATCTTTTCAATGTTTCGTTAATATGGGTGTGCTTGCAGCCAAACTAACAATTAATTCAAATATAGTCATAATGATATGACATTAATCTCAGAAATAAAATAATCTAACATGTAAATACATAACCATAAAAAGGTTTTACTAATAGAGTCTATGTACAGTAAACACCATTAACTCTTTTGCATAAACAACCATTTAACCAGTTGAACTACTTGTTTCATTACAATTGTAATGTTATAAAGAGCCTATCACATCGAATAATGAATTCGTTTCATTCATGCTTTGTTAAGTTTAGTATAAGTAATAAACCATACAGACCAATATAACATTGATCATTAAATTGTTGAAAGTTTTTGGTAGACAATGATACAATAAAAAGAAATTGATGATTCATATTTAAAAATTGGTTGAATTCATGAGTTGATCTAATCTAGACCACTATTGAAAAACTGGATGGCTTTTTCGTCCTAGAATGAGACTCTTCAATAGTATGAATCCACGATCCCATATTCAGGACTTGAGGCAAAGACCTTCGGTCTCGTTCACAAACGCTTAATCTTTAGATTACTGAGACGGCATTCAACGGTGTTAATGTCTGATTTAATCGATCTATACATGAATACCTTTTAGATGATTGTTCAACTTCGTGAATCAGTTGAAGTTAGACACTAACACCGTTGGATGCCGGCTCAGTGGTCTATCGCTTAAGGGCTCTTGCTCGAGACTAGTAGGTACTGGATTCGAATCCCGCGAGTGCAGGATGGTGGATGCGCACTACTGAGGAGTCCAGCAATAGGACGAAACGGTCATCCAGTGCTTCCGGGTTATTCCTTGGTGGTCTAGCTTCAATCGACTTACGCTTTCAACTATGAAAATACTAAATCTCCACAAAACCCCTTTCTTATAATTAACAAAACATGTGTTCACTTGTGATGTGGGTTACATATATCTACATAAGTACTATATAACAACTGCCAGGCATTGAATGTATTTCAGTTGAAGATCAATAAGGAAAGAACAAAAACGAAACGCAATTGATATGAAAATGTATGAACAATAATAGTTGGAGATGATGAACTGATATTTGTAGAATGAACAGCGATCAATCTTCAATCTTCTTCAATCTTACGCCTGTTACTCCCAATGGAGAATAGGCCACAGACCAGCATTCTCCAACCAACTCTGTCCTCAGCTTTCCTTTCTAGTTCTATCCATTTTTTGTTCATTCTTCTCATGTCTGTCTCCATTTCTCGGTGTAATGTGTTTTTTGGTCTTCCTCTTCGCCTTTGGACTTCACGATTCCATATGAGGGCTTGTATTGTCACACAATTGGGTGCTTTCCTCAAAGTGTGTCCAGTCCACTTACAACGCTTCTTCCTGATTTCTTCCCCCACTCGATGGAATCTGGTTTGTTGTCTTCCACAGTAACTTGTTGCTGATAGTGTCTGACCATCGGATCCGAAATATTTTGCGTACACAACTGTTAATAAGCACTTGTATCTTCTGGATAATGGCTTTGAACAATAAAGATTGAGATGCATGAATAATAGTTTTACTGTTTGCTGTATAGTTGTCAGATTTTAGTGTGATAGGCCGCTCAACTACATTCGATAGTCCTCACTTGTATTCTCATTCACTTGATGCTAAATGATGTTGTTGTTATTCTGTGACAACCAATGTGACATTTCAGTAGTAATTTAAGAATAATAGTATCATATTTATAATTCTACCTGTAACTACAAACAATATGATGATGAGATATGTCAAAAGTATACTAATATATCATATTAGTGAATACGAATACATCAGAACAATACGAATACGTGTATATAATACTTAAAGAATATAGTCAAATGATTGACATATCAACCATTACATTGACAACACGTTTCATAGTTGTTCAAGTTATGGTTGACCTTTTTTATTTTTCTTCTTTCGACATTTTGTCATAATACTAGATAAACTCATTAGTGTTTACAAATATAACTATGGTATATTTACTCAACTTAATGCTTGTTTATTGTTTAATACAAATATTAGATTTTCATAGTTGAAATCATGAGACAATCGAAGCTAGACCACCATGGAAAACCTAAAAGCAATAGATGGCTGTTTAATTTTATTATGGGATTCCTCAGGAGTGCTCATCCACGATCCCGCCTCGCGAAATTCGAACCCAAGGAGTAGTTCCACAGTAGAACGAAATGACCGTCCAGTGCTTCCAGGTTTTCCATGGAGGTCTAGCTTCAATTGACTCATGATTTCAACTATGAAAATACTGAAATCTCCACAAAACCCCTTCAGATATATTGGATTTCAGTAATAGATATTCTGAAATTGGATTATAAATAAGATGAAGAGAGAACTTTATCATAAATTGAGTTATTTAAATGATAAAAAATCATTTCATGATTGAAAATATGATTGTATTTATTGTATTCAGAATGTTTAGATACTGTTTTAATAAATTCACTTGGTATTTTTTGTTCGAATCTTCCCATGGGCGTTTAGAACTGCAATTGATTATTCTCTTATTAGCATATGTGCATCTTTTGCAAACTGCCTCGATAATGCCTTAAGCCACAGACATTATAAGCAAAGATGGTCGGTGGCTAACAGTGAAATCCAAGATGCGCGTTTCACTCAATTTGGAACTTGCCAGCTGGACGTACCTGCATCTCAGAAATGATGTTCACTCTACGACTCGAATCTAGTACCTCACGCTTCAAACGCCATCGCGTTATCCACTCAGCTACTGAGTCCTGATATCCACTTGGTTGTGCAACGGGGTGGAGTTTGAATTCACTTTGTATTGTTTGGTTGAATCAGGACTCAGTAGCCAAGTGCATAACACGATGGCGTTTGAAGCGAATCGTACTGGTTTCGAGTTGTAGAGTGAGCATCAACTCTGAGATGCAGGTACATCCAGCTGACGAGTCCCAAATAGAACTAAACGCGCGTCCCGGATCCCACTATTAGCCATTATCCATTTTTAACTCCTCTAATAAGATTTACTATTATTTAAACTTTCTAATAAGGTTATTAAAGCTTCTGTACACTTTTCATAACTGATTTATCAAAATAATTTGTTCTAATTAACTTTCCGAGCATTGTGATTGTTTTTCTTTTTGTACCATTTCCACTAGATAAGAAATCTTTAGTGCCTATTGATCATAACGTATCAATTTTTAAAAGGCAAGAGTATAATTTATGGACGAACCAATAAGATTTAAGCAAGGTAAATAAGTCAGTGCATTTTCAAACTCGCCCGCCGTTTCGTTTTAGCGACCTTAACACGAGGCGGTCATTTCGTATTTGAGTTGTTGAGGGTCGGTTGGTTGTCCTTTGGGTTGCATGAATATCAGGTTTTCTCGTATTTGAGTCGTTCTTTACTGTAGTAAATTCGCGATATCAATGCGAAAAGCGTTTATTTAGTTTCCTCTATTTTGTAGCTTACAATTGAGCTCTTATATTACTTCATAACTTGACCTGGGGTATCAATTACCCTACTGAACCTCACTGTCCTTGTTTAAAATTTGTTAGAGTTCACAAAACTGCGTATTGAGATTATGGTGAATTTCACTTGCCTGAGTTTGTATTGTTACAAATAACCAAATTAGGCTGACTAAACATTTACCCAGGTTGTGAGAAACAAATACATCAGGCAACCAATAGACTGCAATAACCGCCATATAACAAGCATAAATATTACAAACAAATTGATATGTGACGAAAAAAATGCTGTGATTAGCTGATAAATAACGACATTACAAATCCGCGACAACATGTAACATGTGAACAAGAATCAATGACATGATTTTTCGACCATGCTTAAGATTTAGGATGATAGATCTTAAATTTTGGCTCGAAATTCATTCCCCCCTCTTTTGTTTAAATAATCTTTTAATCTAATTCCTAATCCTACCCATCAACTATCAATGATAATCCTTACTCTTCATATTGGTTTCAATATCCTCATTTAGATCCAATAAGTAAATGGATATATTCTCAAGGTCAATTTAGGATCGCTCAAACTTCTATTCATCAATACCCACATAATTTTTTTTTGTGTTAATGATAATCATTCAATGAAATTTTTATAGATTTTACTTTTAATCCAATAATATTGATTTATCGGATATTAATCAATAAAGCTAATCGATAATGTATATAATTGTGTAAGTAGTGCATTTTTGTATTTTCTGTATTTATTAAATGTGTCCAGTTATTAGATAAATAAGTGAAATGAATTGTTCATTCTAATCAAACTTTAGTAGGTTTATACTGATCTTGAAGGTATCTTGTGTACAGTGTGGATGCAGGACAACTGACAGATGTATTCCAAGTAAGGACTGGAGTCAGACGAAGCTGTCTACTCTTCTCCTTTCTCTTTCTTCTGGTGATTGAGTGAATTATGAAGACTTCGACATTTGAGGGGAATTATGGAATACAATGGATAACTCGAGATCAAACAAACGATTTGAACTTCACAGATGACCTAGTCCTTCTGTCCCATACACATCAATAAATGTAGGTCAAGGCAAACAGTGTAGCAGAAGCCTCTGAATCAGTAGATCTTAACATGTACAATGGAAAACACAAAATCCTCAAATAAAACACAATGAGAATCAACTAAATCACATTTGATGGTGAAACTCTGGAAGATGTGGAAAGTTTCATGTACCTGAGCAATATCATTGCTAAACAAGGAGGATCTGATGCAGATGTGAAGGTAAAAATTGGCAAAGCAAGGGCATTATTTCTACAATTGAAGAACATATGGAACTCAAAACAAATGTCAGTCAATATCAAAGCCGAAAATTTCAACATGAATGTCAAGGCAGTTCTACCGTACAGAGCTGAAATTTGAAGAACTACTACAATAATCATCCATAAGATACAAGTATTTATAAAGAATTGTCTACTCAAGATACTCAATATTCGTTTACCAGATACCATTTTCAACAGCCTATTGTGAGAGAGAACAAACCAACTTCCAACTATAGAGGAAATTTGGAAAAGACTTTGGATACAACACACATTAAAGAAATCATCAAACTGTATCACGAGACAGTCCCTAACTTGGAGTTCTGAAGTGAAACGAAAAATAGGAAGGCCTAAGAACACACAGCATCGGGAATTGTAAGCAAATATGAAAAGGATGAATAGCAAATGGAAAAAACTGGAAAGGATTGCTCAGGATAGAGTTCGATATAGAATACTGGTGGGCAGCCTGTGTTCCTCAACGAGAGATAGCAAGCGTATCTAAGTAAGTAATTACTTGGCTTAGTGAGAAAGTGTAAGGAGCAGTAAGTGAGATTATCTGAAAGGATAGAACAAAATTATTTATTTATTTAAGCACATGAATATTGGTACAAAGGGGCACCAGATACATATGCGCCACACAAATCTCATTTGATTTGCGTGAGAGCTGTGATAGTGCCCGGGTGCCCAAACTGAAGCACGTGGTTTTCTTAGGGGACCACACCCGGAGCCTTTGACTTAAGGTTCTGATCCACAAGACAGCGGAGCATGGTAGGGCGATTCAATCCCATGGTAGCCGGTGACCAACCATTGATTTATACGCCATTTGTTCCATCAACATCCTGGAGCTCATGTGTACCATTTGTTTGGAATAAGGGTTTTCCAACTCCCCTAGGTGGACTTTCTGTGTCAACCAACCCGGTAAAAGCGCCGAACATTCGCTTTTCGTCTTCTCAAATTTGTAAACAACAGTAATACCACGAGATGGCAGTGAGTAGATCTTCCGTGGCCGAAGCTATATACGCGTGGTCATGTGAGAGCATTTGGAGAGGGAGAGCATAATCTCCCCACTCTCGTCCGCACCAAGGTATTTGAGGGGGGATCAATTGAAGCTAGACCACCATAGAAAACCTGGAAACACTGGACGTTCGTTTCGTCCTATTATGTGACTCTTCAGCAGTGCGCATCCACGACCCCTCACTCGCGAGATTCGAACCCAGGACCTACCAGTCTCAAGCCAGAGCCTTTAACCGATCTAACACTCATCTACTTATGATCTCAATTAAAAACTTAACAATCTTTACAACTACACAGTGATAATAAAGTTTATTATTATTTATTAATCTTTTGATAATCTATAACGACTAGAGGGAACTATATTCTTTAAGAAGCTACTCATTTTAAGAATGAATAATTATCTCTAATGATGGTAAGTTGTTGGTAGGTTATTGACTACAATTAGAAATTTGAATGATTAGATTTGTATTTATTAGTTTACATAATGAAATACTTGTTCTATAATGTATAGGGTATAAGTTTGTTCTTGGATAGGTTAGCGAATTAGTAAGGAAAATGTTTGTATACTTTAATGACCGAATCAAAACTATAGGTAACATAAATTCACTTGGTATTGTTTATTTAAATTTTCCCATTAATGTTTAGGACTGATCAATTCATCAGTCTCTTATTGATAATATGTGCATACTGTGCGTATTACTTCGATATAGCCTTAATTCACAAGCATTATAAGCAAGTATGGTTGATGGCTAGCAGTGGATTCCAGGACGCGCTTTTCTTCCTATTTGAGAATCGTCATTTGAATGTCCCTGAATCTCAGAGTTGATATTCACTCTGGAACTCAAACCCAGTACTTTTCATTTCAAAGACCATCGCGAAAGATTCTGTGTTTGAGTTACACAGTGAATTACAGACTATTTCACTAAAATCTGACAACCATACAGTAAATATTTAATTTTCAAATTATTAATCAATTTTCTTAATCTTCACAGTTCATTCTACAAATATCAGTCCATTGTTTCCGATTATTATTGTTCATGCATTTTCATATCAAATGCGTTTCGTTTCCGTTCTTTTTTTCAATCGATCTTCTACTGAAATACATTCTATGCCTGACCGTTGTTATATACTACTTATATGAATATAAGTAACCCACATTACAATATGTCTATTAGCTAAAAGTTCGAAGTTAATTCTACTTATTAATTTTTATATGGAAGAAGATTAAGATGATTTAATGTAATAAAGAAAAGAAAACTATTAAATAATAATTTATTAACAATTATACAATTGACTTAGTATTATTTTGTTTGAATCTGAGTGAATAACGCGATGGTGTTTGAAGTGAATTGTATTAGTTTCAAGTTCCACAGTGAACATCAACTCTGAGATGCAGATACATTCAACTGACGAGTCCCAACTAGGACGAAACGAATATTAAACTGGATTCTACTGCTAGCCGCTATTCATATTTGCTTATAATTACACAATTAATTTAAAAATTTGTTTCAAATGTATAGAATCTTATCACTTCTACCTAAAATTTGTGCTGATGATGTCGTTCAGAAAGATGATGAAAGCTCCACTACCAAATCATTCAGCTCAGAGAAAAAATCTACATCAAAATTTTATAACAGTTTTAATGCTCATTTAGTGATTAACTTTAAATGTACTAAACTAGTAGTCAATCCACTTTTGAATGGAAGTATACACTTTGGAAAATCTATAAATTGACCGTCTTTTTTTGTTGTTTAATTAACCATTACAACCCAAAATTATTGAGTTTTATATTCTACTTCTTTTTCTTCTTCTTCTTAACGAATTCGATTGTTTGTTTGTTTTTTTCCACTTTTTAAACAATGAACTATGGTAGATCTTTTGAACAAATAATCAATAAAAGTCGAATGTACTGGATGATCTTGGGTGTTTTATTGTATGGTAATCAAGAAACTCCACCTAGTTATGGAATAATTCTTCATATACATAGGAATGAAATTAAAGGTGGAATAATAGCTTTGATATATTGAATTAATTTTGATATATCAAGTAATCCCTTGTAGTGAAGATAAAAGATTAATCAGAAGGGAGTTTATTGTGGAGAATAAGTATTTTCATAGTTGGAAGCGTGAGTCAATGGAAGCTAGGCCACTATGAAAAATCTGGAAGCACTGGATATCCGTTTCGTCGTATTGTGGGAGTTAGACATAAACACCATTGGATGACGGCTCAGTGGTCTAAAGGTTAAGTGCTTTGTCGCGAGACTGGTAGGTCCTGGGTTTGAATCTCGCGAGGTGAGGTCGTGGATGCGCACCTCTGAGGAATTCAATAATAGGATGAAACGGTCATCCAGTGCTTTCAGGTTTTCCTTGGTGGTCTAGCTTCAATTGACTCACGCTTTCAACTATAAAAGGTTAAGTTTACAATAAACATATATATTAAAAATTAGACTAGTATTGATGGTTCAGATTAAATCTCATAGTATTTTTGTCATCATTTGAGAACAGTTACAATTTAGGGGAGATTAAGATAGGGTATAAGTAGCTAAACCGACGTTTTGAGTTAAGTTCACAAACTGTAGTCAAAGTTTTCATCATAACTCGATATTAATCATAATGGAATGCTTTACTACCCTTCAGCTTACAAGCTTTGAAAAGTTATGGTTGAGATTTAGTCATTGAATCCCATTAAGTGGCTTAACATGCAATCTGCCTTAGGACTAAGTATTTTTTTTCTGCAATTTAGCTTAACGACCATCTTAAATTTATATTTTAGTTGTATAATCGATTATTTGCCGACTGTGAGCACTTTAGCGATCGTTTATTGTCAGTTTTCATATAAATACTAACAATACAAGTTATTCATCATTGCACTTTAAATTTCGTGCATAATACATGGGGTGATATTTTAGTTCTGATTGGCTTACTTAATGCCGTCAGTATGCTATACGTTTCCTAAATCACTATAGTGTCAGGCTATAGTTAAAAGTTTTTTTTAATTCATTCAATAAGGTTATTGTCTCATGCTTAATGTTACTTTTCATAGTTGAAATCATGAGTCAATTGAAGCTCGACAACCATCAAAAACCTGAAAACACTGGAAGACCGTTTCGTCCTGTTACGGGACTCCTCAGCAGTACGCAACCACGATCCTTTGAGTTCTAGTGGGAAGCAGTAACCAGTAGAGTTATACCAAGTCTTTTGTAGAGATATCAACTCACTGGGGACAATTGGTGAATGGTAGCTCAATTTTGTGGATTGGTCGAAGTTACACGTGAACACCGTTCGATGGCGTCTCAGTGGTCTAGAGGCTAAGTGCTGTGGCGCGTAACCGGTAGATCCTGGGTTCGAATCTCGCGAGTGCGTTATCGTGGATGTGCACTGCTTAGTAGCCCCAAAATAGGACCAGTTGGTCGTCCAGTGCTTGCAGGTTTTCCATGATGGTCTAGCTTCAATTGACTCATGATTTCAACTATGAAAATACTAGATTGTACACAAAACCCATTCTGATCTATAATGTTACTTTAACAAATAATTTACGCATAGTTGAAATCATGAGTCAATTGAATTTAGACTATCATGGAAAACCCGGAATTAGTGGACGACCATTTCGTCCTATTGTGGGACTCCTCAGCAAATAAAAATGTGATCACATAATAGTTATTTAATGCAACAAAAGCGTGAATGTAATCTGAATGTAATCTGTTCTAGTACAATAAATGGTATCTTATCCTATATTGATATTTCAGCCTATTCACATGTTTAGACCATCTATTTTCCAACGGTGAAAATATTGCAATATCTGAATAAATAGAAAATACTCTTTAGGACTGGTAATTATCTAATATAGAAAAAAAACATTTGTAAAATACAAGCAAAGATGAATAATGGTTAGCAGGGGAATTCAGGTCGCGCGTTTCGTCCTATTTGTGACACACCAGCTAGATGTACTTGGATTCCATTGTTAGCCATCATCCATATTTGCTTATAAAGTTTGTGACTTAAGGCAATACCGAGGCAGTCTCCACAGGATGTACATATGCTAACAAGAGACTGATCGATTGCAGTCTTAAACAACATTCGGAAGACATAAGCAAAACAATAGTAAGTGAATTTGTAAAATACATTTTAAAGGTGGCCTATGACAGTTTTGCAAAACTGACTCTGAGGATTCTTCGTTGTAGCGAAATGAAATTATTAAATGAAACTGTCATTATATTCTGATATTTCAAATTAATGTGAAATGGTATCGACTGCACATGTATTATCGCCATTATTCTTTGTTTACAGAGTATTGTTTTATCACATTTAGTATAGAAACTAACTTCGTAAGGTATTACACTAATCATAGTATTATTTCAATATAAATTGTGGTGAAATATCAATTAAAGTGAATTTAGACTTTATCCGATTGCACAACCAACTAGCTATCAGGACCCAGTAGCTAAGTAGATAACTCAATGGCGTTTGAAGTGAATGGTAGCGGGTTCATGTCTCAGAGTGAACGTCAACTCTAAGATCTAGTTACATCCTATTGACATGTTCCAAATAGGACTAAACGCGCGTCTTGAATTTCATTGCTAGTCACCATCTACCCATTCATCTTTGTCTATCATTTTTATTTGTTTAAATAATATTACATTAATCATATTATTATTTTAGTAGTTGAGATGATGAATCAATTAAAGCTCGACGACCATCAAAAACCTGAGAGCACTAAACGGCCGTTTCGTTCTATTGTGGGACTCCTGAACAGTGCACATCTACGATCCCACTTCACGAGATTCGGACCCAGAATCTATCAGTTTCGCGCGCGAGCACTTAACCTTTAGACGACTGACCTGGTCGGCATCCAATGGTGTCAATGTCTAATTTTAAACGTTCCACGAAATTCATCGACACATCCACCAATGTTTTCATTGATTTACTATCTCAAAACAGACCCTGTTGAACACTACTGGTTACTGCTTCTTACTAGAACTCCAGGAAATACCTCATAGAGCCAGTCACCAATCAGCATATGTTGAATAATATAAGAAGGGATTTTGTGAATGTACACTTCTGAGAAGCCTCACAATCGGACAAAAAACGGCCGTTTAGTGCTTCCAAGTTTTCCATGATGCTCTTGCTTCAATTAATTCATGATCTCAACTGTTATAACCCCTTCTGATATGATTAATACACTATAAATTATAATAAAAATATCAATAATTTAAAATAGTCTATTTAATTAATTGAAACAATGATTAATTTCAATCCTGATCATTATTTAAGAAATTAATTTGAAATAGAATATAACTAGAATAAAAGAACTTGACATACATACATACATACGTGCGTAGATACATAGATACATCGATACATACATAGAAACATACATACGTACATACATACATAGATACATAGAGATACAGGCATAGATACATAACTTATTTCAATTTTGAATTGTATTCACTTGAATTATTAATAAGTAACACTTATGTAACAGAAATCAAATATTATTGATTTTAATCAGAAGGGGTTTTTTTGAAGGTTTAGTATTTTCATATTTGAATACATGAATCACGAGACTAATAGATCCTGAGTTCGAATCTCGAGAGGCGAGGCCGTGATTGTGCACTGTTGACGAGACCCACAATAGAACAAAAGGGCCGTCCAGTACTTCCAGGTTTTCTTTGATGGCCAATTGATTCATGCTTTCAATTATTGATTTTATGTAAATGAAAAAATCTATTTATATAACTGTATTACATGTTTATTTACCATTATTATTACTATTACTATTGTTACTATGACTATTACCATTACTATCACTATTATTACTATTACTATTACCATTATTATTATTATTATTATCATTACCATTATTATTATTATTATTATTATTATTATTATTATTATTATTATTATTAAACGAATCATATACACTTATATTCAGAGTTCAGATAATTTATTCTATTATAAATAAGGTAACCTTGTTTATCCTTAAAAAAAAAGAAAATTAATTTTGTCACTCTAAATAAGTGAAAAAAAAGAAAAAAACGAAAAATAAAAAAAAATAAAAATTTTAAAAAAAAATTTTAAAAATTAAAAAAAATTAAAATCAATGATAATAAGTTTCATCTTTTAAAATATAAAAAAAGTTAAGATTGTTCACTTGTAGAATATTAAAGTAGAATATATTAAAGTTAGACATTAACACCGTTGGATGCCAGCTCAGTGGTCTATCGGTTAAGGGCTTCGGCTCGAGACTGGTAGGTCCTGGGTTCGAATCTCGCTCGCGAGAGTGGATTCGTGGATGCGCACTGCTGAGGAGTCCCATAATAGGACGAAACGGCCGTCCAGTGTTTCCAGGTTTTCCATGGTGGTCTAGCTTCAATTGACTCACGCTTTCAACTATAGTAAATACTAAATCTCCACAAAACCCCTTCTATAGTGAATATTAATGAGTTCTTCTTTTTCTTTTTTTTCTTTATGATTGTGTTTAGAATGTTCGATTGTATTAGAGTTACATTTGATTGATTAGATTATCTGATTAAGTGATCGAGCTTGTTAAACTGTTAGATTCTGGGTTCGAATCCGTTATATCCAGAGGAGAATTGTAAATGGTAATTTTTGAAAACTATTTATGGACCAATGTAATATGTATATTTCCTATTGTATAACTGATAAGTAACTAACCTAATCGTATTCGATTTCTTATTATTATAAGCTTTATTTTGACCTTTGAACTAATATTATACCATTCCTGAGTTATACCCAGTCTATTGATTACTGTTTCCCTTATTCACAGCCACATTTGGCCAATTATTGTACAAGTGTTATTTGCTATTTAATGGTATGATGTGGTATATCTGTGTTTGCTATATAAACCCAGTATGTTAGTGAATAATGATTCATATTGCAGAGGCTGTTATTAGTGTTCTGGACTTAACTAGTTGGGCTAGACAGAAAGTAGGACTGATAAGTACTCAAGACTACTCATACGATTTTGTGTATCATAGCTCTGATCGATAGTTCGCTTCTATCTGATTGCTGGGAATCAGCACGTTCATATATCAAACAGGGCACGCACTCACACGTTATAACAGAATCTCACAAGGTGGGATATTGGATGCGTACTGTTGAGGAGTCTTGTAATAGGACGAAACGGCCGTCTAGTGCTTTTAGGTTTTCTATGGTGTCCTAGATTCAATTGATTCATGATCTCAACTATTAAAATCACTATAATATCCACAACCCCTCCTGATACTATCTATATAAGTTTAACTTATATTATGATTATTGTTATGATCTGTGACCGGTTACTTTATTAGATGATTGACCAGATAATTGATCAGAATACGATTTAAATAATCTTAGTACTCTGTCAAACCAATGATTTATTGACCAGTATGAGTAGCTTAGAGTCTTTTTTGATCTTATTCTTACCTAGCTCTGAATGTTGAGTCCAAAAAGAAAAAAACATCAATACCACACCACAGCCTCCACGATATGAATCATAATATTTCAAACATAATGAGTTTATAAATAAACCAAGCAAGGCACATTATACCACTAAATTGGAAAATAACACTCAAATAAAATCAAGCCAAAATGTGACTATGATTGTGGGAGATCGTCATTAATAAACTGGGTATAGAATTGATTATTCTGTGAATAATTAGAAGTCATATATGAAGGCCATTTTTCAAATCAGTTCTCAGGTATTTATAGTTTCTAGTAAAAATAAACTAGATCTGTCGTGCACAGACCGAATTGCGACACTACGGATCATCGTGGAACAATCAGTCAAATGGAATTCGTTACTGTACATCAGCTTCATTGACTATGAGAAGGCGTTTGACATTGTGGACCGGAGAACATTATGTAAACGTCTTCGACACTATGGAGTTCCTGAGAAGATTGTCAACATTATCTGGAACTCATACGACGGACTACACTGCAGAGTCGTGTATGGAGGACAGCTGACATATGCATTCCCAATAAGAACCAGAGTCGGACAAGGCTGTCTACTCTCCCCCTTCCTCAAAATCAATAAGACGATTTGGACTTCTCAGATGACTCAGCACTCCTATCCCACACAACTAATTTAGGTATAGCCTCTGCATCAATAAACCTCAACATACACAAAGGTAAAAGCAAGATTCGCAAATACAACATCGAGAACTCCAATCCAATCACACTTGATGGCGAAACTCTGGAAGATATGGAAACATTCACGTATGTTGGAAGGATGATCTGACGCAGACGCGAACGCAAGGATAACATTCCTACAATTAGAGAACATATGGAACTCAGAAAAAAAACTGTCAACCAGTATCAAAGTCAAATTTTTCAATACGAACGTCGAAAAAGTTCTACTGTATGGAGCTGAAACGTGGAGAACTACTACATCCATCGTCAAGAAGGTACAAGTATTTATAAACAGTTGTCTACGCAAAATACTCAACATTCATTGGCCGGGTACTATCAGCAACAGCGTTTTATGGGAGAGGACAATACAGCTTCTAGTGGAAGAGGAAATTAGGAAAAGACGTTGTAAGTGGATAGGACATACATTTTAGGATTTGTTTAATAAGGAAGCTACAAGTAAAGATTGTGAAATATTCTTCCTAAAAATTATTGAATGAAATATCTTTGGCGCTTTCTTAGCTTTTTAAATATTCTTCGAGTTAATTCGTGAATCGTCTTCACTTATATACATGTTAGCTAAATAGCTTCATGTTGACTTGATGAACTTGTTATATATACAGCATACCATTGTAATTCAGAAATTTAAAATATGAATCTAGAGTGGTTAGATGTCATTTCGTTACAAGAATGAAACAGAATTTATGACTGTATTATAACATACAAAAGCTGAGGTTAAATCTATTAGCTAAAATGGTGTTTCTTTAAAAAAAATTACGATAATTCAGGCATTAGAAGTCATTCACATGCATTCTACTCATTCAGTAGATTATGTAAGAAAACGTTTGTCATTCACAACGTCAGTAAAATGAGGCAGAGTTATATTTTATGACAAAAACATCTATGGAAACACTGTCCTAAGGATGTGCACATATGTGTATTTGTTTATGAAATGTACTGAAATGACTTCATTAACATGTGAGGGCTTGCCTTGTGACGCAGTTGACTGCTTTCATTAATGTGTGCCCTATTCATTTACACCGCTTCTTCCTGATTTCTTCCTACACTCGATGGAATCTGGTTTTTTCTCTCCCACTGTAGGTTGTTGCTGATAGTGTCTGGCCAGCGGATCCGAAGTATTTTGAGTAGTCAACTGTTAATAAACACCTGTATCTTCTATATGATGGCTTTCGTAGTTCTCCACGTCTCCGCCCCATACAGTAGAACTGTCTTGACATTTGTATTGAAAGTTCTGATCTTGGAGTTGGTTGACAATTGTTTTGAGTTCCAGATGATTTTCAGTTGTAAATATGCTGCTCATGCTTTTCCGATCCTCGCCTTCACATTTGCATCAGATTCATCGTATTCATCAATGATGCTGACCAGATATGTAGAGGTTTTCACATCCTCAAAAGCTTGTCTGTCAAGTGTAATTCGATTGGTGCATGCTGTGTTGTATCGGAGAGTCTTGCTTTTCTCTTTGTTTATATTGAGACCTATTGCTACTGAGGCTGCTAGTACACTGGTCTTCTTCTCCTGCATTTAATGTTACGTTTGTGATAGAAGAGCCAGATCATCTGCGAAGTCTAGATCTTCCAGCTGCATCCTACCTGTCCACTGTAATCTGTGATTTCCTCTCGATTTTGACCTCTTCATGATCTAGTTGATCACCAGGATAAAGAGAAAGGTCGAGAGTAAGCAACCTTGCCTTACACCGGTCTTTACTTCGAACGAGTCAATGAGTTGTCCTCCATGTACGATTTGGCAGTTTAACCCATAATAGGAATTCCGTATAATATTGACTATCTTCTCAGGCACGCCGATTCATTTCTCACATGGATCCCCTCTGAGGTTACTGCAGATCTCAAGAGCGGAGAAAGGAGAAGGGTTGGGTATCGACTTAGCGACCTTATCTCTTAGAAAACTAACTAGCTACAAAAGGCTGACTAGAAAAAAACATTTTTTTGTCATTTCGTCTACATTTAAAGTTGGTTATGTTTGTTCTATCTAAATAGTTTAAATGTATTCATAGTGTTTTAATCAATAGTCTAAAATTACCATATTTGTGATCATTTGTCCTTGTTCATAAGTACAACATACACAATTATATGAGTTGCTTACAATTTGTAGTAGTAGTGTTGTAGTGAACAGAACACGACTGGGGACAATCGAATGTATTTAAGCAAAGATTACAGACTATCTCAGTAAATTCTGATAACCAAACAATGGACAGTCAGTTTGCAAATTAACAACCAATTGTTTCAATCTTTACTGTTTCTTCTATAATTCCATTGCTCATGCATTTTCCTACCGATTGCGCTTCATCTCAGTTCTTTCCTCATCGGTCTTCTGCCAAAATACATTCTATGTCTGACCAACACCATATACTACTTATATAGATATAAGTTAACCACACCACAGTATGATTACATCATACAGCAATTGATTCAGTGAGGGGTTGATTTTCAAATTTTAGTGACCTGTTGAGATTAATATGCAAAGAAAAACCTAATTTGTAGAATAAAGGTTTTTCTGTCTTTCAAATTTCACCTGAATTGTACATCCCTTTTTTATTGGTCGTGAAACTATTTGCTTAAACTGTAGGTCTGCTTTTCAAATGAGAATAAGCTTCCTTGGTCAAGTATTGCTCGAGTACACTGTACTTCTGAACTTAATCTTTATTCGCAATCACACTTCATATAGTTGACCAGTTAATGAATCTTGATATTTATGTAGTTTGGAGTTTCCCACCCTAATTTAGCAGGTATCTCTTAAAATTAAACAAGAAAGTGTTACAATTGAAACTACTCATTGGAAATCATAGATTAGTGCAGATTTGGGCACCTTCACTACATACCATTTCAGAGGATGAATTTAATTATTTGTAACTATTTCATATTTGTTCCAACAATAATCTTTGATAAGTTGATAATATGTCGACAATAAAACAACATATTGTTTTAATTTAATAGTTGGATTCATGAACCGAATAAAGCTGGACCAGCATGGAGAAACTGGAAGCACTGGATAGCCATTTCATCCTAGTATGAGATTCCTCAGAGGTGGCATAATACCTTGGATTAGTTGAAGTTAGACATTAACACCGTTGGATACCAGCTCAGTGTTCTAGAGGTTAAGTGTTCGCATGCAAAACCTAATGTCCTGGGCTCAAGTCCCACGTGAGAGATCGTGGATACGCGCTACTGAGGAGTACTGTAGTAGAACGAAACCGCTGTCTATTGCTACCAAGTATTCTAGCTTTAATTGATTCGTGAATGTAACTGCTAAATTACTACAATCTTCACAAACTCCCATTCTGAAAATATTGTTTTCTCGAGCTTCACAATCCGTAGTCAAAT
Organism: Schistosoma rodhaini; assembly: GCA_944470415.2. Classification (NCBI taxonomy): domain Eukaryota; kingdom Metazoa; phylum Platyhelminthes; class Trematoda; order Strigeidida; family Schistosomatidae; genus Schistosoma; species Schistosoma rodhaini. The sequence goes on from OX104036.1 coordinate 82,593,975, forward strand.
AAAATGGTTGTCGACTAACTTCGCAAATCCATCGACATTAAATTTGTTTTCAATCATAAATTGTCAATTTTGTACCGTCGACCATTATATGATTGTGATAAGAAAACTTATCTGTGTATCTGATAATATAAATCAGTTATTGTGTGGTGTATGCTACTGATTTTGACAGATATAAGTAGTATGTATCATCAATCAAAAGTGAAATGTCTGGCAGCAGAATGTTGAGAAGATCGAAGAAAACAGAACGAAAACAGAGAATGATTGGTGTGAAAATGAAGGAACAATAAAATCTTAAACAATCGTTTGACATTTTGCAAATCAAGTATTTACTGTATGATTCTCAGATTTCAGTAAGTGATTCTGTAATTTTGTATTCAAACACATTTAATTATCATCCCCTGTGTGCTCGTTCATTACAATTGTGATTGGAAACTGTATGATCGTGATTTCATTTTCCACTCATAGACCATGAATGAAGGCTGACAAATCCTCTGTACTTATTTATAATAGTTTCAAATAATAGCAAGTTACGATATGTTGATTATTTATGTTAATAAGACCTCTACATCCTAATTGGGTCAAGTGTATGAATTGGAATTCGGCAATACTCTACAAATATTCAGTACTGATGACAATCATGTGATCACTAGTGACTAGCTTCAAGATGAAACTTCTGGAATTCTAGTGAGAAGCCGTGACCATTGGAATCTAATCTGCGTTGGGTGTGAGACAATTATTCACTACAGTCATTAAATAAAGAGTTGCGCAATATTATGAGTTGATTGAAGTTAGACATTAACACTGTTGTATGCCGACTCAGTGGTCTAGAGGTTGGGCGTTCGCGAGCGAGATCGAAGACTTTTGGCTTAAGTTTCACGTGCAGAATCGTAGATCCACAATGCCAAGGTGCCCCGTACTAGGATGAAACAGCCATCCATTGGTTTCAGGTTTTCAATGGTGGTTTAGCTTAGAATTACAAGTGTGAGAGTGTACTCAATTTTATTTCTTTTTCTTCATGAAATACCTAGGTTAACCAGCTTACTACAATGACTGTAGATCCCGACAACAATAAAAGTCTAATGCTCTTCATTCGATCTTTTGTAAAGCGACGGAACCATAGACTTTGCCTAAGAACATTGAGAAATTAATCGGAGCTATGATTGATTGACTATCTCGTCACCTTCATCAATTCATCTACTATAAGAACATGACCGAACGATCGACATATATAACCAATAGCTTGCCTGGTTTACTATATGCAGGATATTTAGAGAAACGTCTTGATGAGGATGTCATAAGAACTTCATACTACAAAATAACTGTATTATTGTTTTACAAACTTAGGTCAAATCGATATGATGATTATTTGCCGAACATCATGTACAAATGATATTAAATAGTGTGTGCAATGACAGATTTTAATGACCCCTTTATATTTTTACCATATTATCACTAATCTAAGAAGCACAATTGTGTCTGGCTTAAATTACAGACCGTACAGCTGTTAACAGTTATGTTACGTTTTAGACATGTCAACAGTTTACCTATGTTAAAAATGGTCATCCGTCCAGTATAAACAGTTTCTCATAATAACAGAATTTTGCTTAGCAATTTTAAATTGAAACATCATCTGAGAGCAGAAACAAGGAGAGTCGGTTTCGAACTATTTTTTTTTGAATACATAAGAACTGCTTCAATTTTTTAATACCAACAGTACAAAAGAGAATTGATGCAACCATGAAACTAGTCAAAGGATAAGCAAAGATGGATAGTGGCTAGAAGTGGAATCCACAACGCGCGTTTCACCCTATTTGGAAGTCGTCAGATGGATGTACCTGCATCTCAGAGTTGATGTTCACTCTAGGACTCGAACCCAGTAACTTTTGCTAAAAACGCAATCGCATTATCCCACAGTGAACATCGACTCTGGGATGCAGGTACATTCAACTGACAAGTCCCAATTAGGATGAAACGCTCGTCCTGTATTCCACTGCTAACCAATATCCATCTTGACTTATAATGCTTGTGAACCAGGGAAATATCGAGGCAATGCGAACAGGATGTACATATTTCAATAAGAGATTATTCAAATGAAATCCTAAAGAACAACGGGAAGATACAAGTAAAATAAAACTAAGTGAATTTATTACATATATATCTTATTCATGTTCTAAGGAAATTCTGAATTAGTGAATAAATGATTAGAATGATCTGAGAAACGAGATCCACTTGAATGTGAATCACATGAATCTTTATTGTACACTAAGTTATTTCGCTGAATAAATAATAAAAGTAGTTCGAAAATTTGAAATTTGCAATGAGGAGGAAGATTAATTCCCAACTTTTCACTACCTCACGAAAGAATTCGTTTTCGGATTAAATGCTTTCCATCAATAAACTCATACATGCACATTGAAACAAGCAAAATGGATGATAGAACCAATGAATTGTATCGAAAAAAATGTATGAAACTACCGTTAAAGCAACTGACCAATTTAGGTGTTGCCTCAATTTTGTGTGTCGAATTTTACTACTCACATATCTAATTAAGTAGTCAAGAATTAAAACAAAAATGTTTGCACTGCAAATAGATTTCTCAATGTTGTTTTTTATTTTCTTAGATGATTTCAATAAATATCATTTGAATATATATAAGCATTTCAAAGTGATTCATTCCGGGCATAATAAGGAAAGAGATGAAAATCTATGCAAGTTCAGTGATTTTATTTAATTAAGTTAATTGACAATTAGACCGTATATATTAACAGGATATTAGGCCGATTACCGGGTATGCAAAATTTTACTTTGTCAGAAGGGGATTTTGTGACAATTTCAGTATTTCCAAAGTTGAAACCATGAGTCACTTGAAGCTAGACCACCAGAGAAAACCTGGAAGAACTGGATTGCCGTTTCGTCCTATTATGGGACTCCTCAACAGTTCACATTCACGATCGCGCACTTACGAGATTCGAACCCAGAACCTACCAGTCTCGCACCAGAGCACTTAACCGATAGATCACTGAGCCGGCATCCAACGATGTTAATGTCTAACTTCAACCAATCCACGAAGTTTGAGCAACCGGTTAAGTGCTCTGGCGCGAGGCTGGTAGGTCCTGGGTTCGAATCTCGCGAGTGAGGAATCGTGGATGCGCACTGCTGAGGAGTCCCATAATAGGATGAAACGGTCGTCCAGTGCTTCCAGGTTTTACTTTATTTTTAGCATTGTATTAAAATGTATTGACTGGTACTATGTCAAGCCAACTTAGCCTATTATTCTAACATATGGACAGATCATTCTTCTCAAGTCACTTCTGATTTATCAGTCATTGACTTAATAACCCTGATTTTTTTAAAATGATTGTGTGTGTGAGTTAATTGTTCACCCTATTCATTAAGTGTTTATAACCTATTTTTGTCTGAATATAAAATATTGATTCACGCTTGATTAAATCAAGTTAGTTCACTCTCCTTCTTCAATACGCATGATTTCGTTTCGCTCTGCTTCCATTACTTCGTTTCTCTGATTGTCTATGCGGATCAATGAATATGTGAAAAATATACTTGTTCAAACTTTATACTTGTATTTGACTTATTTTATTCCATTATTCTTTAATGCAAATGAAGTGGATAAAAATATCCGAGGGTTGGTTGCATGTATATTTCAGCATATGATTGAACTGGAGTTAGATATAAGGCTACTAAAAAGTAACCCGTCTGTGCTACTTCACTATTTAAATCAAATATCACAGAAACAGACACTTTTTCGAAGTATGGCTTCGTATTTTTAGATCATAAGCTTGTTGGCTAAAAACTGATAATCCATATATAGAGTAATGTTAGGAAGAAATATAGGTTATCCAAAAGTGACTGTAAACTGTGTCTATGAATAAATATACGACTATGCGAAGATTTAAATATATTTTAAAATAATTTTATGTAGTTGAGATCATTAGTCAATGGAATCTAGATCACCATGGGAAATCTGAAAACACTGAACAGCCGTTTCGTCCTAATGTGGGATGCCTCAGCAACGCGCATCCAAGATTCCGCCTCGCGAGATTCGAACACAGGACCTATCAGTCTCGCATGCGAGCACTTAACCTGTAGACCACTGAGCTGGACGGCATCTGAAGGTGTCAATGTCTATCTTCAACCAATCCACGAAATTGAGCGACAAATCCACGAATGTCTTCAGTGAACTGATATCTCACAACAGACCTGGTTGAACTCCACTGGTTACTGCTTCTCAATAGAACTCCAGGTAACACCTCATGGAGTCAGTCACTCGTGAGCATATGATCGTTATAAGAACAATAGAACGAAATGGCCGTCCAGTGTTTCCAGATTTTCCATAGTGGTCTGGATTCAATTGACTCATGATTTCAACTATAAACGTACTGAAATCCCCTCAAAAATTCTTCTGATAACAATCAGTATTTTTAAACAATTTTGATTACATTCTTACATTTGACACGTCCAATATTACCACATGAATTACTGTTTATCAGTTACATTACATTAAGGGGATGTATAAAGTAGATTAAGTAGAATCACCTAGTTGATAGCAAGTGAAACAATTTTTTGTTTGTTTTTAATGTTCACTAATCTTATAGCATAACTCCACCTGTAGCTCCACCGGGGGCTAATGCCTTTCCCAAGCCCGGATGAAGAAGGAGGGTTGGACATGGGGCTAGCGATCCCATCCCGAACGAAACTAATTCCCTAACCAGAAAAAATCATTCAAACCATTAAAGCTCTGCCCTAAGAGTTGAAAAGAGAATTAGGACGCCGAGTTTCTTCGGAAGTCACAAGACCGATGCCCCTTCTAACAACCAGAGCATCAATTTTTACAGGTATATACAACGTCCGGACAATGTGGGGAAACGGAAGAGTCTCCCAAATTGCTAATGAATCGTATAGCATAAACAGTAAACTATGCGTTATTAGACTTTTTTTCAATACACATCAAATGAAAAATCATCACAAGATGATGCTCGTATATCCTGGGACCACCGAGTATGTAATGCAGTCGTTAGGAAACGGGTACTGGGTAAGGGTGGCAAAACGATTGATGAAGTAGTGAAACTTCATCAGTTGAGATAGCTTGGACACGTGTTACATATGCTCAACCACCGACTGCCGCGATGAGCAATGTTTTATGGTGTAGGAGTAGGTTGGAAGAAAGGTATGGGCGGCCAGACAAAAACGTGGCACAAATCCATGGTCACTGACAATTGGACTGAGTCATGTTGTTAGGTGTAGACTGCCTGCTTGTGATCTGCGAGATGATAGCAATTGATGTTTAGAGACCTTGAATGACATGGCTCAAAATCGTTTACAATGGCGAAGATGCATCTACTCTTTGTGTTCTACCAAATTTTAATCTTCGGAATTCTTCATGTCTCTATCTTTTTCTCCTTCCAAATTTATTTCACTAGATTATACTCCTTGGATAACATATTCAAACCCTAATCTTTCGGATTACTGCTTATACTCTTACTACTTCTACCACTATGGGATTTGAATAGACAACTGTTTCTCTATGTTATTATGGTATAGCAACTCGAACTGATGTACGTATGTACGTACGAATTTCTACGTTGGGAATTCATAAAGAAAGACAACAACAACAACAACAAAAGAAGCAGGACTTAAAACTTAAAAATCTATTCATTATTCTACAGAACTTTTTCAATATAGAATATAAACTTTAAAGTACAACTGATACAATCAACTGTGATATACAAAAAGGAGAAAAAAACAAAAAAAAACAACGAAAAAACAAACAAAAATTGTTTTTCTACATAAACAAATTACTAAACTGTTTTTTTTTGCCTAGATACTTCAACTAGGATTTACAATAATCAATCTTGATCTTTATGAGGTATTTCAATTGGTTGTTTATCTTCTGATTGATTTTCAATTGGCTACAATGTAAATAAAGTACGAGAAAAAAATGATATTATATCATCTATAGAGGTATAGAACCCCCCTCCCATGAAGGGTAATGATATGTCTTGCTGATTGAACGCTATATTCGGATCCTAAGCTAGTCTAGTAACCCACCCCCCGAAGCTAAATCTACACAGCGACTTGAATACGAGAGAAAAGGCGTAAAATATACGAGAAGCACTTTGCTCTAAAGGTTTATTTATGTATAGAAAATAAAGGATTTTTCTAGTATTTTAGAAGTCCTTGTGTTTTCCTGAAAATTTTAGAATGCTACTAAACATAGGAGGATGTGAAAACCTTTACATATCTGGGTAGCAACATTGATGAACACGGTGGATCTGATGCAGATGTGAAGGCGAGGATCGGCAAAGCAAGAGCAGCATATTTACAACTGAAGAACATCTAGAACTCAATGCAATTGTCAATCAACACCAAGTCACAATTTTCAAAACAAATATCAAAACATGGTAAGCAGAGATGGATAGTGGCTAGCAGTGAAATCCAGGACGCGCGTTTTGTCCTATTTGGAGAGACTGACCAGTTGCAGTCCAAAACACATCGATGGGAAGATCCAAACAAACAATACTAAGTGAATTCAAATATCAAGACAGTTCTATTGTATGGGGCGGAAACCTGGAGAACTACGAAAGCCATCATCCAGAAGGTATAAGTCAAACGCTGATTGCATAAAATGCTTCTTAATGTTTCCTGAGTTTTTGTCATGTCTATTGCAGGAAAATTTTCAGAATCACCCCAGAGTGAACATCAACTCTGAGATGCAGGTACATCCAGCTGATGAGTCCCAAATAGGACGAAACGCGCGTTCTGAATTCCACTGCTAACCACAATCCATCTTTGCTTGTAAACCCATTATGTTTGAAATACATGATTCATATAGCGGAGACTGAGTTTTGTACTCCGGACTTAACATGCAGAGAAAAGTATCAATTGGGTCTCTAGGCCGCTCGTACATATGTATAAGTCTTTTGTGTACTGTATAAGTCCGCTTATCTAAACTTGGCAATGATATTCGCAGTAATCTTATAATGTAAAGACATAAGATTTATAATAGATATTTTAGACGGTTTTACTTTCTACCATGTTGAAGTGAAAAAAATGCGTTCAACAGATTCATGATGAAGATTTGTTCTACGTGTTAATAATTAGAGTTATAAGACTACTCACCTGACTTAAGTAGGTAGTGGGAATTCAAAAAAATAAATCTTTAACATAAGTTTATTTCCCTTGACACTTGATTTTTAGAAAAAAATGTGCTACCTAATCAGCTCACTGTTTAACATACTTCTAACCTCTGTATTAAGTATCAAGTTTTTATGAAAGTGTTCTTTTCAAAGTTTTCAAAGTACTTACTTACTTACTTACACCTGTTACCCCTCGTGGAGGTGCATAGGCCGCTCACCAGCATTCTCCATTCAACTCTGTCCTGGGCCTGCCTTTCCAGTTCTTTCCAGTTATTATTCATTCTTTTCATATCTGCTTCTATTTCCCGGCGTAATGTGTTCCTTGACTTTCCTCTATTCAGCTTCTTTTCCGGATTCAAAGTTAGGGTTTGCTTTGTAATGCACATTGGTGATTTCCTTAATGTATGTCCTATCCACTTCCAACTTCTTTTCCTAATTTCCTCTTCAGCTGGAAGCCGGTTTGTCCTCTCCCATAAATTGCTGTTGCTGATAGTATCCGGCCAATGGATGTTGAGTATTTTGCGTAGACAACTGTTTATAAATACTTGTATCTTCCTGATGATAGTCGTAGTAGTTCTCCACGTTCCAGCTCCGTACAGTAGGATTGAGTTTTCAGAGTACTTTGTTTTAATTAATGGTAATGCTGAGGTAATATATTCATGATCAGTAAAAGATTGTGAGGATTGTTTAAGCATAGATTGATATCATGAATGGATCAATATTGAAGGAGTCACATACTAGAACGAAACGGTCATTCAGTGCTTCCAGGTTTTCATTACTGATTCAACAATGATCCAATCATGATATCAATCTAAACATAGTACTTGTTAACAATTATTTAAATCGACATAAACTAGTCTATTAACCTACCTGATTTTCTACTACATCAGCTTGAACAGTATGAGTAGTTAAATGTATATCATTATTATTATTACTATTATTATTTATAGGACTAGGTTCTTTTTCTGGTTGCATCAATAAAAATGGTATATGGATAGAAAATCGACTAGAAAAGAAATATATATAATAAATATAATTAAGAATACTACTGAAATAGTCATTAATAGTAGTATTGTAGCGAATAGAACACAGGAGGAGACAATCGGAAGTATTTGAACCGAAAATTACAAACTATCTCATTAAAATCTGATAACCATACAGTGAACAGTTAGTTTGCAAAATAACAATCAATTTCATTTAGTATTGTCTGTTTGAATCTTCCCATTGATGTTTAGGACTACAATTTGTCAGTCTCTTATTGGCATAAGTGTATACACTGCGTATTTCCTCGATATAGTCTATATCAAAGCCTATTGGCTATATTTAGGCCATACGCACAGTATGCAAATATGCCAGTGAGAGACTGACCAGTTGCAGTCCTAAACATCAATGGGAAGATTCAAACAAACAACACGAAGTGTATTCAAACTTTACCCCATTGCACAAGCAAGTGACTATCAGGACTTAGTAGATGAGTGGATAACGCGATGGCGTTTGAAGCGAAAGGTATGGAGCTCGAGTCCCAAAGTGAACATCAACTCTGAGGTGCAGGTGCATGCAGCTGACGAGTCCCAAATAGAACGAAATGCGCTTCGTGGATTCCACTGCTAGCCACTATCCATCTATGCTAACAATCAATTGTCTCAATCTTGACTATTCCTTCGATAAATATTAGTCAACCTTCTCTGATTTCATTGGTCATGCACTTTCATACCGATTGCGCTTCGTTCCTGTTCTTTCCTTATCGATCTTAGGCCAAAATACATCATATGCCCAACCATCGTTATATACTACTTGTGTGAATGTAAGTAGACCACACTACAGTATCAATATTTCACAGTAAATTAATATAATGTAATATAATTTACATAGTTTAAAAGTTATTATATATAGAAGTGTAAACCAACGGATTATCTGCCAAGTTGATGTTTACATAAGTGTTGTTGTTATTTGAGTTTATACTATCATAAGAAACTGCCTGTTGAAATTTCAATGGAAATTCCAATAAGAGTGTGGTGTGTGCTACTTATATCGACATAAGTAATATATAACGCCAGTCAGGGATAGAATGTCTGGTAGCAGAAGATCGAGGAGGAAAGAGCGGGAACAGTAAGCAATTGGTATGTAAATATAGGAATAATGAAGTCTGAGACGATTGATTGACATTTTATAAATGAATTTTTACTGCTTGGTTCTCGGATTTTACTAAGATGTTCCGTATCTTTGTGTTCAAATAAATTGGATTGTCCCCACTTACGTTATCGCTCACTAAAATAGTATTTAGGCTCATTTACTTACCAATTCCTGAATAAGATAAGGAGCTGAACGTTTTTAATTTCCACATTAACCATTAGTTAGAATATAAACTAGGTGTCAATGGAAGAAACATCAAGGATCTCATATTTCAACAGTTATAGATCATTGTTATCAGAAGGTGTTTTGTGGTAGGTCCTGAGTTCGAATCCCATGAGGCGAGGTCGTGAATATACACTGCTGAGAAGTCTCACAATAGGACGAAACGGCCATCCAGTGCTTCCAGTTTTTCCTCGGTGGTCTAGCTTCAATTGACTAATGCTCTTAACAGTAATAGATCAATTACAACATTTGGCTGAGTTCGCCATTTTCTATAAAATTTTACTGAGATTTTTAATAAGTTTATTCACAAAAACTGATCGCCGACTAAAGAGAAGAAATAAGATATTATACTACATCTGTAAAAACCTTATCAACTGAAATTCAACCTGGAAGCACTGGGTGGCAGTTTCATTCTATTATGGGACTCCTCCTCGAAGACCACGCCTCACAAGATTCGAACCCAGGACCTACCAGTAACAGCAACCTTATGAAAAAGGCATTGGGATTCGAAGCAAAACGTACTGGTTTCAGATCTCAATTTAAATGTCAACACTGGTATGAAAATAAAACACTCTACGACTCGAACCCAGTAACTTTCGCCTCAAACGCCATTGCGTTATCTACTCGGCCACTGAGTCCTGATAGCCACTTGCATGTGTAATGAAGTGAAGTTTAAATTCACTTCGTATTGTTTGTTTGAATCTTCCATTGATGCTTAGGAGTGCAACTGGTCAATCTCTTATTGGCATATGTGAAGATTCAAACAAACAATACTAAGTGAATGTAAGCATAAATTACTGTTTAACTAAGCTTAATCTGTGAAATTTCACAATCCCCTTGTAATAAATTTGTATCTCTTTAAAATACACAATCAAATGTATAGTAAGATGAAAATGAATAAAGATAATAGATGGATTACCTGATCCCTATCCAACATCTAACACGAACAAAGTATGATATAACAACTCCATGTAATTCTTTATTCGCTTTGATTGCCGTTTCCGTAGATCTAAAACACAAAAACGATGATGAAGTCATAAACAAAGATATCAAGAAGATAAAAGTTATGGACTGATATTTTTGAAATGTCTTGATAATTCATTTATAAACTGATATCTTGTCTATCAGTCAACATGGCACCAAATAACTGATAGGTTATACGATTCATAATATATTAGAAAATATATACACGTGTATGACCTGAATACTATATCACCTTTCAAGAAAGTTTACAACGTATCATGAAGTAACTGGTGCTCCCATATCAACCAGATTCATAATTCGAGACTTCAACCTTGCACTGTTTAGTCCGTGACTGACTTCCTGTATGACTGAGATATTTATGACTTATTGATTACTGAGTAGTGACTGATTCGATGTTCATAGAACTCTTACGGTGTTCGTGGAATCCTGACAATCATCATGAGAGAAACTTTTCAATCGAATATATTATTATCAGAAGGGGTTTTTGTGAAGATTTATTATTTTCATAGTTGAAGCGTGATTCAATTGAAGCTAGGCCACCAAGGAAAACCTGGAAGAACTGGACGACCGTTTCGTCCTAATGTGGGACTACTCATCAGTGAGCATCCACGATCTCGTCTCAAGAGATTCGAATCCAGAACCTTAAACTCTAGACCACTGAGCCGGCATCCAACGGTGTTAATGTCTAACTTCAACCAACCCACAAAATTGAGAAACCATCTATCATTTTTTCAAGTGGTCTAGCTTCAATTGACTCATGATTTCAACTATAAAATTACTAAAATCTTCATAAAACCCCCTTCTGATAATTTCACAATCGACAAAATGGATTGGTTGAAGAATATGGTTCAACATGTTGACGCCATGTTTGGAGTACTTACTTTGATATACACTGTATCTGTGGTAGAATGTTTTTCAAATAATAATGAGATGAACATACAATTCATGTATCCTTTATTTTCTTAATCCAATTTTCGCCATAAAGACTGAAGGGTTATGAATGTTCCTCAATTAGAATTTCGTTTTTTTCTTCATACAATGTTATCAACAGAAGAATGATTGAACAGGAAGAAACATTGACTAGATTTTCGGAGGATCAAATCACAACTCCATATGAGGTCAAAACTTACATTTAATTAAGATAAGAAAATACAAACTACAGGGTTCATTCATGCTGAATATATGACTGTTACTGCTTATTTAGTTATATGATGACGGCCAAACCGAATCATGAATTAACCCTCCTTCAAAATATACATTAGTGTAATCTATTTCATTTGTTTACTGGTACTGTATTTTATTTTTGATTGAGATCATATATTGATTTATGTTAGACCACCATTGAAAAATTGGAAGAACTGGATGGCCGTTTTGTCCTATTATAAGACTCCTCGGCAGTGTGCATTCACGATCGCGGGACCTTCGACCTCGCGCGTGAACGTTTAGTCGCTAGGCCACTGAACCGGCATCTGACGGTAATAATGTCCAAGTTCAATCGATCTTGCCCGATGTGATAATGGTTAAACATATACAACACCAAGAATAAATAACTGTATAGCACATTTTTTAACGGTTTTCCTGCCTACGAGAATTTGTGGTGAAAAATCATCATTGAAAATATCGTTAAATGTATTTATAAATGATCGTTTCCTATAATATTTTTCTTAAATGGTACGAATGGGATCATTTGGTGAAAAGATGCTTTATTTTCATTTAATCTTGGGATTTATCAGAAAGCGTTTTTGTGCATATTTCAGTAATTTTATGGTTGAAATCATGCGTCAATTGAAGCCAGACCACCAGGGAAAACCTGGAAGTATTAGACGGCCGTTTCGTCCTAATGCTGGACCCCTCAGCAGTGCACATTCAAGATTCCGCCTCGCGAGATTCGAACCCAGGACTTATCATTATTATTATTATTATTATTATTATTATTATTATTATTATTATTATTATTATTATTAGCTTGATTCAATATTATATTATTTGGTACAAAATCGAATTCTCAGCATAAAGTATTTCAACATATTTACGTTTCTTATTTCTTCGTTGCTCCTGATGATAAACATTAAGTGATCGCCAGTTGGATGTCAGCAGTTCAGTCAATCGACATATGAATAATGTATATTCTTTTTGCTGCATGTTCCCAGCAAACACGACATCTCTGATTAGGCCTTTTCTAACTGTTACAGCGAAAGGTTGCACAGTTTTCAGAAACGCACCGGAATAGGTTGTGTGCTTAATAGCCATAATGATGTATTAAAACAAACAATATTAGATAACTTGTTGAAATATATAGATGACGGGAAACAGGTAGCCCAGATGTTTAAGCAGGCCGCCCATCGGGGACTTATCTTCTATGACTCAATGTTTGAGAGAAGCATTAGTTTTATCAACTTTCTCACCACGCTCTTACATTAGAGGTCTATAAAACATTGTATTACGATGATTAGCTTAGGGTATACATGAAAATCTTGATTGTATCAATTAGCATACAACCATGAAAATTGCAAGATTCATATCATCTATTATTGGAATATCTACATGAAATCGACGATAAGTACATCTGAAAGGTCACATACTAATGAGATAACATTACATGAATGTGTAAATGTAATTGTATATTAAGACACACTTTTGTTGTATAGTGAGCGATTAACAATATAGGAAAGTCATGCGAATATTTATTTATTTAAACACATAAATATTGGTACTAGGAAGCACCAGATAATTATGCGCCATACAAATCTCATTTGATTTGTGTAAGGGCTGTGATACTGCCCAGGTGCCCAGACTGAAGCAGGTAGTTTTCTTAGGGGGCCACACCCGGAGCCTTTGACCTAAAGGTCTAGTCCACAAGGCAGTGGAGCATCGTGAGGAGATTCAGTCCCATGGTAGCCGGTCACCAACGATTGGTTCATACGCCGTTTGTTCCTTCAGGATACTGGAGCCCATGTGCACCATTGATTTGGAATCAGGGTTTTCGAACTCTTCTAGGTGGAATTTCCGTGTACACCAACCCGGTTGATGAACCGGACATTCGCTTTTCGTTCTCTCAATTTCGCACACAACAACCGCGCCACGAGAAGACAGTGAGTAGGACTTGTGTGGCAGAGGCTATATAGGCGTGGACATGTGAGATCATTTGGAGAGGGAGAGTGGACTCTCCCCACTCTCTGCCGTACCAGGGCATTTGGGGGCAGACAAATATCATAGAAAATGGGACAAACATTCTATCATGGTCATTGTAGAGGTCCAAAGTAGGAATTATCGACTGATTATGATAGAACTGTTTTAATATGTTGAGAATTGAAGTAACCAATTCGATTAGTCAGTGGAATGACCTTACTAGGCATTAAGACAAAGAAATTGAATAAATGTGCATGTTTAAGTCAAATTATTTGAAATTGACCCTGATAAACATCAAAGTTTGTGTATTTGCTTTTAAAGTCTCTCTAAAAATCATAATTTCATATTTTGAAAGGTCTTAGATAATGTCGTGACTATGTTTTCAACGAAGTATAAGATGGTATTCGATCCATGTTGTTTGATGAAATGGAGTCACTAATCATGTATTTGAAAACTTCAGGTACCTGGTATAGTTGGTGTAATGATGTAATAATTCATATGGACTAGTAAGGTGTAAATAGTTGATATACAAAAAGTATGGAAGGTAATTATCCATTCGCTGAATATGTAGAAAGTGAAGAAAATTTGAGGACAATCATAAAAGTACAAGGTTTGTGGTTCATGGAAATCATAAACCGGTCAAATACAATCGAAAGTGGTCGTGCAATATCGCTGATTGGTTGAAGTTAGACATTAACGCCGTTGACTCCCGGTTGAGTGGCCTCAAAGGTTGTGTTTGCGCGTGGAACCGAAGGTCCTGGGCTCGAGTCCCGTGTGCACGGTCATGGATTCGCACTGCTGAGGAGTTCAATGCTAGTACAACATGGCTATCCAGTCCTTTCAAGTTTTTAGTAGTGGTCTGAAATTGGTCGGTTCATAATCTCAATATAATCATAATAACTGATTATTCAGTATGAAAATTAGAAAGTTAGAGCCACGATAATGAAAGAATAGTTATGGTGTTTTAAGACCTAAATTTCAAGTTTCAATAAAGAGAACCTATCAGTCTTATGCAGTACAAAGTACTTAATTCCTACTTATTTTGAATTGATTCATTTGACCATGTAGAGGTTTCTGGTGTGACAATGTAAGTTTTTCTGTCATAGAGCTTAGGATTAGTTTATATTCTAATTTTAATGATTATGTACGGTAACTCTGAGAGATGCGTTTATTTATAAACGCCATCAACGATGACTTTTTCGTTTCCCAAATGGTTGGACTGGACCAGTTTAAGTTTCTCAGATGAAGTTAACCTGAGTTGATATCTTTGTAGTCTTGGTAGGGCAATAATTAGAAGTAGCAGACTAAAATAAAACAACTATTTATTGTCGGTAATTTTTTATGGTTGAAATCATGAGACAATTGAGGCTAAAACATAATGGAAAACCTGAAAGAACTGGACGGCCGTTTCGTCCCATTGTGGGACTCCTCATCAATGCGCATCCGCGATCCCACCTCACGAGATTCGAACTCAAGACCTATCGGTCTCGCGCGCGAGCACTTAACCTCTAGACTACTGAAACGGCATACAACTGTGTTAATGTCTAACTTCAAACGATCCACGAAGTTGATCAACCGTTTCCGTAGTTCTGATGGTTCATTAAATCCTGTCAATCCAAGATAAAAAAAATTACTTCAAACTGCATTCACTTGAATTAAAATATGAAATTAAAAACAAAATTTCAACTTACTCCTCAACATTTTTTTGAATATTTTGCATCATTTCTAAACATTCACCAAGATCTGAAGATAATTTCAATATTGTTGATGAAGCTAACCAATTTTTCTCTTGTTTAATATAACCTTCTAAAGCAACACCTTGTTTTAATATAGAATCAGTAAAACTAGTATCTAATGCTGTTGTATACTTCCATTGTTGTTCTCCAGCTTGAGGAAGATTCTCTCTGAAATATACAACCAGAAGAACTCTTTCAGTTAAGGAAGTTATGACTACTCTTTATGAAGAAATTAAAAGAACGTTACAGCAGGCACGCCACTGGGTTCTGTTCTGAGCCATATCTGATAACGTCTTTAGCCATTGTGTTGCACCATCTCTTGGACCCCAACCAGGGAGTCATGAAGAACCAATGGAAGCCAGCCCTTTGCAGCTTTCTTTCATAGCACGACACCAAGTAATAATAATAATAACCAAAGTATACTGTATCGATGAATAGACTTTTTAGTTTGTTATAAAAAAAACTTATACTTGATGATACTTGAAATTGAAGATAAAACTTTCTCGGTTGTCTAAAGAGGTGAGTTGATTTAATTGTGATGAGAGAAGTATTTAAGTAGTAGATAACATAATAAACCATTTCATTAGATTAAAGAGTTAAATAAACAAAAGTGATTTGTTTAAACATACAATACTTATCTCTTTTTTAATAGCTCATAATGACTACTTTATGTACTTTTTTGATTATTAGAATTAAAGATTGAATGATTGTTTATTATTATATAATTGTTATCTATTTCGGTCCACGAAGGTGCTTGATATCTGTGTGGTTGCTCCACAGGATTGGGCTGCACTGTTCGGATTGTAGCGTTGACACCCATATAGTGTCTAGTTCTCCTATGGGGGGATTGAGCTGTACTGCTTGGGTTAAACCTGAGCAGTGTCTGGCTCTCCTGTTAAACGGGATTGAGCCGTACTGTTAGGGTTGTTGCGTGAAAGTCTTGATGGTGTCTGGTTCTCCTGAAAACCAGTGCAAAATTACCCTGGCCTATAAAGGTATATTATATAACTAACTGATCCATTTCGGCCATATATATATATATATATTTCCTGAACATGGAAAAGTTTTTCTGTCTATGAATATGACATAACAATATGATTTCTGATGTATAAAACGAAAGTATGTATGTAAATAAATGTACAGTCTCATATAGTTTATAGTTGAAATCATGAGTCGACTGAAGCTAGACTGTTATATCTTGTGTCCGAGTGGATGGGTAGTTGATGTGTGGCTCGATAGAACTGCCTAACAGGGAGCAGCGAATTCTCGATTGGAACAGTGACACGAAACCCGTACGAGCAGCCTAGAGTGCTAACCGATCCTGCTATCTGCCTAACCCAGCCAGTTGAGTCCAGAACACAAATAACAGCCTCGGCAATATAGATCATTATTTACAAACATAATGGGTTTTTATACAAACCAAAGTAATCAATAACTGAGTATAACTCAAGAATCGTATGATAATAAATCAAAGATCAAAATAAAGCTCATGATAAGAGAAACACAAATATGAATAGCTTAGTTACGTAACAATTGCACAATACGCATAATACATTGGTCGATAAATAGTCCTTGGAGTTACCATTCATAATTCACCAGGGGATATAACATAGACCACCATGGAAAACCTCAAAGCACTGGACGGCCGTTTCGTCATATTGTGGGACTACTCAGCGAAGCACATCCACGATGCTGCCTCGCGAGATTCGAAACCAGAACCTATCAGTCTCGCGAGCGATTGATTAACAACTAGACCACAGAGCTGGCCGACATCCAACGGTGTTAATGTCTAACATCAACCAATCACCAATGTCTTCAGCGAGTTGATACATCACAACAGACCTGGTTGAAATCCACTGGTCACTGCTTCTTACTAGAACTCCAGGATATATCTCTTGAAGTCAGTCACTAGTGGGCATATGATTATAGATCAGAAGCGATCGTGGATGCGCGTTATTGAGAAGTCCTACAATAGGACGAAATGGCCATCCAATGCTTCAAGGTTCTCCATGGTGGTCTAGCTTCGATTGACTCATGATTTCAACTATAAAATATTTTTTTGTTAAAATTAAATTATTTTAAGTCATTTAGATTAGTACAACTTTATAGTAAGATAAGTCGCTTTAAAAATAGCTTACTTGCATAAATGTTCACTTATCGTACACCGATATGTTCCTCTTGTCAATAAGTACATTTCAGTAACCTGAACAACTAAAAAAATTAAGGCGTTAATGAGATGAATATTGATTGTTCTACTACAGAAAATCATGAAATAATAGAAAATTCACTGCAATCCAAACAGTACAGCCCAATCCTGCGGCGCAACCACTCAGGTACTAAACACCCTGGTGGATCATTCGCACCGTTTGTATACACATTCACATCCCATGTATAAGTATTCCGATCAGCGATCGCGTAAATAAATTATGCACAGCATAAAGAGGCCAAAGTTGACCCATAACGCTTACACGACAGTCAAACTCATAAATGTTAGCAACGGCGATATGACTTACAATGCTACAATGACAAAATCCCTTGAGAACACTGTAAAGCAACCACCAGTATGAATGAAATCAGTTAACCAGCCAACCAACTTTTCATATGGACAGTCAGTAAAATTTGCCAAAGCAATGCCGAACCATCCACAATTTCAATGGCGAATTTCCGGTCTCATATAAGACCTTCAGCTCTATATGGCCAAATTGCTTATACTGCATACAACATACATATAAGGTAGTAAGCGAAACAACCCAACTTGAAGCGTTAGGGCATAAGAACGCTTAAAACACATTGTCTGGTGTCGGAATAGTGATACAAAACCACCAAGATCATTTTTATCGCTTTTGTGAAATTTTAATTTTTCCAACTTTCCAGACCCGGAGTTAGGGTTAGTATCCCTCCTTATTCTTTAAACTGCTTTAAAATCCTCGTTTAGTCCTAGTAAGTAGATAGACACTCTTAAGGTCACTTTGTTGTCGCTCAAAATTTGGTCAAAAAATTTTGTCACACCGAAAATTCTTTTCAGAAATATAAATGACTTTTGAAATAGAGATAATGACTAACCTACATCTATAGATTTTGGAGCAAAGATGAAGTTGAAAACTTACCAGGAAGTATTCTACATTAATAATCTAATAAATAAGACTTAAGATATCTAAATAAAACTTTGTAAGTAATTCCACTGCAAATCTATATTGCAAGGATTGACAAACGTCTTTATCAAACTCTTAGCTCAAGAACGATGCACACGAACAGGTGAAAATCAAATGAGAAACTATCCAACTATTCTAAAAATACAACTGCTTATCAAGCAAAGATGGATGATGGCTAGCACTGGAAAGTAGGACACGCGTTTTATCCTATTTGGGACTTGTCAACTAGATGTACCTGAGTCCCACAGTTGATGTTCACTCCGGGACTCGGACTCAGTTCCGTTCAGTCTAAACGCCATTACGTTCTCCATTTAGTGACTAAGTCCTGATAATCAATAGCTTTTGCAATAGGGTAAAGTTTAGATTCACTTAGTACCATTTGCTTATATTTTCCCATTAGTAATTATTAAGTAATCACCAGCACTTGAATTAAGTAACAACATTATAAGTGTTTACAAGAAGTCATATTTTAATATATGAAACTTTAATTGCATCATGCCATTGTAAAATATGATTTTGAAACGGAAATTCATTTATCCAAAAGTATATTCAAATAGGTGAATATATTTTGTGTAATAGATGTTTTAGATGTATGTCTTATTCACAAAGAATGATACGATATTTCTGGTAACATAATTTTCAATTGTAATAGTTATGAAAGATCATGTTAGATACTAACACTATTGGACGCCAGTTCAGTGGCCTGGAGATTAAGCATTTACGCAGGAGACCGAAGGTTCTTGGTTTGATTGCCACGTGTCAGTCAGTCAGTCAGCTACAACATAGGACCAGGCACACATGTACATCGGTCCAAGTTGCCATACATCCTTAGCACAACAAGATGAACACCGAATTCATAGTAGTTAATTTAGTAGTGATAATATATAAAAGATAAGTTTTTCACAGTTGAAATCATGAGTCAATTGAAGCTAGACCACTATGTAAAACCTGGAAGCATTGGACGGCCGTTTCGTCATATTATGGGACTCCTCAGCAGTGCGCATCCACGATCCCGCACCCGCGATATTCGAACCCAGGACCTACCAGTCTCGAGCCGAAGCCCTTAACCGATAGACCACTGAGCCGGCCGGCATCCAACGGTGTTAATGTCTAACTTCAACCAATCCACGATTTTGAGCTACCGTTCACCAATTGTCTTCAGTGAGCTGATATCTCTACAACAGACCTGGTAGAACTCCACTGGTCACTGCTTCCCACTAGAACTCAAGGAAATATCTCTTGAAGTCAGTCACTAGTGAGCATATGATTATAGATCAGAGGGGTTGTATATAAGGACATAGTATAGGAAGGAAGAAAGTTATGAAGCAATTTTAATCTCAATGTTTACGGGAAGATAAAAAGTGTATACACCTACGCCATTTAAGGCGACCGGTACTAGGTTCGAGTCAAGGAATGAACATCAACTCTGGGATGCCGGTACATCCAACTGACGAGTCCCAAATAGGACAAAACGCATGTTCTGGACTGCACTGCTAGCCACCATTTATCTTTGCTCATAAAAGGTATAACCACTTTTTACCTTCCTTTTTTTATTGATATACTATTATTACTTTTTCATTATTCAGAATTATTAACTAGCTATTGTTATATCATTTAATGATTACGTTCTTTATGTTCACCAAATGGACAATTATCTCTAACCCATAATATCTTTCAATAATCGTTTTTATTAGTCATTGAATTATCACATATCTTCCTTTCTATAGTTGATAATTCCAAACAATTGATTAATAGCTTGTTAACACTTTTCAAGTGGACAGTTATCTTCTATGTGTGGTCTGTTTTGGTTTATTACGTAGTTTTTGTTTTTTTTTAATAGAAATTTGGAAACATTTTCAATCACTATAAGCAAAGATGGACAGTGGTCAACAGTGGAATCCAGTTTGACGCGCGTTTCGACCTATTTATGACTCGTCAACTGGATGTACCTGCATCTTAGAGTTGATGTTCATCATCTTTGCTTATAATGCTTGTGAATAAAGGCTATATTCAGCTATATTCAGGCAATACGCACAGTATGCACATGTGGCAATTAGAGACTGACCAGTTGCAATCCTAAGCATCAATCGGAAGATTCCAACAAACTATGAGTAGTAGTATGAGACTTCTGAGTAGCACACGAACGCATGAACGCCTAATCTTTAGAGTTCTGAGCCGGTATCCAACGGTGTTAATGTTTGACTTCAATCAATACTTGATTTTGCGCAGCTTTTCATCTATTGTTTGAGGTAGATAACCGTCTCATATTCGACACCAATTGAACTTCATTCGTCATATCTTCTCACTAGAAATTCAAGGAATCCGCCTTGGAGCTAGTCAATGAATGAAGGGTTGTACAAGATCAAGGATCAATTAAAGTTAAATATTAACACTGTTGGATGACAGCTCAATGGTTAAGAGGCTAATAGTTTATGTACGGAACCGAAGGTCTAGGGTTTGAGTCCCACGTGTGTGATCACGGATGCGCACTTTGTACAAAGTTCATTCTTTATCACATTAGGATATTACATTGGGAATTATTGAATGTCCAGGTTTACTGAACAACTATTACATAAAAATTTGAACGTCTCTAATAATTTTATATTGAAAGATAAACATTGGACTTAAACCAAAATGTAAATGTTATCTTTCTTTCTGTATGTACGTTATCATACATCCTTCATACTGATATCTATTCGATCTGGCAACTGTTCAAAAAAGATCTAACTTGAAAAAACTATTTAGTATAATTATTAATTGAAAACTCTCATTTTGGTAGAATTCTGTTCTCTGAGCTGGATAGTTTGGTCGTGAAACAAACAAAATCATCACCATAAACTTCAAATAGAAGTGAAGTGTAAATATTTCTCCACATATGACTCACAGCTTGTTCTGTATACCTCAAACTTGATTGGTCATAGTTAAACTTCAACCTGTCATTGTCTCTTATTTATTTATCAGAAGGGGTTTTGTGGATATTTCAGTATTTTCATATTTGAAATCATGGGTCATTTAGAGCTAGACCACCAGGGAAAAAATGAAAGAACTGGACGGCCTTTTCGTCTTAATATGGAACTCCTCAGCAGTGCGCATCCACGATCCCGCAGTCGCGAGATTCGAATCCAGAACCTAGCAGTCTCGTGCCACAGCACATACCCGATAGACCAATGAGCCGGTATCCAACAGTGTTAATGTCTTACTACAACCAATCCACGATTTTGAGCAACCGATCACCAATGTCTTCAGTGAGTTAATATCTCTACAACAGACGTGGTTGAACCCCACTGGTCACTGCTTCTTACTAGAACTCCAGGAAATATCTCTTAAAGTCAATCACAAGTGAGCATATGATATTTTGAAAATGAAGCACACAATGGCAAGTTAAAGTTCAACAATAAACTATAAAAATTGGCCACCGAATGCCCTGGTACGGACGAGAGTGGGGAGAGTTCGCTCTCCATCTCGAAATACTCTCACATGGCCTGCGAATATATAGCCTCTGACAGGGAAGTTCTACTCACTGCCTTCTCGTGGCATTACTGTTGTTTACGAAAGTGAGAGGTCGAGAAACGAATGTCCGGCGCTTTAACCAGGTTGGTGGACAAGGCGAGTTCACCTAGGGAAGTTCGAAAATCCTGATTCCAAACAAATGGTGCACATGCGCTCCAGTATCCTGATGGAACAAATGGCGTACGAATCAATCATTGATCACCGGCTACCATGAGACTGCATCTCCTCACGATGCTCCACTACCTTGTGGACTAGACCTTTAGATCAAAGGCTCCGGGTGTGGCCCCCTAAGAAAACTACCTGCTTCAGTCTGGGCACCCGGGCAGTATCACAGCCCTCACACAAATCAAATGAGATTTGTGAAGAGCATATGTATCTGGTGTTTCCTTGTACCAATATTTATGTGTTTAAATAAATAAATAAATATCAAAATTGAGGTCCACAGGAGAAGCTGGGAGTAATTATAAATCCTTGCATACATTACCATTTAGCCTAAGTAAATTATATGACCAATATTAACATAAACTCAGGCAATTTTATAGAATTTTGTACAGTTCAACAAAAAACCCACTCAATGCAAGATGCAATCAGCTCAAAAAGCATGAAAGAAAGAATACAGTAACCTAGAAAGATCTGTTTTTTTATTATCAGAGATAAACTAGAACTAATTCTAGCTCTAAACCCAATGACTAGTTTAGATGAAATTCTGAGGTCTATTATTTTCAAGCTCAATTATGTTTCAAAATTATCTTAAGACAATTTATTTACTTATTTATTTATTTAGACACATAAACATCTGTAGAAGAAGGCACCAAATAGATATGCGCCACAATTCAACATTTGATTTATGTGATGGCTGAAATACTGTCCGAGTTCCCAAAACAAAGCAGGTGGTTTTCTTAGGAGGACATTCCTCTACCCTTTGACCAAAAGGTCTAACCTACAAGGCAATGGAGCAACGTAAGGAGATGCAGTCCCATGGTAGCTGGTGATCAATAATAGTTTCATACACCATTTGTTTACTTAGGATCCTGAACCACACGAACACCACTGCTTTGGAACCAGGTTTTTCTAACTCCCCTAGTTGGATCCTCCATACCCACTAACCTGATTAGAGAGCGGGAAATTCACTTTTCATCCGCTCAAGTCCATAAACAACAACCACGCCATGAGAAGGCAGTGAGTAGGATTTCCATGACAGTGATTGTATACGCGTGGCCATATGAGAGCAGTTGGAGAGATAGAGCTGACTCTCCTCACTCCTGGTCCTATCAAGGCATTCGGTCATTTATTTTAAGACAATATAATCAGTGATTTACTGTTTAAATTACAATTTTACTTATAGCATAGGTTACGATAAGAAATGAAAGTTTAGTTACCGTTATTGTCTGCTGTTTTGAGCACAAACTAATATGAATTTGTTTACCAGTGAATATTTCATTATCACCTGGATAATATTTCATTAAGATTTAGTTTGTAACCGGATTCCAGCTGAAGAGAAATTGGGAAATGACTTTGGAAGTGGATCGGACATACATTAAGAAAATCACAAAACTGCATCGTGAGACAGGCCTTAACTCGGAATCCGGAAGAGAAGCGGAAAAGAGGAAGGTCAAAGAACACATTACGCAGGGAAATAGAAGCAGACATGAAAAGGATGAATAAAAACTGGAAAGATTGCCTAGGACAGGGTTGGATGGAGAATACTGGTGTGTGGCCTATGCTCCTCCACGAGGGGTAACAGGAGTCGGTAAGTAAGTAATACTGTTTTTACATATAGACTTTGAGAACCATAGATTTTTGAAATATATATACTACTCATTATACGAATGAAGATAAAAAGTAACATATTACTATACAAGCTTAATTCAATATACAAATTATAAAATCTTCTGAACATACTTGCTATTTGTAATTTTCTAACGGATAAATTACAATAATTATCCAATACTACTAATACATTAACTGATTCATCATGGTAATATAACTGTAAAATAAAATTAAAAAGGAAAGAAATACACAATTTGTATTATGTATACCTCTATATGTTAAAAATATAGTCATTAAAAACACGAAGTTCAGCGAAGGGATCTCTTTTCAACGAATTCATTATCAAACTGTACAATCTTAGCCAGAGCTCGCTTTCAACTCAGATACGGGAACCTATCCCAGTTTGGTTCAACATGGATGAAAAAAAAGCAGTTAGGCGTTCTATACTTGAACAATTAATCGACTGTAATCATTCTACGGATTCACAGTTTCATTTTAAGGTTGTTTATAGGATTCGTCTAAATCTAACTAGATTTCATCGTATCCAACTCTTAAATATGGCCGAATTTCTCATCATACATGAGCTTAAACCAGAACTATGCGTACAAAAGAAGTACGTCATATTGTTGTCATTACCATGGCCTTAATTAATATTATTATTCTCAGAATGGGGTTTGTGGAGATTTTAGTAATTTTATATAGTTGAAATCATGAATCAATTGAAGCTAGACCGCTATGGAAAATCTGGAAGCACTGGACGATCGTTTCGTGCTATTATGGGACTCCTCACCAGTGCGTATCCACGATTCCACCTCACGATGTACACTGCTGAGGAGTCCTTTGATAGGACGAGACGGCCTTCCAGAGCTTCCAGATTTAATGACCTTCAGTTGTTGTCACAAAAACACTTTATTCATTTTAACCATCTTATTATATCCACTAAGTCTATTGCTATCACTCTTATTACGTAATCTAGTATTATAATCTTTATATTACATCATCTTGGCTATTCGTGTTCATATTTCTTCACGGAATTAGTACTTTAACAAAACAAATTCGCATATATATAAACGATTGTACAGATTTATAATAAATTCGTCGAAAGAAGATCCCTTCGTTTAATGTTTAAATGATAATTATCTGTCCAAAAGTAAGATCATCTATCTCATTCATAATAGTTTATTTAGATTTTGTTGTTTTAATGCTAAACAATAGGACAATCGATTAATGAAGTTATCAGATGAATTTGAGTGATCGCCAGTTGGAAGTTAGCGATCCAGTCAATCGATATCTAAATAATATATATTCTTATTAATACATATTGCCTGCCAGCAACTACGATATCTCTGATTAGGCCCTTTTGTAACCTTTACAGAGGAAGGTTGTACACTTTTCAGAAATGCACCTAAATGGGTTGTGCGATTAATAGTCATAATGATGTATTAAGATAAAGAAAATTAGATAACTTGTTGAAATATCTAGATGATAGGAACAAGTAGCTCAGATGTTCAAGCGGGCAGCCAATCAATGAGTGCCAACTAGAAAAAGAATGAGTTCAGGTTAACCCATAACGTCATAAGCCTCAATGATGTTAAATCTATTTCAAGTTATTCAATAGTATTTAATTGTGTTTCATGACTCTATTTTTTTCTATTCTTCCATATATGAATATGAGATATTTGATACCAAACAATCTACAATCTTCGATTAATGTCGAAAATAGTTACAATGTTTCATGAAGGAATCAATATGTGACAAATTGATTGATAGTTTCGGCAAGTTACAAGTTACATTCTAGTGAGACTATAATTTATGAACGACCTTTGAGCGACGCTAAAATGACCTTGGGAGTGTCCGCCTCCTGACTAGGACAAAAAGGAGGATTATAAACCTATATGAAGGATAAGGATTGTGACTTACAGTTGATGGTTAGGGATAGGGATTAAATTTAGAGTTTTCATCAAGTAATGACATCAGCTAAATTGTCAAGACACTATTTGACCAAATGGGTGAGTGAATTTCACACTGAAATCCACGACTTATTATACTAAATTTGATTGGTTCGTCCATAAATTATAGTCTCTCCATTATTCTCATTATGTAGTTTACAATGAATCACCTAATTCTAACAATCATATGTGAATATCTTCAATCAACAAACAATTGTTTTTATTTATAAAATAATATAACAATTTAGTTCGATTTAATCTCTTCAACAAGAGTATTTTTGAAAGAAGAAGAAAACGCGCGTTTGGTCCTATTTGGGACTCGTCAGAAGAATGTACCTGAGTCTCAGAATTGATGTTCACTCTACAACTCGAACACAGTACCGTTCGACTCAAACGCCATCGCGTTATCCACTAAGCTACTGAGTCCTGATAGCCACTTAGTTGTGTAATGAGGTGACGTTTGAATTCACTTAGTATTGTTTGTTTGAATCCTCCCATTGATGTTTAGGACTGCAACTGGTCAGTCTTTAATTGGCATATGCGCATACTGTGCTTATTGCCTCGATATAGCCTTAATTCACAATCATTTTAAGCAAAGATGGATAATGGCTGGCACTGAAATCTAGGACTATCAGGACTTTAGTAGCTGGATGGATAACGCGATAGCTTTTGAAGCGGAGGGTACTCGGTTCGAGTCCCAGAGTGAACATCAACTCTGAGATACAGTTACATCCAGTTGACGAGTCCAAAATAGGATGAAACGCGCGTCTTGGATTCCACTGGCAGCCATTATCCATCTTTGCTTACAATGCTTGTGAATTAAGGCTATATCAAGGGAATACACACAGTATGCATATATGCTAATAAGAGACTGACCAGTTTCAGTCCTAAACATCAATCGGAAGATTCAAACAAACAATACTAAGGGAATTATATTACTTAGAAAACAAAGAGGAATATGAAAGATGACATTTACTGGTTTTTCAATAGATGCTGTAAGAACCACTTCTCCTGAATAACATAAGAAATTGATTGTTTTATTAGTTGATTCAGCTACTGGATATAAGGGACGATTTATTAGTTTAGGTCCAGCGATATATCTTCTTAAAATAATTGTTACAGTGGAGCTAAAATAAAACCAGGAATAGGTAAACATATTAAAAGGTATGGGAATATTATAACTAGATGGTTAAATAATTTGCATAATAGATAGTCTTATAAAATTAGAAGGGGTTTTTGTGGAGATTTCAGTATTTTCATAGATACATGTCCTGGAGTTCTAGTGAGAAGCAGTGACCAGTGGAATTATACCACGTCTGTTGTGAGATAACGACACACTGAAGACAATTGGTGAACACCTACTCAAAACTTCGTGGATTGGTTGAAGTTAGACATTAACACCGTTGGATGCCAGCCAGCTCAGTGGTCTATCGGTCTAGTGATCTGGCACGAAACTGGTAGGTTCTGGATTCAAATCTCGCGACTGTGGGATCGTAGATGCGCACTGCTGAGGAGTCCCATATTAGAGCGAAACGGCTGTCTAGTGCTTCCAGATTTTTTATGGTGGTCTATCTTCAATTGACTCATGATTTCAATTATCTTATAAAATCAATTAATTGTTGATAATTGTTGACTAAAATTTGATCAGTTTTAATTGATGCATTCGTATCCTACTAGGATTGCTTTGAATGGCCACTATGACATTAGTTTATACAGAACTAATGAAATGTGGCTAGCAGTATCAACTCTGAGATGCAGACATATCTAGCTCATGAGTTTCAAAAACGACGGAAAGCACATTCTGGATTCCACTGTTAGCCATATGCTATCTATTCTGTGTTAAATTATTTCATAATGGCTATATTAAGGCGATCCGCACATAATGTACACATGACAAATCATGACTGTTCAAATTCCAGTCAAATTATCGACAGAGGAATAATCAAAACATTTCAAATTGAATTAAAACTCGTATTCATTGCATAAGTGAAGCGGCTATTTGGGCTCGGTAGCTATTTGAATAGTGCGATAGTGTTTGAAGCGAAAGTCTCTTGGTTTATCTATTCTTAATAAACCTCCTATAATTGTCCGAGATTTACCATATCTCTTATTGAAATGCCAATACTTGAATGACTATGTTTATACTAGGATTTGAACCAGGAAAATCTTTTTAACAACTAGAGCGCGTTACTCACTAAGTCACTAAAGCCATAAAATTGTTCATCAGGAGTCATTTATTTTGTCGATCACAGTGACTTTTATTTTTTCATTTTATTAACTCATTCCTAAACAGCAACAACGATACTTTTTAAAGTAGTTCTTTATTAAATAAAGTATGTATTATACCGCCACCAAATGCTCTGGTACGGACGAGAGTGGGGAGAGTTCGCTCTCCCTCTCGAAATGCTCTCACATGGCCACGCGTATACAGCCTCTGCCAGAAAAGTCCTACTCACTGCCTTCTCGTGGCATTACTGTTGTTTACCAAATTGAGAAGACAAAAAGGGAATGTCCGGCAGGAGCTGGACACGGAAAATTCACCTGAGGGAGTAGGAAAATCCTGATTGCAAACAAATGGTGCACATTGGCTCTAATATCCTGAGGGAATAAATGGCGTATGAATCAATCGTTGGTTACCGGCCACAATGGGACTGCATCTTCTTACGATGCTCCACAGTTTTATGAATCAGACCTTCAGGTCAAAGACTCCGGGTGTGGCTCCCTAAAAAAACCACATGCTTCAGTTCGGGCACCCGAGAAATATCACAGCCCTCAAACAGATCAAATGAGATTTGTGTGACGCATATATATCTGGTGCCTCTTTGTACCAATATTTATGTGTCTAAATAAATAAATAATGTAATATACCGGAATTAGTTGTGTTCTCATCAATGATGTTAAACAGTTTTCATTTCTAATCTATCTCATAACTGTCAGTTAGAATGATTTATTACATTAATGCTGTGGTGTGGGCTTCTTATATCCACACAAGTAGTATTTAACGATGGTCGGGCATTGAATGTATTTCAGTAGAAGATTGATAAGGAAAGAACCGAAACGAAACGCGATTGGTATGAAAATGCATGAACAATAATATTCAAAGACTATGGACTGATATATGCAGAAGGAATGGTCAAGACTGAGACAATTGATTGATAGTTCACAAATCAACTATTTACTGTATGGTTGTCGGATTTTAGTGAGATAGTCTGTACTCTCGTGTCAAATACATTCAATTGTCCCCACCTGTGTTGATTATTTAGTATAATTATTAATTGAAAACTCTCATTTTGGTAGAATTCTGTTCTCTGAGCTGGATAGTTTGGTCGTGAAGCCTTCATTGTTCTTCGAAACAACATCATCAGCATAAACTTCAAATAGAAGTGAAGTGTAAATATTTCTCCACATATGACTCACAGCTTGTTCTGTATACCTCAAACTTGATTGGTCATAGTTAAACTTCAACCTGTCATTGTCTTTTATTTATTTATCAGAAGGGGTTTTGTGGATATTTCAGTATTTTCATAATTGAAATCATGAGTCAATTAAAGCTAGACTTCCATGGAAAAACTGGAAGCACTGGATGACCGTTTCGTTTTATTTTGGGACTCCTCAGCAGTGCGAATCCACGATCCAGTGCTTCCAAGTTTTCCATGGTGGTCTAGCTTCAACTGACTCATGATTTCAACTATAAAAATACTAAAATATCCACAAAACCCCTTCTGATCTATAACCGTATGCTCACTAGTGACTGTTTTTAAGAGATATTTCCTGCAGTTCTAGTGCGAAGCAGTGACCGGTGGATTTCAACCAAGTCTGTTGTGAGATATCAACTCAATGAAGACAATTGGTGAGTGGTTGCACAAACTTATCATTAATTTATCAAAATTCTGGAACATAAAGAAGCTATATATGAATTATGCATCAACGAGTAGTTTTCTATGACACAGTTAGCAGAATTATAGTGTAGTGAACGAGAACATAATATCTTGGTGAAATCTGAGAACCATACAGCAAATAATTGATTTCCAAAATGTCAATCAATTTTATCAGACTTGACTGATACTTCTTTCCACACCAATCACTCTATGATCTCGTTCATTTCTTTTCGATCTTCTTAACCTTCTGCCTCCAGGTATTTCACATTCGATTAATGATACATACTACTTATATCTATCGACATCAGTAGCGCGCACTATAATAGTAATAAGCATTTACTCAATAAATGAATTCTTGTAAAATCCAGGCCGGTTGGAAAATGGAAAGTATATCAATAAAGTTATATGATATTTATACATCACAAATTGGCTTAACTCAAAAATGTACACTTCTAGAGTATTGACATGGTAACAAAATGTTTTCTTGCACTAAAAGTGATAGAATTATTTCACTTATATGATGTAGAACATGAATGTAGACATAATCGTACCGGGTTACATTTTGGTTCTTCCTGTTCTTTTCTAACTATTTTTCAGCAGTAACTAGTCTTTTTTTAAACGTCTGGTTTTCAAATAACAACTTGCAATTTCATACTTTGTCTCAGCTACTACGATTTCTTTAAACCTCAGAAAAATAAGCAGTTTGAATCATTGGTGTTTACAATTGATTGACCAATGGGTGGTGATGAATGTCATATGTGTCAGGTCCTTATCAGTGCAAATCGAATCCTATCGACCAAGTTGCAATGTGACAGTTAGTCTGGGTAACTGGACATTGCGTGTACTATTTCGAGATAAGGTGGTTGTTAAAGATAGTCAACAGGAAACCCTGGACCCATGTTTCATGCTACTTCGCACTCGTCAGAAAAGTGTACCTGTAATCTTAACGGAACTGATATTCCCTGACATTCGATTTCATGTCATCCAGCTTCAGAATCAGAGACGTTGCCACTGAGCTATTCAGGCCGCAACTGACCTCCCGTAGGTGTGAGATGTATATACAATTGATTGATCTCTGGGTGATGATCAATGTTATGTATGTCAGGTGTGTATATAAACATTCATTAAGTAAATTAATCACATTATTACTAATCTGTAAAGCAGATTAACTCTAAATCGATCAAATCGACTTATTACAACAAATTAACTATTACAGTATTGTTTCTGGAGATAAACTAATTAAATTGAAATAAAAGCACTAATGGGTCATTCAACGTAACGTACCTAATTGGTTGACTGGTATGAAGTTTTTGACCAGCGAATGCAGTCAGTGTATAACTGACACCGTATAGCTAGAAAAAATATACATATCAAAGGAACAAAGAGAAAGCGAGGAGATGTAAAGAGAAAGAATGTTAAGCAACTGAAAAATTCAGATCATTTCTTTTCAATATAATTTATATCTTTCATAGTTGAAATCATGAGTCACATCCACGT
This sequence comes from Schistosoma rodhaini, assembly GCA_944470415.2. Classification (NCBI taxonomy): domain Eukaryota; kingdom Metazoa; phylum Platyhelminthes; class Trematoda; order Strigeidida; family Schistosomatidae; genus Schistosoma; species Schistosoma rodhaini. Next base: position 82,625,089 of record OX104036.1, read on the forward strand.
GTATGCGAACTCCTGAGGAGTCCCATACTAGGATGAAACGGTCGTCCAGTGCTTACAGGTTTTCCATGATGGTCTAGATTCAATTGACTCATGGTTTCAACTATGAAAGATACTAAAATCTCCACAAAACCCCTTCTGATGATAATTAATATCACTAAAAGAATTTATTCATTAAAGAATTCAAGTAATTGATCAAAAATAAAGACATAGAAACGTCTGCTGTTTAATGCTTTCAGTATTTCAATGGATGTCTTAGTTCGATTCATCATATCAGTAACAAACAACTAGTGTGGTAAACAGAGATGGATAGTGATTAGCAGTGGAATGCAGGACGCGCGTTTCGTCCTATTTGGGACTCGTCAGCTGTATCTGCATCTCAGAGTTGATGTTCACTCTGGGACTCGAACCCAGTACCCTCTGCTTCAAACGCCATCGCGTTATCCACTCGGCCACTGAGTCCTGATAGTCACTTGCTTGTGCGATGGTGTTCCGCTGCTAGCCACTATCTATCTCTGCTTACCATGCTTGTGAATTAAGGTATATCGAGGCAATACGCACAGTATGCACATATGTCAATTAGAGACTGACCAGTTGCAGTCCTAACACATCGATGGGAAGATTCAAAGAAACTATACTAAATGAATTTAAACAACTAGTGGTAATTTGGCTAGTGGTCTGAGTTACTTTTATTTATTTCAACAATTAGGAACAGTCATAGATTTTACTGATAGCTATCATGTGATTCTGCCTATAATGCTTGTGACTTTAGGCAATATCAAGGCAATCCGCGCATGATGCACATATGCCAAAACTGACTGATCAATTGCAGTCCTAAAAATCAATGAGAAGAATCAAACAACCAATAGAAAAATGAATTAGAAATGGTGCCATTGAAATGTTCAAATGAATTGAAGAAACTCGTCATAAAATTAAAAATGAGAAAATAACTAGAAAGATCTATTCAAGTGTTGGATAATAACATTAATTATGTACAAAAAAAAGATAAATAGTTATATAAGGGAACACAGACGACAAGTGTAGTGATTAGAAAACAACGTCCAGTGCTTCCAGGCTTTCCATGGTGGTCTACCTTTGATCGACTTCAATTGGTTTCAACTATATAAAATTACTTAAATATCCACAAAACCCCCTTCTGCTTCAATTATATATTGACCTTTGTGAATATGATTTTTAATACAGTAATGTTAAATGAAAGTACAAGCCATTTTAAGGGTTAGATTAATGAGGGGAGGTGTGCAAACTTTACGAACATAGAGATTTGGTTAACCAAAATAAATGTTGTTGTCTTCAAAGATATCCCTGAAACCCATACGTATGTTAGTGGAAAGTTCAATTATTCGTTTTCCAGGTAAATGATTAATCATGATATAGTGTTATCACAGCTTAGATTGATATCAAGAATGGATCAATGTTAGATCACTATCGAAGATCTGGAAGCAATGGACAACTGTATCATCCTAGTATGGGAATCTTTAGCAGTGCGTATCCACGATCACTCACGTGAGACTCGAATTCAGGACCCACGGTCTCGCACGTGAACGCTTAGACTCTAGAGCTATGAGCAGGCATTCGACAGTGTTAATGGCTGACTTCAATCGATCCGTGATTTTGCACAACTTTTCATCTATTATTTGAGGTAGATAACTGTCTCACACCGGACACGAATTGAACTCCAATGGTTGCGGCTTCACTCTAGAACTCCAGGAAATACATCTTCAAGCTATTCACATAAGGAGTCCCATACTACGACAAAACAGCTGTCCAGTGTTTCTAGGTTTTCATTGGTGGTCCAACATTGATACCTTCATGATATCAATCTATGCTTAACAATTTCCAAAACCCTATACTGATTATTATCAAAGCATTGGAATCATTTCTTATACAGATATCTGTTTAAAGATTGATGGAAAAATTATACCTAGGTAATTATTCTTTAGATTATTAATCTTATATTATTAGAGGATTTATTATATACCTTTCATTACTACTAGTATAGAGGATTTGTGAAATCTCTAATTGATTTTTGTTAGACCACGATTGAATACCTAGTAGAACTGGACTACCGTTTCGTCTTAGTATGGAGTCCCTTATCAGTGTACATCCATTTTTATGCGACCGGAAATTCAACCCAAAAATTATGGGCTCGCGCACGAACGCTTAACCTCTAAACTATTGAACCCTAATCTATTAGCGTTACTATCGAACTTTGATCATGTGAATTATAATCAATTGTTATGCTTTCAGCCTCCCTCACGAGGGGGGGTGCTGTTGGAGGACTATGAGCAAACGGTTTTCTTCAGATTAGCAGAGATGGATAGTGGCTAGCAGTGGAATCCAGGATGCACGTTTCGTCCTATTTGGGACTCGTCAGCTGGATGTACCTGCATCTCAGAGTTGATGTTCACTCTGGGACTCGAACCCAGTACCCTCGCTTCAGAGTTTATGGCATATATGAAAATAAACTCATGAAGATGAACTATTCATTGATATAGATGTAGGCAATACACCACTAGTTCTGTCACTGTTATTTAGCTCAAGATATTTTCATTTCTTGATAAAAGACAAAGCTGATGAAATCCTACTTATCGATTTATTTCTTTTGATGTTTGATACAAACAAAATGAAAACTTTGGGTCAGTTTACCTAGATTGGGTAAAACTAATGTCAAACAAAAGTCTTTGTTCTTTATTATATAAATAACAGAACATTTGTTCTGTTTTCAATGCAATGTTAAGGTTGATTCATTCATCTGGAAAAATTATATTTAATAATAGATTGTTTTACAAAACTGTTTAATACTTTAAATTGACATAGTATTGTTTATTTGTATCTTCACATTGATGGTTTTGGGATTACAACTGGTTAGTCTCTTATTGGCCATATGTGCATACTGTGCGTATTGCCTCGATATAGCCTTAATTCACAAGCATGGTAGCAGAGATAGATAGTGGCTAGCAGTGGAATCCACGACGCGCGTCACTTCATCCTATTTGGGAGTTGTCAGTTGGATGTACCTGAATCTCAGAATTGATGTTCACTCTACAACTCGAACCCAGTACAATTCGCTTCAAACGCCATCGTGTTATCCACTCAGCTACTGAGTCCTGATAGCCACTTGGGGTGAAGTTTGAATTCACTTAGTATTGTTTGTTTGAATCTTCACATTGATATGGATAACGCAATGGCGTTTGAAGCGAAAGGTAATAGGTTCGAGTTGTAGAGTGAACATCAACTCTGAGATACAGGGACATCCAGCTGACGAGTCCCAAATAGGACGAAACGCGAGTCCTGGATTCTACCGACTTTGCTGATGTAAATAGGTGAATAAAATAATGATGCTTTTATGATATAAGAAATTACTTTTTTGCATGTAGTTTATTCACAAGATTGAATTGGTAATAACATGCAGAGGAAAACTGAATTAAAGGATAATCGTTGAAGAATCAAGGTTTATTTTGTATCTTTTTTAATCGAAACAATTTGTTCTGAGTAGAGAAAAATCAATTCAGATGATAATTCAGAGATTAAGTACGTGCCTAAAATAGGTGATCACTGGAAGTTTTAAAGTACTGGGTAGCTGCTTTGTCTTACCATCGAACTATTCAACAGTACTTATCCACAAATCCACCTCAGATCGAAATCAGGACGTTTGATCTTATAGCAACCATCCTACAATCAATTTCGATTATAGCCAATTTTGGTTAAGCCCTTTTTTATAACTTACTTAACAGACATTGTCATTAGGATAGTAACAATTTGCATATTCTTTGCACTGCTATACCACTAGAGCACATGACACTCTAGCCGAAATGTTGACTGCTTAAATATCATTCGATGACTCATACTCCTCCCCATATATGTACGCACACAAATATTATTATCAGCCTTTGTTTTGCTTTGCTGTGCCCTTATTAAATTTGACTATAAATTGCCTATGTAATTGCTTGCTACTCTCTCGCTCGCTCGCTTGCTCCTCGTTCATTTCCTTTGCTTGTTTGCCTGTTCACTCGCTCGTTCATATTCGCTCAGGTGTTGTTAGCTTTCGAACCTGAGTCATTCGACAATAAACTGTAGTTGCTGCTATCCTTTGTCTTCTGATTTTACGCACCGTTAAGTTTAGAATTATAACGGTTATCGAAGTAAACGGTTAACGAATCGCGGCACTACAGAATTGGAGGCCTCGCCGAACAAGCACGACGCAATAGAATTGGATATCTCGCCGAACAAGCACGACGCAATAGAATTGGATATCTCGCCGAACAAGCACGACGCAATAGAATTGGATATCTCGCCGAACGAGCACGACGCAATATATTTGGTTACCTCGCCGTACGAACACGACACTACGGAATTGGATGCCTCAACGAGCGAACGCAAAACAATTTTCGACGAGATAATTTCATTTTGAAAATTCAACGTACTCTGTTTCTATTCGAATTATTATCTGGATTATAATCATAATTGTGGATTTATTATATCACAATTTTAATCGCACGTTCATCATCCCATAAGCATTATTGAACTTAACGATAATATTCATAATAAATAACGATTATTCACGAACAATTGATATATTGGTGCAATTTAGTAAGTCTGTTCCATTTTATATATTGTACCTTTTGTTATTATCATTTTTTTCATCGATTCATTTCTCTTAGTGACAATAACGTTATATTCGCATACTATTTAATTTATTATTATTATTATTATTATTATTATTATTATTATTAGTAATGTCTTTAAATAACGAAACAATCGATCTTTCACAGTCACCATCCGTGGGAGTTATTAATGTTACTATTCCCTCTTTTAATGTTACTGATCCTCAACTCTGGTTTATTAGACTTGAAAATTACTTCGTAGCCAATCGTATTCTTTTACAGCGACATAAGTTCGGCTACGCAAGCTCACTACTTCCAGATGAAGTAGCAGACAAGGTACGAGAGGTCCTAACTAAGCCGGATGCGGTAAATCCGTACGATGTATTGAAACAGGCAGTAATAAAAGCTCTCTCGTTAAACGACCGGCAAGCTGTCGAGCAGTTGCTCAGTGAAGTTCAAATCGGAGATAGAACGCCTTCGCAGTTAAAAACGTATATGAGCAACGTAATTGGAGACAGAAATGTGGATAAAAATATATTTTACCACTTATGGTTGCGACGACTCCCACCGAACGTACAGCAGATCCTCGCTGTTGGAGATAGCGATGTAGACATAGACAATATCGCTAAAATAGCCGATAAGATTTACGAGAGAATGAGAAATGCGACTTCACAAACGCTCAACTTCACAGTTGACGAAAGAATCGAGGCCTTGCAAAAGGAAATTAATGCGCTATGCCACAAATTAACGAGTCTAAATCACAACGACAGGAAAAGAAGTTGGTCGCGCAGCAGATCAAGAGATAGAAACCGATCATTTTCTAAGGGACTACCAGATCCTGCTATATGCTGGTACCATCAAACATTTGGGTACAGAGCTCGAAAATGCAGGTCTCCATGCAAATTTAAACGATCCCAACGATTCTCAGTAACGACTACGAAAATCAACGCAGCTCCCACGAGCAATCGTTTATTCTATGTTCAGGACAGAGTAACGGGCGCGCAGTTTTTAGTAGACACGGGAGCAGAGATAAGCGTCGTCCCTCCATTGAGCAACGAAAAACAAAATATCGATACTGCGCTAACTCTTAAAGCAGCGAATAGATCCGATATAAAGACATATGGCAAGCGAAAACTAACCTTGAATTTCGGCCGTAATATTTCACTTCGCTGGGAATTTGTGATCGCTGATGTGTCCGTACCCATAATTGGTATCGATTTCTTAAAGAATTTTGACCTATTAGTGGATTCTCGACGAAACCAACTAGTGAATGGAGAACGCTCAGTAGTCATAAGAGGAGTGACCACTGATCATGTATCTATGAATTTAGTAGTGTCGAAAGATAGGAACGAGCAATATAAGTCACTTCTAAATAAGTTCGCCGACTTAACGAGGTCATCATACGACAACAAAGATCTTAAACATACAGTACAGCATTATATCGTCACGAAAGGTCCACCGACTAGAGTAAGAGCGCGAAGGTTGGACCCAAAAAGGTTAAACATTGCAAAACGAGAATTCGAAAAACTAATGAAACTTGGTATCATAAGGCCATCTAATAGTCCCTGGGCATCTCCGTTACATATGGTTCCCAAAAAGAATGGAGAAATTAGACCATGTGGGGATTATAGAGCCCTTAACAAGCAAACGATAGCAGATAGATACCCAGTGCCACATATTCACGACATCACTACCGAAATGGAAGGTGCTACGATTTTTTCGAAAATTGATCTTGTTCGGGCGTACTACCACATTCCAGTGGCCCCAGAAGACATACCGAAAACGGCCGTAATCACTCCATTTGGTTTATTTGAGTTTTTGCGAATGCCATTTGGACTAACTAATGCAGCTCAAACCTTTCAGCGATTTATTGATCAGGTTGTTAGAGGTTTGACAGGGGTATACGCATATATCGACGATATATTAGTAGCTAGCGCTACCGTCGAAGAACATCTACAACATCTACGACAGTTATTCACGAGACTTCAAGAACATGGTGTCACTATTAACGTGGAGAAATGTGAATTTGGAAAGAAATCATTGCAATTCCTAGGTCATATGATAAATTCTCGAGGTATTATGCCAGTTCCAGCAGAAGTTGCTGCTATTCGCAATTATCCGTTGCCCGAGTCACAAAAAAAGTTACGACGATTCTTGGGACTAATAAACTACTATAGGCGATTTATTCCAAACTGCGCAGCAATACTACAGCCATTAACGGACGCTTTGCGAGGAAATACCCGAACATTCCATCTATCGACAGAGGCCATACAGGCTTTTGAGAACGCTAAGCGAGCACTTCATGAGAAAATGATATTAGTTCGACGAAAGAGCGAAGCGCCACTAGCCATCATGACGGACGCATCGAACATAGCAGTAGGAGCTGTACTGCAGCAGTTAGTAAACGGTACATGGGAACCGATTTCATTTTTCTCGAGGAGATTAAACCCTACACAAACGAGGTACAGTACGTTCGGAAGAGAACTATTAGCGATTTACTTGGCAATCAAACATTTCCGACACATGATAGAGGGTACCATTTTTACAGTGTATACAGACCATAAACCCCTCACGAAAGCATTAAACGCCAAGCAGGATAACTATTCGCCGAGGGAAATTCGACAATTAGAATTTATTTCCCAATTTACTTCTAGCATACAGTATATTGAAGGTAATAATAACGAAGTGGCAGATGCGTTGTCCAGAACAACGATAAACGCGATTATTACAAATGGAATTGATTATCACGGTCTCGCGAAGTTACAAGAGATAGACATCGAACTAAACAAGCTAAGATTCGATGACACGACGTCATTATCATTCGAAGATATTCAGTTCGGCAACGCGAAAGTAATATGTGACATGTCAACTGGCCGACCTCGCCCATTCATTCCTAAACCATTGCGACGGAAAGTATTCGAAAGTATCCATAACCTATCGCACCCGGGAATAAAAGCCACGATGAAATTAATCAGTGAGCGTTTCGTATGGACGAAAATGAATCGCGATATACGAAATTGGACGCAAGCATGCATGAAATGTCAAAAAGCCAAAGTACATCGTCATACTAGTTCGCCAATGGGTTCATTTTCACAGCCAGACACTCGATTCGAACATATACACATCGATATCGTGGGACCACTGCCAGTTTCGAACGGGTACAACTATATTTTTACATGCATCGATAGATTTACCCGATGGCCTGTAGCGGTACCAATAAAAGACACCTCAGCCGAATCTGTAGCAAAAGCCCTAATCGAGAATTGGATTTCTTACTATGGTATACCGGCAATTATCACGACCGATAGAGGAGCTCAATTCGAAAGTCGACTCTTCCAGCAGCTTACAGAACTCCTCGGAATTAAACGTATACGAACGACATCCTACCATCCAATGGCAAACGGAATGGTTGAACGCCTACATAGGCAGTTGAAAGCATCCCTTACATCTGTCATTGTCAATAACGATTGGGCTAATAAGCTTCCTTTAGTCATGTTAGGTTTAAGAACAATAATTAAACAGGACATGGGATGTTGTCCAGCCGAGTTGGTATATGGAACTACTTTACGTTTACCCGGAGAATTTTTCGCTTCAGGTAAAAGTGTTCCGACTGATGTAGCCAACTACGTCCAACGCCTGAAGAAACACATGAGCGATTTAAAAATAGCACTTCCCAGACTACAACAACGTCGAGTATTCGTACCTCAGCAACTACATAATAGCACGCACGTATTTATCAGAAGAGACAACGTACAACCACCTCTGCAGCCGAACTATGAAGGTCCATTTAAAGTGATTACGAAGACAGATAAGACAGTCACGGTAGAAAAAGCTGGGAAGACAGACGTAATCAGTATCGATCGTGTGAAGCCAGCTTTCATCGATAGCGATTTTCAATCGACAAGCACAAGCCTCTCGGAGACGATCACACCTACGAAACACGAATCTCAGGAGTCAACGACGCTAACGCACCAAAACGAAGAGACTCCGATAACGACAAAATCTGGTCGCAGAGTAAGATGGCCGCAACGTTATGTCGCTACAATCTTTTACTGATAATTTTCTGCTACTTTGATTATTAATTATAATTCTTCCTCTTCATTGTATACATATGGATTATTAAATTCATGCTATACGCTATTAAACTTGGCACAGCTTATGTACACCCTTATGCTCATACGTGTAGTTTTTTTTTCGAAGCGATACCATATTCCTTCTGTATCTTACCGCTATTTTGTATAGCCTAGCGGACGGGCACGAACTAAATGCACATTAACTTCATTCTAATTTTATACAGGCCCATATCTTCAAATGATTGTAACTACGCTATCCAATTTACTGTACATTATGCAAACACAGACATTTTTTCATATATCTTTGTTTGCAGGGGGGAGTAATATAGCAACCATCCTACAATCAATTTCGATTATAGCCAATTTTGGTTAAGCCCTTTTTTATAACTTACTTAACAGACATTGTCATTAGGATAGTAACAATTTGCATATTCTTTGCACTGCTATACCACTAGAGCACATGACACTCTAGCCGAAATGTTGACTGCTTAAATATCATTCGATGACTCATACTCCTCCCCATATATGTACGCACACAAATATTATTATCAGCCTTTGTTTTGCTTTGCTGTGCCCTTATTAAATTTGACTATAAATTGCCTATGTAATTGCTTGCTACTCTCTCGCTCGCTCGCTTGCTCCTCGTTCATTTCCTTTGCTTGTTTGCCTGTTCACTCGCTCGTTCATATTCGCTCAGGTGTTGTTAACTTTCGAACCTGAGTCATTCGACAATAAACTGTAGTTGCTGCTATCCTTTGTCTTCTGATTTTACGCACCGTTAAGTTTAGAATTATAACGGTTATCGAAGTAAACGGTTAACGAATCGCGGCACTACAATCTTGTCCCTCTACACCACTAAGTCCTAATCCACTGATGTAAATTTTCTTACTTCAATCAATTTTCGATAATGCACGACCAACTTAAATTGTTTTCGGTGGGTAACTGTCTTGCACTTGACACAGTTGTACTCCATTGATCAGTGCTTCTCAGGGGAATTTTGAAATTATCTTCTTTAAATTAATGACTAGTGAGTATATGATAACCTTCAGTATATGGTTTTGTAGTGATTATTGAATGGCATTGATGTAGCTAGCTGATTAGTTATTAATGTAATGTCAGTTAGAAACAATTATTAACTATTACGATGTAGTTTTCACTAAACATTTAAAGATGTATAAGGTTGTGGAGTTTATTGAGTTTAAATAGATATCATGAATGGATCAATGTTAGACCACCATTGAAAACCTGGAAGCAATGAGTGATCGTTTCTGACTAGTATGGGACTATTTAGCAGTGCATATCCACGATCACACATGTGAGACTTGAAATCAGGACCTTCGGTCTCGTGCGCGAACGTTTAGCCTCCAGATCACTAAGTCAGCATCCAACAATGTTAGTGCTTAACTTCAACTAATCTGTGATATTGATATATCATTGGTCCAATTTTTCGATGATAATAGAAATGAAAATGATGAATTGGTATATCTTGGGATTGAGGCTTTGTAATGGGCTTACGGTATTCTCTAATTACGCAATAGACAAGCTTACTTTAATACAAATATGTTCTGTGGCAGACTCAATAGAACAAAGAATGAAACCATGACACCTTTTTTCTGAAACGGAAGTCAAAAACTGAAATGAAACAGCTCTGTCGGTATAGTAACATCCAATGACCCGATGCGACACAACGAAACTGTCAAATTAGAAATGGCAACAACCAAATCAGATGACAGCTAAAGTGATTTCTGAAATATGAATTAGAACAGTGTCTTCATGGTTATCCTTTAGTGAAAGAAACAATGTGTAGTACTTAAGAAGCCAGATAATCCGACCCCTCTTACACACAAATATATCAAGCAGTTTCATCGTAGTTTTCATTTGAAGTCATTAAAACTAAAACTAATGTTTTGTTTCACTCTTATTTACTTACGCCTGTTACCCCTCGTAGAGTAGCATAGGCCGCCCACCAGCATTATCTACCCAACTCTGTCCTGGGCAATCTTTTCCAGTTATTATTCATCTTTTTCATATCTGCTTATTCCTTCAACTCCCAAGACAGAGTTTAAATGGTGTGAATTATTTTTTCTGGTTAGCGTCTTTTTAGTGAGTTAGTTTTTCTTTACTCTATTTGAAAATTAATTGTAGAAAAAAACCTATTTACGTATGAAGTTGGAATTCATGATGAATTATGGTCAGCTGTAGAACAATTATGTAATTCCTCTTGTATCTTAGACCAAACCATATGGAAGAATTTATCCGTATTGATATAAATAGTTTTGTTATTCAATCTTGATGGAGGTGATATTAGCTAACATTGTTATTGTTTCCTGCTTCATATTATCATCATTTTATATGTAGGGGTATCTTTCCTTAATCCCAACAGACAATGATTTTTTGAGATAAGATGATGGTTGGAGTTAGTCAACAGGAATCCCTGGACCCGGGTTTCGTTCTACTTGGCACTCGTCAACAAGGTGTACCTGTAATCATGAGGGAACTGATGTTCTTTGATGGATTCGATCCCGTGTCACTCAGCTTCACAGTCAGAGACGTTACCACTGAGCTACTCGGGCCGCGACCGACCTTCTGTAGGACTGAGATGTAATCACAATTGATTGTTCACTGGGTGTTGATCAACATAGTGCACTTAGTGTTGAGCCACTTAGACTAGTGGCCATATTGCAACTTGATCGATAGTATTCGATCAGCACTAAGAAGGACTTGATACGCATGATATTGATCACTACCCAGTGATCAATCAATTGTGAATGATTTTTTATTGTGGTTTGTTGGCAAACATTTCTGAACTATTGGGACTATTAAACAGCCATTGACTCTCTTATATAAGCCAGATTACATACAATGGTTATAGATATCTATTTTATCTAGTGAAGTTTATCCGTCCATATGGCTGAATGGAATTTCGGCATTAGAGTTGATGTCAGTTCGTGATGAAAAACCCTAATTCTAATTTATAACGCTAAATCCGGATCCTAATTCATCACACTCAACTATAACCTTCTGTTGATCCCTAGCATGTAGGTGAATATTCTCAATATTGATTTATCGTCGCTCTAAGGCTATCTATGAATTATAGTCTTACTATGGGTCAATGTTTATTCCTTCATTTCGGCAGCAACTATTGTTGTCAGTTAGTCTACCAAGTTAGTCTACCAAAGAAATTTTTTGCGTAACTATATAATTATTAAACCTTTTTGAAAATATCCGATAGAAGGTAAGTATTTCCATTTCATTTATACTGCTTGATGTAACATAATCCAGGTTGAAGAAATGGTAACCATCGAAACGATTTTATGAACTGTCATTAAATATGTAATAAATAACTGGATCACCATGTTCTGATATTCTGTTTACTGTAAGCTTCCAGGTGAACCACTAACTATTGCTATACATTTTATAATTTGCAATTAATCCATTGTCTACATCTTACCCGTTTTCATTGCCACTTTTGGCCTGGTTGTGTATAGCTATGATGTTCTATATTATGATGTGATGCAGATCGGTTTGCCTTTATATAGAGCCGTCTGTGCTTCAGATAATAATTCTAAAAAGCTTGTCTGCCTTATTTTCCGTTAGAATTCAAGGTATAAAATCAATGGGACAAAAGGAATGAAACGTATGTTAGCCTTCACTCAAGGTTAGTAGTGTCGGTGTTAATGTATCATAGACTAAAGTCTAAGACACTAGACTATAGTATACTCAGAGTAGAGAGACTGTTGTCAGAATTCTGATTACCGAATCTCCTAAATGATATTTATTAACTTCTCAAATATCACACACAATAACTTTAAAATCAACATCATGAACTTGATATGTCTACCTTTATACCATATACACAAAGTACAGTATGAAATAAGATGATTAAATTATAAATTTTATAAATGAGACCATGAACCGATTGAAGCTGGATCACCATGGAAAACTCGGAAACACTGGACGGCCAACTCGTTATATTGTGGGACTCCTCAGCAGTGCGCATCCACGATCCCGCCTCACAAGATTCAAACCTAGGACCTATCAGTCTCGCGTGCGAGCGCTTATTCACTAGACCACTGAGCTGGCACCCAACGGTGTTGATGTCTAACCTAAACCAATCCACAGATTTGAGCGGCGCCAGACTGGTAGGTCCTGGGTTCGAATCTCGTGAGAGGGATCGTGGATCTGCACTGCTGAGGAGTCCCACAATAGAACGGATCGGTCATCCAGTTCTTCCAGGTTGTCCATGGTGATCCAGCTTCAACTGACTCATGATCTCATCTATAAAATTACAGAAAAATTGTTACTTTTCGAGAATCGTCTTCATTCGGTTGAATCGCAACTGACGACGGTGATGATGTAGGTATCTGAAATCATTGAAATATAAATGAGAATGAAGAAACATTTTAACAACTATACTATTATATATTTAAACAATTTGTCAACACATTAAAAATGAAATGTGATTTTATAAATGACTGTTATTCAATGAAAGACCTAATGATGATAAACAAGAAATTGTGAACAAAATTGTTTACCATAGTTACCTAATAAATAAATGAAGCCTAAACCAAAAGAGTATCTTATCTTTTGGAAAAGATGTAATATTTAGGCAATTACCCCACAACCACCAAAATCTATTGTCGGTACAGAAATTGATTACACTTTTAGCTCAAATGGATGATTTTGGTGGAGCTCCATCCTCTTTACTTGTTGACTGGATAACTTACTTCTAACTTTATACTACTGATGTTGTCCAGAAAGACAGTGTAAATTTCATGATTAAATATCCTAACCCAGTGGATCAAAATGCCATCTGAATGACACTGATTTGATCGCTAGTCTCAATAGATATTTACCATGTGAACTGAATTTTAATGACACCTCATTCCGTATCAATGTGTATCAATGGTTGATAAACTTTTATTTAGCCAAAATTCATTGAAGGATGGTCTAGGGGCTGTCGCGTACGATCATCAATCACTGAGTCCTATATTCGAACCCCTCTTCACTAACTTCAGTTTAGATAACTGGATCGCATCATTAGCGCTTGCACTTAGCATGTAGTGCATCTTCAAGTACAGGATGAAACGGTTATTAGGGAAAGGATATGTGAAGAATAATAAAAATGATTTTCACTATTTTTATTGTACCCTTGATTATATTAAATCTAAAAAATACCTGTTTTTAAAATGGTCTATTGATGATATTGAGAAAATGCAACTACTCAAATTGCATTTCACGAAGTATATATTTAAATGGTAACTACCTAAGGTGACGGAATCCCTTTGCAGGGGATTCCAGGACGCGTGTTTCGTCCTATTTGGGGCTCGTCAGTTGGATGTACCTGCATCTTAGAATTTATGTTCACTCTACAACTCGAACTCTGTACAATTTGCTTCAAACGCCATCACGTTATTCACTCAGCTACTGAGTCCTGATAGCCACTTGCTTGTGCAAAGGGGTGAAGTTTAAATTCACTCTATATTATTTGTTTGAATCTTCCCATTGATGTTTAGGACTGCAACTGGTCACACATGCCAATAAGATACTGAGCAGTTGCAATCCTAAACATCAATGAGAAGATTCAAACAAACAATACAAAGTAAATTTATGGTGAATTTTGTTATGTTTCAGTGAAATCTACTTTTTTTAAGAACATATCATTCAGCTTCACTTTTGGAAAACAGTTGAAAGGTAAATAAGAATCATGAAGTCAAAGAAGTGGGAACTAACATGAAAGCCTATCATTGACTTTATACAGTAATGAGAGGTTAATACGATCCAGTAATAATTTGTCTCAGTACACTTCGCTGCATCCAACATCATCATGGTATGGAAGAAGTGAAATCGAATGGAATAATATCAGAAAGATCCAGCTGAATTCCTCGAAAAAACCCAAAGGGGCCTTAAAAACGCTTAGAAACATTTTATCCAATCAGCAATAAATAGGAATATTTCAGAAACATTTCTGATTGAATGATTACCTATCATGCTACTTGTTTATTAAAGGTGCAGAACTTTCTAGAAGCCCAAGGCCGTCTTAGATGTTACAAATACCCTCGATTTTCTGTACATAAATTAACCTATGAGTAAATTGTTCCTTCATATATTACGTGCCTATTCTCTTGTGTCCAATTCGCTAAATAGAGTTAGCCTGGGATTATTAGAAGAGTTGAAGAAACCAATTCAAGCAATCAGTCAGAAGATTTATTAAATTAGAAAATGTAACTAATCTATCAACACTGGTTATTAGCTATTTAGAATAAAGTTAGTAACCAATAGATTACTATGAGAGTAGCACCATATTATGAATTCACTAAAGTTGAAAAATATAAATTCTAAGATTCTAATATGGTTCTTGGAATTGATCATATCTGATAGAATATTGTACTTTAACAAAAATGACACTATGTGCTTATAATTCACGTGTTCACAAGTGACTAACTTTTAAAAGTAGTCCACAGTTCCCAATGGCTAAACAAGAAACTACTAGAGATCAAATATGTCTGCCTTGAAATAGGTATGACGAACAAAATGGATATTGATAGGGAAATATTACAAGTCGATTGAATTCGAGAAACAAAACTAATCTATATCAACAGCTCAAAAAGACATACAGTTCCTGGGTTTATTTCTTAACACGATCAGTTACATTCAGTACTGTAAAGTTCCATATTACAATAAAAGAGCTATATCATTGATACTTATTTTTAAATAGTTGTTTAACTAAAATTATTCCGTGGTGCAAAACAGCTGACGAGTCCCAAATAGGATGAAAAGCGCGCCCTGAATTCCACTGCTAGCCACAATCTATCTTTGCTTACAAAAATAAACTGATTATCCAATATCAAATCCGTATTACTTTGGAATGAAAATCTCATTTAGAACCATTAAACCTTCAATAAATGAATATAATCATGTACATTTTTTAATAGATTTAGAAATTGCTAAGTATAACTGTTATATCCTAGTGAATACCTAAGTACAGGTAACTTCCAGGACCTACTAATGGAATATTATTCCATATATATTCCTAACTGTTAAGTAATTAGATTGTGTATATTTATATTCCTCTTATTATAAGCTTCATCTTCACCTATGGATTAGTATTATACGAATTACTGTCCTTTAATTATATTCAGTTTATTGATTACGGTCTCCCATGTTCACAGCCATATTTGGCTTGATCTTGTACAAATATTATTTCCTATTTTATGGTGTACTGCAGTCTGTCTGTCTGGTATATAAACCGAGTATGAAATAAATGATTCCCATAGCAGAAGCTGCAATTAGTGTTCTGGACTCCATTGGAAGGGCTATGCGGACAACGGACTAATAAAGACGCTATACTGCTTATATCAATTGAACGTGATTGATCTGGCACAGTGTTAAGATTGGAAATGTCGAAATGATGAATACATCAAGTGATAAAAAGCAGAACATAAAACCACAAAAACAATAACAATTAACTAGACGTATTTTTTTAAAGAAAATATTACATAATAAGCGAAGATGGATAGTGGTTAGCAGTGGAATCCAGTTTGACGCGCGTCACTTCGTCCTATTTGGGACTCGTCAACTGGATGTACCTGCATCTCGGAATTGATATTCACTCTACAACTCGAACCCAGTACAATTCGCTTCAAACGCCATTGTGTTATCCACTGAGCTACTGAGTCCTGATAGCCACTTGCTTGTACAATGGGGTGAAGTTTGAATTCACTTAGAATTGATGTTCATTGATGTTCTCATTGATGTTCAGGAGTGCAACTGGTCAGTCTCTTATTGGCCATATGTGCATACTGTGCGTATTGCCCCGATATAGCCTTAACTCACAAGCATTATAAGCACAGTTTGCACATATGCCAATAAGAGACTGACCAGTTGCTGTGCTGAGATCTGTTTGGCTGGTTTATAAACCAAGTATGTTTGAAATCAATGATTCACATAATAGAGGTTGTTATTTGCTTTCTGAACCCAAGGGTAAGGGCTAGAAGGAAAAAAGGACCAATAAAGACGTTAGGCTTCTCATACTGGTCGAATTTCATTTGTTTGGTATAGTTCCAAGATTGTATATATTGTATTTCGGCTGGTGAATATATCGTAATAATTCACTGACCTTAAAGATATATCAATTGCGTTTGAAATAATACTGAATATGACAATGATTATGTTGCTTAAATACCTTGTATATAATATAGTGATTATATAGACAATCAAATGTCAAAGCTATAGGTCCTGTAGGGCCAATGAATTGTCACTGAACCCTATCCAAATAATTTAGCAGTCGGGTAACTAAATATCGAACAGATAATCAATACCCGTCAAAGTCAAGGACAGTCAACGCTCATCAGTTAATCATACGCCATGGACTGGCCCTTGCTGCAGTGGTTCTACTTTACCTAATATATTCCTGTAATGACATCCATTGTATTGTACAGTCTTCAGAGCATCCATGGTCCCTTGATATGTCAATGAGGCAATCCACGTAAAGTGCTGATCACGAGGTGTGACTTCGAAGTCAGTTAGTTCGTCACCATTCTCGTCTAACTCCAGTAGGCCTCCAATCATTCAACATAGATCATCAACATTGTTAAGTAAATTACAAAATAAATAAATTATCGCATCATGTAATATTCCAATGTAAATTCATAAAAAAGCTTTTTAGTCATATCTTATACATTTTATATTCTTATTTATAATCTATGAAAGTTCTACTTGCGTGACTACTTTCGCCCTATCTCACTCACTTACTCACTCTCTCTCTCTCTCTCTCTCTCCCTATATAGATATATATACAGAGAGAGAGAGTGTGTGTGAGTGAGATAGAGAGAGAGGGGAATAGAGAGATTCTAATATGTTTTTATCCAAAATAAAATATTATATTAGGCTTCGAATTTCACCTCATCAATAGGAATGTACTTATCTAGAGCCTTAAGTGTTTCCTTATTGTCAATGTTATATACACTAACATTTTCCATAAATCATCCATACACTCTAATAATTGAAAGTATCCATCTATTATGACCTTTGTTAATCATTTTTAATTTATTCATAAATCATTATATTACTTTTAAGTGCTATAAAGTAAACTTTTTTAAAAAAAAAGGGGGGGGAAAGAAAATAAAGTGGATAAACTTAGCAAAATTCATTATAATAGCTTAATTATACAAGTTTAATCGAATTGAATCATATTAGAATATACTACTTATATAAGTTCTTATTTGGTTTACTTTATTAAAAATGATAAAAAATATGTATATAAACAGGATATATACGTTTTGTCTTATCTCGACCTCATCAATTGAATGTAGCTGAATCTTAGAGTTGATGATACAAGCAAATAATATCAAGTGAATTTAAACTTCATCCCCAGTGCACATGTTGGCGTCTGTTAGGATTAAGGTAGGTAAGAAGATATTGTGATAGTGTTTGAAGTGAACAGTACTGGGTTTGAGTCCCAGACTGAACATCAATTCTGAGATGAAGTTAAATCCAGTTGGCGAGTCTCGAATAGGACAAAACGTGCTTTCTAGATTTCACTGCTAGTCACTGACTGTCTTTACTTATTGTGTTTGTGAATTAAAGCAATATCAAAGCGATACGCACGGTATGAACATATGCCAATGAGCGACTGATCAAGTTCAGCACTAAAATTCAATGGGAAGATTCAAGTAAACAATAACAAATGAATTAAAAATAAATTATTTCAATAGCTAAGATCATGAATCAATTGAAGCTAGACCACCATGGAAAACCTGAAAGAACTGGACGACCGTTTCATCCTAGTGTGGGGCTCCTCAGCAGTGCGCATCCACGATCCCACCTCAGGAATATCGAACTCAGGACCTATCAGTCTCGCGTGCGATTGCTTAACATCTAGACCACTGAGACGGTTTATGACTCGACTCATGATCTCAACTATTAAAATTTCATTATTACCATTATTTTCATTATCAAAATTAACGCACTAATTAATTGTAAAAGGTTAACATATCAATGAACAATTTCTGATATACGATCAATGATGTAAACAAAGGAACAAGGGGCCTTGACAAACTATGTTAGCTATTTTTGTTCCTTGTTTATTCTACAGATTATAAGCTTTCATATGATGTATAATTTAATGTCATAGCCTTTTCTATTCCAAAGCTATTGTACTTTAAACGTAATTCTTTTGTACTCTATTTTCTACTCTAATCCTTAGTTTTGGACATTATTGTATTTTTTTAATTGTTGTACGTTGTGATCTGGTTAATCATCTATTTATTCGTTTATCTTTTTACACTAATTTGAAATCAAGAACCAGACCGAAATGGGGAATAAATCTAGTAATGTTCCAGTTGACTTGTTTTCTCTCTCGAGCGCGCGTGCTTGTCAGCCGATCAGGTGTTAGAATAGTTTTTGTCTCTCTACCCTAAGCAGTTGGTCTCATTTTGAACTCACGCATACTAACCTCGAGGTTAAGGCAGTCAGCCTATAGCATCCCTATCTTAATCTTGATTAGATAAGTTATCTTCTGCACGGGAGTGGGTAGACAGATCAAGGACGTAACAGTTAAGTTACATTTTAACAGATTTAATATTATACTATGTAAACTATATCGATGCTGAAAGATCATCTTAATGAGGTTAGCCAAAAACTAATTTTCTTCTGTCATAGTTTATCTTAATAATTTGTTTTTTGTTACCACTTATATAATATTCGCACTGTCAGAAATTTTACATCATATGTTGGATTTTGATCGAGAAGCTTTGGTCATTATAGGGTTGTTAAAATTGTTGGGCTGTATTAAAATCATGAACCGATCAACTTAAGAATACCGTTTAAATTTTGAAAGCACTGGATGCCCGTTTCGTTCTAGTATGAGATTTCTCAAAAGTGTGCATCCATGACTGATGGATACCGACTCAGTGGTATAAAATTTAAGGGTTTATGAGTGAAACCGAAGGTCTCGGATTCGATTCTCAATTGAAGGACCGTGGATGCCCACTACTGAAGAATACCTTACTAGAATAAAACCGCCATCCAGTGCCTCCAGGTTTTGAATGATAATCTAACATCCATATGTTCATGATTTTAATCAGGAATATCTTTAAACCTGATATCTCAGTGTAGTGAACAAAACACGGGTGGAGACAGTCAATTGTCTCGATTTGACTGTTTCTTCTGCAAATATCCATTCATAGTCTCTGATTATAATTGTTCATTCATTTTCGTACCGATTGCGTGCCGTTCCCGTTATCACCTTAACAATCCTCTACTGAAATACATTCAATGCCCGACCATCACCAGATACTACTTATGTGGATATCAGTAGCCCACAACACATCAGCAGTTATTGATATACAACTTGAAAGATACCCAGTATCTAAGATTTTTCTTGGATTTATTCACTTGTTTATGGAGAATGACTACTCTTTGAGTCCATTAACGTATATATAGAGTAAAGAATGTGACCTTATGTATAATTGATATTTATCTATTGAAGCATAATGGCTACCAATTAGACTGTCAATCATCCTTTTACATAAATAAATTCATAACGAGTGGTATCTATTATTTTATTGTTTCAAGATATATTATACTATACTTCAGCATATGTTTTAATTTACTAAAATCGCATATACAATAAGTTTGCCCTTAATACATAAGTAAATATCGACCATTCTCCTGTAGTACCAGTTCATATGTTAGGCCCATATACTTTATTCTAGTTACTGGCCAAGCCAATTCACCTGTACATTGAGTCATATTTTGATCTTGTTAATCATTTGCTTATTAACATTGACTATACTTTTATATGAGCATATATGTGCACACTTCGTATCTTATTCATCATATGTCTGTCATTCATTTTTGTCCGACTATAAATATTGATTAACGCTTTCTTAAATCGAGTTGGCTTCCCAGTCATCTACAATACGCATCATCTTTGCTTCGCTTGCTTACAGTTGCTCATGTGCTTACAACTTTCTGGTCTGCATCGATTATCAATAAAAATGTAGTTGCCGCTTCCCTTTGCCTTCTGATATTATACACCGTTAAGATTGGTATTAATAACGGTTATCGAAGCGAACTATGATCGAAGCACGGCATCAACACTCCTCCCCCATTTATTTTTATACAAGATGTAATATTTGACTTCATGAGTCGACACAAGCTGGACCACCATAGAAAACTTGGAAGTACTGGACGACCATTTCATTCAAGTGTAGAACTCCTCAGCAGTGCACCGGGCGGAGTCCTGAATTCGTACTGTTAAGGAGACCCCACCAGAACGAAACGGCCGTCCAGTGCTTCCAGGTTTCCCATAATGGTCTATCCTGATGATATATATTGAGTGATCACCAGTTAGATGTTAGCAGTTCAAGAATCGACATCCAAACAATGATCATTCTTTTCAATTCATATTAACATCCATCACAATGTCTCTGATTGTACTTCTTTGCAAATTGTACGACGAAAGGTATTAAACCTTTCATAAGCGCGTAAAAGACAGGTAACTTGTTGAGATATGTTGATAGACTCCGTCCCATGCACTACTGAGAAGTCTCACAATAGAACGAAACAGCCATGCAGTTCTTCCAAGTTTTCCATGATGGTCTAGCTTCAATTGACTCAAGAAATCAACTGATAAATTACTATAATATCTACAAAATCCCTTTTTTACAAAATTATCGGCGAGACTATAAGTTGTGAACGACCTTTGAAAGGAATCTTGGGTGACCTTGAGAAACGTTAGCCAATCAGTAAACAGTCAGCATAGAGTAAAAATATATAATATACAAAACCAAATAATTAAAGTGGATACAATTCTTTTATATGGTCCGAAAAATTGTCAGTTAGAAAAAGATTGAAAGGTTCCAAAATCGTAAAGCATAAGGTAGAGGAACTCATCCATATGGCTCCATAATAGTTGGTCTCTGGAACCATTGATAAGGTGACATAAGCCATCTCAGCCTCGACCACATACATTCAATATTGTTTGTGTGTACTACGGTTGTGTAAGTTAATCATTTTTATTGTGGATATGTCTCTACAATACTCATAGGTTCAGTAACATCTGCGATTATTGCAGTCAATAATGCTGGTGCTTTAATTATACAGCTCGCGGAAATTATTATAATATGCCTTAGACTCCATCTGGATCGAGCAATAAAGGTTCCTATTCTAGCAAATAGTCTTCCTTCAACATATATTACATCGAAGAACAACATCACGGTAGTTTGCATAAGGTCTATAAGTCGTTTAATACCCTCAATTACAAATACAGGAACTTCTTAGTAGTTTCATTTATGTGTAACCGCTTAATTGTCAAGTGTTCTCTAAAATTCTCTGTGAACCAATCGTACATAAGCACCAAATACTGAAATCGACTCCGTGACCTTAAAATCCCTAAAACGCTTCTAATTGACTCGTCTATAAATTATAGTCTTGTCAAATTATCAAATATAAATCATCATAACTTACATTTATACGAAATGGAAATGCTAAATCACCATGTTTACTTAATAATTTGATTTGAAATGGTAATAAATCGGTTTGTTTTAATGTTTCCGAAAATATTCCATATGGATCATCATTTGTTATAGTACATGAAATTTGTTCATTTGAATCAGTTTTACGTTTTGATGATAAACGTTTAATTTTTTTCCATGTTTTATTCCATTTCTTATTTTTACCTTTAGTATTACCATTATCATCAAATGGATGATTAGGCCATAAACATTTTGTATAAAGTAATAATTCTTTTTGAAATGTTAATCCTAATACATCTAAATCATCACGACCAAAACGATATGAACATGTGAATATTAGGAAAACATATTCTGTATTCTTTACATCTTGGGTCATAGTAAGTATTCCATCTAATGAAAAAAAAGAAATACAAAAAAAAAATATGAAGATAACAGAAGATGATGGGACATGAAAGTATTCTGAGGGTCGGCTGATAGCTCTGGACAAATGAACTTTGGTTTGATATCAGTCATATGTACCAGTGAATCACAGTTCAATGGTCTAGGGATTAAGAGTTCACATTTTAGGTATGATTCTCTATTATGGGGTCTTGGTTGCCTAATATGAACGAATCAAACGACTACTGCTACCAAGTTTTCATTAATTTTTTAACTTTGGTGGGCTGCTTGGATATCTAAGCTACCTGTTCCTGACATAAACATATCTAATCAGGTTACCTGCTTTTTGCACGCTTATGAAAAGTTTACTAACTTTTGAAACTTTAGCCCTAATACATCTAAATCATCACGACCAAAACGATATGAACATGTGAATATTAGGAAGATAAATTCTGTATTCTTTACATCTTGGGTCATAGTAAGTATTCCATCTAATCAAAAAAAAATACAAAAAAATATGAAGATAACAGAAGATGATGGGACATGAAAGTATTCTGAGGGTCGGCTGATAGCTCTGGACAAATGGACTTTGTCACCTGAGACGTTCTATTGCAATGAACGAGAACACTGGTAGGGGGACAATCGAATGTATTTAAGCGCAAAGTACAGACTATCTCATTAAATTCTGATAATCATACAATGAACAGTTAATTGACAAAATAATCATCAATTATCTCAATCTTTACTGTTCCTTCTGTAAATATCTGTCCGTCTTCTCTGATTTCATTGTTCATGCACTTTCATACCAATTGCGCTTCATTTCAGTTCTTTCTTTATCGGTTTTCTTTCAAAATACATTTTATTTCTAACCATCACCATATACTACTTTTATGGATATAAGTAGACCACACTAAACTATCATCAGCACAGAGGTTTGTGGAGATTATTGAATTTTATTGATATCATGTTCCGACCTTTGTAATACGTCTATTGAAATTTGCAGTACACTATGTGAAACGTTTTACAATATCGTAAGTGGATCGATGTTAGGTACATGTACTACTGTATCCCAGTTCAACGGTCCAGGGATTAAGAGTCTGCATGCAAGATCAAATTTCCTAGATCTGATTCTCTGCTGTGAGGTCTTAGTTGCCTAATATGAACGAATCAAATGTCTACTGATCCCACGTTTTCAATAATTTTCTAACCTTGGTTGCCTGCTTCAATATCCGGGCTACCCGTTCCTAACATCAATGTATCTCAACAATTTACCTGACCTTTGTACACTTATGAAAAGTTTACTACCTTTCGTCGTGCAATTTACAAAGAAGTACAATCACAGACATTGTGATGGATGTTAATATGCATTAAAAAGAATGATCATTGTTTGGATGTCGATTCTTGAACTGCTAACATCTAACGGGTGATCACTCAATATATATCATCAGGATAGATGAAGAAATAAGGTAAGGAAACTTGTTGAAATACTTTGTGCTGAGAATTTTATATTGTATCAAAAGTTTAATATTGAATAAACCCACTAATAATAATGATAATAGTAATGATAATAATAATAGTGAACCCAACAAATTCCATAGTAATTTTAATAGTTGATATCATGAGTCAATTGAAGCTAGACCACTATTGGAGACATGGGTGCACTGGACGGCCGTTTCATCCTATTATGGGACTCCTCAAAAGTGAGATAATTGTGAGTTAGTAACTCACTGAAAACAATGGTGGATATGTCGCTTAATTTCGTGGATCGGTCGAAATCAGACATTAACACCATTGGATGCCGTCTTAGTAGTCTATCGGTTAGGCATTTGCTCGCGAAACTGATAGATTCTGGGTTTGTATCTCGCAAGGCGGGATCGTGGATGTGCACTGTTGAGAAGTTCCATACTAGTACGAGTTGATCGTCCAGTGCTTCGAGATTCTCCATGATGGTCTAGCTTCATGATCTCAACTATCAAAGTTTCTATAATATCCACAAAACCCCTTCTGATTCATTTATCCCCCCAAAAAAACTAGAATAAGATCACCTAGATCACAATTGATTGATCACTGGGTGGAGATCAATCTCATGCGTGTCAGGTCCTTCTTAGTGCTGATCGAATGCTATCGATCGAGTTGCAATGTGACCACCAGTCTAGGTGGCTCGACACTGCATCAGTTCCCTCAGGATTACAGGTACACCTTGCTGACGAGTGCCAAGTAGCACGAAACCCGGGTCCAGGGTTTCCTGTTGACCACCTTCAACCACCATCTCACCTCAATATACATAGTGCAAGCAGTGTCGAGCCACCTAGACTGGTGGTCACATTGCAACTCGATCGATAGCATTCGATCAGCACTAAGAAGGACCTGACACGCATGAGATTGATCACCACCCAGTGATCAATCAATTGTGATTACATCTCAGTCCTACAGAAGGTCGGTCACGGCCCGAGTAGCTCAGTGGTAACGTCTCTGACTGTGAAGCTGAGTGACGCGGGATCAAATCCGCCAGGGAGCACCAGTTCCCTCAGGATTACAGGTACACCTTGCTGACGAGTGCCAAGTAGCACAAAACCCGGGTCCAGGGATTCCTGTTGACCACCTCTAACCACCATCTTACTTCAAGATCACCTAGATATTATAATAAAAACAATCACTAAAAAAGAAAACTTAAATTCAATCTAGTCACCAACATTTTTTGTTATATGACGAGTATTTTCACTTTTATTATTTTCATAATTAATTCAATTATTTATTTCCATCAATTTTAATTAATTAGATTTACCTATTATATTTGATCAATCAAAAAACAAAAAAAAAACAAAAAAAAACAAAAAAAAGATATATCATATTAGTGTTCACTTCTTTTTACCCCCCTTTCTCCTCCTCTCCTTCCCCCCTCTATCTCTCTCTTTTGACTCAATAATAACATAGAGTGTTTTGTCTCAAGTTAAAACGATTTTTCTTGGTTTTGTTTCACATAACCTTGTTATTTGACTCTCTTTAAGATTATTGTTTTTGTATTGGTATAATACAGTAAAATTAATAATAATAATAATAATAATAATAATAATAATAATAATAATCTGGCAGTAATCCACCATGTTGTTCATTCCAATTAATATTAATGACAATATAAAATCACTTAAGAAAAATGTCATCCATCATGGTATGTTGTTTGGTTTCCGCGTTATTGATTAATTAAGTAAGAAATTATTATTATTATTATTATTATTATTATTATTACTATTGTTACTATTATTATTATTACTATTACTATTATTATTATTATTATTATTATTATTGGAAGTGTATTGGACATACATTAAGCAAATCACCAAACTACATCACGAGGCAAAAGCTAATTTGGAATACTGAAGGGGAAACGGAAAAGAGGAAGGCCAAAGAATATATTACGCCGGGAAATAGAAGTAAATATAAAAAGAATGAATAACAATTGGAAGGAACTGGAAAGTATTGCCCAAGATACAGTTGGATGGAGAATGCTGGTGTACGGCTTATGCTCCTCCACGAAGGGTAAAAGGTGCAAGTAAATAAGTATTATTATTATTATTATTATTATTATTATTATTATTATTATTATTATGTGTTTATATGTCATAGAAACATAAGTTTAAAACAATATTTTTTTCTCGAATTATTTATACAGTCAAAATGAAATAAACAATTTTAATACTACAAATATGAAGTACTTCCCACTATAACTCAAGAAAACATCCCTTGAAGTCAGTCACTAGTGAGCAAATGATTATAGATCAGAAGGGGTTTTGTGGAGACTTCAGTATTTTTCATAGTAGAAAGCATGAGTCAATTGAAGCTAGACTACCATGGAAAACCTGGGAACACTGGACGGCCGTTTCGTTTTATTATGGGACTCCTCAGCAGTGCGCATCCACGAACCCGCCCTCGCGAGATTCGAACCCAGGACCTACCAGTCTCGAGCCGAAGCCCTTAACCGATAGACCACTGAGCCGGCCGGCATCCAACGGTGTTAACGTCTAACTTCAATTTTAAATGAAGTTTTGGCTTAGAACAATATAAATGAGGCATTAAATAGAAAGAAGAATATAGTTGTGAAATCTTCGTTAATGAATTTGAAGTAAATCCAACGTTTCGCCTGTAAATCTTGTTCAAGATTTTTTAAAAAGATTGCCAGGAGAAACGTTGGATTTACTTCAAATTCATTCGCTGAGATTTTACATCAACTCGGTGCCCAAATACTGTAAAACTATTCGCTCTTTCATTTAGACGAAATTTCTTAAATATAAGTGAGGGCAAAAAAAACAATAACATTGTATAGCTGTAATCATTTATAAAAGAACTTTCATCTAAATTATAGTGAATAGTTTCACAGTATTTGGGCATTGAGTTTATTTTATTTATTTAGTTAAAAACATAACTGTTGGTACAAACAGGCACTAGATATATATGCGCCTCACAAATCTCATTCGATTTGTGTAAGGGCTGTGATACTGCCCAGGTGCCCAAACTAAGCCAGATGGTGTACTTAGGGAGCCACACCCGGAGCCTTCGACCTAAAGATCTGATCCACAAGGCAATGGATCACCGTAAGGAGATGCAATCCTATGGTAGCCGGTGACCAACAGCGAGTTCATTCGCCATTATTTCCATCAGGATACTGGAGCACATGTGCACCATTGGTTTAGAATGAGGGTTTGCCAACTCTTCTAGGTGGATGTTCCGTGTCCACCAACCCGGTTAAAGCGCCGGACATTCGCTTTTCGTCCTCTCAATTTCGCAAACAACTCCCTCGCCACGAAAAGGCAGTGAGTAGGACAATTGTGGCGGAGTCTATATACACGTGGCCATGTGAAAACATTTCAACTACAACTGAAAACCTGTAAGCACTGGACGGCCATTTCGTCTTAGTGTAGGACTCCTCAGATGTGCATATCCATGATACCACCTCGCGAGAATAGAATCCAATACCAATCAGTCTCGCGCCAGAGCGCTTAACCACTAGACCACTGAGCCGGTATCAGATAGTATTAATGTCTAACTTCAACCAGTCCATGAAGTTGAACAACCATTCACCAATTTTCTTCAGTGAGTTGATATCTCACGACAGACATGACTGAACTTCAATGGTCACTACTTCTCACTAAAACTCCAGGAAATACCTCATGTACGCAGTCACTATTGAGCATATGATTATAATCAGAAAAGGGGTTTTGTGATTTCAACTATGAAAAAAAAATACTGAAATCTCCACAAAACCCCATTCTGATATCTTAATTTCCTTTTTTTTTTTTATTTGTATTCTACATTCATTCAGGTTTTGATTAAACTAATAAAATGTAAAATTTTAATTAAATTCTTTCAAATAAAAACGACTTGACATTTCGAAATTTATAAAATGAAATGAAAGAGAACAATGGACTTTGTAGAAATGAATAAATGAAACTTATTAATTACTTTAAGTAGTATATAAGTCCTCGTTTTCTAAAAATAATAGAAAGTCACCGAAACAAGGACAAACAAACTTTTACAGAACGTTTTATTAAAATATGATATGTACATTAATAAACGTGATGGTTGGTGGTTAGAGGTAGTCAACAGGAAACCCTGGATCACTAGATGGTGATCAATCAATTGTAAATACATCTCAGTTCTACAGGAGGTCAGTTGAGGGCTGGATAACTCAGTGTTAACGTCCCTGACTGTGAAGTTGGATGACATGGGATCGAATCTGTCAAGGATTATCAGTTCCGTTAAGATTAAAGGTACACTTCGCTGACGAGTGCCGAGTAGCATGAAATATAGATCCAGGGTTTTCTGTTGACTACCTCAAACCACCACCTTATCTAGAAATAGTGCGCTCAATTTCGAGTTACCCAGACTAACTGTCACATTGCAAATTGATCGATAGGATTCGTTCTGCACTAAGGAGGACCTGATATACATGAGATTGATCACTATCCAGTGATCAATCAGTTGTAAACATGATGATTACTTAATGCTTCTCTCTCAGTACTGTTTTAAATACAAACAAAGTTTGTTTCTGAGTTGTAAGAACCATTTTCAAATTATCCAGCTAAAAAATGGTTATACATAAACGTAATGAAGCTTCAAAATTGAATTGCCTATTTTTTTTATCCCTATAATGCTGTAAATTCATAGTTCAATTTGCTTCAAACTACATCACGTTATCCACTTAGCTACTAAGTTCTGATATTCACTGATTTGTGCAATGGGCTGAGGTCGATCCAAGAGTTCTAGTGAAAAGCAATGACCAGTGGAGTTCAACCAGTTCTGTTGTGAAATATGAACTCACTGAAGACCATTGGTGAACGGTTGCTCAACTTAGTCGATTGGTTGAAGTTAGACATTAACACCACCGGATGCCGGCTCAATGGTCTATCGATTAAGTGCTCCGGCGCGGAACTGGTAGGTCCTGATTTCGAATCTAGCCAAGCGAGGTCGTGGATGCGTACTGCTGAGTAATCCCAAATTATGACGAAATAGCCGTTCAGTGCTTCGAGGTTTTACACTGTGATCTAGCCTCTATTGCCTTACACTTTCAACTATGAAAATCCACAAAAACCCCTTCTGAAGTTTAAATTCATTTGGTATCTTTTATTTGAATCTTCCCATTAATGTTTAGGAGTTCAATTGATCAGTCTCTTATTGGCATATGTGCATACTATGCGTATTGCCTTGATGGTATTCGGTTCGAATCTCAGAGTGAACATCAACTCTGAGATGCAGGTACATCCAGCTGACGAGTCTCAAATAGGACGAAACGCGCGTCCTAGATTCCACTGCTAGCCACTATCCATCTTTGCTTATAATACTTGTGACTTCAGACAATATCGAGGCAGTCCGCATAGGATGCACATATGCTAATAAAAAACTGATCAATTGCAATCCTAAACATTAATGGGAAGATTCATCTAATTTCAGTCTTAAATATTGACAATAGGATAATTTAAACTTTACCTTATAAACATTTGTTTTTGTTCCTTTATTATTTTTAACACTCTTTACATTCTTGCATAGTAACATAATTTAACCATTTAAAGTAATTCATTTTTTTACTTCTAATAAACATACATTATATAAACAAGTTTCTTTAACTAGTAAAAAAAGCGGGTTAATTGAATAATTTAAAATATTGGCGGCAAAAAATATATTTAAATATTATTTAAACGAAACAAAAAAAAACGAATACATTTAAACAAAAATTACTTTTACCTTTCAAACTTTATAACATGAAACTATATAGGTATATATTCAAATAAGATCAAATGACTTTTTCTTTTAAAAGGAATAAATTTTTGAGGGAAAAGAAGAAAGAGGAGGAAGAGGAAGAGAAGGAAGAGGAGTAGAGGGGAGAAGGAGGAGGAGAAAGAGGAGTAAGAGGGGGAGAAGAAGGAGGAGGAGGAAGAGGAGGAGGAGGAGGAGGAAGAAGGAGAAAACTAATTAGAAACATTTTACAGATGAATGATATAATGAATTTATAATGATTAATTTATTGAGAAAAAAAAGAAAAGAAAAAAGGAATAATGATGATAATAACGTAAATGTGAATTATTATTTATGATCAATCTATTAATAGTTTTCATTTATTATACTATAAAGAGATTAATGACTTTAAAGTGGTATGTTTAATGTTTCTTCTTTTGTTTTGGTATAGACAGAATATATTTAACAGAAACCAGTTTTAACTAACTGAATTAGTTCAGAAGGGGGGTTTTGTGGAGATTATAGTAATTTTGTATAGTTGAATTCATGAGTCAATTGAAGCTAGACCACCATGGAAAACCTGGAAACACTGGACGGATGTTTTGTCCTATTGTGAGACTCCTCCTATGGTGGTCTAGCTTCAGTTGACTAATGATCTCAACTATATAATATTACTAAAATATCTAAAAAAACCTTCTGATAATGATCATACGCTCACTAGTGACTGGCACCACGAGGTATTTCCTGGAGTTCTTGTCAGAAGCAGTAACCAGTGGAGTTCAACCAGGTCTGTTTGGAGATATCAACTCACTGAAGACATTTGGTGAATGGTTGCTTAATTTCGTGGATTAGTTGAAGTTAGATATTAACACCATCGGATGCCGGCAATTTCAGTGGTCTAGTGATTAAGTGCTCTGGTAGGTCGTGTGTTCGAATCTGTTGGGGCGGGATTGTGGATGCGCATTTCTGAGGAGTCCCACAATAGGACGAATCGGCCGTCAAGTGCTTCGATGTTTTTTCATGGTTGTCAAGCTTCAATTGACTAATGATCTCAACTATTAAAATGAATATTTGTTTATTTAAACATTCACCAAGATTTGAATTAACGTTTTAATAGAAATTGAACAATGTTTACCATTCTTAGAAATGATATTTCAACTAAACTTAGCGACTGGAATTTATTAAACTCCAACCTTCATTCTGTAATCTGATGCGATCTTCTTCAAGGAAGAAAATAGAAGTTCACATCACTTTTTTACTAGAGGATACGTTGAAATTATTTACATTGTAGTGAGAAGTCGTGACAAGTGGGGTTCTATCTTGTTTGTTATTCACTTAAGACAATGGTGAATGGTGACTTAATTTGGTGGGTTGGTTGAAGTTAGACATTAACACTGTTGAATGCCAGCTCTTGGTCTAGAGATTAACAGTTTACGAACAAAACCGAAGGTTCTGTGTCCGAATCCCGCTAGTGCGGGCGTGGATGCACACTTCTAAGATATCCCATAGTAGGACGAAACGGCGGCTCATTGCTTCTAGATTTTCTATTGTAGTCTAACCTTAATCGACTGATGAATGCAACTATTAAAATAAACTATAATTTGTTTAAACTTTACCTTCTGCAAATATCAATCATTCGTCTCAGATTTCACCATTCCTTCATTTCCACACCAATCATTCGCTGTTCTCGGTCTCTTCTCTTAGATCTTCTTAACCTTCTACTTCCAGATATTCCACTTTCAAATGATGATACATACTACTTAAATCTATCGACATCAGCAGCACACATCAACCTAGATTGATATGTTGATGTTATGAGGCAGTCTTGAAGTTAAATGAAACAGCTTTCTAGCTCTATTTTAATTTCACTAGTTATACAGTTGATATCAATTTGTCAAAGTTCAATTTTTAGTGCAAATTGTTTTATTACATCACATATATTATCATTTCATATTTGTTATTTATACATATTTATTTATTATTTATTTAAACACATAAATATTGGTACAAAGAGGCACCAGATATATATGCGCCACACAAATTTCATTTGGTCCGTTTGAGGGCTGTGATATTTCTCTGTTGCCCAAACCGAAGCAGGTGGTTTTCTGAGGGAGCCACACACGGAGCCTTTCACCTTAACATCTGATCCACAAGGCAGTGGAGCATCGTAAAGAGATGCAGTTCCATGGTAGCCGGTGACCAACGATTGATTCATACGCCATTTGTTCCCTCAGGATTCTGGAGCCCATATGCACCATTGGTTTGGAATCAGGGTTTTCCAACTTCCCTAGGTGGACTTAGTGTGTTCACCAACCCGGTTAAAGTACCGGACATTCACTCTTCGTCCTGTCCGTTTCGTAAACAGCAATAATGCCACGAGAAGGCAGTGAATAGGGCTTCCCTGGCAGAGGCTGTATAAGCGTGGCCGTGTAAGAGCATTACGAGAGAGAGAGAGAGAGAAAGAGAGCGGACTCTCCCCACTCTCGGCTGTACCAGGGCATTCGGGGGCTGTTATTGTGTTTATACATAATGTGTAAATGGTCAATTTTTGAGTTAATATTATAGTTAAATTGGATTACTTGAAGCATTTTCATAAATATTAATACGTTCATGACAATGTATGTTAACTGGACATAACTAGTGTAACATTAAAGATTTATATTCTAATATTAAATTATTGTTTATCTACACTAGATGAAAATTAATTTTAGAATAGTTTTTCGGTGAGTCAATAATTTACGAACAAACCAATCAGGCGAAGGATAACAGGTCCTGTATTTTGGCGCAAAATTCATTCATCCACTTGATAAAATACAGTTTTGACATTATAACTGATGCCAGTTTGTTCCTAACCCTAATTGTCAACTGTAAATCATAATTCTAATTCTTCATACAGGTTTATAACCGTCATTTGGTCTTAGTTATTAGGTGGACACTCTCAAGGTCACTTTAGGGTCGCTCAAAGGTCGTTCATAAATTATAATCTTACCAGTTTTTTCAACTAATGAATATAAGGAAAATTAATGAACTGAAACGGAATAAATAATTTAAGATAAAGTTGAAATCATATTTTTTTTAAGACAAAACAATAAGAACCAGAAAGAACTATACTACTGTCTATTGGTATCAAATGTATAGTGTGTTTGACTTCTAGTGTGGCTATTGATCTAGGATTGAATCTCAAACTGAACTGAATTACAGAGAGAAAGACTTCTACAAAGTTTTATGAATACATTCTTAGGGACCTACGTCTGAAATGGAGTATGGTCTTTGTAAGTGTGATTGACAGACATGTAAATGATACATTCAAAATAAACAACACATAAAAGAACACACCAGTCTTACTCCGTTTTGCAGAGATGATCGCTATCAATGGTTTTCATCCTGACTTAGGCATACTAAAACAAAGTTTGATTAGCATTTCCTTGTCATAATGACTGGATATTCGTTCAATGTTCTGCGTT
Organism: Schistosoma rodhaini; assembly: GCA_944470415.2. Lineage (NCBI taxonomy): Eukaryota > Metazoa > Platyhelminthes > Trematoda > Strigeidida > Schistosomatidae > Schistosoma > Schistosoma rodhaini. The sequence continues at coordinate 82,658,334 of OX104036.1, forward strand.
AATTTTGTTATAGTTTTCAACTCTGTCGCCAACCGTTTTATTTTTATTATTCTTCTGTCTTCTGATATTCATCTGTTATATAAACTGATTGATGTTCACATATTTTCACAATTGAATTCATGAATCAATCTAAGTTAGGCTATCAGTGAAAACGTGGAAGCATTGGACGGTCGTTTCGCCCTAGTATGGCACTCCTCAAAAATATGCATCTACGATCTCACACTTTGGACTCGAACCGATGACTACTAGTTTGTTAGTATATTAGGTAGATACTTGTTTCAAGTTTTATACATTCTATGAATCATCGCATTATTTTCAATTTTCGTTAAATCATCTTGATTAAGAAACGGACATTTCTTCGTTAAGCATATTGATCAACAGTCTAATTATAATGTATTGAAAGATCTCTTCAATTCTATTTTTAAACTGATACAAGACTAACAAACAAAATACAGTTAAATTAACTTGATATTGTTCGTTTGAATCTTCACATTATTGTTTAGAACTGCAATTGATCAGTCTCTTATGGGCATATGTGCATACTGTGCTTATTGCATCGATATAGCCTTAATTAACAAGCATTATAATTAAATATGAATTGTGGCTAGCCGTGGAATCTATGACGCGTGTTTCATCCTATTTGCGACTCGTCAGCTGGATGTACATGTAACTCAGAGTTGATATTCACTCTGGGACTTAAAACCAGTACCTCTCAATTCAAACGCCATCGCGTTATCCATTCAGCTACTGAGTTCTGATAGCCACTTGCTTGTGCAATGGAGTGAAGTTTGAATTCATTTGCTATTGTTTATTTGAATCTTCCCATTGATGTTTAGGACTGCAGTTGATCAGTCTCTTGTTGATTATATGTGCATACTGTGCTTATTGCCTCGATATAGCCTTACTTCACAAGCACTTTAACGCGATGGCGTTTGAAGCGAACGGTATTGGGTTCGAGTTGTAGAATGAACATCAACTCTTAGATTCAGGTACATACAACTGACGAGTCCCAAATAGGATGAAACGCGTGTCGTGGATTCCACTGCTATCCACTATCCATCTTTGCTTAAAAATACAGGTAAGTTAATCCAAAAAAACATAATATGTAGCAGTACACCAATGTAGCATAATAATAAATTCGTGGTATAAACAGCCGTATAAGTATGTCAATCATTTGATTTTATTCGGTTTTATGCTTAAAGGATCTTCTAACATTAAAACAACAAAGTTCCCATTTTAACTTCTGTTTTCATCATCTAGACTAACTCGATATCATTTAAGAGTTAGAAGTACTACAGTGACACCAATACATTAACTAAACTAAACACTTTAGTTGCTATGTAGTGAATGGAGACTTAGTGAAAATGAACAATTTTTTATTTAATGCATAATTACACACCGATTCGCTAAAATGAGAAAACTTTGCATTAATTACTTCATTTGAACATCTTTGAATTGTTTCTTACAAGCTTCATTGTTTCTTTATTCCTGTTGTTATCTTGATTACATTCTCTTTTCTCCTTATTTCAGTTTTCTCAACTTCCAATTCGTGCTACGTACTACCTATGTTTGTCAACATCAGTAGCATACACCACATTCGTCCCTCCTTTAATAAGCTGTTCTCAAAGTCCTTACGATTATCATACTGATGTCTTCTTTGGTGCTGTTTGTGACTCACCCTCATGATGACGTTGAAACCATCTTTGCAGTTGACTGGTATTTATGCGCTTCTGCTTGTCTCCTCTCTGGATCGTGTAATCTGTGCCATGCCTATCCGTGACAATGCACAGTCCGTTTCACTTCAAGATAAGCTTCCTTGATCCTAATCCTTTACCTATGGTTTATCTCTGTTCTCTACACTTTACCAGGTACCCCATTACAAAGAGCTTTCACTCCTGTCCCGCCTTTTTGTGTCTGATATTTGTTTTTCTTTCACATTCCTGATTGCCTTCCTCCTCTCTTTTCTTAACCTTGTTGTAATGCACCTCTGTTGCTGCGACCAGGTAATATTACGTATAGGAATTCGCGGCTGTCTATCACACATCATCAAAAAAAGCGACTTCTTACTTGTTCTTCGTATAGAGGCACGACGCGCCAGCAAAATAATGGTAACTCTTCCTCACGATTCCCTTCTTTAGAAGCTAATCATTTCTTTAACGCCCGGTTGTTTCTTTCTGTAAGTCCGTTCGTCTGTGGGTAATACGGTGTGGATTGAATCTACTTGATGTCAAACTGCTCCAGACAGACTTTAAATTATTCGCTTTCAAAATAGGGACCCTGGTTGGTTAATATCATCTTCGGTATCCCGTGACCCGCTACAATGTGTTGGATTACTACTTCAGTCAATGTTCTTGCCCACCTGTCTCCAATGGGAACCACATATACTCAACGTGTGACATGTTCTGTCATCACTAACAGGTACTAGTTACCGCTAAGCGTTTGTAGAAACGGTCCTATTACATCGACCGACCATAGATCACCAACTGCGGTTGTTGCTGAGACTGACTTTAATGGTGGTTTTATGTATCGTTCACATTTCACTGGTTGGCACCAGTGGCAAGTTATCACATATTGGGGCACATTGTCTCTCATATATGGCCAGTACGCACCTTGTCGTAATAAATCAGTCGTTCTTGATATATACGTATGCGCCACCTGGTGACACTCATGAATCATCTTACACCGCAACTCCTCCAGGATCCTCCCCAACCAATTCTCATCATCATCCCACAAGTTTGGGGCTTTCTATTCTACTTATATATGTCAACATAAGTAGCATACACCACAATTAGATGTGACATGTGATTTGTCATTGGACAAGAATCTCAATGAGATGATCTTACTTTAATCTCCTGATACAATGACAATAAACATTTACATTAAACATTTTCTTAGTTTACTATTCGAATAAAATCACTGTGCAACATCTTAATTATTCAAAGTTTAATATCCAATTTCTTTTTCATACAAGATGATATGCATGACCTTCCAATGAAAGAAAAAGAGTCAATCGGAACAGTCTTAAAGAAACACCTTACTGGTATCATGTGACCCATGACAGAAACTAGAACAAGCAAACAAACACCTCAAGTAATATCATTCCAATATCATTAGTGGCTATTCGAGAAAAATGATTAATAAGCTTTAAATTAATTTTTTTTTATTTGGACAACTGTCAGTGGAAGTGTATTACTCTTTGAAAAGTTTACAATGTCCTTGAACAAATATGGATTTAAACTTTTAAATTACTGAAATACTTAATTAAATATCAAATAAGAGAAATAGTTTAATGAAACCTTAATTGTTTAATACACTGACTAGTTCGTTCGTATTATAGGATCCACTTTAGGGGAGTCGGAAAACCCTGGTTCCAAAACAATGGTGTTCGAGTGGATTAGGATCCTAAGGAAACAAATGACATGCGAACCTATTGTTGGTTAGCAGCTACCATGAGACTGCATCCTTTAACATAGATCCACTGCATTATGGATTAAACCTCTCGGTCAAGGGGTCGAGGATTGGTTCCTTAAGAAAATCACCTGCTTTGGTTTGAGCACTCGAGCAATGTCCCAGCAGTCACATAAATCGAATTTTAGAGTGTGGCTCATATCTATTTGGTGCTTTCCTGTACCGACGTTTATGTTTAAATAAATAATCCCTGACAAGTTTGATAATTTTTAAGCAGGAAGTTGAGATGTAATGATTCACATATCTTAATTAAATTGACTTGTGTTCTTTACAAAACTATTAAACTAATATCACTTGTGATGTCTGGAGTTTACTCCTAAGTAAGTAGACTTGATGAACATATTTAAAAATATTTTCTATTCAGTCTTCAAAACGAACACTAAAAATCATAAAGATTGTATCAACTTCCAAAGACTAAATAAGTAATAAATACACTTGGTATTGTTTGTTTTTACCTTACCATTGTTGTGTAGGATTACAAACGATCAGACTATTATGAGTATATGTGCATCCTATACGGATTGCCTCGATATAGCCTTAAGTTATAGGCATTATAAAAAAAAGATGGATAGTGACTGACAGTGGAATTCAGGACGCGCGTTTCGTCCTATTTGGGATTCCTTAGCTAGATGTGCTTGCATCCCAATTTATCGCACAAGCAGGTATCTATCATGACTCAGTAGCCAGGTGAGTAACGTGATGAGGTTTGAAGCAAACGGCACTGGGTTCGAGTACCAGACTGAACATGAACACTAATAGTGTTATTGATGAATGATTACTAATTAATAGTTAGATAATCAACTACTTCCTTTTTTAAGTTAGATCATTTTTCATTGAGAATTTATAAATTTGATAAATAAAACATAATATTACTTATTGTATATTAGTAGCATTCTTATGTATAACAATGAATTGATTTTAAAAATATAGAATTGACAAGCAATATTTCACATAACTACTAGTGTATTACATTCACTTCATATTGTTTGTTTGAATCTTCTCACTTATGTTTAAAACAGCAATTGATCAGTCTCTTGTTGGCATAAGTACATACTGCGTGTATTGCCTCGATATAACCTTGATTCACAAGCATGGATAGTGGCTAGCAGTGGAATCCACGACGCGCGTCACTTCGTCCTATTCGGGACTCGTCAGCTCGATTTACCTTCATCTCAGAGTTGATGTTCACTCTACGATTCGAACTCAGTACCGTTGGCTTGAAACGACATCGTGTTATCCATTCAGCAACTGAGTCCTGATAGCCACTTGCTTGAGCAATGGGGTGAATTTATATTCACTTTTTATTGTTTACTTGTATCTTCCCGTTGATGTTTAGAACTGCAATTGATCAGTCTTTTATTGGTTATATGTGCATACTGTATGTATTACCTCGATGGTACTTGGTTTCAGTCCCAGAATGAACATCAACTCTGAGATGCAGGTACATCCAACTGACGAGTCCCAAATAGGATGAAAATGGATTTCACTGCTAGGCATTATCCATCTTTGCTTATACTACTGTATTAGTCTAAAATTTAGTCAGAAAAGATCATTACATCAGATTAATTCCTGGCAATCTACTTTTAAAAAGTTTCATACATATAATTCATGAATTATAGTTTGTAAACATTAAAATTAAAAATTTCTGAATATATATATTTAATAATGATTTAATTGTAAGCTGAGATAATGATAGCTAGTAGTGGAATTCAAGATACTCGTTTTATCCTATTGAAGACATTTCATAACTTAATGTAAGTTATTCTGAAGAAATAGCTTGCGTTAAGTCACGAAACATTAGAAATACAACTTCTCTACTCATTGGGATATTACAAAAAGATGTGTTTATGAATACCTTTCTACCTAATGCCCATTTTATTTGAAATTATCAAGTCAAAACTTGACATTGATACTTATAAAAAAAAACTCTTTCATTTTGATCAATTCCTTAAATGATGTTAATTTGTATTATATCCCGTGGAGATTTGTGAATAGTAACTGTTGAGGACTGTTTATGGAGCAATATGATATGTATATTGTTAAGTAACTAAAGTATTCACACTTGTGTCCCTCTAATTATAAACTTTATTTTGACCTATAGACTATTATTATACGATTTACCATTCTTGATTTATCCCTAATTCATTAATTACTGTTCCTCCTATTCACAGTCACATTTGGCTAAATCTTGTACAAATGTTATTTTCTATTTTATGGTACGATGTGGTCAGTTTGATTGAGGTATATAAACCCAGTATTTGTTTGTGAATAATGATTCATATTGCAGAGGCTGTTATTGGTGTTCTGGAATTAACTGGCTGGGCTAGGCAGAAAGCAGGACTGATAAGTACTCAAGACTGCTCCATACGGATTTCGCGTGTATTATTGCTGTGATCGATAATTCACTCCTCTCTGATTGGCGGGACTCAGCACGTTCATATATTAAACAGGGCACCCATGTACATCACTCGATATAACAATTTGTAAGCTTAAAAATCTCTCATCTAAATTTATCTCATTCGAAAAGTCTATTTTCTATTGCCTCAACAAAAATGTTTTAAAGAAAAATTTGAACTGATAAGAATTACTGAATTGTCTACTTCCATATGATATTGATTAGTGAATATTGCTGATAACAAAGATTTCACTAGTACTATTATTATTATTATCAGAAGGGGGTTTCGTGGAGATTTTAGTAATTTTATATAGTTGAAATCATGAGTCCACTGAATCTAGACCACCATAGAAAATCTGGAAGAAATGGATGGCCGTTTCATCCTAGTATAAAACTCTTCAGCAGTTCACACACAAAATCCTGCACTTCACACTCGAACCCACGACCTTGAATTTTACTCACGAATGCCTAACATCATGACCACTTAATCGTCATCCAACAATTTTAATGTCTAACTTCAACCAATCCACGAAATTATACCACCTTCCAGTACTTCCAGGTTTTCCAATGATAATCTTGTTTTAATTGAACCACGAATTCAATTTATCATCATATTTTCCAACTATTAACAACCAACTATATTCATATCATATCACTGATTCAATTACATAGTAAATCATATAAATTCTATTGAAAATCCTTTTTAAAAATTGAACTAATTCAGTTAGATAACTAGGTCAACAGTGAGGCTAACGATGTTTCTTTTGAATACATATGTTGAATTTCTTAGAGCTAACCCTGAAGAAGATGTATAAGCCCCTTCTATTAGAAAACTTGCTTGAGACTTGACATAAGACCATTAGAACTTTTGACATTCTCTGGTACTTAATATCTAACACAGAAATTGTAACTAGTATTTTAATGAGGTGAAAAATTTACAAAATAAAACAATTTAATGAGATTTGAAAAAAAATATCAAGAACTGCAATACGCGCACTATTGAGGAGTTCCACGATAGGACAAAACGGTCATCTATTGCTTCCAGATTTTTCATGGTGATCTAGCTTCAATTGACTCATGATTTCAAGTATATAATATTACTATTACTACTAGCACCATGTCAATTGGAAAACTACTCATAGTGAACAATATTGAATAACTAAAATAAACTCTTCTTACTTATAGTTGAATGCGTGAGTCAATTGAAGCTAGACCACCATTGAAAACCTGGAAACACTGGATGGCCGTTTTGTCCTATTATGGGACTCCTCAGCAGTGCGCATTGGTTAAGGGCTCTGGCTCGAGACTGGTATGTCATGGATTCGAATCTCGCGAGTGCGGGATCGTGAATGAGTGTTTCCAGGTTTTCCATGGTGATCTACCTTTAATTGACTCACGCTTTCAACTATGAAAATACTTAATCTCTACAAAAACCTCTTCTTACTTAATAAAGGAATCTATTATTAATCAATAATAAGGAAATATTCCATCAATTAACTTTTGCTTAATGTTTTCTATTCAAAGCCAAGTGTCCTTCAACTAACAGATCAAGAGTTTCTTACTCTCTATATATAAACCTTCTTTTCCCTTTTGAAATTAAATAACAATCTTTGTAATCGAATTCAGTAATCAACATTAGAAAAGGAAATAAACAAAAAAGAAGCAAGTATATAGGGAGAAATAAACATTTCTTCGTTCCTTTCCCTCCCTCCCCCCCCCAACTTTTCCTTCTCTCTTTCTCTTTCCGAAACAGTTGATTATTCTTTCATTAAACTAAATTTATTCTTAGATAAACATTTTTTGGTACATAAAATAACAAAAAAAATTTTTATTGTTTATTTGATAAATGAGTAACAGTCATATTTTGTTCATTTATAAGTAAAGTTGGAGATAGTGATTAACAAAGTAATTCAATAGTTAAGTTTCATCTTATTTGGAACTTGTCAACTGGAATCATTTTTATTTCAATGTTGATTTGTATACTGAAACTCATAGTTAATACTTAGTGACTCAAATGATCGATATGTTATCCACTTAGCTACTGACTTGTAATAACCATTGGCTTATGAAGTAGTGTGAACTTTTACTTATTTATATTAGTTATGCTCCACAATGACCACCAGTGCTTTAGTATAAGTTCATTCAACTGATGAGTTCCAAACAAGACGAAACACACGTCCTTGTGACATCAGTAGAAGGATTCGAACAGTCAATATGAATGAATAAATATTTTTATGTTATTTATAAAAATATTTTTTATATGTAAAATATTATGATGCAAATGTTCACCTTCTCACTAGTGATTGACTTTGATAGGGAAATCCAGGAGTTCTAGTGAGAAGCAGTGACCAATGGAGTTCAAACAACGTCTGTTGTGAGATAGGAACTCACTGAAGACAATTGGTGAACGGTTGCTCAACTTCGTGGATTGGTTGGACTTAGACATAAACACCATCAGATGCCGTCTCAGTGGTCTATCGGTTAAGTGCTTTGGCGCGAGACTGATAGGTCCTAGTTTCGAATCTCGTGCGACAGGATCGTGGATGCGCACTGTTGAGGAGTCCCACAAGAGGAAGAAACGGCCTTCCAGTTCTACTAGGTTTTCCATGGTGGTCTAGCTTCAATTGACTCACGCTTTCAACTATGAAAATACTAAATCTCCACAAAAACCCCTTGTGATAAAAACATTTTTGGTAAGTTTTAAGTTACAAAAAATATTAAAAATCTTCTACTCATATACAGGAAAGTAACTCACGTAAAAAGAACTGAAGTATTTTCAGTTGAACCTTCTTCACGCTTTGTTGTTATTCTTGTCACTACTAGTACAGCTGTCATTACACCATTAATTCGTACTTTTCATTTAACATAATCAGTCATGTCCTTCTCATTTATTTTCATTATTGACTTATAAATTACCTTTATTAGTTCAATATGTCCTATATATCGGTAATTTATATTGAAGGCAAATGAAAATCTAGTTGAAGATTTTGTCGTTCCGCTAACAATTGAATGAATAATGTCCTACAAGTATCCAGTCATTAACTGATTAGCTCAGTGGTAACGTCTCTGACTCTGCAACTGGATGATGTGAGATTAAATCATTTTGAGAGTATCCGCTTTCTTAAGATTACAGGTACATCTTACTAACGAGGACAAAATAGCATGAAACATAGGTTCACGGGTCCTTGTCGACTACATCCAACCACCACCTTTATATCATATGAATAGTATTGTATCTCGTTTTTAGAGTTATAAAGATGTAAAATCTAATAGTCAATAAGTTATTCGATTGTTTGCATAAAAGAAAACTTTGAAATTTCGAATTAATGGACAGGGTTAGTATACAAGACCCTTCTAATTGTTATTATATATGAGACGCGCGTTTCGTTCTATTTGGGACTCGTCAGCACCGGACATTCGCTTTTCGTCAACAACAGTACTGCCACGAGAAGGTAGTGAGTAAAAATTAATTACTTATTTGCAAATCTTTAGTTTAATATTCATCTGATTTGATTTGGACAGTTTTGTAATATTACTCAAGTTCCTACTAAGCAGATGAATGTGTACTTGATTGGCAAGTAGTTAAGGCGATACAAAATATATTCATAAACTAACTAGATTCTTAAATTCATTTTGTATTGTTTATTTGAATCTTCCCATTGATGTTTAGAACTGCAACTGATCAGTCTCTTGTTAACATATGTGCATCCTATACAGACTGCCTTGATATTGCCTGATTTCACAAGCATTATAAGCAAAGATGGATAATGGCTAGCAGTGGAATCCACGACACGCGTTTCATCCTATTTGGGAATCGTCAGCTGGATGTACCTGTATCTCAGAGTTTATGTTCATTGTTAGACTTGAACCCACTACCATAGAGGCAATATGCACATATGTCAATAAGAAACTGATCAATTGCAGTCCTAAACATCAATCGGAAGATTAAAAAAAACAATACCAAATGAATTTAAACTTCACCCTATCGCAAAAACCAGTGAATATCAGGACTCAGTAGTTGAGTGGACAACGCGATGGCGTTTGAGGAGAACGGTAATGAGTTCAAATCACAAAGTGACATGTCAACACTGAGATTCAAGTTCATACAACTGACGAGACTCAATTAGGACGAAATTAGCATCCTAGATTTCACTGCTAACCATCATCCATCTTTTCTTACAATGCATGTGAAATAAGGCTATATGGAGGCAATACGCACAGTATACACACATGCCAATTAGAGACTGACCGATTGCGGTCTTAAACATCAATGAGCAGATTCAAACAAATAATACTAAGTAAATTTAAACTTCAACCCATTGCACAATCAAGTGACTATCATATCTCAGTAGCTAAGAGAATAACACTGTGTCGTTTGAAGCAAACGATATTGGATTCGATTCGTAGAGTGAACATCCACTATGAGATTCAAGTACATTCAACTGACGAGTCTCAAATAGGACGAAACGTGCCTCCTAGATTTCACTGCTAACCATTATTCATCTTCATTTATAATTAGATTATTAATAATAATGCATAAAAGTATTACACACAAATGTGACACTATTTGAATACTTCTTAGTTAATATTGGTTAATAGTAAAAACCATTCTACTATTTGTATTAATTACCAAGTTTGACATAATTTATTTCAATTTCTCTTTTTGAGAGAAAAAAAAAGGAACAAACAAACCGTTTAAAGAAAAAAAACCAAACTTTAAAATTACACATTTATTTTAATTGGAGGTCATTTGGTCATGTTATTTCTGTTGAATAACAAATATACATATATTACTTATATACTACTTATATAATCAAAATAATAATGGTTGACATATTTTTGTTGTTATGGTTGTACCTTTTACTTTCTTATTCATTATATCAATTACTATTTATTGTTTTAATTAATTATAACAAAATAAACAATGAAAAAGAAAATTTAGATGAAGAAAAAAGAAAAGAGAGAAAAAAAAGAAAAGAGAATTCCATTTTTCCATTTTTGAGTTTAATCCATTTTTTTATTTTTTTTATTTTTTTAATTTTTTTTTGGGGGGGGGTTAGTTTATTTTTTGTAGTTTCTTATTTTTTTTTAAAAAAAAAACTAAAAAAAACAAGAAGAATTAAACGTTGTTGATTATTTGTTTCCAATGGAAAGAAAGAAAAAAGCGATCCATGTTTTATGATTACGTAATGACCAAGACTTTATGAATAGTAATGATAATAATAATAATGTGGAAGCATTTTGTCTGCATTAAAATGTTTGTTTTGCTTAAATATTTTTAGTTCAGCTTATATAGTTCGAGTTATCGAAGAGAATTTGTTGTTTTCTTTTTATTACTCTTTGGGGATTTGTAAATTAGTGAAGTTTTATTGATGTATAAAAATGATCCATCATTTTGAAGGGTGGGGGTAGGGGGTGGGGTTAAATTGTGACCCTTAAGGCTAAAATTTGTTTACTTGACTAATAAATGTATACTTTCATGAAATAAATGAATGAGAGCAAATGACACTAGCTACAAGAAGATGAAATTAACACGCAATCCATCATTTGGGGGGTGAGGGTAGAGGTGGGGTAATGTACTGTTAGACTAAATTTGAAAATGAATATAATTATTCTAGTTTTTGGGAATGGTTAACTTGTGATACATAAAGCTGAAATTTGTTTTCTTGACTAATAAACGTATACTTCCATGAAATAAATGACTGGGAATGAGAGAACATTAGACTAGAGTAAATGACACTAGCTACAAGAAGATGAAATTAACATGCGTACCAAAAGCGAATAGTTTTGAACTACTTATACGTCAAAGTAGTATGTTACAACTTTGTCAGTAATATCCAGAAATAATGTAAAAAATTTTAATACTTAAATTCATGAGTAGATCTAAGCTGAACCACTATTGAAAACTTGGAAAGACTGGCCGGCTGTTTCTTCATAGTATGGAACTATTCAGGAGTAAGCATTCACGATCCTTCACGAGGGATTTAAACCCAGAACCTTAGGTCTCTAGACTACCAAGCTGGCATCCAGAAGTGTTAATGTCCAACTCCAATTGATCCATAATGTCTCATAACCATGTATTCATTAGCTGAAGTGGATAACTGTCTCACAGCTGACGCGGTTTGAACTCCACTACTCAAGGCTTCTCACTAGAACTCCAAGATTTCCATCTTGAAGCTAGTCACTAATGAGCACATGATTATTAACAGAATGGGAATGTGTGGAGATCGTAGTACTTCCATGTTTTTAATGGTGTTGTTACTAAGATTGACTAATGAATTCAACTATTAAAATTACTGCAATCTCCATGAATCCCCATTTCGATGAAATTTTTTCGTTCAAGGTTTGACATGTTCCATTTCTCTTCAGCTCAAATAATATATGTTCATTGATATATAGAATGAACCCAAAAATAAGCAAATAGACAAAGGTTATGTAAGCATTGATAATTAACAACATATTTCACAACACTTGAATGATCCAATACTGACATCTGCACACTATATATGTCATTGTGTTCAATGTACTACCGTAGTAAACAGAACACGGGTAGGAACAATCAAACATATATCACACGAAAATTGCAGACTATCTGAATAAAGTCTGACAACCATACAGTAAACAATTAATCTGCAAAATAACAATCTATGGTCTCAATCTTGACTGTTCCTTCTGCAAATATCAGTCCATAGTCTCCGATTATTATTGTTCATGCGTTTTCATACCAAAAAGCGTCCCATTCTCTCCTTATCGACCTTCTACTGAAATACATTCAGTGCCCGACCATCGTTATATACTACTTTTGTGGATATAAGTAACCCACACTACAATACCAAAGCAATTTTAGCTTAAAACACTAACTTTAGTTTAACTTTATACTTAAAATTGTGTTAGATAAATCTTGGATTCAGTTAAATACTGTTCATTTTTCACTCAAGTACAGTTTATACTATTATGATATTAAAATATATTAGAAATGTTGAAGTACCTTGATAAATAAATCTATTAAACAAAGATAAATCACTTGTTACTGTTTGTTTGAATCTTCACTTTGATGTTTAGGATTGCAATTGATCAGTCTCTTATTAGCATATGTGCATACTGTGCGTATTGCCTCGATATAGCCTTGATTTACGAGCATTATAGGCAAAGATGCAGACCTAAAAATCAATGGGAAGATTCAAACAAACAATACTAAGTGAATTCAAACTTAACCCCATTGCACAAGCAAGTGGCTATCAGGACTCAGTACCTGAGTGGATAACGCTATGGCGCTTGAAGCGAAAGGTATTAAGTTCGAGTCCCAGAGTGAACATCAACTCTGAGATGCATGTACATCCAGCTGACGAGTCCCAAATAGGACGAAGTGACGCGCGTCGTGGATTCCACTGCTAGACACTATCCATCATTGCTTATTTTCATATTGTTATTAAACTTGTAGTCTATGAACATTTTTGTTTTACTAACATGCTTATCATAGACCTATTCTTATTGTATCATACTGAACAATAAATTTCAATTCTACATCTTTATCAATGTACATCATCTACTTTTCATTTTGCTTAGTTACTGTTATTCTTTATTTTTTAACTTTTTCTCTATAACATCAAATATCTTCATATTTCTTCGTAAAGAATAACGACTATCTAATTATCTTTTTTAGTTTTAAAACTATTACGTAATCATGTCAATAGAACAAAGTGTTGCATGTGAACAATCAAGGGAGTTGAAAATCAGCACATTTTAAAAACACTGAACTAATATGATAAGAAATTTAAAATAGAAGAGTTATTTTAACAGTTATATTTGTGATTTAATCTAAGCTGAATCGCCATTACAAATCTGAAAGCACTGAACGACTGTTTCTTGAAGTTCTATTGAGAAGTCGTGACTAGTGGAGTTCAATCCGTGTCTTGTGGAGATAGTTATCCACCTCAGACGATAGATGAAGGCTTACGTGAGATTATGGATCGATTGAAGTTGGGCATTAACACTAATGAATGCCGGTTCAGTAGTTTAGAGGCTTAGCATTCGTTCACGAGACCAAAGGTGCTGTCCTCGAATTCCGTGTGAGAGATCGTCAATGAGCACTACCGAGAAGTCTCATACTAATATGAAACGACTGTCCATTGCTTCCAGGTTTCCAATGGTGGTCCGTCTTAAATCTACCCATGAATTCAACTACTAAAATTACTACAATCTTCACATATCCCCATTCTGAGAAAAGTTATTGTTTAAAAGTGGAATAACAAATAGTTCTTTTTTGAGTTGTTTGCAAAAGATTAAATACTGATGAGACTAGAAAAACTGAAGAGATCTTATTGGTCACTGTGTTTTCAACTATGAAAGAGTATGTAAGTCGGAGAAGTTAGAGAATTTTAATGACAACTTTATATTATCATATTAACCTTATAAGAAATATGCGTAATGTCGACATATTTTCAGATTGCCGTAGTTATTCCGCTAGTTTAATATTGGATGGGTAAAAGAAGTTTTCATTTAACCGTTTTCAGATTCACAAATTACTTCTTGAAAAAGTAGTACCTTATATTTATATTTAACATAAAGCCATTTGAGCAGGTGGAAACCTTACCACCCCGTAATGATCACGTTTACTAAATCAAAAATAGGTGTCTTTTATAACCGACAAGTAGTTAAAACTAAATAACAAACGAATCACCATAAAACACATGTGAGACAATGTATGTAAAAGGAACTTTTAATGAAATGATGTTAGTGACTTTTAGGCTTTAATCCACAAGTTTCATTAAAATTTTGTTCACAGAGTGAACTAATGGATTCCGGCTCAGTGGTCTATCGGTTAAGTGCTCTGGCGTGAGAATTGTAGGTTTCGGGTTCAAATATCGCGAAAGCGGGATCGTGGATGCCCACTGCTGAGGAATCCCATAATAGGACGAAGCAGCAGTCCAGTGCTTCCAGGTTTTCCATGGTGGTCTAGATTCAACTGACTCATGATCTCAACTATTAAAATCACTGTAATATCCACAAAATCCCTTCTGATAATGTCATTAACCTGAATAATACGGTATCCTATTACGCAACGCATAATAATTATTATTCAACTAAGAGCTCTACATTCATACTCCTATGATCATAAATTTTATACAACTAGGGACTGATTGCTTAAACCATAGATGAATTTCATGGAAAGATACTTTGAATTAGGTGATTGATAAGAGTCAACTATAGAGGAAAAAAAGAAAAATGACCTAGTTGTTTACTATCATAACTTTTCTTTTTATTTCGTGGAGTGATGGGAATATGAGTCTTAAACGAAGATACTCTCTAAGTAATGTCTACAAGCAATACTATCAGAATTTAGGAATCTTTTTAAAGAGAAAGCTGCTCTAGCATATCAAAAGTGTGGCATGATTCTAAGCATCAGATTAGCCCTAGAGACGAAATAGATTGTTATTGAGATTGGAAATAGGAATATTTGATATGAATCCAAAGATTTAGCATGTACTTGTTTCGTATGATGCAATGAATTTAGTGGTACTATTTAAGGAAATAAATTCAAACATTTGTATTGTGGTTTTCGCGCTTAACGTTTATATTATGTAATCATACATAATAAACAAGTATTAATTTTACTTATGATTTAATTCAATGAGAAATTTTAATGGTTGAGACTATGAATCAATTGAAGCTAGACCACAATGGAAGACCTGAAAGTACTGGACAACCGTTTCGTCCTATTATGGGATTACTCAGCAGTGCGCATCCGCGATCCCGCCTCACGAGATTCGAACGCGGAACCTATCATTTCTGCGCGCCAGCGCTTAACCTCTTGACCACTGAGCCAGCATCCGATGGTGTTACTGTCTAACTTCAACCGATCCATGAAATTGAGCGACACATCCACCAATGTCTTCAGTGAGTTACTATCTCACAAAAGACCTGGTTGAACCCCATTGGTCACTGTTTTTCACTAAAACTCCAAAAAATACCTCTTCAAGTTGAAGTTACACATTAAAACCGTTGATGCCGCCTCAGTGGTCTAGAAGTTAAGGGCTCGCACGCAAAACTGATAGGCTGTGGGTCCGTATCTCGTGAGGCGGGATCGCGGATGCGCTCTGCTGAGGAGTTCCACAATAGGACGAAACGGCTGCCCAATGATTCCAGGTTTTCCATGGTGGTCTGGCCTCAATTGATTAATGATCTCAACCATTAAAATCACTATAATATCCACAAAACCTTTTCTGACATTAATCAATGGGAAATGGCAAATATTTCTTCTGTTATGATGTGTGCTACTGATGTCGACAGATATAAGTAGTATGTATCATCAATTGAAAGTTAAATATCTGGAGGTAGAAGGTTGAGAAGATCAAAGAAACGAGAACGAGAACAAAGAACGATTTTTGTGGAAATGAAGGAACAATGAAGTCTGAGACAATCGATGGATATTTTCCAAATGAAGCATTTACTGTGTGATTCTCAGATTTTACTAAGATATTCTGTAATTTCATATTGAAATATATTTGATTGTTCCCACTTGTATCCTCGTTTACAATACTGCTACTTAAACATTCAATACTCTTCGATGATATCCAATTATATCACAGTGTTTGGTACATAAATAGAACAAACACATTAACAAAAGTGCAGGTTCTATAGTTTAACTCTAATCTTAAACATTATTAAAATTGAGATGGAAACAACGAGAAAATTACGTAACCAACAAACGTATTCACTTCTCAAACAAACAAAGTCATCCATTATGAAATACATTTCGATGCCTGATTTTTTTATCCGGAAGTGGATAATCAATTAACTCAGTTATATCATTCATAATATAATTGACTTGGAGATTATTTAATAAATCGATATGTCATACTTGCTTAGAAATAATTGCGTGAACTCTTTGAGATAATCAACAACCAGTATAGTCTAATTGTGTCATTATGTGGAATTTCCTATCGAAAGCATATCTTTTCACCTTTATGTTTTTCTCTATGCAAGGCCTAACCAACCATATAGCTGTTTAGTGTTTTTGTGCTTGTCAAGTAAATAATCAGTTGAGATGGTGGAGTTTTGTTCTCCTAGCTGGATTGTTTTGTCACAAAGCTTTTATCGTTATTCTGAGCGACATCATCATCAGAATAACGATGAAAGCTTCACGATGAAACAATCCAGCCCAGAGAACAAAACTCCACCAAAATAATTACTTGCGCATAGCTTTTTTATTAATGTTAATTAAACACACAAATAGGTCACTCAATTCAATCATGAATTCTGTACATTTTTCTGTATTAATAAAAATGTTGATTGTAATGTTTAAGAATAACACTTTGTGACAATAGAAACGATACTTTTATTACATGAAAACCCAACTCAACTGAAATCTAGTGAGCGATAGCATTTTCCGCAAAATTTTGAAGAAATATTACTGCGTAATAAAATTTCAGTCACTATACCGATTACCTGTCATGATTAGACTGCTTTGCAAACTATTCCAATTGTTTTTAATGGAAAATCATTACTCATATTCCATGAAAGATCTATCTACATTATATGGTGAGTCAGGTAGTTTGACATGATTTACACAAAACTATGCAAAACAATGTACGGCGAAGTTTTTACTTGATTTTAGCTACTATCCCGTTTTTAAAAGTAAAAAAAAATGTATGATAAAATAAAATATGTATGAGGTGGGCTTGGGTTTTACCTCACAAATTGATTTTTTTTAATTGTGAACACCTAGTTACATATTCACTAATACTTGATGAATACCCCACGGTTTAAGCAAGTTATCCTACCAAGTAACCGGACTCACTGATTTCAAGGAGAAAAACAAGTGTTCCCTACAACATCTCTGAAACTTTCTTATGTATTAATAAAAGCTTTATTAGCGGAAGGTACATGAATAGAATATCACTTTTTATTAATATTAATTAATAAGCAAAACTCATGCATAAGATCCTCGATTTACATTAAATTTTGATTATTTACTAATTCTATCATACTATTAGGATGTAAAATACCAGTTAACCTTTATTGTTCGCCTTGTCATTGATTTAATTTTGTTTTTTGACTATTTGGTCAATTTTCTGTGAAAATGATGGAAATAACTAAAAAACATGTAACAGAGCTTATAGGTACGAAAGAAACTTGAAAAGTGCATAACAACTTCTTGCTTAATACACACTAGAAACCTAGGTTTTGGTTCATTTTTATAAATAATAAGTGACTGCTCAGAATGCTGTTGTTTGTGAAATCACTGTTTACAAATGTATATGCATACGATATATATATGTATATATATATATATATAATTTCTTATTAACTTTCGATCGCGTGTTGGAAAATAATAAAACAGAGATTCAACTTAGGTCGGTTTATTAGTTCAATAACTTCCAGAATCCTCTACTGAAAACCCGCATTCTTGGAAAATTAATAAGGAGTCACATTTATTTAGTCCGATTCAAAAATATTAGTCTTGAGGGGGAAACCATGTTTACTTATAGCCTCTTAATGACCAAAAGCTATCAATAGTTTTAACATTATTCGACTTCAGTAAAGCTTTACACAAAGTTCTGTACAAGAGGTTGTTATCTTAGTTAATTGGCATTGGGATTTTAGGCGATTTACTTATGTGTATGAACGATCCCCTATTTGAAATTCAGAAAAGAGTAGAACTTAAATCTGGTTTTCTTAGAAAACTCTGCTAAGCGGATTGTCTCAATGTGCAGTTTTGATACCAGTACCACTGTCTCTGTATGTAAATAACTATCATCATTTAAACTTTCAGTCTTCACACATGCAGCCAAACACTTCTTAAAATGAGACAGCTAACTTTTGAAAAAAGGTTTAAAAAAACAGATAAGCTGATTTCCGGGATCTCCAAGCTTCTGTACATCGTTAGAATAGTTAAACTAAACATGTTCCCCCCACCATATGTAAATAATAAAGATAAATTGACCACGATTTTATGGCACGACTAAACTTGCATCGAACTTTTGTTCACTTTCATTATTTTTTTAAGAGGACTATTTCATAGAGACGCGGCAAAAATGTTCATGAACCCAGAAGCAATTACTCATAAGCTTACTACTGGTTTTCCTATCAAATCATCAACCGATGATAGTCCATAACTCGACACATCATTGAAGCTCCATCTGGTGAAACATTTAAAAGAAAGTTTGACCTAATAAGAAGCCCCTATTTCCTGGACTTATATAGAACACCGAGTCGCAGAAATCGAAACATCATATCCTTGTATATATTAAGTCATAGAGAACCTTTCAATATATATTTACTTTCCTAACGTGCCGCAACCGATCAAACATTCAGATACTCAAAATTATACCGTGTTTTGTGAAGACTTCTGCTAACTCAAAAAATGTTGACTGAAATCAACGGCAACAACGAAATATCTTCGTGATAAACATGAGTTAACTAAATCATTTCTTTCTTAAACTTTGAGAGGCACCATTGTTACAACGGTTTTATGTCCAGTACAAAAAACACTGAGACTTACCTATGGGATCAACATGGTCGAAATGATCAACGAAAGTTCTTCGATCCAAAAACAGTGACAACTAATGTAACATTATTCAGCACATCGTAAATTTACCTTTCCATCAGGAGTCGCCTTCTTTAAAACACTGAGTAACTTTAAAATAAGGTAATTTAATCTTACTCGAAGCAACGTGTTCCCGTTCCTCTAGACATAGTTTTGGTTGTGGCACGATAACAGAGTCATTATCGAAACGTTTAACTATGCTGAAAAACGTCAAGGTCGAATGCCTGTCTATTTAGCGATTACAACAACCGACAATAACTTCTTATGTCTCAAAATATGTGAACTAGCCCTCATTACTTAGACTAAATAGAAAGTCTCCTGTGAATATTTTCAATATTTCATTGTTTTTACTGAACGCTTGTCGCAGTATTTTATTTGACGTGTATGATAAATAAATCCCCAAAACTAATAGTTCTGTAAGTCTTTAACATTGGTGCTGATATTATTAGTTTTACTGATGCATCTGCACCAAAGCTCGGGTGGGCTACTCATGTCTTACATCCACTAGCAAGCTTAGACCAAACGCTCCTCAGCATATCAATAACATTTCAAAAATATTTTCCAACTCACGCATTCCTGGCTTCCGATTTGGTCTGTATGTTATTGTTTGATTATAGGCGTGTTACGAACATAAGGTATGGTCGAACCCTGAATATCTGTAGGATTATTAAACGTGTAATCTCTGTTAATATCACGTATATTAGCATAATTAGAACATTCGAAGTGTCCCTGTTAGTGTCTTTCGATAAGTGTGTAACAAAAACCTATTACAACCAACTCGACGTTTTTTTAAACAGCTACGGGTAAACGCTGGTTCCACAATTGGTGCGTCTGATGTTTTTCAAGGGTACAGCCATCAGTCCACGCCAGGCCCACTCCTGTAGAAATAACGTCTTGTCCAGTATAAGTGCACTTATCCATGCCACTCGAATTATTGATGTAACCTTATATCCTGGATTCTCTATTATATGAATACTCAGTACATAAGACCGTACATGGAAGTCACCTCATTGTCTATACTGACTCATACTTTCGAAACAGCCAGAAGTATGCTTTATATCAACCTTTAACAAGCTTATTTTGGGATGACTATAGAATGACATACTAAATATAAGGAGAAAGACTTTACCGCGAGTGATCATATCTGCATAACCTACCCACGCTTTCTCGACTAAGCGTTCGCATGTTAACCTTTTATTGTCTTCTTTAGATGTCCAATAACTAACGTGAATCTTCGACCTCATTGTATGCTCAGCTTCAAAGATTGTGTAGTTAGGAATCAATGACGATTCAGGCACACTTCAGGTTGACTCATATGGGACACGGGCCTGTGACTCATAGGATTTTTCGAGACCCCAATCTACGAGCTAGTTAAGAGTTGTTTCTGTCCACCATTGGTAACGAACGCTTTTTAGAAAAATGTTTTTTAGTAAAATACATTTATAATGGACCAGGTCGTTCAGCCGTACTCATCGTATTCAGGAAACAAAAGAAGAATACTCAAACGTCATCAGGTCTACAAAAACTGAACAATAACTAAAAATCACACTGAATTCCATCTGTAATCATGAGTATTCCTAAAAGTCAGAGGTTTGTGTCTTCGAACGTCGAGACATGGGTACAGGCATTTGAGGAAGTGAGCAACTGAGAAGAAAATAATCAAAAAGGTTGAACCATTCACCAATATGGTTTTATCATCATGCTCTAGAGATGGACTGTTATGATCCAAACGAGGCTTATGTATACGGTATCCAACAATGGCAGTTGCTGCCACGGAACCTTGGGGTTTGCAAACAGAACCAATTATTGTGTTCCGGTTTCTTTATCCATTATTGCTTTAGGATGACTGCTCCCCCACTTGGTGTCCAAAAACTTCAGAAGCCAAGGAAAGTCAACCGAGGTTCACTAGTCCAGTTTTCGCATAAGGCATAGAGTGAACGGTCATGTCTGCTGTTCGGCCCTGTATTTGAGGAATAAATATTGTGAGGACCGAGTTTGTCACTTGTATATGTTCTCGATGAGCTCTAAGGAGGATATAAAGTGACCTAATAGTGCTGAACAAAATCAACTTCGTATCGCCCACGAAAAATATATATTGAAACAACCCTCGCTACTGCATTTTACGATGTTACTCTCAACGGATCACACATGAAAAACCAAATACTCGAGCAAGGTCATGTGAATTTTGTCAGGAGCTGATGTTAATGGCTATTATGCTGCTTGCGATGAGTCTCTTTATGTTCGACAGTATAAAATTTCTCACAGTAGTGGTTTATAAACAGACAAGATCTTGCGAAATGCAATGTATCACAATGCTAGAATATATATAGGGGTTTCTAGACTTCTCTTTCGATGATTTATCGTGTAATGTGTATTTTTGATGTCTTGGAACCATGTCGCAATTCACTTTGAACTGCCTGAACGTCAAATTTATTTTGACCAACAGACAGGACTAGGTTAGTCTCGTGCCTGAGGTTTGTTAATGGTTGACATTCTCAAGCAACGTTTTAGGTGGCATCGTTAGGTCCTGATTAAGACTATGTAACGAGCGTGCGCGAATACCACCATATTTTTCAGATTGTGAACTACAAGTAGGTTTCAATGATTTGGATTGGTCTTCAGAAGACGTTTCCAGCTTGAACCACTCACACTCTCAGTTTACTATTTCAACATGTATGAGAAAATCGTCCTCTTCGTCCATTACTAGCTTCATGCATCAATATCGAGTATTAAAAATCTAAGATTGATAATCAAACATCTGTCTAAGCGAAATTATGGTGTCCGTAGAAGATTTTTAAGCGGATTTTAAGGCAATATAATGTAATATCTGTTAAGTTCTGTTGTGCAGAATTTTCGTAAAAGAATATGAACTTTGCAAGATCCTTCTTGGTCTCTGGAATCAACACTAAACATGTCTCCGTAAAAGCGAAAACAGGTGTCAAATGTTACACTTGAATATTGGTCATAACTAAACTCAGCAGTATTATTGATGACATTAACAAGCTTCGATTTTTATACGAAGGTATTGCGTTCTTAGTGATTTGGTTATTATATAAGTATCTCAATCAGTTTAAATTGTTGTTCCAGTAGGCGTTCAATCTATTCATAATCTCATTTTACAGCCATGCCCGTCGCCGATTGTTTTGTTTTGTTATTGGGGTTCAGGACGGCTGACGTTACAGACCTAGTTACAGACTTAGTTACTCTAATACAACCGGTTTTCTTCTGGACTGACAACCGTCAGTTGTATCCGATACATCAAACCCCGACGGCTAACGCAGTAAGATGGAACAGCAGGTGGCTTGACATGTAATAGGACTAGCGAACCAAACGAAATTAGTACGAGAGTTGTTGTAATGGTGGCAGGGATTGATCGGCTTTGAAACGTCGATTCAGCCGGCGTGATCACAGCGCTATGAGTTAACCCTTTAGAAAGAAAACCCACAAAGCTTACATTACATGTACGCCTTTATTTAGCCTGAAATAGTGATGAGCTGTTTTTTGTGACGAGCAAATGCTTTTTTTCCATTCCTGAGGCTAACCACATCTCCCCACGAGTATCAACGCGATAAATCAACGTAGTAATTCCCACGACCCTCTCTTTTCTCTGGTCACTTACACCTAACCGTCATTGAGAGCAACAACTACGCCTGCCCATGATCGACTGACCATAGAAGACGTCCACCAAAGGCTGAATGTTGTCCGAACAAAAATGGGAACAAAACAAACGGCGATTGTAACAAGGACACTTGTCCAATAATTCAACACGACTTCAAAATGTCAAATCCGATTATAATACAATCACTAAGTATCTGAAGCGTTTCAATTTTTATAAATTTAAAGAAAGTTCCCAGCACTCATCGATTGCATACTTTCAGGCTATTCAAGACAAGAATCATGGTCAATGACCATTCAATTAAGGCTGTCCGGAGAACAGAATGTGAAAAATGTTCTTTGGTTATTTTGTAATAATCCCAAACACAAGCAGAAGGCTGTTGCTACTGAACACATGATTTCTTGTTGGTTTTTAAGTGTTCGATCAGTTGACAGACTTACTAATTTACTATGAAAGCTTGTATTTCCTCTTCTCCTTTCTATCCTGATTTTAAAACCAGCCGGTTGACCGTTGTGCAACGTGATAGTTGCTGGTACTTACAACCTCATAACACCCGAAAAAATGCCATCATTATACTCAACACAGTTCCCGACAACCGTGAAATTCGCTCCAACTGGTGGAGCCGATTGAAGAGAACAATCACACTGCACGATACTCATAACTAGGAACCGTAATTTAACACCAGTAGTACAGCCCACAGGTACTACGTATCGAACACATTTATTTAAATATCAATCACCCCTCCAGACATGGAATTTCTGACTTATTCATAAAGCAACTCATCATAGACAGTTTACTTTCCTGGCTTATCATCATTATTCAAGATAAGAAAACGTTTTTCATATCTAAATACATGATCAAAAGTAATTAGTTTGTATTAGCTCGCAACAAAGATATTAAATCGTCGAAGCTCCAAGAGGGTAATTTAAATTGTTAGTGTTGCGGGCTTTTCGGACGTCTTCGTCCTTGTGTGTAAGAGTGATGTAACACGGTCGAACCCTAACCTGAGTTTTAAACGCAAGTGATACCATATAACTTTCAATAAAATTAGGCTCGTAGTAGTTTATTTCTGATTTTTGCCCTGCTCATTACCCGCGTTTGGGCACAAGATCATTTACACGTAAACTAAGTACTTCACTCGTTTACTGAATATTTACCAATCGTACCAAAGGTTTCACATGTAATAAACCTATGTTTATTCAGTTATTAGGAAGTAGCATGGTCCCAGATTGAAGCCTCGTGTCCAGAATGTAGCCTTTGATTTTGAATCCAAGGTGTTTTTGCTCAAATTAGAGCTAGTTAACTAGCTCAGAGTCTTGGGAATTCAGTGAATGTATTATCAGTATTTCTGTTTTCGCGCTTCAGTGATTCACCATCCGTCTTGGAGAAGCAGAGTTAAACTTAGAGATATGTAGTTGGTCCATGGGAATAGCATATAGAAAGAATAAATGAACAGTTTCATGTTGTATATTTGTGTAGAGTCGCTGTTGCTAATCTAGATCTTAGAATGTAAATCCCCGAAGGTTTTCGTCTAATGATAAATACTACATAAAAATCAAGGCTACAGTGCCACCAGAAAGCACCACTACAACAAAACACCTATTTTCTTTGTTGAGAATGAGATGAAAAGTATTTTCTAAATGCATTGAAACGAAATCCATAGTGCCTATAGTTAAATGTGTAGTCATCTGTTCTTAAACATCTACAGTAATTGGAAAAGGTGAAGACTACTATTATTTCCTCTATGTCGAGTAAAAGAATAAGTTCTGAATTATTACACTTTGCTGGTTTGTAAAAAAGCAGCGTTCTATTTACCTTCGTGCTAAGTATTCTGCTACTGTGGAGGTTTCAGTTTATTTTCTAACATCGATTTCAAAATCCCCAAAGGTGTGAAATCGAGTCAGAGGTTTCACGTAAGCTTATTATTACTTCCCATGTCTAAATATTAACCATATCCTCTCAACTAGGCTCGTCGAACAAGTGTCCCTCTCTTAACCAATGCTGTTCCTTGACCCAATTATCGTACCATATTACTGAATAATGTCTAAGGCGTTTGACTTCTGCCTACTAAGTCCCACGATAGAACCTCGTTCCAGTTGTTTCAGTTTGGGCAACCGAGTGGTTTCTACAGTCCTCATACTTGAAGTTTCGCTCATACCTAGGTACTTGGTCAATGAGTTAATTTGAAATTGAATACCATGTTATAGTTTGTAATACTCACGAAAAGATCGATTATATATATATATATATATATATATATATATATATATATAAGCTGCGCTATAGTCATTCGCCAAATACTTATACCTTGGTTGTAAATCTGGTTGATTACTCGATATTGGGCGTTTCATAGGTTTCAGATGGTCTAGCAATATCAAAAATATGGAGTTACAATTTTTAACACTTACCAAATATTTCCTAATGCTGTGTTTTCGTTACGAAACCTCGTCCTGATTACTTACCTACGCCTGTTGCCCATCGTGGAGGAGCATAGGCCACACACCAGTTTTCTCCATCCACTCCTGTCCAGGGCAATTTTTTCCAGTAGTCATTCATTCTTTTCATACCTGCTTCTATTTGTCGGCGTAATATGTTCTTCGGCCTTCCCCTTTTCCGATTATCTTCAGGATTCCAAGTTAGGGCTTGCCTCGTGATGCAGTTTGGTGATTTCCTCAATGTATGTCCGATCCACTTCCAACGTCTTTTCTTAATTTCCTGTTCAGGTGGAAGCTGGTTTGTCCTCTCCCATGAAACGCTGTTGCTGATAGTATCCGGCCAGTGAATGTTGAGTATTTTGCGTAGACAACTGTTTTTAAATACTTGTACCTTCTTGACGATGGATGTAGTAGTTCTCCATGTTTCAGCTCTGTACAGTAGGACTGTCTTGAGGTTCGTATTGAAGATTCTCACTTTGAAATTGGTTGACAGTTGTTTTGAATTCCATATGTTCTTCGATTGTAGAAATGCGGTCCTTGCTTTGCCAACCCTCGTCTTTACATCTGCATCAGATTCTCCTTGTCCTGATTACCAGTATAAAACTAAGCTACTAAGAGTGTGAAACTTCAAAATCGGCAGAACAGTATGTGTGTCCGAAAATACTCTCATGCGATTTAAATCTCAAAATAGGCAAAATATTCTTCCTCAGTACTTACATCAAAAACAATCAATCACTAATTTTTACTAAATTGGTAATAATTTCATTCGCAAAATTCATCAGCCTCTGCCAGGGAAGTCCTACTCACTGCCTTCTCACAGCATTACTGTTGTTTACAAAATCGAAAGGACGAAAATTGAATGTCCGGCGCTTTAACGGGGTTGGTGGATACGGAGAGTCCACCTAGGGGAGTTGGAAAAACCCTGATTCCAAACCAATGGTGCACATGGGCTGGCTCCGGTATCCTAAGGGAACAAATGGCGTATGAATCAATCGTCGGTCACTGGCTACCATGGGACTGCATCTCCTCACGATGCTCCACTGCCTTGTGGATCAGACCTTTAGATCAAAGGCTGGGTGTGTGGCTCCCTAAGAAAACCACCTGCTTCGGTTTGGGCAGGTGGGCAGTATCACAGTACTCAAACAAATCAAATGAGATCTGTGTGGCGAATGTATATCTGGTGCCTCTTTGTATCATTATTTATGTGTTTAAGTGAATAAATAATCTGGTTATTCATAAACTATTAAGCTGAGTAAAAGAGCATTGCAATAGGTAAATATTTATGTTGATGAGAGTTAGCACCATTTACCAGTCGCTGTAACGTTGGATATTGTAACAATAATAAGTCCTCTGGGGTTAGTGAGTCTTACTTCAGTTTCAGTATGTTAGTGAGGGAGAACTTACAATACGTTGTATACCTTTATGTGAAAACTTAGCAACATAAGCAGATGCTATTTAAATAATTGTATGTACCCAGTGTGAGCTTCATTATTCACTTGTTTATCACGTATAAAATAGGCTCTGGACAATTACTTTCCTACCTCACTAGATACCTTGAGGTGCGTAAGTTTCTACATGGAAATGAATCCCTTTCAAATATTTATTCCCGTTAAAATCATTGTTAATATAATTTATTTGCCAATTACATGTTCATATAATGCCTTAACCCTTCATATTTCAGATGAGAGTTATTTACATTACTCAGTTCATTAAATCAAAGAGGGTTTAATTGGACTTAAATCTGCTATCAAATGGTTGGTAGATAGAAGCTTTTAAACCTAAGCCGGTGGTTCACATTTTTTGTTAGTTTTATATGCTGTACATCATTTTCTAAGCCCTTACATAGTGTACTTTTGTTCATTTCTAAACAACTTGATACGTTCTCTGTTTCGAAGCTCAGTTAGTGGACAATTAGATCTTAATGAAATGAGCTTACATTTTAAGAGTGTAATTGATTTACTAAGGAGTTGACTGTTACTTTAATTATTTTTTAAACTTTTATACACGTTGCTATTTCCACCGAGCAACCATTATACTGAAGTTGATCATTCTCTTTTTTAGAATTCCGATGAAATTTCTATGCGTCTTGAGCATTCTTCTGTCCAATCCATCTTTTTTAATCATGGTGTATCCTCACTTTTGTTTGACATCCAGATACTTGCTCAAATCAGTTTAACAAATTTGATCCTATTATTTTTCATGATCAATTCTTCAGTAGATTCCGAAATGGACGATTTTGATGATAATGGAAATAGACTTGTCCGACGCAAATGGTGCCCATGGTCTTCATGGAGTCCATGCTCCCCAACTAAGTGCTTCAAAGGATTTGTAAATAAGAATCCTCCATATTGGTCAAATCGTGAAGAACTCCTTGTCGATGATGACACACAGATTACACACTGTGTTCTAATACCAAAAAATAGTACCAAAAAACCTAACCGAGCATATGTGCAACAGACAATACAAGGTCAACATAAAATTCTTATTCCCGAAAAACAGCGTTTTCGTACCTGTGATTGTCAGTCAGTCTCCTTACTGAATGTATTCCGTTTGGTTAGTCGGCATGAGTGTTTTCGTAAGTTTGATTTATTATATTCATTTTCGTATGATAAATATTGACTGTTAAGTTAGTGAATGTTCTATTCCCTAAGCCCAGTATAATGAGTGTAAACAACTTAGTTAAATATACATATTGCAATGTTTTAACTGTTAGATTCATTCGTACCCTCTGCTTCTGACCAATAAATAATGAATCATCATTCGGTTAAAAACTAATTTTAATTGATAAAATTATCTATTTTAATCTATTAGTCAAAATCATTATTTATAAACTTGCTTTCAATGAAAGGCTTTTTCTTATCAACTCACTATAACAAATAATCATAGCTTATTGTAAGTAAAAATTACAAGTCTATTTGTTTAAGTTGGTCATCAGTGAAATTCATTTTCTAAGTAACGATTTTCATGTACTGAGCTTGAAACCATACTTTGTTAAAGTGGTGTCGGTAATGCTTGCCTCCTTAAGCCAAATTAGTTGAGGTGGGTTTAGAATCTGCTGCCTACCCGTTTGAAAGTCGTCTGTTTTAATCATTAGCCTGTCAATTACTTGATTAGTCATCATGAATTAACCTGTTAAATAAACCAATGATTAGAAAGATTATGTAATAATAATGAGCATAAAATTTTGAAGTACGTGATCGATCTACTTGCTTGCTAAAAAAGCAAACGAGCTGTTATTAAAGTGGTTTAGATTTGTAGCTCAGGCGGGTGATTTAGATGGAGTTTTGTTCTCTGAGCCGGATGATGTGGTCGTGGAGCTTTCACGGTTCTCCCGAACAATAACAGGAGCATAAACTTCAGGTAGAAGCGAAGTATCCTAATTTCTCCACATACGACTCACAGCTCGTCCTGTCAACCTCGATCTTGATTGGTTATTGTTGACTTTAACTTGTCATTGTTTATCTCTTTGTTTTGATTGTATATCCCTTTGATCTGATTCTTTATCCTACATTTGTCTGTTGTTTTATGATTGGTTGATAGATTGGGTTGATTTTAATGTTTATTGACTGCTGATTGACCTGAGTGCCAAGCTTCTAAAAATTATCCGGTGCTTTTAATATTCCCTCTATCCAAGATCTCGACATTTTTCCAATCGAATTTGTATCCTCAGTTGTCTACATGCATTGATATAAGCGAAGATATGTCATGGCGTTTGGTTGTTAATTAATGTTTATGCAGGCGAAGATGAAGGGGCGTCCACTCTGTCCGATATAGTGTTTTTCGCTGTTGGATCAGTTTGTTTTTTGTAGGTAATGTCCGATTTTTCTTCTTTTGTCATTTCGTCCTTTGGTTTGCATAGGATTGGTTAGGGTGTTTTTACTGGTTTGTGTGCTACACCTATTCCAAACGGCTTCAATAATCCTTTGATTTCTGATGTCTTTTACATATGATTGGATGATCCGTTTGTTGGTTTCTGTGTTTCATTTCTCTTCTGATGATGAGTTGGGTTGATATTTCTTTGATGAATTTGCGTGGGTGGTTATTCTTTGGAATAATAGTCACTAGATATTTTTTCCGCGCCGCAAGTGTGCTACAATGTGTTTCCACCTTTTTGAATAAGGCGTGTACGCAGTTGATTTTGTGAGTTCTTGTGTTGGTACTAGCGTAATTGGGGATTTGCCCTGCGTAGGTCGGCCATATCCTAGAAAAACCAAAAACGTTGATTAATTTATAAGATGGGCGACTTCGAGTACAAATCCAGTTTAGTATGGAACAGGCATTCATGAAAAATAATTATAGGAAATTTGACGAAGTAATTATCCAGTCAATCAATAAGATAGAAACAAAATCTTAAAAAGGAATTTTGTTTATTTAGGTTTATTGAAATGTAGTGGTCGTAATAAACAAAGAAAGGAGCTGTGACCAGTGCAATCCAATGCTGTTAAAAGCAAGCAGCTTGCAACAAATATCATAAGATGATATTCGAATAGTGTTTGCAGATTGCCTGAAAATAGTAACATACACCATTTAATACCAACTCAGTAATCTAAAAGTTAGATACTCGCCACCAGTTCTGGGCTCGATTCCTGACGTGTTTGTAAGTGAAAATTGCTAGGAAGTACCGTGCTAGGATAAAACAGCTGTTCAACCCTTTCTTGTGTTTTTTTTAATTAGTTGTCTTTCTTCAGTCAGTTCATGATGTAAAGTCATCTGATGTCAGGGATGCATGAAAATTCATTTTAGTAGACGTATAATAATTATCGATCCTACTAAAGATTAACTTACCTTTGGGTTTAGGAAGCTGGATATTAGTATCGCTACATTTTTCATAAATAGTTTGTTTCAAAGTCAAGTTTTCACTTGTGATATATTTCTGTACCACTTAAATTATTTCACAACTCCAACTTCAATACAATAAATGAGATTACTTCTATCCTTTTCTTGCCTACCCACTTTTCTACAGTAAAATGTCCAGTTATTGTGTAAAAGCTTTGTTGATCGAGACCCTAGAAGAAATTAATTCACATTCAATTTTATTCGATTATCACAGAACTTATAATCATAGTGAATGAGTCGATGGAATTATAAAAAAAAACACATCGAAAATCAATAAACAAAGTTCACCCTGAATAAATTCATTGAAATAAAGTTGAAATTTCACCAAATGAAAATCACCTTAAATCGATATACGAATTTTGAAGTTGATTTCCTTTTTTATACGTTATATTTAAAAGATTCTATATCTCCCCAACAATAAATTATATTATCAGAAGAGGGTTTTGTGGAGATTTTAATAATTTTATATAGTTGAGATCATGAGTCAATTGAAGCTAGACCACCATGGAAAATCTGGAAGCATTGGACGGCCATTTCGTCCTATTATGGGGACTCCCTATCAGTGCGCATCCACGATCCTGCCTCACGAGATTCGAACCTAGGGCCTATCAGTCTCGCGCGCGAGCGCTTAACCTCTAGACCACTGAGTCGATATCCAATGGTGTCAATGTCTAACTTCAACCAATCCACGAAATTGAGCAACCATTCACTAACGTCTTCAGTGAGTCGATATCTCGCAATAGACCTGGTTGAACTCCACTGGTTACTGCGCTCGCGCTCGAGACTGATAGGTCCCGGGTTCGAATCTCGCGAGGCGGGGTCGTGGATGCACACTGCTGAGGAGTCCCACAATGGGACAAGACGGCCGTCCAGTGCTTTCAGGTTTTCCATGGTGGTCTAGCTTCAATTGACTCATGATCTCAAATGTATAAAATTACTAAAAATCTCCACAAAACCGCCTTCTAACTAAAGTTTAGTTTAATATCTTTGACTTTTGTTATCACTTGCAACTGTATTGAATACCTAGTTTGGTTATTGCAAAACTAACTATTAATCATTTTTGATTGACGTCCTTTTGATTCCCACTTTTATAAGAGTTGTCCATATTGAAGCTCTCCCTTACTGACATAAATCCTTTTATTGCTCACCATTTGGGGTTCACTCTTATTGGGATACACTGACTCAAACTCCAAGATTTGGCGGCCTGCTTGAATACCTGGTCTACCTGTTTCTGCCATCTAAATATTTCAACAAGTTATCTGGGTTTTTTAAAAATTGGTTTTAACCTATCATTATGTCTCTTAATCGCATAACCTATACAGGCGCGTTTATGAAAAGCTTACGTCCTTTCGCTGCAAAAATTACAAACAAGTACAATAAGAGATATCGTTGTGGTTGGCAATATGCTTTAAAGAGAATAAACATTAATCAAATGTCGATTCCCGAGCTGCTTAACTCTAACTGTCGATCACTAATTAACAAGGTGGACTATCTCCAATTTCTGCTAAGTCAAAACATGTATCGTAATTGTGGTGTCATCACAATTCAAGAAATTTGGTTAACTGACTTACAGGATAATTGCTTAGTATCATTACGTGATTTTAATATCTATCGTCAGGATCGATCAAACAATAAAAGGACCTGCGGTGGCGGAGTAGCTACTTTTGTGAACGTTAACTGGTGTCGATCTAATTTTACCTGTTTCAAGTTTTCAAATGACTTTATTGACTGTCTAACTTTAAGGTGCCGTCCAAAACACCTGAATAAATACAAATATATTTATGTTACCAATATCTACATGACCCCAGACTGCACATCATCTGCGCTATCTGTCTTCGCTGATAAATTTACTGAATTCGCTGTTACTGCCTTCAGTGATTCACTTTCAATTGTATGTGGTGATTTCAATTCATGTGACTGTAGCTTCCTTACATTACTAGGTCACATAAATGTAGTAGATTTTCCTACTCTTTTGAATGCTCATCTAGACTTGGTTTTCATTAATGATGTGGGTACCTATGTGACTCGCAAACGTGCTCTTTTGTCTAGTTCGGATCACTGTATAATTCGTGTCCTACCTAAAGTATATGGTAAACATGGAAAGAGTACACACATACACCATACCAAAAAAGTAATATATATGAATTACTCAGAAGAAAATTTACAAAATCTGAAAAACATGTTTCGTACGACCAACTGGGAAGTATTTACAGATTACTCAATAAAAAGCACAACGGATGTTATCACCTGTTATCTTAAATTCTGTTTTGATATTTGCTGTCCTACCGACCGTTGCTGCTACCTTGACGTGGTGGTCGGGCTTGCCTATCGTGATGATCCAATCGAGCTATGCTGGCTGGAACAATCGTTCCTCAAGGTCCTACCATGCCAGACAGGTCGGTTGAAGAGCGGTGAGACTAAAAGCAGCAATCCCAAGGTCCGAAGGCGAAGTCGTACTGCTGACTGTACAGAGGTGTGAAAGCAGTAAGGTGTTTCCTTCAGACAACCAGCATGACAGCGATGCTGCCTTCCCACAAGGAGGGGTGCGGTTAGAAAAGGTCGACCCTAAAAATGCACACCTCGCCTTATCCCACGGATTTCCGTCTCCTGCGGTAAGGACTTTTGAAGAACGGAGCTAACACATCAAAAATCCCCCACAAAAAGGCCGTGCGTGACCGGCCTCAAGCAGATGTCCCTTGGGCACTGCGGTCACGCTCCCAGGTCGTTAAGACCAACACTAATCCAACTTCTTTTTCAGGTCCCTCAAGAAATACCCTTCCACAGTGTGGGCAGCCGGGAAGTGATACTAGCCCTCATACCCTTAACTGCACACAAGACCAAGTTGGTCGCTTTCAAATCCTTCCTACACCTAATAACTCTGTTATCTCCACGACTAACCCTTCCCACGTCCTTTTATCACCTCGCACCGCTAGGGCAAACGATTCGAGTACACAGAACGTTATTCTTAGTCTCCTAAAACCACGCTCTAAACTACATATAGGAACTTTTAATGTCCGAACATTGTGCCAAATAGGACAACAGGCTTCCTTAGCTAGGACTCTAGAATCTTACACCATCGATGTGTGCTGCGTCTCCGAAACGCGCATACAAGATCCGAGTAGTGTCATTCATTTGACCGCACCTAATCAAAATAAAGTTTCATCTCGATACACGCTTCGTGTATCTGGAAGCCCTGACGCTGCTTCCCGTGGCCTCGCTGGAGTAGGTATAGCATTAAGTCCTAGGGCAGAACTAGCTCTTTTAGACTGGATCCCAGTAGACAGTCGTCTATGCGCTGTCCGACTAAACGGATCAGTAAGGACCCGGACAGATAGGGAAACTCGTCGTTGCCTCTTCGTCGTCTCTGCCTACTCTCCCACTGACTGCAGCTCAGACGATATAAAAGATGAGTTCTACAGGAAACTTTCTGACCTTCTCCGAGAAGCTAGGCTTTCTGATGTAGTAATAGTAGCAGGTGACTTTAATGCTCAAGTAGGTAAACTAAGTGAAAGGGAAAGACACCTTGGTGGATCTTATGGTGTCATGGCTAAAAGAACAGATAATGGCGACCGTCTGTTGCAGCTATGCTCAGATAACCGCCTATTTCTTGCAAATACTAACTTTAAGCATAAGGAAAAGCATCTTTTGACATGGCGACCCCCGAATTCGTCCCAACGTTGGACCCAACTAGATCACATCGCTATCAGCCACCGATGGAGGGGCTCGATAGAAGACTGTCGCTCATTCTGGGGCACATGTTTAGATTCAGATCATGCTCTAGTGCGAGCACGTATCTGTCTGCGACTTACTGGTCGTAGGAAAGACACTGCAGGGAAGCCTCTAAGGGTTCTACTTAATGATAGACAAGCTAAGAATATATTTCAGGAACAACTAGGAAAACAGTTACGCAGCCATGTAAGTTGTGTCCACCCCGAGGCAGCGTGGAATGACATCCGAAAAGCTGTGGAAACAGCAGTGATATCCGCTAATAAGGTAAACCATAACGTTAGGGAGAAACAATGGATCTCGGCAGCATCTACCGCACTAATAGATGCTCGTAAACTCATCCCACCTGGCTCTGAGCATAACGAAGAGCGGAGTCAACTTAAGCGCAGGCTTATAAGAAGCCTACGTAATGATCGTGAACAGTGGTGGGTAGCGAAAGCAAGAGAGATGGAAAAGGCAGCGGCAATAGGTAACAGTAGGCAGCTATTCAGACTCGTTAAAGAAACCGGTATTAGGAACCCGAATATCAGTGAAACCATCTCAGATAAAGATGGGCATATTATTCATTCTCAATCCAGGAGATTGGATCGATGGGCAGAACACTTTAGGGATCAGTTCAACTGGCCTTCAGCCACACTTCAATTACCCACGATCCCCAGTCGTCCTGAATGGTAAATTGATGTAAGTCCTCCAACCCTCTGTGAGGTTGAAAAAGCTATAGGAAATCTGAAGCGAGGGAGAGCAGCAGGCCCTGACAGGTTGACCCCTGAGATTTTTAAGGATGGTGGTCCAGTACTAGCAGTGAGATTGACTGAGGTCTTAGGTAGAATCTGGGAACTGGACATAATTCCATCTGACTGGTCCCAATCACTGATTGTGCCAGTCTATAAGAAAGGACAAAAGTCCTCTTGTGACAATCACAGAGGGATCAGTTTGACTAATATAGTGTCTAAAATATTAGCTTCAATAATACTAGGTCGCCTAACCAAAGCTCGTGAAGAGCAGACTAGAGAAAACCAAGCTGGTTTTCGACCTGGACGTGGTTGCATAGACCAGATATTCACCCTACGTCAGGTTCTAGAACATAGACACAAATTCAGACGTCCCACAATAGTAGTATTTCTTGACCTTAAGGCGGCATTTGACTCTGTTGATCGTGAGGTTCCATGGCAATGTTTGTCACTGAAAGGAGTACGAAAGAAGTACATTAACCTCATAAAGGCTCTCTACTCGAACACAACTGGTCGAGTTAGAGCCTATGGCGAACTGTCATCAGAACTGATTACCACAAGTGGCGTTCGTCAGGGCTGTCCACTCTCCCCATTCTTGTTTAACTTTGTCATTGACATACTTTTAGAGATAGCACTTTCATCAGCTAAACCTCCAGGAGTTTAACTTTTACCAGGAGGCTCACTTGTTGACTTAGAATACGCCGACGACATAGTTTTACTCGGTGAAGACGCTGGCAACATGCAGAGTCTTCTGACCACTATAAGCAACTGTGCAGGCATGTTCGGGATGCGATTCTCTCCCTCGAAGTGCAAAATGTTACTTCAGGATTGGGTTGCATCGACACCTGAACTAATGATAGGGAGTGAAGTAGTTGAGCGTGTAGACCACTTCACTTATCTTGGGAGTCTCATCAGCCCTTGTGGTCTGGTATGTGACGAAATCTCAGCACGGATACAGAAGGCTCGTCTAGCTTTCGCCAACTTGCGTCATTTATGGAGTAGGCGAGATATCCGTCTAGCAACCAAAGGACGGGTTTACTGTGCAGCAGTCCGTTCCGTCCTACTTTATGGCAGTGAAACATGGCCAATAAGAGTATAGGATATTCGTAGGCTACTAGTGTTCGATCATAGGTGTCTTCGAAGCATTGCTCGTATATCCTGGGACCACCGGGTAAGTAATGCAGTTGTTAGGAAACGAGTGCTAGGTAGGGATGGCAAATCGATTGATGAAGTAGTGAAACTTCATCAGTTGAGATGGCTGGGACATGTGTTACGTATGCCCGACCACCGACTGCCCCGACGTGCAATGTTTCATGGTGTAGGAGTAGGTTGGAAGAAAGCTAGGGGTGGCCAGACCAAAACGTGGCACAAATCAATGAAGTCACTGACAAGTGGACTGGGCCATGTTGGTAGGTGTAGACTACCTGGTTGGGATTCGCGAGATGACAGCAACCGATGGTTAGAGACCTTGAATGACATGGCTCAAAATCGTTTGCAATGGCGAAGATGCATCCACTCTTTGTGTTCTACCAAATTCTAATCTTCTGAATTCCTCATGTCTTTATGTTTTTCTCTTTCCAAATTTATTTCACTGTACTATACTCCTTCAATAATTTCTTCAAACCCTAATCTTTTGGATTTCTGATTATACTCCTACTACTTCTACCACTATGGGAATTGAATCGACAACTGCATCTCTGTGCTAATGTGGTATGGCAACTCGAACTGATGTACGTACGTACGAAGTTCTACGTTGTGAATGACTGACTGACTGACCGAAACCTTTTTAAGTTTTGATCGACTTACATTTCCACAACTAAAACGACTACGGAGGATAAAAGACAGGATGTACAATGAGAAAAACACTATTGAAGTTCGTAAGTTAAATGGTCAAATAAGCCTAGAGATTAGACGTCTCAACTCTGTGTTTACTCAGAAACTCCTATCTTGTAAAAGCTCTCCAAGTATGTGGAAACTTTTTAAAGAAATTACAGGGGACAGGCAGACTAGAAGCGATAACCAGCTGAATGCTTGTGACTTAAATAAGTCCTTTATTCGTCAGTCATCTGACATCATGCTCCCTATATCCAATGGTTTGAAGAATAATTGTGTCCCCAGTTTCACTGAAAATGATGTACGGAAATGTCTCCAGTCTCTGAATTCATCCCAATGTTTAGGATCTGATGGTATCCCAAACCTCCTTTTTTAAAAATGCGATGATGTTTTATGTTATCCATTAACGAATATCTTTAACAGATCCTTCTCAACTAATGTCTTACCGAAAACGTGGAGAAAGATAAAGATAATCCCTATACCAAAGAAAGTTTCTGGTGATAAAAATGTGAAACTTAGACCCATAGCAATAACCTCACCTTTCCTCAAAATAATGGAAAAATTACTGATACAACCACTTCAACCTGCAATAAAAGAGCACTGTGATCCATATCAGTTTGCTTACAAATGCAAAAGAAGCACATTAGATGCCGTTGCTGTTCTGCATTACAATATAGTATTCGGGTTGGAAAAGGGTAAGAAGTATGTTGGATGCGCTTTCCTGGACTTTACCTCTGCTTTTGATTCTATTCCAAGACATCTCTTACTTAACAAGCTAATCAGCATCGACACTGACAGCTGGATAACCAACTAGCTACGTTCCTACCTTTCTGGAAGAGAACAGTACACTATTTGAAAGAAAGTGTTCAACATCTCTACTGTCTACTGTAGGTGTGCCACAAGGAGCTGTTCTTTCACCTCTGCTCTTCTCTTTCTTTCAATTTATCTGTAAGACAACTTTCATTTGTGGTCGACATCATCTGTGGAACTACTGAGAATGAAAGAAAGCTGTTTCATTCTAGTATGACTTCATTTTAAACTAATCTCTACAAAGCTCTCAACCGAACAGTCTTCTGCTCATTAGTAACTAATTTTAAGATGAATTCCTGAATATCCAGTATGAAGTCTTGATGAGTTAACTTTTCTCATAACAAAAGGCAACTACCATGCCAAAGGCTTTGAATAATTGTGTACTGTAACGCTAATTTATTGAAATTAAGAATATTGTTCGTTGGATTCGAACTCGGGAGTCCTCAAGTTCATTATTTGGATCCTTTCCATATTTTCGCCTGTGTTCATTACTAATGAACCCTATAGCGAGATGTTATATCTGTTATTCGCTTCTTGATTTTTAATAGCCAGTTATCCGATGTTGGTCTATTGTACAAACCGACCTAATTATTAAAATATTTTTTAATACATAGGATTCGTGGATATTGTAGAAATTTCATAGTTTTAAATCATACGGTTAGTGATTAGTCTTCTCAATTGAACGCTACTTTGTTATATCAGGTCGTCGCCAATTATTGTGCTAGAATCGCTTATTACTTGTAAAATGAGAAACCACTGCAATCCCAACGACGCAAAAGTAAGAACACAAAGACTAGTACAAGTGAAGGCTTATTAACAACCCCAAAACACGACGACCATCCTAGACGAAAACACACTCAAATATTGATTCGTACACCCATTTTGGTTAATAACTATTACGATGAAATCACATATATATGGCGAATCACGTGCTGTATGTCATGCTTAACATAGTCCACGTTAGTTTAATACAAGAATATCGCATGTCATACAGGAAAACAAAACAAATACTATACTGACTAATCATCATATTGAATTAAAACTGAATTAATATTGAATAAAAATCATAATGATTAAATCAATCTAATTTTCTTCTACTTTTCTTCCTGTCATATTAGTTAGATACCAGCTCATTAGTGTAGAGGTTAAGAGTTCGAGCTCGGGTTCATGAATACGCACTGTTAACGAGTCTCACACTAAAACGAAACAACCGTTCAGTTTTTCTAGGTTTCTTTTTCACAAACGTCTAAATTAAGAACGGGATTTACCCAGTTTTAGTTTCGTTTTGTAGACCAGTTAATTCCTAGTTAAAAGCTGGTTAAAAATTGAAGCTAGACCACCATGGAAAATCTGGAAGCACTGGACAGCGGTTTCGTCCTATTATGGGACTCCTCAGCAGTGTGCATCCAGGTCTGTCCTGAGATATCAACTCACTGAGGACAAATGGCGAACGGTTGCTCAACTTCGTGGATCAGTTGAATTCAGGCATTAACACCGTTGGATGCCGGCTCAGTGGTCTATCGTTTGATGGCTCTGGCTCGAGACTGATAGGTCCTGGGTTCGAATCTCGCGAGTTTAGGATCGTGGATGCGCACTGCTAAGGAGTCCCATAATAGGACAAAACGGCCGTCTAGTGTTTCCAGGTTTTCCATTGTAGTCTAGCTTCAATTGACTCACGTTTTGAACTATGAAAATAATAAATCTCCACAAAACCCCTTCTGATAACTAGTTAATTCCTTTTTTTGAAGATTTGTTTTTTATGGATCAAAAAAGTTGTTAGACTTTCTTCTTAACATTCTCTCATTTTAATTATTCATTTAGCTGGTGATACAGTATTTGAATGCAGTGAATGTGCATCCAACGAAAAAATATACTTGAGTCGTGATAACAGTGATTCTGATGCTAATCTAATCCCATATTGTTCATATGAACAATCTAATTTTCAATTGTATAAAATATTAGGTGGAATTATTGGAGCAATTGGAATTATATGCTTATTAGTATGTATAATACGTTTCTTAGTGAAACAAATCTGTGGCAATCAACGGATACATAATCGAACTCCTTGCGGTGGTGGTGGCTCTGGGGCCAGTACAAATACTAATAGTAATAATGCATCAAGTCGATCTGGTCGAAGAAGAAATCGTTCACCTCAATTGCAAAATAATCATAGAGATGATGCTACAGAATATTTGCATAATGATTATACTACAAGTGTATATCCTGTTGGTATTGGGTAATTTACTTTTTCTTTTAAAATGAAAATTCATATGAAAGCTACGTTACTTTGAATTATATTGTAGTTGAATAGTTTAATGTTGTACAAAGATTAGTTTTGTTCGAAATTGATCTTCATCGAATGAGATGGCTAGGACACATGCTACTTATTCTCTAACTGCCACTTACCTCGAAGCTTAATGTTGACTAGTATAGAAGTAGATTAAAAGCAAGCTAGACATGGTACAATCCACGAGATTTCATTGTTGATCTTACTGGTACTTCTGGCTGTTGGCTATCACCTGGTTTGTGTTCGCAAGATAGTAGTGGTTAGTCGTTAGGGGATAATTTGAAATTGGCCCAAGTGACCGAGATGCATTGACTCCTTGTCTTCTTCCAGACCTTAATCACCAGTATTGTTGATTACACTTGTTTTCGTATCTTATTCCTTGTTTTGGAAGCATGTTCTTTATGTTTAGAATTACTATCCTTGATATTACTATCCTTTCGATTCCTTTGTCATTCACGTTTCTGATCTCATCTCTGTTCTTATATGAGGTGTAGAAATATAATTGACAAAAAAGCCATGAACAATTGGATATTGATTTGTCTATTCCAAATACCAATTTTATTATAATTCATTAGCCTACAAATTAAGGCTGGTCCGATCTTAAATTCAATAATTGTTTTTTTTTATGAGGAGAAGTATGTTTGTTAGTGGTTAAGGCATTCAACTTCCAACCACTAGATCCCAAGTTTAAGTTTTGCTTGATCAACTTCGGCTTAAATGGCTGGATAGTATCACTAGCCCTTACACACAAACTGTAGCTTCAAGTCGAGTACATTAACTCGATTTTAACTTTTGAACGCAGAACAGTTGGATCATATTGTTTGTCGCATGTCGATTATAATAAAACTGTCTTTCATTCAGACCAATTGAATGTATTTGTTTCCAAATAAGCAATTTGTTTCTTTCATAAATCACACCTATTCATGTATCTATCAAGTTCTTATGTCAATGAATTCAATTAAATTTGACAAACTGAGTAAACAGTATATTAATTTCAGGACAAGATCAAAACGAACTCATATTACATATGTAGTAGTAGAGAAGTCCTACTCACTTCCTTCTCGTGGTGGGGGTGTTGTTTACGAAATTGACAGGATGAAAAGCGAATGTCCGACGCTTTAACCGGGTTGGTGGATATGGAGGATCCACCTAGGGGAGTTGGAAAATTCTGATTCTAAATCAATGGTACGCATGGTCTTCCGTTAACTGTTCTTCTTCAGAAAGTGTGTCCGACAGATATTGTAGTACTAGCCGGAGATTCGAATGCTCAGGTCGGGTATTTAGACACAGAAGAGAGTTGTTTAGGTGGCCGATGATGACTTGTTAGTCGCAGGTCAGATAACGGGGACCGTCTACTGCAACTGTGCGCAGACCACAACCTGTTTCTGGCTAGCACTAACAGCCATCGCCGATGTGCCACCTGGTGTCATTAAACTACATTTAGTGAATGTTTAAATCAATTTGTATCAGTTGTCAATCATAAAATGTTCATCATCTCAATCAAAAACATCATAATCTCCACAACCCTATACTGATAACTATCATGTGCTCACGAGTGACTAGCTTCGTGAGGGAATTCTCGAAGTTCTGGTGAGAAAGAGGTGACCAGTTGAGCCAATCCTTGTCAGTTAGAGACAGGTATCTACCTCAGACAATGGGAGATGGTCGTACAATTTTGTCGATTGGTTGAGATTAGACATTAACATCATTAGACACCAGCTCAGTGGTCTAAAGGTTAAGTGTTCGCGTGCGAGACCGAAAGCCCTGGGTTCGAATCCCGTGTGAGGGATCGTTAATTCGCACTACTGTGGAGTAGTCCCACAATAGGACGAAGCAGCCGTCCATTGCTTCCAGGTTTCTAATGGTGGTCTAACATCAACCGGTTCATAATCTCAATCAAAAACATTATAATCTCCACAGCTTTATACTAATAAAATTAAGGTCATATTAAAATAAATTAAAAAGAACATATTTTAATCAGTTTTTATTATACTTAATCTCATTTTGGCTTTTATTTGATTTTTTTGGTATTGAAAAAAAATCATTATTCTAAGTTGTAGTGAAAGCACACTCTGTTAACTAGTGAACGGATCATATGTATCATGTTCTCACTCATTTGTTAAATATTAGAACAAAAAAACATATCTATATAATCTTATGCTGACGTTATTATACATGATACTTAATAGTTTTATTATCATAGTTGATAAGTATAGATTATTGTATATTAACATCACGGACTAATCCTAGTTAGCTTCCAAATCCATCAGTACGGCCAAGAATTGGGAGAGTCCGCCCTCCCTCTCGAAATGCTCTCATATAAACACGCGTATATAGCCTCTGTCAGGGAAGTCCTACTCACT
Organism: Schistosoma rodhaini; assembly: GCA_944470415.2. Lineage (NCBI taxonomy): Eukaryota > Metazoa > Platyhelminthes > Trematoda > Strigeidida > Schistosomatidae > Schistosoma > Schistosoma rodhaini. The sequence continues at coordinate 82,700,383 of OX104036.1, forward strand.
GCCTTCTCGTGGCATTACTGTTGTTTACGAAATTGAGAGGACAAAAAGTGAATGTCTGGAGCTTTAACCGGATTGATGGACATGGGAAGCCCGCCTAGGGGAGTAGGAAAACCCTGATTCAAACCAATGGTGCACATGAGCTGGCTCCAGTATCCTGAGGGAACAAATGGCGTATGAATCAATCGTTGGTCACCGGCTGCCGTGAGATTGCATCTCCTTACGATTCCCCACTGTCTTGTGGATCAAATCTTTAGGTCAAGGGCTCCGGGTGTGGCCCTGTGTGAAAACCACCTACTTCGGTTTGGGCACCTGGTTAGTATCACAGCCCTCACACAATTTGTGTGGCTTATATGTACTTCGTGCCCCTTTGTACCAATATTTGTGTTAAAATAAAATAAAATAAATCTTAGTTAAATAAATATTTAAAACTAGGAATGATTAGATAGATGGTGGTTTCTGTATTGTATAGGACCCAGCAGCACGCATTCCGTATTCGAGGATATTACTCATCGAAAGCAATGGAAAATGGTTGTGCAATATTACAAATTGATTAAAGTTTTTGACATTTAAATTATTGCATACCACTGGCTCAGCGACCCAAACGTTTAAGTTCTTATTGTAAAAGTTGGTGGTCTTGAGTTCGATCTATGATGTGGTCGTGGATATGTACTGCTGATGAGTCACACCTTTGAAGGATACAGCTATCCAGTACTTTCCCATTTCGAGTAATTTTTTAAGTTAACTTTGTTCTTAATCTCATTAACGTTGAACAATCTCCACAAACCCTCATATTGATAATTATGGATCAACTATCATGTTTTTATTTCCAAGTGGAAACATCCTTTATTCTCGAGGACTGGTTACTTTCTGATTAGAAAGTACTCTGTTTTCAATCAATGAGTCGCAAATTCGAACACAGATCTACTTTTGTTTTGGAGTTGTAGTAGTAGTAATCTAGTCGTGTCACTAGCTTTCACATAACAGATCTTTTTCTAGTTAATTAAATATACTTACTAGTGTAACATATATATAATCATACATATATATGATCAGTCCTCTAAAAATGCGTTTTACTCTGGAAATCAATCATCATACTTTATGTAGTATTCTGTGACGGCAACCTAGTCGGCAATGAGTTTGTATCTCACTGGTGACATTGAATAAAGATTGTCCAATGTCATGAATTGGCTGAATATAAAAGTGTGAACGATTTAATTCTAATTGATGATCAGTTGAATGGTTTTATGCTTCTTGTGAGAGGCTTAAAAGTCTTGATTTCTATCTTGTGTTAGGTAACTGTGGGTGCACTTCGTTGAATAGTTCCAAATAATAAAAAAATTGTTTTATAATTTGCTCACTGATGTTAGCCATAGTTGGAGGTGATCGTCCGGAAACTTTGGATGTAGGTTTTATGTTAATTGGCACTCGTTATCCAAGGTATACCTATACTTGTGAATGAACTAATGCTGTTTAATGGGTTGTAACCCTGGTCACCCTATTTAACTGTCTGAAATGTTGCCACCAAGCTATTCAGGCTGGGAGTGAGCTCCTATGGTACTGAGATCTTTACATTGCTCAACTACTTAGTAGCCGATGTTATGTCTTTAGTGCTTACCGAATTTCATCGACCAGGTTGAGATGTGACCAATTATGTATATGATTTAACGCTGTTTTAACGTTAGGTAATGATTGAAAGTAGCCAACAGGAAATGTGGGTCTTGTTTTTCGTGCTGGTTGGCCAGACGCCCCCTAGTTTCGACTATAAGTTAGATAGATTTATATATTTTATTATGTCTTTCAATCATCTCTCCTGATGATCTTTTGAAGTGTATTGTTAAAATACCATAAAATAGCTGCTCACCAGTTTTCAATGGTTTTTTGGTGGACTCTTCAGTCAAGATTAATGTATAATCTTTTATTCAGTAACCTTTAACTGGTTTCTATCTCTTCAGTTACTGAGATTTACTCTACTGATCTAATGCTTAATGCAAAAATACACTTAGTTTTTGTGACATTTGCTATTTAAAAAAGATTAGTAAGGATCTGTGATTTTCGATTGTAGATATTCAGTCAGTCAGTTAGTTACAACGTAGAATCTGTACATATATACATCGGTTCAACATATCATATCCTATTAGCACCGAAAGTTGAAATTGTCAAAGCAAATCCCAATGTAGATATTCAGAACTGCAATTGATCAGTATTTGACTTCATTCTATACAATCTTTCGAGGATTGCTTCAATATAGCTTTTATTCACAAGTTTTTCGTTCATTTCAAGTTTAGTGGCCATCTTAGCTAGACTCACCACCTCAATACATAACGCTTTAATGTTCAAATCAAAACGTACTGGATTCAACTATTAGTTTGATTAGCATTAAACCTAAAATCCAGATATATCCAGCTAACAATTAATCAAATAAAACGAAACCTATATTATCATGAAGTTCACTACTAACCACATAACAGAAAATATTTCTGTTATGAATTAAGAAAGGGCCGGTGCCAATCTATTATAATTTTATGTCCAGCTTTTTATCACTTTAATTATCCACCAATCGAAATACAACTTGTCTAGTCTTGACACTGTACCAAATCAATGTCGTTCAATCAGTATGAGCAGTATAGTGTACTTATTGGTCCCTTGTCCACCTAGCCCTTTCAATTGAATCCAGAACACCAATTACAGCTTCTGTTATGCGAATCATTTATTTCAAGTATACTCGGTTTATATATTAGACAGACAGACGGCATCACACCATAAAATAGAAAATAATATTTGTACAAGATCAAGCCAAATGTGGCTGTGAACATGGGAGACAGTAATCAATAAACTGAGTATAATTTAGGAACAGTAAATCATATAATGATAATGCGTAGGTCAAAATGAAGCTTATAATAAGATGAATATTAGATATACACAATCTCGTTATGCAATAGTTAAACCAAAAGAATATGTATAGAATAATCTTCCATGAATAGGTCTCGGAAGTTGCCCACACTTATGTCTTCGCTAGGATGTAACAATTTTATGCCCCAAGAATAGCTTATTTATTTATTTAAACGCACAAATCTCATTCGATTTGTGTGAGGGCTGTGATACTGCCCAGGTGTCCAAACTAAAGCAAATGGTCTTCTTAGAGGGCCACACCCGGAGACTTTGACTTAAATATGTGATCCACAGGACAGTGGGATACCGTGAGGAGATGCAGTCTCATGGTAGCTGTTGACCAATCATTGATTCATACGCCATTTGTTCCCTCAGGATACTGGAGCCAGACCATGTGCACAATTGGTTGGATTGAAAGTCTTCCAACTCCCATAGGTGAACTCACGATGTCCACCAACCCGGTTAAAGCACCGGGCATTCGATTTTCATCCTCTCAATTTTGTAGACAACATTAATGCCACGAGAAGGCAGTAAATAGGACTTCCCTGACAAAGACTATATACGCGTGGCCATACGAGAACATTTTGAAGAGAGAGGGCGGACTCTCCACACTCTCGGTCGTACCAGGGTATTAGGGGGTATATAACTTCAAATTAATTTATTAGTGAGAAACTAACTTGTCATAATCCAATTCATCTAACGTCTATTCTAAATGTTTTCACTTTATGACTTAATTTTCTATTCTTTCTCAGGTTGTTCTTATTAAATTTTTGTACTATTAAACTAATTGACAATAAAAACAAAAAAAAACATGACTTTGGAAGGTTACATACATATGTATATAATCCAATATTAATATTATCGTTACTAAACTTAACAAATACTTCAAGAATATATTTGAATTAAATAATGTAATCTGACATTAATTAAATGAATGAATAAAGTTGAAATGTTTTTTTTTTATATGTCTAAAGCATGTGATGTTAAGGTCAAATTAAACATTTCTATCTTGACAAGTAGTATAAGCAAAGATGGACAGTGGCTAGCAGTGGTATCCAGTTTGACGCGCGTCAGCTGGATGTACCTGCGAAAGGTACTGGGTTCGAGTCCCGGAGTGAACATCAACTCTGAGATGCAGGTACATCCAGCTGGCGAGTCCCAAATAGGACGAAACGCGAGTCGTGGATCCCATGGCTAGCCACTGTCCATGTTTGCTTACCATGCTTGTGAATTGAGGCTATATTGAGGCAATACGCTCAGTATGCGCATATGCTAATGAGAGACTGATCAGTTGCAGACCTAAACATCAATGGGAAGATTCAAACAAACAATATTGAATGAATTTCTATCTTGACTTCATAGAGATTTTTTCTTACTGATGACTTGTTTCAACAGTTATTTCATATATAAACTATAAAATTGTATTCCATTAAAGAAATTGTTCAGTAAACTATTTCTTATCTTGGTATTTATGGTTTCACGAAACGGTCGTCCAATGCTTCCAGGTTTTCCATTGTGGTCTAACTTCAATTAACTCATGATCTCAACTATATAAAATTACTAAAATCCCTACGAAACCCCCTTCAAATATATAAATATTCATAAGGGAACAATTGACAGAATTCGGTTTCCATGACATTTGATTAAAATTGAGGGTCGTTAAACTACATATTCTGCTTTATTATCAAAATTATTCCTTTTTTCAATTTAAAATGTCTCATTTTAGAAAAGAACTTGTTTATTTGTAATGATCGATCAATTAAAAATAATAATTATCTTGCTCACAGTCATTAGAAGTTCAAAGCTTATAAGTATAGTTTAGAATAACATTGTTATTATTAAGTATCTATGTGAGAAATTAAGTTTCTTAATTAAAAGCAGGATGAACAAATCTTAATATTTAATCTGTTTAGAGTTAGATGACTGATATCTGATATGCTACATCCCCATTGAAAACCTGGAAGAACTGGACGGCTATTTCGTCACTTTGTGGGTCTCTTCAGCAGTGCGAATCCACAATCCTGCACATGGGATTCGAAACCAGCACCTTCGGTCTTGCACGTGAACGGTTAACCTCTAGACTACTGAGCTGGTATCCAACAGTTTTAATGTCTAACATCAACCAATTCACGTTATTGCGTGACCATCTTCCATTGTCTTCGATGGGTCACTGCCTCACACCCTACACGGTTGAACTTAACCGGTCACGGTTTCTCACTAGAACTCCGAGAATTACTTCTGGAATCTAATCATTAGTGAGCACATGATATTATCAGTATAGGGTTATGAACTGTTATATCTAGAGCCTTGATTATTAATATGCCGCGAACTACTCGTCTACTTGAACGATAGAACCCGCAACGTCGCAAAAAAAGAGAAGACAAAGACTAGTAAGCAGGAAGTTTATTGCCCCGAACAGTGTCAAAATATAGCACAGAAATCTCGTGTATTTATAGTTATTGGCTGAAAATAAATTATCATTTAGGTCAACCAATAAGCACATAGGTATCAAACTAATCCACCCAATGGAGAAGCTCCACGTTGGCGTTTCTAGAACATTCCCCTAGCCGTGATTGGATGAAATGTCTGCGGCTCTTCCTGGGCTTCTTAAGTCTTCCGATAGGCTACCGATGAGCCGTCCTTACACCTCCACCTTTGAAGTTTGTGGTGTATGACTTCCTTTTAGGATCTACTTGAAACATTTCTGTTGCTCTCCTTTTTCTACTCAGCACCCTTGTCGGCTGTGCGTTTCCACTTTTACGTTTTCTAAGTCTTTGGTTGTGGCATTCTTCCGGGCTTTCCTGCGTTATATCCACCAGCAGATGCAACGGTAGTCGTGTATCTGTCGCTGTTCTATGATCTTTCCTAATCTGATTAATGTGTCTGACACACTTCCCGTCCCTTGTCCGGACTAAATAGAGTACCTTCCCAATCCGCCGTTCTATGACGCCCGGTTTCCATTTCTGACCGCCTTGATACCATTTTACCATTACTTTCTCTCCTACCTTCAAACTGCGGTCGCTCGTCTGATACTCTTGTTCAGGTTTCGCTGTTTTCTTGGGTGGTAATATTTTGTCAAATATCGTCCGGGTTTTCCTTCCAAACATACATACTGCTGGTGACTTCCCTTCTGGCACCACCGGGTTAGGTGTGACTCTGTAGGTCATTAGGAATCTCCTGACCACCTGTTCCGGGTTACCCTCTCTTCCCCCCTTCAGCAAAGCTCTTTTAATCATATCTACAAACCTCTCAGCTTGTCCATTGGATTGGGGATGGTATGGGGGAGACTGAAGGTGCCGTATACCATTTTCGCTGCAAAAACGTTTGAACGTTGAAGACGTAAATTGAGTACCATTGTCCGTTACTAAGATTTCTGGGACGCCAAAACAAGCGAATAGACTTGATAATTTGGAAATTGTGTTTTCCGACGTCGTACTTCTCATTTCATATACTTCCGGCCACTTTGTATAGGCATCCACTATGACTAAAAAGTTCTTTCCATGTATCGGCCCGGCGAAATCCGCGTGTAATCTTTGCCGGGGCCCATCCGGTTTCGGCCACGGTTGTGGTTTTACTTTCACTGGGTTCTTCGCCGCTTCTAAGCATGATTCACAGGTTTGGCACAATTGTTCTATCTCTTGGTCCATGGAAGGCCAGTACACGTAGCTTCGTGCCAGTGATTTCATCTTACTCATACCCGGATGCCCCATATGGAACTGCTTGAGTACTCGTCTTTGGAGGGTGCTGGGGATGACAATGCGTTGGCCAAACATGATACAGGAATCGACAATTGTGAGATTCTCGTCGACGGAAGTATTGTAAAATCTCTCCTTGCAGTCGTTCTGAAGGCCACTTATTGAGTAGAAAATGGCGGATAGTTTTCAAAGTATTATCTCTTTTGCTTGCTTCTTTAATATTTTCGTATGTAATCGGCAGGGCAGCAACAGCATCTGTTAACACAGCCTGAACTTCCGCTTCAGCTTCTACTGTGGCGACCAGTACATCTTCTTCATGTTTCGTCTTGGAACTAATCAGCCTGGAAATTGCATCAGCTTGTCCAAAATTCGTCGTAGGATGGTATTTAATCTTGAAATCATATCCCAAGAGCGTTGTTGCCCATCTCTGTAAGCGGTTAGCTGTATAAACAGGAATACCCTTCTTGAACCCAGAAACTGTTAGTAGGGGTTTGTGGTCTGTTAATAATGTGAACTGCCTGCCAAACAACATTTTGTGGAACTTTTTAACCGCGAAGATAATGGCTAGTGCCTCCTTCTCTATTTGACTGTAGTTCCTTTCTGTCACTGTCAGTGATCTGGATGCGTGGGCAATGGCTTTCTCGGACCGGTCAGGGTAAATATGTGAGATCACAGCTCCTATTCCATAGTTCGATGCGTCTGTTGCAAGTACGATAGGGAGTGCTGGGTCATAATGTGCAAGCAGTAGATTTGAGGAGAGCAGCTTTTTCAGCTTTGAAAATGCATCCTGTCATTCTCGTGACCAGACCCATTTGGTATCCTTCTTTAGCAAATCACTTAACGGTGCAGATCCGGTAGAAAAACACCATAATGGCTAATCATTCCCAAGAAAGAACTCAGGGTTGTTACATCAGTTAGTGGGGGCATTGTCTTAATCGCTTTAATGTTTTCAGGGTCAGGTCTCCTTTCGTTCTTGTCAATTATAAATCCCAAATAATGTACCTGCTCCATGTAGAAATCGCATTTTTCAGCACGCAATCTGAAACCATAATCCTCTATCCGTTTCAGGACAGTATCCAGTTTTTTATCCAAGTCTGCATAATCTGTACCCATAATAAGTATATCGTCCAAATAGGCAGCAGTACCAGGAATGTCCTGTAACATGGTATCCATGACTTGTTGGAAGATTGAGGGTGCTGTCTTTACCCCAAAAGGAAGTCTGTTATATCGGAATAATCCTTTATGCGTGTTTATCGTTAAATAATGCTTGCATTCTTCAGCAACTGGAATCTGTAAGTGAGCCTCTGATAAATCTAGCTTTGCAAAATACTTTCCTCCATTCAGTTTCGCGAACAAGTCTTCTGGTACTGGCAATGGATACTGGTGTGCTTCCAGTGCATCGTTTAGTCCTGTAGAATAATCTGCACATAGCCGGATGTTTCCTTTAAGTTTCTTAACAATCACTATTGGTGCCGCCCAATCAGAAAAATTCACTGGTTCTATAATTCCGCTTCTTTGGAGTCGTTCTAATTCCTGCTCAACAATTGGTAGAGCTGCGTAAGGTACGGGACGTTTAGGTCTGAACACTGGTCTTGCTCCCAGCCTTACGGTTAGTAGTGCTTTCACCTTAATGCATTCCCCCAATTCTTCGGTGAATACTTGACTATGTTTCTGAAGGACCAGGTTTTTCAAGTTTTGCTCAGTGGGTACACCCGATTTCACCCGACTACATATATAATTAATAGGCTGGTTAGCCAACTGCAATATTTCTATTAGGTCAAGACCAAGCAAATCTAGTCCTGGGCTTTCCGTGAGATACACTTTCACATTCTTCTGTACATTCTCTTTTTTAACTGAGCAGCATATCTCTCCAGCAATATTTAACTTTCCTCCAGATGCACTGTGTGCTAACTGAGTTGTAGGGAGCACCGAGGGTTTGCCAATATGACTCCATGTTTTGCGGCTGATAAGTGAAATATCTGAAGCAGTGTCAAGCTGTAGACGAGCACGGCGTCCATTAATCTCCAAGGTCACATATTTTCTTCTATTATGTTCTGTTCTGGTATGTGCTGCCATTATTCTATTGATTGATGAACAGTTTTTACGTCTTCGGAAATGTACACTTGGTGAACGACGGTGAATCTTCTTCTTACAGCATGTTTCTTTATGTCCTTTGAGCTGACATCTAGTGCACCGGTAGTTTTTGTATGGGCAGAACCTTTTGTAATGCAGCTCTCCGCAAAACCAACATGAGGATGGAGGCTTCTTAATGGTTGCGTTCTGCTTTTGCATATAGGAATCTTTCTTCCCACTTACTGCCTGTACATAAGGTAGTCGACCATTATTCTCTACCATTGAAGTGTCATGCTTCAAGTTCACCAGACGCTGACATTCAGTAGTCACCTCTTGAAGGGTGATATTTGGACACTGTTCAATTTTACTTAGAATTCTGGTTCTGATGTCGGCATCTTCTGAAGACTGTAAGCTGCATACGAAAACAAGACATTTGAATTGGTCTTCCGTCATTGCTGATAGTTTAAAGCGCTCACATTCACGATTTACTATGCTAGCATGTTGCACCCAGTCATCGTTGCCAGCTTTTACTATCTTCAGGCACTGATATCGAATATTGAACAAGGAAGACTGTTCACCAAAAATTTGCGACAAAATTTTAACTGTTTCTTCGAATGAAATGTCTCTTGGGTTCTTGGGCTTTCGTAGTAGCACTCTGACCTTGGCGGCATCATCAAACGCTTCTAGGTCAACATTAAATACATCTTCATATTTCTTGTACCAAGATTCGAATGTTACACCAGCCAAACCATCAAAATGAAATTCGTGAATGGAATCAATGATACAATCAGCATGCGATTTAGCAGAAGCATCTGTAAGTCCATTCTTATTGAGGTTCATTTGCTGGGTTAGTGTTTCAAGTATGCGAATCTGGAATTGTTCAAAGCGTTTTTCATGGCGCTCTAGAAAAGCTTCAAATTGGTCAAAGGTAATAGACATCTTGATAAATTAACCCGTCGCCAGTTGTTATATCTAGAGCCTCGATTATTAATATGCCGCGAACTACTCGTCTACTTGAACGATAGAACCCGCAACGTCGCAAAAAAAGAGAAGACAAAGACTAGTAAGCAGGAAGTTTATTGCCCCGAACAGTGTCAAAATATAGCACAGAAATCTCGTGTATTTATAGTTATTGGCTGAAAATAAATTATCATTTAGGTCAACCAATAAGCACATAGGTATCAAACTAATCCACCCAATGGAGAAGCTCCACGTTGGCATTTCTAGAACATTCCCCTAGCCGTGATTGGATGGAATGTCTGCGTCTCTTCCTGGGCTTCTTAGAGTTTTCTAGAGTCTACCGACGGGCCGTCTTTACACCTATATGCTTATTGGTTGACCTAAATGATAATTTATTTTCAGCCAATAACTATAAATACACGAGATTTCTGTGCTATATTTTGACACTGTTCGGGGCAATAAACTTCCTGCTTACTAGTCTTTGTCTTCTCTTTTTTTGCGACGTTGCGGGTTCTATCGTTCAAGTAGACGAGTAGTTCGCGGCATATTAATAATCGAGGCTCTAGATATAACAACTGGCGACGGGTTAATTTATCAAGATGTCTATTACCTTTGACCAATTTGAAGCTTTTCTAGAGCGCCATGAAAAACGCTTTGAACAATTCCAGATTCGCATACTTGAAACACTAACCCAGCAAATGAACCTCAATAAGAATGGACTTACAGATGCTTCTGCTAAATCGCATGCTGATTGTATCATTGATTCCATTCACGAATTTCATTTTGATGGTTTGGCTGGTGTAACATTCGAATCTTGGTACAAGAAATATGAAGATGTATTTAATGTTGACCTAGAAGCGTTTGATGATGCCGCCAAGGTCAGAGTGCTACTACGAAAGCCCAAGAACCCAAGAGACATTTCATTCGAAGAAACAGTTAAAATTTTGTCGCAAATTTTTGGTGAACAGTCTTCCTTGTTCAATATTCGATATCAGTGCCTGAAGATAGTAAAAGCTGGCAACGATGACTGGGTGCAACATGCTAGCATAGTAAATCGTGAATGTGAGCGCTTTAAACTATCAGCAATGACGGAAGACCAATTCAAATGTCTTGTTTTCGTATGCAGCTTACAGTCTTCAGAAGATGCCGACATCAGAACCAGAATTCTAAGTAAAATTGAACAGTGTCCAAATATCACCCTTCAAGAGGTGACTACTGAATGTCAGCGTCTGGTGAACTTGAAGCATGACACTTCAATGGTAGAGAATAATGGTCGACTACCTTATGTACAGGCAGTAAGTGGGAAGAAAGATTCCTATATGCAAAAGCAGAACGCAACCATTAAGAAGCCTCCATCCTCATGTTGGTTTTGCGGAGAGCTGCATTACAAAAGGTTCTGCCCATACAAAAACTACCGGTGCACTAGATGTCAGCTCAAAGGACATAAAGAAACATGCTGTAAGAAGAAGATTCACCGTCGTTCACCAAGTGTACATTTCCGAAGACGTAAAAACTGTTCATCAATCAATAGAATAATGGCAGCACATACCAGAACAGAACATAATAGAAGAAAATATGTGACCTTGGAGATTAATGGACGCCGTGCTCGTCTACAGCTTGACACTGCTTCAGATATTTCACTTATCAGCCGCAAAACATGGAGTCATATTGGCAAACCCTCGGTGCTCCCTACAACTCAGTTAGCACACAGTGCATCTGGAGGAAAGTTAAATATTGCTGGAGAGATATGCTGCTCAGTTAAAAAAGAGAATGTACAGAAGAATGTGAAAGTGTATCTCACGGAAAGCCCAGGACTAGATTTGCTTGGTCTTGACCTAATAGAAATATTGCAGTTGGCTAGCCAGCCAATTAATCATATATGTAGTCCGGTGAGATCTGATGCACTCTCAAGGCTGATTGGTCCCCAGGCAAAACATGGAGAAGACGTACCCATTGCCGCAGGAGAAGGTGAATCAGAAGTTCAGGCAAAGAACCCATGGATATTTGAAAAAAAATCGCCACCCAAGAAAAGAAGAAAACCTGTACAAGAGTATCAGACGAACGACCGCGGCGTAAAAGTACTTGTAAAGTATCAAGGCGGTCAGAAATGAGAACCATGTGTCATAGTACGGCGTATCGGGAAAGTACTTTATTTAGTCCGTGGAAGGGACGGAAAATGTACCAGACATATGAATCAGATAAAAAGTAATCATAGAACAGCAGCAGTAGATACACAAGTACCGTTCCACATTCTGGTAGAGAAAGACCCGAAAGAAGGCCGTAACCAACGACTAGAAAAACTTAAGAGTGAGAGCGTTCCGCCGACAAGGGTGATGAACAGAAAAACGAGAACAACAACAATGCTTCAAGAAAATCCAAAAAGAAATTCATACATCACAGACTTCAAAGGGGGAGGTGTTAGGACGGCTCGTCGGTAGACTTTAGAAAACCCTAAGAAGCCCAGGAAGAGACGCAGACATTCCATCCAATCACGTCTAGGGGAATGTTCTAGAAATGCCAACGTGGAGCTTCTCCATTGGGTGGATTAGTGTGATACCTATGTGCTTATTGGTTGACCTAAATGATAATTTATTTTCAGCCAATAACTATAAATACACGAGATTTCTGTGCTATATTTTGACACTGTTCGGGGCAATAAACTTCCTGCTTACTAGTCTTTGTCTTCTCTTTTTTTGCGACGTTGCGGGTTCTATCGTTCAAGTAGACGAGTAGTTCGCGGCATATTAAGAATCGAGACTCTAGATATAACAATAGGTATCAAACTAATCCATCCAATGTAGAAGCCCCACGTTGGCATTACTAGAACATTCCCCTCGCCGTGATTGGATGAAATGTCTGCGGCTCTTCCTGGGCTTCTTAAGTCTTCCGATAGGCTACCGACGGGCCGTTCTTACATGAACTGGGACGAAAAAGCCCCAAAAATGCTTCCAGGTTTTCAATGGCAGTCTAACATCGATCAGTTCATTATCTCAACAAAAACTCAACAATTTCCACCACCCTATACTAATGATGATATCTGATAGTTTCCACTGGTGGTGGTAGCCTACTAATATGAGTCTATGATGAAAGATGCTTTCAAATTGGATACTTTTCTCCACACAATATAATTGCAATTAATTGTTGAAGGTAACGAAAAGTAAATATTGCTCGAATATCATCTTTGATTTATATTTTCATTAGACTTAGTCTTACTTGTATGATGGTACTAGTCAAGTAATCATACATACATTTGTTTCTTATATGCTTCTCGTACACAATCGTTGTATTTGTCATAAAGTTTAAGTCTTTTTAACAGTACTATCAAAACTATCAACAGAATATGACTGGACAGATAACGGAAGTAATTATTTAAATAGCAGGTTTCTGTGTATTATCAAATTAGTTTGTAGTTACTGTTGTTGTTGTCGTCGTCATCATGTTTCATATTTCAGTTAATTGTGTTCAAATTGATTGATTTGGAAATGGGTTCTTTGTTTTTATAACAGACCGACACTAAGCTAGAAAGTTGTCAGCTAGTGAAGATTCAATAGTTATTTCATTGGTGTTTTAAGACATTTTAGGTACATTTGAAATATATATGTGAAAATTGATTTGGTTTTCTTAGGTTATTGTTAATATGGTATATTGAGCTTGTTATATCTAAAGCGTTTTGACTTCGTTAGTAGCGAACGGAACAAAGACTTATCACCAAGACCGATAAGCTAGCTATTCTAACGCGACCCAGCTAACTAGAGTAAGAAGTCGAAGGTGGAAGCGGTGAAAATATATTCCGTAGCAGCCAAAAGCACAGCAATCAAAAAGGGGAAAAATCAAGCGTATATATATACAGCAATTAATTGTCCTTGGGCAGTATTACAAAATAGCACACCCAAAAATATAGCGGACCAATATCGTTTAAGATATTTTACAAGTGGGAAACACGACCTGAAGGTAAAAAGAACGCTTTTGGCGGGGAAACAAAGAAATTCAAATTTTCAAAATGAAATTACAAAATTAAGCCATTTACCGAGTATGTTCTGGGGATGTCAAATCCCCAGAGCTAATTCAACATCGCATTTGACGAAATATTTTTTGTAACATAGAGTTTGTTATGACTTCATAAAAGAAAGAAGGCCGTATCTAATTCTTTATGATTTTATGTCCGGCTTTTTATCACGTGAATTATTCACCAATCGAAATACGACTTTCTCAATCTTAGCACTGTGTTAACTAATGACGTCGACTGGTGTGAGCAGTATAGTGTACTTATTGGTCCCTTGTCCACCTAGCCCTTTCAATTGAATCCAGAACACCAATTACAGCTTCTGTTATGCGAATCATTTATTTCAAGTATACTCGGTTTATATATTAGACAGACAGACGGCATCACACCATAAAATAGAAAATAATATTTGTACAAGATCAAGCCAAATGTGGCTGTGAACATGGGAGACAGTAATCAATAAACTGAATATGTCTCGGACATTAAATCGTATAATAATAAATGTGCATAGGTCAAAATGAATCTTATAATAAGATGAATATAGATATACACAATCTAATTACTCAATAGTTAAACAATAAGAATATATATAGAATAATAGTCCATTAATAGGTCCTGGAAGTTACCCATACTTATTTCTTCGCTAAGATATAACAGAGTTCTTTAGATTTACTGTTCATTGTGAGCCATTTACGTTAATTAGTTCGACTCTTGATTAGGTCATATATATGCCAACTTTCGAGGTTCATAATAATAAGCTGAAACAATCACTCAGAACCCTATAAATGTTTTATAAAATCTGTGCCATTTTGTAAACTGTTTACATTTTATAATGAAAGTACTAATCCGTGTATTACTTTTGTTTGACTTTTTTTTCTGTTATCAAATAGAAACTTAGATTTACCTCCTGCATATACAGATGTTGTCAAATTATCTGCCATTGAAACTGAGTCTAACAACAACAATACAAATAACGCAATAATAATACCGGATGCATTTTCTTTTAATTTATTACCAAATGAACAACAACAAATCATAAATCCTTCTTCTTTTTTATCTAAATCATCATCAAATCATACTCATCAATTTAATTGTGCATTATATGATAATGAACAGAATGCTACATCAAGTCAAATTTTAAATATGACATCAACGGATATAACACCACCGCCACCGCCGCCTAGTTATGAAGAGATTGTTGCAGCAACAAATGCAATGAAGATAAATCGTGAAAATGATAATTCGTTTATATCAGGGAATGAAATGAATATTGCTCAAGTTACTCATCAAACAAAAGATACCGTCACTACTACTACTACTGCTAATAATAATAATAATACAATATATAGTGGCAGTAATTTGAATACTGGACGAACTGAGACTAGTTCCTCGTAGTTTCTGCAAAACTCCTAATGCTGAAAATGTTTTTTTTTAAATTTGATTTCTTTTGCCTCTTGTACTACTACTACTACTACTGTTGATTCTTTTGCTAATCTTGCTATAAGTAGTATATCGATTTCGTTTCTCTTCAATAAAACAATCCACTTATTTAATATATAAATTCTCATTGTTTTTCGCTTATTCCAGAAATTAAATTTCTCATGTTGTTTTTTTAACCATTGAAAGACAGAGATCTTATCATTCTTTTTCAGTTTCTATCTATTCACTTATGGATTCAATAAATCAGAATGATTATTACCTCCCTCTCTCTCTCTGTGTGTTTCCCCACTCTGTAGCATGTAAGCCTAAAGCAAATGAATTAGAAAACTGTCTATCAGATGAATACTAACTGATAATCATTATCTATCTTGTACTTATCTAGCTTACAGGACTCTTCACGAATGACAAGACGATTGAAAGGCCTATTGATATTGATTCCCGATTCTATTCTTTACTTTAGTATTATTATTATGATTACTACCACTTTGTATAGTTCATATTTGTTTATTTAAACAAGGTTTGTTCCTTGGGTTGTATCTATTCTTCGACTTTTGTGTTTTTTCTAATGGTGTGTCTATTGTGATAGAGATTCTCTCTTCTAGTTGTGATCTTTCAGTTATAAAAGTAAATTGATGGATAAAAATTAGGTAGAAGAAGTTATAGGATTGTAGAAAAATGAAGGTTGTATTTGGGTTTTTTGCAATAATTGATTGGAAAGAGAGAAAGTGGACAACTGATGCATTGTACTATCTTACATTTAATTATACATATATATGCATTACCATACATGCATTTATGTATGTGTGTGTATCTATAAAACAGTCCTTACTATCTTTTTTCAATTAATCTCTATGTATGTTTTCATCTCGTGTTTTGTTTCTATGATGACAATCATAAATGGATTCGTCTTATTATACATGGCGAAATCTGGTATATAGATAGATACTTGTATCCATGTCTACTTTTCTGGTCAGAGGTTGTTTATAGTTGAAAACGCAGAAGGTGAATTACAGTCATTTAAAAAAAGAATAATTTTCTGTTACTAAGTAAGTTAGAGTTTTACTCAACAATTGATCATATTCTATTTAGGTTACTTATAGTAGTAGTAAGAGACAGGTGATTGAATATGCACCAACTTGACAACTCTTATCATTTGAATAGCTAACTAATGTTTATCAATGAGGTTATTTGTGTTGAACAGAGAATTATTCTAGTTAGTAGATCGATTATCACCCTGAAGAAGTCCAGACAAGTTTGTTGGACAAAACGTTGGGATTATTTAGATTTGAATGGCTGAAATTATTTCAAATATAATTTTCACATATAATGACTTTTGTAAGCAAAGATGAATAGTGGCTAGCAGTGGAGTCCAGGACGCACGTTTCGTCCTACTTGAGGCTCGTTAGCTGGATGAATCTGCATCTCCGAGTTGATGTTCACTCTGGAACTCTAACCCAGTACCTTTCGCTTCAAACTCAATCGCGTTATCCACTCACCTACGGAGTCCTGATAGCTACTTGCTTGTGCAATGGGGTGAAGTTTAAATTCACTTTGCATTATTTGTTTGAATCTTCCCATTGATGTTTAGGACTGCAACTGATCAGTCTCTAATTGGCATATGTGCATACTGTGCGTATTGCCTCGATATAACCTTATTTCACAAGCGTATGCAAAGATGGATAGTGACTTCTCTATACTCGGCACCCAATTTTCGTCAAACTATTCATTCTAATGTTGACGAATATTCATATAAAATAGATCGTTTTTTTCGAATTCAGAAAGGTGACACGTCTTATTTGCAACAGAAAAGCGTGAATTATTCCAGGATATATTTCTATTGTGATCAATTGATCGTTGTTAACAGATCCTAACCTCGTGATATTGTTAAATAAATTATTATAGAGTTAACATCATGAGTCAATTGAAGCGAAACCATCATCGAAAATCTGGAAGCACTGGACGGCTGTTTCGTCTTATTATGGGACTCCTCAGTAGTGCACATTCACGATCCCGCACTCGCGAGATTCGAAACCAGGACCTACCTGAAGTCCCATAATAGAACGAAACGGTCGTCCAGTGCTTCCAGGTTTTCGATGATGGTCTAGCTTCAATCGACTCATAATATCAAGTCTATAAAATTACTAAAATCTCCACCGAACATCTTTTGAAAATAAATTATTAGTTTGTTACCCATTCCTAGTAATAGTATTAGTTAAATTATTTACGAAAAATGTAAGTATCAGTAACCATAGTAACGATGATAATGTACCATTTTATTCTAAATGAAGCAAATCTGGATGCTTGTACGAATTCCTCCTAATTTGGATGTTAGGATAGTTGGTTTCAGTATTGTTCATCTGAAGACTAAATTGAAATACAAAGTTTCTATGTAAGTTCTTGTCATACATTCGGTATTTTTTTCGAAGATAGTTTCAACATCAGGATACTAAGTAAGTTTTAAAACAACTTGCAAAATAAGACAGTGGATTCTGGAAATCTTATTCTTGATCTGCCATATTCTAAGTCATGTTTATTCCTGAAGAATAGGTAGGATTAATTATACAATAAGAGTTCGCGATCATTTTCAATTGTGTTCTAGAGTATCATCTTATATATGAACTCAAGTTATATTTGTTGTCATAAGACATAGTTAATGGTAAATATGAAAACTATATAATCTCCATTTTGCAGAATTTGTTCGCTTTGAATTTTTCTCCGCCTTTATGATATCTGATGTGAATAGCGAAACAAGAAGTCTTAACAAATTACGGAAACTATTTTTGGGGACGTTATTTCATTTAATTCAAAGTTTGTAAAACTGTAACATTTACTTTTTTCCCTAGTCTATTCTACAGATCATGAGCTTTCGTTTGATGTATGATTCACTGCCATAGCATTTTCTGTTCGTTCCAAAGCTATTGTAATTTAGACTTGACCTTTTGTACTTTAATCCCCCAGTTTTGGACATAATTGTATTTTCCTAATTATTGTACGTCGTGGTCAGGTTAGTCATCTATTTATTCATGTATCTTTTTTACACTAATCTGAATTCGAGTGCTAGATCGGGATTGGAATAGAGCGAGTAGTGTAGTTGTCTTCTCTCTCAACCCCCGCTTCGAACTCACGCACACTAGCCTCAAGGTTAAGCCAGTCAGCCTATCGTATCAAGATCTTAATGTACATTAGACAAGTTATCCTCGGCACGAAAGTGCGTAGACAGATTCAAGGACGTAACAATATCCATGAAATCACAATATAAAATAAGTAACAAGAAACGATATTCTATATGTAATGTTTACGATTTATACGAATATTTTGACATGAATTTGGCACTAAGTATACAGAAGATATTGTTTTTCCGCGATTTAAGTTTAAATAATTCGAAAATCTCGTCTCACAAACTTATCCCGAATTCTCGTTATTAATTAAAAGGACGATGAAAGCTCCACGACTAAACCATCCAGCTCAGAGAACAAAACTTCAACAAGAATACATAACGTTTAACAATTAAAATCTAAAATAAATACTTATCCAATCATATTCAAATGTTGAATTTAATAAGGATGAGATGAACCAGTAATATGTGAATCATTAGTTGAACCCTATGTCTATTTCCATCCTGTTTAGATTACATGCGGCTTTTTTGCCGACTGAAATTAATTTGAATGTTCTAACATCATAATTATGTATTTGATGATTTTCATTTTTTATATCGACGTTTTTAAAAACATTTTCAATTTGTATTATTTTTTAATAAACAGATGATTAACATTCATTCATTGAATATCAACTATTAATAACATAATTAAACGTTTTATACAGAACAAAAATAGGAGTAATGATAGGGGAAACTGAAATGTACAACCAGAAGATTTTCTTTCAGTTAAGGAAGCTAGAACCACTCTTTATGTAGAAAGTAAAAGAAGGTTACAGCAGGATCGCCACTAGCTTCTATCCTGAGCCATATCTGATAACGTCTCTAGCCACTGTGTTACACCATCTCTCGGACCCCAGCCAGGGAGTCGTGAAGGACCAACAGAAGCCAGCTCTTTGCGGCTTACATTCATACCGCGACACCATAGGATACATTGACAAGCTCTCCGCTTTTTCCAACCAGCCCCAGAGTCGGCAAATAATGCACGACGTGGAAGTCTCTGAGACGACATTCGTAAAGCATGTCCAAGCAACAGAAGTCGATGTTTGAAGATAATGACACTAACCCAATTATCGTTACTGTGCCCGAACACACGATGCCGAACCTCTGCATTACTAACATGGTGTTGCCACTGGATGTCAGCAATTCTTCAGAGACAACGATGATCAGACACAGAGAGTCGGTTAACACCCTCAACTTGGAGAGGCCAGATTTCACAAGCATAGAGCAAAACTGCTCTCACCGACGCGTTGTAGATCCGACCTTTTACAGCCAGACTAGCATCACGAAGTCACTAAAGATGGCCCAGATTGGCATAAGCCGCTCTGGCTTTCATTATACGTGCATCAATCTCATCATTCACGCCCCCACCAGCACTTATGTAGCTACCTAGATACACGAAATTCTCAACTACTTCAATCTGCTCACCATCCAGGGTGAGTACAGGATGAGAATCCTGCCAGTCTTGTAGGAGTACTTTGCACTTGGAGGGTGCAAAGCACATGCCGTACCTGCGGACACTGATTGCCAACTGATTAAGTGCGGATTGCATGGCTTGAGCATTATCGCACAGTAAGACAATATCATCCGCATACTCAAGGTCGAGAAGTCGTTCTCCAGGCAACATATCCACACCGCCATTACTTACATCCATCAGAGCTGTTTCCAGGATGTCATCGATAGCAAACTTGGAGAGAAATGGTGAGATTGTACAACCCTGTCTAACCCCACTGCTTAAATGGAACAAGGGAGAAAGGTGGTTGTATGCCCTCTCTCTGCCTGAGGTGTTCGTATGTTAATAAACTTCTCAGGTACACCCTTCTTCGACAGACAATCCCAGAGAACAGTCCTGTCCAACGAATCGAAGACAGCCCTGATATCACTAAAACACTACGAATGTTGGCCTGTGATAAATATGACGATGTTCTAACATTTCGCGGAGGGTGAAGATATGATCAATGCATCCTCGACCAGAACGAAAACCAGCCTGCTCCTCGCGAGTCAATCGTTCTCGGGTTTTAAACAACCTACGAAGAAAGATAGAAGCCAATAGTTTGGACGCAATCGAAAGTAGACTTATCCCCCGATAGTTATTGCAGGAACAACGTGAACCCTTTTTAAAGATAAGGACGACTATCGACTCATTCCATGATGTTGGAACGCTCTCTAGCTCCCAAACCTTTGTAAACAACACAGTCAATTTTTTAGTCAGAAGGTCACCACCATCTTTAAAAAGAGGCGGAGGTAAGTCATCTGGGCCTGGTGATTTGTAGCGTTTCAGGAGTTGGAGTTCCTTGCGGACTTCTGCCTCATTTGGTGAATCAGTCATCACCGGCCATGGAGGGCAGGACAATCTGGTCGATGTTGCCGGAACAGCAAGCAAGTTGAACCGCCCTTCAAAGAATTCCGCCCAAATTACACGTACACAAACATTGATTCTTGTTCACATTTTACTAACTAATATAATCCTACTTGCTAAAGTCGACATCTGAATATAACTGCTTCTAGATTACTACGTTCAATATGGTCACAGAAGAAGCAAGTTATCTTTTCGAGAGTAAGGAAGTAAGGAAGAATGAACATCTGATGAAATAATCCTCTTTACAACTACTAAGGCGTTGGCTGTTAAATTATTCGAGAATTACTTGATATGAATAGTTTATCATGGAGAGGGAACGAATAACTTTCTTATTTACTTTTGGAAGGCTATTTAATCGTACAATAGCAGAACCCTATGATCCTAGTTGTCCAAATCATATCTGACGGATCACTCTTTTTTTTCCAGTTTTGTCTGTTTTTATACTTGTAAGTGGGTTTTTTCTAGAACTTGTCTTTGCCTGTTCACGTAATTGATGATTTGGTGATATAACCTCTATAGTTCTTTAGGGCAGTCTTAGCACTTCTACTAAATCATTTATTTTTGAAAAATTATTGATTTGAAACTTTTGACCTTTAACTGAAGTTACTTAGTAGTTCGTCCTGGTGGTAGCAATCACAAACAGTAGATTTGTGCTGTTCACAATCCTAGTCCAAGCCTATAATATATTGCTTATCTGCTTACACCAAAACATGACTTCTGATTATACCAGAAATTTGTTGTAACTCTGTTAATAATATAAACCTTTATCATAAACTATTACGTGCTAATGAAATAGTTGTGAAAGGTTAATTTTGACCTTTACCAAACTGATTTATCGAATAAACACATTTAATTTGTAATAAAGGTTTTCATAATTAGATTTAGTGTGTTTCAAATCAATTTAAGTTGTGACGGGCGATGTCCGTAGTCTGGTCCTGATACACCACATGCAATGCACCAACATTCCCCCCGTTTGACTATTTGAGCAAGGTATATTGGGCTACCGAATAAAATGTACAAGTACTGGTATATATACATATATATACTCAATTTTCTTTCGAAAGATTTCACATAACGTCCAAATAGTCAGATCCTAAAACAAACTTTAACCAAATGGCACCGTGTTTTATGGATTCACTAATCAAATAGCGTTCCTTAAATTTTGCTACTACTTTGACCTACTTATCCACCCAGCTATAAACCATATTTGCCGTGTCGTTAATGTCATTCTCTGATGAAAACTCTAATCCTAAACGAAGAATAATGTAAGGGCTTCTGAAAATCCTAAGGATCAACGATCGCTTCCTGTTCTGCCAACGTCTTCATCCTACAATCGCACATTTCGTGATCAGTCCCACGAACGAAACCGCTACGTATCGAAAGTGTAAACTCTTTCTAGCGGGGGGCACCTGTAGTGACCTGCTTTTCTCGACGAGAACACGATTGGAATAATGGAAACAATTATTATTATAACCAATTGTACCAGTATTTGTTTTAGAGTACTCGCTGTTGTTTAATTGTATCAAAGTCACTTTTCGTTCGGTCGTCCGCCTTGTTTGGTTCGGAATTTCTTACGCTCTGCCCTTTATTGCCTGTGCTCGTTGGCACGTCTCGGTATTCTTTCGATACCACGAGATCGCCAATAAATATACTGTATCTGAACCAGTTACAGTCTTCTGGTTTGCGAGTTATCTAAGGGACCAAGTCGTTTTTGGGCGCGTAAACTTATTGTATTAGTGATCATAGTCAAGCCCGACTCGACGCCATCTATAAACTAATCAAATAGCGTTCCTTGAAATTTGCTTAGGACCTACTTATCCACACAGCTATAAATCGTGTTTGCCGTGTCGTTGATATCATTCTCTGATGAAAACTGTAATCCTAAACGAAGAATAATGTAGGGACTTTTGAAAATCCTCCTAAGGATTCGAGAAGTAGGATAATCTATACCCAAATGCCCTTGTTCCAATATTTATGTATTCAAATAAACAAACTATACCCATGTGGACGAATTGTTGTCGCTTTTAATTGATTTACAAATAGAATAAACTATAGAGGACTTCAACAGATCCATTAATTACTTTTCCATAAACGATCAATTTACGAAAGCAATTTTCAGAACAATAATTTATCGTCACCTATCCCCTTACTATTTCCTCACTCAAATAAAACGTTTGACTCATATATAGTAAGTACCAAGCTAAAAAGATATGATTATTGAATATAGTAATCGGTTAAGTGCTCTGGCGCGAGACTGATAGGTCCTGGGTTCGAATCTCGCGAGTGCGAGATCGTGGATGCGCACTGCTGAGGTGTCCCAGGTTTTCTATGGTAGTCTAACTTCAATTGACTCATGATTTCAACTATGAAAATAGTAAAATTTGTCAGTCAGAAACATAAAATATTTCTTAGGTTTTTACGCAAAAACATGTTTTGTTATTATTCACTGACTAGTGATTAATATTCGTATATGATAATTTATTGATATGAAAATAACGGACGTAATTTGAAATAAGGAAGCTTACCAAATAATTTGTATAAACACACATAAATTTTACATATTTTTTTCTACAAAGAATTAGGATATGCAGCACGTGATAAACAATGTGACTAGAATGAATAAAATTAATTAGTCAACTACCGATGATTATCACACTTCATCGCGAAATGATTAAGAATGGATAATTTAGAAGAGTATACACCGAGTTAGCGGGTAAATAGCATCATATAACCTGTGAAATTAAGTTGTTAGTTTGACTTAAAATAGACTCTTAAGTAGACTCACACTAGAGTACGATAGTTGTTCAGTCCCACCAGAATATCAATGGTGTAGCATCGGTTTATATGTTAAGCCCATATACTTTATTCTAGCTACTGGCCAAGCCAATTTACCTATACATTGAGTCATATTTTGACCTTATTAATTATTCGCCTATTAATCTTGACTACTTTTTATATCAGCTTATATGTATGCACACTTCGTATCTTACTCATCATATGTCTGTCATTCATTTTTGTCTGACTATAAGTGTTGATTAACGCTTGCTTAGAATGAGTTAGCTTCCCCGCCATCTCCAATACGTGTCATTTATGCTTCGCTCGCTAACATATGCTCATAGCTTTATGGTCTACGTCATTTGTTAATAAAAATGTAGTTGCCACTTCCTTTTGCCTTCTGATTCTATACACCGTTAAGATTGGTATAATAACGGTTATCGAAGCGATCAATTAAGGAAGCACGCCACAACAATGGTTCCTCAGTAGACATTAGTTAGTCCTGACAAATTAACTAATCAAAACACTGCTGTCAAGCTGTTGTAGTATACATCGGACTCCTGCACTAACGTTTCCGTTGGCAACTTATGTTTCACAACTGTTAACCTGCATAAATCAATTTTTGCTTCTTTTTATCCCAGTACACTTTAAATACAACTGCTTAAAATGAATGTCAATTTATTTTTGTGTTGTGGTTGTGGATGAGTTTGTTATATCCACTTATTGCTGTCCCGGCAACATCGACCAGATTGCCCTGCCCTCCATGGCCGGTGATGACTGATTCACCAAATGAGGCAGAAGTCCACAAGGAACTCCAACTCCTGAAACGCTACAAATCACCAGGCCTAGATGACTTACCTCCGCCTCTTTTTAAAGATGGTGGTGACCTTCTGACTAAAAAATTGACTGTGTTGTTTACAAAGGTTTGGGAGCTAGAGAGCGTTCCAACATCATGGAATGAGTCGATAGTCGTCCTTATCTTTAAAAAGGGTTCACGTTGTTCCTACAATAACTACCGGGGGATAAGTCTACTTTCGATTGCGTCCAAACTATTAGCTTCTATCTTTCTTCGTAGGTTGTTTAAAACCCGAGAACGATTGACTCGCGAGGAGCAGGCTGGTTTTCGTTCTGGTCGAGGATGCATTGATCATATCTTCACCCTCCGCGAAATGTTAGAACATCGTCATATTTATCACAGGCCAACATTCGTAGTGTTTTAGTGATATCAGGGCTGTCTTCGATTCGTTGGACAGGACTGTTCTCTGGGATTGTCTGTCGAAGAAGGGTGTACCTGAGAAGTTTATTAACATACGAACACCTCAGGCAGAGAGAGGGCATACAACCACCTTTCTCCCTTGTTCCATTTAAGCAGTGGGGTTAGACAGGGTTGTACAATCTCACCATTTCTCTCCAAGTTTGCTATCGATGACATCCTGGAAACAGCTCTGATGGATGTAAGTAATGGCGGTGTGGATATGTTGCCTGGAGAACGACTTCTCGACCTCGAGTATGCGGATGATATTGTCTTACTCTGCGATAATGCCTAAGGCATGCAATCCGCACTTAATCAGTTGGCAATCAGTGTCCGCAGGTACGGCATGTGCTTTGCACCCTCCAAGTGCAAAGTACTCCTACAAGACTGGCAGGATTCTCATCCTGTACTCACCCTGGATGGTGAGCAGATTGAAGTAGTTGAGAATTTCGTGTATCTAGGTAGCTACATAAGTGCTGGTGGGGGCGTGAATGATGAGATTGATGCACGTATAATGAAAGCCAGAGCGGCTTATGCCAATCTGGGCCATCTTTAGTGACTTCGTGATGCTAGTCTGGCTGTAAAAGGTCGGATCTACAACGCGTCGGTGAGAGCAGTTTTGCTCTATGCTTGTGAAACCTGGCCTCTCCGAGTTGAGGATGTTAGACGTCTCTCTGTGTCTGATCATCGTTGTCTCCGAAGGATTGCTGACATACAGTGGCAACACCATGTTAGTAATGCAGAGGTTCGGCATCGTGTGTTCGGGCGCAGAGACGATAATTCAATTGGTGTCACCATCTTGAAACCCCGACTTCTGTTGCTTGGACATGTTTTACGAATGTCGTCCCAGAGACTTCCACGTCGTGCATTATTTGCCGACCCTGGGACTGGCTGGAAAAAGCGGAGAGGAGGTCAGTGCATGACATGGTGTCGTGGCATGAAAGAAAGCTGAAAAGGGCTAGCTTCTGTTGGTCCTTCACGACTCCCTGGCTGGGGTCCGAGAGATGGTGCAACACAGTGGCTAGAGACGTTATCAGATATGGCTCAGAATAGAAGCCAGTGGCGATCCTGCTGTAACCTTCTTTTACTTTCTACATAAAGAGTGGTTCTAGCTTCCTTAACTGAAAGAAAATCTTCTGGTTGTACATTTCATCCCTTCTCTTCCTACTTTCATTATTTTGTGTGGCGCATATGTACCTGGTGCCCTTTTGTACCAATATATATGTGTTTAAATAAATAATAAAATAATTTGAATCGTTAAATGAAAATTGAGTTGACGGTCGTTTTACCGATAGACTCGTACCCTTCCAAATCCAGAATTCAGATTAAATTATTCCCTCAATACTTTGATATACTTTATGTGGTATTTATTCTGTATACCTAAGATCAAAAAATGAAAAAAATCATTTGCACGTTAAGTAAGGAATCCTCAGGCCATGCAGTATGAGGTATGGTAGTGCCTATTCAAGTTATGGTAACTGAACTCCTGTTATCCTCACATCATTATAATTTTTTTTAATACTAGGTCTGAAGTAATTAGCATGGGTAATGATTTTGTCATGTTTATTTAAAAATCAATGAGGATTATATTTAGCCGACATTAAAAACTGACAATATAGAGTTAATTTCAGTGAGAACAATCTGAACAGTTTGGTTGTTAACTACTAGTACGCTAATGTAATCCTTGTTCCTCGTTGTGCATTATTTGTCGACTCTGGGACTGGTTGGAAAAAGCGGAGAGGAGGTCAGTGTATGACATGGTGTCGTGGTATGAAAGAAAGCTGCAAAGGGCTGGCTTCTGTTGGTCCTTCACGACTCCCTGGCTGGGATCCGAGAGATGGTGCAACACAGTGGCTAGAGACGTTATCAGATATGGCTCAGAATAGAAGCCAGTGGCGATCCTGCTGTAACCTTCTACTTTCTTCATAAAGAGTGGCTATAACTTTCCTAACTAAGAGAGCTCTTCTGGTTGTACACTGCAGTTCCCCCCCACCACCATTAATCTTCTTCTTTTCTTATTTTCCGTCTTTTATATATACGCATCTTCTTCCTTCTCCTCCCATTCTCATTATTTTGTGTGGCGCATATGTATCCGGTGCCCTTTGTACCAATATATATGTGATTAAATAAATAAATAAGCAAGGAATAATTTGCTAACATAATCTACACAAAATAGTGATTTACAATTTTCACAGCCAGATTCCGTGAGTACTCCATAGTTCAACTAAGGGACAATACTGTTTTAGTTAGCGTGGTAACAAACTGAACCATAATCAGAGGCCATAAGTTTATTTACTTATTTGAATACATGAATATTGGTACAAAGGAGCACCGAATACATATGCGCCACACAAGTCACTTGATTTGTGTGTGGTCTACGATACTGCCCAGGTGCCATAAGTGTCTCGTTCTAGGCTTTTGTTTTGTTAAAAATCAAACTAAACAGTACTGCTGCATACGAAATTAGCTTTAATTCACATTGATGACAAATATCCAAAATCCGCATATTTACTTTACTAAACATCTTGTGTATTACAAGAATTCAATCGGTTAGACGGAAAGTGGTGATGTAAGACAGTATTTTAAAATACTAGAATGACTTTATAAACTTCAAATTTATCGAAATCTCATATATACCTAAACGGCAGTCAAATATTATGGACAAGCACAGTTAAGGAAAAAGTGACAAGATTCAAACACGTTTTTATCACCTTAGTTTGAGATACGTGAAATTAAAATCTAAATTGGGACAGGAAAACATTATTGCAAACAGTCAATTCATGAAAAATGATTTTCCACTAATGGCCTACTGTCGAGCGGGAACTTGCACTACTAAAACATTAAAAAAACGAGATTTCTAAGCTTATATTTTTTGCGTCGAAAGCTGCCGAAACCCAGACTGATACACTATGTAGTTATATAAGTGGGAAGAGTCAATAAACAGAACTGTGAAGTACATCAAGCATCACGTCATCATAGATTTCTTAAAGCTGGTGTTATAACAGCTTCCCGTAGGGTAACGGTAACCGTATATTGGATAGCAGTCAGTAATTAAATTCGCTATACTGAAAGACGGTTACAATTTTTCTACTCATTTGGATACAACAAGATATATCTATTATTAAATCTCTACCTGATGCTCAACTTATTTAGGACTAACAAGTCTAACCTTGGTATCGATACCCGATAAGCTTATATTAACTGAACATGCCGCATTGTATAAGTTTCAACAGGTTGAAAGAAGCGAAACCTAGTAAGTTGATAAGAAACTCCATTTGGCATCTCAATTCAACTGGTTTAAAGGTGCTTAGTTTGAAACTGTGAGTAAACGAATTCGACCCAAAAAATTATACTATAAATTATGAAAACAAGAGCTGTTCGGCAAATACTTTATTAATGAATTTATTCCTGCCAAGGTAAGTATACAAGACATAAGAAACACAATTAAGCGATTAGAAATCTAATTACTGGAAAACTAGCCACAACAAACTGGAAAGTATCTTGGGTAACAACAAGTTTTCGGTGGTTGTAGTGTTAAATATGAGATAACGAAGATGTGTCAAGACAGTGTAGCGACCGAATAAACTGGATCGTTACTTTGAATAAACTACATAACATACACCACTGAAGTCATTACAGTTAGTCATCTGCAACGTAGAACCTAGCACATATGTGGGACAGTTCGGCTTGCTACTCCAAACTGGCACAGATGAAAATACGAAGACATCCCGGAACAGAACTAGTAAGAGTACTAATAGTAGTAGTATAAAAAGTAGGTACTTAGCAGGGTGTTTAGGGCCTGTGGTCGTAAAAAAGACAAAGAGTGAGTGGATCTGCATCATTGGGAATGACTATTAGTCGTACCTCTCAACACCAACAAGCACTGGCTACAAAATCGTACAGTAATGTCGACAGCTAATAACAAAGAATACAGAGGTCTCTTAATTAAAACTTAAGCTTTAAGATCGCAACATCTTACTGAGTCCGCAGAGAATAAATATTAGTAATAGCACTGGTCAACACTTATAGTTAAAGGTATTATAAAGTACCACGAAACAGAATGCAGCAAGTGAAACTATCGCAGCACATGCAGTCTTTGCATACTAGCGACTAATCATCCTGTGGCGTGAAAATATCATACTCTTCTAGGAGTTCAGCACCTGTCCTACTAATTATTGACCCGACAAATATAAAAGGAATTCCCACAGCAAGAGATCGTAGTATACCAAACCTCATAACTTGAGGGCGGTCACAAAAAGCACCACTAACCTATAAAATTTAATAATTTTCAGTTAATTACTCACATACTTTGTATGCCCCTTTATATGTTGCATCAGAAGACATACAGCGCATTACAATTCGCAACATGACCTCTAAATACAAACCGCGGTTCTGTGGCTGTAAATATTTCAAGACCTCAGTAACTAAGATAAATACCTTTGTGATGAGTTATCATAAACCGGGTGATTTTTAGTGCCATAGTACTTTCTCGAACCCCTTAAGCGTCCCCTAAAAGTTGACTAAACACTAGTTTGTAAAAGTCATAGTGAATTCAAATACTTTTAAATGATAGTATACGAAATGGAAGCTTTCGTTTAACGGAGTTACATATCTAGTAGCAGTGTGTCAATAATACCTCCAAATAGAAACGTAAATGTATTTAGCGGGAAATATTAGTAAATTATGAAGTACTGTCCCTAATCCCTAATATTATTTATTGTGGCCCGTTGATGTGACGCCAAATAAATCAATTTTCTCCTTGAATGACATTTGTAAAAATATCCCAAAGGAAAGCGGAGTCTAGAATTTGATTACTTGCAAAGAGAGTCCAGGATCATGTAGGGTGTTCCTTTAGGTTTTGTGCTGGTACTGGGCTTACGTAAGTATTCAATGAAGTACCCAGGAGTGCGTTAGCATGCCATAACTCATTAGGACACCTCTTAGTCGCCCATGCACCAATTATTTGGTGTACCCTTTACAAGGTTACAATTTTCGCCCTCGGACTGATTAAATGGCTAGCCTTTGCGTACATTCTAGTTTTTTTTATTTCTATGGAGTGAGGGAGAAAACACCATGTTTACACATTCTAAACAGAGTCGAATAAAACTTAAACAGTAGTTGAAGAGTTCTATCATCAAACTGGCCAAATGCGTTCTCTGACATCAATAGCGAGAGATTTGCACGGAAAATATTTTTTTTGTCACCGTTAGCTTAAGACTTTAGATTATAGGGTACCAAGACCCTTAGATCTTCAACTTCGGATATCTCTAGAGGAAAGTCACCTACGTCGTGCATGTAGTGTGCAACATGTTTTAAATTGACTAATCTACACTTTGAAGTATTGAAAGACTTCATCGCAATCTTCCAAACTTTGAAGTTGATGATGCTAACGGATATTCTAGTTTTACAAATAGCTATCAGTAGCACCTTCTATATTCGATCGTTCCCAGTCAGATAGAAATCAGAAGTCAGACGAGAAGAGGCAGGAAAGATATATTTGATTCGTTACCAATATATCGAGGATTTTTTTTATAAGCTGGCTAATGAAACGTAGGAGCTGTGTCCCACGCCGTGTTGAAACGTGATCTGGTACGGATGCATGACCGAAAGCCTTCAGCTAAACAAGTCCACTTAAACAACATGGTCAGCATCCAATGTCGAACACTTAATGAGCTATTGATTTTGGGGAATTATTTACAGTTACAGATCACTCCCCCCCCTAGTAAGGTAGTGATGCCCCTAAGAAGTGACCAGCCAGAAGTTTAAACCCAACGAGTTTGTCGTTGGTAAACACTCTTTTGATAGCTTTCTTCGTTTAGCAGCGTCTGGTCGTCTTTCCTTAAACTATGGGACCAAAATGTACAACATAGCAATAAAGAAATATAGTACAATGAAAAATTCGGTTCCTTGCGAAACTTCGTCGTTCTTTTCCAGCCGTCCTGGAAAGGAGGAAAAATAGAACGTGTGAATGCATGTAAAAAATACACTCGTACTTGCGTAAGGACACAAGATGAGCGGGAAAAAAAACTAATACACTTACAAACAGCGTAAAAGCGATCGGGAAAAAAATGTTTTTTTTTTGTTTTTTCATATATAAAAAATATATATATACGCTTAAAAAAAGATAAAAATGTTTTTTTTATATAAATAAAAAAATGAGCATGTAAAAAATTTTTTTTATAATAAACTATGAAAAGGTAATCCAAGATAAAGCTTATGTCCTACGTGCAATATTCGTTAAGATGTTCTGGAAATCTTACTGGTCTTCCAGAACGCGTTGTTTTAGGTTTATCTATCGATGTTGACGAAGTATCAAGTTGTATGTCGGTTGTCGTGTAGGGTACTACGAGTGTAGTGGCTGTGTCGTTTGCTTGTACCGAAGGAAAATTGACGTAGCTAGGGTTTCCTTCTAAGTACGCTGCTTTGAGTCGTTCGATACTGATGCTATCGTTCGTACCGTTCTTATCTACTACATAGTACTTAG
This sequence comes from Schistosoma rodhaini, assembly GCA_944470415.2. NCBI lineage: Eukaryota > Metazoa > Platyhelminthes > Trematoda > Strigeidida > Schistosomatidae > Schistosoma > Schistosoma rodhaini. The sequence continues at coordinate 82,731,467 of OX104036.1, forward strand.
GTTCGCGTTGAAGAACTTTGAAGGGTTCTTCGTATGCTGATTCAAGGGGTCGTCGATGTGAGTCTGGACGAACGAAGACGTGTGTACTATGTCGTAATTCGGGTTGAACGAAAACATCAATTGATTGAGGTCGAGTGTGAGCAGGTTTAACTGAACGCATAGCGTTTGTAAGCCTGCTCGTGTAAGAGTTTAGATCCATGTTCAATGAAGGAGCTGAAAGATCCACGAATTCTCATGGGAGTCGGAGTGTCGTTCCGTAAACGAGTTGAGATGCCGTGTATCCAATGTCAGCTTTCACTGCATTGCGGATACCTAGCAAGACGAGTGGAAGAGCGTCTGTCCACTGTGAAACGTTTGAAGCTGATAATGAAGCTTTTAATTGTCGATGAAAACGTTCTACCAACCCGTTTGCTTGTGGGTGGTAGGAGGTCGTTCGGAAGCGCGTGATTCCTAATAGTGAGGTGAGACAACGGAAAAGTTCAGATTCGAATTGGCGTCCGCGGTCTGTAGTGATGGTTGAAGGGCAGCCGAAATTTGATACCCATCGTTCGACGAAGGCGCGAGTCACTGTTTCAGCAGTAATGTCCTTAATTGGTACTGCTTCTGGCCATCGAGTAAAACGGTCTACGTTTGTTAAGAGATATGAGTATCCGTTCGAGTCGGGTAAGGGTCCTACCAAATCTAGATGGACGTGGTCGAAACGAGCGTCAGGGGTTTTGAAAGAACCTAAGGGACATTTGTTGTGTCTGATTACCTTAGATTTCTGACAGCTTACACAGGAGCGTGCCCACTCCCTCACGTCTTTATTCATGCCAGGCCAACAAAAGCGTTCGGCTATAAGTCTGACAGTTGCACGAGCACCTGGATGAGAAAGATTGTGCAACGTATTGAAGACGTTGCGGCGATAATGTTTTGGTACAATTGGACGATCCCTACCTGTAGATGTGTCACAGAGTAAGGTTTCCTTACCTGTTCCCATCTGCTTAATACTTAGTTTTAGAGTTGTCGAGGATAACTCATGCTGAAGATCAATGTCTTCTTTTTGAAGCTGAGCGAGTTTAAGAAAGTCGATTCCTTGGAAACTGTTCAAGGAACTTATTCGAGACAAGGCGTCTGCCGCTACATTGTCAGCTCCAGAAATATGTTGTATGTCTGAAGTAAACTGCGAAATGTAGTCGAGTTGTGGAAACTCTCGCGGTGAGTACTTGTCTGAAGATGAACTTAAGGAGAAGGTAAGAGGTTTGTGATCGGTAAAAAGCATGAATTCTCTTCCTTCTATGGAATGTTGGAAATGCTGTACAGCACAATACATAGCTAGGAGTTCCCTACCGAACGTGCTGTACCTATATTCCGCGTCTAGCAACCGTCTCGAGAAAAGTCCTAAAGGTTGCCACGAGTTGTTAACCCAATGTTGTAAGACTCCTCCGATTGCTGAGTCGGATGCGTCTACGGCGATACTAATGGGCGCTTGAGTGTCCTGATGAGCAAGCAAGGTTGCTTTGGTGATGTGTTCCTTAACTGTGGAAAATGCTTTACGGGCTATGTCGTCTAAACTAATTGATTTCGCATTTCCACGAAGCTGATCAGTCAACGGTTTCATAAGGGATGCGCATTTGGGTATGAACCGTCTATAGAAACTTACGATTCCGTTAAAAGTTCGTAAGTGCTTGATCGTGGTCGGTTCTGGGTAATCCAGAATGGCCGCCACTTTGCTCCTAAGGGGTCGGATGCCTTGGGCATCAATGGTGTGTCCTAGGAAGTTTAAGGAGTTTGTTCCGATTTGGCATTTCTGTATGTTGACAGTAATGCCATGCATTTGGAGTCGATCGAAAACAATGTCCAGATGCTTGAGATGCGATTCTCCGTCCGAACTTACTATTAGACAGTCATCAACATACGCATGTACGAAATTGAGACCTCAGAAGACGTCGTCTATAAACCTTTGGAAAGTTTGAGCTGCGTTTCTTAAACCAAAAGGCATTCGTAGAAGTTCGTAAAAACCGAAGGGAGTGATGATGGCGGTTTTAGGAATGTCGTCAGGTGCCATCGGTATTTGGTTATAAGCTTTAACCAAGTCGATTTTCGAAAAGACAGTTGTACCTTTCAAGGTAGCTGTCAAATCGTGAATATGAGGCAGCGGGTAACGATCGGGAATGGTTTTAGCATTCAGACGCCGATAATCACCAGTTGGCCGCCAATCATTGCTGTCCTTTTTAGGGACCATGTGCAATGGGGATGACCATGGACTATTCGATGGTCGAATAATCCCTAAGTCCATCATATGGTCGGATTCGTTTTTAGCTAACCTAAGTTTTTCGGGAGAGATTCGACGGGCTTTCGAGAATACAGGTGGTCCTGTAGTCGAGATGTGATGTGTAACATTTTTATGTTGGTTTGTTCTCTGAGCTGGATGGTTTGGTCGTGGAGCTTTCATCGTCCTTCTGAACGACATCATCAGCACAAACTTCGGGTAGAAGTTCAAAGCTCCACGACCAAACCATCCAGCTCAGAGAACAAACCAACATAAAAATCACCCACCTGAGCTACAAATCTTCTCCACCATCTCAAGATGTGTAACATTGCTGGTTACACAAGACAATTTCGATTGCGATTGGTGCTGACTGGTACAAGGGGTCTATGGTGTGCTTAATCGTGACTGGGGATAACCTGCAACCAGAGCAAGGAGTTACGCTAACAGATAACTTAGTGTTTCCGTCTATTAACTTTCGTGAGCGTGTGTCAACGAGTAGATTGTGGTGTTGTAACAGATCTATACCAATGATTGGCATAGAGACATCTGCAACCACGAAAATCCAGTGTATGGGTTTGCGTACACCCACGTTAAGGTAGACGTACCTTTTACCGTAAGTAGCGATCGGCTTTCCGTTTGCCGCCTGTAAACTTAAAACAGACTCGCGAAGTCTGTCGTCGGGATTTGCTGGAAGAACGCTAACTTCTGCGCCGGTGTCGACGAGGTAGCGAACTTTCGTAGTCACATCCGTGACATATAAGAGGCGGCTGTGTTCGCCGGATACGGTTGCCGTTAACGCGTGCCGGCTGGAAAGTTTCCCGAACTGTTTTTCGTGTCACTCGATTTTGGGGTCGGATAATTGCAAGGTTTCCTGCAGTTTCTGGAAAACTTACCGTACTGGTTATGATACCAGCCCCAGTCGGGATTGTCTGTCTCTCGTGGTCGAGAGCCAGATCGCTTACGTGAGGCGCTTCTACGCGGAGTTTTTGACCGACTACGGTCATTGCGAACTCTAAGATATCGTGTAAGCGTGTGACATAGTTCGGCCATGTCAGTCGAGGTCGATTGGGGTTTTTCTTTGACGGAAAAAACCTCGGCCTTAGAAGATCTAGTGATTTCCAAGATTCGATCGGCAGATGCAGCTAGTTCATCTATGGCATTGTTTTGAAATGAAACAAGCACTGCCTGCACCTGTTGAGGGAGTTTAGACAAGAAAAGTTGTCTAAATAGGCCATCATCGAAAGTTCGTTGGCCGATGACTTCTCTCATTCTAAGCAACATATCCGTCGCAGAACCATGTTGCAAGTCGATTTTGTTAAGGAGTTGGTCTAACCGTTGTCGATCAGTTAAGTCTCCTCGTTTTAAAATCGATAGCTTTAGCGTTTCATAAGGTTCGGAAACATCACTAGTAAACATACTAGGTGTTACGTACCTGTTAAACTCGCGCGGTAACGCCTTAACTACCGCGAGGAAACGTGTGCGCGAGTCCGTGATTCCGTGCATGCAAAAATCGGCTTCTGCATAGCAGAACCAGGACTCGATATTGTCGGGCCAAAATGGCGTTAACTGAATCGAAATAGGGGGAATAGACTTGAACTTAAGAACCTTAGGAGATTGTTCCGTCATAATAATATAGATAACGAAAAATGTCTAATTAAAATATATCCAAGAAAAAAAATTCGCGAAAAAAAGTATATCACAATATATAAAATTCAAATAAAGAATAACAATGAATAATAATATTCCAAAATGGAACAGACTCACAGTATATTGACTTGGTGTACCAGATCACGTCGGGTTCACCAATGATGATGCAACGGATATTCTAGTTTTACAACTAGCTATCAGTAGCACCTTCTATATTCGATCGTTCCCAGTCAGATAGAAATCAGAAGTCAGACGAGAAGAGGCAGGAAAGATATATTTGATTCGTTACCAATATATCGAGGATTTTTTTTATAAGCTGGCTAATGAAACGTAGGAGCTGTGTCCCACGCCGTGTTGAAACGTGATCTGGTACGGATGCATGACCGAAAGCCTTCAGCTAAACAAGTCCACTTAAACAACATGGTCAGCATCCAATGTCGAACACTTAATGAGCTATTGATTTTGGGGAATTATTTACAGCTACAAAGTCGAGTAAGATCCTCCTGAAGTATCAGCTTATAATCTTCATTGCATACTCCTCTCCAAAGTTCAGCATGGTCATCGAAGAGTGCTGAAACAGGTCGTCTTCATGGCATAGAAAGAGAGCGGATCCTAGTACTGATCCGAGAGGAACCGCACCAAGGCACTGTGTAGTTTGAGAAAGAGTGGAGTCTGCTCTGACTTTAGAAAGAGGAGTAATTTGATATAAAGTAAACAGGTCTATTAGCGGGTGCTTGATCCCTAATAGTTGAAGCTTATTGATGAGACAAACATAAATGACCCTGACAAAAGCTTTTCACAAGCCAAGGCGTATTACCTCAACCTTCCCGCTACGATCAATGAAGGTTCTCCACTCGTTTACCGCAATCACTGAGTTTGCTATTCAGGAGTGGTCGTTTAGGATTACGTAGACCATCCGTGTCCAGTTGAGGGTGCGTATTCTGCAGTCTGTTCTATATAGCTGATGCGTCCAAACATTTTGAATTCCAAAGCCCGATGTTAGTAGTATATTTCAGCCCTATTTCCTCAGTAAAACTGAAGGCTATCACCGAGTGAACACTTTTGCAGAGGAGGGAGTATAGAGAGATTGTCAACTGGGCGTTCTTTATCAAGATGCAGGCTAGCTGTGATGGCGACACCAGGTTGATAACTACACGCTTTTGAATAGTCTCGAATGTTTAATTTGGTCGATGGACTGGACTTCAATAGAGTCTTTACCTCCATCGTGTTTAAAGTGAATTTGACTTCGGGAAGATTGAAGTCTCCTGAAATCAGACTGTGGTTGGGTCCTCAACGAACAGAGCAGAATAATGCCTCCAACATACAGCCGTCGTAATTGATCTCAGCAGTGGGCCTGTAGAATTACGGTCTACTTCGTAATTAGTAATGCCCTGGTGATAGAAATGATCTGAAATTTGTAGATTTGTCATGTTGTTACCACCTTATCTGTAATATCTTACGTGAAAGTCAAATTATTATCTAAACTGATTCGTCCTGGAGAGCACATTTAGGCTGGGAATATAACAATGTATTTAATATGAAAAAAGAGGTAAGTTACACAACAATAATCACGCCTGCAAGTGCATCACCAATACTTCCAGGCAGGAACCTAGGTATTTTGACGATAATAGAGAAAAAAGAAATTGCTAAATCATAGTAAGATATTATCCTTAGTCCTTAAGAATAGGTCAAGCTTCCTTTTAAAGGACTCCTGGAAATGCGCTTGAACTAGCTCATCCAGCGGCGAATTCCAGCATTCGACAACTCTTAAGGAGTAAAAATTGTTTCTACAGTTCGTTCTGCTGAGTTGTGTCTCCAGTCTTTGGGTTTTACCCCTTAGGTTTGTGTTGGAGCCAAACTTTAGTAGATGTTTAAGGGGATGTGCAGAAGTATTTAAGACGCTTTAAGCCATTAAAAATCACCTTTCAGATACCTGTATTCTGAAGGATTTGGTGATTGCAGGCTCTCTTCACAAGGGGTCAGTTCGAGTTTCAGGACTGGTTTTGTGGATAAGCTCCAGAGTTTCCTTTTCCTTTTGAGGAGAGGGAGTAAATACTATGTTTCTGTTATCTAAATAGGGACGATTGAAGATTATATGGAAAGTAATGCCATCAAAACGTCTTCAAATCGTATGGTATCAGCACTTCTAAATCTTTTTCAACTTGGGATACTTCTAGAGGCAGGGGGTTTCCTAAGTTGTAGCTGTAGTCTGTAACATGTTTCAGATAGACTACTTTACACTTTGAAGTGTTAGAGGTAAGTCCGCTATCATCTCACCAACTTTGAAGTCGAGTCAGATCCTCCCGAAGTGCCGGAATATCCTCTTGCTTGCGTATCTCTCGTGGAAGATCGTTTATATAAATCAAGAAAAGAAGAGGTTATGTTACTGAACCCCGGGGAACCCCACTAGGAGGTTCCTTAGCCTGAGAGAAAGCGAAGTTGATCCTGACCTCGAAATATCCACCTTTTAGATATGACATCAGCTAATCAATTAAAGGTGATTTGTTACCTAAGTGTTTGAGCTTACAGATAACATATTTAGGGTTGACCCTATCAAAGGATTTTGAGAAGTCAAGATAAATGGCTTCAACCTTCCCCCTGAGATCAAGGATATCTGCCTATCTGTCCATAGCAGTCAGCAGGTTGGTTATGCAAGAATGACCCCTCCTGATACCGTGCCACTGAGTTGAGAAGATGTTTAATGATAATAAATAGTCATGTATATCCTCGCATATCAGAGACTGCGTGATTGTTGAAGGTATAGAGAGAACGATCACCGGTCGGTGGCCTCAAGTTTCACTGGGTCGACCACCTTTGAAAATTAGTGTTATGTTAGCCAGCTCCAACTTGCATTTGTTCTTGATCCTGATCGTGATCATGTAGCCTACCAGATGCATGTGGATTTCATTTGGTGTCCGGTGTCTAATGACACGAATTGCTTCCAGAGTCTCAGCCGCCATATGAGAGGATGGGAAAGTTATCTTCATTAGCCGGTATGTAGAATCTCCGTTCTTCTTGGCTAGTCTCGTCACTTGTTGAGTCAGTATGTTGTTGAGCTTCAAGGATTGTTTAACGACTTTACATTCTCGAATATCAGAAATTGTGTGGTCAGGGTTCGTGTTTTCTATGCTCAGTGATATTTCTTCTTGCGAGATCTCCTACGGATATCCCGGATGAGACTGCTCTCAGAATACATCCTCCATCGACATTAGTGCTATCCCTCTTCTTGTCTCCATTTCATGTCCTTGTTCGTCTACTCTCTTTACGACCGTCTTTTTTTAACTTTTCTGACAATTTATTCCGCAGACCTGACAATAAGACAATGATGTTACACGGCAAAACTCCAGCATCCGTATCGCACATAACCATACCCATTACTGAGTTTATTGTAAGCAGTTGCCATGAGATCTGTGCACACGTCACGGAATCAACCTTTGCGGTTGTCAAACTGCATGCCAGATGTCTGTATTGGATGTCGAGTCGAAGACGGACTATGATCACCACCACAATTCGTTTACGCGCCCAAAAACGACTTGGTTCCTTTAATAGCTCGTAAATCAGAAAGCTTTATTAATCCAGATCAAGTATATTTATTGGCGATCTCGTGGTATCGAAATAATACCGAGACGTGCCAAAGAGTACAGGCAAAATGGGCAGTGCGTGAGCAAGTTCGAACCAAACATAGCGGGAGAGCGAAAGCAGAAGTGAAACTGATACAGTTAAACAAATACAGTAAAACAATCTCTGGTACAATTGGTTACAATAATAATAATTGTTTCCGTTATTTCAATCGTGTTCTTATCGAGACTAGCCGGTCACTACATGTCAAAGCCAAACGGCATCCACGTTGTTTTCGTGAATTTTTCATGAATTTCTTGGCTTAAACTGTTTTAAAATGCTAGCAAAAGCCTAAGACTGTGAAAAAATCAGTACACTAAAAACGGGTAAAAATGGACAAAAGCGGGTTACGATAAACTGAAATTAGACTTTACGTGAAAAACTGGAAGAAAACGAATATTAAGCTGGAGCAAAACCACCGTTAAAACTCAGAAAAGCGATCTACCGAATGTTTAGCTTAGAATAGATTCTTTAGATCAAAAATAGTACTTTCGTTGCATAGCACAGCAAAAGTTTGAGATATGCAAATCACGTTAGGACTAAACTTCCCGTTCGAAAAAGCCAGTTAGTTTGTTAAGTTTGATATAGTTTATTTAGTTATGGGGAGATATTCTCGACCTAATTTTTGTAGTAGTGAATAGGTTCTCATTTACATCGTCGGACAATCACAGTGGAACGTTATGTCACTTGTTCAAACTCACAAACCTTTTCAACATTCGATATAAGACAATAGGAAATACAGTGCATAAACAGAATAAAGAAGTGAATGAATGCTTGAGCTCTATTGTTTTAACATATACTTATTTGTTCGAGGCCAACTCTTAAATAACAAAACTAAGGTGATATAGGCCTTCTGTAGATTAGTTCAACTAGACACCTCGAGACATTAGACAATCTCAATGAACACCGTACAGAATCGCCAAGATTGGTAATCTCTCAAGTATACACCTGTTGTGATATCAAGCAGGATCGTAGAAACAAGGTTGCCACGCCTCCCATTCCAGTTTCTCTGACGTTGCGAAACAAAAACATATCAGGTACAGCCAACTTTTGGTCCTCGATTTGAGAAGGTGTCCACGTTTCAGATATCTCTATCAGATAAGCATTGTTAGAGTTACTGAGCACACCAAAGTCATTTGTCCTGTTCAGTAAACTCACAGCGTTTGAAGACAAGCAGCAGATGCTTTCATTTTGAAACGAAAGAGCGTCATCGTTATTTTTGTCTGAATGAGCCTTAGATGAATGGATAAGCAGTCTACCTGTACAGGGTTTTCCGAGGTTGTGGGAATTTTTCCCAGTTTACAATAACTTCGATTAGTTTTGCTCAAAACACAGGAATGTGATCTGCTCTCATTTACATCTGCTTGCGTTTATACTTTCAAGTAGTTTCGTTTGATTCTGAAACTTGGAAAATATTTGAGGGTATGTTAGATAAATTTTTCCAGTTGTCGTTACGATGGTTTATTCCGCTTTTCGACTTTTATATCCCTAATCCAAATGCCATGCCTCATCGACAATTTAACAATTACCACTAATCAGCATTAATAATTTATGGCAACACTGTCACAAGGATATTAAGTTCACATGAAGATACTTTATGAGGGGAATTCTACCGTATTATATCATCAATCCAGTCAGAACATGGCTATATAAATTAACTACTTTAAATGTCAGTCATAAATCAGATTTAGTTACACACAGTCATCTATTCTGTTCTACCAATAAAATCTTCTATTTCTTGTAGAAAAAGTTATTGAATATTCAAGTAATTTACTATCTAACAATTATCGTACAGTAACAAAACGTAATAAGTTTGCAGTGTATGCTACTTATGCCGACAGACATAAGTAGTATGTAATACTGATTAAAAGTGGAATACCAGTCAAAATAAGCTTAAGAAGATTGAATTGAAGAAAACATAAAGCGAAATAGAAAGGATTTGAGAATTGAAATAATCCTGGAGAATGTAAAGGACAATTGATGGAAGATTTGCAAATGAATTATCTTATAGCAGCTCACATACAATTGAGCTTGTTTACGTCTAATTTGGTTAAGCCCTTTTGTTAGCTTATTTAACGAACAGTCATTCGTACAACAACAACCTGCCTATACTATTGTACCTTCATTATGTACGCTTGAGCACTGTTTACTGCCTACTCATGTATTCATTCTGCTAGCCTTAATTGATTCGGTGATTCATGCTTTTCATTTGCATATATATGTACATCTTAATCCTGTTCACTGCACTGTATTGTACTCGCTTACTCGCTGACTCGATCGATTGATCTCTCGCTCATTCGACTCTTACTCTCACTCGCCTGCTTTATGGTACTACTCTTTCATGCTTGTTTAACGTGCCTGTAATTTTGGATATCTCTGTGTGCTTCAATAATAAATGCAATCAACCCTTCGTATTCGCCTTCTGATTTACACACCGTTGGGACGTTATTGAGTAACGGTTATCAGGATGAACAATATACGAAGCTTAAGGATATTATCGAATATAGACCATCATAATTTAATGTATGGTTTTCACATTTTACCAAAGTACTTTGTAATTTTTCATTAAAGAATAGATTGGTTATCTTCACCAAGTCTTTGTTCATTTCAAGCTTGCCGATCACATTATTTTGTTTATTTGTGAAATTGTTTCCTCAATAATGGTGTCTTTCATCAACGTGTCTTTAGATACTTAACATTTAAATGATTACGCAGAGTATAGAATCTATTCTTTCTTTTGTAATTTACCTTACTAATTCTAACAATGTGACTTTTTCAAAATTATTATTAAACGAAGTAAATTGTTGCTGTTAATCAATCCACTGAGCTGAATGGTTTGATGGTGGAGCTTTCATCATTATTCTGCACGACATCATCAGCACAAAATTTAGGTAAAAGTGAAGTGTTCGAATTTCTCCACGTACGGATCACAGCTTGTCTTGTATGCTTCTATCTTGATTGGCTATTGTTGACTTTTAACCAGTCATTGTTTCCTTCTTTATTTCGATTGTATCATTCTGAAGTTCGTTCTGATGATACCGTTCAGAGTAACGATGAAAGCTTCACAACCACTTCATCCACCTCAGAGAACAAAACTCCACCAAAATCATCCACTCGATCTACAAATCTTCTCCATCATATTTTATTGATCTAGACTTTGATGAAGTACTCTTCTCATCCTTTTACAGCATACTACTTTTACTATAGCAACAAACTAAACAATATGATTTATTCGAAACAATTCATCTTCACCTTTTATAATCAATATAACTGAATTAAATGATTTCATATAGTTGAGATCATGAGTCGATTGAAGCTAGACTACCATGGAATACCTGAAAGCACTGGACGGCCGTTTCGTTTTATTGTGGGACTCTTCAGCAAAGTGCACGATCCCGCCCCGCGAGATTCGAACCCAGGACCTACCATCCAGTGCTTCCAGGTTTTCCATGGTGGTCTAGCTCTAATTGACTCATGATCTCAACTATATAAAATTACTAAAATCTCCACAAAACCCCATTCTGATAATGATCATATGCTCACTAGCGACTGGCTCCATGAAGTATTTCATGGAGTTTTAATAAGAAGCAGTAACCAGTGGAGCTAATCCATGTCAGATAGAGACAGGTATCTACCTCAGCACAAAGGAAGTTGGTTGCACAATTTCGTGGATTGGCTGAGGACAGACATTAACACCATCGGATGCCGGTTCAGTGGTCTATTGGTTAAGTGCTCTGGCGCGAGACTGGTAAGTCCTGGGTTCGAATCTCGCAAGGCGCGATCGTGGATGCGCACTGCTGAGGAGTCCCATAATAGAACGAGTTGGCCATCCATTGCTTCCAGGTTTTTCTAGGTAGTCTAGCTCTAATTGACTCATGATCTCAACTATATAAAATTATTAAAATCTCCACGAAACGCCCCACTAAATTAAATGATATTCAATATGATTTGTTTTGTTTTATTTGTGCAAACATTATTTCTGACCAATTTGATTTATTTCATTCATTTAACCTTATACGTAAAAGTGTCAACTATGAAAACTATCCTAAATCATTACAATTTGGATCGAATATGATTTGCATAGGTAAAAAATTTAGATTATTCTTTCAGAACATTAAAAGGTACAAAGTCATTTGAGGTAATTCGTTTTTTTGTATTGTTCTTCTTTGCCCTTAGAAATGACATAATCGCATAAATCATTACAAATTGAATTTGTCGACTTGTGAATTCTACTATTCCATATGTTAGTTATTAAAAGGTTTTGTTTTATTCCGTTAATTAGGGAAAAACATTTTTCATTATGAGGTTATGAAGATTGTTAAATTTTTGATTGAGATCATGAATCGATAAGCGTTGAACTGCTGTTAAAAACTTGAAAGCACTGGATGGTAGTTTCGTCAAAGTATGGGGATCCTCAGCAGTGTGCATGCAGGTTTTCAGTGGTGGTCCAAACAGTGATCGATCCATGGCCTCTAAATGCCCTGGTAAAGCCGAGAGTGGGGAGAGTCCACTCTCCCTCTCGAAATGCTCTCACATGGCCACGAGTATATAGCCTGTACCAGGAAAGTCCTACTCACTGCCTTCTCACAGTGGCATTACTGTTGTTTACGAAATTGAGAGAACGAAAAGCGAATGTCTGATGCTTTAATCAGGTTGGTGGACACAGAAAGTCTATCTAGGGGAGTTGGAAAACCCTCATTCCAAACCAATGATGCACATGGGCTGGCTCCAGTATCCTGAGGGAACAAACGGCGTATGAACCAATCGTTGGTCAACGGCTACCATGGGACTTCATCTCCTTACGGTGTTCCATTGCCTTGTGGATCAGACCTTCAGGTCGAAGGTTCGGGGTGTGACCCTTTAAGAAAACCACCTGCTTCAGTTTGAGCACGTGGGCAGTATCACAGTACTCAAACAAACCAAATGAGATTTGTGTGGCGCATACATATCTGGTGCTTCCTTGTACCAATATTTATGTGTTTAAATAAATAAATAAATAAGATCGATTCATGATCTCAATAAAAAGTTAACAGTTTCTACAACCCCATACTGGTAATTGTCATGTGCTCACTAGTTGCTGGCTTCATGGGGGAATTCTCGGAGTTCAAGTGAGTAGCCGTAACCAGTAGAGTTCAACCTGTGTCTGGTAGAGACAGGTATCTATCTCAGACAATGGAAGATGGTCACGCGAATTCGTGGATTGATTGAGGTTGGACATTAACACAGTTGGATGCCGAGTCAGTAGTCTAGAAGTTAAGCGTTCGTATTTGAGACCTAAGGTGATGGATTTAAATCCTACGTGCAGGATGGTGAACTAAGGAGTCCCATACTATGACGAAACGGCCATCCAGTGCTTCCAGACCTTCAATGGTGGTATAGCTTAGATCAACTAATGAATTTAACAATTAAAATATACAATTATACATTCCGAATATGATGTTAAAGTAACACAAATTTAAACACAGACCAAATCTCATAAAATAATAAAAAAGTATGTACTTTCAACAAAGAACAAATCTTTTCTTATTTAGTTGAGATCATGAGTCAACTGAAGCTAGACCAACATGGAAAACCTGCAAGCACTGGATGGCAAACTCGTCCAATTGTGGGACTCCTCAGCAGTGCAAATCAGTGATTCCGCCTCGTGAGATTCGAACCCAGGACCTGTCAGTCTCGCGCCAGAGCACTAAACACCTAGACCATTGAGCCGGCATCCAACGGTGTTAGTGTCTAACTTCAACCAATCTACGAAATTGAGCAACAGATTTGTAGTGATTTAGTGAAACTAATTTATATTCATAACTATTTAGATTGTCCTTATGCTTAAGTTACATTCATCAAACCGATTAGTTATGATGTTGGTAATACTTCAAACTGAGATTTTCAAATTCCCAAAACATCAGATAATACTTTATTGAACTATTGTAATGTGGTCTACTTATATCCATATGAGTAGTATATGGCGATGGTCAGACATAGAATGTATTTTGGCAGAAGACCAATAAGGAAAGAACTGAAATGAAGTGCAATTGTTAGAAAAATGCATGAACAATTGAATTAGAGAAGGTGAACTGATATTTACAGAAGGAACATTGAAGATTGAGACAATTGTTTGTTATTTTACAAATCGACTGTTTACTGCATGGTTATCAGAATTTAGTGAGATAGTCTGTAATTTGTGCCTAAACATATTCAATTGTCTCCAACCGGTGTTCTGTTGACTACACTATTAGGAAAATAATGGTATGGTATTGTGTCATTCAATTTTGAAATGATGAAAGTCAGTTTATCTTGAAAATTGCTTTCAACCAATATTTACAAGGATTTATAATTACTAATACCAAGGTTGAACTTGATAGTTTCAAGCGAATTGAGTATTGAGTAGAAGGTTAATAATAAATATATCCCAATGAGTAGGACAAAAAATGTATTTCCGACGTTTCGTGACTTAATGTAAATCACTTCTTCAGAGTAACTAAAAAAGAAACGTAAATATTTATCTTCTAATCTATCTTACACTATAAAACTAGAAATAGAATTTTAAGGGGTCAACCTTTTTTTGGAAATATATTGACCCTAGAAATGAATCATTCAGATGGTGTATTTCATATCCCCTTAGATTTGATAAAATCTCCCGTCTTATTCAATTGACCTTAGTATTTAAGTTCAGACATAATAAAAATGTAACCTAAATTATTTAAGTTTATTGTCTTTGATAATTGAAGTTTATTCTGTTAATTTTTTTTGCTATGTCTCATGCTAAGTATATGTTAGCAATCAAAATAGAAAACCTGTTAATGTTTCACTTTATGGATAAATAACTTAAACAAAGAATTGGTTAAGATGTATAGTGACTAGCAGTGGAATCCAGTCTGACGAGCGTTTCGTCCTATTTGAGACTCGTCAGCCGGATGTACCTACATCCCAGAGTTGATCTTCACTCTGGGACTCGAACACAGTACACTTCTCTTCAAACGCCATCGCATTATCCACTCAGCTACTGAGTCCTGATAGCCACCTGCTTATGCAATTGGGTGAAGTTATATTCATTTGTTGTTGTTGTTTTACTTGTATCTTCCCATTGTTATTACACATATTCCAACAAGATACTGATCGATAACAGTCCAATATAACAATGGGAAGATACAAATAAAACAACACCAAGTGAAAGAATTGGTTAAATTCATAAAACTGAATTTATATTGAATATTTAAAATAAAATGCAACAAAGATGTTTTCCATTAACAGAATGATTTGAACATAATTTTAACACAGTTTATATATGTGTTATCTGATGTTTGTTAAGAAGGATCGTCATTTGTTATGACCGTGTTGCCAATTGTTATATCTAGTCGTCACTAACTGTTAAATCGGAATCCCCTATTACTTGTACTTGTAAAACGAGAAACAATTGTGATTCCCATGACGCGAAAGTTAAAACACAAAGACTGGTACGAATGAAGATTTATTGGAACTCAAGACACGACGATGACTTTAATCGAAAATACACTCATTTATATTTGAAAGACTGAAGACAATTGGTGAACGGTTGCTCAACGTCGTGGATTGATTGAAGTTAAACATTAACATTATCGGATGCCGGTTCAGTGGTCTATCAGTAAAGTGCTCTGGGGCGAGAATGGTAGGTCCTGAATTCAAATCTCGTGAGTGCGGGATTGTGGATGCGCACTGCTGAGGAGTCCCAAAATAGGACGAGTTGGCCGTCCAGTGCTTGCAGGTTTTCCATGGTGGTCTAGCTTCAAGTGACTCACACTTAAAACTATGAAAATATTAAATCTTCACAAAACCACAACTCATTTATATATTGATTGTACACTCATATAGATTGTAAGTTGAGATGAAATCACATACACAAATAAATACCCAGTGTTATGAGAAGATCACACGTTGCATGTCATGCTGAGTATAGTTTGTGTTAATTTGATACAAGAATGTCGCATCTTGAATGAAACATCCCGACTGAAATAAATTAATGTTGTACCGAATAAAATATCACTGCCAAATTCTAATCTTCTGAATTCATCATGTAACTATCTTTTTTCGCTTTCTTAATTTATTTCATTGGATTATACTCCATGAATAACATCTTCAAACCCTAATCTTTCACATAATGCTTATACTCTTACTACTTCCACCACTATGGGATTTGAATTGACAACTGCGTTTCTATGCTAATGTGGTATGGCAACTCGAATTGATGTACGTACGTACGAAGTTCTACATTGTGACTGACTGACTGAAAAATAAAGATAAATATTACTCTGAAAAATCATCACATTGAGTTAGGAGCAGAAGTAATGCTGTATAAGAATCACAATGTAATTTTCCTTTTTAATACCGTCATATAAATATTAGTATCTTAGGTATATCAACTCTAAAGTTTAGTGTGAAATGTGTACCCATCTATTCTCTATTCCAGTGGGAAACTAAGCCTAAACAACTATTCAGTATTATTATCAGAAAAGGTTTTGTGGAGATTTAGTATTTTCATAGTTGAAAGCGTGAGTCAATTGAAGCTAGATCACCATGAAAAACCTGGAAGCACTGGACGGCCGTTTCGTTCTATTATGGAACTCCTCAGCAGTACTCCACCAGTACTCGTCAATTCTAAATTCTTTTCTATGAATGTAAGTTAATCATAGAAATGCTTTTTAAAAATCCCAGAATCTTCATAATACTATTTGAATTAATGATACTAAACTTGTCATATCATTACTACTTACAACTAAACACGTGAAATGGTTGTTTTCAAGACAGATTTTTAAAATGTTTCTTTAATATTTAACATAACTATGTTTTCCTTACTCGTAATATGAAACTTGATTTTATTATTAAAAAAACATAATTGACACGGTATAGACATTCCTAACAAGAACTATATTGATCCGTTGTATTTAATTACCTTGGTAACTAACTTCCCGATATTGGAGAACTCGTGAATGTCTTCAAAGTTAATGGGGGTTTTTTATAGATGATTTCCGTAGTTATTCTTACCTCTGTTGTTGTTGTTGTTTTTTATGTTTGGTTAAATAGTGTGTTACTAAACTATGTGTATAGTTATCAAGAAAGTGAGAAAATTTAGGTCTACTCAACTTTTTATTATATTTTTATGATTATGACATATATATTACTTATTGGTTAAAGTTGTTTGCAGCTGTCTATTATGAACATATTCAGTCTAGTATAGCCCGATATGTCAAACATTAAAACAACAAAACAGAATTATAGCAAAAGTTAAGACATGAAATGAAATCTATAATGAAAATTACATTGGAATATGTAACGCTGTTAAATGAAAAGAAAAGTCATTATCAGAATGGAAAGGGGTTTGTGGAGACTCTTCAGCAGTGAGCATCCACAACCGTGCACGCAGGATTCGAACCCAGAAGTCCCATACTAGAATAAAACGGCCATACAGTACTTACAGGTTTTTCATAATGGTCTAGCTTTAATAGATTCATGACTTCAACTATTAAATTATTATTAAACACAGAGAAACATTATAAATTCGAAAGTTTCAGTTGTACAATGAATCACTTAGGATGTGACTGCATAAATTAAATAAATGATTAGTAAGTAGCGATATTCTTATATCTATAAAAGCTTTTACTTAACTCTGTTACTCCTCTTGAAGCATAGGTCGACAACAATGATCTCCAAATTACTTCGTCCACCATCTTTTCATGATTTTCTCCTCATCTGAGAGCTGGTTTGTTTTTTGTGACAGTAGGGTATTTACTGATGGTCACTGGCAAATTAATTTGGAGTATCTTGCATGAACAACTGTTTATGGATGCCTGTATTATTTCGATGATGGTTGTGGTAGTTCATCAAATTTTACTACAATGCAAAGGAACTTTCTAACGTTTATATTTATAATTCTAAAGTTTTGGGTGATAGTTCTTTCGAGTTGTAAATATACTTCAATGATAGGACTGCTACCATTGCTTTGCCCATTCATCTCTACATATTTTTATGTTGGTTTGTTCTCTGAGCTGGATGGTTTGGTCGTGGAGCTTTCATCGTCCTTCTGAACGACATCATCAGCACAAACTTCGGGTAGAAGTGAAGTGTTTGAATTTCTCCACATGTGATTCACAGCTTGTCCTCTGCACCTCGATGTTGATTGGTTCTTATTGACCTTAAATCTGTCATTGTTTATTTCTTTGTTTTGATTGTCTCTCCTATTGTTTTGATTTTTGTCCCTATGTTCCTGCATAATTTTCTTGATTGGTTGATAGATTGGATTGATTTCAATATGTTTGTTTATTGCAGATTGACCTGAGTGCCAAGCTTCTAAAAATTCTCTGGTATTTTTGGAATTGCCTCTGTCCAATCTTATGCAAACCAAAAGATGAAATGGCAAAAGAAGACAAAACAAACATAAACATATCGGAAACGACAACAAGGCTGCTGAAAACCTTCGGAATAGGTGTAGCCCACAAACCAACAAAGTCCCTCCACTCAATCTTATGCAAACCAAAAGATGAAATGGCAAAAGAAGACAAAACAAACATCATCTACAAGATAAATTGTACCAACTGCAACAAACACTATATTGGACAAAGCGGACGCCCCCTGCATCTTCGCCTACATGAACACCAATTAGCAGTCAAACGCCACGACATTTCTTCACTCATATCAATACACGTGGACAACTACGGACATACATTCGACTGGGAAAATGTGCAGATTTTGGACAGAGGCAATTCCAAAAATACCAGAGAATTTTTAGAAGCTTGGCACTCAGGTCAATCTGCAATAAACAAACATATTGAAATCAATCCAATCTATCAACCAATCAAGAAAATTATGCAGGAACATAGGGACAAAAATCAAAACAATAGGAGAGACAATCAAAACAAAGAAATAAACAATGACAGATTTAAGGTCAATAAGAACCAATCAACATCGAGGTGCAGAGGACAAGCTGTGAATCACATGTGGAGAAATTCAAACACTTCACTTCTACCCGAAGTTTGTGCTGATGATGTCGTTCAGAAGGACGATGAAAGCTCCACGACCAAACCATCCAGCTCAGAGAACAAACCAACATAAAAATCACCCACCTGAGCTACAAATCTTCTCCACCATCTCAAAATCTCTACATATCTACATCAGATCCTCTTTATTAATCAGTGATGCTAAGTCAAGGCTCCCATCTCATCCGGAGCTTCTCCATCAAGTGTGATATGGTTTGCGCTCAGTGTGTTGTACTCCAGGATCCTACTTTTTCTATTATGAATGTTGAGGCCTGCGCTACGGAAGCCATTACTACAATAATCATCATCGTCTGCATTTGTCGCTGTGAGTGAGACAGGTTTTAGTCAATCACAAAGACATAACCTTCCACTCATGTTCAGTGTTTCTTATATATTTCATGCTTCTCCTCAGAAATGGAGGCCTTCTTAAGTCAGTCAACGTCTGGAAAAAGGAGAAAGTCAACAGTCTTGCCTAACACAAATCTTCACTTGGAATACATCTGTGAATAGTCCTCCGTGCACGACTTTGCAATTTAGTTCTGCAGAATGGTAACAGTCTTCTTAGGCACTCCATAATGTCAAATAAGATTCCACAAGGTTCTTCTAAACACTCTGTCAAATGCTTTCCCATAATCAAGGAAGTTGATGTGTAACGATGAGTCTCATTCAACTGATTTTTCAAAAATGATGCGCAGTGTCCCGATTTGATTAGTATGTAGTTGATCCATACGAAAATCAGTTTGTTGGTCTTGAAGTTGAATGTATGTCTTTAGCATATTGTGTTATGTCTTTTACCTTAGTCAACTATCACGCGATGAAATCGCTAATCAGAATACCCTCTTCGATCACATGCTAAACCAATGATACGTTAACCAGTACTAGAAGCCTTGAGTCAACTCTGAATCCCTATTGATCCTCAATGTAGTAGCTTCTCGTTTAGACCTGCCCATTCAGTCCAGAGCACAACATCTACCTCCACTGTATGAACAATATATTTCAGACATAAGTAGTTTATGTACAAATAAACCAGACCCCATCACACCATAAAATGAAAAAAAATTATATATAAATATATATATTATATATGTCCTTCTGCTTTTTGCATTGAACTGTCAATTAGATCACTTAAAGAGCTTTGCATGTATTGCACAAATAAATAGTAACTTGAGTATTGGAAAAGTTATTTGAACTTTATCTGAGATTTTAAGTAGAATGGATCATGAATATTAATCACTCTCTCACCAGACTAGTAGGTCATAGGAGTATTCTTGCAACTATGAAAATACTAAATCTCCACAAAACCCCTTCTGATAATAATAATCATCATACACTCACTAGTGGCTGACTTCGAGAGGTAAATCCATAAGTTCTAATGAGAAGCAGTGACCAGTGGAGTTCAAACAACGTTTGTTGTTAGATATCAAATCACTGAAGACAATTGGTGAACGGTGGCTCAACTTCGTGGGTTGGTTGGAGTTAGACATAAACACTATCGGATGCCGGCTCAGTGATCTATCAGTTAAGTGCTCTGGCGCGAGACTGGTAAGTCCTGGGTTCGAATCTCTCGAGGCGGGATCGTGGATGCGCACTACTGAGGAGTCTCATAATATAACGAGTTGGCCTTCCAGTGCTTCCAGGTTTTTGTAGGTGGTCTAGCTTCAATTGACTCACGCTTGCAACTATGAAAGTGGTAAAATAAATTTTCCTGTAGTCATTCTAACAAACAGACAATATACTAAGCACATCACTTAAATAAGAAATGAATTAATAAGTTGTTCACCCTGTATTCTATGTATACAGTAAAGCATTTAGAGAAAATGCGAAGTAATGTTTTCATTTGGTCATCTGTATATATTCTTGAGATCGGATTTATTTATGATTTCAACGGAATTTTTTTGTTAGGAACTGACATTTACGTAAAAACTAGGGAGGACTAACGGAGATCTATATTCTAGTCCGAGAACCAACTTACGGCTTTACAGAGAATGAAGCAAAAGCTCCTCACTTTTTGTAATCAAGATCTGAAGAATTTTTTTCATTCCTTAATATCGCTTGAACATTAATAAAAGATGGTGGAGAAGATTTGTAGCTCAGGTGGGTGATTTTTATGTTGGTTTGTTCTCTGAGCTGGATGGTTTGGTCGTGGAGCTTTCATCGTCCTTCTGAACGACATCATCAGCACAAACTTCGGGTAGAAGTGAAGTGTTTGAATATAAAAACATTAATAAAAATTTCCCTCCCTCTATAATAAGTGGATTTTGACTTACCCACTAGTCTCTCTCTCTCTCTGTGTATATATATCAATAATTAATTTTCTCCCAATCTTTTCTATTCCATACGATTCGAAATGAAGCTACCCAACTAACCACATATAAATAATTAATATTAAATTCTATATTCTATTGTTTCAAGGGTTTTCTGTATTTTGTTAGTTTATTATGTTTTCGAAATACTATTGTATTTCTCCAACAGTTATAGTATGTTGTTTTAAATAATCGTTGAATGGGATTTCAAGTAACTCATGTGATAAATTTAAATCACATAGAGAATTTTCATAGTTGTAAGCGTGAGTCAACAGGAGCTAGACTACCATGGAAAATCTGGAAGTACTGAACGGCCGTTTCTTCCTATTGTGGGACTCCACAGCAGTGAATATCCACGATCTCACCTCACTTCAATTGACTCATGATCTCAACTATATAAAATCACTTAAATCTCCACAAAACCCCCTTATGATGGATATGGATCAATTCAAACCTTTGAATACTTAAACAAAAAAACTAAATATTAAGTATAAAACAAATTTTTAATGTGAACATCTTTATGTATAAAACACTGTTGTATCCCGTGGGAAATTATGAATGATAACTTTGAGAACTATTTATGGACCAATGTGATATGCATATTTCCTATTGTGTAATTGTTAAGTAACTAAACTATTCATCTTCGTGTCTTTGTTTTGACCTATGAACTTTTGTTATAAGATTTACCATTCTTGAGTTATCCCTAGTCCATTAATTATTGTTCCCCCTATTCACAGCTACATTTGGCCAAATCTTGTACAAATGTTATTTTCTATTATATGGTACGATGTGATCTGTTTGATTGCGGTATATAAACTCAGTATGTTTGAGAATAATGGTTCATATTGCAGAGGCTGTTATTGGCGTTCTGGACTTAACTGGCTGGGCTAGGCAGATAGCAGGACCGAGTAGTACTCAAGACTACTCATACGATTTTGTGTATCATTGAGCGGTTGATTAATCACTCATCTCTAATTGGGCGGTCATATCACGTTCATATATCAAACAGGGCACGCACGCACTCACACGTTATAATAAACACAAAAAAAGCGTATTTACAAACATATTCGGTTTTATTTTTTTGTTGAAAATTATACAGAATATGTCATATCTATAACTTCTAATGGCCAAGATAATTCATAAAATGATGAATTCGACATGACTTTTTGTGATGATGATGACGACGACGTAAATAATTCACATTTATCTTGTTGTATTATTTGATCAGTTAAATGTGTAACACTTTTAGCTAGAATATGCCAACAATTTAAAAGTTGATCTTTATCATCATTATTAGGTTGAACTAATTTACCAATCACAGCAACATAATCTCCAATATTTACTTTATAATTAATTGGTTGATTTTTATCTAATTCATATATAATTAATAATTCACCTGTCCCATCATCCAATATGAAATTATTACTATTATTAGTAGTAGTAATGGTAGTAGTAGTAGTAGTAGTTGACTGATAATGTTTAGTGATTCTGCCTTGTAACCAGAGCATACACCAGGATAATGTTTTTAGTACACTATTATTGTTATTGTCCAGGAAATTTATTTCCCATATTTGTCGAATGGAATTGTATATTGGTAATTTATTAGTATTATGAAATAATTGTCCAATTAATAATTTTCTCATTAATGGAGGTGCATCTAAATTAGACGACGGCATTTTTGTCTAAAATTCAATTATATTCAAATATATATTGATTATCAGAAAACAACAGATATCTTAATAATAATAATAATAATAATAATAATGCGCACTGCTGAGGAGTCCCACAATAAGACGAAACGGCCGTCCAATGCTTCCAGGTTTTCCCTGATGGTCTAGCTTCAATTGACTCATGATCTCAACTATGAAAATACTAAATCTCCATAAAACCCTTTCTGATAATAATAATAATAAAAAATTTAATGTGAGGATTAAGTAGTAAATCACAGGAAATGACTGAAAATGGTAAGAAAGAATACCAAGGATATTATTAGAAAAAAGGTTACCAAGATAAAAGATTTGAATTTTCCAAGAGTTCACAATGGTAGATGTGAGAACCAAGAGAAGAACTGACATAGTTTCAGATCACCACCTAGTTATGGCTAAGATGAAACTGAAGATAAAGTAACACTGGACAACTAGACAAACAGCATTACAAAGGTTCAATAGAGCCTTCTTTCGAGATACTAACAAACTCAACCAATTCAAGATAACTCCCTCTAGTAGGCACCGGAGTCAGACTGGATTATGAAGACCTCGACATCGAAGTACAGATACAATGGACATCTCAGAATGAATTAGACGACTTGGACTTCGCAGATGACTTAGCCCTCCTATCTTATACAAACGAACAAATACAGACGAAGACAACTAATGTAGCAGCAGCCTCTGCATTAGTACGCCTCAACAAACACAAAGGGAAAAGCTAGATTCACAACTAAAACACGGAGAATACCAACCCAGTCATACTTGATGGCGAAACTCTGAAAGATGTAGAAACATTCAAGTACATGGGAACCATAATTGATAAACAAGAAGGATCGGATGAAGACGTAAAGGCGAGGATTGGCAAAGAAGGGGCAGCATTCCTACAATTGAAGAATATATGGAACTTAAAACAACTCTCAACTAATTTCAAAGTAAGAATCTTCAATACGAACGTTAAGACAGTCCTACTGTACGGAGCTGAAACGTGGAGAACTATTACATCCATCGTCAAGAAGGTACAAATATGTATAAACAGTTGTCTACGCAAAATACTCAACATTCACTGGCTGGATACTATCAGCAACAGCGTTTTATGGGAGAGGACAAACCAGCTTCCAGCTGAAAAGGGAATTAGGAAAAGACGTTAGAGTTGGTGGATAGGACATACATTAAGGAAATCACTAAACTGCATCACGAGGCAAGCCCTAACTTGGAATACTGAAGGGAAGCGGAAATGAGGGAGACCAAAGAACGCATTACGTCGGGAAATAGAAGCAGGTATGAAAAGGATGAATGTTAACTGCAAAGGATTGCCCAGGATAGGGTTGGATGGAGAATGCTGGTGTACTTCTCCACGAGGGGTAACAGGAGTAAGTAAGTAATGAAATCCAGAGAACCAGTTTTGTCCTATGTCAGACACGTAATCAAAAGTCACTTGGTTCGAGTCTGAATATGAATATCAAAATTTGGATGATGTATTCAGTTGACAATTCCAAAATAGGACGAAATGTGTGTTTTGAATCTTACTGTTAGCCATAGATTCATTCATTCTATAAAGCTTACCATTTAAAAATGGGACAATTATCATTATTATTATTATATAAATAAACTTAACACTGAAAATTGATTATATGCTGTCTCAATTAGAAGAACCAGAAAACTATCGATTTAAGGTATTTTTCACATTCTTATATAAACACTAAATGCTTTCACAATTATTATTCGTATTATAGGGTTAAAGTAAACTGATCACTTGTCTACAAATTACTTTACCTTTCAAACTATCTCCAACTATTGAGAAATATCATTAACCATCGAATAGCATCTACCACAAAAAGCTATTCAAAATGTTCTTACCACAAATAATTACCTAGTCAATAAAGTTCGTAACCAATAGAAATGTGTACATATTGCCCCCAAATGCCCTGGTACGGCAGAGAGTGGGGAGGGTTTGCTCTCCCTCTCGAAATGCTCTCATATGGCCACGCGAATATATTGCCTCTGCCAGGGAAGTCCTACTCACTGCCTTCTCGTGGCATTGGTGTTGTTCACAAAAGTGAGAGGACGAAAAGCGAATGTCCGGCGCTTTAACCGAGTTGGTGAACACGGAGGGTCCACCTATGGGAGTTGGAAAACCCTGATTCCAAACCAATGGTGCACATTGATTCCAGGATCCTGAAGGAACGAATGGCGTATGAACCAACTGGTGGTCACCGGTTACCATGGGACTGCATCTCCTTACGATGCTCCACTGCATTGTGGACTAGACCTTTAGGTCAAAGGCTCCGAGTATGGCCCCTTAAGAAAACCACCTGCTTCAGTCTGGGCAGTATCACAGCCCTCACACAAATCGAATGAGATTTGTGAGGCGCATACTTATTTGGTGCTTCCTTGTACCAATATTTGTGTGTTTAAGTAAATAAATAAATAATTTAGTAAATATCAATAAATAAATTTCTTGTTATATTCTAATGAAAAGAGAAATTGTATTTTTGTTGTTTCGTAACTTAATTTAAACCACTCCTTCAATCTACTCTGAAAAAGTATCTTACATTAAATCACGAAATGTCAGAAATACAATTTTTCTACTCATTGAGAAACTCCCCCTTCATGCCATAGGAACATGATGAAGTCTAGTAGGTCTTACTGGAGAAGAGTGCTACATCGAAGCACGGCACGTCATGTTTTTGCACTGCTTACGCAGAACCATTACATAACACTCATATTTGTTTTTTTGTTTTTGGGCAGACTCATTGTTTTACTATCCTTTTGAACCCTCCATAGTTATACAATGACTTTTTGTAGCATTCGTAATCGTCTGCGGGTACAGGTAAAGTGGTTGACTAGACCGATCTCCGCCACCCACATTACCGTTCACGTTAGTACATGGGATGGTTGCCATGACCCATTGGGATATAACAAAAAATATATTTATTACTAACTTTCTACTCAATGCTAAATTTATTTGAAACTATGAAGTCCAGTCTTGGCATCGATACCTATAAACACATTAGTAAATATTACTTATTTCGACAAATCACTTCAAATTCATATTAAAAGTAATGGATAGCGTTGATTATGCTTAGACATGTGCTAGTTTACAAAATTTTGATGAATCATTAATATGCACAAAGTAGATATAATAACCTACAATGCTAAGTAAATTAATTGAATAAAGTTAACAAAGCATACTGTTTCACCAAAGGTCTACTGATTAACTAACAACTAGAAATGTGCTGTAGTGAACAAGAACACGAGTGGGGACAATCGGAAGTATTTTAGCACAACATTACAGAATATCTTATTAAAATATGAGAACCATTTAGTGAACAGCTAATTTGTAAAATAACAATCAACTGTCTCAATTTGACCGTTTCTTCTGAAAATATCCGCCCATAGTCTCCAATTATAATTGTTCATTTATTTTCGTACCAATTGCGTACCGTTCCTGTTCTTTCCTTATCGATCTTCTAATGAAATACATTTAATGCCCGATCATCGTTATATACTACTTATGTGGATATCAGTAACCCACACTACAGCGCAAAACACATTTCCAGGTATACAGAAATTTCTAAAACAAATAATGCTTGGTATACTTAGTGAGTATAACATTTATATTTATAGTAATGATAGGAATCAAATAATCATTCTACTTTTAGACAAGTACTTATAAACTTCATTCTCCAGTTAACATGAAGTGAAACTCATGTTTTTATTGACACAGCATTACAAAGAACCATAAAGTAACAGCTTTTCTTAATGATAAATGACAAAGTACTTGGTACATTTATAGGCCTAGAGCTTCTTGCCGATTTCTTAATGTTAAACACAGTGAGTTGTGATCACAAGTCATTTAGTTCAAAGCATTTGTGGATTCTTAAGCAAAGGAAGACATTAGTTATTAATCATTGGTCTATTATTCTACACTTCTATTTACCGGTTCTTGCGAACTTCACTCATCAGATAAGGCTAATCAGTTTAAATGATTAAATAGCGCAACAATTATTCGAAATCCATATATTACGCTAACATGGTTATCAAACTTTGAAATTTAACATCTAATAAGTGACTGTAAATCATTGTAATGCAGTTTTGTAAAGCTCTTTGCAGCTTATCAAAATCTGAGTTTAATCGGATCTCACAACACGTTCCATTATTAGGAAAAATGATATGAACTTGTATATCAAGCCTTTATGCTTAAAGACTTATTATACTATCCCAATTTAGGATTTCGTTAGGAGCATAACGAACCTGATGGAAAAGACTTGAGAAAGAATCAATACTTTAAAAAACATTTGGACGAAATAAGATCACTGTTTACAACATACATTATTATAGGCAACAAAGGAAGTTCAACTAGTCTTGAATAGATTATGCTTTTGAATCGCACTTTTAAAATTTTTTAAAGAAAACAGTACAGGTAATCTTAAAACAAGTGTGCTACTGTTGTCGACAGAAATAAGTAGTACTTTACCATCAATCGAAAAAGAAATACCTGGAGACAGAAGGTTAAGAAGATCGAAAAGAGAATGAGAACAAAGAATGATTGGTGTGGAAACGAAAAACCAATGAATTCTGAGACGATTGACTGATATTCGCAAAAGGAACAATCAATTTTTTAAACAACTGATTAATATTTTTCAAATGAAGTACTTACTATATGGTTCTCAGATTTTACTAAGATGTTCTGTAATTTTGGGTTCGAATACATTGGATTGTCCCTATTTGTGTTCTCGTTCACTACACAAGTATATATGCGATAAGCCAGTAATAAATTCAATACAAGACAAGGATAACGAAAACGTAGTCTCTATTAATGACATAAAGTTGCAGTAACTCCTCGAAATGCTTATAACATTTCATTCTAGCCTTTGAAAAGAAATAATTTTGCTTATCCTGTATAGTTTTGCATATTTATCTTGATTGCCCCCAAATGTCCTGGTATGGTCGAGTGTGGGCAGGGGCCGCTCTCCCTCTCGAAATGTTCTCCAATGGCCACGCGTACATAACCTCTCCCACGGAAGTCCTACTAACTAACTTCTCGTGTCATTACTGTTGTTTGCGAAAGTGAGAGGACAGAAAGCGAATGTCCGGCTCTCCAACCGGGTTGGTGGACACGGAAAATCCATCTAGGATAGTTGGGAAACCCTGATTCCAAAACAATAGTGCAAATGGGCTCCAGTATCCTAAGGGAACAAATGACGTATGAATCAATCGTTGGTCAGCGAAAACCATGGGACTGCATCTCCTCACGATGCTCCACTACCTTGTGGATGAGACCTTTAGGCCGAAGGCTCCAGGTGTGGCCTCCTAAGAAAATAACTTGCTTCAGTTTGGGCACCTGGGCAGTATCACAGTCCTCACATAAATCAAATGAGATCTGTGCGGCGCATATACATCTGGTGCCTCCTTGTACCAATATATATGTGTTTAAATAAATTTATCTTGATCAATTATTGACTTATAAAGTTGAAGACTGTTATTGATCAGAATAATCGACAGAATATGCATGAAATATAATCACTCATTGTCAATAATTAAGTCAACTTAGAACTACAAATAAATTGAATCTACTGGTCATATCATAACAAGCAATTAATATACTAATCATTATGTCAATCATATACATTACTTCACACAAGCAAGCAGAAACACACATTATAAAAAAAATCAAAACACAAAGACAAAATTGTAAACAAAGATTGATAGTGGTTAGCAGTAGAATTCAGTTTGACGCATGTTTCATCCTATTTTTCGGACTCATCACCTGGATTTACCTATATCTTAGAGTTGATGTTTACTCTCGCACTTCAACCCAGTAATTTTCGCTTCAAACATCATCACATTATCCATTCAACTACTGAATCCTGATAGCCACTTGATTGTACAATGAGAGTGAAGTTTAAATTCAACAATAATTTAAATTCAAACAAACAATATCAAATGAACAAAGACAAAAAAAAATGTTTGCAAAGTAACTTCATATATATTTATTATATTATATATATATAGGTCCATTCATTTTGATATGATTTGTTTATCCATATTGTTTATAATGCAATTTTTTTTTTATTGTTCAAAGAGAAAAACAAAATTAAAACATAAAAACACAAAAACAATGACAGTTTTCTTCTTCTTCTTCTTTTTTTTTTTTTAAAAAAAAATTATCCAAAGAGAGAGATCAAAATATGTTGTTTTTTTTTTCTTACTTATTCTGTTGATTTGTGCTCATATTTATTTATTCATAAGATTTAATCAAATATATATGATAGTAACAAATTGATGAGTGAAATTCATCTCAATTTTTGTGCTTTTTAAAGAACAAAAAAAACAAAAACAAAAACTTTTTTAAGGAGAGAAAAAAAAAGAAAACTATCCCAATAAAATTGATAATCGTAATATTAATAGTATTAATCGTACTCGTTACTATGATAGATGAATAAAGTCAAATAAATTAATATGATCTTATAATCACATCTATCTAACATCATATAATATATATATATATATATATATAGAGAGAGAGAGAGGGAGGGAGATAGAGAGAGAGACGTTTGTCGATATGTGTAATTGAGTTAATCTTCTCTAATTTCTATACGAGGCACATATGGAATCATAATTGAACACATGAAAAAAAAAATCAATAAATCTTTCCCCTCCCTTTCTTGTTTTGTTTGCAAAAACAAACAAAAAAACATTAACCTAATATCAAAAATGATATTACAATATATATGACAATTAATGACACTATAAGCAAAATATATTTAAAAAAAAAATTCAATTAAAAAAAAAGGAATTATATTTGTGAGCAATCCATATATGTTAACTTTCTTCTTATTTTGATCTGACTAACTCTATTGTAGTTGTCCTTCTTTTGTTTTTGTTTTTTTAAACAAACTATTATCAATTCATTGTATTAATGGATTAAAACACTAAATTAGTAAATTTAATAGAAAATAAAAAGAATAAATAGAAGTTCATCTACAATTGATACATGAATAGAAAATTATAAATTTGTGCGTATACACTTAAAATGATAAATGTTTAAATGAGAGTAAAAGAGAATTTACGAAATCCATATTGAATATCATAAATGATTTATTAAAACAAAAAAACAAAACAGTTAAATTACTATTGATAACATTTCTAAATAAATAATAAATAGTTAAAAATGAAAAACAAAATAGAGAAGATTATAGAAAACAATTAGATTCATTAACTATTAACAATATAAGATTATAAACAGTTATGTAATAACTCAGAAATCTATTACTTTTAATAACATAATAGAAATTATTATTATTTTTTCTTTCTATTTATTAAACAATATAATTGTGCAATCAATTGAGTTTATAAATTATTATTATTTTTTTTTTCAAAGAACTATCTTGGAAACATGAAAAAAAACAAAACAAAAAAAATTCAAATTATTAGTCACTATATAGTGACAATCTATTTTTGTTTATTTTTCCTTTTTCTTAGATGAGAGGATGAGAATAAAAAATAGAGTTACAAAAATACAAGACGTGAACTACACAAAAAAAATCACAGGACAATAACACCATTATTCTACTCTGTAGTGTTACTACTTATATATATATATATATGAGCGAATTTTTAAGAAAGTTGAAACTGGCAATGACCAAAAGTTGAAAACGTATTCAGAAATTAGAGGATATGCAAATGGGAGGGATATATATATGTTAGACTTTGGAACCCAGTCCACCAGCACTGGGTCCACGCGATCTTGTCCCTGGTGAAAACCCCCTACGACGAGAACCAGCTGAAGATGACACTGATGGAGGCAAATCTCCAACTCCCTATAATACAGAATGAAAAAGAAATAATAATAATACAAGTTAAATAAATGATCTACATCATGGTTACGTGAAATAATGATTTTAAACAAAATGATGGTATTACTGTTAGTTTTTTGATAATTTTATGACGAAAATAAAATTAAAATGACATACAATCTTAGACATCGTGTTATCTTAAGACACATAATGTTAATAATAAACCAGAAACAGCAAACAGCGCAATAATAAGTTGAAGTGGTGTTATTTTGTGGTTTCTCTTCAGCTGCTTCCACAACCTGAACATGATAATAATAATTGTTAAAATATCGGTGTAAATATTTTAAAATATAAGATCGGAAAAACTCTCGTCAGGGAAGACGAATAAGAAAAGTAACTATGGAAGAATCGATAACTGTAGAAATCAAAATCTTGATATTGTTGAATCTCATGGGAATCCCAAACCGACTTAAGTCGGATGGTGGCTTAATCATCCAGGGGTTAAGTGTTCGCCCACTAGACTAGAGGTCTGAGGTTCTATTCCTACTTGCGGAATCGCGGATTTGCAATACTGAGGAGTGCAATATTCTGAAGAAACGGCCCTCCAGTTTTTCCAGGTTTTCGATGGTGGTCCACCATAGATTTCAATGAATTTCAATCATCTCCATAAGCCCACACCCACAGATTATGTTATTATAGGTTAAATAATGTAAGTATTAATAGATTGATTGTCTGAATATTCTAGGAGAAAAATGAGCTAAACACAGAGAGAGAAGTGTTTAGAAATAAAATGAACTATAAAATTTCTGTTTTAGTTATTTGATACATAAATTTGTATTGACTAGATGAGTATAGGTCAGATAAAAAGTAAAAGAACGATAATTAGGGTTATGATCAATAAAAACTATTTAACAAACATTGATAAATGAGATCACTACGGCAGGGCAAGATTGGTAACTGCTTTTTTATAGATGAATAAATATGGTTTAAATCTTTTCATGACATGTGCATTTCAACTAATAGACACACTTGAAGGTAATAAAAGCTGAAGATCTAATCATATTTGAGTGTTGCAATAAGCAATTCATTTAATAAAGAGAGATCAACCTTGACCTCTAGATAAGTATTTCAGTGCTTTGAAAAACATTGGTGAAATAATTTATTCTTCTGGTGGAAAGCGTGAGTCAATTGAAGCTAGACCATCAGGGAAAACATGGAAGCACTGGATGGCCAAATCGTCCTATTGTGGGACTCATCAGCAGTGCACAGTCACGACCTCGCCTCTCGAAATTCGAACCTAGGACCTACCAGTCTCGCGCTCGAGCACTCAACACATACACCACTGAGACGGCATCCGATCGTGTTTATGTCTATTTCCAACCAATCCACGAAGTTCACCAACCGTTCACTATTGTGTTCAGTGAGTTGACATCTCACAACTGACGTGGTTTCAACTCCACTCGTCACTGCTTCTCACTAGAACTTATGGATTTACCTCTCGAAGTCAGTCACTAGTGAGCATTTGATTATTATTATTATTATCATTATTATTACTATTATCAGAAGGGGTTTTGTGGAGATTTAGTATTTTCATAGTTGAAAGCTTGAGTCAATTGAAGCTAGACCACCAAAGAAAACCTGGAAACACTGGAAGGCCGTTTCGTCTTATTGTGGGACTCCAGTGCTTTTAGGTTTTCCCTGGTGCTCTAGCTTCAATTGACTCACGCTTTCAACTATGAAAATACTAAATATCCACAAAACCTCTTCTGATAAAAATAATTTATTCACTCCAGCTAAAATTGGTTTGATACCTGAACCAAGTGATGTTCAAAAAGAAATGATATTATTATAATGAATAGTTCCATATCCTAATGAGACCAACCATTGAAACTAAGAAATAGTGCTATATGAGTGCAAAGATGTAATAACCAGGCCAAATTTGACATGAATATGTAATAGGTCAACGTACTGTAGTTAATGCACATATATACGTATTCCATACATAATTTCCATATATGAAGGATCAATATATTTAAGTGAATCGTCTTAACCCGTTTAGCAAAACAGATTGTAAATCTGGGGACGTGTATATATTGGTTAAGATAAAAATTCTAACTGGTCGCTGAACAAAAATCAGAATAACTTTGAATAAACACAAACAATGTGAATAAAAAAGGCTGTATTACAAATTTATCACTGTGTCAACAGAATACTTATCATTCACAAGAGATTTACGGTCATTTAGATAGTTCAAATGTAAACAATGATTACATAATCCCATTTTGACATTTGATAAATAAAAAGGAACGAATCGAGCGAACAAATTTCTTTTCAATTAGTTTTTGATCATGGCTCTACACTAATATATATATATATATGATTTTCAATAATTAAATAACACTCATGGAGTAGATACGTTACGTAATAAATATATAATCACATAGATTATAAACTAACATTAATTGGAAGAGAAGGATTAACACTAATCAAAGTTATTATTCAAAAATCAATCAGTTGCTACGTTGCATAATATATATATATATATATATATATATGAGTATTATAGACAATTAGATGGGGTAGCCATGGGGTCACCATTGGGCCCTCTACTGGCAGACATTTTTCTGGCAAAACTAGAAAATGGTCCACTCAAAAACACAATTAGCCATCTAACATCTTATTGTAGCTATATAGATGATACCTTCATAGTATTAGAAAAAGAACATGAAAAGGAGGACATCCTTAATATATTTAATAACATCCACCCATCAATTACTTTTACACTAGAAGGAGAACAGAATGGTAGTATATCGTTTCTAGATGTCCAACTAACCAGAAGAGTAGATGGAACATTAAAAAGAGGGTTACATAGAAAATCTACAGCTGGACAGTACACTCATTTCTGTAGCGCAGTACCAATGAAATACAAAAGAAACCTAATAAAGATCCTGACTCATCGTGCTAGAATGATTTGCTCTGATGACATTATTTTAGATGAATTGGTTAATATTCGAAACTTGATTAGTAGGAATGGGTACCCAATGAAATTCATCGACAAACACATGAAGGAGACGAAAAGAAGGACACGGGTACCTACCGTTCCGAAGAAGGTATTGTTCCTAAAGTTACAATTCTTAAACGATGCTACTGAAGAAATCTTGACACAGAGATTAAGAAGGGCAGTACAGAAAACATATAATGCAGCCCGACTTAGTACTGTCTTCTACAAAAGCCCCACAATAAGAACTGTTAATAAAGACAGATTGCCTGAATTCGCCACATCTATGTGTATTTACCAATTCAACTGCTCCTGTGGAGCCAGTTATATAGGGCGTACAATTCGGCAAGTTCGTCAACGACTAACAGAACACCATCCGTCGTGGTTGACCAAAGGACAGGGTAAAGGGGATTAAGAGTTCTATTCTCGCTCACTTGGTGGACACAGGTCATCAGGTTGAACTGAATAAAGCTTTTAAGATTATCTACCATATTCCATCAAATTTGCCACATGGTTTACGAGCTCGCCTATTACACATAGCTGAAGCAATCGCAATTCATAATCACAAACCGAACCTTTGTATACAAAAGAAGTTTGTACAACCACTCTCGCTACCTTGGCCATCGGTATAACGGAGTTTGTAGCAGAACTTTGGTAAACAAATATATTATTCCTTAAACCTTACTTTTTGCACACATAAATCTTTGTAAAAACAACTTACTTTTTGATGAATTTGATCAATTGCTTCTTTTACAGCTCGAAAAGGCTGACCAGTTAATTGTCTTTGAGCAGTTCTCTCGAAATCAGGATGTTGCATCAGTGTACTTAATAAACGACGTCCATAATATCTATTTTAGATAAAAATTAAATCAAATAAATTCATGATAGAAAACTGGTAATAGAATACTATTTTCATAAAACAGCTTAGAAGAACTACATAAGAAGGAGGTTCAGTGAAGACCGCTCTGAGAAAAGGATTCAGCCTGATGGTAATACTCATAGATTAAGTCGTGAACTGATATAAGCTAAACCACTACTGAAAACTTGTAAGCATTGGACTACCGTTTCGTGCTAGTATGGGACTTCTCAGTTATGCGAACCAACAACAACATCATCCGTTCGGTCTCGCAGAAAACACTTAACCTCTAAACCACTGAAGTGGTACAATTTTTCGGAATCCTATCAACTCACGGTATTAAACGATTATCTTCCACTGATGGCAGTAGATAACTGTCGCACAACCGGCTTGATTATATCTTGAAGCTTATCACTCGTGAGCACATGATTATTACCAGTACACTGGTACGACAGTTATCCAGTGCAGGCAATGGATGAAGGTTACACAATATTGGCAACTGATTGAAGCTAAAAAGCAGACCATAGTATGTAAGCTCAGAAGTTTAATAATTGGACACGAGACCGAACAGCTTCGATTCGCTTTTCAGATGATTAGTTGTGAATGCCCATAGCTGCAGTTAGAAATGTAAACCGATGGATGTTAGATCAGTAATCTAAATGTCGTTTTAGGTGGAGTTTCGGATGTGCAATCTACAGAAGTCTCATACTACGAAAAGCGATAGTTCAGTGCTTCCTTCAAAAATTGTCTAACCGAAGTCTATTTGTGATGTGAAACTTCAACTCCAGAAGTCTTCATAACATTTGTTATAATATTATAGATACATCATGCAAACAAAAGGAGCTCCATATACAAAAATCTAAATCTACATTCAATCATTTAAAATTACCTAATTGTAATACATCAGGTATCATAATAAAAAAAAGAAAACAAATGGAGAAAAAAAACATTTGTTAAGTTACACCCAAAATAATATTTAGCTAAAAAAGAATTTTGAACTCTTACAACTATCTAGAGGAACTAATAGCCAAATCACAGTAGTTCGTGTTGTGTCTTTAATTTGACCCAAACCACCATCTCTTTAACTCATTCAAGTTTTTTATGTTTTGCATTATTGTCTTAATAAAGAAATAATTATCTGTAATCTTTTAGGAATCATTAAGTCATGAATGCTTTCAAAAAAAAAACACTCGTAACCATAGTTACGCTCGAGAAAGATATGAACATATATATTCAGTTAAAACAAAACGTTTCATACTGAGATTATTAAACACGCTTACATACAATATGAACAACACCATTAATCAATCAAAGTTAGGAATTTTTATGTACATAATAGAAAACAGTTCACATTAATTTTTAAATAAAATGAAATTATTGTTCAACTCAGTATTATCACAATTAAATTCACGAATCGATGTAAGCTAGACCACCATTGGAAACCTGGAAGCGCTGGACAATCGTTTCATCATAGTATGAGACTCGTCAATAGTGCACATCCACGATCCCATATGCTGGATTTGAACCCTGGATCTCTGGTTTCGCGTCCGAACGTTTAACCCCTAGACCATTCAGTGGATATCCTAAAGAATTAATGTCTAGCTCCCATCGATTCATGATCTTGCGCAACCATTCATCCTTTGTCTGAGGTAGATAACTGTCTCCAACCGATACGGACTAGACTCCTGTGGTCATGGGTTCTCACTAGAACTCCAGAAGTTCCATTTTGAAGCTAGTCACTAATGAGCACATGATTATTATCATTATGTGGATTTTTGCAGATTGTAGTATTTTCACAGTTCAATTCATGAAGTTTTCAATGGTAGCTTAGCTTAGATCGACTTGTGAATTCGACTTTGAAAATGCTACAATTTCAGCAAATCCCGATACTGATAATTCTGTATAAAATAATTCTGACAGCTGAACTGCAGTAGTCAACAATGAATCCGTGAGAGTAAAATCTATGTAAAACAACCAAACAAAAGTCAGTAGTTTACATTTTAAAGAAACCAACTATGTACAGCAACGAAAATTCATGTTTGCCATATAACATTACTATAACGATAATCATCGTAAGTTGCTTCTTCTTATGTTGACTTAATTGAAATTTTGAGAGCTTGAATGCGACTTAACAGGTGAACAAATAACAATAATATTTGAATAAAGGAACAAAAAATATAGCGGGAAAATGAATATGAAACATGAAATAAACTAATAAACATTATAGACAATATTATAGATGGATAGTGGCTAGTGGTGGAATCCATGACTCACGTTTCATCCTATTCTGGACTCGTCAGCTGAATGTGCTAGCATCTCAGAGTAACTGTTTACTCTGAAAATTAAATCCAGTACTGTTTGCTACACATGTCATCACGTTTTCCACTTAGCTACTGAGTCTACATAGCCACTAGCCTGTGCAACCGGGTAAAGTTTCATTAATTATGTATTAGCTATTTGAACCTTGCTATTGTCACAAGCATTGTAAGAATAGATAGATGGTAAGTAGCAGCGGAATCCAGGACGTGTGTTTTGTCCTGTTTGAGACTCGTCAACTGAATGTACCTGCAACCTAGAGTTGATGTTTACTCCAAAAATCGACGTCAGTATGACTCGCTCCAAACTTTGCCGCGTTATCTACTGAGTACAGATAGCCAAAAGCTTGTGAGTTAAACTAATAGATTATAGTAAGAGTGATTAACTACCAACTACATTCTTCACAATGACAAGGTTAAAATTCTTTAAAATTATGCACTCAAGTAAAAATAAGTAGATTCTCAAATAGTCGGACATAACTAACGTACAGTCTGGTATAGCTATGTGTTTGGTCCAGTTGTCATATCGTAGTAGCATGACGAGATAAGATTAACGGGAAAAATAGAGAGAGATTGAAATGATTTAGTAGCAATGATAATAGGAAAGAATATGAACTTAGAATTCGATGCAAAAAATCGAGGCGGAAAAAAACTAGAGTATAAAATTGAGCATCTATCATTGTGGCTGATTCTGATCCGTGTCACGCAACATCTCAGATTATTAATCATGATAATCACTTAAACCGCGACAAGGTAGCCTGTAACCTCAAATATGGGTTAAACTAATGATTAACGACTTCACACGATAATGTTACTTTTTGGTTTGATCTCTTCTAGGCTTCTTACAACCTACTTCTACGCCGACAAACATCACCTGCCGAGGTGGGATCGAGGCTGAACAAAGGTAACATACCTTAATCATATCAATCGATGATTGATGACAATTATATCAATAAATTTGTCATCCTTACCTATAAATGTTCATCTAACCTTACTAATTCTTCTTCAGTGGTCTCAATTCGCCCAAACACTGTTTTGAAGACATCTATAGTCAAAAAGTAGTGGCTGATGAATGTCCTCTACTGTTAAATACCGATTTGCACAACCACAAGGTAATGTATTGGGGATTCCTGCTTATTATACATACCCTTTGGTTGATAGACTGGCATATCATTTACAATATAATTAAGGCAAGATAGTAAAAACAAAGAGAGCTCCCTGTATTATTGCAGAGTGATGCGCTCAATTAGTTCCCTCCAGGTCATGCTTCTGAGAGTTGATGTAGATCAACCTTGAAGTAAATAAAATTCATTTCTATTAGTGCTTTGCTTTTGGTATAGTATGCTGTAATTCCAAATCACGAACAATTGTGAGATTCCTCTAATACGAAGTTGGATGTACGAAGACTAGACAGATCGGGTGAGTAACCAGTGACATCACAAAGAAGATCATTAAAATAATAAGAATTAGACAAATTAGTAAAGAAATTCCTTGCAAATCAGAAATATCATTGCTAACAAAATATTTGTAAAATTGGATAATTTAAGGCCATACAAGCAATTATTTAAAGATAGCTGTTTAAGGCAAATTGATACAACTTACCGTGTTTCTTGATTTCCATCAGTGAGAAATTGACTAAGTGCACCAACTAAACGTTCCATAAATCCACCTAGAAAAACTGAATTCGATGAAGATAAAGTAGCTGAAGTAACAGAATTCAAGTTTCCTGTTGAACCCCATGATGATAGACGACCAACCGTAGGATTATTATTATTACTATTATTGCCACCAGATCCACGATTAATATTGTTGCGATTTGATAAATTCATACGTCCATGATTACTTAAGTTTTCAACGATACGAGAGACAAGTAATGCTGTTTGCAATCGAACAGCTGGATTTTTATGACTTCAAGACGGTAATATACATATAAAATAATGTGAGAATATAAATAAAATTTATTTCATTGATAAGTAGTATTTTTAAAACGTGAGAAATACAAGTTAAAATATAAATAAACGAAAAATATTCTTTTGAATAAAGTCTTTTTCAGTCAGTCAGTCAGTCACAACGTAGAACTTCGTACGTACGTACATCAGTTCGAGTTGCCATACCACATTAGCACAGAGATGCAATTGTCAATTCAAATACCATAGTGCTAGAAGTAGTAAGAGTATAAGCATTATGTGAAAGATTAAAGTTTGAAGATGTTATTGAAAGAGTATAATAAAGTGCAATAAATTTGAAAAGAGAAATAAGATAGAGACATGAAGAATTCAGAAGATTGGAATTTGGCAGAACACAAAGAGTGGATGCACCTTCGCCATTGCAAACGATTTTGAGCCATGTCATTCAAGGTCTCTAACCATCGATTGCTATCATCTCGCGAATCCCAATCAGGTGGTCTACACCTACCAACATGGCTGAGTTCATATGTCAGTTACTTCATGGATTTGTGCCGCGTTTCGGTCTGGCGGCCCTTAGCTTTCTTCCAGCCTACTCCTACACCATAAAACATTGCACATCGGGGCAGTCGGTGTTTGGGCATGGGTAACACGTGTTCCAGACATCTCAACTGATGAAGTCTATTTAAATTCTACAGTTATAATACATAGACCAATGATCTAACACAATGGCCTATAATCATCCACTGAATAAATAAATGTAGGACTTAAGATGATATTAAGGCCTAAATACATATTATTTGATCTCAGAACTGAACATAAGTTTATCATTGGATGTTTTGATATTTTAATGTTGACGCTTGCTACGGACTGTTGAGCCTAAACAATTGAAACAGCTCATTTCAATCATTTCACGTTATGTATATAAAGAATGTTGAGTTACTTCATCTTCTATTTACAACCATCGTCTTAGTGATCTCATGTGAGATTTTCATACTAAATTTTTCAAGGAAAATCTGAAGATTACTTAGTATTCTGGTTGCATTATTAGGTTGTGTTATTATTAAACAAAGATCATTTGTTCTTGAAATTAATTGGTTCAAAGGCCATGTTTTTAAAGAGTATTTGTAGAAAAGGCAAACGGCTTTACCATCATGTATGGTTGGAAACGGCAAAACTTAGCTAAGTCTTCAAGCTCGTTTAAACTAGATGTGTGCAGACAGGGAGTGAAATTTCATATGTTTTTGGTTAATACATGACCTGACATGTTAACTGCTTCTTCTTCAATTAAAATGATTACTAGATGAAGCGAAAATTGTATACTTTGAATAATACTAGTGACATTAGTCTATTAGCAAAAGGAAAAGTTTCATAACGGGAAACTATTTTATATGTTTGGATATAATACTTAGGATATCTGATACTTTTCAATAACATAGAATGACTCACTCCATTGAATTCATTAACGTAACTACAGGTGATTGACCGACAGTTCAGATGTTTTAACAGTCATTCATCTCAGGATTATCAGTTAGTGTAATAATGATTTATAGTATCAACAATCGACTAGAAGTTTATTAATTTATTTACAATTAATTACTAAGTAATGACCCATTTTATGTAAGTCAAATCCCTTTTAGTGCTGATAACATTCTATCAACCAAGTTGCGATTTCGCCGCAGATTTAAGTGACTCATAATTGCATTGAAATATAAGGTAATGGTTGAAATTAGTCGACAGGAAACTACGGACCCAAGTTTAGTGCTATTTGGCACTAGTCGCCAAGGTGTACCTATAATCACAAGAGAACTAATGCTCCCTGGAGGAACCGATCTTGTATCACCCAGCTTCATAGTTCGAAGCAATAAGACTGAGCTATATAGACCATAAGTGATCTTCTGTAGGACTACAATTGGACGAACACTGAACAGTAAGCAATGTCGTATATGTCACATACTTCATGGTGTTGATCGAATTCTAACCATTACAATGGTCACATATTCAAAGTCAAAATACTGGTTATTCCAAAAAGATTACTAACAACACCTAAGCTAGACAATGGAACAATACAATAAAAAGTTACTATAAAGTAGCATTGAATTTTTTAAGTGGTAGAACTTGGTCAAGGTTAATATGATGAAAATAGGTTATTATTTCATGATTATTCTATCCAAATATGTAGGTCTTAACAGTGGTACTAAATCATTTTTGAGAAATCTACACTGGTTTGTCTTGACTGTTTTTAAAACTTCTAGTTAATGAAACACGTTGATAAAAGTCACTTAAGATGAGAAACTTAGCTAATTAAAAAGTTTTATCTAAAAGATTTATTTAAAAACATAAATATTGGTACAAAGGAGCATTAGATATATATGCGCCACACAAATCTCATTTGATTTGTGTGAGGACTGTGATACTGCCCAGGTGCCCAAACTGAAGCAGGTGGTATACTTAACAGGCCACACCCGGAGCCTTTGACCTAAAAGTCTGATCCACAAGGCAGTGGAGCATCGTGAGGAGATGTCGTCCCATGGTAGACGGTGACCAACGATTGATTCATACGCCATTTGTTTTTTCAGGATACTGTAGTCCATGTGCACTATTGGTGGAATTTCCGTGTCCACCAACCCGGTTAAAGCGCCTGGCATTCACATTTCGTCCTCTCACTTTCATACTCAACATCCCCGCCGCGAGAAGGACTTCAGTAAAAAGGCTATATACGCATGGACATGTGAGAGCATTTTTCGAGGGAGAGCGGACTCTCCCAACTCTCGGCCATACCAGGGCATTTGGGGGCTTGATTTGATAATCTCAAAGAAAGTGAACATTGGGTAGATCGTTATTAACGATAGTAATATCCCGATAAGCAGAAAAAATTTTTTTAAACGTTTCGTGACTCAGTGCAAGCTATTTCTTCAGAGAATAAATAAACAAATTAAATTAAATCAAGTTTAAATAGTACAAGGGATTAAAGAAAGATTAACTTAATAGTTGAATTCATGAGTTGAATACAGCTAGACCATCATGGGAAACAAAGAAACACTGGATGGTTGTTTCGTCCTAGTATGGGACGATCAATCAAAAACAGGTTTTAACAAATCGATGTCATGTCATCCCGGTCAAGGTGATTTATGTGAGACACGTATGTATATTTGTGTATGTACGTCAAAAGACGAAAACATGTGACATTTGTGGTGAGAAAGGATAGGGTTGAATGTGTATGTACGATAATGGTTTGAGATGTAAATAGAATAAGACATGGTAGTTCGAATAGATGGTCAAAGTCGAACGGATAGTGAAGCCTTCCTTTTTATTGAGGGCCGTAGGATAAACAATATATGGAAAGTTTCAGCTAGTCACATTTCTTTGTAGTTGAGAAAGCCTATTCGCATCATTTTGATGTTACAATTATATTTTTTTATTAGTAAAATGACAATAATATCTAACTATACATATAACAATTATACTTACCCTATACCATGTTGAATCAAGGCTTGTAGTGTACGCGATGGACTAGCTTGTTGAATAACTTCATCCATAATTACAGAAACTTCATCCCGCAAGAAAGCGGCGGCCGCTTCACCAGTTTTAGTTAACAATACTCGTATACATACATCGACATGTGGATCCATTGCTCTGTTTAGACCCTGAAATAAACTGCCCATAGTTTGTACAGCTTGACGTGAAACCTTTCATGAAATTATCGCGTAGCAAAGAAAAAGGATGGAATAATCAAATATCAAAGAGAATAGTATTATTGAAATTATATCAAAGTTAAAATACACATAGGTATTAGAACACATGAAATAAGATTGCGCAGCATAAC
The DNA here is from genome assembly GCA_944470415.2 of Schistosoma rodhaini. Taxonomy (NCBI): domain Eukaryota; kingdom Metazoa; phylum Platyhelminthes; class Trematoda; order Strigeidida; family Schistosomatidae; genus Schistosoma; species Schistosoma rodhaini. The sequence goes on from OX104036.1 coordinate 82,773,693, forward strand.
TAAAACAATAGTAGACAATCCCAAATGAAAGTACTTGTAGATGAGTGATAATCAGCACAATACCAAGGTCTAGAGCTTCCTGTAGATTCCTTTCAACACTTTTACTGGAAAAAAGTGTAATACCATGTTAAGTCACTTAACCTAATGGGCAAACTGCAAGCTTCATCGGATAAATTCAAGCGTAATCCAGGAAGAGTTAATATTATGTTGAATAATATCAGTAAGTGTACGCATGTCAGTCCTAATACAGGTAAATCGCAACCCAGACAGTTCGGTGGTAACGTATCTGAATATGAAATATAGATTTAAATGATCTGAAGGCTGGAGATACGCCTTGCATAAATAACTGTCACTACTAACTAATTACCAGGCATATATTCCAATACTTAGAATCGAGCTACACCTTAAATGTGAGAGGTAGTGATATTACGCCTCTGTCTAGACTAAATTAGGAAACATAAGGTCAAAATCCGTAACTTATTAGCTGAAATTTGAATACCTTAAACACTGAGTCACAGCTTCACTTTTAACAAAGGAACGCTAGACAACTGTTTTGTCATAAAATGTGAATGCTCAATAGTGTGGGCTCATGAACCTAGTGGAAACAGAATGCAGGACCTTCAAATCTGGCGGAGAATGTTTGTCTCTTAGATGTACTTGAAAAGAAATCTGAAACCAGGAAATTATCCCATATATCTCCAACCATCTAATACTAACTGAAATCCACGTCGAAAAGTTGAAATTTCTGGAGATACTTTTTACTAGCTTCAGATCTAGACCATTATTAGTAAAGTATTCCTGACTAATTCAACCTTTACTTTTCGTAACAAGATCAGCAGAATTACACAGTTAGAAGGTTCCTTATTGTGGTAGAAGACTAAAATTCACAAAACTAACATCCTTGCTTATCAATAACAAACTTAAACGTGAGATTCAGAGTTTTTTATGCACCACTTTTGATAAGTGTATGCGTCGAACACAGCATAAAGAAACTAGGTGACTAGGAAAAGTCTGATATCTACATTTCGTGGGTCAACGGGTGTATCACTGTATAGTCGAGGCTTTAGAATATTCCACTCAAAATGTGGAAACATTAGTAGAAAAGAATTTTCAAATCACACACAATATGTTTGTAGGAAATTGAGTTTTAAAAATGATACAAATGTTTTATTTTATTTTAATCATTAAGACATTGTGTTTATTACTTGAGAACGTAGATTTCTGCATTCAGTTATTACAGCTTGTACAGCTTGACTTAGTGTTTCAGTAGTAAGTATCAATGTTGGCGCTGAACTGGATAAATTTGTTGCAGATTGTCTAGAAGAACCAGCTGAAGCAGAACCAGTTTGTGTAGTTTGTACTAAATGTACTGACTGTTCTGTAACAATCTGTGCCAATAGTTCTAGTCCAGCCACTTTATCTTCCCAATCATTTGAATTAATTAAATTTAAAGCACTAGGTAATGTTGGCGGAGTTCCAGCAAGACTAACCACTGAACGAACTTTATTAAGCTGTGGTTTATCTGGTAGAGGGTTTTTATCATAATCGCTTAATTTCAAGGATGTGTCGCTATTGGTTATTGGATTATCTGTACAATGGAGATTCGAACTCGTTGATCTAATGAAAAAACAATTAAATCAATGTAAAAAGTCATAAGAAAAAACAGGTAAGTATACACTGGGGTACAAAACTATCTGTAAATATATGGTTACATCAATATACACTTTATTATATGCCATAGCATGACCAACGACTGTCTATCCTTACCCGTAACACTTCACCTAGGATGTTTAAATTTACATTAGTTTGACAAACAACCGTCCAGTAATGTTTCGCGTTCAGTTTAATAAAAAAGTTCAATTGACGAGGTGGATCATATAAACTAGATAAATATTTCATTCAGTAGTTCATTCATACACAAAATTATTTATGGGGTATATAACGATGGGACACAGTAACCTCAACAAGGTTTGCGCATACTAGACTATATAATCTACATTCTTGTGGAAAATAATAACATTGCTACAGTTAGGTCACGAAAAGGGTTGACTAAAGCTTGTTTACGTTAACCCGTCGACTAAAAGTCGAATATCTAAGCAAATTAGCTACAGTTTCAGTTTATCTAGAGTCTTTCCTTTAAATACAGATAATATAATCATTTGATAGTCGTTTTTCTACTGCTAAACACACAACTGTACAAAAATCCTCATAGAATATTCAAGGACAAAAAATATTAAAGCGAATAATTATTTCAGACGATGTCTTCATCAAGCGCTACAGTTATAAATACAAAATCATTATTTGGTTAGAAAAGATAAAGCGTCAATGTTCAACTTTTCATGTTTAACTTACTCGTTTGAATCTACATTTGAATATTCAGAATGATTAATAATAGTATTATTAACAGAATTTTGACTAGTAGAACGTGAACCTTTTGATAAGGAATTTTCAGCTGGTAGACGACGTCTAGTTGGAGGTAATAAAGATACACCACTAGGTGTATGACCTGATTTTAATTTGGGCGAAGATTCTTCTGGCTTTGAGGGATAATTCATACGAGTATTGTTAGATGATGGAGGTGGCCATGTTGAATGACTTGGAGGATATTCACTAGAATCCAGACTTGAGACTTCAAAAAAGCAGAAAAATAATCATTCCATTAAGGAAGATTACTCTTTGAATGATGAAACAATTAGACAAACATTACTGATTAAAATAATTTTCATTCGCTTGGGCAACATTCAAAAGTCAAGAATAACAAAAAATCCTCTTTTGAATAAAATTTTCAAACACACTGACATGAAGACGATTCTCTACCGATGAAAGTCGCCGAAATGGATAGGAAACATTATCTAATTATTTATACTAAGCATCACACTAGCTGAAATGATCTTTACTTAATCGATGGACAATACAAAAAACAGTACATCACAAAATTATAATTTTCATTAATAAGCAGGTATAAACTCACAATTAGTCAATTTCAAGTAACGTAGTACGTGGTAAATATACAGATCAGTTTTAAAAAAAAGGCAAACTGCATTAGCAAAACGATATGAAGTTATCAAGACAAATACCAGGTTTACACTGGCAGTAACAGTAATAGTAACAATAAAGACTAGGTTGAAATGATATTATTCGAAAATGAATTCGTGGTACATAAAGCGCCAAGATGAATTCAGATACCAGGATATAATGGAAGACGAAGAGTGAATGCATTCACGTTATTAAGATTGATTCTAAGATATGTCACCCTTTTTTTTATTCACTAATAATGATCATTGCACACGAATGATCATTGCCGTGTTGTAATGTTTCCAAATGATTACAATTAGCTTTTTGTGACAGTTTTTTAGTAATATTAGTAACATAATCCTCAAATTGTTTACGTTCATCTAACGACAAAATATTTTCATATATATATATACGATTGTATAGCTTGATAATAAATTGGTTGAAAAGAGATCCCTTTGCTAAATTTCGTGTTTTTAATTTTCAATGTTTAAATGGGAATTATCTGTCAATTGAAGAATAACTTAATCGGTTTTACCAAAAGTAATATGGAGAGCCTATCAGAAAAAGCCTAATGAGAAGGTCAATAGATGACAATCAGCAGAATTGGCGTGTAGCACGCCATGTATCACTGTCAAATTTCAAACACTACCCATCAAAACAAAAAGCTTTATGACAATCAACTTTAGTGTTGTTTATACATAAGTAATTATTTTTTTTAAATGGTCACAGTTCGCAACAGTATACAATAATCTATTGTAGACTAAATTGTTGACAGTGAATTGAATTGACCGTTTACCGTATCGGCTCTGAGAATTGCAACAACATTAAAAAAAATTGACTCCATATTTTATAACAAAGTAAAATGGTAAACGAGTGTTTCTAAAATTGCCCTTTTCCATACTTATAAGAAACAACGTAAGGACATAGTATAACACTTAACAAAAGCATATTTTATTGAATACATTTTTCAAAATTTCAATAATCCACTCTTAAATAAACCTAACGATGAGAATCTTTACTCTGTCACTAAGACAAACTTTGTCATTCAAAGTAATTTCCGGAAGAGAAATACTAAAAAAAAGAAAATTAAGGTATACACTTACAGGATTTATCATTGTCTAAATTTAAAGTAGTATTATTAATTGATTCGGAATTTACTTGGTTAGAATTATACTCTGATGGTTGTAAACTAGATAAGGAGGTATTTGGTGCTTGTTTCGACTAGTAAAATAGAAGAAAAAAACGATAAATAAGCGTCAGGAAACAAAAAAAATACGTTAAGTGTAACTTAACAGATTAAATTATATTATTATTTATTTACTTAGACACATAAATATTGGTACAAGGAAGCACCAGATATATATGCACCACACAAATTAAATGAGATTTGTATGAGGGCTGTGATACTAAACAGGTGCCCAAACTGAAGCAGGTGGTTTACTTAGGGGATCACACCCGGAGCCTTTGACCTAAAGGTCTGATCTACAAAGCAATGGAGCATCGTGAGGAAATGCAGTCCCATAGTAGCCAGTGACCAACGATTGATTAATACTTCATTTGTTCCCTCAGGATACTGGAGCCAGTCCATATGCACCATTGGTTTGGAATGAGGGTTTTCAAACTCCCCTCGGTTGACTTCCCGTGTCCACCAACCCGGCAAAAGCTCCGGACATTCGCTTTTCCTCCTCTCAATTTCGTAAACAACACATATTAAATTAAAAAACTCATAATCAAATTGATATTGGAAAATACTCTATACACATGATTAACTGAAGAAAACAAAACTGGTGGACAGTATTTTATTGATAATGTTGTAAAGTTTTCATTTGAGATAGCCATTTAAATTGATGAGCAATAAGGGAATGTATATTGATTTGATCACTGTTGTAGTATAATTGTCTATTCATTATTACTTGATTGATGTATACTGATCACTTATGTTTCCAACTGATCATTAGACTATCTGACTAAACAATGTGTGCACTTTGTTTATATGCAAGAAAAATTACATATTGGTCTCTTAGCTTGACTTTAGCAAACGATAATAACTATTTACCAAAACTCTACAAAATAAGTTTCTAGGTAAATCACCAATAGACAATTTATAGTTATTTGGAAATTTGCCTTACAATTGAATAGTCTCAAGCGTAATTGTATCATTTAAGTGACAGTGAAAAATTAATGAGTATCGAGATAATTAGTATGATTAAAATTCATTAAAATCATGAATCAATCAATGTTAGACTATCATTAAAAACCTGGAAGCACTGAACGGTAGTTTTGTCCTAATATTAGACTCCTCAGTAGTGCGCATCCGCATCTCGAACCCAGACTTCCAGTCTCGCACGCGAACACCTAACATGTAGACCACTGATCTGGTATTCGAAGGTATTAATGTTTAACTGAAACCGGTCATGGTCTTAATCAAGACTCGACGGTCTTAACAATCCTATACTGATAATTATAATTAGACTGAATTCTTTTACGATAGAATTGAAAATCTTCAATTTCCGTAAATAAATAGTCGATAAAGAACAATATAGTATGCTAAATTAGTCAACAAGCTATGTTCATTTCAAACAGGCTATCATTGAAATTCATATTACAGTTTAATAAAAATGGTTCCTTTTTCAAACTGAGATAATCTGTAAACTGGTATAGTTTTGTAACCATAACTTAATACTTATTACCTATTACAATACATAAATATATACCTTAGCTATATTTTACTAACCTGTTAATTATGAATGAATGAATGTTTATAATTTACTTAGCATTGTTTGTTTGAATCTCCCCATTGATGTTTAGGACTGCAATTGGTCAGTCTCTAATTGGCATATGTGCATACTGTGCGTATTGCCTCGTTATAGCCTAAGCATGCTAAGCAAAGATGGATAGTGGAATCCACGACGCGCGTTTCTTGGATAACGCAATGGCGTTATCTCTTATATCATAAAAGCTTCACTATTTTACTAATCCATTTACATCAGCAAAGTTCTAAACATTATAAGCAAAGATGGATACTGGCTAGCAGTGGGATCCACGAAGCGCGTTTCGTGCTATTTGGGACTCATCAGCTGGATGTACCTGCAACTTAGAGTTGATGTTCACTCTAGGACTCGAACCCAGTATCTTTCGCTTCAAACGCCATTGCGTTATCCACCCGGCCACTGAGTTCTGATGGCCACTTGCTTGTGCAATGGGGTGAAGTTTAAATTTACTTAGTATTGTTTGTTTGAATTTCTTTAATAGTTGCTTAGGAGTTAATAATTCTATGAATATTAAATTACTCTCTATAGAGAAAAACCATTGATAGATAATCTTGTCTCCAAGGCACAGAAAGAAAGAGAGAAAAAAATATTCAAGTATAAAACAATGACATTTGACAGCCGCTATCATCAAACCAAAACAAAAAAAAGAACGAGAATTCTTTTCACATTAGCTAACGAGATCGCCTCCAAAAACAAACATTTACAATAGTGATATCAACAAAAAAAGTCTTGGGAAAAAAATTCCGTAATTAAATCTGTGAAAAGTTTACAGATAGACGAATTCAAAATTGAATTCTACTTGGTAAATATGTACAAAGTTATAAGAAGAAATAGAATAAATTACATAGTGGAATAATGGTAACTACGATTTAAGCTTTAAACAGTACATTATGCTCTAAGCTAATTATAATCACAATAACTATTAGTTAGAATGTTTAACTACAACAAATGAAAAATTCTCGTTACAATAAATACTCACCTCTTATATATGTAAATAATCTATTTAGTAAAAACATCCTTTTTTTTCTTATAATTTACTTATTTCAATTCATTTCATACATTATGTAATCCTTAATCTAATTAGTAGTTAGATAATTATTTATCTTATTTCATATTTAATGGTAGAATTCATGAGTTGATTAAAGCTAGACCACCATGGAAAACCTGGAAGCATCGGACGACTGTTTCGTCGTAGTATGGGATTCCTTAGCAGTGTACATCTACGATTCCGCACACGGGATGTGCGCCCTAGTAACTGGGTTCATAAGGCATTTCCTGGAGTTTTAGTGAGAAGTAGTAACCAGTAGAGTTCAACTGTATCTGTTGTGAGGTAGTGACTCACTGAAAACAATAGTAGACGATGGCTCAATTAAGTGGATTGGTTGAAGTTAAACATTACCACCATTGGATGCCGGTTCAATAGTCTAGAGTTTAAGAGTTGGCATGCGAAATCGAAGGTCTTGAGTTCGAATCCGTTTAGTGCAAAGTCGTGGATACGCAATGCTGAGAAGTCTCATACTAGGACGAAACTGCCGTCCAGTTATTCTACGTTTTCCACAGCGGTCTATTAAATTACTACAATCTATACAAAACTCCATTTCTGAAAATTAATTCACATTACCTCCATGAATTTCAAATTTTAATCCTATGTGTTTGATTGCTACACAAATTGATCCAAGTATAAACAACAACACTTAAAAAACTTAGATGACAAAATTATCTTATTAGCAATCTTTAATTCACAAACTTTATATTTTTTAAATGTTCTATTATATAAATGAGTTTCGTGAGAGATTGACATCAATCGGGGTATCATTCAAAAACCGCAGAACATTATACAATGCTTTCGTTCTACTACGGGGTTTAGTCATATGTGAAGTAAATTTCTTACCACTGAAGGGACTGGATGAAATTCGCACAGTATTGAGAACCGATTGAAGTCAGAAATATAAACCATTGGATTTTAGCTTAGTTGTTTAAAGGTTGCAGACTCGCTACATGACCTAAAAATCCTGGATTTATTCAGTAAATAGAGAGTCATAGAAACATACGGATGAATAACCGGAATTAAGTCAAAATTACGTCAGGTATTCGCTGGTTATCAGTTGCATCGTAACTGGTAACACTCAGTGACGAACAGCATCTAAAAATATCACTGGTCACCCAGAAATACCAATTATTTAATCACACATTAACAGCTCTAACATTCCTTGATGCAAAATCTTCAATTCTTAATTTCAATTATAAATTTAACACAGGTATACGAATCCAGTAATTCTGGAAATAGATGTGAAACGAAACAGCTAACATTGATTAGTAACAAAAATTATAACTAGACCGAAATTGGAAGCTAAAGGAGTTTAATTCGATAGTTAAATTATTCCACGAACATAATACAGTTGGTAGTTATAATTCAGAGTAAAACGTAGAATCCAACTATTAACTGGCTTATCGTAATTCGCGAGCATTGCGGTTTTGTTTTCTGAATTCGTAATTAACATTAAAGATTTTGGTGAAACGGCGTTAATTGATAAAATTTTGTTGTGAATAGAAAAATAAAGAATTTGTGACGAACAACCGAAGCTATTTTTGAGAACATTATTTCACTTAAATTCATTTAGTAATGTTTGTTTGAATCATCCCAATGATGTGTTAGGACTGCAACTGATCAGTCTCTTTTCGGCCATATGTGCATACTGTGCGTATTGCCTCGATATAAGCAAAGATAGATAGTGGCTAGCAGTGGGATCCAGGACGCGCGCCACTTCGTTCTATTCGGGACTCGTCAGCTGGATGTACCTGCATTTCAGAGTTGATGTTCACTCTGGGACTCGAACCCAGTACCTTTCGCTTCAAACGCCATCGCGTTATCCACTCAGCTACCATCAGCTATCGTTTGATGCACGATTCAGCCCCATATTTTTTTAATTCAAAAACTATTGTAATATAAACGAGACCGTTTTTACCCCTTTTTTCTATCCAGTTGCTTTGTTCGGATATAGCTGTATTTCTTTTTATAAACTGTTAGGGTGTTTTGATAGTGTTAGTTATCTATTTATTTATATATCTGTTTACATTAATCTGAACCAGAGATAAATCGAGCACAGTTCCGTTTGAATCGTCTTCTGGGTTACCAACTCAATTAAGTGAAATAATAGTTTGTCTTTGCTCAAGGTCGTTAGTTTCAGTTCGAACTCATGCACTTCTAGCTTTAAGGTTGAATCACTTAGCCGATTGTGTCAAGGCCTTAAATTAGATCGAGACAAGTTCTCGCCTGTATATTATTAAGCAGATAGACCAAGGACGATACAAATCTCTAACTCCGAAGATGTGTAATACATATTCAAACACTAGAAAACTAATGTATTTTCTGTAGTGCTCATATGATTTAAGTGTTAAGCTTTAAAACTCCTAATCGACAACACAATTTACACCATTGTCTACAAAACAATCTATTTGCTGTAAGAACGTCAGACAATAACAGAAACTGTATTTGTTCTCTCAATCAATGAATATTGATGACCGAAAAAAGTTATAAAATACCGAGTAAACACTTAAGTCTTTCATCTCGTCTTGTACTAGATGAACAATCAAAATAAACAAACATGCAAACCATCAAAATAAACTTATTGGAGCATATAGATCTTGGATCAACATACAACACAATTATAACCAATGTATAACCCAACCGCTGCTGCTACCTTGACGTGGTGGTCGAACTTGCCTATCGTGATGAACCAATCGAGCAATAATGTCTAAAACAATCGTTCCTCAAGGTTCTACCATGCCAGGCAGGTCGTTTGAAGAGCAGCAAGACTAAAAGCAGCACACCCAAGGTCTGAAGGCGAACTCGTACTGCTGACTGTACAGATGTGTGACGGCAGTAAGGTGTTTCCTTCAGACAACCAGCATAACAGCGGTGCTGCCTCCTACAAGGAGGGGTGAGGTTAGAAAAGGTCGACCCTAAAAATTCACACCTCGCCTTATCCCACGGATATCCGTCTCCGGCTGTAAGGTACCAACAAGTACGGAGCTAACACAAAAACTACCCACAAAAAGGTCGTGTGTGACCGACCTCAAACAGTTGTCATTTGGGCACTACGGTCACTCTCTCAGGTCATTAAGACCACTTCTAACTCAATTTCCTTTTCAGGTACCTCTAGAAGAATCCTTCCACAGTGTGGGCAACCGGGAAATAACTGCCCTCATACCTCTAACAGCACTCAAGACCACTGTATTCATAATCAATCAATCAATCAATGTATAACGAATAAATAAACCGATCAATGGTCAGAAAACCAATTTAGAACATACCAGAGTAGAATTATCACGTAGTTTCTGTAACTTTTTCGATTTCTTTTGTAATATTCTTTGTCGAAAGCTGTGCGATACACACGCCTAAAATTAATACGAATAATCATAAAGTGAAAAAGAAGAAAAAGAAACAGAAAATAGAACTAATGACAACATATTCAACATTCTTTCTACAGAAAAGATGAATTGTTACTAGTAAGGGAATATATTAGAAGCACGTTTTGTTTTATATGTGACTCATTAGTTGAATGTAACTACATCCTATTGTTGATATTTACTCTATGATCCAGATTCAACCAAGACTATAAACAATAGGATAGTTAATTCCTATTTATTAATGAATCTAATATTTTTTATTCGATAGAACAAACAAACAAAAAAACTGAGTAAATAAATTTACTCTTACATTTCATTCCTCTGATGAAATAAACTCACCCTCCATCTTTCTCTCCCCATTTAGATATACTGCTTTAGTTCTTAGAGAGTCAAAGAAAATCTTCCGTCAATATAGGTGAGTTAACCGACCGTAATTATATAATAATAATTATTATAATATAATTAGCGCCAAAAGATCAATCAAACGTAACTACACATTGGTGAGCATTCTGTAAGTAAAAACTTGACTGGTTTAAAAAAAAGTAACAGATTCGGAGAAAACCTTTGGAAGAAAACTCGATCAATACTGAAGGTTAATGTATTAAAAATGAACAAATGTACGGTTTATCTTTTACCATAGTATCTCTACTTCTATGGAATTCACCCTGACCACTTTATCTCACTGTATGTATATGTGGTACGCCGACTTGAACCAATGTATAAATGTCCCAAGTTCTATGTTGCGTTTGAATGACTGGTACAATATGTGCAAACTGTGAAAAAGTTTAGTGGTATAAGACTTGAAATTTATTGTAGATAGATGCTTTCAATTAATAAGATTCGAAGTTCGTTGGGGAAATTATTCACAAACAATATAACTAATATCAGTTAATGGATTAAATAAAAGTGAAAATGAGTTCAACAGATGTTTTCGTTGTGATGGTTCTCTAAATGAAGTCAGACTATCTTCGAAAAACTTTTGATTTATTCAATAAACAAAACGATATACAAATAGGTACAAATGCCCCCAAAATGTCCTGGTACGGTCGAGATTGGGTAGAGTCCACTCGCCCTCGAAAAATGCTCTCACATGACCACGCGAATATAGCCTCTTCCACGGAAGTCCTACTCACTGCCTTCTCAAAGTGGCATTACTGTTGTTTGCGAAATTGAGAGGACGAAACGTGAATGTCCGGAGCTTTAAATGGGTTGGTGGACACGGAAATTCCACCTACGAGAGTTGAAAAACCCTAATTCCAAACCAATGGTGCACATGGGCTCCAGTATCCTAAGGGAACAAATGGCGTATGAATCAATCGTTGATCACCGTCTACCATGGGATTGCATCTCCTCACGATGCTCCACTGCCTTGTGGATCAGACTTTTAGGTCGAAGGCTCCGGGCGTGGCCTCCTAAGGAAACCACCTGCTTCAGTTTGGGCACCTTGGAAGTATCACAGTCCTCACATAAATCAAATGAGATTTGTGTGGCGCATATTTACCTGGTGCCCCTTTGTACTAAGATTTATGTGTTCAAATAAATAAACTATATAAACGATAATATATATCGTGTAATTAAATTTTTCCAGATATGAATAAAAAAAGAATCGCATCAGATTTATACAAAAGCTTCAAATATCTATAATGGAAAAACGAATGGAAGCATTACAAATAAATACCCCAAAGATTTTAGTGTTCTCTTTTTGTATGCAAAATTTCAGATTACTAAGATCATATCATGCTTATAATTTTTTGAAAATACTAACTTGGAAAGGTTTCTGGAAAAGCGAAACAGGCTGACTTCATTTCATATGAATCTCGATAACAAGTCAAACTTCACTTGTTGTGGTCAATGAAACTAAACATTTATTGACAATTGATTGATCACTTAATAGTGACCAATGTACAATGTGTATCACACCCTTCTTAGTACATATTAAATTCCATCTATCAAGACGTAATACTGTCACTAGTCTACATGATAACTGTTACTTAAACTGTATGAATATAAGACCATTTAAAAATGGTTAGAATTTGATCAGCATTAAAAAAGAAGGATTTAATATACACGACGTTATTCATTGCTTAGTGATCAATTATTGTAAATACGTCCTAGTCCTACAGTAGCTCACTCGTGGTCCAAATAGCCCAGTCTTAGAGTCTTTAACTGTGAAGTTAGTTGACAAAGGGTCGAATCCCTCAGGAAGCATCAGTTCCCTTAAGATTACAGGTACACCCTGGTGACGAGTGTCAAACAGCACAAAACCAAGTCCATGATTTCCTGTCGACAACCTCCAAACAACACCTTATATCTCCACAATGTTTATAATCTTAAGTTTAGAAGAATTCGATTATATCATTCTACTTAAATGATCGCAACAAAAAAATCAGGGAAACTTACTCATCGCCTATTAAACAGAACAATAATCAATCAAAAATATTCTTAGTCTGTTATATATATGCACAAAATTGAAAACCATCCAAATATATGAATACAAATAAAAGCACAAACCTCTTGTGTTCCTCCTTTTGAATCAATATCACATACATTTAGAGAGGAATTAGCAGATGTAACATTTGACGTATCATTTAAACCGATACCAAGTAGGATATTAGAACCTTCAAGTTCATTATCTTTAGATAAATGATGAATACCATGTTCTAATTGATTATGTTCATTATGTTTATAATTAGCTGGTGTTTGTCTTCCACTAGAATTAATATTTGTATTTATCGACAATTTATTTAATGATTGTGATGATGAGAGTATAGTATTTGATTTTCCACTTGTTACTAACAATGGTTGATCGAATAAACCTGAAAGAAGTAATAATTTTAATAATTAAGATGATGGCATAAATCTGAACGATCAACAATAACAAAAACTCAGTGCTCATATGACATATTGTGTCTATTGAAAGACTGAGCCATGCCGGTAGGTGTAGACCACCTGATTGGGATTCGCGAGATAATAGCAATCGATGGTTAGAGACCTTGAATGACATGGCTCAAAATCGTTTGCAATGGCGAAGGTGCATCCACTCTTTATGTTCTGCCAAATTCCAATCTTCTGAATTCTTCATGTCTCTATCTTATTTCTCTTTTCAAATTTATTGCACTTTATTATACTCTTTCAATAACATCTTCAAACTTTAATCTTTCACATAATGCTTATACTCTTACTACTTCTAGCACTATGGTATTTGAATTGACAATTGCATCTCTGTGCTAATGTGGTATGGCAACTCGAACTGATGAACGTACGTACGAAGTTCTACGTTGTGAATGACTGACTATTGAAAGACCTGAGTATCTGTAATTTAATCTAGTGAGCAGTCCATAAGTAAGTGTTATTGACGTATAGTTGACATAAAGGAAGAAATCTCAGTCAAGTATCTTTAGTTTTCAATGATGAAAATAATACAAAATTTTCAGAAAACCACTTAAGGAAAGGAATCAACTCATGCTTCAACAACTAATGTCCATATAATCAGATACAAAATCTAGTTTATATACAATAAAATGTATGAAATGCTCAATATTCTAAACAAATAAACACTTAGTTATTAGATTTTTTTGAGAAGTTTTGGGACGGTTTTAAAAACGGTTTCATAAATGATATTTTTTTTAATGAACTATATGACACTTGACAAATACTTTTAATCAGTTTCAAGCATACTACTGAATAGGAGTATTTTTACCTTTGATGAAAAAGATAAGTCTAGGATTAATTATATACCGGAAACGGTAAGACAATAAAAAATATATAAAAATTAATATTATTCTGACTGAAGTAGATACAAGAAGAAGAAGAAAAGTTTAGTTATTTGAATTCATCCTTGAGAAATGATAACTACAAATTTTAGACAATATACATCATTTAATTATGATGTTCCATTATGAAAATTAACAATGAACCTCAATATTTCCAAAAAACAATCAATAATGAGCAAATACATGAAATGTATTCACAATTGATTGATCACTGGGTGGTGATCAATGTCATGCATGTCAAGTCCTTCTTAGTGCTGATCAGATGCCATCGATCAAGTTGCAATGTAGCCACTAGTTTAGGTGGCTCGACACTGTGTGCATTATTTTGAGATAAGATAGTGGTTGGAGGTGGTCAACAGGAAACCTTGGACCCGGGTTTTATGCTACTTGGCACTCGTCAGCAAGGTGTACCTGTAATCTTGAGGGAACTGGTGCTCCCTGACAGATTCGATCCTGTGTCACTCAGCTCAGAGACATTACCACTGAGCTATTCTGGCCGCGACCGACCGAGATGTAATCATAATTGATTGATCACTGGGTGGTGATCAATGTCATGCGTGTCAAGTCCTTCATAGTGCTGATCGAATTCTATCGATCAAGTTGCATGAAACGTATTAAAGAATAGAGTTAACTAAAGTAAATATGGTTTTTTATATCAATAATGAAGAAAAGAGTATTAAAGAACTGATTTATTTCAGTTGGCTTACTAATTATATAGTAAAGTTTACACTTGTTATATAGTAGTTTTAAAATCTATTCCATTCAGTTACGTTTGGATAGACCTTATATGGATAGATGCGTCGACAATTTCATTTATCTTCGAAGTCTGATCATCCCTAATGGGTTGGCTTCTGACGCAATCTATGCACAGATCCAAAACGCTTGTTTGGCTTTTGCCAACTTACGTCACTTATGGTAAAAGTGAAATATCCGTCTATCAATTAAAGGACAAGTATACTGCACAACAGTTCGTTCTGTTGTAACTTACAGCTGCAAAATGTGGCCATCAAGTGTAAAAGATACTTGTAAGTTACTAGTATTTGATCACAGATATCTTGGAAATAGTGCTCGCATCTGCTGGGATCACCGGGTAAGTAATAGTGAGGAAAGACACAGAGTATTAGGGAATAATATAGTCGAACACCAAAATTATCGAATATAAATAGGTACATGGTTCTCAGGTTAAATGTGTACTAAACAAGCCATCCAATCATGTTAACAGTGTTGAAAGTAAGAATTTGCTGTAGTGAGTATGAGACATCTGGTGTGTAACAAAAAGTGCATCAAGATAACAAAATGTGTGTATTTGTAACTTCAACTGAGGTATGAGAAGAAATTTCATTCATTATTTATCCACTCAAATTTAGACGAACATAATTAAACAAAATCCTTGGTTTAATTCTAAAGAATTTTAGGAGCTTTACTCATTGTACTTTGCTAATCTATCCAATTTTATAGTTGTTATTACGCAATTCTGACACTAGGTTTCATTCTGTAGAAACCTGCATCCGTTTTTTTACAATTTCCCTCCTAAAATTAAACAACATAAATATTCATCCAATTCTTCATTTCACAATCCTTCCATAGTTGTAATCGTTATTTAATGGACACAAATGCATACCCTAAGTAAAGGATTTCCTTGAAGAGGGGATTTTCTTAGCTGAATACTTTATCTCATTTTATATACTCAACAATCCACATCAAAGTAAGAGAGTTTATCTGTTAAATTATGATTTTATTTAAAAATACCATATGAAAGATATTATGATATTGCTGGTATCAAAACACTTACTAAAAAAGGGTAAATTAAGCACGGCATCAAGTAACACCGTCAACAAAGTTCATACGCAGATCCAGTTTAGTCAGACAATATCGACAAAATATTCAGCACAAATGTGCGCTGTCCCAATTTAGGACACAACAACATAAGTATTTATTTGTTTTGCATAAATTTAATTGATTTTGTAACGTTGCTATGACGTCAAACGGATATATACATTTCTACATATATTTTTCGGTTATCGAAATAAACACTGATCTATTATTACCCTTTTGTAATACGTATCCGATAAGCCTAATTAAAAAGATGCTCAAATTTATGACATTTCAAAGTTGAAATTTTTACTATGAATACATAAATTCTTCAGATATTTATCTAAATTATCAAGTGTTCATGCCATTTAATATTTTGATGTTAGATGGTAGCATGTAGTCGCCAATCACACACTCAGTCATGATCAACGTATAGCCTAGCACAATGTCCCTTATCCCAAGTCAACATACTACATTAACACGATCAGATAAATTTAAAAGATGAAGAATAAAGAAGGAAGTGATGTAGTAACAATGAGTAAATGAAAGACCGATTTGTGAGAATAGAGCTCAGTGTCAAAGAGACAGATTCGAAAGGTATATGTATGTAAAGAAATGCTGAAAGTGAAGATCTGTTGGAAGATAAAGGGTGAATGAACCGCCTCGACTACAGTTACCGAATCCGAGACAAGTCAACCAACGCGTCTCCATCTACTGATCATCATCATGATGTCGATTACAACCAGATAGTTTGTACATACCTACACAACTCAGACCAGTAGTCAACGACTTCATGGATTAGTTGACTTGTCTTGGTTTGACCATCCTTAACTTTATTCTCACCTACTTCTACACTGCCAAACATTCCAAGTCAAAGTGAACACTGAATAGGCACACACAACACATGTCTTAAATAC
This sequence comes from Schistosoma rodhaini, assembly GCA_944470415.2. Classification (NCBI taxonomy): domain Eukaryota; kingdom Metazoa; phylum Platyhelminthes; class Trematoda; order Strigeidida; family Schistosomatidae; genus Schistosoma; species Schistosoma rodhaini. Next base: position 82,790,391 of record OX104036.1, read on the forward strand.
CTCAGAACAAAACATGTAAGCGAACAATTGTTTTCAATTACATGAATATTTATACGAAAAATATCTTAATCAATCTATATTCATAGCTATTGTATCAATTGATTTGCCACGTTTACCTTGTACTCTATGCCCAACATAAAAATTTCCCACTATCTCACTTCACGAGACACGAACAATGCTTCGAATAAATCTATGATTAGAACCTGTGGCCTAAACACATCTTCCACTTCTACAGATCATGTTTCAAAGCCGTAAGGTACTACATAGTGGATTGCTGTGAGGCATAACCACATACTTTTATTTTATTTTGGGAGTCAAATAAATCATTAACACCAATCTCCGTGCCTTTTTCTCTTACGTTCAAATTGCCGTGTAGATTCAGTTTGATATTATTAGAAGCGGCTAGGACAATGAATCGAGCATTCAATTGGCAAGGCTAACCATCCACAAAGAAAACAGCTTATAACTGATTACAGTCAAAGAAAAACCTGTAACAAACTTGGAATGAAGTTCAGTGATTGACGATATGAAATGTTGGTATCAAAATTTTTATTATGCAATTAGTAAATTCTGGTACTGGTTACAATGAATAATTATAACTTGCATACTTAGTAAAGTTTGTTAGAATATTTTAAATGACTGACTAATAATTTTCCACTGTAACCAATTATATAGCCTTGAATAAAGCGATTATCATTGTGGTTATCAGTTTTGATCTAGCGAAGATCTCTTTGACTGGATGTATCTACATCAACAAAGGATAGACTCTTTTAGGTTAAGACGTATACAAAAACATGTGGAGTAACAAATATTTACATATTTTTATCCCTGGTTATGAAGTTATTATCGGATGTAGATTTTTAACGATTAGTGATACAATCTAAGTATTAAAATTTGAGTTTTACTGAGGACTTTTGGAGATTATTAAGTTTCATTGAAATCATGGACCTGCGTTGGAAACCTGGAAGCAATGGACAGTCATTAGATATTAATACCAATGGATGCCCACTCCGTGTTCTAAAAATCAGGCGTATGCGTGCGAGACTAGAAATCTCGGGTTCAATTCCGGCATGCAGAGAGTAGTGGGTGTGAACTATTGAGTAGTTCAATATTAGGACGCAACGGCTGTCCAGTGATTCCAGGTTTTCAATGGTGGCCTGACTTAGATTGGTTTGTGATTTCAATCACAATTTAGAAGTGAAAGCAATATAATACGAATGACTGATTCACTAACTGTATTATCTTTTTTTTCTAGATATGCTTGACACAATTTGTACAACGTAGCAAAATTAGAGTTGAAATGACATCGTTATGAGCTAATTTTTAATATCAGAAATCAGTCAGTCATGATCAAGATAAAGCCTGGTAGAAATGATTGCTGATTAAAGTTATCGTATCTCATTACCAACGTGAAATGAATATAAAAAGATGAACTGAAAAAGAAGAGAAATAATGTAGGAGCAATGATAATCAAGAACATCCTTCAGCCGTAAAAACAAAATGGAACTATGTGTATGAACGAATTGGAGATCCAGAGGGATTTTAAGGTATTGAACGCACCTGTGATTACGAGCAATAACACCTAACATCACCGACTACTGACAGTCTTGGATTTCAACTAGACAATGTGCATCTACTTATGGGTCTCACATCAAGTCAATGACCTTATGAACAGTGATAAAAAGCACCACTTCCGATAGTTCGCACATATTCATATAGATGGAGTTAGAAGTTAATGAATTTATGCTTTCAACAAGTATCTCCTAGAGTAGTTTTACATAATGAATATCGAATTACAACAGTTCATAGAATAACTAAGTAGTAACAATAATATATATTCAATTTACCTCGACCAACAATATTGAAAGAAGTGGATAATGGAGCTGGTACTGTTGTTGTTGTCGATGTTGACGACGTAGATGATGACGTTGTAGATAAATCGGTAGATATTAGAGGATTTAATGCATTTCCTGTATTCCCTATACTAGATTGAATATTGTGTTGACCTGAACATATATAAAAAGATTTTCGTCGGAAAAAAAGCGACAATAAAACAGAATGATTAATTACATAAATGAACATTTCATTTTATAAGTAATGAAAAGCGGAATTGACTAAGATATTACATGTTACATTCTTAATCAAGCATATCATAATACACAACAATAATTAGAATTGAATGATAAACAAGAATATGGGGAAGGTTTTTCAGTTAAAATGCAAGAAAAAAAGATTAAATCAAAGCTATACAATTTATGTGGTAACTAATCCCATTACTGGCCCCCAAATGCCGTGGTACGGCCGAGAATGGGGAGAGTCCGCTCTCCCTCGGAAAATGCTCTCACACGACTACGCGTATATGGGTTCTCCCAGGGAAGTACTACCCACTGCCTTCTCACAGTGGCATTACTGTTGTTTACGATATTGAGAGGACGAAAAGCGAATGTCCGGCGCTCTAAATGGGATGGTGGAGAAGGTGCGTCTACCTAAGGGAGTTGGAAAACCCTCATTCCTTAACCAATTGTGCACATGAACTACAGCATCCTGAGGGAACAAATGGTATATGAATCAATCGTTGGTCACCGACTACCATGGGATTGCATCTCCTCACGATGCTTCACTGCCTTGTGGATCAGACCTTTAGGTCAAAGGCTCCGAGTGTGGCCCCCTAAGAAAACTACCTGCTTCAGTTTGGGCACCTGGGCAGTATCACAGCCCTCATACAAATCTCATTTAATTTGTGTGGTGCATATATATCTGGTGCTTCCTTCTACCAATATTTATGTGTTCGAAAAATCCCATTACTAGTTTATCAATCAAAATTACAAAGATTAAAAAAGCTGATCATAATATAGAAAGTACGATAGATCCTAATGCTTAGATTGTATAAACACCATGATGAGTTATATACACAGATGGAAAAAGACAGAATATATAACGTTTGTATAAGAAAAATAAGTAAACAGTACATATTTACGTATAATGACCATGGAAAGGTTTGGTTGTATAACAGCACATTTTTCACAGTTGTAGTTAAGATGTCCAGATATCCACTGAATTATACAATGGGGTGGATTTCAATTCATCTACAATGGTTGTTCAAATCCACTCATTTATGTTTAGGACTGCAATTGATCAGTCCATTTTATCACTTGAGCATCCTAGACAGATTGCTTTATTATTACCATCGAGTCACAAACAATTTTTATGCAGAGATGGATGATGGCTAGCATTAATTTGTGACTTAATGGTAACGAAAAGCACATTCGCACGGGATGCAAATATGTCAGAATAGAAGGATCAATTGCATTCCTAATAATCGATGAGAAAATCCAAAGAATCAGTATATATGAATGTTGCTCGATAGCTGTATATCCAGACCTCTGAATCATGTAGTAAACTCAACATGTGTGCAGATGAACAAACTAAAAGAAACACTACTTCAACATGAATTGATAATAATTGAAGAACTAGTGAATATATAGACAGGAGGAAAAGTCATTTTGTAAGTATTCATTATCATGTTAGTATGAATATTATTGAAAACAAGTTTCGTTTGGAAGACTATTCAGTTGAATAACGGAAACTAAGGTACTGTTGTTGCACTTGAAATAGAGAATTTTAGATACCTTGATGAAATTTTACAATCGATAACATGCTGTCCTAACAAAAATTATATTTGAACAATATTGACTATGCAAAAAGTCAGTAAATAATTTATATAAGCACATAAATATTGGTACAAACGGGCACCAGATACATATGCATCACACGAATCTCATTTGGTTTGTGTGAGGGCTGTGATACTGCTCAGGTGCCCAAACCGAAGAAGGTGGTTTTCTTAGGGGGCAATACCCAGAGCCTTCGACCTAGAGGTCTGATCCACAAGGCAGTGGAGCATCGTGAGGAGATACAGTTCCATGATAGTCGGTAACCGGAAGAGTGGTCTGTCTGTTAAGGGCTCTGGCTCGAGACTGGTAGGTCCTGGGTTCGAATCTCATGAGTGCGGGATCGTGGATGCGCACTGCTGAGGAGTCCCATAGTAGGACGAAACGGCCATCCAGTGCTTCCAGGTTTTCGATGGTGGTCTAACTTCAATTGACTCACGCTTTCAACTATGAAGATGAACATTCGCTTCTTCAGGTGAAATAATATCATATTTTCAACAAAAAGTAGTTGGTTAATCATCCAGTAAATCAATGTAAATTACATCTTCTTATCAAAACCATAATTAGTATTCATTTATGCAAAACATTTATTTTATCGAAGTGTTTTGATCTGAAATAATCTAGGCTGATTCAACCAAACAGTGAAATATACAGCCGAAAACTGTAAACACCAAAAAAAAGACAAAGAAAAGAACAAAAATAAAAATTTGCAAACAACTAAATTACCTTTCAATGGTCTTCGTTCAATACTTTGATAATGCTGATGCATATCGATAGTTGTAATAGGTGAAGGAGTAACAGCAGCTCGTCCAATAACTACACCAATATAATCCCGATTCTCACGAAATGATGCACCAACATATGGATTATATTTAGATGAAACAGTTGTTACGACTTGTGAATGTTTTGTTAATTGTTGTTGTGATTGTGTTTGCTTTTTATCAGATCCAAAGTTTGTAGGAGTTTTAGGTGAACTATTATCATCAGTACCACTATTATTAAGTAATCGGTCAGCATCGTTTACTATTTCATAAGATCTATTTGCACTTCTGAATTAAAAATGAAATAAATATGGTGAAGAAAAAAACGATCCATTGCTCAACAATTATGATCGACAATAGTAGGGAAATTTTTTTTATCATATAAAATAATAGAAAAATTAACCACCAATCAACATGAAACTATAATAGAACAATAGATATAACCAACCAGTGAAATGATGAAAAAAAATTCCGAAGGTCAATACAAAATTGTAGCGATGACCTTCGGATCAAGGTTATGTTTAATATTGTATTGAGATGTGATGATGAACGGATTGGAGCAAATTGCATAAAGGCAATCATTCTATATAGAGAGGTATTTTTTGTCGATATAATGAAACTTTTGTATTAAGGTGGATCTGAGAAAAACAACGAATTTCAAGGTCATCACAACCTCTAATCAGTCTTCTCATCATAAGAGTACATACAATAGAATTTCACTATTGAATAAAGTAATAATTACATATATATATGAAAAAATGGGATCAACAATACGATAGTATAGAAATTGGATAGACATTCAACAACAACAACAACAAAAATGAAAACACAGAAATTGGAGAAAATGTATATATGAAGAGATACAATATAAAGTAATAATGAGAAACAATAGAAAATTGATTAGTTGAATAGTAATAGGTGATAAATGTATGATCTTTTGTATATTCTTTAAGGATATATTTTTTTCATAGTTGAAATCATGAGTCAATTGAAGCTAGATCACCATGGAAAACCTGGTAGCACTGAACGGCCGTTTCGTCCTATTATGGGACTCCTCAGCAGTGCGCACCCACGATCCCGCACTCGCGAGATTCGAACCCAGGACCTATCAGTTACGAGCAAGAGCCCTTAACCGATAGACCACTGAGCCGGCATCCAACGTGGATCAGTTGAAGTTAGACATTAACACCGTCGGATGCCAGCTCAGTGGTCTATCGGTTAAGGGCTCTGGCTCGAGACTGGTAGGTCCTGGGTTCGAATCTCATGAGTGCGGGATCGTGGATGTGCACTGCTGAGGAGTCCCATAGTAGGACGAAACGGGCGTCCAGTGCTCCCAGGTTTTCGATGGTGGTCTAGCTTCAATTGACTCATGATTCAAATTTTTAATTAAGTTTACTGGATAAGTAGTATTACAAAGGGTAATAATACATCAGTGTTTATTTCGATAAACGAAAAAGATATATAGAGAAATATATATATATATATATATACGTTTGGCGTCATAGCAACTTTACAAAATCAATTAAATATATATGACAAACCGACACCGACAACGCTAACAACAGCTCAAGTTATATCAAAATAATAAATTTGTAAAAAAAATTTCTAAAAAAAAAAACGAAAAGAAAGCCAAAAAACAACACAAGCATACAATAAATAATCAGAGTATAGCAACAACTAGTTACAAAAAAAAACAAACATGTAAAGTTAATAAATCATTAAAAAAGAAAATTTGTATTGAACCGAAACTTTTAATTAGAAATTCTTTATATTTGAAAAGTGAATAGATGAAACATTATTCTTTTGTATGTTTGTTTGTTTGACGGCAGAATATCTGAGGAATAATTTTGATCATGTGATATATACTACTTAATGTTAAGTAGATAAAGTGACTAGTTGTACTTTAAAAGTGTGTTGTATAATTGTTGAATGTAGACATTAGGGTATTTATTGAATTTGGAAAACAATGAAATAATTGAATTTATGAGTACAGTTAGACGTATGAAGGTGGTTATCACTACCTATACCGTGGAAAGTTTCCTCTAGAGGTGAGTGGAAAAAATGGGTAACGTTGATCTTGGTGACCTGACAGCGTGAACACAGTGTCCATGGGACAATTGGTTAAGGCCGATCACGCAAAACCTTTCTGTAGGTAATTTCTGTTTTAGCTCTGTACTTGTTGAGACTTTACTAGCGAAAATGGAAATCATCAGGATAAGTCAAGGTGTGTATTTTTAGTGTCGACCTTTTCTAACCCCAGACTTCGTTTATGGGAAGGCAGCATCACTGTCACGCTGGTCGTCTAAGGGAAAAGCCTTACTGCCGTAACACCTCTGTTCAGTCAGTAGTACGACTTCTTCTCAGACCTTGGGTTTGCTGCTTTTATTCTAACCTCTTTTCAACCCACCTGCTGGCATGGTAGGACGTTGAGGAACGATTTTTTCAGCCAGTATACTCCGATTAGTTCATCAGGATAGCCAAACCTGATCACCACGTTAAGATAGCAGCAACTGTCGGAGTGAATTCATGATATATGACCCGACTAAATTTTGTAAAAACTATTTTCTAATATTCCACTAACCAAATTTTCTTGTTAATTCATTAAAAGTCAGTTTATTTATTATGATTATAATCAAAAGTTTAAAAGTAAGGTTGGATAGTGGCTAACAGTGGAAACCGGGACACGTATTTCGTCTTAATTGGGACCATTAAGCAGGGTATACCAGCATCCTGGTATTTCAACCATTGGCAATAACTTCAAATGCTCAACGGGTTACATACTGAGTTATTGAATCCAAATAGTTACTGACTGATCAATCTCTTTTCATGGTAAGAAAAACAACTTACGATCTAATGAGGATATCAAAGCAATCAGCTCAGGATAAAAATATCCAGAAAAGAAACTGATCAATCTCAGTCCTTAATATGAACTAGAAGATTCAAACAATTACAAAGAACTATGATCATATGCGCAATATCGTGAATTGATTAAAGTTAAACACTCAGAATTCTAGTCGCTAAGCGTTAAGACTCAAGACGAAAGATCCTCAGTTCCATTCCCGCACACAAGACTGTGGATGCTCACTCCTGAAAAGATTCATACAATTAAAAAAACATCATCGACTTTATCATATTAACCTATGATATTGAAAAAAGAAGACGTTTAGGCAAAAAGGAATGAATTTCATGTAATACTGATGTAATACAACTGAAAATATAATTTGTTCCGTATCAACATAAATCGTAGCGATATTACTTTGACATTATCCAATGAAGGTTAATTTTTTGGAAAGCGGATTAACTTCTATTTCTATAGATATCTCTAACCAAACTTCATTCGCATAATGTTCACCCACTTTGACTATAGAAGAAAAACTGTATGAATCATTCTAACGTAGAGATCAGAATGTTAAAGAATGCTGTACAAAAACATGGATAAAACTTTAAAATGTCTCATTTTTGAAGATAATTTTTATCATCATTGTATTTCGTTAGATGTTCAACGAGAAAATGAATGTTAAAACATGTACGAAGTAAACTAGGCTGCATTGAAAACAATTCGATAATTTTACTCGGTATTTCCGTAACTTACAAGTAGCAAGTCATACATTTACAGATATTTTATTTTAACAGCTGAATTCATGAGTCGATCTAAGTAAGACCACCGTTGAAAACCTAGAAACACTGGACGGTCGTTTCGTCTTAATATGGAACTCAGCAGTTTGCATCCACGATCCTGCACGTGAGACTCGAATCCAGGACCTTCGGTATCGCACGCGAACGCTTAATTTATCAATCACTGAACGGACACCCAGCGATTTCAGCGTCGATTCATTATTTGAACTATTACAATATTACAATCTCCACAAACTCCCATTCTGATTGATTTATTTATCCGTGAAGGATTGAAAGTTAGCACAGCTTCTTTAAGTCATCTATACCGATGTAAATAGAGAAAATTTTAAGTATTTCACTCACGAACTTTGATATGAATTTTCTCCATATTACACTAAATTTTATTGAAGCAAGTATTTTCTAACTGGGAAAAGATAGCTTTAACCTTAACAGTGCACATTTCTGATCTTATGCACTACAGCTTATTAGACTAGGAGATGTTATGATCTCTGAGTCGTCAAATATCATGCGACAAAATCGCTAGTCAGAATACGCACTTCTATGACCGTGGCCCTGTGCCAAACTAATGGCACGCCAACCAGCGGTAGCAGCTTTGAGTCAACTCTGAATCCCTATCGGCCCTCAATATAGCATCTCCTCGCCTAGCCCCGCCTGTTCAGTCCATAATATAACATCTACCTGCGAGACTATAATTTATGGACGACCTTTGATCGAATCTCAAGTGACATTGAGAAATATTAGACAATCCGTAAACAGTTGGTATAGATTAAAAATATATTATACAAAACCAAAGTACTGAAGTGGGTACACTGCCTTTACATGGTCTAAAAATTATCAAGGTTAGAAAGCGGTTCAAAGGTTTTAAAATCGTAATGCATAAGGGAGAGAAACTTGTTCATATGGCTCGCTGTAGAGGGTGCAAAACAGTACAATCAGAGATATCGTGGTATATATATATATATATATATATATATATATATATATATATATATATTCAAGATTGAAACGACATACGTCATAAAATTTCACAACATAAACTACAAGACGTACTTTTTAGCTGAACTTTTTCCATGAATGAGACGTTGTGACGACATCGCGGGAACAACAGCTGGTGTTAATACCGGACCGGATAATGTAGAATTTGCAGGATGAATATCAGAATTCAATCTATTTGCGTTATTTGTTAGTTCTGTATTATTCATTTTCGTAATTCTTATCGATGATAAAGGTGTTGATGAAGTGGATAATATTTGTAGATTATTAAAACTTTCACTTTGTCTACGTTTTTCAGCTTCTTCAAATAATCGCATTGCACGTCTATGAGATGCAGCACTACGTATACTTGATACCTAAATAGAAAAGAGAAAAGTAGTCTTTTTCTAAAAAAAGAAAAATTATGAGAATGTATACGAATGGAACATAGAAAACAAATTTTTTCGAATGAAAATCCAGAGAATTTCGAATAACTAATAGATAAACTTCAAAAGGTATCAAGATTTATCAACTAGGTATGGGATATGATAAAAGTGATTTTTCCTATAATAAGACAATAGATGAGATTAAACAGATTGATGCATTATTTTTTAACGATAAACGTTCATTCATATGATAACAACGACTTTTAGACTGACTAAGAATCTTGAATAAATAAACTGGAATCAATTAATATCAGAAGGGGTTTTGTGGAGTTTTAGTATTTTCATAGTTGAAAGCGCGAGTCAATTGAGACTGGTAGGTCCTGGGTTCGAATTTCGCGAGTGCGGGATCGTGGATTCGCACAGCTGAGGAGCCTCATAGTAGGACGAAACGGCTGTCCAGTGCTTCCAGGCTTTCCATAGTGGTCTAGCTTCAATTGACTCATGCTTTCAACTATTCAATCAATTAATAGTTAAAGATTTGAAAAGATTTTCAAATAAATTACTGCCAAGTCGATTACGAGGTTACTCAGTTTTTTGTTAATAATCCTAAAGTCTTACTAGTAACGATAATAATTAGTACCTTTTTTCCCCATTTTTTTGTATGACCTTTGCTCTTATATAAATGTCTTCCGGTAATTTTCAGTGTATTCAAAACTTCATGCATTTATTTCTATATACGATAAGTTGCATCATCTCAAGTTATTTTGTTTGAATATGAAGTTTTCCCCAAACTTCATCTTATTCCTGTATTCGCTTCTAATTCTCAAAACGTTCTGTGACAACTGTCATTATCAAGTTCATAAGAGAACTGTTAGTATTAGAATAGCTCAATTGTCCATTAATTCGCCAATATCGTAGGTAAACCGGAAACCCCCCTGCCAGACATTTATTTTTAAAAATTCACATATTGTGAATAAAAACAACATAAGAATAAGCTACCTGGTTTTGCCACGTCCATGTGAATGCATGAATTTAGCTGCTTCTTTGGAAAACGCTATATTGGGCTTACTTACTTACTTACTTTCGCCTGTTACTCCCAATGGAGCATAGGCCGCCGACCAGCTTTCAAAAATTGTCGCTCTGGTTGTAAGAAGGTGCATCGGCCTCATGACTTCCGAAGGAACTCGGCTTTCATTATGAGACGTCATAATTATTCCTTCTACTCAAAGGGCAGAGTTTGAAAGGTTTGAATGATTTTTTCTGGTTAGCGTTTTTTCAGCGAATTGATTTTCTACGGGATGGGGTCGCTAACCCCATGCCCAACCCTCCTCCTTTACCCGGGCTTGGGACCGGCAGTAACCCCCAGAGTAGCTACAGGAGGGCACACAACCAAAAAACTGAGTCAACGAGTTAATGAACACTTCCCTTAGGAAAGGGTATAGGTAAGATAATATACAGCTCTGTCCTATCACACTTGGTCGATAGAGATATTGTCGTAAATAGAAATAGGTCATTTAAAATAATTTATCGTATTCCTACTTTTTACGTTTGAACGGAACAAAGGTCAGCAACGCAACAACAGGACAAGTTAAACTAATCCATGGAGCCAAAACCCTGCTCAATAGAGAGAAAAGACCAGATTCAGTCGAGGGAAAAGTATATTCCACAAGCAGTTGGAAGCACGAACAAACAAGCACACAACTAAAGCGTATATATACAACACAACAATGTCCTTGGAAAATGTCACAAAATAGCGTACTAAAACAGGAAACGAAACAATCATATTTAAGGTCTTTCCAAAAAAAAGATATGCAATCTGAAGGCAAAAATATGCGCTTTCGGAGCGAAAATGAGAAATTCCAATTTTCAAACAAAATTACAAAAATAAGACATTTACCAGGTGAGTTCTGAGGATCTAGCATCCCCAACATTACTAATTTTCCTTATGCGGTTCGATCCGGGCTCTGATCAATGACTGAGGCTACAGATATTCTAGGTAACAATTCAATTCTTTGTATTCACAAAAAATTTCTAACACTTTTATCTCTTACTTGGTCGAATTAGTTTAAACAAACAATTTTATTTATCATTATTTTTCATACTATTTGTTTGCTTATTATAGCCATCCCCTTCGGAATGCATCTCTTAAAGTTTGATCCAATGCCTTTTGACTAGCAAATTCTAGATCATATTTTGTACTGAAAAAAAAATTTATTTCTAAAAAAACCTTAACTGAAACCCTGTTCCATTAATTTATGTAGGAATTAATTTTCAGTATGCAATGTTATTAGCTAAAAGAGTCTCAATGAAAATCATCAAACACTTAACAGATGTTTTCAGTGGAATTTTTTTCTTTTTGGCCCTCTCAAAACTGTTCATCCTTCCATAAGATTACGGAGACAAAAACCTTGAAACCTTACAGTAGTTTACGTGGCCGCCAAATGCCCTGGTACGGCCGAGAGTGGGGAAAGTCCGCTCTCCCTCCCCAAATGCTCTCACATGGCCACGCATATATAGCCTCTTTCAATGAAGTCCTACTCACTGCATTCTCTCAACAGGGGTGTTGTTAACGAAATAAAGAGGATGAAAAGAGAACGTCCGATGCTTTAACCGGGTTGGTGGACACGTAAAGTCCATCTAGGAGAGTTAGAAAACACCTATCCCAAACCAATGATCCACATGAGCTGGTTCCAGTATCCTAAGTAAACAAATGGCGTATGAATCAGTCGTTGGTCGCCAACTACCATCGGACTGCATCTCCTCACGATGCTCCACTGCCTTGTGAATCAGGCCTCTAGGTCTAAGGCTCCGGGTATGGCCTCCTAAGAAAACCAACTGCTTAAGTTAAGGGAACCTGGACAGTATGACAGCCCTCACACAAATCAAATAAGATTTGTGCGGCGCATATATATCTGGTGCCCCCTTGCACCAATATTTATGTGTTTAAATAAATAAATATTATCATTGGATCAACTTTTCTAAATGATCTCAGTTCATGATCAAAGTTAATTTTAAAAGAAACATAAAAATCTTAATATGGTTTATCATAGTTAATCCAAGTAACCGATTGTATCACTGAATAAAAAAACAGTGAATTCAGAAAAGAAAATTTTCTTCCCAATAAAATTGTTTAGTGTGAAGTAATACATTCATATCAGTTTATGAATAAAAAAATAGAAATAGGATTACATCATTTTATGATTTGAAATTTAAAATATCGAAAGAAGGTTACATAATGATCTATAAACTCATAAAATCAAAGAACTATATAAATGAATTCACTTATTATTGTTTGTTTGAATCTTCCCATCTATGTGTTAGGAATGCAACTGGTCAGTCTCTAATTGGCATATGTGCATACTGTGCGTATTGCCTCGATATAGCCTTGATTCACAAGCATGATAAGCAAAGGTAGGACGAAATAGGACGAAACGCTCGTCCTGGATTCCACTACTAGTCACTATCCATCTTTGCTTATAAATATGAATGTTTAGGCTTAACTAAACAACTTCATTGGAAAACAAAACTAATTCCTTATAAATAAATAATATAATTGTAATATCCCCAAGAATTAGAAAAATCAGATTTTCTGAAATTTCGTCACTCATTGTAAGCCACTTCTTCAGAGAAGTTCCATTGTACTATTTAAATTTGGATTAATGTAAATTTGGTTATTTATTCTCTGAAGAAGTGACTTAAACTGAGTCACGAAACGTCAGAAAATCTAATTTATCTACTTCTTGGGATATTACAAATATATTTACTTATAACAAAATTATCAAATCAAAACTTGTTAATGATACCTATAAAAAAAGACTAATTCCATTTAAGATTACCAGGATTTCAAGCAGTATTTCCATAATCAGTGAATATAGTCATTCAGTGACATTTCTATCACTAATGTTATCATATCATGAATGTATTCAATGCACAAAATTGATCTAGTGAACCGGATATTGTTTTTCTGTAATACACTCAACTTATGAATGATTATTTTTACACTTAGAATATAGACACACACACATAAATACATACAGAGGGAGAGAGGAAGGGAGATAAAGAGAGGATACATTATTATTTTGTGAGACATTCTGATGTTTATCCAACGAAAAGCGACACAAAAACGATAAGCATTGACAATAATTAGAGGAAAGTTAATTTCAAAAGAAATTAAGAATAAGATAAATTATGAAGAGGAAAAGGGGAGAAAGATATCGAATGCTCTTATATACATTTATATACAGGAATGCACATAAATAAGAACAGAGTATCAGATAATATAATTTAATAAATTAAATTCAATGAACCATAATTGACCATACATATACATCCTATGCATCATAAATTAATAATAAACAACCACACCCACCGAAGACAATGAATACCTAGTAACAAGAAGAATGCATACTTTTCTTGATATATGCACAGACATACACCAACAAACTTAGATACGTGCGTTTACCAAACGGTAGTTACATATTGTACAATGAAAATAATAGTAGGAATGAAATAGTAAAAAAAACGCCTACATTTTCATTGGGAATTTCCTCAGTGAAGAATATGTATACATATATATGTATAATTTTATAATCATTTCATTATCCGCATTCGCGGCTTTTCTTTATAAGTGTAGTAAATGGTGTTTGATAATTTTGATGTAGTGATTATGTTGATAACTGGTTACATAAATTAAGCCGGTTTCGAACCTGAAGTCTAGTAATTGAAAGCTGAATGGTTTACACCCCTAGGTGTTTTTAAGATACAGAAACAAAATGGGATACATCAATTGTTGAAATTATAAGTTCTAAGTAAACATTTTAGAAACATTAAATGACCGAAGCATGAAAACTGACTACAAAATGTTTACTGAATAAGATGTGTTACATAGGCCTAACCACTACCTATCTTGACGGGCAATGTTGTTTGAAGTAGGATTAGGTTTGAAGAAAGCTTGCGTCCGCCAAAGCGAAGCATAATGTCAGTCAATGAAGTTACTGACAAGTGGATTGAGTCTTGTTGACAGATGAAGACAATCTGGTTAGAGTCCGTGTCATTGTCATAACCAGTGGTAGGAGACTTCAGGTGACAAGGCTTTTAGTCTCCGCATAAATACTCTTCGTTTAAATAGCTTCTGTTTTCTTGGATCGTATCTTCGAAGCCTAATCTTCCATATTATTATTATTATCATCACTAATACTGTTACTACATCTACTACTCTGAGATTGGGACTAACAATTTTATCTCATTGTGCTAATGGGGTATGACAACTTGAATCGCTATACATACGTACCAGGTTCTACGTTGTGATTAACCGAAAACAATGAAATGGCAAACATTTGTAGCTCAGGTGAATGATCTGTAGGAGCTTCCTTTTCTAAGAAATTGAGAATCAGATAACGAGTGAAGATAATCAAAACAAATATGCAGGAAATTGCATAATTAAATTCAGTAATAATCAATCAAGATAGATGTCGATGGGATAAACTGTCAATCATAAGAGGGAAAATCCAAAAAGCTCACTTTTACCCGAAGTTTGTGCTGATAATGTTGTCCTGAAGGACAATGGAAACTGAACAATCAAACGATCCTATTCAGAGAACAAAAACCCAACAAAAAAGAGACGTAAACATTGCAGGATAACCTAGCTTCATCACAACTGAGTTAGCTGACAGTGATGATTACTAAATGGATTTAGTACCAGTCATAGGACATATTGAGTAAATAGAAAAAAAATAATACATCAAACCAACGAAAATCAGAATGCTGTCAAAGAAACACGTAGTCTTATGTGTCAAAATAATTATGCGATAAGAACGAAGTACCTAGAAAAACTCAAAGAGGAAAATATCCAAAGTTTGACAATGATAATGATAATCATAATAAACACTGTAACAAAAACATACTTCAGGAATTTCAGAACTTGGTGAATTTGGTAAAGCTGAATCATTATTGTGAAGATTTAATGGTAATGCACTAGCAGGTAATGAATTCGGTTTTGTTGACCGATTTGAACGCCAAAATGTTGTATTATTTATTTTACTATTACTACTAGTATCATTACTTCGTCCATCTAAATCATCACCATCAGTAAATTCTTCATCAGATTCATAATCTTCATCGTAGATTTCTTCTTCAACTGTATCATTATCATCATTGTGACTATAATAAAATGAATCATACTCCGTATGATTAGATCTACTAGTTGTACTAATTGTATTAATATTATTATAATTGAAGTTATCAACTGATGATGTAACGATTCTATCTGATTGAATATTACGATTATTTTTATTTACACTTTTTCTAGGTGATATACATGAAGTAGAATGATAAGTATTTAAAGGATTATTCGATGTAATTATATTATATCCAAAACGATTACATTCTAAATAGTTTTCTGTATTTGTATTAATATTATTGAAAACTTGATTAAGAACTGGACGTGATCGATTACTTTGACGAACTAGAGTAGCTCGAGTTGGTAACAACGAAGAAGGATACATGGAATCTGTTAAAAAAAATTTTTTTAAAAAAGATAAGCAAGTATGATGGAATAAAGGGAAAGAATGGGAAAAAAAATACACAAATCCATAATTAAACGTTCAGTAATAAAGTGTTCTCTATAGAACAAAAGTATGAGAAAGTAAACAACCGGTACATTTTGTCATACGTTGAAGCAAACCAAATTATGGGTAATTTCTATACAGAAACATAATTGTTTAATTCATAATGCTTCAATAGTTGCACAATTCTAATCGAGATAGATTAGATATGGTGAATTATTTATGAAATAAGAAATCTTACATGCCAATATACAAGATAATTGTCAGATGTCAATAAGCACATATATGGGACGGAAAATTGGTTAATGATAATAACCTTCTCGTGAATAAACCAAGTTTATGTGAGAAGAGTCATAAGAAAACCATAGTGATCTACATTTCTGAAACGTAATTATTTAACTGTGTTTACTCCATTTATAGCTGCTATTTGAAATAATTTCAATTGGAATTAGGCTTAAATCATTCATAACGTACTCAGATCTGAGGAACATTAAGATTAAGAGCTAATTATACTATCCACTAGCTGAAACTGTAGATGGAGTGGGGTTTAAACTTAAGACTAATTAACCGAACGTCAAATGCCTTAACCATTAATCTACCGCTCCATATATTTGAAGTTTAAAGACAAATATAGAAATGACATGACATAAGTTAGAACTCAACGGAAGTAGTTTTGACTAATTTTATCTAAATTAATCAGCCTGAAGAGATTTGAAGTCACAATTAAATGACCAACCAATAGATTTGAAAAGAAACATCAGTATAGATAGTACGGAAAACTTGTATATACTAGCAATGCATTTTGTAAAGATTACAACAAACTTAACTTTTTAAGTGCTACATTATTCAACAAAACACAACAAATGAAATATCAAGTAAATAATTGCATATTATATACCAAATACACCATATATTAGAGTGATTATCAGCCATAGATTAATTACATCATTAACAAGAAGTGTATTAAAACGTTTTCCGGGCAGGATCACAGTTGTTGGGTAAGTAAGAATTAAATTACTGCAAAGTATATTGATGATGCATATTACTGAATAATTAGATATAAATTTATCAAGATAAGACATTTGTCTGCCAAAGCAGCTTACGTCTGATCAAGAGAAAATATTCAAAAACGTCTGAGATCAGGCGTAGTAAAGAGATTCAGAAGTGCTATCTCAAGACATCTCTTTGATACAAGACATCCAGTTAACAAATTGAAATCTTTCAAGGTGCCTAATATACAATCGACACCCAATCTGAAATCTGGTGAACCTAGGGCGATAAAACATCTGAGGGCAGATGTGTTCAAAAAGAAGTAGTAATAAACCCTTCTCTACACTGATAATATTTCATCCATCTTATTGCATCATTTTTTATTTCAACTCATTCACAAGTCTTGATTACATCATTTTCGTTTCACTTGGAATTCATAATTTTAACTGGCTAATTTCCATTCATATTATCCTTGATTACTAGAAAACAGTTTTCAGTTACTGTATTACTCAACTATCTAAAGCTTGTTAACTCTATGATTTTTAATCACTGTACCGATGTTCTGAAACTTTCCCTTCCACACTTTATTTATCTGGAGAAGAATCTTTTTAAGACCCTAATAGCTTAGCAACGTTGCTAGTATCTTCGCTACAAAATGATGTACATATTCATTTCTACTATTAATTTCTGTGATAATTTTGATGTTAAAATATTATAAGCAACTGATAAGAACCTAGCGAAATAAAATGAATTTAAATTATGTTGCATCAATTTTTGTATTTGTACAATAGGACGAAACGGCCGTCCAGTGTTTCCAGGTTTTCCATGGTGGTCTAGCTTCAATTGACTCATGATCTCAACTACATAAAATTACTCAAATCTCCATGAAACCCCCTTTTGATAATGATCATATGCTCATTAGTGACTGGCTCCATGAGGTATTTCCTGGAGTTCTAGTGAGAAGCAGTACCCAGTGGAGTTCAACCAGGTCCGCTGAAAGATATCAACTCACTGAAGACATTAGTGAATGGTTGCTCAATTTTGTGGATTAGTTGAAGTTAGACATTAAAACCGTTGAATGTCGGCAAGTTCAGTGGTCTAGAGGTTAAGTGTTCGCGTGCGAGATTGATAGGTCCTGAATTCGAATCTCGCGAGGCGGGATCGTGGATGTGCACTGCTGAGGAGTCCCACAATAGGACGAGTTGGCCGTCCAATGCTTCCAGGTTTTCAATGGCGTTTTAGCTTCGATAGACTGGCTATTTCAACTATGAAAAAAGAATTGCTATCTTATCTTGCAATAAATATTACGAAATGAAATGATATAAAAACACATTGTACATTTGAATAGTTTCCTTTTCCGGTCCTATTATTTTTAAATTAAATAGAATTTATCAAGGTTTCAGATAAACTCCTCGTAGATAAATAAAAGCAAATATAGGTTCACATCATTAGGTAGATGTAAAGCAGACTAAGTTTTGATGATCAAATTATATTTCTGAATCAGCAGATTATGACCATTTAGTTATGGGGTACACATTAAACTATGTGTTTAACATAAAATATAAAAATAAACTCAAATTAATTCAATTCAATATTTTAAAAAGCATTTAATTACTTAGTTGGGAGTTTTGATTTTGTGATGTCCAAAGTATGGAATGATCTGATTGACGAATCGGTGCTAAACGGGGTTTACGACGCGGTGTATTGAAAGAGCTTGGTTCTTCACTGTTTGATCCAGACTTAGACATACAAAGGGAAGAACGCAGAGGATAGACTTTAGTTATTTCTATAGAGGATGGATCTGAAGATAACTGTAAGCAAAGATTAAAAAGTATGATATTTTTTGAAAAAACCGATTAAATACAATGTAAACATCATATTATATGAAACATACAACACAAAGGATAAGATAATTAAAACAAAATATGGAAGAGACTATCAAAGATATAGGCGAAATGATATATTATTATCTGTAGCAGTACAAATTCAAAGCTGGGAAGAAAAGTTTAAAAACAGTATTTTCATTATACCTGTAAAAACTAACTTTCATTAGACTTCAGTAACGTCCGATAAATATTAACACTTCCATAATCCACATGCAACAATTCTGACTGATAGTCTAATAAACAAATAATTTTCAGTACGTGATTGAGGAGATTGTTGAGTTTTTATTGAAACCATGAGTCGATATAAGCTAGGACAACATTGAAAACCTGGAAGCACTGGAAGGTGTTTCCTTCTAGTATGGAATTCCTCAGCAGTACGCATCCACGATAGGAACGCTGGACTCGAACCCAAGGTCTTTGGCCTCAGTTGGATGTATACCCAGTGGTCTGGAGGTGAAGCGTTCATGCGAGGCCGAAGATTCTAGGTTTCAGTTCCACGTCTGGGATCGTGAATGCGCACTGCTAAGAAGTCCTATACTTGGACAAATCGGTCATCCAGTGATCCCAGGTTTTCGGTGGTTGTATAAAATTGATCGGTTGGTAATTTAAATGTAATTGTACTTTCGCGTATTGAGAGCTATAGAAATATTAATTATGTATCGGGACTTCGAGGAGATTATTCACAACATGTGTCACAAACGGAGTCATTAACGAACGAAGAACTAATAAATGACTAAAATGATAAATCAACATTGTGATACACTTTGTAAAGTATGTAAATGCGTGACCGACTGTTGTTGAGTAGAAAAATAAATGATACTAGATGGGAACAGATAAGAGAATGTTATTTTGGAAAGCCATTAATGAAGCTTAGAAGACACATGAGAAATTAAATAGTTACATAGTTAATCAACTTCTTATAATGATGATCTTAGATGTGTAAAAGATGGATATCAACTGGATAGTCTCCTTGCAATTGTAAAAGAATATAGTATCTATCTACACCAGTTGTACAGATTATACACTGTATCGAGTATTTACAACCGTGAGCATTTTAGTGAAATCTCACATCAGTTGAGAAGTTAATTGGCATGTGCCAACAGTAGGAAAAAACGAAATAAGCGAAGAGATAATTGTTTGCAGTATTTTCGCATCATTACACTTAGGAATAAGTATTACAGACGATAATGAAATCAGTACTACGCATCAGACGGTATAAAAGAACAGTCAATAAATTTTACAAATTAACTTGAATTAGAAAATGTCAATCATTGTGTACGAAATGAATGATTAAACCGTTATGTGCAAGCGGTAAGGTATACGAAAGTGAAGTATAACCTCAGGAAGGAAACACTTGTAAACACTTTACAAAAATATTAAACATAAGCTTCTTTAAGCTAACTGAAGTCTGAGAAATCAGTAATTGAATGTTGCTGGGTTTTTTTTAATAAAAAAAGTATTCAACAGCTACGCGAAAAAGAAATCAACAAGACCACTACTACTCACAATTTTTGATGATGTAGGTGATAAACGACCAGAAGCTGGTAAACTTTGTGAAGATAATTCTGATAATTGTGATTTAGCATTGAAACGTTTCACAGATGATAGATTAATGTATTCTGATTTGATATTACTAGGACTTATAGAATTGTGAATAGTTCTGTTAGAATTATCTTGAAGTTTTCGTTGTGATTCACATAGTTGCAAGTGTTGAGGATTATGTTTACCACTGACGACAACAACAGCAGTACGATGTATTGTCTTTGATTTTGCATCGAGATTATGATCTACCTCATCGTCGTAATCATCATCATTATTATGTTCATTGTTATCAATATCACTATTATTATTATTATCATTGTTACATTTATTATCTGCATAAATTTTGGAAGATAATGGATTGTATCCAGTATTGTTATCGGTCAACTACGTAACAAATAGATTTTAAAAAAAGTGATTTCCCTTTAAAGAATTCAATTATACTATGGTTTTAAATAATAATAAATAGAAATTAATTGTAGGAAAATGAAGATCGTTATGTTCTTATGCCCTACTAATAAATCGCGTAACTAAATCGCCAATTAGAAACATCGACTTATATGACCTTAACATTGTGTCAAACTAATAACTCATAAACCAGTACGAACAGCCTAGAGTCAACTCTGAGCTATTATTGAACCTCTAAGATAGTAACTTTACGACTAAACCCAGCTGGTTCAGACCAAAACACTAATAACACCCTCTACGATATCAATCATGTATTTCAGACATATGCAGTTTATATACAAGTAAATCAAAACGCATCATATCATAAGATAGAAAATAAGAAGTATACAAGATCAAGTCATACGTGACTGTCTGAGAGGCTGTAACTTGGGAATTAAGACTAACTTATGAATAGTAAATCGTATAATAGTAGTCAATAAGTCAAATAGAAGCTTATGATAAAAAGAATATGAATATGCATATAATACGGTTACTTAATAGTTATGTAACAATAATATATATAATATTAGTCCGTAACTAATTCCTAGCAGTTACCTTTCATTTATTCTTCGTTCAATTAGTCGATCAGTCAGCTACAACGTAGGACCAGGCACACATATGCATCGGTCCAAGTTGCCATACCTCATTAGCACAACAACATGAACACCGAATTCATAGACGTAGTTAATTTAATGGTGATAATATATAAAAGAAAGATTATATATATAGTACAGGAAGAAAGATATTCTTCGTCAGAATATCACAAAGATATGCTAATATATTAAGGCAATTGAAATCATGACAGTAGTGGAAAATGATGTAAGATTTACGGAAAATGATTAATACACCATTCGATTCGTAATCAAGAAAGCTGCTAGTAGAAAAAGAACTAACCAAGCAAACAAGTACAGAGTTTTAGGGTAAAGTTTTTATACATACTACTAAACTTCGAAGTAAACTGAGTTACATGTACAGTACAATAATAAAGTCAGCGATTTTGTTCTCCTTTATCGTGAGATATGAACACATCTGCACACAATAAACAGTTAGACATGAAAGAACAAAAATGGCGACTTCTTTTTACATCCAAAAGGCATATAACATAAATAGAATCAGTCAGTCAGCTACGACGTAGGACCAGGCACACATATGCATCGGTCCAAGTTGCCATACCTCATTAGCACAACAACATGAACACCGAATTCATAGACGTAGTTAATTTAGTGGTGATAGTATATAAAAGATAGGTTGTATATAAGGATATGATATGGGAAGGAAGAAAGTTATGAAGAAATTTTAATCTCACGGTTTAAGGGAAGATAAAGAGTGTATACACCTACGCCGTTGTGATCGATTCTGAGCCATGTCACCTAGAATCTCCAACCATTGGTTACGATAGTCACGCGGACCCCAACCAAGTAGTCTGCATCTACCAACATGGCTCAGACTAGAAGTTAGTGACTTCAAGCACTGATGCAATAAATAGAATAAACAAAAAGAAAGACGTTCATTTGTTTTTGGATATATTTCAAGAAAATCTACCTTAGGAGGTAGTCTATTACAACAGAATATAAGGTATATTATTCTTGTTCAATATAAAGTAAAAAGTGAAAAAAAACTAGGCTAATACAGTAGAGCTAATATCTAAATGCTTCACCTTCCAATTATGTTATCTTAATATTTCGAAAACTACTCAATAAATGTATTAATTTTAGCCAGTAAGTAAACAAGTAGATTGAAGTGGGTTATGGAAACGTATACTTAATTATGGAGTTGTATTACAAAATTTATAAAAAGCAATGTAATTCTGTAAATTGTCCACACCGGGACTTGAATCCAATAGTATTTCGCTTCAAATACTCAACGCGCTAGCCACTAGGCTACCATATCCAAACAGCCACTAACTTGTGTAACAGATATAAATTTAATTTATAAAGATTTGAATTATCCTGCGGTTGATATTATTGACTGAATTTGGATCAGTCTTAGTTGATATACATGCACTATGAGAGGACTGACTCGACATACTCATATTGTCACACGTTTGATAGGATATATTAGTTAAAGACAGCAGTTTTCGACTTTTATTACATTGACATATAACTTTATAACGTATAATAGGCACCACGGTATAAATCTTCCTTTGATTTTGTTTATTGTACATTCTACTCAGCTTCTTTTGTAAACATCAACAGTTTATCCTACAAAATAAACTCTTCAGTTGTATATATAAAATTTAATTCACTGTTTATACGTCCTCCCCACCGGGTAATTAATATTCAGGTTAGACGCAGAGTATTAGGGAATGGTGGTATATCAGTTGATGAGGTAATGAATCTTCATCGACTGAGATGGTTGGGTCACGTGTTAGGTATGTTTGAATACCGATTACCACGACGCTCAATGCTGACTAGTATTGGGGATGGTTGGAAGAGAGTTAGGGGCGGCCGAACCAAAACCTGAAATCAGTGCTTGAAGTCATTAACTTCTAGTTTGAGCTATGTTAGATGCAGAATAACTGCTTGAGGCCCACGCGACTATCGTAACCAGTGGTTGAAGACTCTGAATGACATGGCTCAGAATAAATCACAATGGAGTAGGTGTACACACTCTTTGTCTTCCCTTAAAACATGAGATTTAAATTACTTTATACCTTTATTTCTACGAACTAATTCATTTTTCCTGTATTATATCCTTATATACCATCTTTCTTTTATACATTATTACTATTGGAGTAACTGCTTCTATGAATTTGGTGTTCATCTTGTTGTGCTAATGAGGTATGGCAACTTGGACCGATACATATGTGTGCCTGGTCTTACGTTTTAGTTAAATGACTGACTGACTATACGTCCTTCTGCATTATCACTTAACAACAATAATGAGCAAACTTTTTGCAAATCTTCATAGAAATATATACATATATATATATATATATATATATATATATATATATATATATATATATATATATATATATATATATATATATATATATATATATATATAGTTTGATTACAAATTCGTTGAGAAAGAATCTCTTCATTGTGTTTTCAATGCTTAAATGGAAATGATAAGTCTTTTTTCGTTTTAGACAATCTGATGTGAAGAAACATAGTGTAGTAAACATCTATAAAGAAGCCTAAATCAAAATCTACTTGAATGGGGCAAAATTGATATTATTTTATTTCAAAAGAAAAAAATAGCACTTGTAAATGGCACTTGCCAGCAAGGTGTACCTGTTATCTTGATCACCATCTAGTAATCAATAAATTTTAAATAAATCTCAGTCCTACAGGAGGTCAGTCGCGGCCAGAATAGCTCAATGGCAACGTCTCTGGCTATGAAGCTCGGTGACAAGGGATCGAATCTGTCAGGGAGCATCAGTTCCCTCAAGATTACAGGTACACCTTGCTGACGAGTGCCAAGTAGCACGGAACCTAGATCTAGGATTTCTTGTTGACTACCTCTAATCACCATCTTATCCCAACATAGTGCACATACTGTCGAGTCACTTAAACTGCTGGCCACATTGTAACTTGGTCGATAGCATTCGATCAGCACTAAGAATGTCCTGACTCACATGACATTAAACACCATCCAGTGATCGATCAATTGTAAAAGAATGTACGCCAAAAACAAGTAACTTCCCGCTGAAAATACTAGTAAACTTTTTCAGTCTGCCACAGATAGTGAACTCATAATATTACAATTTTCTTGTAATGAAAAGTTTTTATTATTATTTTTTGACAGAAATGAAAATAGAAACCAGGATAGATAAAATATTATTAGTTCGTTGTATCTTTTGAAAATTACATCTATTATTCCTAGGTAGAAACAAAAAAAACAAACAAACATCATCTTTGACTGAATTCCATGAAACATTTTTTACAGACATTCATTGTTTCCTGTTTTAAATAACTAGAGAATAGAAAAATAATAACTGTACTACTGAAACATGAATAAAAACTTATCATCTAATCAACGATTTCTTTCAATTTCAATAAGAGGAATAGTCAGTGATGGTAGTAGTGGTAGTAGTAGTAGTAGCAGCAGCAGTAGTAGTAGTGGTGGTAGTACTAGTAATAGTAGTATTAGTAGTAATAATAGTAATAATAATTAGTATGATTTATATATTTTTTTCTGTGAGAGGATATATACCAGTTACTCCCACACTATCACTTAACAACAATAATGAGCAAACCCTTTTTTAAATCTTTCACGAAATAAAACTATATATATATCTATGTCTATACAGGAAATCAAAAGTGAACAGAAATAGAATCTATGTTCATATATATATATATATATATATATATATATATATATATATATATATATATATATGAAAAGAATGAATGAAAAACAACCAAAAATATATTGTTAACCAAAGGAAGGGATAAGATAATGACCATTAAACATAAATCACAAAATAAAAAATTAGGAACCCTTATATAATATTAGTGAAGGAAATGAAATGAAGGGGGAAAATAGAGAAAGCTGGTAAACAACACTAGAATTTGACTAAAACAAAGATTATGAAAACAAAGTTATGAAACTTTGGTAAAAAAAATCCTGGGTTCGAACCTCGCGAGGCGGGATCGTGGATGCACACTGCTGAGGAGTCCATAATAGGACGAAACGTTCGTCCAGTGCTTCCAGGTTTTCCATGGCGGTCTAGCTTCAATTGACTCATGATTTCAACCATGAAAATACTGAATCTCCACAAAACCCCCTCTGAAAATAAAAAAGGTCGAAAAAACAACGGAACCTAGTAATTAGTCGTAGACAATAAGATGATAGAATGTTCTATATAATAAACTTCGAGAAGTTGTGGTGCATGAAAGATAGTGACACAATAGGTTAGTGAATTACTGCACGGTAGTAGTAGTAGTAGTAGTACTAGTAGTAGTATTGAAAGCGATTAGTTTTAAACTTCCAGTATCAGTAATCACATTAACAAAGATGAATAGTCTATAATTCATACTTTACCGGCACAAAATCATGCATATTTAAGAGTATACAGAACGAATGTAAACGAAGAGTTATGCAATGAAATGAGTTTTCGTGGGTTTAAAGATGTATATCTAGTGGATATAACTATAGGTTAAGTTTTTAGATAACTTGACATCGATATTCCTATGAATACGATACTCATTAAGATCTAGAGAATATATGCGAATGAGAATTCTGTTATATTTCTTTACCCTGCATAAACTATTTCGTCTACAGCCTAAAATCCTAGGTTTTAACTAGTGAAATACTTTGACTGATAATATTAACCTGGAGAGGAGATCAAGATAATCTTAACTCCTACTGGTCTGCCGATAAGTATGCTTTTTTTATGTCACTAGTCTTATACAGAGTTTGAAAATAAAATAATCGGAAAGGAATTTTTCTTCGATGAAATACGTTTTTTTATTTCCATTTTGAAGTTAAACATAAACACAATGAAAACGAGCCTAGATTAGCCACTCCTTCCAGTATCTATCAACTCAATTGGTCCTATGGAACAAGTTATATTGGCAGATGTTCTAGGATTTTGTGTATTCGGGCTCGTGAGCAACTCCAAGTGTGGTTAAGCAAAAGTGTAATTAAAACGGTTAATAGCTCCATTTTAGCCCATTTAATTTAGACGGGACATACAGACAACATGGAGCAGTCTTTTGCAATAATATATCGTGTTAACAACAGTCTAACAAATTCAGTTCGATTAAAAATTCTACAGACGGCTGAGGCTATTGCTATCCGGATCAAAAAGCCAGAGTTTTGTATCCAAAAGAAATATGTTTAGCTGCCTTTTTTTACCCTGGCCAACTAGTCAATAATCAATTTTATTATAAGGTGACGTAATTTGATGAATATTCATTTTTATTTCCTAAACTTATCTAAACATCTTACCATTGTCATTATTACACAAGCTAACCTTTATGAGAAATTTATTCAGCATCCAACCCTATCTATTATACCTGATTTAATTCATATTATTCTACATATTACGTAACTTGTGACTTGTAATTAGATTATTCTGTCTTTTACCCCATGTTGACAATATATATTCTGATCATTTATCTCACAATTTAATTTAACTTGTAAATTTCATCAAGTGAACACTTTTTATTAGTCAACCAAACAATGATTTTTTTCATAGTTAAAATCATGAGTCGATTGAAGCTAAACCACCATGGAAAACCTAGAAGCAGTGGACGGCCGTTTCGTTCTATTATGGGACTCCTCAGCAGTGCACATCCACGATGCCGCACTCGCGAGATTCATGATTTCAACTATGAAAATAATGAAATCTCCACAAAACCCATCCTGATCAACGATTTTACTTTATATCAGTATAGGGTTGTAGAGATTGTTGTGTTTAGATTGATATTATGAATGGAACAACGTTAGGCCACCACTGAAAACCTGCAGGGACTGAACGGCCGTTTCGTAATAGTATGAGAATTCTCAGCAGGCAATCCTAGATTTACACGTTACAATTTCAAATATCAGAAGGTGGGTTTTGTGTAGGTTTTAGAAATTTTATATAGTTGAGATCTTGAGTCAATTGAACACCAAGGAAAACCTGGACGGCCGTTTCGTTCTATTATTGGACTCCTCAGTGATGCCGCCTAGCGAGATTCCAACCCAGGACCTATTGATCTCAAGCGCGAATGCTAAACCTCTAAGTCACACAGTCGGCATCCGACGGTGTTAATGTCTAAATTCAACCAATTCACGAAATTGAGCAACCATTCACCAATGTCTTCAGTGAGTTATTATCTCACAATAGGACGAAACGGCCATCCAGTGCTTTCAATTTTTCCATGGTGGTCTAGCTTCAATTGACTCTAACTTAAACTTGCCCAATTTTTGTTTTGTGAATTATTAATTTAGATTTTCTAATTGTAGAGTAACTGATAAGAAATTATAGAATTATGTTTTATTTTGTATATGATTGACAAGTCTTATTATTCTGTTCAGTATATTTCCTTTTTCCTATTATTCTTTATTAAAATATATTTCGTTTGGCATTTTCATTTTTTCAGGCTTTCGTTTCTAAAATAGAAAACGATTGACAATACGAAAAACTGGCATATATATATATATACCGTAGATTAGCCTGATAGTGAGGAACACATTGAGGAAGAAATGGTACTGTCGCTAACTAGTGTGTTTCTTTTTTTTCTCTTAAATGACTACATAAAATACTAAAGTTATGTAATGAAATATTTATGATCAAAACTTATGAAATCTAAAACTAATGAATAATATATATATATACATATATAGGAATGAATTATGAAAGGAGTTTGTTTCCCTATACTTTTTTTACTAGGACAATTGATTTTCTAGTGCTTCGCGGTAGTAGTAGTAGTAGTAGTAGCCAACTGAGAAAAAAAATTATTGAAATAAATGGTTATAAATTAGAAGAGTAAATATGAAAAATTAATCAGACTAAAGATAATGAACAGTTAAAGCGATGAAAAAATGGAATGAATTATAAGAAATAATAAGGGGAATCAAAAGGAGTTTTGTGGAGATTTCAGTATTTTTCACTGTTGAAATCATAAGTCGATTGAAGCTAGACCACCAGGGAAAACCTGGAAGCACTGGACGACCGTTTCGTCCTATTATGGGACTCCTCAGCAGTGCGCATCCATGATCCCGCACTCACGAGATTCGAACCGAGGACCGACCAGTCTCGCGCGCGAACACTTAACCTCTAGACCACTGAACTTGCCGACATTCAACGGTTTTAATGTCTAACTTCAACCAATCCAAGAAGTTTGAGCAACCGTTCACCAGTTGTCTTCAGTGAGTTGTTATCTCACAACAGACGTGGTTGAACTGTTAAGGGAATATGTGAACTATTAGTTCGGTGTTTATTCCAAAATGATTAATGTTTATCTATTGGGTTAAAAGTTTGAAATCTTGATTCGGTTACTGTTTTAAGAGAGTAAATAAGACTATAAACATTCATTTAATAAATTTGACAAAAAATTAGATCTATACTGTTGCTAGATCGATGACATATATACACTATCGTAAGTCAGAATACTAAAGAGCCCCGAAATCAGCTTAACAGAGTACACTAGACAATCATTTTGAATGGTAAGGACGAATTTGAATGTAAATTAAATTTCCCTGATATCTCATTAATTAGACAGAGGGATGGCTGAAGTAGGAACGTGTATGGAAAGACCTCAGTTTGCCAATACACACTTCCATAGTTTTACACCCATCCACAACAAAAAAACCTGGTTAGATGTCTCATAAGCAGAGAAAATAAATCTTCTCAAATGATATCATAAAAGAAAGAGTTGGAGTTTATCAGCTGCATTCTGACGGACACCAGCTATCCGAGATTTTAAAAAATAACATATATAAAGGAAAAATTAGCTGGAGATATCCAATACTCGTGAGAAACCTCTTTCCTGAAAGTTAGAATTCAACAAGGATATGAGTAGCGACGTCTAACAAGATAGATTGGAAAGAGCAGTGAATAGGACATTCTACGCAAACAACTTTGCGTCGACGTTTTCTAGCAAACCAATAATATCTACCCACACAAAATATAAAATGAGTTGGCCCCCTTAATGCTCATCTAAAAACCCAGCTCTTGATGAAGAGATAGCTATATTGGGCGTACCATCAGGCAACATAATCAACAAATAAGTGAACATCTCTAAGCTTGAATTCATTATTGTATTGTTTGTTAGAATTTTGATGTTTATGACTACAATTGATCAGTCTCTTATTGCCATATGTGCACCATATATATAATACGGATATATAGTCTTTGGTAATCCATTTACTTCCTGCGATGTGTTCTGCAAGCCAAATTGCCTTCTAATATGGTCATCAGCTGTTCTAGTTAGGCCGAGCTTTAGATGCACTGAAACGTTTCCCTCAGTCTTACGACTGTGATAAATTCGACGCCACATTCTTATACATACCACTTACAATCAATCTTGTAAGTAACATTCACTACATCAGAATACCTGTTTTCTTACTGTTAATTTGTACTTTTTGCCTATTATGAGTAGTTATATAATCAATTTCATTGTGATTACTGACTCAAATTTACTTCGTCAGATGGAAAGTTTCATACAAATATTCCTGTATATAAGAGTGAAGCCAGATGAGGATCTAATTGAAGGCAATATTATTCGTACATATGTGTCATTCAAATTTTCACAAAAATGAGGACGTGAACTTGCAATGATCTACATTTGATGCATTAAAAACACATCGAGTGAATCTGGATTATTGAGTTCATTTCAAAACATGTATGCTAAGACCTGGATTCCAGGTTATTATTCGTTCGTAAAAATTATATCAAGGAGTAAAAACACCAAACTGTATT
The DNA here is from genome assembly GCA_944470415.2 of Schistosoma rodhaini. NCBI lineage: Eukaryota > Metazoa > Platyhelminthes > Trematoda > Strigeidida > Schistosomatidae > Schistosoma > Schistosoma rodhaini. The sequence continues at coordinate 82,820,600 of OX104036.1, forward strand.
AAAGAGCTTAATTATTTTTAAAATATTCTACAGAAAAAAAACAAACAAAAAAGACTAAATGAGTGACATTAATGACTGAATTCTCATTGTTCAACTATGAGTATTTAGATTTTTCTATAAAGTTCAAGAAAAGTAGTTCCGCCTTTTTTTCACCCCATCCAAACAGTTAGGACTGAATACAAGGAGCGACTGGATAATGCAAGCAAACTAACTTCAATGCTCAAATCATGATACTTGGTGAATCTCTTCCTTTTTCATCACTGTTTTTTTCAGTGAAGTAGAATCTTGCATGTTTGTTTGGTTGGTATACACCGGGGGAATTCTAACTATCAATATCCCCATCGCTAGCTGTGATTACTTCCTGTTTAGAGTTTGGAGGTCCATCAACCACAGGATTGTCCTCAGAAACACTGTTAGGCGGTCTGCTCGAACATGTGGATTACCTGTTCCAGTCATCTAGATATTTCAACAAGTTATCTAATTTTGTTTGTTTTAATACATCATTATGGGTATTAAATCACATAACCTATTCAGATGCGTTCCTGAAAAATTTACAACTTTTTGTTGTACAAGTTACAAAAGCCTAATCAGAAATACTGTGGTTGCTGAGAGTATGCAACGAAAAAAATGTACATTATTTAAATGTCGATTGACTGGACTGATAACTTCTAATTGGAGATCACTCAATATTTGTCGTTAGGATCGATCAAGGAGTAAGAAACGGAAGCTTGTTGAAATACATTCTGATGAGAATACTATATTGTACCGAAAATATAATAATACTTACTTACTTACTTTCTCCTGTTACCCCCAATGGAGCATAGGCCGCATTATTATTATTATTATTATTATTATTATTATTATTATTATTATTAAGTTAAATTTCGTATTCACCGAAGAGAGTTGTTTATGACGATGGGTTAAACAATAAATTATTGTAATTAAAACTAAAGTTAACCAACAACTCCCGTACAACCATCTAAAGATACTGATTTTTAAAATACTCCTAACGCTTTACGGGATAGAGTGTGTACAGACTATTCTACATGGTAATTTGAGTTGCTGAGGAGCCCAATACATCCGAATATTTATTTACACTGACAAGATTAATTAATAGCATATTGAATAATCAATATATTAATTGTCAAGATAGTATAATCTATACACTGATGATTGCAACATCGTCGCTGAAAAATATATCTCACTCACTAATCTGTTTCTAAGACCCAATATACAACAGAGCTTATAAAAAATAAGAAATGGATTCAAAGCTTTTCGAAGTTAAAAGACATGAAAAACAAAATATGATGACCAACGTAGTACAGTTTCCAACCTTACTATTATTGCCGCACACCATTAAACAGAAGTAACAAGATTCAACTCATAGAAGTAAACCGGGATTATTAACTATATTTAAAATAATTTTAATCCGGTATAGAGTTTTTGTAATAGATCGGTATCAACTAAAGATACACTGAATACTACACAACACTGGATAATTGTTTTTTCTTGTTATTAGCTCTCCAACAGTGACCATCAAAGACTACAACCGACAGAATATATTGGTGTAAACGGTGTTTCGACTTAAAAATGTTAAAGACAGAAATAAATTCATTGACCGATTCTCATTAAAAACACGCGCAGTATTTATGTGTTGGGTCGGCTTCCGATAATTACAGTGGAGCCTTCAGAGGCACAAAAGGAGCCGAAGAGTTTCCATCTAATCAGGACATGATGGAGCTTTCTAGAATATCAACGTGGCGTGTTACTATTGAACAGTAGCACAATATGTCTCTTTGCGGATTGACCGAATCATAATGTAGATTTAACAGATGTTAATATCTATAAATACCCGTGATTTTCTGTACATTTCGATTCTTACCAATTAAACACTTCTCCAGCTTTCCTTCCGTCTTCTGATTTGAGACGGTTCAACGTCCAAGTGTAGTGGTCGTAAACTGTATTCTGCGTTATTCAAGTAGAGAACTTAACATTATGATTATGTGTATCAATTTAAAAAAACACGTAACCTTTAGTCAGTTTTCTGTTAGTTAACTTGTAAAACTATTCTGCATAAAAACTCTGGAAAAGCAAAATCGGTCGGTGAGATACAAGAGAAAGAAAAGTTGTAATTCTTCAAGGGGTAAAAATACCTTCTTATTTTTTTTTATTCCTATTCAATATGAAGCGATTTCTCTTATAAAATATGCATACAGTTTCCAACACATTTGTATTCTTATTCACACTACTTCACTTGAAGTGAATTAAGGTTAAGGATTACTAGATATAGAAGACATGTAACAATGATCAGAAATTCAGTAATAACTCAATTTTTAAACCTTAGTCAACCAACATATCGTTTAATTAATATACACATATGCATTCACTCAATTCCATTCAAGCATTATCTAAAAACTGTAAAATTTTCTTATGCTACTTATGTTGACAGATATAAGTAGTATGTAACATCAGTCAAAAGTTTGAGAAGACCGAATTGAAGAAAACTGTAATGAAAACAGAAAACAATTGCAATAAGTGGGATAAAAGAACGATGAAGACACAACTGATGGGAGATGTGCAAATGAAGTACTCAATGTATAATTTTCATATTTTACCGAAGCACCCAGTAATCTTACATTGAACGATGAATCGATCTTTCACACTTGAGTTCTTATTCACTACACAGACTCTATACAACATCAATCAATAATTTTGAGGAAATTTTTTTTAAAAAATACAACAAGTTGTCATCAGTTATTCACCAACTTACCATATCATTTTCAGTATTGTTTACAAGATGATTGTTTTTAATTGGTAAATTATTAGAATTATTGACAGTGAATAAATTACAATTAGAATTACGACGAATTAAACGTGATGATTTTTTACTAGGATATGAACTAGACAAATCAATACTGATCCTTGGATCCCATGGGAGTTGTTTTTGTCTGTGTGTTAAACCAGCACTAGGTCGGCGACGATAGTTAGCTTTAGATATTGTGGATAAAATATAAAAGAAAACAGAAAGAGAGAAAGAGAAAAAAACATAATACAGTGACGAGAATGGAATAAATAAACTAAGTTCCTTTATTAACAACAGGTAAAATGGAACACGTGAGAGAAAAACAGAAATCAATGCAAAGAAAAAAAAGGATTGGAGAAACACTAATTTGATAAATGCTGCTTAAATAAAGACTTACATAAAAAGTAACTGCATCATATTGGTATACACGATTTTCAATTGACTCACTCTTTCAACTAGGAAAATACTAAATCTCTACAAAACCTCTTCTGATAATTAATATAATCATATGCTCACTAGTGACTGACTTCGAGAAGTACATCCAGGAGTTCTAGTGAGAAGCAGTGACCAATGGAGTTCAAACCACGTCTGTTGTGAGATAGGAACTCACTAAAAACAATTGGTGAATGGATGCTTAACTTCGTGGATCGGTTGAAGTTAGACATTAACACCGTTGGATGCCGGCCGACTCAGTGGTTTATCGGTTAAGGGTTCTCGCTCGAGACTGGTAGGTCCTCGGTTCAAATCTCGTGAGTGCGGGATCATGGATGCGCACTGCTGAGGAGTCCCATAATAGGACGAAACGGTTGTCCAGTGCTTCCAGGTTTTCCCTGGTGGTCTAGCTTCAACCGACTCATGATTTCAACAATGAAAAATACTGAATCTCCACAAAACCCCTTCTGATAATTAATACACGATTTTATCAAGATTGTAGGTAAAGTATATCATTCATGAATTCACGTATTATTGATGTTTACGGAATAATGAAACGTGTACTTCTAAGTGACACTCTATAATTCTCTTCTTTTTTTAACAAAATTCACTTATCCCATATGAACTGTATTTTGTTTGTTTAAGTCTTTTCTTAACCTCTCATTTTCTTGCTAACTGGGCTGATGTAAGATTTGATAAATTGAGCCGATACACATCAATGTTAGTTTCTATGTTGACCATGAATGACTTAACTGAAGTATGCAATTAAATACAGAAAAGATAGACATAAAACTGCCTATCAAATATCACATTTTTTAAAAATGGTTAGTATGTAATATACTTCTCGTGCTGAGATTGTATATACTGAGGTCCGAGCATTTAAACATTTTCATGTGGATATAAAGGTGAAACCAAATTTGAATAGGCTAGCGTAATTACTTTAATTGAATAACTTGGAAGTGTTCGATTTTATAAACAAGGTATTTCGTAAAGAGATGGGAATCATCTAGTCAAGTATTTTAGTGATGCATTAAACAAAGACGTATTAATCGAATCGATGTTTCATAAGTTTTATGACTGTATGAAATACAGGTAGTGTCTGTTAATGTTTATTACACTACATTGGAATCACTGTTCGGCAACCTGACATCAATCGGTTATCCAGTTAGGTGCAAATTCTATTTTACCATGCGTTTGCTCACAGCTTATAACAATTCTTAGGGCCGGTCATCAACAAGGGTTAAGCTCACCATACCACAACATCTCGAAAAGACATTGCCAATATGGCTAGAAAGTAGGTCAAATTAATAGTGATATTTCATGTCACTAATGTTAACCAAATAGCCCTCAAACTATCTGTTGACAATTTACCGACTTTGAGATAAATATGCATATCCTGTCACACAAAGTATCTTAATTGATATACTAGTTTATATACGATAAAAAAACAAAATCAGGGGATATGAAAACTAAATTTCTAAACTAGAATCCTTTAGATTTCAACATATTTCGCCCAATCACCACTACCACTGTAGATGAATAATGGAAGTCTTTTTAATTTCAATTATTAATGCCCAAAGTTTAATTTTAAGATCTTCAAAATAGAGTTCACAGAAACAGCTAAAGAAAATGAGCTACTGATTTTTCTACCCAAATTAAGATGGGATGATACAACAAACATATCCTACTTATTAAAAGGTATTTGAATCTCGCAGATTCTAAGGTCACAAAAGTACTAAGCATCTTAAGGTTCGGTGTACTGTACCTTATGTTTGGTGGCATTACAGTTTATTAACCTTAGAATTACCCGATAGATCCTTGTAGATGCCTTTCCCAATTGAATCTGTAAAAATTACGAGATCAGAGTCCAGTGGTTTATGAAAATAAATGGAGATCAAGTTATCAGATAGTTACATCAAGCAGAGATAGGACTGTATCATCACACACTCGACGTGCATTATGACATAACACCAGGCTCAAAGGGCCTAAAAGACTTCAGAGTCTAGACCAGAAATCGTTAGTAAAATATTGTTATGCATAGCTGATTTCCGTAAACACTTGATTAATGTCTACTGTAAAATGTTAATGGATGTAGTAAAACACATTTAAAGATTAAAAAAACAACAACCCAACTTACATTTCACTTTCTCAGCTATTGATCGATTTGACAATATATCCGATTGAGTTGGAGAAGTTGTAAACTGTGACGGCTGAATCCCTGATACCGTACTAGGTGTATTGGTATTAAAGCCTTCGCCAGTGGAATTGTGGGATTTTAAGTGTGAATCTGTATTCTGGTTTGAACTTAATCCGAGTGTATTAACTAATATCCACGCACCAGGTACATTATTATAATTATTTGTTCTTATCACACGTGAATGACTATCCAACTGTGGTAATTGACATTTAGCCAATCGTTTTTGTACAGCTTCTGTTAATGTTGAATATTTTGTACTTGAATTATGATTATCATCTTTTTCTAGATACGATTGTTGTAAAAAATTCCCAGCAGTTTTTAATAAGAAATTATCTGCTTGTGATACGACAGTTAGTAAACAATCCAAATTATCAGTACCAAGATGATGAGCTACGACAGCAACACAATCTAATGTTGCAATACGTACCTGAAAAAACGAAAGACGCAATTTTAAGAAAATAATTATTAAAGACACGAGGAACGTATTTATGACAATGATTTTTGTTTGTACAAAGAATAACTATAGAAAATAGAAATTTGCGTCAACGTATATGCTAATCACTCAGGAAATTGCTCGGATGCTGTCCAAAGAAGCATGTAAAGCACTTATAAGATGGGGAGCTCATGGATCCAGAATAATCAAAGCATCCTTCTAAATAAACGAAGGAGTCACAATGAATGTTGTCCACTGCTATGTACCAAAAAAATAGCGACGTCGACAATAAAGATCGGTAATATGAGAGACTGGAATATATAAAAGCGAAGATCCCAAGAGAGGATCACACCATCCTGATGAGAGATCCAAATTCTAAAGTCGGAATGAACAACACTAGGTATCAAGATAGCATGGGACGACATGGACTGGGAGAAAGGAACGAGAATGCTGAGAGATTTGCAGGTTTATGTGCATCCAACAAATTCGTTATAGGTGGCACAATATTCCCATACAGACTAACACACAAAAATACATGGGTCCCAACGGACCACACTACAGAGAATCAGATCCATTAGATGTGCACCAATAAAACATTCAGGTCAATGGAAAAAGTGAGAACAAAGAGAGGCGTTGATATAGCTCCAGACCACCACTTAGTGGTCTCCAAAATGAAAGTGAAGCTAAAAGAGCATGGGACAATTGGAGAAACAGCATAATAAAGGTTTAATACAACCTCCGTCCGAAATACTGACAAACACATCGAATTCAAGATAACTCTCAACAACAGGTTCCAAGCCTTACGACATCTACTCAAGGAAGAAGATAATATGGAGGACAACTGGAAACGGATAAGAGAAACACTAATTTCAACGTATCCGGAAAGTGCTGGGCCACAGGAAGCATAATCATAATCTCTACCGAAACCCTAAACAAGATTCAATAAAAGAAAGAACAAGCAGACAGCAATTAACAACAGCTGAAAAACAACAAAGAAAGTCAAGGCACAAGTTCAATATACTGAAGCAAACAAGTAAGTGAACAGGAGCATTAGAGTCGACAAGCAGAAATACGTGGAAGACCTAGCAACGACATCGAAAAAAGCTGCAAGAGAAGGAAACATGAAACAACCACATGATACAACGAAAAAACTGACAGGGATATATAACAAACCAAAGTGACCAGCCAAGAACAAATAAAAGAAGCCAATCACTGAGACTCAGGAACAGAGGAACAGCTGGGCAGAACACTTTGAAGAACTCTTAAATACGCCAGCCCCATTGTAATCACCAGACATCGAAGCACCACACACAACTTCCTATAGATGTCATTCCATCAACGTTCGAAGAAACCATAATGACCATCAGACAAATCAAGAGTGAGAAAGCAGCAACGTCTGACAACATACCAGCTGAAGCTTTGACGTCAGACATAGAAGTAACTTCAAGTATGCTTTACGTTCTGTTCAGATGGATTTGGGAGGAAGAACAACTGCCGATGAACTGCGAACAAGGATACCTCCTCAACATACCAAAGAAAGGAGATCTCAGAAAATGTGAGAACTACAGAGGTATCATACTACTATCGGTACCAGGAAAAGGTTTCAACAGAATGCTGCGGAACCGGATGGGAGATTCAGTAGATGCCCAGCTTTATGATCAATAGACCGGATTCCGTAAGGATCGGTCGTAAACAGACCAAATCACGACACTACGCATCATCATTGAGCAATCAGTCGAGTGGAACACGTCACTATACATCAACTTCATTGACTGTGAGAACGCGTTTGACAGTCTGGACAGGAGAACATTATGGAACCCTCTTCGACATTATGATGTAACTGAGAAGGCTGTCTATATCATGCGGAACTCATACAACAGACTGCACTGTGAAGTCGTGAATGGGGGTCAGCTGACAGATGCATTCTGAATGAGGACCGGTGTCAGATATGGCTGCTTACTCTCCTCCTTGCTCTCCCTTCTGGGGGCTGACTGGATTATGAAGACCTTTATATTTGAGGAAAAGCACAGTATACGATTGACAGCGTGGATGAAGCTAGACGATTTGGACATTGTAGATGACCTGGTCCTTCTATCCCATACACACCAACAAATCCAGATGAAGACAACCAGTGTAGTAGCAGCCCCTGCATCAGTAGGCCTCAATATACACAAAGGAAAAAGCAAGATCCTCAAATATAACACAGAGAAGATCAATACAATCACACTTAACGGAAAAACTCTGGAATCTTTCGCCTACCTGGACAGCATCATCGATAAACAAAGAGGATCCGATTCAGACGTAAAGGTAAGGATTGGCAAAGTAAGGGCAGCATTCCTACAGTTGAAAAACATACGGAATTCAAAAAAAGTGTCAACTAATATCAAAGTAAGAATCTTCAATACGAAGGTCGAGACAGTCCTACTGTACCAAGCTAGAACGTGAAGAACTACTACATCCATCGTCAAAAGAATGTCAGTAATTACAAACAGTTGTCTACGCAAGATACTCAATATCTGATGGTCAGATACCATCAGCAAAAGTGTTATATGGGAGAAAACAAAACAGCTTTCAACTGAAGAGGAAATTAGGAAGAGACGTTGGAAGTGGATAGGATATACATTAAGGAAATCACCAAACTGTATCACGAGGCAAGCGCTAACAATCAATCCTGAAGGGAATCGGAAAAGGAGAAGGCTGAAGAACATATTATACAGGGAAATAGAAGCAGATATGAAAAGGATGAATAATAACTGGAAAGAACTGTAGAGGATTGTTCAGGACAGGGTTGGATGAAGAATGTTGGTGGGCGGCCTATGCTCCTCCACAAGGGGTAACAGGCGTAAGTAAGTAAGCATAATTTGATAAAGATCTTCATTGTGTTGAAATGAAATTTAATCTATGGTCAGATGAACAGCAGTCTAGTACAACTAAAAACTAAATCAAATACTCTTGCTTATATACAAACACGTTAGATTATATATGAATAGACTAAGTGAGAACAACTGCTCAGTGACAGATTATAACTGTGAAAAGCTGGACAGATATCCTTATATGAAATTTATTATCCTATTTAAATAAACCCCATTAGAAAAGAACAAAAAAATCAAAATGACAATAATGGTGAATAACGGTCTTACAATTACACATATTAGATAGTAAAATACTTAAGAATTTAATCAAAACCCTAATAAATGAGTTGCTAAGGAAATGTAGGCATTCAAATTCCCTACTACTTAAGACTGAAGCGAATATTTACCAAAAATACAACAACAGAAGATAAGAAAATACAGACATTTAATGAAATATAGTTCACTAGTTACATTGTTTCAATTAATTTCACAAGTAAATTATAAATCAACTTTGACAAAGGTACTAACATTGAATATATTTTATAGAGTGGAAATGTGATGTGAACAGTGAAACAAGAAGCCTTAACAAACTATGGAAGTTAATTTTGGGGATGTTATTTTATTTAATTCAAAGCTTGTAAAACTGTAACGTTTACTTTTGCCCCTAGTCTATTCTACAGATAATAAGCTTTTGTTTGATATATGATTCACTGCCATAGCCTTTTCTGTTCCAAAGCTATTGTAATTTAGACGCAACCTTTTGTACTCTATTTTCTACTCTAATCCCCCAGTTTTGGACATAATTGTATTTTCATAATTATTGTACGTTGTCATCAGGTTACTCATCTATTTATTCATGAATCTTTTTACACTAATCTGAATTCGGAATTCGGGTAACAGATCGGGATTGGAATAAAGCGAGTAGTGTTCCAGTTGTCTTGTCTTCTCTCGCGTGTTTGTCAGGCAATCAGGGATAGAATAGTTTTCGTCTCTCTACTCCCGCTTCGAACTCACGCATACTAGCCTCACGGTTAAGCCAGTCAGCCTATCGCGTCAAGGTCTCAATCTACATTAGACAAGTTATACTCGGCACGAAAGTGGGTAGACAAATCAAGGACATAACAAAATGTATTGCATTGTGAGTTGATAAGAGTTTGCTTTTAAGAAAAATTCGAAATGGATTAAATAGGATTTCGATTAGGGGTTTTGTAATATTAGAGCTCAATGGTATAGGATGATTGGTTTTAGTAAGGCCAATTTACTATGCTATGAAATAAATGGTTCTTTTTGAATGCCTGGTAATATAAATAACAAAACAACTGAAACTCAGTAATTATTAGGCTAAAATATTTTCTTAGTTGTAAAATAGGACAAATTTAAACTCATTGTGATTTAGGTATGTTGAATAGTTGGGAAAACACTTAATGAAAATGGAGAACAGAAAAACTGAAAAATCGGTAAGGATGGAAACGCAAAAAAAAGTATTGTAAAGACAACAACTTTATCTTAAAGATTAAGTCTATATATGTTCAGTCAGATTATAGTTGATATTAAAGTGAGATGCCTTTTCTAATCATTTGATTTCTTTATATTCGAGGAAAACAATAAAATCGTTAGTCCATGTTAAATCAATGATTCACGATTAAAAAAGTAGACCTATTTTATAGATTATTACTTGACTATTATAAACTATTCAGGATCAAATAAATATTGAAATAGAAATTCACTTACTATTGTTTATTTGAATCTTCACATTGATGTTTAGGACTGCAACTGGTCATACGGCATATGTGCATACTGTGCGTATTGTCTCGATATAGCCTTAAGTCACAGACGTTATACGCAAAGATGGTCGGTGGCTAGCAGTAATACTAAGTGAATTTAAACTTTACCCCATTGCACAAGCAAGTAGATATCAGGACTCAGTAGCTGAGTGGATAACATGATGGCGTTTGAAGCGAAAGATACTGCGTTAGAGTCCTAGAGTGAACATCAACTCTGAGATGTGGGTACATCCAGCTGACGAGTCTCAAATAGAACGAAAAGTGCGTCAAGCTGGATTCCACTGCTAGCCACTATCCATCTTTGCTTACGTATACTTATAGTTTAGTTTAAATTATTCTGTTAGTTAATAGATCATTTTGAAACGAGTACACAATACACCTAACACATTACTAAATGATTAAACAAAGTTCGACAACTTTCTTCATTTCTTTCAAAACTGACAATAATAGCAATCTCAATCTTCAAACTGAAAAACTAGTCCCTCAAATATTGACCATATGCTATAACCTTGTAGTAAAATAATAGGGATACTTACGTTATACTGTTTACTTAATTTTCATATATTAGCCACAATATATAATATAACCACTACAAAACAAAAGGCTGAATGGTTTCATTCAAAATCACTTCTTTGCATAATACTAATATTGATGAAAACCACTACGGAGGATGAAGTGAAGGTAAAATACAGAATAAAGAAAAACAAACCTAACATGATCAGAAAAAAAAACTATCGAAACTGTAATCTAATTAACATTGTAGTAATAATTGTTTAAACTTAGTATCTAATAGTTACCAAGGTCAAATTATGGTGGAAATAAAGTATACATATATAGATAAACATAAGAAACTTGAGAATAGAAAAACTGATTAGAATAGAGGTGCTTTTCTTAGGAAAATGATTTGTATAATCGATTTTCTACTTGTAAACAAATAAATAGTAAGAATATAACATAAATAGAGTCTACTTAGGATAAATATAAGACAATTTGCAGATTTTAAGAGACAGTAGTGAAATATAAAAAGGATAAGAAATTCAACAGGTATTTTAAATAATTTCCTATTTTCGTATGCTATATGTAACACGGCTGAATATTGAAAACGTATCCCAAATTTGGAAATATCACCATTCACTTAACAGAGTGGAACAGATCAGAATCTGATAGACAATGATTCGATAATAAAAATCGTTAAAGTTACCACACAAAAAAACTAGAATACCAATAACTGTAGTCTTCCGTTTTAAGACATATGAAATGGTTACGTCTGTACTATGACAATGGTGTTTAACCAAATCTGTTTAGTTTATTTCTAACTGGGAATGCAGTAATCCGGACTGGACTAGTACACGAAATTTTAAAAATCACCAATAGTCAACAACACTACCTTGTAATAGCTGTGCGTTTGAGTGATAATAGACCATTTTAATGCTACGTTTACACTCACTAATACAAATGAGTATGTGCAAATGGTATAATAATCATTTTAACTACTGAATTTTGATAACCTCAACGACCAACCCAACCATTTTGGGCTTGTCATCACTACTTCTACGATAAAAATCTGTAAAACTTAAGCCGTATTAGCTTAAATGTATAACTTTTCACCAAACTGGTTAAAAATCACAACAGAATAGGATCTATGAATCAGTTTTAATGACAACTTTAGTGTTCATATCTTGTTGTAAGTCATTATCCTTTACGTTCTTCAATTAAAAAAGTTATTAGTTGTCATAATCACTGGTTTCACCATTCCGAAAATGACTTCAATCTTATTACGTGTCTCTGTCATCCAAATATAGCAACATACTAGATTAATTTTGTAATACTCATTTTACGCATTATTGTAATCAACAATGATATGCATTAAGTAAATCTAAATTGACTAAAAGAAAAATCAGAATTTTAGCTATAAAGTAACTACTTATAGAATATAGAAGTAGTTTATAAAGATAAATATAAAAAACCTCGAAAATGATGACAAACTGATGGGTACAAAGTTAAACAGAACAAGTAATGAGATATCCTTTGTAAATATAAATCATCGATTAAAACTTTCAAAAAATGATAATAGCGAATAATTTCGATTTTCATTTCTATAAATGGACACATACTAAGCATATAGTAGTATAATCATCACACATGGATAAACACACACACAAAAAAAGAGTAACTATGACGACTATTAGATAGGCAGATAACTAAAACTATCATAGAAACACATAACAGAATCGAGTTGATACAAAAGATCATTAAACAAGTGTGAATATAAAATCAACTTCAGTGTTAAGAATAGGACACTACCATCCTGAAAGGAGAAAAGTAAAATTTGGAAAAAAAGTTAGATTGGAATTCCATTTTACTGAAACATTATGACTGTTTTTAACTAAATAAATTGTCTCATCAGATATTAAATTAGACTAACTAGGATTCAAACAGCTACAACTACACAATGACAAAGATAGGAAAACTGTAATCTGCAAAATAATTTATACGGTTTTAGAGCTTCCCAATGTCATGTGTTCCGTTCTTGGGATTTTTTCTAGAGAAACAAACCCAAAATCTTACTAAAAGTACAAACTTCGATAAGGGTGAGATGACTGTCACCTTATCAAAGAGCGAGTATGCTGTGCAACAATCCATTCTATGTAGATATGAGGCTGTGAAGTAAAGATTGAGAAAACAGAAAACATGTGCAGGCTCCCATAAATTGATCAGCAGAATTTTTGAAGAGTTACTCATCTATAATGTAACCACGAATGAGTCATGTTAGGAGCGAAAATTGGTTACTGGACTATGTGAATGGAAAGTCAATTGATCCAACTGCAAACTTTGATCATTCAAGGTGGTTGGGAAATGTGCTACTCATGTCTAGTTGCCACCGACGCACGATGGTGGCTAGCATAGATGTTGGTTGAAAAATATGTAGATGTGGAGCAATAAAGACATGACACTGATCAATAAAGTCATTAACATTAGATCTATGCAGTGCTATTCGATCGAGACATTTAACTCAAAAACAGTAGAATAGTTGGATTATATGATCGGAGATTTTTATTGATAACCTGATGTTTGTAACTGCAGTAGTGAGGTTGCACACACTTTCGTTCTCTCAGTCTTAATCTCTGTATTAATGTTGATTACACTTTACTCCACGAACTAATTGGTTTTACATTACATGATTTTACTACACTGCTGCTTTTTCTCTTGTTAATCTCTTTCACCATGCCGTCGTAACGTATGACAACTTGAACCAAAACACATCTTCCATCAAATTTTATGTCGAATTAAATGAGACAAACAAAAAGAATGATTATATATCTAGTTCCCTTGACGACTTTTAACAATCTTAAAACGACGAGTACTAACTAAGTGGACTTTATGCAAATTTTTCTTTGATTTAGTACGATTCAACTAAGATCAATCAAACGAGATATATTGCAAAAGTACAACACTATATGTCTGTCACTGAATGGTTATCTAATTTAAATTAGTTTTTAAACATGTAGATACATAATATATGTTAATCAAAACTGTACATAAACTTTTACCGAAGTGTGGAAAAGATCATTTTGTTTAATTGATGAATAAACTTTGCAAGAGACATAGCATAACTTCAACTGTATTGAAATTTAATATAAAGAACAGATTATTCCATTGTAAGCAAAGATAGATAGTGACTAGCAGTGGAATCATGCTTGACGCGCGTTTCGTCCTATTTGGGACTCTTCAGCGAGATGAACCTGCATCTCAGAGTTGATGTTCACTCTGAGACTCGAACCCAGTCGCTTTCGCTTCAAACGCCATCGCGTTATCCATGCTTGTGAATTTAGGCTATATCGAGGCAATACGCACAGTATGCACATATGCCAATTAGAGATTGGCCAGTTGCAGTCAATGGAAGATCCAAACAAACAATACTAAATAGAAAGATTATTCCATTGTTAATTGTTCAAAAACATTATTGTTTTACCATTTGTTTTCACTTTTCTACTGTCCTAAAAATTGTCCATCTATCAATAATTTAAAGGCTAAATGATTATGCAATGACTTCAGCAAGCTTAATACACAAAACTAACTTAATGTAAGGCAAAAGGAATTCTAACTCCGCCTGTAGCTCCTCCGGGGGCTAATGCCGGTCCCAAGCCCGGGTAAAGGAGGAGTGTTGGGCATGGAGTTAGCGACCCAATCCCGTAGAAAACCAACTGGCTAAAAAAAACCTAACCAGAAAAAAAGGAATTCTAAGGTTATTTATCTTTTAATTAGTGTCACGGATACAAAATAATAGAACTTGCTATTGTTTCTATGCGTGCTAAGAAAGACTTGAGAATCACAAACTCATTATGATTATTTATAATTTTATCTTTTAAACCAAAATAGATCTGTGATTAGAAATTGTATGCACCATCCTTTTTTTTCTCATTTTCGTGTCTCTATGTAAAAATCTATGGATTTACAACAACGAATTTTATAGTATTGTCCCTCAGTCACTTTATTTTCAGGAACAGTGACTGTTTATAAGTTTTTTCTTCTAAAAGTATCTCTACTTTGAGTTCCTAAGTCACGAATTGAATTCGGCATTACGAAATGTGCATTCTCAATGGCTGATCTTCACAGGTATCTAAAAAATTCTTGAAATATCTACATGTGCTTGAAAGAATAATCTCCCGTTGCAGTGGTTATAAAACTTCAGATTTTGTCTTTCCAATAGTTTGAGACTGGGTTAAGAGTTATTATAGTGTTACATTTACTAGCTTCTTTTTGTTGCTCCCAACTATAGAGCTAGTTCCAAATCATAACAATAACAATATGTCAGCATGAGGTTGTGAAGATTGTCGAGTTTTTTTTTGAGATCATGAATCAATCAGTGGTGGTCTAACACTTACTGATTCATGATCTCAATCGAAAAATAACAATATAATAGGCGGTGACTGTCCCACTGTGACCGTACACCTGAAAAAAGTGAATAGTTTGTTTAAGTGATGGTAATGATCCATGAAAACCAAATTATTGACGCATAGCCCCTCAGTCAATAAATGAATAACAAACTGAACAGCAAAGAAAGTTGCTTCTCTTAACAAAATAAGGCACCAATGTATAAAATATCGATCACAAAATTAAACATGATTCGGTCACTAATAAGCAACGTCGAAATAAGCATAATTAAAAACCCCTGAAATGTAATTGATTTTACAATACAGAAGTTTTAGGTCATTGACTAACTAATTATCAGACTCATATCTTGGCTATCATTTCAATAGTTAATCCCAGTCCAATATAATAATAATAGCCTAACTCTTTCACGAATCCCGAATAATGAAATTTATACAGTTATAGTAGCGGTTAAAATGCTCTATAAAAAACTGTACAATTTGTTTATAACCAAGACAAATTCACATAAAGTATGTCTGATATCAAGTTTTTTTCACGCAATGACGAAATTATAAAACTGAAAAAAGGAAGGATAATATTTAAAGACATTAATTCATTGATTAAACTGTGGAAGGTAAGTCCAAAATATATCTATGAACGGATTTTGTGGAGAATGGTTTCATTTGTAAGCCCATCTGAAAAATATTGACTTCAATCCAGGTGCTCATCAACACCAAAGAGTATCGGATGTCTGCCTCATTTTAATAAGGGACTTATCAGCAATGCATAACCACAGCCCCCCTCCCAGAAGCCGAATGCAGGATGTTCAGTTCTCGGGGAACGCTTAATCATTAGATCACCAGGTTGGTATGAAATGGTATACATTACAAACCTCAATTAATCCACGATATATCGTAATCCTGTTCACCAGTAACTTAATTTTAGATGAATTCCCCAAATTACAGTGAGAATTAGTGAACGCTGGATTTCAGACACATAAACAACGGTATTTAGTGATCATTGTGCTGTAATATGAGTTGATTAAAGTTTGAAACATGTTCCACTGCATTCTAAACCAATGGTTTTGTCAATTAGGCCGTCATCCCCAGACGTAAAGGTCTTAAGTTTGATCCCTGACAGGGTTGATTTTATCCACTGTTGAAGAGTCCCACACCAAGACAAGGCAGTCGTTTAGTGCTTGTTTACTTATAGTAGTATCTTTATTAAAGTCAATAGGTGACGGATACTAACACAAAACATATTTATCAGAAATAAATGTTCTCAAATAATAATTGGCAAAACAGCTGGGATTTTATAATAAGTGTCTTTCCATTGATTAGTCCAATCAACGTAAAAATGAATGAACTAAATGAAATAGGAAAATTATTGTATTTACTTTAGAAATAAAGAAAAGAAATAATATAGAATGAAAACATGCGATTTATGAAACGTAAACATAATTGACACTTAAGATACTGCCATAATCCAAATGTTTTAGAATTATTTTACATAATTCCATTGTGTAATTTCTTAAATATTCCAATCAATCAATTGAACTAAAGTCCAGTAACTAAGACGAAAACAAGATGTCATCAATGTGTTTACCTAACATTCATTCTGTACTATACTATTTCGAAAAGTTTGGAAAGGTGAAATAGTGGTCGTTATTCCACAAGGTTCCATCTTATAATCCAGTATTATAACACGGAGACCTGAAAATAAATACTATTAAAACAACAGCTACATTATATTGTTATTGTAGATTTAAAAAAACCACTGAAATAAGTACACGCTGTTTAAAGCTAGAAGATAGTGAACCTTTTGTATTTGTAATTGTTCCGAGTAATTATCATGTAAAAATGACGTCAATAAAAAACATAAATGAAGCTGTAAATTAAGCATCACAAATTGCTTACCATATAAACCTAAGTACGATTAAATGACAAAACCAATGATTACGAACATATTAATATATCGAATTATAAAACAAATGGGGATATTTGATTTAACTTATTGACCAAGAATAAGTTTATTTACGAGACTTTGAGACACACTTTTTTGTATAAGAGCTAATGATACCGTTGGTTTGCCAAAACTGGAGTAGACAGAGCTTAGTTAAAGGTGGTGACATGATGGCTAAAAAACTAATTAATCAAATGGTTATGCCCCTAATTCATTGAAACGCTTACAAGGTTTTATGATACTAGCAGGAATAAGTGAACAAATTTAAGGATATTATTGCCCCGTTCACTAGTGTAATTTTTTTAATCAGATGATAGTTTGTGATCTCTTATGTATTCAATCAAAATATATAAATGAATGTTGTTGCCAACCACAATGAAACAGATGAAATAAGAGTATAAAAATAAAATACACTTGGATGATTCAATAGTACAAGACGATAAGAAGTAAAAAAAAACGGAGTAAATCAGTAAATAAGAAAAATATATCAAAATGGTCCATTAGATGTTTAATCGAAAGTATGATGGTTATGACAGTTTTACTTAAAGATCAGAGGGGGTTTTGTGGAGAATTTAGTATTTTCACAGTTGAAATCATGAGTCAATTAAAGCTAGACCATCATCGAAAACCTGGAAGCACTGGACGGCCGTTACGTCCTATTATGGAACTCCTCAGCAGTGCACATCCATGATCCCGCACTCGCGAGATTCTATCCTACAAGTAACAGGATATTATGAAGTAGTAGATCAAAATCCAACAAATTTAAAATCTTAAATCTAGATTTTGAAAACGCGGCTACAATCCAACTATATACTGATTATGCGAATTCTTTTACGCTTAAAGGCAAAACATGAATGCAGAAATATGTAAGGAAACATTCTTTTTATGATTACAAGAGGAATGATGGTGACGTAATATGCAATATCTGTAACTAACTCAAGACCATCATTAGATTAAATCAATCGGCGCCATTATCAAGTGGGTAATAACAAAAAATTAGCTATTATATTTACGGGTAAAAGAAATGAATTGGTCAAATTTAAGCAAGTTAATTTATTTAGCATATACCAACAGATAAAATCTCCCAGAGATTTGAGGCGAAGAAAATTTACGAATCCCAGACAAAGACATTTATATCAGTCATTAATGCTCTTAACTCTTATTCTAGACTTAGTAAGCAATTTTAAGTTTAAAAAAACTGGATGTTTCCTATCATAAGAACAACATGATCATAAAATCTTTATCCTTTAAGCTAATCAATGGATCCAACTACATGTATAGGAAATAATTATAATCGTAAGTGGGCAAGAAAAGAACCGTTGAAGAGTCCCATACTAGAACGAGACGGTCGTCCAGTGCTTCCAGGTTTTCAATGGTGGTCTAAGACTGATCCATTCATGATCTCAATCCAAAAAAAAGAAATGCCAAAGCAATATTACTGTTTTCATTTTGAAGAAATAAAATTGTGACCCAAATTTATATTACTAAGACAATGATCACATTCAATAATGATTATAAATTTGGTATTCATTAGAACTTATTAGGTGATTGTATGGTGTACCAAAAATAAAAAAGGCAGTCTGAATCACATCTACCAAAAAAATTAATCCATGTTAATAATAAGACATTACTACTACACAGAACGATATATACCCACGAACTAGAGTATATTGTTTGATACATCAACTCTGAAATGCAGGTACATACAGTTGACGAGTCCTCTAAAATAGGACGAAACGCGCATCAAACTAGATTCCACTGCTAGCCATTATCCATCTTTGCTTACAATGCTTGTGAATTAATGCTATATCAAGGCAGTACGCACAGTATGCACATATACCAATTAGAGACTGACCAGTTGCAGTTCTAAAAACATCAATGGAAAGATTCAAACAAACAATACTAACACCAATCATTTTAATACATTTTCATGGAAAAATAAATCATTGATAATAAATTATCAATTACTCACAATGACCGCGTTAATCTCCAACCAATAAGTAAGTAAACAAAACTGCAGGAACAAAATTTAATTCCACAAAGAACAAAAGGTATTGAATTGAAAACTCCACAGAAAATTATAATACTTCTTTCATCACAGAGAATAATCCCAAGTAAATGTTAACCGGAATTAACCCATAAAATTTTATTTTACTTCAAGGTTATCTAGCTGAGAAAAGAGATAGACGAACAAACATATACAGGTTGTACATACATACACATATATATACATACATACATACCTTTCAATTACTTGTGAAATATGCAATACATCTCAATGAGGATTATATTGTACACCCAGTGTCCTAATGTACATAACAACAAAGAAAGTGGATCATATTCATCTGTACAAAGTGCAAAAAGTGGAGGGAAAACGAGAATACAGCAACAAAAAATAATTCATGATCAACAAACAACGGAAATATGAATAAAGTAATCGACTTAAGGCAAGGTATAAAAAAACAATGACAAGTAGGCTGCACAGCTTTATCTTCTCTGTCAACTGACAACAACTGATATGAAGAGATTTAATTAGATCATTATGTCAAACACATTTGTCTCACCAATCATCTAAAAACTAATTTCTTTGATGTTTATTTGCTTTCTATGACAGGGAAAAAATGAGACAATTTAAGCACTAATTAACGTGGCTTCTTCCGACCAAAAAAAAAACAACTAAGAAAATGAAAACGGAGGAAAAGTCTGATTTGTTTAACGTTAACTAGTTTAAATAAACTGTGAAAGTGTAATAAGAACAAAAGGAAAATATTCCATTCCCAACATTACTCTTACAATGAATGTGAAGGAAACGTGAGAACTAATAAATACAATTAATGACAAGAACTAATTTTCTTAATCTCTTCTAGATCACTCAAGCCTATAACAGGGGATAACCTGATCTCAAAAACACTTTTTTAAGGAAAAATAGAACGACACAAAATCATATCTAAAACGAGCTAGGTAGAGAATAACGAAAAGTAGTCCAACTACTAATACTGCACCAGAAATCTCAACTTTGGTGGTAATGTTTGCTTCCTCCAGCGAATAACGACTATTTACCGAAGGGTCATAAACCACAACACAACCACCGGTGTTCGAATAAATACCCTTTAAAAGATTTACGCACTTTCCTGAGACACCTTTCAATAAGAAACTGTCATAATACCTTACAATCGGCGGGATAAAATCCAGATTTTCAAATTGAGGAACACGATTAAATTCGGGTTTGTTATGGCTAACAATATTCTAAAACCTTCTGAAAAGTAAGAATTTGATCGAAACATTTAATTTTATGCTTGAAACCGGATTGGATCGTTTCGCGTATGCTGTTTCCAAGCTGCGTTTAGATGTTAAATGATTACGAAGGTTAATATTTTAGATATTGTATTAGTCAAACGAATTCCATCACCGGTATCATCAAGTGATTTTGGTTCCACTCAAAAACTGGGAAGATCAACAATTGAGACAAGTAAGATGCGAATACATTCAGCTTTAAATTGTTAAACAAATCACTTTATTATGTGGCTTGTTCTGCTTAGACCACAGTGAATAATTATAAACTTCAATAAGTATAGATAAATGCAAAAGTTACGGACTAGACTTAAATTTTGTGTAAATATACTATTTGAATCAAACAACACATTCTCTTTGGATCAAATTTATTATACAAGGTCTAATGAAATCGTTAACAGGAATTATTCCATACACACAAAGTTAAAATATGGGAACTACAAGTGATGTTAGCATAATTTAACAAAATATTTTGTATTATTTATTTATTTAAATACATAAATATTGGTACAAGGAGGCATCGAATACATACGCGCCGCACAAATCTCATTCGATTTGTGTGAGGGCTATGATACTGCCCAGGTGCTCAAATTGAAGCAGATAGTTTTCTTAGGGGGCCACACCCAGAGCCTTTGACCTAAAGGTCTGATCCACAAAGACAGTGGAACATTATGAGGAGATGCAGTCTTATGGTGGCCGGTGACCAACGATTGATTCATACTCCATTTGTTTCCTTAGAATACTGGAGCCAGCTCATGTGCACCATTGGTTTACAATCAGGGTTTGCCAACTCAACTAGGTGGACTCGCAGTGTCCACCGACCCGGTTAAAGCGTCAGACATTCGCTTTTCGTCCTCTCAATTTTGTAAACAACACCCCCGCCACGAGAAGGCAGTGAGTAGGACTTCCCTGAGAGAGGTTATATACGCGTGGCCATGTGAGAGCATTTTTCGAGGGAGAGCGGACTCTCCCCACTCTCGGCCGCACCAGGGCATTTGGGAGCTATTTTGTAGCTATTTCTCAACAATCACCACACCAAGGATCTTAGGAATTCGGTAGTTGAATAGAGTGGTCAATTCTTTAAGTCAACCACCATTACAAACAGCTAGAATATGTGGATAGGTAAACGAATATTCATCACGATTATTATAAATGTTGTTATCAAATACAAAAGATTAATCACCCAAAATAGTAAACCATTATGAGAATATAAAAGATTCATGTTTCGACAAACCTAATTTGATATTTCAGATGAAGAAATGATTTTCAATACACTTATACATTCAGTGTCCGATAACCAAACAGGATTTTTCAAGTTCAAGAATGAATGGAAAGGGAAGAACACTAAGTAACATTTTGATCATAGCTATTCTGAAAGTTAATGCTGATCAAAAAGATAGATCCCTTGTTATATATAACAATCTAGATGGATATCCAATAAACTTTAGTTTAATGATTTAATTGTAGAAAAATGTAATAGATTCACATTGTACAAACGTGTACTATCGATACTAAGGTATTATTAATATATGCACCTTGGAAAGAAAAAAAATGCTGGTAGAATAAAAACGTCAGCGACCCGAATATGACCCGAAGATAATACAAACTTATTAATTAATAATACTTATCAATATTTATTGTGTTTTGTTCAAACTTGAAAAGTACTTCGTCTTGATATTTTGAAAAAATAGGTTAGCAATATAAAGTAAAGTGCTAGGCAAAGGAATAAGAAATTGACTTTATAACAATAGTCCAGTGTTTCTATATTGGATAAATGGTTACAATTGCATAGATTAAGATTGACAAGCAAAAAAAAGCTACTTAATATATTTCTATACCTATTGTTATCTGTTATAATATCATAAATGAATAAGCATTGATTGCTCTTTGAACTTAATCCGTATCCTTGTATAGTCATACTTATAATTAAGGAGTAAATTATAGTCATCTTATTTTGACTGGATATTTTGTACAAAAATAATATCTCAAATTTCTTAACATCTATTCATATAGTCAACTAGTTAATAGCTATCTTTTAAAATATATATTCAGTCGAAATGTGACATTGGGATTTTTAGGAAGACTATAGATTTAACCGCTTAAATCATTTCAATATAATCAAATTGATTGTGTCCCTAGATGCCCTGGTACGGCTGAGAGTGGGTAGAGTCCGCTCTCCCTCGAAAAATGCTCTCACATGGTCACGCGTATATAACCTCTCCCAGGGAAGTCCTACTCACTGCCTTCTCGTGGCGGGGGTGTTGTTTACAAAATTGAGAGGACGAAAAGCGAATGTCTGACGCTTTAACCGGGTCGGTGGACACTGCGAGTCCACCTAGTTGAGTTGGCAAACCCTGATTGTAAACCAATGGTGCACATGAGCTGGCTCCAGTATTCTAAGGAAACAAATGGAGTATGAATCAATCGTTGGTCACCGGCCACCATAAGACTGCATCTCCTCATAATGTTCCACTGTCTTTGTGGATCAGACCTTTAGGTCAAAGGCTCTGGGTGTGGCCCCCTAAGAAAACTATCTGCTTCAATTTGAGCACCTGGGCAGTATCATAGCCCTCACACAAATCGAATGAGATTTGTGCGGCGCATATGTATTCGATGCCTCCTTGTACCAATATATATGTGTTTAAATAATAATAAACAAAACTGATTGTGGTATCATATAACTTAATTCAAACTAATGTAGCGACTAATATATTTATCATATTATTAAAACGTATATGTTTAACGAATGATATTAACGAGAAAACGTTATTGATCTGGAGTTTAGCCATGGTAGAAAAATTTTGCAGTGAATGTTCTCATTAAGATAACTTTAAATGTCGATGGGTTGAATCCTAATTATGAACTAACGAAAGTTAGGAAAAGAATAAAATCTGAACAGAATGCGTTGTCATCACTGTCGATCGTAAATCTAATCAAATGAATACATAATTGTATGTTGTAGCTTTACATAACCAACTAAATTAAGTTGGATAACTAATGAAAACCAAGGAGCACCAAACACCTGTTTCGTCCTGGTGAATGACTCTTCAACAACACCCATTTATAACCTGTTGTGACGTGAGAAAATATTTTTGTTATTACAAATATGTGAGAGATTAGGAGAAGCTTTTGATATGAGCGCGATCAAAGCAAACTAGATAGATCTGAGAATAAAACACAAGAAAACTTTATCATTGAAAATCTACATGCTACTAGAAATAAGACACAAAGAGAGTTTTCGATATCCCGAATGAACATGACTATACGAATAACATTACCATTTATACATACGGTACAAAATAACGATGAATAAAATCATTCTTTAAGGATATCAATCAGTTTTACCTCATCAATGAATAACAATTACAAAAATTAGGATTATCGATACCGACTCATCCTAAATACTGAATGTAATGTTTATATCTTTGTATTAACTTTAAAGTTAAAATCACGATTTTAAGTGCATTTATTTTACTCATCATTGTCTCAACTAGAAGTAAGAAGTTATGACAAATATTATGAACATGAATACTACCAAACGATAGAAGTCGCTGTAACATAACTCACATTGAATTATACAGGTCACTCTAAATTTTGCCGTGAATTTTGACAACATTAATTCTTAATATCGAGTCCTCTTAAATGCCCTACAATATTTGATTCTCAATTAAGTGGGCCCATGGAGCTCTTGCAAAGCAATTAGACATATATACGTATTTACAGTCAAAAAAGTGACTTAGAAAATGTTCAAAAAGAAATCATATGTCAAGTAGCGTCACCTATCTGCAGGAAAAATGTACTACAAATGTGATACAGACAGCGGATTAGAAAAACTGAACCATAAACACGTAATCTGAATTTGGCGCCAAAGTCTTTGTTTAAGTAGGAGGATTACGCCGGTTTAACTACGTTTATGATATTTGGGCGACCAATTAGAATCTGAATTTACCAAGGGAGTCCAAAGAATTTAAGAAGTATTACAGATAGTCCCATGGAGAGAGGGACTCACAACCTAACCCGAAAATTCAGGAAACTAATTGAATGCATTACTACTTATGTCAGAAGGATTTCATACAAGAATCAAGCACAGCTTATTTACACTGCAGTACAATTATAATAACAATGGTCATAAGAAACATATTTATCATTTTTCGAGAAGAAACTCAAATAAGGTCGTAGGGAGAAAGGTAAAAATCATTTCACTTCAGAAAAAGAAGAGATATTGATAAAGAATATAAAGTATACAGTAAAAATAGTATTTATACAAAAGAGACGGTTACGATGTGAAATCTTGGAACAAAGTAGGCAAGCCCAAGTCCCCATAATTCAAAACGAAAGATTAAGATTAAATCAATAAAAGGAAGGAGATATTAAAAATTACCAAGAATAACATGAGCACTCAAGAGATACAGTATTAAAGTGGTGAAATCATGAGGAATAAAAAAATGCGAATTTGATCTACTATGATCAACTTACAGCTATCATCATGGCTTCTATAGTCGCTGCTTTTTAATATTCTCGCAGTCTCAGCTAGGATGCATAAACCCTCTCTCATCGTTCAGACCAAAAGTCAACAACCTTAAAGATTGGCTTTACATTCTGATCTAGGAAAGATATGAGGCTTAGTCTTATCTACCTTTGCAATAGTCAGTATCACATATTTTTGTAGGTAATGATGTAGCATCCTTAAAATGACTTAATTAGGTTGACCAATTTAAGTTTGCAACCTTATAAATTGATTACTTCTTTCCTACGAAATCTACATTCCATTAGGCTCGATGGTTTCACCATGCACAAACAATATTTGAAACACATATATGATCAGTCACACATATGTACATATATTTCCCCCTTATGGACAATGTCTGACAACTGTATAGTGGTGCAGTCGACAGTTCTATAGTGAACTCACCAGGGAATACGAATTCGTGTGGATGTTGGTGACTGCTAGGTCATCTGCAACAACAAATCTACAAATTCTTAAATAAAAGCTTTCGAGACTCTGAATATAAGACTTTGCCACAAAGTGTTTAGATTGATAGAGTCGAATATTAGTTTCGGGTTAATAAAAAAGGCCGTTATGAGCTGTTACTTAGCGCCCTTTCTACAAAACTTCACAAAATACACATATCTTCCTTATCAATACGTCGCTACTCATGCTTAGTTTACACAAGACTGGTGTTTTTGAACCCCTAACTAATCACTGAACAACAACAGGCTATTAGGTTTTAGAAACTTGGGTTTTTGTCCCTTATACTCGACTTAAGAAACAAAAAACGAATATGATATACGATAAGAAAATCTGACTCTCGATTTCCCAGTTAACATTTTATTTATTCTAATTAAAGGCACTTAACCATCACAAAGGATCCCAACAACCGACCATCTATTTTTTTTACCATTTCGTCTGGTTTCAGGTGTAACATATTCCTAACTACTACCAAGTTAAAACACTGGTGTAAGGTTCCAATTTAGATTGGAATAAGACTAAATGAGCTGAGAAACCTGAGGAATACAGGATTTACAGTAACAGAACATGAACGTGAAGGAATAAAATGCAGACTAACACGAAGGCCTTAAAAGTCACAGGAATAATTTTAAGAACTTATATAAAAGTCTTTTACCCGAAGGACTATTTAGAAGAATAACAGTGTCATGTTGAAAATCATCGAGGACTAAATACAAGTCGAGGATTTAAAAAGATACTTGCTTAGTACTTAAACCACCTATGGATTTCATAGAACAAACTTTATTGAAATATTGCTTCATTTATCCAATAATGATTGGTTTTTACCGTTATTAACTGATATTTTTCACAAACAAATACATAACTTGTTTGTCGATATGAGCAAATGATCAATGAAATCTCGTAGTATCGTAATATGTTACATACCTTTTCTCTTTATTTTAGTGACCCAATCATATGTAGCATAGAAACAGGGTAATGCATTTATCGGTTGAAATTTTCATGCCACATCAGCACGGTGAGGTTTCAGAGTAGTATAATTAATTACTGTATTAGCAATAGTAGAAAAGATTAAAGATGTCGTTCGGAAAAATACGGACTCTTGAAATGAACATAATTTGGAATAATAAACTTAAGATACAAGGGAAAGAAAAACAGTGAATGTACCAGGACCATTAAAAACGATTCCGAACTATGTCATCCAACATCTTGAACCAATAATTGCAGTTAAGGTGCAGACTCTAACCAGGTAGTCTACACCAACCAACATGTCTCAGTCCAACAACCGATGACTGCATGGACTGATGTCAAGTATTGGTTCACCACTCTTTAGGTTTCCTCGAATCTATTACGACACAAGCCATCATCGCGCGTCGAGGTATGCGGTGGGCATGTATAATAAATGTCTTAATCACTAGTTCATTTGTGATACGTCATATTTTCTTACAGCCAAACCTCAAAAGCTCCGTATATATTCACAAGCTACAAATCCATACTCATACACTGACCAAATTAGCATACCTATCTATTCATTAAAAGGTATCAATACTTTGAAATTGTGTTGCTTTGTTGTGAGAAGTCGTGAAGTCACGAAAAATAGAATAAGCATAAACCAGGAACAAAAATTGACAAAAGATTTCGAAATAAAGGTATTTATTAGAATTCTGAACAGTTGGATATCATGCTAAAAGTTGTGTCGAGCTGTTAACATCAAGAGAATATCTGTAGAACGGACTAACACAAGAGGTTGACTAGAGGTTATTACTCGATTGGCCAATCTTAAAACTAACAATAGGTAGACGTAATACTCATATAGTAAGATTAGGAACGAAGTGGAAAGGTTCGACATGCCAGGACAGTGTCTTAAGTATTGGTGTACTGAAATGAGATCTATTACACAACCTGTAATTTTAGTTCTTACTGTTATTCCTTTTCTGCGAAAAAATTAGCATGATCTAAGCAGTTTAAAAATTTTTTTAACCACTATTTAACAGAAACAGGTCAACTCACCAATAACTTAAGGTCAGTTAGTCCTGGAAGAACAATCAGTTTACAAACTTCAGGTAAGTCGAACTCCGAACTAGGAAGTGTTAAAAGTAGTGAGGTAATAAGATCAACAGACTCTTGATGCAGTAGATGTATTCTGTCGGTAGAAAGCTTGAAATATGCGCATTCCTCCTCACGATCAGACATTTTTGTATCGTATTCAGAATAGTAAGTAAGGACTCGACCTCCTACTTCACGAACAACTATCATAGCACAAAATGGCAGACTTGCAACTGCTAGAGAAAGCTTGGTACCAGCAACTCGAACATCTAATCTACTATCACTCAAAGCAAAATAAATCATGTCCAGAAGTTGATGTGTGAACCAATCCGAACTATCAGCACTTAAATCATCAATGATTCTGCATGGTGATTCACTAAAATTTATGCTGATCCTGGATTGAAATGGTTGGGTAAGTAATGTGGCTATTTCTAGTGAACACAGGGTAACATTAAGGTCAGAATCACGAACAAATATTTTCAGTAACTCCATGAGACACAAAAGAGGTCGACAATGAGACAACTCCCCAGACGGCTTACAGTTAGCAAACTTTTCTGAGCCAGAAAATCCGAAAAGGATTCTTCTCCCTGATGAGGTATTTATGCTTGAAACTACAGCTTTGCGGATTTCTTCCGTAACTTGATGAATATCGTAGCCATTATCGTTAGGTTTGTAAGCTGTCTTTTTAAAATGACATACCAACTGATTAAATGTAGAGTGTGACATGAGGTGACCTACATCTTTATAACAAATGGATGCACAACCAGTTACAATAGAATCATTGTCCAAATCCGTCCTATCAGGTGAGACAGTTTTAACGCTAGAAGTCTGAAATATCTGTAGACAGGTTTCATTCGGGTAGGAGTAAGAATGCTTGACACATTTCTGACGATATTCATTTCTTGGACATGTCAGTGAGATCCCGTCTGACCATCGGTGAAACAATTTCAAGTGGACATCAGATAACATCCCATCAGCATTTCGACACTTCCAGGTATCACGAAGAAAGTTATAAAGCTCATCCCCAAACAATTTGAGTAATGAAACGAATGAATTTTTATAGACAGACTTGTTCCCAAACGATGATATAAAACAGTCAATCAAACTGAAAAAAATTGGCTCAAAATGACAGGCGATGTCTTTTCGATCATAGGAATGGAATAAATCTGGAGTAAATATTTGCGGAAGCGCTGAACATAGCGACAATCTGACGCTAGAATGACTAGAAGCGGACAGACCATGACGTACCAGAGAATCAATGCAGGCATCTAACCTAGGAAGCTCCAAACAAAATAAGACCACACGCAAAATAAGTCGCAGGTTCTGGGTAGCTGAACGACGACATAAAATGTCTTCCGATGACAATGAGAATACTAAGGCACTGATGAGACGCTCAATGTTTATTGAAATGCAAGAGCAAATATCAACGCATAAATCTCCACTGGACAACAAAGCATTTAAGGTATTTTCTGTTTTGTTCAGAGCACATAAAACGGAATCCGGTTTAGTCCAACAAACGTCCAAATAATTCGTAAAAACACAACTATGCGGTACGCCTGTGAGACCGCAATATTTTCCTTCAATAGTGGTGCAATCAGCTTTCGAAATGTGACCAACCGTGGTCATTAAAACTAATGTTTGTCAAGAACTTTAAGATACGGACTTTACAAAACACGTTGAAACCACTTCAAACTGTTCTAAAATTTCATTTGAAAACACGTTTCATGATTATTATCTCAAAGAAAGTAAGCAATTATGGCTAATTCCTCAGAAAAATGTTATTGTAGCGACCTCTGAGATCCAAAATGTTTACAGTGGATACTAAGTTCAAATGCGTGCTCAACGAATCTAATTTGGTAACGCGAACTGGGAAAACAAAACCTCGAAATTCAATTAAAAAACAACAAACAAGACACCAACCAAAAAATATATTGACTTTTATTTGATTTCGAATAGTGAATTTTCATTCTTACATTCCAGATCAGGTCGATTTAAATGATTCAAATAGTTGTGGACGAGACAGTCTTCAGTAATAAGGATAGGAGGTTTACTAGTCCTTGCAGTTTGTAAAACTGTGGTGATCAATCTGGTTTTGAATATATCAACAGAAGGTGCTGAAATAACGTGTTCTGGTAGAGAATGACAGTAATTCACTACTCGGTGTGAGAAACGAAACTCCAGACGTAAACGATTTGATATCGGTTTTTGATCTTCCTTCCAATGTCCTCTCAAATGATCAGTCCTAGACGGAAGGAAAAGATAATACATATTAATACCAGGACCATCGTTCAGTATACGATAAGTCAATAGTAGATCACCCCGTATTCTACGTTAAGATAACGAAAATATGTTGAGGTGTCTCAGTCTGTCTTCATAGGATAGTCCAGAGAGAACTTTTACCATTTTAGTCCCTCGTCGTTGGACTCATTCCAGCCTACCCGCCTCACACTTCAAACAAGGACTAGTTTCTTAAATCCCATATCCCAAATGCGGTCTCAGGAAAGCAGGGTATAATAAACTATGAGCTTATAATGGATTTTAAAACTTTCCACTTGAAATTTAAGACCCGAATGGGAGAACTTGTCAAAGGCTTTACTTAGATCTAAGAAAATTACATCTACAGGAATATTTCGATCTTTTGCCGCAAGCAAATCTTCTCTTGCAATGAGAGGATTTGTCAAACGTGATAGGTTTTCCAGGAAATCATGTTTTTCCCTAGATAAAAGATAAGCCCTTCCACATAGTTTATAACAGCCATCCGAGTGACTTTTTCCAATTGGTTTTACAACTGCACTGGTTAGACTAACGGGTCGACAGTTTCTAAGTCTCTACTCCCCGCTTATAGACCGGACTAATTACTGCGTCTTTCCAATCTCTTGGCAGTCTGGACCACCACAGAGACATATCAGACACCATGAATTTAGGTTCAGCAATTACATCCAATAGGCTTTCATAATCCTGGAATAAATATCCTCAGGACCAACGAACTTATCAGGTTTGGGATGTTGAAGTTGTAGTGGCCGGCCAGTCTCGATAAGAACACCATTGGAATAACGGAAACAATTACTATTATTGTAACAAATTGTACTAGAGATTGTTTTACTGTATTTGTTTAACTGTATAAGTTTCATTTCTGCTTTCGCTTTCCGCCTTGTTTGGTTCGAACTTGCTCACGCACTGCCTGTTCGCCTGTACTCTTTGGCACGTCTCGGTATTATTTCGATACCACGAGATCACCAATAAATACAATTGATCTGGATTAATAAAGTCTTCTGATTTACGAGCTATCAAAGAAACCAAGTCGTTTTTGGGCGCGTAAACGAATTGTAGTGGTGATCATAGTCCGCCTTCGACTCGACATCCACTACAAACTGGTGAGTCGTATTGAGAACACGCACAACATCTGGTGAAACACAACCAGTAACCCAATTCTTCGAGAACAGTTCAAACTTGGCCATTTTACAACCCAGATCAATTCGGTGAGTCTGTATATCTATCCACTTTTGTTGCATATATTCGTATTGATATTTTCATTATATAATATCTTGGCAACTTACTATGGTGGATAACGATAAGAATAGTATAAATATTATAGACTCCGAGGTACATGCTATTAATTTTCGACCGGTTCCTTTCATCCCTCATGATCCAGAAGTCTGGTTCGCGGCACTGGAATCTCAATTTGAGATCCGCCGCATAACCAACCAAATCAAAAGTACGCCTACGCTTTGGAATTATTGCCCGGGGATCACCTAACTGCTGTCCGTGAGGTTGTCCTCAATCCGAACGTTTACGACCGTCTTAAGGATGCCATCCTTCGACATTTCCTCCAATCAAGAGAGGAACGATTGAGGACTTTATTAGCACGTCACCCTATGGGTGATGCTAAGCCGAGCCACCACCTCACGCGCCTGCAATCCCTTGCAGGAAACTCGACAGCAGACTTCGAAATAGTCAAAGAGTTATGGCTCGAAGCATTACCAGCTAGTATCCAACCAACTCTTACGGCCCTGCTCGAGGACGCCCCACTGAACAAGGTGGCCCTCATAGCAGACAAGATTCTAGCACGTGTTAGCGCCAATGACAACTATATTGTTGCCTCTACTCCTCATTCAAACATGGATTTCGATGCTAGACGACCTCCGGCTCATGGGGATATGGACAGATGTATCCATACTCGTTTCAGTTTCCGAGACCGCTCAAACGTGCCAGCCCCCTACGTCCCCCGACCCAGGTCACAATCTCGAAAAGCCTTAACGACTCGCGCCAGGCGGGCATCTTCCAAGCCACGCAAGAAGGCGGTTTCGGAAGCGAGTCCGAGTTGGTGCTGGTTCCACCTTGCCTTCGGGGCCGGTGACCGTCATTGTCGAGCTCCCTGCTCATACAAGGCGGGAACTTCCTGAGCCGGTGAGTAAATATGGCCGTACTCACCGGCACTTCACCTCAGTTTGACCGTTTAGTTTACGTGCACGATTATCGCACTAACGCTAGGTACCTCGTGGATACAGGTACCCAAGTTTCTGTCGTTCCTATCAGTAACAGTAAGTCTCAAGCTACGATGCTTCGACTACGCGCTGCGGATGACTCAGACATTCCCAACTATGGTACATGACAACTTACGGTCAATCTGAGCAAACAGCCTTACGGAGCTTATTTTCACGTGATTTCCCGTCACGAAAAGACCTTCAAGGTTGATCGACATGGCCGTGTCAAAGTAGTCAGCATTGATCGCTCATGCCAGCACACGTCGATGACAGTGCCCTACCTGATAAGCCGAGACCCAATGCTAGACCTATCAAAGCTTCTAGCGGGATCCCTACATCTACTTCGGATCCCGCGCTAGATGCACCTGAGACCTCATTCTCACGTCCCAGTCAACAGCACGTATCATCTGCCCCGTCTACTGACGAGACTTCCGTCTCACGTCCAGACCAGCAGACCACACCGCCCTTGACTGTGGATGAGATTGCAGGCTCACGAGGTTCGAACGAGACTACCGTCTCACGTTCCGGTCGCCGAGTACGCTTACCCGTACGCTTTCGCGACTAACCTCGTAACCAGCAGCGGATACAGTGTAGGACCTTAACCCTATACTACACGAATGCTACACTTTTCTCTTTTTCTCTCATTTTTTTTGTATACCCCGAGCCTACGCTTCCGACCATCGCTGTTACGGTATCGTCGACTTCAGTCAACTTTGGCGAAAGCTGGCCTGATCACCCACGCTCTAGTCAACGCACTCAGTCGACCTCTCTGGCTCCAAATACGTATGGTATACATTTGGTCCCGAACATGGTTATCCTGGTCGCATCTGGTTCCTTAGATCAATGTGGTTTCGTCCGACGTCTGCAGCGTTTTTGGTCCGGACCTCTGCAAACGCAACCTTCAGATTCTGGATACACATCACTCTGGTGTAGCATGCTAATCCAAGCAATCAATACAGTACGTTCCTTCTGGTACCGTTCTACATCAAAGACTTTTGGTGGCAACTCGAGGATCAACGATCACTTCCTGTTCTGCCAACGCCGTCGTCCTACAATTGCACGTTTCACGATCAGTCCCACGAACGAAACCGCTACGTATCGAAAGTGTAAACCTTTTCTAGCGGGTGGCTCCTGTATTGACCGGCCAGTCTCGATAAGAACACCATTGGAATAACGGAAACAATTACTATTATTGTAACAAATTGTACTAGAGATTGTTTTACTGTATTTGTTTAACTGTATAAGTTTCATTTCTGCTTTCGCTTTCCGCCTTGTTTGGTTCGAACTTGCTCACGCACTGCCTGTTCGCCTGTACTCTTTGGCACGTCTCGGTATTATTTCGATACCACGAGATCACCAATAAATACAATTGATCTGGATTAATAAAGTCTTCTGATTTACGAGCTATCAAAGAAACCAAGTCGTTTTTGGGCGCGTAAACGAATTGTAGTGGTGATCATAGTCCGCCTTCGACTCGACATCCACTACAAAGTAATCTTAGAACAGTTTCTTTCTCATTAACTACATGGCTCATCAACAAGCCGCCACAATCACAATGAACTGTTGGTCGTTCCTCATTGTTGACAGAAAACAATTTGCTGAAATATTCCGATAGAGCTTCAGCTTTTCCGACATAATTTCTTATCAGTATTAGTGGATTTTCTAGTACCAAAAGTGATGGAATTCCATCACTTCTCTGAATTCTCCTTTTCATATACGAGAATAAACGTTTGGGGCTATTTTTACAATTACTAACCAATTTTTTCATATGACCGTCTAGTCTTACTTATTAACGCTTTACAAGCATTGCTAGTCATACAATAACTGGATCTGTACTGTAATAAGCCAGTAGTGATGGATATATTTCGATGTATTCTTTCTACTTCTAATACGTCTCTTGACTTGTCTAGTTATCTATGGTGGACTGTTATTCTGTCTACGTGGTACCAGGTATGGTATAAAGGAAGGAGTAACAGAATTGAAATTGCCTTTAAATACAGATCATACTTCTTCAACTTATCAGCTAGTATCTACTGACTAAGCTCTCTTATCAGCACACTCCTGAATGGCTGATATGTTATCTCTTCATACATTCGGGCGAGGATCACCTTATCGTATATCATGTCATTAGCTCTAGACATAAATTACAGAACTGAGTGGAAGAATGTTTGGGTTGTCAATATCCTCAGTCGCATGAGTGATTACTAAGCCCCATAGAGAAAAACCTTGGTTTGCACCAAAACGTGTGGTTTCGGATAAATGCTGTGCTAAAGCATGCCCGACCACAGTTTTCGGGTACCTACTATCAAAGGAGTTTATAGATCCTACCGCGGTCATTTCAGTTCAACTAATATCATGCGCATTAAAGTCTCCTAATATCAAGTACTTGTCATTTACACTTCATAGCTGAATTCGCTCTAAAATAAAGTCATCAGCTAAGCAGATTGGGCTGTGACACATGACACTCGAGCATGAGTGTACAACAGAATGTTTCATGGCAAAACTAGAAAAAGATCAACTCAGTTTAATGATTAATCGATTTCGTAGGGTACATGGACGACAAATTTGTCGCTTGTGACGATAATATGAATCAGAAGATATCTTATACACCTTTAACTCATGCCACCCTTTCATAGACTTTACTTTAGAAAGTGAGCGAGATCAACCAATCTCTTTCATCGATGTACACCTGATGAGAATGAATAATGGTTCGTTAAAGAGATCCACCTTTAAAAAACAAACATGGAATGGCAAGCTGACCAACTTCCATAGCTGGGTTCTTTAAGTAGAAAAAGTAATCTCATCTACCATTCATGTTATCGAATACATCGGATATGGAGTACGGAATGCATTGACAAAGAACTCACAGTCCTCATGAAAACCTTGACGGGAGATGGCCACCCAGACCGTTTCATAGAGAAGAGTATGAATAAAAGTAGGTATGACAAGAAATCTAGTTGTTCCGCCTCAAGGAAAAACCTCAATATAAGTCTGAAATTTCAAGGTGATCGAACATATGACGTAACCGAAAATCGTTTAACGACAGCGATTAAAAGAATATGCGAATGACCTTCACTAGTAGGAACTTATTTTCCGTATCTATAAAAGATAAGCTTCTACGTCTGGTCGCCTACATGTGAATCTACCAGCTCACCTGCTGTCTTGGACCAAGGTACATCGGCCGTAGCCAGAGCTCGCTTTCAACTCGGATACGTGAACATATCCCAGTTCGGTTCTACAAGAGTGAAAGGAAAGCAATCAGGAGTACTATACTTGAACATCTAATCGACTGTGATCATTCTACGAATCCACAGTTTGGTTTTAAGGTTGTTTATGTGACTCGTTCAAATCTACTTAGATTTCTTCGTATCCAACTCCTAAAAATAGCCGAAGCTCTTACCATCCATGAGCTCAAAACAGAACTATATATACAAAAGAAGTATGTCCAGTCGCTATCGTTACCTTGACTCTAATTATCATTATTACTACTATTATTACTGCGTTCCCTTTTACTTATGTCTCATGATTTAATCATTTTTAGTCATCTTATTATATTCACTAAATCTATTTTTATTATTCATGTTACGTAATCTTGGTTATTAGTGTTCACATTTCCTCATGGAATTAGTACTTCAACAAAAACTTTTCATATATATAAGATTGTACAGCTTGATAATAATTTCTTAGAAAAGAGATCCATTCGCTGAATTTCGTGTTTATAATTTTTAAATGTACAAAGTCCGACAATGAAATCACAGCTAATGACTTAATAAGTCTCACTATCATGTGATTCGCAAACAAAGGAGTGGATACTCATAATATTGGCTATGTACAAGAAGAAGTCTCTTCCTTTCCTACACCTACTTCTACCACTTCATAAGTAGTGGCATCCGGATAATTCTGGAGTAACGTCGATGTCATGGAATAATCAAGTTTCCGTCACAGTTGGCCCTTAATTGTCCACTACTGCTCTTAGCTCATAGAATTTATTTCTTGGCCTACGAGCATTTGCATCCGCCGTCTAGACTTGACTATTCTAAAACCCAGTAATCGGAGATTTTCCTCACCATTTTGTCGACCGGTTTCTAGTTCAGTTTGTGCTGACTTTTTTATTTTATCGGGTCTTACTCGAATGTTGGTATTGTCGTGACTAGGAGAGCTACTTGACAGAATATTAATTTTCCTCCCCTACTTTAGGATTACCCTAAAGAGTCTAAATGGTTGGCGTTTAACACTGGCGTCATTCCTTTTACCTATTCTAACCAGTTTTTGACTGAATTCCCTTGGA
This sequence comes from Schistosoma rodhaini, assembly GCA_944470415.2. NCBI lineage: Eukaryota > Metazoa > Platyhelminthes > Trematoda > Strigeidida > Schistosomatidae > Schistosoma > Schistosoma rodhaini. Next base: position 82,857,010 of record OX104036.1, read on the forward strand.
GTTATCCTATAAGATGCTAAGGATGAATTCTCCAAGCTTTTCCAAATCATGTGCTTGTCCAAATTTGGGATAAGAATCGTGTGACTCTTGCAAATTACTCACAATAATACTCGATGAGATTGAATTTTTCTCAGTCACGAGAGGGCGAAATCTCGTCTTACTATCAGACTTCGGTAGTGTGTTTTGTGACTCAGCATGGAAGTTCACCAATGACTTGCCAACCATAATTCATAACTTTTTTCCCCTCATTTCTCTTTTTCCGTACTGCCATCCATTTTTTATCACTCAGGACAGCCACGCCGTGACTATTGTTCGGGTCTTCAATTTCCACTTCAGATGCATGACTAACCATGTCAATATCAAGTGCCGCTTCTTTCTTCGTTAGTTTTAACGAAGATTTCACTTTTCCGTCAACCACAGTCAGGTGTTTATTGCGTCCCGTAATAGCACGTACACTGACACATTTCTCACCGTCAGTATTTGCGTTACCAAAGCAACTACCATCTTTCTTCCTACAGGCCAAAACTAGTAGGCTCATAGACTCCTGGATCAGTTACGTCTTATTCACACAACAAAGCATAAAATGACGATACGAGTTAGGCTTCTAGCATCTTTTGTATGCAATGGAAATTAAAAGGGTACACATCTTATGGAGGCACATTTTACACTCACACATTGCATTCCTTCCCCCACGTGGAGCAAAAAGTGTGGCTGTCCATATTTGTAAGTACCGCCAACCATTGTAATCAGATTGAGAAAGTTTAAAACAGAGCCAACGTGAAAGAAGGTACCACAAGACAAAGTTTATCAAAATGTTAAACCTTAACCGAAATACTTCGAGTTAAAGTGGGCCAAAAGTGCTTTTCCATGTAAAAATTACTTAAGATCAAGGATAATCAAAGCAATTACTAAGTCACTGCCCTTTTTGAAACGGGCGCGGTTAAATTTTTGGCTTAGTCACGGTCAGAACGAATCGAACATTGGCTTGATAAACTTTGCGTTTCTTAAACACAGAGTGAAATTGTTAGTATGCAGAAAAAAAATTGATAATCAGTTGAACAGGGGAGATGAGAGACATAAGTAATATACCGAATATCGTTTTATGATAAACAATGTTATGATTGATGAAAAAGCGAAGCACAGCCATACCATGTCAAAGAGGATTAATGTGATGATAGTCGTTTCATGTAGTCATTCGTGGTTTTGTTTATGGACCACACTTTACAGTACTCTCATAGTTGTTTACTTCTGCCGGAGAAAGGTTATGTCAATTTATCTCATTTTCCTTAGATTTCGTTCCGAAGTTTTATAACATGCAACAAATATCTAAGTGAAATATAAATGCTGGAAATTTGGTCTACCGCTAACAATGAAACACAGGAATGTTTCAAACGTATGCTAAAAAAGAAGTGAACTGCACTAATTTGGTAGAAGGTTAATCTGTTACTGACTATGTAACGCAGTCACTCGCCCAAATTAAGGGCTCATCATTCCTTAAGTTAATAGCTAACCTCTCATTCAACTTTAAAATCATTATGATTCGTAAGGTTTTCTTACTAAAAGGAGACATCAAGATGAAGTGTTCACATTTCCAAACAACTCAATATAAAAAGCAGTAAAGTGAGGTCTTCATAAAGTAGTGAAGTAGATAACTATGACCTTCAGCTGTAATGCTTCTCTCCTAACAGCAGGTTACTGAGTAACTCTTGAAAACATCTCGAACTACTGTGGGATCATCTATTCTTACAGGCTCTTTGCAGTCGGTAAGGCTACTGGTCTAAATACAGGATTAAATACCGGTGATTTACCAACAATAATATGAGCTGTTATTAGTGAGTGTCACAACGAATTCATTCTTATGATGTTTGTGTGTTCCTAGACTGTGCGACAATGCTGTCTTCAGTTTCAAAAAAATAGCTTTAGTGGATCAGTAAATGGATTCTACAAACGATTGTGTCAACGGACATGAAATGTAACTGACAGATAGCATTTAGTAGGTTCACTTAGTAAGAGTATTTGATTTATGAACTATAAGAACGGGAAGGTTATACTATATCAATCGCATAGTTATAGAGTATATATATCAACTAACCGAGTTAACTCTTTTTGATCGTTTTTCAGTTGCACTGACCATACTTCGTCCTGAAAACGTGCATGCAGTGCTAAACATTGGTGATAAGGTATACTTTGACCTATTTTATGTATGCTAGTCGTTGTAGTATCGGAAACGGCCGGCCCTATAAATTCTTCGAACCATTTACATTTACAACAATTATAAAGTCAATAATATTAACTGCACAAATTCTGAGAATTAATGACAGAAATGCAAATAATAGCAAAAACCAATTACAAAACAAGTACGCTCTAACCGTTCTCACAGGCTACACAGCTTGTCGTGAGTAAACAAACTTCTTCGGTTGTATGTGACGGCATCATTGTCCAGTAACATTGTTGTTATTTGTGCTGAAAACTGACTGGGTGTTGGATATTAACTTCTATACTATAGTAAGTAAATATAAATATTCAGGAAACTGAAGATTGTGGTGAAGTTCGTGGAAAATTTCAAGGACTGTACAGACGTTGGCCGAATCATAAGATCACTAGCTCAACAGTATGCTGATACCACAGAAAGCCGAGTATTGAAGCTGGATAATAGTTATTCGGACATGAATTTAGGGCTAAGCGATAAGGAGACGGATATGCAAGCGATGATCGCTCCAATGGCCGGCATAAATAACGTGAATAATCGTTTACTCTATACAGTGTGGATGAAGTAGGGACACTATAACTCGCTGATGCCAAGGCAGATTTTAGTGTGGCGTCATCTACTGTCGAGGAGAAATAGCGACCCTATCTCATGTTCTCACAACTATCCGCAAACACGTCCGCAATAACGACTTGGAAGATGACTGTTAGTATGGGATTATACACACTGTATTATGAACAGATATGTTTTACAGATATATTTCATACATCTTTTGTTACCGACAGATAAAAGTGATTCAGAGGAAGTGAGATGGGGCTACTCGAAGTGTAACTTGTAACACGCGTTAATGGCTCAAATAAATAATAAATAGCATGCAAGAGTGGATAGTTACTGACTAGTGTCATGAGGGTGCATATACGTACACACAAAACATACAAAAGACGTTACTTACTTACTTACTTTCGCCTGTTACTCCTAATGGAGCATAGGCCGCCGACCAGCTTTCTCCAACCCACTCTGTCCTGTGCCTTCCTTTCTAGTTCTATCCAATTTTTATTCATTCTTCTCATGTCTGTCTCCATTTCTCGGCGTAATTTGTTCTTTGGTCTTCCTCTTCTCCTCTCGCCTCCAGGATTCCATTTATGGGCTTGTCTTGTGACGCATTAGTGTGATTTCCCCAATGTGTGTCCTCTATCCACTTCCATCGCTTCTTCCTGATTTCTTCCTCAACTGAAATCTGGTTTGTTCTCTCCCACAGTAGAATGTTGCTGATAGTGTCTGGCTAACGGATCCGAAGTATCTTGCGTAGACAGCTGTTAATAAACACTTGTATTTTCTGGATAATGGCTTTCGTAGTTCTCCACGTCTCCGCCCCATACAGAAGAACTGTCTTGACATTTGTATTGAAAATTCTTATCTTGGTGTTGGTTGACAATTGTTTTGAGCTCCGGATGTTTTTCAGTTGTAAATATGCTGCTCTTGCTTTGCCGATCCGCGCCCTCACATCTTCATCTGATCCACCGTGTTCATCAATGATGCTGCCCAGATATGTAAAGGTTTCCACATCCTCCAAAGCTTCTCCGTCAAGTGTAATTGGATTGGTGCATATTGTGTTGTATCGGAGAGTCTTGCTTTTCCCTTTGTTTATATTGAGACCTACTGCTGCTGAGGCTGCTGCTACACTGGTCGTTTTCTCCTGCATTTGTTGTTGCGTTTGTGATAGAAGAGCCAGATCATCCGCGAAGTCTAAATCGTCAAGCTGCATCCTGCCTGTCCACTGTATCCCGTGCATTCCTCCAGATGTTGACGTCTTCATAATCCAGTCGATGACCAGGAGAATGAGAAAGGGTGAGAGTAGGTAACCTTGCCTAACACCGGTCTTTACCTCGAACGAGTCGGTGAGTTGTCCTCCGTGGACGATTTGGCAGTTTAGTCCATCATAGGAGTTCCGTATGATGTTGACTATCTTCTCAGGCACGCCGTAGTGTCGAAGAAGCTTCCATAGTGTCGTCCTGTCCACGCTATCAAATGCCTTCTCGTAGTCGATGAAGTTGATGTACAGTGATGAATTCCATTCGATTGATTGTTCCACAATGATACGTAGAGTTGCGATTTGATCTGTGCACGATCTATCCTTACGAAATCCAGCTTCTTGATCTCGAAGTTGAGCGTCCACGGGACAAAAGACGTACAATTGTAAAATCAAAACATGCACAAATAAGAGCACTCCATAAATCAAAGATAAAATTGAGACGAATATTCAGGGCTTAAAAATGTCTTATATACACCAAAGATCCTGAAGCCATTTTAAACAGAATTCAGGAATGATAAAGTCCGAAGTTATGTTTAGAAGGAGGTCTATCCGTCGAGAAGTATATGATCTAAAATGAATAGCTGTTGCGAGTGATGCTTGGCACAGCTTATCAAATGGTGATGTGGTACAGACGCTTGATCAAGTGCACTCAGCTAGAGTATGTCCAGTGTAAGATCTTCTACGTTGATGATCTATGTCGAAATGATTGGGCGCCTACTATAGTTAGACGAGAATGGGGAAGAACCAACTAACGCTGAAGTCACACCTCGCGACCGGCCCTTACGTGGTTTGAACTATCGACGCACCAAAGAATCATGGACGCTATGGAGACTGTATAACACAAGGGACGTTATTAGAAGAATATATTAGTTAAGATACAACTACGACAGTACAGAAGTGGAAGAGCAACCACTGCCGCGTGGGCCAGTCCATGGCGTATGATTGATTGATGCGCCTTGACTATCCTTGACCTTGACAGGGACCGATGATCTGTTCGATATTCAGTGACATTTCACCGACCCTACACCAGTAAAACTATTGAGGTCAGTATCAATGTCGAAGAGTTAGTGAAATGTCTATTTACGGGATTCATTTACCGTTACGCAGGTCTCAATACTTGTAAAACGAATAAAGTCGTAGGGAAAGTAAAAGCGATCTGATACCCAGAAGCTGCTTGAACAGTAGAAGCATGCCCAACGCCAGAACACGCTCATGTGAACCAGTGTAAGCCAGATTCAGTAACGAGGAAAAACGTTTGTACATCTATTTATCCAGCCTTCTGCATGTCTCGTACCCTTTCGCACCCATTTCTACCCTTGTCATCTCTGTTTCTTCAGTGTCCTTGAATTTTCGATCGTTTATATATTCGACTAGCTGATTTACTGATACCGCTTGGCCCTTGTATCATCTTTAATTTTTTACATAACAATTCCACAACATTCACAGTGTTTATTATTTACTTGATATTATAGTGATTGCTAGTTCAAGAAATCTCATCTTCGGTTTTCTGCATATACCTGAACTGTTCGTGTACCAATTCACAAACTGATGTTGCACTCACTAGTACTGGTGAGTGATATTGGATATTGGAAGAGATGCACATTCATTAATAACGCTACCGTTGAGCTCAAGGTCAGTCGCCTCGTTATTTGTGGCTCTCATTAATTAGACATTAACTAACATCCAGCAGGTGTAAATGGTAGTTTTATGGATAAAAACACAAAAGTTTATGTCTGTTTATTTTTGTCAGGTTGATTTGAAATATAAATGAGCGATACATTTGGAGGGAAGGAAAATGTTTGTGGGAAAAAAACAATTATTTACACGACAGAAAGCCCACTTATGTGCATGGCTGTCAATTCTAAAGCTGAAATGGTAGCAATTGCCGGTAGGAATCTTTTTCAAGTATTCAGTGTACATGAAGACAAATTCATTTCGGTAGGTTTCTTTAGTCTTCAGTTGTAAAAATAGGTCAGTCAATCTATATTAGTCCTTGCCACTTTTAATAGTGTGGAGATCAACCCCTACTTTGATTGTTTGAACAAATTTTTTGACTTTTACACTTATGCTCAAAACTAAACTTTATCACTTATTTGGGCGAGACTATATTTATGGACTTCCATAAATTATAGTCTCGCCCTTATTTGTTATTAGTTTGGATGAAACTTTTATTGGCTTGGTTAGTTATGGTTATTCCTGAAGTTTATGGATCTCATTTTGCTATTTCCGAACAAGGGACGAAGTTTCGTCCGTGAATGAATATCTATTGCCCGCTGTTGACAACTTTAACGTTGATTAATACTTTTGTAACCACTCAGCAAACGATGATAAATGGTCTTACATGAACCATAACTGTAAAATGACATGATTTCGGAAATAATTTGTGTGGTGACATGACTAATTAATTCGTTTACATATGCCACTAACTAGAATGACAGTATTAATAATTCCACTTAAATAGGTCCGCGCTGAGAACTCTTAATTCACCAAACTATAACCTATGGTAAGTCGACTTAGTAGACCAGTCACCAAGGTCTGCTATTCTTTCTCTGTGTTTGCAGAAGACCCACTTGGGGGTAGTCGGAAAACCCGGTTCCAAACCAATGGTGAACATGGGCTATAGGATCTTAATGATAGCCTGCCTCCAAATGTCCTGGTACGGCCAAGAGTGAGGAGAGTCAGATCTCCTCAAAATGCTCTAACATGACCACGTGCATACAGCAACTGCCAGGAAAGTCCTACTTAGTGCCTTCTTGCGGAGTTACTGTTTACGAAATTGAGAGGACGAAAAGTGAATGTCCGGCGCATTGACCTGGTAGGTGGATACGGAGGATCCACCTAGGAAAGTTGGGAAACCCTGATTCCAAACCAATGGTGCACATAAGCCACAGAATCCTAAGGTCAGTATATGGAAATTTGCGAGCTCAAGGTCATTTTCAAAGAACCTTGGTAATGGTAATTTGTGGCAGATCTGTCTACATAGTTACCTAGCACGATAGCTCAGTAATCCACTAATTGATTATGTGTTCAAGTAAAATACCTTTAGTATGTTAACATATCTATCTCCTGAGGGGTGTGTGTAAAACTGTAATGCAGACTATCTAGAATACCTGCATCGAATCGAGAATTTACCCGTTCAATGTAGATCGTTAAAGAGCTTATGTATTTTAAATAGTTCAACAACAGATTACATTAGCGGTTAATGTTGAAAATATTCGAAAAAGTCTAATTGTCGCTTTGCTTTTTAACTATGTTATGTAGCTACATCGTGTTAAAACGCCTTCGCGTTTGGTTGTGTCTGATATTCCAAAATCAAAGACATCCGTAACTGATGCCGTTGGAACAGAATGTGGCCCGAATCAAACTCATGGAACTACTGTTACTGCAACAGAACCGATACCAGCTCGACATAGCCCTGTGATACAATCAGCTATAAATCAACCTCGTTCTCACAGCGTTACAGATGTAAGCTGGTCAAGCGTGGGCGGTAAGTTTTATGAATGATGGTTGACATTATCTTGGCACATGTAATCTTACACTTGATACTCGAGTATACTACACTTCTATTGCATTTACTCTGGTCTTTCATTTCAGAAGTATCGATTCAAATAGCGTGCAACTAACTTATCGCAGTGTGTCAAAGCTCTTATTTTAGTGGCACAAATGATTGTATCTGTCATTTATTCGTTTAGGACTTTTCTAAATAAGTTTCCCTAACTTTGTCATAAAGCTTTTACACTTTATATATTTCCTTACTTTAGATATCCTTGCAACTGCATCTACAAGTGGCGATGTGATGCTATGGGATGTTGGCAGAGGGATGACTCAGAGTGAGTTGTTATTTTGCGCTTAGCCGTCAAGGTGTATTGATTGAAGCCTGTAAAAAGCAGTTGATGTGTACTTGTTTCTCCTATTTCATTCCAATATTTTATATTTTATATTTTTATGACTGTTGTTTCAAGTGTTAGACCTAGTGCAATTGATTACTTCCACAGATTCTTTGTTGTTTCAAGCGCTCAAAGAAAACGGGATGAAACTTGTTCTTGGTCCATTTTCTTGTACTCGGGTGACACATCCAGTTTAATATAGAAGCAATTAAAAGATGTTTGAACCATGTGAAATCTAATGCTGCCGTTCACTCGGTTGTTTGCTTCAATGTATTGAGATGTTTGAGCCACGTGTTACATATGCCTAAACACCGATTACCACGACGCGCTATGCTGACTAGTATAGGGAATGGTTGGAGGGGAGTTAGGGGCAGCCAAACCCAAACGTGGCATCAGAGTTTGAAGTCACTAACTTCTGGTCTAAGCCATGTTGGTAGATGCAGACTACTTGGTTGGGATCCGTGTGACTATCGTAACCAATGGTTGGAGACTCTAGGTGACATGGCTCAGAATCGATCACAACGGCGTAGGTGTATACACTCTTTGTCTTTACTTAAACTGTGAGATTAAAATTGCTTTATATCTGTCCTTCTTCCTGTACCATATCCTTATATACAATCTTTATTTTATATATTGCCACCACTAAATTAACTACATCTATGCATTCGGTGTTCATCTTGTTGTGCTAGTGAGGTGTGGCAACTTGGACCGATGCATATGTGTGCTTGGTCCTACGTCGTAGCTGACTGACTGACTGATTGAGTTTGTGCCTTGACTTTCTGTTATTATTTAGCTGTTGTTAATTTCTATCTTCTTGTTCTTCCTTTGTTGAATCTTGTTTAGGGTTTCGGCAAAGATTCATTCCTTATGATGATGCTTCCTGTGACCCAGCACTTTCCTGACACATTGAAATTAGTATTTCTCTGATCCGTTTCCAGTTGTCCCCTATGGTAGATTTTCCTTCTTTGGGTAGATGTTGTAAGGCTTGGAACCTGTTGTTGAGAGTTATTTTGAATTCGATATGTTTGTCAGTATCTCTGACCTGAATGTTTTACTGGTGCACATCAGATCGATCTGATTTTCTGTAGTGTGGTCCGGTGGGACCCATGTAACTTTGTGTGTGAGTCTGTGTGGGAATATTGTGCCGCCTATAACGAACTTGTTGAATGCACATCAATTTGCGAATCTTTCAGCATTCTCGTTCCTTTCTCCTGGTCCATGTCGTCCCATGATATCTTGATACCCAGTGTTGTCCATTCCAAATTTGACATTTAGGTCTCCCGTCAGGATGATCAGGTCCTTTCCTGAATTCTTCTCTACGATCGATTGGAGTCTCTTGTAAAACTGATGTTTACCGTCTTCACTGCTTTCATTGTTGGGTACATAGCAGTGGACAACATTCACTGTGATTCTCTCCTTTTTTTAGAAGGATGCTTTGATGATTCTGGATCCATGAGCTTCCCATCTGATAAGTGTTTTACATGCTTCTTTGGTTAGCATCAGAGAAACTTCTTGTGTGTGAAAGGCATTTTCATCTTGGCAACCAGAGTACAGCAGCACCTCTCCCAAATCTAACCTTTTCTTTCCAGCTGGGGTCCAGTGGATTTCACCTATTTCGAGCACCGCCAAGTTGAAACTCCTTATTTTCGTAGCTATTTGACTAGTCCTTTTAGTCTCATACATTGTCCGGACATTCCATGTACCTATGTTGATTGTTGTTGTTGTTGCTAGAAGAAACATCGGCCTCGTGACTCGGTTTTCACCATGAGGTGTCATAATTATTCTGAATGAAGATATTTCAACTCCCATAGCAGAGTTTAAATGGTTTAAATTGTTTGTTCTGATTAACGTTTTTTTAGCAAGGTTGTTGTCTTCAGAATGAGGTCGCTGACCTCATGCCTAACCCTCCTCATTTACCCGGGCTTCGGAGCGGTTTTAACCCTAGTAGGATCACAGGCGGAATCGTCCAGATTACACATACTTAGTTATTTGTCCAACTACTTCAAAGTAGTTCGCCAATTCAACCACTCTATGTTCTGACAAATTCATTTCAGTAGTTTAAAATTTACACATTCCTATTACTAGCATATATATATATATATATATATATATATATATATATATATATAATTACGCTCTCCGGTTTTCTATTTTATTAAAGCTGCCTGTTTTTCTGGACATAACCGATCAATACATTGCATTCATTTCAACCCAACCATTAGCACGGAACTAGTGACAGCATCGCAAGATGGTAAATTAAAGCTGTTCGTAAGTTTGTTTTATTAAACAAGTATTATCCAGGATCATTAAATTCCTGTTATTGACTTACTGGTATTCATCTCAATGATTACTCAATTTGAGTCATAACAAGATAAAGGTACTACAGATTCATGGACCAATTCAATATAAGTGGGACGCCAACTTTCCCTATAAGTTCTTGTATTATCTGGTAACGAAATAGTGGAGTAGTAAATCGGTTAAATTTTCAATAGTACATCGAATAACTTTATCTTCATAACTATGCAGTATTATAATCATAATGAATTAATGTAATTATAAATTGCTTGATTGAAACTGATACATCAATATACTTATAAATTGGCTACACCTGTAATTCACTCTTCTCTTCGATGTTAACTGATCATATTGTGGTGTGGGTTACTGATCTCCGCATAAGTAGTATATGAGGATGGTCAGGCATAGAATGTATTTCACTAGAAGATTGATGAGGAAAGAACCGAAACGGAACGCAATTGGTATGAAAATGCATGAACAATAAAATCAGAGAACATGGACTGATATTTACAAAAGGAATAGTCAAGATCAAGACAATTGATTGTTATTTTGAAAATTAGCTGTTGACTGTATGGTTGTCAGATTTTAGTGAGATAGTCTGTAATTTTCGTGTCAAATACATTCGATTGTCTTCACTCGTCTTCTTGTTCACAACAATATCACTTGACAATAAACTTTACATAGCATAACTATATTTTTTATATTAAGAGTTACAATTAGAGTGCTTTTTGAAGTCAATTGATAAGACATTATAGTTGGAAGCGTGAGTCAATTGAAGCTAGACCACTATGGAAAAACTGGAAGCACTGTACGGCCGTTTCGTCCTATTATGGAACTCCTCAGCGGTGCGCATCCACGATCCCGCACTCGCGAGATTCAAACCCAGGACCTACCAGTCTATCGGTTAAGTTCTCTGGCGCGAGACTGGTAGGTCCTGGGTTCGAATCTCGTAAGTGCGGGATCGTGGGTGCACACTGCTGAGGAGTCCCATAATAGGACGAGTTCAATTGACTCATGATTTCAACTATAAAAATACTGAATCTTCACAAAACCCCATCTGATAGTGATAAGACATTAATAATACGTTAATACCCTTTTCACATTTATTATAATCTTTCATTATAATCTTTCTAAGCGATGATTTATTTTGAATAGGTGTTTATCTACATTGAATGTTTGATTGTAGACAATCATTCTGACATGCATTACAATGTTAATGGAATATAAGTTTTGCATCATTTCATCTTGTTTGTTTGTTTTTCCTCAAAAAGAACTTATTTTTCAAGTTAATAATTTAATTCACATGAAGTATAACTTGCTGTTTGGTCAGCCGTGTTATATCGTTGACCCTTATATAGGAAGTGGGACTCGTGAATATGATTGTCAGTAGAAATCATCATTTCACATCGTGCATTATTTGCCAACGCTGGGACTGGTTGGAAAAAGCGGAAAGGTTGTCAGTGCATGGCATGGTGTTGTGGTGTGAAAGAAAGCTGCAAAGGGTTGGCTTCTGTTGGCCCTTCACGACTCCCTGGTTGGGGTTCAAGAGTTGGTGCAACACAGTGGCTAGAGACGTTATTAGATATGGCTCAGAATAGAAGCCAATGGCGATCCTGCTGTAACCTTCTTTTACTTTCTTCAGAGCGGTTATAACTTTTTTTAACTGAAAGAGTCTTCTGGTTGTACATTTCAGTTTTCCCCACCATTACTTTTCTCTTTTTTTCATCCTATTTTTTTTCTTTTATGTATACGCATCTTCCCTCTTTCTCTTCCCATTCTCATTTTTTTGTGTGGCGCATATGTATTTGGTGCCCCTTTGTACCAATATGTATGTGTTTAAATAAATAAGTGGAACTCACAGCGAAATACGTACATAGTTGTTAATGTGTTAAATTAGCAATCAATGTATCATCGGCAAAAGATAAATTATACATTACAATCGTTTGTAGATTATTCCCATAAAAAGTGTCTATTGGTGACAAATATATTGAAATTTGAACAGTAGGGTCTTCTAGTCAAGTTAGTATACCATCGGTTGGTAATACGATTTTAGTTTCAACTTGAACTGTGGTAATCTCCGTGATGAAGAAAGAACTTTAAGACGCTTAATAATTCCATTTTGGTTCGACTTCTAACCATTAATTTGAGGTTCCCATTCGACTCGACCTATAACGGATTAGGCATCTGCTTAGTCTCACTAACTCTCACCAGTGTAACACAAAGCCAGTTATGCTAATGTGTGCCTTGTAAATGAATGTTTTTAGATTGAATTTCTATCCATTTCTATCTATTAATTAACAGTATAATGATGTAAGATCCCATGTACCAGTTTATTGACTTGGATACAGATCACATTCATTGTATAGAGGACAGATTCAATATTTTGTCTGCTCTGATCAAAGTGAATAAAACTGAGTTTGATATTAGAATCCTTAGTCCGCCTTTCAAACACCGGAAATTTCTGTACTGAATACATATAGTTGCTTAGCACGTTATGGTACCCATTGATAGCCTGATTAATCCATGGTTTTAGGAGAAAGTATCATATTTAAACGATAGTGCTTTGGTGAACTCAATCTGTACCAATAATTAGTTGTCTGTGTTTTCTTTTTTTCAAAAATAAACGCCCAGTCACTAAGTATGTCCTTAAATATAAACTCTGAAAACAAGTAAATGAGTAATAAATTCAACTGTCTAGTTATTATATTATTTTTTTAAAAGGATATTCGTGACCCGAATCCAAGTTCTTCATGTCAAATATTCTTCCAAAGAACTGCTTCGCCATCTCCTGTGAGAGATGTATCATTTTGTCCTAAGCAGGGATTCTTGGTTGCAGCTGCTCAAGAAAATGGTGTTATCAGTATATGGGATACAAGAAAAGGCTCACGTCCCTTTCGTGCCTTCCAAGGTCATTCATGTTCAATAGCCACACTAGACTGGCATCCAAATTGGAACATGACAACGTAAGCAGGCTTAGTTTTTCAGTTTATTGTGGTTATTACCATTGCTAATAAATTATGTATTAGTTACGTATCAGTCGCTCATAATCAACAAACGTTATGACACAAATATTTATCGACTATGGTTACCGAAACACAACACGGCGATATGAAATTAAAAAGATCAACAGCAAAGAGATGTTAGTATTACTACTCTCCCAAATCAGAACACAGTTAAAAAGGAGCGTAATTATATCCCAAATAAACAAGGTTGAATGGGAGTGAGAATCACAATAAGAACGTCATATTTCTAATTCTACACAAGACTTTAAAGTCTTCTCTAATTATCCGCTAGCTCTGATTGGCTGAGAAATGGCTAATCGGCGTGCACGAAACACGCTTTAATCCGATCCATATTCCGGTAACTCTTTACGTAACCAGTTGTTGGTTGAACGATAAACAGGAAATGTAGAATATATTTTTGTCTACAATCTATTTAAACTTTGAATATTTGCTTTATGGAGGTCATGAACTGATCTGATATGCGTCATATATGAGCTCTGTTAAAAAACTGGAAGCACTGGATGGCCATTTCATTCCAGTATGAAACTCTTCAGCAGTCCACGCCCACGATCCTATACGCGGGAATCGAACCCATGATCATCTGTCTCGTGTGCAATTGTTTGACTTCTAGACCAGTAAGCCGCCATCCAACAGTGTCAATGTTTAGCTTCAATCAATCCATGTAATTGCGTGACCATCTTCAATTGTCTTCTTACACCTGATATGTATTAGCTCCACTGTTCATGGCTTCTCACTAGAACATAAATATTTAATCTGTACAATGTTGAATAATCTCATTTTATTTTTTTAATTTACAAAACAGTTGTAACTGGTTGGCAACTGCTGGTGCTAGAGATCATTTAATCAAAGTGTGGAATTTAAATAGTCCCAGCGGGCAAAGTTCTGTTACTTGTCCTAGTGTCTTATACACTGTACGAACTTCCAATGTAAATCGTGTTCGTTGGAGACCTACTTTTGTACGTATACATTTTAATTCATTGATATGTAATTATATATATGTATATGGGTTTGTTAAGTAGTTAATAGAAACCCGATAATAAATAATAACTGATGATATGACTTGGGGTTACATTTTTGAAATTCTAGGGGAAAATCATATACTAAGTGGCAAATAAATAGACCACTATTAAAGTTTTCATCGCGAACTCTTAAGGTTTTTAGTTCCATTATGGTAATCACTGAATGTACACGTTAAGGATTCGACAGAGTTTTCATGCTCAATAAGTTTTTCTTACCCAGGACTGTCAATCACCTTTCTGTTCATTTAGCGGGTCAGAACGGATACAGAGCGCTCGTCTAACTTTTGCCAACTTGCTTCATTTATGGTGTAGGCGAGATATCCGTCTAGCAACCAAAGGATGGGTTTACTGCGCAGCAGTTCGTTCCATCCTACTTTATGGCAGAGAAACATGGCCGATAAGAGTAGAGGATATTCGTAGGCTACTAGTTTTCGATCATCGGTGTCTTCGAAGCATTGCTCGTATATCCTGGGACCACCGGGTAAGTAATGCAGTTGTTAGGAAACGGGTACTAGGTAGGGATGGCGAATCGACTGGTGAAGTAGTGAAACTTCATCAGTTGAGATGGCTGGGACACGTGTTATGTATGCCCAACCACCGACGTGCAATGTTTTATGGTGTAGGAGTAGGTTGAAAGAAAGTTAGGGGCGGCCAGACCAAACATGGCACAAATCCACGAAGTCACTGACAAGTGGATTGAGCCATGTAGGTAGGTGTAGACTACCTGGTTGGGATCGGCGAGATGATAGCAATCGATGGTTAGAGACCTTAAATGACATGGCTCAAAATCGTTTGCAATGGCGAAGTTGCATCCACTCTTTGTGTTGTGCCAAATTCTAATCTTCTGAATTCTTCATATCATTATCTTTTTTCTCTTTCCAAATTTGTTTCACTGTATTATGCTCCTTCAATTACATCTTCAAACCGTAATTTTTCGGATTACTGCTTATACTCTTACTACTTCTACCACTATGTGATTGGAATCGACAATTTTTATCTATGTGCTAATTTGGTATGTCAACTCGAACTGATGTACGTACGTACAAAGTTGTACGTTGTGACTGACTGATTGGATGAGCACTGCATATTAGTGTATAATTTTCATTACTGGTCATATGTATTTGTGTTTTCATCCAGAATATCTGGCTTCACCATGTTTGGATATATCCACAGGAAACAGCTGCGGATAACTTCAACCTCTCTTTGATTTCTGTTAATTTTTCAGTCTGTATAATTTTCAAATAAGAACTAATTCTGTATTAGTAAGTTGATCGAAATAGGTGTTCATGCGTTTAAACAGTTGAATACATTCCGGTGTTGGGTAACAGTTTCTTGATGTTCTCTCCAGTTCTGCGACTAGATTTATATCATTAGATGAATTAAATTTTATCAAACTAAACTATTGTCGGTATCATTTCTAAAGATATCAATTGTTACATTCAGTTTTGTTTATTTAAAACTCTGATTAGAGTCTAGTGAATGTGTTTTCAATTGGTCGTTACTTTGAGAACTATCATTTTATTCTCATAAAATTTTATCATTTACCAGATGACTCAACTTGTCTCTAGTTGCAATCTTACAATCGATCTTAGTGTACATATTTGGGATTTACAACGACCATTCATTCCATATGTATCATTTGAAGAGCATAAAGATCTTGTAACATGTAAGTTTATGATAAATATTTATGTTTTTTCATTCTATTATATATCATAGGCACTCATTATGAAGCTTTTTTTTATAGGATCATTATTCAGAAGAAAATGTCTAAGCAGACCTGTTATGATCTTAGCCATACGATATCGCGAAATACGACTGTCGGTTTAGATAAGCTGACTTATACGACTAAATCAATGACGCATAGACGAGTATGAGCAGCATAGAGTCCCGTCTGGTTCTTTTCCCACCTAACCCTGCCCGATAAGTCCAGAACGCCGATATCAGCCTCTGCGACACGAATCATTATATTTCAAACATACTGGGTTTATATACAAACAAATCAGACCACATCACATCATAAAATAGATAATAGCATTTGTATAAGATCAAGCCAAAAGTTGTTGTGCTTGTGAGAAATTGTTACTAATAACTTGTGAATATTTCAAGAATGGTAAATCGTATGATAATAGTCAATAGATCAAACGGATGCTTATAATAGAAGGAATATGAATATACATATATTATAATCACTTATCAGTTATACAATAAGATTATACGTATAATATTAGTTTATAAATAGATCCCAACAGTTACCTTTCATTATTCTCATTGGGGTATAATAACATCTATACTTATATCTTTATCATTTACATTCTTACATCAATGATATAATCCTATACTTGTTTTTAATGGGGGAATTATCTATAGACTAGTTCATGAGTTAATAAAGTGAATATTGTACTATATCATTGTTCACAGTTAACCTCATTGAAATTGTAACTGTATACACAAACTTCAAAATCGTAGCACACTTTAAATGAAAAAAAATCAATTTTATGTAGTTAAAACATTGGCTTAGTAATTAAAGCCTATTTAATTTTTAGCCTGTAGGTCGACGGTTTGAACTGTACCTATCCTAATGAATATCTTGCCTTTAGAATAAGTCGGGGACTATCATATCTCAATAACCTAATCGACAGTATTTTAATATTTGCATCTTGGTCTGAGTATCTATATTGAACTCGACACTAGGGCTCAGATACTTCCGAGTTTCAATTAAAATGAAACGCATGCCCTGGATATCACCACTGGGTACTATCTAAAGTGATAGTATTATTCATTTAATCCAGCGCCGTGTGAGCTAAATGCAATGATCTCAATTAAGTGGTTACAAATATCTAAATTCGCTTTTTTGGTGTCCATTTCATTATATCTATAGAAACTACAATTCCAAAACAGTATTATTTGATTTACCACTTCTATAATTAATGTTCAATATTATCATAACAGATGTTGTATATTAGAATAAAAAAAACAACCTGGGATGTTGAGTGATTCGTAGACGAACTAAATAATCATGTCACGTTACTCATTTTTGCTTGTCCTTCATTTCAGTTAATACCCTTGAAAATTTAAATTATCATATCTACCAGTCTTTAACCGCCCTCAAATGCCCTGGTACGGCCGAGAGTGGGAAAAGTCCACTCTCCCTCGAAAAATGCTCTCACATGGCCACGCGTATATAGCCTCTTCCAATGAAGTCCTACTCACTGCATTCTCTCACCACGGTTGGTGGACACGGAAAGTCCACCTAGGGGAGTGGGAAAACCCCCATTCCAAACCAATGGTACACATGGGCTGACTCCAGTATCCTGAAGGAACAAATGACGTATGAATCAATCGTTGGTCACCGACTACCATGGGACTGCATCTTCTCATGATTCTCCACTGCCTTGTGGATCAAACTTTTAGGTCAAAGGCTCTGGGTGTGGCCCCCTAGGAAAACAACGTGCTTCAGTTTGAGCACCTGGGTAGTATCATAGCCCTCACACAAATCTCATTTGATTTGTGTGGCGCATATATATCTGGTGCCCTTTTGTTCCAATATTTGTGTGTTTAAATAAAAAAAGTCTTTAACTATACCGACATTATTCATCATAAATACACAAGTTGTTTAAGGAATGTTATCAATAATTTGATGAAAAAGAATCTGCATCTTTAGCTGTATTTGACGTGACTTCTTGTAGTAATCGGACAAAATGTCGATCAACGCACTAACCTAGGCGTATGTTCCTTGATTAAACTTGTTAGAAACCCTAGGTCCTGTCAAATAGCTTGTAAAATTCACTCTATTTTGTAATTTATTCTATATATCTTTACATTTAGAATTAATTGTGTCAAGATTTTGCACATCGCTAGTTTTTTTTTCTCCGCTTAAAAAAACGTTGTTATCCTTACTGGTTATTCACCTGTGTTTTCGTACTCTATTTTGTTACCCTATTCACAAAAAATCTTGTAAATATGTTTATACGCGAGAGTTGTACTCTAGGAAGTTGTTTTTTTCCATAAATTCTCGTCTCTAGTTATCAGACAGAAAAAGAGGATAGTAAGTAAGTAGTCTCGTTCATAGTCACTGAAGTTCGATTTGGAAAGTGTTAGCTTGGTGTATAGACGTATCAGAATGATACCGAGATAATTAAGAAACAATTTAAGAAAATGAATGTACTATTTTAGCTATGAATTGTCAGTTTCTTAATCACTTTGTAGAATATAGTGTCTGTGCAAGAACATAATTATAGAGAGGTATTCCAACAAGTTGGTTTTTTCTTCAAAGATTATTAAGAAGAATTGTTTTGCTTTGTTCTAAACCTCTAACTGTACTCATCCAAAACCTTCAGGGGATCTTAAGTAATTAAATCTCCCTGAATGCTAGTCGGTGGCCTATGCTCCATTGGGAGTAACAGGCGAAAGTAAGTAAGACAATTCACTTACTGTTTATAGCGTAAATTCACCGAGACCTATTTTTATTGTGGCCTGATTCAGCGTATAACGTGTTCTTCGGCAGTCATATATGCGTTCGGTAAAAATAACCTGCGTTGTTTTGCATAGGAATTACGTATTTTAAATAAATAACTACGTAGTGATTATTTTGTTTATCTAGGAGATTGATTATGAATACAATGGTCTTGAGTGCTGTCAGAGGTATGAGGGCAGTTATCACTTCCCGGTTGCCCACACCGTGGAAGGGTTCTTCTAGAGGTACCTGAAATTGAAATTCGACTAAAAGTGGTGTTAATGACCTGAGAGCATGACCGCAGTGCCCAAGAGACAACTGCTTGACGTCGGTCACACACGGCCTTTCTGTGGGTAGTTTTTGTGTTATTTCTGTACTTGTTGGGACCTTACCGCCGGAGACGGATATCTGTGGGATAAGGCGAGGTGTGCAATTTTAGGGTCGACTTTTTCTAACCACATCCCTCGTTGTGGGAAGGCAACATCGCTGATATGCTGGTTGCCTGAAGGAAACGCCTTACTGCTGTCACATCTCTGTGCAGTCAGCAGTACGACCTTGGGTTTACTGCTTTCAGTTTTACCGCTCTTCAACCGACCTGCCTGGCATGGTAGGACCTTGAGGAACGATTGTTCCAGCCAGTATAGCTCGATTGGTTCATCACGATAGGCAAGCCCGACCACCACGTCAAAGTAGCAGCAACGGTCAGGATTTTGTTTATCTGAAATTTATAAATTCATTATAACAGTAATCATTCTAAACTTAATAAGTTTGGTTTCTTATTCTTTTTTGTTAGGCATATCTTGGTGTCCTGCTGAAGCGAATAATTTTTATACTGTCGGTCGTGATGGTTTACTTATTCGTCATAGTGTAGAGGATGGTGTTCGACCGATAGAGAATGCACCACCTGTGGCCTTATCTTTTAGTCCATATGGACATTTACTACATGCTGTTCGTAAAGATCGTGTTCAAATTAATAATAAGTTGTCAACAGTGGAAGAAAATAGTAAAGTGTCATATCCTACAAGTAAGAAGTTAGTGTTTTTCATAAATATTCATGATACATATGTCTATTTATACGTAGTGCTCGTCCCCAAAAAAGTCGGTTAATACATTAATAATATTTCTAGATGGCTCTACCGATTGAAATACAATAATTCTGTTATGTATTTGCTTGCTTGAGATTTCGATACTTTCTAATGATTTCTTACGATCTATGTTACACAATACTGTACAGCGCTTGATGAATCATTTAAATAAGAAATGAATCGGTTCCAAGCATGAAAAGTACAATGAGGTAACTAAACATAACAATAAGTCTATAAAGCAGGTTAAACCTGAATTAAGATGGGATCTTCATTGATTCCCGATTTTAAACGGATGTAAAGCTGTGATATCTGTTCGTGATAAATATTATCTGCAAATTAAATATTCTCCACAATTCTATTACGTTAAAAGTAGCCATATACGCACACCAGTGACTAGCTTTGAAATAAACTTCCAATGCCCCAGTGAGACGTCTTGCCTGTCCACACCCGTAGCTTTTAATCTACAAGTCAGTGGAGCAACGTTAGGAGATGTCCCATAATAATGCTGGTGTCCTACAATAGATTCATACGCCACTTATTTTCTGAGAATCCTGGAACCCATGTGCACCTTTGGTTTGGAACCAAGGTTTTCCAACTTCCCTAGATGCACCCTCCGTATCCACCAACTCCGCTAAAGCTCCGAACATTCGCTTATCGTTCTATCAATTTCGTAAACAATACTCCTAACGCGAGAAAGCAGTGAGTAGGACTTCTTTGACAGTGGTTGTATACACGTGGCCATGTGAGAGCATTTCGAGAGGAAGAGCGGACTCTTCCCATTATCGACTGTACCAGGGAATTTGGGGCTTATGTTTGTTGAATCTGTGTTTTGTTTATCAAACGAGTTTTTTGATGTTTAATTTGTGTTAGATGGGTTAAAGTTGAGTAATATATTGTCAAAATATCCCAAATATACCACAATAATTTAATAAATATCGTTTTTTTCTTGGTTGATTAAAGGATTCTATATCGATATATTACTTGATTTTGTACTATTTCTTTTCCCAATATTTTTCTTATAATCTTGTAAATAGCTACGAAAAATCAACCAACCTCTGTTCAACCTTCCAATGGGAATGGATGCTCATTAAGTTACTATGGTCCTTCAAATCCTACATCAGCATTATCAACTGCCATTATTACTACTAATACTACTTCTATTACTACTACTATTAATAATAATAATAATTTTGGTGATACTCTTTTAAGTAGTAAGGATTTTGAACATCCTACAATAACAGCTACATCTGGCAATGTTGATGAATTAGTAACTCAAGTTTTTACCAATACGTTAATTCCTTCCGAGTCAACTGTCAATATACTTAATAATAACATTAATACGATCGGTACAACTGCCATCAATTCTGTTACCTCAGCTATATTTACTAATTCCACGTTTAATGAGTGTACAACAATCACAACAACCTCAGTGACAACTGCGTCACCTTCTTCTTCTTCTCCCGACTTACCTCAAATGGGATCTTTAAAGTCAGCACAATTATTTGTATCACAAGCCCATAGCCTTTTATTTCATTATAAACCTTGTTTAGAGGTATGAAAAATTTATTATCTGTTAGTATTCTTTTTGTATTATCATTAATATTAAAAGTAGTAGCAATATTGTTATCTTTCATTCTTACAGAATTCCATAGGTTATATTGTATTATTTTATGCGATCATTTCTTGATTCGAAGTTTCATATTATGGACTGGCTTTGATTAGACAACTGTTGAAAATTTAGAATTACTGAACAACTGATTTGTTTTTAGTGTGGTGCTCCCCAGGAGCACTTATCCACCATCTCTCACAAAAGATTCGAACCCAGGATCTTCTACCTCGTGTGAACTCTTAACCTCTAGATCACTGAATCGGCATCCAGTGGAAATCAAAGGTCCTGGGTTCGAATCCTCGTGCATAAGTAATTCTGAGGAGTCCCAGACAAGAATAAAACGGCCATTCAGGACTTCGAGGTCTTCAGTGATAGTCTAACATTGAATGATTCACGATCTCACTGGAAATTAAACAGTCTTCACAACTATTTACTGATAACTTACTAATTTCGACGTTACCATGATTTTACTCACGAATTTTCTGTATCACCATACAGCACGAATATGATGTTAATTTATCTGACAAAAGAGACTTCCATCTATTGTTACGGCTTCTTGTTGTAGCATGAATTTAATAATTTTTGTCATTATGATACTTCTTTTTCAACTAATCAAGCACGTAAGTGAAATACTTACGAAGATTCACAACAACTGCTGTGTATTTTGTCCCAGTACGGCGTTTTCCAATGCCAAATTGTTGTGTATTATATCTGTTTGTATTATAAATGATAATGTCCAAATATGAATACGTTTTATTGGTTTTTACAAGATCTTTGGAGTATGAGTTGTTTGAGAAAAGACTAAGAGAGCTTCAACCAATAAGTGACATCAATCCTTGAAGTCATTTACTGTTGAACTGGCCCATGTTACTAGGTGCAGGATACTTGGTTGGAGTTCTTGCGATAACCGAAACAAGTGACTAGAGAAATCGAGTAATATGGCTCAAAATCGATCACAGTAGCGCAAATAAATTTAATACCTTATCTACTGGCGATTTTCTTCAATGTTTTGGCTTTTCTTAATGTTATCAATATTACTATTATAATTTCAGCTCTTTTACTATTTGTCCTGTTAATTCCCCTTTTACAAATAGGGATGATATATATTTATACCACGTTGTTTATTAACTATGTCTGATGGGACATATGCAGTGCTCGACTTTAATGCTTACACGGAATAAAATATTGAGGTGGAACATTTATATAGTTTCTTATTAAATACAGTGATTTTGCTGTAGTTTTCATATTGACAGTGTTTAGTCAATGAATAAACAGTTAAGCTCAGGGTTGTTATTTACTAAGGTATATCTGTGTATCTGAATATCAGTGATAGTATGGTAACTGAAATAAATTCTCGTGTTAGGGAAGTCAGAGGTAGTCGTACCGATCGAAACCACTTTTTTACCACTGTCGTGACTTTAATCTGTTCATAAAATGTCAGGTAGGCTATGTGTCAATGAAGGTTATTCTGATGTAAGCTTGTAAAACTTAGTCTCCTTGATATATCTGGTGATTGTGTGTTCCATAATCATTGTCTGCCAAGGTTTGTTCTTATCGCATAACGACATCATATCGATTTTCGCAAATGTTATATGTGCAACCTTTTACATGTCTGTTTTCCTATTTTTCCTTGGGTTGCATGTTTTCTATGTCTTAATATACCGAACTTTTTGTGTTATACATTATTGCAGCCATAATGACTTTTGTGCTCGTATAACTTATATCTTATGTAATGAAATTAATGACAGATTTATTATTAAATATTATGAAATATTTTTCAAAGTTAAAATCATGAGTCGATTGAGGCTGGACTACCATGGAAAACCTGGAAGCACTGGACGGCCGTTTCGTTCTATTACAGGACTCCTCAGCAGTGCGCATCCACGATCCCGCACTTGCGAGAGAGATTCGAACCCAGGACCTGCCAGTCTCGCGCCAGAGCACTAAACCGATAGACCACTGAGCCGGCATCCAACGGTGTTAATGTTGTCTAACTTCAACCGGTCCACGAAATTGAGCAACCATTCACCAATGTCATCAGTGAGTTGATATCTCCCAACAGACCTGGTTGAACTCCACTGGTCACTGCTTCCCACTAGAACTGCAGGACATGTATCTTGAAGTCAGTCACTAGTGAGCTTATGATTATATGATTATTATGAAATAGATTTTTTTTACAGTTAAAATCATGAACTGATAATAGCTAGACCACCGTTAAAAACCTGAAAGTAATGGACTGCCGTTTCATTCTCCCATGAGACTCCTCGACAGTGCCCATCCATGACAATCTCCATAAATCCCCTATACCAATAATAATCGTGTTCTCATTGGTGACTAGCTTCAAGATGTAACTACCGCACTTCTAGTAAGTCATAGCCAATGGAGTTCCACCATGTCAAATATGAAGCATTTATCCTTGGTTCGATTGGTGACTGTGGGGGCATTCTATACTAGAGCGAAAGGACCGTCCATTGCTCCCAGGTTTTCACTAGTGATCTAACTAAGATCAGTTCGTGATTTAAACCGGAAACTCTACTATTTCCACAAATCTCCTAGTACTAGTATATATATAACATATTTCCGATTATTTTAGACAATTTTTCAACCTAACTACTTTGATTTCACCAATGCTCTACTACCTGATCTAATCATTTTATTGGCCAAAAATTATAAGTTTATTGGAACTAATGTGGATATGATTTGTGAAAATAATGCCAGTGTCTGTTTACGATTTGGTCAACCTTTTGTAAGTCTACTTTTTTTAAAAAAAAACGATTCTTTTTATAGTCCTATAAAGTAGATGTATAAACCAATCTGTTTACAGGTTAGTTGTATGTAGTGCAGTGAATGGCATTATTGTACCAATCGGAAAATTAGATATATTAACCAGATAACGATCTGGGACAAATGTTTATTGATACAGCTTCCAACATTTCAGTTATTCCCAGGGGAAAATAGAAACGTAACTGAGATATATTGAAACCATAGTGTCAAATTAATGTCAGTAATGGTAGAAAAGTAAGTGTACAAAATGTAATCCCATAGAAAAATAGAATGTGTAGTGAAAATTCTAGGATAAAACTAAGCTGAAAATTCAGAGATTGGTTCATAAATAATTCATCGGGACGAAGTACGGCTATGTTAGCGGGAAATAAACCGGATTAAGGCAAGTTATGTGCATGATCGTGACGTCACACACTGATTGGCTAATTCTAAACCAATCAGCTCTAGCAGATTATTGGAGAAACATCTAGAAGCTTCTTATGCATATACTATAAATATATGAACGTTTTTCTAACGATTGATTGCTGTTCACCTACCCCTGTTATATTTGAATATAATTTCGTTCCTGTTCAACGTGTTCTGATTTTGGGGTCTTATCGAGTGTCATTGTATAAGGATACTAAGCAATAGGAGTAGCTGGGTCGTTTATTAGCAATACAATTATAACAGGCTACTATTAGACTTTTTCTAAACTTGTTCTCATCCTAGTCTCTGTAGCATACACACACCCTTATATTACAAGTCGGGCAAAGTAACAGAATTCTATCTATACTTAGTTTTTCTCAGCCTACAAAATGATGGATTTAATATAATTGATTAAGTTTTCAATGCGTTAAGGTTTACTACTCATGTTCAAACTAACCATTGATCCAGACAAGTTTTAGAAAACTAAACCTCACGCATTTCCTGATTTCATTAAATAGAACAATATTGTATATGTACTTGAAGTTATGAGATAAAAATTTGTAATATATCATTTTTGTGTTGTTTGTTTTGATCTTCCTATTGATGTTTAGGACTTCAGTTGATCAGTCTCTTTTTGGCATATGTGTATCCTGTGCGGATTGCTTTGAGGCACAAGTTTTTTAAGCAGAGATGGTGGTTAGCAGTGGAATCCAGGATGTGCATTTCGTTCTATTTACGACTTGTCAACCGAATGTACCCACATCCCGGAGTTGATGTTCACTCGGACCCAATACCGTTCGCTTCAAACGCCATTGCACAAGCTAGTGGTTATCTGGACTCTAAGTAGGTAACGTGATGACTTTTGAAGCGAACGATACTGGGTTTGAGTGAACATCAAATCTGGGATTCAGACACATCCAGCTGACGAGTCCCAAATAGAATAAAACGCTGGTCTTAGATTCCACTGCTACCCGCCATCCATCTCTGATTATGATTTGATATATCAGTTTATTTGGGTATGACACTGTGTATTCAATAATAGAACTCTGCTCATTTAACAAAGTACTTTTTGGTATTTATTTGTGTAGTATTTATTTATAAATCATGGTGTTACACATTTCTCAAATAATCAAGTTGTTTTAATGTACTTGGACATAGATCACGCACTTGTTTTCAAATTGTTCTTATTGAATAAGTTATGATACTGTTTCACTGTCTTAATCAAGGGAAAATAATCTTAAGTTTCAAGTAGATCTTTACGTAGAGTCACGAGTGACTTTAATTGAACAAAACCAGACACTGAAAGTATTTAGAAGCTCTAGTGTGGAGATTTCGAATGAAGAGATTATCAGTTTGTTCTGGATAAACTTACCGAAGTTTTAATCAAATCAAAAACAGCCTTAAGTTCTGTATTGATTGCAAATTGTTACAAGTTAAAGATTTACATTTAAAAACATAAAACCATCGATCATTGTTTATCTTGTGGTTACTACGTTATTGATTTTTATTTAGTTAGTACGATTCTGGCTATTGTTACGTTCAATTTATGGTAGTCTTAGTTCTGATCCACACAAACGTACATCATCTCAACAACATACAATGCAGACTCAACCATCAACACCATCACATCAACATCAACAAATATATAATTTTTCAGATTTAGACAATCATTATTCCAAACATATGCAATCGTCACTGATTAATGAGAAGAAATTTGTTCCACCTACTGATTCATCACTTGTTCATATTCCAGAGAATAGAACTTTGAAATGTTTCCTTAATTCTGGTGCATTAAGACGTAAGAAACGTGATATGGAAACAAATAACACTACAGGTATTAAGTTATCATGGATTTTGGAATCGTTAGGTATTCGATGTCATGAATTGGCACAAAAATCAACTGAAAAGTCGAAAACTAATATGAATATGGATTATAGTAAGTTTAACTAGTATTTAATCCTTTCAACTTATTTACTCAATAAAAAGTATGTTTTCTCAGTTTCTGTAACATTGTGAAATATGTTGAGACTTTTAACATTCTACGTCATTTCATATAATCATGTCTCTTTTTCCAAACACCATCATAGACTATACATTCACTTGACATTTGTAGCTGATCTTATCACTTAACAAATTCGAATCTTCACAGCCTAATCTCTAGAGGTATTATGGGTAAACACTATTCTAAAATCAAAACTTCTATCAATCAAACATGTTGACTGAATAGTTCTTTGATATGTATTAAGACATTATCTAATAGCTTTTTCCATCAACATTGTAAGGACGGCTCGTTGGTAAACTCTGGGAAGCCTTAAGAAGCCCAGAAAAAGCCGCAGACATTCCATCCAATCACTGCCAGGGAAATATTCTAGAATGTCTACGTGTAGCTTCCCCGTTGGATGGATAAGAATGACCCCTATGCGCCTATTGGTTGTCTAAAATGATGATTTACTCTCAGTCAAAAACTATAAATACATGAGGTTTCTGTACTATATTTTGACACTGTTTCTGGGAATGAAATTCTTACTTACTAGTCTTCTGTCCTCTCTCTTGCGGCGTTGCGGGTTCGATCGTTTAAGTAGTCTAGTAGTACGCGGCATAGTAAGAATCAAAGCTCTAGATATAACAAACATGAATCCCATCTTTCAGTTATCTCTATTTCTGGTCTTAACATTCGAAAATTATGGTAAAACTACTTGCTAAAATATTCGATCAGTCTATCAAGTTGTTGGCAGTAAACTGACCTAAGTAGGTAGATACATATTATTTGGTTCGAGCTCTTAAGATGATCATAACTAACGGCTAAAGACTTCAAGTGACATGACTTGGAATCGTTCACAATGTTACAGATGCATTCATTTTTGATCTTCCTTCAAATCATGAGCTGAAAAACGTAACTTTCTCCTCATTTTTATATCTAATCTTTCCTACTTCTACTGATAATGTTACCACTTCTACTACTTTGAGGTTCGTTTTAATAATTTTGTCACACTATGCTGACGTGATGTGATGCACAAATTTTCCAGGTTTTTTGTTGCATATGACTAATTGATGAATAGCTCAATTTGAAATATTACCTAGTAGAATCTGTCTTAAGTATTTAGAACAATCAATATGCTCGTTTTGTCTGACTTAAGACTTAGAGGTTGGTTCCGAGTGTGAAATTTAATACTGGAGGTGGACGTATGTCTGGCTGACAAGTCCTGAGTCGAGCGAAACGCCCATCCCGGATTTTTCTTTTTGCCTCAATCCATCTATTTTAGATGACCTAAGCATCTCTGGTTTAACGTTTTGATTATAAGAAGATTCTCCTTTAACGCAGATGATAATCATATTCACTGGGCTTAAGAAAATAATATTTCCTTGTTATCCAATTCAGACATACAGAACTGTGCATATTTACAATAAAAAAGTTGCCATTAAGGACTTCCAGTCTTTCGCCCCAATACATCGTAGCCACAAGAAGTGCGTTTTTCAAAGTTGAAATCATGAGTCAATTGAAGTTAGACCACCATCGAAAACCTAGAAACACTGGAAGTCCGTTTCGTCCTATTATGGGACTCCTCAGCAGTGTATTTTTCATTAATGCCTATTTAACGTAAGCTTGATTTGTATCCGTAATTGCTTTGTTTCTTAGATCTAAGGTTAGAGATTTTATTGATTGAAATGTAATTTATTGTAATTACTCTTAAGTTGTGTATATGAATATTTTTGTTCTGCATATGGTATAGCAAATTGGACTGATACACATGCGCTAAGTTCTTTGTCAGAATATGACCGACAGCATATTTTAACATTCGCTATTATTAATTATTACACTATCTGTTCGGTTTATTCTCTAGGAAGGCATTCATCCGGAAATGTTCGGGCTCAACACCACAGTGGTTCTAAACAATTTATTGATACTCCTCCATCTGTACAGAAGTTTCTGTCATTTTCTGGTTCAGCAAGCAATGATCCAAGTGATTGCGTATTCCCTAACATACCATCTGTAACTAATCCATACAACAGTGATTGTTCCACATTGACAAATGAATTATCACTTCGTTCAACTAAACCAATATCTGTAAATATGAATTATGATAGCCTACATAAACCACTGATAATTGACAATGA
Organism: Schistosoma rodhaini; assembly: GCA_944470415.2. NCBI lineage: Eukaryota > Metazoa > Platyhelminthes > Trematoda > Strigeidida > Schistosomatidae > Schistosoma > Schistosoma rodhaini. The sequence continues at coordinate 82,885,705 of OX104036.1, forward strand.
TCAATTAATTCCATCCTTATCATCATCAGCATCACCGCCAATCATCCAACCTTCACAGTGTATTTTAAAAAGTCTTGAAGATGATATCTTAACTAATGGATTACTATTTCATAATTATCATGAAGATATTGACTATTTATTTCATACAAGTCCTCAGGAACCGTTAGAGCATAGTCCATTAATTGAAAATGATGCAGTTAAAAAGTATATAGTTGATTTTTAATTATTGTATTTTTTTACAAATTCATAAATTTTACCGGGATGCTCACTTGTTGACTTAGAATACGCCGACGACATGGTTTTATTTGGTGAAGACGCTGACAAAATGCAGAGTCTTCTGACAACATAAACAACAATTCAGGCATGTTCGGGATGCGATTCTCCCCCTCGAAGTGCAAAATATTACTTCAGGATTGGGTTGCATCGGCACCTGAACTAATGATAGGGAGTGAAGTAGTTGAGCGTCTAGACAGCCTCACTTATCTTGGGAGTCTCATCAGCCCTTGTGGTCTGGTGTTTGACGAAATCTCAGCACGGATACAGAAGGCTCGTCTAGCTTTCGTCAACTTGCGTCATTTATGGCGTAGACGAGATATCCGTCTAGCAACCAAAGGACGGGTTTACTGTGCAGCAGTTCGCTCCGTCCTACTTCATGGCAGTGAAACATGGCCAATAAGAGTAGAGGATATTGGTAGGCTACTAGTATTCGACCATAGGTATCTTCGAAGCATTGCTCGTATATCCTGGGACCACCGGGTAAGTAATGCAGTTGTTAGGAAACGGGTACTATACAAGGATGGCAAATCGATTGATGAAGTAGTGAAACTTCATCAGTAGAGATGGCTGCGACACGTGTTACGTATGCCCAACCACCGACGTGCAATGTTTTATGGTGTAGGAGTAGGTTGAAAGAAAGTTAGGGGCGGCCAGACCAAAACATGGCACAAATCCACGAAGTCACTGACAAGTGGATTGAGCCATGTAGGTAGGTGTAGACTACCTGGTTGGGATCGGCGAGATGATAGCAATCGATGGTTAGAGACCTTGAATGACATGGCTCAAAATCGTTTGCAATGGCGAAGGTGCATCCACTCTTTGTGTTGTACCAAATTCTAATCTTCTGAATTCTTCATATCATTATGTTTTTTCTCTTTTCAAATTTATTTCACTGTATTATACTCCTTAAATAACATCTTCAAACCGTAATTTTTCGGATTACTGCTTATACTCTTACTACTTCTACCACTATGTGATTGGAATCGACAATTTTTATCTATGTGCTAATGTGGTATGTCAACTCGAACTGATGTAAGTACGTACGAAGTTCTGTGTTGTGACTGACTGACTTTGTTAAATAAACTAGCATACATTGTAACAAAGCAATAGAACTCTTTTGCCGTAAGTTGACATTGGATGTACTATGAAATGGTAACCAAATTAATAGGAAAAAATTATCTTTGGTTTTAGTAAAGTGTCGAATACATACGTGAGAAGATCTATCAAACAGAGGCGAAAATCTTTAAAAATAAAAGAATATAACAGTTGACATAAACGTTTTTTTCTTAGGGTTCAAATCCTATTCAATATGTGTACAGACAAGTCAATCGACTGATAGGAACGGCTTACTGTATACATTTGTTAACGAGTACATCACATAAATATTGGTACAAGGAAGCACCAAATATGTATACGCCGCACAAATCTCATTTGATTTGTGTGAGGGATGTGATACTGCCCAGGTTCAGTCCCATGGAAGCCGGTGACCAGTAATTGGTTCATACACCATATGTTCCCTCAGGATACTGGAGCCAATGTGCACCATTGGTTTGGAATCAGGGTTTTCCAACTCCCCTAGGTGAAATTTCCGTGTCCACCAACCCGGTTAAAGTGCCGGACATTCGCTTTTGGTCTTCTCAATTTCGTAAAGAATACCCTCGCTATGTAAAGGCAGTGAGTAGGACTTCCCTGGCAGAGGCTATGGAAGTAGTAAGTAGTTACTTACTAAATTGTACGAGGTTTTGGGATGATGTTTACAGTCTAAGGAAAATCCACATCCTTCTTAACCATTTGTATGTATCTCTGTACATTTTATCAGTAACACTTAATGTAATGTTTTATTATCATTGTTTTATTGTTTCTTGTTCCAGGAGATCAGATCAACTAGATCTTCTTGAAGGTAACTATTATGATAGTAAATGTATAATAATTTCGTGTTATACTTTATAAGTGTTTTAATTTAATCTTAATTAAGTCGGTATTAAATTCACTTAATATTGTTTGTTTGAATCTTCCCATCGATTTGTTAGGACTGCAACTGGTCAGTCTCTAATTGGCATATGTGCATACTGTGCGTATTACCTCAATATAGCCTAGATTCACAAGCATGGTAAGCAAAGATGGACTCAGTTGCTGAGTGGATAAGGCGGTGGCGTTTGAAGCGAAAAGTACTGGGTTCGAGTCCCAGAGTGAACATCAACTCTGAGATGCAGGTACATCGAGCTCACGAATCCCAAATAGGACGAAACGCGCGTCAAACTGGATTCCACTACTAGCCACTATCCATCTTTGCTTATAAATCGGTATTGTAAATCTTCCGTTTGTAAAGTTGGATGTTTTTATACTTAACCTTGTAGCCAGTCTTCTTTTTGTATTCTTACTCTATCTTCGATAGTGAAACATATTGATGCTGATCACAGTCTGTAGACACATAGATTTCGTAAATTGCTGCTTTAGTTTTCACAAAAAATCACTCATATACATTGATATTTTTTTGCTCTCTATTGTGCATTTGTATGCATCGTTCTGGGCGTAGGCTTTGTAGCTATTATCACTACATTCTTGAGAATACTCTTGCTACCACTTATGATTCCAACTTATGGTTATGGTTGGAAACGTTAATACTGGAATATTCAGACTGTAACTGTTGGGATGCTAGATCCCCAGAAATCATTTGGTAAACATCTCATTTTTATAATTCTAGTTGTTATGGGAAGAGTTAATTAATTAATTTATTTGAACACAAACGTTTTTACGAAAGGCACACCAAAATATGTATGCGCTATACAAATCATTGAATTTATGTACGAATTTGGATACTTCCCAGTTGGCTTGCTTAAGTTTTCTTAGGAGACCACTCCCCGAGCCTTGGACCTAGAGGTGTAGTCCATAAGGCAGTTGAACAAACGTTAGGAAATGCAGTCCGAAGGGGATATAGGAAAAAAGCAAACAAATGGTAGAGAAAAATAATAAATAAAATCGCAATAAATAATATATTTCAAAAGGGGTTTTGTGAAGATTTCAGTATTTTCATAGTTGAAATCATTAGTCAATTAAAGCTAGACCACCATGGAAAATCTGGAAGCACTGGACGGCCGTTTCGTTTTATTATGGAACTCTTGAGCAGTGCGCATCCACGGTTCCGCCTCGCGAGCGAGATTCGAACCCAGGACCTAATAATATATTTGTGAAATCCTGATGAGTAGAAAAATAAGATTTTTTGATGTTTCGTGACTCTGTGTAAGTCACTTCTTCAAAGAATAAATAACTAAATCAAAATTAAATTCAACTTAGTATTGTTTGTTTGAATCTTCCCATCGATTTGTTAGGACTGCAACTGGTCAGTCTCTAATTCCACTGCTAGCCACTATCCATCTCTGCTAAATCAAAATTAGTTCAAATTTAAATCGTACTATGGTACAACACGAATATTATTTGATCAATCAAAGAAACAGGTCTGAATAAATCAATGTTATATCATTTTGGTCAAGGTGATTCATAACCGACATGTATTTAAATGTGTGTGTGTGTGTATACGTGCACAGTTAAGGATAGAAAATGTACGACCTTTATTGTGATAAAGGATAGAGTTTAATTTGTAAGATAATAGTGTGATTTGTGAATAATATCAGACTAGGTGGCTAGGATAGATAGTCCAAGTAGGTCGTATGTTAAGGCATTCTTTTCTATTGAGAGCAGTAGGATTAAGCATTTTATTTTATTTTTTATTATTATTAGCTTTATTCAATATTATATTTTTGGTACAATATAGAATTCTCAGCACAAAGTACTTCAACAAGTTTCCGTTTCTTACCTCTTCATCCTTTCTGACGACAAATATTGAGTGATTGCCTGTTAGAAGTTAGCAGCTCAGTCAATCGACATCTGGATAATGTACATTCTTCTCGCTGCATATTGCCAGAAACCACGATATCTCTGAATAAGCCTTCTGTAACCTTTACAGCGAAAGGTCTTACACTTTTCAGAAACGCACTTGAATAGGTTGTGCGATTAATAGGCATAATGATGTATTAAAACAAACAAAATCAGATAACTTGTTGAAATATCTAGATGACAGGAACAGGTAGCCCAGATGTTTAAACAGGGACGCCCTAGCTACTCTCCTTTCTTTGTAATTGGACAAACCTTTTTGTAATAATTTGACGTTTATGAAATCGATTTGGTGGTCGTCGGAAATGGCGTGCACTGCTATTGCCGATTTAATTTAAAGTCTATTCAGTTCTACGGGATTATTAGGTGGTTTCTTTGTGTACCTAATATTATTAAAGCTAACTCGACCAAGGAAGAGATAAGGGTGTTAGAAATTTCTTGTGAATACAAAGACTTGGATTGTTACCTTGAATCTCTATAGTCTCAGTCACTGATCAGAGACGAGATCGAACCGCATAAGAAAAACTAGTAATGTTGGGGATGCTAGATCCTCACAACTCACTTGGTAAATGTCTTATTTCTGTAATTTTACTTTGAAAATTGGAATTCCTCATTTTCGCTCCGAAAGCGTATATTTTTGCCCTCAGATTGTATATCTTTTTTGGAATGACCTTAAATGTTATTGTTTCGTTTCCTGTTGTAGTACGCTATTTTGTGATATTTCCCAAGGACATTGTTGTGTTGTATATATACGCTTTAGTTGTGTGCTTGTTTGTTCGTGCTTCCAACTGCTTGTGGAATATACTTTTCCCTCGACTGATTCTGGTCTTTTCTCTCTATTGAGCAGGGTTTTGGCTCTGTGGATTAGTTTAACTTGTCCTGTTGTGTTGTTGACTTCGTTCTGTGTCTCGGTTTAGGTGGTATCGTGATCTCCTCAAACGTAGCAGTAACTTGTCTGTGTCACTGAGATATTATTTAGAACTACTTTCAGTTACTTGGTTCTCTTTTGGTTTATTTGTTGTTTCTTTTTTTCATGTTTTAAATGTGTTTATTTATCTAGTGATCGGTTCACATGACGATCCTGTAATCATGGAAACAGAATATCTACCTGATGAAGCATTTGTCACTACTACTAATCCTGTGACAGCTGTTAATATTACTCCTGAACTTTTTCAAAATTGCAATCAATTACAGCATAAACAAAAAGAATCATGTTCTGTTCATCATCAAAAACGTCAAATAATGAAACAAAATACAGTTGAATATAGTACAACAAATGATCATTGGTTATCGACTTCAATTACAACTAGTGCTAATGATATTTGTAAAGTTGTATCATGTTGTGTTGATATACCAGTATCTAGAAAAAGTAAACCATCTTCAAAACTTCAACGAAAATCAATGGATTGTAGTAAATTATTAGCTTCTAATTGTCGTGATTTATCATTAATTGACTGGCAAAACAAACAAATTTTATCGGCATCAAGTTTTCCTGGTTTATATACTACTACTACTACTACAACTGTCCCATTAAATAATGATGTTGATTGGTGAGTAAATTGACTTCTAAGAGATTTCGATCAATATGAAGTTGTTGCATTTTGATGTTTGTTCATTGTACTGAAATATGTGCTACGATCTAACTTAAATTCTGCTTTGTTCTATGATATACGTTGAGTCAAAAGTGGCTGAAGTGTTTTAATTCCACAGTGCCCCCAAAATGCCCTGGTACGGCCGAGATTGGGGAGAGTCCGCTCTCACTCTCCAAATGTTCTCACATGGCCACGCGAATATATAGCCTCTCCCACAGAAGTCCTACTCCACTGCCTTCTCGTAGCATTACTATTGTTTACAAAATTGAGAGAATGAAAAGCGAATGCTTGGCGCTTTAACCGGGTTAGAGGACACGGAAACTCCACCAAGGGGAGTTGAAAAACCCTGATTCCAAACCAATGTTTCACATGGGCTGGCTACAGTATCCTGAAGGAACGAATGGCGTGTGAATCAATCGTTGGTCACCGGCTACCATGGGACTGCATCTCCTTACGATGCTCTATTACCTTGTGGATCAGATCTTTAGGTCAAAGGCTCGGGGTGTGTCTTCCTAAAAAAATCACCTGCTTCGGCTTGGGCACCAGGGCAGTATCACAGCCTTCACACAAATCAAATGAGATTTGTGTGGCGCATGTATATCTGGTGCCTCTTTGTAGCAATATTTATGTGTATAAATAAAAATAAATAAATTCTACAGTAGTAGTGGTGTTACATTCAAGTCTCTATATACTAAAGATGGAACATTTCAAAACATTAACCTAACTAGATTATGTTGCTTAATACATAACGTCTCTTAGACTGTTGCTGTTATGACTCAGTGAATTTTCTGGACGATTTGCCTTTCCTTATCTAAAACTAAATTTCAGATTCGACCACATTTCATGATATTTTGCTTTGAAGTAGTTTGTCGAAATGCAATCCTTAGAATAGTATCGATTTGAAAATTAAAAGTAATAGGTTTTTACGAAATAATATAAAAATATTCACGTATTGTATCGTACGTTATCTATTGTCTTATAAAATACTATGTGCATTTGTAAGGTATCTACAACTGTAGTCTGACGTAAAGAGTAGACTGAAAAAGCTTAGGGGGCGAAACCAACGTACAAATTCAGTCTATGAAATCACTGACTGTTAGTAGATAGATACAGACTATCTGATTAGAGTCCTTAAAATCATCGCAACCAACGGCTAAAGACATCGAGTGATATGGCTTCAAATAGTTCATAATGGCGCAGATGCATTCATTTTTGATCTTTCTTCAAATCCTGAGTTGTGAAATGCGGCAACTTTTTTATAAATTCTATACTTAATCTTTTCAACTTCTTTTATAGTACACCTCTCATGCCATCATTTCATTCAAATGATGTTATTAACCAAGAAATAAAAAAGTTTTCTGATGAAACCTTGGTAAAGAATGATGATGTTGATGATGAACATGACGAAGTTCGTTGTCACCTTATCTCTCAATCCTTATTATCATCTTCACCGTCACAATCAAATACCTCATCCTTAGCAAAACAAAAATTGCTCGGAACTTGTAAAAAATCTGTTCAACTTTTAGCCCCACCACATCATAGTAAATCATTATCCGGTTTCAGTAAAGAATCATCAATGTTATTAAATGGATATACTGTAAATTCTGTTGGATCTTTGTCTCCAATATCTGGAGAAATCAATTCTATAATTTGTAAATGGTTTATAAAGTTGGTAAGTGAACTTATAGGTTCGTTAAAACTAAAACAATGATGTTACATAATATGGATGTTTAACGTCTTGGTTTTGAGCCGTGCAACTGATTTGAGAAACTTTTTAAAATGATCTTTTTGAGCTACAAATATTTTACTATAGATCAGTGGCTCAATGGTTAAGTCATTTTATTTTCAATCAGAGAGGTTCATTTTTATGAGTCATTTTATCACATCCTGTTTGGATAGCTAGCCCTTGAGCAAACAGTGTTGCGTATAGCATAGTTCATAAACGTTCAGATTGCTAGTGAATTGCGTTTATGACTATTTTCCAACATTACTTTGAATATGTGTTGTAGTTACAGGACTTATACTTCGTTACGCGCCAGTATGTATTCATGCTAGTTGTTGTCACTAACGCAATATCATGATCGAATTTAATATGACTGAGTGATTTTTAGGGTTCCTACCGTTGTCTCGGAAATAGGAAACTTCTATTGCTGTGATTAGTTTGATGTGAAACTATGCAAATGTAACAGATAATATTTGCATGTGAATAGATTAAATAATAAATTAAATCTTTTTCTAAGTATTTAATATGTAATCTAATGGAGCGTAACTAATAAAACTATGAAAAATTCAATGATTTCTACTAAACTCTTATACCCATAATGATCTAATGTTGTAACTAACCTGGAGTTATAACTCTAAGAGTTCTAGTAAGAAACCGTGACTAGTGAAGTTCAGCCTTATCGAGCATAAAGCACTTATACACCACAGACAAAGGAAGACAGTCGCACAATATTGTGAATTGATTGGAATTAGGCATGCGCAGCATCTGCCGACAGCTCATCGTACTAGAGTTTAAGCGCCCGCCACTAAGCTTGAGGGTCTTGAATTTGACCCTCAGTGGGTCGTGGATAGCCGCTGCTGAGGATTTCCATACTAGTACGATGCAGTTTTTCATTGTTTCCTAATTTTTCAATGTTTATCTTGCTAACATCACTCCGTGAGTGAACAGAATGATTTTTTTTAATTCATATACATATATTACTTGTTTAACCCCTATTCTAAACCAATGGTGCACATGAGGTCCAGGATCCTGAAGAAACAAATGGTGTATAAACCAATCGTTGGTCACCGGCCACTGTAGGACTGCATTTCCTAAGGTTGCTCCACTGCCTTGTGGACTAAAATCCTAGATCTACAGTTCCAAGTGTGACCCCCTAAGAAAACCACCTGTTTCGGTTTGGACACCCGGGCAGTATCCCAGCCCTCACACAAATTCAGTGATTTATATTGCGCATATTGTTTAATCTGGTTGGCGTTTATCTATTTGATGCCTGCCTGTACCTATGTTTATATAATAATATTTTCTCCGACGACCTCAAAATTTTATAACTAATCAGAAAGATGTGTTCAAGAACTCATTTTCTACTTTTTTTGGTTGTTCTCAATCAATAACTAATTTTGTTTAATCCCCTGTTCGCAGCGAGAGAAGCATTCAATTTTCCCGGCACTATGCTTTGTATATAAAATCACGATCTTAATTGTGTTTGATTTTGTTGGAATGTTTAAACATCTTTAGTTGTTTCGGCCAGGTGGTGGAACCAGATTACGATTATATCCATTTAATGTTTTATACAATATAGTTATATAAATAATCGAATTGTCTGTAATCCATCGCTTAACTGATAGTCAAATTCACAATGTTCACTTGTTGTTTAGGTTGAATCTGGTCATGTTCAAACTGTATGTACAGCGTTATTGGCTTTGGGTCCGGAACGTTTACGTCTAAGCGAATGGATTAGCGAGTCTATTTTAGAACATTGGTTTATCTCATATTTAGGTAGATTTGCTTTATTTTGTTGTATTGTATCTAATGTGTGTATTTTACTCGAATGAAGTAAAAATGGATTGATACATGGGAATAGTAACTTTCAACCAAGTAGATTACGGATTCAAAATCTATCTCACCTTCTTTTGTGTGTGGACAGATGAAGAATATCACTAGCTGTCACAGTCTGGCAAAAAAATAGGCGAGTTCGTAAATCTGCACCTTGTAATTCCTGGAATAACTGCTACAGTTAAATAAGTCAATCACCCACAAAACCTCTAGTTGTAGTTCAAAAAGATAGAATACCTGGTCAATTGACTCATTTTTATAGTTGAAAGCGTGAGTCAATTGAAGCTACACCACCATGGAAAACCTGGAAGCACTGGACGGCCGTTTCGTCCTATTGTGGGACTCCCCAGCAGTGCGCATCCACGATCCCCCACCCGCGAGATTCGAACCCAGGACCTACCAGCTTCGCGCCGGAGCACTTAACCCATAGACCACTGAGCGGACATCCAACGGTGTTAATGTCTAACTTCAACTGATCCACGAAGTTCACCAATTGTCTTCAGTGAGTTGATATCCCACAACAGTTGTGGTTTGAACTCCACTGGTCACTGCTTCTCACTAGAACTTCCGGATTTACCTCTCGAAGTCAGTCACTATAAATCTCCACAAAACCCCTTCTGTTATTTTGATATCAAACATTCATGTAAGATTTTATAAATAAAAGAGCTACTTATCTGATAACACAAATAGATTATCAAGGTGGGGATTAGTGGAGATTGTAGTATTTTCACAGTGGAATTCATGAGTCGATCTAAGCTAGACCACCACTGGAAATCTGGAAGCACTGGGCGATCATCCCATACTCGGATGAAACGACCATCTAATACTTACATGTTTTCAATGATAGTCTAGCTTAGATCGACTCATGAATTCAACTGTAGAGAAAACAAATAGATTATTCATGAATAAAGATTAATATCATAAGGTAACTACAATGAGATGCTTTATCGTTTTATAATAAGGATGAGTTATTTAATAATTCAAATGTTGTCATCTGTTTACTGTTCATTTTCATGTTGAGAATATTTATTCAAAACTCAATGGATAATATAATTTCGATATGCATTTGAATGAGACATAAAAAGGAAATATACTTTGAAAGGTGGTATCTCTGAGCTGTGGCATTCAAAGTCCCCAAACATTGATAAGGATAATCGCGCGAACCTCAACCAGGCATTTCGCATCTACTTGCATGGCTCAGTTTAGCTTTCAATGATTTCATGAACTAATACTATGTCATAGTTTGGCCTAGCTTTTTTCCAATCTACCCCTACCCTATCAACCATCGCCCGTTTGAGTCGGAGGTGGTTTGACGACTCATTTGATTGATGTCGAATATCTTTTACTTACTTTTCTAATTTCTGTATAATTGAATTAAAAATCAACGATGTATTTTTTCTAAAACTTAATCAGTTCCAAATTTCGTTTTCCCACTACATAGAATTATTATCTCGTTTCCGATTATGGACTGTCTGTGCACGTATTATAAAGCAATGCGGCAATCCTTTTGCTGGTGCCGATAATCAAACGTATTTACGGGAACGTCTTAGAAGTATTAATCATCACTATGTTTTTAGACCGATTGTTATGAAACAACCAGGTAATAATAAGGTTACTTTTTCTTATATTACTGTATTTGTGAATGTAAACAAACAAGTCTGTTAGTTAACAACCACATTCTATTATTCCTCGACCCAGGTATCTGCTAATAGAGTTAGTCGTTGAGTACTAACCTATTAGTTTCTGTATGTTAAATATGGAAACATTATACAACCCATTAGTGACGGTTAATTCTTGTTCCGATAAAAATATTGATCCGTAACTTCACAGTTCAGTAGATAGCTTCTTTTAGTGATTTATATTGGGTTCATGAGTCAGTAATATATACGAAAATATAATGAACTGAGGTTACTGTTTATTTGTAGATAGTAATTCCTTCCTATTATTATCTAAATATTGTAGTATAGTTTTTGTAGGTTAGGAACATTCATTTCTTGATAAGATTCGATCATAGGTCTTCGAAGTATCATCCACGTACTTAAGTTAGGAATAGATCACCAGGTAGGAATAATGAATCACCTGATGAATCTGTGGACATTCATCGTTTTAGGTGATTAGACTATGTGCTTCGCATAACCGCAAGTACTGCGATGATAAACAGGTTGAAAGAAGTCAAGGAAAATCAAAACTAAGAAATAACATAATTTACATGAATTCAAAAACTGTTTGTCTACTTTCTGACTTTTATCATGGCTTCTGATACATCTAGGAAATTGTACGCTTTAGTCAGAAAATCAATTGCAAATACTAATACCGTGAAGTTTGATCTTCAATTTGTATTTTAGATAACTTGTCATTGTATTATTTGGATAGAGATGATAATTGTATGCATTTAAAAAAATACAACTTAATGTTTGATTCCTTTAAGAGTTGTGTTCCAACCAGTTAATTACATACTATATATTGTACTGCGAGATGGAGTAGATTCAAGCACTACATAGTTTTTAAGATACCCTCCACTGACCATAATGTTACACTTTCTTCAAACCGTAGTGTCAGCAGCATTGAATAATTATACTAACGCTAATTCACTTTTATCTGTCTACACTTTTTTCACTTGTTCGAATTTCTTATAGAATCTGATTCAAAAACTCCTGGAAATACTGGAGATACTCGGTCAGATGCAAATACGCGAACTCGCTGGAAAAGTGGAGGTTTAACAAGTATTGACAATCCGTTTATCTCACGTTTAAGTAACATGTCTTTAGCATTAGCACCGGGTGTAGCAGCCTTAAATCAAGCTTCCACAACATTATCAATACGATGTGGTTTATGCACAAAACCATTATGTGCTAGTGAAACAACTCAACAATTAACTGGACATACTGGTTGGGCTTGTTCACGTCATGCAACATCTTTTGATCCAGCTACTATAACTTGTGCATTATGTCATCTAGTTGTTCGTGGTTTATTTGTATGTTGTAGAGGTTGTAGTCATGGTGGTCATTTGGATCATATGCAGGTAAGATTGGTACTTTTGTGAAGTGTAAATTTCTATCTAGAATTATATAACTGAATGACTCAAATATCGATGGAAATATAGCAATAGTTTAGTTGCTCCTTGAAATAATCCTGTCAAATGATCGTATACACCGTACAAATGTTCAGATTATAGAGACTTGGCCACTAGTTATTTTAAGAAAGATTTAAGTAACACATTGTTCATAAGCTCTATATCCAATTTTTCGGCAACCTAAACAAATTGCTTCTTAATCCATTTGTGCTGGTTGTTTGAATCTTCCTCTTGCTGTTTAGGACTGGAATTGATTAGTCTCTTTTTGGAATATGTGCATTCTGTGTAGAGGGCTTTGATATTACCTTGAGTTACAAGGGTTATAAGCAAAGATGGATAGTGGCTAGCAGTGGAATCCAGTTTGACGCGCGTTTCGTCCTATTTGGGATTCGTGAGCTCGATGTACCTGCATCTCAGAGTTGATGTTCACTCTGGGACTCGAACCCAGTACTTTTCGCTTCAAACGCCATCGCGTTATCCACTCGGCCACTGAGCCCTGATAGCCACTTGCTTATGCAGTGGGGTGAAGTTGAAATTTACTTAGTATTGTTTGTTTGAATCTTCCCATTGATTTTTTTAGGACTATAACTGGTCAGTCTCTAATTGGCATATGTGCATACACTGCTAACCACTATCCATCTTTGCTTGCCATGCTTGTGAATTTAGGCTATATCGAGGCAATACGCACAGTATGCACATATGCCAATTAGAGACTGACCAGTCTCAGTTCTAAAAACATCAATGGGAAGATCCAAACAAACAATACTAAGTAAGTTTGAACTTGATTATACTTTTTAATAACCAAACTTCAATACAGAAAATTCTGAGTCAATTGTTTTACTGTGTAAATTATATATTGGAAGAAAGGTAAACTTCAAATAATTCTCAATAATTTACACAGCTAACGAAATAATTCTGTGGGTCCTTAAAACCGTCAGTATTAAGATTTTACTTGGAATCGTAATGATTTCTAGACAACCATAGGACCACTACATTATTACACTATAGTTGCATCTATTGTGTACCATCGCCTTTTACCTACTTCACTTCCAGTGGATATTGTCACCAAGACATTGTATTGTTGTTAAATTCAACATTTCTCAATATGTGATTTAACTTGTTCTGGAGTCTGATTTAAGTCTCATAAACATTTCCAATTACTAGGACAGGGGTTTTTGTGGTAATTGTCCAATCTCAAAATTGTTTACGCTACTGAGAGATATAGATTCAATGAACAACTATTGAAAACTAAGGAGCACTAAACAGTTATTACGCTACAATCCAAAAGTATAAATCGAAGAGTTGAGCTTAAAACTTTCACCACACTATGTTTAAACTATTAAATCAGAACCCAAAGCTTTAAATCTTCATCAAATGATTGTGTATATCTTACTTCAGTCTGTCATGTCAACTACCTACAATCCATGTCACTTGATGAGAACTTTTTTCTATGGAAGAAGGGGAATTCAGCGAAGGCAATTTTCTTTACTACGATTTCATTTACTTAGGCTGTACAATTGCATTTACAGCCAGTTCTATTTGCTAAAATAATGTTCTATAGTATAATAGAAAGGTGCTAATTAATTGAAAAAAACTTGAAGTGACATTTTGTCAAGACTTGAAAATCAGATGTTGAAAGGAAGTTATTTAATATAATCGGCTAATGAAACAGTGGTACGGTGAAATAATTGTCCACTTGATGATAGCAATTAAGAACAGAATTAATAATAAATTCACTTAGTATTGTTTGTTTCATGACTGCAACATCCAGGTGACGAGTCCTGAATAAGACGAAACGCGCGTCCTGGATTCCACTACTAGCCACTATCCATCTTTGCTTACCATGCTTGAGAATTAATGATAGTTGTAGTAATTTCTAATTAAGTTGTGGCTAGCAGTGCTTGTTGGCGGCTTATGCTCCTTCATGAGGGTTAATAGGCGTAAGTAAGGAAATGATGTGCATAGTGGCCTGCTTAAATATCTGAGCTACCGGTCCCTGTCATCTATATATGTCAACAAGTTATCTGTTTCCTTGTTTGTTTCAACAGATCATTATGTGAATTAATTGCATAACCTATTTAAGTGGGTTTGTGAAAAGTTCACAATCTTTCGCTGTACAAGTTAGGAGAGAGCACATTCAGAGACATCGTGGTTGCTGGTAATATACTTCGAAAAGAATGTACATTGTTCAGATTTCGATTCCTGAACTACTAACATCTAACTGGTGATCACTCAGTACTTATCATCATGATCGATCAAGAAATAAGAAACGGAAACTTTTTTGAAATACTTTATGCTAAGAATTCTATGTTGTACCAAAAATATAATATTAAATAAAGCTAATAATAATAAATAAGTTGGAAAGGAGTAGGAATGATAAAATAAATAAAAAACAATAGATTACGTAAGATAGAAAGGGAGGTTAAGGTCATAAAAGAATGAGGGTCTAAGCAAACTATTTTTTGTACACAAAAACTACGTTTACACTGGTGGATAGCAATAACCTCTGCTGTATATAAGTTTCTCACTTCCATTCTGAAGAAAACAAATCTTGGAACTAATCAGTCGAATAACATACATCCATTTACACGTTATTGTTATGTAAGTTCATGAGTATTCATAGTAAACATTCGAATCACTTTTTTTTCTTTCTTTTTGTCTATTATATATCATCCACAATTCTAGGCTTGGCTTATGAGGAGATCAGAATGTCCAACTGGTTGTGGTCATCGTTGTAGATATGATTAAAATTCTCTATCTTTTTTATCCCGCTTTCCGCATACTGTAAATCCGCCTTACTCATGATAATGATTAAATACACTTTACCTTAACTAACTTGTAATGTTATTTCGAGATACTTTATTTCTCTATTGTTCATCTCCTTTTTTTATGCAAATACAGTAATTTTTATAAATGATTCTTGGAGTTACAATAAACATACTGACAGAACTACATTTTACTACCAATTCAATTAGGATTAACTTACAATCCGTTATTCTTTTGTGTACGGAATCGAAAAAGGCCAGCGTCTGTTCAAATGCTTGGGTCACTTATTTTCTAAATGTATGTCCTCACGTGGGACTATGAAATGTTTACAACCTACCATGATGATAAATAAATGGAAATCCCTAACTGGAGCACTTGTTGGAATATTCTCTTTCTTATCTGTTTCTTGAAAAAAAGAGACGGACGTATCGGAACTTATTTACTTGATATTTGATGAATCGGAAAATTGATTATGCCTCTCGAATTGATGATAAACCTTTATCATCGAAGATAAATGGAAAACTAAGTTTTTGGCGAAAGACTCTTATTTTATAAGTCATCAAAATTCCACACTCATTTTTGGCGTCGCTTAAGGCTACAAGTATAAGCACCATATTACTAATATACTTGAACTTTATCATATGAAATTCTTATTCTTAAGTAATATTTGTTTATGACGTAACAATTTTTATTATTGGCAAACATGTTGTCCTAACGTAGGACAGTAAGTAGTATTTATCTGATCGAATGATGTTAGTTTGAACAGGGTTGTTTAGTTCAGCTTACAAAACTCCACTAACGAGTATGTTGTGTTTACTATTACTACCAAAAACAGGTGTAAGAATCTGAGCGTACTGTGGTGTATACTACTTATGTCTGTCGACATTAGTAGTATGTAACACCAATCAGGAGTGCAATACTTGTCAAAGGAAAGTTGAGAAGATTGAACTGAAGAATTGGAAGAAGCATACAGGATGTAATACATAACTGGTGGGAGATTTACAAATGAAGTATTTAATGTATGATTTTCATTTCACTTACCAAAGAACCCTGTAATTTTGCATTAAACAATAAATTGATTTTACCCGCAAAGTCTTTGATCACTACAATACATTACAAGTTGGTATGTCATATTTAGTTACTTAAATATGATGACGTCGTACACGTCTATTTGTTAGTGGTCTGCCCTGGATGGTAACTTTCAATGACGGTTTTAAAGTCAACTTTTATTTTTGAACTAATACTACTCCCGATATTTATGAAATTTCTATCCGTGTATTGATTATTATTATTAATGAGAAAAATGCGATTATTGCTCTATCAAGTGGTTCTCTTAGAAAGATAATCAGGCACAATGTTAATTACAGCAATAGCTAAAAAGAAAGCTGTTATGAAGGCAGCATCAAGGTGGTTGATTGTATACATTCCGCCAATTCACAAAGTAACTGAGTCGATTTAAGAAAAGTGGAGAATGTGGACTTTTTGACTGAGATAATTGATAGGCGACGGGATTTATAATTAGTTACCTGCTAACAACATTCTTTTACTAGAGATTAGAAGACAGGTGCATCCCACTATTCTTGAAATATATATATTTAAAGCATATTTCAAAGTGAACGTATATAATTTATACGATAACATGGATATGAATTCGTTTCACTAAATGTGTTAACCTGAAGATAGGACAGGAGTGAAGAAAGACCAAATTACCGCGTACAGTGCTGAAAACTATATGGATAATTTAAATATATGTGCTAAGTAAAAACGCAGTAGTTTCCAATTATTTGCAGTATCACGATGCCAATTGATTTCTTAAACTTTTCAAAACTGCTTCAATCACTTTACTCGTTTTAAAACTACCACCCAAATCAGCTGTACGTATTTTTTGTTCACCAATAACATCAACAACTGAATCACGAATAAGATTAGCTTCTTTAATATGACCTTGAAAAAGTACAGAAAACAACCATAAATTTAACAGACTTATGATTGAAAATGATAATATACAAATATACCATTTTATTTATTTGGTCCATTTAATATATAAATTTTTACAAGCCCCCAAATGCCCTGGTACAGTCAAGAGTGTGGAGAGTCCGCTCTCCCTCTCGAAATACTCTCACATGGCCAAGCGTATATAGCCTCTGCCAGGGATGTCCTACTCACTGCCTTTTCGTGGTATTACTGTTGTTTACGAAATTGAAAGGGCGGAAAGCGAATGTCTGGCGCTTCAACCGGGTTGGTGGACACGGAAAGTTCACCTAGCGGAGTTGGAAAACCCTGATTCCAAACCAATGGTGCACATGGGCTCCAGTATCCTGAAGGAACAAATGGCGTATGAATCAATTTTTGGTCACCGGCTATCATGGGACTGCATCACCAGACGTCGCTCCACTTCCTTGTGATGCAGACCTTTAAGTCATAGGCTCGGGGTGTGTCTCCTTAAGAAAATCACCTGCTTCGGTTCGAGCAACCGTGCAGTACCACAGCTCTCACACAAATCGAATGAGATTTGTACGGCGCAGTAATTATTATTCAAGCAAATTCAATACACTGCCTTGGAATGGTATTATTAGTATCGAATAATCCTTAACTAATACTTTTTAAATATTATTCAGTAACAAATTATCAAAATCTTGCAAATTTAAAAGAAAATTAATAAACTTACCTAAATATTCTAACATATCTGCTGATGTTAGCAACATACCACATGGATTAGCAATATTTTTTCCAGCTAATGAACGTCCGGAATTTCGTGTGCCCATTTCAAACAAAGCATTTTGTGGACCTAAATTTATGCCTGTTGTTAGACCAGCTCCACCGACTAAGCCAGCTGCTACATTACCAACTATATTTCCGTATAAATTTGGTAAAACAATCACATCGAATTGTTGAGGTTTAGTAACTAACTGCATACATGTATTATCAATGATCATATGATTGAATTCAATCTATGCTTCCCCAATAGGATTATAAAGAAAAGAAAAGAAATATTAAGATTGATGTGATAATTAGATGTTCACAATAAAACTTGTAAATCCTGGAAATTTGATGAAATCTAGTTTTCTAGCCTGAATGGTTTGAGCGCGGGACTTTCATTGTTCCAAACAATACTGACGCACCTTGACAAGTTAAACGTCAACAATAACCAGTCAGGATCGAGGTATACAGGAAATGCTATTAGTCATATTTGGAGGAATTCAAGTATTTCACTTCTCAAAATTTGTGCTGATGATGTTCAAGAAAACAATGAAAGCTGCACAACCTAACCATCTAATTCAAAAAACGGAACTCCAACAAAACCACTCACCTAAGCTATAGGTCTCCACCATCCTATAATCGTGAGACTGTCTAGAATTTTGAATAAATTAAACGAAATATGGACGAATAACCTATCTGCACAAAAATATATATACGATAGTCTCGGAATCTTTAATAGACCCAACAGTTACGGGATAATAATCATAAGGAGCAGTTATGAACTTTCTCTGGATATATCAGATATAACTAACGATTATGGCTAATCATTAGTATCGTAGGATTTATAAAAATTGTAGAATTTCCAATAGTTCAGATTACAAATTGACCACTATGACAATTCTAGTTTTCACAAGAATACTGTACAGGCTGGTAATTAGCTATAGAATGTAATTTCTGAAGTTCTAGCGAAAAGCCTTGACCAGTTGGTTTCAGCCATTTCCCGTGTGAAACAGTTATCCACTGCAGGCTATGTAAAAGGGTTGCACAATATCACGAACTAATTGAAGTTAAACATTAACATTATTGAATGCCGGCTTATTAGTCTAAGCGTCTGTGAGTGAGATGAAAGTTTCTGTGTTCGATTGCTGGACGCGAGGTCAGTGGTGTGCACTGCTGAGGAGTTCCATACTAAAACGAAACAGTCATCTATTACTTCCGGGTTTTTAATGATGGTCTAAGATCGTTTCGTGATTCAAACAACGAAATTTACATGACTGTTTGATTTATTTGTGTTTTATCACTTATTAGGATGAAAATAATTGACTTATCACTATTTATGCTACAAATAGGGTGAAACTCGAAACAATATTCGCAATTGGTTAGTCAAACTAAGAAATAGTCAGTGGAAATCCCACTCGAACTACTTTTTTTTCTAAAAAGCTAATTATAACGTTAGTATTTAGGTATAAAAATCTCTTGTAGTCTGGAACACAGAATTGTCTGCGACAACAGAATGAAATCGCTACTTCCTTTATTCCCACAAATCCATGAAGTCACTGACAATTGGACTGAGCCATGTTGGTAAGTATACTACCTGGTTGGGATCCGCGAGATGACAGCAATCGATGGTTAGAGACCTTGAATGAGATGGCTCAAAATCGTTTGCAATGGCGAAGGTGCATCCACTCTTTGTGTTCTGCCAAATTTTAATCTTCTGAATTCACATGTGAAAGATTAGAGTTTGAAGATGTCATTCAAGGAGTATAATCCAGTGAAATAAATTCCGAAAGAGAAAAAAGATAGAAACATGAAGAGTTCAGAAGATTAAAATTTGGCAGAACACAAAGGGTGGATACACATTAATGCTTATATCGCCCCCAAATGTCCTGGTACGGCCGAGAGTGGGGAGAGTCCGCTCTCCCTCTCCAAGTGCTCTCACATGGCCACGCGAATATAGCCTCTGCCAGGGAAGTCCTACTTACTGCCTTCTCGAGGTGAGTGTGTTTTCGTGTACTTCATTTTGGACGTTACAACACTTGCCTTTTTCCAGTGTAACTTAATTACTGAATAGAGGTTTTTATGTACTGTGCTATAATCCAGACTATTTTTGCAAGTGCTAGTGATAGAAGGATGCCACAAACAAATTAAGATGGGATTTGTACTTGATTGTATTCGAACAGCTTTTATTGCAACGTTATACGCTCATTGGAAACAATACTTAATTTGTATAATAGGAAGAAAAGTCGCATATTAATCAATTTATTGAAGGCTACCGCTAACCTGTGGATAATTTTTAGCGATTGAAGAGCATACATCCAAAAATAGACCATCACCCAATTTCATGATATTGGCTTTGTGTACTGCTGTGACTTTTTTTCGGTTATGTCGAACGGCATAATCAAATGCGAATTGAGCAATTCTATTTATTTTTAAAATAACATAAAAAAAAGAACAGTAAACTCGTATTATTTTATTTATGACAAGGCAGAAGATCGTAAAGAAGTCTGTGTGAGAGGAGAAAATTACTGATTATCAGTGATGAATATATAGTACAAACCTAAGGAATGAGTCACGGCCAATACAAAGATAACACCATAACTGAACCGATGATTATAGAATAAATGAAAGAAAGCTTTGACTTTCTCACTGAAAGTAAGAATGTCATCAGACTTATTATGTAAAGACAAATCGATAAACTGGAATGCCATGTCTTATCAATAAACCCATTTTTCGGCAAGCAAAGAGCCTTAATAAGTTGTTGGTGACGTTATTTCACTAATGCTTTGAAACTTACAGCATAAAGGCAACAAAAATAGAGAAGTCTGAACTAGTGTGAATATTAGCATTTTGCAAATTAGTGGTATGTAGTGTGTCCTCAGTAGCAGTCATAAACAAAGTACTCAGATTAAGCAATACTGCTTACTGAGTAATATTGTAAATCTAAAGTGTTTATGGAAGTTCCTTTGAAGAATATGCGTTTTGAAAATCAGGATAATCATTCGTAAAATTAATATCTTATCATTGAAATCACGAACTGACATAATTTAGACAACCACTGGAAACCTAGAAGCACTGGATAGCTGATATGTCCTAATACGGAACTACTCAGAAATGTGCATCCAAAGCCCCACTGGGGATCGGACTCAGAACCTTTGGTCTAATCAGATTTCATTTAACAGGCGGTCTGCTTAAATATCTGGGTTACCTGTTCCTGTTATCTAAAAATTTCAACAAGTTATCTGTTTTGTTTTCTTTTTTTGCTTTAACATATCATTATGTCTATTAAATGAATAAATTATCCAGACGGGTTTATGAAAAGTGTACAACCTTTCGCTGTACAAGTTGCAAAAAGTACAATCAGAGACATATTGGTGGCTGGCAATATGCATTGAAAAGAATGAACATCATTCAGATGCCAATTCCTGAACTGCTAACATCTAACTAGCGATCACTCAATTTTTATAGTTAGGATCGACCAAGAAATAAGAAATGGAAACTTTTTGAAATACTTAAAGCTGAGAATTCCATATTGTACCGAAAATATGATACTGAATAAAGCTAATAATAATAATAATGATAATAACAATAATTATTATCATATCAGTTAGATATATGTGCCACTGGATTTCTGCTTAGCAGTCCAAAGGTTGAGAGCTCTATATGAGACCGGAGTTCTCCAGTTCGATCTCCGGAAGGTTCAGAAATGAGTACTGTCGGAAAGTCCCATACTACGAGAAAATAGTTGTCCTGTTCTTTTTGGTTCTCACTGTTTGTCTAACCTATGTCGGTTCGTGAACTTAGCAACATTCAATAATGTCCACAAAAAAAACCCACACACACTGTCAATATCATTAGTATTACACTGTTTTTCTAAATAAGCTCATCTTATGATTACCATTACTTTTCACTTTCAGATATGTTAGCCGTTAAAAACTTAGCAACTGAAATCAACGTAAATTCAAACCTGATATTAAAATGAAACCAAATAGTTTTAGGCATAAAGACACTTACCTAGTGGATTTTTCTCTAGTTATAATCTTCAAAGATTCTACCACTCCAGGAACATTTTCGTGCTCCAACTAATTGAAATGAAGGCAATATCAAAACAAGAAGTGTGTATGGAAATCCAATTAAATTCAGGAATATGTAGAGAATGGAACATTAGATGAAAGAAAGTAAGCTGAATGGAAACCCGATTTTAACAAATTCGGTTACTAAAGGAAGCAAAATTTGGATCGAAGCACATAGCTATTTTGTGTGGTTTGTTTACTGCGATAACTTGATTTTTATGCTTATCCAAAAGTAATGTGAATGTAGATATATATGAAGACCCTCGTTTTAAATACATGAGCAATCAGGGACTATCAGTATTACTTACTTACTTACGCCTGTTACTCCCAATGGAGCATAGGCCACCGACCAGCTTTCTCCCACCCACTCTGTCCTGTGCCTTCCTTTCTAGTTCTATCCAATTTTTATTCATTCTTCTCATGTCTGTCTCCATTTCTCGGCGTAATGTGTTCTTTGGTCTTCCTCTTCTCCTCTCGCCTCCAGGATTCCATTTAAGGGCTTGTCTTGTGACGCATTAGTGTGATATCCCCAATGTGTGTCCTCTATCCACTTCCATCGCTTCTTCCTGATTTCTTCCTCAACTGAAATCTGGTTTGTTCTCTCCCACAGTAGAATGTTGCTGATAGTGTCTGGCTAACGGATCCGAAGTATCTTGCGTAGACAACTGTTAATAAACACCTATATCTTCTGGATGATGGCCTTCATAGTTCTCCAGGTTTCCGCCCCATACAGTAGAACTGTCTTGACATTTGTATTGAAAATTCTTATCTTGGTGTTGGTTGACAATTGTTTTGAGTTCTAGATGTTCTTCAGTTGTAAATATGCTGCTCTTGCTTTGCCGATCCGCGCCCTCACATCTTCATCTGATCCACCGTGTTCATCAATGATGCTGCCCAGATATGTTACGGTCTTCACATCCTTCAGAGCTTCTCCGTCAAGTGTAACTCGATTGGTGAATGCTGTATTGTATCGGAGAGTCTTGCTTTTCCCTTGGTGTATATTGAGACCTACTGCTGCTGAGGCTGCTTCTACACTGGTCGTCTTCTCCTGTATTTGTTTTGCGTGTGTGATAAAAGAGCCAGATCATCTGCGAAGTCTAAAACATCCAGTTGCATCCTAGCTGTCCATTGTATCCCGTGCTTCTCTCCAGATGTTGACGTCTTCATGATTCAGTCAATCACCAGGAGAAAGAGAAAGGGTGAGAGTAAGCAACCTTGCCTGAAACCCGTCTCTACCTCAAAGAGTCAGTGAGTTGTCCTCCATGCACGATTTGGCAGTTTAATCCATCATAGGAATTCCGTATGACATGCCGTAGTGTCGAAGAAGCCTCCTTAGTGTTGTCCTGTTCCATTCAATTGATTGTTCCACAACGATCCATAGAGTTGCGATTCGGTCTGTACACGATCGATCCTTACGAAATCCAGCCTATTGGTTGGGCGTCCACGGAGTCCTTTATTCTGTGTAACAATAACCTGTTGAAGACTTTTCCTGGTATTGAGAGAAGAGTGGTGCCTTTGTAGTTATCACACTTACTGAGATCGCCTTTCTTTGGTATTTTGATCAGAAGTCCTTCTTTCCAGTCTCTTGGTACTTGTTCTTCATCCCAAATCTTACTGAAGAGAATGTGGAGTATCTTTGCAGTTGCTGCTAAATCTGCTTTCAGTGCCTCTGCCGGAACGTTGTCTGGTCTTGTTGCTTTGCCGCTCTTGATTTGTCTGATGGCCATGCTGATTTCTTCAATTGCTGGTGGGCCAAAATCGATTGGGAGGTCCGTGGGCGCTTCGATGTTAGGTGGGTTCAATGGAAAAAACGTTTTGACACCGTCTCATATTTTCAATTCGTGATAAAATCAAATGTAACATAGCACTGATATAAGAACAACTTGATTGTATCCCACATACTAGATTGATAGGCTGGGTGAAACCAGATATTTCACATGCCTGTGGTCACATGCATCTCAAAGACAAGAAACGATTAGAGAAAGCACACTAATAAATGGAGCTGATTACGTCCTTTGTCAAGGTCCTTGGGGTCCAGAATCCTGAACGACATATACCTACATATATACCAATTATTTATTTACATTATTTTTGGTCACCTGTTACAGCTTCCTATTTATTCTTGGAATTCTCAATCCCGTAACACTTTGAACTTAAGTATGCGAGGCATATATATATATATATATATATATATATATATATATACCTGGTCGAACTGTGCGATAATGCCCAAGCGATGAAATTCGCATTTAATCAGTTGGAAATCAGTGTCCATAGGTACGGTATGTGCTTTGCACCTTTGAAGTGCAAAGTACTTCTACAAGATTGGCAGGATTCTAATCCTGTTCTTATTATTATACTAACATACACTAATCTGTGGTTGTTATCGTTCTCTTTCTTCTTTTTTCTTATATGCACTTTACTCTCTTTCTCTCATCCCATTCTCATTGTTTTATGTAGCGCATATATATCTGGTGCCCCCTTGTACCAATATTTATGTGTTCAAATAAATAAATAAGCTGGCCAGACAGCTGCAGAAAATAACATAAACAAAGTCATTAAAATAGCACATTTATTTATTTACCCGACTATATTCACCCTCTGTATTCTCTCGTATTATAACGATATCAACATTTTGATGACGTGTAACCACACCTGGAAAGTTTCGACATCGTTGGACAAAGGCATATAAATTCAGGTTTAAACGAAGAGCTACATTTCTTGACGATTGACCTGAAAAAGTCAAATTTTAAATAAAATCTTAGTTTTGTTAAAACTATCAACTTCAGTCTACAGGATAGTTGTTATCTATGCATCTGTGAGATGTAGAGGACTAAACTGATTAGTAATGTGGCTTTTAATCGTAGAGAACAGTGTAAGTACATATTTTCTATACTTCATTACTACTGTGAATACCACATTATTCCACACTAACATATTTCATTTTAGGTTACTTTTTACAATAAAAAACAGTATGTGCAGGGAGTCTTCTCTTAAGAAATTTAAAGCACTTAGTCCCTTTGATAAATTTCGATAGTGTAACAAGAAGACGAAGATTATCAGAACTATGTGATGTATTAGCACAATACATTTAGAACATACTTGTTAAGAACATTCATATATCAAAATAAAAGGTCAACTAGACTGGAAATGGTGGGTAAGAGGAGACAAGTATAATAATAATAATAATAATAATAATAATAATAATAATAATAATAATGTGAAGGGACTAATTGCTTTAAATGTGGAAACAATTTGAAACCTAATCACTTTGGATAATAAGCTAATATTACCAGGGTAGGTTTAAGGTGAGAACAAACTGTTTTGGAATACGCAAAGGGAGTTTGAATTTTCGTATGGATGAGGCTTCAATGAACCTTAGTATACACCCTTTTACACTTTTATACAACACCACAAAAGCCAAGTTAAGATCAATCTTATGGCCTGTTTCGATTATGTGTACGGCAATAGAGGATGATGGATGTTTATCCTCTACTCTTATTGGGTCGTTCGAATCTATTTGTTTCTGCAACCATTTCGGTATATGTTCACCCACCCTAATTTTCAGATCACGAATGCTACTCCCTGTGTATGTGTGACCACACACACATTTAAATTGGTAAACGCAGTGGGATGTGACACAGTCGTTTTTATGTCTTTTACGTTTTGGATGAAGCGTGAACTTCGTTCCTTCTTTGATAATGACCTTCGCTGCACAATACGTTTTGTTGATGACTGATTTAAACCATTGTTTCAAGAAAAGGCTATTTGAATCACCTCTAAATGGTTAAGTGATGTAGACAGACTTTTTTCCACCAAGGCTACAATAGGTCTCACTGTGCCATGAACTTTCCATCTATTTATGAGTTTAAGTGGATAACCATTCCCTATTAATGTCTTGTTTAACAACTTGACATCATCAATAGCGTCATTTGTGCAAATACGATCGAGACTTTTAAATAAGCACCTTATCAAAACCCGTTTGTATTGCACAAGGCAATAACTATAATAACTAAGATATTTGCCTCTCCACGTTGGTTTTCGAAAAATGGATCGTTTTATTGAGCCATCTTCTCGTCTACCTAGAAGTATATCCTGTATGGGAAGCTGGTCGTTCTTCTCCTCTTCGCATGAGAGACTGATGTGGTTTTGAATAGTGTTAAGTTTATTAAATAAACAGTTCATATCATCCTTTCTTTCACAGACAACCAAGATATCGTTCATATATCTCTTATAAAGTGACAAGAGCGCATGCTAAGGTTTATTGAAGCCTCATCCATACGAAAATTCAAACTCCCTTTGTGTATTCCAAAACAGTTTGTTCTCACCTTAAACCTACCCTGGTAATATTAGCTTATTATCCAAAGTGATTAGGTTTCAAATTGTTTCCACATTTAAAGCAATTAGTCCCTTCACATTATTATTATTATTATTATTATTATTATTATTATGATTATGATTATTATTATTATTATTATACTTGTCTCCTCTTACCCACCATTTCCAGTCTAGTTGACTTTTTATTTTGACATATGAATGCTCTTAACAAGTATGTGTGTGATCAGATTGTTCTAAATGTGTTGCGCTAATACATAACATAGTTCTAATAATCTTCGTTTTCTTATTACAATATCGAAAAAACAGTATATTCTTGTATTGTAAATTCTAGTCACAAGTAAGACCATGCTCCTAAAAGCGACGGTATTACTCACACAAAACTTTTATAAGAATAAAGTGGAGCACAACTCAATTACCACGTACTGACTATATTTTGGATGATTTCTCGTAATGATGAAATGACTGGAATATCCCTACACTCTTATTTCTAAATAACGGAGTTGATGAGAGATATTTTATCACCGGTACTCATATAAAACGTCAAAGGTTCATGTTACTGTTAATTTTCACAGTAGAGCGTATGTTAAGAAATTGCGTATCTACATTAAATAAGTGTTATGTTGTTATAATTTCTCTTATAACGACCTAGCTACTCTTATTGCGCATATGTATCTGGTGCCCTTTTGTACCAATATATGTGTTTAAATAAATAAATAAATAAATAATATTGCTTAGTAATCTTGAACACTACTTCACTAGACAAGTCACCAAATCAGAACACGGTTGAACAGGAAGGAAATTATATTTCAAATAACAAGGGTTGATGGGAGTAGCAATCACAGTAAGAAAAACGTTGGTCTATTCATAGCCTTTGCATGAGAAGATTCTAGAGTCTTTCCCAAGTATCCACTAGCGCTGATTGGATAAGAAATAACCAATTAGCGTGCCCCAACAATCCTGCACTGAACGTGTTTTAATCCAGTCTATATCCCGTTAACATACATTCAAGAAAGAAAATAATCATACTTTTCGGAACACTATACCTAAACTTTTGCAACTATGATACGAATCTAGTTAGTCCAAAGCAGTAACAGCATTGTAGAACAGGGAAAAAATGCAAACCAGCTTATCCACCATGATTATTTATAGAAAACGAAACAAAACTAAATAAATAGATAGGACTAAAACGATGAATTCTGTTAATTACAAAGTGAAGATGGAACTAACCCAAGGAAACGGATAGAAAACTAGTTGTCTTACAAATAATTCAATGACTTTTTAGTCTGAGGGGATACTATACTTTTGTCCATCTTATTACATCGTACGAGCGGTTGAGTGTAACCATGTGATAAGTCAGGGTACCTAACGACCGTTGAGACCACTAATTTACTTTCTATATTATAAAAGAGAGCGGAATGAAATATGAAAAGCTTTTGAACTCTCAATAAGTTCACTTTAACATAAGACTTTGTTTTCTGGGCTTTGTGTTTATTGAAACGTTTACATTTATTGAAATTCTTCAGTAGGAATCCTACCAAGTAAAAATGTTTAGTCCGATTTGTTATATTAAGTCATTAATTGCTTATCCTGTTTTTCAATACAACTGCTTCCCTACAAAACAATGATTACCTCTGAAAACCAACATTTCTTAGTACTATTTTATCCTTAGAAATAGCCTCCAGGTTTTATTCCGTTAATAAGTCCGTTTAGCGATCCATACAATATACTCTGATTTTATCCGTGTAACTAAAGATTAACAGGAACTTAAAACGAAGTATTATCAGAGCGAAATCCACCAAACAAACCAGTTGGTAATCAACAGACAGATTAGCAAATGAATCTTTTAAAATAATAATATATAAAGAGCTACATACAAAACTTCATAATACCTGGTTCTGTGGCAAAATTTCCTTTGATTCCAACACCATTGCGTTTCATAGCAAGTAGAGCATCAGTAAACGTAGCATCTTCAGATTCTTGATTTACGGCAACTTCTTCAAAATCTATCGGAGCCCCAATAACTTGAAAAACTTCTTTGACGTATGATAGAAGTTCGGGTCCAACACCATCTCCAAGAAGCATCGCAACAGTATGGCGGCCACCATAACAAGCCTTTGGGAGTTCTTTATGAAACCCTAGGCCTAGAAAGTGTTTTGATCCAGCAGGAGCTTCCAAATTGGCATTTGTAATCACATTAGTAGTACTGGAGAAAGTTCTGATATTCCCAGGTATTCCAAAGGACTTAAAATGGAAAGTTGAGAGCCATGTTATTTTACATAAAATTACTGTTTACTTGAGGTTGTGGCAAATGCAATAAAATAGTTGAATATCAACTACATCTTAGTAGTAGCCGTAACTCGTTACATGCAAACTGGTAAAATAACATCAATCACTAGTCTCCGTGTACTCTTGTTTTATAAATTTTAACAAGTATGATATTCACCAAAAGGCTTACATAACTTTTAAAAACAGGTTAAATATATTGTTTTACGTTTATATCGGTTGAATAAAAAATAATGATGAGTTTCTAACACCATGTATAAATGAAGCCCGTGCATGAAATACACAAATTAGCTCTTCAATATCCTAGTATGTGTTCGAGGAAATTATAATATCTTACAAGTGTTCTGTAGAGACAATAAGAGTGTAGTTTTTATCATAGAACTCCATCACCCCCATCCAAGTTGTGAGAGTATTTAAGACCATAAAAATCGATAGAAACAGTTCATTAGTGATGGGACCTAGCTTGTGACTTTATAAGTTTGTTTAACATGATTATAAAACATTGATTCCAAAAAAAAAGAAATAGAAATGATTTTCAATATATTGAAGGAGTATATGGTGTGGTATCGACATACGATATCCTTGAAGACAATGAGGTAAGTCGTGACTCTATATTTCTGTTTCACCGAAAACGGGGCGGCGAGACTATAATGTATGGACAAACCAATCAGATATAAAATAACAAACCTTGAATATAGCGCGAAATCTATTCATACATTTAGCTATAGTTCTGACATTATGTCTGGTGTCGGTTCGTGATGAAAACCCTTAATCTAATTTCTAACCCTAACCTTCAACTGTAAATCATAATTCTAAATGGTTTATAATCCTCATTTAATTCTAATCGGCAGGTGTCCACTCTCAAGGTCACTAGCGTCGCCCGGAAGCCGTCCATAAATTATAGTCTCACTACACTGACGCAAATACTGTTCACTGTGCTTCCACATTAAACGATTGATAATAACCACCGGCTAATTAACACAGATAAACCACAAGACTACTCTATACACTTAATCGGGGGAAATGTGGTCTTGTAAGTTGATCTTTAGCGTTTAATCATTGTTAGCTTGTAAACCATAATCAGAATTTGCTGCCATGCTGTAATATAATGAAAAGTTCGCACGACATTTTTAAAATAAGGTTCAAATAGGTGTCTTGAACTTAGAACTTCTAAATAGACCAACAATATACACAGAACCACATGATAAGTTCGAAATGTCGATAAGCACTAAGACTATTCTAGGCCTCAAAAAAACACCTATGGACGGTACATTTGCTTATCCAAACCAGTATAAAATATTTATAATCTATACAGTCATGTGGAACTGAAACAAATGTATGCCTATAATATTTTAAGCAAGAAAATGTTTGCTGACCAAAAAACTTTATGAAGTTCTCCATCTCCTTAATTTTTAGAAATCCACAATAGAAGACTAAGGATATTTTGAGGAAATGGCACAAAACCCCCAAAATCTCCCCAGGTCCGGGGAAAGTCCCCGAAGTTCTATGTGGAATTCTCCAAAATGTTTGGGGAAATTTTGGGTTTTCACCCATATTTCCCCACTTTTATAACACTTCGGGTTTTTTTCTCTAAACATTGGGGAAGACCATGAAATTTACCCGAAATTCCCCAAAGTTTCTCCAATATAAGGAGATTGGGGTACTGATCCAATTGTCTTCCCATTCCACCGAGAAAACAAATAAACAAGTTTGCTAGCTTAGGCTGAGGTAAGGACAAAAGAAAGTTCAAAAAAATTAAAATATCCCAATAAAAGTGGTATCAGAACGACACCAAGTGGGACAATGTATGTCTGCAAGCACATGTGGTTGCCAATTTATATGAGGACTATAACGTAGATTCAAAAGTAGGTAATTAATGCATATGTATTAGTATATATATGAAATCAAATCTAAGGCGCGTGAAGATAATTGTAATCAGTAACTCACTGGTACTAAATGAACCCGACTGGGAAAAAGCCTCCACAAGCTCAAGGTCAGCCTCATTTTCGAAATTCGTTTCAAGTTCAGTTATAAAGGACAGCAGGCTATGTGGCCTGTGCTAGTCTTGGCAATTATAGTCTCTCAGTTGATCCACCTTTCTTTTGAAATAATCGACAGATGGGACTTCAATCATGTATTAGGGGATGATGATGATTTGATGGGAAAGTCAGTAGTCACCTGACAAGTAATTTATCTCTGTTTCGAAAGACAAGAAAAATGAGGGCATATCAGGTGCAAATTTATCACCAAGTGATTTGAAATCTGTAATTAGGTCACCTCTGGTTCATCGATATAACAATGGGAATAGTTTTAGTTTAACCAGTCGAGCATCATACTGGAGCTTCTCTATTCCGGGGATCAGCTTAGTTACTGTTCTCTGAACCTTTTCCGAAAACTCACTGTCTCTTTTTAAGCAGAGGCTATCCGTTTGTATGTAGTAATCAAGTTTAGGACCCGAGAATACTGTACAAAAAAATCAAAAATTCTTAGGGTCGGCATGTTTAGAGGTTTGATGTATTGGCCATAGGGTTCTAAAACCCTTAATGACTATTTCACGGCAGTATGCAGTAGTTTTAAGTATTGACTTACGATGATTCTTAAGCCGTTGCGTGTCTTTGTAACGGGTAGCTCAATGTCATTCATCGTGTATGTATCCGTACCTTGATGACTAATATGCATCATAATGCATGTGGAAGTATTTATTAGCGACTACCAAGCTTGGTACCATTGAGATAATTTTTCCAGGTCATTTTGAAGCTCCAAGCTATTACCTTTAATTTTAATCGCTCTCCATACCTTGGCGTCGTCAGCACATAGCAACACCGATGATGATAGGAGACGATGAAGGTCATTTACATACAAAAGGAGAAACACCGGCTCCGAAACTGTACCTTGAGGCACCCCCAGCTATACAACTTGGAATTCACCCACACTCTTTGTTAGAAGCCCAACTAGGAAGTTTTTTATCCACAATAATAAATTGTCTCGGATCCCGACATTTCCTAATTAATATAATAGTCGGTCGTGCAAAACTTTTTAAAGAGCTTCTCTGAAGTTAACGTATGCTACGTCTACGGGTAACGTTTGGTCGTTAAGAGCGCACCAACTTTCGCGAGCCACTGATAAGTCAGTGAGACAGGAATAACCTATTCTAAAGCCATGCTGCTTTTCCCAAAATAATGCGGTTTGCATCGAGATACGTAAACAGCGCCTTACGAATAATCTTTTCTAAAATTTTAACAATCACACTGGTTATGCCATCGAGTGTGTTTCGCACCTGTTTTCAAGACAGAATTTACTATAGCGTTCTTCCAGTCATTTGGTAGTCGATCCTGCGTTACGGATAGAATAAACATATACTTAGGTCGTTCGCAACGAAATTAGTTAGTTCCTTTAGTAACCTAGAGCAAATTTCATTGGGTTACTTGAATTTGCCTATATCAAGCTTATTTGGCAGGCCAAAGACATCGAGTTCTTTAATGGTCACATTGTCCAATGTATATGGGGGATTTGTGTGAGCTGATGGCAAAGGTGTCTCTGTGATTTATACATTGCTAAAGTAGTTTGATAAAACTTGAGCTTTGCCATAGCCACCCTACACCAATGGTGAAGCATTACTGTCTCCCCATAGTGTTGAAATATTTTGTTTTCTTTTAGTTCTTCGGTTTATATACAAACACGAGCTGATTCAACATCCAATATCGTTGTCATGATCTTGTATAAGCAGACTGATTTCTTTGCGCTGGATTTTTCTTGATTTTACACTGTTCCAGTTATTTCGTGATGTTGAGTGGCTGCTGTTCTAGCAAATCGACTGCACCGATTCTGGCAAGTGTGGTAGTTGTTTGTGGTTTTGTATATCATGCAGTTTGGGTAGGTGCGATGGGGCACCTCTTGGTGAGAAAAATCATTTGAACAACTGTATCTTCGCTCTTAGGTGCACAATCATCTGAAGGTTGCGTCAAGGGCTCGATGAGAATTTTCTGGTAACATAATTGGGTTTTGGCTGTTTGGTGTACTTAATAAACTGTGTCGCCATCACGCCAACTCTTATTTTCCTGTAATCCGACAAAAATAATTCCGTGTGTATGAATCCGTCCTCGTAAGATTTATACTTTAGACCTATCATCCTGTAGCTGTATCCTATCTAAGCGATTTATATCATTTCTGAAGAAAGAGGGTGCAACGACTGTGGGCTTCAAGTCGGGCCGTACGAGGGTTACAAATAGTATGATGAACAATACTGAGGTGATTACACAAAGTTGTCTTCTCATAAAGTTGTTGTGTCATATTATCAAGGTTCATTACGTCTTACGGTGTTACTGATTTATGAATGGAAACGATTGAACTTCTCTAATAAGATCGGTTCTCTTCTTAAGTAACATCAGTCAATTATGTCTAACGCACCATATCTGAACGGCTGAGACAGGAAGACGGAATTGCAAGTAACTTGATAAAACAAATGACTCAAACGACATTGGCATGAAATTTGTTACTATAGTAGCAGAATATGACCAAGCATCCAGCAACTTAGCTTACTAACAAGGCATGGCAACCAATCAGAGAGCGAAGGTCGTGCAGAAATTCGAATTGGTAGGAAGTATGCGAGCGGTTATCGCTCCGGAAGTGACCTCATCCCTCCTAATAAAATCTGACTATTCTTGAGACCGCCTTAGCAAAAGTGTAGAGTTACATTCGTCTTGGCTGAATCCCTTGTGTGATTTGGACTGATATCTAGGCTCTCTGAGATTACAAGCTTGAGGTCACACTCTAAAGAGATAATCGGGGTGGATTTCTATAGAGGATGACATTTGCATTTGGATCAAGGCCTCCAAGCCGAGGAAGGAAGGCTGATGGTTTGTGTCGATCATTGAATGAATTGGTTGACTTTACGAACACCTAGGTTCCAAGAGTCGATATCTAGGTTGGAAATTACGGAGACTAGACCTTTGTTCTCCCTGAGAAATTCTGACCTAGCTGGAAGAAAAAGAAGGGATGCATCAAAATTTTTCAATTCCTTAAATGTTCTTCTAAGCGCTTATGAATTTCTACAGTCATTAGCTACAAGTAGACACGAGTTGGTCACGGTTATAAGGTCATGTCTCACATGTCTTAACAGATCCTCTATGAGTTAGGACTAAAATCACTAACGCTTACCTTGTGATGTGAGTAATAACACTAGATTCTCCAGATTTTGACATTGTCAGCAGAAATGTCTATCGGAAGGTTTGGGTTATGATAAATTTATCTACGTAAAGTATAATCAGTAAAAAATATGGAAGCGAGCCGTGATGTACTCCAATTATTGCTGGCCCCTAAGTTGAAACTTCTTAATCTATTCCTACTTTTTCTACGGTATCTGGTGCAGTTTAGCAGAGGTTCATACGTTTCTAAATTTTTCAAATGCCTTGTTGAGCATTACTTAAACAATATCATCGTCAGACGATTACCCTAATCTCCTTATCATTGCTAGGAGCTCCACTAAACATGGCAAACCTCTTGAAGCTGTGTTGTGCATTATGTAACAAGTAATCTAACTTTTGTCTGAGTCGAATCTCACGACTTATTTCAAGTTCTGTTTTTCAAAGAATTCTTCGAAGTATGGAGAACAGCGTAACAACTTTTCACATCTCCCTAAATCGACCTCGTATCTATTTCCACGTCTATTCTCAATTCTCAAAAAGAGGGTATGGGGTTAATCGCTTTTGTATCTGTCTTGCATATATTGGGACGAGACGTAAAATCTTTTATAGACAATGATAGTAAGTCACCTATGAGTGAAGGTATATCAAATATTGTCACATTTCTCTTATATGCAGCTAAACTAGCTGTATATTTGTTGCACTAGTTCGTACCATTTTATTTGACGGCATTAGCCCTAAATTAGTGAGCTAAATAAGAAGCATATGGGCCTTCATATCAGTGTCTAATAGATTTGCCTTGTAATGTCTACATGGTATGACTAATCGAATTTATGAAGACGATATTAATGACTTGGTACATGACGTGAAAAATGATCTTTCTACTATTGAGGACCTCAGCAGGATGTCTCCAAGTTTCTACATAAAAACTATGAGCAGTTCCCTGTCTGAGAAATCACATGTTAACATCTGTTTGATGCTGACTTGGGCAAGCCTGGGAGCACTTTTAATTCAAATATATTGGTTGTTTGGATATTTCAATTGATTTTTAGGACCCCATCTAATTAGCCCGCTTTTACATATATGCACCGTTTGCGGATAACCTCGATATTTCCAGAAAGTCACTGACGTTTATATCAGAGATGGTTGGTAGCTAGCCGTGAAATCCAGGATGCTCATTTCATCTTATTCAGGACTCGTCAGCTGGATGCCCCCGTCACAGAATGAACACCAACTCTGGATGCGGGAGCTTCCAGATGACGAGTTTTTAAAATAACGAAACGTACATTCTAGATTTAACTACTAGTCGTCATCCATCTTTGATTAAAACATGGAAGTGGTATTAAGTGTATGCGTCGCAGTTTATATGAAGTGATTTACGTACATATTATTTATGTGGACCAAGGTTTTGTGAGTCTATGATGAATAATAGGAACAGCTGATGGTTTACGCAAACATTTACACCCTCCTGTTCAGACTTACTGTATTGAGTTCGGCGTAGAATACTCAGTGTCTCAAATGGCTTCCTGATTAGAGATGGAATAAATCAGTAAGCCCCATTGGTGTTACCTAGACAGTAAGATAGTGTAAAGCATGGTGTCAAAATTGATTTGGGGATGTTCAGGAATAATATGTGCACACATATTTCCCGACTTCTACAGTATGTTGATCTGTTTCACTCCTAAGATGTACCTAAGCCATAGGTCCCAAATTTTTATGAGTCCACTTTATGCTTCATAAAATAGTTTATAAACGCTTATGTATTCCCAGATTCGGTTGTCTACCAAACTTTTGGTTACTTTTATTTTTAAGTCCAACGATGAGAAAAGTAAGCTTGCTCTTCTTTTCCTCTGTGACATGAGTCGATATGGTTGTTTTTGTTATGTATTGACCTGACCGTCGCCAATTGTTATGTCTTGCTCAAGGTTGTGGCTAATTTGTTATGACCTTACAAATTAAACAAGGACGTAACTCGCGTGAATTATTTGCCAATAGACTACGACTTCTTCGACCTTAACACTGTGACAATGACGTTCGATTAGTATGAGTAATCTCGCGTCCCTATTGGTCCTTAATCCGCCTAGCCCGTCCACTTGAGTTCAGAACACGAATAGCAGCTGCTGTAATGCGAATCGTTTATTTCAAGCATGCTTTGTTTACATACCAGACAGGCAGACCACACCATAAAATAGAAAATAATATTTGTACAAAATCAAGCCAAATGTGGCTGTAAGCATGGGAGACAATAATTAATAAACTGAGTATAACTTAGGAACAGTAAATCATATAATAATAATCAATAGGTCAGAATGAAGCTTGTAATAAGATAAATTTAGATATAGATAATCTAGTTACTGAATAGTTATACAATAGGAATATACATAGAATAATAGTCCAATAATAGATCGTGGGAGTTACCCGTACTTATGTCTTCTTCAAGATATAACAGTTTTGAATCTGACTGAAGTTTTCAACAAGGTTTGTTCTGGAAAAAACAGTTACACAGTATTTGTTAGTATCATACACACGCATGGTATGGGTCTTTTACCGAGATCTACTCTCTCTTCTAGACTTCTCTCAATGGAGTCGTTAATGTTCCGTATTATTCACGATGTTCTCAAGCTTTTACTGCCCAGGAATGTCGGGGCATTTTTCGTAACCGTACCAAGTTGGATTGCAGCGTGATCACTACTAGTTATGGGTTTATGGGCATAGTCGACCGGTAATAAATGGTGATTATGTGATAGTAAGTAGTCTTGATGATTTTCCATCCATCTTTCGTTTTATGTTGCAACCCATACAACTGATCAGCAAGACATTTTTTATAGTAATTGCTAATTAGTCGTTGAATCATTCAGCTGATTCTAAATAGTACTTTGTGAGATTTAGGGGGTGTTGAAGCCTCTAGTTGAAGCCTCAAACTAAAGGTATAGTAATATTGATAGCACATTCATTGTCTATTCTTACTGAATGATATTGCCTTGAGAGGGCAATGCAGTGAGTGACCACATAGCGAGTATGATTCGCATAGGAATAGACTCAGGCAGATCTCTGTAATCAGTCATCTCATAACTATTGGACATTATGTCTCGGGGCGATTGTTACTTTTTGTTTCCCGAGACATCTGACATGTCATAATATGCATGCTTAATTGATTTTCTGTAAAATTGGTATGTGAACCAAGTCTCGGTTAAGATTGTACTTTTCATTTAGAAATGGAAACACATGTGGGAGACCTGTTGGACAGAGTGATGATCATTGAAGATGGTGAGCCGATGTTCAATCACCAAAAATATACTACTAACTGTCAGACGAACAACTTTTCATGGGAGGAACTTGGAAACCTAATCAACAGTATGGATCATTGATCATGGTACAATCACATATAATTTGGCTACGGGGTACTACAGTGGGTCAAGAATATTCCGCATCTGTTTTACAGCTGTTAAAATTACGTGACCGTGAGAGATTGCCTTACAGTGCTCCACCCCTCACACGAGGATGTGTTCGTTGAGATTTATTAGAGCCCTCAAATAAGTTATTCAGCAGATAAACAGTAAGACTTTGGTTTGATAACTACACTGTTCTTCTATGCACGTCTACATTCGCGTTTGTAATAATCAGTATTAATGACTGATCTCATGTGACAGTTTAATTATTTATTGTCTAACGTTTCTTTAGTTTTTATTAATTAAAAGACTTGATGGGGCAACTGTGTGCTTCCATTTACTTGTCTGTTGAGCTGAATTCATTAATATGCAAATCTCGATAGTGTTGTACTAACTCTCCTTAAAAGAATTGCGAAGTTTCTAAAACAAGTACAACAAAGAATGTGTTCAGACTAAATGACGGATATTAAGAGAAGTGACTACCACTTGACACTATTCTAGTTAGAATATATTCAAAAAGCAGACCACCTGATGTGTACACGATATAGGGCATGTCAGGTCATTCCAACAAAAAACTGTCTTATGCCTACCACTGTGTTCCACGAAGTGACTGGCTAGGGACTGCATTTTCACTAGCAACCACCAGGGTTAGTTAAAATTCGTCCTCACCACGTGTTTGTCTCATTTTGTCCACTCACCTTGCTAACGTGTCTATCGCTCCATCGGTTGGTATTTTTAAAAACATGGCTTGATCACTCACTCACGATTTAACATCTAACCCTCGAAACAAATGATAGTTGAACCCAGTGACGTAGAGGGATGATTTTGAAGTTGTTCTTAAGCTTGATGCATGTCTCATAGCTTAAATATCCTCACTTTAGCGATAAAATATTATTATTCTTGTTTCTATTGTTATTATCAATCTATCCTACCTGTTTCACCTGTAGAAAATGTTCGTTATTTGTTCGTCCTTGCACTTTCAATTATTTATTTCACTGTCTAATTAACTTAGTAACTGTTCTTTATGTTTAGCTCTTTGCATCTACCTCACGCCTTAAATCTTACAGTATTCATAATTCAACGGAACTGTCCTCTCCCTGATAACTTGATTGCTGTTGTTCCACGAACGACTGTCCAATTTATTAGGGATAGAGCACTTCGGTGAATAGAATACCCAAATTTAAGTCAATCCGGATTCGGCAACCTTAAGGTATTATCAAGATGGATGGTCAGGGAAATTATCTGGCCCACACTATCTAGGTATTAACATACTTAATGTATGATTGCCTGTTTACGTTTTATAAATGCTCTACTTAAGTTCTTCATTTTACTTCGAGAAAAGATCACTGGATCTCATTTCTGATTTTCGGACACCTTTAATCCTGTGACTTTCAGCTTTCATTTTCATAATACATCAGAAATGGTATTTCGTATTGTGTTCAAATTATGTAAGTCGAGCATTTTATACTTGACATATGAAGCAAATATTTTCGGCACACCGTTAATCAAACGAGTTAACTGATCATCCTTTTACGTTGTTTGGGTGATATAATTTACAAAATGTGATGTCTAGTTATCAGAAGCCCCACTTCGAGCCAAATAAACATTGTATATAGATTAACAGTTGCGTTTACAATTTAGCTTCTGCGCGACAGTTGAAATCCGAATGACCTTGAGAATGAAACAAGATTCCGTCCAGTAAGTAAAATATTTGTTGTATTCATCGAAACATCCAATTGGTGTGTAAGTAGACTTCAAAGTCTCAAAGAAACTCTCGAAAGTCAGGTTTCGATAGATAGCTACCGTAATTGGTGAGGTGCAAAATATCTGATTGTATAACAATGTGCACATTACTTAATGATTCTCCATAATGAATTTGGAAAAAGTAGTTATTAAGGATGCCTCCTTAATAATGACCAAAATAATGGTGTAAAATTGAAATCCGATGACGTTGAACTTAGTAAAGAGCGAAGTTAGCATCACATAACTTTTGTGTTGTTCTATTATTCCATTTTTTCCTTAGTATTTCCATCTCTATTTATGATAAGTAAAAATGGCATCACGATTTAGTTGCTCACATAGTGTGAGCACTAAAGATTGTGTGTACTTCTAGGAAATGACGCATATCCATTTTTACAGCGTTCTGTGTTGTCTTTTCGCATGAATATGGTGCAGATCTTGTCCTACTAATGGGATCTACATTTGCGCGTTGTCCCTAAGTCGTATTGGGTTTGAGAATTCTTTGTTTATCCTAGAATATCAAAGTGGTTTGGAGTTCATAATCTTACATTATTTGTGCTAAGTAGCCAATACTTCAGTCTCCAGTTGTCAGTCAAGCCATATTAATCTTTTCAATCTCTGGTAGTGTCAAGATCAGGCATTGCTTTGAACGCATCAGCAAAAGGTGATGATACTGCCTGTTCTGGTGAAGAATTCCAGGCATTCACTATTTAATGTAAGAAACGGAACTTTAGGCGTAAACTATTTGATCTCGGTTTTTGAACTTTCTTAGAATACCCTCTCAAATGATTAGTTCCAGATGGATATAAAAGAAACAAAATGGTAATGCTTATATCATCGCCTTGCGCGTGTGGACTACAGTTGAATAAATGCCTCGTAGAATCACCAAAATATCTTAACCATCCACCTATTTTAGTAACAGTTTTGTTTACTAGACCTATCACTTTAAATTTTAGCGGTCCGGATCAGTGGTGGAAGCTATAGTGATGTCACTCTACCTAATCTTTCAAGTCAGGGGTTGACGATTACTTTAGTCCTATAAATACTAAGAGGGATTACTTCAAGTGTTACTCCTCAATCACTCTGTTAATAATTGAGTTGTTTCTCTCAGTTCCCTAGGAAGAATGTAGCAAGAATTTTGCAGCCAAAATTGCGCTCATCACCCAGACGCAGATCTCAAGAAACAAATAATTTACTAGTTCTGCCTAGAGTAGTTTAAGTTTTAGGTATTGTGCATCGGAATCAATGAACTCATGACTAGAATTTAAGATCACGAGGGTAATGTTTCCGTCACGCTTCTCTACTGATGAAATTGTGGATGGAATCGGTAGCAAGTTTGGCTCCAGTGAGGTTGCACTTTTTTTTACATAGATCAGAGTTTTTGATTACTGAACTATAACGTTACTAAGGACTTCAGGAACCTTCAGATTTATTATATATTACAGAGATAATGTTCTTCACTTTTGTGTATTCGTTGACACGGAATCATTTTAGGTCTTACTGTTTGGATAGTTCTCCAAAAAGATGAGTTAATGGAAAAAATGAGTCCACTTATGGGGTTTTGGGAGAAATTGCGGATGAAATTAGATCGTGTTTCATCAACTCAAACATCAACATCAGAGAATCATGAAACAGAAACCAACACAACTATACCTAACTGTACGACAACTCATTCGACAAATAATTCCGTTGCAACGCCAGTGACTGTGAATGTCTATGATATGGTAAGAGAAATGTATCTATTAATTTCTATATTTATTATCTCTTTATCGTTAGTTGTGTGATTGTATTACCTAAACGTACAGCTAACTGACTAACTCATATCATTATTTTGTGTAGCAGACACAAATGTGATTGGACAAAAATTCAGTGTTTATTTAGTCGTAAAGAAAATGATAGATTGATGTTTCCAGAAGTCATAAAAGGAAACAGTTTTTACACAAACATTTTACTTCAAGAGGTGGGTATACTCACATTTCAGTAAATGGTATTCAATAGATTTTAAACATCTGAAGATCGTAATTAATGTACATTGAGAAACTATTTCGAATCTCTAATTTATGTTCAGTTTTTTAGATCAAATGATCTCAAACCTCTTTTTATAGGCTTTTTGCCCGATATAATCTGCTGCAAAATTGGCTTCACTGCTTAGTTAATCTGTTTAAATCGCCACAAGATAAATATTCTTATCGCCATTTTGACCTAAAACTACATTAATCAGACCACATAGTGACCGAGAAATCACCAACCCTGCTTGTTTTTGATCTCTTATACTATGGGTTTCTCAAGTCCATCCACCCCTGTTTAAGAACTAGGTTGTCTGTTAGAAGACAAGTATTATACAATAATCAGATCTTGTCTATGTTCTACCAACATTTTTCTAGAGAAACAAAGGCTTCCTTCCATTTTAAAACTAAGTGTGCTTCCGTTTTCAGTTTCATTTTCCTAGCCACAAGTGTTTAATATCGTTTCAAAACAAAATAAACGTTTCTTACGTCTTATGAGATAAAGTTGAGGTGTCGCTATGCAGAAGATCAGAGTAAAAAAACATAACTTTATGCAAAAAATTGTTTACAAGTTTAGCGCCATTCATTGACCAACTACTGATTCGCACATTTAGCTTTTGAAGACTGTTTTATAAAGGTATTTTTACTAGTCGAATCGAAAAATGTCGATTCAGTTTCAAATATGCGGCTTAGTGATTATAAGTTAAGTGTTTTTAAAATTTTGAACCATCTCTTGGTTTTCAGATACACTAAGAGTACACATACGGTTTCAGAATCAAAATGCACTAAAATTAAGTTCATTGTCGTATAATAAAAGTTAGTTATGGAATCATTGTAGTACGTCTGTTCACTGAGCTAATTATTCACAACTCCAACTTCAGTACAATGAACCAGATAGATTCTATCGTCTCCTTGCTAATAACTTGAGTAAAAATGTCCAATTTTTTATAGAACATTTCTTAACATTTATTTATTTGAACACATAAATATTGGTACAAAGGCACCAGATTCATATGCGACAC
Organism: Schistosoma rodhaini; assembly: GCA_944470415.2. NCBI lineage: Eukaryota > Metazoa > Platyhelminthes > Trematoda > Strigeidida > Schistosomatidae > Schistosoma > Schistosoma rodhaini. The sequence goes on from OX104036.1 coordinate 82,927,548, forward strand.
ATGCTTTTCTTAATAAAGACTCTAGAATCGATTTAAATTCAAACTAATTCAATTATATTTCTATTATTCAATGATTCAGTTAGTTTTATGCAGTGTAGAACATAGCACATGTGTATTATTCCAAGTTACCACATAACATTAGCACAGAGAAGTGAAATTACCGAGTTACATTTCTAGATGGTAGAAATAGTGACATTCTCAGCAACATTAGGCATGAAAAAAGAAAAGCAAAGTAAGAAGGAATTTCAGGACACAGGATCTAAGACAAGATGTAGAATGAATATATCTGCATCACTACAAACGATTGTAATCCACGTCGTCTAACATCTCCAACTTCTGGATACAATAATCATCTGGACACCAACTAGGTGGTCTGAACCTATCTATGTGACTCAGACCAATGGGCAATGATTCCAGAAAATGACGCTACACCTTGGTTTGGCCACTCCAAATTATTTTCAGCCTTTTCTTTTAGCTTCAAAGACACCTATGATCAATTTAGAAACGCATTAATATCTGCTATTCTTATTATTCGTAGGTTATTGGTATTTGATGAATAACTATTAATTACAAAAATTGTTTGAATAAGCAATCATTAATTGAACACAAAATCATAATGGATTCATAAATATAATGAAAGATACATTCAAATCAAATGGCTCATCTTATACTGACTAAATCAATATAAATGAAAATTCACTGAAAATCAATCAACGTATCATCCCCAACACAAAGGATGAGTTTACACAGCTGAAAATCAATCTACGTTCACAAGGGAATTAAGACCCAGTGACTTTTTTAAATGCAAGCATATACTGTAAAGTTGTGTACTAGACTCAAGTTGTTCTGTTTTGTCTTTATTTTTAAGAGCTCATTTGAGAATTCACTGTTATATTCTGCACACAGTTTTAATCGGGCATTCGAACTTTAAAGGTCATTTTTTCACTTGATGTATGGATTCCTTCATCTTATGTTCACGAACTCGCCCTTAGCTTACCTCCTTATAGGTTAATTAAATGGGTGTGTCTTGATAATTTTTTAGTATAATTAACTTCAGAATCCAATTAAACGTAAATGGTTTAGTTGTCTCGTTTAAAACACATTTAGTCGACTTACTCAGTTGGAATGACCTGCTTAATTTTAAGCGAAACAATTATGCTCAATAAATCTAGTCTCAGAAAAGGTATGATTGACCTTTGAAGTTTATTGAATCAGTCAATAGAATGCAAAGTGTTCACAGTTAATAATTATATGATAGGAAGTTAATTCATCCTAGTCAAGATTGTAGTTTCTGACTGAAAATGCCTATGCAAAACTGAATTATCTCTCTTTGTCTACGTATGTTGATGCAAAACTTGGCATCAAGACATTTATAATGGAAGAATTAGAGTCGGAGATCAAATATTAACAAGTCGTCCATAAATATTGTATTGTCACATCCGAAAATATGGGGGCTTGTTCAAAGAATTAGTTTGATGGAAATCAGTGATACGAATAATTTGGGTACAAACTATCAGTTGAATTTGAAGGATCACTAAATAAATAACTCAGTAACACTGTGTTATGTTGAGTGTCTTGATTGCAAAGCTTTTATTGTCCTTCAGGAGATGGTCATCAGTTGGACAATTTTAAAATCTCCACTGTGTTTTTAAACTATACTACATCAAACCTGTTCAACACGGAATACGTGATGTATGTAATGCTTGTTCTTGAACACATTCTCATGATGTGTCTAATCATTGAATTGCATCAGTACAGGTTTTCGATTATATGTAAAATAACATGTATTGATATTGTTAATGAAATATTACTTTAGTTTTATGTTATATATTACACATTTTTTTCTAACTGCATAAATGTACCTGAAGTTATCTAAAGAGTTGATTTCGATAGTAAAATAATGATAATAAAGATCGGAATTTGATTTTATTCATGTTCATTATCCATATTCGTTTATTTTCTTAAATTACCAACACTCATCGTATTGTGAGTATATATAACAAGCCTTAACAATACTACTGACTTACTTTGGTAGTTAGGTTTCTATTAGCTAAGTATTGATAATGTAAGACCTAACACTAGTCTATACGTTTAAGGTTGTCACATGTAATTCAGCGAATTGATAAGCTTAACATGTTCGGAAACAAGTAATGTGGAATATTATTAATTGTAGTGTAAGCGAAAGATTACAAAACATGGATAATGCTAAACTTAAAATTAAGAGAAAGATAAGAAACATTCTGTGCTCAATGTGTCCACATATCAAGATTAATTTTAGCATTGTAATCGGGATGTCTATATCTACACTAAAACAACCTAATCTGCCCGTAAGATGTACATATGTGTCACTAGCTTCATAGAGCCTTGTTGAAAATAATTTGAAGCTGTGAAGCACTGCTTTAGTACACCAGATATGGTTTCATCAATGGTACATTAAGGAAGATTTAAATCAGTCAATTAAGTAGTCGGAACATTTTATTTATGACATCTTTAGTTCATTAAAATGCCAACATGTAATGTGTAGTAACTAGCATCATTCAACAACATTTTTCGTTTGTCAGAAAAACCATATCCACTTACAGCAAACGTATAGCTTAATCTGGAAATATGAGTGATGTTGCATATGTAACCAAAAACCACTTAACTGTGTAACAGAATCTCTGTTTTTTTGTTGGAGATTATCGTTTCGTCTTGTTGTTTAGGACCAAACTGTAACCTCAGAGTTTGTGTTGATTATACTCGGATAAGGTCAAGATATTTCAATATTAGTCAGATTATCAACGAGAAATCATCTTATTTGATTCGCAGATCTCGTTGAACATTAATAGGTTCCCACATTATGAGGCCTCTCCGAGATTCGAACTCAGGTTGCCGGATTCAGAGTCCGAAGTGCTCACCGCTACACCACGAAAATGGGAGAATTAATAGGTTCGCAATTAGTATACACCTTGTGGAGGAACGGATTATTTTCATTGATTATATGTATCATTTTATATTGGATGTTTGGTTCAGTTATTACTTGAATAGTAGGGTAGAATGATTTCAGTCTGAACTTAATAAGTAACAAAAGTTTCTACAATATGTTATTTTTAAGCTCGTAGCATGTAGAGTTGTCTCATATTATACCGATTCTCACATGAATTTTCTAGTTTTTTATTATTATGTAACTTGAAATAACTTATTACAGTTTCTGGTGTACCAGGCTTAAAGTAACACCGTGTTTATAGGCTCGATTGTACTATTTGGCTGTGCAAGCTGAATTAGATGGAACAGAGTTAGAAACTACAACCCAGTAAGCAAAGATGCATAGTGGCCAGGAGTGAAGTCCAGGACGCACGTTTCGTCCTATTGAGAAGATTCAAGTAAACAATACCGAGTGAAATTCATTCAGTATTGTTTGTTTGAATCTTCCCATCGATTTGTTAGGACTGCAACCGGTCAGTCTCTAATTGGCATATGTGCATACTGTGCGTATTGCCTCAATATAGCCTTAATTCACAAGCATGGTAAGCAGAGATGGATAGTGGCTAGCAGTGGAATCCAGAATGCGCGTTTCGTCCTATTTGGAACTCGTCAGCTGGATGTACCTGCATCTCAGAGTTGATGTTCACTCTGGGACTCGAACTCAGTACCTTTCGCTTCAAACGCCATCGCGTTATCCACTCGGCCACTGAGTCCTGATAGCCACTTGCTTGTGCGAGTTGCAGTTGCAGTCCTAACAAATCGATGGGAAGATTCAAACAAACAATTCCAAATGGTTCTACAACCCAGTAGTTGTATTTTTATTAATTTTTAAACACATAGCAACTGCTTCTAGCTTTTTTTTCTATACCCTTTCAACTCCGTGACAATAGTAACGGTGTAAATTAAGTTATTCATGTTTTATATTGTTTAATTCTTCAACTATTATGAGTTAGGTAATAATAATAACAGTAATAGGATAATAATAATGAAAATAATGATAACTATAGATTTATTTACCTAGTAATATTCAAAAGGGGTTTTGTGGAGATTTCAGTATTTTTCATAGTTGAAATCATGAGTACATTGAAGCTAGACCACCATGGAAAACAGGGAAGCACTGGACTGCCGTTTCGTCCTGTTATGGGACTCTTCAGCAGTGCGCATCCACGATCTCGCACTCACGAGATTCGAACCCAGGACCTACCAGTCTCGCTCCAGAGCACTTAACTGATATATATATATATATATATATATATATATATATATATATATAATATTCATACTCGTGTAACTTTCGATCATTAGATGTGGAGGTCACGCTGTTCGTCATCTTAATTAAGATGTCAGTGTTTTCTTGAAATTGAGCAAAATATTATGACCCTCATGCTTCTGTTTATTTCCTTTTGTATTTCTTAATTCAGTCATCAGTTTTTAAAAAAATAAACTTTGGAAAAAAGAGCATGTACACTTCTATTTTCTTATAATGAACGAAGAAACCCTACCTGTATATGAAAATTATAACAGTTAGCTTATAATATTTAGTTTATTAGAGCAAGTTCAAATCAATCTATCCATGTTAAGTTGCTTTTCCAATAATTCTGAATAGTTTTCAGTTAGTTTTAGTCGTTAACTAGCACCATTTGGTGAGGAATAATTGAAATATGAAGAACCTTAGTTTGAAATTCTTTTGTGGTGTACACTTCACCTTCTCTTGGATAATCAAATCTCAGCCTAATACATTATGTTTTTCTCACACCCATTGATTTGTAATATTAACACGATTCCTCATCTAAAAAGACCTAATGGTATGTAATATTAATACTTACCTTATAAGTTATGAGTTTGCTTCCGTAGATTTCCACTTTTAAACAGTTTTAAAAAAATCACCCACCTGAGCTACAAATCTTCTCCACCATCTCAAACCAATGGGAGATACAATCAAAACAAAGGAATAAACATTGACAAATTTAAGGTCAATAAGAACCAATCAACATTGAGGTGCACAGGATAAGCTGTGAATCATATATGGAGAAATTCAAACACTTCACTTCTACCCGAAATTTGTGCTGATGATGTCGTTCAGAAGGACGATGAAAGCTCTACAACCAAACCATCCAGCTTAGGGAACAAACCTACATCAAAATCACCCACATGAGCTACAAATCTTTTCCACCATCTTAAACAGTTTTATACTCAAAAGAAGCATTTGTTCAAAATGTTTCTCAATTTTAAAGAATTCACTAGATTATGTCACTTAACAATAAGAAATATCCTTAAAAATTTATATCGAATCGATCGTCGATTTGTGATAAATTAAGGGTGTGATTATTACGTTTTCTAGTGTACATTCATTACACTGAAGTAGGCTATTGTTTCATCCTATTTACTTCATTAAAGAAAAGAGAAAATTGTTTTATGATTAAACTTAATAGCTTCTTATCTTTTATTGTTTGTCTTTCTTTAAGTTTTGTGACATTTTTTTAAACCCTTGTTACATAATTCGATTTGTCTATTTTGGGTTGATTATTTAAATCATTTAGTTTATTAATTGAACATTGATGATTAGTTTCATTTTGATCATTGGTTGAATTTATAAGTCATTTTTAAGGCTAGACCATTATGGGAAACGTGGAATCGTGAATGTGCAGTACTGAGGAGTTCCATGCTAGGACGAAACGACCGTCCAGTGCTTCTAAGTTTTCAATGCTGGTCTATCTTTAATTGACTCAAGAATTCAACTATTAAATTACTAAAAATCTTCACAAAACCTCCTGGTACGTCCGAGAGTGACTAGAGTCCGCCCTTCCTCTCGAAATACTCTCACATGGCCAGGCTTATATAGCCTCTGTCAGGGAAGTCCTACTCACTGCTTTCTCGTACCACAGGTGTTGTTTGAAAAATTGAGAGGACAAAAACCTAATGTCCGGCGCTTTAACCGGGTTGGTGGACACAGAAAGTCCACCTACGGGAGTTGGAAAACCCTGATTAAAAAACCAATGGAACACATGGGCTGGTTCCAGTATCCAACAAATGGCGTATGAATCAAACCTTTAGGTCAAAGGCTCTGGGTGTGGCCCCTTAAGAAAACCACCTGCCTCAGTTTGGGCACCTGTGCAGTATCACAGCCCTCATACAAATCAAATGAGATTTGTGCGGTGCATATGTATTCGGTGCCCCTTTGTATCAATATTTATGTGTTCAAATAAATAAATAGATGAGCGTTTATATTTTTTTGAGAATTTTTCAAATAAACTAAAATGTATACTAAATATGTTGATTCGTTTCAATGAGTTTTTGACTGATATTAAATTATCAGAAGGGGGTTTTGTGGAGATTTTAGTAATTTTATATAGTTGAATCTCGCGAGGCGGGATCGTGGATGCACACGGCTGAGGAGTCTCACAATAGGACGAAACGACCGTCCAGTGCTTATAAGTTTTCCGTGATGGTCTAGTTTCAATTGACTCATGATATCAACTATATAAAATGATATTAAATTGTTATGGTATTCATTCTTAAAACTTCTTGTTTCAATATACTATCTAATCGAGTAATTTGTTTATAGTTGAATATGTGCCTTTTGTAATTTATAAGCAGTAGAATTATTTTCATTTTTATAATTTCATAAATTCAATACCTTGTTCCCATAAATATTGGTACAAAGGGGCACCAGATATATATACGCCGCACAAATCTCATTTGGTTTGTGTGAGGACTCTGGTACTGCCCAGGTGTCCAAACTGAAGCAGGTGGTTTTTTTAGGAGGCCACAATCGGAGCCTTTAACCTAAAGGTCTGGCTCACAAGGCAGTGAAGCATCGTAAGGTGATGCAGTCCCATGGTAGCCGGTGACCAACGATTGATTCATACACCATTTGTTCCCTCAGGATACTGGAACCAGTCCATGTGCACCATTCGTTTGGAATGAGGGTTTTTAAACTCAGGTGAACTTTCCGTGTCCATCAACCCGGTTAAAAATCTGGACATTCGCTTTTCGTCCTCTCAATTTCGTAAACAATAGTAAAGTCACGAGAATGCAGTTAGTAGGATTTCCCTGGTAGAGGCTATATACGCGTGGCCATGTGAAAGCATTCTGAGAGAGCGAACTCTCTCTACTCTCGACCGTACCAGGGCATTTTTGGTCATCAATACCGTTACAAAAGTTTTTAAATTTCTACAAAGTAATCGTTCAAAAGATTTTCCAACTAATCAATATCTTTCGCAAATTTCGATAAGTTAAAAAATAATTTTCTTTCGTAATTAATTCGATTAGACCCACATGTCATTTACTCGATTTCGGAATATCTCTAGGATCATTTGTTAGGATTATAACTTTTATGTTCATCAGTGTATACTGTAAGCATGTTATCCTTTGGTGAAATAAACCCTATTCTGTCCTTGGGTTATGATTTTCACTTATGCGAAGCCTTATCTTCTATCGTCCCATACTTTTCTTATCAGTTATTGTTTTCATTAGTTTACATAACCAATGTTAAACTGTTACATAACTTTCTTGTCTTCTCACTCTAATGGACATTAATTTATTGCTATGTATCCATATTCAATTCGTAGTTGTGGATAAATGATTACGTCAGTTCTCTTGGTATTGGAGTTTATCATACAGGGGTTGTAGTTCATGGAACTGGTAAGTGTTAACTTGTTTGTTTTCCATTCTCTTATAATTTGTAATGTTCATCTAGTTCATATTTATAGATCAGAAGGGGTTTTGTGGAGATCTCAGTATTTTCACAGTTGAAACCATGAGTCAATTGAAGCTAGACCACCATGGAAAACCTGGAAGCACTGAACGGGATGTTTCCTTGAATTCTAGTGGGAAGCAGTGACCAGTGGAGTTCAACCAAGTAGAGATATCAACTTACTGAAGACAATTGGTGAACGGTTGCTCAAACATCGTGGATTTGTTGAAGTTAGACGCTAACACCGTTGGATGCTGGCTCAGTGGTCTATCGGTTAAGTGCTCTGGAGCGAGACTGGTAGCTCCTGGGTTCGAATCTCGTGAGTGCGGGATCGTGGGTGCGCACTGCTGAGGAGTGTCATAATAGGACGAAACGGCCGTCCAGTGCTTCCATGTTTTCCATGGTGGTCTAGCTTCAATGTACTCATGATTTCAACTATGAAAAATACTGGAAACTCCACAAAACCCCTTCTGATCTATAATCATTTGCTCACTAGTGACTGACTTCAAGGGATGTTTTCTTGTGTTATAGTGGGAAGTAGTTCATATTTGTAGGATTATATACTGCAATAAACTAGTAAATACAACTGAGAATGTGACCAAAAAATGAAGTCACTAAATCTATCACATTTTTTAGTCATATGAGATAATTAAAGACATTGGTATTTGCGAGATAAGTTATCTAAGAATACTAAATCTGAATCTAAAGGATCTGTGAAGTCTCGATGCTTTTCAATCGTAAACTTCAAAAGCCAGTATATCTCATTTAGACACTTCTATATTTTTTCCTGCATACCATTATGCTCGTTATTGAAACATTATCTTCTTGCGTTTAAGTCATTTTGAAATTTAACCCTTTACAAACTTTTAAAGTTTTAAAATAAAGCATTCCATACGAGAGAGGATATAGTTCCTGAATTTCTGACTCAGTTCTCACATAGCAGCAGGTGATTACACATACTTAACACATGTCTTAACCACCTCTTTTATGAACATTTATAACTTAATCGACTGATTTGACATCTTTGTCTAGTACGTTGTTCTTAACTTCGATTGATTGAGCAACATTGAGGTTAGGGATGGATTATCTTGTGGGCAAGATGCCAAATCACTTGATGAGCTTGTACATATTTATTGGTACAAGTGGTTAGAACTTGTGTTATTCATGCATAACTATTGTCTACTTTGACGAGCGACGTTCAAGCTGGCTTCCTTCAACGTTCGCACACTAATGCAGATCAGACAACAGATAGGGCTGGCTATGTCTTTGGAAGGTCTTAATGTTGACGTTTGTTGTCTATCCGAGACCCGTATTCAAGACTCTAGTGAAGTACTACAAATCCGCTCTCCATCTGTCGCCTCGAAAAGCTTGTTTCACGTGCGCTTATCCGGGGACCCTGTGGCATCTTCGTCTGGTCTTGCTGGCGTTGGTGTCGCACTAAGCGCTAGAGCTGAGGCAGCACTAATCGATTGGATCTCCATTAACAGTCGGTTATGTGCTGTTAGATTAGAAAGTTCCATCAAAGTGAGAAGAAATCGGCGTGAGAAACGGTGTCTTTTCGTCATCTCCGCCTATGCCCCGACAGATTGCAGCCTGGATGCAATCAAGGATGAGTTTTACCATCAGTTAACAGTTCTTCTCCAGAAAGCGCGTTCGACAGATATTGTAGTACTAGCCGGAGACTTGAATGCACAGGTCGGGCGTCTAGGCACAGAAGAGAGTCGTCTAGGTGGCCGATGGGGACTTGTTGGTCGCCGGACAGATAACGGGGACCGTTTGCTGCAACTGTGCACAGACCACAACCTGTTTCTGGCCAGCACTAACTTCCGGCACAGTCATCGCCGGTGTGCCACCTGGCGTCCTCCCTCTGCATCCCAAGCCTGGACTCAGATTGATCACATTGCGATCAGCTACCGCTGGCGTGGTTGTGTACAAGACTGCCGCTCCTTTTGGAGTACCTATCTGGAGTCTGATCATGCCCTGGTCTGCGCCAATCTCACCTTACTTTTCAGTGGCCGAAGGATTGACCACCACCAACGGATTGATATTAGTAAACTGGCTGCAACTTCTGTTGCAAGTAAGTATCGAGCTGAGCTAGCCTCTAGGCTAGCTACCACCCCATCGAAAAGTATAGACGAGCATTGGTTGCATCTTCACGACGCCATGAAAATGGCGAGTAAAGCCGCTTGCGGCTTCGCGAAACGTCCCGCTTACAAGCACTGGGTTTCTTCTGGCTCCTTACAACTGATGGAAGCCCGTCGGTCTACTCCGGGTGACCGTGAGTTTGACCACAAACGAAGGCTGTTACGTAATGAAATCGGGCAAAGCTTGTGTAAGGACCGGGAAGCCTGGTGGTCGGAGCGTGCTAATGAGATGGAAGCAGCAGCTGCATCTGGTAACTGCCGGAAGCTCTTCCAACTCATCCGAGCCACTGGCAGCAAGAAGTCTGGTGTGAGTGAAACAACCTACGAGGATGACGGGTTGCCAATCACTAACATCTGTCGACGTCTTGGACGATGGGCGGAATTTTTCGAAGGGCAGTTCAACTGGCCTGCTGCTCCGGCAACATCAACCAGCTTGTCCTGCTCCCCATGGCCGGTGACGACTGATCCACCAAACGAGGCGGAAGTCCGCAAGGAACTCCAACTCTTGAAACGTTATAAATCACCTGGCCCAGATGACTTACCTCCGGCTCTTTTTAAAGATGGTGGTGACTTTCTGGCTAAGGAACTGACTGCGTTGTTTGGAAAGGTTTGGGAGCAAGAAAGTGTTCCAACATCTTGGAATGAGTCAATAGTCGTCCCTATCTTTAAAAAGGGTTCACGTTGTTCCTGCAATAACTACCGGGGGATAAGTCTACTTTCGATCGCGTCCAAACTATTGGCTTCTATCATTCTTCGTAGGTTGTTTAAAACCCGAGAACGATTGACTCGCGAGGAGCAGGCTGGTTTTCGTTCTGGTCGAGGATGCATTGATCACATCTTCACCCTCCGCCAAATGTTAGAACACCGTCATACTTATCGCAGGCCAACAATCGTAGTGTTTCTTGATATCAGGGCTGCCTTCGATTCGTTGGACAAGACTGTTCTCTGGGATTGTCTATTGAAGAAGGGTGTGCCTGAGAAGTTCATTAACATCTTAAAGGCCCTGTATACGAACACCTCAGGCAGAGTGAGGGCATACAACCACCTTTCTCCCTTGTTCCATTCGAGCAGTGGGGTTAGACAGGGTTGCCCGATCTCCCCATTCCTCTTCAACTTTGCCATCGACGACATCCTAGAAGCAGCTCTGATGGATGTAAGTAATGGCGGTGTGGATATGTTGCCTGGAGAACGACTTCTCGACCTTGAGTATGCGGATGATATTGTCTTACTGTGCGATAATGCCCAAGGCATGCAATCAGCACTTAATCAGTTGGCAATCAGTGTCCGCAGGTACGGCATGTGCTTTGCACCCTCCAAGTGCAAAGTACTCCTACAAGACTGGCAGGATTCTCATCCTGTACTCACCCTGGATGGTGAGGAGATCGAAGTAGTTGAGAAGTTCGTGTATCTAGGTAGCTATATAAGTGCTGGTGGTGGCGTGAGTGATGAGATTGATGCACGTATAATGAAAGCCAGAGCGGCTTATGCCAATCTGGGCCATCGTTGGCGCCTTCGTGATGTTAGTCTGGCTGTAAAAGGTCGGATCTACAACGCGTCGGTGAGAGCAGTTTTGCTCTATGCTTGTGAAACCTGGCCTCTCCGAGTTGAGGATGTTAGACGTCTCTCTGTGTTCGATCATCGTTGTCTCCGAAGGATTGCTGACATCCAGTGGCAACACCATGTTAGTAATGCAGAGGTTCGGCATCGTGTGTTCGGGCGCAGAGACGATAATTCAATTGGTGTCACCATCTTGAAACACCGACTTCGGTGGCTCGGACATGTTTTACGAATGTCGTCCCAGAGACTTCCGCGTCGTGCATTATTTGCCGACCCTGGGACTGGTTGGAGAAAGCGGAGAGGAGGTCAGTGTATGACATGGTGTCGTGGCATGAAAGAGAGCTGCAAAGGGCTAGCTTCCGTTGGTCCTTCACGACTCCCTGGTTGGGGTCCGAGAGATAGTGCAACACAGTGGCTAGAGACGTTATCGGATATGGCTCAGAATAGAAGCCAGTGGCGATCCTGCTGCAACCTTCTTTTACTTTCTACATAAAGAATGGTTCTAACTTTCCTAACTGAAAGAATCTTCTGGTTGTACATTTCAGCCCGCCTTATCTTTTCATCCTTTATCTACCTACTTTCATTATTTTGTGTGGCGCATATGTACCTGGTGCCCTTTTGTACCAATATATATGTGTTTAAATAAATAATAAATAAATTGACGAGCGACATTTGTTGGTGTAGAAGTAGGTTGAATGAAAGTTAGATGCGGTTCATGAAGTCACTGACTCTTGTTCTGAGCTATGTTGGTTCATGACGAGCACCTGGTTGGAGTTCGCGTGATAATGGTGATCAATGACTGAATATTTTAGATTATATGGTTCAAACAATGACATAGATGCATTCACACTTTATCTCCTCCATCTGGAATCTCGGCATTCCTTCGTACATACCTTTAAACCATATCTTTTCAAACCAGATTCCCAGTGCTTATTCCTTCTCACTATCATTTCTGAGACATTATTTTCTATCGATTTTGCTATTCATATAAATGTGTGCTAAATGTGTTTTATTATTACTATTATTTTGTTGTCATAGAATATTCATATGGTGGACATCCATTAACCAATTCTGGAGTATTCTCTATGTTACCAAGAGATTCTGCTTATTTAGGCGAAAATTATTCGTACAAGTTAGTATTTTCTTTTTCTTCTAAATGTTTATTTATTCAATATATTTGTTTCATTGTTTACATATTTTCATATGCACTTTGCATTTTGTATTCACAGTGTCTATAAGAATGATTCTTGGTTGAGTTTTGTTCAAAATCATCTAGCTCCCAAATGCCCTGGTACGGCCGGGAGTGGGGAGAGTCTGCTCTCCCTCGAAAAATGTTCTCACATGGCCACGCGTATATAGCCTCTGATACAAAAGTCCTACTCACTGCCTTCTCGCACCACAGGTGTTGTTTACGAAATTGAGAGGACGAAAAGCGAATGTCAGGCGCTTTAACTGGGTTGGTGGATACGGAAACTCCACCTAGGGGAGTTGGAAAACCCTCATTCCAAACCAATGGTGCACATGGGCTGGTTCCAGTATCCTGAGGGAACAAATAGCGTATGAATCAATCGTTGGTCACCGACTACCATGGGACTGCATCTCCTCACGATGCTCCACTGCCTTGTGGATCATACCTTTAGGCCGAAGGCTCCGATTGTGGCCCTCTAAGAAAACCATCTGCTTCATTTTGGGCACCTGTTTAGTATCACAGTCCTCACACATATCAAATTAGATTTGTGTGGTGCATATGTATCTGGTGCTTCCTTGTATCAATATTTATGTGTTTAAATAATAAAAATAAAATTCACAGTGTCTGTGAGAATGATTTTTGGTTGAGTTTTGTTCGAAATCATCTACATGAGCTACAAATCTTCTCCACCATCATCGATAGTGATTATTTAAAAATTAGTCAAAATACAAGGTATCCGTATCTTATATAACATTTGGTGTATTGTAAAGATTCATGTAATTGAAAGATATCATCTGGAAAGACAACCATTTGAAAATTAAGGAACACTCTGACCATCTAATTCGTTTTCATTAGCATCCAGGTGATCTAATTAATCATCACAGAAAAATATTTACGCTAAAGCTTAATTTTGTTTAAATCAAGTTATGAATACTGTTGAGTCGGCCTGCGGAGAACTCTAACAGAGCCTCCAGAGGCTCATAAAGAGCCCCAGCCAATCAGAATACGATGGAACATTCTAGAGTTCCAACGTGGCGTGATACTATTGATCGGTATCATAATATGTCGTTAATGGATCGGCTAACATCTATAAATACCTATGATTTTCTGTAACAAGATTGAACCCTGTAGTAAAGTGCTTCCCATACACTTTGTGCTTTTTCTCTGGTCTTCAAGTCGCGGAGTAGTTCTAGCTCGGGGATACGGAACTAGCTTAGGGAAGCGAATATAGCGTTCACAATCGGCCAGACGTAACAAATACATAGCATCCTTGTTCACATATTTTATGATGATTAGCAGTGAAATCTGTGACGCATGTTTGGTCCCTGTGGTGATATTTGTTAAGTTTGGTGCGTGAATCCTCAACTCTGGTTTCTAGTCACTGTTCGGTTGCCCAGAAATCTTCTACACTTGAATCCCTAACGAGAGACAAAACGCTGGTAACCTCAAAACTTTCACGAGAATATTTATAGGTTTATTCGTGAACTTGATAATTTCTTAGGATTTTTTGGAAACTAGCTTAAGTTAGTAGCAAAATTAGTTATTCAATTACAATGTGGTGCGTAATTTACTGTTTCTCCAGAACTATTTGAGAAGTTCCTGTTAAACTCTAATTCAATGAAGTATTCTTAATTTTTCGCGAGCCTCTGAAGACTTTTGAGAGCGTCACGCAACAATGTTCACGTTAAGGCTGGAACCGACTTTCCACCGCTCAAAGCTCACCGAATTACTATTGGCTAGACTGCTGATTCGTCTAAAAAGCATGATATTAATTTTTGTTGTAAAGTTTTATAAAATCCATTTACCCATTAGAAAATAATCAAATTTAGTCCTGGATATCAACAAGAGAAAAATACGTATCTGTACAATTCATATTAAGTATCACATCCTTTAACGAAGTTATTGAGTATTCATTGTTTAAGTGAATAACTGACGTATACGGTACTAGATACCTCAATATGTAGATGAACACTGGATTACTGGTAAGTACAATTGATAAGTCTCAGACACAACTGAATGCGATTCCTGAATTTCAGTGTTATACAACATCAAAGCATATGTTCAGAGTGTATCCATTTTCGAAAGGACACTGATTAGATTCAAATCTCATCTTTAACAACACTTCATATATGAACCTTTGTAACTAATAATTACTATCTATCCTTCTTTCACATTCATGTATTTCGTTCGGAAATCAATTTTATTGTTTGGTTTAATTTATTGTAAATCCTGTACATTTATCTTCAAACGCTTAATGCATTATCCATCTGTTTTAAATTTTGTCATGACGGCTATATCGAAGCAATTTGCATATGATGCACGTGTCCCAACAAACACCGATCAAAATCCATTCATAAATATCAACAACGGGATAACTTAAATCCTTACTATTAGCTGTTTATAATACTCAGTTTTTACGTACTATTGTGGTGTGTGCTACTGATGTCGACAGATATAAGTAGTATGTATCACCGATCAAAGATGGAATGCCTGGCGGCAGAACGTTGAGAAAACCGAAGAGAACGAAAACAGAAAGTAATTGGTATAAAAACGAAGAAACAACAAAGTCTGAGACCATTGATGGATATTTTGCAAATGAAGTATTTACTGTATGGTTCTCAGATTTTAACAGGATATTGTGTAGTTGCTGTATTAAGATCCATTTAGTTCTCGTTCGCTACGCTATGATACAAATCTTTCAATACGGGTTGACAGATAGTGCTTGAAGATAATATTAGAGATAGAAGTATGCTAGAAAAGTGAAGCCGGTAGGTTAGTGGTTAAGGCATTGGATGTTTAGCTACCAAGACTCATGTTCAAACCCCATTCTGCCTACTTTCTTTTGGACATTTGGGTAGTATCATTATCTCTCACACTTAGAATATGACCTGTTCATAAATACCTGGTGAATGAGTACCATTATTATTATTATTATTATTATTATTATTATTACTATTATTATTATTATTATTATTACTACCATGGGACGTATTACTTCATTAGTAGTTCATAGTAACTGATATATATGCATTGTATTCGATAATTGTTAACTAATAATACTAAGTAGATATATGTACTAACATTAATGAGGGCGTGTGCGTATTTGTGAAGTACTCTCGTAATCCAACTTCGATTTGTATCTTTTTTTTCATCTAGCTAATATCTATTCTCTGTTCTCATGTGATTTATTGTTATATGTCAGTAATAAAAGATTTATAAAACTGTTCAGTTATATCTTTAAAGAGTCCAGAACAGACAATGAAATTTAAGTTGGTTTGAAATGGTACGATTCATACTGTTGCTGATATTTTTGACTGTAATTTAATCAGTCTTGGTTGGTATATTGGGATCCTGTGCGGACTGCCTCGACATAGCCGTTGTGACACAAGCTGGAACTAACAAGTCCCAAATGGGGCAAAACGCGCGTCCTAGATTTCACTGTTAGCAGCCACATTCCATCCATTCTATATCAGAGGATCGAATATTCGGTTTATGACTTCCATCAAAGTGTTTTACTGAATTAATGTGTTCCATTTTAACGGAATATGTGATGTGCACACCGAATTCTCTGAATTCAAACAACTTGAACAGTGTGGCTTACACTTACAGAATGTCATTTCGCATTGGACAATCTTATCTACTTTATGCAAGAATTTTGTATAAATTTCAGGCACAACTAGTTTTCAACTCTTCAACAGTACACTTCACGTAGCCTTACATATTATGATATAGTTCCAGAATCTCCTAATACCTTAGCGATGTCGATATTCTGTTGAACAACAGAATAGGAATCCAACAGTTTAACATTTTTTGACTCTCATCAGTTAGCTTTATTTTGCAATCCTCATCGACAAGCCTCACTTAGTAACTGCTACATCTCTACAAATTTATCGACTTTATACTAGAATTTTGGAAAGTTTATCTTAGAAATCGGTACATATCGTCGAAGTTATAAGTTACTTCGAGCTTAAATTTTGTTTGGTTTAGTATCTGCATCCTACGTACAACTTACCAGCCAGTACAAATCACGTATCTAATGCTCTCCGAATTTCTATTATTCTGTAGCCGTCATTTCGTGAAGAAATTTTCTCCACATTATCATATATTTTTAGATTTGTCCAGGTCTACACATAAGTTAATTATTTGACATATATTTATTACCTATTGTCTGTTCAATATAGTTGTCTGGAACAAAGTCAATGATATGGAGAAAGTTTTGTTTGGCAAATCGATTGATGAGTTAGTGAATCGTCAGTTGGAGTGTTTGCAATATGTGTTACGCATGCCCTACCTATGCCTATCTTTGCGGATGAAGTTGTTGTGTATAGAAGTAGGAGTAGGCTGGAAGAAAAAAGGTGCGGATAAATGAATACATAGCACCAGTCCATTAAGTTACTGACAATTGGTCTGAGTCATGTTAATATGTATAGCCTACATGGTTGGAGTCTGGGCGACTATAGTAATTAGCAGCTAGAGATGTTGCATGGCATGGATTAGAATCGGTCTCAACGGCACAGATGAATTCATACTCTGCCTTCCTGAAATCTCCATTTACTTTTTTTCATTTTTCTATGCCTTGTCTTTTTTACAACTACTGATGCTGTTACTATTTCAGCTACCTAAAAATTTGTCGTCACAACTTTATGTCACTGTACTAATGGGATGTGATGACTTGAACCGATGCGCACATATCAGGTTCTACGTTGCTGCTTATGACTGATGACCCGCTACGTTTTTCAAAGAAATAAATTTGATAAGCTTTTGGACGTTAATAGATATTTTTCCTTAGTCATAGTAAAACGTATTTTCAAATAGTGCCACCAATCATATTTATGTATTTTCTTCTGGAGCGTCATTGGAACTATTTAAGAGCAACAATATTAAGTTTATCCTTCAAATATCTTTACGTATGTCTGAATTGGTGTAACGTCGCTGCCTCGAGGGTGTTGTAAATTACTCCAGAAACTTAATTGTTTTCAATGTGTTGAATTCCACTTAATATTACTCATTTCACTAGTATAGACTTCTTTACTCAGCTTTTGGTCACACTTTGTAAAGATTAATCTTCCTACTGTTTATATGAAAGTATTTGGGAATGGGTTCTGTTAGTGGGATATAGATTGGATTAAAGCATGTTTTGTGTAGGATTATGTTAGAACACTCTGATTAGCTATTTTTAATCAATCAACACTAATGGGTGCTTGGAAAAGACTGTAGAATCTTCTTATGTAAAAATGATTAATATATAAACGTTTTTCTGATTGTGATTGCTACTTTCATACAACTTTTTTGTATTCGGAGTATAATTACGTTCCTGTTCAACCGTGTTCTGATTTAGTGACTTGTTTAGTGAAGTAGTATCCAAGAGGATTAAGCATTAAGAATAGCTGATCTTAATAAAAGAATTTACAACAGGTTCGAACTCAGATGGAGTTTCACCATGTTAGTTTCATCATGTTTAGTCATGTTTCTGATATGATGGGATAAGGTGACATTATTTAGGTAAATATCTTTTGCATAAATTCACTTATTTATTTATTTAAACACATAAATATTGATACAAGGAAGCACCAGATACATATGCGCCGCACAAATCTCATTTGATATGTGTGAGGACTGTGATACTAAACAGGTGCCGAAAATGAAGCAGATGGTTTTCTTAGAGGGCCACAATCGGAGCCTTCGGCCTAAAGGTCTGATCCACAAGGCAGTGGAGCATCGTGAGGAGATGCAGTCCCATGGTAGTCGGTGACCAACGATTGATTCATACGCTATTTGTTCCCTCAGGATACTGGAACCAGCCCATGTGCACCATTGGTTTGGAATGAGGGTTTTCCAACTCCCCTAGGTGGAGTTTCCGTATCCACCAACCCAGTTAAAGCGCCTGACATTCGCTTTTCGTCCTCTCAATTTCGTAAACAACACCTGTGGTGCGAGAAGGCAGTGAGTAGGACTTTTATATCAGAGGCTATATACGCGTGGCCATGTGAGAACATTTTTCGAGGGAGAGCAGACTCTCCCCACTCCCGGCCGTACCAGGGCATTTGGGGGCCATAAATTCACTATGATTTTCCGTCATGGTGACAGGTACAATCTTCGTTCACTAAAGTTAGTGACGTCCTAAAGTCAATATTTTCTTGTATCAATTTGGTATAAACTTCTTTCTATATGACAAGTTTGAACTCTCGTTCAATATGACAATTTTATTCCCTGTATTGGTTCAGGCGAACTATATTTATTTTTTTCTACTGTAACTCTATATACTTCCCTCCACTGTATTATTATCGTGTATGAAATTCCATATGCAAATGATTGGATTATGGTCTAAGGAAGATTTAATTCTGGGAATTGTGTAGAGACGTGTTTTTGGAGAGTTAATAAAACTTCATTTTATCTGTCTTTCGTGTTCTTACTTTGCACCGTTGGAATTGTAGCGATTCTCGTTTCCCAATATAAGCAGTAAGTCTGAAAACTTAACCGAGTCGTTACATATATAATAACTACTAATTTTTATATACAATAGCTGGCTAGTCAGTTACAACGGTGCCGAGGAAGCCAAATTTTTCTAGTTATTTCACTGTTAAGTTCATTGTATAGAGATACGTTAAATGAAATTACTATCGAAAATCATTGTTAACTTTCATGTTATATCTTATAGAGTGACACTGTCCATGGGATATACAGATTTCACAGCTTCCGACGTTACTTTATTACTGGAGAATATAACAACAGATTATCGTGGTGATCAATATCATTTATTAAATAAAAATTGTAATCATTTCTCTGATACATTTGTTCAGGTTGGTTTTACATTGTATTTCTATGTTATTGATTTGTTTTGTTCATTAAAGAAAACTTCGGAGATATACACTTCACTATCAATACACCAGTGTAACCGTGATCATTAGAAGGATTCTGTTTATTAATATAGTATCAAATGGAGAAATGTTTTTCTCATGTTAGGATACTCAGAATAATCAAGAAAAGAGAAGATTACGATAGATTTTTACTCTAATGTATGATTGCTTTAGAGTATTTTTGGGCTTAGTATATACCGCCTTACATTGTAATGGTTTTTAAATACATATTATTTGGTTAATGGGTGATCAGCTTGTGCGGATGTGTGGATGTAACTCGAACTGATGTACGTACGTACGAAGTTCTATGTTGTGACTGACTGACTAGATGTGTTGAATTTATATATAAAGAATATAATCTGGTTGGCGAATATTTCTGCATTCAATCAGTGGTGGGCCAAAAAAATCGCATAATCTGCTCAGGTGCGTATATGAAAAGTTTGCGACTTATCATTGTACAAGGTACAAAAATATACAGTCAAGGATATCGTCGTGGTTGATAATATGCATTGAAAAGAATGAACATTAATCATATGTCGATTCCTGAAATACTAACTTCTAACTGCCGATCACTAGTTGGCTAGGCGAACTATCTTCAATTCCTTCTAAGTCTAAACATGTATCGTAATTGTGGGATAATCACAACCCAAGAATCCTGGTTACATAATTTACAAAACGATTGTTTAGTATCATTATAGGGTTACAATGTTTATCGTCATGATCGATCGAGTAATCAAAAAGTGTAGTAGCGATGTAGTTACATTTGTAAATGTGAAGTGGTGTCAATCTGATTTTGCATGTCTTAAGTTTAGAAAGGACTTTATCAACTGTTCAACTTTAAGATGTCGTCCAAACACTTGAAAAAACAGTTACGTTTATGTTACCAACATCTACGTGACTTTAGACTGCACATCACCTGCAATATCTGTTTTCGCTGATTAATTCACTGGATTTGCTGTTACTCCCTTCAATGGTTCGCTTTCAATTGTATGTGGTGATTTTAATTCATATGACCGTAGCTTTCTTTCATCATTACATCACCGAAATGTGGTAAATTTTTTCACTCGTTTGAATGATCATGTAGACTTAGTTTTCATTAATGGAATGGGAATATGTGTAGCCTCCAAATGCTCTGGTACGTCCGAGGGTGGGAAGAGTCCGCTCTTTCTCTCTAATTGCTCTCACATGACCACGCGCATACAGCCACTGCTAGAGAAGTCCTACTTACTTCCTACTCGAGGGGATGGGATGTTGTCTACGAAATTGAGAGAACGAAAAGTGAATGTCCAGCACTTAAACCGGGTTGGTGGACACGGAGGGTCCAAACCAGTGGTGCATATGGTCTCGGTTCGTTTACTCTTTTTCTTTTTTTGTTAAAGTAACCTTTTGAAATGTTTCGTGCTAAGAGTTCCATGTTGTGCCAAAAATATAACATTGAATAAAGCCAATAATACTACTAATAATTAATACATACGAACAGTTTTGTCAGGGACCTGATGTGTTAATGACAATTGTGATCCAGAAAACTCTGAGTACGATGAGTAGCATATGTATTATATTGAACAATAATCAGTGTATTATTATTAGCTTTATTCAATATTATATTTTTGGTACAATATAGAATTCTCAGCACAAATTATTTCAACAAGTTTCCGTTTCTTACTTCTTCGTCCTTCCTGACGATAAATATTGAGTGATCGCCAGTTAGAAGTTAGCAGTTCAGTCAATCGACATCTGAATAATGTACATTCTTTTCGCTACATATTGCCAGCAACCACGATATCTCTGATTAGGCCTTTTGTAACCTTTACATCGAAAGGTTGTACACTTTTCAGAAACCCACCTGAACATATTGTGCAATTAATAGCCATAATGATGTATTAAAATAAACAAACAGATAAATTGTTGAAATATCTAGGTCTCAGGAACAGGTAGTCCAGATGTTCGAGCAGGCCGCCAATTAGATCCATGCGCGTAGCATATGTATTTACAAAAGAAAGTTATCATATCGATTTAAACAATAGTATCGTACTAATTAAATGAAATTATAAAGCGTGAATAATACCATTAAACCTATCTGAATTGATAAGTTTCTATATATTGAATAAATACCTTGATTTTTTTGCTTTCTTCAGTTACTTTGTGGTCGATCTTTACCTAAATGGATAAATCGATTAGCTACAATTGGTTCTAAACTTCCATTTATTGAACGTACACTACCAATTGAATGGTTGAGACCACATCAACAGGTAAAATTTCATTTATTATTTGTCAATTCATATCATTATTCAACATTGTTTATTTTACAAATAAGTAATGATTAAAGTTGGAGAGAAATTTAATTCAAAACTATTTACAAAAAGGTTGTCGTACTGATATACTATCAACTATCTGTGTTTCATTACAAACGTTTTGGTATTGCGCTAGATCATTTCCCCAGGAACAGTTTTACCATTGCTTACTTACTTACTTACTTACGCCTGTTATGTCTCACGGAGGAACATAGGCTACCCACTAGCATTTTACATCCAACTCTATCCCGTGCAATCCTTTCCAGTTGCTATTTATCCTTTTCATGTCTGCTTCTAATTCTCGACCCAGTGTGTTGTTTGGCCTTCCTGTTTTCTGTTTAATCATACGAATAGGAAATTTAAATGAAACATTTGTTCGCCAATTGTTTGTTGTATGAATAATAACATAAAGCGTACGAAAATCCAATTCATAATCTCCTCTTAATTATGCTTCATAATTAAGTCTTAACATAGTCAAGATTTGAATGACGGGCGAATTTTTTTTATCCTCAATTGTTTCAAATTATGTTATAGTAGTATTGTGGTGTGGTCTACTTATATCTACATAAGTGGTATATGATGTAAGTATAGGTAGGTATAGAATGTATTTTGGCAGAAGATCGATAAGGAACGAACAGGAATGAAGCGCAATCGGTACGAAAATGCATGAACAATGAAATCAGAGAAGACGAACTGATATTTGCAGAAGGAACAGTGAAGATTGAGACAAGTGATTGTTATTTAGCAAATTAACTGTTTACTGTATGGTTATCAGAATTTAGTGAGATAGTCTGTAATTTGTGTTTAAATACATTCGATTGTCTCCACCCGTATTCTTGTTCACTACAGTTTTAATGGTACTGCTTTTTCAATTATTTGATCATGTGAAACATGTAAACCAATTCAGAAGTATACTGTTAGAAGAAATGACAGTTCAGCAAAGGAAATGTCCTCTTCGACAATTTTATTTACTTTTACTGTACAATCGTATATTTCGCTAGTTTTTCTTCAAAAATAGCAGCCTGTAATTAAATATAGAGTTATTTTTCATTAAAATTATGAACCGATCAATGTTGGACCACCCACGACTCCGCACGCGAGAATCGAACTCAAGACTTTCGGCCTCTTGCACACTTCTCAGAAGTCCTATATTAAGATGAAACGGATGTCCAGTGCTTCCAGATTTTCAGTGGTAGTCTAACATTGATCAGTTCATGATTTCCATGAACCTCAACAATATCCACAACCTTACATTGACACAGTTGGTTTTTTGTTTAATAGAGTTATAACTAGTGGTTAAATGATTCACATATGAAATATAATAGTCTGTAAATCAAATAGGTGTTGCACAACTTAAAATTATCCAAAATAAAAGTGGTATTGCATCATAAATTATTCCAATGTAAAAATAACCAAAATCTAGTTTAAAAGCTTAATCTGTCAAATAAAAGATCCTATCTCTGTGTTTGACAAGAAATCTTACTTACTTACGCCTGTTACTCCCGATGGATCATAGGCCACCGACCAGCATTTTCCAAATCACTCTGTCCTGAGCCTTCCTTTCTAGTTCTATCCAGTTTTTTTTCCATCCTTCTCTTATCTGTCTCCATTTCTCTGCGTAATGTGTTCTTTGGTCTTCCTCTTCTCCTTTGGCCTTCAGGATTTCATATGAGGGCTTGTGTTGTGACGCAGTTGGGTGATTTCCTCAATGTGTGTCCTCTATCCACTTACGATGCTTCTTCCTGATTTTTTCCTCCACCGATATCTGGTTTGTTGTCTCCCACAGTAGCTTGTTGCTGATAGTGTCTGGCCAACGGATCCGACGTATCTTGCATAGACAAGAAATCTGGGCTAATCAAAACAACCATTATAAATTATTATCATCAATACACGAATATAATGTCTATCCTTCCATTTTGAATAATCGATAGTTTTTTTTCCTGCTTTCCAAATTTTTTTAACAACTATTAGTTAACTGTTTTTACAACCTTTGTGATCATTCTGTTCGTCATATTCATTTAGTGGACAAATATCACTCTCATATATAAACCACTTTCATCCACCTACGATCACAATGGCGAAGGTGTATAAACTCTTTATCTTCCCTTAAACCTTGAGATTAAAATTGTTTCATAACTTTCTTCTTTCCTATACTATATCCCTATATACAACTTTTCTTTTAAATACTACCACCACTAAATTAACTACTTCTATGAATCCAGTATTGATCTTGTTGTGCTAACGAGGTATGGCAACTTGGACTGATGCATATATGTGCCTAGTCCTACGTTGTATCTGACTGACTTTCATCCAAACATTTTCTTCACATAACCTCCATTTGATATTCCAAACAGCTTATGATACAATACTATTTTAATCATGATTATTGTTTTGAATAACTCAACAGACTTCTGTTTTATCATAGACTACTATGTTTTTTTTTTAAAATTAACTATACATGTGATTGTACAGCTCGAGTAAACAACAGCGTTGAAACGAAGATTTTCTTCACTGAATTATTTTTTAAGTCTTCCTACATGAAACAATGTGTTTCTTACATTGCTGGATTTAAATTTATTTGTAATTATTTCGTATTGTTTGTTTAAATCTTCCCATTGATGTTTTGAACTGCCGTAGATCTGTCTCTTATCAGCTTATATGGACGGTGTATGGATTGCCTCGATATTGCCTTAATTCACAAGCGTTATAAAAGCAGAGATATATAATGGTTAGCAGTGGAATCCAGGATGTGCATTCCATCTTATTTTGGGACACGTCAGCTGCACCTTAGAGTTGATGTTCACTTCCTGACACGAACACGATGACGTTTTACCAGATATATATGCGCCGCACAAATCTCATTTGATATGTGTGAGGACTGTGATACTAAACAGGTGCCGAAAATGAAGCAGATGGTTTTCTTAGAGGGCCACAATCGGAGCCTTTGACCTAAAGGTCTGATCCACAAGGTAGTGTGGCATCATAAGGAGATGCAATCCCATGATAGCCGGTGACTAACGATTAATTCATACGTCATTTGTTCCCTCAGGATACTGAAGCCAGTCCATGTGCACCATTGGTTTGGAATGAGGGTTTTCCAACTCCCTTAGGTGAAGTTTCCGTATCCACCAACCCAGTTAAAGCTCCAGACATTCACTTTTTGTCCTCTCAATTTCATAAACAACACCCCTGCGAATGCTACTCGGTTCAAGTTCCAAAGTGATTATCAACTCAAATTCAGTTACACCTTTGTTGATGAATCTTAAGTTAAAAACAAACGCGCATCCTAGATTTCACTGTTATCCATCTTTGCTTATAATACTTACTCAGATTTTTTTTTATTATTTCGAATAGATTAATAATCCTATAAATAAAGAAGAAATATATAACAATAATATAGAATGTATAGAACAATCAGAGACTACTTCATTACATAATCTTCGAAGAATTAATACTATTGAACGTTTACAAAATTGTTTACATCATCATATTCATAAACATAAACAAAATCATTCAGATATATATTCATTAATTAATAAAAAACAATTAATTAATTATAATTGGTATTTATATTTAAAACAATGTAAAACATTTTATGAATCTAATTCTAATGATCTATACAATACAATGAATAATCATTCTATTAATATAATAAATAATATTCATTATTGTATAGATCATCAACCAATACATGAATATAATTCAAATCAAAAGTATACTGATCCATTTACAAATTATTCCTATTTTGATTATTCTTTTACAAATAAAATATTATCTCATTCTATTTCATTACCTTCAATATCATTAAATTATTCTAGATCCTTTTGTAAATCATTTAAATCTATTAAACGTACTCAATCAATTACATTTGATAATTATATAAATTTAGATAATAATAATAAACATGTAAATATGATTTATGAATAGAAAATCTTTATATTCAGGTAATTCATTCATAGATTCATACTGAATCCGAGTTATTCTAATTTAAATCATTAAATTTGTTTGTATTCATTGGTATAAATGAATAATTTAGTTCAAAATTTATTATTAGAAAGGAGGTTTTATGGAGATTTTAGTAATTTTATAGAGTTGAAATCATGAGTTAATTGAAGTTAGACCATCACCGTGGAAAACCTGGAAACCGTCGTCAGCTGTTTAATCCTATTGTGGAACTTTTGAGCAGTGTGCATCAGTGGAGTTCAACTCACTAAAGATATTGGTGAATGGTTACTCAATTTCGTGGATTGGTTGAAATTAAATATTAACACTGTTGGATGCTGGCCAGTTCAGTGGTATATTGGTCAAGTGCTCTGGCGCGAGACTGGTAAGTCCTGGGTTCAGATCTCGTGAAGTAAGGTTGTGGATGCGCACTGCTGAGGAGTTCCACGATAGAACAAAACGGCCGTCCAGTACTTTCAGATTTTCCATGGTGGTCTATCTTCCATTGACTCATAATTTCAACTATATAAATTTATTGTTTATTTTCTATTTTTTGTTGTTTTTTTTCTCTCTCCTTCATATTTTCTTCTTTACAATATCGATCAATTTTATTGTTATATTGTGTAGATCTACAATTTCATATATGATATACCCTCTTTCTTTACCTTTTTTTAACAACAACAATAACAGTAACCAAAAATACACAAAGAAAGTCATTCAAATAATGAATGAAAGTTTTCTAAATTGTTTCTTACCATTTTAACTAACGAATATTTGTTTAAACGAAAACAAACCAACCCCCCCACACACACACACACTCACACTTATCCATAAAGATTGTCAACCTTATCTTCGGTTATGTTTTTTTTCACTTCATTCTATTTTCTTTCTTATGGTAACAAATAAATGAAACTAGAAAATTGTATTTTTAGGTATTTTCTATTTAGTTACTATGGAATTTGTCATTTTATTGTTTTTAACTCATTCTATTATATATGATTCATAATAATATTTATGTTTTTTTTTTAAAGTTTTAACAAAATTAAATCAATATAGATGTAATTGTGTTGACAGTGTTTGTACTGGGTTTCCCTGCTCATCCACCACCACCATCAGCAGTCATATCCTCTTTAATCTTTAGTTCATGTGATAGGGATTCGATCTTTGTTTCTTTCTTTCTAATCAATTAGTATCAACATCCTTCTTTTGTTCAAGTAGTTTTGTATTACAAACTGTGTAAATAGGAAAGGATCATACCAGAATATATATATATATTGGCTATATATATGTATATATATATGTTCAATTTTCAAAAAGAGCGGAACAATTTAAATCGATCAATATTCAATGATAAATATCTTTTCTTTTTTTAAAAGTTTTATCTTTATACTGTTCATCATCAATAGTTTAATATAGTTATGTGCTTATTGTTAAAAAAAATTTGGACAGTATTGTTCTTTTTTAAGTGGATACACATTGAACTCAAACTATAATGCATTTATGGATAGTGGCTTGCAGTGGAATCCAAGACGCGCATTTCGTCCTATTTGGGACTCGTCAGCTGGATGTACCTGCATCTCAGAGTTGATGTTCACTCTGGGACTCGAACCCAGTACCTTTCGCTTCAAACGCCATCGCGTTATCCACTCGGCAACTAAGTCTTAATAGCCATTTGCTTGTGCGATGGAAATGCAGGTACATCCAGCTGACGAGTCCCAAATAGGACGATATGCGCATCAAGCTGGATTCCACTGCTAGCCACTATCCATCTCTGCTTACCATGCTTGTGAATTAAGGCTATATTGAGGCAATACGCACAGTATGCACATATGCCAATTAGAGACTGACCAGTTGCAGTCCTAACAAAATGGATGGGAAGATTCAAACAAGCAATACCAAGTGAATATAATGCATTTAGTTGTTTGTTTATTGATTGATTGATATCCAATTCAATTGGTCAAAACAAAAACAAGAAAAGGAGTAACCAAAATGGATTTTTTGGGGGGATATATTTGATAAATGGTATTTTTATTTCTTTATTATATCTGTCAATCAATTTTTATTTGAATATGACCTTTGATTTTTGGAGTTATTCATCATATTTGTTTAATCTAGGTTATCTTTCCTTTTATAAGAAAAATAGAAAAAGTCAAACTATCTTATTATATTTGTTAGTGGATTTAGCGGCCTGTTTAAGCATCTGGGCTACCTGCTCCTGTCATCTAGATATTTCAAAAAGTTATCTAATTTCGTTTGTTTTAATACATCATTATGCCTATTAATCGCACAACCTATTTCAGGTGAGTTTCTGAAAAGTGTACAACCTTTCGATGTAAAGGTTACAGAAGACCTAATCAGAGATATCGTGGTTTCTGGCAATATGTAGCGAAAAGAATGTACATTATTCAGATGTCGATTGACTGAACTGCTAACTTCTAACTGGCGATCACTCAATATTTATCGTCAGGAAGGACGAAGAAGTAAGAAACGGAAACTTGTTGAAGTACTTTGTTCTGATAATTCTATATTGTACCAAAAATATAATATTGAATAAAGCTAATAATAATAATATGGTTATTATTATTATTCTTTGATAAGAAACTGTAGAAACATGACTTTATTTATTTAAAGACATAAATATTGGTGCAAGGAGGCACAAGATATATATGCGCCACGTAAATCTCATTTGATTTGTGTGAAGGCTGTGATACTGACCAAGTGCACAAACTGAAGCAGATGGTTTTCTTAAGGGTCCACACTCGAAGCCTTTGACCTAAAGATCTGATCCACAAAGCAGTGGAGCATCGTAAGGAGATGCAGTCACATGGTAGACGATGATTGACGATTGATTCATGCGCCGTTTGTTCCTTCAGGATAATGGAGCCAGTCTATATGCATCATTGGTTTGGAATAAGCGTTTTCCAACTCCCCTAGGTGGACTTTCCATGTCCACCGACCTAGTTAAAGTGCCGAATATTCACTTTTCGTCCTCTCAGTTTTGTAAACAACAGTAATGGCACGAGAAAGCAGTGAGTAGGACTTCCCTTGACAGAGACTGTATGCGCGTGTCCGTGTGAGCGCATTTCGAAATGTAGAGCGGACTCTCCCCACACTCGGCCGTACCAGGGTATTTGTGGGCCAAACCATGACTAAGTACTCGTAATGGTCAAAGAAAAAAAAACATTTTGCTTGAGATTCAATAAGTTGAAATTAAAATTACTCTTTCTTGGATATGTTATATCACAGTTGAAAGCGTTAAATATTTCACTTGCAAACTATCAATCAATTATTACTATCTTGACTGTTCCTTCTGCAAATATCAGTTCATAGTCTCCTATCATTATTGTCCATGCATTTTTATACCAATTGCGTTTCGTTTCCGTTCTTTCGTTATCAATCTTCTGCTGAAATACATTCAACGCACGACCATCATAGTACACTACTTATGTGGATATAAGTAACTTACACCATACTGAGTATTACTGATTGGTCGTGTGTATAAAGTTTTAATTGCTTGATTGAAATTAGCATAGTTTCAAACTAATTGTCCATAAACAACCCTTATCTGATTTTACAACCTCAAGTGGTGTCAGACAAATCTGTCCACTATCCCCATTTTTTTTTAACTTCATTATAGACATATTGCTGGAAATAACACTCTTCGACTGAATTTTCAGGAATTGATTTCTTATCAGGAGGGTCCACTTATCGACTTAAAATACACAGATGACATAGTCCTGTTTGGTGAAGACGCTGACAAAATGCAGATTCTTCTGTTAGAACTGAGTAATAATGCCAGGATGTTTGGGATGCGTTTCTCCCCACCTAAATATAAATTGTTACTCCAGGACTGGCCTGCGTCAACACCTGAACTAAGGATAGGGAGTGAAGTAGTCGAACGCGTTGACAACTTGGAAGGATGCATATATGTGCCTGGTCCTACGTTGTAGTTGACTGACTGACGAATCACCTTGAATTTCTGGCTACTTTTGGGGAAAAATATATAAACTGAATGTGTTTAACATACTCGAATGTCTATTAATAATTATATTCAGAACTGAATTAGGTCAATATAAATTTTCCTTTATTTGAACCATTTTTAAACAATTCGATTTTAAATAATGACAGAACAACAATAGTAGTAGGATATCATAGATTCATTTATTTCCTTAACCACTTACAACATTGTACAAGCAAGTGCCTATCAGAACTCAGTAGCTCAGTGGATAACGCGATTGCGTTTGAAGCGAAAGGTGCTGGGTTCGAGTCCCAGGGTGAATGCCGACTCTGAGATGCAGTTACATCCGGCTGACGAGTCCCAAATAGGACGAAAACGTGCGTCAAACTGGATTCCACTGCTAGCCACTATCCATCTTTGCTTACAATGCTTGTGAATTAAGGCTATCATAATTGATTGATCACTGGGTGGTGATCAATCTCATGCGTGTCAGGTCCTTAGTGCTGATAGAATGCTATCGATTAAGTTGCAATGTGGCCACCAGTCTAGGTGGCTAAACATTGCGTCCACTATTTATATTAAAGTAACATGGTGGTTGGAGGTGGTCAACAGGAAACCCTGGACCCGGGTTTCGTGCCACCTAGACTGGTGGCCACATTGCAACTTGATCGATAGCATTCTATCAGCACTAAGGACCTGACACGCATGAGATTGATCACCACCCAGTGATCAATCAATTGTGATTACATTTCAGTCCTACAGGAGGTCGGTCGCGGCCCGAATAGCTCAGTGGTAACGTCTCTGACTGTGAAGCTGAGTGACACGGGATAGAAAATCCATCAGGGTGCATCAGTTCCCTCAACATTACAGGTACACCTTGCTGATGAGTGCCAAGTAGCACGAAACCCGGGTCCAGGGTTTCCTGTTGACCACCTCCAAACACCAAGTTACCTGAATTAAGGCTATGTCGAGGCAATACGCACAGTATGCACATATGCCAATAAGAGAATGACCAGTTGCAGTCCTAAACATCAATGGGAAGATTCAAACAAGTAATAATACTAAGTGAATATAAATAAGTCAATTCCATGTCAGCCTAAAATAGTCAATATATAGATGTAAATGACTTAAACTACTATCAAGTAGTATTGTTATAATTTCTTTCAATACTCATCCTAGGAAATTTTATGTGTATTTAGAAATAATTCTATTATACGGAGCTGAAACTTGGAGAACTACTACAACCATCATAAAAAAGAACAAGCATTTATTAATAATTGTCTACGCAAGAGACTCAACGTCCGTTGGTGCACAGAACAAATTAACTTTCATATGGAGTGTAAATTATGAGAAGACACTGGAGGAGGGGTAGGATATAAATTGCGGAAGTCATCAAAATGTATCATTAGAAGAGCCCTAACTTGGAATCCCGAAGGTAAAAGGAAAAAAGAAAGACCGAAAAACATTTTGTGTTGCTAATTAGAGGCAGACATCAAAAGAGTGAATACCAATTGGGGAAAACCAGAAAGGGTAGCTCACGAAATAGTTAAACTGTCTTGGTTCTAGGATCCTGATGGATGGTTTATACTCTTCCACGAGGATAACAGCAGTAGACAAGTAATGTAAGGAGAAATAATAACGATAGATCTCCATTACGTATCACATTTCATATTTTTAGATGTATGATTTATTGCCTAAAATAGTAGTTCGAAAAATACTTATTAATCAAATTATTACTGAATTTTCATTTGAGAGAGGTCATTTATTATCACTGCAAGTTCTATCGAAGCTTCTAACTGCATGACTGAGATACGCGTGAAACCAATGTTCAAGAAACAACGATTTGTCTAAGGAATAGTTCTATTATTAAAGAATATACATAAATTGGTTACAAACCTTAAATCGTAGTTTATCTATGACGACTAGGGCGATTGTATGTTTAGAAAGATGAAAACTCCTTGTAATGTTAACATTTAGAGTAATCACAACATATGATAACGTAAATGATAACTGATAGCTAGGTTTAGTGTTAACAACAATTAATCAATGAACAATATGGATGCTGTCGCATTTAAACAAAGATTTAAAGAATTAAAACAAATGAAAATAGCTCCTAAGAAGGTTGGACGAAGTTGATCAAAGTGACAAATACAGGAAATGTTATAATTTTATGTAAATACTGTAGAACACTAACAAAAGATAAACCGATGTTGCATCATGCGTTCAGAATATTGGATAAGTAGTATAAAGCGATACACAAATAATGTGTGAAATGAGAACAGGATAAACAGAAGAAATGATTATCATAAGGGGTTTTGTGAAGATTTTAGTTATTTTATAGAGTTGTGATCACGAGTCAATTGAAGCTAGACCACTATGGAAAACCTGAAAGCACTGGACAGCCGTTTCGTCCTATTGTGGGACGGTCTATCGGTTAAATGCTCTGGCGCGAGACTGGTAGGTCCTGGGTTCGAATCTCGCGAGGTGGGATCATGGATGCGCACTGCTGAGGAGCCCCACAATAAGACGAAACGGCCATCCAGTGCTTCGAGTTTTTTCATGTTGGTCTGGCTTCAATTGACTCATGATCTCAATTCCATAGAATGAAATGTACTTAACGGTTATCGATAATCGCTTTAAGGATGTCACTTTGGATCCATAGACCTTTGAAGGACTAGTTTAAAAAACAGTCATTTATTTTTACCGGTAATAGGAAAACGAATATGTCATTCAGTATTTAGTTACACTTCTCAGTTTAAGCGCACATTACCAAATTATTGATCAATCAATATCAATTACTCTCGGTTCGAAGTATTCAAATCTATTAAATGCCCGGATGTTTAAAATGACCTATATCATGGTGACTTTCTGATGTCGTTTTGATTAGTCGTGGATTTATGGTTCGTGAATACTGAAACCTTCAGTTTTTACTGTATGCGTTGAGCAATAACAGTCTTTGTTTCGTTATACAGTAGCAATTTATCAGTTGTATCTGCAATCACAATACGTTGTAGTACAATTATTTTGTCAGGTTGTTTGAATTATCGTTGTTTTTTAAATTGTTACACTGTTTATCAGGTTCTGATTATCATGCAACAGCTTTATTGTGATCGCAGTCGACCGACTTCATTTTGGATAATCGATTAGTACCCCCATATCTCTGTCACAAAGTGTACGATGCCGAGCATTATATCCAAACCTGTACTTGGAAAACCATCCGGACTACTTGCAGATTGATGATATTGTGGTTCAAACACATAACTTTCTATCACAAAGTTGAATATTCGAATCCCACATAGTATGTATCAAGGATATAGGTAGGATCACTAACCCTCTGGAGGAATAAAAGTGTAGTGATCAAGAACACGAATGGGAACAATCGAATGTATTCGAGCACAAAATTACAGAATATCTCACTAAAATCTGACAACCATTCAGTAAGTATTTCATTTGCAAACTATCAATCAATTGTTTCAATCTTGACCATTCCTTCTGCAAATATCAGTTTGGTTTCCGTTCCTTCCTTATCAATCTTCTAGTGAAATACATTCAGTGCCTGAACATCGTTATATACTACTTATGTGGATATAAGCATCCAACACCACACAAGGATACAAATCCTTGTATCCAGCTTTGAACGGACGAAGTGTGCGAAAGATCTTTAGTTTTAATATTCCTTTAGTAAATAAAAGTCGGTCTTTATTATAAAGTAAAGTGTTAAAGACTTTGAGTGAATTGGGGATAAGTTGGGTTTTTATATATAAACAGACATCAGTAAACTATTCGTTTACATCTTCGAATCTTATCCTTTTTTAACTAGCGATGTTTGCAAAATGTCAGTCAATCACCTCAAACTTCACTATTCCTTCATTTCCACACCAATCATTATCTGTTCCCATTCTCTTTGTTTTTATCTTCTTAATCTTCTGTCACCAGGTATTTCACTTTCGATTGATGATACATCCTACTTAAATCTATTGACATCGGTAACATACACCACAATAATGCCCTGGTATGGTCGAGAGTGGAGAGAGTCCGCTCTCCATCTCGAAAAATGCTTTCACGTGTCCACGCATATATAGCCCCCCCCCCGGGAAATCGTACTCACTGCCTTCTGGTGGCATTACTATTGTTTACGAATTTGAGACAACGAAAAGCGAATACCCGGCGCTTTAATCGGGTTGACGGAAACGGAAAGTTCACCTGGGGGGGGGGGGTTGAAAAATTCTGATTTCAAACCAGCGGTGCACATGGGCTAGATTTAGTATCCTGAGGGAACAAATGACATATGAATCAATAGTTGGTCACCGGCTACCATAGGACTGCATCTCCTTACGATGCTCAACTGCCTTGTGGATCAGACCTTTAGGTCGAAGGCTCGAAGTGTGGCCCTTTAAGAAAACCACCTATTTCGGTCTGGGCACCTGAGCAGTATTACAGCCATCAAACAAATCAAATGAGATTTGTGCTGCGCATATGTATTCGGTGCCCCTTTGTACCAATATTTATGTGTTTAAACAAATAAATAAATTTCCTATCAGGGTTATGTAACCTCATATTTCCCGATTTACAATTCTAATTATTTTTTTTTAGAGCTAACCAAAATCCAATTTATCAATTAAGATTTATGGAGTTGGCCTTCATAGCATGGTACTATTGTAAATCTGTTATGAAATTCTATTCATTATTATAAATAAATTATTCAATTTGTATATAAATCTTAAACCATTAATCATTTCCTTAGTTTGTATAATCAAATTGATTGACCTTAAGTATGATGATGATGATGATGATGATGATGATGATGATGATGATGATGATGATGATGATGATGATGATGATGATGATGATGATGATGATGATGATGATGATGATGATGATGATGATGATGATGATGATGATGATGATGATGATGATGATGATGATGATGATGATGATGATGATGATGATGATGATGATGATGATGATGATGATGATGATGATGATGATGATGATGATGATGATGATGATGATGATGATGATGATGATGATGATGATGATGATGATGATGATGATGATGATGATGATGATGATGATGATGATGATGATGATGATGATGATGATGATGATGATGATGATGATGATGATGATGATGATGATGATGATGATGATGATGATGATGATGATGATGATGATGATGATGATGATGATGATGATGATGATGATGATGATGATGATGATGATGATGATGATGATGATGATGATGATGATGATGATGATGATGATGATGATGATGATGATGATGATGATGATGATGATGATGATGATGATGATGATGATGATGATGATGATGATGATGATGATGATGATGATGATGATGATGATGATGATGATGATGATGATGATGATGATGATGATGATGATGATGATGATGATGATGATGATGATGATGATGATGATGATGATGATGATGATGATGATGATGATGATGATGATGATGATGATGATGATGATGATGATGATGATGATGATGATGATGATGATGAAAGGATTCCATCGTAAGACTGATTTATCAGAGTAAAGAGTTTTATTTTACACTTTTCCTCCTTTCATCTTATAAATCTTGTCACATTAGTTTAATTTTACTGAAAATACAGTATCCCTAATCCAACATTTTTTTATCACCGTCACTATCCTATTTTGTCATTTTGATATTTTCACTCCTTAGCTCGTTTTCAGTTCCCTTGTGCGATGGATGATGTAATCTACACCCAAACCCCTCCACCCCACACTTACACTCACACATTTATATATGCATAATAATTAACTATTCCACAATTTGTTTGTTAAAATAAAACCAAAATGGATTACTTTCAGTATAAAGTATAAACAATTAATGTAGATAACCCATAGGGTAACTTATTAGCATGTATAGGGATAGAAAAATGATCACCATATTTTTTTTGTTTGTTTTCTTTATTGAATGTTTTAATGTGCCGTTCGAATAGAAAGAAAAAAAAGATGAGGGGGGATTATTAGATGATTGGGTCTACATGGATTGATATAGATATAACCAAGGATTGTTAGAAACATTGAAGAATGGCAATCATCTAATGCATAACAATTGAGTTCGACAGTATAATCATGTAAATAATGATGATTATTATAGTGATGGGATGAATATGAATTAGAACCTGTATAATTAGATACAATGTAAGTGTAATATTAGACAATTGTATATATAAATGGATGTATGATCTTTTTTCTACACCGTCGAAAGAAGTGGGGGAACAGGAAAAAAAAAGAGAAGTATTTGCATATATAAGTTCATATCCCATGATGGTCAATATCAACAAGTCAGTGAGTGAATAAGGGAACCATAGTAACTTGAACTGTTTATATAAAGAGGAGTACATACATCTGCAGGTATATATATATAAGATGATGTAACCGGTGGAGAATTTCCAGTTGCATTTATCTTTTTGAATATTTACTTGAGACAATGTTATTTCAGCCAACATTTAATAGTCAGAATAATAATACTATTCATGATAATATTATGAGTAGTACGCTAAATTATAACTCATATTGTTTCAATTCACAAATTAAAAGTCTTTCAGATCAAATTAGGTAAGTTAATTGAAGATTATTGTGAATTTTTGTACAATTCATTATATACATATCAGTCAGTCATAACGTAGAACTTCGTATGTACGTACGTACATCAGTTCGAGTTGACATACCTCATTAGCAGTTGTCGTTTCAAAGCCAATAGTGATAGAAGTAGTAAGAGTATAAGCAGTAATCTGAAAGATTAGGGTTTGAAGATGTTATTCAAAGAATATAATCCAGTGAAATAAATTTGCAAAGAGAATTCAGAAGATTAGAATTTGGTAGAACACAAATAGTGGATGGACCTTCACCATTGCAAACGATTTTGAGCCATATCGTTCAAGGTCTCTAACCATCGATTGCTATCATCTTGCGAATCTCAACCACGTAGTCTACACCTACTAGCATAGCTCAGTCCAATTGTCAGTGACTTCATGGTCTGGCAGCCTCTAGCTTTCTTCCAATTTACTTTTGCGCCATGAAACATAGCACGACCGGGCAGTTGGTGGTTGGACATACGTACAGCTATTTACACATTAGTTAGCCTACAGCTTAAACTCAACTATAGTTTATTTTAAATTTCGTTTTCAATTATTAACAATACTTAACTTGTTATTGTTTACTTGAATCTTCTCATTGTTATTTAAAACTGAAGTTGATTAGTATCTTGTCCTGTGTGGATTTCCTAGATATCGCTTTAAGCTACAGGTATTATGAGCAAAGATGGATAGTGACTATCAGTGAAATCTAGAAGACGCCTTTTGTCCTATTTGGGACTGGTCAGCTGGATGTCCCTGCATCCCAGAAGTTGATGTTTACTCCGGAACTCGAAACCAGTACCTCTCGCTTCAAACACCATCTTATTATCCACTTATCTACTAAGTCCTTTAGTGAACATCAAATATATGATTCAGTAAGTTCATCTGATGAAACCCACGTCCTGAATTCTACAACTAACCACCATCCATCTTTGTTTATAATAATAATAATAATAATAATAATAATATTTGTAATCAACAATTTAGCATGTAAGTCAGTTGAATGTTTTCAGACTATTATGAATTAGAATATACCCTAATATTTTCTGGAATAAAAGTTGTGTTAGAGTATAATCAGTTTCCAACTAGTAAAATGATGATTCTAACCTTAATTCAAGTGTTTCTATTCATTTAACCGAGTAATACAATGAACTTTATTATAAATCCAATTATATGTATTATGATAATGATCAATTATAATCACTAATTGATCGATTATTGATTATTAATATTATTTCAAAAATTTAAGTATTAGTTCTATATAGTTATTGGATTCATGAATAACAAGTACTAAATATGATAAATATGATATCCGAACCCAGGACCTATCGGTCTCGCACGCGAGCGCTTAATCTCTAGACCACATAGACGGCATCCAAAAGTATTAATGTCTTACTTCAACCAATCCACGAAGTTGAACAACCGTCAATCATTGTCTTCAGTGAGTTGATATCTCACAATAGACCTGGTTGAACTCCACTGGTTACTGCTTCTCACTAGAACTCTAGGCGGGATCGTGGATATGCACTGCTGAGGTGTGCCACAATAGGACGAAACGGTCATCCAGTGCTTCCACGTTTTCCATGGTAGTCTAGCTTCAATTGATTCACGCTTTCAACTATGAAAATACTAAATTCTCCACAAAACTCTTTCAGAGATCTGTAAGTGACACTTGTTAGAAATTCTTGATAATAATTCCATATCCATTGCTTATTTCAAATGTTATAAATTATTCGTTTAATTCATTATTACACTTAATGCCAGTATTTGTATAAGGAACCTAGATATCAATCAGTCTAATTGTAATTGTACTTTTTTTACTTTTTACCTCTTTTCAAAAATTTAGTACCCCATTAACTTCTGATGATGCAGCGTTATCATCTGCAAGCCAATATACATCTACACCGATTAATTTTCATTTGAATAGAACAAATGATTTCTCTAATAGATCAGCATATTCTTCATCTACCTCCCCTATTATAAATAAATATGATATTGATGAAATATTGAATAAACCTTCATTGAATTCATTCCAATCTAGTTCAGATGATTCGATTATTTCCATTACCACTACTACTACTACTACTAATATTACTACTCCTACTACTAATATTGTCGTAAACGAAACAAATCTATCAACAACGCCTTTCATTGATACACTTAATAACTTCTCTAATGAAAATGTCATCTATCCTCAAATTACTTTACAAGATCAAATGAGCCAAGTTTTATCATCCTCATCATCATCTTCATCATCAAAGACAGAAGTATCCTCAACAACAACATCAGCTGTACACTTAACAAAAGTCATTAATCAGAACTCAATAATAGAGAATGATTCTTTCAACAATTTCAATTCATCAGATATATCATTATTCTGGTTACCATATTTAAATAATATTTTTAATATGTATTCATGTAAGTTATTATAAACAAAGGTTTTAATTTTTTTCTTCAAATGAGTAAAATAATATTATTCATAGTTGAAATCATGAGTCAATTGAAGCTAGACCACAATGGAAAACCTGAAAGCACTGGATGACAGTTTCGTCCTAGTATGGGACACTTCAGCAGTGCGCATCCACGATCCATGGAGTTCTAGTGAGAAGCAGTAACCAGTGGAGTTTAACCGCTGATGGACAGTTGTTCAATTTCGTGGATTGGTTGAAGTTAGACATTAATATCATTGGATGCCGTCTCAGTGATCTGGAGGTTAAGCGCTCGCGCGCGAGACTGATAGGTCTTGGGTTCGAATCTCGTCAGGCGGGATCTTGGATGTGCACTGCAACTGAGGAGTGCCACAATAAGATGAAACGGCTATCCAGTACTTCCAGGTTTTGCATGGTGGTTTAGCTTCAATTGATTCATGATTTCAACTATGGAAAATACTGAAATCTTCACAAAACTCCTTATGAAAACAATTTTAAACATGTCATTCATGAAATTCAAGTTATATTCCATTATATACTGGTATGAGTGGAGGAATGTTAAGCAATATTAGGTCTGTATAAAAGAATTAAATGTTGTATGTTTTTATTCAAACTGAAATTAAATATATGGACTCTTAAACAATTTGAACACAATGTTATCAAGTACCTTATAACTGTTCAAAGGATATCAGTTTGACAATCCTTTCCAGTTCTTTCCAGTTAACATCGTTTTCATATCTGCTTCGATCTACCGGTATAATGTTTTCTTTGTCATTCCTCTTTTCCGTTCCACTTCCAGATTCTAAGTTAGAGCTTGCCTTGTGATACAGTTTGATAATTTCCTTAATGTATATCCGATCCACTTCCAACGTCTTTTCCTAATTTCCTCTTCGTCTAGGAGCTGGTTTGTCTTCTCTCATAAAACGCTGTTGCTGATAGTATTCGGCCAGTGAATGTTGAGTATTTTACGTGGAAAACTGTTTATGAATACTTATAACTTCTTGACGATGGATTTAGTAGTTCTCCACGTTTCAGCTACGTACAGTAGAACTGACTATCTTGACGTTCGTATTAAAGATTTTCACTTTGAAATTAGTTGACAGTTGTTTTGAGTTTCGTATGTTCTTCAATTGTAGAAATACTTCCCTTGCTTTGCCAATCCTCACCATTACATCTGCATCCAATCCTCCATGTTTATCAATGGTGCTTCCGCCTGTAGCTCTTCTAGAGTTACTGCCGGTCCCAAGCCTGGGTAAAGGAGGAGAATGCGCATGGGTTTAGCGACCTCATATCGTAGAAAAACTAACTCGCTAAGAAAATGCTAACCAGAAAAAAATAATTCAAACCATTTAAACTCTACCCCGGGAGTTGAAGGAAGAATTATGACGCTTCATGATGAAAGTCGAGATTTTCCGTAAGTCACGAGACCGATGCCCCTTCTAACAACCAAAGCAACACTCTCTCTTATGAAACAGATAGAGTGTGATAAGAATCCTAAATGAAAACGACAATCATGTTATCTGTTCATTAGATTATTTGATGAGTTATATACATTTATAATAAATATATGAATAATTCAAATTCAGACGATAAAAACATAATGATCAGCGTTCTGTTTAAGTCTTGGACATACGAGTTAAAGTAGGTAATCTTAGACGTTGATAACTGAATGATAAAGTTAGTAGTCATCCGAGGAGTAGTTGGTGCTGAACGTTGTTTTTTCATCCTGAAAAATTCATCACTCCGTAAGGTAAGAAATATAAATGTATGCCAGATCTTATGAAATATTAGGTATTGAGTAGTGTTGTAGATTTCATTCATTTCTTCTAGCTCCAAAAAGAAGACTGAAAGTTCTTATATGCTTTTGTTTGATTCATTGAAGAGTTTCCAAGGGCTCACAGTCACTCAGAAAAAGGGTTAACTGGATATATACAGTATTTTGATCCACACACTTCATATATATATATATATATATATATATATATATATATATATATATATATATATAAACATGAATTATGACCTTTCTTAAAAGTATCAGTGTTATAAACAAGATTGGTGGCTTTGATGGAGTTTCATTCTTTGAGCTGGATGGTTTGGTCGTGGAGTTGTCATCGTCCTTCTGAACGACATCATCAGCACAAACTTCAGGTAGAAGTGAGGTGTTTGAATTTCTTCACAGCTTGTCCTATGTACCTCGATGTTGATTGGTTCTTATTGATGATGTCGTTCAGAAGGACGATGAAAGCTCCACGACCAAACCATTCAGCTCAGAGAAAAAAAAATCCATCAAAATCACCCACTGGAGCTACAAATCTTCTCTACCATCTCAAAGATTGGTGGCTACTCAAGGTGATTTACCTTGGACAAATTATTTGTTGTCTATGTTGAATCTAAAATGGGGAAGGTGTTAAGAGAGAGTGATCATACATATATCTCACACAACCAGTTATTGATTATTCACCGTGAAGTACTGCTCCGTTGAATTTATCCAATATCTGACCGTTCAACAATTTAAATACAACGTTAAATTAGCACTATTCCGGATCATAATTGTAATTTGTTTTTAGTGTATGGCAGATCTTCATCTATCCTCTTTGCTTTCTTGTGACATTCGGTCGCATCACTTGTCCATCGTCACTACAAACCTAATTATATAAATTTCAACCAATTAGCAATACATACCATTCGCTGTTTGATGACACGGTTCGGTAAATAGTATAGTAAAGAGTATATAGAGTACCCAACTGTTTAGTACTTATATAATTTGCCTGAAGAGCTTGTTGAGATTGCTGAATTTACATAGTCTACATCACGAACTAACCTTAATTAGTTAGGCAGTTATTGGAAAATCAAGAAGCACTAAACTGATGTTTTGTTCTTGTTTAAGGCTCTGCAGTAGTGAATGTTTGCCGGAAATCAAGCCCAGAACATTCTTATCTCTTGGTGACAGCTTAATCTCTAGGAACAGTGACTCGAAAGCCAACGGTGTATCAGACTGTATATTATTTTTTTATAGTATTTTGAAGTCGAATACACTGACTGGTAAAGATTATAACTTTGATTGAAACTTGTAGATTCACAACTGCCTAAAGTAGTCACATAGTTTGAATCCCTTCTCAATGGTTCTCTTTATTAAAAAGACTCTTAATGAATACCGTTTCAATATGACTTATCATATACTTCCCCTTCAGCTTCATTAATCAATCCATCTCAAATGACACAATTTAATCAAACAACTATTGGTTGGCGTATATGGAGAAGCCTCTTAAGAAATCTAATGTTAAATGAAAATGATCATAAACCATTTGATCATACTAAATCCATATTTTCTTTACCTTTCTTTTTATCCACTCCAACTCCAATAACATTATCAATAAACAATATGAATCATTTCAATTCAGTATATTTATGTAATTGGGATCATTTAATGAATTTATCTTCTGGATCTGATCAAAATGTTACATCCATTCAAACAACACCATTAAATCTAGCTATGAAGTTGAATTCATCAGATTGTAACATTACGACTTCTACTACAAGTATTACTACTAATACTAGTAGTATTAGTAGTAGTGCTACTACTACTACTACTACTACATCTACTATTCATGCTCCTATTAATTATTTACCGAATGCATTACATTTTACCAATACTCAAAAAGTGTTAAACACAGAATCATATAGAATTAAAAGTTCAATTAAAGCCTATGAAATGACCAATGAAAACAAAAATATTTTCACAAGGTAAGTAAAAAAGAAAAGTAATTCTGGACATCTTTTTGTTTTCTCATAGTTGAAATCATGAGTCAATTGAAGCTAGACCACCATGGAAAATCTGTAAGAACTGGACGGCCGCTTCGTCTTATTCTGAGACTCATCAGCAGTGCTCATCCACGATCCCGCCCCACAAGATTCGAACCCAGGACCTAACAGTCTCATGTGCGAGCGCCTAACCACTAGACTACTGAGATGGCATCCAATGGTATTAATGTCTAACTTCAACTAATCCACGAAATTGAGCAACCATTTAAAAATGTCTTCAGTAAGTTGATATCTGATAACAGATCTGATTGAACTCCACTGGTCACTGCTTCTCACTAGAACTCCAGGAAACATTTCTTATAGTCAGTCACTAGTGAGCATATGATAATAAGTGAAGGAATGTTAAAAAGGAGTTAGTTAGTGATATACTTTATAACCATAATAGATCATTGACATTTGGAACAGATCACTATAAAAAAAAGTCACGAATAAAGTAGACAATTACATCCATAATTAAGAAAATTGTTATCTCTAAAATATATTTCCATATGAATGATTAATGCATAGAAGTTTCATTTAGTTGACCGATTGACAGGCTTATACACAGACAATATGAAGGGAATGTAGGCTAGATTAAAGCACTTTTAATATGTATACAAGGGTTTTAAATTTTCTATACTATGTAATCATGTGAACTAGTTCATTTATACACTTAGTCCCAGAGTGAACATCAACTCTGAGATGCAGGTACATCCAGATGACGAGTCCCAAATAGGACGAAATGCGCATCAAGCTGGATTCCACTGCTAGCCACTATCCATCTTTGCTTAGTTTATATATCGTTCTGTTAGGTTTTTAAATAAATTTTTGCATTTCAAAGAAGCCAGCCATTTAAATCTAATAAAAAAGTGGATCATAACTAAAACGAAATTTCTTTTGAATAGTGGATGTTATTCTCAGAAAAGAGTTTTTGCGGAGATTTTAGTAATTTAATATATGAATTCATTAGTTAATTAGAGCTTGACCGCCATGTAAAACCTGGAAGCAGTGAACGACCGTTTCGTCCCAGTATGGGACTTTTCAACAGTGCGCACCAACGATTTCGCTCGCCAGACTTGAACTCAGGACCTATCGGCCTCGCGTGCGAACCACTTAACTGCCATCTAACTGTGATTATATCTAACTTCTATTTAAACAAAATCTTTTTGCTTATATATCGTTAAAGTCTCTAAATAAAATCTGAATACATTTTAGATCAAAAACTGAACCTACATTAACAACATTATCAATGAATATTAAAAAATCAATTTATAAATGTTCACATTGTGGTCGAGGATTTAGTAAAGCATATAATAGAACAATACATGAACGTACTCATACAGATGAACGTCCATTCGGTTGTGATGTTTGTTCAAGACGATTTCGACGTAAAGATCATTTAAGAGATCACAGGTAATTGAATACTTCATATATATTCTTTTTTTCAGGAAATAATAGTTATTAGCCAGGTGTTAAAATAATGGTCAGTCAAACCACTGGCTTATTTTATTTATTTAAGCGCATAAATATTGGTACAAGGAAGCACCAGATATGTATGCGCCACACAAATCTCATTTGATTTGTGTGAGGACTGTGATACTGCTCAGGTGCACAAACTGAAGCACATGGTTTTCTTAGGGAGACACACCCGGAGACTTTGACCTAAAGATCTGATCCACAAAGCAGTGGAGTATCGTAAGGAGATGCGATCCCATCGCAGTCGGTGACCGATAATTGGTTCATACGTCATTTGTTCTCTCAAGATACTGGAGCCCATGCACTCGATGGGTTTGGAATGAGGATATTCCAGCTCCCCTAGGTAGACCCTCCGTTTCCACCAACCCGGTTAAAGGGTCAAACATTCGCTTTTCGTCCTCTCAATTTTGTAAACAACAGTAATGCCACGAGAAGGCAGTGAGTAGGACTTCCCTGACAGAGGCTATTTATGAGTTGCCATGTGATAGCATTTTTCGAGATGGAGAGCGAACTCTCCTCACTCTCGACCATACCAGGGCATTTTTGGGCAGTGAGGAACTGTTTGAACCTAGATACATTAGGATAGCACTTCATATAGACACTATTCTTTCAAAGGAATTATTGTCATACCTTTAAAATTTATCATTTAACGTGAAGAAAAACAACCATAATCATTTTAATGTCATCTATTCTTTTGTTTCTTTTTATTTAGTTATACTCATTTAACATCGAAACCATTTTCTTGTTCAATATGTCATCGAGGCTTTTGTCAATCACGTTCATTAGAAAATCATAAACGTTCAAATCATCCAATTAAAAATAATGATGAATCTAATACAAAATTAAATGATAACTATTCAATGAGATTGACTTATACAACAGCTAATATTAACCCTATCAATAACATACA
This sequence comes from Schistosoma rodhaini, assembly GCA_944470415.2. NCBI lineage: Eukaryota > Metazoa > Platyhelminthes > Trematoda > Strigeidida > Schistosomatidae > Schistosoma > Schistosoma rodhaini. The sequence continues at coordinate 82,972,394 of OX104036.1, forward strand.
TACTACTATTAATAATACTACTAATAATAGTATTAATAGTAGTATTAATACCTTTCCTACAAATTGTGATGTTACCATGGTGATAAGAAATATTAAAGCGGAATAAACACCATTTGAATGAAGTATTATAAAGACTATTTTAATTTGTTTTGTTTTTTCTGATAGTTGATTCATGTGTCTTATTTAATTCATTTTCATTTTGATTTATCTTTAATCTTGTTTAAAGAAATAAATATTTTATAATAAAAAAAAAGTAAGAAAAAGAATTCATTTTGGTTAATAAATGAAGATGGATGATAGTTATCAGTGGAATCTAGGACGAGAGTTTCGTCTTATTTAAGACTCATCAGCCAGAGTGAGATGTAGGTACATCTAGATGATGAGTCCTAAATAGGAAGAAACTCTCGTCATGGATTCCACTGATAACTACCATCCATCTGTGATTTTATTACTTAAGACTTAAAGCAATATCTGGGCAATTCATACAGGATGTACATATTTCAATAAGAGACTGATCAATTGCTATCCTAAGCATTAATGGGATGATTCAAATAAACCATACCAAGTGAATTTCAATAATTTCTTTTCTTCTGCATTACTATTTGGATAGTTTACATAGGATTACAAACACAAAGTAATTTATATATTAAAAGGGTTTTCTTGTGGATATTATAGTAATTTTAATAGTTAAGATTATGAATCAATTAAAGCTTCTGAGGAGTCCCACAAGAGGATGAAACGGCCGTCCAGTTCTTTCAGATTTTCCATGGTAGTGTAGCTCATGATCTCAACTATTATAATTTATATATATTGAACTTATAGAGTTAATTAGGCAAGTGAACTGAATACAATTGTCAGCATTGACAATACCATAATTTAATATTATTAAAAAGAAATACAAATATTCTCAGATAAACTGTAGATAAAAACACATCACTTGAAATGAATAGTTAGATGACCAATATCAGGGAATTATAACTTCATTGAATAACTTAACTTCTTTTAAAAAGTATACAAAGTCCATTGAAACGGAGTTTCATCATTGTTAATGATTAGTACTTTAATATACGAATGACTAAATCACTGTAATCAATACAATTTATTTTCTCATTGACAATATCTAATAACCGTACAGTATCAGAGTAGATTGTTGTATGATATATGTCTACTATTTGTTCGATCGATGAAGGTGTCTTATTTGATTTAAAGTTGACAAAAAATAAGCAAGTTATTGGCTTCATTAAAGTAATGATATTACAACTTGCCTGTATAGGGTTGATGAGTAACTTATATTATCAAAGTGGTCTGTAGGTGCGACCCTCTCCAATTTCTTATAGTTAATTGAAATGACGTTGTACATCTCTTGAAGATTTACCAGATACCAACCATTTTCGAATATATGAGCTTAAGGTGTTAAAATTATTAAGGTCTACTTTCTATATATTCTTTTGTTTTATAGTGATGGGTTGAGGTTAACATTTGAAGCAAATATGATCAGTAATATTTGGGAATTTTTGAGTCTATGTATAAAAATAAGCTATTCGGTTCATAAATTACTTTATAAAACTAATTTCTATTGATTCAGAGGTCATAATCTTAATTGAAAGACTTACTTTTTATACATACTGACGATGACTAACAATCAGATGCAGATGTGAGGGCGAGGATCGGCATAGCAAGAGCAGTATATTTACAACTGAAAAACATCTGGAACTCAATACAATTGTCAACCAGCAACAAGATAAGAATTTTCAATACAAACGTCAAGACAGTTATACCATATGGGGTGGAGACATGGAGAACTACGAAAGCCATCATCCAGAAGATACAAATGTTTTTTAAAAGTTGTCTACGCAAGATTCTTCTTATCCGATGGCCAGACACTATCAGCAACAAGTTACTGTGGGAGACAACAAACCAGATTTCAGTGGAGGAAGAAATCAGGAAGAAGCTCTGGAAGTGGATTGTTAATAATTTGAGGAAATCACCTAACTGCGTCACATGACAAGCCCTCACATGGAATCCTAAAGGCTAAAGGAGAAGAGGAATACCAGAGAATACATCAGGTCGAGAAATGAAGACAGACATGAGAAGAATGAACAGAAGTTGGATAGAACTAGAAAGAAAGGCTCAGGACAGAGTGGGTTGGAGAATGCTGGCGAGTGGCCTAGTCTCGATTGTGAGTAACAGGCGTAAGTAAGTAAGTAAGTAAGTAAGTAAGTGACGATGACTACTGTGTGAAGATAATTTAGATAATCTCAAGATTTACAATCAACAGCTTTCGAGTAACAGAAGTTAACATCATAAGTCAGTTGAAGCTAGACCATCATGGAAAATCTGGAAGTACTGAACGGCCGTTTCATCCAGCGGTGGGACTCCTCAGTATTCACGATTCCGCATCATGAAATTCGAACACAGGACCTACCAGTTAAGCACCAGAGCACTAAACTGATAGACCACTGGGACGGCATTCAATGGTGTTAATGTCTAACCTCAACCAATCCACGAAATCGCGCGACCAATTTTCATTCTACTAAAGTAGATACCTGTCTCTACCTGAAATGGATTATCTTTCGAGTAATCTGCTTGATTAAATAATTAGATTCGGCAATGAAACAGGTTTTACATTCATTATCGTTAACAGGTAGTATTGTATCAAACCATTAGTATCATCTACTTTATTATATATATTAAAATAAGTAATTTGAGATAAACCAGATATTCTATACGATACACAACTAATCATACTTTTTATGCGACATCAGTTGCTGTAGTTACCAAATTATTAAAATAACTGATCAACAATAAATAGAGAAAGAATGACACCTCTATTCCTTAAAACCATATAAAGTGGTGAATACTTAACATAGACATTTAATATACATCTATTATTATGTATGTGTATGTGTGTGTATGTGTGTGTGTGTGTGTGTGTGCGCAAGTAGTTATGTAACAAAATGTCAGCAAGGTAATAGACAGTGTTATTTCATTCTTTTTTTAGTATGACAATCTTATTTACATTTTACCTCATATCAATTAGCCCCAAAATGATTCGAACAACAACAACAACAAAAATAGTGGAAAACTCCTTTCTCTTAATCGTTCAAAGAAAGATTATAGAAACCCAGTCATTTGTATCTATATAATCAGATTCATAACCTACATTAGTATACATCTACATATATATAGATTAGTTATCCGTATATCATTGAACTATTGGTATGTTCCCTTTTAATTTTGTTGATAGGATAAAGCTGAAATTTTGTATATAGATATGTACTGTTATAATGTCTTATTTCTTTAACGTTGTTTTATGCAAATTAAGTCATTTCGGTTGAATTTATGAACACTGGGTAAAGCTTGTAAATATCATCGGTATACATGTATATATATGGATACTTGAAAGCATGAGTCAATTGAAGCTAGACCACGATGGAAAACCTGGAAACACTGGACGTCCGTTTCGTCTTATTATGGGACTCCTCAGTGGCAGTGCGCATCCACGAACCCGCCTTCGCAAGAATCGAACTCATGACCTACCAGTCTCGAGCCGAAGCCCTTAACCTGGGTTCGAATCTCGCGAGAGCGGGTTCGTGGATGCGCACTGCTACTGAGGAGTCCTATAATAGGACGAAACGGCCATCCAGTGTTTCCAGGTTTTCCATGGTGGTCTAGCTTCAATTGACTCACGCTTTCAACTATGATAAATACTAAATCTCCACAAAACCCCTTCTGATAATTAATATATGGATACATTAATCTATATAAAAGAGTGAAGATAATTATAATTCATAGATCTAATGGAAACTAACATGTGGTATACCATTTTAATTGAAGCTAGATCACAATGGTAAACCTAGAAGCACTAGTAGGCCATTTCGTCTTATTCTGGGACTCCTCAGCATTTTGGTCCCTTCAAAAATGATCTTGTGCCCAAAGTACCAAAGTTATGAATAAGCTACTTGCTCACTAATGTAATTTAATGATTGGCACTCATTTATTTATTTATTTGAACACATTATTATTGGTACAAAGAGGCACCAGATACACATGCGCCACACAAATCTCATTTGATTTGTGTTAGGACTGTGATACTGCCCGGGTGCCCAAACTGAAGAAGGTGGTTTTTTTTAGGAAGCCACTGTCGGAGCCTTTGACCTAAAGGTCTGATCCACAAGGCAGTGAAGTGGAGCATCGTAAGGAGATACAGTCTCATGGTAACCGGTGACCAACGATTGGTTCAGACGCCATTTGTTCCTACAGGATATTGGAGCCAGCCAGCCAGTCAACCAACCCGGTTAAAGTGCCGGGCATTCGCTTTTCGTTCTCTCAATTTCGTAAACAACAGTAATAGCACGAGGAGGCGGTGAGTAGGACTTCCCTGACAGAAGCTATATACGTGTGGCCATATGAGAGCATTTGGAGAGGGAGAGCGGACTTTCCCCATCCTTGTCCATACCAGGGGCCCTTAGCACTCCGTATTACACCAGTTAATAATTGTTGTTCATTAAAAACACAAACGATCACATAGTGGTTTTCTAGATTTTACACTTATGATCATCATATCCTATAGCTAAAAATTTATTGCTCTGGTTGTTAGAGGGTGCATCGGCCTCATGACTTCCGAGGGAATTCGGCTTTCATCATGAGACGTCATAATTATTTCTTCAACTCCTAGGGTAGAGTTTAAATGGTTTGAATAATTTTTTACGGGTAGCGTTTTTTAGCGAGTTAGTTTTCTACGGGATGGAGTCGTTAACCCCATGCCCATTCCTTCTCCTTTACCCGAGTTTGGAAGCGGCAGTAGACCCCGGAGGAAGGCTCAGTACAGAGTGGGTTGGAGAATGATGGTCAGCGGATTATGCTCCATTGGGAGTAACAGGCGTAAGCAAGTAAGTAAGTATCCTATAGCTAAGTAATATAACACAGTTTACTTCTAATTTACATAATCTGATAGGTTTATATAAATCTTAAATGGTTTTCGTATCAAACATGAAATTTACTTATCATCTAGTTAATACAATCCCGAAATGCTTGATGAACTTAAATAAATTCATTAGTTATTAGGTGAAGGTTGATCATTAAGTGAAAATCCAAAAATATTGAATGAACATTACAAGTCAATTGTTGTGGTTTACATGTATCTTCTCATTGTTATTTAGGACTGCAATTGATCAATCTCTTATCCGCATATGTGCATCCTATGCGGGCTGCTTCGATATTGCGTGAGATCATAAGCATTATAAGCAAATATAGATAGTGGCTAGCAATGGAATCCAGGACGTGCGTTTTGTTCTTTTTGGGACTCGTCAGCTATATGTACCTGCATCTCAGAGTTGATGTTCACACTGAGACTCGAACCCAGTACCATTCGCTTCAAACGCCATCGCGTTATCCACTTAGCTACACTACAAGTGTAGTGAAAATTTTGTGTAGTATATTTTTAAGTCCTCTAAAAGTTTTACAGTCTTCTTTACTGCTAATCATGAATTTTATATGAAATTTACTTCATATAATAAACATTTCTAATATGAATTTATTTCTTCCCATTTAAAGAGCGGTTTCTTCTACGATTTATCACATCATATTCTTAAATATAAAGGTTAATCATTATTTAATTTCAACAATTTTCTCGGGGGAATACAATGGACAACTCGGAATCAATTAAATGATTTGGGCTTCGTAGATGATCTACCCCTCCTCTCTCATACACACCAACAAATCCAGATGAAGACAACTAGTGTAGCAGCAGTCACTGCATGAATAGGCCTCAACATACACAAGGGAAAAGCAAGAGTCTCAAATACAACACGGAGAACATTAATTCAATCACACTTGATGGAGAAGATATGGAAGTTGTGGAATCTTTCACGTACTTGGATAGCATAATGGATTAACAAAGAGGATTCGATGGAGATGTATAGGTGAGGATTGGAATATCAAGGGTCTCATTCCTATAATTCAAGAATATGTGGAACTCAAGGCAACTATCAACTGATTTCAGAGTAAAAAACTTCAATTAGAACGTCTAGACAGTCCTACTGTGCAGAGCTGAAACTTGAAGAACCACCACAAGTATCCTCAAATATGTACAAGTATTTACCAACAGTTGTCTAATCAAGATACTCAATGTCCGTTGGTCAGATACCATCAGTAACAACATACAGTGAGAGAACAAACCAACTTCCACCTGTAGAGGAAATTATGAAGAGACTTTGGAAGTGGATAGGACATACACTATGGAAATTACCAAACTGCACCACAAGGCGAGCCCTAACTTGGAATTCTGAATGGAGTCGGAAAAGAGGAAGGTTTAAGAATACACTACATCGTGAAATGAAAGCAGACATGAAAAGGATGAATAGTAACTGGAAATAAGTGGAAAGGAATGCTCAGAACATAACTGGATTAAGAGTGTTGATGATCAGACTACGATCCTCAAGAAGGAATAACAGATGTATATATGTAAGTAAGTATAAATTCAGTTTTTGTCAAGCTTTTCTCTTTCAATTCCAACGAACCAAACAATGAAATAAAATAAATGTATATTATAACAACCCCGACCGTTGCTGCTACCTTGACGTGGTGTTCGGGCTTGCCTATCGTGATGAACCAATCGAGCTATACCGGCTCGAACAATCGTTCCTCAAGGTCCTGCCATGCCAGACATGTCGGTTGAAGAGCGGTAGGATTAAAAGCAGCAAACTTAGGGTTGGAAGTCGTACTGCTGACTGTACAGAGATGTGACGGCAGTAAGATGTTTCCTTCAGACAACCAGCATGACAGTGATGCTGCCTTCCCACAAGGAGGGGTGGGGTTAGAAAAGGTTCAACCTAAAAATGCACACCTCACCTTATCCCACGGATATCCATCTCCGGCTGTAAGGTCTCAACAAGTACGGAGCTAACACAAAAATTACCCACAAAAAGGTCGTGTGTGACCGACCTAAAACAGTTGTCCCTTGAATACTGCGGTCACGCATTCAGGTCATTAAGACCACTTCTAACACAATTTCTTTTTCAGGTACCTCCAGTAGAACTCTTCCACGGTATGGGCAACCGTGAAGTGATAACTGCCCTAATACTGTTAACAGCATTCAAGATCACCAATATTATAACAACAAATTATGATAATTATTGAATTAAAACAAAAGTGTTTAATATTGAATAGCTTATATTATCAGGTTCCAATTTTAATGAATTGAATCAGTATTTTAAGTGATACATTTTTTTTCTTTGTAAAATCATTTTAAAAATGAAATGTATACTACTTATATCAATAATTATGAGTAGAAGAAATGAGATGGAAAAAAATATTTTGTTGAATAATTTTTAAAAAAAAATAAATAACTAACAAGTGAGTAGCATTGCACTTGATGGAATTACATCACGAAGCAAGCGCTAATCTAAAATCCTGAATGCAAGCGGAAAACATAAAGGTTGAAGAATATAATACATCGGGATTTGGAAGCACCTGAAGAGTATTATCCAGGACAGATTTGAATTGCTTATACTGATGATCAGACTATGCTACTCTACGAAGAGTGATCAAAATGTCATATTTTTTGGTTATTTGAAATTTGTAATACTTTTCAATGGTACTTTAATGTTCAAATTCGAATGTTGGTTGGTTAACTCTTCATGATGATCATTATAAACACATACTTGTGGATTATCATTAATGAGTTGTCTGTTAACAATATTGCAATGTTTACGCCAAATACTTAAAAGATCTGGTCTACTATGCATTTGTAAGTAATTAGAAGGTTCACATAAATGTGGATAATTTTTAAAAAATGCAGAATAACCACCACGTAATATATAAACAAATGGATATTTTAAAGCAGGATATGAAGTGAAATGTAATGTTCTATCATAATTACGTAATAGATGAAATAATTGTGGTGCACGTTTTGTAGAAAATTCACAATGTAATACAAATAAAGTAGAAGATGGTTTTGGTTTAACAAATGGTCCAGTTGAAGATGATGACGACGATTTACTTAGATCAGCTTCAGAAGTTCTAATAGATTGTTTGGCGCCGAAAAAGTATTTACAAAGATGTGGCCAATCAGATAAATTGATAGCACTATAAATATGTCCAGCATCATATTCATATGGATATCGACAGTCGATAATAACTAAATGTTTATGAATCATTTCCAACTTTGATAAATTGATAATTTTATGCTTAAATTTAAGGTTCGGCAAGCGACATTTTGATCTGTTGTTACATTTACTCTTCAACTGTTCTTCATCAGTTTCAATACATTCTAAAGATGAAAAAGATGATTGTGAGACGGAGGAAGAGAACTGTGATGATGTACATATTGACTTTGGAAAAATATATGGTTTACTAAAAATCATTGAATTCATCTCAATTAACCAATTTGCCAGTTGGTCTACTTCAATTGATGGCCATGGTGAATGTAAACCATCATTCAATGTACAAAGATCATAATGATCAATGATATTCTATTGTAAAATGGTTAAAATAAACAATGGATTTTTATTGTTATCAGAAGGGGTTTTTGTGAAGATTTAATATTTTCATAGTTGAAAGCGAGAGTCAATTAAAGCTAGACCACCAGGGAAAACCTGGAAGCAATGGATGGCCAATTCGTCCTATTGTTGGACTCCTCAGCAGTGCCCATCCTCGTCCTCGTCTCGCGAGACTAGAACCCAGGACATACCAGTGTCACGCCAGAGCACTTAACCGATAGACCACTGACCCGGAGACCGATAGTGTTTATGACTAACTCCAACTAATCCACGAAGTTGAACAACCGTTCATCAATTGTCTTCTGTGAGTTCCTATCCCAAAGTATCAGATTTTTATAAGTTTTTAACAACTTATGAGTTTTACGTGGAATGGGAATCGCTGTTCTAAGTAATTCTGAGAGTGAACTCAAAGATGATGAATAAGCGTATGCTTAAGCATAGACTTATTGTGGATAAACCAACATTTTGATATTAATATCAGATGCAGTAACTGAGTCCGTGTGTAAGGTTTCAAAATATGGATTGTCTACTTAGCAAGTTACATCCAAGGTTTACGTTGGTTAGTGGTCAGTGATGATAACTTCTAACTCGTAGCAGAAAGTATTCTGTGCCATTACTGATTGGTAAACTCAGCCCTGACAAAAGAATTTCAACTTTTTAAGTGAGGTTTCAGATATTTCATTGTTCGAAGATCACATAATTCATAACTAAAAGTTTGTAATTGTAACGGTAACTGTAATTCAAGGCTTATTCATTTTTATTCAGAAGAGGTTTTGTGGAGATTTAGCATTTTCATAGTTGAAAGCGTCAGTCAATTGAAGCTAGACAACCATGGAAAACCTGGAAGCAATGGATGGCCGTTTCGTCCTATTATGGGACTCCTCAGTGGCAGTGCGCATCCTCGTCCTCGCCTCGCGAGATTCGAACCCAGAACCTACCAGTCTCGAACAAGAGCCCCTAATCGATAGACCATTGAGCCGGCATCCATTTTTACTTTAAAAAAAATAATTTTTCCTTACTCCTTCTACTTTTCTATTCCTTATAAATGTTATATATGAAACTATTACGAGTTCACTTAATCTAAGAACGGAACAAAGACCCAGTGAGCGAAGACCAATAAGCTAGCTATTCTAACGAGTCTCAGCCCCGCTAACTAGATAGAGAAGTCCAAGTTCGAAGTGGAAAAAAATATATTCCGCAAGCAGTCAGAATCTCAACAGGAAAAAAATTAAACGTATATATACAGCATATAATTTTCCTTGGGAAAGGTTACAAAATAGCATACTAAATGATACTACGAACCAATAGAGTTTAAGAACCTCTCAATTGAAAAATACGACATGAAGGTGAAAATGAGCGCATCTGACGCGAAAACAAGAACAAGGCAGTTGACAAGTGAGTTCTGGGGATCTAACATCCCCAACAATATACAGGTATTATGATTTCTCATATCATTTTGCACTAAGAGGTTTGTGTCAAGGAACAGTTAAAGATCATGTAAGGCTGAATACTTGTTCAAGTTTGAGACTTTTTAGCAGTATACATTGATGACTTAATTTGATATCGCATTCAGGAACTTCACATTGAGAGTGGATCATGTAGTCAAATTTTAATGTTTAAATAAATAATTAGTCTTAATTAATGTATCTACTCATAAGTAGTTAAAATGAATTTTTAGAACTAATTCAAATGCAATAAATGTACTTACTGGAAAAGATAGGTCACTTTCATATAGACTTCCTGGTAAAGATTCATGATTATGCATAATTTCATTGGGAGTCAACATTTGCATCGATCTAGGAGATTCGTAGTTCTCTTTATCATCGGACTTGGTAATATAGGACGATAAATTCAAATTGTACTCTGTGTAGAATCCAAATATAGTATTTATGTCATATTTATGAGACAATTACATAAACAAAAAATATTTTCATATAGTTCAGATCATGAGTCAATTGAAGCTAGACCATCATGGAAAACGTGGAAGCACTGAATGGCCGTTCCGTCCTATTGTGGGACTCCTCAGTAGTGAGCATCGACGATCCCGCCTCACGATATTCGAACCCAAGACCTATCAGTCTCGTGCGTGAGCACTTAAACGAGGTTTTCCATAGTGGTCTAGCTTCAATTGACTGATGATTTCAACTATATAAAATTACTAAAATCTCCACAAAACTCTCCTTCTGATAAAAAAAATAGTTTGTTGAATAGAATATACATTTACATCGTATAAACACTCGGTTACATGAAGTGATGGTTATTAGGACTAAGGAGATGGAAAACCAGTCATATTTCAGTCTTCAATTCTTACTTTAAGACTCATCATTGTGACTGGAGTGAATGAAGATTTCATTGTATTTCTATATTATCTCATTCTCATTCAGAAGACTTTTATCATGCTTATTATTCGTTTAAGTTTTATTCTACCATTAATTGCAGATTCATTGGACCCTTAATTCATGTATTATTATGTTATATTTTTCATAAGTAGAACTTTTCAGTCAGGAGATAATAGTGATGAACTCCATTCAATTGATTGTTCCACAATGATCCGTAGAGTTGCGATTTGGTTTGTACTCAATTGATCCTTACGGAATCCAGCCTGTTGATCTCGAAGTTAGGCGTCCACGGAGTCCCTAATACTGTTTAACAATACCCTTTGAGGACTTTTCCTGGTATTGAGAGGACAGTGACACCCCTGTAGTTATCGCACTTGTTGAGATCGCCTTTTTTGGTATTGTGATCAGAAGTCCTTCTTTCTAGTTTGTTGGTACTTTTTCTTCATTCCAAATCTTACTGAAGAGAATATATAGTATCTTCGCAGTTGCTGCTACATCTGCTTTCAGTCCCTCTGCTGGAATGTTGTCTCGTCCCGCTGCTTTGCCTCTCTTGATTTGTCTGATAGCCTGTTTATATACTTTAAAATACTTATTTCACTTAAAAACTCTGAAACACTCAGATCCATTCTTTTATATGTAATTAGATATCTGTTTCTGTACTTACTTACTTACTTACGCCTGTTACCCCTCGTCGAGGAGCATAGGCCGCTCACCAGCATTCTCCATCCAACTCTGTCCTGAGCCTCCCTTTCCAGTTCTTTCCAGTTGCTATTCATCCTTTACATATCGGCTTCTATTTCCCGGTATAGTGTGTTCTTTGGCCTTCCTCTTTTCTGCTTCCCTTCCGGATTCCAAATTAGGGATTGAGTCGTGATGCACATTTGTGATTTCCTTAATGTATGTCCTATCCACTTCCAACGTCTTTTCCTAATTTCCTCTTCAGCTGGAAGCTGGTTCGTTCTCTCCCATAAAACGCTGTTGCTGATAGTATCCGGCTAGTGGATGTTGAGTATTTTGCGTAGACAACTGTTTATAAATACTTGTACCTTCCTGATGATGGCCGTTGTAGTTCTCCACGTTTCAGCTCCATACAGTAGGACTGCCTTGACGTTCGTATTAAAGATTCTGACCTTGAAATTGGTTGAGAGTTGTTTTGAGTTCCATATGTTCTTCAATTGTAGAAATGCTGCCCTTGCTTTGCCAATCCTCGCCTTTACATCTGCATCCGATCCTCCTTGTTTATCAACCATGCTCCCCAGGTACTTGAATGTTTCCACCTCTTCCAGAGTTTCGCCATCAAGTGTGATTGGGTTGGTGTTCTCCGTGTTGCATTTGAGAATCTTGCTTTTTCCTTTGTGAATGTGGGGGCCTATCGATTCGGAGGCTGCTGCCACATTTGCTGTGTTCATCTGCATTTGTTCGTGTGTATGAGAGAGGAGGGCTAGGTCATCTGCGAAGTCCAAATCATCTAATTGATTCTGAGAAGTCTATTGTATTCCGTATTTCCCCTCAGATGTCGAATTCTTCATAATCCAGTCAATCACTAGAAGGAAGAGGAATGGGGAGAGTAGACAGCCTTGTCTGACTCCGGTCCTTACTGGAAATGCATCTGTCAGCTGTCCTCCATGCACCACTTTGCACTGTAGTCCATCGTATGAGTTTTGGATAATGTTGACGATCTTTTCAGGAACTCCATAGTGTCGAAGAAGTTTCCATAATGTTCTCCTGTCCACGCTGTCAAACGCCTTCTAATAGTCAATGGAGTTGACGTATAGTGATGAGTTCCACTCAACTGATTGTTCCACGATGATCCGTAGTGTCGCAATCTGGTCTGTGCACGACCGATCCTTACGGAATCCAGCCTGTTGATCCCTAAGTTCGGCGTCTACTGCGTCTTTCATCCGATTTGTTTCTAGACTGGCTTAATAAAAAAAGTTTTTCCAGTCAATATTCAGCAGTGTTACTGATGTTAACCTGAATACAACCTGACATAACTTTCTGAAATAATCATTTTTTCAATTTAACTATTGTGGATCTCCATTTCTTACAAGAAAATGAGGGTTATATTGACAGAACATTAAAGAATGTCCTACCTCTATTATATAAAGATCGATCTGATTGGTTCCGTAAAGATGATAGGACTGTTTCAGAAAATGTTCGTTGGATATTTTCAACTGAATTCGACGTCTATAGAACATGATAAAAAAGAGAAAATGTAAAAATAATAGAAACAACCACTTGTAAATGAGATAATAAGATGAGGATACATTCCTTTGAGAAGTGATAACCGGAAGTGTAGTTATTACCCAGATCCATTGAGGACTTTCAGGTTTCTCGGATCATTCAATAAAATATAATAGCTCACATTATTGCTAAAATATGAAATAGCTAAACTTAGTCTTAAACAGCTAATTTTCTCTAATATGTACCATTTTAATCTGATTCATCATTTTAATGATGCCATGATTATCACGAGATCTGGAACTATTAAGTTCATGAATGTGAAGGTTTTAACAGCTTATTGTTGATGAAACTTAAACTAGGATAAAGTAGTTGTTGAATGTGTTTTGTGGTTCACTTTTATTCAAACTTTCAGTCTGTAATGACTTACCTACCTACTTACTTACTTACTTACTTACTTACTTACTTACTTACTTACTTACTTACTCACTTACTTACTTACTAACTTACTTACTTACTTACTTACTTACTTACTTACTTACTTACTTACTTACTTACTTACTTACTCACTTACTTACTTACTTACTTACTTACTTACTTACTTACTTACTTACTTACTTACTTACTTACTTACTTACTTACTTACTCACTTACTTACTTACTTACTTACTTACTTACTTACTCACTTACTTACTTACTTACTTACTTACTCACTTACTTACTTACTTACTTACTTACTTACTTACTTACTTACTTACTTACTTACTTACTTACTTACTTACTTACTTACTTACTTACTTACTTACTTACTTACTTACTTACTTACTTACTTACTTACTTACTCACTTACTTACTTACTAACTTACTTACTTACTTACTTACTTACTTACTTACTTACTTACTTACTTACTTACTCACTTACTTACTTACTTACTTACTTACTCACTTACTTACTTACTTACTTACTTACTTACTTACTTACTCACTCACTTACTTACTTACTTACTTACTTACTTACTTACTTACTTACTTACTTACTTACTTACTTACTTACTTACTTACTTACTTACTTACTTACTTACTTACTTACTTACTTACTTACTTACTTACTTACTTACTTACTTACTTACTTACTTACTTACTTACTTACTTACTTACTTACTTACTTACTTACTTACTTACTTACTTACTTACTTACTTACTTACTTACTTACTTACTTACTTACTTACTTACTTACTTACTTACTTACTTACTTACTTACTTACTTACTTACTTACTTTCTTACTTACTTACTTACTTACTTACTTACTTACTTACTTACTTACTTACTTACTTACTTACTTACTTACTTACTTACTTACTTACTTACTTACTTACTTACTTACTTACTTACTTACTTACTTACTTACTTACTTACTTACTTACTTACTTACTTACTTACTTACTTACTTACTTACTTACTTACTTACTTACTTACTTACTTACTTACTTACTTACTTACTTACTTACTTACTTACTTACTTACTTACTTACTTACTTACTTACTTACTTACTTACTTACTTACTTACTTACTTACTTACTTACTTACTTACTTACTTACGTCTGTTAATCCCAATGGAACATAGGCCACCGACCAGCATTCTCCAACCCACTCTGTTCTAGGCCTTCCTTTCTAGATCTATCCAGTTTTTTTTCATTCTTTTCATGTCTGTCTCCATTTCTCGGCCTGATGTCTTGTGACGCATTAGTGTGATTTCTACAATGTGTGTCCTATCCAGCACTTCTTGCTGATTTCTTACTCTGCTGGAATTTGGTTTGTTGTCTGTGATGACAACTTTCTCTATTTAGATGCTATTCAATAAACTACTCATTAAAATATACGTTCTAATTATTCGTAATTTCTTATTCTTTCAGTTATATACATCATCCATGAAATACTATCCTATTAATGTAACTTGAAAACAGACATTCATATCTGTGACCCCCGACTTTCTATTCTTAAAGTTCAAACGAATAAGCTGTATTTATTGCGTGCTTTTCCCGCTTGAGCCAAGATTCTTTATGGATTTTTTTCAAAAATATGTAAGTCTATTTTATGGTTCCGTAAAATTTCAAAGTTGCAAATGCAATTCAAAGTATTATCTTCAGCTTAGAATTGTGGAGATTGTTGAATTACATTAAAATCATGAACCAATAAATGATAAACCATCATTGAAAACCCCAAAGCACTGAACGGTTTCTTTGTCCTGGTATGGGACTCCTCAACAGTGTGTAATCACATTCCCGCACGCGGAATCCGGACCCAGGACTTCAGATCCTGCGCGAACACTTAGTCTTCAGACCACTAAACCGGTATCTAGAGATATTGATGTTTAATTTTAACCAGTGTAAGATGTTGCATTGCTATTTTCCATTGTCTTTGGTGGGTGGTTGGCTCATACCTGACACAGTTTTCAATGGAGGTCTAACACTGACCGATTCATGATTTCAACAAAAAGTATTATTACCGACTAACATGTCATTTAATAAACATGATAGATGATGATAAAATTTAATAATTAAATCCCTGGCTGTTTCTTCTACCTTGACGTGGTGGTTGGGCTTACCTATCTTAATGAACTAGTAGAGCTACACTAGCTGGAACAATAGTTCCTCAAGGTCCTAATATGTCAGGCAGGTCGGTTGAACAGCGGAAAGAGTAAAAGCAGCAAACCCAAGGTCCTACGGTGAAGTCTCAATGCTAACTTTACAATGGTGTGATAGCCGTATGGTATTTCTCTCAAACAACCAGCAAGCAGTGATGCTGCCTTCTCACAAGGAAGGGTGGGGTTAGAAATTGTTGACCCTAAAAATGCACACCTCACCTTATCCCACGGATATTCGTCTCCGTCGGTAAGCTCGCAACAAGTACGAAGTTATCACGAATTCCACTCACAAAAAAGTCATGTGTGATCGGCATAAAGCAGTAGTTCCTTGGGGATTACAGTCACGCTCTCAGGTCACTAAGACTAATTTTACCTTATTTTTCACACACACACACACACACCTTTAAAAAGACACTTCCCCCAGTATGGCCAACCGAGAAGTGATAACCAACTTTATACCTCTAACACCATTGAAGATCATTATATTCACAACAATATCGAATAATTACCCATTTCTGCTACAACATTTTGTCTACTTACAAGTGGCTACTAATTTCTAAACTCCATGTGATCTATATTCTAGAACTGGAACTCTTAATTTATATCATTACTAACATATACATAAGAAACTTTGTATTTCTATGAACTGAATGTAAAACTTACTTCATTTAAATAGTATTTATTTCTTGTTAATGATATTGTTGAAGATGTTTCTTCTTCAAAGGAATCCATGTATTGTGAAGAGAGAAGGTTTAATCAGTTAATCATCATAATAGATTATATAAAATCAGTTCATTGAATCATTCTGATCGGATCAAGGATATTTGTAAAGTAAGTATAAGTAGATTTCATAACAATAATGAATCTAAATTGATCAGGTCATGTGTTAATAATAAGTTTATGATTTAGTTTTTTATTTTATTTTAAAATTTAATCGATCTCAATAGGCTTTATTAATGTGATATGGGTTAGTTATATCCACACAAGTAGTTTATAATGATGGTCAGACATAGAGTGTATTTCATTAGAAGATTGATAAGGAAAGAACAAGAATGAAATGCAATCGGTATAGAAAATGCATGAATAATGAAATCAGAGAAGACGGACTGATATTTACAGAAGAAACAGTCAAGATTGAGACAATTGATTGTTATTTTACAAATTAACTATTTTAACTGTATGGTAAGCAAAGATGGATAGTGGCTAGTAATGGAATCTAGCATGGGAGTTTCTTCCTATTTGGGACTTGTCAATTGGATGTATCTACATCTCAGAGTTGATGTTCACTCTGAGACTCGAACTCAGTAACTTTCGCTTCAAACGCCATCGCGTTATTAACTTAGTTACTGAGTCCTGATAGCCACTTGCTTGTGCGATGGCGTTTCTATCAGAAAAGGGGTTTTGTGGAGATTTTAGTAAATTTATATAGTTGAAATTACGAGTCGATTGGAGCTAGACCGCCATGGAACTGTTAGACATCGGCTCAGTTGTCTAAAGGTTAAGTAATCGCGCACGAGACTGATAGGTCCTGGGTCCGAATGTCGCGAGGCAGGATGATGGATGCGCACTGCTGAGGAGTCCCACGATGGGACGAAACGCTCTTCCAGTACTTCCAGGTTTTCCATGATTGTCAAGCTTCAATTGACTCATGATTTCAATCATAAAAGAACGTTTATAATTAATCAGTTAATTTTTAGCTATCAGTTAAATACAAAGAAATTCACTGTAATTTACTGCTCATGAAAAGAAGAATATAAAGTGATTGATCTCCAAGTAATAAACAAAAACTGAATTAAGTACTTTCATCATGATAAAGAAATTTGTGAGATAAGTTTGATTTGATGATATTTTTCATTATATAAGGGTTAGGAGCAGTACTCGGGATTTGAAAGTGACCAACTTGGTCTCGTGTGCTACTACGGGTATGAGGGCATTTATCACTTCCCGGCTGCCCACACCGTGGAAGGGTATTTCTTGAGGGACCTGAAAAAGAAGTTGGATTAGTGTTGGTCTGAACGACCTGGGAGCGTGATCGCAGTGCCCAAGGGACAACTGCTTAAGGCCGGTCACGCACGGTCTTTTTGTGGGGGATTTTTGAAGTGTTAGCTCCGTTCTTCAAAGGACCTTACCGCCGGAGACGGAAATCCGTGGGATAAGGCGAGGTGTGCATTTTTAGGGTCGACTTTTTCTAACCCCACCCCTCCTTGTGGGAAGGCAGCATCGCTGTCATGCTGGTTGTCAGAAGGAAACACCTTACTGCCGTCACACCTCTGTACAGTCGGCAGTACGACTTCGCCTTCGGACCTTGGGATTGCTGCTTTTAGTCTCACCGCTCTTCAACCGACATGCCTGGCATGGTAGGACCTTGAGGAACTATTGTTCCAGCCAGCATAGCTCGATTGGTTCTTCACGATAGGCAAGTCCGACCACCACGTTAAAGTTGCAGCAACGGTCGAGGAGCAGTACTAGTTACAATTTATTCGATAGTGAGTACTCACACTGAACCCAATCACAGATGTAACTCGTATTTGCATTTTTCTCGGAGAATTAGATACTAATTCCGGTTATAGCTTTTGGTAGCGTGACAATATGAAGATTTAGGAATTATAAGCAGAAATACTATCCGGTGGTGTCGAAAGTGTGATCAGCTAAAAATTGTTATCTCGATTGACCTGAGTGCTCTTTTTAATATATGACGTGATGATTCCCGCCAATTAGAGTGGAGTGAATTATCGATCAGAGCAATGATACACGAAAAACCTTATGAGCAACCCTGAGTACATATCAGTCCTGCTTTATGCCTAGACCAGCAAGTTAAGTACAGAACACCAATAACAGCCTCTGAAATATGAATCATTATTCTCAAACATACTGGGTTTATATACCACAATCAATCTGATCACATCGTACCATAAAATAGAGAATAATATTTGTACAAGATTTAGCCAAATGTGATTGTGAATAAGGGGAACAATAATTAGTAGACTGGGTAAAACTCAGGAGTAGTAAATCGTACAGTAATAGTCTATGGGTCAAAATGATGCTAATAATAAGAAGGACATGAATATGAATATTTTAGTTACTTAACCATTATACAATAGGGAATATACATATCATATTTGGTCCATAAATAGTTCTCAAAAGTCACCAATCATAGTTCTCCTCGGGATTTATTTATTTATTTATTTAAACACATAAATATTGATAAAAGGGGGCACCAGATATATATGCGCCACACAAATCTCATTCGATTTGTTTGAGGGCTGAGATACTGCCCAGGTGCCCAAACTGAAGCACGTGGTTTTCTTGAAGCCACGCCCAGAGCCTTTAACCTAAAGGTCTGATCCACAAGGCAGTGGAGCATCGTAAGGAGAAGTAGTACCATGGTAGCCGGTGATCAATGATTGGTTCATACGCCATTTTTCCCTTCAGGATACTGGAATCAGTCCATATGCACCATTGGTTTGGAATGAGGGTTTTCCAACTCCCTTAGGTGGACTCGCCATGTCCCCCAACCCGGTTAAAGCTCTGGACATTCGCTTTTCGTCCTCTCCATTTCGTAAACACCAGTAATGCAACGAGAAGGCAGTGAGTAGGATTTCCGTGGGAGAGGCTATATACGCGTGACCATGTGAGAGCATTTCGAGAGGGAGAGGTGACTCTCCCCACTCTCGGCCGTACCAGGGTATTTGGGGGCTCTCTTCGGGATATAACAAAAATAACCAATTGTGCTTTACAAAAATATTTATATATTTCATAAACAATAAACAATGCAACGCAATTATAAACACAGTTGGATGGTAGCTAGTAGTGGAGTCCAGCACTTATCATTTATCATATCTGGTACTCATCAGTTAGATGTACTTACATCCGATTTAATCGTCACTCCTGAACTCCAACCCCGTACAGTTCACTTCAAACGCCATTGCGTTATCCACTTAGCTACTGAGTTTGTGGAATAGGGATGTACATAAATAAAAAAGTGACTGATCAATTGTAGCCCTAAACACCAGTGGGAAGATTCTAACATACAATATACATGAATTTAACTCCACCCCATTACAAAACCTAGTGACTAACTGAACTCAGTAGCAAAGTAGATTATGCACTGGTGTTTGAAGTTAACGTTACTGGGTTCGAGTCTCAGAATGAACATCAACTCTGAGATGCAAGTATATCCAGCTAATGAGTCCCAAATTAGACGATAGGTGCTTCTTGTATTCCATTGCTAGCCACTATCCATATCTGCTTAAAATGTTTGCAACTTAATATCAGTATTGAGACAATTCACACATGATGCATATATGATAAATGACACTGGTCAATTTCTATCCTTAACATCAATCGGGAAGATTCAAACAACCGATACAATATGATTAATGATAAAATGTAACAACTAAAAAGAACTCATCGAGAATAATGACTATCCCTAATGAAACTTGACATTTATAGTGTATCAAATACTTATGTACATGCATTACAGAGATCATTAATTACCTAAGATGATCAAATGAATATATACGATGTTAAAACAGCATTACCAAAAATATGACTGTTAGTTAATTACATTTTCAATAAACAATTCAAAATGATATTCACAGATGTGTGTGTGAGTTAACCAGTTCATTTAGGTGGGAATTTTATATTAACTAGACTATTCACTTAGTATTGTTTGTTTGAATCTTCTCATTGATGTTTAGAACTGCAACTGGTCAGTCTCTTATTGGCATATGTACATACTGTGCGTATTGCATCAATATAGCCTTAATTCACAAGCATTCTAAGCAAAGATGGATAGCGGCTAGCAGTGGAATCCAGGTACATGCAGATACATCCGGCTGACAAGTCCCAAATGGGACAAAACGTACGTCCTAGATTCCTCTGCTAAACATTATCCATCGTCGCTTATAATGCTTGTGAATTAATGCTATATCGAGACAATACACACAGTATACAGTATGCTTGTGAAACTCGGGTAAAGGAGGAGGGTTGGGCATGGGGTTAGCGACCTCATCCAGTAGAAAACTAACTCTCTAAAAAAACGCTAACCAGAAAAAATTATTCAAATCATTTAAACTCTGCCTTGGGAGTTGAGAGAAGAATTATGACGTCTCATGATGAAAGCCAAGATTCTTTGGCAGTCACGAGGCCGATGCTCCTTCCAGAAATATATGTTGGATTCTAATTTAATATTGGTTATTTAGGATGATAGTGGATGAGCACTGCTGAGGAGTCCCACAATAGGAAAAAACGGCCGTCCATTGCTTCCAGGTTTTCCATGGTAGCCTAGCTTCAATTGACTCATAATTTCAACTATATAAAATTACTAAAATCCCCACAAAACCTCCTTCTGATAATGATTATATGCTCACTAGTGACTGGCACCACGAGGTATTTCCTGGAGTTCTTGTCAGAAGCAGTAACCAGTGGAGTTCAACCAGGTCTATTGTGAGGTATCAATTCACTGAAGACAATTGGTGAACGGTCGCTCAACTTCATGGATTGGCTGAAGTTAGACATTAACACAGTTGGATGCCAGCTCAGTGATCTAGTGGTTAAGCATTCGCGCGCGAGACTGATAGGTCTTGGGTTTGAATCTCGTTAGGCGGGATCGTGGATGCGCACTACTTAGGAGTCCCACAATAGTACGAAAAAGCCATTCAGTGCTTCCAGGTTTTCCATGGTGGTCTAGCCTCAATTGACTCATGATTTCAACTATATAAGATGAACAACTTGTATACATTTTTATATATAATAATTGATTAATGTAACTTCCTTTAAAGACGACAGTAATAATAATGTCACTTATGTAACCTGGATACATCATGTTGAATTATTAAAAAAATAATAAACTGAATGTGATGATAAATGTTTATTTTATGTAAAAAAACACAGTTAGAAGTATTCAATGTTCCAATTGTGAATTAAACCATCCAAACTTTGCATATACGAAACTGGACAGTTATCCCTTAACAATGTTTCTTATTCGGTTATCCAAATAATCATTTTGATATCATTCACATGTAACCATGGTAACTGATGTATTTTGTGTTTATTTACTTTGACAGTTATTTTGTTCAGTGATAAGAAAATGTTGATGAGTCTTATTAGATGAGATTCGTTACAAATTTGTAATTGTTTATTTTACTTCATAGTTGGTTTATAGAGATTATAAAATTTTGATAGTCTACATCACGAACTGATCTTAGTTAGTCAAGCATTTCAAAGCAGGGATCGTTGGATAGCTGCTTTAGCCTATTATGGGACTCTCCAGCAATATGCATCCACGATCCTGCCAGAGGTAGGCTCCAGGACTACTATTCCCCTGTGAAGTTCAGGGTTTCTTGTCAGCTAGCACTAAACATCTTACATGATATATGATAGATTTATTCATCTTATACTATCAGTTTATTTACAACCTTCAGAAGTCTTAGTTTTTTTTACTTACGCCTGTTACTCCTAATGGACCATACGCCGCCGACCAGCATTCTACAACACACTCTATCCTGAGCCTTCTTTTCTAGTTCTATCCAATTTTTGTTCATTCTCCTCGTGTCTGTCTCCGTTTCTCGACGTAATGCGTTATTATTATTATTATTATTATTATTATTATTATTATTATTATTATTAATGGCTTTATTCAATATTGGTCTTCCTCTTCTCCTTTGGCCTTTAGGATTCCATGTGAGGGCTTTTCATGTGACGCAGTTAGGTGATTTCCTCAAATTATTAACAATACACTTCCAGAGCTTCTTCCTGATTTCTTCCTCCACTGAAATCTGGTTTGTTGTCTCCAACAGTAACTTGTTGCTGATAGTGTCTGGTCAACGGATAAGAAGAATCTTGAGTAGAAAACTTTTAAAAAACACTTATATCTTCTGGATGATGGCTTTTGTAGTTCACCACGTCTCCGCACCATACAGTAGAACTGTCTTGACCTCTTTAATGAAAATTCTTATCTTGGTGTTGGTTGACAATTGTATTGAGTTCCAGATGTTTTTCAGTTGTAAATATACTGCTCTTGCTTTGCCGGTCCACACATCTGCATCATATACACCGTGTTCATCAATGATGCTGCCCTTTAGAAGTCACTCAATCTTATTTCATTATCCATTAGAATATATGACCAAACACCTCAATTTATGTTGTTATTATGATACATTATAAAATCACTACTGTTAACATTTCCTCATGGAATTAGGCTCCGAATAATGAATTCGTCAAAAGAAGTTACTTTATTGAAATCGGTGAATCATTATAAATAAATATCGGTTAGAGAATTGTTGTTAGCTAAAACCAACTTGGCTAAAGTTACTTAATTAGATCATCATGATCAATATGCAGCTTTAGATAAATATGATGTTACATATGATGTTACTTCACTTTTACCGAAAGTTTGTGCTGATGATGTCGTTCAGAAGGACGATGAAAGCTCTACGACCAAACCATTCTGTTCAGAGAACAAACCTACATCAAAATGATGTTACATTGTTGAAAATAGTCTTTAAAAAACCCTAGACCTAGGTTTCTTGCTAGTGGACACTCGTTATCAGGAGGTATTTTGAAGGTAGTAATACTGAATGTGAAATTCGAACAGGTATCACCTAACTCCATAATCTCAGATGTTCGTGCATTGGTATTTATAGATATTAATCAGATTTTGAATTGTAGATGAGCTAAGCTCACACTAGTTACTCAGTAGTTCAGAACTATCAAAATATCCATTGTCATATGAAAGATGACTATCTAGATATAATTTGGGGGTGAGCAAATGTTGAATCAAGGGCAAAATTATGGCATGTATGACTATTATATATATTTCCCTTCTGAAGTAATATCTGGTTTAATCCAGGTCTTGAATGGATAGATATTCATATCCTTAGTCTAGTTGATTTATTAAAATGATAAAACTAATATTGGAGTGTAGTTACAATAGTTTGATCAATTCCCGATCTATAATACAAAGTATTAATACATAAGTAAAGAAAGAGATATTCATAGACTGTTCGGTGTGAAACAAACTCAACCAGTATACTTAGATAAGAGGCTTTGCAAAGATGGATAGTAGCTAGCAGTGGAATCCAGTTTGATGCGCTTTTCATCCTATTTGTGAAATAAGGCTGTATCGAGGCAATACGCACAGTATGCATATATGCTAATTAGAGATTGACCAGTTGCAGTCCTAACACATCGACTGGAAAATTCAAACAAACAATACTGAGTGAATTTAAACTTCACCCCATTACACAAGCAAGTGGCTATCAGGATTCAGTAGATTAGTGGAAAACGTGATGACGTTTGAAGCGAAAGATACTGGGTTTGAGTCCCAGAATGAACATCAACTTTGAGATGCAGGTACATCCAGCTGATCAGACCCAAATAGGATGAAACGCGCGTCAAACTGAATTCTATTGCTAGCCACTATCGATCTTTGCTTACAAGACCATCTTTTGTTTTTAATAATATAAAACATGGTAACTAAATCTCTCTTAGTTTTCTTAGTATCTATGATAAAAGTGGAAAATGTACAATATTCTGAATGATAGTATGAAATTAAAGTCAAGCCTATATGTACTACAGAATCAATAGACTAGTTGTTATGCTTAACGTTCACAGAATCATTTGAATGCTCATTATTGTTATTATTATTTTACATTGAAGATTTATTTGTCAAATCACTGTATTGCGATGATTACCTTTCTGCAATGAAATATTAACCGTATGAAAGTTGTGTTTAATTTGTGAAACTTAGGAACAGATTTTTTGCATGTCTTTTTTTTTTGTTCCATACTCAAATTTTCCCACGCCTAGTATGGGGGTATTAACATCATTTTAGGAATAATCAAAATAAAATAGACAAGTTATTTCTAGAGTATCTTCCTTCAACTAGAACCAAGGATCCAGTACAATTATGTACCTGTACAAATTACTAATCTCCAAATGATTGCTAATTCTATTTAAAATGATTTAAGATCACGTGGCTCATGTCTATCTTATATGTATAGTTTACCAAAAGTTCACAAAAATGACGTTTCCCTTAGAAGTATCCCATCAATGTATTGTTTGTTTGAATCTTCCTATTGATGTCTTAAAATTGCAACTGGTCAATCTATTGTTGACATATGTGCATACTGTGTGTATTGCCTTGATATAGCCTAAATTCACAAGCATGATAAGCAAAGATGGATAGTGGCTAGCAGTGGAATCCCATCAATGATAAATTCATCGTATCAAAAAAACTTGCATGCTCGCTAGAAGAAAAGCTAAAGCCGGTACATCAGAGATTAGTAACATATACGTTAAGAGATTCATTCCAGTTTGTGGGTGGACTGAATCGTACGAATATTGCCGGTTAGTTCATGATTTCTTTTGATGTATCATCCTTGTTCACCAAGGTACCACTTTTTAAAACTAATGATATAATTTGTCAGAATTCTTATCTCCTACCTTTAACAGTCCCAGAATTCCAAAATCTACTACTAATGTGTACAAAAGATGTTCAATTCCAGTTCAATGACACCATATATCGTCAGTTCGATGGCATAGCCAAGGGAAGTCCATTAGATTCAATTAAGGCAGATATTTTTACGGGGAATCTTGAAAATACGGTGCTTGAACAAGCGATTAGCGGACATAACTGAATACTTCAAATATGTTGATGACACGTTTATTGTCTGCAACAGTAAACAGCATGCAATTCACTTGTTCGAACTCTTCAATAATGCCCATCTCAACATACAATTTACTATAAAAAAAATGATATGTTCCACTTTATTGATATTGCCATACAATATAGGGGAAGACAGGACAGTTCAATGTTCGGTTTATCGAAAAAGTACTTGGAATGATTTTTACATGAATTTCAATAATTTTTTTTTCTAATTGGTTATAAGAAAGCAGTGTTCAAAATACTATTGTATAGGGTAGAAAAGGTATGTGTCATCGGCAAACTGAAAGAAGAATTGATGAACATTGAAAAATACCTATGAGGCAACTACTACCCATAGAAATTTTTTACAGATATGAAAAACCAATATCTCAAATTAAAAGATGAAGTAATTGCAAACACAGTCAACAGGAGGATTAAAACAACACTAGCCAGTACTTATCAGTTCATGTTCATGAATCCAATTAAAGGCCGACCACTCCCCCTTCATGTTACCGCCAACTGTGTTTATAAATTTTCGTCTACCTACAACAGTGAACATTATTAGATTAGAAACTAACTTATTTAATCTGTTCAGAGATACTAACCTATATTATCTTCTAAACAGTATCCTATCAAAACTCAGTGGCCGAGTGGATTACGCGATGGCATTTGAAGCGAATGGTACTGGGTTCGAGTCCGACAGTGATCATCAACTCTAAGATGTAGGTACATCTAGATGACGAGTCCTAAATAGGACGAAACGCTCATCAAACTGGATTCCATTGCTAGCCAATATCTATCTTTGCATACAATGCTTGTGAAATAAGGCTATATCGAGGCGATAGCCACAGTATGCACATATGCCAATTAGAGACTGACCAGTTGCTGTCCTAAACATCGATGGGAAGATTCAAACAAACAATACTAAATGAATATTCTATATGGTTTAGGAATCAATTATATAAGTTTTATTGTGTAATACATACGACGGAAATCAATTTTAAGTTTTTTCCTTTAGTAATAAGTAGCCTAGCTGGCTTTGATTTTCTCTGAGAAAAATACTCTTTTCAACATTCTTGTAGGTTTATATAATGAGAAATAAAAGTGGAGTAGAATATTATGAAGAAACAACAAAATGGTAAGTATTATACATACATACATTTATATTGAAGAATACTGGGTGCTTACAGTTCACTATTAGTGTCACTAAATAAACGATCACAAATCAGAATAGGAGTTTGTGGGGATCGTGGTAAATTTGAATGGTTGCTCAAGATCATTGATCGATTGGAGTTAGACATTAACATTAACGGATACTGGTTCAATGGTTTAGAGGTTAAGGGTTCGCGCGCGAGATTGAAGGTCTTGGGTTCGAATCTCCTGCATGGGGTTGTGGATGCGCACTACTGAAGAGTCCCATTTTTGGACAAAATGGTCGTCCAGTACCTCCAGGCTTTCAATGTTGGTCTTGTTTAGATAGACTGATGAACTCAACTATTAAAACGATCATAAGACATACTGGAAGAGTTCGGAATCGATTTTACGATTGACAACCTTTCTGATTATTTTCACACTCCCTATTTGTGAATAAGCATGCATAAAAGATATGTGGAGCTTGTGAGTCGCTCAATAATATTAACTCATTCACCAAATATGCAACAACTTAACGAAAGTATAATGATTTTATACACCTTATCAACATGAGTTAATGATGAACTATTAAATGAAATTAATTTTCATTCATTTTTGTATTAGTTGTTTGAATCTTTCATTTAATATTTAGGACTACAATGGATCAGTCTGTTATTGGCATATGTACATCCTGTATGGACTGCCTCGATATTACTTTAAGTCACAAGTATTATAAGCCAAGATGAATGATGGATAGCAGTAGAATCCAGGAAGCGTGTTACGTCTATCTGACGAATCCCAAATGGAACGAAATGAACGTTCTGGATTCCACTGCTAGCCGCCATCCATTATCCATTGGATGATAATGTAAAGTCAGTGTTTTCAATCATATTGTAATTCAAATATTTGTTATATCTGAATAATAATCTATCTATACCGACTTCTTTCTGCTAATTAACACTTCTCAGATAGCTTGTTGATCAAGATTTTGATAAATCAACTGCTAAACTGACGATAGTATAACGATTGTGAATAAATGACTAATCTATTTAAATATTTATTTTCAGTATTAGGGTGTGAAGATTGTTAAATTTCATTGAAATCATGAACTGATCAATGTTCGACCACCATTAAAAAACTCCATGGATTGGACGGCCGTTTAGTCGTTGTATGAAACTCCTCAGAAGAGTGTATCTATGATCTTGCATACAGAAATCTAATTCAGAGCCTTTGATCTCACACACAAACGCTTAACCTCTAGAATAGTGAATCAAAGTCCAACGAAGTTAGTGATTAACTTCAATCAACCCACAATATTTCGGGGACATGTGTCCATTGTCTTCGGTGGGTAACTATGTCACACGTGACATGGATTAGCTCCACTGACCACGGCTTGTCACTAGAACTACAAAAATTTCTTCTTGAAGCTAGTCATTAGTGAGAACATGATAATTTTCAGTATGAGGTTGTGAAGATTGTTGAATTTCATTAAAATCATGAACTAATCTAATTTAGACCACCACTGTGTTCACTGATAACTCCCAAAGATTAAAGTTAAACTTTTCAAATTTTCAGGAAACTTCACTAATTCAATTTAAGTAGTCATGTGAATGAATATTAGTAAAGTAGTAACAATTTATCTCAACAATCTCAATAGAATATTTCCTAGTCAAAATTTGAATACTAAACCTAGCTATAATGTAATTAACATATATCGACACTTAATAATTATTTATAAGAAAAAGGGTTTTATGGAGATTGCAGTAATTTAATAGTTAGATTGATGAGTCAATTGAAGCTAGACCACCATGGAAAACCTAGAGGCATTGGACGGCCATTTCGTCCTATTCTGGGACTCCTCAGCAGTGCGAATCCATTAGATTCGAACCCAGGACTTATCAGTCTCGTGCGCGAACGCTAGACCTCTAGACCACTGAGCCGTCATTCAACTGTATTAATGTCTAACGTCAATCAATCCAGGTTTTTCATGGTGGTCTAGATTTAATTGACTCATGAGTTCACTTATTAAATTACTATAATTTCCACAAAACCCGTTTTTGATTTTTTTTTATAATTTGCTCAAAGCACCACAAAGGCGAACGGTCATAATTTCATTACAACCGTAAGCCAATGACAATCCTGACCGTTTGATCAGCACAACACCTTTCAGTTATTGAGTTAAAGTTCAGTAGTTTTTATTTTTTTTAAACTTCAGCGAAATGTATGAAACAATGAATACTAAAGTTCATAAGCTCAGAAGTAAATTGATGACCACTGATCATGAACTATCATGTTCATGACAAGGTTAAGGGTTTTAAATTCAATTATATGTCAGAATGGGTTTTGTGGAGAATTTAGTATTTTCATAGTTGAAATCATGAGTCAATTAAAGCTAAACCACCATGGAAAACCTGGAAGCACTGAACGGCCGTTTCCTCCTATCATGTGACTTTTCAGTGTCAGTGAGCATCCACGATCCCGCCTCGCGAGATTCGAACCTAGGACCTATCAGTCTAGCACCAGAGCACATAACCGATAGACCATATCAACTATATGTGCGGTCATTGTTGTAATCCCATGAAAAAAGACTGTAAACAAGGACAGAACACCAAATACAAAGCTCTATTCCCCTCTCTACTTCACAATGGATTTCTAGTTATTATTGTTAATTCACAATGAAAATGATCTTTAGTGAGCTTCTCTTTCAATTGATTAACTAATAAACCACATATGTTGTGAGATAGGAACTCACTGAAGACAATTGGTGAACGGTTGCTCAACTTCGTGGATTAGTTGGAGTTAGACATAAACACAGTTGGATGACGGCTCAGTGGTCAATCGGTTAAGTGCTTTAGTGCGAAACTGATAGGTCCTGGGTTCGAATCTCGTGAGGCGGAATCATGGATGCGCACTGCCACTGAGGAATTCCACGATAGGACGAAACGGCCGTCCAGTGTTTCCAGGTTTTCCTTGGTTGTCTAGCTTCAATTGACACACGCTTGCAACTATGATAACTAATAAAAATCATATCTCATCCCCCAAAAATGTAACATTCAACACTATTCTAATAACCCATTATCATTGTCTTTTAATTTAACAAATCAAATTGAGAGAATAATTTTTTTTTAATAAACTGGCACAATTTCATGTAAGAAAATATGTGTACATGTGTGTATATGTGTATATAGACATGACTAGGCATTTCAGTCATCTCTTACATGTGTCGATAATGTAGAACAAGAAAGGGATCAGGTTACAAAAATATGTATGTTGTTGTTGTTGTGCTTTTTTTCCAATATTCTTTAAGGAAGCCAATCAGTAATCAATTAACAATCAATTATAGATCCCATCTCTCACTCCACTACCCCACACCAACCCACTCAGTGGTTAACTTCATAAATAAATGATTATATAATTAGTCTATTTTATTCAAATAAGAAAGTTAATTATTACAATAGAATGTATACATCGACTCCATATACTAATCATCCAATAAAACATTCAATGATACCTGATGAAATGGATATCTCCAATACTATTCAATTTAATTCTAACTTTAATGGAACTCAAACAAGTTGGAAAAAGGTAAGTAAATATAAGAATCCATACCTCCTCATTGTATTACTTTTAATAATAATAGTCATAATATCTATGGTTGATATAATCACTTGATAAGTAGTACTTTTAATAGTTGAAAGCGTGAGTCAATTGATGCTAGACCACCAGGGAAAACCTGGAAGCACTGGATGCCGGCTCATTGGTCTATCGGTTAAGTGCTCTGGCGCGAGACTGGTAGCTCCTGAGTTCAAATCTCGTGAGGTGAGGTCGTGGATGCGCACTGCTGAGGAGTCCCATAATAGGACGAAACAGTCGTCCAGTGCTTCTAGGTTTACCCTGGTGGTCTAGCTTTAGTTGACTCACGCTTTCAAATATGAAAATACTAAATCTCACCAAAACCCCTTCTGATAATAATAATAATAATACTTTTAATGCCTACAATGCCTATAAAGTATAGTTTTCTCATATGAATTGGTCCACCATGGTGCTTGGTACCTGTATGGTTGAGCCACAGGATTGAACTGTATTGTTCAGATTGTAATATTGTAGTCCATATATTGTTTGGTTCCCCTGGGGGGCTCGATTGAGCTGTACTACTAAGCCAGAGCAGTGTATGACTCTCCTGTTAAACGGGATCAGTCTGTACTGTTCGAATTGTCACCTGAAAGTCTGCATGGTTTCTGGTTCTCCTGATAACCAATATGTAAAATTACCCTGGCCCACAAGAGTATATTATGTAACTAATAACTTTCTCATATGAATAACGGAAATGCGTTCTAATGTTTTAAACAAAATATTTACTTATAGTATAGTCTGACCTTTGGATTTAACTTTAGCATAAATAATGGAATGAGGGTTTTCCAATTCCCTTAGGTGGACTCGCCATGTCCCCCAACCCGGTTAAAGCTCTGGACATTCGCTTTTCGTCTTCTCAATTTAGTAAACACCAGTAATGCAACGAGAAGGCAGTGAGTAGGACTTCCCTGGCAGAGGCTATATATTCGCGTGGCCATATGAGGGCATTTTTTGAGGGAGAGCGGACTCTCCCCACTCTCGGCCGTACCAGGGCATTTGGGGGCCTATATATATATATATATGTGGATAGGTATGAGCACACAATATACTTATGGCTCCTAAATGCATACGGATGAGATTTTAAAATGTATTGAAAACAATAGCATTATTTTCTGACTAATTCAACTTCAGTTTTGCAGAAAAGCTGTAGATTAGTGAGCAAAGACGGATAGTGGCTAGCAGTGGAATCCAGTTTGACGCTTGTTTCATCCTATTTGCGATTCTTCAACTGGATGTACTTGCATCTGAGAATTGATGTTCACTCTGGGATTCGAACCCACTACCTTTCGCTTCAAACATCATCACGTTATTCACTTAGTTATTGAGTCCCAATAGCCACTTACGCCACTTACTTGGGGTGAAGTTCACATTCACTTGGTATTGTTTACTTTTATCTTCCCATTGTTCTTCAGAACTGCAATCGATCAGTCTCTTGTCATATTTACATCTTTTATGGACTACCTAATTATTGCCTGAAGTCACAAGTCAACAAGAGACTGATACAAGTAAAACAACACCAAATCAATGTAACTATAGATTAAGTTTAATTTATGTGATACACTTGGAACACTTAATGATTTGTCACATATAACACTTCAAGCATAATGATGCGATGTTGCTACCTTAATCATATAATTATTTGTTTACTATTCAATTTTACTACATTTTTTTCTTCTTCACTCAATTAGCGTAATAAACCTTTAGTAGAGAAACGTAGACGTCAACGAATTAATCATGCTTTAGAAGAATTAAGAAGATTGATTATAGAACCAAGAATTAAACATGTAAGTTTAATTTTTCCCAATTTTTTTTTTTGGGGGGGGAAGGGGTTTCTCTTCTTCCCTTTTTTCCCCACTTACTACTTAATTAATTGATACGGTCTTTTATTTTGTCATTATAATACAAACGGGTTAATATTTAGTCAAGTGGACATTGTGCCTATTATTGAATTTCATAAGTATCATGCTGTGTGTTAAGAAATTATAAATTACATTGTTTGGATACTTTTATGAATATAAATGTGAAACAAAAGTTTCAAACTATATGAATATGTATTTATGATCGAATAATAGATCTTAGTAAATAGAAAGGAAAAAACGTGTCAAATGTCGTGTCGCTTGTCTTTGTTTAGCCCTCAAATGCCAGGGTACAGACAAGAGTGATGAGTAGCCAACCACCCTCTCGAAATGCTCTCACATGGTCACGCGTATATAGCCTCTCCCACGGAAGTCCTACTCACTGCCTTCTCGTTGCATTACTGGTGTTTACTAAATTGAGAAGACGAAAAGCGAATGTCCAGAGCTTTAACCGGGTTGGGGGACATGGTGAGTACACCTAAGGGAGTTGGAAAACCCTCATTCCAAACCAATGGTGCATATGGACTGATTCCAGTATCCTGAAGGGAAAAATGGCGTATGAACCAATCATTGATCACCGGCTACCATGGTACTACATCTCCTTACGATGCTCCACTGCCTTGTGGATCAGACCTTTAGGTTAAAGGCTCTGGGTGTGGCTTCAAGAAAACCGCGTGCTTCAGTTTGGGCACCTGAGCAGTATGTCAGCCCTCACACAAATCGAATGAGATTTGTGTGGCGCATATATATCTGGTGCCCCCTTGTATCAATATTTATGTGTTTAAATAAATAAGCATTATCTGACTAAGCAATGAAATATATCTTCAAAGTGTTTTCTAAATGATTCAATGATTATTATTATATCGATACTGTTTGTTGTACAATTTATGAGTTAATTAATATTGACTGTTAAATAAAATATTTTCCATGATTTCGGGGGGGGGGATTCATTTTGAGAATAGCCTCAAAATATAAAGTAATATCAGAATAACTAATACATAGAGTTAAATTTTAGTAATAAAACTTTCAATGATTGAATTTATGAATCGATCTAAATTAGACAACTATTGAAAGTCGTAACGAATGAATTCGTTCAATTCATGTCGGATGTGAGAAAGTTATCTGCCTTAGACAATAAATAAAAAGATATACAAGACCATGAATTGATTACAGTTAGACATTAACATTGTTGGATATCGGTTAAGTAGTCTAGACGTTGAGCGTTCACGTGTAAGACCGAAGGTTCTAGTTTCGATTCTAGTATACAAAGTCGTAGTTATGCACTGATGACAAGTCCAATACTATAACGAAACAGTCGTTCAATGACTCCATGTTTTTAATGATGGTCTAACTTAGATCAACTCGTGAATTCATTCATTAAAAGTACTTTTTATTGATTTGTTTCCTTATTTTACATTTCCACTATTCTATATTACCTTCACATTTCATATGATGATCTTTTATTCTAACAGTCTAATAAATTAGAGAAAGCTGATATTTTGGATATGACAGTGAAATTCATAAAAGATTTAACAAATAGTAAGTATTTGTAATAAAACTATTTTTGCAAGTGAATTTATTTACTTCGATACTTACATTTTCTATAAAAAAGAAGACTGATCCATTGCAGGTACATCCAGCTGACGAGTCTCAAATGGGACGAAACGCGTATTCAACTGGAATCCATTGCTAACCACTATCCATCTTTGCTTATAATGCTTTTGAATTAAAGCTATATCGAGGTAATACTCACAATATGCACATATACCAATAAGAGACTGATCAACTGTAATCCTAAGTAACAATGGGAAGATACAAGTAAACAATATCAAGTGAAGTTAATCTTCACCCTATTACACAAGCAAGTGACTATCAGAACTCAGTAGATGAGTGAATAACGCAATGGCGTTTGAAGTGAACGGTACTGAGTTCGAATCCCAGAGTGAACATCAACTCTGAGATGTAGATACATCCAGCTGACGAGTCCCAAATAGGATGAAACATGCATCCTGGATTCGACTACCAGCCATTATCTATCTTCGCTTATAATCCTTTTGAATTAAGGCTATATCGAGGCAATACGCACATAGGTACATATGCCAACAAGAGACTGATCAATTGCAGACCTAAGTAACTATCGAAAGATTCAAACAAACAATGCTAAGGGAATTTAAAAAGTCGGATTGTTTATTTTTCTAGTGTATACTTAACACTTTAAGAGTCTTGAAAACTTGATAAGTCTTCAATGCGATTCGCTAAGAAATAGGTTACCTAAAAAGAATATATATATATATATATATATATGACGTACTCTGTAGGTGGTATTCGTTATGGACTAACAGGTGATAAGGATAAATCGAAAGCATCTTGTTTAATTAGGTATCTGAAAAGTGGATAAAAAGAATTAAGGGTCAGTTCAACAAAATTAGTTGCTAATCTGTGTACCTGTTATTATTGATAGCCTTAAATAAAAACAAATGAATTACATGATAACGTTTATCATAAATCTAAGATAAGTTTTGTGATTATTCATGAATTGTTCATATATGTCTATGTCTAGTAACAATAACACCAGACTTAAACAGCAATGGGAAGATGGAAGCAAATAATAGCAAGTGAATTAAACTTTGCCCCATTGCACAAGCAGGTGGCTATCAGGACTCAGTAGATGAGTGAATAACGCGGTGGAGTTTGAAGAGAACGGTACTGGATTCGAGTCCCAGAGTGAACATCAACTCTGAGATGCAGGTGCATCCAGCTGACCAGTCCCAAATAGGACGAAACGCGCGTCAAACTGGATTCCAGTGCTAACCACCATTCATCATTGCTTACAAAACTTGTGACTTCATGGAAACTCAAGGCAGTCCACATAGGATGCATATATGCCAACAAGAGACTGATTAATCTCAGTCTTAAACAATAGTATGAAGATTCAAGCAAACAATACAAAGCGAAGAAAATGAAACTAATATTTTCAAAATACGCGTCTTTGATTTGTGCTATTTTGTGCAATGACTATCATCACCGTCTTCATAAAGTATACTCACTAATAGCATTTCAACGCTTATTTTTCAAACTGTTAGTTCATGACATCATCCACCAGAACAATCATTATTCAAATTGTTGATATTCAATTAGTAGTCAAGTTGAATTAGGATTTTCTAAAGTCTAATGGAAAAGTTTAGATCAAAGTTCAAATGTATGAATGTAGATCTATAGAACTCAATAAATTACGGACAATTTATCTTGTAGTATTAAGAAATACCATCAAGTTGTCTTACTGTTCTGAACAGAAATATAATCACATTTTTGTATACAAATTATTATTTTATAGAGTTGAGATCATTAGTCAATTGAAGCTAGATTACCATGGGAAATCTGGAAGCACTGGACGGCCGTTTCGTCCTATTCTAGGACTCGTCAGCAGTGTGCACCCACGATCCCGCTTCGTGAGATTCCAACCCAGGACTTACCATTCTCGCGCCAGAGCACATAACCGATAGACCATTGAGCCGGCATCCAACTGTGTTAATTTCTAACTTCAACCAATCCACGAAATTGAGCAACCATTCGCCAATGTCATCAGTGAGATGTACACTGCTGAGGAGTCCTACAATAGGATGAAACGGCCGTCCAGTGCTTCCAGGTTTTCCATGGTTGTCTAGCTTCAATTGACTAATGATCTCAACTCTATAAAATTACTAAAATCTCTCCAAAATCCCTTCTGATAAATTATTATTTTAAAATTTTGGGTTGTGGAGATTGTTGAATTTTGTTGAAACTGTAAACTGATCAATGTTAGACCACCATTAAAAACCTCTAAGCTCTGGACGACCATTTCTTCCCAGCATGGGCTCCCCAGCAGCGTGCATCCACTATTTCGTATGCGAGGATCGAACCCAGGATCTCAGGTCTCGCACTCGAACACTTGTCTTCTAGACTAGTGAGCCGGGATCCAATGGTGTTACTGTCCACCTTTAACCAATCCACGTTGTTGCACGATCATCTTCTATTGATAGTTTAGGAGTTTGTCCTATTTCATTTTGTTATATCCCGATGAGAATAATGAATGGTAACTGTTGGAATCTATTTCTGGACTAATGCTATACATAAATTTTTAAAGTATAATTGTTAACTAACTTAACTACTAAACTGCCCATAGACTATTATTATACAATTTACAATTCTTGAGTTATGTTCAGTCTATCAATTACTGTCTCCCATATTCACAGCGATATTTGACTTTAGCTTGTACAAATGTTATTTTCTATTTTATAGTACGACATGGTCTGTTTGGTTTGTATATGAACCCAGTATGTCTAAAATATACGATTCATATCTCAGAGACGGTTACTGATGTTCTGTACTTAACTGGCTGGGCTAAGAGAGAAGCCGGACCGATAGAGACTCAAGACTGCTCGTACGGGTTTTATGTGTTGCAGTGACCTGCTTTTCTCTACGAGAACGCGATTAGTATAATGGAAACAATCATTATCATAACCAATTGTACCAGTGATTGTTTTACCGTACTCGTTGTTGTTTAGCTTTATCAAAGTCACTTTTCGTTCGGTCGTACGCCTTGTTTTGTTCGAACATTCTTACGCTCTGCCCTTATTGCCTGTACTCTTTGGTACGTCTCAGTACTCTTTCGATACCAAGGGACCAAGTCGATTTTGGCCGCGTAATCTCATTGTAGTGGTAATCAAAGTCAAACGCAACTCAATGCCATCTACAATGTCATTGATCCGGTCGATAATTCACTATATTCTATTTGGCGGCATCATCATGTCATATATATTCATTGGGACACAAACCGATAAATTCTATTATCAAACTCTTTTCTTCTTCTTCCATTTTTAGATTTTCAATCAGACAAATGTCAAACTATATTTCAAGAGTCACAACAAGTTGACAATGTCCGAATGTTCTATTATGGTTATCTTTCTTGTGAAACTGCTTTTAAAAGTATCATTCAAAAACATTTAGAAGATCAACAAAGAACCAATGAATCTATAACATCTTCAACTATCAATGGAGTCAATCAAAATTATCTTTCTAATATTACCAATGAATGGATTGATTCCAAACAGCTTACAATGTCACATATATTAAGTAATAAGTTGAACACCATCCATTCATCAACAACATCATCATCATCATGCTCGTCATTCCCATTGGGACAAACTTCAGTCAATGATTTCTCTGAATCTGTAAACTTTATACCTGACTATAGTCATTCACACTATACATCTATTCAATATGAACAATCACAAGATTCATTGATTCAATTAAAGAAAACTGAAAACTTCATGTCAAATCTGATTTCTCCGAATAATTGTAATGATGAAACATCATTATCTACATCATCATATAATTCATTATCATTATCAGAAGAGAATGATGGATTATGGAGACCATGGTAATCAATTTATGGAACAATGATCAACTCTATTTCTGTACAGTATAAACTTATATTTTTTTATATTTATATATCTATATTCAATACATTTTTAAATGAGTTGTAAGTATGGTTCTATGTCAGAAGGGGGTTTTGTGGAGATCTTAATGGTAGGTACTGGGTTCGAATCTCGCAAGGCGGGATCATCGATGCGCACTGCTGAGGAGTCCCACAATAGAACAAATGGCCAACCAGGTTTTCCATGGCGGTCTAGCTTCAACTGACCCACGATCTAAACTATATAATATGTTATTCTTAAATTGAAAAGAGTGATATTGTGGTGTGTACTACTGATGTCGATAGATATAAGTAGTATGTATCATCAATCGAAAATGGAATACCTGGCGGTAGAAGGTTGAGAAAATCTAAGAGAAGAGAATGAAAACAGAGAGTGAATGGTGTAGAAATGAATGAACAATGAAACCTGTGACGATTGACTGACATTTTGCAAATGAAGCGTTTGCCCCTCCCCACTCTCGAAGAGGGGGGGCTCCCTCCCTCTCGAAATGCTCTCACACGGCCACGCGTATATAGCCTCTCCCAGGGAAGTCCTACTCACTGCTTCCTCGTGGCATTATTGTTGTTTACGAAATCGAGAAGTCGAATAGCGAATTTCCGGCGCTTTAAACGGATTGGACACGAAGTGTCCACCTAGGGTAGTTGGAATACCCTCATTCCAAACCAATGGTGTACATTGGCTCTAGTATCCTGAGTGATAAATAGCAGTAAAACATGAGAAGACAAAGAGATCAGCGGAAAAGATGACATCAAGTTAATTGACTTTCGACACCGTATTTATCAACGAGTCTCCAATAGCACAAACATTGAGGGAGTGTAACATGGTATTTAGATGCTGTTTATGTCTCAGGCTAAAGTTAACAACTTGATATTTAGACGGATTAAGTATGAGATCATTAACAACAGACCACCATTCAATACGAGACAAAAACTAATTAATTTTTATGGGATGTAAAGAAGTAGAAATCGGCATACATACAGTGAGATCGTCTGCATATTTCACAAAAGTATTTTCTGTGGCAGATGGCAGATCATGCACAAAAAACGAGGGAAGAAGAAGTGGAAGAACAACTTAACAGAGTTTTCTAGAAATTATACATTCATTATAACATTGATAGATCATTTCATAGAAACCATTTAGTAATCAGACCTTCTATATTCATCATATTAGACTCTTTTATTGAGGATTAAACGTATCTACAGAATGATAACTCATCCAAAGTTTTTCTTATTATTATCTGTATATCGTAGATAACTCTATGATTTATGAACTCAGTCAGTCAGTCACAACGTAAAACTTCGTACGTACGTACATACTTCAGTTCGAGTTGCCATACCACATTCGCACAGAGATGCAGTTGTCGATTCAAATCTCATAGTGGTAGAAGTAGTAAGAGTATAAGCATTATGTGAAAGATTAGGGTTTGAAGATGTTATTGAAGGAGTATAATCCAATGAAATAAATTTGGAAGGAGAAAAAAGTAAGAGACATGAAGAATTCAGAAGATTAAAATTTGGTAGAACACAAAGAGTGGATGCACCTTCACCATCGCAAACGATTTTGAGCTGTCATTCAAGGTCTCGAACCATCAATTGCTATCATCTCGCGAATCCCAACCAGCTAGTCTACACCTGCCAGCACGGCTCAGTCCAATTGTCAGTGACTTCATGGACTTGTGCCACGTTTTAGTCTGGCAGCACCTAGCTTTTTCCAACCTACTTTTACGCCATAAATCATTGCACGTCGGGGCAGTCGCTGAAGATAGACTATATGAAGTACTAATCTAAAGTTAAAGTCACAGGTGTCAACTGGAAGACCAGTAAATATCGTTAAACATAGGACAATTATCTAATCATACTTTAATATTTTTCAACAGTATGCAACTACGAAATTATGTAAGATCGAGATTAAAACTGTATGACCTTGTAGTGACCTAATTTTCTCGACAACAACGCGATTGGTATAATGGAAACAATTATTATTAATATAACCAATTGTACCAGTGATTGTTTTACTGTATTCGTTTTGTTTCAAAATCACTTTTTCGTTCCGTTGTTCATCTTGTTCGTTCAAACTTTCTTACGCTCTGCCATATTGTCTGTACTCATTGGCACATCTCGGTATTCTTTCGATACCACGTGGTCACCAACAAATATACGTTATCTGGACCAATTACGGCCTTCTAGTTTATGACCTATCGAAGGAACCAAGTCGTTTTCTGGCTTATAATCTTATTGTAGTGGTGATCATAGTCAATTGAGACTTGACGTCATCTACAACCTTGTGATAGTAGCAAAATAAATGAACATTTAAGTTAATTATTCAGTGATCTGAATTTTCAACTAATTAAAGATGAACATCTTTACAAACATTCCATAGAACTTAGATAACCAACCTTGAATAATAGTTACTACTTAACAACTTTTACACAGTCCTCCCAAATTACTTATGATATATTAACTCGTATAGATTCGCAATCAAAATTAACTTCAAAATGAACAAATTCTAAGAACATGTTCTCATTAAATGCAATGGCTATTAATATTTATTCTGTTTTATCTAAATTATTATCAAAAGGGGTTTTGTGGATATTATAGTAATAATTGAGATCATGAATTAATCGAATCTAGACCACCCTGTAAGCACTGAACAACCGTTTTGTTTTATTGTGGAACTCCTCAGCAGTGCTCATCCACAATCCCACCTCTCAATATTCGAACCCAGAATGCGCACCGCTGAGGAGTCCCATAATAAGACCAAACGACTGTTCAGTGCATCCAGGGTGGTCTAGCTTCAATTGATTCATGATCTCAACTATATAAATTATCTTTAGACTGATATTGTTCGAAACGAAACATTGTTTCAATATGATCATCATTGAACCTGATTACATAAATAACATGAAATAACAGAATTCATTTCATAGGTCATCCATTGTCAACTGGTTCGATACATGAAATTAGATTAATTTAGATATTGTATAATTGTTACATAATGTAATAATACATTTTATGTAATCAATTTACTGATTTTGTTAATGAGTCATTGGGGATAACAAATGACAAATGTAAATTGGTGTATTTCCCAAGGGTGACTATAATATGTTCATTGATAGATTCTTATATACTTACTGGGTTATAACTGTGTATACTACACCCTGTAACACTTAACTACAGTCCAATAGGTAGATGAAAAATATTCATAATTGTATAATTGCACTAATGACGGCTTCATGCTCAATAGTAGCTAAATATGTTAGATTAGGAGATGTAAACATGAATAATAGGATAATGATTATTTAAATGATCCGAATTTATCCTTAATCCAAGTTACTTTCTCTCTCGCTATGTGACGCCGAAATTTTTAAGGAAAGTAGTAATTCGACGTTACTTAACACTAGAAGGGGGTTTTGTAGAGATTTTAGTAATTTTATATAGTTGAGATCATGAGTCAATTGAAGCTAGACCACCATGGAAAACCTGGAAGCATTGGACAACTCATGATTTCAACTTTATAAAATTACTAAAATTTCCACAAAATATGAATGATGGATAGCAATGGAATCCAGGACGCACGTTTCGTCCCAATTGGGAATTGTAAGATGGACAAAATGCGCCTCCTGGATTCCACTGTTATTCACTATTCATACTTGCTTATAATCTTTGTGACATAAAACAATATCGAGACAGTCCACATAGAATGCATATATGTCAATAAGAGACTAATCCATTGCAATTCCAAACATCAATGGGAATGTTTAAACAAGCAATACCAAATCAATTTATCATCCAAATGGTTTAGTTTTTTAGTCATGAAACTCAACTGTTAATCTGGCTATGATTTTACTTCATTCACAACGTTTTATGATAAAATTATAACAGCTATCCTACACACGATTTCGATTATGATTAATTTTGGTTAAGCCCTTTTATTAACTTAACAGACATTATCATTAGAATAGTAACAATTTGCAAATTTCTTTTTAATGTTATGATCACTATAGCATATGACAGACTCTAGCCAAAACGTTGATTGCTTAAATATCATCCGATGATCCATCCTCCCCCCCCATATATGTATGCACACAAATCCTATTATTAGCTTTGCTTCGTCTTGCTGCGCTGTTATACAATTTGACTATAAATTTGCCTATGTAATTGCTTGCGCTTGCTCGCTGATACTTACTCATGTGCTTGTAACTTTGTGGCATACGTTATCTGATAATCAACTGTAGTTCCAGCTTCTCTTTACCTTATGATTTCATGCACCGTTAAGATTTGTATTACAAGAATTATCGAAATGAAAGATTAACGAAGCATTGCACTACAAGTTTTCAGGTTAATGAACAATGAGAACAGTTCATACAATGTTATTCAAATACAGTAATCCATAATTCTTTCTATATAGACTGTAAATAAGTTATCATCATAAAATGTGCTTCTAAAGACTATTATAAAATGAGCAATGACTATGATGCAGTTCTCTATATTAGTAATTTACAAGATTATAATCAGAAAGAGGTTTTGTGGAGATTTCAGTATTTTCATAGTTCAAATCATAAGTCAATTGAAGCTAGACCACCATGAAAAACCTGGAAGCACTGGACAGCCGTTTCATCCTATTGTACGACTCCTCAGTGGAGGTGCACATCCATTATCCCACCTCACAAGATTCGAACCCAGAACCTACCAGTCTCGCGTCCAGTGCTTCCAAATTCACAAGATTGTCAAGTTCTTCTTCTTTATTTTTTTATTTGGATCAATTAATCATGACAAATCACTTAAAAAAGTTTTATAGACATACATAATAAATAAGATAAAACGTGCATCCACGATTCCATTATTACCGATTATTCATCTTATACATACACACTTAACTTAAATCATAAACCCAAATTAACAGGTACCCAAATTCAAAACTCCCTGCTGTGTAATTCTATTTATTTTTCAATATTACCAATCATTGAAACACATCACATTTATTAAAGAAACACACACACACACGCATAGATTAAGATTAATGTTTAGCATTCTAGATAAACAAAACATAATTAGATAATGAAAACTTTTTCCCCCTATTCTCTCTATTCCCTTGCACACTTCATTGATTTTCTATGAGAAGCACAAAAAAAGAAAACAAAAAAAAATAAAGATGAATCATGGCTAGCAGTGAAATATAGGATAAGTGTTTTGTTCTATCGGCCTATGCTCCTCCACGAAGGGTAACAGGCGTAAGTAGTAAGTTTTGTTCTATATGGGACAAAATACATATATATGCCAATAAGAGATTGATCAATGACAATCTTTAACTAACAATGGGAAGATACAATAAATAAACAACATTTAAAGATTGAATTGTTTATTTAAGGAAAGGAATTGGATCAACAAAATGAATGATCCGATCATTCATTCATGTTTTCACACCTTTAAATGATTGAATAAGTGATCTTTAATTGAATTATAATTTGATGAATTAGCTATTCAAATATGAATCAAAGGGGATTTTGTGGAGAATTTAGTATTTTTATAGTTGAAATCATGTGTCAATTGAAGCTAGACCACCATAGAAAACCTGGAAGCACTGGACGGCATTTTCGTCCTATTATGGGACTCCTCAGCAGTGAACGGTCGCTCAAACATCGTGGATTGATTGAAGTTAGAAATTAACACCGTTGGATGCCGGCTCAGTGGTCTATATGTTAAGGGCTCTGGCTCGAGACTAGTAGGTCCTGGGTTCGAATCTCGCGAGTGCGGGATCGTGGATGCGCACTGCTGAGGAGTCTCATACTAGGACGAGTTGGCCGTTCATTGCTTCCAGGTTTTCCATGGTGGTCTAGCTTCAATTGACTCATGATTTCAACTATAAAAACATGAATCATTCATTAATTGTGATTTATTTGGATCATAAATTAATACTGATCTTAT
Source organism: Schistosoma rodhaini (assembly GCA_944470415.2). NCBI lineage: Eukaryota > Metazoa > Platyhelminthes > Trematoda > Strigeidida > Schistosomatidae > Schistosoma > Schistosoma rodhaini. Next base: position 83,015,732 of record OX104036.1, read on the forward strand.
TTCATTTTATTATATTCAGTCTCTTGTTGGTATATGTGCATCCTGTGAGGAATGCCTCAATATTGCCTGAAGTTATAAGGTTTATAAGCAAAGATGGATAGTGGCTAGCAGTGGAGCACAGGTTGCAGTAGCTAAATGGATAACGTGATGGCGTTTGAAGCGAAAGGTACTGGGTTCGAGTCCCATAGTGAAAATCAACTTTGAGATGCATGTACATTCAACTGACGAGTCACAAATAGGACGAGATAAGCATCTTGGATTCCACTGCTAACCACTATCCATCTTTGTTTATAAAACAGTCTACAGGTTAAAATGGCTTTAATGTGTGGTTTTATACAGTTCCTACGTGGTACCGTATATGCTATGCCTTTTAACTCTTTCTTCATCAATATCACAAGTCATAGTTTCATAACAAACATTTGGGAAATTTCTTTTATCAGAAGGCTTTAATATTAGCATGAATACAATTAATTTATATCGAGAACTGAATAAGTAATATTGTTTCTTCAGTCTTCAGTAACTATAGCAAAGATGTAGTAATAGCATAGGGTTATGGAAGTAGTTAAATTGAATTGAAATTATGAATTGATCTAAGTTAGAACACCATTGAAAACCTGAAAGCATTGGACATCCGTTTCATACTAATACGGGCTCCTCCGCAGTGTGCATCCACGATATAGCACGCGGAAACTTAACTTCTAGACTGGTGAACCGGGGTCCAATGTTGTAAATATATACCTTCAAACAATCCACCTTATTGAGCGATCATCTTATTATTATTCACATGTTGACCTTATTTAGTCACTTAAATCTATTATTTATTTCTTCAATCTTGTACTTTCAATCTTCTTACATTCATGTATATTGAACCAATAGTTTTTTGACAACGTTTTATAATTTCTGTATTCTATAAATATACTATTTAGCAATTCTCCTACCCAATTAAGTTTCGATTTTACCTTGAATACCTAGAAAGTATTTCTATAAATTCATTACTTGAAATATATTGATACTTTAGACTGCGCGGTAGTTATGAAATATAGTAAATACACTTTCCATTGTTTATTAAGAATAGTGAAGTGATTCAAAACTTGAAGGATTCCACTTAGAACTAGTGTGTTCCAGTTTCAAATATAATCAAGTTTGTTATGTTTTTGGGATTCGAATCCTGCAAGCGGGATCGTGGATGCTCACTGCTGAGAAGTCGCATACTAGGACGAAACGACTGTACACTATTTCCAGGTTTTTTATGATGATCTAACTTAGATTGACTCATGAATTCAACTATTAAAATCCTGTATTTAGTTTTGAATCTGTATAAATGAATTAGTTTTCAATAGATACTCTGAACAGTAAATACTGAGCTTGTGTATAATCTTGGAAATGGGACTGAATATTCGAATCGTATTTATTCGCTGACATTTCTCATTGTATGATAGAAGAAACTTCAAGAGATTACTCTTTTTAAACATACTTATCACCTGGTCCCGTTATAAAATTTTTACTCTTTTCTTTATCCAACATAGAATTCATTGTTTTCCCACGCTCAGTAAGAAGTTGAATGAATAAGTTGACAGATGTTTCATTTATGAGATTTATATTACCTCTGTGTTGTCTGTTTGTGGAAACATTTGATTAAATCACTAGTTAACTATTGTTTTTCTATCAGTTGTAACTGTAAACCATTTTATGTGAGTAAAACACAATGCTAAACCACTATTGGAAACCTGGAAGCACTAGACAGCCATTTCGTTCTAGTATGAGACTCCTCAGCAGTGAGCACTCACCATCCCTCACTAAGGGGATTCAAGCTGTGGACTTTTAGTCTCTCACTCGAACGCTTAACTTCTAGATCACTGAGCCAGCATCTAATGGTTTTATTGTCTAACTTTAACCAATCCACAAAAATGTGCGACCATCCTCCATTGTCTGAGATAGATATCTGTCTCCACCTAACACGGATTAGCTCCATTGGTCACGGCTTCTCATTAGAACTCCTGCAATTATCTCACAAAGCTAGTCACTACTGAACACAGGTAGTACATTATTTTAATGACTGATGTCATGGATTGATCCTGGTTAAAAAAACATTTAAAACTAGAAGACACTTTACAGCTGTTTCTGTAAGAGACCTAAGGTCCATGGTTGGATCTTCGTTGATAGGTTCGTGGATACACGCTGTGACGGAGTCCGATATTGAAGAGAAGCAGTTACCCAGTGTTTCCCTATTCGATTGATCACACAGATCCTGTTCTTTCATCAGAAATTTAAAAACTAACCAAATATTATACTAAATCAGAAAAGAGATGCCGTTATTTTCTTAAGTACTGTCTGATTCTCAATGATTCTTAATCTTATTAGAATTATTTACAGATATAGTTTTATTAGAAGGGATTTTTGTGCAGATTTTAGTAATTTTGTGAAATATCAACTCACTGAAGACAATGATGAATGGTTGCTCAATTTCGTGGATTGGTTGAAGTTAGACATTAACACAGTTGGATACCGGCCAGCTCAGTGGTCTAGTGGTTAAACGCTCCCCTGCGAGACTGATAGGTCTTGGGTTCGAATCTCGCCACATGGGATCGTAGATGAGCACTATCGATGAGTCCCATAATAGGACGAGACGGCCATCCAGTGCTTCCAGGTTTTCCATGGTGGCCTAGCTTCACTTAAAATTACAATTTATTTTTATCTACAAATAATAGATGATAACTTCATATTTGATTAACAATAATATGCATTGACACGTGCTTGTCCTTATATAAATAAATGTTCATTCTATTCATTGACGTGATAAATCGTAAGTTCTACTTTACATATCCTAACACATTTTATATGGTTGAGATCATAAGATTTACTAAAATCTCCACAAAACCCCCTTCCTCTTTTTGTTGATAAACATTAATCTATATATAAGACAAATAAAGGTCAGAGTTCATTCAATAAAGATCATTCCTATTAGTAATAGAGTTTACCACTAAGGATTACGTAATAAGTAATATTACTAGACTGGATTACATAAATTAGTATGATTGAATACTTAATTTGATAATGTAAAACCATTATCTTTCCACGTGTATAAATTAATGTCTGAAATAATTAATCAAGCATAATGTATTCATTTGATTCATGTTAGTAAACCGTAAAATATAGTCTATTCAATGAATCAAATTCTATAGAGTTGAAAGTGTACCGACCAACTGTATCAAAATCACTTTTCGTTCTGTCGTCCGCCTTGTCCGTACGGACTTTCTTACACTCTGCCTTTATTGCCTGTACTCTTTGGCACGTCTCGGTATTTTTTTCGATACCACGAGATCGTTAATAAATATACTCTATCTAGACCAGTTACAGTCATCTGGTTTGCGAGTTATCAGAGGGACCAAGTCGTTTTTGGCCGCGTAATCTCATTGTAGTGGTGATCATAGTCAATCGAGACTCGACGCCATCTACAAAAGTATGAGTCAATTGAATCTAGATCACTATGGAAAACCTGCAAGTACTGAACGGTCGTTTCGTCATATTGTGGGACTCCTCAACAGTGCGCGTCAAACATCATGTCTTGCGAGATTGCGGTGAAAAAAGAATGTTTTTCGTAGATATGTATATTAAGTTGAAATAAGCGAATAATTCATTTAAACAGGTCGTCTATATAAAACAATCTACTAAAACTAAATCATAGTAACTAAATTCCATTTATGGAGTTACAATACGGTCATAAGTTTAATTAGAAAACTTGGTTTAATGTTGTAAAAACGGTAGGAAATCAATTATCTTTTTTATGTTATTTTAGACGAATTAATGTTTTAACAAAGAGTCAGTCACAAAGAAAATAGTTTATTGGTAACATCCTTAACTGTAACTGTCATGATTTTATGAAAAAATAGGCCGTATGCCAATTCGCTATGATTTTATGTCCGGCTTTTTATCAAGTGAATTATCCACCGATCGGAATATGACTTTTTCAAGCTTAGCACTGCACTAACCAATGACTTCGACCGGTATGAGCAGTCTAGCGTCCTTATTGGTCCCTTGTCCGCCTAGCCCTTCCAGTTGAGTCCAAAAACATTAATTCCAGCTTCTGCTATAAGAATCCTTTATTCCAAGCATACTCGGTTTATATACCAGACAGACAGACCGCATCACACCGTCAAATAGAAAATAATATTTGTACAAGATCAAGCCAAATATGACTGTGAACGTGAGATACGATAATCAATAAATTGAATATAATTTAAGAACAGTAAATCGTATAATAATAATTCATAGATCAAAATGAAGCTCATAATAAGATTAATATAGATGTACACAATCTAATTACTCAATAGTTAAACAATAAGAATATATATAGAATAATAATTCATTAATAGGTCCTGGGAGTTACCCGTACTTATGTCTTCACCAGGTTATAACAGTAACTAATCTTTCTATAGACCTCATCACGATGAAGAAACTGGTAGGGAAGTAAAGTAAGTCAGAAAGACCACTCAAGGAAAAATAAGGCAAAACAGTTACCGAGATTTAAGAACAGTGGAATGGGTGGATGGAACACTTCGAGGAACTCTTGAATAGGCCAGCTCCGCTGACTCCACCTGGCATAAAAACAACACACACACCTTTCTACAGACGTTACTTCACGAACAACCGAAGAAATCAGGATGGTCATCAGACAAATCGAGAATAGGAAAGCAGCAGGATTTGACATCATACCAACTGAAGCACTAAAGTCAGACACAGAAGCAACTATAAACATGCTCCACTCTCTATTCAGGAAGATTTAGGACTAGGAACAAGTGAGGACCAACTGGAAAGAAGGACAACTCATCAAGATACCAAAGAATTAGGATCTGGGCAAGTGTGCGAAACACAGTGGCATCGCACTACTGTCAGTTCCAGGAAAGGTTTTCAACAGAGTGTTACTGAACCGGATAAAAGACTCACTTGATGCCCAGCTCTGAGATCAACAGGCTGGATTCCGTAAGGATCAGTTGTGTGTAAACTGAGTCGCGACACTACGGATCATCATCGAACAATCAATTGAGTGAGATTCGTCACTATAAATCGACTTCATTGACTATGAGAAGGCGTTTGACTGTGTGCGCATGAAAACATTATGGAAATTTTGGCGACACTATGAATTATCTAGGGAAATCATCAATACCATCAATTTACAAAGAGGATCCGATGCAGAAGTAAATGCGATGATTGAAAAATCAAGGGTCGTATTCCTACAAATGAAGAACATATGGAACTCAAGACATCTGTCAGGCAACATCAAAGTCAGAATCTTCAATGCGAATGTCAAGATAGTTCCACTGTATGGAGTTGAAATGTGCAGAACTACTACAACAATCATCAAGAAGGTACAAGTATTTATAAAGAGTTGTCTACACAACATACTCAATATCCGTTGGTCAGATACCATCAGCGAAAGTGTTGTACGGGAGAGGACAAACCAGCTTCCAGATGAAGAGGAAATTAAGAAGAGACGTTGGAAGTGGATAGGACATACATTATAGAAACCCCCAAACTGCATCACGAGGCGATCCCTAACTTGGAGTTCTGAATGAAAACGGAAAGGAGGAAGGCACAAGAACACATTACATCGGGAAAAGGAAGCAGGCGTGAAAAGGATGAATAGCAACTGTAACCAACTGGAGAGGAATGCCCAAGACAGGGTTGGATGGAGAGTGCTGGTGGTCAGCTTATGCTCCCCGACGAGGGATAACAGGTGTATGCATGTAAACCAATCAAATTAATTTAAGATTTCCATAATATAGTTGAATTCATGTCGGGTTGATTCAGGTATCTACCTTAAACAATGAATGAATGGTTACGCAACCATTCATAGATTGATTGAAGTTAGACATTAACACCGTTGGATACTTTCTAATGAAATTATTGTTGCAGTTAATTTCTTTTTACTCCTTATTTTGTTACTTAAATCGGTTTTCGCTTTTAATTAAATGGAAAATCCTACATTCTAAATCTACCATTCAGATATACTTGTAGTGTAGTGCTTCGTTAATCGATCGTCTTGATAACCGTTATTATAACAATCTGAACGGTGTATAATATCAGAAGACAAAGGGAAGCAGCAACTACATTTTTATTGATAAATAACATGGGCTAGAAGGCAGTGAGCACATTAGCAAATGCAAGCAAGCGAAGGAAAGATGGCGCAGAGTGGAGATGGCTGGGAAGCCAACTCGCTATAAGCAAGCATTAATCAACATCTATAGTCGGACTAAAATGAATGACAGACATGTGATAGGTAGGATAAGAAGTATGCATACACATACGCTCATATAAAAAAATAGTCGAGGTCAATAAGGGAATAATTAACAAGATCAAAATATGACTCAACGTTATAGGTGAATTGGCTTGTCCAGAAACTAGAATAGCTATGTAGGTGTAATATAGTACACGACGTTACACTACTTCCCACATAGCTCCCCCTCAGAGTGTCCGAAGGAAACACTGTTATGCAAAATAAACAAGGGGGAGGAGGTGTATATGCGTTCACAAACCAAAATTAAAGTATTAGCACATTAATTTCAAAATAACACTGAAATGGCATGTGGATAATGTTAATAATATGTAGAGAAAAAAATTGTACTATATCGAATATGTTACAGTGTCAATCGAGGGGCGAGTTTATTAAATGAAAGTGTCACACTTATGTGAAAATGTACATGAAAATTGTCAAAATGAGGACAGAAATGGAAATGTTTGCATGTGATTATGAGTAAATTAGTAAGCGTACAAAAAATTTAACATGCATTTATGTCGTCACTGTCCGGATGATAAAATAACATGTTTGTATGAGCAATTCGAACTATCGTGAAAATAGAGCAATAAATTGTTTATGGGTATGACAGCGGAATAAATCGTGGAAATAAGTAATGTAGAATATAATAGAAATTGGTCTGTAGTGCCAATTGAATATGAGAATGAAGAACAGTGAAATATGATGTTCTGATAAGTCACAGTAGAGTAAATAGAGTCACTTAGCGATGAGTGTATTCGAATTTACATAACTGAAGTTTATGTGGGATAAGAAGTAATCCAGCCGTAGGAAGATGACTGCATCAACAGGTTGTATTCATTGCTGTACTGCAATTGATTATGATAATAAAATGCGAAATCAGCGTGCGCTAACGCTTGCGTTGAGTTATCGTTAAATATTTATTAGTAGAATGACCAGAGGAAAAGGATAGTGACTGCTTAGACGAGATATGCGGAGTCGTATTCCTTTTTGGTCTAGAAGCCTAGCGTGGTTTGTGTAGTTAGAGGGATATGCTGATCAACTTCTTTACTTATGGCCAGGTTCTGCTTTCGAACAGGCTGATGACGTGTAAAAGTATTATTATTATAGTAGATAACTTTAACTTACAACCGTTTTAGTTTGTTATTAGTGAAAATATACCCGCAGTATATATAGAAATGTTCTGTACATATTTGTACGTTATGATGTTTAACAGCTGATTGTAAATGCTTAACAATAACTGTGATATGGGCGCGCTAAAGCTATGGATTTTATTTACAAAGCAGCATGATTATTGATCTCAACTGAACCTACAGCTGGGCCAAGAAAACTGGTACAAAATCCTAGGTAAAAATTTATAACTGTTTACCAACGCACCATCAATGCTTAAATGGCTAGGATTCCCAAGACAGTATTTTGATGAACTGTTGTGCTAAGTGCATCATAACCATTCAACATAAAGAAATAGAAGACTGTGGTGTTTGAATGAAATAATGGTTCCCTTGTGTCGACGACTGTTTTGATTTTGAATTCCAAGTACAATACATTCGTTCGTGCTCATCTAGTACTTCCTGATTAAATTGCATTGTTTCTGGGATTGCTAGTTTACAATATAATTCAAAAATTCTTAAATATCACAAAGACGTAGTACCTTATGCGTGTCAGGAAGTCACCGGAATTTAGATCTTTTTGACCTTCTTACTTGCTGTGCTTGATGTTTTTCCTGAGTCCTATTGACTTCTCTTCTTGTCTAAATAGGCGACAGCTTTCCAAAGTGGCCCCCAATGTTTTAGTCTAAAACTTGATGTCTGTGTACTGGTTTTCAACAAGACACGCTTTTACTTTCTTTTTATCACTGACCTTCAGTGTATTCCCTTTGTTTAACCTTACTAGTATCCTGTTCTTCAAATCACTAAAGCATGAACAAGAATCTCTTCATTTTGTGTGTGTTACAAATGGCCTTAACATTCACGATCAAAAAATTAATCACCTGTTCAATCTATTTTGTCAGGTCCCTGCGTGAACATGTGAGAAAATCTTTCTATGTGTGTTTTTCATTTTGACCATTAACTTATTTTTACTATGTGTCGTTTTTTCCATTGTTGTCAGTATTTTTACACGTTTGTTGCCTTTTTGGTTTACTTGCAATTATTCTCTCCGTATTGTTCACAAAAATTCTGAATTTTAACAAACTCTCTTACGTAGCTGAGTCTTCTAATAACTGTTCCATATTTGTTTTACTTATCCTTTGGCGGTCATCATATTAGATTACTCTACTTTAGTTGTGACATAGTGAAATAATTTCTCTTCTTTTCTGTTATTAATGTTAAGGCGTGCTTCATGTTTGTTTAAGGACAATAGATAATTAGTAGCATTTCTTGAATAACTATTGCTTTATATTTGGTTATCCATCTTTAAAGCAAAGTGGATTAACTTGTTCTTTTACTTTGGGTATGATACTGTTGGTATGGGGTTGAAGAGATGGTTGGAACTCGTTGAATTATGAACCGAACTAAGTCAGAGTACCACTGGGAACCTAGAGGCACTGGATAGTCTTCCCACCCTAGTATGGGACACCGCAAAATAACACAATGCTCTCAGGTTCTAAATGGTTGTCTAACTTGGATTGGCACATGGTTTTAAATGAATGTAATATTATTTCTTGACATACGCAGATATTTTTCTTCATATGATTATTGAATTTAATCATTCGTCCCGAATAAGTTACACTTTTGCCTGAAGTTTTTGTGGAACTTAAATCTTCTGTAACATATTCAACGCTTGTCTTGTTAATATAATTAAGTTAATGAACACCGTAGCCCTCTTATCTATTTGAGTTTGAATAGTATTAGCTAGTGAAATTTCAACAAAACGGGTACACTGGAAATCCAAGTATTCTGCATTTAACACCTCATTAATCTTAAAATGTTCGGTATTTACAGGATCGCTCGCATTTGAAGCAGGTCTTTGACCCTCAAAATCATTCCGAACAAACGTATCTCTGATGCTTCTGTGGCATCAAAACATAGGTTTCATTCGAATCAGTTGGATTAAAATTCTTCCGTAATTCATTTTGGAGAGTTACGTTTTTTTAATTTTTAGTAACTTTTAGGAATCTGAGCGTGTCGCCACCACTTACAATCTATAAATCTGACAGATGTTCTTTCACTTTTACCTGTTTTATATTCTAAGTATTACATTTTAGTAGTTTTATATAGTTGAGATCATGAGTCAATTGATAGCTAACTGCAAAACCGTCCACTATAAGTAAATCACCACTTTTGATAAGTAAGCAGTCTTTGCGAGGTTCGTGTTTTGAGTCATGGAACCGTTCTACAGTGCTCTATGCAAGACCACAAATCTGCTTTTTGCCTAGAGGAAAATATTAAGTTGGGTGTAATATGATGACCGGTAATTTGTGGCAGTCAGAGGACCCAAATCTTAAAACTTGACATGTACATTATCAAGAAAAGGTAGGAACGTGTATCCATAGTATACAGCCAGGCAATTCAGATGGAGTCCATATAAAAAAACCACAGGAATATATAGGAGGTTGAATGGACCGCCTGACATAAAGTCACCCTAATGTGACCCTAAGGTTGGAAAGAAAGGAAACGTTTCCTGTCCACTAGCTCTAGAAAGCAGGATTATACTGACGTAAGGAAAAGATCTAATATTTTATTTGGAGAAATAGTCACGACTGTAAAGTAATACTTAGCCGTAGCAAAGTTCATCACACTGAACTATCTCGACTTTGAGCGGCAGAACAAAGGACATTGAATAGTAAATAAAAGATAGTAAAAGCCTAAAGCCTGACGGTTAGTGACTACAAAATACCTATATCCTACGATATAATGTGAAGGAAGACTGTTTCAACTGGAATCTCAGCCCAACGAAAGTGCAGCGAGGATAATCTGCAACCGGTTTTTCTCAAGTATTCAGGCCTTGGGAGAGGATGTTGCGTAGTCTAGCATAAATAACTCGTCATCGTTTGATCCGAATGTCTTGTTTGTTAAACTTGGCGTTCACCCGTGAAACTAAAGATTTTATCTGTTATAATGTTCTGCCACTTACAGACAACAATTGCCATGTTGTATTTTTGTTAAAGTTCAGATACTATGATAGTCTTTGAAGAAGCTCTCAGGTGTGTAGTGAGAGCAGCTTTCAGTCATAAATGAGTGTGTTGCAGTAGGAAAATGCCTAATTAATTTTGACGAAGAACAACTTTATTTGAAGCGTACATAACATCGTACCATACAGGCGCAGAAGTCGTTTTCACTGAGTAATGAAAGAGGTCAAGAAACTACTGAGGAAAAGGAGACGGTGTAGTGTGTTGACCTCCACAGACTATGTACTTTTTAGATGTTTTCACTGTAAAAGTGAGGACGAGTTCAAAGTACTGGTAAGTGAGGCTGCACAATGCACTAAGAAACATCTGATTTGTTACTCTGTGGAAAGTCTCATAAGATCATTTTCTCTTATAAAGAGAAAGTCTTTTGGATTCTAGTATCAGTGAGGATACCTAACGAACTTGCGAATGACATGTATTCTTATGGTTGTTGTCAAGACAGTGGTAATTGATATCGTGCTAATACTATTGTACTAGTAAGTGTAGAAAAAACGGATAACTGTTAGTTTTGCCAGCTAGTTCTCTTTTGGTAGTTGAGGATAGTTAAGTGCGTTGTATTTCATCCTTAATGAGGACGTAGAGAATCTAATCACTTTCAGCAGTTACGTTGAAATTGAAGATACCAAAGGTTTTATAGTTTGACGACACTTTACCAGTAACACCTACGATGGAATCGCGCCTACTCAGTAAAATCAAAAGTCAGAAGCGAGGAGGTTGGAAGATATATTTGATGGGCTATCAATAAATCGAGAAGCCGTTGATCTAATCTGGCCAATGATCGTAGGAGATGTTTCTGTGACGTGATCTGGCACGGATGCATGACCAAGGGCCTTCAGCTAACTGAGTCCATCAAAACTAATGTGGTCAGCATCTAATGTCGAACACTTACAGAGCCTATGATTTTGGGGGTTTATTAACAGCTACAGATCATCCCCCTCCCCTAGTGAGGTAGTGATGACCCTACGACTTGGCCAGTCAAAAGTTTAAATCCAACGAGTTAGTCGCTGGTAGACACTCTTATGATAGCTTGCTATGCCTAGCAGCGTCTGGTCGTCTTTCCTCACTATAAGGGGCCATGGAGTACAATATAGTAATAACGAAACAAAGTACAATGAAAATTTCGGTTCCTCTTAAACTTATTCGTTCTTTTCCAGCCGTCCTGGAAAAGAAAAAAATAGAACGTGTAAGTGCATGTCTAAATACGCTCGTACTTGCGTGAAGACACAAGATGGACGGAGGTAAATAAACCAATACGCTTGCGACAGCGTGAAAGTTGAAGATGCAACGGATGTTCTAGTTTTACAACTAGCTACCAGTAGCACCTTCTATATTCGATCGTTCCCAGTCAGATAGAAATCAGAAGTCAGACGAGAAGAGGCAGGAAAGATATATTTGATTCATTACCAATATATCGAGGACCTTTTCTATAAGCTGGCTAATGAAACGTAGGAGCTGTGTCCCACGCCGTGTTGAAACGTGATCTGGTGCGGATGCATGACCAAAAGCCTTCAGCTAAACAAGTCCACTTAAACAACATGGTCAGCATCCAATGTCGAACACTTAATGAACTATTGATTTTGGGGAATTATTTACAGCTACAAAGTGATTAAAAAAATTGTGTTTTGTTTTTTTGTAAAAAAACTATACGGGAACTGTTTTCATCTGTTGCGTAAGTTTAGCTAAGAAAAATTGTTAGAATAGGCCTTCATCGAAAGTTCTATTCCTTTTTTATCTTTCGCTTCATTTATTTTTAATGTTCACGTAACTAATTAGCCTAGTTCTGACCACCGCTTTCCCATTGCCTTTCGGCATTCCAATATAATAATTTTGATATCATAACAAGTTTATCTACGGTCTGATATTGTAGGAGATAATAGTTGCAAAGACAGTAATGTATTTTCCTAAACCTAAGATATACAAAATGCAGAAGTATGGTCTAATTGAGTACTAACCGCATTTATCCTTACTACTAAAACAATTGGCCAAGTCCTAGAATTGTAGATTTGCTATGTGACTACCTTATTTATAAGATCTCAATTGAAAGCCACATCATTGTCTACACTGACTCGTCCTATTGTGACAGTCAGCGTAATAATGTTTAGCACTCCTGAGGAACACATTGGAACAGAGGATACAATAATATATTTGATTTGTAAAGGAATAATTTACACAGAGTGACCACACATGCTTGGCGGAGCTATTCCATGCTGGTTAGGTCTTCCCGCGTTCACCATCACTGACTTTCTCCAAGAGTTAAAAATTGGATGTGAATCTTTTCCTTCATCTTATTTCTGGCTTGAAGAATCGTGTGGTTGAGAATAAATACAACTACAAACTCACAAGTAACTGTCGAATTCATTTCAAATAGTGCAGATGAGTGTCCATACTACCTGAAATGGTGTGATAACATCAATAAATGAATGCAAAGAAAGTACTTGGTTCATACAAGCTTGTCACTAAGATATTGGATATTGCATTGTTTATTTACTTCAGTTATGCTTATGCATACTTGTTTGCAATTTTAAATGGGAATCAATTTAGCTTAGGTATTTGTAGGCAACTGTAGATAAATAACTAGTCATATCATTTGGCTTAACTAAAGGGAGAAAAAAATTTTGCTTGTGAGGATTGCTTCGGGTATATAATATATATTTGTCGTCAACATACCCAACAAAAATTCTTTCTTCCCCATTGAATTATACGAGCTTGTAAGTTTATAACATCTGCTTCTTCGTCTTTCGTGTTTATATTCTCCCTACTTTTGTAACGTCCGTTTTTGTGCTTTGGATTTCAGCGTCTTTTTCGTGTTCATAATTCTTTGGTTCGCGTTGACCAGCTAACTGCTTTCTTGTGTTATTCAACCTGTTTTTCCATAATGTGAGGAAATTATTGTCATTGATATGGTCAAAGGGAAGTTCCAGGCTTACTTTCCATTTGAAAAGAATTCTTTGACATACAGCTGCCTTCATTGTCGTGCACATTTAGCTCGTCATGACGATCTCATAAGTAAATCTTTCCAGGGAAGTCAAGGTCGAGCTTATCTATTTAATCAGGTAAGTAGTCGTCTTCTTATCTTTTGAAACACTTTTGACGTCCTTTTTGTAGGACAATATTGCTGTATATTAACAAATATCTGGGTGATTTTATGCTTGAGTGAGGGATTTAATTTGCTTATTTATGGGCTTCGTTTCGTGTTCTCCAATTGGCTCTGATCTCTTCTGTGAGTCCAAACACTGATACTCTGCGGTTTAGTCGGTTCCAGTCAAGGTTTTTGTCTATTACTCCATTGAACATGGGATAAACATTGGAACAGTTGATTAACTTTACCTTATAACCAAAGATTAGTTTGATAAGTTAGTATTTTCTGAGATAACTCATATGTTACAGGAAGAACACCCAAGGATTTTTATTGTAATGTTGTAATTTTAGTGACTGCTTTGACTGTACTACATTACCTTTCATTTTTATTTAAGTAAAGTAGTGAGTTTACAAAGTACTTGTTTATGTACTCCACTTATAACCGCATTGATGTGATAAGGCTGTATTATTTTTTATTCTGAAGCTTAGTAACAGTGCTCAGCTGCGTAAACCTAACTAGGGAATGTGGAATGCAAATTGATAGTCCAATGAAGGAAAGCCGAATACCTTGACCACTAAACTTACTTCACAAATTACTTTAAGTAGTCTGATTAATTTGAATTTCAAGTAAATCTATGATATCTATGTCTAAAAGCATATCCTGCTTCCGAATTTCAGTTAGCCAGATTCTATTTGTTACCAGCATTCAAAGGTTTAAATGATTTTAACACACAATGTAGTTGCACTACTACATTTATGCAGATCGTCAACTTTGGTTTATATTTGATTAATGTTTAGTTTCCGAGCGGTTTTGTGTAGACTTTTCCATTTTGTAGGACATCTATGGGACTCTTTGAATTTGTTAAGATTAATTAAGATCCTTGTTTGAAGATTATTTGTCATATAACTGATAGTTTAGGTTGACAACTTCATAATAATTAAACTCGGTAATCATGTAATTATTTCTGGATTCATAGCCATCGTTACGGATGTCTATAACTTACATGACTAATAGTGTTTTCTTTTGAACGTCTACCATTGACTCAGTTTGAACTTCGTATAGCCTGATTTTATTCAAGTACCAATAAAAGCAATTGTACTCATCTTACTTGTTTCTCACAATTATTCATTTTTTACGCTTCTCGTAACTATACGGTTTGTTTTTACTTTCTTTGACTGTGTTTCTTCATATTCTTGTATTAATTATAGTACTTTACACTTTAAAATTAGATAAAATAGTGAAGAACGAGTGTTATTTGATTTGATTATAGATAAGCCAGTACTTTGATTTAACACTTGAGGAACTTGCTTGACAAAGGTAACCGTCGTAAAAATAAGCCCTTAATATTATGACATTATATAACCGTCTTTTTTCCTATTTTTTGCCTTCTACTAATTGTAGTTACAAACAGTGTATCATTGGTCAGTGCTTGTGTAACCTTCTCAAATTCCCTTCGTTTTCATCTGTCTCGGTCCTATTAGGTGCCTCATCCAGCGATAGTTATTCCAAGAGTGTTAGGGTCAGAAAGTTTTGAACAAATGAATAAAAATGATCTAACTTACTTATTAAGTAAAAATTCATGTACTTGGCTTCATCTGACATTAAATCCTAGATATAGCGATGCTACCGAGTTAACCAAACCGAATTAGACGAATCACGGTGTGAACTTGCAATTTGTTGACAAAAATTCAAGCGCCTTAACCTTAGGGTCACCGCTTCACCTTACTAGTGTGATTTCACTGCTTAAATTTCTGTGCCAAGCTATGGACTTGGTTTCATTGTCTTTTCATTATGACCCTTGGCAACCTGAAAATATGTCCAGTACTTTTACTTCGATTGATGCCTCCAGCTGTTCAACAGTGTAATTTATCTCTCCGTATTTGTCACAGGTAGTTCATAGCATTTAATCAGTACATAGTATTCTAGCTTCGACTGTGGTGTAGCCAAAGCAAGTATAACACTATATTTTGGAAATGATAGGCTTTTAAAGTGGACCAAATTATTTCAATTTGACTGTTATGTCACCTCGCAGGGGTAGGTTTTTCTCTTTGTTTAAATGTTATTTGTATTAGTCAACTTAAAACCATTATGTGGACACCAAATAAATATTCGTTTTAGGCGTTCATTATTTTTCTGGTTTTCAACTGACTCAACACTTAACATTTATAGAATTTGAATGGTTTTTTGAAAGAGGGTACTTAATTTCTGTCAGGACCAGAGTAATGGTATGTATCAAGTTCAGGGAAGTAGTTATAACCAAAATACAAAAATCTCAGTATTACTAAATAATAATGAGTGTAACTACTGTCTTTTAGATGAAAAGTCAGGATCTTGGCTCTTACATCTGTGAAATTTCGGTCACACTAGAGATATCTAAATCTTTCGTTGTAAAACAATAGCCTATAAAGTTTGTTGCGCTGTCAAACAAATAGAAAATTACTGAAGTATTGGTGTTGCCAAGTCTTCACATATAGAGGTTCCTTGGGAAATGTCGAGGGTGATGTAAGGTTCCAACAAGGTTATTATCAAAAACTATCATTCAATCTAGGGCACAAATTATCTTACCCTCTCTCTCATACTTTTTGCGCAAACTGTTGGATAATTCTAATTATGTAAACTAAATTAACTAAGTTTATTACATGTATTTTGCCTTTTCATCCCTTAGGCTGTAAATGTTCGTTGCGCTGAAGCTAAACAACGTGTTCTTCTGACCGGGTTGCATTTTGTAGCTGACATATTTTGTGCATGCTGTGATACAGCATTAGGTTGGAAGTATGAACGTGCTTTTGAACCTAGTCAACGATACAAAGAAGGCAAAGTGATAATTGAACTGGTACATTTATTTAAGGATAACAGTTGGGATGCTGAATGGTTATATCCTTTGTATCCGACAAGCTCTGTTGCTAATGGTAATAATTCAGACACAAATTTAAATTATTCAAAGCCGCATTCAATTAGTTTAAGTGACTATCGTCATGGTGAAAATGGAAAATCTAAATCTTCATTAAACTTCCCACTGATTGATGCGTCTAATTCTTTATCATCCACTGATGGAGGTGTTTTTGAATCTTCGACAACTGATTTAATTGATCCTAATGAAGAAACGTGTACGGATTTCGAGCATAGTCATCGTCATTCACACCCTCCTCCTCCTCTACACCGCCACCATCATCAACTTCATCATCATTTGAATACATCTCCTTCGTCCTCAACTCAGGTTCATCAGTCATCATTTTCTCTTATGTCAAATGATTCAGCGTCCTTAGCATATCGATTAAGTTCATCATTAAATGCAACGGGTTGGGCGTTTCGTATTCCACCACCAATGACATCTAACAATGATGGCCATGATAAATATTTATTAGGATTATCTGATTCTGGACGTGTCAGTGATTATTCTCGTACTTGCACATCAACATCAGCAACAGAGAATGTAGGACATTTAAATCCTGTTTGTTCTACTAATAATAACAACAGCGATAGTGATGATGGACACGTTGGCAATTTAATGCTAGATAGTGTGATTATCACTAATATTGATAAAAGTAATACACGTATTCATAATAATATAGATAACAAAAGTAGAGTAGTCTCTGGCCAAACAGGTACTAACGTTAATAATAATAATAATAATAATAATAATAATAATAATAATAATATTCACAAAGAAGATGAACAATTTACCAAATCAAAGCCAACAGCTCCTGTTGCAATTAAGCTGTCTCATAAAGATGAAAACAATAATTCTGTGGATAGTAATAATAATAATATTAATTCTGAATATAGTTGTTTGGTAACTGATGCATATGATATTTTTGAAGATATTAACTTTAACAATGGGAATAATCATAGACCAATGGATGATTTATGCTTAAGAAAGTTATCTCAGGCAAGTTAACATTTATTTGACTTCAATCGTTTTTTTGTGTGTAATGTATGTATTATATATACGATTTGCAATTTAGTGCATTTAACTGCGTTGGTCTGTAAATATTTATTTAATTTATACTGTCACTTAATGAATACGATATTGCATATGTTGACGTTTGTGATTCCAACTGATACAAAGAGTTTATCAGAAGGGGTTTTGTGGAGATTTAGTATTTTCATAGTTGAAATCATGAGTCAATTGAAGCTAGACTACGATGGAAAACCTGGAAGCACTGGACGGCCATTTCGTCCTATTATGGGACTCACGCTTTCAACTATGAAAATACTAAATCTCTACAAAACCCCTTCTGATAATGAATATAATCATATGCTCACTAGTGACTGACTTCCAGAAGTACATCCAAGAGTTTTAGTGAGAAGCATTGACCAGTTGAGTTCAAACCACGTCGGTCGTGACATATCAACTCACTGAAGACAATTGGTGAACGGTTGCTCAACTTCGTGGATTGGTTGAAGTTAGACATTAACACCGTTGAATGCCGGCCAGCTCAGTGGTCTATCGGTTAAGGGCCCTGGCTCGAGACTGGTAGGTCCTGGGTCCGAATCTCACAAGGCGGGTTCGTGGATACGTACTGCCGAGGAGTCAAGTCATAACAATTGGCGACGGGGATTTCGGTAAAGAAAAAAAACAAGAATTGGGACGTGATTTTGGCAAAAAAATTCAGCAGTCGGTAACGTATTTTGGAATTAAATAAGCTGCAATAATTGCCGGCGGTTTTTGGAGTTATTATTATTATTAGCAGTTAAAAAATGACGATTTCTCTGGAACAGTTGCAGATAATATTAGAGCACCAGCATCAGCAGATATTAAGCTTCCAGCAGAAACTATTTGAAACATTTTTGGACAAATTTTTCACCAAACAAAACGTCTCAGGAAATAAAGAAATTATTTATAATGCAGATAATGGTGCGGAAATGGCCGTCTCCGAAGAATGCCAAGTTGAGGGTTCAATTCCCTTTATATCTGACGGAAAATGCAAAATTGGTAAGTTGGCCGGTTCAGAGCAAGACAATATCTTGCCTAATGCACATGAAACTGTGACAGTATCAGATTAGCAAGAAAAAGAAGGTTCCGCAGACAACCCCCGGAGTCCAGAATCAAATGAAACACCATTAAGTCCGCCCATATCTGAAGACAAACTTAAGTCAGAACAGAACTACAGTTTGCGTAATGTTGGCCAAGAAAACTGGGAGAACGCATCCATAAAATAACTGGAACAGTACAGTTAACCAAATTGCGCCAAATGTGATTCGAAATCATGGGGAGACAGAAGCCTATAATATGGGTTCGCGTAATGATGTCCATAACTCTGATGAAATTTCGTCTAAAGATGAGAAAAATAAGTCGGTCGAATCAGATGGTGATAAAAAATCTAATGCAATTTTATTAAATGCCGGTTCTCCTAGTTATCTAATATCCTCTAGTGAAAATTTTAATGAATTTGATGGAGATATTTCAGAAAAGCTGAATTCCGATAACCTAAAATCAAATATCGTTCATCATCATCTATTCATTTCTAGTAGATTCTGCGTTCAATACGAGGAATATGTCCTAAATAAAGTCATACTAATTGTATTTTGGAAATATGAGGATCCAACATTATTTCGTGGGGGAGGAAATGTTGGGGAATTTCAACTTACAGTTAATTTTTTTAAAATCAGAAGCTAATCTTCGAATTTTCAAAAAAGGGGAGGTGTTATGTAGTAGCGAAGACATAAGTACGGGTAACTTGCAGGACCTACTATTGGACTATCATTCTTATTGTATAACTATTCGGTAACTAGATTATCTATATATATATTCATTTTATTGTAAGCTTCATTTTGACCTATTGATTATTATTGTATGATTTACTGTCCCTATGTTATGCTCAGTTTTATTGATTATTGTCTCCCACGCTTACAGCCTCATTTGGCCTGGTTTTGTACAAATATTATTTTCTATTTTATGGTGTGGTCTGCCTGTCTGGTATATAGATAAAGTATGTTTGAAATAAACGATTCGCATTGCAGAAGCTGCTATTGGTGTTTTGGACTCAAGTGGACGGGTTAGGCGGATAAGGACCAATAAGGACGCTAGATTACTCATACTAATCGAACGTCATTGTCACAGTGTGAAGGCCGTAGAAGGCGTATTCTATTGGTGGATAATTTACGCGAATTACGTCCTTGTTAAATTCGTAAGGTCATAACGAATCAGCGACGACCTTGATCAAGTCATAACAATTGACTACCGCCTAGGTCAAAAACAACAAATTGGCGACGGCTAGGTCAAATCATAACAGTGGTCTAGCTTCAATTGACTCACGCTTTCAACAAAGAGTTTAAAAAAATCAAAACTGAGGATCCCATTATTTTTTTGTTCATAGAAAGCTTAGTTGTACCAATATGTTGCTTCTTCACACTTACTTTATCCTCCATATACTTAGTCAGTTAGCATTAATTAAGGAAAAGTTGAAATATTGATGATTGATTAGCTGCCGTCTTGGAAGAGCGAGAACTCATCGACGTTTAACATTCATAACTCATAAGATCATTATTTCACAAATCATTTATAGCAACTGATGCGTTTCATCTTTCGCTTTTCACTTATCTTTGTTCTTTCATGGAAAATCTTGTTGTCTTTTATCCCCTTAGTTTTATTTTGTTGTTTCTAAGCTTGGTACCATAAAGAGGCTCAATGTTGTTTACGTCGATTGGCTTTTATTAGTTTCTCGACTGTTGTATATCCCTTCATATAAGCTTGTTTTTAAAAATGCAATTCTTTCCATGTCTAACTTTTAAATTTGATAAATATCATCTAAAATTATCCTTTTGGATGATCACTGGTGTACGTATGTAAAGTCTATAAATTATAATATTATCGACGTGACGTGCCAACCTTGGTTACACGGCTCAGTGTTTTAAAGGTTAAACGCTCGCCATGAGACCCTTAGCCCTTAAATCCTTAGTTTTAACCCTGGCAGTAGTATTATAGACACACACTACAGCCGCGTCCCATTCTGGGGCAGAATAGATGTTCACTCTCTCCTGGTTTGACACCCAGCAATTGCCACCAATCCCTATACTAAGAATAATTCATTATATCATTCAACTTTTTGTGTTGATTGATCATAAAAAAATTGGGTTAGA
The DNA here is from genome assembly GCA_944470415.2 of Schistosoma rodhaini. Taxonomy (NCBI): domain Eukaryota; kingdom Metazoa; phylum Platyhelminthes; class Trematoda; order Strigeidida; family Schistosomatidae; genus Schistosoma; species Schistosoma rodhaini. The sequence continues at coordinate 83,036,294 of OX104036.1, forward strand.
GTATTTGATTTAAGTTCAGTCTATCTGTAAGGTCAAGACAGTGAGACCTGAAATCGGAATTGCACTCAGAAATTGAAGGAATAGTTTGTTTTGTATGAAAGATACTTCCACAGATTGTTGTGTAATATTCGAGTTGCTCAACATACTGGCTATAATGTGTAAGGTGATGGTTGGTAGTCAACAGGATACCAACCACTACCTCATACCTCTAAATAGTACACGAAATGTGGAGTCACGTTGCAACTTGATCGATAGAATTCAACCTACACTAAGAAGGACCTGACATACATGACATTAGTCACTACTCAGTGATCGGTCAATTGTAAATTACTACAATGTTAATGTGAAGTTTATTTCCTCATATTAATTTTTATCACAAGGTTTCAATTAGGTACACCGGAATTGGTAAAATGTATTTATTAAAATGACAATTTTAAAAGTACAAATCTATATTTAACACCTTTCAGTACATTATCTGTACTATTACATGGATAAATGAAGTATGTTTTAAGTAGCTTATACAGTTTGACTCACGTTCAAATGTATAATATATGTGACATTTATTACCTGCCAGTACCTATTTATCTAATCAGAAATAATTCAGTAGAATTATTTTTGAATCGACCACCGAAAAATGAACCGTCAAAAGTCAGTTTAATTGAACTAAAATGTTATATCATCTGTGTACTTTCAAATATATTTACTTATGCCTGTTACCCCTCGTGGAGTAGCATAGGCTGCCCACTAAGATTCTCCATCGAACTCTTAATTAACAATAGAAGAATGTTTGAGACAGATTTCTAACAGTCAATAACTACATGAACTGATGCTCACGTTTTGGTGTGGCCACCATAGCCTTCTTCTAACGTACTTCTACACCAAACGACTATCATCCATCAAAGTGATTGAACATATATAATACATGTTCCAATCATTTCAGTTGATGAGGATCTATTACCCCATCAACCGAGTCGTCACCTTTTCCTAATACTAACCCATTAAAGTTAATGAGTAACGGATTTACCTATTTGGAGAGCTTTTGAATAACTGATTAGTGTTTATAGTTTTTGTCCCATGATATTCACTTTAAAGAAGCACATGTAGTTTTAACATGCTGTTTTGAAGAGCTTTAGAGAGTAATGTGTGTAAAGTAATTAAACCTATTAAATTAATTAATTGCTAATCCATATTTATGTCGTGTAGTGTGTGTTTATGGAGTTCCTATTAGCTTAACTCGTTTTCCAAACGTGTTTTTTTTTTGTACTTGACTCTTGATCGCACTTTTAGTGTAATGCTACGACACTATCCGGCTGAAATAACTGAAGTAGATGAAATGCGGTTAGAACCGGAAACGTGTTAGCTGGAAATTAACTCTTCAACCCACCAAGCCACTGAAATTCCAAAAGCCCAATGACCTTTTATTAATGGTACTGCTCATTCCCCGACCGTTGCTGCTACCTTAACGTGGTGGTCGGGCTTGCCTATCGTGATGAACCAATCGAGCTATACTGGCTGGAACAATCGTTCCTCAAGGTCCTACCATGCCAGACAGGTCGGTTGAAGAGCGGTAAGACTAAAAGCAGCAAATCCTAGATTCGAGGGCGAAGTCGTACTGCTGACTGTACAGAGGTGTGACGGCAGTAAGGTGTTTCCCTAAGGCAACCAGCATAACAGCGATGTTGCCTTCCCACAAGGAGGGGTGGGGTTAGAAAAGGTCGACCCTAAAAATGCACACCTCGCCTTATCCCACGGATACCCGTCTTCGAAGGTAAGATCTCAACAAGTAAGGAGCTAATACAAAAATTACCCACAAAAAGGTCGTGTTTGACCGACCTCAAACAGTTGTCCCCTGGGCACTGCGGTCACGCTCTCAGGTTATTAGGACCACTTCTAATCCAATTTTCTTTTCAGGTACCTCTAGAAGAACCCTTCCACGGTGTGAGCAACCAGGAAGTGATAACCGCCCTCATACCTCTAACAGGACTCAAGATTACTGTATTCATAATCAATCACCTTCTTTGATTCCTATGGTTTTTGTACACGAAATATAGGTTAAGATGGCAATTACAAATCTTTACTTGGTTAATGAGTTTCTATAGATCATTAAAAGTAAATGAATATTTCATCTTACAAGATAATTAAGTAAATCAGCATATATAGAGACGGGGATATCTTTATCTTACAAACATTTTCAATGATACAATACACGTTCACATTTACACAAACGGTATACTTTCTTTCTGTTTTCCTTTATCATTGTCTATATGGTGTCTCAATTAGATATTAAACCAACTTGTTTAATTACTGTATATATATATATATATTTTGTGTGTGTTCTCTTCATTTTTAACGTAATAAGTCACTCATCACTTTACATCACATATCTCTTAAACATACTTAGTTTAGACTTTTTTGTTAACGTTGATTGGATGACCTATTCAGTGTATAGTGAACTCGGAGAACCATGTACCTATTTATATTCGATAATTTTTATGTTTGATTATAATTCCTTGAAAAAGCTTGGACCAGATTGCCAGGCAAAACGTTGAATTTAATTAAAATTCATTCGCTGAGATTTTACAAATATATTCTTCTTCCTATTTTAATGTCTTACATCAATTCGGCGCTCAAATACTGTGAAACTATTCGCTCTAATTTAGACGAGAGTTCTTATAAATGTAATAAGTCACGGTTACACAGTTAGTTACACGTGGTTTACTTAGAGTTCCGAATTTTTTTGGGTTTTTTTACTTCATATTTTAAACTAGATCATATGATACTTTTGTATCGATCCATTTTGTTGCTTATTTTTTCGATTCATTAAAAATAGTGTGTAATGTTACAAACCCAACATAAACATAAATTGTTTTAAAACTAAGTTGACGTTCAGCCAGGTCTGTTGGGAGATATCAACTCAGCAGGGAGCGTCCACGATCCCGCACTCGCCAGATTCGAACCCAGGACCTACCAGTTCCGCGCCAGAGCACTTAACCGATAGACCACTGAGCTGGCCGGCATCCAACGGTGTCAATGTCTAACTCCAACCAATCCACGAAGTTGAGCAACCGTTCACCAATTGTCTTCAGTGAGTTGATGTTTTTACAACAGACTTGGTTGAACTCCATTAGTCACTGCTTCCTACTAGAACTCAAGGAAATATCTCTTAAAGTCAGTCACTAGTGAGCATATGATTATAGATCAGAAGGGGTGAGAAGTTCCATGATAGGACGAAACGGCTGTTCAGTGCTTCCAGGTTTTCTATGGTGGTCCAGCTTCAATTGGCTCATGATTTCAACCATGAAAATACTGAAATATCCACAAAAACCCCTTCAGATACTAACTCACTGAAGACATTGATGAATGGTTGCTCGGTTTCGTGGATTGGTTAAAGTTAGACATTAACACCGTTGGATGCCAGACAGCTCAGTGGTCTAGTGGTTAAGCGCTCGCGCGTGAGACTGATAGGTCCTGGTTTTGAATCTGGAGAGACGGGATCGTGGATGCGCACTACTGAGGAGTCCCACAATAGAATGAGTTGGCCATCCAGTGCTTCCAGGTTTTCCTTGATGGTCTAGCTTCAATTGACTTATGATTTCAACTATATAAAAAAATTGCCAAAATCTCCACAAAACCCCCTTCTGATTAAGTTGAATAAAACGTTTGTACTAAAATGTTTATTAAATGTTGAATAGGATATCATTATGTTATGAAGTATCTTAAGATACAACATTTAGAAGGAAGAAGTGATGTAAAAGTTATTGGTTCACTATCTTTACATGCCACATTTTGATTCACAACAACTTCTACTATAGTGTATGTTACTGATGTCGACCGATATCGTACTTCAGTTTAGCAATCTATTCAAATATACGTTAGTTATTACAAGTTGAACTAAACTTCACTGAACTATAGACATATGATAATCTGCTCTTACAAAGTATTACGTGGTTTACATACAAATACTTAAATACAAGTTTAGGTCTCGGTAAATTATTGCTCATGGTTTACTGGTGTTGTGGTATGTGTTACTGATGTCGACAGATATAAGTAGTATGTATCATCAATCGAAAGTGAGATGCCTGGCGGAGGAAGGTTAAGAAGATCAAAGAAAAGAGAACGAGAACAGAGAATGGTTTGTATGTAAATGAAGGAACAATGAAGTCTGAGACAATTGATTGATATTTTGCAAATGAAGTTCTCAGATTTTACCAAGAGATTCTGTAATTTTATATTCAAATACATTTGATTGTACCCGCCTATGTTCTCTTTCACTACATTACTACCACTATTACTTATAATAGTAGTATTACTCATAACAGGGACACAAATAGTGTTGAGATAGTTTTAAGTTTGTAGCTTTTCTATTACTCCTTTTTGTTTTTCTACACCTAATCTTTCCTACCACTATTATTGTTACTACTGCTACTACTGTGGAACTTGTCTTGAAATAATTTTATCTCACTGTGTTGATATTGTGTGATAATCTAAGCCGATGGGCATATCTGTGTTCTATATGACGGCACAATTGTACAATATTTTCTGAAGAACTTTAATGATTGATTATGATTGTTTGAGAATCATTGTAGATAACTTGGTCTGCGTTTATTTCAGATTTAAGTTTTTCTGATGTGATAATAACTGATGAATTGTCTAATGTATTCATGAAACAATCATTCGTGAATATGAAGGTTTGAGGAAAATAATAAGAAGAACTGTCATAATGCATAATTAGATTTGTTTGGTAGGTTGTCACTAATGAATCGTGAAATTGAAATTTCTTCGTCTTTTGTAAATATTTTCATAGGTGAAATCATTAGTCAATTAAAGCTAGACCACCATGGAAAATCCGGAAGCACTGGAGGACCGTTTCGTCCTATTGTGGGACTCCTCAGTAGTGCGCATCCATGATCCCACCTCGCAAGATACGAATCCAGGACCTATCAGTCTCCCGCCAGAGCTCTTAACTGATAGATCACTGAGGGTTTCAGTTTACTAAGAAAATAAAGGGATACTATTTGTCAGAGATGATTAGATTGTTGAAAGCTTCACGATTATATAGTCAGGATAAATAAAATCAATAGTTTGTAACTAATTGATTAAAATTTAAAATCGATTATAAACGCACTAATCTTTTGCTTTTCTCTAGATACTAAATACAATATTATTGGGTACATTTATTCATCACTTCGGTTCTTTTAGCTTTTCCTCTTTGTTTAAGTTTTAATTCGCATGTTTATATTTATTTGCTGTCAGTTTTCAACTGGTTATAATAGTATGAAATGGAGTGACTTGAGTCACCGGTTTGAAAATTTCCTAAGCGTTGAATGACTGCTTAAGTCAACTGGGAGCTCATGAATTAGGTATATTTGCAATATGGACAGAAGTTATACTCCTCATGATGTTCGAACTAGCGTTGAGTTTCAATTGGGATGAAAGCTTAACACTAAGGTCGACAATAATTTAGTACGTCCATGGAATTCGTCTTACAAACCAATGTTTGGTGATTGAAGGTAATCGGGAAAAAGACAACTGTATTCCCGTCTAATTCTTGATGAGATGAGATTTTATCAACTAGTGTAAATTTATCAGTCCTACAAGCAATAAGTTACTAACCGAATAGTTCTGTTATGATTCCTCATATTGTGACTCTAGAGTGATTTAGTTTCGAATCTCATGGGTGTTACAAGTCCTCAAACTTGTAGACATGATTTGCTTACTAATTCCAGATAGTAAGAAACCTATACCTAAGACTTCCTTCCACCATCTAAACTCCAAAATTAGTACATGCAGTGTTGAGCCCCTTGAACTACTTATCGTATAATAACTTGGTTGATAGAAAGAATTCAATAAACATGACATCATTTACTGATAGGTGGTTAATTAGTATAACTTTGACGTCGTTTTGTAATATTTTATTGGTTTCGTTTTATGTGTCGATGTATGACACTGTCAGTCAGACAGTAAGTCAAATGCAATGTGGAAACTGGTACATATGTACACTAGTCGAAGCTGCAATACCGCATCACCATAGCGAGATGAAATTGTCAAAGCAAATCTCAGATTAGTAGGAGTAATAACGTTATTAATAGTAATAAAAAGATTAGGCGTCCAAGATACGTTTCAAGTTAATATTAACTGATGGAAATATAATTTATATGGAATTTAGAAACAGGATCAAAGGGAGAATAAAGAGCCTTGTCGTTCAAAGTTTCTAACCATTGGTTACAATAGTTGCACGCCAACCTACATGGCTCAGTTCAGTAGTCAGTGTCCTCATAGACTGATGCCATGTCTTGGTACGGCCATCTTAACTTTTCTTTCAACTTACTCCTACGTCAGCCATCATCATGCGTCTAGATAGTTGGTGGACGAGCTTACGTAATACATATCCTAACCGTCTTAGTCGATAAAGATTCACTAACTCGTCAGTCAACTTGCTATTTTCCCCTAGTATTCTGCTTCTAACCTCAGGATTGTCAATCCATGGTCCCAAAATATACGAGCGGTGACTCAGAGATACGTATAGTCAAATACTAGTAACCTACTAGTATCCTCTATTTTTAAACGTGTCAATTCACAACCATCAGGTAGAACAGTGTGTGCAGTAACACGGTATACTATCCATTTTGTTAGCAGACGGATATCTTACCCACGCTTCAAGTGAGACAATTTGGCAAAACCAACTGGGCTTTCCCAATTCGTGCCAAGATTTCGTTAAACACCACTCGGAACTGGGGACATGTAGTGCTTGATGTTATAAACAATATGGCTTTAAATCTCTATGTATATTAGTATTTCTTTGGTTCTATTTTATCCTAATAACTCGGTATGAAACTGAGTTCTAACATTGTATGGAGCATCTTTGGTACGACCATTTTGTATGGGTTGTAGACCATCAACGTTGATGATCTATGTCGAATGATTGGAGGCCTACTCGAGTTAGACGAAAACGGTGTAACGAACAAGCTAATTTCGAAGTCACACCTCGCGATTAGCACCTTACGTGGATTGCCCCATCGATGTATCAAGGGACCATGGATGCTCTGAAGACTGTACAACACAAAGGACGTTATTACAGGAATATATTAATTAAAGTAGATACCAGCGAAAGTAGAACCACTGGCACATGGGCTAATCTATGACGTATGATTAACTGATGCGCATTGATTGTCGTTGATCTTGACGGGGATCAATGATCTTTTCGATATTCAGTGACCCAACTGCCGGTGGATTTGGCTAGGGTTCAGTGATATTTCACTGGCCCTACAAGGTGCTTTGTGTTCGTGTATAAATTACGGTCTTTACATGTTTCTTTTACGAAAAAGTAACTTCAGAAACAATACATGAATGAGTATTTATTTATTTGCCCCCAAGTGCCTTGGTACTGCCGAGAATGGGGAGAGTCCACTCTCTTTCTCGAAATGCTCTCACATAGCCACGCGTATATAGCCTCTGCCACGGAGGTCCTACTCACTGCATTCTCGTGGCATTACTGTTGTTTACGAAATTGAGAGGACGAAAAGCGAATGTCCGGCGCTTTAACCGGGTTGGTGGACACGGAGGATCCACCTAGGGGAGTTGGAAAACCCTGATTCCAAAGCAAATAGTGTACATTAGCTGGTTCCAGTATCTTGAGGGGACAAATCGCATATGAATCAATTGTTGGCCACCGGCTACCATGGGACTGCATCTCCTCATGATGCTCCATTGCCTTGTGGATGAGACCTTTAGGTCAAAGTCTCCGGGTGTGCTCCCCCTAAGAAAACCATATGCTTCAGTTTGTGCACCTGGTCAGTATCATAGCCTTCACACAAATTTCATTTGATTTGTGTGGCGCATATATATCTGGTGCCCCTTCGTACCAATATTTATTTGTTTAGATAATAATAAATAATTTATTTATTTATATTGTATTCAAATCACTAACTGATCCCTTCCCATTTTTCATTATGATTTTCTAGTTTTCAACACCTCAAGCTAGAAGAATTTCTAAAATCAATACACAAAATATACGAGTTACATTCAATGCTCATTTAGGTAAACGTAATCGTAAACGTTCAAAACATCGATTACGTGCTTCTTCTGCTTCACCTTCAAGAGATTTTCTATTACCTAACGGTTCAGAAGAAGAAGATGATGAAGAAGAAGAAGAAACACATAATCTATCGAATTTTACTCATTTTAATAATCAATCACAAAATATTGTTAAAGTACAAGATTGAATTTCTTTTCATTATCATTTTGAATTCGAAAACTACTCTGAATGTCCATGAATTTCATACACATACTTGCACACACACACACAATTAGCCTTTGTATGATTTTAAATACTGTGCACTAATAAACCATATGTCTTTCGAGCCATCTTTGATTTAGATTAAACAGTTTACTTTAAAAAAATAATAATAACCAATTATATCCTAGTAACATATCTCCTATTCATTGCTTATTGTTTGGCGGTTTATTTTCTTTCAGCTTCCTTGTTTTCTTTTGTGAACATTAGATTAATCCTAATCTTATATATATAAAAATACCCGCCCCCCCCCATTATTTTACAATCAACTAATGTATATCATTAACATAAACCTTTAATATATATATCCAGTTTCTAGGCTATCAAAGCTTATATCTTATTCAATTAGAATTGTCCAAGTCATATGATCTTCAATGCATAGATATCTATATATATATATGAAACTGATATCTCTTCAATATCTTCCTTCTTCTTCTATTTATTATTATTTTGTTAATCTATTAGAAACAATGAAATGTTCCAATGGATCATTTATAATATATAGGCATGGCAACATTAAAATTGGGAATAAAAATGAATATTATTCATATTATGATTATAAATAGAAAAAAACAAACAAACTGGTGATTATTAATTAGTTATTTGCTTGATGGATAGTTACAATTTTATTGATTATATAACTTTAATTATCTCTCCCTCTTTTTTTTTCTTTCTTTACTTATGAATATAAAGAAAAAGTAATATTGTGACGTAATTTTACTTTCTTTTCTTCATATTACAAATTGTTACATAATAATAATTTGTTACTATGGTTTTAATATTAACATCATTGATAATGATAACATATACTAAACCCCTTGATATGATATTGATTTTTTAAAAAGAAAAACAAAGAGAGGGGGGGTATCTGTAAAATTTTTAATCGATTATTATTCTTATTATTATGATGACTGTGTCTTAGTTACTATGTTCTATGTTATTTTTCTGAGATTGTTTTATTGTTGTATTTGTGAAGAAATTTTAAGTTTCCCTTTTTTTTTATTTAAAATTTTGTTTCTTTCATTTCATTGCCTCTTAGAATATCTAAATGAAGTCATATTTTATTAAAATAAAGAGAAATCCGTTAATGTTTTTCTTTTTTAAAGCAATATTCATCATTCTCTATTGTCATGCATACAATCGAAACAGGTCATATGAGAGATCTTAACTTGGCTTTTATGGTATTTGAATAGTGTAATAAGAGGAGATAAAGATTATCAGAACTATGTGATGATATATTAGCGCAATACATTTCGAACAATCTGATCACACATAGTATACTTGTTAAGAACATTTATATATAAAAATAAAAGGTTAACTAGACTGGAAATGGAGGGTATGAGGAGACAAGGATAATAATAATAATAGAAGGGAGTTTTGTGGAGATTTTAATAATTTTATATAGTTGAGATCATAAGTCAATTGAAGCTAGACCACCACAATAGGACGAAACGGCCGTCCAGTACTCCCAGGTTTTCGATGGTGGTCTACCTTCAATTGATTCATGATCTCAACTATTTAAAATTACTAAAATCTCCACAAAACCCTCTTCTGATAGTGATCATATGCTCACTAGCGACTGGCTCCATAAGGTTTTTCCAGAAGTCCTAGTGAGAAGTAGTAACAAGTGGAGTTCAACCAGGTCTGTTGTGAGATCGTAACTCACTGAAGACATTGATGGATGTTTGCTCAATTTCGTGGATTGGTTGAAATTAGACATTAGCACCGTTGGATGCCAACTCAGTGGTCTAGTGGTTAAGCGCTCGCGCGAGAGACTGATAGGTCCTGGGCTTGAATCTCGTGAGGCGGTGTCGTGTATGTGCACTGCTGAGGAGTCCCACAATAGGATGAGTTGGCCGTTCAATGCTTCCAGGTTTTCCTTGGTGGTCTAGCTTTAATTGACTCATGATCTCAACTATATAATAATAATAATGCGAAAACAATTTGAAACCTAATCACTCTGGATAATAAGCTAATATTGCCAAGGTAGGTTTAAGATGAGAACAAACTGTTTTTGAAGACACAAAAAGGGTTTGAATTTTCGCATGGATGAGGCTTCAATAAACCTTAGCTTACTCCCTTTTACACTTTTATACAACACCACAAAAGCCGACTTAAGATCAATCTTATGACCTGTTTCGATTATATATTTGGCAATAGAGGATGATGAATGTTTCTACTCTACTTTTATCGAGTCATTTGATTTTATTTGTTTTGTGCAACCATTTTGGTACAAATAGGACGAAATGCGCGTCCTGGATTCCATTGCTAGCCACTATCCATCTTTGCTTAGAATGCTTGTGAATTAAGGTAATATCGAGGCAATACTCACAGTGTGCACATATGCCAATAAGAGACTGACCAGTTGCAGTGTAGTGAACAGAACACGACTGGGGACAATCGAATGTATTTAAGCAAAGATTACAGACTATCTAAGTAAATTCTGATAACCAAACAATGAACAGTCAGTTTGCAAATTAACAACAAATTGTTTCAATCTTCACTGTTTCTTCTCTTATTCCATTGCTCATGCATTTTCCAAGCAATTGCGCTTCATTTCAGTTCTTTCGTCATCGGTCTTCTGCCAAAATACATTCTATTTCTGACCCACACCATATACTACTTATATAGATATAAGTAGACAACACCACAGCAGTCCTAACACATCAATGGGAAGATTCAAACAAACAATACTAAGTGAATTCATTTTGGTACATGTTCACACATATTAATTTTCAGATCACTATTATTCCTCCCTATATAGATGTGACCACACTAACATTTAAATTGGTAAACGCAGTGGGATGTGACACAATCGTCTTTTAGGTTTTGGATCATGCATGAACCTCGTTCTTTCTTTAATAATGACCTACGCTACACAATACATTTTGTTGATGACTGATTTAAGCTTTTGTTTCTTTTAATCACTATTTGAGACAATTTAATGCAAAACTAATCGTTGGTAATAGGCTAATTTATTAATTTGATCCAATGATAAACTATGGATTACTGTTTGAGTCTGAACCATAAATGATTATGCATGTCATAGCCTAAAAATTGACGTAGATAAGATGGGTTCATAATTTGGAAGTTCAACAGTGAAGTTATGTATTTCAACCAGTAAAACTTCACTTTATGCAGAATACTTCATTTTTCATTATATTTGATTATCTGATTTGTACACCGATATACAAGTTTTCTATAAATGATCTCAATCAGCTATTTGAGTCAGAAAACAAAGACTGAGTAGGAATTTTCAATACAAATGTCAACACAGTTCTACTGTATGGAGCGGAAACCTGAAGAACTACGAAAACCATCATCCAGAAGATACAGGTGTTTATTAACAGTTATCTACGCAAAATACTTCGGATCCATTGACCAGACACTATCAGTAACAACCTGCTGTGGGAAAAAACAAACTACATTCCAATGGAGGAAGAAATCAGGAAGAAGCGCTGGAAGTGGACAGGACATACATTGAGGAAATCACCCAACTGCGTCACAAGACAAGCCCTCACATGGTATCCTGAAGGCTAAAGGAGGAGAGAAAGACCAAAGAACACATTACACCGAGAAATGGAGAAAGACATGAGAAAAATAAAGAAAAGTTGGATAGAACTCCAAAAGAAGGTCCAGGTCAGAGTGGGTTGGAGAATGCTGGTGGGTGGCCTATGCTCCATTAGGAGTAACGGGCGAAAGTAAGTAAGTAAGTAAGATGATTGATTTTACTTCACGAAGACATGTATATACTTGGACAAAACGTGAAATATTTTTTAGAAATTACATAGTTAAGTTAACTGTGATACGATAGATAAATAGTCTTGTTTTAATATCGTTAGTTACCTAGTGATTTACAATTTATACATTATAGAATGTTTATTTCTTTGTTTAATATTCTGTAGATGAATAAGTATAAGGACCAATATTATTCTGTGTGTTGCGATACTTATCCATTTAGTGATTGTTATATGAACAAAGTTATATGACCAGAATTCTGATCAATATATTACAAGTATAACCATATTCCCACGCAATATCGTTTTTGTTACTGTAACCAAGTGAAGATACTATACATCGGTTTTAAAAATTTAGTTAGATACATGTTATATTTAGTGATGGTTAAATTATGTTGGTATTCATTCATGATTTCTATGCCATTTTACAAGTTCTTCACTAGTATTACATTTCAGTAGTGAACGTTTATGTTTTTATTTATTTATTTATTTACATATATAAATATTGGTGAAAGGGGGCACCAGATATATATGCGCCACACAAAACAATGAAAATGGGAAGAGAAAGGGGTAAGATGCATATTAAAAAAAGAAAAAAAGAAGTAATGGTGAGGGAAACTGAAATGTACAACCGAAAGAACTCTCTCAGATAAGGAGGTTATAACCACTCTTTATGCAGAAAGTAAAAGAACGTTACTTCAGGATCGCCATTGGCTTCTATTCTGAGCCATATCTGATAACGTCTCTAGCCACTGTGTAGCACCATCTCTCGGAACCCAGTCAGGTATTTATGAAGGACCAATAGAAGCCAGTCTTTTGCAGATTTCTTTCATACCACGACACCATGTTATACACTGACCACCTCTCCACTTTTCCAACCAGTCCCAGAGTCGGCAAATAATGCACGACGTGGAAGTCTCTGGGACGACATTCTTAGAACATGTCCAAGCCACCGAAGTCGGTGTTTCAAGATGGTGACACCAATTGAATTATCATCTCTGCGCCCGAACACATGATGCCGAACCTCTGCATCACTAACATGGTATTGCCACTGGATGTTAGCAATTCTTCAGAGACAACGATGATCAAACACAGAGAGTCGTCTAACATCCTCAACTCGGAGAGGCCAGGTTTCACAAGCATAGAGCAAAACTGCTCTCACCGACGCGTTGTAGATCCGACCTTTTACAGCCAGACTAACATCACGAAGGTGCCAGAGATGGCCCAGATTGGCATAAGCCACTCTGACGTTCACTATACGTGCATCAATCTCATCAGTCACGCCCCCACCAGCAGTTATGTAGCTACCTAAATACGCGAAGATCTCAACTACTTCAATCTGCTCACCATCCAGGGTGAGAACAGGATTAGAATCCTGCCAGTCTCGTAAGAGTAATTTGCACTTTGAGGGTGCAAAGCACATACCGTACTTGCGGACACTAATTGCCAACTGATTAAGTGCGGATTGCATGCCTTGGGCATTATCACACAGTAAGCCTTTATGAAGTAATATTGGGAAAAGGACATGCTACGGGAATAGTTGGTATTTGATGCATGAACACAGTCGATAGATAAATCCAAATGTAAGTTTCTACTATATTTGCTTCTATTGATTATGTCTACCTATAACCTTCAAAAGAATATCGACTCGGGCTACTTTATTACGCAACAATACAATAGCTTATGATTAAATGCTTTATGCATGCAGCACACAAACCATTATATGACGGTAAATAGTTATTTCTTTTATTAGTTACGATTTCCTTTTCATGGTAATGATTAATTTGGTGATTTTAGTCTACTTACTGTCCTATCTAGATGTGTTTTTCTATTTGTTTAATTCACGTGTCCTGTCGTCACAAAACATGTTTCATCAGAGGAACCTTCTAGAACTGTAAGTCACTTGACTGGTGTTTTTTTCCTTATCCCCAAGAAGATATATATATATATACCCGAGCATACCTGATACCCTGATGTTATGGTCCTTCTTACATGCTATGACCACCCAATTGAGCTATATTGCCTGAAACACTCATTCACTTAGGTCCTATCATACAGGTCAGACCAATTTTAGAACAGGAAGTCTAAAAGCAGCAACTTAAATTCTGAGGGTAGAGTAATACTGCCAGTTGTAGTGCAACATGATAGGATTATATTGTATCCCTTAGGCAACCGCACTTTATAGAAAAGTTGTTTTCCCATAACAGAAGGTGGTTAACTCCACCCTCAAAAAATATCGAGCACCATAGTCATCACTAATGATAAGGGATAAAAATTATGAAGCCAATACATTTAAAACTACTCACAAAAGTCAACGACTGGAAGCTTACAGATAGAAAATTAGTTGAGTGCAATGACCATTTTACTTATCTTTGAAGTCTCACTGTTGTTGATTAGTTAGTGTCTGACGAGATTTTGGCAAGTATTAAAAAAAAGTCTTTTTGCTTGTTAGAACTTTAGTCATCCGTATATGGGGGAAGTGTCCATCTATCAACCAAGACGAACATATACTGAACAGCATTTCAATGTTTCCTTACACAGATGTAAAATATGACATTTAAAATTGAGGAGATTTGTACGTTACTAGCAATTGATTGTAGATGTATTGAAAACACGAACTGTTCAAATGAAACTTGTTTGTAGATAGGTGCAGACTACTCAATTAGAATGTGTGTAATTTTTGTGAAAGATGGCGTTAGTTGATAATAGGTGACATGTATGAGAATCGGTTGCAATGGGATAAATACATTCATTCTTTATCTTCTAAATAAATCTTGAATTTTTCAGTTTTCTCACATTTTTCATTTCATAGTTGAAATCAGGAGTCAATTGAAGCTAGACCACCATGGAAAACCTGGACGCACTGGACAGCCGTTTCGTCCTATTATGGGACTCCTCAGTGGCAGTGCGCATCCACGATCCCGCACTCACCGTCCAGTGCTTCCAGGTTTTTCATTGTGGTCTAGCTTCAATTGATTCATGATTTCAACTATGAAAATACTAAATTCTCCACAAAACCCCTTCTGAACTTCTAATTTCACCAGTTCATTCTTCAATCGTATTCTGTATATCTAATTTTTTTCGCTACCATTATGACTATTGCTTAAGTGTTAGGTTAGTTCTTTCCTCATACTGAACTGATGTGATGTATCAGCCTGATTTAATTCACATGTGAACTATGTTCAACTTTGTTTATCACTAATTGATGTATACCACGGAATATTATTCTCAACATTTATATATTGTAGTACTATTGTAGTGTGGTCTACTTATATCCACATAAGTAGTATATGATGATCGTCAGACAAAGAATATATTTTGTCAGAAGACCGATAAGGAAAAAACAAGAACGAAGCACAAACGGGATGTAAATGCATGAACAATGAAATCAGAGAAGACGGACTGATATTTGCAGAAGGAACAGTCAAGATTGAGACAATTGGTTGTTATTTTGCGAATTTAGTGAGATAGTTTGTAATTTGTGCCTGAATACATTCGATTGTCCCCAACTAGTGTTTTGTTCATTACAGAATGTTTCTTTGCCCTGTTTCTTATTAAGTTAATAAAGCGTAAACAACAAATGTATATTTACCTTTTGAAAAAGTAATATTCAAATTTTAAGCTTTAAGGGATATTTTGAACGAATCAAACAAATGTGCAGTTTTTTTTAGTAATAACAAATATTTAACATCCGGAGACATTCCGAAACATAAGTCTATTCGATAACGACTGCTATACTGATAATTACCATGTACTCACTAATGACTTGGCTTCATGAATTAATTCTTGGAGTTCAAGTAAGAAGCCGTGACCAGAGAAGTTAATCTGTATCAGATAGGGATAAGTATCTACTTCAGTTAATGGAAGATGTTCCTGCATTTTCGCAGATTGCTTGAAGTTAGACATTAACACCATTGAATGCCAGATCAGTAGTCTATCTATTATTTATTTATTCATTAGAACACATAAATATTGGTACAAAGATGCACCAGATATATATGCGCCACACAAATCTCATATGATTTGTGTGAGAGCTATGATGCTGACCACGTGCCCAAACTGAAGCATGTGGTTTCTTAAGAGGCCAAAACGGGAGCCTTTGACCTAAATATCTGATCCACAAGGAAGTGAAGCATCGTAAGGAGATGCAGTCTCATGGTTGCCGGTGACCAACGATGGATCCATACACCATTTGTTCCCTCAGGATCCTAGACCCCATGTGTACCATTGGTTTTGAATCAGAGTTTTCCAACTCCCCTAGGTGGACCCTCCACCGGTGCCACGAGAAGGCAGTGAGTAGGACTTCTCTGGTACAGGCTATATACGCGTGGCCATGTGAGAGCATTTCGAGAGGGAGAGCGTACTCTTCCCACTTGCGGCCGTACCATGGAATTTGGGGGCTATAGATTAAGTGTTCACACTTGAGACCGAAGGTCTTTCTTTTAAATTCAATGTGCGGGATCGTGGACGCTCATTTGTGAGCAGTCCTATACTAGGAAAAAATAGCCGTTCAGTCCTTCCAAGTTTTCAATAATGGTCTAGCATCAATTGATCAATCGAAAATTATTTGTTTTAAAATTAACAAACCTATCAATGAACTTACCGATTTCAAATGAATTTTTATTTATCAGAAGAGGGTTTTGTGGAGATTTTAATAATTTTATGTGGTTGAAATCATCAGTTAATTGAAGCTAGACCACCATGGAAAACCTGGACAGCCAACTAGTCCTATTATGAGACTCCTCAGTAGTGCGCATCCACGATCCCGCCTCACGAAATTCGAACCCAGGATCTATCAATCTCGCGTGAGAGCGCTTAACCACTAGACCACTGAGTTTGCCGGCATCCAACGGTGTTAATATCTAACTAATAAATCATATCCCTTCATTTCCCTATCTTTCAATTATTTACATTAAACAGAATCTTTAGATCATCAAAATATCTATATTCTAATTTATAATCAATAATATGATATACAAAATTTACCTGGATTATTGTCAATTTTTTTATATTCTTTTTCTGTTAACTTGATAATTATGTCACGTGTAATTGGTAATGTATAAATATTTTGTTTAAAGTACGCTATTAGTACCTAGTGATAGTTGTATAGTTGTAGTTGCTATGAATCAACTTTATCATGAATTGATATTGTTAATGTTATTTGAATATAAACTTTAGTAGAACTATGATGTAAGCAATGAATGAATCTAGAAAACATTAAAGAAATTTGTAACCGGCTTACGCAATAAGGGTGATAGTTACTCGAATTTGAAGATCACTGGGTGGTGATCAATGTCATGCGTGTCAAGTCCTTCTTAGTGCTTATCGGATGCTATCGATCAAGTTGCAATGTGGCCACTAGTCTAAGTGATCACCACTCAGTGACCAATCAATTGTGATTACATCTCAGTCCTACAGGAGGTCGGTCGTGACCCTGGTAGCTCAGTGGTAACGTCTCTGACTGTGAAGCTGAGTGACACGGAATGGAATCTGTCAGGGAGCCCCAGTTCCCTCAAGATTACAGGTACACCTTGCTGACGAGTGCCAAGTAGCACGAAACCCAGGTCCGAGGTTTCCTGTTGACCACCTCCTACCACCATCCTACAATCCGATGTATTAAAGCACAAACTACCGACTATCTTACTAAGATCTGATAACCATACAGTAAACAGTTAATTTGTAAACTATCAATCAATTGTCTCAATCCTCACTGTTCCTTCTGTAAATATCAGTCCATCTTCTCTTATTTCATTGTTTATAGATTTTCATACTAACTGCGCTTCATTTCAGTTCTTTCCTTATCGATCTTCTGCCAAAATATATTCAATGTCTGACGATCACCATATACTACTAATGTGGATATAAGTAGACCACACCACAATATAAATCGATTGCCTTAATCAAAATAAGTGTAATGAAATTTAAACAATATAACCCTCATGGTAGACAGCTGAGTGTTTTAACTAATAGTCACAACTCCTACAGAAATATGGTGGTGATGGAAGGGGGGGAACTTAAAGGAAGAATAAAAGAGTTTACTAACTCAGTCAAGAATGAGAACTTTAAACAGTATATTTTAATCCAGTAGTCCTAATCCTTCTATACTCAGTTCGTTATTCATTCGAAGTTTATAGTAGAGAAAGATGCTATACTATGAATAATTAGCTCTCTGGTAATTCATTATTTTAAATAGTCGTTCAATTTGTCTCAGTTCCTTTTAATGTCGCTGATGATGATGATGATGATGATGATGATGATGATGATGATGATGATGATGATGTTGATGATGATGATGATGATGGTGTGGGTTCCATATCTTTTTTGTAGTTACTATGATCAATCATGTATAGTAAAAAACAACCTGATAGTATACACTATCCAATAATTGTTATTGAGATCTGAAAGTTCTATCAGCATGATTAAATATGTAGGGTTAATCTCGAAAGTTGCAATGTTATCAATTATTCACAATATGCCAATTTAAGTTCAAGTGATATTTGTTATATCCTGAAGCGATTTATGAATGATAACTTTGAGAACTATTTATGAACCAATGTGATATGTATATTTCTTATTGTATAATTGTTAAGTAACTTAACTATTCATATTCGTGTCCCTCTTATTATAAGCTTTCTTTCGACCTATTAACTATTATTAGATGAATTACCATTCCTGAGTTGTACCCAATCTATTAATTACTGTCCCCCCTATTCACAGCCACATTTGGTTGAATCTTGTACAAATGTTGTTTCCTATTTTATGATACGATGTGGCCAGTTTGTTTGGTATATAAACTCAGTATGTTTATGAATAATGATTCATATTACAGAGGCTGTTATTGGTGTTTTGGAGTTAACTGGCACAGCCAGGCAGATGGCAGGACCGGTTAGCACTCTAGACCGCTCGTACTACTTTTCTGTGCGATTGCTCTGGTCGATAGTTCACTCCTCTCTGATTGTCGGGGATCATTACATCATATTATTAAACAGGTCACTCAGGCTACACAATATAGCAATATTTAATTCACTAACTTGAGTAAAAGGATTTTATTAGGTATTTTATATAATACATTATATATAAAGAAGTTTCACCTAGATAAGTACAGAACCTTTGAGGATCCTATTTATGGATTAACATCAAACAGATGATGATTAAAAATCTAATAAAAGTCAATAAGCGAACAATTTATAACTGAAATACATAATATGATAAACGACCAGATTATATTTAAAAAATATTCTGTTCAATCCTTCACTTTGATATAAGATTAGATCAGGTATTTAGTATATTCACCCTGGATATCTCAGTGTAGGTCATTTTTTAAAACCTAAGTGCAATCAAATTCCCTTGATGTTGTATTAGGTTCTAGTCCCAAAGTGAACAACAACTCTGAGATACAGGTACATTTAGCTGATGAGTTCCTAATAAGACGGAACGTGCGTCCTGGATTCCACTGTTACCTACTATCCATCTTTGCTAGATGAAATCAGTCTACAGATATTTTCTATAATTCTCAGTATTCATTCATTTAAATACAACTAGAAAGTTTTACAAATAAATAAATACTTTCGATCGTGAGATTTTTATTTTATTTAAACACATAAATAGTGGTACAAGGAAGCACCAGATACATATGTGCCACACAAATCAAATGAGCTTTGTGCGTTAGGGTAGCGATACTGACCGGGTGCCCAAACCATTAATAATGTAGTGAAATGATAAGTCTTGCTGATTGAACGCTATACTCGGATCTTAAGCTAGTCTCGTAAACCCCCAAGCTAAATCTATACAGCGACTTGAACACCAGAGATAAGGCGCAAAATATACGAGAAACACTTTACTGCAAAGGTTCATTTATGTACAGAAAATATAGGGCTTTCATAGTATTTTAAAAGTCCTTATGTTTTCCTGAAGATTCTAGAATACTACTAAATATAGTAGCAGTGTAGTAATCAGGTAATCAGAACCTCTAAATGTGACTTTTCATTTTCGTGATGTTTCTAGCAAAACTTTTAATCAAACGCTGATTGGATAAAATGCTTCTCAATGTTTCCTGAGTTTGTCGAGTAATTTTTAGGATCATTCCAACATCAACGAAAACTTAAATGGGGACAATCGAATGTAATTGAATATAAAATTACAGAACAACTTAGTACAATCTGAGAACTACACAGTAAGTACTTCATTTGTAAAATATCAGTGAATCGTTTCAGACTTCATTGTTCTTTTGTATTTATACAAATCATTCTCTATTCTCATTCCCTTTCCTTCAATCTTCTTATCGTTCTGCCTTCAGGCATTGTATTTTCGATTGATGATACATACTACTTATATCTGTCGATATCAGTAAAACACATTACAATATTCTTATTAAATGAGGAGTAAAAACGTTTTCCTCATTTAACTAGTTAGTATGAATTCAAATGAAAGACTGCTTCACTAACATTTCCCCATTATCTAATATTTTTGAAAATTGTCTAAAGGATTCCTAGATAATTACTTTAATTTCTATGAGTATCAAGATATCATTTATAATATTGATTTCTTGAAGATATTCCAGCGATTCTTTGATTAAAAGTAGAGTTGAATGTAAGTGCATCCAGCTTACAGGTCATCAACAGGATGAAAAGCGTATCATGAATTCCACTGCTACCTACTGTCCGACTTTGTTAATAATACTTGTGAATTAGTTGAGAAATCGAAGCAATCCGCATAGGATGCACGTATGCCAAAAAGACTGATCAATTGCAGTTTTAAACATCAATGGGAAGATTCAAACAACTAATACAAATGGATAAACTGGTCAGTTTTGTAATGACTTTATTTAGATTGAAGGACAGTTTCTTCATAAGTTTGCGAAAAACTAAAATTTAGGGAGGACGATACGAAAGCCATTATTTGGACATATTCCATCAGCTTTCTTTTACATATCTCATGATTCTTGCAATTATGTTGTTAATTCATTGGCTCTCTGTTTCCCTTCATGTTCTTTTCAATTAGATCTTATGTTGGAATGCGTTCCACTTCCGATACATACTATGCGTATTGCCTCGATATTGCCTGAGTTCACAACCATTATAAGCAAAGATGTATAGTGGCTAGCAGTGGAATTCCGGACGAGCGTTTCAGATTACTTTGCTACATACATCCTAAGACATTATACATGATGGAGTTCAAAACTTCCAAGTTTCTTGATGTGTACGGTAATATATAAACTAATGACCTAAAGTTCAGTTGCATACATATTCAGCTTCAGCGAATTTGTATCATATAACTTTTTCTCTCTCTCACCTCTACTAACTTGGCTAACCCTAAAATTAACTTCATCTTCAGAAGGAGCTTTGTGGGGATTTCAGTATTTTTCGTAGTTGAAATCATGAGTCAATTGAAGCTAGACCACCATTGAAAACCTAGAAGAAACTTCGTGGATTCGTTGAAGTTAGACGTTAACATACGTTGGATGCCGGCTCAGTGGTCTATCGGTTAAGTGCTCTAGCGCTAGACTGGTAGGTCCTATGTTCGAATCTCGTGAGGCGAGGTCGTGGATGCGCACTGCTTAGGAGTCACATAGTAGAACGATACGGCCGTCCAGTGCTTCCAGGTTTTCCATGGTAACCTAGCTTCTATTGACTCATGATTTCAAATCTGAAAAATAGCGCCATCTTACTGAAATTTAAAATATTCATTTTTTAGCTAATTAACGATGCGATGAATCAAATATTCTCGCTGCTTCTCAGTTCCTCATAATTCTTAAGATAACATCATTTTGTAATAAAACTAACTTGTGTATACGTTATTTCTCTTAATAACTTTTTACATCTCACAAGACATAATAAGGTCAATAAATTCCTATCTATCTATTCCATATAAGCAGAGATGGATGATGACTAACTGTGAAAACCGGGACGTGCGTTTCGTCCTATTTCGGACTCGGTAGATAGATATGCCTGCATCCCAGAGTACTATGTTCGAGTCCCGGAGTGAATACCAACTGTGAGGTGCAGTAACATCCATCTCGTGAGTCCCAAATAGGACGAAACGCGTACTTTGGATTCCACTGCTAGTCACTATCCATCTATGCTTATAATACCTGTGACATAAGGCAACATCGAGGCACTCCGCGCAGCATGCATATATACCAATAAGAGATTGATCGATTTCTGTCCAAAACATCAAATGGAATATTCAAACAAACAATACCAAATGAATTTACCTGTTCCATATATTTATAACGTGAATAAACATATATGTACCATCAGTCATTCAGTCAGTCACAACGTAGAACTTCGTACGTACGTGCATCAGTTCGAGTTGCCACACCACATTAGAGCAGAGATGCAGTTGTCGATTGAAATCCAATAGCGGTAGAAGTAGTAAGAGTTTAAGCAGTAATCTGAAAGATTAGGGTTTGAAGATGTTATTCAAAGAGTATAATCCAGTGAAATAAATTTGAAAAGAGAAAAAAGATAGAGACATGAAGAATTCAGAAGATTAGAATTTGGCACAACACAAAGAGTGGATGCACCTTCGCCATTGCAAACGATTTTGAGCCATGTCATTCAAAGTCTCTAACCATCGGTTGAAATCATCTCGCGAATCCCAACCAGGTAGTCTACACCTACCAATAGGGCTCAGTCCACTTGTCAATGACTTAATGGATTTGTGCTACGTTTTGGTCTGACCGCCCATAGCTTTCTTCCAACCTACTTCTACACCATAAAACATTGCACATCGGGGCAGTTGGTGGTTGGGCATACGTAACACGTGTCCCAGCCATCTCAACTGATGAAGTTTAACTACTTCATCAATCGATTTGCCACCCTTACCTAGTACTCGTTTCCTAACAATTGCATTACATATATTTACCATACAAAATACTTGGGTTAGTCTGT
Organism: Schistosoma rodhaini; assembly: GCA_944470415.2. Classification (NCBI taxonomy): domain Eukaryota; kingdom Metazoa; phylum Platyhelminthes; class Trematoda; order Strigeidida; family Schistosomatidae; genus Schistosoma; species Schistosoma rodhaini. The sequence goes on from OX104036.1 coordinate 83,059,216, forward strand.
TTGTTTTTTCATCTCAATGAATCAAAGTGAACAAATACTAAGAACACTGATTTTGTTTAATGGATTTCCCCGATTGTATTAGGACATGTTTACATGAACGTTAATAATGGGAACTAATAAAAAAAAACAGAGTAATTATTTAGACGGACTTCATTAGCTTGTGTTCATGTGTGTGCAATCAATAATCGGCGATTACATTTCTATCGTAATCCGCTTTTATGTTAGATTTATATTTTAGAATATTAGATCCATTGGTAAATTCATCTACTTAAATCAAATTAATGACCTTAAAGTGTCCTTGTAAGCTAGTTGGTAGATATGGCGTTGATAACATTTAAAGTATAAAATGAAATACATTTCTACAAAGTTTGATTAATAGTTATTCGACTATTGATTGACATACAGAATTTTACCATTCAGAAGATCCATGGTGATCTATTATAACTCAAAATAAACGCTTCTGATAATAAAAAAGGACAACGTGGATACTGATTTCTTAGGTTATGTAAATGAACTAGAGATTTTTAAAAGAAGGCATAGGTGTCAGACTTCAAACAGCATAACTGCTAGACCTAATTATTCTTTGCAAAATATCTCTAAAGATCTATAATCCAACGATAATACTTACTTACTTACTTAATTACGCCTGTTACTCCCAATGGACGACCAACATTCTCCAACCCGCTCTGTCCTGGGCCTTCCCATCTAGTTTTGTCCAACTTTTGTTCATTCTTCTCATGTCTGTCACCGTTTCTCGGCGTAATGTGTTCTTTGGTCTTCCACTTCTTCTTTCGCCTTCAGGATACCATGTGAGGGCTTGTCTTGTGACGCAGTTTGGTGATTTCCTCAATGTGTGTCCTATCCATTTCCAGCGCTTCTTCCTGATTTCTTCCTCCATTGGAATGTAGTTTGTTTTTTCCCACAGCAGGTTGTTACTGATAGTGTCTGGTCAATGGATTCGAAGTATTTTGCGTAGATAACTGTTAATAAACACCTGTATCTTCTGGATGATGGTTTTCGTAGTTCTTCAGGTTTCCGCTCCATACAGTAGAACTGTGTTGATATTTGTATTGAAAAATCTGATCTTGGTTGTGGTTGACAATTGTTTTGAGTTCCAGATGTTCTTTATTTGTAAATATGCTGCTCTTGCATCTGCATCAGATCCACCGTGTCCATCGACGATGCTGCCCAGATATATAAAGGTTTCCACATTCTCCAAAGATTCTCCGTCAAGTATAATTTGATTGGTGCATGCTGTATTTTATTGGAAAATCTCGCTTTTCCCTTTGTGTATATTGAGACCTACTTCTGCTGAGGCTGCTGCTACACTAGTCGTTTTCTCCTGTATTTGTTGTGGCGTGTGAGATAGAAGAGCCAGATCATCTGTCAAGTCTAGATCGTTCAACTGCATCCTAGCTGTCCTTTGTATCCCATGCTTCCGCACAGATGTTAATGTCTTCATGATCCAGTCGATCACCAGGAGAAAAAGAAAGAGCGAGAGTAAACCTGTAGCTCCTCTGGGGGCTACGGCCGGTCCCAAACCATTTAAACTCAGCCCTGGAAGTTGAAGGAAGAATATTATTACACAACGATAATACTCTATTATATTTCGTTATCAACTATCAACTTAACTGAGGGATTTTAAAGCATATCTGTCAACATCATGACTGTATATGATAAAACATTTTTGAAATGTTCCAGTTTCTAAACTCATTCTGTTATTTCAAATTTAAATAATCGTTATATAATTACTATCAATCAACTGTTGTAAATCTAATGTGTCTTATTTCCCTCTCATTTAGATGATAAGAGTAATCAAACAATTATAATCCATCCTTGTACCTTTGTTGTACTGAATAGTTTTATGTTGAAATGTCTTTTAGAATAAAAGTTCTTGAGCTGATGAAATACCAGACGTTCTAATACAAAGATATGACCTCAAAAGATAGACCAGATAAGAAGGTTATCCAGTACTTCTTAATCTTCCATGTCAGTTGTGAACTCATGCATTGTCCATATTTTTCTTCACCTTTGGTTATTTATAATAATACAAATGTGACAATTAGTCTCCATTAATCGATTATAAACAGAATAGAAACTGGGATATATGTGCATCAATTCAAGAAAACACCTTACATCAGCACAGAGTGATGGAGTTATCAAAACAAATGCCATGATTTTAGGAGTGGTCATCATATCAGTGATAGTAAAAAAAAGCTATAATGACACACAACGATAATAAACAAAACATTCATAAACAGATTTTGATTTCAATACTTTATTTGAACCAGACAACACCTGATATTGGAAGTGGATCTAACATACATCAAGGAAACCACCAAACTGCATCACGTGGCAAGACCTAACTTGGAATCCGGAAGGTAAGAGGAAAATAAAAAGGCCAAACAACACATTACGCCGGGAAATCGGATCACATATAAAAAGGATGAAAAACAACTGGAAAGAACTGAAAATATTTGCACAGGACATGGTTGGATGGAGAAAACTGGTTGGAGGCCTATGACCGTCGATGAGGAGTAATAGGCGTAAGTAAGTAACACTAGATATTATTTCTGGGTCGTTCGGACTTAACTAAGCAGTAATGCACAACACTGGATTTTTAACAAGTAGTCAATGACTAAGTTCCGCTTACTTCACATTAACACAGTTAAAGGAAGGTACCAATATGAAAATTAGGGAAATTTAAGGTCCAACATGAAAAACATACACTTCTGCAACAAAACTCAAATTCATGAGCGGTTGATATGTTTTCGTTCAGCCATTCTTATTCAATAGAATCATGTGAATCGGTTGAAGTTAGACATTACCACAATGGGATGCTGACTCGGTGGTTTAGTGGTTAAGCGCTCTCGCGCGAAACTAGTAGGCCGTGGGTTCGAATCTTGTGAGGCGGGATCTTGTATGTGCACTTCTGAGGAGTCACACAATAGGACGAAACGGCCTACCAGTGCTTCCAGGTTTTTCATGGTGGTCTAGCTTCAACTGACTCATGATTTCAACTATTAAAGTAATATTTGCTTGGAAATGTTAGTAGCGAAGCTGACTTGATGTTGAAAAGGAAGAGAATTTACATGATAAGATTATGTCGTTCCATATTCACAAATAATACCAGAAAATGGGTCCAGCAATAAATTCGGATTGATGAGATTTGAAAAATTTTATTCCGAAGGTTTTAAAAAGATTTGTTACTAATTCAATGTGCTTGATGAAACATTCCATACTTAGTTGGCTTAGTTTTAAGGTTCTTTGATGATTGGCTCCTTTAATTATCAGTGATTCATTTAGTCCCTACTGATCAAAAAAATACTGGACATACATGAAAGTTATCATTACTCAGTGATCTGTTGAATGTATATACCTCAGTTCTTGAGGTCAGTCATGGGATGCCAGTCTTATCGTAAGGAACAAATTTTTAGGTTATTAGATATATGCATAATAGTTATGAATATAGTTTCTGTTTAAGTCTTCTGATGATAATTTCTCTAGTAGTGTTATGATCTGTGAAGTACTTTAATAGTTAAATAACTTGTTTCAAACTGTAAGTAACAATTTAAAACCTCACTTGACCAACTTTGACATGAGCAACCGTTTAACATCATAAAGAACGTGTAGCTAAAAGTGGAGTACATGGACTCACATTTGCCAAAGAAGTTAAATTTCATGATATCTACACGTATCAAGTTTACTTTAAAACTGAAAGATTAGCTAAATTAAGCTTAAAATTATAGATTAGTTTTCTGAGTGATAAAAGAGCAACAAGTACACTGTCAAACATAGAGAGAGATCAAATATAAACTTAGGTATTATATCAAGAAGAGAATTATGAATGATAACTTTCGAGGACTATTTATGGACCAGATCTGATCTGTATATTTCCTATTATATAATTGTTAAGTAACTAAACTATACATATTCGTGTCCCTCTTATTATAAGCTTCATTTTGACCCATAGACTATTATTATATGATTTACCATTTTTGAGTTGTACCCAGTCTATTGATTACTGTTCCCCTTATTCACAGTTACATTTGGCTAAATCTTGTACATATGTTACTTTCTATTTTATGATACGATGTGGTCAGTTTTATTGGTATATAAACCCAGTATGTTTGAGAATAATGGTTTATAATACAGAGGAGGTTATTGATGTTGTGGACTTAACTGCCTGGGCTAGGCAAAAAGCAGGACTGATAAGTACTCAAAACTGCTCACACCGCTTTCGTGTACCATTCCTCTGATCGATAATCCACTCCTCTTTGATTAGTGGGGATCATCTCGTCATATTATAAAAAGGGCACGCATGCAGTCGATATAACCAATGGTAATGTGACTTAAATTTTAAATAAAATGATTCATTAATAATGGATCTCATCTTAACTTCACTTGACATTGTTTGTTCGAATCTTCCCATAGCTGAGTAGATAACGCAATGGAGTTTGAAGCAAAAGGTACTGGGTTCGAGTCTCAGAGTGAGCATCAACTCTGAGATGCAGGTACATCCAACCGATGAGTCCCAAATAGGACGAAACGTGCGTTAAACTGGATTCCACTGTTAGCCACTATCCATCTTTGCTTATAAAGGATCTCAGTTTAGTAATTATTCAACAAATTTAACATCTTAGATTATTTTCACTGATTTATAACTTATCAAAATACCTGAAAGCTTATGGAGTTCATTTTTTTCATTCTTTTAACATCCTAACTTCATTATATATATTCATTTTGTATGGTTTGTTTGGATCTTCTCACTGGTGTTTAGGACAGCAGTTGATCAGTCTCTTATTGGCATATGTGCATCCTATGCGGATTGTCTCGATTTTGTCCTAATTCACAAAGAATAAAAGCATAGATAGATGGTGGCTAGCAGTGGAGTTTAGGACAAGCGTTTCGTCTTATTTGGGACTTGTCAGATGCATGTGCCTGCATCTCACAATTGATGTTCACTCTGGGACTCGAACATAATACTCTGGGATGCGAGTATATTCATCTGACGATCCCTAAATAGGACGGAAAGCACGTCCTGGATTCCACTTCTAGTCATCATCCATCTATGCTTGCATATATATATATATATCCTTTGAATATCGGTTAACTGCTATGGAGCAAGACTGGTAGGTCCTAGTTTCGAATCTCGTAGATACACAATGCCACTAAGGAGTCCCATAATAGAACGAAACGGCCTTTCAGTGCTTCCAGTTTTTTTCATGGTGTTCTAGCTTCAATTGACTCACGATTTCAACTATGAAAATACTGAAATCTTCACAAAACCCATTTTGATCTTTGAATATTTATAGATTAACAATTGTCTGATACAAACAAATGTAATCTCGCCATGTCTTTTTTTTATTATGAAGTCTTGTATACATTATGATTTATGGATTATTTTGTATAAACCTTTGTAAACTAAAAATCACATATGAACTAATAGATTTGTGAATAACTTAGTTATATCGAATAATTTATAAATGCTGAATTTCACTATGTAGAATACTTATTTGTGAAAACTATATTTGTAATGATGTCAGCGATGGAACCCAAATAATCTCTGTGTTTCTTTCAGTAAACTGGTCTAGACTTATTCAGAGTAACAATTGAATTCGAAATTATCAAATAGTAGCTAATGTTTGACAGTCAACTCAATTTTATACTGTGCTTAACCAGTTAAATTTCGATATTAACTTTCAATACTGTTGACTTTGCAGATTTCAGTTTTTCACAGGAAATCAATGAAATCTATCAAGAAGTTAATACTTATGGGTTATACGACTGTATTTAATCAGATGTCTTGTGAATATTTGATTTATTTAAATACATTTTATTACCGGTTCGAAAACGTTTAGGCCCAATGTATTTCCCCACATAAGGAAATTTTTTAAAGTTTAACTGAAATCTCTACAAAACCCCTTCTGTTTATAATCATATGCTCACTAGTGACTGACTTCAAGATACATGTCCTGGAGTTCTAGTGGGAAGCAGTAACTAGTGAAGTTCAACCACGTCTGTTGTGAGATAACAACTCACTGAAGACCATTGATGAATGGTTGCTGAAACTTCGTGAATTGATTAAAGTTAGAAGTTAACACTGTTGGATGCAGGCGAGCTCAGTGGTCTAATGGTTAAGTGCTTTGATGCGAGACTGGTAGGTCCTGGGTTTGAATCTCGTGAGTGCGGGATCGTGGATGCGTACTACCGAGGAGTCCCATAACAGGACGAGTTGACCGTTCAGTGCTTCCAGGTTTTTCATGGTGGTCTAGCTTCAATTGAGTCATTATTTCAACTATATATAAAAAATTCAGAAAACTTAACAACAATAAAAGTATTCACTTGAAACTATAAATTTTCCTCATCACTAATTAAAATTTAGTTTTGAGATAGGTAATAAAAGAAAATGGGGAAAGGAACGAACTAGATTACAAATAAATAAATAAATAAATAAACATTTACATCATCATAGTAAGAAACTATTAAATAACAAACACAGAAAAAGGACAAATGCGGGGAAGATTAAAAACCCTATGTCAGAAATTTAGAGTAAGTATTTTTTTTTAAAGTTTTAATTTCACATTTTATATAGTTCAAATCATGAGCCAATTGAAGCTAGACTACCATTAAAACCTGGAAGCACTGTACGGCCGTTTCGCCTCATTCTGGGACTCTTCAACAGTGCGCATCCACGATCCCACATCACGAGATTTGAACCCAGGACCTATCAGTCTCACGCGCGAGCGCCTAACCACTAGACCATTGAGATTGCCGGCATCCGACTGTGTTAATGTCTAATTTCACCCATTTCAGTGAGTTGATATCTCCCGACAGACCTGATTGAACTTCACTGGTCACTGTTTCACACTAGAACTCCAGGAAATACCTTTATAGTTTTAAATAAGTCATATGAATAATATATGGATCGATTGTAATTTTCAACTATGAAATTGGTAAATTAGCTAAGGTAACGTGTCAGATTGACAATGGATTAATTATGAGTTTAGATCAACTATCCAACGTAAAATTGCTGATTAATCAGTGACTATGCAATGAGAATATCTCATTTCAACAGGATAAAATACAATAATCTGTCATCCCAATAGTCAAGTCTAGTTATGATAATGTGTGACAAGAATTCAGATCTAACCAAAGACATATGTTTACTCTATTCTTCATTTACACCTTGATTATGAGTATCAGTTAGTGGTAAACGTCGATATAAGGTTTCATGCTTATTCCTTTTAGTCATCTAACATCACGTAACCATGTAGGAATTATGTAACTAATGGAAAGTTAATTCAATTTTCTTTGAATATTTGTCTTCATATATCGCCTAATCCTATGTGTGGGACTCTAGCCCAGGACATTGTTTTTCATGCACGAACGCTTAATCTCTAGACCACTGAACCGGTATCTAACGGTGTTAATGTTTAACTTCAATCGATCCATGATCTTGGGCAACCCTTCATCTTTTGTCTTAGGTTGATAACTTTCTGACACTCAACACAGATTGGACTCCATTGGTCACGGCTTCTCACTGGAACTTCAGGAAATACATCTTGAAACCAATCGCTAGTGAACAGTAACCAGTGGAGCTCAACTGTGACTGTTGTAAGGTAGTTACTTACTGAAGACAATAGTGAACGGTTGCACAACATAGTGGATTGGTCGGTGTTGGACATAAACATCTTTAGATGCCGGCTGTGTGGTCTAGAGATTAGGCATTCGCGTGGGAGACTGAAGGTCCTGCGTCCGAGTCCCGTATTCGGAGTGGTGGTTGCACACTGCTGAGAAGTCCTATACTAGAACGAAACGGTCTTTCAGTGCTTTCAGGTGGTCTAGTTTAAATTGACTCATGAATTTAACCATTAAATTACTCCGATCTCCCTAAAGCCCCGTTCTGATAAAAACTTTTAGTCAATAATGGTAATTGTACCAACTCTGAGAAATAATGATAAAATGCGAATAGTAACAAAATTAATTACAAAATAAATTTATGTTGACTATACCCACAAAGCTCACCACCCTCAGAGTATCCAGAGATAACATTGGTATGTAAAACAAACGAAGGAGAAGAAAGATCCAGATACACAAAAACAAAAACAAAATCAAAGGCGAAAATATTGTGCTGACAGATGTTGTATATTAAGAAATATGATATTGTATGTTAGTGATGTACAATATATTAATGTATACAGTTTTATGTATGTTGTTGAGCAGTATAGAAACGACTCAGGCAAGATGTTTGTTGAATTGTATCTAACGACTATGTTCACGTGAAGGTATTGCTTTAATCTGCTGCATAGTTTGTAATGAACAACTTGCAAAACATGTGGAATCACTTTGTGTTTTTTCATCAGGGTTAACAAGCTGTCCCAGTAAGACCCGATTAGTTTAGCTGAATTGCAACCAATATCTTTTGTAACTATTGAATGAATCACAAAGAGGATAAGTGGTGAAGCGTCACTATATGTTCCTGTGTCAGCCTGAGGTTGGCGTTTTAATTTGGGGTGGGATCTTTCGAACAAACCATTCGCTTCTAGATGGTCAGCTATTGATTTTCTTGATTCACTCGTAAAAGTTTAATATACTCCTGCAATAGGATTGGATATGTAGCATTCAACATGAAAATCATGAGCCTCAAATGCTTGGTTTAATCACAGTTTATTTTATCAGAAGGGAGTTTTGTGGAGATTTTGGTAATTTTATATCGTTGAGATCAGTAGTCAATTGAAGCTAGACCACCATTCAAAACCTAGAAACCCTGGATGACCGTTTCGTCCTATTGTGAGACTACTCAGCAGTGCACTATTTCGCTCAGCTTCGTGGGTTGGTTGAAATTAGACATTAACACTGTTGGATGCCAGCAAGCTCAGTGGTCTAGTGGTTAAGCGCTCGCGCGCGAGATCGATAAGTCCTGGATTTGAATCTCGCGAATCGGGATCGTGCATGCTCACTACTGAGGAGTCCCACAATAGGACGAAACGGCTGTCCAATGCTTACAGGTTTTCCATGATGGTCTAGCTTCAATTTCTTCATGATCCCAACCATCAAAATTACTATAATATCCACAAAACCCTTTCTGATAATTCTCAAGATCATTGAATACCAAGCAGTATTGTACAGTTATTTTATTTTAGTTCAGAATTCTACATCGATAATCCTTTCTTTGTTATTTTAGATTAAACACTGAATCAAAACCACCATGATTCACATTTCTTAATGAAATGAAGAGCGGTTCTAATTCAATATTATTGGTAATTCATCATTATGTTCGTAATATGATTGAGTTTGAAGGCCGTAATATTTTCATTAATCTTCTGGAAGATGTATTTTTGTGAAATTCGCTTTCGGGATCTATAACACCATTTTATCTAATAATAATCACTTTATTTTTCATCTAACCTGTGATTTCCAGTTCTTCATTTAGTTCAGTAGTATATATCATAAAACTGTCAAGTTAATACTTGATCACTGGTGTCTGTTGAATTTACATCTTTGGATGTGCATTTAAGATTTAGGAAAAGTTTGTGTCTGAATCTTACTCAACCGTGATCATTCATTTTAGTTACCGATTACTCTGTAATATGTGTTAGCAACTCTATACCAAATCGAATCCATTACCCTCAGATATGATTATCGCTTAACTATCAAGCTGAAAGACTTATTAACTCACCCCTGTTGGCCCTCGTGAAGGAGCATAGGTTGTCCACAAGCAGTCTCCCTCTAACTCTGTCCCGGGAAATCCTCTCCAGTTCGTTCCAGTTGCTATTCGTCCTTTTCATGTCTGCTTCCGATTCCCCCACATTGTGTGTCCTTCTGCCTTCCTCTTTTCGTTTCCATTCAGAATTCCGAGTAGGGGCTTACCCCGTGATGCAAATTGGTGTTGTCCGTAATGTATGTCCTATCTACTTCCAATGTCTTTCCCTAATTTCCTCTTCAGCTAGAAGCCATTTTTTCATCTTCCACAGCAGGTTGTTGCTGATGGTACCCGACTAATGGACATTTAGTATCTTGATAAGACAACTATTTATAAATACTTGTACATTTTTGATGATGGTTGTAGTAGTTCTCCAAGTTTCAACTCCGCACACTGGAACTGTCTTTACATTGGCATTGAAGATTCCGACTTTGATATCGTTTGACAGATGTCTTGAGTTGCATATCTTCTTCAGTTGTAAGAATGCTGTCCTTGTTTTGCTAATCCTCACCTTTATATCTGCATCGGATTCTCTTTGTTAATCGATGATGCGTCACAGGTACATGAAAGATTCCACATCTTCCAAAGTTTCTCCATCCAGTATGATTGTGTTGATGTTTTTCGTGTTATAGTTGTGGATCTTGGTTTTTCTTAAAAGAAATGAATAACAATTCCATTTTAAATTTTTCACCAAAATATGATCATGAAAAAATCGTTTTAAAGAAAGAACACCTTACTAAAACAAACGTATGTTTCTCAGTGAAAAAACAAGGAGAAAAAACAGTACAATGATCGATGTACCAATAAATGGAGGCCACTATAAAAAAAAGTTTGGTATCTTAACAATATTTTATACCTTAAGCCTAGAATCCTGAAGTGTAAAATTGACTTCATCATTTACTTACTTACGCCCGTTACTCCCAATAGATCATAGGTCGCTAACTATCATTCGCCAACACACTCTGTCCTAGGCCTTCCTTTCTAAATCTATTCAACTTTTGTTCATTCTTTTCATGTCTGTATCCATTTCTTGACGTAATGTGTTCTTTGGTCTTCCTCTTCTACTTTCACTTTCAGGGTTCTATGTGAGTGCTTGTCTTGTGACGCAGTTTGGTGATTTCCTCAATTTTTTGTCCTCTATCCACTTCCAGCACTTCTTCCTGATTTCTTCCTCCACTGGGATCTGGTTTGTTCTATATGTATATACAAAGTTTCCAAATCTATAGTCTTCTTATCACCAGTGATTTGATCAGACTAATTAAGAAATAGTTGCTAAGTCTTAGAACTGTATTTCTTTTTTCTTTCTTTTTTCAAATATTTAACAATACAAATGACCTTATACTAACTTGTTTGCTTCGAAATGTTCACATCTATGGTATATTACAACTATATAATTAGTGTGTTATAATGTATTTGGTAAAGTTTTTAACAAGTGGTTCATTGCTGTTATTATAGTGAGATTGTTCTGAATGAATTATATTCATTGATTAAAAACAGTTAGAAAAAAAAGTATTTTCATGGGGTGGGGGTGAAGGGGGTGGTAACTATTCATTGATTTCCATTTCAAAAAACTTGAAAATTGAATTGATCATCCATGAAAGGTATCTTTACAGAAACTATAAACAATAACTGGATGTTGAAATCTGTTTTTATCAGACATTGTTTATCCATATTCATTTATTGTAATTGCAATAATATGTTTTTATAGTTGAAAGCGTGAGTCAATTGAAGCTAGACCACCAAAGAAAACCAGGAGGCACTGGACGGCCAACTCGTCCTATTGTGGTACTCTTTCGCATTACGCATCCACGACCTTGCGAGATTCGATCTCAGGACCTACCAGTCTCACTCCAGAGCACTTAAACGATAGATCGCTGAGCCGGCATTCCATGGTGTTATTGTCTAACTCCAACCGGTCCATGAAGTTGAACAAACGTTCATCAATTGTCTTCAATGAGTTCCTATCTCACAACAGACGTGGTTTGAACTCCACTGGTCAATGCTTCTCACTAGAACTCCTGGATTTACCTTCAACTTCAACCAATCCACGATACTGCGCAACCATCTTCCATTGTCTTCGATGGGTAACTGTTTCACAACCGGCATGGATTGAACGCCACTGATCAGTGCTTCCCAATAAAACATCGTTAATTTCCTTTCGAAGCTAATCACTAGTGAGCACATAATAATTGTCAATACGAGATTGTGGAGATTGTTGAATTTTATTGAGGCTTTTTGCTAGTTTGTATTATAAACATTGGTAAAGCTATAAGTTGCTTATTGTCAACGATTTGACAACAAATTCGCAATTCTTAACTCAATTCATCAAAGGTTTGATTTTATTCGTTATTCACACAAAGTTCATGTTCATCATCATCATCATCATCATCATCATCATCATCATCATCATCATCATCATCATCATCATCATCATCATCATCATCATCATCATCATCATCATCATCATCATCATCATCATCATCATCATCATCATCATTATCATCATCATCATCATCATCATCATCATCATCATCATCATCATCATCATCATCATCATCATCATCATCATCATCATCATCATCATCATCATCATCATCATCATCATCATCATCATCATCATCATCATCATCATCATCATCATCATCATCATCATCATCATCATCATCATCATCATCATCATCATCATCATCATCATCATCATCATCATCATCATCATCATCATCATCATCATCATCATCATCATCATCATCAGCTTGTGAATTAGTTATTAATAAAGATTATGAAATTGATCATTAGTAAACCAATTCGGTAAAACGTGATATATATTTATATTTATATTCATAATTATGAAAGCTTTATTATTTCATCTTTAGCCGTAAAAAAAGACTGAAGTAAAGTGACATTTACACTGCTACACCCGATGATCAATAAAAATGCGTTTTAAGAAAAGTACAAAATACACTTTAGTGTTTCGTTTATTTTAATGTCACGAGGTGTAACCGAAAAAAAGAATTAAATTAAATAGTTGGAGGTGATGTAAGGTGGTTGTAAGTAGTAGGTAGTAAATTGAGAATCTAAATTTTGGTTCAATTCGGTATTCTTCAACAAAGTATGCTTGTAATTTTGTTTAGGAAAATGATACTTCTTGTAGAGTTTGAATCCAAATCAAATACAGCTTCACACTGTAAGGCGTCATTACTTTGTTAGTCAGACTGAAACTAACTTCCATTACTTACTTACTTACGCCTGTTACCTCTCGTGGAGGAGCATAGGCCGCTCACCAGCATTCTACACCCAACTCTGTCCTGAGCAATACTTTCTAGTTCCTTCCAGTTGTTATTCATCCTTTTCATAACTGCTTCTAAGTAAGTAAATAAGTAAGATCACTGAATGATAATGAATAACATGTTTGTCTAGGAAATTGTATTTTCACCAAGCAATGGAAAGTTGATATTCGTCTGCTAAACAATGGACTAGTGAATCGCCCATTAATCCTTTATATATCACTCTACGGCTGTAAAGAATGGTCTGCGAAAGTAGAAAACATATGTAGAGTGTTGACGTTTGTTTGTAGGTGTCCTCGAAATATTTATCGGCCATCATAAAATGATCATGTGAGCATTATTGAAATTATTCTTAGAGTACTAGGCAAAAGCAACGAATTGGTTGATGAACATAGTAATCCTCATAGACTGAAGTGGTTAGAATATGCATTTAGTATCCTAAAGCACTACATACCTCTCCTCAAGCAGTTAAGTGGTGTGCAATTAGGTTATCAAGAAGATATGTGTAACCAAACCAAAACGAGGCATCAGTCTATTGGGTCACTGAATACTTCATTGAACCATGGTGATAAATTGAAACTACTCGTTCTGGTATTCATACGGTAAGTGCACGATAAGTGCTCTTATAGGGCAGGTTATATTACTCTCACAAAGCGAACACTTTCTAAACTCATCTCTTTTGACATTTTCTCTGTAATCCATTGCTGTTTCTACAACATATTAAAGTAATGTAAGTAGGTAACAAAATTGTTATTTGTAACTGTCAATTCAGCTCATTTTAATACAAAATTAACCATGTTTACTAGTGGGATGAGTACTGACCAACTACACAATAACTTAGACTTAGGGATTTATTGTAAATGATAATGCAATGCTTTTGGGAAGTAATGTCAACTTTGTATAAGAACCTCAGACTGTTGATGATATACGTCAAGCGTTTGATATTCATTGTAACATAATGGTATCTATGTAATTGAATGGCATTAAAAAGAATTAAGATGCTCCATAGTGAACATGCATTACATGATTCCTTGAAGTATTGACACTGATTGTGATTAAACACAAAGGTGTTTTGGGGAGATTTTAGTAATTTTTTATAGTTAAGATCATGAGTCAATTGAAGCTAGAACACCATGGAAAACCTGGGAGCACTGAATGATCGTTTCGTCCCATTGTGGGACTCCTTAGCAGTGCGCATCCACGATCCCCACCGCAAGATTCGAAACTAGGACTTATCAGTCTCACACGCGAGCGCTCAACCACCATACCACTGAGTTTAAATCCGACGGTGTTAACGTCTAACTTCAAATCCCTTCTGAAGATTATTAATGTTCCTTTATAAGTTGACCTATTTGAGACTGTATTATCAAAGAAATCATTAGGGTTATCTAACCTTATGAAAACTAAACTTATGAAAATTTATGTAACGTTTCATTTAACTCAATTGTTATATATTTTTATCAGTTAATAGGATTTATAGTTGAAAGCGTCAGTCAATTGAAGCTAAACTACCAGGGAAAACCTGGAAGCACTGGATGGACACCAGATTTTCCCTGGTGGTCTAGCTTCAATTGACTAACACTTTCAACTATGAAAATACTAAATCTCCACAAAACCTCTTCCGGTAATAAGATTTAATTTACAGTACAAATTCTTCTTTTAGTATTCACGTTATGATTAATTCTAGCTGAAAACTATTGTGTTAGTGTGGTGTGGGTTACTTATATTCATATAAGTAGTATATAATGATGGTTAAGCATTAAATGTATTTCAGTAGAAGATTGATAACGAAAGAACGAAAACGAAACACAATCGGTATGAAAATCCGTGTGCAATTAGAATCGGATGCGATGGAAGGAACCATCGAAATTGTGACAATGGATTGATAGTTTGAAAATTAACTGTTTACAATATGAATTTTGCTTAGTATTGATTGTTTGGATCTTCCCATTGATATTTTTAGGACTGCAACTGGTCAGTCTCTAATGCAGGTACATCCAGCTGACGAGTCCCAAATAGGACGAAACGCGCGTCAAACTGGATTCCACTGCTAACCACTATCCATCTTTACTTACCATGTTTACAATATGGTTCTCATATTTTACTGAGATATTCTGTAATTTTGTGTCTAAATGCATTCGACTGTCTCCATTCGTGTTTTTATTCACTACACTAGTATTCAAAATAATACTTGTTGCACAAATAAATCTCGAACTTGATATCATGAATGAATCAATTTTGGACCATCATTGAAAATTTAGAAGCACTAGGATTTCTCAGCAGTGCGTATCCACGATCTTGCACGTTAATGCTTAACCTCTAGACCACTGAGCCTGTATCCAATGGTGTAAATGTCTAAATTCAACCAATCCACAATATTGCGTGACCGTCTACCATTGTTTTCAGTGAGTAACTGCCTCATAACAGATATGATTGAACTCAACAATCTCCGTAACCCTATACTGAAATCCTTAACTGCTGATAGTTATCTTTCGAGTCCAGTTGACAAAATAATTCGAGTTAGATTCCAGGGATTACTGATGTCCACTATAATAGAAATTAAACTTATCGACTATACTTTATATTAACTAGATGAATAAGTGCAATTCAGTAAATAGATCCATTGACAGTTTTATTTCTATATTAAATATCATTAGATAACTGATCATTATTTCATTGAACAGAAGACTTACTTCATGATTGACTATTATTATATACTACTTATATCTGTCAACATAAGTAGCATACATCACATTATGAAACCTTTCATAGTTAATGGCCAGAATCCATGAAACCAGTTTTATCGATAACTAACTTCAACAATTCATTACTTCGTACATCTTCGATAAAAAAGACAGTGAACTAAAAGATAGTTTATTTAGTATTGTTTGTTTGAAACTTTCCATTGATTTTTAGGACTGCAACTGGTCAGTCGCTTATTGGCATATGTGCATATTCTGCGTATCGCCTCGATATAGCTTTAATTCACAAGCATGATAAGCAAAGATGGATAGTGGCTAGCAGTGGAATCCAGTTTGACGTGTGTTTCGTCCTATTTAGGACTCCTCAGTTGGATGTACTTCCATCTCAGTTTGTTTATCTAACTATAATTGGTAACTTTCAGATATAAAATGCATCGTCTCACACTTGACTGTTCTTTCTGCAAATGTCAGTCAACCGTCTCAGACTTCATTGTTCTTTTTTTCCACACCAATCATTAGTTGTTCTTGTTCTACCTCCAGGCATTTCATTTTCAATTGATGACACATACTACTTATATCCGTCAATATCAGTAGCATACATTACATGACCATTGAAATGTATAAAATTGATTGTGTAAAAGTACAGTAATCCAGCTTAATATGTTTGCAATGAATTACTTAATGAAAGAAAGTAACTAATTTCTAATCTGAATAATTTGAATCAATGTTAATTGGATAGATTGATAGAAATAAAACTTTCGGGCGAGACTATAATTTATGGCTGAATCAATCAGATTTAAAATAGCAGGTCTAAGATTTTGGCGCAAGATTCATCTAGTCATTTGGCTAAATAGCATTTTGGCATTATAGCTGATGTCAGTTGGTGATCAAGACCCTAAATCTAATTCCTAGCCTTACCATTCAACTGTAAATCCTAATCCTAGTTCACTACACTTATATATAACCGTCATTTAATTCTGGAAAGTAAGTGGATATACTAAAGTCATTTAATCGTTGATCAAAAGTCGTCCATAAATTAACTTTAACGCTTGGTAACACTTGATAGGATAATGTATCTGAAATGTAAATTCACTTAGTATTGTTTGTTTGAATCTTCCCATTGATGTTTAGGACTGCAACTGGTCAGTTTATTATTGTCATATGGGCATACTGTGCGTATTGCCTCGATATAGCCTTAATTCACAACTATTGTTTGTAGCGAAAGGTACTGGGTTCGAGTCCGAGAGTGAACATCAACTATGAGATGCAGGTACATCCATCTGACGAGTCTCAAATGGGATGAGATGCGCATCAAACTGGATTCCACTGTTAGCCACTATCCATCTTTGCTTACAATATCCGGTATTTAGTTAACATGGTAGAATCATGGATGGGTATTTAATAAAATTATGAAACTCGTTAGCTTTTGTTGGTATTCACAATGAGACTTGAACCTAGTGACGTTTCGGTTGTAAACACCCAATTCATTGCCTACTGAGCAATGGACTGCAGATAGCCAGTAGTTAAGAAAAACCAGTAAGATACAAATACAACTGACTGAATTACTAAGATAATTCACTTATCAAGTTAACCATGTTCTAAATCTATCAGCTTCACAATTGTTGGATACTGAGTGAATGAAAGATAATAAAGAATAGATACCTATTTTCTCAAATCTTAATGAATGAAATCAGATAACTTAAAAGTTTCTCACAGTAACCTAGTTCAAAAGTTTTCAGTGAAGTGATTGCAACTATTAACGATAATTAAGGTCAAAAAGAATACTGTCCTTAACGACTATCTAATTGTGTTCACATGTTCTTTTTGTTATTCATGGATCATGTGACATGAAGTATATTGAAAACGTGCCTTATGAAGATTAGTTTCCATGTAATTTCTATGGAAATCTAATTGAAAGAAGAAACCTTCTTGTGTGTTCTAGAGTATACATAATTATAATAAGTTACTTTTTAAAGATGGTTAACTATCAGTAGTCAATATTAGTGACTATAAAAATAAGTGACCAGTGGAGTTCAAACCACATCTGTTGTGATATAGAAACTCATTGAAGACAATTGGTGAACGGTTGCTCAACTTCGTGGATTGGTTGGAGTTAGATATAAACACCATCGGATGCCGGCTCAGTGGTCTATCGTTTAAGTGCTCTGGAGCGAGACTGGTAGGTCCTGAGTTCGAATCTCGTGAGGCTAGGTCGTGGATGCGCACTGCTGAGGAGTCCTATAATAGGACGAATTGGCCTTCCAATGCTTCCAGGTTTTCCATCGTGGTCTATCTTCAATCGACTCACGTTCTCAACTATGAAAACAAGTAAATAGTTTGCATTTTAAAACATGCTATTTCCTTTTAGAAAAATGATGATAGAATTCGTCCTTCAGTTTAGAAATCTATTCAAATTTACGCTAGGTGATATAATTTGAATCAAACTATACTGAACTATAGACCTATGTTAATATGTTCTTACAAATTATTACATGGTTTACATACAAATACTTAAATGAAAGTTTAGGTCTCCGTAAATTATTGCTCATGCTTTACTGGTGTTGGGGTGTGTGTTACTGATGTAGAAAGATATAAATAGTATGTATCCTTAATAGAAAATGACATGCCTAGCAGAGGAAGGTTAAGAAGATCAAAGAAAAGAGAATGAGAACAGAGAATGGTTTGTATGTAAATGAAGGAACAATGAAGTCTGAGACAATTGATTGATATTTTGTAAATGAATTACTTACTGTGTGGTTTCCAGATTTTACTAAGAGATTCTGTAATTTTGTATTCAAATACATTTAGTTGTACCTGCCTATATTCTCGTTCACTACATTACTACCACTACTACTTATAATAGTAGTATTACTCATAAGAGTGATGCAAATAGTGATGAGATAGTGTTAAGTTTGTAGGTTTTCTATTACTCTTTTTTGTTTTTCTTTACCCAATCTTTCCTACTAGTGTTACTACTACTGCTACTAATCTGGAGCTTGTCTTGAAATAAATTTATCTCACTATAAACGAAAGATCAGTGAAGTTTTAGTGTTATATCCTTTGGAGATTTATGAATGGACCAATAAGATACTTATATTCCCTATTGTATAACTGTTAACTAACTAAACTATTCATATCCGTGTTCCTCTTATTATAAGCTTCATTTTGATCCATTTATTTATTTATTTAAACACATATATATTGGTACAAAAGGGCACCAGGTACATATGCGCCACACAAAATAATGAAAGTAGGAAGAGAAGGGATGAAAAGATAAGGCAGGCTGAAATGTACAACCAGAAGACTCTTTCAGTTAAGAAAGTTAGAACTATTCTTTATGTAGAAAGTAAAAGAAGGTTGCAGCAGGATCGCCACTGGCTTCTATTCTGAGCCATATCTGATAACGTCTCTAGCCACTGTGTTGCACTATCTCTCGGACCCCAACCAGGGAGTCGTGAAGGACCAACAAAAGCTAGCCCTTTGCAGCTCTCTTTCATGCCACGACACCATGTCATACACTGACCTCCTCTCCGCTTTCTCCAACCAGTCCCAGGGTCGGCAAATAATGCACGACGTGGAAGTCTCTGGGACGACATTCTTAGAACATGTCCAAGCCACCGAAGTCGGTGTTTCAAGATGGTGACACCAATTGAATTATCGTCTCTGCGCCCGAACACATGATGCCGAACCTCTGCATCACTAACATGGTATTGCCACTGGATGTTAGCAATTCTTCAGAGACAACGATGATCAAACACAGAGAGTCGTCTAACATCCTCAACTCGGAGAGGCCAGGTTTCACAAGCATAGAGCAAAACTGCTCTCACCGACGCGTTGTAGATCCGACCTTTTACAGCCAGACTAACATCACGAAGGCGCCAAAGATGGCCCAGATTGGCATAAGCCGCTCTGGCTTTCATTATACGTGCATCGATCTCATCACTCACGCCCCCACCAGCACTTATGTAGCTACCTAGATACGCGAAGATCTCAACTACTTCAATCTGCTCACCATCCAGGGTGAGAACAGGATGAGAATCCTGCCAGTCTTGTAGGAGTACTTTGCACTTGGAGGGTGCAAAGCACATGCCGTACCTGCGGACACTGATTGCCAACTGATTAAGTGCTGATTGCATGCCTTGGGCATTATCGCACAGTAAGACAATATCATCCGCATACTCGAGGTCGAGAAGTCGTTCTCCAGGCAACATATCCACACCGCCATTACTTACATCCATCAGAGCTGTTTCCAGGATGTCGTCGATGGCAAAGTTGAAGAGGAATGGTGAGATCGGGCAACCCTGCCTAACCCCACTGCTCGAATGGAACAAGGGAGAAAGGTGGTTGTATGCCCTCACTCTGCCTGAGGTGTTCGTATACAGGGCCTTTAAAATGTTAATGAACTTCTCAGGCACACCCTTCTTCAATAGACAATCCCAGAGAACAGTCCTGTCCAACGAATCGAAGGCCGCCCTGATATCAAGAAACACTACGATTGTTGGCCTGCGATAAGTATGACGGTGTTCTAACATTTGGCGGAGGGTGAAGATGTGATCAATGCATCCTCGACCAGAACGAAAACCAGCCTGCTCCTCGCGAGTCAATCGTTCTCGGGTTTTAAACAACCTACGAAGAATGATAGAAGCCAATAGTTTGGACGCAATCGAAAGTAGACTTATCCCCCGGTAGTTGTTACAGGAACAACGTGAACCCTTTTTAAAAATAGGGACGACTATCGATTCATTCCATGATGTTGGAACACTTTCTTGCTCCCAAACCTTTCCAAACAACACAGTCAATTCCTTAGTCAGAAGGTCACCACCATCTTTAAAAAGAGCCGGAGGTAAGTCATCTGGGCCAGGTGATTTATAACGTTTCAAGAGTTGGAGTTCCTTGAGGACTTCCGCCTCGTTTGGTGGATCAGTCATCACCGGCCATGGGGGGCAGGACAAGCTGGTTGATGTTGCCGGAGCAGCAGGCCAGTTGAACTGCCCTTCGAAAAATTTCGCCCATCGTCCAAGACGTCGACAGATGTTAGTGATTGGCATCCCGTCATTCTCGTAGATTGTTTCACTCACACCAGACTTCTTGCTGCCAGTGGCTCGGATGAGTTGGAAGAGCTTCCGGCAGTTACCAGATGCAGCTGCTGCTTCCATCTCATTAGCACGCTCCGACCACCAGGCTTCCCGGTCCTTACGCAAGCTTTGCCCAATTTCATTACGTAACAGCCTTCGTTTGTGGTCAAACTCACGGTCATCCGGAGTAGACCGACGGGCTTCCATCAGTTGTAAGGAGCCAGAAGAAACCCATTGCTTGTAAGCGGGATGTTTCGCGAAACCGCAAGCGGCTTTACTCGCCATTTTCATGGCGTCGTGAAGATGCAACCAATGCTCATCTATACTTTTCGGTGGGGTGGTAGCTAGCCTAGAGGTTAGCTCCGCTCGATACTTACTTGCAACAGAAGTTGCAGCCAGTATACTAACATCAATCCGTTGGTGGTGGTCAATCCTTCGGCCACTGAAAAGTAAGGTGAGATTGGCGCAGACCAGGGCACGATCAGACTCCAGATAGGTACTCCAAAAGGAGCGGCAGTCTTGTACACAACCACGCCAGCGGTAGCTGATCGCGATGTGATCAATCTGAGTCCAGGCTTGGGATGCAGAGGGAGGACGCCAGGTAGCACACCGGCGATGACTGTGCCGGAAGTTAGTGCTGGCCAGAAACAGGTTGTGGTCTGTGCACAGTTGCAGCAAACGGTCCCCGTTATCTGTCCTGCGACCAACAAGTCCCCATCGGCCACCTAGACGACTCTCTTCTGTGCCTAGACGCCCGACCTGTGCATTCAAGTCTCCGGCTAGTACTACAATATCTGTCGAACGCGCTTTCTGGAGAAGAACTGTTAACTGATGGTAAAACTCATCCTTGATTGCATCCGGGCTGCAATCTGTCGGGGCATAGGCGGAGATGACGAAAAGACACCGTTTCTCACGCCGATTTCTTCTCACTTTGATGGAACTTTCTAATCTAACAGCACATAACCGACTGTTAATGGGGATCCAATCGATTAGTGCTGCCTCAGCTCTAGCGCTTAGTGCGACACCAACGCCAGCAAGACCAGACGAAGATGCCATAGGGTCCCCGGATAAGCGCACGTGGAACAAGCTCTTCGAGGCGACAGATGGAGAGCGGATTTGTGGTACTTCACTAGAGTCTTGAATACGGGTCTCGGATAGACAACAAACATCAACATTAAAACCTTCCAAAGACATAGCCAGCCCTATCTGTTGTCCGATCTGCATTAGTGTGCGAACGTTGAAGGAAGCCAGCTTGAACGGCGTACGTGGTTTCAGAAAGACTGCCTCAGTATTCATTATCGGTGGAAGCATTCACTTTCAACCAGGCAGTGACTGGAGATCGTTTAGATAGGACAGATTTTCCACCATGGGCGAGCTGCTGCATAAGTTGAAAAGTAAGGTTACACAAATTGGGGATAAAAGGGGGTGAGTTAGCGATATGGTAAATAATAATAATAATAATAATAATAATAATAATAATAATAATAATAATAATAATAATAATAATAATAATAATAAAGGTAATAATAATAATAATGTTAATTGTCTTGCTTTTAGTATGACCAGGGATATTATCGTCAATAGAGTTCATAATTTCATTCATTTGTGTGTGAGCTGTGATACTGCCCGGGTGCCCAAACCGAAGCAGGTGGTTTTCTTAGGGGACCACACCCCGAGCCTTTGACCTAAAGGTCTGATCCACAAGGCAGTGGAGCATCGTGAGGAGATGCAGTCCCATGGTAGTCGTTGACCAATGACAGGTTCTTCCGCCATTCGTTCCATCAGGATACTGGAGCCCATGTGCACCATTGGTTTGGAATCAGGGTTTTCCAACTCCCCTAGGTGGACCCTCCGTGTCCACCAATCCGGTTATAGCGCCGGACATTCGCTTTTCGTCCTCTCACTTTCGTGAACAACACCCCTGCCACGAGAAGGCAGTGAGTAGGACTTCCCTGGCAGAGGTTATATATTCGCTGGCCATGTGAGAGCATTTCGAGAGGGAGAGTAGACTCTCCCCACTCTCGGCCGTACCAGGGCATTTGGGCATTTGATCCATAAACTATTATTATGTGATTTATCATTCCTGAGTTGTACCCAGTTTATTAATTACTGTTCCTCCTATTCACAGCCACATTTGACCAGATCTTGTACAAATGTTGTTTTGTATTTTATGGTACGATGTGGTCTGTTTGATTGTGGTATATAAACCCAGTATGATTGAGAATGATGATTCATATTGCAGAGACTGTTATTGGTGTTCTGGAATTAACTGGCTGGGTTGGGCAGAAATTAGGACTGATAAGTGCTCTAAACTGCTCATACAGCTTTTGTGTATTATTGAGCCGATCAACATCACTGCTCTCTGATAGGCGGTTTTATAACGTCATATATTAACAGGGCACCCAATGATATCCCACGATATAACACTTAGATAATTGATGGATAATTTGCAAATGAATTATTTACTGTATGGTTCTCAGATTTTACCAAGACGTACATTCGATTGTGGCCCACTCCTTATCTTGTTCATTGTAGTGTCATTTTCAAGTTTATATCACAAATCTTTTCGTTCACTAAATTTAAAGGATAATTCATTTCTTTGAAAGTTGACTTATTGACAATGCAAAAGTTTTACATAAACAAACTAAATACATTTAATTTCTAAAAATAGATTTACTACTAATTTTGAAATGACAAATTCTATTGTCTTATTTCATCATGACAGTATACTTAGGATTAAATGTTACGTAATTTTCAAGGTTGTTTTCTTTTTTTAACCAAACGAGATTCGTAAGTGTAATTATGATGAAAACAATTCTATAATTATTAGAAGGGGGGGTTTTGTGGAGATTTTTAGTGATTTTTTATAGTTGAAATCATGAGTCAATTGAAGCCAGTTCACCATGGAAAACCTGGAAGCACTATACGACAGTTTCGTCCTATTGTGAGACTCCTCAGCGGCAGCGCTCATCCACGACCCCGCCTCGGGAGATTCGACCCCAGGACCTGTCAGTCTCGCTCGCGAGCGCTCAAATTCGTGGATTGGTTGAAGTTAGACATTAACAATGTTGGATGCCGGCAAGCTCAATGGTCTACTGGTTAAGCGCTCGCGCGTGTGACTGATAGATCCTGGGTTCGAATTTAGTGATCCGGGATCGTGGATGCGCACTGCTGAGGAGTCTCATGTTAGCACGAAACCTCCGTACAGTGATTCTAGGTTTTCCATGATGGTCTAGCTTCAATTGACACATGATTTCAACTCTAACATTAATAAATGTTTAATATGCAATAAACACAACATTTAATTTGAGTATATTCAATGTTAATTCATAAATTTCGTAACATGTTAAGTTTGTTGAAATATAAGTGAAAAGTTATCTAATTGTGATCTGATTAGTCTACATATCACTATGCTTTTTGTAAAGTGACTAGAGTTTTCCTTCGGGATTATTATTGGATAAGTAGAACTGTGGTGTGTGTCATTTATATCGGGATAAGTAGTATATAACGCTAGTCAGGAATAGAATGTCTGGCAGCAGAAGGTTGAGAAGACCAAGAAAGAAATAACGGAAACAGAAAGCGATTGGTATGGAAATGAAGGAACAGTGAAGTTTGAGAAGATTGATTTAAATTTTGCAAATGAAGTATTTACTGTATGGTTCTCAGATTTTACTAAGATGCTCTGTAAGTTTGTGTTCAAATACTTTCGATTGTCCTTGATTTTGTTGTCGTTCACTACAGAACCCGTTACATATATTTGAGAGCTCTGAACAGTATAAATAGACAAACGTAGTATTAAAATACTACAAAGAAGAGTAAAATTTGGACATACATTTTTTATGAATTTGGTATCAATTGCCATCGCAAGACATATTCTTCACACAGGACATAAAGTCGATACACTGAAGTCCTTCAAAATGATTAACAAACAGCCAAACTTCATCGTTTTTGAAATTTGCCGATGCGATAGCAATCAAACATCTAAAACCACATTTATGTATCCGAAAAGAGGTAGAAATATATCTTTCTTTGCCTTGATATTATTATATCCCCTTTGAATATATTACGTCACTCACTATTTCAACTCTTTCCGAAGTTTAATTACATCATTGTCATTTTTTTAAATTTATAGCCGATTGATTTCAACTCATATATTTCTTTATCACCATTAATCTGTTTTCAGTTACTTCATTACATAATCATCTAATGTTTGTTAATCCTATGAGTTCTAATCACTAATTCAATATTCTGGAATTTTCCCAAATGCCCTGGTACGGCTGAGAGTGAGGAGGGTCCGCTCTCCCTCGAAAAATGCTCTCATATGGCCACGCGTATTTAGTCTCTGATACAAAAGTCCTACTCACTGCCTTCTCGTGGCGGGGGTGTTGTTTACGAAATTAGATTTCACTTTCTGCTTAGTTGACTATAGCAGTCTTAATACTTTACTACAGTTTCAATGGACCTATTTCTAAGATGGTCAAAACATTGAGTATATGATTATGAATTAAGTCGATGCCTTATAAAAATTGTCATACTTAATAAGCAATGTCAAACGTCAGACAAGTACATATTTTGTGGGATTATATAACGGAGCAGTTTGTGTGAATCCACTCTTAACTATAGAATAAAAGAGATACAATTACAATGATACTTCTTATTAAATCTAACTTTCGTAAAAACTTAAAAACGAATGACCATTATAGATATAGATATATCGAAAAACAAAGGATACTTTACAAAAAAAGTGAAAAACACAGAGTGTACATACAATCCTCGGTGAACGGTTGCTCAATTTCGTGGATTGGTTGAAGTTAGATATGAACACCATCGGATGCCGGTCGGCTCAGTGGTCTATCGGTTAAGTGTTCTGGAGTGAGACTGGTAGGTCCTGAGTTCGAATTTCGTGAGGCCAGGTCGTGGATACGCACTGCTGAGGAGTCCAAAAATAGGACGAAACGGCCGTCCAGTCCTTCAAGGTTTTCCATTATGGTCTAGCTTCGACTGCGAAAACAATAATCTTCTGTCGAAATATACATTTCGTGAACCTTTCGGATTGTATACAGATGAAAAAGCTTCATTCTTATGGTTTTATAGGTAACAGTGAAAATTCCAATAAATATATTACATTAGTTCATGTGATTTACTTTTATTTATTTGTTTAAACACATAAACATTGGTACAAGTATGCATCAAATATATATATGCGCCGCACTACGTCATTCGATTTGTGTAGGAGCTGGAATATTGAACGGATGCTAAAACCAATGCAAGTGGTTATTTTGAGGAGCCACTACTCGAGCTTTTGACCTAGAGGTCTAATGCAAAAAGCTGTGAAGCAATGCTACGAGTAGCAGTGTTATGGTAGTCGGTGACCGACAATAGGTACATGTTTTATTTGTTCTTCAGGTTCTGGTAGCTCATATGCACCTTTGATTTGGAATCACAGTTTTCTAACTCTCCGAGGTAGATCTTCTATATCCACCAACCGGGTTAAAGTGACGGACATTCGCTTTTCATCCTCTTAATTTTGTAAACAACTCTACCACCGCAAGAAGTCATTGAGCATGAGACTGTATAGTTCATATTGAAAAAAAGTAAAGACTCAACCACTTAATTAAGGAAAAAAATCGTCTATATCTTGTATTGTGTATCCTTTATCGAGTTAAACTGATATCATAATAAAGATGATGGCTTGATATAAACAATATGTGAAGAGAACCATATTCTAAACATTTTCCTTTTCATCTTTCTGTAATGAACAAGAACACGAGTCGGGACAATCGAATGTATCTAGGCACAAATTACAGACTATCTTACTAAATTCTGATAACCATACAGTAAACAGTTAATTTGCAAAATAACAATCAATTGTTTCAATCTTAACTGTTTCTTCTGTAAATATTAGTTCATCTTCTCTAATTTCATTGTTCATACATTTTCCTACCAATTGCGCTTCATTTCAATTCTTTCCTTATCGATCTTCTGCCAAAATACATTCTATGTCTGACCATCACCATACACTACTTATATGGATGTAAGTAGACCACACTACAATATCAATTATAAGAATAAATTTTTCATCATTTATTGTAATTGATTACAAATAATATGATACCTGAGGGCATAGATATAGACGAATATGTAAATTAGTATATTTAGAATTATTATTATCATTACCATTATCAACAGAAGGGGGGTTTTGTGGAGATTTTAGTAATTTTATATAGTTGAAATCATGAATCAATTGAAGCTAAACCACCATGGAAATCCTGGAAGCACTGAACGGCCATTTCGTCCTATTGTGGGACCCTCGACTAACCATTTATTATCTGAAAAGTAGTCCAAACATGGAATTTTTGTTCAATCTTATTCATTGTTGAAATCATGAGGTAATTGAAGCTAGACCAACATGAGAAACCTGGAAGCACTGAACGGCCAACTCGTCCTATTGTGTAACTCCTCAACAGTGCGCATCCACGATCCCGCACTAACGGGATTTGAACCCAGGACCTACCAGCTTCGCTTCAGAGCTCTTAACAGATAGACCACTGAGCCGGTATCCAACGGTGTTAATGTCTAACTTCAACTGATCCACGAGATCGAGCACCCATTCATCAATGTCTTATTCATTTAAATGACTTTGTATTTCAAATAATATACTCTTTCAAGTCTTTCATGTTTCTGTTCTCTTATAAATATTAAGTTAAATTTTGATAATCATTTACTTAACTAGACTAACAGTCAAACTACCTCAGTTGCTCGAGTATATTTTCGTACAACTGAGTTGTCAATACAAGTTTTCTTAAAATTTCTAAGAAATTTATAATTTCAATATGGGGATTTTGTGGAGATTGTAGTATTTTCATAGTTGAATTCATTGGTCGATCTACTCTAGACCACTATTAAAAACTTGGAAACACTGGAAGGCTGTTTCGTGGATCGATTGATGTTAGACATTAACATTGTTAGATACTTGCTAACTCGTATAGAGGTTAAGCAAGCATGCACGAGACCGAAACTAATAGGTTTGAGTCCCGCGTGAGCGATCGTGGGTATGTACAACTGAAGAGTCCTATACTAGGACAAACAGCTATCCAATGCTTCTAGATTTCCAATGGTAGTCTAGCCTAGATCGACTCGTCAATTTTTTATATTGAACGCTTTTATTATGAACTCCTTCATAATATTAACCCTAAACTTGCATTTATACTTCATTTTGAATTTAGAGGATAAAAACTGAAAATATTCTTATCAGAAGGGATTTTGTGGAGATTTAGTATTTTCATAGTTGAAAGCGTGAGTCAATTGAAGCTAGACCACCATGAAAAGTCTGGAAGCACTGGACGGCTGTTTCGTCCTATTATGGGACTCCTAAGCAGTGGGCATCAACGATCCCGCACTCGCGAGATTCGAACCAAGGACCTACCAGTCCTGGTGTTATGTATAACTTCAACTGATCCACGAAGTAGAGCAATCGTTCACCAATTATCTTCAGTGAGTACTTATCTCACAACAGACGTCGTTTGAACTCCACTGGTCACTGCTTCTCTATCGGTTAAGTGCTCTGGTGCGAGACTGGTAGGTCCTGGGTTCGAATCTCGTGAGTACGGGATCGTGGATGCGCACTGCTGAGGAGTCCCTCAATAGGACGAAACGGCCGTTCAGTGCTTCCAGGCTTTTCATGATGATCTAGCTCCGATTAACTCACGCTTTCAACTATGAACATATTCTATTATCGTTTTATGTTTAAACAATTTCAGTTATATTCTTTATGGTTAAGTTAGTTACAAAGATTGATTTTTTTAGTTCATAGCTTACGGCCATTATCTCTTTATTGATAATGGAACTAAGTTGCCAAGATCAACTCTGAATAATAATGCAATATCTAAAAAAAACATATAGAATGAAATTGACCTGCTTTAAGAGAAAAGTACACTTGTAGATATAAATGGATACTTTAGAATTAGCAGTTATTTGCCATTTTCCGAACGAGAAAATAAGGAGGGACAGTCGAATGTATTTGAACACAAAATAAAGGAATGAGTTTTTAAAAATAATATTTGACAAATATTATGTAGTTGAAGTCATGAGTCAATTGAAGCTAGACCACCATGGAAAAGCTGCAAGCTCTGGACGGTCGTTTCATCCTATTGTGGAACACCTCAACAGTGTGCATATACGATCCCGCCTCCCGAGATTCGAACCCAGGACCTATAAGTCTCGTGCCAGAGCGCTTAACTACTAGACCACTGCGTAGACAACTGTTGATAAACACCTTGATGGTCGCCTCCGTAATTATCCAGGTTTCCATCCCATACAGTATAACTGTCTTGACATTTGTATTGAAAATTCTGATCTTTGTGTTGGTTGACGATTGTTTTGAGTTTTAGATGTTCTGCAATTGTAAATGTGCTGCTCTTGCTTTGCCGATCTGCGTCTTCACATTTGCACCAGATCCACCGTGTTCATCGAAGATGCTGTTCAGATATGTAAAGGTTTTCACATCCTCCAAAGCTTCTCCATCAAGTGTAGTTCGATTGATGCATGTTGTATTGTATCAGAGAATCTTGCTTTTCCCTTTGTGTATTTTGAGACCCACTGCTGCTGAGGCTGCTGCTACACTGGTCGTCTTTTTCTGCATTTGTTGTTGCCTGTGATATAAGAGCCAGATCATCTGCAAAGTCTAAATCGTCCAACTGCATCCTAGCTGCCAAAAGTACATAGGTAAGTAAAAATAATAATTTTTGAACATATCATTCACATTTCTTATTATCTTCAAATTCATTAAAAAATTTCACATAAAGTATGATTCAGAAGGGTTTTGGTGGAGATTTCAGTATTCTTCATAGTTGAAATCATTAAAGCTAAATAATAACTTTTAAATTTTAATAGTTGAAAGCGTGAGTCATTCGAAGCTAGACCACCGAGGAATAAACTGAAAACACTGGACGGCCGTTTCGTCCAATTGTGGGACTCATTAGCAGTGCGCTGAGGAGTCTCATAATAGGAGGAGTTGGCCGTCCAATGCTTCTAGTTTTTCCATGGTGGTCTATCTTCAAATGACTCATGATTTCAACTATAAAGTATAATTATCAAGAAGTACTATTATTAACTATACAGCATATAAATGATAAATAAGCTTACAGCATGATTGAATTCATTTACTCAATTAAACTAATTTGGTTCTTTACTTTATTCTGACGTAGAATTCAAACAAAAGTATGCAAAAACAAACAAACAAACAAAAGAATTAAACACCTTAGATACATATATATGATAAACTGATTAGTATAACATGTGAAAGAACAATTTGGTTGGAAATACACGAAAACACGATTCTTTTGCATGTGTACATTGGTTTATTTTTACAGAACATTATATTGGTTGACAAACATTAGATTGATTCATGTTGCTATACAGATATTCTATATAATTATTTGGGCAGCTTTGATATATAATGTAGTGAAGTAACCTACTGAAGATGAACAATGGCTAGCAGTGGAATTCAGGACGCGCGTTTCGTCCTATTTGGGACTCGTCAACCGGATGTACCCGCATCTCAGAGTTGATATTCACTCTGGAACTCGAACCCAGTACCGTTCGCTTCAAACACCATCGCGTTATCCATTTAGCTACTAAATTCTGATAGCCACTTGCTTGTGCAATTGTAGTGAAGTTGAATTAACTTGGCATATTTTGTTATAATCTTCCCATTGATGTTTAGGACTGTAACTGGTCAGTATCTTATTGGCATATGTGCACACTGTGCGTATTGCCTCGATATAGCCTTAATTCACAAGTATGGTAAGCAGATATTCCACTGCAAGCCACTATCCATCTCTGTTTATTAACAGTTGTCTATGCAAGATACTTCGGATACGATGGCCAGACACTATCAGCAACAAGCTACTGTGGGAGGGAACAAACAAGAAGCTCTGGAAGTGGATAGGACACATTGAGGAAATCACCCAACTGCGTCACAAGACAAGCCCTCACATGGAATCCTGAAGGCCAAAGGAGAAGAGGAAGACCGAAGAACACATTACGCTGGGAAATGGAAACAGACATGAGAAGAATGAGTAAAAGTTGGATAGAACTAGAAAAGAAGGCCCAGGACAGGGTGTGTTGGCGGCCTATTCTCCATTGGGAGTAACATGCGCAAGTAAGTAATCTGTGGTACTTTAATTGTAATTTTGGCCCTCAAATACCCTGGTATGGTCAGCTCTCCATCTCCAAATGCTCTCACATGGCCACGCGCATACAACCACTGCAAAAGAATTTTTAATCACTGCCTTCTCGCAGCATTACTGTTGTTCAGGAAATTGAGAAGATGAAAAGCGAATGTCCGGCACTTTAACCTGGTTGGTGGATACAGAGGATCTATCTAGAAGAGTTGAAGAACCCTCATTCCAAATCAATGGTATACATGCGCTACAAGAACCTGAGGGTACAGATGGCGTTTGAACCCATTGTTAGACAACGGCTACAATTGGACTACATCTCCTTACGTTACTCCACTGCCTTGTGGATAAGACAATTAGTTCAAATGCTCCATCTGTAGTCCTATAAGCAAACCATCTGCTTCGGTTTGAACACCCGGGTAGTATCACAGCCCACTCACAAGTGAAGTAACTTGTGTGGCGCATATTTATTTAATGTCTCTTTGTCCCAATGTCTAGGTGTTTAAATAAAATAATAAAATAAAAACATTGTAATTTATTTAAATTTTAATGCATGTAAAACTATTGAGTTCACAAAGATGGATAGTGGTTAGCAGTGGAATCCAGAAGGCGCGTCTCGTCCTATTTGGGACTCGTCAGCTGGATGTCCACTCCGGGACACGAACTCAGTACCTTTCGCTTCAAACGCCATCGCATTATTCACTCAGCTACTGAGTCCTGATAGCCACTTGCTTGTGTTGACCAATTGTAGTCCTAAACATCAATGGGATGGTTCAAACAAACAATACTAATTGAATATATTGAGTTTACAGTTTAAGGTAAATTTAATGAGTAATTATATAAATTTCTTATTAAATAATATCTATAACGAAAAACATGATGGTTAATTTGACAGAACAAGAAAAATGGTAGGTGAATTGATCGTGACCTGAATTTTAACAGCTTGATTCTTATCATTGACAAACTTTCAGTAATTGTAATGATGATTGGAAGAAACAATTTCAACTGTAAAAATAATAGAATCTCCTTATACAAATAATAATAATGTGCTCATTAGTGACAAGCTTCGAGACGTAACTCCTACAGTTTAAGCGAGAAGCTGTGACTAATAGATTTGAATCCATATCAGGTGAGAGAGTGATTTACCACGGGCAATGGATGAAAGGTTGAACAAGATTATGGATTGATTGAATTTAGACATTAACACAGTTGGGCTTTGGCACAGCAGTCTAAAGGTAAGACGTTTGCGCACGAGATGAAAGATCATATTTTCAATTGCTGGACACGGGGTAGTGAATGCACATTGCTGAAGAGGCCAATAATACTATGGAACAACCGTTCACTGTCTTCGAGTTCTCAATGCTGATCGTGTTAAGAGCACTTAGTAATTTCATCTATGAATATAATAGACACGTTTAACTGAAAGAAACTTGAAGCAACGTATAGCGTAAAATGATCATCGTTTGGGAAAAATGTAGAATCACATCACTATATTAAGGAATATAGCGATAGTGAATGAAAATAATCAAAGAATACTACAGTTAATAAAAACTTCTAGTCATTCTTCTAGATAGTGGTATCACGCTAATTATCCAAATACAATCAATAGTCTAGTCATTTTTCGAATAGGTTGGCTGTTAGAGCATTCGACAGTCAATAAAGATACTCCTTTTAAGTCAACTTCATAAAGGCCTTCTAGTTTTACTTGCGTCAGAGTCTGCTTTTATGAAACCACAATTGAGTGTAATTCAATACTTACAGGAGTGCTGTCATTGTAAATCTCGAAATCCTCAGTAATACTGATATGGCTTAATTAAATAGAATACACCTGAATAATGCTTTGTCCCACAAGCACAGTTACTGTTACAAACTTTCAAAGTCGACTATAGGACAATGAACGATTAAAATAACAAATTGACAACGAGTAAAGACGGTCTTCATAACCCAAGAGTAATATTATTTTTCAAGAAAGCAATTAGCTTCGGAGTGAGCAGATAACTAGATAAAACAAAAAAACATATATGCCAAACAAGTATACATCAAAGTTTAAACTCAGTGGTCTAGAGTTTAAGCGTTCGCACGCGGGACCGATAGGTCCTGGGTTCGAATCCCGTGAGCGGGGTTGTGGATGGGCATTGCTGAGGGGTCCCATACTAGAAAGAAATAGCCGTCCAGTGATTCCAGGTTTTACATGGTGGTCTAATTTTAACTGACTCATGAATTAAACAGATGTTCGTTTAGAAATGCTATTATATCAGACACTAGGGTGTAAACATTAACTCTGAATTCGAAATTTCGAGCCATCATAGCAAATAAGTAATCATAAGAAATCGATAAATATTTCACTACAGTAAAACTCGTTAGCGAGACTATAATTTAGGGATGAACTGATGACATTTTGGATAAAAGAGTTTTGGTGAGAAATTCATCCATCCATTTGTATTTAATATAGTTTTGTTATTTTAGCTGATGTTAGCATGTGATGAAAACCATAAATCTAATTCTTAACCATAACCATAATCCTAACTCCTCACACTGGTTTATAACCGTCATTTAGTCCTAGTAAGTAGATGGACACTATCAAGGTCACTTTAGCATAGTTCTAAGGTTGTTTATCACATAACTCTACATAGATTGTACATTTCTTTTTCATTGAATAAAAATATTGTTATGCTTAATTTTCGTTTAACTTGTTTTGTTTAAATTGTTATTAACAATCACTAGTGATTGGTTCCATGAGGTATTTCCTGGAGTTCTGGTGAGAAGCAGCAACCAGTGGAGTTCAACCAGGTCTGTTGGGTGATATCAACTTACTGAAGACATTGGTGAATGGTTGCTTAATTTCGTGGATTGGTTGAAGTTAGACATTAACACTGTTGGATAACAGCTCAGTGGTCAAGTGGTTAAGCGTCCGCGAGCGAGACTGATAGGTCCTGGGTTCGAATCTCGTGAGGAGGGATCGTGGATGTGCACTGCCACTGAGGAGTCCCACAATAGAACGAAACGGCCGTCCAGTGCTTTCAGGTTTTCCATGGTGGTCTAACTTCAATTGACTTATGATTTCAACTATATAAAATCAAATTTCTTCTAATGAAGTAAACCATTCTGATTCATTTATAGATTTGATTGAAAACAATCTTATGAACTCAAACTTTTCAGTTTAAAAATGACATGAATAAATAACACTTGAGAATTAGATTTTTGAAATAAAAGCCAAAAGTGATTAAAATAAGAATATTCATGAAAAATAAATTTAATTTATAGAATGAGTCGAACGACATTCGGAGTTAATATGTTCTTCCCAATGTTGAGCTGACTTAAGCAGTTGAGTTTAAAGGATTTTGTCTTACAATGAAGTCATTCACAGATTTTACAATTGATGGATCACTGGATGGTGATCGATGTCCTGTGTGTCAGGTCCCTCTGAGTTCAGATCGAATCCTACCGACCAAGTTGCAATGTGACTACTAGTCTAGGTAACTTGACATTGAGTGTACTAGTGGCCACATTGCAACTTGGTCGATAGGATTCGATCTGCACTAAGAGGGACCTGACACACATGTCAATGATCACCACCTAGTGATCAATCAATCGTAAATACATTTCAATCCTATAGGAGGTGCGTCGCGGCCCAGACAGCTCAGTGGTAACGTCTCTGTGAAGCGAGGTGACATGGGATCGAATCCGTCAGAGGACGTCGGTTCTCTCAAGATTACAGGTACACCTTGTTGATGGATGCCCAGTAGCATAAAACCTAGGTGCAGGGTTTTCTGTCGACTGCCTCCAACAATCAACTTATCGTTCACAGATTGATTTGGTTATTGTCAATAAATCCAATGAGCTACATTTGTATTTTCAGTACACAGTGTCATAATGTTAAACAGATTTTAAGTGATTTATTTGGAAAAGAAAGAAATTTAGAAAATCTTAATTGACAAATTTTCTCATTCCAACCATACTCTATCTGCAAAATAAATTCTTATAAAATTTAAAAAAATTCCCATATTGTGAATTACTATTTACTTATTTGAACACATGAATATTGGTACAAAGGGGCACCAGATATATATGCGCCACACAAATCTCATTTGATTTGTGTGAGGGCTGTGATACTGCCTAGGTGCCCAAACTGAAGCAGGTGGTTATCTTACGGGACCACAACAGGAGACTTTGACCTAATGATCTGATCCATAAGGCAGTGGAGCATTGTGAGGAGATGCAGTCCCATAGTAGCCGGTGACCAATAATTGATTCTTACACCATTTGTTCCCTCAGGATACTGGAGCCAGCCTATGTGCACCATTGGTTTTGAATCAGGGTTTTCCAACTCCCATAGGTGAACTTTCCATGTCCACCAATCCGGTTAAAGAGCCGGACATTCTCTTTTCGTCCTCTCAATTTTGTAAACAACAGTAATGCCACGAGAATGCAATGAGTAGGACTTCCCTGAATTAGAACAGTAAATATATAAGCCAAAAATATTGTTTTCAATTGGATCCTCTCATCAGGTTTCACTCTGATATACAATAATATTAATATGCATATATGAAATTATTAAAACAATCAAAGCGGTTTATGAATCCGTGATAACAGTGGAAAAAACATGATGCGTAAGGCACTTATCCACAGATGATGGAAAATGGTCGCGCAATGTCGTAGATTACTTAAAGTTCGACATCAACACAGTTGGATATCGGCTAAGCGGTCTAGAGTTTAAGCACTCGAGAGCGAGACTGAAGGTCCTGGGTTTGAGTCCTGTGTAGGGGATCTTGGATTCACGCCGCTGAGAAGTCCCATACTAGGACGAAATGGCCGTCCAATCCTTCCAGATTTTTAATGGTGTCCTAACATTGATCGGTTTATGAACTAAATTAAGAAGTACAAATCAATAGTGTGATGAAAAGTGTATTAATTTTAATAAGAATAACTAAGACTTGAAATCATGTTCCATAATGGGAAATAGGTCAATGGCTTGAAAAATATAGATGTTCAAGTAATATTTATAAAAACTATAAGAGTACGTATTCAGTTAATTTGACAATGAGGCGTATCTTTGAAAAAAACGGGATGAACAATGATAAACGAAGAAAGTATGAGAAATAGAATATCTCATTGGAGCTGGTTCGGCTATGAATATAAAGACTTGGATGGTTAGCTTTAATTCCTACAGCTTCCTGCTATATGTAAGAAAACGAGATCGAACCCTATAAGGAAAACTATTAGGAATATGATAAATCACTTTAAATGACCTGTAACAGTATCAGAAGGGGGTTTTATGGATATTATAGTAATTTTAATAGCTGAAGCACTGGACGTTTAGCGCTTCCCGGTTTTCCATGGTAATCTAGCTTTAATTGATTCATGATCTCAACTATTGAAATTACTTTGGTTAGTTTAATCATTCCACATATACATATAAATATTACTGTCTTATTTATTTTATTTAAACAGATAAATATTGGTACAAGGAAGCACCAGATATATATGTGCCACACAAATCAAATGAGATACTGCCCACGTGCCCAAACTGAAGCACGTGGTTTTCTGAGGGAGCCACATCCGAAGCATTTGACCTAAAGATATGATCCACAAGGCAGTGGAGCATCGTAAGAAAATGTAGTATCATAGTGGCCGGTGATCAACGATTGATTCATACACCATTTGTTCCTTCAGGATACTGGACACCATTGGTTTGGAATGAAGGTTTTCCAACTCCCCTAGGTGGACCCTCCGTGTCCACCAACCCGGTTAAAGCGTTGGACGTTCGCTTTTCATCCTATCATTTTCGTGAACAACACCCTCGCCACGAGAAGGCAGTGAGTAGGGCTTCCCTGGTAGAGGCTATATACGCGTGGCCATGTGAAACCATTTCGAGAGTGAGAGCGGACTCTTCCCACTCTCGGCCGTACCAGGGCATTTGGGGGCATATTACTGTCTATTAAAGTCTGATAAGAATCTAATTGAATACAAAATCCTTATGTTCAAATTATAACGATCCATTTATTCTTAATCTTATTCTTACTTTTAATCATGAATATCAAATTTCAGTTTATATTATTTTCTTCTTTGAACATTTCATAAGTAATTTAATAGAAAAGAAAAAAAAAGAAGGGATCATTTTAAGGACATAAATTCTATATCAGAAGTTGCTGTGTAAAAATGTACTCTTTGAATTACTTACATGAAATTGATTTTCTCATATGAGTTGATTAAAGTTATCTGATTGTTATAAACGTATGTATGCCGTCGCCAATTGTTATAAACGTAGAGAGAGAGAGAGAGGATGCTGGTTATAACAGTAGGGGTTCTTGTTATAACAGTCCTTTTACTTCTTACACGTATCTTAGACGAAATCTACACTAGATTCCCACCCAGTGTCTATTCTACAGGACTTCAACAGAACTCAGATCAAGAACACGAGATTAGCCTGACTATAACGTCAATATATTTCACACCAAATCCGACACAAAGAACAGTCAATCAATAAGTATCCAACATCAAGGAACAGTCAATAAGTTCATACATAATAAGGATAGGGAAATATATATATACATAACACCTGTCATCCTGTCTAATGTCTGACTCATCAAGACAACCAATCATTATCATTCTCGCCCACACACTGATTTATTATAGGCAAAGATGAATAGTGACTAGCGGTGGATTTCAAAATACGCGTTTCGTCCCATTTGAGACTCGTCAGATGGATGTACCTGCATCTCATAATTGATGTTCACTCCTGGACTCGAACCCAGTACTGTTCGCTTCAAATATCATCGCGTTATCCACTTAGCTATTGAGTCTTTATAGCCGCTTGCTTTTGCAATGAGGTGAAGTTTAAATGCACTTGGTATTATTTACTTGAATCTTCCGACTGATGTTTAGGACTTCAATTGATCAGTCTCTTATTGGCATAAGTCGGATTTAGTCAATTTTGTTTGAAATGTAACGTAAAATTTAACTTTGTTTAATGCATATCACTCATCAATCTTAGTTAAGCAACAGATTTAAACCATGAAAGCAATGGAAAGCTATTTTGTTTTAGTACAATCTTCCTGAGTTGTGGGCATTTACGACACCATTGTGATGTAGACTATATAATTCAACAATCTTCATAAATATATATATTAGTGACTAATTTCAAGAGGTAACTTCAGGAGTGCTGATTTGTCATTGTTAGAAGTGTTTAACCATATTGAATATGAGGTATTTATTCACCAACGACACTGGAAGATAGTTATGCAGTATAGCGAAATGGATGAAATTAAAAGTGCAAATCATAGGATGCGGACTCAATGATCTAAAAGCTAAGTTCTCGACATGAGACCCGAAAGTTTTCGATTTTATCATTGATGGGGTTTTGAGTGTGCATAATTAAGGAACCGCTCAATTTATTCCTATGTTTAATGGCTGTTCAACCAGGATCATTTCATATTATTGTTATAACTTGTGAGTGCGTGCGTGCCCTGTTTGATATATGACGTGATGATGCCGGCCAATCACAGAGGAGTGAATTTATTGACCGCTCAATGATACACAAAACTGTATGAGCAGTCTTGAGTACTTATCAGTCTTGATTTCTGCCTAGCCCAGCCAGTTAAGTCCAGAACACCAATAACAGCCTCTGCAATATGAATCATTATTCTCAAACATACTGAGTTTATATACCAATCAAATTGACCACATCGTACCATAAAATAGAAAACAACATATGTACAAGATTTGGCCAAATGTGGCTGTGAATAGGGGGAACAGTATTCAACGGACTGGGTATAACTCAGGAATAGTAAATCGTACCGTAATAGTCTATGAGTCAAAATGAAGCTCATAATAAAAGGAACATGAATATGAATAGTTAAGTTACTTAGCAATTATACAATAGGAAATATAAGTATCTTATTGGCCTATAAATAGTTCTCAAAGTTACCTATCATAAATCTTCACGGGATATAACAAATATAAATCTTAAAAGTCTAAATACATGTTATCTTGGTGATAAACTGGTCGAAGTTCAACTCAATGAACTGTTTAGTTAAATGAGAAACCTTAATGATCATAGTATACAGAAAAGGATTACTACTGGTTAGATACAAACTAACTAACTAAATAAATTTTAGAATTACTTTGTGTAAAGAAAAGTAATCGGAGCGATAAATTTAACCGTGAGCAGCTACTCAAATTAATACACACCAATGAAATTTACACTAGGTGGGATAGTTTTGAAAAAAAATAATTTAAAGTAACTTGAATACCCATGGTATTGTTTGTTTGTATCAGTAGCTGAGTAGATCACGCGATGGCGTTTGAAGCGATAGGTACAAGCCATTTTTGCTTACAATAACTTGAATACCGTTGTAGAATGATGTAAAATCCTTGTCATCATTTTGTTTCTGAAATCAGTTACTTACATTAGGTAATGTTAATGAATGAAAAAAATGGTTATAGAACATTTGATTAACACGGAAGTTAAGATCGAAAATATACTTTAAGAGTATATATCTAGAGGGGGCACCAGATATATATACGCTGCACAAATCTCATTTGATTTGTGTGAGGTCTGTGATACTGCCCAGGTGCACAAGCTGAAGCACGTGGTTTTCTTATGGGAACCACACCTGGAGCTCTTGACCTAAAGATATGATCCACAAGGCAGTGGAGCATCGTGAGGAGATGCAGTCCCATGGTAGCCGGTGACCAACAATTCGTTCATACGCCATTTGTTTCCTCAAGATACTGGAGTCAGCCCATGTACACCATTGGTTTGGAATGAGGGTTTTCCAACTCTCCTAGGTGAACTTTCCGTGTTCCCTAACCTGGTTATAGCTCCAATTGGACATTCGCTTTTCGTCCTCTCAATTTCGCAAACAACAATAGTGCCACGAGAATGTAGTGAGTAGGACTTCCCTGGCAGAGGCTATATTCGCGTGGCCATGTGAGAGCATTTCGAGAGGGAGAGTGTACTCTCCCCACTCTCAGCCGTACCAGGGCATTTGGGGGCATATACTGAAAATATGGTTGACTAACATGGAAATTAATCTTACCAACTTTTATTTCAGTATTTGTTACAATTTATTAGGTCACGAGAAATCTAGTTTATCTAGACAAATGTTCTTTATTTTATTCAGGAATATACAAATAAGCAGTTACTCAATCCATCTCATTCCTTTGCTGATATCGACCTATTCTATGTAAGCTACATTCAAGCTAAGAATCAAAATGGATAATATTGTTCGAACTAGTTATCAGTTTCGAAGTGAATGTTTGAAATCTTAGCGGGAACCTAAATTCATTTAGGTTAAACAAGTTGGAAGTGAGGTAGTCACCTAATGATGAGATTCAATAAGAATTGTGCCATATCAAGTTACAGATATTGAAAAGGTCGAATATTTTAACATTTTTGAACATTCCCACCGATGTTTAGAATTCGAACCAATCGGTCACTTTTGGTATATGTGGATTCTATGCAGATCACCATTAAGTCACAAGTATTTTAAACAGAGTTGGATAGTAGCTACCAGTGGCTATCTATACTTAGTAGCTAAGTGGATAAAGCAATGGCGTTTGAAGTGAAATGCACTGAATTCGAATACCAGGGTGAAAACCAACACTGAGATGCAAAAAGATCAAGTTGGTGAGTCCTAAACAGGACGGAACTAACGTCCCAATTTTCATTAATAGTCATCATCCAAACTTATAGACTATTTTATTCTAAATTATAGGTTCAATAGTATTGTACTAGACCCAAGAAAATGATTAAATCAATTAACATTTTCCTCCAAAAAAGGTCTTTCTAATCCATCAAAATAAGTCGTACTGTAGTGATCGAAAAAACAGGTGGAGAGAATCAATTTATTGTTCAATGCGAAATCACGCGATGACTTAGTAAAATATGCAAATCATACGGTGATTATAATTTATGGACAACCTTTAAGTGACGCTACATTGACCTTGATAATGTCCTTTTACTGGGTGATGAATAAGTGTGAAGAATAAGCATTAGGATTTACAGCTGTACTTTAGGGTTAGGAGTTAAATTTAGGGTTTTTATCATAAATTGACGTAAACTACATTGCCAAATGAATAGATAAATTTCGCACCAAAATTCAAGACTTATTACCTCAAATCTGATTGGTTCGTCCATAAATTATTGTCTCTTCCATCATACGTTAAATACATCATTTGCATTCTTTACATACTGCACCATTCCACTGAATCTGTTGTTATTTTCATCGCTCGTCGATTTCCTTCCTGTCCTCTTCATTTCAATCTTCTGTTAACAACCATTCCAATTCAGACTGCTGCTACATACTACTTATATCTGTCAGCATTAGTAGCATACACCACAGCCATACCCCTTTAAAGGATCGTTCCTGCAGTTGTTCTGCTCGTCGTGCCATTTCTTCGTCACAGTCTGTGCCACACTCTCCGTCAAAATGTCGAGCCCGTCGACTGGCTGACCTTCGTAGATCTGTCGACCTGCCGGACAATCTAGACCTGATGTCAACCAGGCAGCCAGGACATGTAACTCCTGCTCTTCAACGACTTGCCGAGCCATCATCAATCGGGACGTTCCACGTCGTCTCACCGTCAACAGCGACTGCTACACCCAACGCTGTCCTAACAGAACATTCCACTCGACGTCTCCCTTCTGTATCAGAATTTATCCACTACCACCTCTTCTCCCAGCCCTGTAACGTTGTCGGCAGAACTGGAACCTCTCCACCTCCCCTTTGGAAGAGATACTATATGTAGTGAACGAAAATCCATGTGGAGAAAACCGATTTATCAACCAATTCAAAATCACACCATGGTATCTACTTTTTCTGAGTATATCGAATAATATTATCAAATTATTTCTAAAACACATAAATATTGGTACAAGGGGGCACCAGATATATATGAGCCGCACAAATCTCATTTGATTTGTGTTAGGACTGTGATACTGCCCAGGTGCACAAACTGAAGCAGGTGCTTTTCTTACGGGACCACTCGCCTTTGACCTAATGATCTGATCCACAAGGCAGTGGAGCATCGTGAGGAGATGCAATCCCATGGTAGCCAGTGATCAACGATTGATTCATACGCCATTTGTAATCTCAGGATCTTGTAGCCCGTGTGCACCGTTGGTTTGGAATCAGTGTTTTCCAACTCCCCTAAGTGTGGACTTTTCATGTCTACCAACCCGATTAAAGTACCGGATATTCGCTTTTCGTCCCCTCAATTTCGTACTATCACAAACTATTCATTGAATGATATCTAAATTTTAGTTTCAATAATACTAAATATTCATCTATTATACTATTTGTAATTCTAACAGAAAAGAACAAGAAAATGCAACATTTACTCAAATCAAATATAATAAATAACAATCAGTCAACTGAAGAATATAACCAACATTATGCTGACTTAAAGAAAAGATTGAACAATATAATAATAATCCCTATTATTATATATAAACAGGAAATAATAAGTGAATAGTGTTTTCTTTTTAACAAATGATATGAATAGTTAGTCAGTCACAATGTAGAACTTTGTACGCATGTACATCAGTTCGAGTTACCATACTACATTAGCACACAGATGTAGTTGTCGATTCAAATCCCATAGTGGTACAGTTAGTAAGAGTATAAGCAGTAATCAGAAAGATTAACGTTTGAATATGTTATTCAAGAAGTATAATCCAGTGAAATAAATTTGGAAAAGAGAAAAAAGATAGAGATATGAAGAATTCAAAAGATTATAATTTAGGAGAACACAAAGACTGGGTGGATCTTCACCATTGTAAACGATTTTGAGCCATATCGTTCAACGTCTCTAACCATCGATCACTATCATCTCGTGGATCCAAACCAGGTAGTCTACACATACGAACATGGTTCAGTCGTCTTATCAATGACTCCATGGATTTGTCCTACGTCTAACTTTCTTACAACCTACTCCTACACCATAAAACATTGCATGTCGGTGGTAAGAAACTTATTACATAACAGTAAACAACACTATTCATTTTATTGTGATTCATGTTAATTTCAATAATTATTATGTAATTTTGATTAATGTAAAAAAGTATCAACTCCGCATGTAGCTCCTCTGGGGGGTTACTGCCGATCCCAAGCCCGGGTAAAGGAGGAGGGTTGGGCATGGGGTTAGCGACCCCATCCCATAGAAAATCAACTCGCTAAAAAACGCTAACCAGTAAGTAAGTAAAAAAGTATCCAAGTAATGATAAAAAACTATTTCAAGAAACGAAAAGAAAAAAATCAAAAATAACCGAATAGATACAGATTCTAATGAATGAAACTGATAGAAACAAAAGAGTCTAGTAATGTTGATTAATAAAACAATGATTATGCTATAGACAGAGAAAGAGACCTTCTTTTCAGGTCGATCAGTTAAATAAATAAATAAAATAAGGGGAATAAAAACCGGTTGACAAGATACATAGAAATACAAAACTGGTAGTTGATGTCCAGTGAATAAAGTTTCTTAAATTGTGGCAAATAGAACAATGTATTAGTTAGATAATAAGAGATATTCGCATCATATGTTTGATATGATTGTTACATAATATTTTTTTAAAAAATATATAGTTTGGAATGATGGTATAGTCAATAAGCCAATAAGATGGTGGTGGTGGTGATGGTCAATAAATAGTTCGGAAACAATCTCTTCATGAGGATGACGAGGAGAAAGGAAAAAATTTCTCAAATAAAAATATCACAAACCTGTATGATGAATAATTGAATTTAATGAATCTGCTGGTGTTAAACGTTCTGAATATAAAGCTGTCATACTGGATGAACCAGATGAGAAACCAAGTTGACAATTTTCTAATAATCTTAATAATTCCGATGATGTTGGTCCACCAATAAAACAACTATGATAATAATCTGTACTATATAAACATTGATTATTATTATTATTATAAATATGATTAGGATAAATTTGAACATTATTTGAATGATTTAATAATCCATTAGAATTGGCACCAATCATAAGCATAGTGTTTCCTCCATAAGAATTCATATTATTAATTATCCCATTAGGATAAGATGTGATTTCTAAAGTAAAGAGAGAACATATTTTTCCTGTTATCATAAGATTATACCGAAGTAAAAAAGAATTTCGAAAAGAAAAGATTAGATGGATTATGTTCAACTTTGATCAACAGATCTAGTGGATAAAGAATAAAAAAATCTTAGTCCTACTCACTGCCTTCTCGTAGTACCAGTGTTGTTTACGAAATTGAGAGGATGAATAGCGAATGTCCGGCACTTTAATCGGGTTGGTGGACACAGCGCGTCCACCTAGGGGAGTTGGAAAACCCTGATTGCAAACCAATGGTGCACATTGACTGGCTCCAGTATCCTGAAGGAACAAATGGTCTCCGGCTAACATGAGACTGCATCTCCTTACGATGCTCCACTGCCTTGTGGATCAGATCTTCAGGTCGAAGGCTCCGGTTGTGGCCTCCCAAGAAAACCACATGCTTCAGTTTGGGCACGTGGGGAGTATCGTAGCCCTCACACAAATCTCATTTGATTTGTGTGGCGCATATATATCTGGTGCCCCTTTGTACCAACATTTATGCGTTCAAAGAAATAAATAAATTAGCAAAATAATTTACGGTATGTTATTCATATATATAGCACGGATTGGTTTATGTTTACAATGAAATCCAACAATCTCTACAACCTCAAACTGAAAATTATCACGTGCTCACTAGTGATTGGCTTCGAGAGCGAATTCTCGGAGACCTAGTGACAAGTGGTCAGTGAATTTTAATCGTGTAGAGTGTCAGGGAGTTACACTCCGAAGACAATGAAAGGTGGTTGCGTGACATTGTGGATTGATAAAGTTAGACATTAACACCGTTGAATGCTAGATCAGTAGTCTAGAGGTTAGGCTTCATCGCACTTAACCGATGGTCCTGTGTTCGAACCCCGTAGATGCTAGCTGTTGAAGAGTTTCATACTGGGACAAAACAGCGATCCAGTGCTTCCAGGTTTCCAATGGTCGTCTAACATTGATCGATTCATGATCTCAAC
Source organism: Schistosoma rodhaini (assembly GCA_944470415.2). Lineage (NCBI taxonomy): Eukaryota > Metazoa > Platyhelminthes > Trematoda > Strigeidida > Schistosomatidae > Schistosoma > Schistosoma rodhaini. The sequence goes on from OX104036.1 coordinate 83,104,212, forward strand.
TAAAACTCACCAATCTCCACAACCCCAGACTGAAAATAAAGTGATTAGTAGATGAAAATCCAAAAGCATATGAAGATGAATTCTGTTAAGACAACCTATCATAAACAAGATCACTTGGTGCTTGTGAAATAATTTAAAGAATCCTACTTATACTTGCAATAGTCACTGATAAAGTTGCTCAAAACATAACAATGATAATCATTAAGTAAACCATACAACTCAGAGATCGCATGATATGAAAACTAAACGTTCTGGGTTCGTCCTTGTTGGATTCGTGAGTGCGAAATGAAAATAAAAAATCTAAACGAAATATTGAAAAACTATACCATGTGAAAAATTGTATGCTCCATCTGTATTCATTGTTGATGAACTTGGAATAGTCATTAAAGGACCAGGTAAACCGGAACCAGTTCTTGAAAAATTCAATGCTGTTGTTAAATCCCAAACCTATGAATAATTACAGGAAAGTAAAAAGAAAATATTTGAAAAAAGTTGCTATTGGGATAAACAAAAAAGTGTGAGGATTTTTTTAGTATAATACTTTGTAATGCCAGAAAGTATTAGTTCACTAAAAATAGTCTATATTAGGCAGGGATCCATGATGTAACTCCTAAGATAATTTCCGTACCAAACAGAGGACAGCTGGAGAATTGTTGAAAATTGTAGGAGGGAAGGAGTAAGTTAGACAGTTTTGATTAAAACCATATTTAGAATCAATAAAAATCTTTCAGAAAATCGGGAAATTTAGTGTTGGGATGAAAAACTTAAAAGCAGCAAATGAAACTGAGGAATATATTTATGAAAAGTAAGGTTCTTTAAATCTACAGGGATAAAAAGAAAAGAAACATCTACGTCACAATGAATCATGTCACTTAAGATCTTCAACAGTAGTGTATGATTAGTAAGTGTTATGTCTTGTAGTTGAACGCTATATTCGGATCCTAAACTAGTTTTATAACCCCCGAGCTAGAACTATATAGCGACTTGATGACGAGAGAAAAGGCACAATATATGTGGGAAGCATTTTACTTCAAGGTTTGTTTTATGTACAGAAAATATAGGATTTTTATAGTATTTTAAAGTCCTTGGGTTTTTACTGAAAATTCTAAAATAGTACTAAACATAGTAGCAGTGTATTAATCAGTCAATCAAAATCTCTACATGTGACTTTTCATTTTCGCTATGTTACTAACAAAACTTCTAATCAAACGCTGATTAAATGAAATGCTCCTTAATGTTTCATAAGCTTGTCATGTCGATTGCGAGAAATTTGCAGGATCATCCCAACAGTAAGCAGATCTAAACAGTACATCATCAAACCATAATACCTGGTAGTGTAAGGTGTTGATGTAACAATCATTAAAAAACTGATATTATTAACGGTTAATAAAAATAGCTAAACAATTTCAAAGAAAATAGTTTCAATTAACAAACTAAATCTAAAAAGTTAACATTAATCTACACTAACATAAGAAATCAGTGACCTGGTAGTTAACATGATCAACTTTCAAGCACTGTGTTACAGGTTCACACTTGACCACATCAACTTTGATCTGAGTAACCGGATAGCATTACTGTCCCTTGCAGTCATAATCAAGTTCCTGTGGAATCAGTTTATTTATTTATTTAAACACATAAATATTGGTAAAAAGGGGCCGCACAAATCTTATTCGATTTGTGTGGGGGCTGTGATACTGCCCACGTGCCCAAACTGAAGCAGGTGGTCTTTTTAGGGAGCCACAACCGGAGATGCAGTCACATGATAGCTGATGACCAACGATTGATTCATACGCCATTTGTTCCCTCAGGATACTGGAGTCCATGTACACCATCAGTTTGAAATCAGGGTTTTCCAACTCCCCTAGGTGTGGAATTTCCGTATCCATCAACCCGATTAAAGACTGAACATTCGCTTTTCGTCTTCTCAATTTCGTAAGCAACACCGGTACCACGAGAAGGCAGTGAGTAGGACTTCCGTGGGAGAGGCTATATACGCGTGGCCATGTAAGAACATTTTTCGAGGGAGAGCGGAATCTCCCCACTCTCGGCCGTACCAAAGCATTTGGAGGCCAGTTAGTTCATTCACTCTATACGTCAGTTATTCCCATGCTTGCTAAAAAAACGATTTCAGGAAAACTTCTTACTACGTTTGTTACTCAAAGATCGTAAAACAGAACACTTCAATAGGTTGAAAAAACACTGAAAATTCAAAGTATCTTAAGTTCACAACATCCAATAGATTTAATGAGTAAAGGGAACACAAAATTAAGACCACAAATTAAGATAAAACAGCTGTCTTGTGTTTTCTTTTTTTTCGTTATTTTTTCCCATGATTATTCAATGATGCATAAAATTAACTTTCAATAATATCTGAATTTCAATAAACGGTAATTTAATAGACATACATCGCGTTCAAAGATAACTGGGTTTATGTGGATAGAATGTAAAAATTAAAAAGTTGTTATCTGGAACAAAAGTCATTTCATCAACAAACGATATCAACTTCAAAACCACTGAAAAAATCAGGAAACACCTAAACAGGTATTGTTTTAACCTAACGAAGAATAGGCCCCCAAAAGCCCTGGTACAACCAAGAGTGGGGAGAGTTTGCTCTCCCTTGAAAAATGCTCTCATATGGCCACGCGAATATATAGCCTATCCCACGGAAGACTTATTCTCTGTCTTTTCGTGTCGAGGGTGTTGTCTACGATTTTCAGAGGATGAAAAGCGAATGTTCGGTGCTTTAACCAGGTTGGTGGACATGGAAGGTCCACCTAGGGGAGTTGGAAAACCCTCATTCCAAACGAATGGTGAACATTGACTGGCTCCAGTATGCTGAGGGAACAAATGGAGTATGAATCAATCGTTGGTCACCGGCTACCATGAGACTGCATCACCTGATGTCCCTCCACTGCCTTGTGGATCAGACTTTTAGGTCAAAGGCTCCGGGTGTGCCTCCCCAAGAAAACCACATGCTTCGGTTTGGGCACCCGTGCATTATCACAGCCCTCACAAATGAGATGTGTGTGGCGCATGTGTATCTGGTGCCTCTTTGTACCAATATTTATGTGTTCAAATAAATAAATAACGAAGAATAAACGAATGGTAACTTCTAGGAATTATTTATGGACTATTATTACATATATTCAAGTTGGATTACTACTAATTAACAAGAATATATATATATATATACTCGTATTCTTTTCATTTGACTTGTTGGCTATTTCAATACGATTTACCATTCTTAGTTTATTTCCTATTTATTAGTTGCGGTCTGATTTGCTTGTATGTAAACTGCGTATAATATCTGAAATATACGATTCATACAGTAGGAGCTGAGATTATGTTCTGTATTCAACGGGAAGGGCTAAGCGGAAAGAGCGAATAAGAACTCAAGGCTGGTCGTGCTGACTAACAAATCATTGATTTACCACAGGGACAAATACCCTGGTACGGCCGCGAGTGGGGAGTCCTCTCTCCCTCTCGAAATGCTCTCACATTGCCAGCGAATACATAGCCTTTCTCACGGAAGTCCTACTCACTGCCTTCTCGTGGCACTATTGTTGTTTACGAAATTCAGGGGACGAAAAGCGAATGTCCGGCGCTTTAACCGGGTTGATGGACAAGGCGAGTCCACCTAGGGGAGTTGGAAAACCCTGATTCAAAACCAATGGTGTACATGGGCTCCAGTATCCTGAGGGAACAAATGGCGTATGAATCAATCGTTGGTCATCGGCTATCATGTGACTGCATCTCCTCACGATGCTCCACTGCCTTATGGATCAGATCATTAGGTCAAAGGCTTCGGTTGTGGCCCCCTAAGATAACTACCTGCTTCAGTTTGGGCACCTGGGCAGTATCACAGCCCTACAACAAATCAAATAAGATTTGTGTGGCGCATATGTATCTGGTGTTTCCTTGTACCAATATTTATGTGCTTAAATAAATAATAAGTAAACACAGGGACAAGATCATATAAGTCGATGTTCTGATTAGAAATCTTTTCACATGATAAATGATGGGCTACAGGACATAACAGATATTTTATGATAATGTGAGACAATTCAGTAATGAGTATTCACGATTCTATGATGAAAAAAGATTCCAGGACTTCCGGATATTGTAGTGAGCATATAATCAATTAAAGCATTGAGTTAATAATGTCCAATATCAATCGATTTTCGATACTGAACTCAAAAACTAAAAATTTTACTTACTTGAATTGTACCATTTGAATGACCTGTAAATATATATCGTCTTGGATGTGCACCAACTCGATTAAATCCATCATGTTCATGTACAGTAAATGAACTGATAGAACTTCGGTCAACAGAGTGAATAACACATATCCTTTTTTTGAAAAAGCAAATAAATAGGTCAACACGGGAAATGGTAAAGAGAAAAAGGAAATAACAATAGAAGTGTACGTGAGTAAACTAATTAGCCATGGAGAATGAAATCGTAAATGTTTCACAACTTCTCATATATAAGAGCTCTCTGTAGTGTGATAAACGTCATAGAATAAGTAAATCATTAATATCGATAGCACCTTTCATTTGATCAAGTATTGTTAAGGTTCAATAAAAATTCAATTGCTGGGGCAGAAATGATTCGTAATTGACTGTAACCGAACAAAGAATCTAACATGTAGGAATTATTAACAATCTCGATATTGATCAGAAGGGGGTTTTGTGGAGATTTCAGTATTTTCATAGTTGAAATCATGAGTCAATTAAAGCTAGACCACCAGGGAAAACCTGGAAGCACTGGACGGCCGTTTCGTCCTATGAAAATACTGAAATTTCCACAAAACCCATTCTGATCTATAATCATATGCTCACTAGTGACTAACTTCAAGATATATATCCTGGAGTCCTAGTGAGAAGCAGTGACCAGTAGAGTTCAACCAAGTCTGTTGTAGAGATATCAATATACTGAAGACAATTGGTGAACGGTTGCTCAAATTTCGTGGATTGGTTGAAGTTAGACATTAACACCATCGGATGCCGACCAGCTCAGTGGTCTACCGGTTAAGTGCTCGCGCGCGAGACTAGTAGGTCCTGGGTTCGAATCTCGCGAGGCGAGATAGTGGATGCGAACTGCTAAGGAGTCCCATAATAGGACGAAACGGCCGTCCATTGCTTCCAAGTTTTCCATTGTGGTCTAGCTTCAATTGACTCATGATTTCAACTAGGAAAATCTCGATATTATCGAGAGTATATTTTCTAAGCCGACCAATTTCTGAACCAAGTGACCTTTGAAATTTTTTTTACCAATTGTGATTTGCGATTAAATAAGTTCAATAAATTTATAGCCTATTATGATCTAACATTTTCAATCTAGAGCGAGATTCATTTCTCTTGGAACTTGTTTATCATACCTATATTACTTATGAGTAACTAAAATGTATTTCCTTTATTGCATTTTATAGGTTAATTGCAAACTGTTTTCGTATTGTAAATAAAGATGGATAGTGGTTAGTAGTGGAATTCAGGATGTGGGTTTCATCCAGCTGACGAGTCCAAAATAGGATGGATATAGTCAGCCGCGCCCTAAATGATTTTTTTGTATTTCACAGAGAATAAATGAACAATGTGAAAGAAAACTACCAGAGAATCACTATTTTATTCTATTCCGAGCCATGGATGGAAGTTTCTCAACTGATAGAATTGAAAAATCTCCAGGATCCCAACCAGGTGGTTGTGATCAACGGTAGTAGATGCTAGTCACAGATAGCTTTATTTCGCACTTCGGCAGCGTATCATGAACGGATGAACTCTGAGATTAATCCCTTTATTGTCAACGTTGACAAATAATACTCGATTTAGAAGCTGTTGGATGACATTAGTAAAATGTGAACAGGCTACTGAAGAGGATGTTTCTAGATGGCGCCATCGATTAATTCGTTGTCGTCACAGAATCCAAACATACACTGTCAAACATGGTGTCCTCACTGGATGCAACGAATCTTTTCAGGATCGAAGATCGATCGCCGAAAATCTTCAACCAGAGGACGCCAGGTTTTACACATATACAGCGAAACTACTCTCACCGGCCCATTGCAGACTCTCTCTTTTACAGCTAGACTAACACCACAACAGCACCAAAAATGGCCCACATTGACATGTATCGTTTTGAAATCTATTCGGGTGGAATCTGTGAATCAGTTTAGTGAATTAAATATTAGTTCCACTACTTATAACGCTAAAGAAATCTAACCATTGGATTAAATAGTCAAAACAGTGCGTAAAATCTCATATAAACTTATTTGACAAATAGCAACAATCGTTTCAAAAAAAGAAACACGTGGAAACATGATAATAGACGCAATACATTATGTCTAGCTGCATATAAAAATTCGGTTCACGTTCAGTATAAGTTCTATGAAGAGATTACAGTTACTGGTGAGAATCCCCGATAAAATACATTTTAAAGAAGCATAAGAAATAACAACTCCCACCTCTCTCTCTCAACATAAAGAAAATTAAACAACTCACCTTTTACCCGTAGAAGCTAAACGAACAAATAACTGATTAGCTTGAGGTGTTAATTTTTGTACAAATACCAGAACATCTTCTCGTTCACCGTATGGACCAGGATTATTAGCATGTTTATGCACATCGATGATTGGACGAATAATATGTTTGTGAGTAGTATTATTACTAGTAATGGTATCAGTGATAGTATTATTATTTTGACTACTACTTTTACAGGTATTCGTATTGATACTATTATTATTATTATTACAATTAATGCATTCATTATCATAACGTCGAACAGATTGTTGTAAACCTCTACAAGCAGATGATGAACGATTTTCGGCTCGATGATTTAATATATTACTATTATGATTGTTAGTACCATCATTATCAATAGTATTGGTATTAGTCATAGTATTGAGGCTATTTCCCAAAGAATTTGTATCAGTTTGATCATTTGAACTGCATAACTCATTATCAGATTGACTGTGTGACCTAATACAAAAGAATTGTATCATCATATAAATAACATATTACCATTAAGCAAATAGAAAGCATTGAAAATATTTATTATTGGTACATAAACTGTTGTTTGGTGGGATGTGGCCATATTCACCGGTATTTATTTCAGGAAGCCTTACATTTGTGTTCATAAGAAATTCGTAAAACCTCTTTCCTTAACTTGGTCACCGAAATAGCTTATACTAATGCGATTTACGAATGATTCATCATTGATCGTTCTGAATTTTTCGTGCTGTAATTTTTTCTTACATAAAAGATAAATAAATAAACCAGTACAATCATTAGGTATTTTATTATCAGTCATATTTTAAGTGTAAAGGCTATTGGTGCTACCAGATAGACCAAAACGAAGTAGGTGGAACGAAAATCAAGGTAGGGCTATGGTTGAAAGTCTAACGCCTTGACCACTAAGTCACCACTCTTAGATAAATATTGCTAAAATTTATCTCTTTACTTATTATCCTTAACAGGGACTTGTTTCCAGAGGTGATTCCCAGAGTAATAGTGACAAGCACTGACCAGTGTATTTAAACCATATCTGGTGTGAGATAGATATCAACCATGATAATGAATGATGACGGCACAATATTGTAAATTGGCTGGAGTTCAAAATACAAACTAATAGATATCAAATTAATGATCTGAAGATCAAGCTCCATCACGAGGACTGAAGCTCTTGGGATCGATATCTGGTGGGATTGTTAAAGAGTTTCATACTAAGATCAAAGAACTGTCCACTGCTTTGTGATTTTCGATGGATGTGCAATCAAATTCATCCTGAGATGAGGAAATTCAACTTCTTAAATAGAAAATAAAATACATGTTTAAAACTGACGGAATTTCGTGTACATGCATTTAACATTATTGAGTGTATCATATGAAAAGTGAATTGAGTGAATGAAGTAAACATAACATTAAGAAATAATAGTTTCTTCGTAGTTTCTAAACCACGCACTGAACTTAGTTAAACCACCATTGGAAATCTGGAAGCACTGGATGGTTGCTTCATCACAGAATGGAACCTCTTAGAAGTGTTTTCATGCTACACCACAGGTTAATGAATCCCAGACGTTTGGTTTCGCACGCAAACCCTTAACCTCTAAACAACCACTGATCAGCTGGATGTACTTGCATCCCGGAGCCGATTTCCAGCCCGGGACTTGAACTAAGTACCTTTCGTTTCAAACGCCATAGCGTCATCACATTAACTACTGAGTCCAGACAGTCATTCAGTTATGCATTGGTTATGGAACTTGATTTAATTTGTAATGATTCGGATTATCCTGTAGTCAATATTTTTGATACACAACAAAAACATACAGAATGGAATATAATGAATTAATTCAAAGCTATTGTTTAAGGTGAATAGAAAGGAAGTCAAAATTAAGTGTAATGTCACATTAAGTCGTATAGCTGGGAATCGTTAACAGGACATTGATAGATAGATAGAATTAGCTCAACACTAAGACTTACAGAATCATTGTAGTAAGTATCTGTTAGTTAATATATATTTCTAAAACGTTTGTATGTATATACTAATAAAGAACATTGAAATATATCGAGTGATATATATAAAATGGATTACCCAGAGGCATCTTCATGAAGCCATGTTGTACGTGGAAGAACAACGATATCTGATTGTGCATTTGAAAAAATATCACCAATTCCTTCTGTTTCATTAGTTGTATTACCTAGATTTGATCTAAGAGTATTAGACGAATTTGGTTGAGTTATATTTGATGACATATCAAGTGACTGAAGTCTATTCGATGAACAAACAGCTGGCAAATTAGCATTTAAACTATTTTGCTGATGAGTATCGGATTGAGATGATGATGATGATAATGGTGAGGATGCCGATGGAGAAGTCAATAAATCACGTGGAACACCTTGAGCACTGGATGAACGTGAATTTGAACCATGTGAATGCCAGTGGGACAAATTGTAGGATAAGGGATTGATACGATTCGATGTATCATTAACTGTATTATCACTATTATTATTACTATTACAGTTATTATTATTACGTGATAAATTAGTGCCAAGGACAGAATGGGCTCGAACTATTTCATTCTGCGTTGTTGGATTCAAATTCTGTTTGTGACATTTTTGAGCAGCTTCTAAAATAGAGTCGACCAACTGTTGCGTGGTATTATTTGTATCCAGTACAGTCATATGAAATGAGCCTACGGGTGTGGAACTCGGTTGTGTACTTATAATTCCACGGAAACGTGTCACCTTCCATGTACGGACATGATGAAATTCATTGCATACTAGAAAAAAAAGGAATTTCGAAGTAAAAAACATTAATGGAGTAAAAAAGTACTTATTTGAAGTAATCAAGCATAAGAAGACCAAGACGGAGAATGTAACTAAATCGAGAATTTATGTACACACTGATGAACATACACCTTCCTCGCTTAGAAAATTAAGCTACATCTTTAACTAATTGTGTATCCTACTTTAGAAAATAAGCGAAAATCTTGTGAGCTTATCTTCCCTGATTACCTTAACTGAGCAAATTCATACCTACACTCAAAACAAACTAACAAGGAAAGATATAAACATAAACAAAGATATTGAAACAAAAGTGAGTGAACCTGCGATCACTTCAGTAAGCCTAGTGTCATCATTTAAGGTCAATTCTTCTTCTCTCTGCTTCGTTTTCTCTCACTACCCCTTACTGTTTGTGATCAACGTTTGAATAATTTTGATTAATATATTACGTATGTTTTTACTAAACGAAAATATACATCTTTCCAAGTGAATTGAAATAATAGGGGTAATGATTTTATGAATTAGTGCCAGATAGTGATTTTTACTAGGTCGTCTCAATTGATAGAAGCCTTCTTACATGATGAAAGTAAATTTAATGATAAGAATCCTATACATATAGATCAATGAATAAATGTTTGCAACAAATGCCCTGGTACGGCCATGGGTGGGGAGAGTCTGTTCTCTCTCTCCACATGCTTTAACATGACCACGTGTACATAGCCTCTGCCAGGGAAGTCCTACTCACTGCCTTCTCGTGGCATTACTGTTGTTTACGAAATTGAGATGACGAAAAGCGAATGTTTAGCCTTTAACCGGGTTGGTAGACACAGAAAGTTCACCTAGGAGAGTTGGAAAACCCTAATTCCAAACCAATGGTGTACATGGGCTCCAGTATTCTGAAGGAACAAATGGTGTATGAATCAATCGTTGGTCATCGGTTACCATGGGATCGCATCCCCTCACGATGCTCCACTGCACTGCCTTGTGGATCAAACTTTTAGGCCACAGGCTGTGGGTGTGGCCCCTTAAGAAAACCACCTGCTTCAGTTTTGGCACCTGGGCAGTATCACATCCCTCACACAAATCAAATGAAATTTGTGTGGCGCATATGCACCTAGTTCCCCTTTGTACCAATATTTATGTGTTTAAATCAAACAAATAAACAGAACAATAAATTAAAATGAATTCGAATTTCATCTAATAATATTTACTATAATTAACATTACAAAACGTAAATTATTTATTACAATAAAAAAGTACCTGAGATCAAATATTTCTCTGACAATACAACACGTGTAACCATTGATCGATGAACATTAAATGTTTGAAATAACTGAGGACTGTAACCAACCGTTTCCGGATGTTGGACTATTAGGCATACACGACCAGATAATGTACCATAGGCGATTTCCATCCAGTTACGACTTGAATAAGCTTCAGTGAAATGCATATATATATATATATATATATATATATATATATATCATTTATACATCTGGTTTAATGTCATTACAATAGGGTGAGTACACATCATAAAATAATATAACTCAACTACAAATGAAGAGTTAGGTAACTTAGATACTGGTTTGAACATAACTTATTCAGGGATGCACAAGAAACACTGGACTGAAACATACGTCGGTGGAAAATCTTTTCAGTACTCTGTATTTTTAGTTACTTAAACTTACAGCCCAGTTAGAACATTCGACTCAAGTAAAACCATAACGAGATTACAATAGTGATAGTAATCCAAAGTGGATTCTTCAATTTTGTCGATCAACTAATTCAGTTGAGAAGGAGATTACTTAAATTCTAATGTTCACTAGTATTTGATTTACTAGCTAATAAATAAATAGGTTTATGCTTATCAATTATAATCACCTAATAATCTCTTATTTGTGCACGGGATATTTATGCAGTATTTATTACACTACTGTAATGAAATAATAGTAGCTTATTATATGTGAAAAAATTATATTTGAAATAGTCTCAGCGATTGAAATTTAAATAATTCCAACGTTTCGTTCAGCTAACTTGTCTGGACTTCTTCAGGGAAATAATCAAAATCAAAAACAACAAAGAAATATATAATAATAAATAAGTAGCTTAAATAGTTATCTACATTTTTATAGGAATTTAATTCAATTTACAGGTCAAACTCTTAATGGAATTGAACCCTGTGTACCAGCAGCCATGTGGTCAAGGGCTTGGATAAAATTATATGCATACTATTCACAAAGTTACACTTTCGGTTACGACTTGGTATTCGATTACATTTGAAAGAATCTGTAAAATATTTTTGAACAAACGCCTAAAACCATATTGTTTGAAGACCAATAATGCCACAACAACGACCTGACTAAAGTGAGTGAAATAAGTCACAAAATTAAACCACTGAGTCACAGCACAAGTTAAACGTTAGACTAGAATCGATTATTTCAGATTACCAAGTTCATTCTTGTGATGAACGATAGACGAATTTTCACTCTTAAAATGAAAAGTAGTTTACTGAAGAATATATGAAAAGATGGACCTGTATTATTAATTAATGAAATGAATGATAGACACATCCGAGATAATTTGCTCCCACTTAAATGGTAACAGGTAGAGAGGTAAGACGAGTTACAGTATCGAGGCGAACTAATATCACTTTTAGTAGTATAAAGAAAATGATGAATGAGCAAAATGTCATCTCATTGTATCTAGAATATTGTTTTTAGAAGAAATTTGAAACTATTAATTAAACAAGATAGACCACCGTTGAAAACCTGAAAGAACTGGAAGGCCGTTTCGTTCTAGTATGGGACTCCTCAGCAATACGCATCTGCGGTCCCGCACGCGAGACTAGAACACAAGACCTTCGGTTTCGCGCGCAAGCGCCTAACCTCTAGACTACTAAGCCGGCGCACGTGATAATGTCTGGCTTCGATCGATCCATGATCTTGCGCAACCCTTCGTTCATTGTCTGAAGTGAATTACTGCCTCACACCCAAAACGGATTGGACTCCACTCGTCACGGCTCCTCACTAGGACTCCAGGAAATCCATTTTGAAGCTATTCACTAGAGAGAACGTGATTATTAGTACTATGGGGATTTGTGGAGATTGTAGGACAAAACGGCCGTGCAGTACTCGCAGGTTTACAATGATGGTCTCTTTTAGTTCGACTCATGAATTTAACTGTTAAAATACTACAATCTCCACAAATCTGCATACTAATATTAAATAACTATACAACTGAATCGAAACCAGAATCTACCACGAAATGGGCTACTACGGACTAATTAACAGCCTCGAAAAAATAACCTGTCGCGTACATTGAGTTCAGATTAGAGAAGAAAATTTTGACAACTGGTTCCATGTTGTAAATTACTTATAAGTGGGATAGGCACTGATCTATTTACCTATCTGTCTTAACGTATCAAGTTTTTGTAACTGTAATTTTCTTAACATTTGAAGCATTATTAAAAATGTCTTCAGTTAAACTAATGCCAGAAATTGGCGATTTACTTAAGATAGTCGATTAAAGCTCAGCGATTCAAACAATTGTAAGTTCATTATTAAAAAAAGTATCTTATTCATTATAATTTACAAACTTCTCATTTAGAAAACCCATTGTCAATAAAAGATTTTGTTTGAAAAAAAAACCTAACGAATAGACAATCTTTATAAGCAAAGATAGATAGTGGTTAGCAGTGGAATCCAGGACGCGCGTTTTGTCCTGTTTGAAACTCGTCAGCTGGATGTACCTGCAAGGCAATTCTGGAAAATGATGGATTTTGTTGTCTTTATCTAACTGGACAATTACTGACTTCGTTAACAAGGTTAGCATGTTTTCAGGAAGCTTTTGGAATCTCAACACCATAAACAATACTTTAGGTACCCTTATTCCCTTAATCTCTAATTTTTTCTCCGTGATTCAAGAGATTTTTGAAAACTGAAAAGTGCGATTAGGAAGTTGGCGTCTAGATGTTCAAGAAACAAGACGTATTAAGGCCTGTGTCGTTAGTTTCGAACTACGCTTTTTTCCCATTTGAACATTAATAATATTATCAGGCTGTTTAAAACAAAATAAGTGTAGTGAAGTTTAAACTCACAACCTAATGAATGATAAACAAATCCTTTAACTGATAAGGCTCATATATCCCATGTACCAATACAAACAAATAAATTAATTAATTGTAAAACAGAAACCCTTACATGTTTTTGGAGATAAATGTACACTGAGAGCAGTGATTGGATCACGTAATGGATCACGATACATTTCTGTGACTAAAAGATCATTATCCACTATACGTAAAGGGAATTTTTGTATATCTATTGGAGTAAACAGTGGAAAAGAAACATATGATTTGCACTAAAATACAAAACAAAAACATTGTAGGTATAGAAACAAACTTGAAAAGTTAAAATATTCAATGTAACAGTTTAATGCTTCAAACAAAGCAGTGTTGACTTTCATTGAATTAATTTCATATTACTAAAGAACTTGAATTTTTCAGCTTATGAAGGAGATTGATTATGAATACAGTGGTCTTGAGTGCTGTTAGAGGTATAAGGGCAATTATCACTTCCAGGTTGCTCACACCGTGGAAGCGTTCTTATAAAGGTACCTGAAAAGGGAATTGGGTTAGAAGTGGTCTTAATAACCTGAGAGAGTGACCGCAGTGCTCTAGGGACAACTGCTTGAGGTCGGTCACACATGACCTTTTTGAGTAAAATTTGTGTTAGTTCCGTACTTGATGGGACCTTACTGCTGGAGACGGATATCCGTGGGATAAGGCGAGGTGTGCATTTTTAGGGTTGACCTTTTCTAACCCCACCCCTTCTTGTGAGGTTATACAAAACATAAGTTTCACTATTGACAAGTATCGTAGATGTGGTTAGAAGGTACATATTTATGTAACAACTTGTGCTGCAAATGTACTGTTTAAATTATTTTACCCAGCAGGTAATAACCAATGGTGGATCAAAAAGCTAAGAAACAGATTTCTATAAACCAATCAATTACAGTTTTCCAAAGATGTAGACTTGTAGATTTAGATCATCAATGAGGTTGAAAAAAAGCCCCAAATGCCCTGGTACGGCCGAGAGTGAGGAGAGTCCGCTCTCCCTCTCCAAATGCTCTCACATGGCCACGCGTATATAGCCTCTGCCAGGGAAGTCCTACTCACTGCCTTCTCGTGGCATTACTGTTGTTTACGAAATTGAGAGGCCGAAAAGCGAATGTTTAGCCTTTAACCGGGTTGGTAGACATAGAAAGTCCACCTAGGAGAGTTGGAAAACCTGGATTCCAAATCAATGGTGTACATGGGCTGGCTCCAGTATCCTGAGAAAACAAATGGCGTGTGAACCAACCGTTGGTCCCCGGCTACCATGAGACTGCATCTCCTTACGATGCTCCACTGCCTTGTGGATCAGACCTTTAGGTCAACGGCTCCGGGTACGCCCCCTAAGAATACCACGTGCTTCGGTTTGTGCACCTGGGCAGTATCACAGCCCTGGAGCTTTTTTGTACCAATATTTATGTGTTTAAATAAAATAAGACTTATATCATTAATGAAGCATAACAAAATCGCAAAAAATAAAATCGGACAATTTACAATTTTTCCTAATTATCTTTTACAAACTCATAATTCTGTGGGCGATCACATTAACAGTTTTCGAACCTAATGCTAATGTTTTAAATGCACTCAAAAAAGAAATTCGCCCGGATATAATTCCAGTGTTTATTCAAACTGCTTATCTTTAAGGATTTAAAATTGTACTTGAAGACGTTGAGGCTACAACTTCATACTACATTGATTGTAGTGTGGTCTACTTATATGCATATAAGTAGTATATGGAGATGGTCAGACATAGAATGTATTTTGGCAGAAGACCGATTAGGAAAGAACTGAAATGAAGCGCACTCGGTACGAAAATGCATGAACAGTGGAAGTAGAGAAGATGAACTGATATTTACAGAAGGAACAGTCAAGATTGAGACAATTGGTTGTCAATTTGCAAATTAACTGTTCATTGTATGATTATCAGAATTTAGTGAGATAGTCTGTAATTTGTGACTAAATACATTCCATTGTCCCTAACTGTGTTCTGTTTACTACATGATGAGTGACAGTCCAATATGAATAGTAGAAAGTAAAGATTGAACGAATGTGAGAAACGGTTGTAGTTGAATTACCTAGTGAATCTTTGATGGTTCATAAAAATAGGCGATTCGAAAGAAGAAACTCTACAATATTTGAACCCATAAGTTTCCATGAAAGAGTATATATATATATATATATATATATATATATATATATATATGGTAGTGAAAGTAAATGTGACTAGTCATTAAGTGCGTGGAGAAACAGGCACTCAGCTTAATGACCAGTAAATATGTGATACCGTTTCCTATTAATGAATTTCTGCACCAGACTCATTTAGTGTTACTACTTGTAATTGTGTGGAATAAAGTATTGTGTAGAGTTACTCTGATTCTCTATTTTGGTTGTGAAATGCACATTTGATCTAATGTTTATGTATAACCGATTGTATTTATTTAAACACATAAATATTGGTACAAGGAAGCACCAGATACATATTCGCCGCACAAATCACATTTGATTTGTGTGAGGGCTTTGATACTGTTCAGGTGCCCAAACTGAAGCAGAACCGATTGTAAGAGTATCTAACCTAGCGATGGTACTAACTTGGTCATTCAGATCAGTCTTATCATCGTATTATCTTAATATGGTAATGTCCTGTGCAAGAGAAAAAAATATTTAAATCCATCCGTTGTATCAATACATATATACTTGATAGTGGTATTTGTTTGGTTCTTATCCCAGAGGTATAATGGATGGATTTTTTATGAAGAATTCGTTAAACAATTAGCAAAAACAAGATGCATTGCATTGTTTATATTGGAAGTCAGATACACTCTCAAAAAACATCACAACTTACTTATACTGCATATACATCCACTTGCACAACCTAAAAGTAACAACTCAGAACCGGCAACAGCATAACTCAATATAGGGACAGTACTCCATACCTAAAAAGCATTAAATAGGTAATTGAATTAAAATTAAAATAATTTTGAGACGAATGTATTTTTATCACAATTATATACAATCATAGATTGTTCATATAGACAACTATGTCCGTGACTGATTAGAAAGCAGTGATTAAACTTTTCTATTAAACAGGGGCGGTTGAACTTCTAACCTATAGGTTGGAAACTAAAGGTTTTAGCGAGTAAGTTACTATTTCACCATACAAACCGATATAGTAGATGGTTTAAAATATTCTCCCCTCTTTCAGGTATACTACTATCATACGTTAATACGATAATGAGATTAGTCACATTATATAATATTCAGGATTCACGACCCAGAATAGAAAACCAGATTATCATTAGATAATACTTTACCCAGCACAGTACAAGCAGTCACACTCAGAGGAAAGAGAATCACATATTTAAGAGTCAGTAGGCTAAGTGCTTGATTGTCTACGCTCAGTAATCAATCGTATTTTACTTTCACTGCCACGTATCACAAACACAGCCAATAACTAGGACGATTTTAATCGATTGGAAACCAGGATGTCATTTTTTAAAAACTGGTGACTGGCTAAGATGTTACTTTCCAGTTAATTCACCTCATAACGAATATGAAAGTAATTTGCAAAAAAATTTCCTGCTTAGTATAGAAGATTTGTCAGGATTGTTGAATGTTTATTTTTTACATCAGGAACTGGACAACTATTAAAAACTAGAAAGCACTGAACAGTCATTCCTTCCTAGTATGGGATTCACTAGTAGGGCCAACATATGAAGAGGATCGAACCCAGGACCTTTAGTCTCATGAATACGTAATCTCCAGATAAATCAGTTTGCATTGAATGGTATACGTACTTAACTTCAATCAACTTAAGATAGTGCACAATAAAACGGTAAGTAGGTTTATTGGTGGAAATTTAGAGAAAAAAGGTGATTTCCTGCCGTAAGATTCTAACAATTAGAGGAGAAATTTACAACGAATGTTGTACGTTGGCCAAATCAGTCATAGGTCAAATGATATGTGAGAGATGCTGATGAGTGCATACTACTGAACAAGATTTAATCTCACTTTCTAAAGGGATAAGTGTACCCTATGGACTGAAAACAGGTCTTGATTTTCTGACGGGAATGTATCAACACTTGAGTTACGCATATATTTTCGATTTGATCAGCCAATAAAAGCTTCCTGCTCACTTTTGGTTGTCTCAGTCAAGTAGCAAGTTGAGCTCGTATGTAGGAAGCGCGTAAATCAGCATCAAACTCAGATGACAGCAGACTATAAAACAGAATGAAACTTATATGTAATCTCAAAACATAGTTCATTTTAATGCACGTATATATGGCTAGAACTTACTTGCCATGCATTAGTCATTACATGTCGAACACCGACTAAACCATATCGACTGAGTGCAACGAGATGAGCACCAATGAATAATAAATAATCTACTGAACGTTTATTCAAATCATATTGGCCAACCTTTAACAACAACAAAAGTTAAAAAGAGAAAATTTCTGAAAAACATTGGTGACAAGATATAGAACTTCCATTTCAAAAAATGATGGAAAAGAAGCAATCAGTGGACCCTTTTTAGCGAATTAGGTGTGCCACAACCATTTTTTGAAAATCAAATGACAGATAATGTTACCATCTAGGACTCATAATGAACATTTGTCAAAGATCACAGAACAAATAACCTAAACTACAAACACAGACAATTGTTATTTGATAAAATATTCATTTACCATTTCACAAGTCCAGGGTTCTTTAATTTTAGCTAACGGTGGATAACTATCTAAGCTTTTCACATCTTGCATAGGCATAAAGGGATATAATGGAGAGAGAAAATAAGTAGCAGGTGATGTAGTCACTCCATATGTACCACCATATGATACAACTGCAGAGATTAATCCCGATGGTGGATATAAATACCACAGTCTAATAGTTGATCCAACAGCTACGGCTAATGTACATCCTCCACAACTAGATGAAGATGAGTTTATCACGGAAGGTAAATTATTCGGTCCAGATGTAGAAGCCTGGTTCAATTGTGATGTTGTATTCTGTGAGGATAAATTAGTAGGAAAGTTAGAATTTGTATTGAAACTTGAATTCATGATATTATTCGATATTGGTTGATTAGAGCTATTCGAATTATTATTATTATTGCTACCATTATTGATTATACTAACGTTTGTTGAATTACTCCCAACTGGATTTATATTTGATGAATTCATTGTAGCATTTAAAGGGAATAGAGATGTAGTTATTATTCCAGGTTGAGTAGGATTAGGACTGAAACTGTTTTGGTTCGGTGCTTTCCCAGTAAGAGCGATTCGATCAATCGGTCCTGGCAAGATAGGACTTAACCATATTAAATGCCAACCAATAGGATCTTTTAACCTACATGAATAAAATAAAAACAGAATTTAATAAAACAATACCGGATAATATGTAGAGGACAATGTATATTGTATGAATACATCTTCACAAGATATACACATCCCACTATTCTCGTCTTTTTGATAATACAATGGCATTCGGTTTTCATTTACCTTCACCTCTCGGATGATAAATTATTTACTAATAGAACAGTCACGACCATACTTAATAATAATATGAGATTTTAACTTCTGGTAATCTCCATAACTATTGTTAAGTCAGAAAACAACACAATTATTTATGAGTTCATACATCAGACAGTGGATGATTCATTTTGTAATAACTAGTGACAATGGCTTCTAAGTGAATAAGATATGTTTACATATGGGTCAATATTCAGCAGGTAACTACATAAACTAATAAATCAGTTTTATTAAACTGTTTGATATAACTTGTCAGGCACAGATCCGTGTACTTGGCTTTGAGCCATACTCTGAATACTAGTCTGAATACTAGTGTAGTGAACGAACACTCAGATGGGGAAGACCAATTTACGGTTTAACATAAAATTACAGAATGCCTTTATAAAATATAAAAACCATACATTAAGTGCTGTATTCGCACATCTTCCATCATTTGTACCTTACAAACCTAATCGTTTCTTCATTCCTGGTTTTACTACAATTAGTCTCCGTTTACACTCCTGTTCTCTTCAATTTGATCTTCTTAAACTTATGCTGCTAGGCATTCCGCTTCTGACTAGTGTTACATAATACTGATATCTGTCAATATAAGTAGCACGCACCACACTAGTAGTGCTACCTAGCTAACGATAACGACGTGAGTGGACTAGGCTTTGAAACTATTGCCGAGTAGCTAAAAATCTCATCCCGTATCCACTGACTGAACATTTTTATGCCCAACTAATCGTTCAGTCGATTCTAGTTGTAGTAAGTAACAAAAACTTACACTGTCTTTGGAAGAAACCCAGGAACAGAATATAATAACCCAATTATTTAGCCTGTTTAATGTATTCTAAGACATTTAGAGGGTAAACATAAATTAAATTGTTCGGCAAGATACATCACAAGTTAAAAGCTAATAAAAATCAAAAATCTGTGCAAAATGTTCAAAAGGTCACTTAACAAGTGACAAAACGTACAAGATCAAGTATTAAGACTCAGAATAAACATGTAAATAACTTACGAGAATACACCTACACAATCGGAGTAAGCAGCAGCCATAATGCTTTGATGGCAAACAAGCAAGGTTACAGGTTTATGATGCAACTCAGGATTGGTAGAATGTAAATTATTTTCAAAATTCTGACTAGTTGATTGATTAACTGGATTCGACGCACTTGCCACTGACTCGTCAAGAATTGTTTGTGTAGGAAAGTCGGGTAGATAGTCATGCTTAGACGTGTTTCGATTACTAAAGTGATGGCAATCGGAAGATTCAATAAAAATAGTGAGAATAACACTTATCCTGAAAAATTGGAAAATGAAATGCACCAATAAAAGATGAGCGTCTTCCATTCAAGCAGGTTGTGTACATGTGTCTTTGCTTTAATGCTTATAAGATGTATACAATTAGAAAGGCTCTCCCTGGTTGTTTCGAAGACGATAGCTCTAACAATCCATACAAGCAAAACGTGGTCGAGTGACTAGCAATACTCACACAGACTCACTCAATTGTCAATTGACGATAGTTAGACCAAAAAGTAGAAGGTATTGGGGTCAAGTAAAAAGAAACCTTCATTTGAAATAAGTCTGCCGGATGATGTGAATGAAAAGTTCGAATATATAACTTCGTTAAATCTTATTTTGTACAGCTAAAGCTACCATCCAGCTCGACCCACTAACTTCATCAAAGAAGCATAAAAGTAAGGTAGTAAAGTCCAAATCAGATTATCCATTTACTGCGTAAAAGAAGGGATAAAATTAAGTTTTAAAAATTTTAGATGTAGCAGTTAAAGAGCGAATACATCTTACTATATATATCTGTTCCTTATTTTACAATGTTTGTGAATTTATCTCATGTTTTCTCAATTTGTTTTAGGTTCCAACTTCCGCTTATTACACTCTACAACAAACTTATCCTTCTGGGCTATTTGTGAAATGCAATAACTCAGAACGATACAGTACTGGGTTAGATTTTATACTACTGTATTTCACTTGACTTAATTCTAGGAATTAATAAACGCTCAAAAGTACGTTTTATCAACAATGGGAATTTGAAATTAAAAGTGACTATCAATGAATGAAATTTCAAGTAAATAATAGCTGAGAGCTCATTATATATATAGATATATATACAAAATGACCTTACTCTTTAGTTCTATTTGTACCGCAACCAGAACCATCACGCATTGAATTAGCCGTCCCTGTCTTAATTGGCGATTTATTTATTGTATGTTGCAAATTTTCGGAGTCTTTTACCAGTGCATTTGAATGTTTTTTCATAGATAAACTAGCAGTGGTGTAAGTCGGTAGACCTACATTATTTCCAGGACTAGAATGATTACCATAGTGGTTGTCTTTATTTGCACCCCATCTGGAATATAGCAACAACATTAACAACTACTACTATATACACCAATTAACACAGTCGTTGATTCATTTTTCATGTTATCTTTAGGAAAAAACCAATAATGAAATCAAAATAAACAATTACATAATGTCAAGTGTAAGTACAACTATGTGAAACTTGTCATGATGACTGAGGTGTCCGGTGAAATACTGTAATTTACTGAGGTGATCTAACTGATGGCTTACGAAACCGACTCTCAAATGACAACAAAATAGATTTTGGAAGACAAAACATGAAAATAATAAAGCATCCAATGAACGGCGGTATACCAAGAAAAGACCGAGTTGCAAAGTGCACTATGAAAGCTAAAAGGTTCATACTGCAAATAATGATCTAATTGACATTGTTACCGACGTGGAATCATAAGCAGCAAAGCTGTACAACATACTATTGGTTTACATGAGTGGTCGAAATCCTTTAATCCACCTAGAGTTTTAGAGTACTCTATAAATCACGCTAGTAAATTTTTGACTTTTTTAATAATTTGGACGAAATCCTGTAGAAGTGAGTATTTACTGCAAAGGATCATACTTCAGATTACTTACTAAAATGATGACTTTACTCCTACTATAGTAAACAAGAACTCAAGTATGGAAAACCAATTTATTGATTAATGCTAGATTACAGTGTCTTCATAAAATATGAAAACCATACATTAAATACATAATTTGCACATCTATCAGTTGTCCTTTACATGCTTCATGATTATTTTAATTCCATTGTTCTCATAATTATTTGCCGTTCCCCTTTCTATTTTCTTCAGTTGAATCTTCCCCATCTTTTGCTGGCATGCATCCCACTACTGATCGGTGCCACATACTACGCATATCTGTCAACATAAGTAGTATTCGTCAGACTAATAATAAAATAACAGGTAGAATATGTAACCTATACTTCCTTACGGATATGTAGGATAACGGGTCAGTAACCATGAATACAATAATACAACGGTTAAGAAAGATTTACTTTGTGTGACAGCTACAAGCATCAACCGATTATCTTGACTACAAAAGGACAAAGAGAAGACGAAAACGCCATTACCAAGATAGGGGTAATTCTCTAGATTAACATATAGTCATCTTATTATATATTTAGAAACATATATTATTATTTGTACCAATCCGAAATTACGACTGTACTTTGTAGCAGAAAGATATATTCATTTTAGTGTTCAGCATAAATTCCATTTGTTTACGTAATTATCACAGTAAGTATTTAATGGTAGACGTGCTTGAAATTCTGAAGAAAATCTATGAACTCTGGTTCATAGCATATGGGATTTTTCAAGTCCACTCAACATCTCCCAGTTATACTGGGGATTAAACGAACTACTGACATCAACATTTTGAAAAACTCAGGGAGTGGCAGGTAACGTTTCAGAGGCTTAGAAAAGGAATTTGATGGGATTTCGGTAATGTCCGGAATGTATTTTCTGCATTCTTTCCGTTACATAAACTGGACATCCGTTATGAAAATAATGGGAAAAAAATGTTTGATCACATTACCCTAAGAGACTGTCAAGTTGCAGAACAAGACGAGAATAACACGTTTACAACGATAATACATGTTATCTTGAGTGTAATCTATTGTACAATGTCCATGTCTCCATATGTTGGACACATAACAAATATTATGTTTACATACGATAGGTATAATCTTTAGATTCGTAGAGCTTTACCAGTTTTAGACAACCTTGGTCAGAATACACTGAATTCATATGATTATGGACAGAAATAATAGACCAAAACTGTTGTTTTAAACAAAGTATTTATACGAAATAGTACAACCCAGTTCAGATTGTTAAACGCATGATTTGAGTTGGAAGAAAACGTGAATTGAGACAAGATTTGATAATGGTCATTAGATTACTTGTTTAGTGTTCTACTAATTAGATAACGAAACCTAAGAGTTAACTAGGTCTTGAATGAACTTTAAGCAGTGAATAAACATCTTGATTTTGTAGTCACTCAATAGATATTATGGGAAACCATTCTCAAAAGTAGCGAAAAGTGAACACAAAACGAGATGCCTTCCTACATCTAATAACTCTGTTATCTCCACGACTAACCCTTCCCACGTCCTTTTATCACCTCGCACCGCTAGGGCAAACGATTCGAGTACACAGAACGTTATTCCTGGTCTCCTGAAACCACGCTCTAAACTACATATAGGAACTTTTAATGTCCGAACATTGTGCCAAATAGGACAACAGGTTTCCTTAGCTAGGACTCTAGAATCTAACACCATCGATGTGTGCTGCGTCTCCGAAACGCGCATACAAGATCCGAGTAGTGTCATTCATTTGACCTCACCTAATCAAAATAAAGTTTCATCTCGATACACGCTTCGTGTATCTGGAAGCCCTGATGCTGCTTCCCGTGGCCTCGCTGGAGTAGGTATAGCATTAAGTCCTAGGGCAGAACTAGCTCTTTTAGACTGGATCCCAGTAGACAGTCGTCTATGCGCTGTCCGACTAAACGGATCAGTAAGGACCCGGAAAGATAGGGAAACTCGTCGTTGCCTCTTCGTCGTCTCTGCCTACTCTCCCACTGACTGCAGCTCAGACGATATAAAAGATGAGTTCTACAGGAAACTTTCTGACCTTCTCCGAGAAGCTAGGCGTTCTGATGTAGTAATAGTAGCAGGTGACTTTAATGCTCAAGTAGGTAAACTAAGTGAAAGGGAAAGACACCTGGGAGGATCTTATGGTGTCATGGCGAAAAGAACAGATAATGGCGACCGTCTGTTGCAGCTGTGCTCAGATAACCGCCTATTTCTTGCAAAAACTAATTTTAAGCATAAGGAAAAACATCTTTTGACATGGCGACCCCGAATTCGTCCCAACGTTGGACCCAACTAGATCACATCGCTATCAGCCACCGATGGAGGGGCTCGATAGAAGACTGTCGATCATTCTGGGGCACATGTTTAAATTCAGATCATGCTCTAGTGCGAGCACGTATCTGTCTGCGTCTTATTGGTCGTAGGAAAGACACTGCAGGGAAGCCTCTAAGGGTTCTACTTAATGATAGGCAAGCTAAGAATATATTTCAGGAACAACTAGAAAAACAGTTAGGCAGCCATGTAAGTTGTGTCCACCCCGAGGCAGCGTGGAATGACATCCGAAAAGCTGTCGAAACGGCAGTGATATCCGCTAGTAAGGTAAACCATAAAGTTAGGGAGAAACAATGGATCTCGGCAGCATCTACCACACTGATAGATGCTCGTAAACTCATCCCACCTGGCTCTGAGCATAACGAAGAGCGGAGTCAACTTAAGCGCAGGCTTATAAGAAGCCTACGTAATGATCGTGAACAGTGGTGGGTAGCGAAAGCAAGAGAGATGGAAAAGGCAGCGGCAATAGGTAACAGTAGGCAGCTATTCAGACTCGTTAAAGAAACCGGTATTAGGAACCCGAATATCAGTGAAACCGTCTCAGATAAAGATGGGCATATTATTCATTCTCGATCCAGGAGATTGGATCGATGGGCAGAACACTTTAGGGATCAGTTCAACTGGCCTTCAGCCACACTTCAGTTACCCACGATCCCCAGTCGTCCTGAATGGCAAATTGAGGTAAGTCCTCCAACTCTCTACGAGGTTGAAAAAGCTATAGGAAATCTGAAGCGAGGGAGAGCAGCAGGCCCTGACAGGTTGACCCCTGAGATTTTTAAGGATGGTGGTCCAGTACTAGCAGTGAGATTGACTGAGGTCTTAGGTAGAATCTGGGAACTGGACATAATTCCATATGACTGGTCCCAATCACTGATTGTGCCAGTCTATAAGAAAGGACAAAAGTCCTCTTGTGACAATCACAGAGGGATCAGTTTGACTAATACAGTGTCTAAAATATTAGCTTCAATAATACTAGGTCGCCTAACCAAAGCTCGTGAAGAGCAGACTAGAGAAAACCAGGCTGGTTTTCGACTTGGACGTGGTTGCATAGACCAGATATTCACCCTACGTCAGGTTCTAGAACATAGACACAAATTCAGACGTCCCACAATAGTAGTATTTCTTGACCTTAAGGCGGTATTTGACTCCGTTGATCGTGAGGTTCTATGGCAATGTTTGTCACTGAAAGGAGTACCAAAGAAGTACATTAACCTCATAAAGGCTCTCTACTCGAACACAACTGGTCGAGTTAGAGCCTATGGCGAACTGTCATCAGAACTGATTACCACAAGTGGCGTTCGTTAGAGCTGTTCACTCTCCTCATTCTTGTTTAACTTTGTCATTGACATACTTTTAGAGATAGCACTTTCATCAGCTAAACCTCCAGGAGTTGAACTTTTACCAGGAGGCTCACTTGTTGACTTAGAATACGCCGACGACATAGTTTTACTCGGTGAAGACGCTGACAACATGCGGAGTCTTCTGACCACTATAAGCAACTATGCAGGCATGTTCGGGATGCGATTCTCTCCCTCGAAGTGCAAAATGTTACTTCAGGATTGGGTTGCAGCGACACCTGAATTAATGATAGGAAGTGAAGTAGTTGAGCGTGTAGACCACTTCACTTATCTTGGGAGTCTCATCAGCCCTTGTGGTCTAGTGTGCAACTAAATCTCAGCACGGATACAGAAGGCTCGTCTAGCTTTCGCCAACTTGCGTCATTTATGGCGTAGGCGAGATATCCGTCTAGCAACCAAAGGACGGGTTTACTGTGCAGCAGTCCGTTCCGTCCTACTTTATGGCAGTGAAACATGGCCAATAAGAGTAGAGGATATTCGTAGGCTACTAGTGTTCGATCATAGGTGTCTTCGAAGTATATCCTGGGACCACCGGGTAAGTAATGCAGTTGTTAGGAAACGAGTACTAGGTAGGGATGGCAAATCGATTGATGAAGTAGTGAAACTTCATCAGTTGAGATGGCTGGGACATGTGTTACGTATGCCCGACCACCGACTGCCCCGACGTGCAATGTTTCATGGTGTAGGAGTAGGTTGGAAGAAAGCTAGGGGTGGCCAGACCAAAACGTGGCACAAATAAATGAAGTCACTGACAAGTGGACTGGGCCATGTTGGTAGGTGTAGACTACCTGGTTGGGATTCGCGAGATGATGGCACTCGATGGTTAGAGACCTTGAATGACATGGCTCAAAATCGTTTGCAATGCGAAGGTACATCCACTCTTTGTGTTCTACCAAATTCTAATCTTCTGAATTCTTCATGTCCGTATCCTTTTTCTCTTTCCAAATTTATTTCACTGGATTATGCTCCTTCAACAACATCTTCAAACCCTTATCTTTCACATAATACTTATACTCTTACTACTTCTGCCAATATGGGATTTGAATCGACAACTTCATCTCTGTGCTAATGTGGTATGGCAACTCGAACTGATGTACGTACGTACGTACGAAGTTCTACGTTGTGACTGACTGACTGACTGATAAAGTGAATAACTTCAGTTTTACTAAAAAATTAAACGAACCTGAAGCCTTTCCCAGATTCATCCAATATGAATTCTAGAAAAAAAGTAGAACGTGGCTTTCGATTAATTTTTGCAAAGCATAATTATTTATACTGCATATTTGCAAACCATACGCGAAGAACTTATAAAATAAATTAATGATTATTTCCTAGAATGAATAGATATATAGTTAGTGTAAGTTACGATAACAGGAGTCATTCAATTGGAGGGGTCACGTATTAGTTATAAAATATTTGGTTACTGTTCACAATTCGATTGGTAGAATAGTATATCAAGAGAATAAATTATTTCATAAAAGACGTAACTCAATACTCGTTGAAATATCCAAATGAACTGCACTGATATAAATTAAAATTAAATTGACTCATTAACCAGGTACTTGAGTATCAGCTAAATTCTAAATGTAAGGGCTGGTGATACTACCAAAGCAGATGAAATGAGATTCGAACCTGATACCTAGTGGCTGAAAGTCGAACGCGTTAACTATTAGGCCACAGCCCTTTCATATACTCTAAAATGCCTGGTTAGAAGATGATTTTCGGCTACAGGTTGCCACATTTACAAGGCAACAATCCATTTAGTTTAGATACAAGGACTAATTTCGCGAACTTATTATTAGTCCGGATACCGTGTTCATACTTTACTGATTTTCATCCGGACTGGAATTTTACGCCAAATAGTCCAAAGGATTTTTAGTGAAGGCGACTTACAGTAAATTTGAATGAAGACCTTAGGTATAAGTTAATGTAATGTAGGTTACGTAAAGTGTTTGCAAATATTTATAGCCTTAATCGCTAATAGACCAACATAATAATTCCTAACAAAAAGTAGCGTCCAGTTAGGCGGTAGTGACGTGATTACACGATTAGTGGTTAAATTATTGTTAAGTAGCTGCAAACAATTGCGACCACTCGAAAATATACGATGGTTTAAAAGATTACCTCTATCACAACGTGATGGACGAGACTAGTACGGTTGACCCCGCACAATCACTCATATAGGTGAATTAAATTGCTTAAATACTAGACGTCAGAAAACTAAGGGACGTTTCAAAGCATTGAACAGTAATAAGCCAAATGAGAATAACAACAGAGGAACGTTCAAGAGCACAGACGATAAAATGCCTTATCTGCTACCCTGCTGATGGGTTTCAAATTGTATGAGCATGAGTGCAATATATAAAGAACCTGAACCCATTAGTTTAAGTGACAAATACCCATGACTAATGCTCATATATATTGCCAATCGCGACATCAATACAGCTTGTTTCACTCAGACATAGATGCCTAAGTACAAGCCTATATACTTACCTTTTAGTTACCATTTTAAGGATTACTGGTGGTACCCATTCGTTTAAACGAAAGTAGGCAAGATAGTGAACAGGTTTTTTTATGCTACCTATGAATCAAAAATCTATCAAAATGTGGATCATAAAAGTATATATAATGAAAGATGGTGAATATAAGACCAAACATACTATCTCAGTCGGGTACCTACATAATAAGGTTAGATAGATGGCTTTGGAGGGATAGTTAGTTTAAATAACAGGGGCTTTTGCTAACAAGGTGAGTTTTGAACTTGAGTCACAAGCCAAACACATTATTCATCTAAAATGCTTATCGATAACCTAATTAGATACATAAGAATTATTGGTTCAGACATGCCAAGTAGAACAGGATTTCTATTCTAATAGCTGCGATATACGTAGGATTAGAACGTACCTGGTGAGGGCATGTAAGCGTGGAACAACAGGTCTCCACATTTGCCTAGAAGATTCTCTTCACATAAAGATAATTTCTTAACTAAAATCGAAGGTGTTTCCAAATAGAGTTCGATATACCTAGAGAGTCCAGCGCATAAAACTGAGCTTCGTTCTTGAGTGAATTAATGTCTACGCCATTAAGATTGACCTCACTAGTTCGTAGGTAGTTGAGAATGACGCTGAACATATCTGGATCTCTGTCTATGAATATCTAGTGCACTCAAATTAGCATCAAAGGAACATACAGCCCCTGATTCATCTCTCAATGTGGGCAAGGCACCATCAAGTAGTCTAAAAGGTAAGAACTAAATTAAGCAGTAGTTTACATGCTAAAAAATGAGTTCTTGTTCCACAAAAGTGTATTGCGAGAAGTGGAAAACCTGTAAAATGTCCATTTTATCTTAATTACATGCGTACTTTCGACCACCAACATTGAGGTTGACAATGTCACATCGATTGTTCATGCTTTAGTTCACCTTAGAAAACGAACAGCTGAAGGACGAACTTTAAATTCGTAGCAATATTCAATCATCAACTGATTGATTTTCCCGGCTTTTTACTTCGTGTTACACTGCAATTTCAGACAGTCTGGCAACTGTGTTGCATCAATCCTAGCGAATCTGATAGTTATTTAAAGGTTAATATTTCTTGATCATAAATGTGTGTGTTACTCTAGGAAAATGACATTGTCAGAATCATCTATCATGTTACAGGACGTATGACTGGTTAACTGTGATATTAAGGATTTCAGAACTAGAATAAAGTGGACCGTGGTTAGGAAATAAGCTAAGATAAATAGGCAAATATATCTACAAATCGATTAAACTAATGGGCTTATTAGTGAGCAATTACAAACGTTTATAAAAGATAAACGAACAGCAATGATAAGAGATAAGGCGGTATAAGGGGGTTGCCAGCAATAATAATAATAGCAACGAATAAAATTCGAATTACTGTGAAGGTTTGTTAACAGATTAATAACGTATTTTCTAACAAATAAGTATAGCCTACTACTGTTCCTAGCGAAGGCCGGTTAACCACGTGACTTATATAGTTACTGAGTCTCCTTCTGAAACTATCGATTCGATGGGCTGTGATAACACCTGCTGGAACTGAATCCTATGAACCACATCTAATTGATCTAAACCAATAAGAAAACGTACAACACAGTACTGGCGAAGTCCAGAAACATTGCATGGAAAGATACTTTCCGACATCTGCACATTCTTTCTATAGCATCTAGCTTACTAGGCAGCGACCAGGAGAAATACGGGTTCTCCGTTCCTAAAACTTTTCCAACACTATCCAAGGTATCATTTTAAAATTGGTGCTTATTGTTGTCGCTGTTGAATGGACGGTTCATAGATGATCAAGCTGCTTGTAGAAGCGTATGTTGGAAACTTTGACTGCCTCGAGGTTCATGGGAGTCACCTCTTTTGATCTAGTAACAACTAAAGTCTCTTGGTTCGTGTATTACCTATGTGGCGCAAATGTATGCACGCGATTGTATCTGACTTTTGTCTCGTAGATAGGTTTGCTTAGAAATACCTTCTATCTTCTCGAATGCTTATGTTACACCTGTTTCTCCGTGTCATTTGCGTACCGTGATCTGAGTCATCTTTACAGTTCAATATCAGTCCCAAGCACTCCTTTTGTCTTAGAGCACTCTCACGGCCCTTTCTTTTGTCCAGTATGTTCTTTTATCTGAATTTGGAAGCATTATTAGATCATTTTCAGAAATGTCTCGATGAATAATATTCGATACGACAGTCTAGTGTTTACAAATTGATAGGCGCATCGCATCCTGGAACCAGGAAGAATTTCGAAAACGCTCTTCCCCAGCTGGAAATTCTGTTCATCGGCAGCAGAGGCATGTGCTTCCCTCATTCTACAGTAGCGTTTTACGGACAAGCACTCTAGATATGACTACAGCTGTTACCTATGGGGGTGGAAATGGTCTTTTTCGACCAAAGATGCCCATCTGTTTTCAGGCAGACGATTTGTTTGCGCAAGTATGAAGCATACATAGTAAAACGCAGTATGTTGCTGTTTCGTTCAGGCCATTCTGATTGGTATGCTGAAATTTTTGAGCAGTTTATAGGGTAGTCAACCTTTAATCACAGTCACCTAAAGGATGGGTTGTCGAACATATCTGAACATAACTCGTGGATTCGTAAATTATGTAAAGGACTAGTAACCGTCGAAACGAAGAGTTGACAGTTTAAAGATTGTTCCCATCACCATCAATCTACAACTGTCATTAGTAGCTCATAAAATCTGTAGTTATTAATAAGCGTTTTGTTCCGCCAGTACCGCCAAGTAGATATCTACTCGGTTTCCGGAACCAGAAGTGGGCGAGACTTGGTTATTCCAGGGCATATGGGGTTCATCGAAACAACATGTTCTTCAATACGCAAACAAGCGTTATTCAAATTCTATATAACCCAAAGATCTCTGAGTTTTGTGGAGACTTTAGAGAAGAGACTATTTTCCAAATCAGACCACTAAAAGCATAACGGCCAAAATACAAGAAAAACAATTGTTAGAATATCAAATTCACATCATTTGTGTCGTATCACGGACGTTTGATGCAGCATATTTGGTTAGAACAAACTGATAATACGGCCATCCGTATGAATGTTTGTTATAACTGCAAGATAACTATCACTTTTTCAATAGAACAAGACTAGTTTGATTCGATGCAAAGAAAGATCCAAGATAACGAACGAACACTTCTTCATACACCAAACGCCTCTTGCATCACTGGTCAACATGAGTTCGGTATGCACGATCACAAGTCAGTAGATAAATTTGAGTGTATTGAGTGAGGGTCAGTTGGCACTAATCGATCATAAATTTGGTGTGCATATATATAATTTAAGTAACCACTATATTAGCTGCTTTAACTGACGGCTAACGGACTACTGAGTTTGTTTTCCTCTTAACGCTTTCTTCCTAAACGTTGAAGGATTTCTTATTTTTAAAGATGCTTTTATTGCCTAATAGAACTATTTGTTTAAAGAATGCTTAATAATTTGTAGTTCCTCCAAAAGTAACTTATAAGTACCTCTTCATGTGTTATTTCTGTGACAGCATTCGCAGTCAGATTAGGTTCCAATTGACCGTCTACTGCATTACAACCCTCTAAGCAGAGCAGTAGTTGCTCTGAATAACCTACACCGGATACCACCTAACCGACATAACCCTTAGGATTCGAACTTATGGCTTTCCAGTTATTTCTTTCTCTGGTTGTGGAAGTCCAAATTAGAATCGAAAAGCATGACAACGGTGGAAAGATAAGGACTGTAGGGGCTGGTACTGCGTCAAGCCCATGTGGGCTAGTCTAACTTCTGAACAGACCAATTCACTCACTCTTCTTAAGCCACATTTCGTTGTTTGTTCGCTGATTAACCCTGTTTTTATATGATCGCATGTGTTTTAATGGTTCACCCTGTTGATTGCGTGTTTACAACTTATCTTTGATCTCACTATAAACATTGGGTTTTGCATTTTCAAATAAAGTTGGCTAACTCGTTTTCTCCGCATCGCCTAGTTCCCCATTTTTCAAACAACATTATCCTCTTCGTTTCGCTTCGTCCTCTCTACTTCGTTTCTCTGATTGTCTAAATCAATGAGCGTACGAAATACGTGTATTCAAAATTCGTTCATGTATCTGGCTTACTTAACTCTGTTATTTACTAACGCGATTTAAGTCAATAATGATATGCGAGGGTAGTTGGGATGTATATAGAGATAACATTTTCATGCGATCTAATTGAAAACAGATCACGGTATTACAAAAGGAATGAGTAGATGACTAATGGAAACTGACGCATAGAACCATTTTTCGAGTTCAGAGTTGTCAGGGCAGAGGATTTTTTAAAAACTGTTTTTTTGAAACATTATAATAATTCTTTTTCCCTATATATGATATAGAAACTAGCGACAGACAACTTACTTAGCTGAGAGGCCATTGCTAGAATAATGTTCAGGAATGGGCTCAAAGAGGATATTTACTGTAAATGGGAGATAGTTAAATATGAAATGTAGTATACATGATTCGAGATATATCATCTATTGATCATAACAAAAATTGATTAACTCAAAATGCCACGATATGAGGCAATATTTCTGAATAAATCCAGGTATGTAAAGTTAGTACATCTTTTCTCTAAAGACGATGAAGGAGGAGACTAAATGTGACTGAAAGACATCGTTGGTTGATTTCTTACGTCTCCATAGAACGGACGATTAGGAATAAACGGAATAAGGCTTGTAGCGGAATACAATATTCGCGTTTCCCCTATTTTATCATTCTTCATCTGGATGTACATGGATAACATAGTCGGCCTTCATTATAAGATAACAACCAACAATTTTTCGCTCCAAACGCCAACGTGTTATTCATTTAGCTACTGAGTTCAGAAAACCCTTCATTTTTGCAAAGAGGATGGGTTTCAAGTTCATTTGTAATTTGGTGGCCTAGCATTTGTGGCGAGCTGATCTAACTCCGATTTTGATAGATGAAATGAATTTGCTATGAAAATTGATTTTCCATTTAAGTCCGTAAGTTACCTGTGTTAACCCCGTTTGTGTGATGGCGGTAACAAGGAGCCAAATACGAGTTGAGTTGGATGAACTTATCTCGAGCACTTATCTACCCTCTGATAGATATTCGAAATAAGAAAAGGGAGAGCAAAAGAGGCAGAAAAAGCAATGAGCTAACTTGATTTGGTCAAGTATGACTCAGTATTTATAACCAAACAAAAGTAAGCTACAGACATGTGTTGTGTAGGGTGAGTAATACACACATATATATACGCTCACATAAAAGGCAGTCAATGTTGATAAGTGAGCAACTGAAAAGATCAAAATGTGGCTCAAGAAGAATGAACAAACTGGTCTGTCAAAGAGTATAGCTCATAGGATCTATGAGTTCATAATGAAACATTTAATTCTATTCCCAGCATTATTGATATAATTCAATGTAAGACGTCTCAAAGAACAATTATTTGGATGGATATAGTTTCTATATAGTGTCAATCGAAATAAATGAACTGAAAGCTAAAATCCAGACAAATGACGTTACCCTCTTATCTTGCAATGTTTACACCCTTCATTCTCACTAAATAACCATTTTATAGTAGTATTTATAGGATACTGATTATAATAACAGGTTGTTTTTTTAATTACTCTTCATTTGTTTACTGATCAGTTTATAGTCGGTGATACTGTTTAGTTTTATCGATGCGTGTATGTGACTTTTCTCAAAAAATTCATAGATTTGTAGTGACCTACTTTACTCGACGAGAACGCGATTGATATAATGGAAACAATTATTATTATAACCAATTCTACCAGTGATTGTTTTACTGTACTCATTTAGTTTAACTGTATTAAAATCACTCTTCGTTCCGCTGTTCATCTTGTTCGTTCGAACATTCTTACGCTCTTCTCTTCTCGCCTGTACTCTTTGGCACGTCTCGGTACTCTTTCGATACCACGAGATCGCCAATAAATATACCTTATCTGGACCAATTACAGCTTTCTGGTTTTCGACCTATCGAAGGAACCAAGTCGTTTTCTGGTGCGTAATCTTATTGCAGTGGTGATCATAGACAATCGAGACTCGACGCCATCTACATATTGTATGATATCCGAAGTACATGTATATGAATTAATACATAATGAATGATACACTTCGTTCAAGATTAAGGAATATTGTCAGTATTGTGTTATGGAGGTCATTGATCTTAGTTAAAATTATAAATCGATCCAAGTTGAACCGCCATTAGAAACCCATAGGTACTGGACGAACGTTTCGTTCTAGTATGAGGCACCCTAGCAGACCTCATAAACGACCTAGATGTGGTAATCTAACACAACACCTTTCGGTTTCTCGTATGAACGTTTAACCTCTAGATCATTGACCTAGTTCTAACAGTGTTAATATCTAATACGAATCAATTCATCAGTCAGTCAGCTACAACGTAGGACCAGACACATATGTGCATCGGTCCAAGTTTCCATACCTCGTTAGCACAACAAGATGAACACCGGATTCATAGAAGTGGTTAATTTAGTGGTGGTAATATATAAAAGATAGGTTGTACATAAGGATATAGTATGGGAAGGAAGACAGATATGTAGCAATTTCAATCTTAAGGTTTAAGGGAAGATAAAGAGTGTATACACCTACGTCATTGTGATCGATTCTGAGCCATGTCACCCAGAGTCTCTAACCATTCGTTACGATAGTCACGCGAACCCCAACCAAGTAGTCTGCATCTACCAACATAGATTAGATTAGAATTTAATGACTTCAAGCACTGGTGCCATATTTTGGTTTGGCCACCCCTAACTTTCTTCCAGCCATCCCCTATACTAGTCAGCATATTAATCAATTCATGACCTTCTTCGACTATTTTCCATTATCTTCAGTAGATAATTGCCTTACATCCGACACACTTTAGTTCCACTAATCACTAGAAATATATATCATAATATCATTTAAACTTCCTACTAAACATTCACATGATCTATCATATTATCAAAGAATATGTGGTTTCCTGACTTGAACTAATATGTGTAACAGTTGGTAAAATCTTTGACTAAAATACTTAACAGTCATTTGTATTGATAACAATGATAATAATTAGAACATTACTGATTATTTTTTATCCTCATGTTATCTTATGTATATATAGATATATATAAATCATGACTTAGGCTAAAGTTTTATCTATTTTGTACTGTCAAAATAATCATACTACTACTACTACTAATATTAATACTACTAATAGTAATGATAATAATCATAGTAATTACTTTATAAAACTAATCTCTAACCCCTTATCCACTTGTCTCATTGTTAATGATTTCATCGACATAAGGCACTTTATATCCATCCATATGATCAATAAATATCCAGATTTTTTTTTATTGTTTTAATTCATTTCTACTATTCGTCAAAAAATTTCAATCCTATCCCCCCATCTTCTTGTACATACCTGAATGAACATATATATATATACGCAGATATATACATACAAACTTATCAAATGTCATTAATTAATGTCGGACTTAAGTGGTTAAGTCTTTTATTCGTTGACCATCTATTTCTCTCTCTTTCTTTCTTTCTTTTCTACCTGATGTTTGCATAGAAAAACTGTGTGTGTGTGTGAGAGAGAGAGAGAGAAAGAGATTCCGAATATGAAATCAACTCTTCACACTCCCCCTTTATTCTATTTTTTTTTTCTGTTTTTGTTTACTTAGCTTATCTTTGTACAAGTTCATTTTTCTTTGCGGGCCTTTTTATTCTGTCTGATTCAATTAATTGGATAGATTTTTCGAAAAAAAAAGAAAAACACTACTATTTAACAAACTATAAATGGCCTTACTTAAAGTCGTTTGATACGTAACGTATGTATGATGTATGTATGTTATATATGATAATTGAACGAATCAGTTATCCAGTACTTCGGTTATTATTATTCTTTTTTTTTCAAATATGTTAAATAAATAGATAGAGATAAGAGAAGGTGAAGATATCATTTGACTGAAAACCTATCAAATAAACAACTAAATTGGTCGCGCAATTTCGTAGATTGGTTAAGGTTAAACATTAACACCGGTGAATGATGGCTAGCTCAGTGGTCTATCGGTTAAGTGCTCTGGCGCGAGGCTGGTAGGTCCTGGGTTCGAAACCCGCTCGCGAGGTGGGATCGTGGAAGCGCAGTGCCACTGAGGAGTCACATAATAGGACGCAACGGCCGTCTAATGCTTCCAGTTTTTCGATGGTGGTCTAGCTTCAATTGACTCATGATCTTAACTATATGTCATATAGAACCTATTTGAAACAATGGCTCCTACTTTATTTGGTATTGTTTATTTGAATCTTCCCCACTGATGTTCAGGATTGCAATTGTTCAGTGTATTTTTGATATGTGTGCATACTGTGCCTCGATATTGTCATAATTTACAAGCATTCTAAACAAAGATGGATATTGGCTAGTAGTGGAATCCAGGATGAGCGTGTCGTCCTTTTTGGCACTTATGTGCGTGATTGACGATTATCTGTTATTACCATCATTATTAGATATAAATGAGTCCTGTATATTCATTGAGTTGAATAATAACTTCTTTTATTCTTTTACATACTAAATTGTACATGCATGTTCTTCCTTTACTCATTCATAGGCCCATCAAGCACTTGCCAGTAATGAAACATCCACTAAAACATACCACTTAAATCAAAGTAATCATTATCTTTCCTTTCTTATTACTTTATGCCATTCGTGATGCCATTCAAAGTTCTTTAGTTGGTTCTTATCTGCTATTATACATGAATATTATTGAGGAGACTTGTCCAGTTCTCTTTGATTTGAAGAAGTTCTTCAGTCGGTATCATCATAAAGTAACAAGTTGAATAATAACAGGTTTTCCTTAGATGATAGTCAAAATAATCAGAGCTGATGTAATTGATCAATCTAATATATACTATTGTAGTGTATGAAATGATTAATGGTAATGTTTGCAGGTTAGTACACACTCCGACATTGAAAGCACATACAATGAACTGATGAGTTTCAATGTAGGAAAGTAATACAACTTATTATTCATCAGAAATCACTGTTAGATATTGAAAGTTTCTCTGTTGATAATTTAATTAAAACAACCTTTCTATTGGATTGTTTTATGGGAATGAGTTCCTAATAAATCATTTATTTCATGTCAGGCTTGTTTAGTTCTAATGAGAGGTTATAATTGATTGAGTTCAATCACCTTATGATTTTATTCAGAAGGGGTTTTGTGGAGATTTCAGTATTTTCATACTTGAAATCATAAGTCAATTGAAGCTAGACCACCATCGAAAACCTGGAAGCACTGAGTGCCGGCTCAGTGGTCTGTCGGTTAAGTGCTCTGGAGTGAGACTGGTAGGTCCTGGGTTCGAATCTCGCGAGTGCGGGATCGTGGATACGTACTGCTGAGGAATCCCACAAACGGCCGTCCAATGCTTCCAGGTTGTCGATGGTGGTCTAGCTTCAATTGATTCATGATTTCAGTTATGATTTTAATAAATTTTATTCATGGCATTAAAGATGATCGCTCTACAGGACGAATTAACTGAATTTGAACATGCGGACTATTAAATCTATGATAATTCGAACGATATATCATTAGTTTTTGTAATAGTTATTAGTTGATCGGAGGTAGTAGACCGGAAGCCCTAGACCCAGGTTTCCTACTAGTTGACGCACACAATCAAGGCGTACCTACCATCTTGATGAAACTATTGGTCCCTGTAGGATTCAAGGGTGCGTAACCTGACTTCTCAGCTGATGACATTATTACTGAACTGTTCAGGTAGTGACTCACCTCCTTTTCATCAGATTGATATAATACAATCACATCTGTTTAGCGCAATTTTTCCCATTTATATATGTGAATAAAGAAAGAACAAGTATTGTAACAGAGTAACATAAATTCACTCATTTCATCGATTATTCTCAGCTGTTTTCAACCTAAAATCATATTATTGATCATAACAACGAAACAAGGAAACTTTATGTATCAAATGCTTTGAATAAATTAAGGTTAAGCGTTCGCGCGCGAGACCGAAAGTCCTGGATCCGAGCCCTGCATGCACGACCGTAGATGCGCACTTCCGATGAGTCCCATACGAGAACGATTTTCAATGGTGGTCTAGCTTAGATTGAAATGCGAATTCAACTATGAAAATAATACAACCTCCACATATCTTCATATTGAAAATACTTTAATTCTTAGTTCTGAACTTTACTCATCATTTGTCTTTGATTTCGAGAAAAATTCTTTTTCTATGATCTCCTAGAATATTCATATATTTAGCCTACAAATAACCAAACGCTGGAAAAATGTCAGTTCTTCCTTGATATTGTTTTTTAAATTCATTATGTCTTACATGTTAATTCAATCTATTCTAAACGTTTCCAATTTAAGGTATGTACACTCGTTTCGTTTTAGGTTGTAATCAATCGAGGACAATTCATCAAAAAATAAATAAATTCATGTTATTCCGCATTGCTAAGGAGTTCCATACTATGACGAAACGGATGTTCATTGATTCCAAGTTTCCAATGGTGGTCTAACATCGATCGATTCATGATCTAAATAAAAAATCTCAACATTCTCCACAATATTATACTGATGTTTAACATTAATTATACTCCTTATATGACATATTTAATTAACATATAAAAACATAAAAACATAACAATACCTAATATTTTCAAATGAGAATGGTCGGTGGCCTATGCTCCATTGGGAGTAACAGGCGTAAGTAAGTAAGTAAGTAAGTAAGTAAGTAAGTAAGTAAGTAAGTAAGTAAGTAAGTAAGTAAGTAAGTAAGTAAGTAAGTAAGTAAGTAAGTAAGTAAGTAAGTAAGTAAGTAAGTAAGTAAGTAAGTAAGTAAGTAAGTAAGTAAGTAAGTAAGTAAGTAAGTAAGTAAGTAAGTAAGTAAGTAAGTAAGTAAGTAAGTAAGTAAGTAAGTAAGTAAGTAAGTAAGTAAGTAAGTAAGTAAGTAAGTAAGTAAGTAAGTAAGTAAGTAAGTAAGTAAGTAAGTAAGTAAGTAAGTAATATGAACTATTATTTTCTTCAAGAGTTATGATACAGTAGTTTAAATTTATTGACAGGACTGAGAGTAAAATCGATAAAAAGTTCTTATCAGTTGAATTTAGGCGTCAAAATTATTTACCTTATATATATATTTTTTCCCAATAATCTAGTCTCTACATTAATTCTGCCATATTCACTTCCCCTTATTTGATTGTTATATATACTCCATGTGTGTTTTTACATTTTAAAAAATATAAGCTGATTTGAGATTTTGAGATTTTAAATCTATCAACTGTTATAGAATATAATAGTTGAATTCATGAATCGATTAAAACTAAATAACTATGGAAAACCTGGAAATACTGGATGCCCGTTTCGTCCTATTGTGGGACTCCTCAGCAGTGCCCATCCACGATCCCACACGTGGGACTCTAACTTAGGACATTCGGTTTCGCGCACGAACGCTTAAACGGTGAACCACTGAGCCGGCATCCAATGGTGTTAATGTCTGACTTCCACTAGTCCCCCATAATTTGCGACCGTCCACCAATGTCTTCAGTGAGTAACTACCTAACAACAGATAGGAGTGGACTGTACTAGTTAGGGTTTTTCACTAGAACTCCAGGAAATACCTCTTGAAGCTAATCACTAGTGAGCACATGATGATTATTATCTGAATAGAGGTTTGTGGAGATTGTAGTAAAATTTAATAGTTGAATTCATAAGTCGATTAAAGCTAGATCACCATGGAAAACTTGGAAACATTGAATAGCCGTTTCGTTCTAGTATGAGATTCCTCAACAGTATGCATCTACTATCCCTAACAGTTTAATCGACTCATCAACTCAACTATTAAATCATTGCAATCTTCACAAATCCCTAATTCAGTAATAGAATAATTGAAAAAAATGTATTCGCTTAAATAAACTTTTAATCATAATTAAGCAAGTGGCTATCAGGACTCAATAACTGAGTGGATAACGCGATGGCGTTTTGAGTAAAAGGTACTGGGTTTGAGCCCCAGAGTGGAAATGAACTCTGAGATGCAGGGATATCCAGCTGACGAGTCCCGAATAGGATGAAACGCGTGTCTTGCATTCCACTGCTAGCCACCATCTATCTTTGCTCATAATTAATTTGTTTTAATTATATACTGAGATCATATATCTCATCATATATTTAAAAACACACAGATTCAATATTGTCTCAAGTGTATGTGATTTACCGATCATCTGGTTTTATTCCCTCCCCTCCCCCCCAAAAAATATTGTCAACACTTGTAACAAAACGTGTGCATCTATACACACACCCATCCACCCAACTACAAACATACAAATTTAAATATACACAAACAATTGAGTACAATCTCATTGATAACTCGACAGGTGATCATTGATAAACTTCCCCCTCATTTATTTATTTATTCATTTTCATAAGCATAAATAACAAAAAAACATCTCAATCATAAAATAAATTCATAATCAAGATAAGAGTGAGTTTAAAAAAAAGAAAAAAAAGAGAAAAAAAAGAGAAAAAAGAGAAAAAAAAAGAGGATTCATTGTTTAT
The DNA here is from genome assembly GCA_944470415.2 of Schistosoma rodhaini. Classification (NCBI taxonomy): domain Eukaryota; kingdom Metazoa; phylum Platyhelminthes; class Trematoda; order Strigeidida; family Schistosomatidae; genus Schistosoma; species Schistosoma rodhaini. Next base: position 83,144,869 of record OX104036.1, read on the forward strand.
CAGTAACAAACTTCAGTCGTGAGATTGAAACTATTCAATTTTACACGTGTTTATATATGTATATTTGTGGATATATGTTATTCACCGAAAAAGGTTAAAATAAAGAATGGAATCCAAGTGAGTTCATCATTTGAACCATAAGTCTTCTAATCTATATGTATGTATACTATTTATAATAGTTTCATTTTTGGTTTGTTTGTTTGTCCAGTTCTTCTAGGTTTTCCATAGTGGTCTAAGTTCAATTGATTCATGATCTCAACTATACAAAAAAAATTTTTTACTAAACTCTCCACAACACCCCCCTTCAGAAAAAATGTTTTTTTGTGTATATTTACCCGAATGAAAAAAACAAAATCATACCATAGAAAATCTGTTATAGGAACAATTTAGTGACTTAATTCATCTAATTTATCTCATTGTCAAAGCTTATCAAATGAATGAATAATGTTAGTCATATACTGATAAGCGTATATTGTTAATAATAAATTTTCTTTGATAATGAGAATCATTTGAATATTATTATTGTCATTTTTTAATTATTGTATAGTTGAGATCATGAATCGATTGAAGCAAGAAAATCTGGAAGCACTGGATGGTCGTTTCGTTCTATTGTGTGACTCCTCAGTGGCACTGCGCATCCATGATCCCGCCTTGAGAGATTCAAACCCAGGACCTACTAGTTTCGCGCCAGAGCAGTTAACCGATAGACCACGGTGTTAATGACTAACTTCAACCAATCCACAAAATAGAGAAACCATTCACCAATTGTCTTCAGTGAGTTGATATATCCCAACAGACCTGGTTGAACCGCACTGGTCACTGTTTCACATTAGAACTCCAGGAAATATCTCTTGAAGTCAGTCACTAGTGAGCATATGATTATAATCAGAAGGGGATTTTGTGGAGATTTCAGTATTTTCATAGTTGAAATTACGAATCGATTAAAGCAATCCAGTGCTTTCAGGTTTCTCTTGGTGCTCTAGGTTCAATTGACTCATTATTTCAACTATGAAAAGACAGTAAATATATATGGTGGTATTAAATTGAACCTTGATAGTGAGAATCATTTTAATATTATTATTGTCATTTTTTATCTATTGAACATTTATGATGATTATTTTTCTTGTTTTCATAATTAACAAATAAAAATCGTCAGCATGGGGTTGTGCTCACTAATGAATAGTTTTGTGAGGGAATTCTCGGAGTTCTAGTGAGAAGTCGGGATCAGTGGAGCTAATCCGTGTTAGATAGAGACAGGTATCTACCTCAGACAATAGAAGATCGTTGCGCAATTTCATAGATTGTTTGAAGTTATAAATTAACACTGTTGGATACCAGCTCAGTGGTCTGGAGGTTAAGCGTTCGTATGCGAGACTGATAGACCCTGGGTTGGAATCCCGTGGGAGGGATCGTGGTTGCGCACTGCTGAGGAGTCTCATACTAGAACGAAACGGCCTTCCAGATTTTCAATGATGGTCTGATATTCATCGGTTCATGATCTCAGTCAAAATAAAAATCAGTATATTCATACAGGTATAATTACAAACTCGGTCCCGAGCCTTGGTGAAGGAGGAAAGTTACGTATGGGGTTGGCCACCCCACCCTGTAGAAAAAAGTCTTGCTAAAAAAGTTGCCAACCAGAATAAACAAATTCACTTAAAAACCACTGAATAAATAAGTACATCAAACAGTTGTTCAAATCTCAGTTTGTACTTTTCGATAATATTAACTTATAAAGTATCTAATCAAGATAATAATAGTAACAACCACCAGTTGAGTCACAATATACTAGTAGTTAACTTAACTTCAATCTATCTCTTATGTATTGCAACCATTAATCCAATGTCATCCATTTTAAGTTTATTCGGTTTCACAGATTATTGGTTCAGGAAAATTTCTCTCAAAATTTAAATATGACTGAGATTATAATCATCATGTGAGTTTTGTTTTTTATCTGAAAAGTCATTAGATAACAAAGAACATTGTTTCAATATAGTTTGTTACTTCACAATAAAGTACCCATGGTAACAATCAGTTTTTACTAACAGTCTCAAGAATATCAGTTCAAATGTTAAGTGGTTAGAGGCAGTCGAAAGAAAACCCCTGATCTAGGTTTCATACTAATTGGCACTCATAAGCAAGATATATTTGTAATCCTGGGGGAATATAACGTTCTCTGTGTCACCCAGATTCACAGACTAAGATGTTACTACTGAGTTATTTAAGTGATGAATGACCTCCCATAAAACTGAAAAATTTACAGTTGATAGACTACTGTTTAGTGACCAATGTCACTTTTGTATATTCTTTTTTCGTGTTGATCGAATCCTAGCATTCAAACTGTAGTGCAGAGCACTACTTATATAAAGATTGGGAGTATGTCATGTTAAAGGATACTAGCTAGCATAGAGCCTTGGTCAAACGGGATCTCCAGCCAACTAACTGCCAAAGAGATCTCAGATTACCTAGTTTTTGTCATTAGACATTAGTTCTTTCTTTAAACAATAATTGTGAGAGTAATTTTTCAATTTCATATTGCCTCAATAATCTTTACTGATATCAGATTTGATTTTTTTTATATTTAGTTTGTTCATTTTGACCCCAAGTCATTGGATGCTACGATTTAAAAAGAGTTGTTCAACTTCAATTTTCGGCTACTATTCGGAATATATGTCTATCCCGAAAGTCCTATCTTTGTTTACTTGTGGATTATTGACGTTAAGGTGTTGTTATATACCAAATACTGTTGTATAAAGTCAGTCACATAACTTGTTAATGTTAGAATAAGCTTAATTGCATAGCAGTTATTGTAAGACCTTACTGAACTGTGATCTCAAAACATAACACTTAACATCTGGACATATTGCATGAGATTTCGAGTCACAGATTAATTACTACATTAGAACATGATTGATATTATCTGATCAGGACCGGACAAACGTGATAATAGTTGCTAATCTATAATTAATCAATTGCAAGGACTTCATTGTTCTTCCTTTACGAATAATTGTAGAAAGTATGATATTATTACCAGCCAAGTAAGCCAAAGTGACTTACTGACATTTTAAATTTATAAGCTTAGGTTGCCAGCAACGTTTCCAATACTTTTGGTCACTTTCCATTCATTTAGTTAATGAGTGCAGTATATTGTGTAATTCTAATTAAGTATTTCATTTTAAGTGTTGATTAATACTGTATTTGCCCTTTTCATCCGACATTTCTTACTTTAATAAACTGTTCATATTTACAGAAGACAGTTTAGGATAATTCTAGACAACTAAAGCGAAGATCATATTATCATTATGGGGATTTGTAGAGAAGTCCCATACTAGGACGAAACGACCTTCCAATACTTCCATGTTTTCTGTGGTGTTCTAGATTGGATCGACTCATGAATTCATTGTAATATATAGCATCCATCGGCTAAATGAATAAAAAAAAGTATGGTGGTAATTTCGGGACACCGTGCACTTAATGAGCATTGAAAATCTTGAGGATAAGAATGCGAACACATAACGAACTTCGTAATATGAAGAAATATTTTGTTCAGTGGTTTTTCAACGTAACATGATAATACTTATGAACTTTTAGATTACAATTAATTGATCACTGGGTGGTGATGAATGCCATTCGTGTCAAGTCCTTCTTAGTGCTGATCGTATGCTATCGATCAAGTTGCAATGTGGCCACTAGTCTAGGTGGCTCGACACTGCGTGCACTATGTTGAGATAAGATGGTGGTTGGTGGTGGTCAATATCAGATTTCAGTTCAAGATCATGATAGTCCAGAACGAATCAAAAAGTATAATCAATAGTCAAGTATAATCGATAGCATTCGATCAGCGCAAAGAAGGATTTGACAAGCATGACATTGATCACTATCCAGTGATCAATCAATTGTGATTACATATCGGTCTTACAGGAGGTCGGTCGCGGCCGGAATAGCTCAGTGGTAACGTCTCTGACTGTGAAGCTGAGTGACACGGGATCGAATACGTCAGGGAGCACCAGTTCTCTGAAGATTACAGGTACACCTTGCTGACGAGTGCCAAGTAGCACGAAACCCGGGTCCAAGGTTTCCTGTTGACCACCTCTAACCACCAACTTATCTAAACTTTTAAATTAAATTATCAAGACAAATTATGATGTAAAAATCAATATTACTCATTATTCATATATATACATAAGTATCGCCTTAAGCTAGTATCCTTGTACATAAATATTTTTTTTAATGTCCAGTCACTAAGTAAACAATTAATCTATAAAGTTGTATACTCTTTTATTGATCATTGAATGGTAACATTGGACATTGACTTATATATAAAAGATAATATTGTTTTATTCAATCTCCTTATTTACTTTAATCAGTTGTTCTTTTTTATTTTTCATTCATTAAAATAGGTTGATGATAATAGAAACAGAAGAAGAAGAAGAAGAAGTACAGGGGAACAAGTATACTTAATAGTTAAGAAATAAGAATAAAGTATCTTTCATGATAATAATAATAATGATAAATGATAAACAAGCATTAGAACAAGCTATTTGAATAAAGATATCGAGGCAATATGCACAATATGCACATATGCCAATAAAAGACTGATCAATTGCAATCCTAAAAACCAATGGGAAGATTCAAACAAACAATACTAAATGAATTTAAACTTCAACCCATCACACAAGCAAGTGGCTATCAGGACTCAGTGACCGAGTGGATAGCGCGATGGCATTTCAAGCGAACGGTACTGGGTTCGAGTCCCAGAGTGAATATCAACTCTGAGATGCAGGTACATCCAGTTGACGAGTCCCAAATAGGACGAAACGCGTGTCCTGGATTCCACTGCTAGCCACTATCTATCTCTGCTTACCATGCTGATACTTTTGTTTAAAACCATCAACAAAAGTTGTTGAAATGTTAAAATCAGACAAATATCATAATGTCATAGAATTAATGAACCATAGATTAAATGTTTTCGATCATTCTAGAATAAGGTTTATGTGATGATCACGAATATAGTACAAACTAGAAATCCCAGAAATAATGCAATTTAACCAAGAAGTGTGAGATGAGCACGAATGGACGTATTGTATTTGGAATTCGTAATTAGGTAGTCATTAAGTACAAAGGTATCATTAGTTCATACTAACACTAGTTTATTACTACTGACTAGATTTTCTTACTTTTTAATATTAATATTTCTGGTGTTATCATAGGTTGCAGTAGCCTGGTGAATTCAGAGCAGCAAGACATTTGTTCCATGTTATGTCTATAATGAAATCCAAGTGTAGTTTCTATAGATAATAAACTGACTCAGTAGATAAGTGGATAACGCGATGGTGTTTGAAGCGAACGGTACTGGGTTAGAGTTCAATAGTGAACATTAATTGTAGGATACATGTAAATCTATCTGACGAGTCTCAAATAGGACGAAACGAGCATCCTGGATTTCACCGCTGGCCACCAACCATCTTTGCTTATAAAGATGTCTATAGTTGGAAAAGATTAGTTTGAAATTTCATTGTGAATATATAGTGTATGCTACCAATGTCGACAGACATAAGTAGTATGTATTAGCGATCAGAAGTAGAATTACTTTCAGAAGAAGATTGAGAAGATTGAAATGAAGAAAGTAGAAAGGTAAACAGAAAGGAATTTTAAATTGGAAGAATCATGAAGGATGTAAAGGACAATTGATGGAAAATTTACAGATGAAGTAATTATTGTTTGGTTTTTACACTTAACCAAAGAACTCTGTAATTTTATATTAAACGATAAATTGGTTCTAAATTCACTCAGTATTGTTTGTTTGAATCAATAGCTGAGTGGATAACGCGATGGCGTTTCAAGCGAGAGGCACTGAGTTCGACTGCCAGAGTGAACATCAACTCTGAGATGTAGGTACATTCAGCTGACTAGTCCCAAATAGGATGAAACGCGTGTCCTAGTTTCCGCTGCTAGCCACTATCCATTTTTGCTTACATTAAATTGGTTTTGCCCATCTGAGTTCTCATGAACTACAAATAGATCAAAAAATAACAAAAAAGCTAATATTAGATTACTGGTCTAAGTTTTCTGTAAAAAATGCTTTAGAAGACATTTTTTGAATCTATTCCATATTTACTATATGATTTACTAATCCATATCATAATACAACGATCACTAGGTTTGATCATAAAAATATATGTAATTGACAGTAAATGTAAATATTTTGGCTTGAGAATGTTACAATTATGCTGGTTACATAACAGAACACTAAAGTGTTCAACTAACATGCTTATCTCAAATATTATATGAGTACTCTCCATCTGTGGTCTGCTTAAATGTTTGAGTCGTCTATTTTCCAATTAAGCATAAACTGCAATAAACCCTCCAATCTTAATTAAATAACTATGAATTTCTACTGTCATGCAGCTAAACACAAGAGATTTTAAACTGGAACACTGCACTTGTTAGGATATTCTCTTCTCTGTATATCCTTTGAACAAAAGAAGGATGATTATGTTGTAATTTATGAATTCAATATCTGATGGATGAAAAATCAAGTTTTATCGCCTAACCTGATAGTAAATTTTTGCCACTGAAGGAAGATCCTAACTATCGGTTAAGTGCTCTGACGTGAGACTGGTAGGTCCTGGGTTCGAACCTCACTCGCGAGACGGGATCGTGGATGCGCACTGCTGAGGAGTCCCATAATAGGATGAAACGGCCGTCCAGTGCTTTCAGGTTTTCCATGGTGTTTCGGTTCAATTGACTCATGATTTCAACTACGAAAATACTTAAATCTCCACAAAACCCCTTCTGATTAAAAGAAACATTCATAGAATTCAACTTTCGAATAACTACAACCATTTGAATGCATTTTAAAGAGAAATTTAATGCAATGTTGCATAAATGATATTGAGAATTGTAGAGAGCTGAAACTTGGAGAACTACTATAACCATCATCAAAAAAGTACAAGTATTTATCAACAATTGTCTACTCAAGATACTGAATGTTCGTTGACCGGATACTATCAGCGACAACCTATCGTAGGAGAGAACAAACCAGCTTCTAGATGAAGAGAAAATTAGGGTAAGATTCTTGAGGGTGATAGGACATACGTTATGGAAATCATCATGAGGCAAACGCTAACTTGGAAGATATTGCTCAAGGATTTGGAAGCAGACATCGAAAGAATGAATAGCAGCGGGAAAGAACAGGAAAGGATTGTACAGGACAGAGTTTGGTGGAGAATGCTGGTGAGCAGCCTTTGCTTCTCCAAGAAGTGTAGGATACGTGAGTAAGTGAGTAAGACACGTAGAATTCCTTGACGTAACGAAATTTATGGTACCGAATAAAACTATTATTATTATTATTATTATTACTCGTAGTATGGAACGACAAATCCAAATGTCAAGTGATTAGATCAGCTGACCTTACATTAAGTGGACTTTTTTATACTGTAGGATTTAATTTTATTACAATAATATTTATTTTATGTTTACAGTTTAACTATCAAACGATAGGCATTGAATCACCTGAGTTCTGAATGTTGACTGAAATCTTTTGACGAAAGAATAGAATCGGTTATTGAACTAGTAATCTGGCAACTTGATGAAATATAGCCATGAGTTAATTAACCGGCACAGTGTTTGTAAATCCTAATAAGAAACATCATATCGGTTTGCTTAGATTAACTTACGACATTACAGAGATCTTAATCTTCATCTTAGAATGTCCAGATTAAACCTGAGGTCAAATTATATGAACTGTTTAATGAGTGAATTATAGATATAGAATAATACTCAGAATGGATCATTTTTTATTTGAATGCCTTGATGATAATCTTTTGATCATAGTAATGAACGACAATGAGTCTAACCTATAAATATGAGTTAGTTCTCCTTAAAGATTGAAAATGTTCCTATTGTATAATGTATTCGTAAATGTACAGTTTAAATGTATGAATCGGTGTTATTAATTAGTTCCATGTTTGATCATCGTATGTAGGAGAGTAAAACAAATGAGATCGGAAAATTACTCCAAATTTTGAACTCATTTTAGTATTGTTTGTTTGAACCCCATCGCACAAGCAAGTGGCTATCAGGACTCGGTGGTCGAGTGGATAACGCGATGGCGTTTCAAGCAAAAGGTACTGGGTTCGAGTGCCAGAGTGAACATCGACTCTGAGATGCAGGTACATCCAGCTGATTAGTCCCAAATAGGACGAAACGTGCGTCCTGGATTCCACTGCTAGCCACTATCCACCTTTGCTTACTTCGAATTTTGTTTCTCTCTTGGTCATAACCTGTAGTGGTACACTAATTTTAAACGATCCACTGTTAAAACAATTAAAATTATCTACAGAGGTTAGTATTTTCATTACTATGTTCATTTGTATAAGCAGTTTGATCTATTCCCATCATTAAAGATTTACTTCTAGAAAGAAGAAAATTTATTAGTTCCACTAGGAGACACTATAGACCAATTCAAATTTCAATTCTTTATTGTAGGTACATTAGATTTAAGTACATGTTGAGGATGTAGGATATGAAACAGCTAGTATGATACTTGTTTAAAAAAGTATAATTTGATCGTCATTGTAAATGAACTATGAATTCACGACTATGTAAATCCATTTTATAGTAAATACGAATGACTTCTTTAAGTGTGACCGTAAAATGTTGATGAACCTTGAATTTTTACGTGAATTTTATGAATCCGTATGACTAGATAGCATTCTTAAATTAAAGCCACTATCAATTGATGATGACAACCTCAACTCTAATCCCTTATCCCGAATCCTGATCCTGAGTCCTCAAAGTAATTTACAGACCTATTTCGACACTAATAAGTGATTGAAATTTCTTAAAATCACTTTAGTATCGTTTAGAAGTTGTTTATATATATCATAGACTCAATATTCTTTATATCGAAATCCATTAAAACTGACCTTCATCAAGTTTGTTGACCTAATGTTACACGAAGTTCCTTAATAGGATAATAAAATATATGAAGTGACTCAGTTTTTCCTAATAATAATATTAACACCTCATACTGTAGTGAACAAGAACACCAGTGAGGAAGATCATATGTACTTAAGCACAAATTACAGACTATCTCACTCAATTCTTATAACCATACAGTAAACAGTTAATTTGCGAAATAACAATCAATTGTCTCAATCTTAACTGTCCCTTCCGCAAATATCAGTCCGTCTTCTGTGATTTAATTGTTGATGCATGTTTCATACCAATCGCGCTTCATTCCTATTCTTTCCTTATCGAACTTCTGCCAAAATACATTCTATCTTTGACCATCACCATATACTACTTATGCGTATGTAAGTAGACTACACCACAATATTATTCAAGTTTATTAATGATATTTTACCTATAATAAATTTTACAGTGCCTTCTTCTTCATTTTTCATTTACAAACAGTAACTACATATGTTCCTCTACAACTGAAGAATATATGGAAATCAAAACAACCCTCAACTAATTTCAAAGTGAGAATCTTCAATACGAACGTCAAGACAGTCAGTTCTGCTGTACGGAGCTGAAACGTGGAGAACTACTACATTCATTGTAAAGAAGGTACAAGTATTTATAAACAACTGTCTACGCAAAATACTCAACATTCACTGGCTGAATACTATCAGTAACTGTTTACTATGGGAGAGAACAAACCAGCTTCCAGCTGAAGAAGAAATTAGGAAAAGACGTTAAAAGTGGATAGAACATACATTACAGAAATCACCAATGTGCATCACGAGGCAATCCCTAACTTGAAACTCGAAAGGCAAGCTGAAAAAAGGAAGGCCAAAGAACATATTACCCAGGGAGCAGGTATGAAAAGGATGAATAACAACTGGAAAGGATTGTCCAGGACAGAGTTGGATGAAGAATGCTGATGGGCGGCCTATGCTCCTCGACGATGAGTAATAAGCGTGCGTAAGTAAGTAAGTAAGTAATTAATTAAATACATATAACTGATAATGATGTAATAACATGAACAAATCATAATTCTGAAATGTTTATTTTATTTTTAAATTAATATGCATTTAACTGAAGATGACCTTGAAAATAAAATTTAAACAAGAAAGTTTATTCCTTGTTTTCATTCAATCAGTTAAACAACCGAATAGTAAACCATTGACCATGTTACTCTTATGTAAATAATAAAGAATAAAAACTATATAGACAATATTGTTCTATAATAACAGTAATGGTAATAATAATAGTAATAATTATTATAATAATGATTATTATTATTATTATTATTATTACATATAACATTGAATGACCTTAATCTGTACATATGTAATCACTATTCATTACATTGGTTACGTAATCTTTATTTTACAATGAACAGTAATCTATTGAATTCATTCATTAGAGTAATTATATAATAAATACCTGAAAGTAATAATTGTCCAATTGCAATATGTGTGTATACTGTATGTACTAATAATAGTAATAATAATAATAGTAATAGTAATAGTAATAATAATAATAATAGTAGTAGTAGTAGTAATGATCATTATTATTATTATTATTATAACAAGCTGTAAGACAAAATGATTTTGATCAATGTTACTAGGTCCATTGAATTATGACATAAACCAATGAAAATAGAATAAATAATTAGAGGAAAAAAATAATAATAGAGAAGAATAAATAAAAGAAAATTAGATTGGATAAAATAAAAAGAGTGTGTGTGTGTGTGTGGGGGGTGATGGATATTACTATCAGTGATCATTATCAGTATTATGATGATGAGGATGATGATGATGATGATTATTGAGCAAATGTAAAAATATAATCTGGATAAGAGGAGGAATGTTATTATTGATTTGTTTCGAAGGACTTTTTCTTTTTTTTTCTCTTTTCGTTTTTCTTTATTTTTTCTTGATGAATGAATTGAGGGATTCAATAGATAAGAAGGTTTGATGTACAAGTTTTTTTCTTTTATGACTGAATTATTCTTAGAAATTCTATAAAGTATAAAGAGGAACAAAAAAAATAAGTCAATATGAGAATATTATCAGAAGGGGAGTTTTTGTGGATATTATAGTAATTGTTAATAGTTAAGATTATGAATTAATTGACGCTAGATCACTATGGATAATCTGGAAGTACTGGTCGGCTGTTTTGTCCTATTATGGGACTCCTCAGAATAGGAGAAATTGGATGAAAAACAAAATATGTATTTAGAATAACACAGGTGAAAAGTTGATAAGTTTACTATAAAGCAATGGATGTATTTTGGAAAAATACATGTTATAACTTTGATCCTTTCTGAAATGTGTCATTCATTCATTTATCATATTCAGATTTGTGAATCTGGTTAGTAATACTGTAGTGTCAGTTGATATGTTAAGGCCCATATACCCCCTTATTCTAGCTCCTGGATAAGCCAATTTACCTATCCATCTTGAGTCATGTTTCGACCTTATTAGTTATTCACTTATTAACCCTGGCTATTTTTATACAATCGTATGTGTGTACACTTTTCATCTTATTCACCACATGTCTGTAACTTATTCTGATCTGACTATAAATATTGATTAACGCTTGATTAAAGCGAGCCGGCTTACCCGCCATCTCCAATGAGCGTCATTTTCGCTTGCTCGCTGATATTTGTTCATGTGTTTATAGCTTTCTGCTTGCGTCATTAGTTAATAAAACTGTAGTTGCCGCTTCTCTTTGCCTTCTGATTTTATGCACCATTAAGATTTGTATTATAACGGTTATCGAGGTGGACAATTAATGAAGCACGGCACTACAATACGATCCAGCTATCTAAACTTAAGACTAAAGTTTAATATCTAGCCTCTCAAATTAAAAAAAAGAATTCAGCAGTTAAAACTAACTTGATCGATCGTATATGATCAGAACTAAAAAGGACTTGATGTACATGACATTAGTTGCTATTCAGTGATCGATAAATTGTAAAAACATCTTAGTCCTACAAGAGGTCATTCACGATCGAGTTAGCTCAGTTATAGCATTTGTGATTGGGAAGCTTGGTGAAACTGGATGGAATACCTCAGGGAGCATCAGTCTCCACAGGTTTACACATTAACCTTATTGACGAGTGACGAATAGCACGAAACCTAGGTTGAGGGTTTCTTTTAACCATTGATAATAGCAATTTAATAATTCATTTTTTGTATTGGAATTATGTCAACAGAAATAGTCATCAGTTTTTAAATGTTTGAAATCTTCATTCATGGATTTCTACTATTGATTAACACACCATGTGTACCGTTGCTTTGGAATCAGGGTTTTCCAACTCCCTAGGTGGACTCTCCGTGTTCACCAACCCGGTTAAAGCGCCGGACATTCGCTATTCGTCCTCTCAATTTCGTAACTAACTGTAATGCCATGATAAAGCAGGGAGTAGAGATTTGTAGTGTAAAAATGTGAAATGTGTAAGAATGTCTGACATGTCCCTTGGTTCTAAAAGACTCACTAAATGAAATATATTGTTTCTAACAAACAAGAATGTTGTATTATATTAAGTCTAATATGCTTTGTTGTCCATAAACACAACTATATATATATTATAACCCTTGTACTACACTTCGTACTACAGTCATCGAAGATTCCAGTATTTAGATAGATTTTTATGTACAATGATTTAGAACTGAAAAAAGGCATGACTGTTACTATTTGTTAACACACAGATACTTTCTTAACTGAGAACTGTTATGTAATGGATAGCACTATTTATTTTCATTCATACTATTTAGTAAACATTTTTCGTAGAAATGTTTTAAAAGACTATTCTGTGTTTTAATAGTTGAATTCATAAGTTGATTAAAGCGAGACAACCATTGAAAACCTAATAGTACTGGACGGCCATTTCGTTCTAGTATGGGACTTCTCAATAGTACGAATCCACGACCCCGCACCAAAGGGTTTTTAACTCAGGACCTTAAGTCTCTCACACAAACGCTTAACCTGTAGACCATTGAGCCGGCATCCAACAGTGTTAATGTTTAAATTCGAACAATCCACGAAATTGCGTGATCATTTTCCATTGTCTGAGTTAGATATCTGTCTCTAACTGACACGGATTAGCTTCACTGGTCATGTTTAAGCTTTCGCGAATGAGACTCAAGGTCCTGGGTTCGAATCCTTTTAGTGCGGGGTCGTGGATTAGTACTTTCGAGGAGTCCCATAATATAACAAAATGGCTGTCCAGTACTCCCAGGTTTCCAATGGTTGTCGAGCTTTAATCGACTTATGAATTCAACCATTAGATTACTACAATCTCCACAAAACCCCCTTTTTGATAATATTCTATATTTATTACAAATCAATCATAATGATATTAGCATGTCTCATAGGTCTTTTTCTTTACCTCTAATAATAAATTTCGAAAGTATAACCATATATCTTTAGAAAGTGGTAACTAGTTTTTGATGCTACTGAAGTATATTATCATTATGTTTACGTACAAACGTTTTGAGCCCAATTATATAAAGATACAGCATAATGAGAAACTAATCATCACGGGTTATGATATCATTTAAACGTTGAACTAAACTCATTGTAAACTTACAGTAATGAATGATTACGTTCTTTGTAACAAAATATTAACACTGTCGGGTGACAAGTTTAAGGAGTGTGTAAAGAGGGAAGGTGCAACAAAATCTTCGGTTATGTAGGAACTGGTATGAAAAATAAATTTAAACCCCAGTTGTTTTAATGACACTTGAAATGTTCCAGAATATTCTGCTCGTATGAGATACCAGAAAATTTCTAAAATTTCATTGTTTCTTCTATTTGGGGAACTTTCTTTCAACAGGTAAACTCTTTGAATATTGATTAACAAAGAGGATTCTCTTGAAACGTTCCAATTCAAGATGAAATAAATGTTCACTGTTCTTCAATTTCTTTAGATAATATGAATTCATGATATAAATTATCTTTTGTACAGAAAAGAAAATCCTGAAGACTAATTTCTTAAGAAACTAAGGGGGAATTTATGAACTTTGATGTGTGTAAGTTAGCCAATAACTCATTAATAATATTCAGTGGGTATTATATTATGAATTCACTTAGTATTGTTTATTTGAATCTTTCCATTGACGTTTAGGACTACAATTGATCAGTCTCTTATTGGTCATATGTGTATACTGTGCGGTCTGCCTCGATTTTGCCTGAATTCACAAGCATTATAAGCAAAGATGGACATTGGCTATCAGTGGAATCCAGTTTGACGCTCGATTCGTCCTATTTGGGACTCGTCAGCTGGATGCACCTACATCTCAGAGTTTATGTTCATTCTAGATTTCGAACCCAGTACCGTTCTTTTCAAGCGCTATCGCGTTATCCCCTTAGCTACTGAGTTCTGATAGCCACTTTCTTGTACAGGTACATCCAGCTGAAGAGTCCCAAATAGGACGAAACGCGCGTCAAACTGGATTCCATTGCTAACCACTATCCATATTTGCTTATAATACTTGGGTATTATATTATGTTTATTCTAAATTAAATCGAATTGAAATTGTAGATCACTGAATTTCAATCAGTCATATAGTCATTTATGTGCAACTCCAAAGCTGAAACCATGTAAAAAGTATACAAACATGTTTGTAATGATAATTTCAACTTACCATACATATTTTGCTCATCTCTTTCTCACTCTAACTATGTTCAAATGTTTCACCTACCATTGATAGATATTGTTGATTTATTTTCATTATGATATGTGGGAGCTCTTAGTTTATCAAATACAGATACATCGGTATTTGTAGCATATTGTAATAATGTATTGGTTGTATTTGTTATATCTAAGTCAGGATTTTGAAAATGCATTAAATGATCAATAGAAAATGGTTTATTTAGATTGTCAGAACGATTTATTACTTCTTCATCATTCACATTATCATCATCGTCATCGTCGTCGTTGTCATCGTCGTCATCATCATCATCATCAGCATCCTCATTGTCACCATTATCATCAACCATTTCGTGATTGATATTCATTTCAGTGTTAAGTTTGATATTGATGCCTTCTTTAGAGTGTTCATTTGTCATTTTACTATTATTGAGACATTGAACGGTTAAATGATCATTATGTTCAATTTCTTTATCATTTTTAGGTTCTGTTAAATGTAAATAGTTTGCGTTCCATGTATTTGATTCTAGTATTCCTGAAGGAAGATTTAGAAAAGATTCAGATGTAACATATAAAGGATTTGTGACTGTCATTGTTGCTGATAATAATGATGAGGGTGTTGTAGAGTAGAAAGAATTCGATGGAGTACTTAACGTACATAACAATGATGATGATGTTGACACAGAGCTGTTTAATGAAGAGGGCATATACGAAGATGATATTGTTGATAATGAAACCGATGGTGTTACATGTGAAGCGTTAATTATATTAGATAAATTATGTACATTCATTGAGTTGGCAAACGATGTTTCACTGCATGAAATATATGAACTTTCATCAGTCAGTGATATATGTTCATAGTTATGGCCTAAATACGGTGATATTATTGTTGTTGACGTTGCTGCCGTTGTTGTCGTCAGTGTCGTCGTCGTTGTTGTTGTTATTGTTGTTGTTGTAGCTAATTTTGTAACATTTGATTCTGTTAACATAGATTGTTGAATATTCGAGTATTCATTATAATGATATTGTTGTTGTGTACTGTATTCATGTTCTAATTCAAATTGTTTTTCACTCTGTTGACAGTTAGGATTCATAGTATAATATTTTTCTACTGTTGGAGTTAAAGTTAAGTGATCCATGATCAGTTCATTATAGTTATCATTATTGTTAGGTTTAGTACTACTATTAGTAATATTAGTAGTAGTAGTAGTCATAGAGATAGTAGTAATCGAGTTATTATTTAATATATTTGTAATATTTGTACATTTTGTTAGATCATTCACTGGATTATATCGACGTATACTACAATCCATATTTTCATCATAGTATAATTCAGTTGAATGATGATGATGATGAAATGTACCTGACGAAGGTTGTGACAAATTGAATGAATTCAATGAAAATGAATGATCCAATTGAGTATTCCGTAGTTCACTTGTTGAATAGTCTGTTAATGAATTATTTCTAGTATATATGGATGGTGAATTAATGGTGACACGATGATATAAATCTAACATATTTGTATGTATACTACTGATTTGATTAGTACAAGTAGTTTCTTTCATAGATGAGATAATATTGTTCGTAGATAATTGTTGTTTATTATCAAATTGTTGAATAGAATGATGATTATGATTATGAAATGGTTGATGAAGTCTATAATTAACGAAACTATTCATTTGTTCATAATTACTTTCTGGATATATAATATCTGTAATATACCGTGTTGAATCACGACTATCATAAGGACTTAATAGAAATAATTGAGATGACTTACATTTATTTATTAATTTTTCATTATGATCTTCAATTAGATCAGTTGTAATCTTAGTTTCATTATGTTTTGGATGTTGTCTAGATTTTGAAGATATTGATTGTTGATTGTGAAGATGATGTTGAGAATTGTAATATTGACGTTGTTGTTGTTCCATCATTGAATTATCGGTTTGTTTATTATTCATTAAATCAGATCTAATAAAGTTGTTCTGTTTGCTGTTAGTTGTCCTACTGAGATCATTTTGTTGTTGTTGTCGTTGTTGCCGGTCTCCTTCGTCATCACCATAGTTACCATCATCATCATCATATTCTTCTTCTTCTTCATTGATTTCTTCATCTTCTAAATTAGCACCAACATTGTCATCATCATCATCATCATCTCCATCTCCGTCATCGTCATTATCATCCACGCCATTCAGTTCATCATATACTTCATTTGTATCTGATGTAATACCAATAGGAAATGGTTTCATTCTATTATACAATATATGATCATTAAGTTCAATGTTCAATAAAGGATTACAATCTGTTTTTGAATATGTACGTTTCATACCGGTTGGTAATATTAAAAGATCATTAGTTGAATGTAAAATAGTATTTTCACTTGTGGAACTAACATCTCCTATATTTCTATTGTCAGTTGATGTTAATGATGTTGTTGAAGATGTCATGATATTACTAGTACCATTATTATTATTATTATTTCGTAGATTACGATGACTTATTTCACGTTTAGGATCTTTAAAACGTTTTTGTCTTCTTAAATAACAACCATTTTCAAACATATTCCCTGAATCTGGATGTAATGTCCAATAAGAACCTTTACCTGGTTTATCTGGACTACGTGATACTTTAATAAAACAATCATTAAATGATAATGAATGTCTTATTGAATTTTGCCATCTTTGTTGATTTTGTCTATAATATGGAAATAAATCAATAATAAATTGATATATTTCTGATAATGTACACATATGTGTTGTTGAATTTTGTATTGCCATAGTAATTAAACTAATATATGAATATGGTGGTTTTGGATGACATGATTGTTTTGATAGATTAGGGGAATTTTGTAAAAAATTTGTATGATTATTTAATTGTTGTAATTGTTGTTGATGTTGATATATCATAGATGGTACTGGTAATGGAACATTAGATCCTTTCGATGATATTAATGATGATGATGATGACGACGACGACGACGATGATGATGATGATGATGAATTTGATGTCGTCGATAATGATGATGTAATTTGTTTTTTATAATCTATTTCATTTTGATAATTTTCTAATGGATGAGATTGTTTATTCAATTGTAATAGATTAGAATTTAATTGGGAATACTCTGAATTTGATGATGTACGATAATGTTGTTGAGATTGTGTATAAGGATGTTGTTGATGAGGGAAATGATGAAGTTCCGCTGCATCGAAATATTCTGTACATAATTGTGAATTCGTGAAAAATTTCGTTGAATATGTCGGTAGGAATGTTAAATTTTCTGGTATACAAATTGAAGACTCATGATCATGACCATTACTTGTAGTAATGGTATTCGTAAATTGACGGAATGTTTCATCAACCGATGTGTTCGGATAACGATTCATTTGATTAGTTTGATGAATATCATTTTTCTCACCTGTAGTCAATGTGGTTACTTTAGACGTGATTGTAGATAAAGTTAAAGGAGACAATGTTTCAATTAGACTAAGAGGATTGTCATAAGATTGAATAAAATCAATCTTCTTATCAACTGTTGTTTTGTGTTGAGGATGATTACTGTCCAACTGATGATGTTGGTGTTGATGTAAACATTGACCAGATTGTGAATTAATCTTGTCAACTATTTCTCCATATTCTCCAATATTTGACCATAATTCATTTGTTGTTAAACTGTTGTTATTATTATTTTGATGCCAAATCGGTGAAGTAGGATTATATGTTTGTTTATCAAAATGTATCATTCCACTAGAAGGTGTTGTATTCATAATACATGAAGATGGAATGGTTACTGATGAACATGATGATAACGTCGTTAGTGTTGATGACGTTGATGGATGTGAACAATAAGTTGATGAGAAATTTGGATGCCATGTTATATTATCATTTAAATAAAGAAAATTCAATGAATCTGATTGATAAGTTGAATAATTTACTGGATGTATATCAGGATCAGTTGTTGAATCAATTCTTTTCGTTGTAAGGCTACAATTAATTGGATTAGATCCTTTCATGTTATCCTCATCTTCATTATTATTTGATAGATTAGTTGTCAATATACACTGTTCACTATTCATTGGCTTGCTCCAACCAGAGAAATTTGTGATGAAAAGGCAAATTTGTAAATTCTCAATGTTAACTTAATAAGGATTTCAAAGAAGCATTCTGTTATGTATATATGAATTCAAACGTCACTTAATCTTGTTTTATCACTGTCGATTCTATTGATGTAGAACAATATCCAAAACTTGACACTATACTATTACACTTACTCAGGTGAATACTAATGTCGTCATAAGTTCAGAATGATATTAGTTTTGATAGATCTAGTATTCTATATTGATGTTCTATTCAACAATCCATAGAAAAGATGCTCTATGTACGACATATATACATACACCTACGCCTTCTTTTACCTTACGTCAAGCATAACCAAGTTACTAATAAATGTCTTTTATAGGTACATTATATGTATGTATGTATGCCTTTGAGTATACACTATTTACTTTATTTACTTTAAAACCACAATAAGTTTTCTAGAAATGAAAGTAGACTTTAAAAAAAGTCCATTTATTGGTTAAATTCAAATCTATCTTATTCAATTGTAAGCGTTTAGTTTGTTCATTTCCGTCTCAAATAACCACACACACACACATCTCAAATAAGACTACTACTACTACTACTAGTACTACTCCTTCCTCTCTTTTTTTTCTTTACCTACCTTACAATGAGAATAATGAAAAATTGTTGTCATGTAAGATTCGCGAATAATTTTCATTGGTTAATTAAATAAAAATCTATAAAGCGATTTACTATAAATTTTTTGATTGGTTATTTTAATTTGAGTAGATGAACAAGAAGGTTTGAGTAAATAAAATCAATTTATTTAATTTCTTATATCCATGAGATCATAAGTCAATTGAAGATAGACTACCATAGAAAATCTGGAAGCACTGGACGGCCGTTTCATCCTATTATGAGAATCCACAGCAGTGCTCACTCACGATCTCGCAATCGCGAGATTCGGACCCAGAACCTACCAGTGTCGCGCCAGAGCACTAAACAGATAGACCAACGGTGTTAATGTCTAACTTCAACCGTTCATCAATTGTTTTCAGTGAGTTGATATCTCTACAACAGAGTTGGTTGAACTCCACTGGTCACTGCTTCCCACTAGAACTCTAGGTAACATCTTTTGAAGTCAGTTACTAGTGAGCATATGATTAGTAGGAACTTGTCAAACGAATGTAATGATTTCTCAAACTGACTATTCTGGTTAAGAAAAAGTTATTATTAAAAGCTTACCATATTTTTAAAAAAAAATTAAGATCATGAACTAACCAGTGTTAGACTAATGTTAACATGGAAGCGCTGGACAGCCGTTTCGTCCTAGTATGGGACTCCTCGGCAGTGCGCATCTACGATCTTGTGCTTGAGATTCGAACCCAGGGCCTTTGGTCCCGTACGCGAACACTTATCCTGTAGATCAGTGAATCGGCATCCAACAGTGTTAATCTTTAACTCCAACCAATCAACGATATTTAGTGACTGTCCACCATTGTCTTCAGTGAGTAACTGCCTCACAATAGACACAGTTGAGCTGCACTGGTCATGGTTTTTCACTAGAACTCTAAGAAATCCATCTTGAAGCTAGTCTCTAGTGAGTACATGATAATTTTCATTATAGGCTTGTGGAGATAGTTTTAGTTTTTTTTTAATGTGATGATTGTTTGGGTGAAATAAATCAAATAATAATCTTAAATGATATTTTATTTAAATTTAAACCTTCCGTAAAGAACTGATATCACAGAAACAATCAATCAGTAAACTGCTGAAACCCCAGACACCAGTTCTGTTGTATTTAGGACTCGTCAGTTTGAAGTATCAGTTTTCCAGAGACTGATTAGTTCCTAAACAGTCCTAAACAGTCCTAAATCAGTCCTAAACATCAGTGGAAAAATCCAAACAGTCAATATATATGAATTTAAATTTAATCCACTGCACAACTCAGTGGTCATCTGGACTCAGTAGTTAAGTTGATAACGAGATAGTGTGTGAAGCGAACGATAAACAGTTGGAGTCCATGAGTCAACATTAACTTTCAAATGAAGAGGGATTCAGGCGATGAGTTTTGAACTGAATAAAAGGCTCGTCTTCAATTTTCCTGCTAGCTGTTATTAATCTTTGAGTCACAATGGATATATTAACGAATGAACTATATTAAACTGAAAGTTGTAATCATAAATTAATGACCAAAGTTAGACAACTATTGAAAGTTTGGAGGGGTTGGACAGCCGTTTCATCCTGTTTTTGAATTCTTTAGAGGTGTTCACTCACAAACCAACCACTAGAGGCCGAACCCAGAACGGTACCTTTCTCGCATAAACGCTTGACCTCTAGGCCACTAAGCTAGGACCTCAGGTTCGATACCTGGTGGTCGTAAAGGCACAACGCCGAAGAGTCCCGTACTGGGAATAAATGACCAGCCAGTGTTTTTAGGTTTACAATGGCTGTCTAACTTAAATCGCTTTATGATTTCAACCAGGTCATTTAGTTTTAGTATTTTGTCTAATTATGTAGTCATTTGATTTTTAACCATACGTATCATTGGTTATGATCTCTTCTATCTTGCTTTATATGAATAGATTTTTTAAACACCACTAAGTGTAACACATTAAAAACAATTGTTTAGTGTCAGTCAGTCTGTATAACTTATTTTGATTGAGATCATGAATCATTCAATGTTAGACCACCATTGAAGACCTGGAAGCACTACAAAGCGGTTTCGTTCTAAGGTTGGGACTCCTCAACAGTGAACATCCACAAAATAGTTCTTTGATTTTCTATTCCCTATCAGTCTTTCAGTTCAAATTTACTAACTAAAGTATACTAGATCTTTGTTTCTAAAAACAGTAATCCTTATAAATTCAGTTTGTTTACAATGGATGTAAAGTTTTCGGGATCGAATTCATTTGATGCTTGTTTACATTCTGTCGAAATAGTTAATGTATATAGACAGTTTTAACCCTAGATTGTAGAGTGATAATTTGTTAATGAATGTTTGTTTGCCTTTTCCAAATACAAGTTAGTTAAAAAAGAATAGCAAAGTATATTGTTTCTTGTCTCATTAAATCGTTTCTTTATTAATGTATCTTGTTCTTGGTACTCATGATGACTTTAAAATGTTTTGAAGAAAACTGTCAATGATTCCTTCTGTTATCAGGGACTAACGTTAATTGAGAAAAGTAAGGATTACTGAATAGTTACTTTGCCCCAATCCACATTCGTTACCATATACATTAATGCAACCAGGATATGGAAATGTAACTACAGACATGGTACCATCAAGTCAATGAATCAGAACTCAGTGATCGATAGTTTGCAGTTGTAGTGTCATCCATCATTTAATACAACCGACAAACAACCATCTTTCGCCTGACTCAATTACTTCCAACTTTCACAAATCCATATTAAATTTTTGGTAAATAATTCCTCTTCAAGGAAATAAACCATTATTAAATAGACTAAATCGATCATGAACTTACTTTCTCTTCCACAGAATCCAGAAGAAGTGTGTACAACATCAACCAGAAAAAAAGTCACTGTTACCATATGTTGAGACTTTTCGACGGCGTATAATAAAAGCAAGTGTACAGGTAGTTTATTTCAGATAATCAATATATTAAATAAAATAATCGACTTCCTATAAATGAAACTTTCACTTTACACAGCGTCCTTTTTCCACTAATCACCCATCATAATAGAGAATACTGATTGATATAACAAAGACGTCAAACAGTGTACAATAGGTTAGAAGATATGCTAACAGATCATTCAATTTGTTTAAATGATATAACAACACTTGTTCAAAACTTCTTAAGTGAAAACTATTTTAGAGAACATCACTTACTTACTTACTTACGCCTGTTACTCCCAATGGAGCATAGGACGCCGACCAGTATTCTCCAACACACTTTGTCCTGGGCCTTCTTTTCTAGTTCTATCCAGTTTTTGTTCATTCTCCTCATGTCTGTCTCCATTTCTCGGCGTAATGTGTTCTTTGGTCTTCCTCTTCTCCTTTCGCCTTAAGGATTCCATGTGAGGGCTTGTCTTGCGACGCAATTGAGTGATTTCGTCAAAGTGTTACCAATTCACTTCCAGTGCTTCTTCCTGATTTCTTCCTTTGCTGGATGGAATCTGGTTTGTTGTCTCTCACAGTAGCTTGTTGCTGATAGTGTCTGGTCAACGGATACGAAGTATCTTGCGTAGACAACTGTTAATAAACACTTGTATCTTCTGAATGATGGCTTTCATAGTACTCCACGTTTCCGTCACATACTTTAGAGAACATTGCTATTATAAAATATATTTAATATCATAATTGTTAAACTGAAGTATGATAAGAGAATGACGCTGATTATGATCATAGTAAATATTACTAGTAAGTATTACTATAAGTAATATGGTGTAGCCTAGTCGAAATGAAGTTACTTGTTTTTATAATCTTAGTAGAAGGTATTCTGTTAAACTAATTAAATTTCCTTGAAATAGAGCCCTGTCACCAAGTATCCTGTCCTAATAACTAGACTTGTGTCCTCCCTTAAATAATCAATTTAAGGGGAAATTCCTGGAGTTTTTATGAGAAGTTGTAGCCAGAAAAATTCAGCCTTTGGGGATTAATATTGGTTGTATAATATTATGAATCACTTAAAACTAGAAATGTGACGGACTGGATAATAACTAAGCGGTTTTAATAGTTGAATTCACAAGCCAATCTAAGCTAGAACACCACCGAAAATGTGGAAGCTATGAACAGCCGTTTCGTCTTAGCTTGGGACTCCCTAGCAGTGGACATCCACAATCTCACTCGCGGAGCTCAAACCCAGGTTTAAAGATTAAGCGTTCGCGAGTGAGATCGAAGGTCCTGGATTCGAATCCTGCGTGCGAGGTCGTGGGTGTGTACTGCTAAGATGACCCATGCTAGAACAAAAAGGCCATCAAGTGCTTCCAGATTTTTCATAGTTGTCTAGCATAGATCGACTCGTGAATTCAAATGTGAAAATATTACAAGTTCCACAAATTCCCATATTGATAAGTAGTCTTAAGCTAAAATTTTTTTATCTTTCCGGAAGTTAAGGGTAGTCACTTCGATAGAGTCTTTAATTGTTCAATATTTCCCTGTTATCCGCGATTGTCTTCGAACTGAACGTTTTTACTAAATTCCTACAATCATGTAAGATCATATTTATTGAAATTACCAAACACTGATTTTGTTACTAAGCTTTTGTCTACAAAAAAGAATACAACAATATTGTACATGTTGAATGAGATGCTCTCGTGTTAGATGTGCATCATCGCAGAAATATGGTACAGAAGTGGAGAATTAAAAGTATGGTATTATATGAATTTGGAGATTTAAAGGAGAATTTAGTCCCTAGAAAATATGACCAGGTTCAGATCACTTCCTGACTAAGAAATCAGAATCTATCAACATATAGTCAATAGGCAGTCAGTAACATTTTGGTTGAATGTAAGTTAGTCAATTGACTGCTCTCTCCACCAACTATCTCCCTAATTACTCCGAGATTACATTACTTAATTGTAGACTGATTTCATTGATCAATTATTCATCATTAAGTTTGGATGGTTTTTAATTTTGTAAAATCTAAATCTAAACTTGCTCGTTTAAATATATCATTTATTTGCAAGATCTACACCTGAATTTTGTGTATAAATTTGACTATAATTCATTTTGAACAATCTTCGAATTGATGTAACTTCATTATCATTAATACTTATTACTCCTGAAGGAGCATAGACTAACGACAAAAAATCTTCAACCTACTCTGTCCTCGGCTCCTCATTCCAATGGTTGCAAGTGCTACTCATTCTAAGTACTGATACAATATGTTTTTTGTCTTGCAACTTTTCATTTCGTCTTTAGGGTTACAAGTTAGGGCCTGCTTTGTGATACAGTTTGATGATTTCCGTAGTGTGTTCAAACAAGTTCCAGAGTCTTTACCTAATTTCGTCTTCATCTAGAAGCTATCTAGTATGTAATAAATCTAGTTACTTACTTACTTACTTACGCCTGTTACCCCTCGTCAAGGAGCATCGGCCGCTCACCAGCATTCTCCATACAACCATGTCCTGGGCAGTCCTTTCCAGTTCTTTCCAGTTGTTACTCATGCTTTCGATATCTGCTTCTATTTCCCAATGTATTTGTTCTTTGGCCTTCGTCTTTTCCGCTTTCCTTCCGGATTGCCTTGTAATGCACATTGGTGATTTCCTTAATGTATGTCCGATCTACTTCCAACATCTTTTCCTAATTTCCTCTTCAACTGGAAGCTGATATGTCCTCTCCCATAAAACGCTGTTGCTGATTGTATCCGGCCAGTGAGTGTTGAGTATTTTACGTAAACAACTGTTTATAAATACTTGTACCTTCTTGACGAAGGATGTAGTAATAAATCTAGTAAAGTACTGTATTTGATGTTGGATAATTAGTTACTGCCAATAATTAATCCATAAATTTTGATTTCACTGCTGTTAGTATCTATCAATAAGGTTAATAATTAATATGAACAAAACTTATAACCCTCTCTTCAACGGTGACGTTCAGGGATAATATATCTAATAGTTCAACTCATGAGTCATTTGAAGATGGACCACCATTGAAAACCTGGAAACACCGAACGGCCGTTCCATCTTAGTATGCGATTCCTCAGCAGTACTCATTTACGATCCCATTCCGTGGAGTTCGAACCTAGGATCTATCGGTTTAGCGCACGAACACTTAACCTCTAGACCACTGATCATGCATCTAACAGTGTTAATATCTAACTTCAATCATTGCACGATGTTAAATTTATTGTATTCAAACTGTAATCCCTGATTATCTTAAAACAGTGAAATGACTGGATACCATTTTGAAATAAATCCTGTAATTCAGAGAATTACTAATGTATAGTATAAATCCTAATTAATCAGCCATAAATATAAACGAATACATCATTAAGTGAATAGTTTAATTTTGACCTAGAATTATTCTAATCTAGCTCCATGAAATATTTCCTGGAGTTCCAGTGAGAAGCAGTAACCAGTTGAAGTTCAACCAGGTCTGTTGGGAGATATCAACTAACTGAAGCCATTGGTGATTGGTTGGTCAATTTCGTTGATTGGTTGAAGTTAGATATTAACACCGTTGAATACCGGCCAGCCCAGTGGTCTGTCGGTTAAGTGCTCGCGCGCGAGACTGATAGGTTCTGGGTTTGAATCTCGCTCACGAGGCGGGATCGTGGATGCGCACTTCTGTGGAGTCCCACAATTGGACGAGTTGGTCGTCCAGTGCTTCCAGGTTTTCCCTGATGGTCTAACTTCAATTAACTTATGATTTCAATTATAAATCTTAATTAATCAATCATACAACATTAAGTGAATAGTTTAATTTTGACCTAAAATTATTCTAATCTAATTTATATCCTTTCGTACAGAATTCACACAACAACTAGTTGCATTATTTGCTTAGAAATTATTGATTCAATATGATTAACTAAATTATAATTAAACTTATTTATACACTTTTCGTTTTGTTCATTCTTTATTTTTTTCTTTCTTTATGTTGTCCTATGTAATGAACATTGAAGGTGTATAGATCATCTTATTTACAGCTTAATCAAATTCAATGATTTTAAGTGACCTTCAGCACTGAGCTAAATCACATATATAGACATAGATAGATAGATAGATAGATAGATAGATAGATATGGACATACCTAGAGGCTATGAGCTATAAGGATTCCAAAGTAAACATTATTTATGTATCTAGTTATGATTAGTTTCTTTCCACTGGACCACACGTGACATGTCAACACATGTATTGACTGTATTGAGTAATATAATTGTAGGTAGGTAGGTAGGTAGGTAGGTATCCGATACATATAGATATACATATATACATCGTTATACATGAATGAATTTCAGTAATTCACTGATACATTAAACGAATGGTGAAATGATTACAAGTGAATAGAAAAAACAATACATCAAATTAAAAGAATAAGTTTATGAAGTAAATTAAGCCTTGGTTTTTCACTTCCCTCTCCCTAGTTCTCTTTCTCTCTTGTATATCAATCATGTGTTTATGTGTGCATGTGTATACAGGTTGATTAAATTGGGTTCATTAACTATAGTAACAAGATTTTTAAAAAATTAAATGTATGTAAGTAAAGATGAATAGGGGGTTTATTTATTTCTTCAATTTACTTAAGTTATCTTATGATTGGGGATAGGTATACCAGTTGAAAATATGCTACTTTTCTTATCTTATGAAATTAGGAATTATGTGAAGAGAACTAATAACGGAATTATAAGTAAAGATGGATAGTAGCTTGCAATGGAATTCAAGACGCGCGTTTCGTCCTATTTGGGACTCTTCAGCTGGATGTACCTGCATCTCAGAGTTGATGTTCACTCTAGGACTCGAACCCAGTACCCCATTGCATAAGCAGGTGGCTATCAGAACTCAGTAGCTGAGTGGATAACGCTATGGTGTTTGAAGCGAAAGTTACTGGGTTCGAGTCCCAGAGTGAACATCAACTCTGAGATGCATGTACATCCATCTGACGATTCCAAAATAGGACGAAACGCGCGTCTTGAATTCCATTGCAAGCTACTATCCATCTTTCCTTATAATGCTTGTGACTTCAGGCAATATCGAGGTAGACCGCACAGGTTGAACATATGCCAATAACAGACTGATCAATTTCAGTCCTAAATAACAACGGGAAGATACAAGTAGACAACACCAAGTGAATATCTAATTTATATTAAATAAGTTTGGTATTTAGAATAAAAATATAAAATGTCGGATATTCTAGAGAGATTGTTCTAGGATGGTATCGTTAATATTAGTTCCCTAGTGTTAGACATGTTGACTGTTATATAAATTTAGTTAGAAGTGTTAGTTTAATTTCTATATTATATACATCATAAATTGATGTCAGTTTGGATATTAATAAAAACCAGGAACTATTGGATAGTTGTTTTCTCCGTGTATGGGACTCTTCAGGTTTATGTACTAAATGACTAGCTCAGAATTGAATATAAAACACTTATATCTTTCGATACATATCTAACCATTAGAAATGTTGAGTTGGAGCCCAGTGATACAATTTTAATGTTAATCAACTCATAATATTGTTCAAATATCATTCATCAATACCATTCCGCTTCTAATATATCTGAATTGTATTAATCACAATTCCATACTAGAACTTCAGAAACATTTCCACCATACGATGAAATGGCTGTCTTGTGCTTCCAGATTTTCCCTAGTAGTCTAGCTTCAATTGACTGACGCTTTTAACTATGAAAATACTAAATCTCCACAAAAAACCCCTTTTGATAATATTTTTCAAGTAAGTCAGTAGTGAACTGACTATTATAGTTTATAGACTGTACTCATTAGAGACTGATTTCAGTTAAATGAATATTAAAATTATAGGAATTCTCAAAAGAAATATGTACATTGATGACGTCTTAGTCAAGAATGATATAAGTTGTGTTTGGAAGTTCCTTGAAACTTTTTTGGTCATAAAAACTAGTTTTGATTTCATGTGAGAACATTATACACCATAATACGAGACAATGCTGGAACTGCAGGAACCGGATTCAGGGCCTTTGATCATTTTCTTAAGAACTCTTGACCTGTAGACCACTGAGCCGACACTAAGGAATAATTCAAGTTAGATATTATCACCGTCGGTAGCCAGCTCAGTGATCTAGAGGTTAGGCTTTCGCGTGCGAGACTGAAGGTGTTGTATTCAATTGCCACATCCGGGTCACTGATGGACACTTCTGGAGAGTCCCATATTATGACGATACGGTCGTCTGGTGCTTCCAGGTAGTCTAACGTTGATCGGTTCATAATTCCAGTGGACTTATTCAACTGAAAATGTATTGGATGAAATGATTTCAGTAGTCAGATATGAATTTAATTCATAAATCTTAAGTTATCCCATGGTAAACAATAGTACATTTCTTTTGTATTTTTAGGATGCTTCATTTTATGTTTTTATTTTGTAGTATATTATCTAATTCTTGTATCATTCCATTGATTAAGGTTTCTAATACAAATCAAGTATGATTTGTAGACGAATTTGAATTCCAGCCTAATCAAATGATAGAATGATCAACTTCAGAATATTAATCATAAAAAGAAGGGATGATGGTGATTAGCAGCAAAATCCTATTTGGGACTCACCAACTGCATGCACCTGCATCCCAGAGTTGATGTCCACTCTGGGACTCGAATCCAGTACTGTTTGCTTCAAACGTCGTTGAATTATTCACTTAGCTACTGAGTCCATAGCCAATAGCTTGTACAATATCCTTCAATCACAAGCATTATGAGCAGAGTTGAATGGTGGTTAGCAATATCGAGGCAATCCTCATAAGATGCACATATTCCGATAAAAGACTGATAACGTCCAGTTCTAAACATCAACGGAAAGATTTAAACAGACAATCATAAAAGATATTAGTATTAGCGAAAGCATGTAATTCGTTTGTGGAAGTAGTTTCTGTTACCAGTTTATATTTGCTGAAGAATTACTGAGTAACAACAATCACTCATCACAATTGATTGATCACTGGGTGGTGATCAGTGTTATGCGTGTTAAGTCCTTCTTAGTGCCGATCGAATGCTATCGATCAAGTTGCAATGTAGCCACTAGTCTAGGTGGCTCGATACTGTGTGCACTATGTTGAGATAAGATCGTGGTTGGAGGTGGTCAACAGGAAACAAGAATCACTAGACAACTTTTTATCGTATCGAACCCGTAAAAAGTGGGAAACCACTAGATCCAATTCATTTAATTATTTTTAATTGGTAGCGCAAGTTTGGACATCACGTTGAATAGATTCTCTAAGTGGGATTGTTATGTTCTCAGGCTCTATTCAGCCATTGTTGTTCGCTTCCTAAATAATATCTCGATCAACTTTGTAGATTAAGAAGACTAAGACTTTATATAAAGTTTTATCACCAAAATTAAATGAATGTATGTACAAGACACGCATATACATGTGTTACAGGACTGATCTAGATTAAGACATGTGAGAGGCGAAGTTGGTTAGGTGAATAATTGACTTTCTAATGATACTCTTTCAACATTAGATTCTCTCACCTATCATCTGACATTAAAACGGCATGTGAAATTCCAAGGCTCACTAGCGATATCACTTTCTTGTGAAATATCTTTTCCTTTGGATTTATCTTTGGCAGTTAATTTGTGGGCGTATCAACATCTTATTTTAAAAAAACATGTACGTCATTTGAAAAATGTTGAATTTAGATGGACGGTATTTCATTGTAGCTTTTCTTGTCTTTTAAACACTATATCTGAGAGTTAAGATTGAATGCTGATATGTGATTATCATGATAGATCTCTAAGGAAATATTCAGACTTCATGGTATTTTGCTACCAATTTCGATGGATATCTGATTTAAAACGTAGTATCCATCAAGTGACTGATTTGAAGTAATAATAAATACACAAGATAGTCTGTGACAATATTAAATGCAATGACTAGTGAATCGAAAAATGTATCTATGTAATCCAATGGGTACACCCTTTTTAAAAATACTGTAGGATGGATACTTGTCAGATTCAGCTCAGGCCGTACTTTTTGAGTAATATACGTAATATTAGCCGTCATATTCTACTAAGATATAATAGTATAATCATAAATATTAGAAAGCATATATAGGATTTGACATAAGTTCATGACAGAATATCAATAGGATTCTCTTGGTTTACTAATCTGTTACGGTAACGAGCCATTTGATTTCTTGATCTAGGTATGAAGAAATTATGAAACTTTTGTCAATGATCAAGGATACTATAATGTTTACGTTCATTCTTTCGAAACCTAAGTTAGTTAGGAGGAACATAAGTTTCAGATCACTAAGTTGATGTCAAATGGTTGATAATATTACTTCAATCACTTCGCTATATTTCATTGAACTTCACAGGTTATAGGTTTTCATCAGGACATCAAGAAATAACTATCTGTATTAGTCACTGTCAAATAGATGATGGTTTTTCAGCATGGAAAGCATGTGAAATTGTTAAGTTTTGTCGTTTATATCACGGTGTGAC
The DNA here is from genome assembly GCA_944470415.2 of Schistosoma rodhaini. NCBI lineage: Eukaryota > Metazoa > Platyhelminthes > Trematoda > Strigeidida > Schistosomatidae > Schistosoma > Schistosoma rodhaini. The sequence continues at coordinate 83,175,640 of OX104036.1, forward strand.
TTTTTTCAGACAATTATTGCAAACTAATAAGTATTGGATATCTATTTCATTCTACTTCGAGATCAACAGGCTGGATTTCGTAAGGATCAATCGTGTACAGACCAAATCGCAACAATCAGTTGAATGGAATTCATCACTTTGCATCAACTTCATTGACTACGAGAAAGCATTTGATAGTGTGGACAGGACAACATTATGGAAGCTTTTTCGACACCACGGCGTGCCTGAGAAGATAGTCAATATCATACGGAACTCCTATGATGGATTAAACTGCAAAATCGTTCATAGAGGACAACTCAACGACTCCCTCGAGGTAAAGACAGGTGTTAGGCAAGGTTGAAAGGATTCGGCTGGACGATTTAGACTTCTAAGATGATCTGGCTCTTCTACCACACACGCATAAACAAATGCAGGAGAAGATGACCAGTGTAGCAGCAATCTCAGCAGCAGTAGGTCTCAATATAAACAAAGGGAAAAGCAAGATTCTCCGATACAATACAACATGCACTAATCGAATTACACTTGACGGAGAAGCTTTAGAGGATGTGGAAACCTTTACATATCTGGGCAGCATCATCGATGAACACGGTGAATCTGGTGCAGATCTGAAGACGCCGATCGGAAAAGCAAGAGCAGCATACCTACAACTGAAAAACATCTGGAGCTCAAAACAATTGTCAACCAACACCAAGGTTAGAATTTTCAATACAAATGTCAAGACACTTCTACTGTATGGGGCGGAAACGTGGAGAAATACGAAAGCTATCATACAGAAGATACAGTGTTTATTAACAGATTTTATACGAATATTCGTCAAAGTTAGAACGAATAGTTTGATAATAATTGGGCGCCGAGTATAGAGAATTCATTATATGTGAAAAAATTATATTTGAAATAGTCTCAGCGATTGAAATTTAAATAATTCCAACGTTTCGTCCAGCTAACTTGTCTGGACTTCTTCAGGGAAATAATCAAAATCAAAATCATCAAAGAAATATATAGTGTTTTTACAATCATATCACTATATATTTCTTTGATGATTTTGATTTTGATTATTTCCCTGAAGAAGTCCAGACAAGTTAGCTGGACGAAACGTTGGAATTATTTAAATTTCAATCGCTGAGACTATTTCAAATATAATTTTTTCACATATAATGAATTTATTAACAGATGTCTACTCAAGATACTTCGGATCCGTTGACCAGACACTATCAGCAACAAGCTACCGTGGGAGAGAACAAACCAGATTCCATCCAGCGAAGGAAGAAATCAGGAAGAAGCGCTGGAAGTGGATAAAACTAGAAAGGAAGGCCTAGGACAGAGTGTGTCGGAGAATACTGTTCGGCAGCCTATACTCCATTGGCAGTAACGGGCGTAAGTAAGTAAGTAAGTAATCTAATTCATTCTAATACAGAAGCTTCCAACATTTCAATAAAAACTATGAACAACAGATTTCCCACTAGCTGATCTGAAAGTTAAGAACTCTTAAGTAGGTTTCTAGATCCTGGATTCGATTTCTGGTTAGGTCCTAGACAAGAACTGATAAGAAAACTCCTAACAAGACAAACAGGAACCTATTCAAATCCTTCTAATTTTAAACAACTTTTCATCCAAAGTTAATATGTGTTAATAACACTACATTAATATAAAGTTAATTTAAGAAAAACACCTCCCCCTCCACCAAAACAGAGAAAAAAAAGAAAAGAAAATCCTTAAAAAATGTTTAGACATAAAAACCTTTTTTTTGTCAACAAATAAATCACTTAAATCGACATCCATTTTTAAAGGTTAAATCAATAAAAAAAATTTTTTTTAATGTTTAAAGATGATCTGAATTATGTAAATTGAATACTGAAAAACAACAACAACAACAACAACAACACCATCACTCTCATCACCACCACCACCACCATCAACACCAGAAGAGGGAATCTATTACCTAACAAGTTTTCTACTTAACAAGAAAAAAAATTATAATTGATCCGTTATTTTTGAACTTGAGCACGTTTTCTTTTTTCTTTTTCTTTTTTTATGACGAATAATCAGTTTGCTTATTATTACCCCCATTATTTATATAGTTAATGTTAAATGAAAAGAAAGTATCCTGTCTATATCATACCATTAGGCTTTAACCTGTTTATGATTATTTCAATTTAGTCAAAATGGAATTAAACTGTTATTTAAGTAAACGAAAATTAAACTAAAGTTTGTGTCATTTTTTTCTTTTTTGCTAAATAGTTTTGTTTATTTTTTTGCTTTTGTCAGAAAGGGGGGTTTAATGAAGATTGTAGTAATTTTTTAATAGTTGAATTCATGAGTTGATTAAAGCTAGATCATTATGAAAAACCTTGACCTATCAGTCTCGCACGCGAACATTTAACCTCCAGACTACTGAGCCGTTATCCGACGGTGTTATTCTTTAACTTCAACAGATCCATGAAATTGAGCAACCATCCACCAATGTCTTCAGTGAGTTACTCTCTCACAACACACCTGCTTCAACTCCACTGGTCACTGCTTCTCACTAGAACTCCAGGAAATACCTCTTGAAGCCAGTCACTAGTGAGCGTATGTTGAACAATATGAGAAGGGCAGTTGCCTATATAATGATAGTAATTTCAACAGTTGAGATCATGAATCAATTGAAGCTAGACCACGATGGAAATCCTGGAAGCACTGGACAGCCGTTAAGTTCTAGTATGGGATTCCTCAGCAGGGCGCAACCATTATCTTGCCTCACGAGATTCGAACCCAGGACCTATCAGTCTTGTTCACGAACGCTTAACCTCGAAAAAACTTATTCGCCATTCAACAGTATTAATGCATAACTTCAACCAATCCATGAAACTGCGCCACCGTCCACCATTGTCTTCATTGAGTTACTATCTCAAGGAGACCTGGTTGAACTCCACTGGTCACGACTTCTCACTAGAATACGTTTTTTTTTTAAAATAAGGATCTAATTATATAAATGTATCTGCAGTCCATAAGCAAAATTAAAAGTATCTATCCACATTATTAGAAAATAGAACATTTGAAGAGAAACATTTTAAAAGTGTGAGATTCGAGGAAGGCTTGATTGTATAACTGCATTGCTTGAATATTGATAGATATAAGTTTTGAGAAAAAATTGTTATTATCAGAATGGGGTTTTGTGGAAGTAGTAGTAATTTTTTAACAGTTGAATTCATGAGTGGATATAAAATAGACCACTAATGAAAACTTGGAATCACTGGATGGCCGTTTCGTCCTAACATATAACTTTCTAGTAGTGTGGATCCACGATCCCCCACTAAAGAGGATTGAACCCAGTAGTTTCAGTCTAACACACAAACACTTACCCTGTAGACCACTAAGCTAACATCTAACGGTGTTAATGTCTAAAAGTTAAAAGTTTGCGCATGAGACTGAATGTACTGGGTTCAAATTCCTTTAGTAGGGGATCATGGATCTACACTGTTGGAAAGTTCTACGTTAGGACGAACAACTTGTCAAGTGATTCCAGGTTTATTATGTCGGTCTAGCTTAATTATAATCATTGTTATTTCCTAGAAAACAAAATAATAAAGAATCATAAGATGTGAAATAGCTGTTTTAATCTTGTTTAAAATATCACTGTGGTGTGGTCTACTTATATCCATATAAGTAGTATATGGTGTGGGTCAGACATAGAATGTATTTTGGCAGTAGACCGGTGAACAAAGAACTGAAATGAGGCGCAATCGTTTGGAAAATGCATGAGCAATGGAATAAGAGAAGAAACAATGAAGATTGAAACAATTGGTTGTTAATTTGCAAATTGACTGTTCATTGTTGGGTAAACAGAATTTACTGAGATAGTCTGTAATCTTTGCTTAAATATATTCGATTGTCCCCAACGAGTCGTGTTCTGTTCACAACATTTGGTGTCGCTGCCAACCGGGAGGAGGAAAAGTGCTGTTCTGCGGATGCCGCCGCCGGTCTGGAGTAGAAGTGCTAGTTGGGGCAGTCTGGTGCGGAGGGGTGGCGTCGAGTGGAGTGTTCTGGCGGGGCGGCGTTGGCTGTAGCGGGTGCTGTCGACGGAGAGGAGCAGTGGGACGTGCGGCTGCTGGGCGGACATTGGATGTAGATGGCTCAGCAGGCCGGTGGAGTACGGGTGTTGAACGTCCCAGGTGCCGGGTGGATGCGGATGTTGGTGCCCCGGCTGGTCGACGGAGCTATGGAGGTCAGCGCGCCGCAGACTCGACATTACGACGGAGTGTTTGGCACAGACTGTAGTGAAAGAAGATAGTGGCGTGGCGAGCAGAACCACCGCATGGTCGAATGCTTTAAAGGGGGGACGAGTGTGGTGTGGTCTACTTATATCCATATAAGTAGTATATGGTGTGGGTCAGACATAGAATGTATTTTGGCAGTAGACCGGTGAACAAAGAACTGAAATGAAGCGCAATCGTTTGGAAAATGCATGAGCAATGGAATAAGAGAAGAAACAGTGAAGATTGAAACAATTGGTTGTTAATTTGCAAATTGACTGTTCATTGTTTGGTAATCAGAATTTACTGAGATAGTCTGTAATCTTTGCTTAAATACATTCGATTGTCTCCAACCGGTATTTTGTTCACTACATCACAATAGGTTTCAACAATAACCCTATATATGAGATAGAACTAAGTATATTTAAATATTTAGTAACTATGATACTATTACATCATAAATTTGTAATGCATTAATACTTATTTTTTCAATTTAGTAAATTTTTCATGTAGTAATCTATTCATGTAATGTAATTACTGAGTTATTATGGTGTGGGTTACTTATATCCACATAAGTAGTATATATAGTAGTAGTCGAACATTGAATGTATTTCAGTAGAAGATCGATAACGAAAGAATGGGAACGAAACGTAATCGGTATGAAAATGCATGAACAATAATAATCGGAGAAAATGAACTGATATTTGTAGAAAGGACGTTCAAGATTGAGATAATTGACTGATAATTTACAAGTTAACTGTTTACTGTATGAATTTACTTAGTATTGTTTGTTTGAATCTTCCCATTAATGTTTTTTTTAGGATTCCAGCTAATTAGTCTCTAATTGACATATGTGCATATTGTGCATATTACCTCGATGTAGCCTAAATTCACAAGTATAGTAAGCAAAGATGGATAGTGGCTATCAGTAGAATCCAGTTTGACACGCGTTTCGACCTACATGGGACTCGTCAACTAAATGTACCTGCATCTCAGAGTTGATGTTTACTCTGACATTCAAACTCAGTACTTTTCACTGGATTCCACTGTTAGCCACTATCCATCTTTGTTTACAATGTTTACATTCCATTGTTCCCACTCATATTCTTATTCACTACATTATTATTTAACTTATTATATAATTAACTTTATAAATTACAGTTTTCTATTCTAATTGTCTAAGGAAATCATTTCAATAATTTTGGGCTTTTATTTACTTAAGTTTAAATAATGAGATTATAATGAATGAAATTTTAAACAAAAGAAAAAAAAAGTATTCATAGAACTCTGTAATTGAATTTAAATTGGAACGTAACAATTTAATGTATAATAAATACAAAACAATCTTAAATTACAAAGTAAATAGAAAGAAATTTAAATGATAACATTATAAATTCTTTTGTTATATTACTTAAAATATTACTAATTATTATGATTAGAAGTTTTGTGGAGATTTTAGTATTTTCATATTTGAAATCATGAGTCAATTGAAGCTAGATCAACATGGAAAACACTGGACGGACAACTTGTCTTATTGTGGAACTCCTCAGTAGTGCACATTCACGATCCTACCTCGGGAGATTAGAATCTAGGACCTATCAGTATCGAGTTCTAATAAGAAATAGTAACTAATGGAGTTCAAACAGATCTGTTATGAGATATAAACTCACTGAAGATGGTTTCTCAATTTAGTGGAATGGTTGAAGTTAGAGAATAACACTGTTTTATGCCGGCAAGTTCAGTGGTCTATCGGTTAAGTGATTTGCTGTGAGAATGATAGGTCCTGGGTTTGAATCTCATGAGGCGTGATCGTGAATGTAAACTGCTGAGGAGTTCCACAATAGGACGAGTTGGCCGTCCATTGCTTACAGGTTTTCCATGTTGGTCTAGCTTCAATTGATTCATCATCTCAACTATATAAAATATGAAAAATAGTTTAAAATATGAATAGATCAAAATGTTGATCATAATCATATCAGACAATTTTTATCTATATAAAAATAAATCTCATTAATAATAAAAATTAAGGTTAAATACTTTATTCATTATGATGGAGTTTTGTACTCTGAGCTGGATGGTTTAATCGTGAAGCTTTCATTGTCCTTCTGAACGACATTATTAGCATAAACTTCGGGTAGAAGGACTATGAAAGCTTCACGACCAAACCATCCAGCTCAGAGAACAAAACTTCATCAAAATTATCCACCTAAGCTACAAATCTTCACCACTTTATTCAGTACTTATATATATATATATTATTCATATCTATGGTTAAACAAACAAACAAACAGAATTTCAAATCAATTGGACACCTCATGTTCAGCATTCTTGTTATTGTTGTTGTTGTTGCTCTTTTATTTTGTTATTGTTTAAATGATCTATAAATCTGTTAAGTAAATATATATATATATACTTAAAGTTCCTATCCTTTATTTTGACTAATTTATACCCTAGCAACTATAAATAATAAAATCATTATTATTTCCTATTGTTAGAAAAAACGATATTCAATTGACAATGTAACGAATTTTATCGATTATTGAAACATTGTACAAAGTCATTACTCTTTTTTGTTGTTGTGGTGGTGGTTATGATGGTTGGTATATTTTTTGTGTTTTGTTTTACTAATCCAAATAGATTTCAATATATGATAGTTTAAATATATTAAGAGTATCTATTAGGATCAGATCATTTATTGATTGTTGTTATGAAAAAAAAAAAAACTGAAAAAATGATCTATATATTTAAAAAGTATAAATAAAGAAACATTTCAATAAAGGTAAAAAAATAACTTTTAAATTTTAATAGTTGAGATCATGAATTAATTGAAGCTAGAACATCATGGAAATCCTGGAAGCACTAGACGGCCGACACATCCTATTGTGAGACTCCTCAGCAATGCACATCCACGATCCCGCCTCATGGGATTCTAACCTGTGACCTATCAGTCACATGCGCGAGCACTTAACCACCAGACCATTGAAACGGTCAGCATCCAACGATGTTAATGTTTAACATCAACCGGTCAACGAAATTGAGCGATACATTCATCATTGTCTTCAGTGAGTTACTCTCTCACAACACACCTGCTTCAACTCCACTGGTCACTGCTTCTCACTAGAACTCCAGGAAATACCTCTTGAAGCCAGTCACTAGTGAGCGTATGTTGAACAATATGAGAAGGGCAGTTGCCTATATAATGATAGTAATTTCAACAGTTGAGATCATGAATCAATTGAAGCTAGACCACGATGGAAATCCAAGAAACATTTACCAGATTATTATTAAAAGTAACATTCAAGTTTTATCAATAAATTAATGGTTTGAAAGATAATTTTTAAAATTTTTATAATATTCAAGGAAAAAAGTCAGATTCTAAAATAAAACATAGAAAGTATTAACAAATTAACGCCTTATAAAGAAGTTCAGAAGGAGGTGGAAAGTATCAAGTACCTGGACAGCATTATCGATGAACAATGAGGATCCGATAAAAACATAAACGCAAGGATTGAAAGAGTAAGGACAGTATTCCTACAGTTGAAGAACATATGGATCTCAAATAAACTGTTTATCAACATCAAAGTCAGATTCTTTAATACGAACGTCAAGTCATTTTTTTTGTACGGATCTGAAACTTGGAGAACTACTACAAACATCATCTAAAAACTTACAGTTATTCATAAACAATTGTTTACGCAAGATATTTAATGTCTGTCCGTCGGATACCATTAGCAATAGCCTATTATGGGAGAGAACAAACCAGCTTCTAGATGAAGAGAAAATTAGGAAAAGATAATTGAGTGGGATAGAACATACATTATGAAAATCATCGAAGTGCATCATGAATCAGGCCCTGATTTATAATCCTTAAGGAAACAGCAAAAGACAAAGAATTAAGTATATAATCTACCTGAAATTAGAGGCTGATATCAAAAGAATAAATTAGGACAGCTGGAAAGGGGAGCTCAAGACAGAACAGGTAGAATAATCCTGGTCATTAGCCTGTGATCCATATAAGGTAACAAGTATAAGTAAGTAACTTTCTACTCACTTTAACTAAATCATAACTTGAGGTATGAATCTTCATTTTAAATTATTCTATCAATTAGTTTCTTATAGAAACACAAAGAGAAATAAAGTATACTTAAATAAAAATATTTCAAATACGATTAGCCTTGGGACATTTATTCAATTATTATTAATCAGTATTCCAATGTAAAAAAAAATCGGATGACCGAGTGCTGGAAAGAAATTATCAGTGAACCGATGGACAGTTATTGATCGAGCTTTATAAACAGTCAACAATTAAGAATATTAAGCTTCAACAACAATAAAGAAATAAAGTAGTTTTGAACAGTTTCAATTTATTGATTGATCATATTCATAAGTTACAACAAAGAATCAATGGAAGAAGGAAAATCTTTGACGGACTCATATATTTTCATAGTTGAAACCATCAGTCAATTGAAGCTAAACCACCATGGAAAACCTAGAAGCACTGAATGGCCGTTTAATCCTATTGTGGGACTCCTCAGCAGTGCGCATCCACGATCCCGCCTCGCGAGCGAGATTCGAACCTAGAACCTATCAGTCTCACGCCAGAGCGCTTAACCGATATATTAGTAAATCTAGTTACTTCATTCATTCTAGCTACTTAGTTAATGGATTAAAAATATCACCGTTGAAATACACAAAGCCCACTGCATATGGATTAGCAGATGACCTAGCCCTCCTCTCTCATACACACGAACAAATGCAGATGAAGATAACAAATGTAGCAGCAACCTCTGAATCAATAGGCCTCCACACTCACAAAAGAAAAAGCAAGATTCTCAAACACAACATGGAGAACACCAACCCAATCACACTTGATGGAGAAACTCTGAAAGATGTAGAAACATTCACGTACTTGTGAAGTATCGTTGACAAACAAGGAGGATCGGATGCAGATGTAAAGGTGAGGGATGGCAAAGCAAGGGCAGCATTTCTACAATTGAAGAACATATGGAACTCAAAACAACTGTCAACTTATTTCAAAGTGAGAATCTTCAGTACGAACATCAAGACAGTTCTACTGTACAGAGCTGAAACGTGGAGAACTACTACATTCATCGTAAAGAAAGTACAAGTATTTATAAACAACTGTCTACGCAAAATACTCAACATTCACTGGCCAGATACTATCAGTAACTGTCTATTGTGGGAGAGAACAAACCAGCTTCCAGCTGAAGAGGAAATTAGGAAAAGACGTTGGGAGTGGATATGACATACATTACAGAAATCACCAATGTGCATTACAAGGCAATCCCCAACTTGGAATTTGGAAGGGAAGCGGAAAAGAGGAAGGCCAAAGAACATATTACGCCGGGGAATAGAGGCAGATATGAAAAGAATGAATAGCAACTGGCAAGAACTGTAAAGGAAGGCTCAGGACAGGGTTGGATGGAGAATGCTGGTGAGCGGCCTATGCTCCTCGACGACGGGTAACAGGCGTAAGTAAGTTTCAGTTCTTAACTTATCTACGGTTCATTTAACAAAATTATCGATATATCATCTGTTTTGCTTTTCTTATCAGTTAATTTAATTCATCTACCAAGTATATTGGTTTATGAATCTTGAGTTGTAACATAATATTTATATGTAGAACAGTTATACTACTGAATTGTTTAAACTGTAGTAGATAACTTGACAATTTAGTCTTAAATCCATCAGTTGAAAGTTCAAAACACCAACTACTCAACCAATACATTAAATTTCTCAAAAATCCACTACTTAATATAAGGTGTTATTATCTATCAGTAAATGACATCTATAAAAGTCCATAGTGTCAAGATGAAGTAAATCTTATGACAATATTTATAAGTTATGTATAAGGAATATTTATTAATTTCCCCTGTTTCCTCATCAATTCTTTTCATTATAAGTAATGGCATTGTGGAGATTATTATGTTTTTGATTAAAATCATCAATCGATTGATGTTAGACCACCATTGAAAACCTGAAAGCACTAAATTTTCATTTCATCCTAGTATAGGACTCCTCAGCAGTGCTTATCTATTACCCCTTACACAGGATTTAAAATCAGGACCTTCATTCTCACGCTCCAATGCTTAACATTTATATTACTGAATTGTCATTCAATGGTGTTACTGAAGAGTCCCACAATAAGACAAAATTGCTGTCCAGTTCTTCAAAATTTTCATTGGTGGTCTAACATCAATTAATTCATGATCTCAACCGCCAAAAAAAAATTATTTTCATTGACAATATCATTGACATTGACATATCAAATAAACGTGAGAAATTGGTTTTAAAGAAAGCATGACATTCAATTGTCAATGAATATAACTATGTATAAACATGTATCTCATTTGACTTAACTAAGCAAACTATTCATGGAAACATTTTACAACTGTCATTCATTCGTTCATTCATTTATATCTATCTATCTATCTACTTACCGAAATGATCATTCCAATACATGTCAAAGTGTTTCTCACAGTAGAGTTACTTTATCGATTTATATCAAAGATTATTAACCGTAAATGTGGAATGTTTTTTTGTGTGTGTTTTTTTCGCAAAATCATTTACTAGTTAAAAGTCGATGACAACAAGGTAAAAAAAATAAAAAAAAGAACTAAAAAGCAAAACAAAAAAAAAAGCAATAAAGTATCAAATAGAAAACAGGAAAAAACGTGTGAGATCATGTAAAATGTAGAAGGTGGTAATTTGACACTTAAATTATGACGACATTAAATAATTTTTTTTTTCAAAAAAATTGGTATTACATTTAAACTATTAATGATAAGCGAAAAGTACTGGGTTCGAGTCCCAGAGTGAACATCAACTATCAGATGTAGGTACATCCAGCTGACTAGTCCCAAATAGGACGAAACGCTCGTCAAACTGGATTGCACTGCTAGCCACTATCCATCTTTGCTTACTATACTTGTGAATTAAGGATACATCGAGGTAATATGCACAGTATGCATATATGCCAATTAGAGACTGACCAGTTGCAGTCCTAACACATGGATGGGAAGATTCAAACAAACAATACCAGATGAATATTAATGATAATATATGTACTTCATAAATATGATGACAATCATTTAAACTATGATAACGAATAATAGATTTTGTTATAGTTACCAGTGCCCACTTTAAATAGAAGTGACCTTCTAGATTGTTCAACAAATATCAATTCAATCCGTTCCAGTGACATTGTCTTAACAAGTTTCTGTATCTAACTATATTCTTGCTGTCCGATTGATAGCCCTGGTAGCTTATGACCATCTGATTGACCGACGTTATTACTTACGAACTCGCAAATTAGATTTTTATCGATATATCGACTGACTACAGATTGATCGAAATGTTATGTCCTTAAAGATAGTAATGAGATTTACTCAGTTCAGAACTTGAAAAGTTTTTTAATCATATGTGTCTGTAAGTAGTTTCATTTACAAATATAACGGTAAATGTATCTTTCTTTTTTACTACCAGTGACTGTTTGGGTATGTGCAAGTAAACAGAAAATCCTATTCATCCATTGCGGTCCTTGTTTCACTTGGTGTAATTTATTCTATATATTTTATTATTGAATTTGTTTTCTCCAGATGTTGTGTCGTTATTTGTATACTAAACAGACCATTCAATCATGTTAACAATGTTTATATTATAAATTCACTTAGTATTGTTTGTTTGAATCTTTGAGACTGCAACTGTTCACTCTCTAATTGGCATATGTGCATATTGTGCGTATTGCCTCGATATAGTGTTAATTTACTAGCATTATATGCAGAGATGGATAGTGGCTAGCAGTGCAATCCAGTTTGACGCGCATTTCGTCCTATTTGGGACTAGTCAGCTGGATGTACCTACATCTGAGAGTTGATGTTCACTCTTGGGCTAGAACCCAGTATCTTTCACTTCAAACGCCATCGCGTTATCCACTCAACTAATGAGTCCTGATAACCCCTTGCAGGCACATCCATCTGACGAGTCCTAAAATAGAACGAAACGCGCATCCTGGATTCCACTGCTAGCCACTATCCATCTTTGCTTAATACGATAAGGATTGATAGATTTGTTATAATTAAAACTTGGAGTATAAACTTTCTATAAAGTCATCCTGTATTGTTTGGTTAAAATTTTCCCATTAGTGTTTAGGATAGCAATTGATGAATGGGAAGATTCAAACAAACAATATCAAATAAATTTAAACTTCAATTCATTGCATAAGGTAGTGGTTACCAGGACTCAGTAAATGGATAAGGTGGTGGCGTTTGAAGCAAACAGTACTGAGTTCGAGTCCCAGAGGATTCAGGTACATTCAACTGAAGAGTCCGAAATATGATAAAACGCACGTTTTGGATTCCATTGCTATTCACCATCCATCTTTGGTTAATTTCTATAAACAGTCTTGTAAAATGATTCTTGTGAAGTTTATTTCTCCATGTATCAATTTGCTTTTGTTCCTGTTACCTAATGTTGTAACTATTATTATTATTATTATCACTACTATTGCGGCGTTGTCTATTTATATCCACATAAGTAGTTTATGGTGATGGTCAGGAATAGAATGCATTTTCGTAGAAGATCGATAAGGAAAGAACAGGAATGAAGCCCAATCGATGCGAAAATCCATCGAAAATGAAATCAGAGATGACGGATGGATATTTGCAGAAGGAACAGTGAAGTTTCGGACAATTAATTGTTATTTTGCAAATAATCTGTTGACCGTATGATTATCAAAATTTAGTCAAATAATCTGTAATTTGTGCTTAACTACATTTGTTCGTCCCCATTCGTGTTCATGTTCACTTCACTATTAATGCTGGTTAAATATTAATTCTCATTATGTTGATACATATGGTTATGATATTTATATGAAGATAAACAATTTCGTTTATCCTCATAGAATCCAAGTTAATACTGTAGTAAACAAAATATCGGTTGGGGACAGTCGAATATATTTAAACACAAATTACAGACTATCTCACTATATTCTGATAACCATACAATGAACAGTTAATTTGCAAAATAACAAACAATTGTCTCAGTCTTAACTGTTTCTTCTGCAAATATCAGTTCGTCTTCTGTGATTTCATTGTTCATGCATTGTCGTACCGATTGCGCTTTATTCCTGTTCTTTCCTTATCGATCTTCTGTCAAAATACAATCTAGGTCTAACCATCACCATATACTACTTATATGAATATAAGTAGAACACGTTATAATATTACATGTTACTGAAATATATTTTTAAGAAACTCAATCATCTTCTATTCATAAATTTTAATCATTTAAATTTTCACAATTGAAAGCGTGAATCAATTGAAGCTAGACCACCAGGGAAAACCTAGAAGAACTGGATGGCCATCTCGTCCTATTGTGGGACCCTTTAGTAGTGTGCATCCACGACCTCGCCTCACGAGATTAGAACCCAGTATCTACCGTCCAGTGCTTTCAGGTTTTCTTTGGTGGTCCAGCTTCAATTGATTCAAGCTTTCAACTATGAAAATACTTAATCTTTACAAAAAACCCCTTCTTATGAATTTGTTCATTTCATTTATTCGTTAATATTAAATATTGTTGCATTAATGATTAAATATGTAATCAACCAGATAGACAGATATATAGATATATTCGAACTTACATTCAGATATGTATATATACATACACACACACACTTGTACACACTACTAACATCAACACTAAACCATATGTTGTTACTAATGAAAAATTCACAAACACCTATATATCACGTTTATTCATGCTTTCATCTAATCTTGTGAAACGAAAGAAGAGAAAAAACAACAACTAAGAAACCACACGGTGAACAAAGGGGAGGAAGAACGTCACACAGAGAGAGATATATAGAAAGAAAAAAGCCAGAAATGAATAAGAAAACGGAAATGGCAAAAAGAAAAAAAAAGAATGGTGAATGTGTTTATTTACATAAGATCATATTTGTTTACACAATCAATGTTTCTAGTTTATGTATATGCTTTCAGCTTTCTCAAAGTTAAAACCAAAAAAAAAATAGTAACCTAAAAGTAACCTATATATGGCTTCATATTTATGTATGGTTGTGTGTGTGTGTGTGCGTATGTGATAGTGTGTTGATATATCAGAAGTTTTATAGATTCTTAAATTCTTCACCCCCCCCACATAAAGTGAACTAAATTGTGTATTATCAATAATTAGGAATGTGGTTGTCAAATGAATAAATTTTAGTTTATCTCCAATAGTTTATTACTTGTATATAATCTGAGTAAATATAAAAACAATAATACAAAACAAACATAGATAAACGTAATGGGTAATACTGAGAAGTTAGACAGTTGATGATGTAAAGGGATTACTGTTTTTTAAGAATATTAAAAAAACACAACAATAAACAAACGTATAAGCACCATTTTGTAGATTATAATTTATGGACTAGCCAATCAGAAGAGTTTGAAAGATTTCAAGGTCATGGCGCCAATTTCAGTACCTGATGCTCATATACGATCGTTTCACAGAGAATTTTAGGGAAGACTTGACAATTAAGCGGCTACATACAAATGAAACCACTAAGAAGTTCATTTATTTGTAATTATGAGTATTAAATTATTTGTAGATCTTGTGCAGACTACCGTGATGTTATCCGTCGATGTAATATATGTTGAAGGAAGACGTTTGCTAGAATAGGAACTTTTATCACTCTATCTACATTGAGATTAAGACACATTATAATAATTGCCGTCAACTGTATGATAAAATGACCCGTAATATTGGCTGCAATAACTGCATATGTATATGAAGCTTCGGCTGTTCAATGGTATGAGTAATTGAGAAACTCAATTAACACCCAGCTGCTTTTTAAAGCAAGCCCTCATATGGCCAAAAGCAAAAATGAGGAAAAAAGAACACATTACGCCGAGAAATAGAGACAGACATTAGGAGAATGAACAAAAGTTGGATAGAACCAGAAAGGAAGGCCCAGTACAGAGTGTTTTGGAGAATGCTGGTCAGCAGCCTATGCTCCATTGGGAGTAACAGGCGTAAGTAAGTACTAACATCTATCATCATATCGTTTAATATCAGTTCCTAATGCTAATGATTAAACTCTTCGTTTTCATTATCATAATCTAAGAATACCATGAAACAACACCCTATGACTATACCATTTAGACTTTCATACATACATATCAATGATTGTGTAAGAAGTTTACAATTTCAAGAAATTTCTAAAACAAGTTTGTTTATAGCGTAAAACAATTTTTCACGTTAGTTCATTGTGTATTCATTGTTTGAAACTTTTCATTGACGTTTTGGACTGCAATTGATCAGTCTCATATTGCGACATATGCATCCTATGTAGACAGTTTCGATATTATCTATGACATGAATCTCATCCTACTTGGGACTCGTAAGGCGGATGTACGGGAACAAGCTATATAGACTTGGTAGCTAAGTGGATAAAGCGATTGAATTTGAAGGAAACGGTACTGGTTTCCAGTCCAAGAGTAATCACTAACTTTGAAATTAAGGTACATCTAGCTGATTCGTTTGAAATAGGACGAAACATCCCCCCTGGATTCCACTGCTATGCATCATCAATCACTGCCTACAATTTTCTAAGTTGTTCACCGAAGGATTTAAGTCAAAACCATTTGGTAAAGATAAATTAAATTTTTGATATTCGGTTATAGATCCTGAAATATAACACGGTGAGCGCCAACCCAATCATACCTGATGGAGAAATTCTGGAAGCGAAGGAAAATTTCACGTATATGAGTATCGTCATTAATGAACGATGAGGATCCGATACAGACGTACAGACGCAATACTCACCAAAGATAAATATGAGCTTACAAGACTAAAGACTATTGACTGATATTTATTCAGTTGTTTCAGACTTCATTGTTCTTTTGTTTTCACACCAATCACTCTTTGTTCTCGCTCTCTTTTCTTTAGTCTTCTCGACCTTTTGTATCCAGTCATTTCATTCTCGACTGGTGATACATACTACTTATATCTATCGATAACGGTAGCACACACCACAATACTATTAAATTTCCAATTTATACACCTAAGTGCGTCAATTTCAGTAAGTTAAAAATTTAGAAAAACTACATTACGCAATAGAAGATCAACAACAATTGTAATATTATATAACCCTAAGTGTATATAACTCCGCCTATAGCTCCTTCGGGGGCTATTGCCGGTCCTAAACCCGGATTAAGGAGGAGGGCATGGGTGTAGTGACCCCGTCCCGTAGAAAACTAACTTGCCAAAAATGATAACCAGAAAAAATAATTCAAACCATTTAAATTCTGTCCTGGGAGTTAGGTCTTCATTTAGAACAGTTATGACATCTCATGGTGAAAGCGAAGTTCCTTCGGAAGCCACGAGCATGATGCCCCTTCTGACAACGAGAAAAACTATTTATCTAGATACATGGAACGCTCGTACAGTGTGAGTGACCGGGGAAGTCTTCCAAGCTGCCAAATATATATAAAAAAGAAAGTTACTTCAGGATTAAAAAGCCAAGTACAAAGAGAGAGGGAGAGAGAAGAGATTAGAAAACTAAAAAATGTGAACGTTGTGTATAATAATGTTAAATTAATTTATTTCACCATTATAGCTTGGCTGTCGAAACGTAGATTATGATTAATATCAACAAAATAACAGTTCGAAATAGGACGAAACGCGCGTCAAACTGGAATCCACTGCTAGCAACTATCCATCTTTGCTTTTGATGCTTGTGAATTAAGGCTATGTCGAGGCAATAAGCACAGTATGCACATATGCCAATAAGAGACTGACCAGTTGCAGTCCTAACACATCGATGGGAAGATTCAAACAAACAATAATAAGTGAGTTTGAACTTCATACTATCGCACATGCAAATGGTTATCAGAACTAAGTAGGTGAGTTTGTTTTCATTATTCAATTGTTGATAATTATGACTGAAACTTGATCAGTCTTGGTTGATATATGGCTATTTTGTCCGAACTCATTCGATGAAGCAATTATGATGCAATATAAAAGAAATTAAATCTCATACCCGTTGCACAAATGAAGGAATGTCTTGCATCAGTAGTAAAATGATTAACGTGATGACGTTTGAAGCAAACCGTAATGGGAATGAGTCGTAGAGTGAAAATCAAAACTCAGATGAAGTTGCATCCAGCTGACCAGTCCTAAACGGGGCGAAACGCGTGTTCTGATATCCTCCGCTATCCACAATCCATCTATTCTATTATAGTAGCTATGATCGCTAACATAAATTTCATTAAAGGAAATAATTATTAGCATAAATTTTCAAATATTTCAAAATGCTAAATGTGTTTTAAATAAAGAAAAGGATCTCACCAACCTTATAGGAGACTTAGGCTTCAAAATTGGAATAGATAACACATAATATGAAGATATCATTAGACAACATTTACTGAGAGAGAGAAAGGAAAATGAGGAGTGATCTGAAAATATACGTACATTCAACAAATCGATTGTGAGGGTCACAATATTCCCATAAAAACGCATACACACAGCTACATGCATCTCACCGAATCACACCAAGAAGAACCAGATGGATAATATTTGCACCAGTAAATAATTCACAATATAGTAAACTGACTTCACCTAATATATTCGACAACGGTTTACAACAAATTGTTAGCCAAATTTTGCCCAATCTATGTGAGACATGAAAGCATTCAACAGAAATGTTAAAAGAGGTCGATTATTGTTAGAGTGTAAACTAACTCCCAATGTGGCATACTACTTTCGAGCTCTATTAGTAGTTAGAGAAATTGTTATAAAGTTGTGAATACAGATCAATATACTAAATGATTTATATGATATCGTGTTTTATGAGCATATCAATCTGGTGATGAAGACTGATCTTCTTAGCAGAGTTGTAGATACTGTAGACTGAACAACTCCTAAAGTCCAATGAGATGTTATTCAGAATTATTATGGACCGATCAATGTTTCACTTGAAAACTGATCAAATAATCAATTGATAGCTTTTCTACCACAACGGATTAGTGGCATGCCTAACTTGTTCAACGAACAGTTCACCCACAACTTGTTTAATTTCCATCTTGAAAGTTGAAGTACGGTGTTAAAATGGATTATAGAGTTTCTTTCATCTCCATCAAAAAAGAGTGCTTTATGGGAAAGTTTCACAGCAGGTGTTTATACACCGATATATTTCATGTTGCTTAAGTTTCATTTGGCAACATTTCTTAGAGAAAGAAATAGTTTGTTTTCTGTGGAAAACAATCAAGTGTGTGTATGTGAATGTGTGTTTGTTTGTAGAACAGAGACACAAAAATCACAATCAATCAACTCAGCATACTCGAAAAAAACGCATGCAGGCTTCATAGGATGCTGTAGAGATCACATTTTTGCTTTCTTCGTTAGGACGACAAGTTGAGTTTTAGAGTACACATGATTAATCCTAAATTAATGTATATAACAATCTAGATAAACTGTCAACTGTTTTGCGATACTTATATAACTCACTGATCGCGAATAGCATGGCTAGCAAAATGTGGAATGTTATTGAATTAAAATCTAAAGGCAATATGATGTTCGCACTGTCTTTGAGGCTACATCATACTCTTGTCCAATCAAAATTCATTGAATTAATCACTCTTGCTGATAGGGAATCTTTATTGTCATGATGTACATCAGTCGAATGATTCTGTGTTGAATGAGAATGTTTTGCCTTCATTTAGTGTACACATATACGAGTCTACATCACATTGATTTCCAAGTTGGTGGGTCTAAATAAAGAAAGGAGTTAAATAACTAGTTGTGAACTGTATGGAACTTGCAGATTATCACTTGTAAAATATCACTTGTGAAATAGTGATGAAATGGTTCGTTCATTGAATTCGATCAACCTCCCAAGCTCATTCGATCTAACCACACCTAAACAAAAACTATGAGTTTACAAGCTACCGACAGTTTGTCATCATAATCACATGTAAATCCAACAAAATATATGGCAAATCATATTTTAAACCAATAGTCATCAACGTTAAATTGCAAATCTCAAGAAGGATCACCCAAACCACTAGATGGAATTGTGTGTTTGCTGAATTAACCATGTCAAACCCGGATTTCTTACGTGTTGCCCTATAATGTTAACTGTGTACTTAAAACCCTATTAGTATTTCCAAATCCTCATAAGTGGTATGAAAACCTGCTTATACACCCTCAGGTCCGTCCAGCAGATAATTAGTCACATTGTTTCTTGATGTTTCAGCCTTAGTTTATATCAAGAAAAGTGACGACAATCAGTTCACACTAAACAGAGTATCATTAGATCTATTCGAATTTAGAATAACATCAACAAGCATATAAGTGAAGTGAATACGTAAATCAAGTAGTAAGTAGAGCCTTCAGGTGGAGATGGGTGAAACGTGTACAGAGAGTTTTGTTATTTCACTGAATATCAACGGACAAGTGTTGTTTTAGTTTTGTTCGTTTTTGTGGAGAATGTGCAGAAAAAGATACTTGTGATTAAGTCCAATAGAAATGGAGACGAATCTCATCGTTTCGTGCTAATTCGTGTTGTTAGTACTGTCTAGGAATATCTGTTGACAGTTTCTGAATAAATGATGATGCCTTGTGTCTTCTGTTAGCCATATGGTTCACCAACACGAGCGGGGTAGTGGTTCATTATGCTATTACCAATTTTGTTGAGCCTGTTGAGGTTTATTAGCTCGAAACTGAAACCTAATTCAACACGTTTTCTCCAACTTGTTTACCAGTTGAAATTATTTGACATCGTATAACATTACTTGAAAACCATGCTTGATTTCCATTCTCACTGATAATGATAGTGTTCAATGGAGGGTATTATTATCGAAGAGGTTTCCGTTGATTCACAATTTATACTTGATTCTCTCTACATTCATGAGTGCCAGTGGTTACTGAATTGTGAGACCTAGTTGTTAGGTTTGTTTTCGCATATTTTAACAGCTTTGACAACGATGTTCACACAATCTAAGAGCAGATATATTTCTATACTGAGAAGAGAATTTCTAATGTCAAATATTAATCGATTCTCATGTGACTGCTGAATTTGTGATTACCATACACGTATACATTAAATTGACAAAATAATCACATGCTAAACTGATAAATACATAATCCGACGAATCAGAACAAGTGTTGTTTGATAATCTCAATTACTTGTCGTGATATCTTATAAATGAATACGTGATATCTAGTCAGAAATAGTAGCATAAACGAATAGAATCAACCCGCTTCATCAATAAACCTTAAATCTTATTAAACGAAACCTGTAGTCGTCACGAACTTATCACATTTAAATCCTGAATATTAACACAGCGTTTTAACGTGAGTGATATAAATAGACCTACGAAGGTCGGTTTCACAATTTGATGAAGAACAATGCCAATTAGTTTAGTGTTCCTCTTTACTGTAATATCTTGCTCAACATTGTGGTCAATTGAAACACTGGTAAATACAACCGTTAATCACACAAATTCAAATGGCTCACAAACACAAACAAGACTTTTATATAGTCGGGTACCGTCAGTGGAATGCATGAGATTATTCAGCTTCTACAATAACAGGAATTATTGGATTGATTTGTGTGACAGTAATGCATTACTTTCTCCCTTTCTAAAGAGGTATACAAGAGCAGTTTGTTCACCACCCTCCACCAGACGCTCCAATGTTAAATACTAAATATTATATTCGTAAGTTTCTACAAATAACATAACTATTCTTTTTACGAAATTTGTATACTGAAAGTTTCTTGTGAGTCTCATAGGTGATGACAAGTGTTGTCTGAACATTATTGGCAAGATAAATTGGACACCAAATTAAGCTGAAATGTAATATTTCGATAATAGTCGTTCAACAAATCAAGGTTGTGAGTAAATGGAATAACCATTACTCATTTCTAAACACTTTGGAATATGACAGAGCAATAATACGAATAGATTGAATTTCAGCATGTACACCATTACAAATTGAGTGGGTGATCTTAAGATTATCATTTCTGTGTGTGAGAGAAGAGTCTAGGTCTAGTCTCTTGTGTCAGGACCATTGATATGCAATTGTGAGTAGTCGCATACTAGGAGAAAACAACTGTTCAGTGCCTCCAGATTCCAGTGGTTGTGTAATGAAATTCATTCATTCATGTTGAGGATGAAATTACCCAATCCCGATAAAAACCTATGGAAATCTTGATTTCAGCTGAAGTTGATGGTATCCAACAGCAATGTAAATTGAATCATTAGTTATCCTGATTTGATGAACTACAGTAGGAAGAACGTCTCAAGATTGGCTTGATTTTCTACACCAAGTCTCATAATCTACTGAGATTATTATCGAAGGCTTAATCATATTGTCACTTCACGATGCTCATATTGTATATTATCGATTCGATTATCTACTCAAAATTTCACTGACGATTAAGAGAGCTGAATGGAAACAAAACAGCGAAGTCCCTATGTACAACATTGAACATTATGTGGTCAATGAAATTTCAGTCATTTGATGCACTCAATGCATTGTGTTTAGCATTTACGGTATCCCAGACTAAATAATGTTCATTGGTCTATTAAATTCGAGCACAGAACTGTATGTGTGAAACGGAAGGTATATTTCAAATCGAGTACATAAATGAATTCACACAGAAAATTACTCCATGAAAGGATTTCTTTCAGCAAAATCATGTGGAAAACTGTACGAATGTTCACATGTATTAAATTACACGTATCAAAATAGTTTATGTGTTCCTAATAACATTAGATTGAGAGAAGTAGATGAACCCTGGAAGTACATGATGTTCAATATGATACTTTTAACTGAAGACGATATTGAGGTTATCCATTCAGCACGCACGTATACCTAACATGTGTAATCCAGTGTTGTCGTGAACATCAACACTAGGAGACTGAAGATCTAAGACATGTAATGTTATATTTTTTTCAAGCATTAGTATGATATGTTGTGATTAGAAATCGACTAAACTGGTAACTTGTTTTAAAAAAAAATATCGGATTCTAAGGTGGGACGCAGAGAAAGAAGTTACGACTATCGTCGGTATGATTCATTTCATTGGATATTTTATTCAACATGGTTAGTTTGTGCATGCTTCAGTTTAGTTAAGTTATTACAGATGTTCAATGTAAGGTAAATAATTCTAACTGTTTTGTTTTCAAACCGTTTTTAACAAAATTGAAACTAGTGCTTGATCGCATTTGTATTCTTATTACTGTGTATTTGTTTACAGACGGGAGGGTTTTCGTGGTCGGCATATATTCGTTCGACCAGATACATGTATTACGGATATGCACCGAAATGGAATACGATCTGTTGGATCCATAATGAAGTGTTTAAGATGGTCTCAATACAATATTAACTCACATTGTAATGTACCACGACAGTCATCGTTGATAACTGATGAAATTCCGGAAAATATTGTTGAAGTGAATCAGGAGTTGAATCCGGGAATCGACACATCCAATCAATTCGATCTAAGTACTCAACAGAATGACAGTGCAAATAACAATGTTATTATCCCATAAATCCATTACTTCCAACTACTTTTGCTATCATGCAATCACAAGTTATCAATCAGATTTTAATTAACACTATCAAGACTTTTAACTATTCCGTAGATTAATGTATTAAAGTTTGTCAATAAAAGTCACATGATTTCAATGGTATGATTTGTTCCGTTATTTTAGTACAGTATTTTCTAGTTGAAATAAATTAAACGGAATGAAATGTTCTGGATTTACGTGCACAAAATGCGTGACAGTTTTGACGAGGGTTAGATTATGCGAGTGCTCGAAACACTCCATTTTCATTATTATTATTATTATTATTATTATTATTATTATTATTATTATTATTATTATTATTATCTTTTAAGGCAAGAATGAGTTCTTTACTTAGGATTGAACAGAGAAACCTTATCGGTAGAACTGCCATATTTGTTTTACCAACGCAATCAGTAAGTACGCCATATGGCTACACAGTTTGTACGCTCATAAACGTATAGTAATATTGATCGTAGTAAAATGAACAACAGAAGAGAAACAAAATCAGTTGAGAGGATTCGAAAAGCACAAAGATTTTTCAAAAAATCGGTAGACAATGAATGACTGATCAACCAAGTTGTTCATCAATTCAACCGATGAACCATCGGAATCTAAAGTCATTCAGAATTAAATTACATTATTGGACTGATTTTGAAGCTTTAATCACATTGATAGTGATCTAGTGACGGAAAGCTCAGTATTGTTGATGATGTCATAATTATATACTGGGCGACATTTCTTGTATGCTAATAACAGTATACAATCAATGTGTACATCATAAAATATTCCTCTACCAAATGAATGATATGTGGATTACTCAAGACTAGTCAGACGAATTTCGAAAAGTAACAGATAAGTGTTACTTGACACATCACCAATTCACTTCAGACATAACCGGTTCCCACAAGTTATCTCAGAACAACTAACTACACAACACAAACATACATTCTGCATATGTTTGATCACATGCTTCGTACTTTCAGTTTGTCTAGAGAATATTTGAATGGTATTAACGAAACTACAACGTGTTCCGTGACAAATCGTAGCCTACCAATAACACATACATTATTCATGTCTATACACGTAAACATTACACTGGTCCTTATTAGGTCTCACTCCATATGATTTTCTCCTGATACCACAAGTTGGTTTACATGTTCGATCTCACCGATAAAACTGAGAGTAAATCACCGTGCGTCAAGTTCGCATTCCATTTCCATAGTAGGATAATTCAACGTTCACAAATTAAATGGGTGTTAATCGTTTGACTTGAAAATGTTGAAGTTTGAAGTCAGTGTTGAGTTGAATATTATTGCTTCGCACATTTGCGTATTCAAAACTGACTAATTACGTAATGACAATATCGCGGACTTAGAAAATGTCATACATGTGATCGGTCTACACATCATTTCTTACAGACTAAATATTATTCACGTCACATGTTCTATTTTATAATGGCTTACGCAATGCGACTACTCAAACTACTGTGATGTGGATTATATAAACTCATTTCTGCTTCCATGATTAAACAGACGAATAATGTTAGTCACTTTGTTCCTACTCATCACATTAATTTCTTATCCAACTGTGTATGCACTTGCGAGCAACCATAGAACAACTGTGGCCAATAACAATGCCAGTGAATTGAGGTCATCATCAAATCTCCTGAACTGGAGAAACACAATATCACAATGTGTTCGATTGTATACGGGACCAAATCAACTTGGTGATTGGTTCGATATATGTGATAGTAATGAGCTACTCTCATCCATATTTGTTTGGAGGGCACAATCGATGTGTACATCTGTAAATACGAATCCAATCAGAAAGATATATTGGCTGATATATGAGTAAGTTTGTCCAATTTTATATGAACCATTGTGAGGTTCAAGTTGTGAATGTGTATCTGGCGAGATTTATCTAATTATCCATTAATTCTACTCTCATGATAATAATATGGGCATCCATATGTCTTATATTGTTTGACAATTTTGTCAATCACTGAGAACCTTCAATAAACACATCACACATTTCATGAAGTAACGGCACCGAGTTCATTGAAAAACATTGAAATTTAATAATTATGCCTATAGTTTGCAATTCATGATACAATCTCAATTCACTGTTGTGGTGAATTCCTATACTCTATGTGGAAAATCTTATATTTGTACACAGACAACACACTGTCTGGTGAATTTCACGATACATTTCGTTGTATAGAATTAAGAGAGATTATTTGTCTAGAGACACAAAAATAATTTTATGCAGTGACGATGATTGATTCGACCGACTGATTCGCCTTAGATATTCCTACAACATGAAGAGTGGAAAGAGTGGTAACTCTGTTTCGAATATTTACGGATTATAGGTGGAAATTTGGCTAATTTTGTGATGCTTGCATTATCTTTTACCAAACAAAATGAAAAGAGAATGCGATAATAATCGTTTAAATATTAGTTAATTTTTAATTTAAGCGAGGGTACTGGGTTCGAGTCCCAGAGTGAACATCAACTCTGAGATGCAGGTACATCCAGCTGACGAGTCCCAAATAGGACGAAACGCGCGTCCTGGATTCCACTGCTAGCCACTATCCATCTTTGCTTATCATGCTTGTGAATCAAGGCTATATCGAGGCAATACGCACAGTATGCACATATGCCAATTAGAGACTGACCAGTTGCAGTCCTAACACATCGATGGGAAGATTCAAACAAACAATACTAAGTGAATTAGTTAATTTTGTTCACGTTCGCTGACTTCGTTGGTAACGTGAACACATATGGTTTTCAGAAGAACACGTTATGTGCTTATTCGTGATCAAATGACGATTTGAAAGTGGTGGTTTATTTGATCTACACATAGGTGGCATTTGTTGAATGAATAAGATCTATAATAGATTGAGAGCAATTACATTGCACAGAACTATGATGTCTTCGGGTCTATAAAGATACTAAAGTAATTATCATCATCACTAATTTGTGATGTTCATGTATACTTATGCACGATTTTATCTCTCTTCATCCAGACGATCCCATTTTACAGGACCTTACATACTACTCGGTCCCAGTAGATGCATTGACGATATACGTCAGTATAAATTTTTGGCGACTACGTCAATTCTCATCTGTGTAGAAATTGTACGAGCGAAACTGGATGTTCTCGTTTCATGTCAATATCCAAAACGACCGTGGAGGGAATTTTTCCAAGTAAACTGGCATTCTGACAATAAAGTAACATCTAAGCAATCTGTTACAGTTGGAATGAAATCAGCTGATGAAGTGAAGGCTTCCTCTATGGAAAATATTAATAGTTTGGTAGATCTACAGAAAAACAGTGTCAACAATAAATGACTTCAAATACAACCACTCTTTTTCATTGTTTTCGTCAAATATTCGGGTGCACGTGAACATCAGTCTACCATGAGGGATCTTCAAATGATGTTTGAAATTAAACAGAGATGGATAGTCGCTATCAGTGGAATCCAGCTTGAAGCGCGTTTCGTCCCATTTGGGACTCGTCAGTCGGATGTACCTGCATCTCACATTTGATGTTCACTCTGGGAATCGAACCCAGGACCCTCGCTTCAAACGCCATCGCGTTACACACTCGGCCACTTGCGTGTGAATTAAGGCCATATCGAGACAATACGCTCAGTGTGCACATATGCCAATTAGAGACTGACCAGTTGCAGTCCTAAAACATAAATAGGAAGATTCAAACAAAAAATACTAAGTGAATTTGATGTTTGAAGTTGTTTTAAATCGACGCAGGCAAGTAGTTTGACCATAATCCTTAACATGACGATGGATATCCATTGATATCTATAACGGATAACAATTCAATATCCATTGCTAGTGAGATATATTATTGGAGAAAGCGAATTTATATAAGTTTTCAATGGATCTACAAAATAGCATAATTCCTTCGTGATCAAACCCGAATCTCCAAACATACTTATTGGAACTTGTTCTGTCCAACGTACCTATTACGACTTTTGAGCACGTACACATAGTTTTGATTCGCTTGAATAGCTGTGACTTTGGCTGTATCAATAAGGTCCTTTACACCAGTTCATATGACTCATTTCATTACTGACAGTACCAGCTATCTAAGTTCCAGTTTCAAATGAGTAAAAAGAAGTGGAATTTGATAGACTTCCTATGTTCACACAGTTCTAAGCTGAATAAGGCATTTCGAAGTTTGTCTTTAAATTACATTACATTACTAACTAACCAGTCTCACATCTTTATTTGTATGTAAACTCTGAAAACATTTTGGAAACTTTCATAATGTGGAAAACTGTAGTTAATTTGTTTATTTGAACTAGGAACTGTGACAGTGAAATAGTACTATAAACTTAATCAGATCGTCTCTATTACTTATTCCTATCCTTCTAAAAATACATTCATGTTTAGTTTTAGTGGTGAGTGATTCAGGATTAAGAAAGCCATGTTGTGGTCACGATGGAAATATTGAACTTTAGCGAGACTGAGAGACTTTTGTCTCCTTCCAGTCAACCAGAAAATGTCAAAGATAAATGATTTTAAAATACAGTGAACCACAAGGTATTAAAGCTTGCACTAGTTTCGCGTCCTTTATTTTATCTTGTACATAATAGTTAAACTTATCCGTATGACTTCATTTCACTTTGATTTATATCTTTCGTTTGCCCTGTTCAAAAAAACATGTATGAGGAAAATGCCTCCCACCTCTTTGATCTGTACTCTTTTGATGACCACCATGAAGCTGAATGGAAACTAATCATCAGTACTCAAATATTTGTTCTAGAGATTACAAATCCTCTCACAGATGTGTGAAAATACTCTCTTGAAATTGACTTGTTTCGTTAATGCACATTACAGTTAAGCAATACTCGAACCACCAATTCTTTGAGTACTCTTACAGACGTTTAGCATCCACAACGGGACATGAGTGAATTGATCACTAGTCTAACGTTTCTCAACAATTGCAATGCGTTTTCTTTATTGAAATAAGTAGTGATGAGGGGGAAAATGATGTAACCAGATCTGTATTTACACCCCAACTCTAAAGTTGTTTCTTGATTCCCATCGGTATTGCATTACAATCAAATTTGCCTAATATTGCTTGCCGGTAACAAAACAGGTTATTCATGAGAGACACACTGTGCAACGTATTATGAAACTGAGTGAATAATAGAAAATCACTCATACACAGTCCAATATTTCACATCCACATAACTGACATCATAATGTAGACAAACACATTTTGGTCTATCATAACGAAATGGTTGGTGGTAATTAGGCATGAATATGGGTGTTGCAAGACTTCCATCATTGAAACCACGACCACAGATAACCTGTTATCGTCACAGCGTCGACTGATATGGGTCACTTTTACTCAATGTCACCAACTCGCTTTAACTCCAAATATCTGGTTACCATTTTAGAAGGGAGAATGTTATCCTACGCTAACTCCAAACATTCAAATATCAAAATCACTGTTCTGTTCACATTCACTTATTGCAGTCATACTTATGGACAGTGACAGATAATTATAAATCAAGGTTGACGTTAATTAAAGTGAAATGCAGGTACAGTGTTCTTCACAGAAAAACCCAAGACTTTAAGGGACTTCACTGCACATGGTCCTATATAAAATTTACCAAGACAAACATCTATCCAATGTTTCGTGACTTACAACTGTTGCGTATCCACGATCAGTCACTGAGCCATTCGTCAAGTCAATCTATAACGGAGTGTTGTTCAAACTCAGACGTAATTCAGGATCTTGAACTCAATTAGGATAATACTCATAAGGCTAATCACTTTCATCTGTTATCTTGAATAAAATCCATCAAAGTTGGTCCACTACCTGTGTGTAATATAAACGATAAACGTTTTCCTAAATTACTTTTTGGCTACAATCAGCCTCTCATGACGATACTCAAAATCCACAAGTCCCACTTCCAAGTTGATCAGTGAATGCTTAATAATACAGGGTGAAAACAGTTTAGTCCACCACGTAAACTGCCTACCCAATTCATCCTACTTGTAAAAGAGTCAAGTAAAGGATAAGATAACAGTGATGACATGACTATGTTTTATATGGGATAATGTGGCTAAATGAAAAGATTGCAATAGATGAATCGACCATGAAAACTCTCTCAATTCACTAATGAAGATTCAAGTGTCTTAAAATCCCAGTTGTTCGGTCTTCTGTCTCATTGTCTCAAGGGAGTAAGAAACGTATTAGTGGTCAATGGAGTGAATCAATTTGAAATAGACAAGCTGTTTAGAACAAATTTCTGATTAGTAAAATAATTCAAAAGGAGTAGACAATTAAAAGAGGGAAGCAATACAACTACAAACAATAAATTGGTTCAAAACTTTTGAAAAATCGACAATGTTTAGGATAAGCAGTTCATTTTAACAGAGAAATCAGAGGAAAAGACTTCAAATTAATTGATGATAACTTGATCTACTAAAGAATAACAAGTAGTATGGTATGAAAAGAAAAAATGGTAACCAATAAAATAGTGTATTCATTTCTTTTTAATACGCATTTCACTTTAGAACATATGTTTCCTGAAAACACTAGTTGATTGATATTCTGAACTTCTATGAGTTCTCATGATCAACATCAATTATTTGTGGAATCACTTTGATTAACCAGTTGATGGAGATCATGCATCTATGTAAAATCATTCATTATGCACTTACTAGACAAATCAACATAGAAATAATTAGTCAATTGAAGCTAGATCACCATGGAAAACCTGGAAACACCGGACGGCCGTTTCGTCCTATTATGGGACTCCTCAGCAGTGCCCATCCACGATCCCACACCCGCCAGATTCGAAGTGCTCCGGCGAGAAGCTGGTAGGTGTTGGATCCCATAATAGCACGGCAGTCCAGTGCTCCCAGGTTTTCCATGGCGGTCTACCTTCAATTATGAAAATAGTGAAATATCCACAAAAACCCCTTCAAATCAACATAGAGTTAAAAATACTAGTCCCAAGGTTGGACTTGATAGTTTCAAATAAATTGAACAATGGGTAGAGGGTTATTAATAACATCTTAGATCATCGGGTTCCGTTATGCGGAAAATATATTCTTTTTTACATTCAAATGAGGTGAAAGATTGTTGAAAAGGCTAAAAGTTAAATCAACAATAACAGTACATGCTGTTTTCAAAGATCCCGAAATTGATGATAATTGAAATATTTCAGAAGGTCTTTTCCAAATACAACGTGAGGCGAGTAGCTGAAGTGTTCCACATAATTTTAAATTATTCTCCCGTCAATTGAAAAGAAAGCCAGAATATTCATCTAACCCGGACTATTTGTCCAAACAACCATATCTGGCCTTATTTATCTTCCACACAGTCTACACACACACACCTAGTTTCAACTTCACTACTGGATTGTACTAATACATAAATTTCTCATACCCAATTCCCGACACACAAATCAATAGAGTAAGAAGTCATTCAACTTCAATTTGATCAAGATTAACTTGACATTGAAATATTCAGAACTTTTACGATTTTGGTTGCACCAAAAAGACGATACATTGTTTCGTTTACACTAATTAAAATTGTGTTTGTTTAATTCGGTTATTTATATACGGTGAATAAGTGAATTATACTGTTACGAGACGTCAGAAGTATACATTTTCGACATATTAGGCTTCAACAAGAAATATTATCATACTGTTTGTGTAATTTGATTCGCGAGATTCGAACCCAGGACCTACCAGTCTCAAGCCAGAGACCACAACCGATAGACTCACTGAAGACAATTGGTGAACGGTCGCTCAAAATAGTGGATTAGTTGAAGTTAGACATTAACACGGTAGGATGCCGGCTCAGTGGTCTGTCCGTTAAGAGCTCTGGCTCGAGACTGTTGGGTCCTGGGTTCGGATCTCGCGAGTGCGGGATCGTGGATGTGCACTGCTAAGGAGCCCATAATAGGACGAAACGGCCGTTCAGTGCTTCCAGGTTTTCCATGGTGGTCTAGCTTTATTTGACTGATGATTTCAACTGTGAAAATACTAAATTCTCCACAAAATCCCTTCTGATCTGTAATTTGACTCCTTGGAATAGTTTGAAGTTGGTTATAGTTTTGCAACGAAATGCCAATGTTGAATATAAATAAGTTGCTAATTATCACGTCTTCTTCAAAACAGAATGCAATGATTTCCACCAGATACACATGACAAATTGATCATTGTTGATCATTGTCTGTCACATGAAACACTCAATCACTAATATCATTTCACAATTTCAACTACTTAGTAATCGATCACTGATATCACGACCTGACCCATTCTGGTCGAGATTACTAGAGGTCAATCTTGTTAAATGATTTTGAACTTGAGTGGAATATTTTTTTGTTTGCTATCACGCATCAATTTACTACATATATATGGTCCCTGGAAAGAAACATTTGACACAACGAAAACTGACATTAATACAAATCAATGGAGGGCAACATGAAAGTTACTGAAGTGGAGGAATACATAACTACAAAGTTGTCTACTAGACGAAATGTAGTTGGTTATTGTAACCGTTCCGGATATTATGGATTTCGATTTCCATACTTATTACACACCCGAACAAGTAGAAATGCTGATCAACCTTCGGGAACAGAAAGGAGCTATTGTAAGGACTTGTAAGACTTAAGCATTGGAGAAACCAATGCAAACGGACACGTAAGCGGTTCACTTCGATATAAGTTTTGTGAAAGTAGGGACTTCGATTCAACTTTACACAGTAAGAAGCAAACGGCCACATTCCATAGTACTCATATTGTGGTGTGGTCTACTTATATCCATATAAGTAGTATATGGTGTTGGTCAGACATAGAATGTATTTTGGCAGAAGACCGAAGAGGAAAGAACTGAAACGAAGCGCAATCGGTAGGAAAATGCACGAACAATGGAATTAGAGAAGAAACAGTGAGGATTGAGACTATTGGTTGTTAATTTGCAAATTGACTGTCCATTGTATGGTTTTCAGAATTTACTGAGATAGTCTGTAATTTTTTCTTAAATACATTCGATTGTCCCCAACCATTTTTCTGTTCACTACAATATATGTAATGATGCACACAGATCCAAGTATATGTTTCCTCAGTACATAGAATGCATAGAGGGTCGTCAATATATTCCATAATATGTGCATAGTTAAAGAAACGATTGACGCCAGACCGTAGCATAGAGGCAGTGAATAATCAATGAAATACTTGCATTCAAATCATTTAGGTTGCGAGTCGTAGGCAGAATGAATGTACTGCCTTCATAAATAATCGACATTGAATTTCTAATTAACAAAGCAACAGTCTCACCTAAATCTCACATTAGAGTTTCACTTCGATGAAAGTAAGCATTTGTCATTATCATCTAGAATTTACAGTGTTGTCCTGAATGATTAAAATAAATTCTGTTGATATGGTGAAAACCAGTTAATAAGCTTACATTGATCAAGATGTCCCACATAAATCGGTCGCATAATTTTTCAATATTTTTAGAGTTAACTACTTGTTAGAAATCAGTATCAATCAGTTGCTAGTCATTTGATTTTAAATGTGGATGAAATCTGTTTTTCCATAAAGAACAATAGAATATGTAGCATAAGTAATTTTGTTCCGCTTCAAGGCACTTCACTGGCTACAAATACTACATAAAAAAGGTAAACACGGAGGCTGAATAGGAGTCAGAAACCATAGTTTATAGTACTATTTCATCGTCACAATTCATAGTCCAAATAAATAGATTAACTACCGTTTTCCACATTATGAAAGTTTTCAAAATGTTTTCAGAGGGCACATACAATTAAAGATGTGAGACTGGTTACTTAGTAATGTAATGTAATTCAAAGATAAACTTCGAAATGCCTTATTCAGCTGAAGACTGTGTGAACATAAGAAGTCTATCAAGTCCCACTTGTTTTCACTCGTTTGAAAATGGAACTTGGATAGCTGGTACTTTCAGTAATCGACTGAGTAATACAAACTGGTTTGAAGGAACGTATTGATAACGCCATAGTCACAGCTATTCGAACGAATCGAAACTATGTGTACGTGCTCAAAAGTCGTAATAGGTACGTTGGACAGAACAATTTCCAAAAAGTATGTTTAGAGATTCGTGTTTGATCATCAAGCAAATATGCACAACAGCTATTTTGTAGATCCATTGAAAACCTATACACATTCATTATTTATATAAAAACTGCACGTTATTTACAATAATATTTCGAATAGTAAGTCAAGTGATACACGTCTGGAGAACAGGATGTTCACTTACAACACAGAATGGATAAATACTACGTTCTTACAAAACGACCCATTCTACCTCCTCAGTCAACTGTCTACTGGAACATTGGGCAACACTGGATACAAATTTTACTGATCGTCACGACTGAGACTAATGAGTTACATTTTCAAAACTTGATGATTACAAATCGGCTTATAAAATGTTTGGCAAACTAGTGTCAAAGTTTTTTTATGTTGGTTTGTTCTCTGAGCTGGATGGTTTGGTCGTGGAGCTTTCATCGTCCTTCTGAACGACATCATCAACACAAACTTCGGGTAGAAGTAAAGTGTTTGAATTCTGTGTCAAAGTGTTTAGAACACCATCATTCACGTATTCTTGAAATACGGTGTTTACCATTCATTTTCTACAATAATATATGTCACTAACAACGGATATTGAACTGTTATCCGTTATAAACATCAATGAATATCCATCGTCATGTTAAGGATTCTGGTCAAACTACTTGCCTCGATTGATTTAAAACAACTTCAAACATCATTTGAAGATCCCTCATGGTAGACTGATGTTCACGTGCACCCGAATATTTGACGAAAACAATGAAAAAGAGTGGTTGTATTTGAAGTCATTTATTGTTGACACTGTTTTTCTGTAGATCTACCAAACTATTAATATTTTCCATAGAGGAAGCCTTCACTTCATCAGCTGATTTCATTCCAACTGTAACAGATTGCTTAGATGTTACTTTATTGTCAGAATGCCAGTTTACTTGGAAAAATTCCCTCCACGGTCGTTTTGGATATTGACATGAAACGAGAACATCCAGTTTCGCTCGTACAATTTCTACACAGATGAGAATTGACGTAGTCGCCAAAAATTTATACTGACGTATATCGTCAATGCATCTACTGGGACCGAGTAGTATGTAAGGTCCTGTAAAATGGGATCGTCTGGATGAAGAGAGATAAAATCGTGCATAAGTATACATGAACATCACAAATTAGTGATGATGATAATTACTTTAGTATCTTTATAGACCCGAAGACATCATAGTTCTGTGCAATGTAATTGCTCTCAATCTATTATAGATCTTATTCATTCAACAAATGCCACCTATGTGTAGATCAAATAAACCACCACTTTCAAATCGTCATTTGATCACGAATAAGCACATAACGTGTTCTTCTGAAAACCATATGTGTTCACGTTACCAACGAAGTCAGCGAACGTGAACAAAATTAACTAATTCACTTAGTATTGTTTGTTTGAATCTTCCCATCGATGTGTTAGGACTGCAACTGGTCAGTCTCTAATTGGCATATGTGCATACTGTGCGTATTGCCTCGATATAGCCTTGATTCACAAGCATGATAAGCAAAGATGGATAGTGGCTAGCAGTGGAATCCAGGACGCGCGTTTCGTCCTATTTGGGACTCGTCAGCTGGATGTACCTGCATCTCAGAGTTGATGTTCACTCTGGGACTCGAACCCAGTACCCTCGCTTAAATTAAAAATTAACTAATATTTAAACGATTATTATCGCATTCTCTTTTCATTTTGTTTGGTAAAAGATAATGCAAGCATCACAAAATTAGCCAAATTTCCACCTATAATCCGTAAATATTCGAAACAGAGTTACCACTCTTTCCACTCTTCATGTTGTAGGAATATCTAAGGCGAATCAGTCGGTCGAATCAATCATCGTCACTGCATAAAATTATTTTTGTGTCTCCAGACAAATAATCTCTCTTAATTCTATACAACGAAATGTATCGTGAAATTCACCAGACAGTGTGTTGTCTGTGTACAAATATAAGATTTTCCACATAGAGTATAGGAATTCACCACAACAGTGAATTGAGATTGTATCATGAATTGCAAACTATAGGCATAATTATTAAATTTCAATGTTTTTCAATGAACTCGGTGCCGTTACTTCATGAAATGTGTGATGTGTTTATTGAAGGTTCTCAGTGATTGACAAAATTGTCAAACAATATAAGACATATGGATGCCCATATTATTATCATGAGAGTAGAATTAATGGATAATTAGATAAATCTCGCCAGATACACATTCACAACTTGAACCTCACAATGGTTCATATAAAATTGGACAAACTTACTCATATATCAGCCAATATATCTTTCTGATTGGATTCGTATTTACAGATGTACACATCGATTGTGCCCTCCAAACAAATATGGATGAGAGTAGCTCATTACTATCACATATATCGAACCAATCACCAAGTTGATTTGGTCCCGTATACAATCGAACACATTGTGATATTGTGTTTCTCCAGTTCAGGAGATTTGATGATGACCTCAATTCACTGGCATTGTTATTGGCCACAGTTGTTCTATGGTTGCTCGCAAGTGCATACACAGTTGGATAAGAAATTAATGTGATGAGTAGGAACAAAGTGACTAACATTATTCGTCTGTTTAATCATGGAAGCAGAAATGAGTTTATATAATCCACATCACAGTAGTTTGAGTAGTCGCATTGCGTAAGCCATTATAAAATAGAACATGTGACGTGAATAATATTTAGTCTGTAAGAAATGATGTGTAGACCGATCACATGTATGACATTTTCTAAGTCCGCGATATTGTCATTACGTAATTAGTCAGTTTTGAATACGCAAATGTGCGAAGCAATAATATTCAACTCAACACTGACTTCAAACTTCAACATTTTCAAGTCAAACGATTAACACCCATTTAATTTGTGAACGTTGAATTATCCTACTATGGAAATGGAATGCGAACTTGACGCACGGTGATTTACTCTCAGTTTTATCGGTGAGATCGAACATGTAAACCAACTTGTGGTATCAGGAGAAAATCATATGGAGTGAGACCTAATAAGGACCAGTGTAATGTTTACGTGTATAGACATGAATAATGTATGTGTTATTGGTAGGCTACGATTTGTCACGGAACACGTTGTAGTTTCGTTAATACCATTCAAATATTCTCTAGACAAACTGAAAGTACGAAGCATGTGATCAAACATATGCAGAATGTATGTTTGTGTTGTGTAGTTAGTTGTTCTGAGATAACTTGTGGGAACCGGTTATGTCTGAAGTGAATTGGTGATGTGTCAAGTAACACTTATCTGTTACTTTTCGAAATTCGTCTGACTAGTCTTGAGTAATCCACATATCATTCATTTGGTAGAGGAATATTTTATGATGTACACATTGATTGTATACTGTTATTAGCATACAAGAAATGTCGCCCAGTATATAATTATGACATCATCAACAATACTGAGCTTTCCGTCACTAGATCACTATCAATGTGATTAAAGCTTCAAAATCAGTCCAATAATGTAATTTAATTCTGAATGACTTTAGATTCCGATGGTTCATCGGTTGAATTGATGAACAACTTGGTTGATCAGTCATTCATTGTCTACCGATTTTTTGAAAAATCTTTGTGCTTTTCGAATCCTCTCAACTGATTTTGTTTCTCTTCTGTTGTTCATTTTACTACGATCAATATTACTATACGTTTATGAGCGTACAAACTGTGTAGCCATATGGCGTACTTACTGATTGCGTTGGTAAAACAAATATGGCAGTTCTACCGATAAGGTTTCTCTGTTCAATCCTAAGTAAAGAACTCATTCTTGCCTTAAAAGATAATAATAATAATAATAATAATAATAATAATAATAATAATGAAAATGGAGTGTTTCGAGCACTCGCATAATCTAACCCTCGTCAAAACTGTCACGCATTTTGTGCACGTAAATCCAGAACATTTCATTCCGTTTAATTTATTTCAACTAGAAAATACTGTACTAAAATAACGGAACAAATCATACCATTGAAATCATGTGACTTTTATTGACAAACTTTAATACATTAATCTACGGAATAGTTAAAAGTCTTGATAGTGTTAATTAAAATCTGATTGATAACTTGTGATTGCATGATAGCAAAAGTAGTTGGAAGTAATGGATTTATGGGATAATAACATTGTTATTTGCACTGTCATTCTGTTGAGTACTTAGATCGAATTGATTGGATGTGTCGATTCCCGGATTCAACTCCTGATTCACTTCAACAATATTTTCCGGAATTTCATCAGTTATCAACGATGACTGTCGTGGTACATTACAATGTGAGTTAATATTGTATTGAGACCATCTTAAACACTTCATTATGGATCCAACAGATCGTATTCCATTTCGGTGCATATCCGTAATACATGTATCTGGTCGAACGAATATATGCCGACCACGAAAACCCTCCCGTCTGTAAACAAATACACAGTAATAAGAATACAAATGCGATCAAGCACTAGTTTCAATTTTGTTAAAAACGGTTTGAAAACAAAACAGTTAGAATTATTTACCTTACATTGAACATCTGTAGTAACTTAACTAAACTGAAGCATGCACAAACTAACCATGTTGAATAAAATATCCAATGAAATGAATCATACCGACGATAGTCGTAACTTCTTTCTCTGCGTCCCACCTTAGAATCCGATATTCTTTTTTAAAACAAGTTACCAGTATAGTCGATTTCTAATCACAACATATCATACTAATGCTTGAAAAAAATATAACATTACATGTCTTAGATCTTCAGTCTCCTAGTGTTGATGTTCACGACAACACTGGATTACACATGTTAGGTATACGTGCGTGCTGAATGGATAACTTCAATATCGTCTTCAGTTAAAAGTATCATATTGAACATCATGTACTTCCAGGGTTCATCTACTTCTCTCAATCTAATGTTATTAGGAACACATAAACTATTTTGATACGTGTAATTTAATACATGTGAACATTCGTACAGTTTTCCACATGATTTTGCTGAAAGAAATCCTTTCATGGAGTAATTTTCTGTGTGAATTCATTTATGTACTCGATTTGAAATATACCTTCCGTTTCACACATACAGTTCTGTGCTCGAATTTAATAGACCAATGAACATTATTTAGTCTGGGATACCGTAAATGCTAAACACAATGCATTGAGTGCATCAAATGACTGAAATTTCATTGACCACATAATGTTCAATGTTGTACATAGGGACTTCGCTGTTTTGTTTCCACTCAGCTCTCTTAATCGTCAGTGAAATTTTGAGTAGATAATCGAATCGATAATATACAATATGAGCATCGTGAAGTGACAATATGATTAAGCCTTCGATAATAATCTCAGTAGATTATGAGACTTGGTGTAGAAAATCAAGCCAATCTTGAGACGTTCTTCCTACTGTAGTTCATCAAATCAGGGTAACTAATGATTCAATTTACATTGCTGTTGGATACCATCAACTTCAGCTGAAATCAAGATTTCCATAGGTTGTTATCGGGATTGGGTAATTTCATCCTCAACATGAATGAATGAATTTCATTACACAACCACTGGAATCGGGAGGCACTGAACAGTTGTTTTCTCCTAGTATGCGACTACTCACAATTGCATATCAATGGTCCTGACACAAGAGACTAGACCTAGACTCTTCTCTCACACACAGAAATGATAATCTTAAGATCACCCACTCAATTTGTAATGGTGTACATGCTGAAATTCAATCTATTCGTATTATTGCTCTGTCATATTCCAAAGTGTTTAGAAATGAGTAATGGTTATTCCATTTACTCACAACCTTGATTTGTTGAACGACTATTATCGAAATATTACATTTCAGCTTAATTTGGTGTCCAATTTATCTTGCCAATATTGTTCAGACAACACTTGTCATCACCTATGAGACTCACAAGAAACTTTCAGTATACAAATTTCGTAAAAAGAATAGTTATGTTATTTGTAGAAACTTACGAATATAATATCCAGTATTTAACATTGGAGCGTCTGGTGGAGGGTGGTGAACAAACTGCTCTTGTATACCTCTTTAGAAAGGGAGAAAGTAATGCATTACTGTCACACAAATCAATCCAATAATTCCTGTTATTGTAGAAGCTGAATAATCTCATGCATTCCACTGACGGTACCCGACTATATAAAAGTCTTGTTTGTGTTTGTGAGCCATTTGAATTTGTGTGATTAACGGTTGTATTTACCAGTGTTTCAATTGACCACAATGTTGAGCAAGATATTACAGTAAAGAGGAACACTAAACTAATTGGCATTGTTCTTCATCAAATTGTGAAACCGACCTTCGTAGGTCTATTTATATCACTCACGTTAAAACGCTGTGTTAATATTCAGGATTTAAATGTGATAAGTTCGTGACGACTACAGGTTTCGTTTAATAAGATTTAAGGATTATTGATGAAGCGGGTTGATTCTATTCGTTTATGCTACTATTTCTGACTAGATATCACGTATTCATTTATAAGATATCACGACAAGTAATTGAGATTATCAAACAACACTTGTTCTGATTCGTCGGATTATGTATTTATCAGTTTAGCATGTGATTATTTTGTCAATTTAATGTATACGTGTATGGTAATCACAAATTCAGCAGTCACATGAGAATTGATGAACATTTGACATTAGAAATTCTCTTCTCAGTATAGAAATACATCTGCTTTTAGATTGTGCTTCATCATATGTCTTCCTCTATAAACTGTAGATGTGATTTTAGATTCGAGTAAGATCACTTTAACTTCTTTCCATTCATATTGCCTAAATTCTTCCACTGTTGTGGTATGAGGTGTCGGAGTATAATAATCGAGGACACAACTACCTGAATTCAGTACAAATCATTTTAAGACTGTATGAACATCGTTGACCGACAATTCCATCTAGTGTTTCTAGAAATCCTCCTTGAGATTTGCAATTTTATGCTCATGACTATTGATTTAATATATGATTTGCCAAATATTTTGTTTCATTTGATTATGATGACAAACTGTTCGTAGCTGCTCAACTGTTGCTTTTTATTTAAGTGTGTTCAAATTGAATGAGATTGGTAAGTTGATGAAATTTACAAAGTATTAACTATTTCATAATTAATTCACAAGTGATATTTTACAAGTGATAAACTGTGAATTCCATACAGTTTATAACTAGTTATTTAACTACTTTCTTTATTTAGACCTACCAACTTGGACTCGTATATGTTTACGCTAAATAAAGGCAAAACATTCTCAATTTGTACAGAATCATTCGATTGATGTATGTCATGATAATAAAGATTTCGTATCATCAAAAGTGATTATATCAATGAATTTTGATTGCACAAGAGTATGATGTAGCCTCAAAGCCTAGAATTGAATTTTTGGATTTATATATAAGCATCGCCGAAAATTTGTATTTTATTTTCTAAACTTTTAATGCAAATATGTCTTCAAACCGATTTGATCCGATATCCATAACGTAATGTGTATGACATAGTGTCTATGCATAAGAAATGCCATCACTTGTGAATTTTTCAGACTTCAATCATCAATTTTTCCACAATTAATGTTTGAATTCAAATTCAATGAATTCCATTTATATTAATACTGAGTTGCATCGGTCTCATTTTATGCATACAATTAAATACGTATTATAAGAGAACTAGGAACATGGAAACGAGTGATTATCAACAATCACCAGTTTATCTAGATTGTTATATTCTGATTAATTTCAGAGTAACCATGTGTACACTGGACTCAGTTTTTCATCCTAACGAAGAAAGCAAAGGTATGATTGTTAGATCCATTTTGAAAGTGAAAATCCCTCCATGCATACATTTGTGATTTCTTCCTTGTGGTTTCTTTATTTGTATATATTGTTAACTTTTTTGATGCTAATTAAGACTGTAACGTCTAATTTTCTTGGTTTTCCTATCGTTTCTATTGAATCGCTATGTTCTTTACTGAACTGCATTTAGTTTGTTTTAATTGTTATTATTCTGGCGGCTGACATATTGACTTTTCGCTCTTTGATTGTGCGGTTTGATTTTGACTGGGATCGTGCATTTTTAGTTGTAATTTGGAGCACTTTCCCAGATATTGAAATACTTTTTGTTATAAAACAGCCGCTCAAACGGAATCTTACTTGATCTATCCAGAAAGGATAAAATGACACTCACCTTTTGATGTTTTCGGTAATTTTTATATATTTCTTACCACTTTGCTATTCACTGTAATTTAGATTGAATATTTTGGCATCAATTATGTCGGTTGAATAACTGGGTGTTAATACTTGTTTATGTAAATTTGTACATTTGTATATATGATGAAATTTAGAACAGTTATTACCCAAAACACAGTGTTCTGATTTCTATGGGGGGGGGGTGCGCGTCTCTAATTTTACTCATCAGTTATTCAACAAATCAAACCTGGTTGGAAACTAGGTTTGGATCTTACAATGATCTCTACAGCATCCTATGAAGCCTGCATGCGTTTTTTTCGAGTATGCTGAGTTGATTGATTGTGATTTTTGTGTCTCTGTTCTACAAACAAACACACATACACATACACACACTTGATTGTTTTCCACAGAAAACAAACTATTTCTTTCTCTAAGAAATGTTGCCAAATGAAACTTAAGCAACATGAAATATATCGGTGTATAAACACCTGCTGTGAAACTTTCCCATAAAGCACTCTTTTTTGATGGAGATGAAAGAAACTCTATAATCCATTTTAACACCGTACTTCAACTTTCAAGATGGAAATTAAACAAGTTGTGGGTGAACTGTTCGTTGAACAAGTTAGGCATGCCACTAATCCGTTGTGGTAGAAAAGCTATCAATTGATTATTTGATCAGTTTTCAAGTGAAACATTGATCGGTCCATAATAATTCTGAATAACATCTCATTGGACTTTAGGAGTTGTTCGGTCCACAGTTTCTACAACTCTGCTAAGAAGATCAGTCTTCATCACCAGATTGATATGCTCATAAAACACGATATCATATAAATCATTTAGTATATTGATCTGTATTCACAACTTTATAACAGTTTCTCTGACTACTGACAGAGCGCGAAAGTAGTATGGAACACTGTGATCATACAACAGTCAGTGAGCTAATTTACACTCTATCCATAACCGATGTCTTTTAACATTTCTGTAGTATGCTCTGACGTCTTACATAGATTGGGCAAAATTTGGTTAACAATTTGTTGTGAAACGTCGTCGAATGTATTAGATGAAGTCAGTTTACTATATTGTGAATTATTTACTGGTTGTTCTTGGTGTGATTCGGTGAGATGCATGTAGCTGTGTGTATGCGTTTGTATGGGAATATTGTGACCCTCACAATCGATTTGTTGAATGCACGTATATTTTCAGATCACTCCTCATTTTCCTTTCTCTCTCTCAGTAAATGTTGTCTAATGATATCTTCATATTATGTGTTATCTATTCCAATTTTGATGCCTAGGTATCCCATCAGGTCGGTGAGATCCTTTCTTGTAAATTTCACTATAATTGTACGATCCATTTTGCCGGCTTCGTGTGTGAAAATTTCTCCTTGCATACATTTGAAACTTGTTCTTAATGGTTTCTTTAGTTTTACATTATTGTTAGTCTTTTTTATGCCAATTGAGATTGTAATGTTTCATTTCATAACAGTTTGAACATTTTCTCTTTCTCTCTCATTGAGTTCCTATGTTTCTTTCTGAACTATATCTATGTTGTTTTAGATGATGATTGATATTGGCGGCAGCCATATTGATTGTTTCCTCTTTGATTGTGTTGCTTGATTTGACTGGGAACGTGCATCTTGATTGTGAATTGAAGCACTTTTCCAGAATTGGAAATACTTTGTGTTATATAGCTTACTTACTTACTACTTACTTGCGCCTGTTACCCCTCGTCGAGGAGCATAGGCCGCTCACCAGCATTCTCCATCCAACTCTGTCCTGAGCCTTCCTTTCCAGTTCTTTCCAGTTGCTATTCATCCTTTTCATATCTGCTTCTATTTCTCGGCGTAGTGTGTTCTTTGGCCTTCCTCTTTTCCGCTTCCCTTCCGGATTCCAAGTTAGGGATTGAGTCGTGATGCACATTGGTGATTTCCTCAATGTATGTCCGATCCACTTCCAACGTCTTTTCCTAATTTCCTCTTCAGCTGGAAGCTGGTTTGTCCTCTCCCATAAAACGCTGTTGCTGATAGTATCCGGCCAATGGATGTTGAGTATTTTGCGTAGACAACTGTTCGTATTAAAGATTCTGACCTTGAAGTTGGTTGACAGTTGTTTTGAGTTCCATATGTTCTTCAATTGTAGAAATGCTGCCCTTGCTTTGCCAATCCTCGCCTTTACATCTGCATCCGATCCTCCTTGTTTATCAACGATGCTCCCCAGGTACTTGAATGTTTCCACCTCTTCCAGAGTTTCACCGTTAAGTGTGATTGGGTTGGTGTTCTCCGTGTTGCATTTGAGAATCTTGCTTTTTCCTTTGTGAATGTGGAGACCTATCGATGCGGAGGCTGCTGCTACATTTGCGGTCTTCAACTGCATTTGTTCGTGTGTATGAGAGAGGAGGGCTAGGTCATCTGCGAAGTCCAAGTCATCTAATTGATTCTGAGAGGTCCATTGTATTCCGTATTTCCCTTCAGATGTCGAATTCTTCATAATCCAGTCAATCACTAGAAGGAAGAGAAATGGGGAGAGTAGACAGCCTTGTCTGACTCCGGTCCTTACTGGAAATGCATCTGTCAGCTGTCCTCCATGCACCACTTTGCACTGTAATCCATCGTATGA
Source organism: Schistosoma rodhaini (assembly GCA_944470415.2). Lineage (NCBI taxonomy): Eukaryota > Metazoa > Platyhelminthes > Trematoda > Strigeidida > Schistosomatidae > Schistosoma > Schistosoma rodhaini. The sequence continues at coordinate 83,219,358 of OX104036.1, forward strand.
GTTTTGGATAATGTTGACAATCTTTTCAGGAACTCCATAGTGTCGAAGAAGTTTCCACAATGTTCTCCTATCCACGCTGTCAAACGCCTTCTCATAGTCGATGATGTTGACGTATAGTGATGAGTTCCACTCAACTGATTGTTCAACGATGATCCGTAGTGTCGCAATCTGGTCTGTGCACGACCGATCCTTACGGAATCCAGCCTGATGATCCCTAAGTTCGGCGTCTACTGCGTCTTTCATCCGATTCAGCAGCACTCTGTTGAAAACTTTTCCTGGTACTGATAACAAGCTGATACCTCTGTAATTCTCACATTGGCTCAGATCTCCTTTCTTTTGTATCTTGATGAGATATCCTTCTTTCCAGTCCGTTGGCACTTGTTCCTCTTCCCAAATCTTCTTGAATAGATGGTGAAGCATGTTTGCAGATATTTCAATGTCTGACTTCAGTGCTTCTTCTGGTATATTGTCAGGTCCTGCCGCCTTCCCACTTTTGATTTGTCTGATAGCCATCTTGACTTCTTCGATCGTTGGTGGAGTGACATCTATTGGAAGGTCTGTGTGGGCTGCTTCGATGTTCGGTGGATTCAATGGGGCTGGTCTATTCAGCAGTTCCTCGAAGTATTCTGCCCATCTTTTCCTCTGTTCTTGAATCTCAGTGATTGTCTTTCCTTCTTTGTCCTTGACTGGTCTCTCCGGTTTGCTATATCTCCCTGCCAATTTATTCGTTGTATCATATAGTTGTTTCATATTTCCTTCTCTTGCAGCTTTTTCCGCTAGTTCTCCCATGTATTTCTGCTTGTCGGCTTTAATGCTTTTCTTCACTTCTCTGTTTGCTTCTGCGTAGTCTGCTTGTGCTTTGATTTTCTCTGCTCGTGTTCGGCTGTTGTTAATTGCTAGTTTCTTGTTCTTCCTTTCTTGAATTTTGTCCAGGGTTCCCATAGATATCCATTCCTTATGATGATGCTTCTTAGGACCAAGAACCTCCTGACACGTTGAAGTTAGTGCTTCTTTTATCCCTTTCCAGTTGTCCTCCAATGTAGTTTATTGTTTTTTCAGTAGATCCTGTAGAGCTTGGAACCTATTGTTGAGACTTATCTTGAATTCATGGAGTTTGTCAGTATCTCGAAGGAAGGCTGTATTAAACCTTTGTAGTGCTGTTTGTCCAGTTGTCCAGTCTTTCTTTAGCTTCAGTCTCATCTTGGCCACAACCAGGTGGTGATCTGAAGCTATGTCAGCTCCTCTCCGGGTTCTCACATCTTCCATTGATCTTCGGAATTTTTTGTTGATACAGATGTGATCTATCTGGTTCTCTGTGGTGTGGTCCGGTGAAATCCATGTAGCTGTGTGTATGCGTTTGTGTGGGAATATTGTGCCGCCTATAACCAATTTGTTGAAAGCACATAGGTTTGCAAGTCTCTCCCCATTTTCATTTCTTTCTCCTAGTCCATGTCGTCCAATTATATCTTCATATCCTGTGTTGTCCACTCCAACTTTAGCATTTAGATCTCCCATAAGGATGGTGAGGTCCTTTCGTGAGCACTTTGCTATAATTGATTGCAGCCTTTCATAGAACTGATCTTTATCATCGTCGTTGCTATCATTGGTGGGTGCATAACATTGGATAACGTTCATTGTGATCCCCTCCTTCTTTGTTCTGAATGATGCTTTGATTATCCTGGGTCCATGAGATTCCCATCCCACAAGTGCATTTTGTGCTTCTTTGGACAGCATTAGAGCAACTCCCTGAGTGTGTGGAGCATTTTCCCCTTCATGACCGGAGTACAGCAGCATCTCTCCTGTACCTAGCCTTTGTTGTCCAGTTTGTGTCCAATGGGTTTCGCTGATTCCGAGTACTGCCAAGTTGTATCTCCTCATTTCCATTGCCATTTGGTTGGTCTTTCCTGTCTCCCACATTGTCCGGACGTTCCATGTACCTATAAAGAGTGTTGCTCTGGTTGTTAGAAGGTGCATCGGTCTCGTGACTTCCGAAGAATTTCGGCTTTCATCATGAGACGTCATTATTCCTTCAACTCCCAGGGCAGAGTTTAAATGGTTTGAATTATTTTTTCTGGTTAGCGTTTTTTTTAGCGAGTTAGCTTTTCTACGGGATGGGGTCGCTAACCCCATGCCCAACCCTCCTCCTTTACCCGGGCTTGGGACCGGCAGTAACTCTAGAAGAGCTACAGGCGGAGTTGTGTTATATAGCAACAAACTATTATCTTTTGAACGGATTTTTACTTGATATATCCCTTATCGATTTGTTCATTTGTTGTAAATTAGATCGATTATTGAGTGGACATATATTGGTTGAATAACTGAGTGGTAATATTTGTTTAGGTAATAATGTACATTTGTAGATATAATGAAATTTAGAACCGTCATTTCCCTAAATCCCCTTGTTATGAACATCGCGTGTCAACGATACAAAGACAGATATTCTTCAGCCAAACCTTATTTTGAGATTTCACAGTGACTGACTCCCGCCTCTCATAGAACTGATCTTTAATGTCGTCGTTGCTATCATGAGTGAGTGCATAACAATGGAGAACATTCACTGTGATCCTCCCCTTTCTGTTTCGTATGAAGTTTTGATGATTGTGTATCCATGAGATTGCCATTCTATATGTACATTACGTGCTTCCTCGGACAGCATCAGAGCAACTCTCTGAGTGTGTAGAGAATTTTCTATTTGAAGACCGGAGTACAGCAACATCACCGCCATATCCAACCCTTACTGACCTGCTTCAATTTAATGGGTTTCGCTGATTCTGAGAACGGTCAAGTAGTACTTCCTTACTTCCGTTGCTACTTGATCGGTCGTTCCTTTATCGCACGTTGTCCGGACGCTCCATGCGCCTACAAAAATTGTTGCACTGATTGTTGGAATAGAGCATCGGTCTGATGACTCCACAAGAACATCGGCTTTCATGGTGAGGCATAATAATTATTTCTCCAACTCGGAGGAGCAAGTTCAAATGGTTTAACTTGTTTATTCTGGTTGGTAATTTCTTCGAAATAATTTTTTCTATGGAATGAGGTTGCCGATGCCAGATCCAAACATCTTTAGGAAATCCGTAGAAAATAAACGACTGATCAGCCAAAGTGTTTTATCAATCCAATAGATAAGCCATCGGAATCTGAAGTCATTCAGAATTAAACTATATTATTCGACTGATTAAGAAGCACTAATCACATCGATACTGATCTAGTGAGAGAAACCTCAGTGTTGTTGATGAGGACAAAATTATATACTGGGTGACATTTCTTGTATGGTAATAACAATGTACAATCAATGTGGACATCATGAAATATTCCTTTACCGAATGAATGATATGTTAATTAGTCAAGTTTAGTCAGACGAATTTCGAAGAGTAACAGATAAGTGTTACTTGACACATCACCAATTCACTTCAGACATAACCGGTTCCCACAAGTTATCTCAGAACAACTAACTACACAACACAAACATACATTCTGCATATGTTTGATCATATGCTTCGTACTTTCAGTTTGTCTAGAGAATATTTGAATGGTATTAACGAAACTTCAACGGGCTCCGTTATGAAATGTTGCCTACGAATAACACATCCATCCAATACAACTAACATTATACTGGCCTTTATTGGGTCTCACTCCATAGGATCTTCTTTTCCTATCACAAGTTTGTGTACATGTTGGATTTCACTGAAAACTGAGAGCTAGAAATGCTGAAATATTTTCAGGAAAGATAATCACTCGCGCTCTTTCTGTCAATTGAAATTTCCGCATGAATTTTCGCCATGTAGTGGCTAAAACTGGGTGAAGCCCACATAGGTTATTCTAGCTCGATATGTGTGACTGCGTGCAGTTGATTTCTCTCTATCTATTTCTAGATGTCTATTATGAAAATTCGTATTGCTCATACGGTACTTGCGTTAACAATCTCATCATTCATTTTTATGAAGCGACCACACAACAAGTTATGACGCCGAAGTGTATGTTTATAGTTGCTGAGAAATAAATTGTGTATGGAACGTATGTTTAGAATTTCTGCCTGAACACAGACTAAGAACGAAAGGAATAATCGTTTATGTTAACTATGGATGGCATGAATAGACCGCTTCTGTACGATATCCCTCACATGACGGTTTCGCCACTATTCTAAATGAAAGACATATGTAAAGGATTTAGTATACTAAGTGAAGAAATTCCACTGAAATATCTAATCCATACAAGCAATGGCAGTAGCAGCATTAGTGCCGTCTATTTGGTCCCATTGATCACTTCCTTGTCCAAGTTCGAATAGATCATTGTTGTAACTCGTGAATAAGCATAAATTCGAATTATAATCTTCGACATTGCATTCCATGTCTTCTTTATATGTTAACGTGAAAGTAAAACCATTTGGCAGTCTAGCTCAAGTTATACAAATATTTTCTCTCCAGATTCAAATATCCACGCAATATCACTCAATGTTTATGACGAGATTCATCCTGCAACATTCCTCAGTGAGGTTAAGAAAACAGAGACAGACGTTATCATACTGAATTATATTTTTGAAAAATGCGTCCCACGTGACAAATACCTTATTATCTAAAAGAAGTAGTGAAAGCCGTGTGAAAACATATTTTATGCATCCAAATTTTTAAAATCACATGGTGTTAACATAATATTCCTCAGGATAGGCGATGAGAGACGTAGGAAGAAAATTAGAAAAGTGATTGGTGGAAAAACAGAATTGTTGCATTCGTATGTCCACAGAACACCAGGAAAACAAGGTTGCAATAAATTAACCGTGTGAAACCGTACAGTAAATTGAAAAATTCTTCTACTTCAAGTTCAAGGACGTTCAAGGTTGTTCAAAAAAAATACACAGCACTCCACAGTGATTGAAAATCATGCATTCATGGGAGAACATTTACTATGCATTAGTTAGACAAATCAACATACTGTGTATAAGTAATTTTTACCCGTGAAGTAACGTTGGAGCTGGATATTGTTTTGCAACAAAATGTCAATGTTGAATATAAATAAATTGCTAATTATCACGACAGAATACAATGATTTTCACCAAATACACATGACAAATTGACTGCTTGTTGATCATTGTCTGTCACATGAAACACTCAGTCAGTAATATCATTTCACAATTTCAACTACTTAGTAATCGATCACTGATGTCACGACCTGACCCATTGTAGTAGAGATTACTAAAGGTCAATCTTGTTAAATGATTTTGAACTTGAGTGGAATATTTTGTTTGTCTGCTATCACGTATCAATTTACTACATATATATGGTCCCTGGAAAGAAACATTTGACACAACGAAAACTGACATTATTACATATCAATGGAGGGCAACTGAAAGCAACTGAATTGGAGGATTATATAACTACAATGTCTTCGAGTATATACTAGATGAAATGGACTAGGATATTGTAACCGTTTTGGATATTATAGATTTTTATTTCTATACTTATTACACACCCGAACAAGTAGAAATGTTGATCAACCTTCGAGAACAGAAAGGAGCTATTGTAAGGATGTAGTGACCGGCTGGTCTCGATAAGAACACGGTTGGAATAACAGAAAAAATTATTATTATTGCAACCAATTGTACCAGTGAATGTTTTACTGTATTTGTTTAACTGTATCAGACTCACTTCTTGTTCCGCTATCCGCCTTGTTCGGTTCGAACTTTCTTACGCTCTGCCCATTTTGCCTGTACCCGTTGGCACGTCTCGGTATTCTATCGATACCACGAGATTGTCAGTAAATATACTTGATCTGGATTAATTAAAGCCTTCTGATTTACGAGTTATCAAAGGAACCAAGTCGTTTTTGGGCGCGTATTCGAATAGTAGTGGTGATCTTAGTCCTTCCTTGACTCGACATACACTACAAGGATTTGCGAGACTGAAGCACTGGAGAAACCAATGCAAACGGACACGTAAGCGGTTCACTTCGATATAGGTTTTGTGAAGGTAGGGACTTCGATTCATCTTTACACAGTATGAAGCAAACAGTCACATTATCTGTCTTCTCATGAACAGTTGTATCTTTCGATTACATTTGGAAACTTTGTTAAAATCCGTTAGCGTTTAGAAATGTGATGCACATACCAGTATTGAACGTGTTGCTGTGGCAAGTATGCTTTACATGTATGTTTACTCCATATATTTGAGATGTATTCATTCGATAGTACACATTTAGGCAATATTGTAAACAGACACAGTATATGTAACTTCAGTACATAGAATGCACAGAATGTGGTCTACATGTTCAATGATATGTACATAGTTAAGGAACCGATTGACGCCAAACCGCAGCACAGAGGCAGCGAACATTCAATGAACTACTAACATTAAAATCATTTAGGTTGAGAGTTGTCAACAGAATGAAGTTGCGGCAATCAATGAATTATTAGAATTGGAATTATTTGAGTCGCCGTTGGCTTTTTGACGATGTTCTCCTTCACTGTCATACCACAATATGTTTAGCGTCAACTGGTTTGAACTGCTTACACCACATATTGTGACCACTCACTCTGTCTTTTAATAAACTTAGTGAACAATCCTGGGGATTATACAGTCACAGACCAAATGTCAAATACTTTTTCTAGATCTGTAATTCCTTTTTATCCGTCCGTTTCTGCCAATCCGTTATCAAGAAAGAGTGGACATTTGCTCGATCTCTACCAAGCTGCTCACTTAAGTTCATGAAAGACTGCTTCAATATTTCTACTACTCAGCGGGGTGAGCCTGACTTTATTCTGGATATGTTTCTCATAATATGGTCATTTTTATAAATTTCTTATTTCTGTTGAGTAGTTGTATATTGATGTTAGCCCATGTCCACGTCGCAAACTTTATTTAAGAGATCATTATATAGTACTCAGCTTCAGTCGATATTTCCTAACTGTTTAATCAGTACAAAATCATAGTAATTTTTTTCACTAATTCACTTAGAAATATTTCGACTGCAGGTTGACGTTTATCTATACTGTTGACAAATAACGACCATTTAGGTCGCTTCTTACTTTGTTGCATACTATAATCATTAATACACAGTGTAAGAAATAGCTTCTGGTCTGGAAAACATAAGACAGCAGTTACATGGTCAGAAAGTGCCAGTTGAGCTGACCCGAAAAAAAACAGTCTGAATAGTATGTGGTCTCGTTTGTCAGTGCTTTTTTAGTATGGCTTATGCAAATATTTTGGTATGCATATATTCCAATAATTCACGAAAAATTTGTTCAAGTTGTAAACGTCATATATTCAAAAGCACAAAACAACTTGGTTTAACGAAAATGCCATTAACCAAGATTCATATTCGTCAGCGGACAAGGCGAATATAGTTTTCTTGCACCAATATGAATACAATTTCAAGTGGTTCAGTATATAGGCCTGAAACCTCATAGGACGAGTTGATTCAGTGTATTTGAATATAAAATGTACACCAGACTAATTTGCTTCACATAAACTGAATCGAACAATATATTACACAAGCTTGTAGCTTAGTTTGCATCAGTTAAAATAAGCTGCCCATAAAACGCTATTATATCTAGACTGTGCGAGCTGATAGACATCTACCTGGTGATAAATCATGATTGAACATTGAAAATCTTTTCAATTAACAAAGAATCGGCGCCTGAAATAATTGGTTAGAGAATAACTGACTCTACCTAAACTCATAATGAATCATTAGTCAGGAAAGGTTATGTTTAGCAGGGAAAAGCAAATTACAAGTAGTCCAACTATGCATTACTAGTTGTGAGATACAAGTTGATACCTCCACGCTTTAGTTCTTATACTATCGTCTTTATTAATCCCGATGCAAACAAACAATGATATTTACACCTTGTACAGTCAAAACAGATAAAATTTATATGAGGTCGTAGTCTCAGCTTGTATCTCACCTACTGGTAGTACTAACTTTGAAAAACTTTCGAACCACATGGCAGACCGCTACTGTAATCCTGCGTGTGGATTGGAAATGTAAATATACCTAATTTAGTGTCTGTCTACTGGAAATCCAGTTGTAAGTTGGAAGCTAACATGATGAACTTTCTTAACCTTCCAGTGTCACTTCACATGGAACGACTTCATTCTACAGTTTTGACCGATAGATTATAAGCAAAACTAGGAAATCTTATCAGTCATGGCATTCAAGAAACGAAATTATCAGAAGATTGATCTGAGCTTATATCTTTTATCCTCATACTGAATGATAAACCGTAACTAAACCACATTTAAAGAAATGTTTATCACGTCCATATAGAGTTTACGTCGAATACTTTTTCTAATGAGTTGGTTAGGATATATATATTTGCTGCAACGTGATGGTTTGTTCGCTTTACGCTCTCCTTTACATAGCCAAAAAGACAATATGATTGTCACCATTAAGATCAATGTTTGTTTCTTTAAAATGAATGACATTTGATGATATACATGAACTTCAAAAAGTATTATTTTGGAATCGACAAAAATGGCAGCTATGCATTACTGACCTTCTAATTCTTCATATTAGTGAGGTGCTTGTTATTTGATTGTTATTGGAGTAAACCCTAAAACAAAACAATAACACACACACAATATCACATTTAAAGAATAATACCTTAATTTTTACTGTTAAGAAATTGATCTATTTCTGCTCTTTGAGTAGTACTGGATGTGAAATCTCAGTTTGTAAACGGAACAAAAGTCTATTATTTGTAGGTTGCTATATTCATAGGAAATATTCCACAGTGAAACGAATTGTGATCGACTGCATGAGATGAGTTAGTCAGATTAGTTTGGGTTTGCTACTACTTATGTTGTGATTTCAGGTTTCACAACTGAATGAGCTGTGTATTTCAGTGGTGGAGGAATTTCATGCATAATTAATTCAGATTGCAAAACGTCATTGATAATAAAAGTCACAGTAATTATCTACAGAATGAAAGTAAGGCTTTCGTAATTAGTTGACATTCAGCTTCAAATTAACGTAACTACAATTTCACCTACACCTCAGTTTAGAATCTCATTTCGATTGAACTAAGCATTTGTCGTTATCATCTAAAGTTTATACTTTTGTTATTTAGGGTTAAAGAAAGGCCTATGGAAACAGTAACAACTAGTTAATTAGCCAAGTACATTTGCTAAAACGTCCAACATAAAATTGGTTAATTCTGTTAACATCTCATACTTTGTATCGGGAGGAAAGGGCTCATATACTCCAGCAACATCATTTCACGACTTAAAAGAAGCTGGGTAGGCAAAGCATGCACCGTTGATAAAATTAGAAATATTTCACAGCTAACATTAAGGAATAACCTTAATTACCTAACCACTTGAATCGTGGAACTACTGAACAAATATTCTTTTCAAGCAGATTTCAACTCAGAATTGCTCACTCACGACCAGAATACCAGGTTTCAAACCCAGGATATTCAGTTTCGCATAGTAGTCTGTGGGTTATTTATTCATGCTGGGAACTGGAAGTCCTGCGTTTTGTCCTTGGTGATGTAGACTTGGATGCTCACTTCTGAGTGTTCACATAGTAGAACGAAGCGCCTATCTAGCGTTTTCGGTTTCCCGTGTTTGCTTGATTAAGATCATTCCGTGATGTTGACTATGCAAATTGAAAAACGTCCGTCAACCCCAATGGCATTTGAAACATTTATTCTTGGCCTGATCATTTTGTAGACTAATGTTGAAAGTTTAATGCGATTTAAAGGTATCGTGTTAGTTATTTAAATAAAATTGAACTAGGTAAATATATATTTTCCACAATTATTACCATCTAAGTCAATACATACGTAAAATATAATTTGTTCATTTCATATTGTAATGTTTATTTAAAATTGTTTAACGGTAAGAAATTTTCGAAATAAAGAATCTAAGCTGGAGCATTTACAGTTGCTATACCTTGGTTTTGTGGACCTTGCAAATTGGACGGAACCAAACCTCCAGGTGGAAATTGATTTGGTTGTGTTTGGGATAAAGATGCATATTGTGGGATTTGATCATACGGCCACGGTGCTACTCTTGGCCTGTAACAGTAATAGTTAGCGATGTATTGGCTTATTTTTGTGCATTTTAGTATGGACCCAACCGACCATATTCCGTGTTGCCTTAAATTTCTTATACATACACCGGGTGTAAGTATAATATGTTGACCGAGGAATCCGTGTCGCCTTTATAATGACATAAAGTATTGAAAATCTGAGCTTGACCAAATATCAAATTTAATAATGAATAAATGTTATAAGAGAGATTTGACACTAACTGTTTATTTTATAACGAGTCACTGAATATTTCCATGGAGTTATAGTAAATACAAACTAGTCGAATGAAATGACTTTTCCAAAGACATGAGATGCATACTGATGATACTGGCGATTTCTAACTACTAACTTACTTAATCACATCCAGGTATATCGTTGAATTTGATGAAGTTTTGTTCTTCGAGCTGAATGGTTTTGTCGTTGAGCTTTCATCGTTATACTGAATGACATTGTCAGCAAAAACCTCAGGTGTAAGTGAAGTGTTCGAATTTTTCCGTATTCGGATCACGAAGGTTGAAGTCTTGGAAAGCTCAGGTGGAGGACCGTGGTGATTCTGAAGTGCAAACCGGTAGTATAAAGCGGGTGTGTAGCAAAAGACTAAGAACACCACTAGTACCTGGTTCTCCCCAAAGTTTCCATCAGGATGGCTGGCGTTCTGAGAAACAAGCAGTTTTATGCCGTATATTCTTTTACGTCAATGTATAAACAAGTATACAAATTATATATGTAGGAGCTGAAGTCTGTTCAGTGTTGATTTTCGGCACTACATTTGATTACACTTCAAAGGTATGTGAGTGTTCTGGATGAATTATCTGCATACTTCCTTTAAAAAAATGTTGTAGTGTACTATCTTCATAGAACTATTATTTACTATCTAATTTTTCTAAAAACATGGATTGTTTACGTTTGCAAAATATGATGCACATGTACACTTGTATACTTTTGAATATGAACTTATTGAAAAGAAACTTTTATGTATTTAAGGGATCATAAATTCCAACTTCCTTGAAAACGTCTTGACAATGATGCAATTCCGAATGTCGAATCAAAATAATTTCGAGAATTTTGTTCTCCTGAATTTTGCTGAACTGTGAGTACTATTGGTTTTATTCGCAACATTATTGATAAATATAAAAATGAAATGAAATCTAGGTGCCATAAAAATCCCTCTAGGCTAAACGGAAACACATAGTATATGGACCTTCCATCCAGTTCAAACTATCCAGTTCGTGTCTCATATTCAGACAAACTATCACTCAAAATTATGATATGATTAGTACAACTGAGGAGAAATCAATGAAAGGAATCTATAAATTGAATACCTGTTACTTTTTTACTGTGGTAAGTTGACTTGTTCGACTTAATTATTTGGCATGAAATATTTAGGCTCGATTTAGTATTATTATTTTTAAACTAACTGGTCTATAAACATCTTGAATAAGTAAATCATCTTACTATGCATATAATGTTGTGTATATTAATTGTGATATTCTCCTTTTAGAATGGTTTCATATTCATTGTATCTCATAACAATTACTACAAGTAATTCAGTTAAACTTTGTGAGCACATCCATTTTTTTGTCGACAATAAAATACATTTCGAATTTATCATAATAATCTTTCTTCTTAAATTTGAATATAATTGATAATTCAAGATATCCGTATATGAGGAAAGACAAAATAGTAGTGAAACATTTTGCTAAAACCATAATTAGGCGTCGTGAATACTTTTGCTCATCGTAGAATCACACAGGAAATGATCAAATAACCTACTGTTTCAAAATATGTACTGTACATTCCTCATGAAATATATAAGTGAACAATGTTTAGGAACTTACGTATACACGATCCAGTATCTCGTGATGAGATAAGATCGATGTGCGCAGATTGTATTTGTATACCACATAAAATATGGTATAATATAACTGTTACTGTCACAAACATCAATCCAATAATAGCGTCCGAAGAACGGAGCATACAACCGTACACAGTCTAAAGATTGATAGACAGCCTGCAATAGCTTGGATTGAGATTCAGTCGAATTGAAGTAAGACTCAGTAGTATTTGCCGTTGTTTCAAGTGACCATTCTGTGAAGCATGTGAGTATAACAAACAGGATCATGAAAGCAGCTGACATTGTACTCCTTCAGTAGTATGATAAACTTGTGTAGTTGCATTTATACTCTTTTCAATCATATGACCTGGGTCAAGTTTAGCACTATGACCCTGTGATAAATGTATCATATTGTGATATTAATTTATAAGTTTTTTAACACGTATTTGCACTAGATTATTTTGATTATGTTTTATGATTGATTCTAATGAAAATTAAAATTTTTCTTATTCAAATTATATCTACTAGTTGTAACTAGATTACACACAATTGTTCACTTGATTACAAATATGAGAGTGCTTTTATCTTCAGAAAGATTGATTCAGCAAATTCTTCTCTCATCAGCAAATTCATTTTCAACGCTGTGTAGAATTGCGAATATGTACTTATTTTTCGAGGTAATAATAAAAACAATAATAGCGATACGAGTGGAGGTTATCAACCGTATAATGATACATACAAAATTTGTTTTATCATTTGTGATGATAAGTATATTAGCTTCTAGCGACTGATTAACACTGTACTTTAACGAAAACGAACACTTTCTCTGCATATTCAAATATTTGTACAATGTTGTTTACTGTTAAATATGATATTAAATAACAATATTAAATATAATATAACAGAGATAAACTTCATCATGCATAGTAGAATTTATTCCAATCTCCAAAGTTTATTGCCGTTGTCTTGGTTTGGAAGAAGCTTAATAAACCATTTTGTAGATGATCATTTATCTGTTAAGGCTTAGAATCTTTTCATGTAACATTTACGAGATGGGCTATCACTGCATTTATAAAACTCTCTTCTGCGTGTTCAGTAAAGAAAATCACAAAGAATTCAATATGTTTGTTATTATTAGTGTAATCGCTTATTGAACAATGTAATTCATCTTTCCGATCAAACTCTTTTGTCTATCTGTACAGAACCTAGAAGTCATATTCTGACAGTGTTGTTGCCACCTCTGCTGTCGGCTTTCCAATTGCGTCTGTACCTCAAACCTCTAGCCAGCAACTGATATCTAGGGCATATGGCCAGTCAGTCAGTAGATTGTATGGTGCAGGTATTTTATTGATAGCGTATATTTTCAAGATTGAGTCGTTGTCCGGAACCATCAGGTAAAAATCCAAGGTACTTTGCAGATCTCAGATAAAATTAAAATTTTTCTGATCGTAACCTGAAACCATATCCTCATAGATGCAGTTCGATCCCAGGGCTCTTCTTGCAACGTTACAAGTACAAGTATATTGACTAAACTAACAACTCTACTGTAATCCCAGTTAAAATAGTATACATTAGTCTATGGAATATCATTGTTGGTGTCTTTACCACAAAAAACAGTCTATTATACCAAAACAAATGTCATTGAGTGTTTGTTGTCAGCAATTCACGACATGAAGGGCAGAACTCTACATGTAGATGGGCATCAGCCGTATCTGGTTTCGAAAAGTACCTTTCACTGTTTAAAGAAGTAAACCAATCATCTGGGAATATTAATATATAATGATAATATTCTAGACCAGGATATGATTTCATTGAGACGGCCGAATAAATCCTTAGTGTATAGGCTGACTCTGTGATGATTACTATGAGAACGACTCTAGTGCATTATAAAATTAGGGGCAGAACACCTTGTTTACTAGACGTTGGAGTTCTGTGTTCACATCTGATAATAATGCACAAGGCAGTGGTTTATTTTGCCGAAACACTAGTTCGACGTGTTTTTTGTAGTGAAGGTTTACATTCATTTAAGTACAAATCCCCGAACCTTCTGCAAAACGTCTGTAAACTGAATCATGGTTATAATGATATTCCGTTGCTCTTGTTCTTTACTTACAATCTTGCTGCATTTGTTTCTTAACAAAGCATTTTGACGGTTAAAACTCTCAAGTCAGTCTAAACCTGATAAATTTAGTTTATTGTCTGATATTAACTGATATTATCTGATATTGAGTGCTATTCTAAAAAAGATTTAGTTTGTCGCTGGTTGCGATCGATGAGGATAACTATTATTGATTTGAATCGATCCTCATAATTAGTTTTAATTTGAACCGCTAACAATCTCGATTCACTACTCTAACATAAGTGAGGAAATTGGTCTCTTCGTTTATTACTGGCTCCAAGAGAATTAAAAATCGAATACCGATTTCCAAATAAGTGACTACGTGTAATGATAATAGTGTCCTAAGAAGTTGTTCCACATGTATTTTGCGCTCATGTAATTGTTATAACGATCTCGTTTTACTTGTTTACACGAATGAGAACTTAATTCACTATAGACGAATATCTACACTAGATTCCCTCCAAGTGTTTATTCTACAGGACTTCAACACAACTCAGATCAAGAACACATGAATAGCCTGATTTGAATGTAAATAAATTTCCACACCAAAACCCGACACAATCCAACAACAATGAACAATAGACTAATCAATCAATGATAAATGATGAGGATAGGAGAATATTTAACTAATCTATCACCTGTCAGACTATCTACAATTCTATATGAGGAGACAATAAATCATTTTCACTCTCGCATACACATCACCTACCTGTCGAAAGTTGATCATATCGATTCACTCTAGGATGTATTTGAAAAAATCTCCTTTGTCTCCGTTTTCTGGTTGACCCTCGCTTCACTTCTGATTACGGCTAATTTTTTTTATTTTCAACTTTCGGAAATGAATAGTGAATGTATAACATAATACTTCCATTGGTAAAAGTTTGAGTCTAGCTGACTCATAAACACTTTTTCTATCTCGCAGTTGATTGATGTGTCTGATAAGTGTAATTTCGATTATCACTTCATAAAGTAACGTCTCACGTCTTTTGTATGCACTCAAATATCCATTCTGGACTGCCAGGCCGGAGATCTCGTGTATAGACTACGTCAGTTACTTTGAATTCCCGAGTTTTTGAGCAATTCCTTTTTTTATTATTTTTAAGTCCACTCATTCCGTATTTCGGGTTTAAAAGATTAAAAAAATGTCCTAATTGATCAGTCAAATATTATTTCGTCTGGTGATTACCCGTCTTGACAGTTTGGAATCTGCAAAATCAACATTTGACATTGGTGTGTTGGGGCGAATCGAAGTGCCGAATGTCACGTATGAGGATGGATCATAGTTAAACTCAGCAGTATTACTGACGTTGTCAGTGAGCATAGATCTGGATACAGTGGTTGATTGTGTTAAGTTATTAGTGAATTGAGTACTGAATAATACCTCAATCAGTTTAAACAATTATTCTAGTAGGCGTTCAAGCTCATCGGCAACGCTTTTAAGTAATCCTCTTCATCAATTGTTGGGTCTTGATATTTGGGTTTGAGATGGCCTACAATGTTGTTGATCTATAATCAGAAACCATTGAGCTACTCTAATACAATTGATTGTGTTCGGAACTGACGACAGTTGGTTGTAACCAGCACATCAAACGCCTACATCGAATACACAAAGAAGACGGAATTGTGGTTTAATCAATAGTTGTGACAGGAAAAGAAAGTAAAAAGAAATAGGTACTTTTTATATTGTACATTGTTATTGCGGTTTGAGATGGCCTACAATGTTATTGATCTACGACCAGAAATTATTGAGCTACTCTATTACGATTGGTTCTCTCTGAAATCGGCTACGGTCATTTACATACATTACATCAAAACCCCGACGTCTAACACGCCAATGAGATGTGTTGCATGTAACGTAATATTCATAGTAGAACAAGTATCACAATATGATTTAGTAAAACTGTTATTACACAGTGGTGGAATGCAACCCTTAAGAATACGGTAAATGGAGAACCAAAATTAATAAAAACAAATCAAGAGCGTCTGTGGCCCTATATCTGATGCTAACTGTTATCGAAATATTGATGATGTCATCCTCCATATTTTTTATAGACACAGCTCGCATTTGCGTATAACAGAATAATATTGGCCAGACAGACAGTCAAAAAAAAGAAG
Organism: Schistosoma rodhaini; assembly: GCA_944470415.2. NCBI lineage: Eukaryota > Metazoa > Platyhelminthes > Trematoda > Strigeidida > Schistosomatidae > Schistosoma > Schistosoma rodhaini. Next base: position 83,235,456 of record OX104036.1, read on the forward strand.
GAAGAGAAACAAAATGAAATAAAATTATGTTAAGCAGAGAAGATATGTGCGTTATCTTGTTTAGATCAATTCATATATTAAAACGAAAACACGTTTAAAACACATAATGAATAAGTTAAGCATTTAACACATATGTGACAATAGAAAAAACGGTCAGGGTTAGTAGGCCAATAAGTGACATTGTTAAAATGTTGCTTAAAAAGAACGAACAAACTAAACTGTTCAGAAGCTAGAATAACCTATGTGGGCTTATCCTAGTACCAGCCAATACACGGCGAAAATTCATGCGGAAATTTCAATTGACGGGAAATGCGTAAGCAATTATCCTACCTGAAAATATTTCATCATTTCCAATAAATGTTGACTTTTCTTGTGATCACCTTAGCAGACATATAGATGCCCATGATATTACTACGAGAAAAGAATTAGCGGATAAGTTTACAAAGCTTCGTGGTGATACTATGACAGTAGAGACTACAAAAAAGGCCAAATGAAATTGGACGAATGGAAACACGAATAATATATGTAAATCATCATGTGCCCAATAGTGAATAGCTTTCAAGAATAATTCTGGAAATTTTGATGTGAATCCCTGACTAGCTAAGTTCGACCATACAGACTGATTGAGTGAAACTGTCAACTGGCTGATGCAAGACACTGACATCATTAGACCTTGTGTTAGTGGTCGGAAGTTCAGACGTTTGTGCGAAAGAATGAAGGTCTATTGAAAAAATCCAAAATGCAGGGTTAAGGATGAGCATTACTGAGCATTACCAGGATAATGTACACATGTTTTGACTTGAATAACAGATGTGTTATTGGTAGGCAACATTTTGTCACGGAAGACGTTGTAGTTTCGTAAATACCATTCTAATATTCTCTACACAAATACAAACTAGAAAGCATGTTATCAAACTTATACAGAATGATTGTTTGTGTTATGCAGTTGGTGTGATGGGTTGATATGAGATGATGTGCGGGAACCGATTACGTCTGAAGTGAATTCGTGAGGTTTCAAGTAACACTTATCTGTTAATTTTCGAAATTCATCTGCATAAATTTGACTGATCCACATATCGTTCATTCGGTACAAGAATGTTTAAAGATGTCCACATTGATTATACATTGTTATTATCAAACAAGTTACGTCACCAAGTATATAATTTTGTCTTCATCAACAACCCACATATTTTTCTCACTACATCAGTATCAATGTGATTTGCACTTCTTAATCAGTCGAATAATGTAGTTTATTTCTGAATGACTTTAGATTCTGATGGTTTATCTATTGGATTGCTAAAACAAGTTGTTTGACCAATAGTTTATTGTTTACGAATTTCTTAAAGATTGTTGGATATGGCATCGGCAACCTCATTCCATAGAAAAAATTATTTCTAAGAAATCACCAACTAGAATAAACAAGTTAAACCATTTGAACATAGGTCTCCTATTGAAGAAATTATTCTGACGCCTGATGATGAAAGCCGATATTCTTCGGAGGTCATCAGACCGATGCTCTATTCCAACATTCAGAGCAACAATTTTTGTAGTCACATGGAGCGTCTGAATAACGTGGAATACAGGAACAACCGATCAAAGAGGAACTGAAATAAGGAAGTACAAGTTGACCGTTCTCAGACTCAGCAAAACCCATTGAATTCAAGCTGGACAGTAAGGGTTGGATATAGGAGAGAAGCTGCTGTACTTCGGTCACCAAGTGGAAAATGCTACACACACAGAGAGACTCTCTCTGATACTGTTCGAGGAAGCAGGTCATGCACATATAGAATGGCAGTCTCATGGATCCAGAATCATCAAAAGGCTGTTCAAAACAGAGAAAGAGGGGATCACAATGAATGTTATCGATTGTTATGAACCTACTAATGATAGCAACAACGACATTAAGGATCAGTTCTACGAGAGCCTGGGGTCAATCATAGCGAAGTGCCCAAGAAAGGATCTCCACATCCTGATGGGAGACTCAAGCGTCAAAGTCAGTATAGATAACACCAGATATCATGAAGCATTATGGAATTGGATAGAGAAAGGAAAATGGGAAAAGATTTGCAAATATGTGGACATTCAACAAATCGATTACGGGCGTCACAATGCTATCATACAAGCGGCTACAAAGTTCTCACACCACGGAAAACCAGATTAGTCATATTTCATAATTCACAAGATCAATGGAAGATGTGAGAAAAAAGATAATTGATTGAGATGGATCTCCATCAACTATCTGAATTCCGTAGGAACCAGTCGTTCATAGACCAAATCACGACACCACGGACCATCACTGAACAAACAATTGATTGGGACTCGTCACTGCACATCAATCTCATGGACTTTGAGAAGGCGTCTGACAGTGTAAACAGGAGAAGGGGGGAAACTCTTGGACACCACAGTGTATCTGAAACGACTACAAACTTCATACAGAATTCATACCACGGGCTGCCCTAAAATGCCCTTATAGGGCATATAGCGGAGTGAGGCCGCCTCCCTCTCGATATGCTCTCACACGGCCACGCGTACAAAGCCTCGCCATGGAATTTCTACTGACTACTTTCGTGTGGCGGGTGTATGATTTACGAAATTGAGAGGACGATAAGCGAATGTCCGACACTTGAAACTGGCCAGTGGACACAGAGAGTTCACCCAGGGTAGTTGGGAAACTTTGATCAAAACCAATGGTGCACACGAACTCCAGGATCCTGAGGGAACAAATGACATATGAACCAATTGTTGGTCACCGGCTACCATGGGACTGCATCGATTCACGATGATTCATTTTCTCGTGGGTTAGACCTTTAGGTCAAAGGCTCGGGGCGTGGCTACCTCAGAAAACCACTTGATTTGATTTCGGCACCTGTATAGTATCACAGTCCACATACAAATAAAATGAAATGACGATATTTAGTGAAAATACTATTCACGCCCCGATTAAAAGTCAGAAATTTCACGTTATGATTATTATTTGCCACGTCATTTATTCTTTCTCTGTTATTCCAAATTTGTGTATCTTAACTTTTCAACTTATTCAGCATATCGCCCAAGGTGGAAACTGTTCTATCTAAAAGATATCCAGTCCCCCTCTGTTCAAAAGTAAGTGCTTCCACCGAATACGTATACTGAACCAGTCTTTTCTAAACGACGTACGCCGTTCAAACTGGCGTCCTTTAACCTTTGCACACTAATGCAGTCTGGACAGCAGATTGGGCTGTCTATGACTTTATCAAATCTTAATATCGATGTTTTTGTCTATCTGAGAATAGTATTCGAAGCTCTGGTGAAGTAGTACAAATTCACTCTCCGTTTATTGCTTTAAAATGCGTTTGACCTTGTGGCATCTTCATCTGATGTTGCTATCATTGGTATCACTCTAAGCACTATATCTGGAGCTGCACTAATCGACTGGATCCTCAATAATAGTCGGTTATGTGTTGTTAGATTAGAAAGTCTCATGAAAGTGAGAATAAATCGCAGTGCGAAACGATGTCTCTTTGTCATCACCTACGCCACGACAGATTGCAGACCGGGTGCAATCACGGATGAATTCTACTACTTCGGAGTTAACTGTTCTTATTCGGAAAGTGCATCCGACAGATATTGTAATACTAGCCAGAGACTTGAATGTGCAGGTCGGATGTCTAGGCACAAAAGACAGTCGTTTGGCTGGCCGATGGGAATTTGTTGCTCGCAGGGCAGATAGAAAGGAACATCTACTGCATCTGAGCTCGGACCAGAACTTGTTTCTGGCTAGCACTAACTTTCGGCACAGTCATTGATCATGTGCCACCTGACATTCTCCCTCTGCATCTCAAGCCTGTACTCCGAACATGGCTTGTTATGTTCCAATCTTACCTTACTTTTTAGTGGCCAACAAATTGATCGTCATCAGGTGATTGATATCAGTAAATTGTTTGCAATTTCCGTGGCAAGTAAGTGTCGAACCGAGCTAGCTTCTAGGCTGGCAACCACCCCACCGAAAGGTATAGATGATCATTGGTTGCAAATGCATGACGCCATGAAAATGACGAGTAAAGTAGCTTGCGGCTTCGTGAAACGTTCTTTTTGTAATTACTGGGTTTCTTCAGACTCCTAAAAACTCGTCTAATCCCGCCGGTACACTTCGGGTGACCGTGAGTGTGATCACAAACGGAGGCTTTTAAGTAAAGAAATCGGGCATAGCTTGCGTAAGGACAGAGAAGCATGGTAGTCGGAGCGTGGTAATCAGCTGGAAGCAGTAGCTGCATTTGTTAACTGCCGAAAACTCTTCCAATTTATCCGAGCCACTGGTAGCAAGATGCCTGGTGTCAGCGAAACGATCTGTGAGGGTGACGGGATACCAGTCACTAACATTCATCGACATGTTGGACTTTGGGAAGAATTATTTGAAGGGCAGTTCAAATGGCCTGGTGCTCTGGAAACGTCGATCAGATTGTCCCGCCCTCCATGGCTGGTGACGATTGATCCACCAAATGAGGCGGAAGTTCACAAGGAACTCCAACTCTTGAAATGCTACAAATCATTAGGGCCATATGACTTATCTCCGTCCTTTTTAATGTTGGAGGTTACTTTGTGGCTAAGGACTTGACTGAATTGCTTACAATGGTCTGGGAGCTAGAGAGTTCTATAATGTCATGGAATAATTTAATAGCTGTCCCTAGCTTTATAAAAGTGTTCATGTCGTTTCTGTAAGAACTTTGGAGGGATAAGTCTATTTCCGATTGCGTCCAACATATTGGCTTCTGTCATACTCTGTAGGTTGTTCAAAACCCGAGAGAGATTGACTTGAGAGGAGCAGGCTGGTTTTGTTCTGGTCGAGGATGAATTGATCATATCTTCACTCTCCGCCAAATGTCAGAACACCGTCATATTTATCACAGGCCAACAATCGTAATGTTTCTTAATATCAAGGATGCCTTCGAAGCATTGGACAGGACTGTTCTCTGGGATTGTTCATTAAAAAAGTGGTTGCCTGAAAAGTTTATTATCATGTGAAATGCCTCTTATACAAACATCTCATGCAGGGTGAAGGCATACAATCACCTTCGTCTATTGTTCCACTCAAGCAGTGGGGTTAGGCAGGGTTGCTTAATCTCGCCATTCCTCTTCAACGTTGTCATCGATGACGTTCTGGAAACAGCTTTGATGGACGTAAGTAATGACGATGTGGATCTGTTGCCTGATGAAAGACTTCTCAACCTTGAGTATGCGGACAATATTGTTTTACAGTGGGATAGTACCCAAACCATGCGATCTGCACTTAATAATTTTACAATCAGTGTCTGTAGGTACGCATGTGCTTTTCAACTTCGAAGTGCAAAGTACTTTTACAATACTGACAGGATTCTAATGTTGTAATTTGTGTATATAGAAAGCTGCACAAGGTCTACAACTCTTCGATTAGAGCAGTTTTTCTCTATGCTTGTGAAATCTGGCCTCTCCGAGTTCAGAATGTTAGATGACTCTCTATTTGTCAACATCGTTCTCTCCGAAGGATTGCTGATAACCAGTGGCAAAAGCATGTTAGTAGTGCAGAGTTTCAGTATTGTGTGTTCGAGCGCAAAGACAATAATTCAATTGATGTCACCATCCTGAAACATCTAGTTTGGTGGTTTGGACATGTTCTACGAATTTTGTTCCAAAATTCCTCGTCGTGTATTAATTGCCGACGATGGGACTGGTTGGAAGAAGCTGAAAAGTGGTTACTGTATGATATAGTTTCGTGGTATGAAAGAGAGCTCAGTCATATGACTAGGATTTACATGAACACTGATGATTTAGGTTTATAGATAAAAAATTGAAAACTTTTGACAATAATTCCATGCCATGCAACATAGGACTCAGAAAAAACTAGTGCGAGGATGACATTACCTTATATACACACCATGTAATCAAGTATGAGTGAGGTATAAAGTCTGGATTATTCAAATTGGATGGAGATGTTGAGAACACATGGTCTTACAGATCACATACTCCTGTATGTTCTTCCAGTATATTCTCTTCCTAAAATATGGTGGTGGTCAGTCCATTTTATTTCGTGCTTTCCTTATGATGTAGAGATCTTCATTATCCAGTTGACTACCAGAAGAAAGAGGAAGGGGGCGAGTATGCAGCATTGTTTGACAACGGTCTTTACTTAAAATGCATCTTCAAGCTGTTCTAGTAGTAGTGTGATGCCTCTGTACCTTTCACACATGCTGAGATCTCCCTTCTTTGAAATCTTTATCAAGTATCATTTATTCCAGTCTGTCGACACCTGTTCATTCTACCAAACATTTCTGAATCGAATGTGAAGAATCTTTGCGGTCGCTATTATACTTGACTTTATTGCTTCAGCTGGCATATTGTCAGCTCCTGCTGCAACCCACGCACGATTTGTCTGATGGCCATTTCCATTTCTTCAATCGTCAGTGAAGTGACATGAACAGGAATGTTTGAATGTTTCTCTTCAACTTTTGACTATGCTCCTCCAGATCTTAACGTTCGCATGACGTACAGTTAAACAAGTAGACGGCCTTCTCAACTTTATATAGTTTGGAGTCAGAAGTGCATGGCGAGAGCCGATCACGTTGATAAGAGCAAATGCGTGATGAAAATGGAAACATACAGAATTAGGTCAAAGTTTAATTCTAGTAATATATATATATATATATAGATTGTTTATTGCTTCTTTTGGTCTCGCAAAAGCCAATAGTGACAAAGAGATTTATCAGAAGATCAGTTGAAAAAACAAATTGAAGATCAAATACTTCCTCAAAACGATAACCACATTATAAATCAACCGATCTGATGTGAGCTTCGGTATTCGAATCTTATCTGGAGCAGTGAATTTCGGCTCAACTGCACAAATAATAAAAGATTAATTTATTAGTCAGACCTAATCAATTAATTTGTGAAACGATTGTATTTGAACTGCTTCATGACATGATAATGACTTCGCTTCATATAAATTATTTGTTGTTAGGAAATGCAAGAGCTTCAAACTGTGTTCACTTTCTGACGAACGATCTAAGTGCATCATACTTGAAAGTGGGCTGCGATCTCCACCACGATCAGATTTATTGAATGGGATTTTGAACAGAATAGGGTGGGATCACAATATTATGTTGGAAAATGTCACAAACGAATGTTGTCATCTTAATAACTTTCAAATGATATTCAAATGATCTGACGTTCAGATCTAAAATCATTAGATTTGCAAAATCTGGCAGCAACTTAGTCGGCCTGCATTCAATCTACTGAAGAATGTATAACAAATGCAATGTGTATCCGAATAAAAATTTCTGGATAAATCAAATATACAGGCGTAAAAAACGCGAGAATGGTAAAATATCAATGCAATGCAACTGACAAATGGTTCCGCACATGAAATTCAAAGATAGCGAATTTCATTGATGTACAATTCCTGTATCAGTACAATGGAAAGTACTTCAATAAGGTGCATCATTCCGGAAAATGTGTGAAAAATTTCACAGGTTGATTCAACTGCGCAGAGAAACAAGTAGCACGAGAAGAAAACGAGATCATTCGGAACACGAATGAAATTAAACGTAATATTTGAACAACACGGCCACGTGAGACACCCAAGCGAGCTCACATCAAATCACGAGAGTAAGGCGTGATTTACTGAATTGATGTTCGAGGTAGACGTCTGATGCAACATGTAAACCACATCCGTTTGAGTAGATTCACAGGTTGATTCATTTGTGCAGCAGGATTTATTTTTGTTTTATGCATTTCAAAATCACATTCAATTGTCCTCACTCGTGTTTTTGTTCAATGCAACGTGATGAACAAATTGATGTTCGACGCAGACGTCTGATGCAAAATGTAAGCCAAATAGGTGACAAACGATTGAATTCAGAAAAAGAAACAAGTAGACCGAAACGGAAACGAGATCATTCGGATCACGAATCCAATTCACAATTGCTATGCGAATCACCACAAACAACCACCTAGTAAACTTCCATAAATTTATATACATGATGGTCAGAGATTATTTATCTACAGCATTCGTTCAGGAAGAAGTATTCTCTTGTTGATTGATGAGAGCGAAGAAATAGAGAAGCCATGACAACAATGAAAGTTGCATTTGCAAAACTTATTTCCCTCCATTCATAATTTGTAAAGTACTAATATGAAGACTTGTGACTTGTGGCTTAACGAAATATATATGCACTAGTCTGTTGCGCAACTGATATCGCATTCGTTTTTCTATTGCGATGCTATTGAAATTGAATCGCAATGGGAAATCGTCATAAAGAATAAATCGAGTAGTGTTCCAGTTGACTGACCTTCTCTCTCTCTCTGTCACTTGTCAAACAGTCACATGATAGAATAGTTTTCGTCCATCTACCCAGAGATGTTGGCCTCAATTCGGAGACATACATTTCTAACCTCAACGTCAAATCCACTGGATTATCGTGAAAAAGGTCAATGTAGATCGATACAAGCTATCTCATCTTCGTTATTGAGCAAACAGAATGAGAACGTAACAATCATAAGGATCGCCCACATATTCACATGCGATTCGCATGTACAGTGTTAAAACGATCTTTTCAATTCTATGCTGAACAATCTAATTGAGACCTCCCAAATCATAAAGCGATCCGTATACCTAACAGCCTGTACTCTCTCAGAATACCAATTTCATCAGTTCATATGCATATATTTAGCCAAGAGCACACAAGAATTATAAGCACATTACATTTCTTGATTAGAATCGACAGTATGTCCTTCTCCGTTTCGGTTGATCGATACATTCAAATTTTCCATCCTTTCTTTGAATACACCTTTGAATAGAGGAAATGCCTTTGAATCCGGATTTCCTTAAGTCATAAATGCAGGTACCATGTCCGACACCAGTAATCCGACCTGTGTAATTGACGTTACTGTAAACAAATATGAAATGAAAAATGTCAGAATTGTTTGAACATCCATCCTAAGTGTCCACACAAACGCCAATTCTAACTTGAATGAAATAGGCAAAATGTAGACATTAACCATTATAAAAATTAATCGATCTTGTAACGTACTCATATAAATACCAGTATGGACGCCTGCTATTCGTGTCATTTACGAAAGGTACACAAACAGATCCAGGTGTCCATGGTGGTGAGATTGAGCCAATGCTTTTGTAGACTTCAGTATATGAACCGTTCTCATGCGGTTTATCGTACAATCGTAGACAATATTTGCATGAATCCGATGTGGTTATCCCCAATTGACTTATCAATGTGTATGACAATACGGCAATAAGAAACATCGAATTAGCTGACATTGCTTCCTTTTCCGTTTGTTGTTGAGATGAATTAGTCGATTGACGAATTTATATGGTTTGTTTCACTAGATGTCAGATTTCAATGAACCCTTTAATCCACAGTGTATATGTGATTGTCATGATTTGTGTGGAATTATCGGCGTCAACAAATCAGAAGAGAATAAAGTGATCATTATGATAGATGACACAGTTAATTCGCATGTCACATGACTATATTCTTATTGTTACTTAAACATGGACACTGCTTATTCGTATAAAGTTATTCCTAGAATATGGCTCCAAATAACCTTGAATACTAGTGTGCATCTTTTTAGCATCTAGGCTACCCGTTTCTGACCTCTACATTTTACATCAATTCATTTAATTTTTATTAATTTCGCACCTCATTATTTTTCATCTTCGCAAAACCTATTGAGGTTCGTTCATGAAGCGTTCACATCCAAGAACACGCCAATGGGTATGCAACTAGGAGAGTTCTTTCGAGTAGGGAACGTAAGGAACAACAACTGTATATAGCTCCCTAGATTTCAAAGATGATCTAACGAAGATCATTCCGACATGTGGTAAATGAATAGCTGGTGATTTACAGAAAATCTTTGAACCAACTATTCATTCATCAAAGAATATCACTACCATATATTCCTTAATATCAATTATTACCAATTAGAATGATGCTCAATTGAATATTCATAAGAATTAAATGAAGGACATATACCAATCGAACAGTGAAATTGTGATTATTTTGATTTTGTTGCGTCCAAACATCATTTGAAAATCATTTGTGTTAACTGTCGATTTGTTTCAGTTTGATCGTATGTTCATTAAGAATTTCAAATATTATTTTTCCAAATGTGATCATCCATTTCTATCTTCCTTGAATTTCACTTCATATTCAAAATTGACAAGAATTTTCCAGAAGTGTTTGAAAAGACACATTTGTGGAAAGTTTTGGTATGAAATCGATCGTTTCAATTGGTAAGCTGATGTTGGTTAAACCCAGACGCTATAACTACATCTACCAAACTTCCCATTCCGAGTATTACTAGTCGTACACTTACTATAATCTGGTGTTCTAGTCTGTTGATTGGAGATGGAAAATATTCAGCCATAAATTGCGAATTTCATGTTACTGATTGCATAGCATCTATTCCAAGTCAAGAAAATTCGATAATGTATCAGGAACAGCACCCCTCATTGACCACTGATGACGGTCCTATCAAAATGCCTGATCGCATGTTAAATAAGAGATCACAGAACGAGGAAGTGCACATTTGTCACACGCATACACACTAATGTGGAGCACAGTTAAGAAATTTCAAGAACCAGGAAACGAGCATCGGCTCATTTACTGCTGTGAATTTCCAACACCTGGAGAGGAGAGGAGATGAAGTGCTTCAGTGGAGATTGTTCACACTGACCTAGAAGGAATCGCGACGACATTTCGGTTGTTTATTGACAGTCAAGTAAGCAATTCAATTTGGTTTCGTTAGGTTTGCTCGCTATCACACAGGATTTCACACCAAGTCTCTCGTCCCATTTGAAAGAATTGACGATTTCATGTAATTTGAATAACTGAATGATTGAAGAGTATTATTGTGATTATTTTGATTTCACTGCGTTGATTTAGCATTTGAGGACTCTTTTCCGTATGATCGTCTGCTCTTTCACAAATTCCATATATTAGGCGTTCAACTATGATCCTTCAGATAAATCCAACGATAGTTCCTTTGTTTATACTGTACAAATGTTACCAGAATGTTTTATTAGTCGGACGCTGTCTATCACCAACTCGTGCCAATTGATTGAGGAACACCTGTTTATTCCAATCGTGCCTTTATTATCATAATTATCATGTCGACTATAATTAGCTTCTCTCAATATATTACTTTTGGTGCAATATTGAATTCTCGGCATAAATATTTTAACAAGTTTCCGTTTGTTACTATTGGTCACTCCTGACAACAAATATTGAGTGATCGCCAGCTATACTGCAAACTTATAACAGGAATTGACGACTGATTATTGTACAGCCTTTTCGATTCATATAGTCGGCAAATACGATGTCCCTGATTTACCTATCTTTCATACTTGTATAAAGGATGGTTGTGAACGCTTCATGAACGAACCTCAATAGGTTTTGCGAAGATGAAAAATAATGAGGTGCGAAATTAATAAAAATTAAATGAATTGATGTAAAATGTAGAGGTCAGAAACGGGTAGCCTAGATGCTAAAAAGATGCACACTAGTATTCAAGGTTATTTGGAGCCATATTCTAGGAATAACTTTATACGAATAAGCAGTGTCCATGTTTAAGTAACAATAAGAATATAGTCATGTGACATGCGAATTAACTGTGTCATCTATCATAATGATCACTTTATTCTCTTCTGATTTGTTGACGCCGATAATTCCACACAAATCATGACAATCACATATACACTGTGGATTAAAGGGTTCATTGAAATCTGACATCTAGTGAAACAAACCATATAAATTCGTCAATCGACTAATTCATCTCAACAACAAACGGAAAAGGAAGCAATGTCAGCTAATTCGATGTTTCTTATTGCCGTATTGTCATACACATTGATAAGTCAATTGGGGATAACCACATCGGATTCATGCAAATATTGTCTACGATTGTACGATAAACCGCATGAGAACGGTTCATATACTGAAGTCTACAAAAGCATTGGCTCAATCTCACCACCATGGACACCTGGATCTGTTTGTGTACCTTTCGTAAATGACACGAATAGCAGGCGTCCATACTGGTATTTATATGAGTACGTTACAAGATCGATTAATTTTTATAATGGTTAATGTCTACATTTTGCCTATTTCATTCAAGTTAGAATTGGCGTTTGTGTGGACACTTAGGATGGATGTTCAAACAATTCTGACATTTTTCATTTCATATTTGTTTACAGTAACGTCAATTACACAGGTCGGATTACTGGTGTCGGACATGGTACCTGCATTTATGACTTAAGGAAATCCGGATTCAAAGGCATTTCCTCTATTCAAAGGTGTATTCAAAGAAAGGATGGAAAATTTGAATGTATCGATCAACCGAAACGGAGAAGGACATACTGTCGATTCTAATCAAGAAATGTAATGTGCTTATAATTCTTGTGTGCTCTTGGCTAAATATATGCATATGAACTGATGAAATTGGTATTCTGAGAGAGTACAGGCTGTTAGGTATACGGATCGCTTTATGATTTGGGAGGTCTCAATTAGATTGTTCAGCATAGAATTGAAAAGATCGTTTTAACACTGTACATGCGAATCGCATGTGAATATGTGGGCGATCCTTATGATTGTTACGTTCTCATTCTGTTTGCTCAATAACGAAGATGAGATAGCTTGTATCGATCTACATTGACCTTTTTCACGATAATCCAGTGGATTTGACGTTGAGGTTAGAAATGTATGTCTCCGAATTGAGGCCAACATCTCTGGGTAGATGGACGAAAACTATTCTATCATGTGACTGTTTGACAAGTGACAGAGAGAGAGAGAAGGTCAGTCAACTGGAACACTACTCGATTTATTCTTTATGACGATTTCCCATTGCGATTCAATTTCAATAGCATCGCAATAGAAAAACGAATGCGATATCAGTTGCGCAACAGACTAGTGCATATATATTTCGTTAAGCCACAAGTCACAAGTCTTCATATTAGTACTTTACAAATTATGAATGGAGGGAAATAAGTTTTGCAAATGCAACTTTCATTGTTGTCATGGCTTCTCTATTTCTTCGCTCTCATCAATCAACAAGAGAATACTTCTTCCTGAACGAATGCTGTAGATAAATAATCTCTGACCATCATGTATATAAATTTATGGAAGTTTACTAGGTGGTTGTTTGTGGTGATTCGCATAGCAATTGTGAATTGGATTCGTGATCCAAATGATCTCGTTTCCGTTTCGGTCTACTTGTTTCTTTTTCTGAATTCAATCGTTTGTCACCTATTTGGCTTACATTTTGCATCAGACGTCTGCGTCGAACATCAATTTGTTCATCACGTTGCATTGAACAAAAACACGAGTGAGGACAATTGAATGTGATTTTGAAATGCATAAAACAAAAATAAATCCTGCTGCACAAATGAATCAACCTGTGAATCTACTCAAACGGATGTGGTTTACATGTTGCATCAGACGTCTACCTCGAACATCAATTCAGTAAATCACGCCTTACTCTCGTGATTTGATGTGAGCTCGCTTGGGTGTATCGACTAATGGTTCACTTGGCCGTTTCACTGGAGATGATAGGGTGGTGACTGGATGTGTGTAATTGCTTTCTTAAGGTAGAAATTAGAGAACATTTCTAATGTGAATGAAGAAAGTGGATTTGTCCTGTAACATTAGGCACATTTTGTTAACAGAAATTTGTTTAATTGATGTGGCATAAAGTTTTCTTAATAAAGGCTATTGTAACCGAACTTAATCTTTGTACTCCACCTTTCTGCTTCTATGTTAATTTTCAAAGAAACTGTATTGAACAAATACCAGCATTTTATTCATGTTATTGAAAAATATATGCTCCTCTGAAAATGCAATAAATGCTCTAGCGCCTGCAAGTGTATCTTACTCCACAAGTGAGATTATCGGAACTTTGAGTGTTTAACCTCTTACTTGCTATCATTGTTTTGTTGTTCCGTGCTCTTTGCTTTAATCTTACTTTCTCTAGTTGTAGATAATTATCAATAACTCGCTTTGGCACTAGAAATAACCTTACAGAACATCAGGCTATCCACTTAAGAAAAGATGACAAGTTCCGTGGTGTTGCATTGACCTGCCATATATAAACTATTTATTAATTAGTAAACCAGCAAACATAAAACTTTCCTATATTTCATGTTTGCTCTCTACATTAAATGTTGATATTTATAATAATCTGATCATGCCTGTAAACTGGTGTGAATTCTGTAAAGATTATTTTCAGAATATATATTATTATTATTATATCGTTGAATCTGATTATTGATGATAATGGAAACTAAAATGATCTGCTAAAATATTTAGATCTAAACAAGCTAAATTTAACTCATCAACTCTGAGCATACCCATCTGTAGAGACAGATCAGTTCTACCAGAACGCATTATCAATAAATATAGCTTAAATCGGGAAAACCGTGCAACAGCCTTAGTAATCTAGTCCAATCTGAATAATAGTTAATAATTGGATCGACAGTGGATTCTTCAACCATTACATGCGTGGACATTGCTTTCTTTAATTTTAAGAGATGGGGTTCAGGACCTTGTATATCAGCAGTAGGCCAACACTCCTTCGACTTCTTGAGAAAACGTGGACCCTCCTCCCATACCTTGACATCATCGATGTTAAGCTTAACCCCTCTGGATGCAAAGTCTGCTATGTTTTCTTTAGAATGTACGAATCTCCATTGGTCCACCTTAGTAAGACTATGAATAGTCGAAATCAGATTTGCTATGAATGTTTTAAACTGGCTTTTCTCATTTTTAATATAGTGCAAGACAATCATGGAATCCGTCCAAAATTTAACCTCTGCAAACTTAATATGTAATTCTGACTGCAGCTGAGATCCCATGCGCGCTGCTAAAACTGCTGCCGTAAGTTCTCAGCGCGTTATAGTTTGGACCTTTAACGGGGCTACTTTTGCCGTAGCCGTAACAAGACGAGAACATACCTCAGCTTCAGAAATGTAATAGCGAACGTATCCCACTTCCCCTTATCCATTTTCCAAGGCGTTCAACCCTCTGAAATTCACTTAAAATCTTTAACCAGCCTTTTCTCGCCTCATTTGGAATCTCTTCGTCCCATCCTAGTCCCAACTTGCCCAAACGTTGAAGTAACTGCTTCATGGGAAGTATAAACAGTGCTAACAATCCCAAGGGGTCGTAAAGTGAGGCTACACTCGACAATATACCTCGCCAAGTGAGGGGACGTTTCAACATGTGAACTTTAATTTCAAAAGAATCGACCATTGTAATCTAAAACAATCCGAACGTGCGTTCCGAAGGAAGTCTTTCAAAGCCAATCTGTCTTACGCCTCCTGTTCTCTCTTCTGGAAGAATTGATCTGAGAACCTGCAAACAGTTACTTATCCACTTCGTAAGTCCGAACCCACCTTTTCTGAGGAGAAAAGCAAGGGCCTCTGCCAGATGAATTGCATCCTGTACATTATAAATGGAGGCTAAATAGTCGTCCACATAAAAACTCTTATCTACGACTTCCTGAATATCTCTATTAAATTCCTTACGGAATATATCTACCGTCTTCTTCAGAGCGAAATTAGCGCAAAAGGGGGAGGACACGGCTCCAAACGGATGAACTGTTAAACAATATTCCTTGGCCATTCGTTTTATATCACCGTCTTCCCAACACAATAGACGAAACGCTCCCCTATCTTGTCTCGGGATCCTTACTTGAAGAAACATCTCTTCGATATCAGCGGCTAATGCTACGTTATCTAATCTGAATCGTAGAAGTATACCGAATAAACTATTTACGGTATTTGATCCTCTTATAAGCTGATCATTAAGAGAAAAACCTTAATAGATAGCTGCACAATCAAAAACGATTCTCAGTTCTCCAGGCTTTCCAGGGTTGATAACGGGATGATGGGGAATATACCAACAAACAACATCTAGACTAAAATTAGCCATAAATAGGACATTCTATGCAGCTCAACTTGTCATCATTGAAAAGTCAAGGTCGATGTTTCACCAAAAACCTAGACAGCATATAAGCGATTGTGTCACATCCCATTGTGTATACCAATTTACATGTATGTGCGGAAACACGTACATAGGGAGGAGCAATCGTGATTTGCAAATAAGGGTGGTGGAACACATACCTAAATGGCTACAGAACCAAATGAATTCGAATAGTCAAATAAGATCACAGGACAGACAAACATCTTCCTCTATTGCGAAACATTTAGTTGAAACTGGTCATAAGGTTGACATCAAATCAGCATTTGTAGTGTTGTACGAAAGCCTTCAAGGACGTATACTAAGGTTTATTGAAGCCTTGGCTATACGGAAATTGAAACCCCCTTTATGTGTTCAAAAACAATTTGTTCTTACCCTTAACCTACCCTGGTAATGCTTATTTATTATCCAGAGTAGTCATCACTTTGTTTTTGTGTACTTTATTTATTTTCTTACCTTAACCTGTCTAGTTGACCTTTTAATTTTCATATAAAAAATGTCTTAACAAGTATATGTGTGATCAGATTGTTCGAAATGTATTGCGCTAATATATCACATAATTCTGATAATCTTCGTCTTCTCATTGCATTATCGAAACAACATCACGTTCAAATCCCTCCTTACTAACTTCAATGATGTAGCCCTTACTTAAATGTTTATTCATCCCAGCTTGATATTTCTGAAGAAGACTATTATCTTTCATAAACCTTTTCCTTAAACACTCCAGTCCGCGTTCAGCCAGTTCCAAATTATTCAGTAGATTTCGCCTATTATACTTCCACGGTAGACCAACTTGAAAATGGCCGCCTTCCAGTTTAAAGGATCTACTAACTATTTCTAGAGCTCTTTTATCTTCGACAGAATATCCATTACGAAACGTATCTGTATCCTCGAACCCATGATTATATAATCTTTCTATATCTCGCAAAATATCATTAGAACAATGACACCACTAAACTTGATGTAGAGACCTTGACTCCCTTCTTAGGACCTATAATCATCCAATCGAGATGGGTTCGCACAGCAAACGGACGCTTCCTGTCCCCAGACGTTGTTTTCAAGACCCAATATACAACCGGAGCATCACACTCAATCGATATCCCTGCAAAATTACTTTGCAATCTCGGAATGGTCATGTCTTTTAAATATTTCCACCTTTTCAGTTGAAGTTCGATTAAAGGTGATGCTTGATCGATCGATGTTTCCAAATATCCTTTGAGACCGTATAGTCTGACTGGAACGATACTCAAACAAACCCTTGACGAGTTCCAATCCTCAGCTAGGTTCACCACATGGCTATCAATACCATCAATATGCAATAATGAATTATGCCTAACCTTGCAGTTCTCAACGTCGCATTTGAAGCCTCAGTTGCATGACATAGCTATGTGACCTTTCTTCAAACATAAGTAACATAGACCAAGTCTTCTTATCTCCTGTTAACGCTGTTAACGCTTTCGTAGTAATTGTCAATATTCATAGTGCCTTTTAGAAGGTTGGTTAGTAGTTGAGCAAGTTCAAAACAACCAGGCATGAAGTGTTATCATTTCTAAGAAACACCTCATGTTTTCAGAAGAAAATTGTACTGCATAATCCTTGGATATATTGCATCATTCGGAAACATGATGATAACTTGATTATCTAGAATATGACCAAAGAAGGTGAGGGGTTGTTCGCCTAACCCTATTTTAGTTGAGTTTATTGTTTCAAAGCAGTCGTCATACTTTCCATAAAGCATTCTCAGATTGATTTGATGCTCAGCTCTGATTTTTTCAGAAAAAAGCAAGAGTTTTCATTCAGTCTTAGACAAATGGTAAGCTGTTTCCTGATTGATCAGACACTCGCTCGAAGGTGTGTGCCACAATTATTAGGCCAAGAGGAGTGGTAATGGAGATATCCTGAGTATCATTATGGCGGACTGCGATGTGGTGATTCGCCCAGATGAGGTCAACCTTTAATAGAATGTTAACGTCGTGCAAGTTGTAAACCGTTTGTCTACTCTTTTTTCCGTTGAGCTTGAGCAGACCACTCAAACACCGGCACAGATCATCTATGGTGATGATCGAAGAGCTCCTCGGACGAAATAGCCTGTTAATGTGCTGAGAATCGCTTCCTTGGCTGTTGTGAATTACGAGAATCTTAGCAGACCTACATGAATATTATGTTCTTAAACATAATGTGATGGTTCACACCAACTAACCATGAAGAAACTCACGTAAGCATTTCATGTTCCTTCGTATATTGTTCCGCAGGATCAGTGATCTATTGGAATAGCGAGAATCTCTTTATCGATGACCTGCCCTCTCATGAACAGGTTGAAGCACAACAAAGCAGTGAGCAAATCTCAGCACAAGTTCAGTTACTGTTTTTCATGTGATAAACTTAATTCTATTAATTCACGTGCATTTCATGATACTGAATGTTTCGTTTGTACTTAAGACTCACACGTCAAGTTGGTATGTAGGAGAAACTTTGTTTTAGTCGCTAGTTGCACTACTCCTTGTAATCCAAGCTTTATTGTGTTTTGCGATTCCAACAGTCATGGTCTATTCACCTTTACAACATCGAGAAAATGACTCCAAATTGACCAGTTGAATGTGATTTTTGTTTTTCAGATAATAAGTGATGTATAAGTAAATGTAAGCCAAATAGGTGACAAACGATTGAATTCAGAAAAAGAAACAAGTAGACCGAAACGGAAACGAGATCATTTGGATCACGAATCCAATTCACAATTGCTATGCGAATCACCACAAACAACCACCTAGTAAACTTCCATAAATTTATATACATGATGGTCAGAGATTATTTATCTACAGCATTCGTTCAGGAAGAAGTATTCTCTTGTTGATTGATGAGAGCGAAGAAATAGAGAAGCCATGACAACAATGAAAGTTGCATTTGCAAAACTTATTTCCCTCCATTCATAATTTGTAAAGTACTAATATGAAGACTTGTGACTTGTGGCTTAACGAAATATATATGCACTAGTCTGTTGCGCAACTGATATCGCATTCGTTTTTCTATTGCGATGCTATTGAAATTGAATCGCAATGGGAAATCGTCATAAAGAATAAATCGAGTAGTGTTCCAGTTGACTGACCTTCTCTCTCTCTCTGTCACTTGTCAAACAGTCACATGATAGAATAGTTTTCGTCCATCTACCCAGAGATGTTGGCCTCAATTCGGAGACATACATTTCTAACCTCAACGTCAAATGCACTGGCTTATCGTGAAAAAGGTCAATGTAGATCGATACAAGCTATCTCATCTTCGTTATTGAGCAAACAGAATGAGAACGTAACAATCATAAGGACCGCCCACATATTCACATGCGATTCGCATGTACAGTGTTAAAGCGATCTTTTCAATTCTATGCTGAACAATCTAATTGAGACCTCCCAAATCATAAAGCGATCCGTATACCTAACAGCCTGTACTCTCTCAGAATACCAATTTCATCAGTTCATATGCATATATTTAGCCAAGAGCACACAAGAATTATAAGCACATTACATTTCTTGATTAGAATCGACAGTATGTCCTTCTCCGTTTCGGTTGATCGATACATTCAAATTTTCCATCCTTTCTTTGAATACACCTTTGAATAGAGGAAATGCCTTTGAATCCGGATTTCCTTAAGTCATAAATGCAGGTACCATGTCCGACACCAGTAATCCGACCTGTGTAATTGACGTTACTGTAAACAAATATGAAATGAAAAATGTCAGAATTGTTTGAACATCCATCCTAAGTGTCCACACAAACGCCAATTCTAACTTGAATGAAATAGGCAAAATGTAGACATTAACCATTATAAAAATTAATCGATCTTGTAACGTACTCATATAAATACCAGTATGGACGCCTGCTATTCGTGTCATTTACGAAAGGTACACAAACAGATCCAGGTGTCCATGGTGGTGAGATTGAGCCAATGCTTTTGTAGACTTCAGTATATGAACCGTTCTCATGCGGTTTATCGTACAATCGTAGACAATATTTGCATGAATCCGATGTGGTTATCCCCAATTGACTTATCAATGTGTATGACAATACGGCAATAAGAAACATCGAATTAGCTGACATTGCTTCCTTTTCCGTTTGTTGTTGAGATGAATTAGTCGATTGACGAATTTATATGGTTTGTTTCACTAGATGTCAGATTTCAATGAACCCTTTAATCCACAGTGTATATGTGATTGTCATGATTTGTGTGGAATTATCGGCGTCAACAAATCAGAAGAGAATAAAGTGATCATTATGATAGATGACACAGTTAATTCGCATGTCACATGACTATATTCTTATTGTTACTTAAACATGGACACTGCTTATTCGTATAAAGTTATTCCTAGAATATGGCTCCAAATAACCTTGAATACTAGTGTGCATCTTTTTAGCATCTAGGCTACCCGTTTCTGACCTCTACATTTTACATCAATTCATTTAATTTTTATTAATTTCGCACCTCATTATTTTTCATCTTCGCAAAACCTATTGAGGTTCGTTCATGAAGCGTTCACAACCATCCTTTATACAAGTATGAAAGATAGGTAAATCAGGGACATCGTATTTGCCGACTATATGAATCGAAAAGGCTGTACAATAATCAGTCGTCAATTCCTGTTATAAGTTTGCAGTATAGCTGGCGATCACTCAATATTTGTTGTCAGGAGTGACCAATAGTAACAAACGGAAACTTGTTAAAATATTTATGCCGAGAATTCAATATTGCACCAAAAGTAATATATTGAGAGAAGCTAATTATAGTCGACATGATAATTATGATAATAAAGGCACGATTGGAATAAACAGGTGTTCCTCAATCAATTGGCACGAGTTGGTGATAGACAGCGTCCGACTAATAAAACATTCTGGTAACATTTGTACAGTATAAACAAAGGAACTATCGTTGGATTTATCTGAAGGATCATAGTTGAACGCCTAATATATGGAATTTGTGAAAGAGCAGACGATCATACGGAAAAGAGTCCTCAAATGCTAAATCAACGCAGTGAAATCAAAATAATCACAATAATACTCTTCAATCATTCAGTTATTCAAATTACATGAAATCGTCAATTCTTTCAAATGGGACGAGAGACTTGGTGTGAAATCCTGTGTGATAGCGAGCAAACCTAACGAAACCAAATTGAATTGCTTACTTGACTGTCAATAAACAACCGAAATGTCGTCGCGATTCCTTCTAGGTCAGTGTGAACAATCTCCACTGAAGCACTTCATCTCCTCTCCTCTCCAGGTGTTGGAAATTCACAGCAGTAAATGAGCCGATGCTCGTTTCCTGGTTCTTGAAATTTCTTAACTGTGCTCCACATTAGTGTGTATGCGTGTGACAAATGTGCACTTCCTCGTTCTGTGATCTCTTATTTAACATGCGATCAGGCATTTTGATAGGACCGTCATCAGTGGTCAATGAGGGGTGCTGTTCCTGATACATTATCGAATTTTCTTGACTTGGAATAGATGCTATGCAATCAGTAACATGAAATTCGCAATTTATGGCTGAATATTTTCCATCTCCAATCAACAGACTAGAACACCAGATTATAGTAAGTGTACGACTAGTAATACTCGGAATGGGAAGTTTGGTAGATGTAGTTATAGCGTCTGGGTTTAACCAACATCAGCTTACCAATTGAAACGATCGATTTCATACCAAAACTTTCCACAAATGTGTCTTTTCAAACACTTCTGGAAAATTCTTGTCAATTTTGAATATGAAGTGAAATTCAAGGAAGATAGAAATGGATGATCACATTTGGAAAAATAATATTTGAAATTCTTAATGAACATACGATCAAACTGAAACAAATCGACAGTTAACACAAATGATTTTCAAATGATGTTTGGACGCAACAAAATCAAAATAATCACAATTTCACTGTTCGATTGGTATATGTCCTTCATTTAATTCTTATGAATATTCAATTGAGCATCATTCTAATTGGTAATAATTGATATTAAGGAATATATGGTAGTGATATTCTTTGATGAATGAATAGTTGGTTCAAAGATTTTCTGTAAATCACCAGCTATTCATTTACCACATGTCGGAATGATCTTCGTTAGATCATCTTTGAAATCTAGGGAGCTATATACAGTTGTTGTTCCTTACGTTCCCTACTCGAAAGAACTCTCCTAGTTGCATACCCATTGGCGTGTTCTTGGATGTGAACGCTTCATGAACGAACCTCAATAGGTTTTGCGAAGATGAAAAATAATGAGGTGCGAAATTAATAAAAATTAAATGAATTGATGTAAAATGTAGAGGTCAGAAACGGGTAGCCTAGATGCTAAAAAGATGCACACTAGTATTCAAGGTTATTTGGAGCCATATTCTAGGAATAACTTTATACGAATAAGCAGTGTCCATGTTTAAGTAACAATAAGAATATAGTCATGTGACATGCGAATTAACTGTGTCATCTATCATAATGATCACTTTATTCTCTTCTGATTTGTTGACGCCGATAATTCCACACAAATCATGACAATCACATATACACTGTGGATTAAAGGGTTCATTGAAATCTGACATCTAGTGAAACAAACCATATAAATTCGTCAATCGACTAATTCATCTCAACAACAAACGGAAAAGGAAGCAATGTCAGCTAATTCGATGTTTCTTATTGCCGTATTGTCATACACATTGATAAGTCAATTGGGGATAACCACATCGGATTCATGCAAATATTGTCTACGATTGTACGATAAACCGCATGAGAACGGTTCATATACTGAAGTCTACAAAAGCATTGGCTCAATCTCACCACCATGGACACCTGGATCTGTTTGTGTACCTTTCGTAAATGACACGAATAGCAGGCGTCCATACTGGTATTTATATGAGTACGTTACAAGATCGATTAATTTTTATAATGGTTAATGTCTACATTTTGCCTATTTCATTCAAGTTAGAATTGGCGTTTGTGTGGACACTTAGGATGGATGTTCAAACAATTCTGACATTTTTCATTTCATATTTGTTTACAGTAACGTCAATTACACAGGTCGGATTACTGGTGTCGGACATGGTACCTGCATTTATGACTTAAGGAAATCCGGATTCAAAGGCATTTCCTCTATTCAAAGGTGTATTCAAAGAAAGGATGGAAAATTTGAATGTATCGATCAACCGAAACGGAGAAGGACATACTGTCGATTCTAATCAAGAAATGTAATGTGCTTATAATTCTTGTGTGCTCTTGGCTAAATATATGCATATGAACTGATGAAATTGGTATTCTGAGAGAGTACAGGCTGTTAGGTATACGGATCGCTTTAT
Organism: Schistosoma rodhaini; assembly: GCA_944470415.2. Lineage (NCBI taxonomy): Eukaryota > Metazoa > Platyhelminthes > Trematoda > Strigeidida > Schistosomatidae > Schistosoma > Schistosoma rodhaini. The sequence continues at coordinate 83,258,763 of OX104036.1, forward strand.
GATTTGGGAGGTCTCAATTAGATTGTTCAGCATAGAATTGAAAAGATCGCTTTAACACTGTACATGCGAATCGCATGTGAATATGTGGGCGGTCCTTATGATTGTTACGTTCTCATTCTGTTTGCTCAATAACGAAGATGAGATAGCTTGTATCGATCTACATTGACCTTTTTCACGATAAGCCAGTGCATTTGACGTTGAGGTTAGAAATGTATGTCTCCGAATTGAGGCCAACATCTCTGGGTAGATGGACGAAAACTATTCTATCATGTGACTGTTTGACAAGTGACAGAGAGAGAGAGAAGGTCAGTCAACTGGAACACTACTCGATTTATTCTTTATGACGATTTCCCATTGCGATTCAATTTCAATAGCATCGCAATAGAAAAACGAATGCGATATCAGTTGCGCAACAGACTAGTGCATATATATTTCGTTAAGCCACAAGTCACAAGTCTTCATATTAGTACTTTACAAATTATGAATGGAGGGAAATAAGTTTTGCAAATGCAACTTTCATTGTTGTCATGGCTTCTCTATTTCTTCGCTCTCATCAATCAACAAGAGAATACTTCTTCCTGAACGAATGCTGTAGATAAATAATCTCTGACCATCATGTATATAAATTTATGGAAGTTTACTAGGTGGTTGTTTGTGGTGATTCGCATAGCAATTGTGAATTGGATTCGTGATCCAAATGATCTCGTTTCCGTTTCGGTCTACTTGTTTCTTTTTCTGAATTCAATCGTTTGTCACCTATTTGGCTTACATTTTGCATCAGACGTCTGCGTCGAACATCAATTTGTTCATCACGTTGCATTGAACAAAAACACGAGTGAGGACAATTGAATGTGATTTTGAAATGCATAAAACAAAAATAAATCCTGCTGCACAAATGAATCAACCTGTGAATCTACTCAAACGGATGTGGTTTACATGTTGCATCAGACGTCTACCTCGAACATCAATTCAGTAAATCACGCCTTACTCTCGTGATTTGATGTGAGCTCGCTTGGGTGTATCGACTAATGGTTCACTTGGCCGTTTCACTGGAGATGATAGGGTGGTGACTGGATGTGTGTAATTGCTTTCTTAAGGTAGAAATTAGAGAACATTTCTAATGTGAATGAAGAAAGTGGATTTGTCCTGTAACATTAGGCACATTTTGTTAACAGAAATTTGTTTAATTGATGTGGCATAAAGTTTTCTTAATAAAGGCTATTGTAACCGAACTTAATCTTTGTACTCCACCTTTCTGCTTCTATGTTAATTTTCAAAGAAACTGTATTGAACAAATACCAGCATTTTATTCATGTTATTGAAAAATATATGCTCCTCTGAAAATGCAATAAATGCTCTAGCGCCTGCAAGTGTATCTTACTCCACAAGTGAGATTATCGCAACTTTGAGTGTTTAACCTCTTACTTGCTATCATTGTTTTGTTGTTCCGTGCTCTTTGCTTTAATCTTACTTTCTCTAGTTGTAGATAATTATCAATAACTCGCTTTGGCACTAGAAATAACCTTACAGAACATCAGGCTATCCACTTAAGAAAAGATGACAAGTTCCGTGGTGTTGCATTGACCTGCCATATATAAACTATTTATTAATTAGTAAACCAGCAAACATAAAACTTTCCTATATTTCATGTTTGCTCTCTACATTAAATGTTGATATTTATAATAATCTGATCATGCCTGTAAACTGGTGTGAATTCTGTAAAGATTATTTTCAGAATATATATTATTATTATTATATCGTTGAATCTGATTATTGATGATAATGGAAACTAAAATGATCTGCTAAAATATTTAGATCTAAACAAGCTAAATTTAACTCATCAACTCTGAGCATACCCATCTGTAGAGACAGATCAGTTCTACCAGAACGCATTATCAATAAATATAGCTTAAATCGGGAAAACCGTGCAACAGCCTTAGTAATCTAGTCCAATCTGAATAATAGTTAATAATTGGATCGACAGTGGATTCTTCAACCATTACATGCGTGGACATTGCTTTCTTTAATTTTAAGAGATGGGGTTCAGGACCTTGTATATCAGCAGTAGGCCAACACTCCTTCGACTTCTTGAGAAAACGTGGACCCTCCTCCCATACCTTGACATCATCGATGTTAAGCTTAACCCCTCTGGATGCAAAGTCTGCTATGTTTTCTTTAGAATGTACGAATCTCCATTGGTCCACCTTAGTAAGACTATGAATAGTCGAAATCAGATTTGCTATGAATGTTTTAAACTGGCTTTTCTCATTTTTAATATAGTGCAAGACAATCATGGAATCCGTCCAAAATTTAACCTCTGCAAACTTAATATGTAATTCTGACTGCAGCTGAGATCCCATGCGCGCTGCTAAAACTGCTGCCGTAAGTTCTCAGTTCTCCAGGCCTTCCAGGGTTGATAACGGGATGATGGGGAATATACCAACAAACAACATCTAGACTAAAATTAGCCATAAATAGGACATTCTATTCAGCTCAGAGAGAACAGGAGACGTAAGACAGATTGGCTTTGAAAGACTTCCTTCGGAACGCACGTTCGGATTGTTTTAGATTACAATGGTCGATTCTTTTGAAATTAAAGTTCACATGTTGAAACGTCCCCTCACTTGGCGAGGTATATTGTCGAGTGTAGCCTCACTTTACGACCCCTTGGGATTGTTAGCACTGTTTATACTTCCCATGAAGCAGTTACTTCAACGTTTGGGCAAGTTGGGACTAGGATGGGACGAAGAGATTCCAAATGAGGCGAGAAAAGGCTGGTTAAAGATTTTAAGTGAATTTCAGAGGGTTGAACGCCTTGGAAAATGGATAAGGGGAAGTGGGATACGTTCGCTATTACATTTCTGAAGCTGAGGTATGTTCTCGTCTTGTTACGGCTACGGCAAAAGTAGCCCCGTTAAAGGTCCAAACTATAACGCGCTGAGAACTTACGGCAGCAGTTTTAGCAGCGCGCATGGGATCTCAGCTGCAGTCAGAATTACATATTAAGTTTGCAGAGGTTAAATTTTGGACGGATTCCATGATTGTCTTGCACTATATTAAAAATGAGAAAAGCCAGTTTAAAACATTCATAGCAAATCTGATTTCGACTATTCATAGTCTTACTAAGGTGGACCAATGGAGATTCGTACATTCTAAAGAAAACATAGCAGACTTTGCATCCAGAGGGGTTAAGCTTAACATCGATGATGTCAAGGTATGGGAGGAGGGTCCACGTTTTCTCAAGAAGTCGAAGGAGTGTTGGCCTACTGCTGATATACAAGGTCCTGAACCCCATCTCTTAAAATTAAAGAAAGCAATGTCCACGCATGTAATGGTTGAAGAATCCACTGTCGATCCAATTATTAACTATTATTCAGATTGGACTAGATTACTAAGGCTGTTGCACGGTTTTCCCGATTTAAGCTATATTTATTGATAATGCGTTCTGGTAGAACTGATCTGTCTCTACAGATGGGTATGCTCAGAGTTGATGAGTTAAATTTAGCTTGTTTAGATCTAAATATTTTAGCAGATCATTTTAGTTTCCATTATCATCAATAATCAGATTCAACGATATAATAATAATAATATATATTCTGAAAATAATCTTTACAGAATTCACACCAGTTTACAGGCATGATCAGATTATTATAAATATCAACATTTAATGTAGAGAGCAAACATGAAATATAGGAAAGTTTTATGTTTGCTGGTTTACTAATTAATAAATAGTTTATATATGGCAGGTCAATGCAACACCACGGAACTTGTCATCTTTTCTTAAGTGGATAGTCTGATGTTCTGTAAGGTTATTTCTAGTGCCAAAGCGAGTTATTGATAATTATCTACAACTAGAGAAAGTAAGATTAAAGCAAAGAGCACGGAACAACAAAACAATGATAGCAAGTAAGAGGTTAAACACTCAAAGTTCCGATAATCTCACTTGTGGAGTAAGATACACTTGCAGGCGCTAGAGCATTTATTGCATTTTCAGAGGAGCATATATTTTTCAATAACATGAATAAAATGCTGGTATTTGTTCAATACAGTTTCTTTGAAAATTAACATAGAAGCAGAAAGGTGGAGTACAAAGATTAAGTTCGGTTACAATAGCCTTTATTAAGAAAACTTTATGCCACATCAATTAAACAAATTTCTGTTAACAAAATGTGCCTAATGTTACAGGACAAATCCACTTTCTTCATTCACATTAGAAATGTTCTCTAATTTCTACCTTAAGAAAGCAATTACACACATCCAGTCACCACCCTATCATCTCCAGTGAAACGGCCAAGTGAACCATTAGTCGATACACCCAAGCGAGCTCACATCAAATCACGAGAGTAAGGCGTGATTTACTGAATTGATGTTCGAGGTAGACGTCTGATGCAACATGTAAACCACATCCGTTTGAGTAGATTCACAGGTTGATTCATTTGTGCAGCAGGATTTATTTTTGTTTTATGCATTTCAAAATCACATTCAATTGTCCTCACTCGTGTTTTTGTTCAATGCAACGTGATGAACAAATTGATGTTCGACGCAGACGTCTGATGCAAAATGTAAGCCAAATAGGTGACAAACGATTGAATTCAGAAAAAGAAACAAGTAGACCGAAACGGAAACGAGATCATTTGGATCACGAATCCAATTCACAATTGCTATGCGAATCACCACAAACAACCACCTAGTAAACTTCCATAAATTTATATACATGATGGTCAGAGATTATTTATCTACAGCATTCGTTCAGGAAGAAGTATTCTCTTGTTGATTGATGAGAGCGAAGAAATAGAGAAGCCATGACAACAATGAAAGTTGCATTTGCAAAACTTATTTCCCTCCATTCATAATTTGTAAAGTACTAATATGAAGACTTGTGACTTGTGGCTTAACGAAATATATATGCACTAGTCTGTTGCGCAACTGATATCGCATTCGTTTTTCTATTGCGATGCTATTGAAATTGAATCGCAATGGGAAATCGTCATAAAGAATAAATCGAGTAGTGTTCCAGTTGACTGACCTTCTCTCTCTCTCTGTCACTTGTCAAACAGTCACATGATAGAATAGTTTTCGTCCATCTACCCAGAGATGTTGGCCTCAATTCGGAGACATACATTTCTAACCTCAACGTCAAATGCACTGGCTTATCGTGAAAAAGGTCAATGTAGATCGATACAAGCTATCTCATCTTCGTTATTGAGCAAACAGAATGAGAACGTAACAATCATAAGGACCGCCCACATATTCACATGCGATTCGCATGTACAGTGTTAAAGCGATCTTTTCAATTCTATGCTGAACAATCTAATTGAGACCTCCCAAATCATAAAGCGATCCGTATACCTAACAGCCTGTACTCTCTCAGAATACCAATTTCATCAGTTCATATGCATATATTTAGCCAAGAGCACACAAGAATTATAAGCACATTACATTTCTTGATTAGAATCGACAGTATGTCCTTCTCCGTTTCGGTTGATCGATACATTCAAATTTTCCATCCTTTCTTTGAATACACCTTTGAATAGAGGAAATGCCTTTGAATCCGGATTTCCTTAAGTCATAAATGCAGGTACCATGTCCGACACCAGTAATCCGACCTGTGTAATTGACGTTACTGTAAACAAATATGAAATGAAAAATGTCAGAATTGTTTGAACATCCATCCTAAGTGTCCACACAAACGCCAATTCTAACTTGAATGAAATAGGCAAAATGTAGACATTAACCATTATAAAAATTAATCGATCTTGTAACGTACTCATATAAATACCAGTATGGACGCCTGCTATTCGTGTCATTTACGAAAGGTACACAAACAGATCCAGGTGTCCATGGTGGTGAGATTGAGCCAATGCTTTTGTAGACTTCAGTATATGAACCGTTCTCATGCGGTTTATCGTACAATCGTAGACAATATTTGCATGAATCCGATGTGGTTATCCCCAATTGACTTATCAATGTGTATGACAATACGGCAATAAGAAACATCGAATTAGCTGACATTGCTTCCTTTTCCGTTTGTTGTTGAGATGAATTAGTCGATTGACGAATTTATATGGTTTGTTTCACTAGATGTCAGATTTCAATGAACCCTTTAATCCACAGTGTATATGTGATTGTCATGATTTGTGTGGAATTATCGGCGTCAACAAATCAGAAGAGAATAAAGTGATCATTATGATAGATGACACAGTTAATTCGCATGTCACATGACTATATTCTTATTGTTACTTAAACATGGACACTGCTTATTCGTATAAAGTTATTCCTAGAATATGGCTCCAAATAACCTTGAATACTAGTGTGCATCTTTTTAGCATCTAGGCTACCCGTTTCTGACCTCTACATTTTACATCAATTCATTTAATTTTTATTAATTTCGCACCTCATTATTTTTCATCTTCGCAAAACCTATTGAGGTTCGTTCATGAAGCGTTCACATCCAAGAACACGCCAATGGGTATGCAACTAGGAGAGTTCTTTCGAGTAGGGAACGTAAGGAACAACAACTGTATATAGCTCCCTAGATTTCAAAGATGATCTAACGAAGATCATTCCGACATGTGGTAAATGAATAGCTGGTGATTTACAGAAAATCTTTGAACCAACTATTCATTCATCAAAGAATATCACTACCATATATTCCTTAATATCAATTATTACCAATTAGAATGATGCTCAATTGAATATTCATAAGAATTAAATGAAGGACATATACCAATCGAACAGTGAAATTGTGATTATTTTGATTTTGTTGCGTCCAAACATCATTTGAAAATCATTTGTGTTAACTGTCGATTTGTTTCAGTTTGATCGTATGTTCATTAAGAATTTCAAATATTATTTTTCCAAATGTGATCATCCATTTCTATCTTCCTTGAATTTCACTTCATATTCAAAATTGACAAGAATTTTCCAGAAGTGTTTGAAAAGACACATTTGTGGAAAGTTTTGGTATGAAATCGATCGTTTCAATTGGTAAGCTGATGTTGGTTAAACCCAGACGCTATAACTACATCTACCAAACTTCCCATTCCGAGTATTACTAGTCGTACACTTACTATAATCTGGTGTTCTAGTCTGTTGATTGGAGATGGAAAATATTCAGCCATAAATTGCGAATTTCATGTTACTGATTGCATAGCATCTATTCCAAGTCAAGAAAATTCGATAATGTATCAGGAACAGCACCCCTCATTGACCACTGATGACGGTCCTATCAAAATGCCTGATCGCATGTTAAATAAGAGATCACAGAACGAGGAAGTGCACATTTGTCACACGCATACACACTAATGTGGAGCACAGTTAAGAAATTTCAAGAACCAGGAAACGAGCATCGGCTCATTTACTGCTGTGAATTTCCAACACCTGGAGAGGAGAGGAGATGAAGTGCTTCAGTGGAGATTGTTCACACTGACCTAGAAGGAATCGCGACGACATTTCGGTTGTTTATTGACAGTCAAGTAAGCAATTCAATTTGGTTTCGTTAGGTTTGCTCGCTATCACACAGGATTTCACACCAAGTCTCTCGTCCCATTTGAAAGAATTGACGATTTCATGTAATTTGAATAACTGAATGATTGAAGAGTATTATTGTGATTATTTTGATTTCACTGCGTTGATTTAGCATTTGAGGACTCTTTTCCGTATGATCGTCTGCTCTTTCACAAATTCCATATATTAGGCGTTCAACTATGATCCTTCAGATAAATCCAACGATAGTTCCTTTGTTTATACTGTACAAATGTTACCAGAATGTTTTATTAGTCGGACGCTGTCTATCACCAACTCGTGCCAATTGATTGAGGAACACCTGTTTATTCCAATCGTGCCTTTATTATCATAATTATCATGTCGACTATAATTAGCTTCTCTCAATATATTACTTTTGGTGCAATATTGAATTCTCGGCATAAATATTTTAACAAGTTTCCGTTTGTTACCTATTGGTCACTCCTGACAACAAATATTGAGTGATCGCCAGCTATACTGCAAACTTATAACAGGAATTGACGACTGATTATTGTACAGCCTTTTCGATTCATATAGTCGGCAAATACGATGTCCCTGATTTACCTATCTTTCATACTTGTATAAAGGATGGTTGTGAACGCTTCATGAACGAACCTCAATAGGTTTTGCGAAGATGAAAAATAATGAGGTGCGAAATTAATAAAAATTAAATGAATTGATGTAAAATGTAGAGGTCAGAAACGGGTAGCCTAGATGCTAAAAAGATGCACACTAGTATTCAAGGTTATTTGGAGCCATATTCTAGGAATAACTTTATACGAATAAGCAGTGTCCATGTTTAAGTAACAATAAGAATATAGTCATGTGACATGCGAATTAACTGTGTCATCTATCATAATGATCACTTTATTCTCTTCTGATTTGTTGACGCCGATAATTCCACACAAATCATGACAATCACATATACACTGTGGATTAAAGGGTTCATTGAAATCTGACATCTAGTGAAACAAACCATATAAATTCGTCAATCGACTAATTCATCTCAACAACAAACGGAAAAGGAAGCAATGTCAGCTAATTCGATGTTTCTTATTGCCGTATTGTCATACACATTGATAAGTCAATTGGGGATAACCACATCGGATTCATGCAAATATTGTCTACGATTGTACGATAAACCGCATGAGAACGGTTCATATACTGAAGTCTACAAAAGCATTGGCTCAATCTCACCACCATGGACACCTGGATCTGTTTGTGTACCTTTCGTAAATGACACGAATAGCAGGCGTCCATACTGGTATTTATATGAGTACGTTACAAGATCGATTAATTTTTATAATGGTTAATGTCTACATTTTGCCTATTTCATTCAAGTTAGAATTGGCGTTTGTGTGGACACTTAGGATGGATGTTCAAACAATTCTGACATTTTTCATTTCATATTTGTTTACAGTAACGTCAATTACACAGGTCGGATTACTGGTGTCGGACATGGTACCTGCATTTATGACTTAAGGAAATCCGGATTCAAAGGCATTTCCTCTATTCAAAGGTGTATTCAAAGAAAGGATGGAAAATTTGAATGTATCGATCAACCGAAACGGAGAAGGACATACTGTCGATTCTAATCAAGAAATGTAATGTGCTTATAATTCTTGTGTGCTCTTGGCTAAATATATGCATATGAACTGATGAAATTGGTATTCTGAGAGAGTACAGGCTGTTAGGTATACGGATCGCTTTATGATTTGGGAGGTCTCAATTAGATTGTTCAGCATAGAATTGAAAAGATCGCTTTAACACTGTACATGCGAATCGCATGTGAATATGTGGGCGGTCCTTATGATTGTTACGTTCTCATTCTGTTTGCTCAATAACGAAGATGAGATAGCTTGTATCGATCTACATTGACCTTTTTCACGATAAGCCAGTGCATTTGACGTTGAGGTTAGAAATGTATGTCTCCGAATTGAGGCCAACATCTCTGGGTAGATGGACGAAAACTATTCTATCATGTGACTGTTTGACAAGTGACAGAGAGAGAGAGAAGGTCAGTCAACTGGAACACTACTCGATTTATTCTTTATGACGATTTCCCATTGCGATTCAATTTCAATAGCATCGCAATAGAAAAACGAATGCGATATCAGTTGCGCAACAGACTAGTGCATATATATTTCGTTAAGCCACAAGTCACAAGTCTTCATATTAGTACTTTACAAATTATGAATGGAGGGAAATAAGTTTTGCAAATGCAACTTTCATTGTTGTCATGGCTTCTCTATTTCTTCGCTCTCATCAATCAACAAGAGAATACTTCTTCCTGAACGAATGCTGTAGATAAATAATCTCTGACCATCATGTATATAAATTTATGGAAGTTTACTAGGTGGTTGTTTGTGGTGATTCGCATAGCAATTGTGAATTGGATTCGTGATCCAAATGATCTCGTTTCCGTTTCGGTCTACTTGTTTCTTTTTCTGAATTCAATCGTTTGTCACCTATTTGGCTTACATTTTGCATCAGACGTCTGCGTCGAACATCAATTTGTTCATCACGTTGCATTGAACAAAAACACGAGTGAGGACAATTGAATGTGATTTTGAAATGCATAAAACAAAAATAAATCCTGCTGCACAAATGAATCAACCTGTGAATCTACTCAAACGGATGTGGTTTACATGTTGCATCAGACGTCTACCTCGAACATCAATTCAGTAAATCACGCCTTACTCTCGTGATTTGATGTGAGCTCGCTTGGGTGTATCGACTAATGGTTCACTTGGCCGTTTCACTGGAGATGATAGGGTGGTGACTGGATGTGTGTAATTGCTTTCTTAAGGTAGAAATTAGAGAACATTTCTAATGTGAATGAAGAAAGTGGATTTGTCCTGTAACATTAGGCACATTTTGTTAACAGAAATTTGTTTAATTGATGTGGCATAAAGTTTTCTTAATAAAGGCTATTGTAACCGAACTTAATCTTTGTACTCCACCTTTCTGCTTCTATGTTAATTTTCAAAGAAACTGTATTGAACAAATACCAGCATTTTATTCATGTTATTGAAAAATATATGCTCCTCTGAAAATGCAATAAATGCTCTAGCGCCTGCAAGTGTATCTTACTCCACAAGTGAGATTATCGCAACTTTGAGTGTTTAACCTCTTACTTGCTATCATTGTTTTGTTGTTCCGTGCTCTTTGCTTTAATCTTACTTTCTCTAGTTGTAGATAATTATCAATAACTCGCTTTGGCACTAGAAATAACCTTACAGAACATCAGACTATCCACTTAAGAAAAGATGACAAGTTCCGTGGTGTTGCATTGACCTGCCATATATAAACTATTTATTAATTAGTAAACCAGCAAACATAAAACTTTCCTATATTTCATGTTTGCTCTCTACATTAAATGTTGATATTTATAATAATCTGATCATGCCTGTAAACTGGTGTGAATTCTGTAAAGATTATTTTCAGAATATATATTATTATTATTATATCGTTGAATCTGATTATTGATGATAATGGAAACTAAAATGATCTGCTAAAATATTTAGATCTAAACAAGCTAAATTTAACTCATCAACTCTGAGCATACCCATCTGTAGAGACAGATCAGTTCTACCAGAACGCATTATCAATAAATATAGCTTAAATCGGGAAAACCGTGCAACAGCCTTAGTAATCTAGTCCAATCTGAATAATAGTTAATAATTGGATCGACAGTGGATTCTTCAACCATTACATGCGTGGACATTGCTTTCTTTAATTTTAAGAGATGGGGTTCAGGACCTTGTATATCAGCAGTAGGCCAACACTCCTTCGACTTCTTGAGAAAACGTGGACCCTCCTCCCATACCTTGACATCATCGATGTTAAGCTTAACCCCTCTGGATGCAAAGTCTGCTATGTTTTCTTTAGAAGGTACGAATTTCCATTGGTCCACCTTAGTAAGACTATGAATAGTCGAAATCAGATTTGCTATGAATGTTTTAAACTGGCTTTTCTCATTTTTAATATAGTGCAAGACAATCATGGAATCCGTCCAAAATTTAACCTCTGCAAACTTAATATGTAATTCTGACTGCAGCTGAGATCCCATGCGCGCTGCTAAAACTGCTGCCGTAAGTTCTCAGCGCGTTATAGTTTGGACCTTTAACGGGGCTACTTTTGCCGTAGCCGTAACAAGACGAGAACATACCTCAGCTTCAGAAATGTAATAGCGAACGTATCCCACTTCCCCTTATCCATTTTCCAAGGCGTTCAACCCTCTGAAATTCACTTAAAATCTTTAACCAGCCTTTTCTCGCCTCATTTGGAATCTCTTCGTCCCATCCTAGTCCCAACTTGCCCAAACGTTGAAGTAACTGCTTCATGGGAAGTATAAACAGTGCTAACAATCCCAAGGGGTCGTAAAGTGAGGCTACACTCGACAATATACCTCGCCAAGTGAGGGGACGTTTCAACATGTGAACTTTAATTTCAAACGAATCGACCATTGTAATCTAAAACAATCCGAACGTGCGTTCCGAAGGAAGTCTTTCAAAGCCAATCTGTCTTACGCCTCCTGTTCTCTCTTCTGGAAGAATTGATCTGAGAACCTGCAAACAGTTACTTATCCACTTCGTAAGTCCGAACCCACCTTTTCTGAGGAGAAAAGCAAGGGCCTCTGCCAGATGAATTGCATCCTGTACATTATAAATGGAGGCTAAATAGTCGTCCACATAAAAACTCTTATCTACGACTTCCTGAATATCTCTATTAAATTCCTTACGGAATATATCTACCGTCTTCTTCAGAGCGAAATTAGCGCAAAAGGGGGAGGACACGGCTCCAAACGGATGAACTGTTAAACAATATTCCTTGGCCATTCGTTTTATATCACCGTCTTCCCAACACAATAGACGAAACGCTCCCCTATCTTGTCTCGGGATCCTTACTTGAAGAAACATCTCTTCGATATCAGCGGCTAATGCTACGTTATCTAATCTGAATCGTAGAAGTATACCGAATAAACTATTTACGGTATTTGATCCTCTTATAAGCTGATCATTAAGAGAAAAACCTTAATAGATAGCTGCACAATCAAAAACGATTCTCAGTTCTCCAGGCTTTCCAGGGTTGATAACGGGATGATGGGGAATATACCAACAAACAACATCTAGACTAAAATTAGCCATAAATAGGACATTCTATGCAGCTCAACTTGTCATCATTGAAAAGTCAAGGTCGATGTTTCACCAAAAACCTAGACAGCATATAAGCGATTGTGTCACATCCCATTGTGTATACCAATTTACATGTATGTGCGGAAACACGTACATAGGGAGGAGCAATCGTGATTTGCAAATAAGGGTGGTGGAACACATACCTAAATGGCTACAGAACCAAATGAATTCGAATAGTCAAATAAGATCACAGGACAGACAAACATCTTCCTCTATTGCGAAACATTTAGTTGAAACTGGTCATAAGGTTGACATCAAATCAGCATTTGTAGTGTTGTACGAAAGCCTTCAAGGACGTATACTAAGGTTTATTGAAGCCTTGGCTATACGGAAATTGAAACCCCCTTTATGTGTTCAAAAACAATTTGTTCTTACCCTTAACCTACCCTGGTAATGCTTATTTATTATCCAGAGTAGTCATCACTTTGTTTTTGTGTACTTTATTTATTTTCTTACCTTAACCTGTCTAGTTGACCTTTTAATTTTCATATAAAAAATGTCTTAACAAGTATATGTGTGATCAGATTGTTCGAAATGTATTGCGCTAATATATCACATAATTCTGATAATCTTCGTCTTCTCATTGCATTATCGAAACAACATCACGTTCAAATCCCTCCTTACTAACTTCAATGATGTAGCCCTTACTTAAATGTTTATTCATCCCAGCTTGATATTTCTGAAGAAGACTATTATCTTTCATAAACCTTTTCCTTAAACACTCCAGTCCGCGTTCAGCCAGTTCCAAATTATTCAGTAGATTTCGCCTATTATACTTCCACGGTAGACCAACTTGAAAATGGCCGCCTTCCAGTTTAAAGGATCTACTAACTATTTCTAGAGCTCTTTTATCTTCGACAGAATATCCATTACGAAACGTATCTGTATCCTCGAACCCATGATTATATAATCTTTCTATATCTCGCAAAATATCATTAGAACAATGACACCACTAAACTTGATGTAGAGACCTTGACTCCCTTCTTAGGACCTATAATCATCCAATCGAGATGGGTTCGCACAGCAAACGGACGCTTCCTGTCCCCAGACGTTGTTTTCAAGACCCAATATACAACCGGAGCATCACACTCAATCGATATCCCTGCAAAATTACTTTGCAATCTCGGAATGGTCATGTCTTTTAAATATTTCCACCTTTTCAGTTGAAGTTCGATTAAAGGTGATGCTTGATCGATCGATGTTTCCAAATATCCTTTGAGACCGTATAGTCTGACTGGAACGATACTCAAACAAACCCTTGACGAGTTCCAATCCTCAGCTAGGTTCACCACATGGCTATCAATACCATCAATATGCAATAATGAATTATGCCTAACCTTGCAGTTCTCAACGTCGCATTTGAAGCCTCAGTTGCATGACATAGCTATGTGACCTTTCTTCAAACATAAGTAACATAGACCAAGTCTTCTTATCTCCTGTTAACGCTGTTAACGCTTTCGTAGTAATTGTCAATATTCATAGTGCCTTTTAGAAGGTTGGTTAGTAGTTGAGCAAGTTCAAAACAACCAGGCATGAAGTGTTATCATTTCTAAGAAACACCTCATGTTTTCAGAAGAAAATTGTACTGCATAATCCTTGGATATATTGCATCATTCGGAAACATGATGATAACTTGATTATCTAGAATATGACCAAAGAAGGTGAGGGGTTGTTCGCCTAACCCTATTTTAGTTGAGTTTATTGTTTCAAAGCAGTCGTCATACTTTCCATAAAGCATTCTCAGATTGATTTGATGCTCAGCTCTGATTTTTTCAGAAAAAAGCAAGAGTTTTCATTCAGTCTTAGACAAATGGTAAGCTGTTTCCTGATTGATCAGACACTCGCTCGAAGGTGTGTGCCACAATTATTAGGCCAAGAGGAGTGGTAATGGAGATATCCTGAGTATCATTATGGCGGACTGCGATGTGGTGATTCGCCCAGATGAGGTCAACCTTTAATAGAATGTTAACGTCGTGCAAGTTGTAAACCGTTTGTCTACTCTTTTTTCCGTTGAGCTTGAGCAGACCACTCAAACACCGGCACAGATCATCTATGGTGATGATCGAAGAGCTCCTCGGACGAAATAGCCTGTTAATGTGCTGAGAATCGCTTCCTTGGCTGTTGTGAATTACGAGAATCTTAGCAGACCTACATGAATATTATGTTCTTAAACATAATGTGATGGTTCACACCAACTAACCATGAAGAAACTCACGTAAGCATTTCATGTTCCTTCGTATATTGTTCCGCAGGATCAGTGATCTATTGGAATAGCGAGAATCTCTTTATCGATGACCTGCCCTCTCATGAACAGGTTGAAGCACAACAAAGCAGTGAGCAAATCTCAGCACAAGTTCAGTTACTGTTTTTCATGTGATAAACTTAATTCTATTAATTCACGTGCATTTCATGATACTGAATGTTTCGTTTGTACTTAAGACTCACACGTCAAGTTGGTATGTAGGAGAAACTTTGTTTTAGTCGCTAGTTGCACTACTCCTTGTAATCCAAGCTTTATTGTGTTTTGCGATTCCAACAGTCATGGTCTATTCACCTTTACAACATCGAGAAAATGACTCCAAATTGACCAGTTGAATGTGATTTTTGTTTTTCAGATAATAAGTGATGTATAAGTTGTAACATTGATTTCAGATTTAATTGTTAATTATTAGTTGCATTGAGACAGCTAATGCATTCCAAACACATACACTGTATTCTCTTCAACGTCATTTATTACATAAATATAATGCTTTCAGAGTGTACGCCGAGAAAAGTTATATCGTGTTGCCATAAGAGATCTAAATAAAACATAAGGTAATTAATTGTACAGCAGATTCACTAGTTGCGATCATACGGTTTACGATATTACATTATACAATTGTGGTGTGTACTACTAATGTCGATAGATATAAGTAGTACGCATCACCAATCAAAGGTGACATACCTGACAGTAGAAGGCTAAGAAGATCGAAGAAAAGAGAACGAGGACAAAGAATGATTGCTGTGGAAATAAAGAAACAGTGTAGTCTGAGACGATTGATTGAAATTTTGTAAAGAAAGTATTGACTGTATGGTTGTCAGATTTTACTAATATGTTCGATTGTACACACTGGTGTTCTCCAGGTAAAAACATAAATAGGATAATGACAGCTTCTAATTTCGGTCCATTTTTAAACTATGGTAATAATACATGTTACACAGTATTACGGTGAGTGAGTAATCAAAAATAAGTTTTTTTGCCGACAAGTGATCGACAACAAATTTCACCTAAAAGTCGTCTGTTTTAAAGAATCCTCAGATAACATCTATCACTCTCACCAACGAAATAATGGACATTCTTGTATGCTTTGTTGTGTAGTGACATCTCCGTTACGAAGCATGTGCAAGCTTATCCACATTTCGTTCAGTCCCTTAGTTTTATACATTAAAATATTTCCATGTGATTTAGAAAAATTGTAAATCAGAATGATTATGACAACCACTTGGAGTTAATTGTGATGAAACATTTAATTATGGATGTTATAATCGCAAAATAGTCATTTTTAACATCATTCATACGGTACGAAACTGATTGGGATCTAGTTAAGATGAATCCATATTAATACCACATTCACCCAGGCCTGATTAATTATGTTGCTGATATTCAAGAATGAACTTCGATCAGACTCAGGCGATCGGTACGTATGCACCCAATATGACCATTGTATTCAAAATATGATGATACATGCGCCCTTGTTTCCACTGCTGGCCATAATCCATCTCTCATTTATCAAGTTAAAACGTAATATTTGAAACAATCCACACAGTCTATTCATAGTAAATAATAGTCTCGTCAAGTTCAAGTCCAACATCCGCCTGATCAAATGGGATTCGCATGTTCAGTGTTAATGCGATCTTTTCAATTCTATGCTGAACAATCTAATTGAGACCTCCCAAATCATAAAGCGATCCGTATACCTAACAGCCTGTACTCTCTCAGAATACCAATTTCATCAGTTCATATGCATATATTTAGTTAAGAGCACACAAGAATTATAAGCACATTACATTTCTTGATTAGAATCGACAGTATATCCTTCTCCGTTTCGGTTGATCGATACATTCAAATTTTCCATCCTTTCTTTGAATACACCTTTGAATAGAGGAAATGCCTTTGAATCCGGATTTCCTTAAGTCATAAATGCAGGTACCATGTCCGACACCAGTAATCCGACCTGTGTAATTGACGTTGCTGTAAACAAATATGAAATGAAAAATGTCAGAATTGTTTGAACATCCATCCTAAGTGTCCACACAAACGCCAATTCTAACTTGAATGAAATAGGCAAAATGTAGACATTAACCATTATAAAAATTAATCGATCTTGTAACGTACTCATATAAATACCAGTATGGACGCCTGCTATTCGTGTCATTTACGAAAGGTACACAAACAGATCCAGGTGTCCATGGTGGTGAGATTGAGCCAATGCTTTTGTAGACTTCAGTATATGAACCCTTCTCATGCGGTTTATCGTACAATTGTAGACAATATTTGCATGAATTCGATGTGGTTATCCCCAATTGACTTATCAATGTGTATGACAATACGGCAATGAGAAACATCGAATTAGCTGACATTGCTTCCTTTTCCGTTTGTTGTTGAGATGAATTAGTCGATTGACGAATTTATATGGTTTGTTTCACTAGATGTCAGATTTCAATGAACCCTTTAATCCACAGTGTATATGTGATTGTCATGATTTGTGTGGAATTATCGGCGTCAACAAATCAGAAGAGAATAAAGTGATCATTATGATAGATGACACAGTTAATTCGCATGTCACATGACTATATTCTTATTGTTACTTAAACATGGACACTGCTTATTCGTATAAAGTTATTCCTAGAATATGGCTCCAAATAACCTTGAATACTAGTGTGCATCTTTTTAGCATCTAGGCTACCCGTTTCTGACCTCTACATTTTACATCAATTCATTTAATTTTTATTAATTTCGCACCTCATTATTTTTCATCTTCGCAAAACCTATTGAGGTTCGTTCATGAAGCGTTCACAACCATCCTTTATACAAGTATGAAAGATAGGTAAATCAGGGACATCGTATTTGCCGACTATATGAATCGAAAAGGCTGTACAATAATCAGTCGTCAATTCCTGTTATAAGTTTGCAGTATAGCTGGCGATCACTCAATATTTGTTGTCAGGAGTGACCAATAGGTAACAAACGGAAACTTGTTAAAATATTTATGCCGAGAATTCAATATTGCACCAAAAGTAATATATTGAGAGAAGCTAATTATAGTCGACATGATAATTATGATAATAAAGGCACGATTGGAATAAACAGGTATTCCTCAATCAATTTGCACGAGTTGGTGATAGACAACGTGTCGCGTAGACAGAACTGCTCTAGTGAATCATTATTGACTTTGTTTGACCAACATTCAAACACATACTTCGTCAACTACTGATTTTCATAATCTGGCAATTAGGCATTGTGAACCATGTTAGCCGTCACTAGTCATGCGTCAACCGCATCTAACGTAGCTCGTATTACTACTGCTTTGTGGCTCACTTACTATGTGAATTATCGTATGGGAATTTCACAACCAGGGAACACAATCTATTCTACTTGGCATTCGATTATGGTATTAGAGTTTACTGCATTTAAATAATCACTGCACATGGCCAGATACCAATCATTCTGCGCATTTGTGTTTGTTGAATGAGCAGAAACAGGAGAAATGTTATGCGTCACTGTTTCAACAAGCAGGGAGAGACCATGGATTAGAACCATTAACACTATGCATTCGATTTGCGTGATGACAGTTGCACAAATCAGGCTTTGTGACATTATTCAGGAGATTTGAATGTGAAATTTTCATAAACACGAATAAATAGATATCGAAACGTCAGATCATTTAAATATCATTTGAAAGTTATTTGAAATTCACAGCAGTAAATGAGTCGATGCTCGTTTCCCAGTTCTTGAAATTTCTTAACTGTGCACCACATTAGTGTGAAAGAACAGACGATCTTACGGAAACGAGTCCTCAAATGCTAAATCAACGCAGTGAAATCAAAAAAATCACAATAATACTCTTCATTTATTCAGTTATTCAAATTACATGAAGTCGTCGATTCTTTCGTCTGCTCTTTCACAAATTCCAAATATTAGGCCTTCAACTATGATCCTTCAGATAAATCCAACGATAGTTCCTTTGTTTATACTGTACAAATGTTACCAGAATGTTTTATTAGTCGGACGCTGTCTATCACCAACTCGTGCCAATTGATTCAAAGGCATTTCCTCTATTCAAAGGTGTATTCAAAGAAAGGATGGAAAATTTGAATGTATCGATCAACCGAAACGGAGAAGGATATACTGTCGATTCTAATCAAGAAATGTAATGTGCTTATAATTCTTGTGTGCTCTTAACTAAATATATGCATATGAACTGATGAAATTGGTATTCTGAGAGAGTACAGGCTGTTAGGTATACGGATCGCTTTATGATTTGGGAGGTCTCAATTAGATTGTTCAGCATAGAATTGAAAAGATCGCATTAACACTGTACATGCGAATCGCATGTGAATATGTGTGCGGTCCTTATGACTGTTACTTTCTCATTCTGTTTGCTCAATAACGAAGATGAGATAGCTTGTATCGATCTACATTGACTTTTGTACACGATAAGCCAATGGATTTGACGTTGAGGTTAGAAATGTTTGTTTGGGTAGATGGACGAAAACTATTCTATCATGTGACTGTTTGACAAGTAACAGAGAGAGAGAGAAGGTCAGTCAACTGGAACACTACTCGATTTATTCTTTATGACGATTTCCCATTGCGATTCAAGTTATTGTGAGAAGGTAAACGAATTCATAAGTGACTATTACAAACACACTGCTAAACCAATTACGAAAATGCAACTGCGTTCAAACTAAGCATCAAGTATGAAATGTGTTGTTCAAATATTACGTTTAATTTCAATAGCATCGCAATAGAAAAACGAATGCGATATCAGTTGCGCAACAGACTAGTGCATATATATTTCGTTAAGCCACAAGTCACAAGTCTTCATATTAGTACTTTACAAATTATGAATGGAGGGAAATAAGTTTTGCAAATGCAACTTTCATTGTTGTCATGGCTTCTCTATTTCTTCGCTCTCATCAATCAACAAGAGAATACTTCTTCCTGAACGAATGCTGTAGATAAATAATCTCTGACCATCATGTATATAAATTTATGGAAGTTTACTAGGTGGTTGTTTGTGGTGATTCGCATAGCAATTGTGAATTGGATTCGTGATCCAAATGATCTCGTTTCCGTTTCGGTCTACTTGTTTCTTTTTCTGAATTCAATCGTTTGTCACCTATTTGGCTTACATTTTGCATCAGACGTCTGCGTCGAACATCAATTTGTTCATCACGTTGCATTGAACAAAAACACGAGTGAGGACAATTGAATGTGATTTTGAAATGCATAAAACAAAAATAAATCCTGCTGCACAAATGAATCAACCTGTGAATCTACTCAAACGGATGTGGTTTACATGTTGCATCAGACGTCTACCTCGAACATCAATTCAGTAAATCACGCCTTACTCTCGTGATTTGATGTGAGCTCGCTTGGGTGTATCGACTAATGGTTCACTTGGCCGTTTCACTGGAGATGATAGGGTGGTGACTGGATGTGTGTAATTGCTTTCTTAAGGTAGAAATTAGAGAACATTTCTAATGTGAATGAAGAAAGTGGATTTGTCCTGTAACATTAGGCACATTTTGTTAACAGAAATTTGTTTAATTGATGTGGCATAAAGTTTTCTTAATAAAGGCTATTGTAACCGAACTTAATCTTTGTACTCCACCTTTCTGCTTCTATGTTAATTTTCAAAGAAACTGTATTGAACAAATACCAGCATTTTATTCATGTTATTGAAAAATATATGCTCCTCTGAAAATGCAATAAATGCTCTAGCGCCTGCAAGTGTATCTTACTCCACAAGTGAGATTATCGCAACTTTGAGTGTTTAACCTCTTACTTGCTATCATTGTTTTGTTGTTCCGTGCTCTTTGCTTTAATCTTACTTTCTCTAGTTGTAGATAATTATCAATAACTCGCTTTGGCACTAGAAATAACCTTACAGAACATCAGACTATCCACTTAAGAAAAGATGACAAGTTCCGTGGTGTTGCATTGACCTGCCATATATAAACTATTTATTAATTAGTAAACCAGCAAACATAAAACTTTCCTATATTTCATGTTTGCTCTCTACATTAAATGTTGATATTTATAATAATCTGATCATGCCTGTAAACTGGTGTGAATTCTGTAAAGATTATTTTCAGAATATATATTATTATTATTATATCGTTGAATCTGATTATTGATGATAATGGAAACTAAAATGATCTGCTAAAATATTTAGATCTAAACAAGCTAAATTTAACTCATCAACTCTGAGCATACCCATCTGTAGAGACAGATCAGTTCTACCAGAACGCATTATCAATAAATATAGCTTAAATCGGGAAAACCGTGCAACAGCCTTAGTAATCTAGTCCAATCTGAATAATAGTTAATAATTGGATCGACAGTGGATTCTTCAACCATTACATGCGTGGACATTGCTTTCTTTAATTTTAAGAGATGGGGTTCAGGACCTTGTATATCAGCAGTAGGCCAACACTCCTTCGACTTCTTGAGAAAACGTGGACCCTCCTCCCATACCTTGACATCATCGATGTTAAGCTTAACCCCTCTGGATGCAAAGTCTGCTATGTTTTCTTTAGAATGTACGAATCTCCATTGGTCCACCTTAGTAAGACTATGAATAGTCGAAATCAGATTTGCTATGAATGTTTTAAACTGGCTTTTCTCATTTTTAATATAGTGCAAGACAATCATGGAATCCGTCCAAAATTTAACCTCTGCAAACTTAATATGTAATTCTGACTGCAGCTGAGATCCCATGCGCGCTGCTAAAACTGCTGCCGTAAGTTCTCAGCGCGTTATAGTTTGGACCTTTAACGGGGCTACTTTTGCCGTAGCCGTAACAAGACGAGAACATACCTCAGCTTCAGAAATGTAATAGCGAACGTATCCCACTTCCCCTTATCCATTTTCCAAGGCGTTCATCCAATGCGTTGATCCTCTTATAAGCTGATCATTAAGAGAAAAACCTTAATAGATAGCTGCACAATCAAAAACGATTCTCAGTTCTCCAGGCTTTCCAGGGTTGATAACGGGATGATGGGGAATATACCAACAAACAACATCTAGACTAAAATTAGCCATAAATAGGACATTCTATGCAGCTCAACTTGTCATCATTGAAAAGTCAAGGTCGATGTTTCACCAAAAACCTAGACAGCATATAAGCGATTGTGTCACATCCCATTGTGTATACCAATTTACATGTATGTGCGGAAACACGTACATAGGGAGGAGCAATCGTGATTTGCAAATAAGGGTGGTGGAACACATACCTAAATGGCTACAGAACCAAATGAATTCGAATAGTCAAATAAGATCACAGGACAGACAAACATCTTCCTCTATTGCGAAACATTTAGTTGAAACTGGTCATAAGGTTGACATCAAATCAGCATTTGTAGTGTTGTACGAAAGCCTTCAAGGACGTATACTAAGGTTTATTGAAGCCTTGGCTATACGGAAATTGAAACCCCCTTTATGTGTTCAAAAACAATTTGTTCTTACCCTTAACCTACCCTGGTAATGCTTATTTATTATCCAGAGTAGTCATCACTTTGTTTTTGTGTACTTTATTTATTTTCTTACCTTAACCTGTCTAGTTGACCTTTTAATTTTCATATAAAAAATGTCTTAACAAGTATATGTGTGATCAGATTGTTCGAAATGTATTGCGCTAATATATCACATAATTCTGATAATCTTCGTCTTCTCATTGCATTATCGAAACAACATCACGTTCAAATCCCTCCTTACTAACTTCAATGATGTAGCCCTTACTTAAATGTTTATTCATCCCAGCTTGATATTTCTGAAGAAGACTATTATCTTTCATAAACCTTTTCCTTAAACACTCCAGTCCGCGTTCAGCCAGTTCCAAATTATTCAGTAGATTTCGCCTATTATACTTCCACGGTAGACCAACTTGAAAATGGCCGCCTTCCAGTTTAAAGGATCTACTAACTATTTCTAGAGCTCTTTTATCTTCGACAGAATATCCATTACGAAACGTATCTGTATCCTCGAACCCATGATTATATAATCTTTCTATATCTCGCAAAATATCATTAGAACAATGACACCACTAAACTTGATGTAGAGACCTTGACTCCCTTCTTAGGACCTATAATCATCCAATCGAGATGGGTTCGCACAGCAAACGGACGCTTCCTGTCCCCAGACGTTGTTTTCAAGACCCAATATACAACCGGAGCATCACACTCAATCGATATCCCTGCAAAATTACTTTGCAATCTCGGAATGGTCATGTCTTTTAAATATTTCCACCTTTTCAGTTGAAGTTCGATTAAAGGTGATGCTTGATCGATCGATGTTTCCAAATATCCTTTGAGACCGTATAGTCTGACTGGAACGATACTCAAACAAACCCTTGACGAGTTCCAATCCTCAGCTAGGTTCACCACATGGCTATCAATACCATCAATATGCAATAATGAATTATGCCTAACCTTGCAGTTCTCAACGTCGCATTTGAAGCCTCAGTTGCATGACATAGCTATGTGACCTTTCTTCAAACATAAGTAACATAGACCAAGTCTTCTTATCTCCTGTTAACGCTGTTAACGCTTTCGTAGTAATTGTCAATATTCATAGTGCCTTTTAGAAGGTTGGTTAGTAGTTGAGCAAGTTCAAAACAACCAGGCATGAAGTGTTATCATTTCTAAGAAACACCTCATGTTTTCAGAAGAAAATTGTACTGCATAATCCTTGGATATATTGCATCATTCGGAAACATGATGATAACTTGATTATCTAGAATATGACCAAAGAAGGTGAGGGGTTGTTCGCCTAACCCTATTTTAGTTGAGTTTATTGTTTCAAAGCAGTCGTCATACTTTCCATAAAGCATTCTCAGATTGATTTGATGCTCAGCTCTGATTTTTTCAGAAAAAAGCAAGAGTTTTCATTCAGTCTTAGACAAATGGTAAGCTGTTTCCTGATTGATCAGACACTCGCTCGAAGGTGTGTGCCACAATTATTAGGCCAAGAGGAGTGGTAATGGAGATATCCTGAGTATCATTATGGCGGACTGCGATGTGGTGATTCGCCCAGATGAGGTCAACCTTTAATAGAATGTTAACGTCGTGCAAGTTGTAAACCGTTTGTCTACTCTTTTTTCCGTTGAGCTTGAGCAGACCACTCAAACACCGGCACAGATCATCTATGGTGATGATCGAAGAGCTCCTCGGACGAAATAGCCTGTTAATGTGCTGAGAATCGCTTCCTTGGCTGTTGTGAATTACGAGAATCTTAGCAGACCTACATGAATATTATGTTCTTAAACATAATGTGATGGTTCACACCAACTAACCATGAAGAAACTCACGTAAGCATTTCATGTTCCTTCGTATATTGTTCCGCAGGATCAGTGATCTATTGGAATAGCGAGAATCTCTTTATCGATGACCTGCCCTCTCAAGAACAGGTTGAAGCACAACAAAGCAGTGAGCAAATCTCAGCACAAGTTCAGTTACTGTTTTTCATGTGATAAACTTAATTCTATTAATTCACGTGCATTTCATGATACTGAATGTTTCGTTTGTACTTAAGACTCACACGTCAAGTTGGTATGTAGGAGAAACTTTGTTTTAGTCGCTAGTTGCACTACTCCTTGTAATCCAAGCTTTATTGTGTTTTGCGATTCCAACAGTCATGGTCTATTCACCTTTACAACATCGAGAAAATGACTCCAAATTGACCAGTTGAATGTGATTTTTGTTTTTCAGATAATAAGTGATGTATAAGTTGTAACATTGATTTCAGATTTAATTGTTAATTATTAGTTGCATTGAGACAGCTAATGCATTCCAAACACATACACTGTATTCTCTTCAACGTCATTTATTACATAAATATAATGCTTTCAGAGTGTACGCCGAGAAAAATTATATCGTGTTGCCATAAGAGATCTAAATAAAACATAAGGTAATTAATTGTACAGCAGATTCACTAGTTGCGATCATATGGTTTACGATATTACATTATACAATTGTGGTGTGTACTACTAATGTCGATAGATATAAGTAGTACGCATCACCAATCAAAGGTGACATACCTGACAGTAGAAGGCTAAGAAGATCGAAGAAAAGAGAACAAGGACAAAGAATGATTGCTGTGGAAATAAAGAAACAGTGTAGTCTGAGACGATTGATTGAAATTTTGTAAAGAAAGTATTGACTGTATGGTTGTCAGATTTTACTAATATGTTCGATTGTACACACTGGTGTTCTCCAGGTAAAAACATAAATAGGATAATGACAGCTTCTAATTTCGGTCCATTTTTAAACTATGGTAATAATACATGTTACACAGTATTACGGTGAGTGAGTAATCAAAAATAAGTTTTTTTGCCGACAAGTGATCGACAACAAATTTCACCTAAAAGTCGTCTGTTTTAAACAATCCTATACTGAAAACTTATAACAGGAATTGACGACTGATTATTGTACAGCCTTTTAAATAACAATAAGAATATAGTCATGTGACATGCGAATTAACTGTGTCATCTATCATAATGATCGCTTTATTCTCTTCTGATTTGTTGACGCCGATATTTCCACACAAATCATGACAATCACATATACACTGTGGATTAAAGGGTTCATTGAAATCTGACATCTAGTGAAACAAACCATATAAATTCGTCAATCGACTAATTCATCTCAACAACAAACGGAAAAGGAAGCAATGTCAGCTAATTCGATGTTTCTCATTGCCGTATTGTCATACACATTGATAAGTCAATTGGGGATAACCACATCGAATTCATGCAAATATTGTCTACAATTGTACGATAAACCGCATGAGAAGGGTTCATATACTGAAGTCTACAAAAGCATTGGCTCAATCTCACCACCATGGACACCTGAATCTGTTTGTGTACCTTTCGTAAATGACACGAATAGCAGGCGTCCATACTGGTATTTATATGAGTACGTTACAAGATCGATTAATTTTTATAATGGTTAATGTCTACATTTTGCCTATTTCATTCAAGTTAGAATTGGCGTTTGTGTGGACACTTAGGATGGATGTTCAAACATTTCTGACATTTTTCATTTCATATTTGTTTACAGCAACGTCAATTACACAGGTCGGATTACTGGTGTCGGACATGGTACCTGCATTTATGACTTGAGGAAATCCGGATTCAAAGGCATTTCCTCTATTCAAAGGTGTATTCGAAGAAGGAGTGGAAAATTGGAATGTATCAATCAACCGAAACTGAGAAGGACATACTGTCGATTCTAATCAAGAAATGTAATGCGCTTATAATTCTTGTGTGCTCTTAACTAAATATATGCATATGAACTGATGAAATTGGTATTCTGAGAGAGTACAGGCTGTTAGGTATACGGATCGCTTTATGATTTGTGAGGTCTCAATTAGATTGTTCAGCATAGAATTGAAATGATCGCATTACCACTACACATGCGATTCGCATGTGAATATGTGTGCGGTCCTTTTGACTGTTACGTTCACATTCTGTTAGCTCGATTACGAACGTGAGATAGCTTGTGTCGATCTACGTTGACACCTTGACACGACAAGCTAGTTGATTGGTCGTTGAGGCAAGTGATTTGTGAGTTGAAATTTGGGCGAAAATCTCTGCGTCGATGGACGAAAACTATTTTATCATCTGAATAGTCGACAAGTGACAGAGTGTTAGAAGGTCAGTCAACTGGAACACTACTCGATTTATTCACCAATACGATTTCCATTTGCTATTCAGGTTATTGTGAGAAGGTGCACGAATTCAAATGTGACTAACACGAACACAACACTGAACCAATTAGGTTAATGTAACTGTGTTCACACTTAACATCGAGGTAGAAATATGGAGTGCAAAGAATAGGTTTAATTAAATTGCTTCTGAATAGAAAAACGAATGCTTCAAGACACAAAAAGACATTTTGTGAAATCACAAGGCACAAGTCTTCATATTAGTACTTTACAAACTCTGAATGTATCGAAATAACCTTTCCGAATACAATTCCCGTTTTTTGTCATTGCTTCTCTATTTCTTTGTTCTCATCAATTAATGAGAGAATACTTTTTCCTGAAGGTTTGCTATAGATACATAATCTCTGACCATCATGTATATAAATTTCTAGAAGTTTAATAGATGGTTGTTTGCGGTAATTCGCATCACAGTTATTTTCGGATTCACGGATCACCTATTTCTGTGCTTCCTTCTGTGCTGATCATGATCCTGAATGATCTTGTTTTCGTCTCGGGCTACTTGTTTCTTTTTCTGAATTCAATCGTTCGTCACCTATGTGGTTTGCATTTCGCATCAGACGTCTGCGTCAAACATCAATTTGTACATCACGTTGCAGTGAACAACAACACGAGTGAGGACAATTGAATGTGATCACATGATTTGGAAATGTGCAACACACAAAACGTTGGGCTACATAAATTAATCAATTTCTGAAATCGCTGAAGCATTCTCAGGAATGAGACACGTTGATTGAGATTTCTGCATGAAAGTGTAAACATACAGATTTGGAAATCCATGCTGATGGCAGTATCTTATTATATTGTAGACGTCAATTTTAGAACCATTATCATACATTACTTTGCAAAGTTGGCAAGTTTGACCAACAATCAAACACATACTTCGGCACCTGCTGATGTTTATGAAGTTACAACCATGTTCATCTTAAACGGGAAAGCATCAATTGTAACTAACCTAGCTCGTTTTACTTCTGCTTTGTCATTCACAAACTAGACAGTATTGAAACCTGTCTGAGACCTCATTATCGAGTTTCGTTGTCATTTTGGTTGTTTCTAGTGGTCACGACATTCATCAAATTTTTATTCTCGAATCTCATTCACACACTGGTTTTATTCGCAGAATGATATAGCGAATAGACACTGAAGCGAGTGCCCACCACTGACAAATACTGACATCTGGCAACAGAAACGTGATTCGTGATGGTGAGGTGGTAATTCGCATCATTATTATAAACTGGATTCCTCACAGAACGACAAAAATTCATGGATGCACATACCACCTATTTCAGTTCTCCTCATTTGAAAAAATTGACGATTTTATGTAGTTTGAATTTCTGAATAAATGAATAGTATTATTTTAATAATTATTATTCTTATTAATAATTTGCTGCGTTGATTTAGCATTTGTAAATGTGTGGTATTTGTGCTAACTGAAGGCACGTTTTCGTTGGATTGTTCGCTCATTACGAATTCCAAATATTATACGTTCAACTATGATCCTTCGGATCTTACCGCTCGTATGACGTACAATGGAATGTGTAGACGACTTTCGGAACATTGTATTGTTTGGAGTCAGAAGTGATTGATGTTGATGAGCGCCAATGTTTGATTAAGATGGAAGCGTACATAATTAAATTGCATTATATTTCTAGTGATATATATATCTGAAGATCAATTGAAGGAGAACATATTGAAGATCATTTTCTTCATCGATTCGATCCCCACATGAACCATCAATCGACCCAATGTGGGCTTCAGTATTCGAACCTTATCCTGCCAGAGAAACTCAACAATATTTCATTTGGTTCTACAGTAAAAGTGATAACAGAATGATAGTAACCAGACCTCTTCATTTAATTTGTGACATGCTTGTCATAGAACCGTTTCATGTCCTGATGTTGATTTCGCTTCATATGCATGACTTCATATATTACCTAAGCTAAATGCGTTTGTGAGACGATTAAGGTGAGAAGAGAGAAACATTTTGAGTAGCATGAAATTATTTTAAGTACTCGACCATTCAGACATATTTGTAATGAGAAAAGGGAATACATAGAGAAGCGAAGACAGAGAGTATGCAAACCCAGTCTGGATAAATAGTGACTCAATATTTATGGACAGACAAAAGTATGCTGGAAACATGAGTGAGTGTGGCGATCGATACCCATACCCTTTCAACTAAATGCAATCAAAGCAAAATTAGCGAGTAATTGACGCAGTCAAAATGCGACAGGAGAAGAATAAATAAATTGGTTCGCCAAATGTGTTTGACACAGTGTGGTGCGGTCCACTTATATTCACATAAGTAGTATATAATGATATTCAGACATAGAATGTATTTTGGCAGAAGACCGATATGGAAAGAAATGAAATGAAGCGCAAACGGTATGCTAATGCATGAGTAATGAAATCAGAGAAGATGAACTGATATTTACAGAATGAACAGTGAAGATTGTGAAAGGAAAGTTCATTTGCTTCAGTGGCAATCGTGGCAGGGACATGAAGCACCTGTAAAGTAACTGCGTTCACTTGGAGACAAAGCATCGGCAACATAGGTCGACTTGTGTTTAACGTAACGTAGATCTGTCCTGATCTGAGAGATATAGTCCAAATGTCTGCACTCTCTTTGTGAGTAGCGGTCAGACTTCGTGCGCAGAGCATACGTTAAAGTTTTATATACGGTGAATAAGATGAAACTGTACCCTTATATTCTGTCCTCTAAAAGTTCAGTAGCACAATAGACTGCCAGCGGTTCTCGACCAAAAGCGCTATATCTTGTCTCCGTGGAAGTGAGGCGTCGTGAGAAAAATGTGAGAGGTTTCCAACATCCGGAGATGTTCTGTTGCATTACAGCTTCTATGGCAAAATCCGATGAATCAACCTATATAACAAGCGCGACTGATGATTCCGGATGAGCGAGGCGTGTGGCTTCATCTAGAGTCGTTTTTATCTTTGAATATATAGTACACGCGAGACCGTTTAATTCCGATTTGCGTGGAATATCGCGAAGTAAGTGGATTATTGGTCGTAACCGTTCTGCCGCCTGTGGGATGAAACGTCAGTAGAATATAACCAAACCGAGAAATCCCTTCAGTTCATTGAGTGTGAACGATATGGTGTACTCCATTATTGCACGTACTTCATTCTTAAAAGGTAAAATACCATCTTGTTTCTTAATGTGACCTAAGAATTGCATTTCTTGTTTGCCAAGTTCACACTTGTCCGGGCTAACTGTTATTCCATTAGCCAAAAGGCACTAGAATAGTAGTTTTTAGTGCTGATTGTGCTCACAGACATTTGATGTTGCGATTTATAGGTAACCAATATAGACGTGAACAAAACCTTAGTCTCTTATTATGCTATCGATAAACCTTTGGAAAGTTCTAGCAGCATTCTGTAGTCCAAATGGAATTCGCAGGAACTCAAACAGACCGAAAAGAAGTCGTGTTAACGGTTTTCCTCAAGAGCGGTTGGGATCTGATGATATGCTCGTACCGGATCGATTTAAGAAAAATAGTCGTACTTTTGAGCGATGCCGCGATTTCGTGTATGTGAGGGGTGGGGAAGTTATCAAAACATATGGTCGGTAGTCGTCACATGGTCTCCGACTGGCCTCATCCTGTTCGCAAACCATTTGGAGAGGTGAGGCCTTGCGATTTTGAGAAGGACGAATAATACCAGTGGCTGGTAAATTGTTGAACTCACGCTTAGCGGAAGCTCATTTTTCCGGTGCAGGTCAGCGAGGTTATGACGTACCGGGGGGTGTAACACACAATTGATTACCGATGGGATATCTTCGAGAGATTTAGTTAATAGGTGGAGTTTCTGGAATAATGCTTGGAATACATCGTCACGCGAATGAAATACACCTGTGATCCGGTTCGCGTTTGCGTGAGCCTTAAAGCCCATGAATCTACTATAGATTAGCTGAAGCTGAATGGACTAGCAATTCATAGTGCTGTAGGAAATCGATAGCGAGTATGGCTGTGGGAAGATCGGCAACAATGAACGTCCACAGATACTGTCGTTAGTCGCGCAGGTTAACTATAATCTGTCATGTGCCATAAGTAGGAATAACTGAGCCATTTGCAGCGCCTAGTCAAAGCATCTTAGCATGATACTTACTGTTATCAATAGGTACGACAGAAACTTGAGCACCTGTCTACCAGGTACCTGGCTTTAGTGTGGTAATCGTGCATATAAACTAAACGGCTAACCTGAGGTGAGGGGTGTGCGAGTCCGGCCGCATTTATCCGCGGGCTTGGGTGTTTTTTCCGCATTGTATAAGCAGGGAGCTCCACAACGGCGAACACTGGACCCAAAGGCACGGTGGAACCAGCACCAACTACAACTCGCTTCTGAAACTGCCTAATGGAGTGTCTTGCAAGATAACCTCTTAGGGCGGGCAGTTACGACTTTACGAGAGCGTGACCTAGCTTGTAGGACGTAGGGCTCTGGTGTATCGGATCAGTCTCGAAAATTGAAACGGGTATGAATACAGCTATCCCCATCACCCTGCGTTGGAAGGCGACCAGCGTCTAGATCGATGTTCCAGCGTGATGTTAAGGTAATCATGTAGTTGTGTCGGATGCTGGTTCTTCCCACTGACTAATGTGCTGTTAGAGCCACCTGAGTAAGTGGGGCGTTCTGAAGGAGAGTCACAGTGGCTGGTTGTGTATTTGCTGGTAGGGATTCGAGCCATTAATCTCCAACGATCTCGGAATCTGCTATCGTAGGTCCTGAGGACGATCGCAGACGCGTGAGATGATGGCTTGGTTCAGCATCAACCAAGGGGTGAAAAGCTAATAAATTCCCCAATCGTTCCTTTTTTGAAAGGAGGAAATGCCTGAGAATCCCCTCCCTGAGACGTTCGTAAACGTTAGGTACATTCGGGTTGAGAACAATCTCACAAACAGCGGCTATGTGATCTTTAGGTAGCGTTGCTAGAGCGTAAGCATACTCTTGTTGGGGATTCTTTATGCGGCAGATCTCAAATTGAGATTTCAGTGCCGCGAACCAAACTTCTGAATAGTGGGGAGTACATGAGACCGGTCGAAAATTGATGGTCTGTACATCTGAGTCGTTATTATTATATTAATGCCACTCTTATTGTTATTCACCATATCGAGTTGTTGTCCGAATATTGTATATTGAAAAAATATCTATAAGAAAATTCGCAACAGAATTTGAAACGTGTTCGCAATTCAAGGTCACCAGATATTTGTATGAATCTTTTCGTAGGCCATAAACCAGAAGGCAGTTGGCGGTTATCATAAGATATATCTGTTTGCGATCTCGTGGTATCGGAAGAATACCGAGATCGTGTCAAAGTTTACATGCGGGACAGCCAAGCGTATACGAGTTCGTGCAACGTCATAGACAACAGAAGAAAGTGTGTCTTCGGTACACTTAAACAAAGGGGTACTGTAAAATAATCACTGGTATAATTGGTTATAATAATAATTGTTTCTGTTATACCAATCGCGTTCTCGTCATCAAAGTAAGTCAATGTAACGATAATAGTGCATACTGATTCAGACGCCAACAAAATATATATATATATATATCCCTAGTAATCGAATTTCTTCTATATAGTTACACAATATAAATACATTTAACAACAGCAATCTATAAAATGAATTCATTTAGTACTGTTTGTTTGAATCTTCCCATCAATGTGCTAGGACTGCAACTGGTCACTCTCTAATTGGCATATGTGCATTGCCTCGATATAGCCTTAATTCACAAGCATGGTAAGCAAAGATGGATAGTGGCTAGTAGTGGAATCAAAAACACTCGTTTCGTCCTTTTTGGGACCCGTCAAATGGATGTGCCTGGATCTCTGAGTTGATGTTTACTCTGGCACTCGAACACAGTACCTTTCGCTATATCGAGGCAATACGCACAGTGTGCACATATGCCAATTAAAGACTGACCAGTTGCAGTCCTAACACATTGATGGGAAGATTCAAACAAAACAATACTACAAGAATTTAAACTTCAGCCCATCGCCATTACGTTATCCACTCGGCCACTGAGTCCTGATAGCCACTTGCTTGTGTAATGGGGTGAAGTTTAAATTCATTTAGTATTGTTTTTAAATAAAGACAGAACAAATGTTGATGCAGAATAATATGAATTCATTATATTTCATGGTTTCTCATCAGCTGCTTACAATCAAATATGCATTAGAGTTTTAGCATTGGGGTAATAAATAAGATGGAATGGCTGACATAAGTGAATGTGAAGGATCGGATTAACAAGAGGTCATCAATGATAACTATATATATATATATATATATATATATGGGCTAGGAAATGTCAGAGGTTATTAGGTATTAGAATGAAGGGTAGCGTAATAGTTGCGTGGAGTTCAAAAACAGATAAGATCAAAATTGTGATTATTTTAGAGGTAGTTGAAAACAATATGGGTGAGTTAATAAAATTTGGATAGTTCAAATAATTAGGAGAGACAAATGAGCGGAAATGTATTAGAGAAAGAGTGGTTTAGGAATTGGGTAATGGAAGAGGAATATAATAAAAACTGAATATTAACCAAAATTAAACTAATAACAACAAAACTGAAACAAATAAACAAAAAAACACAAAAAAACGGATTACCAGGGTAGTAATAAGTTTATCACCGTCTCTTTTTGAGTAAGCAGATCCGGTTTGATTTTTTTTTATTGCGATCGCTTCAGCAAATCGGAGAGCAGTTGTACTTATTTGTTAACTAATGATTTTGAAGGCATGAGAAATGTCAATGCTGTGCCCGGTGTCGAGTAAATGCCGAGCTATCGCACTGTTGAGAGTCCTGGACCATTGCAGCCTCAGTTTCTTAGGAACATGCTCAGAAATGTGGACATGTACTCTTCTCTCGGTTCTTCCAATGTATGTACTTTGGCACATACATATAAATTGGTAAATGCAGTTGGAGCTACTGAGAAAAGAGGACTTGTCCATTTTACTTTGTTTGAGTGATCAGTTTGTTTGTTTTGTTTAAATCCTCCCATCGATGTGTTAGGACTGCAGGTACATCCAGCTGACAAGTCACAAAAAGGACAAATAGGACGTCCTGGATTCCACTGCTAGCCACTATTCATCTTTGTTTACCAATCTATAAATTGGTTTTGGAAAATGTTTCTTCAAAATATTTGTAGAAACTTATGATTTTTTAAAATTGATTGCCCTCTGATTTAGATTTCCAAGTACAACATATCCTTCTGTGTTCATCTGCTTCTGTCCTACTGAAACTTCATTGTTCCTGGAGTTCGTAGTTAGCACAATTATTCAAAAATTACATATTATCATATTGACGACGCTTTGAAGCCTATAATTGAGCATTGGGATATACATTCAAAGTCTGTGCTTTCGAGGATCATATGTAAAGGTTTAAAATCTGAAAGATGACCAAGTTAGATGTCAAAGATGATGAAGTTGTGTCACATTTCTTTTCATTTCTCGGAAAGGATGCCTACTGCCTAATAAAACTTTGGCTTATTTCACCTCATTATGTAACTCTCAAAGAACTTCTGTTAAATCTTTTTGAGTATACTAATTCCGAATGCCGTCAAAGATCAAATTTTCATTAAATTATTCGCCAGGACAACTATAATTCATTTGCATCACTTAATTATCTTAATGCAATGCGTACTGAAGGTCACTCAGGAAACGATTCATTGAGACTTTCAGAGCAGGTCACAGAGGTGATTACAAGTTTGGTAAATGCTTTCGTATGCTCATCACATTCAAAAGTACGTTTTTCAATAGGATGTGATTGTGTGTTATTCTATTTATAATGAAACTAAGGTTTCAATAGAATAGAATATTAGGGAAGCTGTATTTCAGTAAACTATGTACATTAGGTCGAATCTATATAGCGTTCCATTCCCTTAATTCATTTCAATGTTGCTTTATTTGAGGAGATTACGAGTTCACTGTGAACAGAACGAAGAATCAGTGACACAATGACCAATAAGCTAACCCACACCAGATAGAGAAAGAAGTCCATGTTCTGAAGAGGAAAATATAGTTAACAAACCGCCAGAAACACGAACAACAACAAGCACAACTCAAACGTATAAATACAGCATAAAAATGTTTTTTGAAAGCGTTACAAAATAGCATACCAAAAAATGATGTGGACTCATCACATCGTTCTATGTCAATTAACTATTAGGAATGAATAATATTAAGTTGATTGTTCGAACAATATAACATTCTAAATGAAAACATGAAAATGACTGCTACATGACGATTGAATACATCATCCACAAAGCAACCTCACATCAATGAGAGAAAGTGAGAATTTCTCAATTTCCAATCAAAAAAGTAAGGTCTAGCTTCAATTGACTCATGGTTTCAACTATGAAAATACTGAGATCTCCACAAAACCCCTTCTGATCTATAATCATATGCTTACTGGTGACTGGATTCAAGGGATGTTTCTTTGAGTTCTATTAAGAAGCAGTGACCAGTGGAGTTCAACCAAGACCGTTGTAGAGATATCAACTCACTGAAGACAATTGATGAACAGTTGCTCAAACGTCGTGGATTGGTTGAAGTTAAACATTAACACCGTTGGTTGCCGGCTCAATGGTCTATCAGTTAAGTGCTCTGGCGCGAGACTGTTAGGTCCTGTATTCGAATCTCGCGGGTGCGGGATCGTGGATGCGCACTCTTGAGGAGTCCCATAATAAGAAGCGTTTGCCGCCCAGTACTCCAGGGTTTTTCATGGTTGTCTAGCTTCCATTGACTCATGATTTCAACTATGAAAAAAGTAATCACCTGTTCAATAATCCGGAATTCTTCAACTAATTTAATAAGGTTATTGACGCTCAATTCACCCAATAATTACATCTAATTTATAACAGTTAATGCTATTGCTTATTGTTCTGCACCAAGATCATTTTGTTTCACATATCTGATAATAACCAACAAAAACTAGCAGGAGACTCAACTTATTGTGTGTCTCCAATCAAAAGTTTATGAAACAGGAATATTTTGTAACTTCAGTAATGTTTTTAACAGCATAAAAGGTGAAAGCACATAAGTCGTAAGCTAGCTGTATTGGAACGGAGTCTAATCATAAATCATTAATGATGAATTCAACCGATAATCACCTGTGGATATCGAAAACAGTGTGCATGGAAACTACGTTTCAAAGCATATGATGATGATTCTCAAACAACTGTACCACACTGTGTGATCAATCGTGAATAGTTTGAAAAGCAAATCAATGTTTGAAGATTTCACATGGAAGCAGTCACTAAAAGGATATGCAATGAGTCAACATCAGTGTGTTGGGAACGTTTCAGTGACAGTTCCAAAACTATTCATTGGCTCGAGTCTCAATCTATCGAAATGGAACGAAGTGACCTGGTTATCAAACCACTGATATCCACACAAAATAATATGCTTAGAATAACTCAGACGAATGCATGGAAACTGAAAACAACTGGTCAAACTGCGACAGAATGTAATTAAGTGATTAATAAAGTGAACAATATTAGTTCATGCGAATGCTCAATAATGTTGTAAGACACCAACTATGTGTTAAAGGCGTTTAGAGTCAACTCGTCACTGAACATTAACAAGTACTGTGTCTTAGTATACACTTTATGTTATAATATCATGTCTGTATGAATGTGTAGTGTCTGTCACTATGTTAGGTCCACTTAGCTTCTGGACAAGCCAATTTACACATTCTCCTTGAGTCACATTCTGTCCTTGTTAATTAATCGACTATCAACCTTGACTGTGTTTATATGAGCGTGTGTGCATTTCTTACCCTATCAATCACATGTTGGCGACCTATTTTCGTCCGAATATAAATGTCGATTCACGTTTGTTAAAATCAAGTTGACGTACATGTCATCTCCATCGTGCCTCGTTTCACTTGCTCTATTTGCTTCACTTCATTCGTCACATCCTTTTGATTGTTTGCCCAAATCAGTGAGTGCATGAAATATACATATTCAAAATCCATTCTCATATCTCACTTATTTACTTCCGTTATTCACTAACGCGATTTGAATCGATAATTTTATACGAGAATCGGTGAAATGTATTTTTTCTATAACTATCATCCATGCTATCTAACTGGAGTCAGATGCCGGGAAACTAAAAATGTGTATTCTTGGTCACGTGTTACTACGTATACATATATCCTACTTACTAGCTTTAATTTCAGTGAAAAATAAATTATAGTAAATCTCGAATGAGAGCGAACGGCGAACAGTGAATTGTGAGACGAATGATTGACATTCGCAAACGAACAGTCAAGGTTCATTGACATTTTGCAAATTAAGTATTTACTGTTTTCCTCTCACATTTTACCAAGACACTCTGCAATTTTCACTTCAAATACATTGGATTGTCCTCACTGGTGCTCTTCTTCTTATTATTATTGTTGTTACTCACCACACTACGACTATTTCAATTACAACTACAAATACAACGAAAAAACTAAAACACTACTACAACCACAAACAAAACCACAATCACCACGTCACACTCTCCACATTCTCACTCCGTCCCCTGTTACTTCCACACTTCATTTAATTCATTCACAACACCGACCAGTCAAAGTCACTTGCCTAGTCCCACTCAAACACAACATCGTCTCCTCATTGTATCCAACTACCACTGTCATGTTTGCCGATTGCTGCTTAACTCAGTGTGAATTTGATTCTGCACGTGGGATGTCATGCAGACATACTGAGTGGACAAGTATCGAACAGACAGGATGAAACACACTCTCCCTCACTGACTCATCGTCTGAACGTGTTACACTGTGTAGTTTGTCGAAGCAGACGGTGGTGGATGGATTGACTCGGGGTATTTAGTGGTGAGTGATTGTGTGGTTGATTGATTGAGTGTGTGAGTGAATGAGTGTGTGAGTGTGTGATTGAGTGTGTAAGTGAATGAGTGAGTAATTGAGTGAGTGAGCAATATGTGTGGTGTAGTGTGTAGTTTTGTGGTGAATAGCAGAGTGTATTTGCATGATGATGGTGAAATGGAATGTTTTCCTCTCACATTTTACCAAGACACTCTGCAATTTTCACTTCAAATACATTGGATTGTCCTCACTCGTGTTCTTTTTCTTCATCTTCATCTTGTTCATGTTCTTGTTGTTCACCACACTACGACTATTTCAATTACAACTACAAATACAACGAAAAAACTAAAACACTACTACAACCACAAACAAAACCACAATCACCACGTCACACTCTCCACATTCTCACTCCGTCCCCTGTTACTTCCACACTTCATTTAATTCATTCACAACACCGACCAGTCACAGTCACTTGCCTAGTCCCACTCAAACACAACATCGTCTCCTCATTGTATCCAACTACCACTGTCATGTTTGCCGATTGCTGCTTAACTCAGTGTGAATTTGATTCTGCACGTGGGATGTCATGCAGACATACTGAGTGGACAAGTATCGAACAGACAGGATGAAACACACTCTCCCTCACTGACTCATCGTCTGAACGTGTTACACTGTGTAGTTTGTCGAAGCAGACGGTGGTGGATGGATTGACTCGGGGTATTTAGTGGTGAGTGATTGTGTGGTTGATTGATTGAGTGTGTGAGTGAATGAGTGTGTGAGTGTGTGATTGAGTGTGTAAGTGAATGAGTGAGTAATTGAGTGAGTGAGCAATATGTGTGGTGTAGTGTGTAGTTTTGTGGTGAATAGCAGAGTGTATTTGCATGATGATGGTGAAATGGAATGTTTTCCTCTCACATTTTACCAAGACACTCTGCAATTTTCACTTCAAATACATTGGATTGTCCTCACTCGTGTTCTTTTTCTTCATCTTCATCTTGTTCATGTTCTTGTTGTTCACCACACTACGACTATTTCAATTACAACTACAAATACAACGAAAAAACTAAAACACTACTACAACCACAAACAAAACCACAATCACCACGTCACACTCTCCACATTCTCACTCCGTCCCCTGTTACTTCCACACTTCATTTAATTCATTCACAACACCGACCAGTCACAGTCACTTGCCTAGTCCCACTCAAACACAACATCGTCTCCTCATTGTATCCAACTACCACTGTCATGTTTGCCGATTGCTGCTTAACTCAGTGTGAATTTGATTCTGCACGTGGGATGTCATGCAGACATACTGAGTGGACAAGTATCGAACAGACAGGATGAAACACACTCTCCCTCACTGACTCATCGTCTGAACGTGTTACACTGTGTAGTTTGTCGAAGCAGACGGTGGTGGATGGATTGACTCGGGGTATTTAGTGGTGAGTGATTGTGTGGTTGATTGATTGAGTGTGTGAGTGAATGAGTGTGTGAGTGTGTGATTGAGTGTGTAAGTGAATGAGTGAGTAATTGAGTGAGTGAGCAATATGTGTGGTGTAGTGTGTAGTTTTGTGGTGAATAGCAGAGTGTATTTGCATGATGATGGTGAAATGGAATGTTTTCCTCTCACATTTTACCAAGACACTCTGCAATTTTCACTTCAAATACATTGGATTGTCCTCACTCGTGTTCTTTTTCTTCATCTTCATCTTGTTCATGTTCTTGTTGTTCACCACACTACGACTATTTCAATTACAACTACAAATACAACGAAAAAACTAAAACACTACTACAACCACAAACAAAACCACAATCACCACGTCACACTCTCCACATTCTCACTCCGTCCCCTGTTACTTCCACACTTCATTTAATTCATTCACAACACCGACCAGTCACAGTCACTTGCCTAGTCCCACTCAAACACAACATCGTCTCCTCATTGTATCCAACTACCACTGTCATGTTTGCCGATTGCTGCTTAACTCAGTGTGAATTTGATTCTGCACGTGGGATGTCATGCAGACATACTGAGTGGACAAGTATCGAACAGACAGGATGAAACACACTCTCCCTCACTGACTCATCGTCTGAACGTGTTACACTGTGTAGTTTGTCGAAGCAGACGGTGGTGGATGGATTGACTCGGGGTATTTAGTGGTGAGTGATTGTGTGGTTGATTGATTGAGTGTGTGAGTGAATGAGTGTGTGAGTGTGTGATTGAGTGTGTAAGTGAATGAGTGAGTAATTGAGTGAGTGAGCAATATGTGTGGTGTAGTGTGTAGTTTTGTGGTGAATAGCAGAGTGTATTTGCATGATGATGGTGAAATGGAATGTTTTCCTCTCACATTTTACCAAGACACTCTGCAATTTTCACTTCAAATACATTGGATTGTCCTCACTCGTGTTCTTTTTCTTCATCTTCATCTTGTTCATGTTCTTGTTGTTCACCACACTACGACTATTTCAATTACAACTACAAATACAACGAAAAAACTAAAACACTACTACAACCACAAACAAAACCACAATCACCACGTCACACTCTCCACATTCTCACTCCGTCCCCTGTTACTTCCACACTTCATTTAATTCATTCACAACACCGACCAGTCACAGTCACTTGCCTAGTCCCACTCAAACACAACATCGTCTCCTCATTGTATCCAACTACCACTGTCATGTTTGCCGATTGCTGCTTAACTCAGTGTGAATTTGATTCTGCACGTGGGATGTCATGCAGACATACTGAGTGGACAAGTATCGAACAGACAGGATGAAACACACTCTCCCTCACTGACTCATCGTCTGAACGTGTTACACTGTGTAGTTTGTCGAAGCAGACGGTGGTGGATGGATTGACTCGGGGTATTTAGTGGTGAGTGATTGTGTGGTTGATTGATTGAGTGTGTGAGTGAATGAGTGTGTGAGTGTGTGATTGAGTGTGTAAGTGAATGAGTGAGTAATTGAGTGAGTGAGCAATATGTGTGGTGTAGTGTGTAGTTTTGTGGTGAATAGCAGAGTGTATTTGCATGATGATGGTGAAATGGAATGTTTTCCTCTCACATTTTACCAAGACACTCTGCAATTTTCACTTCAAATACATTGGATTGTCCTCACTCGTGTTCTTTTTCTTCATCTTCATCTTGTTCATGTTCTTGTTGTTCACCACACTACGACTATTTCAATTACAACTACAAATACAACGAAAAAACTAAAACACTACTACAACCACAAACAAAACCACAATCACCACGTCACACTCTCCACATTCTCACTCCGTCCCCTGTTACTTCCACACTTCATTTAATTCATTCACAACACCGACCAGTCACAGTCACTTGCCTAGTCCCACTCAAACACAACATCGTCTCCTCATTGTATCCAACTACCACTGTCATGTTTGCCGATTGCTGCTTAACTCAGTGTGAATTTGATTCTGCACGTGGGATGTCATGCAGACATACTGAGTGGACAAGTATCGAACAGACAGGATGAAACACACTCTCCCTCACTGACTCATCGTCTGAACGTGTTACACTGTGTAGTTTGTCGAAGCAGACGGTGGTGGATGGATTGACTCGGGGTATTTAGTGGTGAGTGATTGTGTGGTTGATTGATTGAGTGTGTGAGTGAATGAGTGTGTGAGTGTGTGATTGAGTGTGTAAGTGAATGAGTGAGTAATTGAGTGAGTGAGCAATATGTGTGGTGTAGTGTGTAGTTTTGTGGTGAATAGCAGAGTGTATTTGCATGATGATGGTGAAATGGAATGTTTTCCTCTCACATTTTACCAAGACACTCTGCAATTTTCACTTCAAATACATTGGATTGTCCTCACTCGTGTTCTTTTTCTTCATCTTCATCTTGTTCATGTTCTTGTTGTTCACCACACTACGACTATTTCAATTACAACTACAAATACAACGAAAAAACTAAAACACTACTACAACCACAAACAAAACCACAATCACCACGTCACACTCTTCACATTCTCACTCCGTCCCCTGTTACTTCCACACTTCATTTAATTCATTCACAACACCGACCAGTCACAGTCACTTGCCTAGTCCCACTCAAACACAACATCGTCCCCACACTGTATCCAAAGTATGTTTCTGAACTCTTCATGAACCAACCTCAATAGGTAGCAGGAACCCAAGTACATATATCATAAACAATCAGCAACAAGCATTCAATACACGAACAACCTTCAAAAGCGAAACATATTTCTTAGACCAACGTCTGCAGAAACCTTGTGTCAATTAATTCGCTTGCTTCCATCTCTTAGAATGCCTGTCATTAGATAGAACGTTGGTAAGTTCTGCGACGTTCTCTCTCAACAGTAATAGTTTTGCTGGTGTTATTACATCGAGATCACTCGAGTCGTCATACTTTCCATAAAGCATTCTGAGATTGATTTTCCAAATCATAAAGCGATCCGTATACATAACAGCCTGTACTCTCTCAGAATACCAATTTCATCAGTTCATATGCATATATTTAGTTAAGAGCACACAAGAATTATAAGCGCATTACATTTCTTGATTAGAATCGACAGTATGTCCTTCTCAGTTTCGGTTGATTGATACATTCCAATTTTCCACTCCTTCTTCGAATACACCTTTGAATAGAGGAAATGCCTTTGAATCCGGATTTCCTCAAGTCATAAATGCAAGTACCATGTCCGACACCAGTAATCCGACCTGTGTAATTGACGTTGCTGTAAACAAATATGAAATGAAAAATGTCAGAAATGTTTGAACATCCATCCTAAGTGTCCACACAAACGCCAATTCTAACTTGAATGAAATAGGCAAAATGTAGACATTAACCATTGTAAAAATTAATCGATCTTGTAACGTACTCATATAAATACCAGTATGGACGCCCTCTCTTCGTGTCATTTACGAAAGGTACACAAACAGATCCAGGTGTCCATGGTGGTGAGATTGAGCCAATGCTTTTGTAGACTTCAGTATATGAACCCTTCTCGTGCTTTTTATCGTACAATTGTAGACAATATTTGCATGAATCCGATGTAGTTATCCCCAATTGACTTATCAATGTGTATGACAATACGGCAATGAGAAACATCGAATTAGCTAACATTGCTTCCTTTTCCGTTTGTTGTTGAGATGAATTAGTCGATT
The DNA here is from genome assembly GCA_944470415.2 of Schistosoma rodhaini. Classification (NCBI taxonomy): domain Eukaryota; kingdom Metazoa; phylum Platyhelminthes; class Trematoda; order Strigeidida; family Schistosomatidae; genus Schistosoma; species Schistosoma rodhaini. Next base: position 83,301,465 of record OX104036.1, read on the forward strand.
GACGAATTTATATGGTTTGTTTCACTAGATTTCAGATTTCAATGAACCCTTTAATCCACAGTGTATATGTGATTGTCATGATTTGTGTGGAATTATCGGCGTCAACAAATCAGAAGAGAATAAAGTGATCATTATGATAGATGACAAAGTTAATTCAATTCCTTTTTGAAGTTACTAGTATAGCTGACGACCACTCAAAATTTGTTGTCAGGAGGGACCAATAAGTAACAAACGGAAATGAAATGTGAGCAGCAGATAGGCAATGAATGATATTCACGAAATCTCCATTACGACTCCATTTGAATAATTTGGATTCGCCCTTATGCCTATTGGCCTAATAATTGTGGCACACACTTACTAGCGAGAGTTTGATCAATCAGGAAACAGCCTACCATTTGTCTGAGACTGAATGAAAACGCTTGCCTATTACTGACAACATCAAAGCTGAACAGAAAATCAATCTCAGAATGCTTTATGGAAAGCATGACGACTGCGTTGAAACAATAAACTGAACTAAAATAGGGTTCGGCAAGGAACCCCTTACCTTCTTTGATCATATTGAATGACTTGAAACTTTCATGATAGAGGCTGAGCGTATAATTAACAATCGATCTTTGGTCCCGGTTACAAACGACTCGAGTGATCTCGATGTAATAACACCAGCAAAACTATTACTGTTGACAGAGAACGTCGCAGAACTTACCAACGTTCTATCTAATGACAGGCATTCTAAGAGATGGAAGCAAGCGAATTAATTGACACAAGGTTTCTGCAGACGTTGGTCTAAGAAATATGTTTCGCTTTTGAAGGTTGTTGGTGTATTGAATGCTTGTTGCTGATTGTTTATGATATATGTACTTGGGTTCCTGCTACTATTTACTTGTCTGAGAAAAAAACAAGGTTCTTTTGGGCGGTAGTGTGACGGGAGAACTGAAGGCATTTGGCTGATTAAAACACTTTTACTGTACATTAATTTTACTGTGATTTTGGATGTGTTTGTTTTTCTTAACCTTTGTACTTGTTTGTTTATATCATTCTTCTAGGACATTTTGGTTTATTTTTGTTAAGTCGGCTTCCAGAGAATTCCAACAGAGCATCCAGTGGCTCAAAAAGAGTTCCAATCAAACAGAGTACGACAGAACATTCTAGAGTTCCAACGTGGCATGCTACCAGTGGTCAGTATCACTTAATGTCGTTGATTGAATTGGCTGAATTAGGATGTTGAAGACAGCGCCTTCTACTTTTCAGCAAATTATGGATACCATGTTACAAGGTTTTTCAGGAGCAGCAGCTTACTTAGACGACATCATAATTGTGGCAGTAGATAAAATCGACCTGAAGAAGAAACTGGACCAGGTACTAGAACGCATACTCGATTATGGTCTTCACATCCGAGTGGAAAAGTGTGACTTCTATATGCAGTAAGTACGGTACCTTGTATTCATAATAGATAAAGACGGAAGACGACCAGATCCAGAGAACATTGAAGCAGTGAAAACAATGCCTAGACCCAGAGACATTACCACCCTACGATCATTCTTGGGGTTGGTCAGTCATTATGGTATCTTCCTCCCCGATCTCCATCGTCTACGTGCTCCACTAAACAACCTACTACAAAAGAATACGAGATGGAATCGGTCTGAAATTGCTAAATCTCCATTACGACTCCATTTGAATAATTTGGATTCGCCCTTATGCCTATTGGCCTAATAATTGTGGCACACACTTACTAGCGAGAGTTTGATCAATCAGGAAACAGCCTACCATTTGTCTGAGACTGAATGAAAACGCTTGCCTATTACTGACAACATCAAAGCTGAACAGAAAATCAATCTCAGAATGCTTTATGGAAAGCATGACGACTGCGTTGAAACAATAAACTGAACTAAAATAGGGTTCGGCAAGGAACCCCTTACCTTCTTTGATCATATTGAATGACTTGAAACTTTCATGATAGAGGCTGAGCGTATAATTAACCATCGATCTTTGGTCCCGGTTACAGACGACTCGAGTGATCTCGATGTAATAACACCAGCAAAACTATTACTGTTGAGAGAGAACGTCGCAGAACTTACCAACGTTCTATCTAATGACAGGCATTCTAAGAGATGGAAGCAAGCGAATTAATTGACACAAGGTTTCTGCAGACGTTGGTCTAAGAAATATGTTTCGCTTTTGAAGGTTGTTGGTGTATTGAATGCTTGTTGCTGATTGTTTATGATATATGTACTTGGGTTCCTGCTACCTATTTACTTGTCTGAGAAAAAAACAAGGTTCTTTTGGGCGGTAGTGTGACGGGAGAACTGAAGGCATTTGGCTGATTAAAACACTTTTACTGTACATTAATTTTACTGTGATTTTGGATGTGTTTGTTTTTCTTAACCTTTGTACTTGTTTGTTTATATCATTCTTCTAGGACATTTTGGTTTATTTTTGTTAAGTCGGCTTCCAGAGAATTCCAACAGAGCATCCAGTGGCTCAAAAAGAGTTCCAATCAAACAGAGTACGACAGAACATTCTAGAGTTCCAACGTGGCATGCTACCAGTGGTCAGTATCACTTAATGTCGTTGATTGAATTGGCTGAATTAGGATGTTGAAGACAGCGCCTTCTACTTTTCAGCAAATTATGGATACCATGTTACAAGGTTTTTCAGGAGCAGCAGCTTACTTAGACGACATCATAATTGTGGCAGTAGATAAAATCGACCTGAAGAAGAAACTGGACCAGGTACTAGAACGCATACCCGATTATGGTCTTCACATCCGAGTGGAAAAGTGTGACTTCTATATGCAGTAAGTACGGTACCTTGTATTCATAAATAGATAAAGACGGAAGACGACCAGATCCAGAGAACATTGAAGCAGTGAAAACAATGCCTAGACCCAGAGACATTACCACCCTACGATCATTCTTGGGGTTGGTCAGTCATTATGGTATCTTCCTCCCCGATCTCCATCGTCTACGTGCTCCACTAAACAACCTACTACAAAAGAATACGAGATGGAATCGGTCTGAAATTGCTAAACGTCTTTCGAGAAAATCAAGCAACTTCCGACTTCCAATCTCTTATTGACACATTATGATCCTTCTCTACCGATAGTCGTCGCTTCAGATGCTTCTGACTATGGTGTGGGTGCAGTTATCTCTCACATTTTTCGTGATGTGTCTGAAAAAGCTCTCTCACACGCTGCAAGATCGTTGACAACTACCGAAAGGAACTATAGACAGATTGAAAATGAGGCCCTATCAATTATCTTTGCAGTCAAGAAGTTCCATAAGATGATATATGGCCGATATTTTACTCTAATAACAGACCATAAACCACTACTTGCAGTTTTTGGGTCAAAGAAAGGTATTCCAGTTCATACAGCTAACCGACTCCAACGATGGGCAACCACACTTCTTGGTTACGACTTCAAGATGAAGTATCAGTCTACTACAGCCTTCGGACAAGCTGACGCATTGTCAAGATTAATAGGCTCCCAATCAAAAACCCCAGAGGAGACTCTTGTAGCAAATATAAAAGCCGAGGAAGAAGTTCATCGTGTATTGGATGACGCAATCAATGGACTCCCAGTAACCTTTGAAACTATCAAGAAGATCACTGAAAGTGATAAGATACTGAGCACAGTCAAATGTTATCTCTCGACCAAATGGCCAAACAATCGCCTTAACGGAGAACTCTTGCAATATTTTCGTCGACGGGACTCACTAATGGTTGTTGACTAGTGTATTATGTTCGGTGATCGAATTGTTATTCCGAAGTTATTACGTCGCAAGGTTCTCAAGCAGTTTCACAGTGGCCATCCTGGAATAAATAAAATGAAATCGTTGACTCGTATTAATGCTTATTGGCCGTCAATGGACAAAGGTATCGAGAATAAATGCCGTAACTGCCCATCATGCATTCAAGCCGCTAAAAATCCTGTGAAATGCGAACCTCAGTATTGGCCTACGCCTGCAGGACCCTGGGAAAGAATTCATGCAGATTTTGCTGGTCCAATCCAAGGAAAAATGTTTCTAATTATCGTAGATACATTTACTAAATGGCCGGAAGTATATACCATGTCAAATTGTACAACCTCAGAAACAATCTACAAGCTGTCTACCCTGTTTGGCTGTTTCGGAGTACCAGAGACCTAAGTAACAGACAACGGCTCGCAAGCATTTCTGTATAGCTAATGGAATAACTCATCTTCGTTCTCCACCCTATCATCCACAATCTAACGGACAAGCAGAACGCTTCGTAGACACCTTTAAACGAGCATTACTGAAGGGGGGAGGCGAAGGCCCGACTGGGCAGGTGATCACGAAATTTTTAACATCCTACAGATCCACTCCGAATCCGAATGTTCCGGACGGCAAGTATCCTGCGGAAGTCACGTTCGGAAGACGTCTTCGAACCGTCTTCAATGACATGTTGCCATCCAAATTAATTAATCAGCGCAGTCACATTCCAAGTATTCGGAACTTCAATGTCGGCGACAAAATTTACAAGAAATCCTACATGAAGAGTTCTGTACAGAGTTCAAGTAACTTATGGGATGTGTATACGAAACACAAATTAAATCCTTAAAGACAAAAGAATGATGCAGAATCGAAGTAAACCGCTGAATTTTCCGTTAGATTTAATCTAAGACGCACCAATGCCACAAACGCCAGACAACGCTGGAAGGAAGCCGTTGGCAGGGAAAACGATGAGAATAAAGGGACGAAGTCGAAACCCAGTTATCAAACTACAAGTTGACTCTAGAAACAATTCTTATTCGGTGGAGGTGTTAAGTCGGCTTCCAGCGAACTCCAACAGAGCCTCCAGAGGCTCAAAAAGAGTTCAAATCAACCAGAGTACGACAGAACATTCTAGAGTTCCAACGTGGCATGCTACCAGTGGTCAGTATCACTTAATGTCGTTGATTGAATTGGCTGAATAAGAATGTTGATTTAACTTAAGCAAACATCTATAAATACCTACAAAGATGATCCTTGCAGTAAAAGTTTTCTCTGATATCCGTGTCTTCTCTCTGGTCTTCAAGTTGCTGAGTAGTGCTAGTTCTGGTGTTATTGGAATAGCTTAGGATCCGAATGAAGCGTTCAACCCACAAGACATAACACTTTTGTCATTGGTTTGGTATTTGGGAGTTTTTGCTCCGGGAACCTACAAAATTGAAGGTTTGTTTTGTAATTGTTATAATTATTGTTGTCAAAACGACTTTGGTTGATTATTTGTGAATTGCGAATAATATTGTTATCTAGTTTGGAGTTTTGGTTCTCTTGCCTACTTGGGTTAGGGATTTGCGAATATCGACGGCCACTAGTTCAATAGTTGGAACGGGCAAAAAATCATAATTGGACTTAACAGAAGGTCATTGGGAACATCAATAGCGCATTCAGGATAACCCTGAATTCACCTCACCTCACGGTGTCTCTAACACAGTGTGGGTGTTCGGAGGGAAAATGTGAACCTTATTTGATAGCACGTACCCACAAAGAAGAAGACGGCACTGTTAACTCAAGGCGAAGAGAATTGAGCGTCTGCTTCCTGATAGGTTACAAGTGCACGTTAGGAACGTCCGTCGGTGAGGACCTACACGGATATAGGGTGTCATCGAGAGAAGAGTGGGTGACGTGATTTACTGAATTGATGTTCGAGGTAGACGCCTGATGCAACATGTAAACCACATCCGTGACAGTCGATTTAATTCAAGGAAAGAAAGTCCTATCTCGATACAGGGCGTCAAGATCACCTCAGAACTTGTGATGAATTGATCTCTGGAAAATTATCAAGAGGACGTCGGATGAATGGAGAATGCTGGTGAGTGTACTACAAACCATCATGGAGGAGACAGTTGTACATCAGCAAATAAAATAATTTCACATGAAATCACCATAGAAGAACCTTTATATTAGTAGTTGACAAACTCTGAATGGAGCGAAATAACGTCTCTGAATGCAAATCCTTCTGTTTGTCATGACTCCTCTATTTCTCTGTTCACATCAATCAATGAGAGAATATGTTTTCCTGTAGGGTTGATATATATAATTAATCCCTGGTCTCCATCTGTTTTAAATGTGTTATAGGTTACTGGGTGATTGTTCGTGGTAATTCGCACCTAAATCATCAATTGGATTCCACACAGAACGACAATAATTAGTGGATGTACAGGTTACCTATTTCAATATTCGAAACCGACCGACCTCTTCTGAGTTCGGGGGTAGCAAATTTCATTGTTGTACAATTCCTGTACCAGTACTACGGAAGGTACTTGAAAGAGGTGTCTCATTCTGGAGAATGTTTGAGTATTTTCACAGGTTGATTCATTTGTGCGGCAGGATTGATTTGTGTTTTACACATTTCAAAATCATGTGATCACATTCAAATGTCCTCACTCGTGTTGTTGTTCACTGCCACATGATGTACAAATTGATGTTCGACGCAGATGTCTGATGCGAAATACAAACCATATAGGTGACGAACGTAAGAATACAAACAAAGGAACAAGTAGCCCGATACGGAAACGAGATCATTTCTGATCACGAATTCAATTCATAATTGCAATGCGAATAACCGCAAACAACAATCTATTAAACTTCCATAAATTTATATACATGATGGTCAGAGATTGTTTATCTATAGCAATCCTTCATGAAGAATTATTTACTTGTTGATTGATGAGAGCAAATAAATAGAGAAGCCATGACAAGCAACGAGAGTTGCATTCGCAAAACTACATTTCTAAACTGAACGTCAAATCCACTGGCTTATCGTGTAAAAGTGTCAATGTAGATCGATACAAGCTATCTCCGGTTTATTATCGAGCAGACAGATTAGGAACGTAACAGAAACCAATGAAACAAATATTCTGATCCATGAGCCTCGTACTGATTGGACCTGTGCTGATTTCATTTGTTGCTTGTGAACATTCATTCAAAACGTTCAGAACCTTAAATGTCGGTCATCCAACTACCAACTTATCGAAAATTCACAACTCATATTCACTATCCACCTGTTCAAATGGGATTCGCATGTGTAGTGGTAATGCGATCATTTCAATTCTATGCTGAACAATCTAATTGAGACCTCACAAATCATAAAGCGATCTGTATACCTAACAGCCTGTACTCTCTCAGAATACCAATTTCATCAGTTCATATGCATATATTTAGCCAAGAGCACACAAGAATTATAAGCGCATTACATTTCTTGATTAGAATCGACAGTATGTCCTTCTCCGTTTCGGTTGATTGATACATTCCAATTTTCCATTCCTTCTTCGAATACACCTTTGAATAGAGGAAATGCCTTTGAATCCGGATTTCCTCAAGTCATAAATGCAGGTACCATGTCCGACACCAGTAATCCGACCTGTGTAATTGACGTTGCTGTAAACAAATATGAAATGAAAAATGTCAGAAATGTTTGAACATCCATCCTAAGTGTCCACACAAACGCCAATTCTAACTTGAATGAAATAGGCAAAATGTAGACATTAACCATTGTAAAAATTAATCGATCTTGTAACGTACTCATATAAATACCAGTATGGACGCCCTCTCTTCGTGTCATTTACGAAAGGTACACAAACAGATCCAGGTGTCCATGGTGGTGAGAAACATCGAATTAGCTGACATTGCTTCCTTTTCCGTTTGTTGTTGAGATGAATTAGTCGATTGACGAATTTATATGGTTTGTTTCACTAGATTTCAGATTTCAATGAACCCTTTAATCCACAGTGTATATGTGATTGTCATGATTTGTGTGGAATTATCGGCGTCAACAAATCAGAAGAGAATAAAGTGATCATTATGATAGATGACACAGTTAATTCGCATGTCACATGACTATATTCTTATTGTTACTTAAACATTGACACTGCTTATTCGTATAAAGATATTCCTAGAATATGGCTCCAAATAACCTTGAATACTAGTGTGCATCTTTTAAACATCTAGGCTACCCGTTTCTGACCTCTACATTTTACATCAATTCATCTAATTTTGATTATATTAGCACCGCATTATTTTTCATCTTCGCAAAACATTTTGAGCGTTCAGAAACATCCTTTATACAAGTATGAAAAATAGGTAAATCAGGGACATCATATTTGCCGACTATATGAATCGAAAAGGCTGTACAATAATCAGTCGTCAATTCCTGTTATAAGTTAGCAGTATAGCTGGCGACCACTTAATATTTGTTGTCAGGAGTGACCAATAGGTAACAAACGGAAACTTGTTAAAATATTTCTGCGGAGAATTCAACATTATACCAAACGTAATATATTGAGAGAAGCTAATTATAGTCGACATGATAATTATGATAATAAAGGCAGGAGTTGGAATAAACAGGTGTTCCTCAATCAATTTGCACGAGTTGGTGATAGACAACGTGTCGAGTAGACAGAACTACTCTAGTAAATCATTATTGACTATGTTTGACCAACATTCAAACACATACATCGTCACCTACTGATTTTCATAATCTGGCAATTAGGCATTGTGAACCATGTTAGCCGTCACTAGTCATGCGTCAATCGCATCTAACGTAGCTCGTTTCACTACTGCTTTGTGGTTCACTAACCATGTGATTGATCGTATGGAAATTTCACAACCAGTGAAGGCAATCAATTCTTCTTGACATTCGGTTATGTGATGAGAGTTTGCTGCATTTACAAATCCCTCCACATGGCCAGATACCACTCATTCTGCGCATTCGTGTTTGTTGAGATACAGGGAGATACCATCGGTTAGAACCATTGACACTATGCATTCGATTTGCGTGTTGACAATTGCACGAATCAGGCTTTGTGACATTATTCGGGAGATTTGAATGTGGACTTTTCATAAACACGAATGAATTGATATCTAAACGTCAGATCACTTAAATACCATTTAAGATGACAACATTCGTTTGTGACATTTTTCAACATAATATTGTGATCCCACTCGATTCTGTTCGAAATTCCAGTAAATAAGTCTGATCGGGGTGGAGATCGCAGCCCACATTCAAATATGATGCACTTGGATCGTTCGTCAGAAAGTGAACACAGTTTGAAGCTCTCACATTTCCTAATAACAAATGTTGCATATGAAGCGAAGTCATTGTCATGTCATGAAACAGTTCAAATGCTAAATCAACACATTGAAATCAAAATAATCACAATATTACTGTTCAATCATTTAATTATTCAACTTACATAAAATCGTCAATTCTTTCAAATGGGACGAGAGACTTTGTGTGAAATCCTGTGTGATAGCGAGGAAACCTAACGAAACCGAATAGAATTGCTTACTTGACTGTCAATAAACAACCGAAATGTCGTCGCGATTCCTTCGAGGGCAGTCTGAATATTCTCCACTAAAGCACTTCATCTCCTCTCCTCTCCAGGTGTTTGAAATTCACAGCAGTAAATCAGTCGATGCTCGTTTCCCAGTTCTTGAAATTTCTTACCTGCGCACCACATTAGTGTGTATGCGTGTGACAAATGTGCACTTCCTCATATTGTGATCTCTTATTTAACATGTGATCAGGCATTTTGATAGGACCGTCATCAGTGGTCAATTAGGGTGCTGTCCCTGATGCATTATCGAATTTTCTTGACTTGAAATAGATGCTCCGCAATCGGTTACTTGAAATTCGCACTTTATGGCAGAGTATTTTCCGTCTCCAATCAATAGATTATAGGAAGTGTACGACCAGTAAGACTCGGAATGGGAACTTTGTTAAATGTAGTTATCTGAATTTGAATTGAAATTCAAGGAAGATAGAAATGTATGAGCAGATTTGGACGTATAATATTTGAAATTCTTAATGAACACACGATCGAACGGAAACAAATCGACAGTTAACACTAATTATTTTCAAATGATGAATGGACGCAACAAAGTCAAAATAATCACAAAAACACTGTTCGATTGGTATATGTCCTTCATTTAATTCTTATAAATATTCAATTGAGCATCATTCTTATTGGTAATAATTGATGTTAAGGAATTTATGGTAGTGATGTTCTTTGATGAATGAGGAGTTAGTTCAAGGATTTTCTTTAAATCACCAGCTATTCATTTACCACATGTCGGAATGATCTTCGTTAGATCATCTTTGAAATCTAGGGAGCCCATTACAGTTATTGTTCCTTACGTTCCCTACTCGACAGAACTCTCCGAGTTGCGTACCTAATGGTGTGGTCTTGGATGTGACCGAAACAAGTTCAGGGCAGCCTCACAACTATTCTTGATTTTCGAAGATAGTCTGAATAATATTATTCCATGCAACAGATCATAAGAATCAGTCATAACTCCTAATAGGACATTCCATGTTGTTCAATGCTGATTTTATCAGTGTAATTCAAAACAACAATATCCAGCTAACGACTCGTCAAGTCAATTTTAATAAATGTGGCTCCCGTATGACTTGTCATTTCATCCTAATCCTCTGCATTTCAATCTATAAAACGAATGCATTATTCGACTAGGAATTTCAACTTATAAATACAACTTGTTTTGTAATAATTGTAATTGTGAAAACGAACTGAAACAGCACCTACAAGGAGATTGATTTCTTCAACTTTTTTTGGATGAAGAAACATAAATGACATAATACTAGATTTATGCTGCATGACAAAACAATGAGTACCATTTGCAACACGAATAAACTCAACATCTGTACTAGATACCCTACTATCAGTCACACGGTTAGTGAACCACAAAGCAGTAGTGAAACGAGCTACGTTAGATGCGATTGACGCATGACTGGTGACGGCTAACATGGTTCACAATGCCTAATTGCCAGATTATGAAAATCAGTAGGTGACGATGTATGTGTTTGAATGTTGGTCTAATGATTTACTAGAGTAGTTCTGTCTACTCGACACGTTGTCTATCACCAACTCGTGCAAATTGATTGAGGAACACCTGTTTATTCCAACTCCTGCCTTTATTATCATAATTATCATGTCGACTATAATTAGCTTCTCTCAATATATTACGTTTGGTATAATGTTGAATTCTCCGCAGAAATATTTTAACAAGTTTCCGTTTGTTACCTATTGGTCACTCCTGACAACAAATATTAAGTGGTCGCCAGCTATACTGCTAACTTATAACAGGAATTGACGACTGATTATTGTACAGCCTTTTCGATTCATATAGTCGGCAAATATGATGTCCCTGATTTACCTATTTTTCATACTTGTATAAAGGATGTTTCTGAACGCTCAATAGGTTTTGCGAAGATGAAAAATAATGCGGTGCTAATATAATCAAAATTAGATGAATTGATGTAAAATGTAGAGGTCAGAAACGGGTAGCCTAGATGTTTAAAAGATGCACACTAGTATTCAAGGTTATTTGGAGCCATATTCTAGGAATATCTTTATACGAATAAGCAGTGTCAATGTTTAAGTAACAATAAGAATATAGTCATGTGACATGCGAATTAACTGTGTCATCTATCATAATGATCACTTTATTCTCTTCTGATTTGTTGACGCCGATAATTCCACACAAATCATGACAATCACATATACACTGTGGATTAAAGGGTTCATTGAAATCTGAAATCTAGTGAAACAAACCATATAAATTCGTCAATCGACTAATTCATCTCAACAACAAACGGAAAAGGAAGCAATGTTAGCTAATTCGATGTTTCTCATTGCCGTATTGTCATACACATTGATAAGTCAATTGGGGATAACTACATCGGATTCATGCAAATATTGTCTACAATTGTACGATAAAAAGCACGAGAAGGGTTCATATACTGAAGTCTACAAAAGCATTGGCTCAATCTCACCACCATGGACACCTGGATCTGTTTGTGTACCTTTCGTAAATGACACGAATAGCAGGCGTCCATACTGGTATTTATATGAGTACGTTACAAGATCGATTAATTTTTACAATGGTTAATGTCTACATTTTGCCTATTTCATTCAAGTTAGAATTGGCGTTTGTGTGGACACTTAGGATGGATGTTCAAACATTTCTGACATTTTTCATTTCATATTTGTTTACAGCAACGTCAATTACACAGGTCGGATTACTGGTGTCGGACATGGTACCTGCATTTATGACTTGAGGAAATCCGGATTCAAAGGCATTTCCTCTATTCAAAGGTGTATTCGAAGAAGGAATGGAAAATTGGAATGTATCAATCAACCGAAACGGAGAAGGACATACTGTCGATTCTAATCAAGAAATGTAATGCGCTTATAATTCTTGTGTGCTCTTAACTAAATATATGCATATGAACTGATGAAATTGGTATTCTGAGAGAGTACAGGCTGTTAGGTATACAGATCGCTTTATGATTTGTGAGGTTTCAATTAGATTGTTCAGCATAGAATTGAAATGATCGCATTACCACTACACATGCGAATCGCATGTGAATATGTGTGCGGTCCTTATGACTGTTACGTTCTCATTTGTTTCTTCGATTACGAACGTGAGATAGCTTGTGTCTATCTACGTTGACACCTTGACACGACAAGCTAGTTGATTGGTCGTTGAGGCAAGTGATTTGTGAGTTGAAATTTGGGCGAAAATCTCTGCGTCGATGGACGAAAACTATTTTATCATCTGAATAGTCGACAAGTGACAGAGTGAGAGAAGGTCAGTCAACTGGAACACTACTCGATTTATTCACCAATACGATTTCCAATTGCTATTCAGGTTATTGTGAGAAGGTGCACGAATTCAAATGTGACTAACACGAACACAACACTGAACCAATTAGGATAATATAACTGTGTTCACACTTAACATCGAGGTAGAAATATGGAGTGCAAAGAATAGGTTTAATTAAATTGCTTCTGAATAGAAAAACGAATGCCACATCAATTATGCTTCAAACAACTGTTAAAACATTTTGTGAAATCACAAGGCACAAGTCTTCATATTAGTATTTTACAAACTCTCAATGTATCGAAATAACCTTTCCGAATACAATTCCCGTTGTTTGTCATTGCTTCTCTATTTCTTTGTTCTCATCAATTAATGAGAGAATACTTTTTCCTGAAGGTTTGCTATAGATACATAATCTCTGACCATCATGTATATAAATTTCTAGAAGTTTAATAGATGGTTGTTTGCGGTAATTCGCATCACAGTTATTTTCGGATTCACGGATCACCTATTTCTGTGCTTCCTTCTGTGCTGATCATGATCCTGAATGATCTTGTTTTCGTCTCGGGCTACTTGTTTCTTTTTCTGAATTCAATCGTTCGTCACCTATGTGGTTTGCATTTCGCATCAGACGTCTGTTTCAAACATCAATTTGTACATCACGTTGCAGTGAACAACAACACGAGCGAGGACAATTGAATGTGATCACATGATTTGGAAATGTGCAACACACAAAACGTTGGGCTACATAAATTAATCAATTTCTGAAATCGCTGTAGCATTCTCAGGAATGAGACACGTTGATTGAGATTTCTGCATGAAAGTGTAAACATACAGATTTGGAAATCCATGCTGATGGCAGTATCTTATTATATTGTAGACGTCAATTTTAGAACCATTATCATACATTACTTTGCAAAGTTGGCAAGTTTGACCAACAATCAAACACATACTTCGGCACCTGCTGATGTTTATGAAGTTACAACCATGTTCGTCTTAAACGGGAAAGCATCAATTGTAGCTAACCTAGTTCGTTTTACTTCTGCTTTGTCATTCACAAACTAGACAGTATTGAAACCTGTCTGAGACTTCATTATCGAGTTTCGTTGTCATTTTGGTTGTTTCTAGTGGTCACGACACTCATCAAATTTTTATTCTCGAATCTCATTCACACACTGGTTTTATTCGCAGAATGATATAGCGAATAGACACTGAAGCGAGTGCCCACCACTGACAAATACTGACATCTGGCAACAGAAACGTGATTCGTGATGGTGAGGTGGTAATTCGCATCATTATTATAAACTGGATTCCTCACAGAACGACAAAAATTCATGGATGCACATACCACCTATTTCAGTTCTCCTCATTTGAAAAAATTGACGATTTTATGTAGTTTAAATAACTGAATAAATGAATAGTATTATTTTAATAATTATTATTCTTATTAATAATTTGCTGCGTTGATTTAGCATTTGTAAATGTGTGGTATTTGTGCTAACTGAAGGCACGTTTTCGTTGGATTGTTCGCTCATTACGAATTCCAAATATTATACGTTCAACTATGATCCTTCGGATCTTATCGCTCGTATAACGCACAATGGAATGTGTAGACGACTTTCGGAACTTTGTATAGTTTGGAGTCAGAAGTGATTGATGTTGATGAGCGCCAATGTTTGGTTAAGATGGAAGCATACATAATTAAATTGCATTATATTTCTAGTGATATATATATCTGAAGATCAATTGAAGGAGAACATATTGAAGATCATTTTCTTCATCGATTCGATCCCCACATGAACCATCAATCGACCCAATGTGGGCTTCAGTATTCGAACCTTATCCTGCCAGAGAAACTCAACAATATTTCATTTGGTTCTACAGTAAAAGTGATAACAGAATGATAGTAACCAGACCTCTTCATTTAATTTGTGACATGCTTGTCATAGAACCGTTTCATGTCCTGATGTTGATTTCGCTTCATATGCATGACTTCATATATTACCTAAGCTAAATGCGTTTGTGAGACGATTAAGGTGAGAAGAGAGAAACATTTTGAGTAGCATGAAATTATTTTAAGTACTCGACCATTCAGACATATTTGTAATGAGAAAAGGGAATACATAGAGAAGCGAAGACAGAGAGTATGCAAACCCAGTCTGGATAAATAGTGACTCAATATTTATGGACAGACAAAAGTATGCTGGAAACATGAGTGAGTGTGGCGATCGATACCCATACCCTTTCAACTAAATGCAATCAAAGCAAAATTAGCGAGTAATTGACGCAGTCAAAATGCGACAGGAGAAGAATAAATAAATTGGTTCGCCAAATGTGTTTGACACAGTGTGGTGCGGTCCACTTATATTCACATAAGTAGTATATAATGATATTCAGACATAGAATGTATTTTGGCAGAAGACCGATATGGAAAGAAATGAAATGAAGCGCAAACGGTATGCTAATGCATGAGTAATGAAATCAGAGAAGATGAACTGATATTTACAGAATGAACAGTGAAGATTGTGAAAGGAAAGTTCATTTGCTTCAGTGGCAATCGTGGCAGGGACATGAAGCACCTGTAAAGTAACTGCGTTCACTTGGAGACAAAGCATCGGCAACATAGGTCGACTTGTGTTTAACGTAACGTAGATCTGTCCTGATCTGAGAGATATAGTCCAAATGTCTGCACTCTCTTTGTGAGTAGCGGTCAGACTTCGTGCGCAGAGCATACGTTAAAGTTTTATATACGGTGAATAAGATGAAACTGTACCCTTATATTCTGTCCTCTAAAAGTTCAGTAGCACAATAGACTGCCAGCGGTTCTCGACCAAAAGCGCTATATCTTGTCTCCGTGGAAGTGAGGCGTCGTGAGAAAAATGTGAGAGGTTTCCAACATCCGGAGATGTTCTGTTGCATTACAGCTTCTATGGCAAAATCCGATGAATCAACCTATATAACAAGCGCGACTGATGATTCCGGATGAGCGAGGCGTGTGGCTTCATCTAGAGTCGTTTTTATCTTTGAATATATAGTACACACGAGACCGTTTAATTCCGATTTGCGTGGAATATCGCGAAGTAAGTGGATTATTGGTCGTAACCGTTCTGCCGCCTGTGGGATGAAACGTCAGTAGAATATAACCAAACCGAGAAATCCCTTCAGTTCATTGAGTGTGAACGATATGGTGTACTCCATTATTGCACGTACTTCATTCTTAAAAGGTAAAATACCATCTTGTTTCTTAATGTGACCTAAGAATTGCATTTCTTGTTTGCCAAGTTCACACTTGTCCGGGCTAACTGTTATTCCATTAGCCAAAAGGCACTAGAATAGTAGTTTTTAGTGCTGATTGTGCTCACAGACATTTGATGTTGCGATTTATAGGTAACCAATATAGACGTGAACAAAACCTTAGTCTCTTATTATGCTATCGATAAACCTTTGGAAAGTTCTAGCAGCATTCTGTAGTCCAAATGGAATTCGCAGGAACTCAAACAGACCGAAAAGAAGTCGTGTTAACGGTTTTCCTCAAGAGCGGTTGGGATCTGATGATATGCTCGTACCGGATCGATTTAAGAAAAATAGTCGTACTTTTGAGCGATGCCGCGATTTCGTGTATGTGAGGGGTGGGGAAGTTATCAAAACATATGGTCGGTAGTCGTCACATGGTCTCCGACTGGCCTCATCCTGTTCGCAAACCATTTGGAGAGGTGAGGCCTTGCGATTTTGAGAAGGACGAATAATACCAGTGGCTGGTAAATTGTTGAACTCACGCTTAGCGGAAGCTCATTTTTCCGGTGCAGGTCAGCGAGGTTATGACGTACCGGGGGGTGTAACACACAATTGATTACCGATGGGATATCTTCGAGAGATTTAGTTAATAGGTGGAGTTTCTGGAATAATGCTTGGAATACATCGTCACGCGAATGAAATACACCTGTGATCCGGTTCGCGTTTGCGTGAGCCTTAAAGCCCATGAATCTACTATAGATTAGCTGAAGCTGAATGGACTAGCAATTCATAGTGCTGTAGGAAATCGATAGCGAGTATGGCTGTGGGAAGATCGGCAACAATGAACGTCCACAGATACTGTCGTTAGTCGCGCAGGTTAACTATAATCTGTCATGTGCCATAAGTAGGAATAACTGAGCCATTTGCAGCGCCTAGTCAAAGCATCTTAGCATGATACTTACTGTTATCAATAGGTACGACAGAAACTTGAGCACCTGACCAGTTGCAGTCCTAACACATCGATGGGAAGATTCAAACAAAACAATACTACAAGAATTTAAACTTCAGCCCATCGCCATTACGTTATCCACTCGGCCACTGAGTCCTGATAGCCACTTGCTTGTGTAATGGGGTGAAGTTTAAATTCATTTAGTATTGTTTTTAAATAAAGACAGAACAAATGTTGATGCAGAATAATATGAATTCATTATATTTCATGGTTTCTCATCAGCTGCTTACAATCAAATATGCATTAGAGTTTTAGCATGGGGGTAATAAATAGGATGGAATGGCTGACATAAGTGAATGTGAAGGATTGGATTAACAAGAGGTCATCAATGATAACTATATATATATATGGGCAAGGAAATGTCAGAGGTTATTAGGTATTAGAATGAAGGGTAGCGTAATAGTTGCGTGAAGTTCAAAGACAGATAAGATGAAAAATGTGATTATTTTAGAGGTAGTTGAAAACAATATGGGTGAGTTAATAAAATTTGGATAGTTCATATAATTAGGAGAGACAAATGAGCGGAAATGTATTAGAGAAAGAGTGGTTTAAGAATTGGGTAATGGAAGAGGAATATAATAAAAACTGAATATTAACCAAAATTAAACTAATAACAACAAAACTGAAACAAATAAACAAAAAAAAACACAAAAAAAACGGATTACCAGGGTAGTAATAAGTTTATCACCGTCTCTTTTTGAGTAAACAGATCCGGTTTGATTTTTTTTTATTGCGATCGCTTCAGCAAATCGGAGAGCAGTTGTACTTATTTGTTTACTAATGATTTTGAAGGCATGAGAAATGTCAATGCTGTGCCCGGTGTCGAGTAAATGCCGAGCTATCGCACTGTTGAGAGTCCTGGACCATTGCAGCCTCAGTTTCTTAGGAACATGCTCAGAAATGTGGACATGTACTCTTCTCTCGGTTCTTCCAATGTATGTACTTTGGAACGTACATATAAATTGGTAAATGCTACTGAGAAAAGAGGACTTGTCCATTTAACTTTGTTTGAGTGAGCAGTTTGTTTGTTTTGTTTGAATCTTTCCATCGATGTGTTAGGACTGCAGGTACATCCAGCTGACAAGTCACAAATAGGACAAATAGGACGTCCTGGATTCCACTGCTAGCCACTATTCATCTTTGTTTACCAATCTATAAATTGGTTTTGGAAAATGTTTCTTCAAAATATTTGTAGAAACTTATGATTTTTTAAAATTGATTGCCCTCTGATTTAGATTTCCAAGTACAACATATCCTTCTGTGTTCATCTGCTTCTGTCCTACTGAAACTTCATTGTTCCTGGATTTCGTAGTTAGCACAATTATTCAAAAATTACATATTATCATATTGACGACGCTTTGAAGCCTATAATTGAGCATTGGGATATACATTCAAAGTCTGTGCTTTCGAGGATCATATGTAAAGGTTTAAAATCTGAAAGATGACCAAGTTAGATGTCAAAGATGATGAAGTTGTGTCACATTTCTTTTCATTTCTCGGAAAGGATGCCTACTGCCTAATAAAACTTTGGCTTATTTCACCTCATTATGTAACTCTCAAAGAACTTCTGTTAAATCTTTTTGAGTATACTAATTCCGAATGCCGTCAAAGATCAAATTTTCATTAAATTATTCGCCAGGACATCCATAATTCATTTGCATTACTTAATTATCTTAATGCAATGCGTACTGAAGGTCACTCAGGAAACGATTCATTGAGACTTTCAGAGCAGATCACAGAGGTGATTACGAGTTTGGTAAATGCTTTCGTATGCTCATCACATTCAAAAGTACGTTTTTCAATAGGATGTGATTGTGTGTTATTCTATTTATAATGAAACTAAGGTTTCAATAGAATAGAATATTAGGGAAGCTGTATTTCAGTAAACTATGTACATTAGGTCGAATCTATATAGCGTTCCATTCCCTTAATTCATTTCAATGTTGCTTTATTTGAGGAGATTACGAGTTCACTGTGAACAGAACGAAGAATCAGTGACACAATGACCAATAAGCTAACCCACACCAGATAGAGAAAGAAGTCCATGTTCTGAAGAGGAAAATATAGTTAACAAACCGCCAGAAACACGAACAACAACAAGCACAACTCAAACGTATAAATACAGCATAAAAATGTTTTTTGAAAGCGTTACAAAATAGCATACCAAAAAATGATGTGGACTCATCACATCGTTCTATGTCAATTAACTATTAGGAATGAATAATATTAAGTTGATTGTTCGAACAATATAACATTCTAAATGAAAACATGAAAATGACTGCTACATGACGATTGAATACATCATCCACAAAGCAACCTCACATCAATGAGAGAAAGTGAGAATTTCTCAATTTCCAATCAAAAAAGTAAGGTCTAGCTTCAATTGACTCATGGTTTCAACTATGAAAATACTGAGATCTCCACAAAACCCCTTCTGATCTATAATCATGTGCTTACTGGTGACTGGATTCAAGGGATGTTTCTTTGAGTTCTATTAAGAAGCAGTGACCAGTGGAGTTCAACCAAGACCGTTGTAGAGATATCAACTCACTGAAGACAATTGATGAACAGTTGCTCAAACGTCGTGGATTGGTTGAAGTTAAACATTAACACCGTTGGTTGCCGGCTCAATGGTCTATCAGTTAAGTGCTCTGGCGCGAGACTGTTAGGTCCTGTATTCGAATCTCGCGGGTGCGGGATCGTGGATGCGCACTCTTGAGGAGTCCCATAATAAGAAGCGTTTGCCGCCCAGTACTCCAGGGTTTTTCATGGTTGTCTAGCTTCCATTGACTCATGATTTCAACTATGAAAAAAGTAATCACCTGTTCAATAATCCGGAATTCTTCAACTAATTTAATAAGGTTATTGACGCTCAATTCACCCAATAATTACATCTAATTTATAACAGTTAATGCTATTGCTTATTGTTCTGCACCAAGATCATTTTGTTTCACATATCTGATAATAACCAACAAAAACTAGCAGGAGACTCAACTTATTGTGTGTCTCCAATCAAAAGTTTATGAAACAGGAATATTTTGTAACTTCAGTAATGTTTTTAACAGCATAAAAGGTGAAAGCACATAAGTCGTAAGCTAGCTGTATTGGAACGGAGTCTAATCATAAATCATTAATGATGAATTCAACCGATAATCACCTGTGGATATCGAAAACAGTGTGCATGGAAACTACGTTTCAAAGCATATGATGATGATTCTCAAACAACTGTACCACACTGTGTGATCAATCGTGAATAGTTTGAAAAGCAAATCGATGTTTGAAGACTGCACATGGAAGCAGTCACTAAAAGGATATGCAATGAGTCAACATCAGTGTGTTGGGAACGTTTCAGTGACAGTTCCAAAACTATTCATTGGCTCGAGTCTCAATCTATCGAAATGGAACGAAGTGACCTGGTTATCAAACCACTGATATCCGCACAAAATAATATGCTTAGAATAACTCAGACGAATGCATGGAAACTGAAAACAACTGGTCAAACTGCGACAGAATGTAATTAAGTGATTATTAAAGTGAACAATATTAGTTCATGCGAATGCTCAATAATGTTGTAAGACACCAACTATGTGTTAAAGGCGTTTAGAGTCAACTCGTCACTGAACATTAACAAGTACTGTGTCTTAGTATACACTTTATGTTATAATATCATGTCTGTATGAATGTGTAGTGTCTGTCACTATGTTAGGTCCACTTAGCTTCTGGACAAGCCAATTTACACATTCTCCTTGAGTCACATTCTGTCCTTGTTAATTAATCGACTATCAACCTTGACTGTGTTTATATGAGCGTGTGTGCATTTCTTACCCTATCAATCACATGTTGGCGACCTATTTTCGTCCGAATATAAATGTCGATTCACGTTTGTTAAAATCAAGTTGACGTACATGTCATCTCCATCGTGCCTCGTTTCACTTGCTCTATTTGCTTCACTTCATTCGTCACATCCTTTTGATTGTTTGCCCAAATCAGTGAGTGCATGAAATATACATATTCAAAATCCATTCTCATATCTCACTTATTTACTTCCGTTATTCACTAACGCGATTTGAATAGATAATTTTATACGAGAATCGGTGAAATGTATTTTTTCTATAACTATCATCCATGCTATCTAACTGGAGTCAGATGCCGGGAAACTAAAAATGTGTATTCTTGGTCACGTGTTACTACGTATACATATATCCTACTTACTAGCTTTAATTTCAGTGAAAAATAAATTATAGTAAATCTCGAATGAGAGCGAACGGCGAACAGTGAATTGTGAGACGAATGATTGACATTCGCAAACGAACAGTCAAGGTTCATTGACATTTTGCAAATTAAGTATTTACTGTTTTCCTCTCACATTTTACCAAGACACTCTGCAATTTTCACTTCAAATACATTGGATTGTCCTCACTGGTGCTCTTCTTCTTCTTATTATTGTTGTTACTCACCACACTACGACTATTTCAATTACAACTACAAATACAACGAAAAAACTAAAACACTACTACAACCACAAACAAAACCACAATCACCACGTCACACTCTCCACATTCTCACTCCGTCCCCTGTTACTTCCACACTTCATTTAATTCATTCACAACACCGACCAGTCAAAGTCACTTGCCTAGTCCCACTCAAACACAACATCGTCTCCTCATTGTATCCAACTACCACTGTCATGTTTGCCGATTGCTGCTTAACTCAGTGTGAATTTGATTCTGCACGTGGGATGTCATGCAGACATACTGAGTGGACAAGTATCGAACAGACAGGATGAAACACACTCTCCCTCACTGACTCATCGTCTGAACGTGTTACACTGTGTAGTTTGTCGAAGCAGACGGTGGTGGATGGATTGACTCGGGGTATTTAGTGGTGAGTGATTGTGTGGTTGATTGATTGAGTGTGTGAGTGAATGAGTGTGTGAGTGTGTGATTGAGTGTGTAAGTGAATGAGTGAGTAATTGAGTGAGTGAGCAATATGTGTGGTGTAGTGTGTAGTTTTGTGGTGAATAGCAGAGTGTATTTGCATGATGATGGTGAAATGGAATGTTGAAATTGATGAGTAAGTTTTGCGTGGTTCCAATCATTTTCCGTGTGGCCGAGTGGTCTAAGGCGTTGGATGGTGAACCACCTTTAAACGGCGCCGGTTCGAATCCCACCATCAACATACCTATTCACTACCACTAACATCACACACAATACCCACTATCACATACATACTTCCACAATCACACAATCACAGCCCAACATCATCACAGTCATCAACAACATCCAATGCTACTACGACTACTTATATCTATATAAGTACTACATATATAGCGAGTGAGAAATAGAATGACTGGCAGCAGAAATTCGTCAAGTTCCAGGAGGAGTGAACGTGAACAGAAAGCGATTCGTATTGAAATGAAGGAACAGTGAATTGTGAGACGATTGATTGACATTCGCAAACGAACAGTCAAGGTTCATTGACATTTTGCAAATTAAGTATTTACTGTTTTCCTCTCACATTTTACCAAGACACTCTGCAATTTTCACTTCAAATACATTGGATTGTCCTCACTCGTGTTCTTTTTCTTCTTCTTATTATTATTGTTACTCACCACACTACGACTATTTCAATTACAACTACAAATACAACGAAAAAACTAAAACACTACTACAACCACAAACAAAACCACAATCACCACGTCACACTCTCCACATTCTCACTCCGTCCCCTGTTACTTCCACACTTCATTTAATTCATTCACAACACCGACCAGTCAAAGTCACTTGCCTAGTCCCACTCAAACACAACATCGTCTCCTCATTGTATCCAACTACCACTGTCATGTTTGCCGATTGCTGCTTAACTCAGTGTGAATTTGATTCTGCACGTGGGATGTCATGCAGACATACTGAGTGGACAAGTATCGAACAGACAGGATGAAACACACTCTCCCTCACTGACTCATCGTCTGAACGTGTTACACTGTGTAGTTTGTCGAAGCAGACGGTGGTGGATGGATTGACTCGGGGTATTTAGTGGTGAGTGATTGTGTGGTTGATTGATTGAGTGTGTGAGTGAATGAGTGTGTGAGTGTGTGATTGAGTGTGTAAGTGAATGAGTGAGTAATTGAGTGAGTGAGCAATATGTGTGGTGTAGTGTGTAGTTTTGTGGTGAATAGCAGAGTGTATTTGCATGATGATGGTGAAATGGAATGTTTTCCTCTCACATTTTACCAAGACACTCTGCAATTTTCACTTCAAATACATTGGATTGTCCTCACTCGTGTTCTTTTTCTTCATCTTCATCTTGTTCATGTTCTTTTTGTTCACCACACTACGACTATTTCAATTACAACTACAAATACAACGAAAAAACTAAAACACTACTACAACCACAATCACCACGTCACACTCTCCACATTCTCACTCCGTCCCCTGTTACTTCCACACTTCATTTAATTCATTCACAACACCGACCAGTCAAAGTCACTTGCCTAGTCCCACTCAAACACAACATCGTCTCCTCATTGTATCCAACTACCACTGTCATGTTTGCCGATTGCTGCTTAACTCAGTGTGAATTTGATTCTGCACGTGGGATGTCATGCAGACATACTGAGTGGACAAGTATCGAACAGACAGGATGAAACACACTCTCCCTCACTGACTCATCGTCTGAACGTGTTACACTGTGTAGTTTGTCGAAGCAGACGGTGGTGGATGGATTGACTCGGGGTATTTAGTGGTGAGTGATTGTGTGGTTGATTGATTGAGTGTGTGAGTGAATGAGTGTGTGAGTGTGTGATTGAGTGTGTAAGTGAATGAGTGAGTAATTGAGTGAGTGAGCAATATGTGTGGTGTAGTGTGTAGTTTTGTGGTGATAGCAGAGTGTATTTGCATGATGATGGTGAAATGGAATGGTTTCCTCTCACATTTTACCAAGACACTCTGCAATTTTCACTTCAAATACATTGGATTGTCCTCACTCGTGTTCTTTTTCTTCATCTTCATCTTGTTCATGTTCTTGTTGTTCACCACACTACGACTATTTCAATTACAACTACAAATACAACGAAAAAACTAAAACACTACTACAACCACAAACAAAACCACAATCACCACGTCACACTCTCCACATTCTCACTCCGTCCCCTGTTACTTCCACACTTCATTTAATTCATTCACAACACCGACCAGTCACAGTCACTTGCCTAGTCCCACTCAAAACACAACATCGTCTCCTCATTGTATCCAACTACCACTGTCATGTTTGCCGATTGCTGCTTAACTCAGTGTGAATTTGATTCTGCACGTGGGATGTCATGCAGACATACTGAGTGGACAAGTATCGAACAGACAGGATGAAACACACTCTCCCTCACTGACTCATCGTCTGAACGTGTTACACTGTGTAGTTTGTCGAAGCAGACGGTGGTGGATGGATTGACTCGGGGTATTTAGTGGTGAGTGATTGTGTGGTTGATTGATTGAGTGTGTGAGTGAATGAGTGTGTGAGTGTGTGATTGAGTGTGTAAGTGAATGAGTGAGTAATTGAGTGAGTGAGCAATATGTGTGGTGTGTAGTGTAGTTTTGTGGTGAATAGCAGAGTGTATTTGCATGATGATGGTGAAATGGAATGTTTTCCTCTCACATTTTACCAAGACACTCTGCAATTTTCACTTCAAATACATTGGATTGTCCTCACTCGTGTTCTTTTTCTTCATCTTCATCTTGTTCATGTTCTTGTTGTTCACCACACTACGACTATTTCAATTACAACTACAAATACAACGAAAAAACTAAAACACTACTACAACCACAAACAAAACCACAATCACCACGTCACACTCTCCACATTCTCACTCCGTCCCCTGTTACTTCCACACTTCATTTAATTCATTCACAACACCGACCAGTCACAGTCACTTGCCTAGTCCCACTCAAACACAACATCGTCTCCTCATTGTATCCAACTACCACTGTCATGTTTGCCGATTGCTGCTTAACTCAGTGTGAATTTGATTCTGCACGTGGGATGTCATGCAGACATACTGAGTGGACAAGTATCGAACAGACAGGATGAAACACACTCTCCCTCACTGACTCATCGTCTGAACGTGTTACACTGTGTAGTTTGTCGAAGCAGACGGTGGTGGATGGATTGACTCGGGGTATTTAGTGGTGAGTGATTGTGTGGTTGATTGATTGAGTGTGTGAGTGAATGAGTGTGTGAGTGTGTGATTGAGTGTGTAAGTGAATGAGTGAGTAATTGAGTGAGTGAGCAATATGTGTGGTGTAGTGTGTAGTTTTGTGGTGAATAGCAGAGTGTATTTGCATGATGATGGTGAAATGGAATGTTTTCCTCTCACATTTTACCAAGACACTCTGCAATTTTCACTTCAAATACATTGGATTGTCCTCACTCGTGTTCTTTTTCTTCATCTTCATCTTGTCATGTTCTTGTTGTTCACCACACTACGACTATTTCAATTACAACTACAAATACAACGAAGAAACTAAAACACTACTACAACCACAAACAAAACCACAATCACCACGTCACACTCTCCACATTCTCACTCCGTCCCCTGTTACTTCCACACTTCATTTAATTCATTCACAACACCGACCAGTCACAGTCACTTGCCTAGTCCCACTCAAACACAACATCGTCTCCTCATTGTATCCAACTACCACTGTCATGTTTGCCGATTGCTGCTTAACTCAGTGTGAATTTGATTCTGCACGTGGGATGTCATGCAGACATACTGAGTGGACAAGTATCGAACAGACAGGATGAAACACACTCTCCCTCACTGACTCATCGTCTGAACGTGTTACACTGTGTAGTTTGTCGAAGCAGACGGTGGTGGATGGATTGACTCGGGGTATTTAGTGGTGAGTGATTGTGTGGTTGATTGATTGAGTGTGTGAGTGAATGAGTGTGTGAGTGTGTGATTGAGTGTGTAAGTGAATGAGTGAGTAATTGAGTGAGTGAGCAATATGTGTGGTGTAGTGTGTAGTTTTGTGGTGAATAGCAGAGTGTATTTGCATGATGATGGTGAAATGGAATGTTTTCCTCTCACATTTTACCAAGACACTCTGCAATTTTCACTTCAAATACATTGGATTGTCCTCACTCGTGTTCTTTTTCTTCATCTTCATCTTGTTCATGTTCTTGTTGTTCACCACACTACGACTATTTCAATTACAACTACAAATACAACGAAAAAACTAAAACACTACTACAACCACAAACAAAACCACAATCACCACGTCACACTCTCCACATTCTCACTCCGTCCCCTGTTACTTCCACACTTCATTTAATTCATTCACAACACCGACCAGTCACAGTCACTTGCCTAGTCCCACTCAAACACAACATCGTCCCCACACTGTATCCAAAGTATGTTTCTGAACACTTCATGAGCCAACCTCAATAGGTAGCAGGAACCTAAGTACATATATCATAAACAATCAGCAACAAGCATTCAATACACCAACAACCTTCAAAAGCGAAACATATTTCTTAGACCAACGTCTGCAGAAACCTTGTGTCAATTAATTCGCTTGCTTCCATCTCTTAGAATGCCTGTCATTAGATAGAACGTTGGTAAGTTCTGCGACGTTCTCTCTCAACAGTAATAGTTTTGCTGGTGTTATTACATCGAGATCACTCGAGTCGTCATACTTTCCATAAAGCATTCTGAGATTGATTTTCCAAATCATAAAGCGATCCGTATACATAACAGCCTGTACTCTCTCAGAATACCAATTTCATCAGTTCATATGCATATATTTAGTTAAGAGCACACAAGAATTATAAGCGCATTACATTTCTTGATTAGAATCGACAGTATGTCCTTCTCAGTTTCGGTTGATTGATACATTCCAATTTTCCACTCCTTCTTCGAATACACCTTTGAATAGAGGAAATGCCTTTGAATCCGGATTTCCTCAAGTCATAAATGCAGGTACCATGTCCGACACCAGTAATCCGACCTGTGTAATTGACGTTGCTGTAAACAAATATGAAATGAAAAATGTCAGAAATGTTTGAACATCCATCCTAAGTGTCCACACAAACGCCAATTCTAACTTGAATGAAATAGGCAAAATGTAGACATTAACCATTGTAAAAATTAATCGATCTTGTAACGTACTCATATAAATACCAGTATGGACGCCCTCTCTTCGTGTCATTTACGAAAGGTACACAAACAGATCCAGGTGTCCATGGTGGTGAGATTGAGCCAATGCTTTTGTAGACTTCAGTATATGAACCCTTCTCGTGCTTTTTATCGTACAATTGTAGACAATATTTGCATGAATCCGATGTAGTTATCCCCAATTGACTTATCAATGTGTATGACAATACGGCAATGAGAAACATCGAATTAGCTGACATTGCTTCCTTTTCCGTTTGTTGTTGAGATGAATTAGTCGATTGACGAATTTATATGGTTTGTTTCACTAGATTTCAGATTTCAATGAACCCTTTAATCCACAGTGTATATGTGATTGTCATGATTTGTGTGGAATTATCGGCGTCAACAAATCAGAAGAGAATAAAGTGATCATTATGATAGATGACAAAGTTAATTCAATTCCTTTTTGAAGTTACTAGTATAGCTGACGACCACTCAAAATTTGTTGTCAGGAGGGACCAATAAGTAACAAACGGAAATGAAATGTGAGCAGCAGATAGGCAATGAATGATATTCACGAAATCTCCATTACGACTCCATTTGAATAATTTGGATTCGCCCTTATGCCTATTGGCCTAATAATTGTGGCACACACTTACTAGCGAGAGTTTGATCAATCAGGAAACAGCCTACCATTTGTCTGAGACTGAATGAAAACGCTTGCCTATTACTGACAACATCAAAGCTGACCAGAAAATCAATCTCAGAGTGCTTTATGGAAAGCATGTCGACTGCGTTGAAACAATAAACTGAACTAAAATAGGGTTCGGCAAGGAACCCCTTACCTTCTTTGATCATATTGAATGACTTGAAACTTTCATGATAGAGGCTGAGCGTATAATTAACCATCGATCTTTGGTCCCGGTTACAGACGACTCGAGTGATCTCGATGTAATAACACCAGCAAAACTATTACTGTTGAGAGAGAACGTCGCAGAACTTACCAACGTTCTATCTAATGACAGGCATTCTAAGAGATGGAAGCAAGCGAATTAATTGACACAAGGTTTCTGCAGACGTTGGTCTAAGAAATATGTTTCGCTTTTGAAGGTTGTTGGTGTATTGAATGCTTGTTGCTGATTGTTTATGATATATGTACTTGGGTTCCTGCTACTATTTACTTGTCTGAGAAAAAAACAAGGTTCTTTTGGGCGGTAGTGTGACGGGAGAACTGAAGGCATTTGGCTGATTAAAACACTTTTACTGTACATTAATTTTACTGTGATTTTGGATGTGTTTGTTTTTCTTAACCTTTGTACTTGTTTGTTTATATCATTCTTCTAGGACATTTTGGTTTATTTTTGTTAAGTCGGCTTCCAGAGAATTCCAACAGAGCATCCAGTGGCTCAAAAAGAGTTCCAATCAAACAGAGTACGACAGAACATTCTAGAGTTCCAACGTGGCATGGTAACAGTGGTCAGTATCACTTAATGTCGTTGATTGAATTGGCTGAATTAGGATGTTGAAGAGCACGCCTTCTACTTTTCAGCAAATTATGGATACCATGTTACAAGGTTTTTCAGGATCAGCAGCTTACTTAGACGACATCATAATTGTGGCAGTAGATAAAATCGACCTGAAGAAGAAACTGGACCAGGTACTGAGACGCATACCCGATTATGGTCTTCACATCCGAGTGGAAAAGTGTGACTTCTATATGCAGTAAGTACGGTACCTTGTATTCATAATAGATAAAGACGGAAGACGACCAGATCCAGAGAACATTGAAGCAGTGAAAACAATGCCTAGACCCAGAGACATTACCACCCTACGATCATTCTTGGGGTTGGTCAGTCATTATGGTATCTTCCTCCCCGATCTCCATCGTCTACGTGCTCCACTAAACAACCTGCTACAAAAGAATACGAGATGGAATCGGTCTGAAATTGCGAAATCTCCATTACCACTCCATTTGAATAATTTGGATTCGCCCTTATGCCTATTGGCCTAATAATTGTGGCACACACTTACTAGCGAGAGTTTGATCAATCAGGAAACAGCCTACCATTTGTCTGAGACTGAATGAAAACGCTTGCCTATTACTGACAACATCAAAGCTGAGCAGAAAATCAATTCAGAATGCTTTATGAAAAGTATGACGACTGGAGTGATCTCGATGTAATAACACCAGCAAAACTATTACTGCTGAGAGAGAACGTCGCAGAACTTACCAACGTTCTATCTAATGACAGGCATTCTAAGAGATGGAAGCAAGCGAATTAATTGACACAAGGTTTCTGCAGACGTTGGTCTAAGAAATATGTTTCGCTTTTGAAGGTTGTTGGTGTATTGAATGCTTGTTGCTGATTGTTTATGATATATGTACTTGGGTTCCTGCTACCTATTTACTTGTCTGAGAAAAAAACAAGGTTCTTTTGGGCGGTAGTGTGACGGGAGAACTGAAGGCATTTGGCTGATTAAAACACTTTTACTGTACATTAATTTTACTGTGATTTTGGATGTGTTTGTTTTTCTTAACCTTTGTACTTGTTTGTTTATATCATTCTTCTAGGACATTTTGGTTTATTTTTGTTAAGTCGGCTTCCAGAGAATTCCAACAGAGCATCCAGTGGCTCAAAAAGAGTTCCAATCAAACAGAGTACGACAGAACATTCTAGAGTTCCAACGTGGCATGCTACCAGTGGTCAGTATCACTTAATGTCGTTGATTGAATTGGCTGAATTAGGATGTTGAAGACAGCGCCTTCTACTTTTCAGCAAATTATGGATACCATGTTACAAGGTTTTTCAGGAGCAGCAGCTTACTTAGACGACATCATAATTGTGGCAGTAGATAAAATCGACCTGAAGAAGAAACTGGACCAGGTACTAGAACGCATACCCGATTATGGTCTTCACATCCGAGTGGAAAAGTGTGACTTCTATATGCAGTAAGTACGGTACCTTGTATTCATAATAGATAAAGACGGAAGACGACCAGATCCAGAGAACATTGAAGCAGTGAAAACAATGCCTAGACCCAGAGACATTACCACCCTACGATCATTCTTGGGGTTGGTCAGCCATTATGGTATCTTCCTCCCCGATCTCCATCGTCTACGTGCTCCACTAAACAACCTGCTACAAAAGAATACGAGATGGAATCGGTCTGAAATTGCTAAACGTCTTTCGAGAA
Organism: Schistosoma rodhaini; assembly: GCA_944470415.2. NCBI lineage: Eukaryota > Metazoa > Platyhelminthes > Trematoda > Strigeidida > Schistosomatidae > Schistosoma > Schistosoma rodhaini. The sequence goes on from OX104036.1 coordinate 83,331,679, forward strand.
AATCAAGCAACTTCTGACTTCCAATCTCTTATTGACACATTATGATCCTTCTCTACCGATAGTCGTCGCTTCAGATGCTTCTGACTATGGTGTGGGTGCAGTTATCTCTCACATTTTTCCTGATGTGTCTGAAAAAGCTCTCTCACACGCTGCCAGATCGTTGACAACTACAGAAAGGAACTATAGACAGATTGAAAATGAGGCCCTATCAATTATCTTTGCAGTCAAGAAGTTCCATAAGATGATATATGGCCGATATTTTACTCTAATAACAGACCATAAACCACTACTTGCAGTTTTTGGGTCAAAGAAAGGTATTCCAGTTCATACAGCTAACCGACTCCAACGATGGGCAACCACACTTCTTGGTTACGACTTCATAATGAAGTATCAGTCTACTACAGCCTTCGGACAAGCTGACGCATTGTCAAGATTAATAGGCTCCCAATCAAAAACCCCAGAGGAGACTCTTGTAGCAAATATAAAAGCCGAGGAAGAAGTTCATCGTGTATTGGATGACGCAATCAATGGACTCCCAGTAACCTTTGAAACTATCAAGAAGATCACTGAAAGTGATAAGATACTGAGCACAGTCAAATGTTATCTCTCGACCAAATGGCCAAACAATCGCCTTAACGGAGAACTCTTGCAATATTTTCGTCGACGGGACTCACTAATGGTTGTTGACTAGTGTATTATGTTCGGTGATCGAATTGTTATTCCGAAGTTATTACGTCGCAAGGTTCTCAAGCAGTTTCACAGTGGCCATCCTGGAATAAATAAAATGAAATCGTTGACTCGTATTAATGCTTATTGGCCGTCAATGGACAAAGGTATCGAGAATAAATGCCGTAACTGCCCATCATGCATTCAAGCCGCTAAAAATCCTGTGAAATGCGAACCTCAGTATTGGCCTACGCCTGCAGGACCCTGGGAAAGAATTCATGCAGATTTTGCTGGTCCAATCCAAGGAAAAATGTTTCTAATTATCGTAGATACATTTACTAAATGGCCGGAAGTATATACCATGTCAAATTGTACAACCTCAGAAACAATCTACAAGCTGTCTACCCTGTTTGGCTGTTTCGGAGTACCAGAGACCTAAGTAACAGACAACGGCTCGCAAGCATTTCTGTATAGCTAATGGAATAACTCATCTTCGTTCTCCACCCTATCATCCACAATCTAACGGACAAGCAGAACGCTTCGTAGACACCTTTAAACGAGCATTACTGAAGGGGGGAGGCGAAGGCCCGACTGGGCAGGTGATCACGAAATTTTTAACATCCTACAGATCCACTCCGAATCCGAATGTTCCGGACGGCAAGTATCCTGCGGAAGTCACGTTCGGAAGACGTCTTCGAACCGTCTTCAATGACATGTTGCCATCCAAATTAATTAATCAGCGCAGTCACATTCCAAGTATTCGGAACTTCAATGTCGGCGACAAAATTTACAAGAAATCCTACATGAAGAGTTCTGTACAGAGTTCAAGTAACTTATGGGATGTGTATACGAAACACAAATTAAATCCTTAAAGACAAAAGAATGATGCAGAATCGAAGTAAACCGCTGAATTTTCCGTTAGATTTAATCTAAGACGCACCAATGCCACAAACGCCAGACAACGCTGGAAGGAAGCCGTTGGCAGGGAAAACGACGAGAATAAAGGGACGAAGTCGAAACCCAGTTATCAAACTACAAGTTGACTCTAGAAACAATTCTTATTCGGTGGAGGTGTTAAGTCGGCTTCCAGCGAACTCCAACAGAGCCTCCAGAGGCTCAAAAAGAGTTCAAATCAACCAGAGTACGACAGAACATTCTAGAGTTCCAACGTGGCATGCTACCAGTGGTCAGTATCACTTAATGTCGTTGATTGAATTGGCTGAATAAGAATGTTGATTTAACTTAAGCAAACATCTATAAATACCTACAAAGATGATCCTTGCAGTAAAAGTTTTCTCTGATATCCGTGTCTTCTCTCTGGTCTTCAAGTTGCTGAGTAGTGCTAGTTCTGGTGTTATTGGAATAGCTTAGGATCCGAATGAAGCGTTCAACCCACAAGACATAACACTTTTGTCATTGGTTTGGTATTTGGGAGTTTTTGCTCCGGGAACCTACAAAATTGAAGGTTTGTTTTGTAATTGTTATAATTATTGTTGTCAAAACGACTTTGGTTGATTATTTGTGAATTGCGAATAATATTGTTATCTAGTTTGGAGTTTTGGTTCTCTTGCCTACTTGGGTTAGGGATTTGCGAATATCGACGGCCACTAGTTCAATAGTTGGAACGGGCAAAAAATCATAATTGGACTTAACAGAAGGTCACTGGGAACATCAATAGCGCATTCAGGATAACCCTGAATTCACCTCACCTCACGGTGTCTCTAACACAGTGTGGGTGTTCGGAGGGAAAATGTGAACCTTATTTGATAGCACGTACCCACAAAGAAGAAGACGGCACTGTTAACTCAAGGCGAAGAGAATTGAGCGTCTGCTTCCTGACAGCTTACAAGTGCACGTTAGGAACGTCCGTCGGTGATGACCTACACGGATATAGGGTGTCATTGAGAGAAGAGTAGGTGACGTGATTTACTGAATTGATGTTCGAGGTAGACGCCTGATGCAACATGTAAACCACATCCGTGACAGACGATTTAGTTCAAGGAAAGAAAGTCCTATCTCGATACAGGGCGTCAAGATCACCTCAGAACTTGTGATGGATTGATCTCTGGAAAATTATCAAGAGGACGTCGGATGAATGGAGAATGCTGGTGAGTGTACTACAAACCATCATGGAGGAGACAGTTGTACATCAGCAAATAAAATAATTTCACATGAAATCACCATAGAAGAACCTTTATATTAGTAGTTGACAAACTCTGAATGGAGCGAAATAACGTCTCTGAATGCAAATCCTTCTGTTTGTCATGACTCCTCTATTTCTCTGTTCACATCAATCAATGAGAGAATATGTTTTCCTGTAGGGTTGATATATATAATTAATCCCTGGTCTCCATCTGTTTTAAATGTGTTATAGGTTACTGGGTGATTGTTCGTGGTAATTCGCACCTAAATCATCAATTGGATTCCACACAGAACGACAATAATTAGTGGATGTACAGGTTACCTATTTCAATATTTGAAACCGACCGACCTCTTCTGAGTTCGGGGGTAGCAAATTTCATTGTTGTACAATTCCTGTACCAGTACTACGGAAGGTACTTGAAGGAGGTGTCTCATTCTGGAGAATGTTTGAGTATTTTCACAGGTTGATTCATTTGTGCGGCAGGATTGATTTGTGTTTTACACATTTCAAAATCATGTGATCACATTCAATTGTCCTCACTCGTGTTGTTGTTCACTGCAACGTGATGTACAAATTGATGTTTGACGCAGACGTCTGATGCGAAATGCAAACCACATAGGTGACGAACGATTGAATTCAGAAAAAGAAACAAGTAGCCCGAGACGAAAACGAGATCATTCAGGATCATGATCAGCACAGAAGGAAGCACAGAAATAGGTGATCCGTGAATCCGAAAATAACTGTGATGCGAATTACCGCAAACAACCATCTATTAAACTTCTAGAAATTTATATACATGATGGTCAGAGATTATGTATCTATAGCAAACCTTCAGGAAAAAGTATTCTCTCATTGATTGATGAGAACAAAGAAATAGAGAAGCAATGAAAAACAACGGGAATTGTATACGGAAAGGTTATTTCGATACATTCAGAGTTTGTAAAGTACTAATATGAAGACTTGTGCCTTGTGATTTCACAAAATGTTTTAACAGTTGTTTGAAGCATAATTGATGTGGCATTCGTTTTTCTATTCAGAAGCAATTTAATTAAACCTATTCTTTGCACTCCATATTTCTACCTCGATGTTAAGTGTGAACACAGTTACATTATCCTAATTGGTTCAGTGTTGTGTTCGTGTTAGTCACATTTGAATTCGTGCACCTTCTCACAATAACCTGAATAGCAATTGGAAATCGTATTGGTGAATAAATCGAGTAGTGTTCCAGTTGACTGACCTTCTCTCACTCTGTCACTTGTCGACTATTCAGATGATAAAATAGTTTTCGTCCATCAACGCAGAGATTTTCGCCCAAATTTCAACTCACAAATCACTTGCCTCAACGTCTAATCAACTAGCTTATCGTGTCAAGGTGTCAACGTAGATCGACACAAGCTATCTCACGTTCGTAATCTAGCTAACAGAATGTGAACGTAACAGTCATAAGGACCGCACACATATTCACATGCGATTCGCATGTGTAGTGGTAATGCGATCATTTCAATTCTATGCTGAACAATCTAAATGAGACCTCACAAATCATAAAGCGATCTGTATACCTAACAGCCTGTACTCTCTCAGAATACCAATTTCATCAGTTCATATGCATATATTTAGTTAAGAGCACACAAGAATTATAAGCGCATTACATTTCTTGATTAGAATCGACAGTATGTCCTTCTCCGTTTCGGTTGATTGATACATTCCAATTTTCCATTCCTTCTTCGAATACACCTTTGAATAGAGGAAATGCCTTTGAATCCGGATTTCCTTAAGTCATAAATGCAAGTACCATGTCCGACACCAGTAATCCGACCTGTGTAATTGACGTTGCTGTAAACAAATATGAAATGAAAAATGTCAGAAATGTTTGAACATCCATCCTAAGTGTCCACACAAACGCCAATTCTAACTTGAATGAAATAGGCAAAATGTAGACATTAACCATTGTAAAAATTAATCGATCTTGTAACGTACTCATATAAATACCAGTATGGACGCCCTCTCTTCGTGTCATTTACGAAAGGTACACAAACAGATCCAGGTGTCCATGGTGGTGAGATTGAGCCAATGCTTTTGTAGACTTCAGTATATGAACCCTTCTCGTGCTTTTTATCGTACAATTGTAGACAATATTTGCATGAATCCGATGTAGTTATCCCCAATTGACTTATCAATGTGTATGACAATACGGCAATGAGAAACATCGAATTAGCTAACATTGCTTCCTTTTCCGTTTGTTGTTGAGATGAATTAGTCGATTGACGAATTTATATGGTTTGTTTCACTAGATTTCAGATTTCAATGAACCCTTTAATCCACAGTGTATATGTGATTGTCATGATTTGTGTGGAATTATCGGCGTCAACAAATCAGAAGAGAATAAAGTGATCATTATGATAGATGACACAGTTAATTCGCATGTCACATGACTATATTCTTATTGTTACTTAAACATTGACACTGCTTATTCGTATAAAGATATTCCTAGAATATGGCTCCAAATAACCTTGAATACTAGTGTGCATCTTTTAAACATCTAGGCTACCCGTTTCTGACCTCTACATTTTACATCAATTCATCTAATTTTGATTATATTAGCACCGCATTATTTTTCATCTTCGCAAAACCTATTGAGCGTTCAGAAACATCCTTTATACAAGTATGAAAAATAGGTAAATCAGGGACATCATATTTGCCGACTATATGAATCGAAAAGGCTGTACAATAATCAGTCGTCAATTCCTGTTATAAGTTAGCAGTATAGCTGGCGACCACTTAATATTTGTTGTCAGGAGTGACCAATAGGTAACAAACGGAAACTTGTTAAAATATTTCTGCGGAGAATTCAACATTATACCAAACGTAATATATTGAGAGAAGCTAATTATAGTCGACATGATAATTATGATAATAAAGGCAGGAGTTGGAATAAACAGGTGTTCCTCAATCAATTTGCACGAGTTGGTGATAGACAACGTGTCGAGTAGACAGAACTACTCTAGTAAATCATTATTGACTTTGTTTGACCAACATTCAAACACACATTTCGTCACCTACTGATTTTCATAATCTGGCAATTAGGCATTGTGAACCATGTTAGCCGTCACTAGTCATGCGTCAATCGCATCTAACGTAGCTCGTTTCACTACTGCTTTGTGGTTCACTAACCATGTGATTGATCGTATGGAAATTTCACAACCAGTGAAGGCAATCAATTCTTCTTGACATTCGGTTATGTGATGAGAGTTTGCTGCATTTACAAATCCCTCCACATGGCCAGATACCACTCATTCTGCGCATTCGTGTTTGTTGAGATACAGGGAGATACCATCGGTTAGAACCATTGACACTATGCATTCGATTTGCGTGTTGACAATTGCACGAATCAGGCTTTGTGACATTATTCGGGAGATTTGAATGTGGACTTTTCATAAACACGAATGAATTGATATCTAAACGTCAGATCACTTAAATACCATTTAAGATGACAACATTCGTTTGTGACATTTTTCAACATAATATTGTGATCCCACTCGATTCTGTTCGAAATTCCAGTAAATAAGTCTGATCGGGGTGGAGATCGCAGCCCACATTCAAATATGATGCACTTGGATCGTTCGTCAGAAAGTGAACACAGTTTGAAGCTCTCACATTTCCTAATAACAAATGTTGCATATGAAGCGAAGTCATTGTCATGTCATGAAACAGTTCAAATGCTAAATCAACACATTGAAATCAAAATAATCACAATATTACTGTTCAATCATTTCATTAAACTATTCTTGATTTTCGAAGATAGTCTGAATAATATTATTCCATGCAACAGATCATAAGATTCAGTCATAACTCCTAATAGGACATTCCATGTTGTTCAATGCTGATTTTATCAGTGTAATTCAAAACAACAATATCCAGCTAACGACTCGTCAAGTCAATTTTAATAAATGTGGCTCCCGTATGACTTGTCATTTCATCCTAATCCTCTGCATTTCAATCTATAAAACGAATGCATTATTCGACTAGGAATTTCAACTTATAAATACAACTTGTTTTGTAATAATTGTAATTGTGGAAACGAACTGAAACAGCACCTACAAAGAGATTGATTTCTTCAACTTTTTTTGAATGAAGAAACATAAATGACATAATACTAGATTTATGCTGCATGACAAAACAATGAGTACCATTTGCAACACGAATAAACTCAACATCTGAACTAGATACCCTACTATCAGTCACACGGTTAGTGAACCACAAAGCAGTAGTGAAACGAGCTACGTTAGATGCGATTGACGCATGACTAGTGACGGCTAACATGGTTCACAATGCCTAATTGCCAGATTATGAAAATCAGTAGGTGACGAAATGTGTGTTTGAATGTTGGTCAAACAAAGTCAATAATGATTTACTAGAGTAGTTCTGTCTACTCGACACGTTGTCTATCACCAACTCGTGCAAATTGATTGAGGAACACCTGTTTATTCCAACTCCTGCCTTTATTATCATAATTATCATGTCGACTATAATTAGCTTCTCTCAATATATTACGTTTGGTATAATGTTGAATTCTCCGCAGAAATATTTTAACAAGTTTCCGTTTGTTACCTATTGGTCACTCCTGACAACAAATATTAAGTGGTCGCCAGCTATACTGCTAACTTATAACAGGAATTGACGACTGATTATTGTACAGCCTTTTCGATTCATATAGTCGGCAAATATGATGTCCCTGATTTACCTATTTTTCATACTTGTATAAAGGATGTTTCTGAACGCTCAATAGGTTTTGCGAAGATGAAAAATAATGCGGTGCTAATATAATCAAAATTAGAAGAATTGATGTAAAATGTAGAGGTCAGAAACGGGTAGCCTAGATGTTTAAAAGATGCACACTAGTATTCAAGGTTATTTGGAGCCATATTCTAGGAATATCTTTATACGAATAAGCAGTGTCAATGTTTAAGTAACAATAAGAATATAGTCATGTGACATGCGAATTAACTGTGTCATCTATCATAATGATCACTTTATTCTCTTCTGATTTGTTGACGCCGATAATTCCACACAAATCATGACAATCACATATACACTGTGGATTAAAGGGTTCATTGAAATCTGAAATCTAGTGAAACAAACCATATAAATTCGTCAATCGACTAATTCATCTCAACAACAAACGGAAAAGGAAGCAATGTTAGCTAATTCGATGTTTCTCATTGCCGTATTGTCATACACATTGATAAGTCAATTGGGGATAACTACATCGGATTCATGCAAATATTGTCTACAATTGTACGATAAAAAGCACGAGAAGGGTTCATATACTGAAGTCTACAAAAGCATTGGCTCAATCTCACCACCATGGACACCTGGATCTGTTTGTGTACCTTTCGTAAATGACACGAAGAGAGGGCGTCCATACTGGTATTTATATAAGTACGTTACAAGATCGATTAATTTTTACAATGGTTAATGTCTACATTTTGCCTATTTCATTCAAGTTAGAATTGGCGTTTGTGTGGACACTTAGGATGGATGTTCAAACATTTCTGACATTTTTCATTTCATATTTGTTTACAGCAACGTCAATTACACAGGTCGGATTACTGGTGTCGGACATGGTACTTGCATTTATGACTTGAGGAAATCCGGATTCAAAGGCATTTCCTCTATTCAAAGGTGTATTCGAAGAAGGAATGGAAAATTGGAATGTATCAATCAACCGAAACGGAGAAGGACATACTGTCGATTCTAATCAAGAAATGTAATGCGCTTATAATTCTTGTGTGCTCTTAACTAAATATATGCATATGAACTGATGAAATTGGTATTCTGAGAGAGTACAGGCTGTTAGGTATACAGATCGCTTTATGATTTGTGAGGTCTCAATTAGATTGTTCAGCATAGAATTGAAATGATCGCATTACCACTACACATGCGAATCGCATGTGAATATGTGTGCGGTCCTTATGACTGTTACGTTCACATTCTGTTAGCTAGATTACGAACGTGAGATAGCTTGTGTCGATCTACGTTGACACCTTGACACGATAAGCTAGTTGATTAGACGTTGAGGCAAGTGATTTGTGAGTTGAAATTTGGGCGAAAATCTCTGCGTTGATGGACGAAAACTATTTTATCATCTGAATAGTCGACAAGTGACAGAGTGAGAGAAGGTCAGTCAACTGGAACACTACTCGATTTATTCACCAATACGATTTCCAATTGCTATTCAGGTTATTGTGAGAAGGTGCACGAATTCAAATGTGACTAACACGAACACAACACTGAACCAATTAGGATAATGTAACTGTGTTCACACTTAACATCGAGGTAGAAATATGGAGTGCAAAGAATAGGTTTAATTAAATTGCTTCTGAATAGAAAAACGAATGCCACATCAATTATGCTTCAAACAACTGTTAAAACATTTTGTGAAATCACAAGGCACAAGTCTTCATATTAGTACTTTACAAACTCTGAATGTATCGAAATAACCTTTCCGAATACAATTCCCGTTGTTTTTCATTGCTTCTCTATTTCTTTGTTCTCATCAATCAATGGGAGAATACTTCTTCCTGAAGCATTGCTATAGATACATAATCTCTGACCATCATGTATATAAATTTCTAGAAGTTTAATAGATGGTTGTTTGCGGTAATTCGCATCACAGTTATTTTCGGATTCACGGATCACCTATTTCTGTGCTTCCTTCTGTGCTGATCATGATCCTGAATGATCTCGTTTTCGTCTCGGGCTACTTGTTTCTTTTTCTGAATTCAATCGTTCGTCACCTATGTGGTTTGCATTTCGCATCAGACGTCTGCGTCGAACATCAATTTGTACATCACGTTGCAGTGAACAACAACACGAGTGAGGACAATTGAATGTGATCACATGATTTGGAAATGTGCAACACACAAAACGTTGGGCTACATAAATTAATCAATTTCTGAAATCGCTGAAGCATTCTCAGGAATGAGACACGTTGATTGAGATTTCTGCATGAAAGTGTAAACATACAGATTTGGAAATCCATGCTGATGGCAGTATCTTATTATATTGTAGACGTCAATTTTAGAACCATTATCATACATTACTTTGCAAAGTTGGCAAGTTTGACCAACAATCAAACACATACTTCGGCACCTGCTGATGTTTATGAAGTTACAACCATGTTCGTCTTAAACGGGAAAGCATCAATTGTAGCTAACCTAGCTCGTTTTACTTCTGCTTTGTCATTCACAAACTAGACAGTATTGAAACCTGTCTGAGACCTCATTATCGAGTTTCGTTGTCATTTTGGTTGTTTCTAGTGGTCACGACATTCATCAAATTTTTATTCTCGAATCTCATTCACACACTGGTTTTATTCGCAGAATGATATAGCGAATAGACACTGAAGCGAGTGCCCACCACTGACAAATACTGACATCTGGCAACAGAAATGTGATTCGTGATGGTGAGGTGGTAATTCGCATCATTATTATAAACTGGATTCCTCACAGAACGACAAAAATTCATGGATGCACATACCACCTATTTCAGTTCTCCTCATTTGAAAAAATTGACGATTTTATGTAGTTTAAATTACTGAATAAATGAATGGTATTATTTTAATAATTATTATTCTTATTAATAATTTGCTGCGTTGATTTAGCATTTGTAAATGTGTGGTATTTGTGCTAACTGAAGGCACGTTTTCGTTGGATTGTTCGCTCATTACGAATTCCAAATATTATACGTTCAACTATGATCCTTCGGATCTTATCGCTCGTATAACGTACAATGGAATGTGTAGACGACTTTCGGAACATTGTATAGTATGGAGTCAGAAGTGATTGATGTTGATGAGCGCCAATGTTTGGTCAAGATGGAAGCATACATAATTAGATTGCATTATATATCTAGTGATATAAATATCTGAAGATCAATTGAAGGAGAACATATTGAAGATTATTTTCTTCATCGATTCGATCACCACATGAACCATCAATCGACCCAATGTGGGCTTCAGTATTCGAACCTTATCCTGCCAGAGAAACTCAACAATAATTCCTTTGGTTCTACAGTAAAAGTGATAACAGAATGATAGTAACCAGACCTCTTCATTTAATTTGTGACATGCTTGTCATAGAACCGTTTCATGTCCTGATGTTGATTTCGCTTCATATGCATGACTTCATATATTACCTAAGCTAAATGCGTTTGTGAGACGATTACGGTGAGAAGAGAGAAACATTTTGAGTAGCATGAAATTATTTTAAGTACTCGACCATTCAGACATATTTGCAATGAGAAAAGGGAATACATAGAGAAGCGAAGACAGAGAGTATGCAAACCCAGTCTGGATAAATAGTGACTCAATATTTATGGACAGACAAAAGTATGCTGGAAACATGAGTGAGTGTGGCGATCGATACCCATACCCTTTCAACTAAATGCAATCAAAGCAAAATTAGCGAGTAATTGACGCAGTCAAAATGCGACAGGAGAAGAATAAATAAATTGGTTCGCCAAATGTGTTTGACACAGTGTGGTGCGGTCCACTTATATTCACATAACGAATGCCACATCAATTATGCTTCAAACAACTGTTAAGACATTTTGTGAAATCACAAGGCACAAGTCTTCATATTATATTCACATAAGTAGTATATGATGATATTCAGACATAGAATGTATTTTGGCAGAAGACCGATATGGAAAGAAATGAAATGAAGCGCAAACGGTATGCTAATGCATGAATAATGAAATCAGAGAAGATGAACTGATATTTACAGAATGAACAGTGAAGATAGTGAAAGGAAAGTTCACTTGCTTCAGTGGCAATCGTGGCAGGGACATGAAGCACCTGTAAAGTAACTGCGTTCACTTGGAGACAAAGCATCGGCAACATAGGTCGACTTGTGTTTAACGCAACGTAGATCTGTCGTGATCTGAGAGATATAGTCCAAATGTCTGCACTCTCTTTGTGAGTAGCGGTCAGACATCGTTAAAGTTTTATATACGGTGAATAAGATGAAACTGTACCCTTATATTCTGTCCTCTAAAAGTTCAGTAGCACAATAGACTGCCAGCGGTTCTCGACCAAACGCGCTATATCTTGTCTCCGTGGAAGTGAGGCGTCGTGAGAAAAATGTGAGAGGTTTCCAACTTCCGGAGATGTTCTGTTGCATTACAGCTTCTATGGCAAAATCCGATGAATCGACCTCTATAACAAGCGTGACTGATGATTCCGGATGAGCGAAGCGTGTGGCTTCATCTAGAGTCGTTTTTATCTTTGAATATATAGTACACGCGAGACCGTTTAATTCCGATTTGCGTGGAATATCGCGTTACCAGAGCGTAAGCATACTCCTGCTGGGGATTCTTTATGCGGCAGATCTCAAATTGAGATTTCAGTGCCGCGAACCAAACTTCTGAATAGTGGGGAGTACATGAGACAGGTCGAAAATTGATGGTCTGTACATCTGAGTCGTTATTATTATATTAATGCCACTCTTATTGTTATTCACCATATCGAGTTGTTGTCCGAATATTGTATATTGAAAAAATATCTATAGGAAAATTCGCAACAGAATTTGAAACGTGTTCGCAATTCAAGGTCACCAGATGTAGTAGGCGTCGAGTCACGATTGACTATGATCACCACTACAAGGAGACAACCTGCCAGATATTTGTATGAATCCCTCCGTAGGCCATAAACCAGAAGGCAGTTGGCGGTTATCATAAGATATATCTGTTTGCGATCTCATGGTATCGGAAGAATACCGAGATCGTGTCAAAGTTTACAAGCGGGACAGCCAAGCGTATACGAGTTCGTGCAACGTCATAGACAACAGAAGAAAGTGTGTCTTCGGTACACTTAAACAAAGGGGTACTGTAAAATAATCACTGGTATAATTGGTTATAATAATAATTGTTTCTGTTATACCAATCGCGTTCTCGTCATAAAAGTAAGTCAATGTAACGATAATAGTGCATACTGATTCAGACGCCAACAAAACATATATATATATATATCCCTAGTAATCGAATTTCTTCTATATAGTTACACAATATAAATACATTTAACAACAGCAATCTATAAAATGAATTCATTTAGTACTGTTTGTTTGAATCTTCCCATCAATGTGTTAGGACTGCAACTGGTCACTCTCTAATTGGCATATGTGCATTGCCTCGATATAGCCTTAATTCACAAGCATGGTAAGCAAAGATGGATAGTGGCTAGTAGTGGAATCAAAAACACTCGTTTCGTCCTTTTTGGGACCCGTCAAATGGATGTGCCTGGATCTCTGAGTTGATGTTTACTCTGGCACTCGAACACAGTACCTTTCGCTATATCGAGGCAATACGCACAGTGTGCACATATGCCAATTAAAGACTGACCAGTTGCAGTCCTAACACATCGATGGGAAGATTCAAACAAAACAATACTACAAGAATTTAAACTTCAGCCCATCGCCATTACGTTATCCACTCGGCCACTGAGTCCTGATAGCCACTTGCTTGTGTAATGGGGTGAAGTTTAAATTCATTTAGTATTGTTTTTAAATAAAGACAGAACAAATGTTGATGCAGAATAATATGAATTCATTATATTTCATGGTTTCTCATCAGCTGCTTACAATCAAATATGCATTAGAGTTTTAGCATTGGGGTAATAAATAAGATGGAATGGCTGACATAAGTGAATGTGAAGGATCGGATTAACAAGAGGTCATCAATGATAACTATATATATATATATATATGGGCAAGGAAATGTCAGAGGTTATTAGGTATTAGAATGAAGGGTAGCGTAATAGTTGCGTGAAGTTCAAAGACAGATAAGATGAAAAATGTGATTATTTTAGAGGTAGTTGAAAACAATATGGGTGAGTTAATAAAATTTGGATAGTTCATATAATTAGGAGAGACAAATGAGCGGAAATGTATTAGAGAAAGAGTGGTTTAAGAATTGGGTAAGGGAAGAGGAATATAATAAAAACTGAATATTAACCAAAATTAAACTAATAACAACAAAACTGAAACAAATAAACAAAAAAAAACACAAAAAACGGATTACCAGGGTAGTAATAAGTTTATCACCGTCTCTTTTTGAGTAAACAGATCCGGTTTGATTTTTTTTTATTGCGATCGCTTCAGCAAATCGTAGAGCAGTTGTACTTATTTGTTTACTAATGATTTTGAAGGCATGAGAAATGTCAATGCTGTGCCCGGTGTCGAGTAAATGCCGAGCTATCGCACCGTTGTAGAGATATCAACTCACTGAAGACAATTGATGAACATTTGCTCAAACGTCGTGGATTGGTTGAAGTTAGACATTAACACCGTTGGTTGCCGGCTCAATGGTCTATCAGTTAAGTGCTCTGGCGCGAGACTGTTAGGTCCTGGATTCGAATCTCGCGGGTGCGGGATCGTGGATGCGCACTGTTGAGGAGTCCCATAATAGGAAGCGTTTGCCGTCCAGTACTCCAGGGTTTTTCATGGTTGTCTAGCTTCCATTGACTCATGATTTCAACTATGAAAAAAGTAATCACCTGTTCAATAATCCGGAATTCTTCAACTAATTTAATAAGGTTATTGACGCTCAATTCACCCAATAATTACATCTAATTTATAACAGTTAATGCTATTGCTTATTGTTCTGCACCAAGATCATTTTGTTTCACATATCTGATAATAACCAACAAAAACTAGCAGGAGACTCAACTTATTGTGTGTCTCCAATCAAAAGTTTATGAAACAGGAATATTTTGTAACTTCAGTAATGTTTTTAACAGCATAAAAGGTGAAAGCACATAAGTCGTAAGCTAGCTGTATTGGAACGGAGTCTTATCATAAATCATTAATGAATTCAACCGATAATCACCTGTGGATATCGAAAACAGTGTGCATGGAAACTACGTTTCAAAGCATATGATGATGATTCTCAAACAACTGTACCACACTGTGTGATCAATCGTGAATAGTTTGAAAAGCCAATCAATGTTTGAAGATTTCACATGGAAGCAGTCACTAAAATGATATGCAATGAGTCAACATCAGTGTGTTGGGAACGTTTCAGTGACAGTTCCAAAACTATTCATTGGCTCGAGTCTCAATCTATCGAAATGGAACGAAGTGACCTGGTTATCAAACCACTGATATCCACACAAAATAATATGCTTAGAATAACTCAGACGAATGCATGGAAACTGAAAACAACTGGTCAAACTGCGACAGAATGTAATTAAGTGATAAATAAAGTGAACAATATTAGTTCATGCGAATGCTCAATAATGTTGTAAGACACCAACTATGTGTTAAAGGCGTTTAGAGTCAACTCGTCACTGAACATTAACAAGTACTGTGTCTTAGTATACACTTTGTGTTATAATATCATGTCTGTATGAATGTGTAGTGTCTGTCACTATGTTAGGTCCACTTAGCTTCTAGACAAGCCAATTTACACATTCTCCTTGAGTCACATTCTGTCCTTGTTAATTAATCGACTATCAACCTTGACTGTGTTTATATGAGCGTGTGTGCATTTCTTACCCTATCAATCACATGTTGGCGACCTATTTTCGTCCGAATATAAATGTCGATTCACGTTTGTTAAAATCAAGTTGACGTACATGTCATCTCCATCGTGCCTCGTTTCACTTGCTCTATTTGCTTCACTTCATTCGTCACATCCTTTTGATTGTTTGCCCAAATCAGTGAGTGCATGAAATATACATATTCAAAATCCATTCTCATATCTCACTTATTTACTTCCGTTATTCACTAACGCGATTTGAATCGATAATTTTATACGAGAATCGGTGAAATGTATTTTTTCTATAACTATCATCCATGCTATCTAACTGGAGTCAGATGCCGGGAAACTAAAAATGTGTATTCTTGGTGACGTGTTACTACGTATACATATATCATACTTCCTAGCTTTAATTTCAGTGAAAAATAAATTTTAGTAAATCTCGAATGAGAGCGAACGGCGAACAGTGATTTGTGAGACGATTGATTGACATTCGCAAAGGAACAGTCAAGGTTCATTGACATTTTGCAAATTAAGTATTTACTGTTTTCCTCTCACATTTTACCAAGACACTCTGCAATTTTCACTTCAAATACATTGGATTGTCCTCACTGGTGCTCTTCTTCTTCTTATTATTATTGTTACTCACCACACTACGACTATTTCAATTACAACTACAAATACAACGAAAAAACTAAAACACTACTACAACCACAAACAAAACCACAATCACCACGTCACACTCTCCACATTCTCACTCCGTCCCCTGTTACTTCCACACTTCATTTAATTCATTCACAACACCGACCAGTCACAGTCACTTTCCTAGTCCCACTCACACACAACATCGTCTCCTCATTGTATCCAACTACCACTGTCATGTTTGCCGATTGCTGCTTAACTCAGTGTGAATTTGATTCTGCACGTGGGATGTCATGCAGACATACTGAGTGGACAAGTATCGAACAGACAGGATGAAACACACTCTCCCTCAATGACTCATCGTCTGAACGTGTTACACTATGTAGTTTGTCGAAGCAGACGGTGGTGGATGGATTGACTCGGGGTATTTAGTGGTGAGTGGTTGTGTGGTTGATTGATTGAGTGTGTGAGTGAATGAGTGTGTGAGTGTGTGATTGAGTGTGTAAGTGAATGAGTGAGTAATTGAGTGAGTGAGCAATATGTGTGGTGTAGTGTGTAGTTTTGTGGTGAATAGCAGAGTGTATTTGCATGATGATGGTGAAATGGAATGTTGAAATTGATGAGTAAGTTTTGCGTGGTTCCAATCATTTTCCGTGTGGCCGAGTGGTCTAAGGCGTTGGATGGTGAACCACCTTTAAACGGCGCCGGTTCGAATCCCACCATCAACATACCTATTCACTACCACTAACATCACACACAATACCCACTATCACATACATACTTCCACAATCACACAATCACAGCCCAACATCATCACAGTCATCAACAACATCCAATGCTACTACGACTACTTATATCTATATAAGTACTATATATATAGCGAGTGAGGAATAGAATGACTGGCAGCAGAAATTCGTCAAGTTCCAGGAGGAGTGAACGTGAACAGAAAGCGATTCGTATTGAAATGAAGGAACAGTGAATTGTGAGACGATTGATTGACATTCGCAAAGGAACAGTCAAGGTTCATTGACATTTTGCAAATTAAGTATTTACTGTTTTCCTCTCACATTTTACCAAGACACTCTGCAATTTTCACTTCAAATACATTGGATTGTCCTCACTCGTGTTCTTTTTCTTCATCTTCATCTTGTTCATGTTCTTGTTGTTCACCACACTACTACTATTTCAATTACAACTACAAATACAACGAAAAAACTAAAACACTTCTACAACCTCAAACAAAAAAACAATCACCACGTCACACTCTCCATATTCTCACTCCGTCCCCTGTTACTTCCACACTTCATTTAATTCATTCACAACACCGACCAGTCACAGTCACTTTCCTAGTCCCACTCACACACAACATCGTCCCCACACTGTATCCAAAGTATGTTTCTGAACTCTTCATGAACCAACCTCAATAGGTAGCAGGAACCCAAGTACATACATCATAAACAATCAGCAACAAGCATTCAATACACGAACAACCTGCAAATGCGTAAGATACTCCTGAGACCAACGTCTGCAGAAACCTTGTGTCAATTAATTCGCTTGCTTCCATCTCTTAGAATGCCTGTCATTAGATAGAACGTTGGTAAGTTCTGCGACGTTCTCTCTCAACAGTAATAGTTTTGCTGGTGTTATTACATCGAGATCACTCGAGTCGTCTGTAACCGGGACCAAAGATCGATGGTTAATTATACGCTCAGCCTCTATCATGAAAGTTTCAAGTCATTCAATATGATCAAAGAAGGTAAGGGGTTCCTTGCCGAACCCTATTTTAGTTCAGTTTATTGTTTCAACGCAGTCGTCATGCTTTCCATAAAGCATTCTGAGATTGATTTTCTGTTCAGCTTTGATGTTGTCAGTAATAGGCAAGCGTTTTCATTCAGTCTCAGACAAATGGTAGGCTGTTTCCTGATTGATCAAACTCTCGCTAGTAAGTGTGTGCCACAATTATTAGGCCAATAGGCATAAGGGCGAATCCAAATTATTCAAATGGAGTGGTAATGGAGATTTCGTGAATATCATTCATTGCTTATCTGCTGCTCACATTTCATTTCCGTTTGTTACTTATTGGTCCCTCCTGACAACAAATTTTGAGTGGTCGTCAGCTATACTAGTAACTTCAAAAAGGAATTGAATTAACTTTGTCATCTATCATAATGATCACTTTATTCTCTTCTGATTTGTTGACGCCGATAATTCCACACAAATCATGACAATCACATATACACTGTGGATTAAAGGGTTCATTGAAATCTGAAATCTAGTGAAACAAACCATATAAATTCGTCAATCGACTAATTCATCTCAACAACAAACGGAAAAGGAAGCAATGTCAGCTAATTCGATGTTTCTTATTGCCGTATTGTCATACACATTGATAAGTCAATTGGGGATAACTACATCGGATTCATGCAAATATTGTCTACAATTGTACGATAAGAAGCATGAGAAGGGTTCATATACTGAAGTCTACAAAAGCATTGGCTCAATCTCACCACCATGGACACCTGGATCTGTTTGTGTACCTTTCGTAAATGACACGAAGAGAGGGCGTCCATACTGGTATTTATATGAGTACGTTACAAGATCGATTAATTTTTACAATGGTTAATGTCTACATTTTGCCTATTTCATTCAAGTTAGAATTGGCGTTTGTGTGGACACTTAGGATGGATGTTCAAACATTTCTGACATTTTTCATTTCATATTTGTTTACAGCAACGTCAATTACACAGGTCGGATTACTGGTGTCGGACATGGTACCTGCATTTATGACTTAACGAAATCCGGATTCAAAGGCATTTCCTCTATTCAAAGGTGTATTCGAAGAAGGAGTGGAAAATTGGAATGTATCAATTACCCGAAACGGAGAAGGACATACTGTCGATTCTAATCAAGAAATGTAATGCGCTTATAATTCTTGTGTGCTCTTAACTAAATATATGCATATGAACTGATGAAATTGGTATTCTGAGAGAGTACAGGCTGTTAGGTATACAGATCGCTTTATGATTTGTGAGGTCTCATTTAGATTGTTCAGCATAGAATTGAAATGATCGCATACCACTACACATGCGAATTGCATGTGAATTTGTGTGCGGTCCTTATGACTGTTACGTTCACATTCTGTTAGCTAGATTACGAACGTGAGATAGCGTGTGTCGATTTACGTTGACACCTTGACACGATAAGCTAGTTGATTGGTCGTTGAGGCAAGTGATTTGTGAGTTGAAATTTGGGCGAAAATCTCTGCGTCGATGGACGAAAACTATTTTATCATCTGAATAGTCGACAAGTGACAGAGTGAGAGAAGGTCAGTCAATTGGAACACTACTCGATTTATTCACTAATACGATTTCCAATTGCTATTCAGGTTATTGTGAGAAGGTGCACGAATTCAAATGTGACTAACACGAACACAACACTGAACCAATTAGGATAATGTAACTGTGTTCACACTTAACATCGAGGTAGAAATATGGAGTGCAAAGAATAGGTTTAATTAAATTGCTTCTGAATAGAAAAACGAATGCCACATCAATTATGCTTCAAACAACTGTTAAAACATTTTGTGAAATCACAAGGCACAAGTCTTCATATTAGTACTTTACAAACTCTGAATGTATCGAAATAACCTTTCCGAATACAATTCCCGTTGTTTTTCATTGCTTCTCTATTTCTTTGTTCTCATCAATCAATGGGAGAATAGTTCTTCCTGAAGCATTGCTATAGATACATAATCTCTGACCATCATGTATATAAATTTCTAGAAGTTTAATAGATGGTTGTTTGCGGTAATTCGCATCACAGTTATTTTCGGATTCACGGATCACCTATTTCTGTGCTTCCTTCTGTGCTGATCATGATCCTGAATGATCTCGTTTTCGTCTCGGGCTACTTGTTTCTTTTTCTGAATTCAATCGTTCGTCACCTATGTGGTTTGCATTTCGCATCAGACGTCTGCGTCGAACATCAATTTGTACATCACGTTGCAGTGAACAACAACACGAGTGAGGACAATTGAATGTGATCACATGATTTGGAAATGTGCAACACACAAAACGTTGGGCTACATAAATTAATCAATTTCTGAAATCGCTGAAGCATTCTCAGGAATGAGACACGTTGATTGAGATTTCTGCATGAAAGTGTAAACATACAGATTTGGAAATCCATGCTGATGGCAGTATCTTATTATATTGTAGACGTCAATTTTAGAACCATTATCATACATTACTTTGCAAAGTTGGCAAGTTTGACCAACAATCAAACACATACTTCGGCACCTGCTGATGTTTATGAAGTTACAACCATGTTCGTCTTAAACGGGAAAGCATCAATTGTAGCTAACCTAGCTCGTTTTACTTCTGCTTTGTCATTCACAAACTAGACAGTATTGAAACCTGTCTGAGACCTCATTATCGAGTTTCGTTGTCATTTTGGTTGTTTCTAGTGGTCACGACATTCATCAAATTTTTATTCTCGAATCTCATTCACACACTGGTTTTATTCGCAGAATGATATAGCGAATAGACACTGAAGCGAGTGCCCACCACTGACAAATACTGACATCTGGCAACAGAAACGTGATTCGTGATGGTGAGGTGGTAATTCGCATCATTATTATAAACTGGATTCCTCACAGAACGACAAAAATTCATGGATGCACATACCACCTATTTCAGTTCTCCTCATTTGAAAAAATTGACGATTTTATGTAGTTTAAATTACTGAATAAATGAATGGTATTATTTTAATAATTATTATTCTTATTAATAATTTGCTGCGTTGATTTAGCATTTGTAAATGTGTGGTATTTGTGCTAACTGAAGGCACTTTTTCGTGATGAAGTATTTTTTGTTGATTGATGAGAACAAATGAATAGAGATGCCATGACAAACAACGAGAGTTGCATTCGCAAAACTTATTTCGCTCCATTCATAGTTTGTGAAGTACTATTATGAAGGTTTGTCGCTTGTAGCCTTACGAAATATTTGCATTAGTCTGTTGCATAATTGATATAACATTCGTTTTTCTATTTCGACGCTATTGGAATTAAACGCAATATCTGTACTTCAAGTTTCTTTTCCTCCATGCTTAGTTTGAACACAGTTGTATTTTCTTGATTGGTTCAACGATGTGTTCGTAGTGGTCACTTTTGAATTCGTGTACCTTCTCACAATAAACTGAATCGCAATTGGAAATCGCCTTATAGAATAAATCGAGTAGTGTTCCAGTTGACTGACCTTCTCTCTCTCTCTGTCACCTGTCAAACAGTCACATGATAGAATAGTTTTCGTCCATCTACCCAGAGATGTTGGCCTCAACACGGAACCATACATTTCTAACCTGAACGTAAAATCCACTGGCTTATCGTGTAAAAGTGTCAATGTAGATCGATACAAGCTATCTCCGGTTTATTATCGAGCAGACAGATTAGGAACGTAACAGAAACCAATGAAACAAATATTCTGATCCATGAGCCTCGTACTGATTGGACCTGTGCTGATTTCATTTGTTGCTTGTGAACATTCATTCAAAACGTTCAGAACCTTAAATGTCGGTCATCCAACTACCAACTAACCGAAAATTCACAACTCATATTCACTATCCACCTGTTCAAATGGGATTCGCATGTTCAGTGGTGATGCGATCATTTCAATTCTACGCTGAACAATCTAAATGAGACCTCACAAATCATAAAGCGATCTGTATACCTAACAGCCTGTACTATCTCAGAATACCAATTTCATCAGTTCATATGCATATATTTAGTTAAGAGCACACAAGAATTATAAGCGCATTACATTTCTTGATTAGAATCGACAGTATGTCATTCTCCGTTTCGGTTGATTGATACATTCCAATTTTCCACTCCTTCTTCGAATACACCTTTGAATAGAGGAAATGCCTTTGAATCCGGATTTCTTTAAGTCATAAATGCAGGAACTATATCCGAGACCAATAAACCGACCTGTGTAATTGACGTTGCTGTAAACAAATATGAAATGAAAAATGTCAGAAATGTTTGAACATCCATCCTAAGTGTCCACACAAACGCCAATTCTAACTTGAATGAAATAGGCAAAATGTAGGCATTAACCATTGTAAAAATTAAGCGATCTGGTAACGTACTCATATAAATACCAGTATGGACGCCCTCTCTTCGTGTCATTTACGAAAGGTACACAAACAGATCCAGGTGTCCATGGTGGTGAGATTGAGCCAATGCTTTTGTAGACTTCAGTATATGAACCCTTCTCATGCTTCTTATCGTACAATTGTAGACAATATTTGCATGAATCCGATGTGGTTATCCCCAATTGACTTATCAATGTGTATGACAATACGGCAATAAGAAACATCGAATTAGCTGACATTGCTTCCTTTTCCGTTTGTTGTTGAGATGAATTAGTCGATTGACGAATTTATATGGTTTGTTTCACTAGATTTCAGATTTCAATGAACCCTTTAATCCACAGTGTATATGTGATTGTCATGATTTGTGTGGAATTATCGGCGTCAACAAATCAGAAGAGAATAAAGTGATCATTATGATAGATGACACAGTTAATTCGCATGTCACATGACTATATTCTTATTGTTACTTAAACATTGACACTGCTTATTCGTATAAAGATATTCCTAGAATATGGCTCCAAATAACCTTGAATACTAGTGTGCATCTTTTAAACATCTAGGCTACCCGTTTCTGACCTCTACATTTTACATCAATTCTTCTAATTTTGATTATATTAGCACCGCATTATTTTTCATCTTCGCAAAACCTATTGGGCGTTCAGAAACATCCTTTTTCAAGTATGAAAAATAGGTAAATCAGGGACATCATATTTGCCGACTATATGAATCGAAAAGGCTGTACAATAATCAGTCGTCAATTCCTGTTATAAGTTAGCAGTATAGCTGGCGACCACTTAATATTTGTTGTCAGGAGTGACCAATAGGTAACAAATGGAAACTTGTTAAAATATTTATGCCGAGAATTCAATATTGCACCAAAAGTAATATATTGAGAGAAGCTAATTATAGTCGACATGATAATTATGATAATAAAGGCAGGAGTTGGAATAAACAGGTGTTCCTCAATCAATTTGCACGAGTTGGTGATAGACAACGTGTCGAGTAGACAGAACTACTCTAGTAAATCATTATTGACTTTGTTTGACCAAAATTCAAACACATACATCGTCACCTACTGATTTTCATAATCTGGCAATTAGGCATTGTGAACCATGTTAGCCGTCACTAGTCATGCGTCAATCGCATCTAACCTAGCTCGTTTCACTACTGCTTTTGGTTCACTAACCATGTGATTGATCGTATGGAAATTTCACAACCAGTGAAGGCAATCAATTCTTCTTGACATTCGGTTATGTGATGAGAGTTTTCTGCATTTACAAAATCCCTCCACATGGCCAGATACCACTCATTCTGCGCATTTGTGTTTGTTGAATAGGCAGAAACTGTAGAAATGTTATGCGTCACGGTCTCAACAAGCAGGGAGATACCATCGGTTAGAACCATTGACACTATGCATTCGATTTGCGTGTTGACAATTTTTTCACGAATCAGGCTTTGTGACATTATTCGGGAGATTTGAATGTGGACTTTTCATAAACACGAATGAATTGATATCTAAACGTCAGATCACTTAAATACCATTTAAGATGACAACATTCGTTTGTGACATTTTTCAACATAATATTGTGATCCCACTCGATTCTGTTCGAAATTCCAGTAAATAAGTCTGATCGGGGTGGAGATCGCAGCCCACATTCAAATATGATGCACTTGGATCGTTCGTCAGAAAGTGAACACAGTTTGAAGCTCTCACATTTCCTAATAACAAATGTTGCATATGAAGCGAAGTCATTGTCATGTCATGAAACAGTTCAAATGCTAAATCAACACATTGAAATCAAAATAATCACAATATTACTGTTCAATCATTTAATTATTCAACTTACATAAAATCGTCAATTCTTTCAAATGGGACGAGAGACTTTGTGTGAAATCCTGTGTGATAGCGAGGAAACCTAACGAAACCGAATAGAATTGCTTACTTGACTGTCAATAAACAACCGAAATGTCGTCGCGATTCCTTCGAGGGCAGTCTGAATATTCTCCACTAAAGCACTTCATCTCCTCTCCTCTCCAGGTGTTTGAAATTCACAGCAGTAAATCAGTCGATGCTCGTTTCCCAGTTCTTGAAATTTCTTACCTGCGCACCACATTAGTGTGTATGCGTGTGACAAATGTGCACTTCCTCATATTGTGATCTCTTATTTAACATGTGATCAGGCATTTTGATAGGACCGTCATCAGTGGTCAATTAGGGTGCTGTCCCTGATGCATTATCGAATTTTCTTGACTTGAAATAGATGCTCCGCAATCGGTTACTTGAAATTCGCACTTTATGGCAGAGTATTTTCCGTCTCCAATCAATAGATTATAGGAAGTGTACGACCAGTAAGACTCGGAATGGGAACTTTGTTAAATGTAGTTATCTGAATTTGAATTGAAATTCAAGGAAGATAGAAATGTATGAGCAGATTTGGACGTATAATATTTGAAATTCTTAATGAACACACGATCGAACGGAAACAAATCGACAGTTAACACTAATTATTTTCAAATGATGAATGGACGCAACAAAGTCAAAATAATCACAAAAACACTGTTCGATTGGTATATGTCCTTCATTTAATTCTTATAAATATTCAATTGAGCATCATTCTTATTGGTAGTAATTGATGTTAAGGAATTTATGGTAGTGATGTTCTTTGATGAATGAGGAGTTAGTTCAAGGATTTTCTTTAAATCACCAGCTATTCATTTACCACATGTCGGAATGATCTTCGTTAGATCATCTTTGAAATCTAGGGAGCCCTATACAGTTATTGTTCCTTACGTTCCCTACTCGACAGAACTCTCCGAGTTGCGTACCTAATGGTGTGGTCTTGGATGTGACCGAAACAAGTTCAGGGCAGCCTCACAACTATTCTTGATTTTCGAAGATAGTCTGAATAATATTATTCCATGCAACAGATCATAAGAATCAGTCATAACTCCTAATAGGACATTCCATGTTGTTCAATGCTGATTTTATCAGTGTAATTCAAAACAACAATATCCAGCTAACGACTCGTCAAGTCAATTTTAATAAATGTGGCTCCCGTATGACTTGTCATTTCATCCTAATCCTCTGCATTTCAATCTATAAAACGAATGCATTATTCGACTAGGAATTTCAACTTATAAATACAACTTGTTTTGTAATAATTGTAATTGTGGAAACGAACTGAAACAGCACCTACAAAGAGATTGATTTCTTCAACTTTTTTTGAATGAAGAAACATAAATGACATAATACTAGATTTATGCTGCATGACAAAACAATGAGTACCATTTGCAACACGAATAAACTCAACATCTGAACTAGATACCCTACTATCAGTCACACGGTTAGTGAACCACAAAGCAGTAGTGAAACGAGCTACGTTAGATGCGATTGACGCATGACTAGTGACGGCTAACATGGTTCACAATGCCTAATTGCCAGATTATGAAAATCAGTAGGTGACGATGTATGTGTTTGAATTTTGGTCAAACAAAGTCAATAATGATTTACTAGAGTAGTTCTCTTCAGATATCTGGAGAGGAGAGGAGATGAAGTGCTTCAGTGGAGAATATTCAGACTGCCCTCGAAGGAATCGCGACGACATTTTGGTTGTTCATTGACAGTCCAGTAAGCAATTCTATTCGGTTTCGTTAGGTTTCCTCGCTATCACACAGGATTCCACACAAAGTCTCTCGTCCCATTTGAAAGAATTGACGATTTTATGTAATTTGAATAATTAAATGATTGAACAGTAATATTGTGATTATTTTGATTTCACTGTGTTGATTTAGCATTTGAACTGTTTCATGACATGACAATGACTTCGCTTCATATGCAACATTTGTTATTAGGAAATGTGAGAGCTTCAAACTGTGTTCACTTTCTGACGAACGATCCAAGTGCATCATATTTGAATGTGGGCTGCGATCTCCACCCCGATCAGACTTATTTACTGGAATTTCGAACAGAATCGAGTGGGATCACAATATTATGTTGAAAAATGTCACAAACGAATGTTGTCATCTTAAATGGTATTTAAGTGATCTGACGTTTAGATATCAATTCATTCGTGTTTATGAAAAGTCCACATTCAAATCTCCCGAATAATGTCACAAAGCCTGATTCGTGAAAAAATTGTCAACACGCAAATCGAATGCATAGTGTCAATGGTTCTAACCGATGGTATCTCCCTGCTTGTTGAGACCGTGACGCATAACATTTCTACAGTTTCTGCCTATTCAACAAACACAAATGCGCAGAATGAGTGGTATCTGGCCATGTGGAGGGATTTTGTAAATGCAGAAAACTCTCATCACATAACCGAATGTCAAGAAGAATTGATTGCCTTCACTGGTTGTGAAATTTCCATACGATCAATCACATGGTTAGTGAACCAAAAGCAGTAGTGAAACGAGCTAGGTTAGATGCGATTGACGCATGACTAGTGACGGCTAACATGGTTCACAATGCCTAATTGCCAGATTATGAAAATCAGTAGGTGACGATGTATGTGTTTGAATGTTGGTCAAACATAGTCAATAATGATTTACTAGAGTAGTTCTGTCTACTCGACACGTTGTCTATCACCAACTCGTGCAAATTGATTGAGGAACACCTGTTTATTCCAACTCCTGCCTTTATTATCATAATTATCATGTCGACTATAATTAGCTTCTCTCAATATATTACTTTTGGTGCAATATTGAATTCTCGGCATAAATATTTTAACAAGTTTCCATTTGTTACCTATTGGTCACTCCTGACAACAAATATTAAGTGGTCGCCAGCTATACTGCTAACTTATAACAGGAATTGACGACTGATTATTGTACAGCCTTTTCGATTCATATAGTCGGCAAATATGATGTCCCTGATTTACCTATTTTTCATACTTGAAAAAGGATGTTTCTGAACGCCCAATAGGTTTTGCGAAGATGAAAAATAATGCGGTGCTAATATAATCAAAATTAGAAGAATTGATGTAAAATGTAGAGGTCAGAAACGGGTAGCCTAGATGTTTAAAAGATGCACACTAGTATTCAAGGTTATTTGGAGCCATATTCTAGGAATATCTTTATACGAATAAGCAGTGTCAATGTTTAAGTAACAATAAGAATATAGTCATGTGACATGCGAATTAACTGTGTCATCTATCATAATGATCACTTTATTCTCTTCTGATTTGTTGACGCCGATAATTCCACACAAATCATGACAATCACATATACACTGTGGATTAAAGGGTTCATTGAAATCTGAAATCTAGTGAAACAAACCATATAAATTCGTCAATCGACTAATTCATCTCAACAACAAACGGAAAAGGAAGCAATGTCAGCTAATTCGATGTTTCTTATTGCCGTATTGTCATACACATTGATAAGTCAATTGGGGATAACCACATCGGATTCATGCAAATATTGTCTACAATTGTACGATAAGAAGCATGAGAAGGGTTCATATACTGAAGTCTACAAAAGCATTGGCTCAATCTCACCACCATGGACACCTGGATCTGTTTGTGTACCTTTCGTAAATGACACGAAGAGAGGGCGTCCATACTGGTATTTATATGAGTACGTTACCAGATCGCTTAATTTTTACAATGGTTAATGTCTACATTTTGCCTATTTCATTCAAGTTAGAATTGGCGTTTGTGTGGACACTTAGGATGGATGTTCAAACATTTCTGACATTTTTCATTTCATATTTGTTTACAGCAACGTCAATTACACAGGTCGGTTTATTGGTCTCGGACATAGTTCCTGCATTTATGACTTAACGAAATCCGGATTCAAAGGCATTTCCTCTATTCAAAGGTGTATTCGAAGAAGGAGTGGAAAATTGGAATGTATCAATCAACCGAAACGGAGAAGGACATACTGTCGATTCTAATCAAGAAATGTAATGCGCTTATAATTCTTGTGTGCTCTTAACTAAATATATGCATATGAACTGATGAAATTGGTATTCTGAGTGAGTACAGGCTGTTAGGTATACAGATCGCTTTATGATTTGTGAGGTCTCATTTAGATTGTTCAGCATAGAATTGAAATGATCGCATACCACTACACATGCGAATTGCATGTGAATTTGTGTGCGGTCCTTATGACTGTTACGTTCACATTCTGTTAGCTAGATTACGAACGTGAGATAGCGTGTGTCGATTTACGTTGACACCTTGACACGATAAGCTAGTTGATTGGTCGTTGAGGCAAGTGATTTGTGAGTTGAAATTTGGGCGAAAATCTCTGCGTCGATGGACGAAAACTATTTTATCATCTGAATAGTCGACAAGTGACAGAGTGAGAGAAGGTCAGTCAATTGGAACACTACTCGATTTATTCACTAATACGATTTCCAATTGCTATTCAGGTTATTGTGAGAAGGTGCACGAATTCAAATGTGACTAACACGAACACAACACTGAACCAATTAGGATAATGTAACTGTGTTCAAACTTAACATCGAGGTAGAAATATGGAGTGCAAAGAATAGGTTTAATTAAATTGCTTCTGAATAGAAAAACGAATGCCACATCAATTATGCTTCAAACAACTGTTAAAACATTTTGTGAAATCACAAGGCACAAGTCTTCATATTAGTATTTTACAAACTCTGAATGTATCGAAATAACCTTTCCGAATACAATTCCCGTTGTTTTTCATTGCTTCTCTATTTCTTTGTTCTCATCAATCAATGGGAGAATACTTCTTCCTGAAGCATTGCTATAGATACATAATCTCTGACCATCATGTATATAAATTTCTAGAAGTTTATTAGATGGTTGTTTGCGGTAATTCGCATCACAGTTATTTTCGGATTCACGGATCACCTATTTCTGTGCTTCCTTCTGTGCTGATCATGATCCTGAATGATCTCGTTTTCGTCTCGGGCTACTTGTTTCTTTTTCTGAATTCAATCGTTCGTCACCTATGTGGTTTGCATTTCGCATCAGACGTCTGCGTCGAACATCAATTTGTACATCACGTTGCAGTGAACAACAACACGAGTGAGGACAATTGAATGTGATCACATGATTTGGAAATGTGCAACACACAAAACGTTGGGCTACATAAATTAATCAATTTCTGAAATCGCTGAAGCATTCTCAGGAATGAGACACGTTGATTGAGATTTCTGCATGAAAGTGTAAACATACAGATTTGGAAATCCATGCTGATGGCAGTATCTTATTATATTGTAGACGTCAATTTTAGAACCATTATCATACATTACTTTGCAAAGTTGGCAAGTTTGACCAACAATCAAACACATACTTCGGCACCTGCTGATGTTTATGAAGTTACAACCATGTTCGTCTTAAACGGGAAAGCATCAATTGTAGCTAACCTAGCTCGTTTTACTTCTGCTTTGTCATTCACAAACTAGACAGTATTGAAACCTGTCTGAGACCTCATTATCGAGTTTCGTTGTCATTTTGGTTGTTTCTAGTGGTCACGACATTCATCAAATTTTTATTCTCGAATCTCATTCACACACTGGTTTTATTCGCAGAATGATATAGCGAATAGACACTGAAGCGAGTGCCCACCACTGACAAATACTGACATCTGGCAACAGAAACGTGATTCGTGATGGTGAGGTGGTAATTCGCATCATTATTATAAACTGGATTCCTCACAGAACGACAAAAATTCATGGATGCACATACCACCTATTTCAGTTCTCCTCATTTGAAAAAATTGACGATTTTATGTAGTTTAAATTACTGAATAAATGAATGGTATTATTTTAATAATTATTATTCTTATTAATAATTTGCTGCGTTGATTTAGCATTTGTAAATGTGTGGTATTTGTGCTAACTGAAGGCACGTTTTCGTTGGATTGTTCGCTCATTACGAATTCCAAATATTATACGTTCAACTATGATCCTTCGGATCTAATCGCTCGTATAACGTACAATGGAATGTGTAGACGACTTTCGGAACATTGTATAGTATGGAGTCAGAAGTGATTGATGTTGATGAGCGCCAATGTTTGGTCAAGATGGAAGCATACATAATTAGATTGCATTATATATCTAGTGATATAAATATCTGAAGATCAATTGAAGGAGAACATATTGAAGATTATTTTCTTCATCGATTCGATCACCACATGAACCATCAATCGACCCAATGTGGGCTTCAGTATTCGAACCTTATCCTGCCAGAGAAACTCAACAATAATTCCTTTGGTTCTACAGTAAAAGTGATAACAGAATGATAGTAACCAGACCTCTTCATTTAATTTGTGACATGCTTGTCATAGAACCGTTTCATGTCCTGATGTTGATTTCGCTTCATATGCATGACTTCATATATTACCTAAGCTAAATGCGTTTGTGAGACGATTACGGTGAGAAGAGAGAAACATTTTGAGTAGCATGAAATTATTTTAACTACTCGACCATTCAGACATATTTGCAATGAGAAAAGGGAATACATAGAGAAGCGAAGACAGAGAGTATGCAAACCCAGTCTGGATAAATAGTGACTCAATATTTATGGACAGACAAAAGTATGCTGGAAACATGAGTGAGTGTGGCGATCGATACCCATACCCTTTCAACTAAATGCAATCAAAGCAAAATTAGCGAGTAATTGACGCAGTCAAAATGCGACAGGAGAAGAATAAATAAATTGGTTCGCCAAATGTGTTTGACACAGTGTGGTGCGGTCCACTTATATTCACATAACGAATGCCACATCAATTATGCTTCAAACAACTGTTAAGACATTTTGTGAAATCACAAGGCACAAGTCTTCATATTATATTCACATAAGTAGTATATGATGATATTCAGACATAGAATGTATTTTGGCAGAAGACCGATATGGAAAGAAATGAAATGAAGCGCAAACGGTATGCTAATGCATGAATAATGAAATCAGAGAAGATGAACTGATATTTACAGAATGAACAGTGAAGATTGTGAAAGGAAAGTTCACTTGCTTCAGTGGCAATCGTGGCAGGGACATGAAGCACCTGTAAAGTAACTGCGTTCACTTGGAGACAAAGCATCGGCAACATAGGTCGACTTGTGTTTAACGTAACGTAGATCTGTCGTGATCTGAGAGATATAGTCCAAATGTCTGCACTCTCTTTGTGAGTAGCGGTCAGACATCGTTAAAGTTTTATATACGGTGAATAAGATGAAACTGTACCCTTATATTCTGTCCTCTAAAAGTTCAGTAGCACAATAGACTGCCAGCGGTTCTCGACCAAACGCGCTATATCTTGTCTCCGTGGAAGTGAGGCGTCGTGAGAAAAATGTGAGAGGTTTCCAACTTCCGGAGATGTTCTGTTGCATTACAGCTTCTATGGCAAAATCCGATGAATCGACCTCTATAACAAGCGTGACTGATGATTCCGGATGAGCGAAGCGTGTGGCTTCATCTAGAGTCGTTTTTATCTTTGAATATATAGTACACGCGAGACCGTTTAATTCCGATTTGCGTGGAATATCGCGTTACCAGAGCGTAAGCATACTCCTGCTGGGGATTCTTTATGCGGCAGATCTCAAATTGAGATTTCAGTGCCGCGAACCAAACTTCTGAATAGTGGGGAGTACATGAGACAGGTCGAAAATTGATGGTCTGTACATCTGAGTCGTTATTATTATATTAATGCCACTCTTATTGTTATTCACCATATCGAGTTGTTGTCCGAATATTGTATATTGAAAAAATATCTATAGGAAAATTCGCAACAGAATTTGAAACGTGTTCGCAATTCAAGGTCACCAGATGTAGTAGGCGTCGAGTCACGATTGACTATGATCACCACTACAAGGAGACAACCTGCCAGATATTTGTATGAATCCCTCCGTAGGCCATAAACCAGAAGGCAGTTGGCGGTTATCATAAGATATATCTGTTTGCGATCTCATGGTATCGGAAGAATACCGAGATCGTGTCAAAGTTTACAAGCGGGACAGCCAAGCGTATACGAGTTCGTGCAACGTCATAGACAACAGAAGAAAGTGTGTCTTCGGTACACTTAAACAAAGGGGTACTGTAAAATAATCACTGGTATAATTGGTTATAATAATAATTGTTTCTGTTATACCAATCGCGTTCTCGTCATAAAAGTAAGTCAGTGTAACGATAATAGTGCATACTGATTCAGACGCCAACAAAACATATATATATATATATCCCTAGTAATCGAATTTCTTCTATATAGTTACACAATATAAATACATTTAACAACAGCAATCTATAAAATGAATTCATTTAGTACTGTTTGTTTGAATCTTCCCATCAATGTGTTAGGACTGCAACTGGTCACTCTCTAATTGGCATATGTGCATTGCCTCGATATAGCCTTAATTCACAAGCATGGTAAGCAAAGATGGATAGTGGCTAGTAGTGGAATCAAAAACACTCGTTTCGTCCTTTTTGGGACCCGTCAAATGGATGTGCCTGGATCTCTGAGTTGATGTTTACTCTGGCACTCGAACACAGTACCTTTCGCTATATCGAGGCAATACGCACAGTGTGCACATATGCCAATTAAAGACTGACCAGTTGCAGTCCTAACACATCGATGGGAAGATTCAAGCAAAACAATACTAAGTGAATTTAAACTTCAGCCCATCGCCATTACGTTATCCACTCGGCCACTGAGTCCTGATAGCCACTTGCTTGTGTAATGGGGTGAAGTTTAAATTCATTTAGTATTGTTTTTAAATAAAGACAGAACAAATGTTGATGCAGAATAATATGAATTCATTATATTTCATGGTTTCTCATCAGCTGCTTACAATCAAATATGCATTAGAGTTTTAGCATTGGGGTAATAAATAAGATGGAATGGCTGACATAAGTGAATGTGAAGGATCGGATTAACAAGAGGTCATCAATGATAACTATATATATATATATATATATATATATATATATATATATATGGGCTAGGAAATGTCAGAGGTTATTAGGTATTAGAATGAAGGGTAGCGTAATAGTTGCGTGAAGTTCAAAGACAGATAAGATGAAAAATGTGATTATTTTAGAGGTAGTTGAAAACAATATGGGTGAGTTAATAAAATTTGGATAGTTCATATAATTAGGAGAGACAAATGAGCGGAAATGTATTAGAGAAAGAGTGGTTTAAGAATTGGGTAATGGAAGAGGAATATAATAAAAACTGAATATTAACCAAAATTAAACTAATAACAACAAAACTGAAACAAATAAACAAAAAAACACAAAAAAAACGGATTACCAGGGTAGTAATAAGTTTATCACCGTCTCTTTTTGAGTAAACAGATCCGGTTTGATTTTTTTTATTGCGATCGCTTCAGCAAATCGGAGAGCAGTTGTACTTATTTGTTTACTAATGATTTTGAAGGCATGAGAAATGTCAATGCTGTGCCCGGTGTCGAGTAAATGCCGAGCTATCGCACTGTTGAGAGTCCTGGACCATTGCAGCCTCAGTTTCTTAGGAACATGCTCAGAAATGTGGACATGTACTCTTCTCTCGGTTCTTCCAATGTATGTACTTTGGAACGTACATATAAATTGGTAAATGCTACTGAGAAAAGAGGACTTGTCCATTTAACTTTGTTTAAGTGAGCAGTTTCTTTGTTTTGTTTGAATCTTTCCATCGATGTGTTAGGACTGCAGGTACATCCAGCTGACAAGTCACAAATAGGACAAATAGGACGTCCTGGGTTCCACTGCTAGCCACTATCCATCTTTGTTTACCAATCTATAAATTGGTTTTGGAAAATGTTTCTTCAAAATATTTGTAGAAACTTATGATTTTTTAAAATTGATTGCCCTCTGATTTAGAGTTTCAAGTACAACATATCCTTTTGTGTTCATCTGCTTCTGTCCTACTGAAGCTTCATTGTTCCTGGAGTTCGTAGTTAGCACAATTATTCAAAAATTACATATTATCATATTGACGACGCTTTGAAGCCTATAATTGAGCATTGGGATATACATTCAAAGTCCGTGCTTTCGAGGATCATATGTAAAGGTTTAAAATCTGAAAGATGACCAAGTTAGATGTCAAAGATGATGAAGTTGTGTCACATTTCATTTCATTTCTCGGAAAGGATGCCTACTGCCTAATAAAACTTTGGCTTATTTCACCTCATTATGTAACTCTCAAAGAACTTCTGTTAAATCTTTTTGAGTATACTAATTCCGAATGCCGTCAAAGATCAAATTTTCATTAAATTATTCGCCAGGACATCCATAATTCATTTGCATTACTTAATTATCTTAATGCAATGCGTACTGAAGGTCACTCAGGAAACGATTCATTGAGACTTTCAGAGCAGATCACAGAGGTGATTACAAGTTTGGTAAATGCTTTCGTATGCTCATCACATTCAAAAGTACGTTTTTCAATAGGATGTGATTGTGTGTTATTCTATTTATAATGAAACTAAGGTTTCAATAGAATAGAATATTAGGGAAGCTGTATTTCAGTAAACTATGTACATTAGGTCGAATCTATATAGCGATCCATTCCCTTAATTCATTTCAATGTTGCTTTATTTGAGGAGATTACGAGTTCACTGTGAACAGAACGAAGAATCAGTGACACAATGACCAATAAGCTAACCCACAGCAGATAGAGAAAGAAGTCCAAGTTCTGAAGAGGAAAATATAGTTAACAAGCCGCCAGAAAAACGAACAACAACAAGCACAACTCAAACGTATAAATACAGCATAAAAATGTTTTTTGAAAGCGTTACAAAATAGCATACCAAAAAATGATGTGGACTCATCACATCGTTCTATGTCAACTAACTATTAGGAATGAATAATATTAAGTTGATTGCTCAAACAATATAACATTCTAAATGAAAACATGAAAATGACTGCTACATGACGATTGAATACATCATCCATAAAGCAACCTCACATCAATGAGAGAAAGTGAGAGTTTCTCAATTTCCAATCAATAAAGTAAGGTCTAGCTTCAATTGACTCATGGTTTCAACTATGAAAATACTGAGATCTCCACAAAACCCCTTCTGATCTATAATCATATGCTTACTGGTGACTGGATTCAAGGGATGTTTCCTTGAGTTCTATTAGGAAGCAGTGACCAGTGGAATTCAACCAAGACCGTTGTAGAGATATCAACTCACTGAAGACAATTGATGAACATTTGCTCAAACGTCGTGGATTGGTTGAAGTTAGACATTAACACCGTTGGTTGCCGGCTCAATGGTCTATCAGTTAAGTGCTCTGGCGCGAGACTGTTAGGTCCTGGATTCGAATCTCGCGGGTGCGGGATCGTGGATGCGCACTGTTGAGGAGTCCCATAATAGGAAGCGTTTGCCGTCCAGTACTCCAGGGTTTTTCATGGTTGTCTAGCTTCCATTGACTCATGATTTCAACTATGAAAAAAGTAATCACCTGTTCAATAATCCGGAATTCTTCAACTAATTTAATAAGGTTATTGACGCTCAATTCACCCAATAATTACATCTAATTTATAATAGTTAATGCTATTGCTTATTGTTCTGCACCAAGATCATTTTGTTTCACATATCTGATAATAACCAACAAAAACTAGCAGGAGACTCAACTTATTGTGTGTCTCCAATCAAAAGTTTATGAAACAGGAATATTTTGATGTTGGTTTGTTCTCTGAGCTGGGTGGTTTGGTCGTGGAGCTTTCATCGTCCTTCTGAACGACATCATCAGCACAAACTTCGGGTAGAAGTTTGTGCTGATGATGTCGTTCAGAAGGACGATGAAAGCTCCACGACCAAACCACCCAGCTCAGAGAACAAACCAACATCAAAATCACCCACCTGAGCTACAAATCTTCTCCACAGGAATATTTTGTAACTTCAGTAATGTTTTTAACAGCATAAAAGGTGAAAGCACATAAGTCGTAAGCTAGCTGTATTGGAACGGAGTCTTATCATAAATCATTAATGAATTCAACCGATAATCACCTGTGGATATCGAAAACAGTGTGCATGGAAACTACGTTTCAAAGCATATGATGATGATTCTCAAACAACTGTACCACACTGTGTGATCAATCGTGAATAGTTTGAAAAGCAAATCGATGTTTGAAGACTGCACATGGAAGCAGTCACTAAAAGGATATGCAATGAGTCAACATCAGTGTGTTGGGAACGTTTCAGTGACAGTTCCAAAACTATTCATTGGCTCGAGTCTTAACCAATCGAAATGGAACGAAGTGACCTGGTTATCAAACCACTGATATCCACACAAACTAATATGCTTAGAATAACCCAGACGAATGCATGAAAACTGAAAACAACTGATCAAACTGCGACAGAATGTAATTAAGTGATAAATAAAGTGAACAATATTAGTCACTGAACATTAACAAGTACTGTGTCTTAGTATACACTTTGTGTTATAATATCATGTCTGTATGAATGTGTAGTGTCTGTCGCTATGTTAGGCCCACTTAGCTTACTGTGGCTTCTGGACAAACCAATTTACACATTCTCCTTGAGTCACATTCTGACCTTGTTAATTAATCGACTATCAACCTTGACTGTGTTTATATGATCGTGTGTGTATTTCTTACCCTATCAATCACATGTTGGCAACTTATTTTCGTCCGAATATAAATATCGATTCACGTTTGTTTAAATCAAGTTGACGTACATGCCATCTCCACCGTGTCTCGTTTCACTTGCTCTATTTCCTTCACTTCATTCGTCACATCCTTTTGATTGTCTGCCCAAATCAGTGAGTGCATGAAATATACATATTCAAAATCCATTCTCATATCTCACTTATTTACTTCCGTTATTCACTAACGCGATTTGAGTCGATAATTTTATACGAGGATCGGTGAAATATGTTTTTTCTATAACTATCATCCATACTATCTAACTGGAGTCAGATGCCGGGCCACTAAAAATGTGTATTCTTGATCACGTGTTACTACCTATACATATATCCTTCTCACTAGCTTAAATGTCAGTTGCTTAGATAACTCAACGATGCATTCATTTTCTTATATACATTTTTATATATGCTTGAATCCTATCAATTCATTCGACTACATTCAACTCTTTATTCGCTCGCATTTGCATTTCTGCTAGTATTCGCTTTATGTGTTTGTGGTTTAGTGATCTGCGATGAACTGTAGTCAACGCTTTGTATTGTCTTCTGAAATTTATACACCGTTGTCTGTAATCTAATTACAGTTCCCAGGATGAGCAATTTACGAAGGATTTTAAATTCTCGCTAAGATAATTCACCAGAATGTGTAAAGTAAGTTGATCTAAAAGGTTTAACTAGGTTAAGAGATATAAGCTACTTGAATTTCGGTCGTTTATACACGAGCTAAGGATTTTGTAAGTGTCTCCACAAAAAATGTAGCACCGATTTCAAATGTGGTTGATCGCCGTTTAACTAAAGCAAGTATTGTTTCACTGAACTCTGAGAAAACTTATCGTCCAACTTCTGTAAATGCTGAGAAATACAATGCCCCAAATCAAACGTCACAAAGATCATTTGATTTTCTTAATGATGTTAATGAATATCTAAATTGACTAAACTTTTGTTTGCCGAACATTCTGTAATGCTACAATCATCAAGGTTTATAGGTTGACTATAGACGAAATGATCAGTTTAAGTGATCCCTCTCCTCTACATCGACACGGAAAATAAACTTCCCACTCTGACTTTATTTTTAGAAACCAATAGTTCACATTCATTATTTACTGTTAACATTGTCTTACTGTTGGTTAACTTATTTCTTCTGATTTTTCATCATGTAGCATGGTGAAAGAAAGTCGTACACATCATATGATCACCTGTTCGGGAAGAGAAAATCGTAACATTTATTATTAACTGTTTGACAGTATTATTTCAAATGTACTAACACGATATGTAATAATTTCTTTCTACTGTTATCAACAATTCTATCCTGAATATGTCAGGTGTTTTTATGTTTATCTTAAAAGTAATGAGTGCTGTGATTAATGTAACGGTAACTTCCTTTCGGGTATTCAGTAACATAGTATGAGATGATTTCAATCGGCTGTTATCAAGAAGACATGGTATATGTTTGGTTTTCAAATACTATACAAACAAAGAGGGCTTTGATAAACGTACATATATATATACTCATGGATTCATTTTTTGTATATAGTTTTATACTACTTATTATTATTCAGTAAATAGTTGTGTTCCAATCAATTTTTAAGTGTGTTGTAATGCGAGTTTGTCGTGTAATATTCTAAACTTCTTACAGATATTTACAACATTTATTGTATTTACCATTGTACTTACTTCCTCTAAATCTCTGTAACGATTATTCTCAAGTTTTTATAGTCGTTTAGTCTTTTTTAAACAGAACGGTTTCCATATTTGTCTGCTTTTGGTTCCATTTTGCTTGTTGATGAACTGCCATCAAAATTAGACAAAACTATCGCCTGTCATTTAAAATATCGTAAGTTATAACTATTCTTTATGTTTTCATTGCAGGCCGCCGACAGTATCTGTGGACGTTCATTGTTGCCGATCTTCCCACAGCCATACTCCTATCGATTTCATACAGCACTATGAATTGCTAGTCGATTCACGTGGGCTTCAGCTAATCTATAGTAGATTCATGGGCTTTAAAGCTCACGCAAACGCGAACCGGATCACAGGTGTATTTCATTCGCGTGACGATGTATTCCAAGCATTATTCCAGAAACTCCACCTATTAACTAAATCTCTCGAAGATATCCCATCGGTAATCAATTGTGTGTTACACCCCCCGGTACGTCATAACCTCGCTGACCTGCACCGGAAAAATTAGCTTCCGCTAAACGTGAGTTCAACAATTTACCAGCCACTGGTATAATTCGTCCTTCTCACAATCGCAAGGCCTCACCTCTCCAAACGGTTTGCGAACAGGATGAGGCCAGTCGGAGACCATGTGACGACTATCGACCATATGTTTTGATAACTTCCCCACCCCTCACATACACGAAATCTCGACATCGCTCAAAAGTACGACTATTTTTCTTAAATCGATCCGGTACGAGCATATCATCAGATCTCATCCGCTCTTGAGGAAAACCGTTAACACGACTTCTTTTCGGTCTGTTTGAGTTCCTGCGAATTCCATTTGGACTACAGAATGCTGCTCGAACTTTCCAAAGGTTTATCGATAGCATAATGAGAGACTTAGGTTTTGTTCACGTCTATATTGGTTACCTATATATCGCAACATCAAATGTCTATGAGCACAATCAGCACCAAAACTACTATTCTAGTGCCTTTTGGCTAATGGAATAACAGTCAGCCCGGACAAGTGTGAACTTGGCAAACAAGAAATGCAATTCTTAGGTCACATTAAGAAACAAGATGGTATTTTACTTTGTCAGAATGAAGTACGTGCAATAATGGAGTACACCATATCGTTCACACTCAATGAACTGAAGGGATTTCTCGGTTTGGTCATATTCTACTGACGTTTCATCCCACATGCGGCAGAACGGTTACGACCAATAACCCACTTACTTCGCGATATTCCACGCAAATCGGAATTAAACGGTCTCGCGTGTACTATATATTCAAAGATAAAAACGACTCTAGATGAAGCCACACGCCTCGCTCATCCGGAATCATGAGTCGCGCTTGTTATATAGGTTGATTCATCGGATTTTGCCATAGAAGCTCTAATGCAACAGAACATCTCCGGAAGTTGGAAACCTCTCACATTTTTCTCACGACGCCTCACTTCCACGGAGACAAGATATAGCGCGTTTGGTCGAGAACCGCTGGCAGTCTATTGTGCTACTGAACTTTTAGAGGACAGAATATAAGGGTACAGTTTCATCTTATTCACCGTATATAAAACTTTAACGATGTCTGACCGCTACTCACAAAGAGAGTGCAGACATTTGGACTATATCTCTCAGATCACGACAGATCTACGTTACGTTAAACACAAGTCGACCTATGTTGCCGATGCTTTGTCTCCAAGTGAACGCAGTTAATTTACAGGTGCTTCATGTCCCTGCTACGATTGCCGCTCAAGCAAGTGAACTTTCCTGTCACAATCTTCACTGTTCATTCTGTAAATATCAGTTCATCATCTCTGATTTCATTATTCATGCATTAGCATACCGTTTGCGCTTCATTTCATTTCTTTCCATATCGGTCTTCTGCCAAAATACATTCTATGTCTGAATATCATCACATACTACTTATGTGAATATAAGTAGACTGCACCACACTGTGTCAAACACATTTGGCGAACCAATTTATTTATTCTTCTCCTGTCGCATTTTGACTGCGTCAATTACTCGCTAATTTTGCTTTGATTGCATTTAGTTGAAAGGGTATGGGTATCGATCGCCACACTCACTCATGTTTCCAGCATACTTTTGTCTGTCCATAAATATTGAGTCACTATTTATCCAGACTGGGTTTGCATACTCTCTGTCTTCGCTTCTCTATGTATTACATGATGGTCAGAGATTATGTATCTATAGCAATGCTTCAGGAAGAAGTATTCTCTCATTGATTGATGAGAACAAAGAAATAGAGAAGCAATGACAAACAACGGGAATTGTATTCGGAAAGGTTATTTCGATACATTCAGAGTTTGTAAAGTACTAATATGAAGACTTGTGCCTTGTGATTTCACAAAATGTTTTAACAGTTGTTTGAAGCATAATTGATGTGGCATTCGTTTTTCTATTCAGAAGCAATTTAATTAAACCTATTCTTTGCACTCCATATTTCTACCTCGATGTTAAGTGTGAACACAGTTACATTATCCTAATTGGTTCAGTGTTGTGTTCGTGTTAGTCACATTTGAATTCGTGTACCTTCTCACAATAACCTGAATCGCAATTGGAAATCGTATTAGTGAATAAATCGAGTAGTGTTCCAGTTGACTGACCTTCTCTTTCTCTGTCACTTGTCGACTATTCAGATGATAAAATAGTTTTCGTCCATCGACGCAGAGATTTTCGCCCAAATTTCAACTTACAAATTACTTGCCTCAACGTCTAATCAACTAGCTTGTCGTGTCAAGGTGTCAACGTAGATCGACACAAGCTATCTCACGTTCGTAATCGAGCAAACAGAATGAGAACGCAACAGTCATAAGGACCACCCACATATTCACATGCGATTCGCATGTGTAGTGGTGATGCGATCATTTCAATTCTACGCTGAACAATCTAAATGAGACCTCACAAATCATAAAGTGATCTGTATACCTAACATCCTGTAGTCTCTCAGAATACCAATTTCATCAGTTCATATGCATATATTTAGGGACATCGTATTTGCCGACTATATGAATCGAAACGGCTGTACAATAATCAGTCGTCAATTCCTGTTATAAGTTAGCAGTATAGCTGGCGACCACTTAATATTTGTTGTCAGGAGTGACCAATAGGTAACAAATGGAAACTTGTTAAAATATTTATGCCGAGAATTCAATATTGCACCAAAAGTAATATATTGAGAGAAGTTAATTATAGTCGACATGATAATTATGATAATAAAGGCACGAGTTCGAATAAACAGGTGTTCCTCAATCTATTTGCACGAGTTGGTGGAAGACAGTGTGTCGCGTAGACAGAACTACTCTAGTAAATCATCATTGACTTTGTTTGACCAACATTCAAACACATACATCGTCACCTACTGATTTTCATAATCTGGCAATTAGGCATTGTGAACCATGTTAGCCGTCACTAGTCATGCGTCAATCGCATCTAACCCAGCTCGTTTCACTACTGCTTTTTGGTTCAATGTTTAAGTAACTATAAGAATATAGGCATGTGACGTGCTAATTAATTGTGTCATCTATCATAATGATCACTTTATTCTCTTCTGGTTTGTTGACACCGATAATTACAACAGTCATCAATACAAATAAGTCTTTGGTTCATTCATACATCACATCATAACTTGCATGAGTAAATGTTTCATCACAATCAACTCCAAGTGATTGTGAATGGATGATAATATTATGATTAAACAAACATGTACAAGCACACTTAGTAATAATAGGACGCTGAAGCATATTATTAGCAGAGATATTAATGAAATATATTTACCTAAGGTCAGAAGTTCTTAAGAAAAGAATACAGTTATTAGGATTGTAGAGATGCAGTCTAAATACCTGGAATAAGCTTGCTCATAGTTCGTAACAGAGATGTCACTACACAACAAAGCATACAAGAATGTCCATTATTTTGTTGGTGAGAGTGACAGATGTTATCTGAGGATTGTTTAAAACAAACGACTTTTAGGTGAAATTTGTTCATGTAGGTCTGCTAAGATTCTCGCAATTCACAGCAGCCAAGAACCCCTCTTGTGCAAGGAAACATGACTCAATGAAGGAAGCGGTTCTCATCACATCAACAGGCTATTTCGTTCGAGGAG
Source organism: Schistosoma rodhaini (assembly GCA_944470415.2). Lineage (NCBI taxonomy): Eukaryota > Metazoa > Platyhelminthes > Trematoda > Strigeidida > Schistosomatidae > Schistosoma > Schistosoma rodhaini. Next base: position 83,374,195 of record OX104036.1, read on the forward strand.
CTCTTCGATCATCGACATAGGTGATCTGTGCTGGTGGTTGAGTGGTCCGTCAAGCTCAACGGAAAAAATAGTAGCCAAACGGTATACAACTCGCACGACGTCAACATTCTATTAAAGGTTGACCTCATCTGGGCGAATCACCACATCGCAGTCCGTCCTAATGATATTCAGGAAATCCCCATTACCACTCCATTTGAATAATTTGGATTCGCCCGCATACCTCTTGGCCTAATAATTGTGGCACACACCTTCGAGCGAGAGTTTGATCAATCAGGAAACAGCCTACCATTTGTCTGAGACTGAATGAAAACGCTTGCCTATTACTGACAAAATCAAAGCTGAGCAGAAAATCAATCTGAGAATGCTTTATGGAAAGTATGACGACTGCGTTGAAACAATAAACTCAACTAAAATAGGGTTCGGCAAACAACCCCTCACCTTCTTTGGTCATATTGAATGCCTTGAAACTTTCATGATAGAGGCTGAGCGTATAATTAACAATCGAGCTTTGGACCCAGTTACAGACGACTCGAGGTATCTCGATGCAATAACACCAGCAAAACTATTGCTATTGAGAGAGAACTTCGCATAACTTACCAACGTTCTATCTAATGACTGGTATTCTAAGAGATGGAAGCAAGTGAATTAATTGACACAAACTTTTTAGAGACCTTGTTCTGAGTTCTCCGAGAAAAACAAATGGCCCTTAGGTTTAGTACAGAGAGTGTTACCAAGTAAGGATAGATTAGTGAGACAGCTAGAGCTGAGGACAAGAAAGGAGATCCTTGTCAGATATAGTAGAAAACTGTTTCTTCTTGAAGCTGTAGATGGTAGGTGGCTACTCGGATCCCTAGGCGTACTGGTGTAAGTCCTAAGGATCACGAGGTTGTTGGTGTGTTGAATGCTTGTTGCTGATTGTTTGAGATGTATGTACTTGGGTTTCTGCTACCTATTTACTTGTCTGGGAAAAGAACAAGATTCTTTTGGTCGGGAGTGTGACGGGAGAAGTGAAGGCATTTGGCTGATTAAAACCTTTTACTGTACATCAATTTTACTGTGATTTTGGATGCGTTTGTTTTACTTAACCTTTGGGCTTGTTTGTTTATATCATTCCTTTCGGACATTTTAGTTTCTTTTGTCATTGGTTTGGTATTTGGGAGTTTTTGCCCCGGGAACCTACAAAATTGAAGGTTTGTTTTGTAATTGTTATAATTATTGTTGTCAGAACGACTTTGGTCGATTATTTGTGAATTGCGAATAAACTTGTTATCTAGTTTGGAGTTTTGGTTCTCTTGCCTACTTGGGTTAGTGATTTGCGAATATCGACGGCCACTAGTTCAATAGTGGGAACGGGCAAAAAATCATAATTGGACTTAACAGAAGGTCATTGGGAACATCAATAGCGCATTCAGGATAACCCTGAATTCACCTCACCTCACGGTGTCTCTAACACAGTGTGGGTGTTCGGAGGGAAAATGTGAACCTTATTTGATAGCACGTGCCCACAAAGAAGAAGACGACACTGTTAACTCAAGGCGAAGAGAATTGAGCGTCTGCTTCCTGACAGCTTACAAGTGCACGTTAGGAACGTCCGTCGGTGATGACCTACACGGATATAGGGTGTCATTGAGAGAAGAGTAGGTGACGTGATTTACTGAATTGATGTTCGAGGTAGACGCCTGATGCAACATGTAAACCACATCCGTGACAGACGATTTAGTTCAAGGAAAGAAAGTCCTATCTCGATACAGGGCGTCAAGATCACCTCAGAACTTGTGATGGATTGATCTCTGGAAAATTATCAAGAGGACGTCGGATGAATGGAGAATGCTGGTGAGTGTACTGCAAACCATTATGGAGGAGACGGTTGTAGATCAGCAATTAAAATAATTTCACATGAAATCACCATAGAACATCCTTTATATTAGTAGTTGGCAAACTCTCAATGGAGCGAAATAGTGTCTCTGAATGCAAATCCTTCTCTTTGTCATGACTCCTCCATTTCTCTTTTCACATCAATCAATGAGAGAATATGTTTCCCTGTAGGGTTGATATATATAATTAATCCCTGGTCTCCATCTGTTGTAAATGTGTATTAGGTTACTGGGTGATTGTTCGTGGTAATTCGCACCTAAATCATCAATCGGATTCCACACAGAACGACAATAATTTGATGTTCGACGCAGATGTCTGATGCGAAACGCAAACCACAAAGGTGATGAACGATTGAATTCAAACAAAGAAACAGGTAGCCCGATACGGAAACGAGATCATTTCGGATCACGAATCCAATTCATAATTGCAATGCGAATAACCGGAAACAACAATCTATCAAACTTCCATAAATTTATATACATGATGGTCAGAGATTGTTTATCTATAGCATTCCTTCATGAAGAAGTATTCTCTTGTTGATTGATGAGAGCAAAGAAATAGAGAAGCCATGACAAACAACGAGAGTTGCATTCGCAAAACTTATTTCGCTCCATTCATAGTTTGTGAAGTACCATTATGAAGGTTTGTCGCTTGTGGCCTTACGAAATATATATGCATTAGTCTGTTGCGTAATTGATATGGCATTCGTTTTTCTATTTCGACGCTATTGGAATTCAACGTAATATCTGTACTCCACGTTTCTTCCTCGATGCTTAGTTTGAACACAGTTGTATTTTCTTAATTGGTTCAGCGATGTGTTCGTAATGGTCACTTTTGAATTCGTGTACCTTCTCACAATAAACTGAATCGCAATTGGAAATCGCCATAAAGAATAACTCGAGTAGTGTTCCAGTTGACAGACATTCTCTCTCTCTCTCTGTCACTTGTCAAACAGTCACATGATAGAATAGTTTTCGTCCATCTACCCAGAGATGTTGGCCTCAACACGGAACCATACATTTCTAACCTGAACGTCAAATCCACTGGCTTATCGTGTAAAAGTGTCAATGTAGATCGATACAAGCTATCTCCTGTTTATTATCGAGCAGACAGATTAGGAACGTAACGGAAACCAATGAAACAAATATTCTGATTCATGAGCCTCGTACTGATTGGAGCTGTGCTGATTTCTTCGTTGCTTGTCAACATTCATTCAAAACGATTCGTAATGTCGGTCATCCAAATACATACTCATAGAAAATTCACAACTCATAATCACTATCCATCTGTTCAATTGGGATTCGCATGTGTAGTGGTAATGCGATCATTTCAATTCTACGCTGAACAATCTAAATGAGACCTCACAAATCATAAAGCGATCTGTATTCCTAACAGCCTGTACTCACTCAGAATACCAATTTCATCAGTTCATATGCATATATTTAGTTAAGAGCACACAAGAATTATAAGCGCATTACATTTCTTGATTAGAATCGACAGTATGTCCTTCTCCGTTTCGGTTGATTGATACATTCAAATTTCCCATTCCTTCTTTGAATACACCTTTGAATAGAGGAAATGCCTTTGAATCCGGATTTCGTTAAATCATAAATGCAGGAACCATGTCCGACACCAATAATCTGACCTGTGTAATTGACGTTGCTGTAAACAAATATGAAATGAAAAATGTCAGAAATGTTTAAACAACCATCCTAAGTGTCCACACAAACGCCAATTCTAAGTTGAATGAAATAGGCAAAATGTAGACATTAACCATCATAAAAATTAATCGATCTGGGAACGTACTCATATAAATACCAGTATGGACGCCCTCTCTTCGTGTCATTTACGAAAGGTACACAAACAGATCCAGGTGTCCATGGTGGTGAGATTGAGCCAATGCTTTTGTAGACTTCAGTATATGAACCCTTCTCATGCTTTTTATCGTACAATTGTAGACAATATTTGCATGAATCCGATGTAGTTATCCCCAATTGACTTATCAATGTGTATGACAATACGGCAATGAGAAACATCGAATTAGCTGACATTGCTTCCTTTTCCGTTTGTTGTTGAGATGAATTAGTCGATTGACGAATTTATATGGTTTGTTTCACTAGATGTCAGATATCAATGAACCGTTCAATCCACAGTGTATATGTGATTGTCATGATTTGTGTGGAATTATCGGCGTCAACAAACCAGGAGAGAATAAAGTGATCATTATGATAGATGACACAGTTAATTCGCATGTCACATGACTATATTCTTATTGTTACTTAAACATTGACACTGCTTATTCGTATAAAGATATTCCTAGAATATGGCTCCAAATAAACTTGAATACTAGTGTGCATCTTTTAAACATCTAGGCTACCCGTTTCTGACCTCCACATTTTACATCAATTCATCTAATTTTGATTAATTTAGCACCGCATTATTTTTCATCTTCGCAAAACCTATTGAGGTTCGTTCGTGAAGCGTTCACAACCATCCTTTATACAAGTATGAAAAATAGGTTAAAAATAGGTTAGGTGGTTCACTAACCATGTGACTGATAATAGGGTATTTAGTTCAGATGTTGATGGTATTCGTGTTGCAAATGGTACTCATTGTTTTGAAGCGAAGTCATTATCATGTCATGAAACAGTTCAAATGCTAAATCAACACAGTGAAATCAAAATTATCGCAATAATACTGTTCAATTATTCAGTTATTCAAATTACATGAAATCGTCAATTCTTTCAAATGGCACGAGAGACTTTGTGCGAAATCCTGTGTGATAGCGAGCAAACCTAACGAAACCGAATAGAATTGCTTACTTGACTGTCAATGAACAAGCAAAATGTCGTCGCGATTCCTTCGAAGGGCAGTCTGAATATTCTCCACTGAAGCACTTCATCTCCTCTCCTCTCCAGGTGTTTGAAATTCACAGCAGTAAATCAGTCGATGCTCGTTTCCCAGTTCTTGAAATTTCTTACCTGCGCACCACATTAGTGTGGATGCGTGTGACACGTACGCACTTCCTCATATTGTGATCTCTTATTTAACATGTGATCAGGCATTTCGATAGGACCGTCATCAGTGGTCAATGAGGGGTGCTGTCCCTGATGCACAATCGAATTTTCTTGACTTGAAACTCGCACTTTATGGCAGAGTATTTTCCGTCTCCAATCAGTAGATTATAGTAAGTGTACGACCAGTAAGACTCGGAATGGGAACTTTGTTAAATGTAGTTATCTGAATTCGAATTGAAATTCAAGGAAGATAGAAATGTATGATCACATTTGGACGTATAATATTTGATATTCTTAATGAACACACGATCGAACGGAAACAAATCGACAGTTAACACTAATTATTTTCAAATGATGAATGGACGCAACAAAATCAAAATAATCACAGTTACACTGTTCGATTGGTCTATGTCCTTCATTAAATTCTTATAAATATTCAATTGAGCATCATACTTATTGGTAATAATTGATGTTAAGGAATTTACGGTAGTGATATTCTTTGATGAATGAAGAGGTAGTTCAAGGATTTTCTTTAACTCACCAGCTATTCATTTCTCACATGTCGGAATGATCTTCGTTAGATCATCCTTGAAATCTAGGGAGCCCTATACAGTTGTTGTTCCTTACGTTCCCTACTCGACCAAACTCTTCGAGTTGCGTACCTAATGGTGTGGTCTTGGATGTGACCGAAACAAGTTCAGGGCAGCCTCACAACTATTCTTGATTTTCGAAGATAGTCTGAATAATATTATTCCATGCAACAGATCATAAGAATCAGTCATAGCTCCTTATAGGACATTCCATGTTGTTCAATGCTGATTTTATCAGTGTAATTCAAAACAACAATATCCAGCTAACGACTCGTCAAGTCAATTTCAATAAATGAGGCTCCCGTGTAACTTGTCATTTCATCCTAATCCTCTGCATTTCAATCGATGAAACGAATGCATTATTCAACTAGGAATTTCAACTTAGAAATACAAGTTGTTTTGTAATAATATTGCAAAAAATTGTGAAAACGAACTGAAACAGCACCCACAAGGAGATTAATTTCTTCAACTATTTTTGAATGAATAAACATGAATGACATAATATTAGATTTATACTGCATGACAAAACAATGAGTACCATTTGCAACACGAATAAACTCAACATCTGAACTAGATACCCTACTATCAGTCACACGATTAGTGAACCACAAAGCAGTAGTGAAACGAGCTAGGTTAGATGCGATTGACGCATGACTAGTGACGGCTAACATGGTTCACAATGCCTAATTGCCAGATTATGAAAATCAGTAGGTGACGATGTATGTGTTTGAATGTTGGTCAAACAAAGTCAATGATGACTTACTAGAGTAGTTCTGTCTACGCGACACACTGTCTTTCACCAACTCGTGCAAATTGATTGAGGAACACCTGTTTATTCCAACTCGTGCCTTTATTATCATAATTATCATGTCGACTATAATTAACTTCTCTCAATATATTACTTTTGGTACAATGTTGAATTCTCGGCAGAAATATTTTATCAAGTTTCCGTTTGTTACCTATTGGTCACTCCTGACAACAAATATTAAGTGGTCACCAGCTATACTGCTAACTTATAACAGGAATTGACGACTGATGATTGAACAGCCTTTTCGATTCATATAGTCGGCAAATACGATGTCCCTGATTTACCTATTTTTCATACTTGTATAAGGGATGGTTGTGAACGCTTCATGAACGAACCTCAATAGGTTTTGCGAAGATGAAAAATAATGCGGTGCTAAATTAATCAAAATTAGATGAATTGATGGAAAATGTAGAGGTCAGAAACGGGTAGCCTAGATGCTAAAAAGATGCACACTAGTATTCAAGGTTATTTGGAGCCATATTCTAGGAATATCTTTATACGAATAAGCAGTGTCAATGTTTAAGTAACAATAAGAATATAGTCATGTGACATGCGAATTAACTGTGTCATCTATCATAATGATCACTTTATTCTCTTCTGATTTGTTGACGCCGATAATTCCACACAAATCATAACAATCACATATACACTGTGGATTAAACGGTTCATTGATATCTGACATCTAGTGAAACAAACCATATAAATTCGTCAATCGACTAATTCATCTCAACAACAAACGGAAAAGGAAGCAATGTCAGCTAATTCGATGTTTCTTATTGCCGTATTGTCATACACATTGATAAGTCAATTGGGGATAACCACATCGGATTCATGCAAATATTGTCTACAACTGTACGATAAAAAGCATGAGAAGGGTTCATATACTGAAGTCTACAAAAGCATTGGCTCAATCTCACCACCATGGACACCTGGATCTGTTTGTGTACCTTTCGTAAATGACACGAAGAGAGGGCGTCCATACTGGTATTTATATGAGTACGTTCCCAGATCGATTAATTTTTATGATGGTTAATGTCTACATTTTGCCTATTTCATTCAACTTAGAATTGGCGTTTGTGTGGACACTTAGGATGGATGTTCAAACATTTCTGACATTTTTCATTTCATATTTGTTTACAGCAACGTCAATTACACAGGTCAGATTATTGGTGTCGGACATGGTTCCTGCATTTATGACTTAACGAAATCCGGATTCAAAGGCATTTCCTCTATTCAAAGGTGTATTCAAAGAAGGAATGGGAAATTTGAATGTATCAATCAACCGAAACGGAGAAGGACATACTGTCGATTCTAATCAAGAAATGTAATGCGCTTATAATTCTTGTGTGCTCTTAACTAAATATATGCATATGAACTGATGAAATTGGTGTTCTGAGAGACTACAGGATGTTAGGTATACAGATCACTTTATGATTTGTGAGGTCTCATTTAGATTGTTCAGCGTAGAATTGAAATGATCGCATCACCACTACACATGCGAATCGCATGTGAATATGTGGGTGGTCCTTATGACTGTTGCGTTCTCATTCTGTTTGCTCGATTACGAACGTGAGATAGCTTGTGTCGATCTACGTTGACACCTTGACACGACAAGCTAGTTGATTAGACGTTGAGGCAAGTAATTTGTAAGTTGAAATTTGGGCGAAAATCTCTGCGTCGATGGACGAAAACTATTTTATCATCTGACTAGTCGACAAGTGACAGAGAAAGAGAAGGTCAGTCAACTGGAACACTACTCGATTTATTCACTAATACGATTTCCAATTGCGATTCAGGTTATTGTGAGAAGGTACACGAATTCAAATGTGACTAACACGAACACAACACTGAACCAATTAGGATAATGTAACTGTGTTCACACTTAACATCGAGGTAGAAATATGGAGTGCAAAGAATAGGTTTAATTAAATTGCTTCTGAATAGAAAAACGAATGCCACATCAATTATGCTTCAAACAACTGTTAAGACATTTTGTGAAATCACAAGGCACAAGTCTTCATATTAGTACTTTACAAACTCTGAATGTATCGAAATAACCTTTCCGAATACAATTCCCGTTGTTTGTCATGGCTTCTCTATTTCTTTGTTCTCATCAATCAATGAGAGAATACTTCTTCCTGAAGCATTGCTATAGATACATAATCTCTGACCATCATGTATATAAATTTCTAGAAGTTTAATAGATGGTTGTTTGCGGTAATTCGCATCACAGTTATTTTCGGATTCACGGATCACCTATTTCTGTGCTTCCTTCTGTGCTGATCATGATCCTGAATGATCTCGTTTTCGTCTCGGGCTACTTGTTTCTTTTTCTGAATTCAATCGTTCGTCACCTATGTGGTTTGCATTTCGCATCAGACGTCTGCGTCGATCATCAATTTGTACATCACGTTGCAGCGAACAAGAACACGAGTGAGGACAATTGAATGTGATCACATGATTTTGAAATGTGCAACACACAAAACGTTGGGCTACATAAATTAATCAATTTCTGAAATCGCTGAAGCATTCTCAGGAATGAGACACGTTGATTGAGATTTCTGCATGAAAGTGTAAACATACAGATTTGGAAATCCAAGCTGATGGCAGTGTCTTATTATTTTGTAGACGTCAATTTTAGAACCATTATCACACATTACTTTGCAAAGTTGGCAAGTTTGACCAACAATCAAACACATACTTCGGCACCTGCTGATGTTTATGAAGTTATAATTAATCATTTTTCACCATGTTCGTCTTAAACGGCAAAGCATCAATTGCATCTAACGTAGCTCGTTTTACTTCTGCTTTGTCATTCACAAGCTAGACAGTATTAAAACCTGTCTGAGACCTCATTTTTGAGTTTCGTTATCATTTTGGTTGTTTCTAGTGGTCACGACATTCATCAAATTTTTGTTCTCGAATCTCATTCACACACCGGTTTTATTCGCAGAATGATATAGCGAATAGACACTGAAGCGAGTGCCCACCACTGACAAATACGGACATCTGGCAACAGAAACGTGATTCCTGATGGTGAGATGGTAATTCGCATCATAATTATAAACTGGATTCCTCACAGAACGACAAAAATTCATGGATGCACATACCACCTATTTCAGTTCTCCTCATTTGAAAAAATTGACGATTTTATGTAGTTTAAATTACTGAATAAATGAATAGTATTATTTTAATAATAATAATTATTATTAATAATTTGCTGCGTTGATTTAGCATTTGAAAATGTGTGGTATTCGTGCTAACTTTAGGCACGTTTTCGTTGGATTGTTCGCTCATTACGAATTCCAAATATTGTACGTTCAACTTTGATCCTTCGGATCTTATCGCTCGTATAACGTACAATTGAATGTGTAGACGACTTTTGGAACATTGTATAGTTTGGAGTCAGAAGTGAATGATGTTGATGAGCGCGAATGTTTGATTAAGATGGAAGCATACATAATTAGATTGCATTATATTTCTAGTGATATATATATCTGAAGATCAATTGAAGGAGAACATATTGAAGATTATTTTCTTCATCGATTCGATCACCACATGAACCATCAATCGACCCTTTGTGGGCTTCAGTATTCGAACCTTATCCTGCCAGAGAAACTCAACAATATTTCATTTGGTTCTACAGTAAAAATGATAACAGAATGATAGTAACCAGACCTCTTCATTTAATTTGTGACATGCTTGTCTTAGAACCGTTTCATGTCCTGATGTTGATTTTGCTTCATATGCATGACTTCATATATTACCTAAGCTAAATGCGTTTGTGAGACGATTACGGTGAGAAGAGAGAAACATTTTGAGTAGCATGAAATTATTTTAAGTACTCGACCATTCAGACATATTTGCAATGAGAAAAGGGAATACATAGAGAAGCGAAGACAGAGAGTATGCAAACCCAGTCTGGATAAATAGTGACTCAATATTTATGGACAGACAAAAGTATGCTGGAAACATGAGTGAGTGTGGCGATCGATACCCATACCCTTTCAACTAAATGCAATCAAAGCAAAATTAGCGAGTAATTGACGCAGTCAAAATGCGACACGAGAAGAATAATTAAATTGGTTCTCCAAATGTGTTTGACAGAGTGTGGTGCAGTCTACTTATATTCACATAAGTAGTATGTGATGATATTCAGACATAGAATGTATTTTGGCAGAAGACCGATATGGAAAGAAATGAAATGAAGCGCAAACGGTATGCTAATGCATGAATAATGAAATCAGAGATGATGAACTGATATTTACAGAATGAACAGTGAAGATTGTGAAAGGAAAGTTCACTTGCTTCAGTGGCAATCGTGGCAGGGACATGAAGCACCTGTAAAGTAACTGCGTTCACTTGGAGACAAAGCATCGGCAACATAGGTCGACTTGTGTTTAACGTAACGTAGATCTGTCGTGATCTGAGAGATATAGTCCAAATGTCTGCACTCTCTTTGTGAGTAGCGGTCAGACATCGTTAAAGTTTTATATACGGTGAATAAGATGAAACTGTACCCTTATATTCTGTCCTCTAAAAGTTCAGTAGCACAATAGACTGCCAGCGGTTCTCGACCAAACGCGCTATATCTTGTCTCCGTGGAAGTGAGGCGTCGTGAGAAAAATGTGAGAGGTTTCCAACTTCCGGAGATGTTCTGTTGCATTACAGCTTCTATGGCAAATCCGATGAATCGACCTCTATAACAAGCGTGACTGATGATTCCGGATGAGCGAAGCGTGTGGCTTCATCTAGAGTCGTTTTTATCTTTGAATATATAGTACACGCGAGACCGTTTAATTCCGATTTGCGTGGAATATCGCGTTACCAGAGCGTAAGCATACTCCTGCTGGGGATTCTTTATGCGGCAGATCTCAAATTGAGATTTCAGTGCCGCGAACCAAACTTCTGAATAGTGGGGAGTACATGAGACAGGTCGAAAATTGATGGTCTGTACATCTGAGTCGTTATTATTATATTAATGCCACTCTTATTGTTATTCACCATATCGAGTTGTTGTCCGAATATTGTATATTGAAAAAATATCTATAGGAAAATTCGCAACAGAATTTGAAACGTGTTCGCAATTCAAGGTCACCAGATGTAGTAGGCGTCGAGTCACGATTGACTATGATCACCACTACAAGGAGACAACCTGCCAGATATTTGTATGAATCCCTCCGTAGGCCATAAACCAGAAGGCAGTTGGCGGTTATCATAAGATATATCTGTTTGCGATCTCGTGTTAGGACTGCAACTGGTCACTCTCTAATTGGCATATGTGCATTGCCTCGATATAGCCTTAATTCACAAGCATGGTAAGCAAAGATGGATAGTGGCTAGTAGTGGAATCAAAAACACTCGTTTCGTCCTTTTTGGGACCCGTCAAATGGATGTACCTGGATCTCTGAGTCGATGTTTACTCTGGCACTCGAACACAGTACCTTTCGCTATATCGAGGCAATACGCACAGTGTGCACATATGCCAATTAAAGACTGACCAGTTGCAGTCCTAACACATCGATGGGAAGATTCAAGCAAAACAATACTAAGTGAATTTAAACTTCAGCCCATCGCCATTACGTTATCCACTCGGCCACTGAGTCCTGATAGCCACTTGCTTGTGTAATGGGGTGAAGTTTAAATTCATTTAGTATGGTTTTTAAATAAAGACAGAACAAATATTGATGCAGAATAATATGAATTCATTATATTTCGTGGTTTCTCATCAGCTGCTTACAACCAAATATGCATTAGAGTTTTAGCATTGGGGTAATAAATAGGATGGAATGGCTGACATAAGTGAATGTGAAGGATTGGATTAACAAGAGGTCATCAATGATAACTATATATATATATGGGCAAGGAAATGTCAGAGGTTATTAGGTATTAGAATGAAGGGTAGCGTAATAGTTGCGTGGAGTTCAAAAACAGATAAGATCAAAAATGTGATTATTTTAGAGGTAGTTGAAAACAATTAGGGTGAGTTAATAAAATTTGGATAGTTCATATAATTAGGAGAGACAAATGAGCGGAAATGTATTAGAGAAAGGGTGGTTTAAGAATTGGGTAAGGGAAGAGGAATATAATAAAAACTGAATATTAACCAAAATTAAACTAATAATAACAAAACTGAAACAAATAAACAAAAAAACACAAAAAACGGATTACCAGGGTAGTAATAAGTTTATCACCGTCTCTTTTTGAGTAAACAGATCCGGTTTGATTTTTTTTCATTTCGATCGCTTCAGCAAATCGGAGAGCAGTTGTACTTATTTGTTTACTAATGATTTTGAAGGCATGAGAAATGTCAATGCTGTGCCCGGTGTCGAGTAAATGCCGAGCTATCGCACTGTTGAGAGTCCTGGACCATTGCAGCCTCAGTTTCTTAGGAACATGCTCAGAAATGTGGACATGTACTCTTCTCTCGGTTCTTCCAATGTATGTACTTTGGCACGTACATATAAATTGGTAAATGCTACTGAGAAAAGAGGACTTGTCCATTTAACTTTGTTTGAGTCAGCAGTTTGTTTGTTTTCTTTGAATCCTCCCATCGATGTGTTAGGACTGCAGGTACATCCAGCTGACAAGTCACAAATAGGACAAATAGGACGTCCTGGATTCCATTGCTAGCCACTATCCATCTTTGTTTACTTACTTACTTACTTACGCCTGTTACTCCCAATGGAGCATAGGCCGCCGACCAGCTTTCTCCAAACCACTCTGTCCTGGGCTTCCTTTTCTAGTTCTATCCAGTTCTTGTTCATTCTTCTCATGTCTGTCTCTATTTCTCGGCGTAATATGTTTTTTGGTCTTCCTCTTCTCCGTTGACCTACAGGATTCCATGTGAGGGCTTGTCTTGTGACGCAATTAGCTGATTTCCTCAAGGTGTGCCCAATCCACTTCCAGCGCTTCTTCCTGATTTCTCCCTCTGCTGGAATCTGGTTTGTTGTCTCCCACAGTAACTTATTGCTGATAGTGCCTGGCCATCGGATCCGAAGTATTTTGCGTAGACAGCTGTTGATGAACACTTGTATCTTCTGGATAATGGCTTTCGTATTTCTCCACGTCTCCGCCCCATACAGTAGAACTGTCATGACATTTGTATTGAAAATTCTAAGCTTGGTGTTGGTTGACAATTGTTTTGATCTCCAGATGCTTTTCAGTTGTAGGTATGTTGCTCTTGCTTTGCCGATCCGCGCCCCCACATCTGCATCTGATCCACCGTGTTCATCAATGATGCTGCCCAGATATGTAAAGGTTTCCACATCCTCCAAAGCTTCTCCGTCAAGTGTAATTGGATTGGTGCATATTGTATTGTATCGAAGAGTCTTGCTTTTCTCTTTGTTTATATTGAGACCTACTGCTGCTGAGGCTGCTGCTACACTGGTCGTTTTCTCCTGCATTTGTTGTTGCGTTTGTGATAGAAGAGCCAGATCATCCGCGAAGTCTAAATCGTCAAGCAGCATCCTGCCTGCCCACTGTATCCCGTGATTTCCTCCAGATGTTGACGTCTTCATGATCCAGTCGATCACCAGGAGCAAGAGAAACGGTGAGAGTAAGCAACCCTTGCCCAACACCGGTCTTTACTTGAAACGAGTCGGTGAGTTGTCCTCCGTGGACGATTTGGCAGTTTAGTCCATCATAGGAGTTCCGTATGATATTTACTATCTTCTCAGGCACGCCGTAGTGTCGAAGAAGCTTCCATAGTGTCGTCCTGTCCACGCTATCAAACGCTTTCTCGTAGTCGATGAAGTTGATGTAGAGTGATGAATTCCATTCGATTGATTCTTCCACAATGATTCGAAGAGTTGCGATTTGATCTGTGCGCAATCGATCCTTACGAAATCCAGCTTGTTGATCTTGAAGTTGAGCACATAGGTTTGCAAATCTCTCACCATTTTCGTTCCTTCCTCCCAGTCCATGTTGTCCCATGACGTCTTCGTATCCAGTGTTGTCTATTCCAACCTTAGCACTGAGATCTCCCATCAGAATTGTCAGGTCCTTGGTTGGGCACTTCTCGACGATCGACTGCAGCCTATCGTAGAATTGGTCTTTAGCGTCTTCATCGTAGTCATTGGTAGGCGCATAGCATTGGATGACGTTCATTGTAATGCCCTCTCTCTTTGTTCTGAAGGAGGCTTTGATGATCCTTGGTCCATGAGATTCCCATCCTATAAGTGCATTTTGTGCTTTTCTGGACAGCATCAATTGCAACTCCATGTGTATGTGGGGCATTTTCTTCTTCATGACCGGAGTATTACAGAAGTTCTCCTGAAGACAGTCGTTGTTGTCCAACCTGCGTCCAATGTGTTTCGCTGATTCCAAGAACCTCCAAGTTGTATTTTCTCATTTCTGCAGCAATTTGGAAGACGCTTACGGTCTCCCACATTGTTCGGACATTCCATGTACCTATAAAAATTGTTGCTCTGGTTTTTAGAAGGTGCATCGGCCTCATGACTTCCGAAGGAACTCGGCTTTCATCATGAGACGTCATAATTATTCCTTCTACTCCCAGGGCAGAGTTTGAAAGTTTTGAATGATTTTTTCTGGTTAGCGTTTTTTTAACGAGTTGATTTTCTACGGGATGGAGTCGCTAACCGCATGCCCAACCCTCCTCCTTTACCCGGGCTTGGGACCGGCAGTAACCCCCAGAGGAACTACAGGTGGAGTTTTGTTTACCAATCTATAAATTGGTTTTGAAAAAGGTTTCTTCAAAGTATTTGTAGAAACTTATGATTTTTTAAAATTTATAATGAAACTAGGGTTTCAATAGAATAGAATAATAGTTAAGTTGTATTTCAGTAAACTATGTACATTAGGTCGAATCTATATAGCGTTCCATTCCCTTAATTCATTTCAATGTTGCTTTATTTGAAGAGATTACGAGTTCACTGTGAACAGAACGAAGAATCAGTGACACAATGACCAATAAGCTAACCCACACCAGATAGAGAAAGAAGTCCAAGTTCTGAAGAGGAAAATATAGTTAACAAGCCGCCAGAAGCACGAACAACAACAACAAGCACAAATCAAACGTATAAATACAGCATAAAAATGTTTTTTGAAAGCGTTACAAAATAGCATACCAAAAAATGATGTGGACTCATCACATCGTTCTATGTCAACTAACTATTAGGAATGAATAATATTAAGTTGATTGCTCAAACAATATAACATTCTAAATGAAAACATGAAAATGACTGCTACATGACGATTGAATACATCATCCATAAAGCAACCTCACATCAATGAGAGAAAGTGAGAGTTTCTCAATTACCAATCAATAAAGTAAGGTCTAGCTTCAATTGACTCATGGTTTCAACTGTTCCTGCTACGATTGCCGCTCAAGCAAGTGAACTTTCCTGTCACAATCTTCACTGTTCATTCTGTAAATATCAGTTCATCTTCTCTGATTTCATTATTCATGCATTAGCATACCGTTTGCGCTTCATTTCATTTCTTTCCATATCGGTCTTCTGCCAAAATACATTCTATGTCTGAATATCATCACATACTACTTATGTGAATATAAGTAGACTGCACCACACTCTGTCAAACACATTTGGAGAACCAATTTAATTATTCTTCTCGTGTCGCATTTTGACTGCGTCAATTACTCGCTAATTTTGCTTTGATTGCATTTAGTTGAAAGGGTATGGGTATCGATCGCCACACTCACTCATGTTTCCAGCATACTTTTGTCTGTCCATAAATATTGAGTCACTATTTATCCAGACTGGGTTTGCATACTCTCTGTCTTCGCTTCTCTATGTATTACATGATGGTCAGAGATTATGTATCTATAGCAATGCTTCAGGAAGAAGTATTCTCTCATTGATTGATGAGAACAAAGAAATAGAGAAGCCATGACAAACAACGGGAATTGTATTCGGAAAGGTTATTTCGATACATTCAGAGTTTGTAAAGTACTAATATGAAGACTTGTGCCTTGTGATTTCACAAAATGTCTTAACAGTTGTTTGAAGCATAATTGATGTGGCATTCGTTTTTCTATTCAGAAGCAATTTAATTAAACCTATTCTTTGCACTCCATATTTCTACCTCGATGTTAAGTGTGAACACAGTTACATTATCCTAATTGGTTCAGTGTTGTGTTCGTGTTAGTCACATTTGAATTCGTGTACCTTCTCACAATAACCTGAATCGCAATTGGAAATCGTATTAGTGAATAAATCGAGTAGTGTTCCAGTTGACTGACCTTCTCTTTCTCTGTCACTTGTCGACTAGTCAGATGATAAAATAGTTTTCGTCCATCGACGCAGAGATTTTCGCCCAAATTTCAACTTACAAATTACTTGCCTCAACGTCTAATCAACTAGCTTGTCGTGTCAAGGTGTCAACGTAGATCGACACAAGCTATCTCACGTTCGTAATCGAGCAAACAGAATGAGAACGTAACAGTCATAAGGACCGCCCACATATTCGCATGCGATTCGCATGTGTAGTGGTAATGCGATCATTTCAATTCTACGCTGAACAATCTAAATGAGACCTCACAAATCATAAAGCGATCTGTATACCTAACATCCTGTAGTCTCTCAGAATATCAATTTCATCAGTTCATATGCATATATTTAGGGACATCGTATTTGCCGACTATATGAATCGAAACGGCTGTACAATAATCAGTCGTCAATTCCTGTTATAAGTTTGCAGTATAGCTGGCGACCACTTAATATTTGTTGTCAGGAGTGACCAATAGGTAACAAACGGAAACTTGTTAAAATATTTCTGCCGAGAATTCAACATTGTACCAAAATTGGTGGTTGAGTGGTCCGTCAAGCTCAACGGAAAAAATAGTAGCCAAACGGTCTACAACTTGCACGACGTCAACATTCTATTAAAGGTTGACCTCATCTAAACGAATCACCACATCGCAGTCCGTCCCAATGATATTCAGGAAATCTCCATTACCACTCCATTTGAATAATTTGGATTCGCCCGTATACCTCTTGGCCTAATAATTGTGGCACACACCTTCGAGCGAGAGTTTGATCAATCAGGAAACAGCCCACCATTTGGTTCTCTTGCCTACTTGGGTTAGTGATTTGCGAATATCGACGGCCACTAGTTCAATAGTGGGAACGGGCAAAAAATCATAATTGGACTTAACAGAAGGTCATTGGGAACATCAATAGCGCATTCAGGATAACCCTGAATTCACCTCACCTCACGGTGTCTCTAACACAGTGTGGGTGTTCGGAGGGAAAATGTGAACCTTATTTGATAGCACGTGCCCACAAAGAAGAAGACGACACTGTTAACTCAAGGCGAAGAGAATTGAGCGTCTGCTTCCTGACAGCTTACAAGTGCACGTTAGGAACGTCCGTCGGTGATGACCTACACGGATATAGGGTGTCATTGAGAGAAGAGTAGGTGACGTGATTTACTGAATTGATGTTCGAGGTAGACGCCTGATGCAACATGTAAACCACATCCGTGACAGACGATTTAGTTCAAGGAAAGAAAGTCCTATCTCGATACAGGGCGTCAAGATCACCTCAGAACTTGTGATGGATTGATCTCTGGAAAATTATCAAGAGGACGTCGGATGAATGGAGAATGCTGGTGAGTGTACTGCAAACCATTATGGAGGAGACGGTTGTAGATCAGCAATTAAAATAATTTCACATGAAATCACCATAGAACATCCTTTATATTAGTAGTTGGCAAACTCTCAATGGAGCGAAATAGTGTCTCTGAATGCAAATCCTTCTCTTTGTCCTGACTCCTTGTGATGTTTAAATAAATCAATGACTTCTTAGTATTGATGACTGTTGTTATTTTGAATTCCAAATACAATACATTCGTTCGAGTTCATCTGATACTTCTTGATTAAATTGCGTTATTCCTGGGATTACTATTTTATACTACAATTCAAATACTACTAATTATCATATTGGCGTCGCGACTGAGCCTGTGATGGAACGGTTAAATATAAATTCAGATTTTAATGCTTTTGAGGAGTACATGGAAAGGTTTGAAATCTGGGCTGTGACCAAGGAAGATGATGAGGATTTTAATATTGTGGCCCATTTCCTTACTTTCATCAGGAAAGAAGCATACAGCCTTATAAAGATTTTGGCACTTCCAGACAAACCGATTTCACTCCCCTATGCAACTCTCAAGCAACTTCTGTTGGATCATGTAAAGTATACCAAATTCCGAATGCGGTAAGAAAGGAAAATCCGATAAAATGACTCGTCAGAACATCAGGAATTCCACTTATTCAAACAGTCGTCGTAGTTCGATGCGTAATCAAATTTATTCAGATAATACTTCATTGAGTTGTGAAACAGTCCATGATGATGAGCACAAGTTTAGTAAATGCATGTTCTGTGGCAAGTTTCACCCATGTAATTCATGTATATTTCGTAATTCTAAATGCTTTAAATGTGGTATAACTGGACATATTCAGTCAGTTTGTAATACCATGGTTCATTTCGCTGAAAGTAATGCTAAGATGGATGCTTCTAATGATCAGTTATCTTTATCTAGAAGAGGTATAACGTTATATAACAGTCCAGAGTTGAATGAAACCCTGAGTCATTGGGAGGCGAAAATTCTCAACCAATCAACTTATCAGATTTCTCATGTTATTGTACCAGATATGGTTTGTCGTAATAATTCACATACTTCTGATGTAATTTCATACAACTCTGAGAATAGAATGTTAAATGAGTCAAATCATGATCAAAAACCAAATTCAGTCATGGTAGATGTTGAATTCCCTGATGATCCATTACCTAATGAAACTCTTAATCAATTTGAGGAAAATATTTCAGAAGAATCGAATTCTGATATCATATCAAGTGTCAGTGGTCCTCATAATGAATTTATCTCTAATGATATTCCTCATGAATATGAAAAATATGTTTCTTATGAGTTGAATTCTAGTCATATTTCTGATGTTATTGTGTCATATGTTGGATACTCTCACGAACAATGCATGTTGAATAGAATCCCTAGTCAGGGGTATAATGATACAGAGGGGATAGCAAAATTTTCCGAAGCAACCAGAGAACCAGTTTGCCCAGAAGTGAAGTTTGCACAGACAGAGAATCCAAATCAAGTCCAAGATTATCCTAATGAATATGAGGCAGATGAATGTTTTCTATCCGATTGTTTCGCAGGTAAATCAAGCCTAATTGAATCACGTGTGTTAATTACATATATCAATGTATATCCATCTGTGTATTCTAATATGAATAACAAAAAGAATATGTATCATGATTTTTATTCAAGTCAAAGTCACATGATGGAATACCTCAAATTATATATCAGTGTTTATCCCCAAATACTCACATACAGTAGTCGGTGCGTAAGATTTGAGATAATGCAAATTGGGAACGTCATATTGGCTAAAACATTGCGAATCAAAGACCCAACATTATTTCGTGGGGGAGGATATTGTTGGAAAGTCCATGATGCAAATTCTAAATATCAATGGTTTCACTACACAACCGACATGCTGATTGTATACAATTCTAGAACCCAGGTGAGTCTGTTCCAATTTCCGTTGTTAATTCTAATACTGATGAGTGCATTCTAGATAATACAGAGTGTACATTCAATACACCATCGGACAGATGTAGGATGAACTTAAGAAGAAGACAAACAATCGATTACAGACACTTACACTTCAATTCGAGCTGTGGCGGATGTGATGTTTAAATAAATCAATGACTTCTTAGTATTGATGACTGTTGTAATTTTGAATTCCAAATACAATACATTCGTTCGAGTTCATCTGAAACTTCTTGATTAAATTGCGTTATTCCTGGGATTACTAGTTCATACTACAATTCAAATACTTCTAATTACCATACTCCTCCATTTCTCTATTCACATCAATCAATGAGAGAATATGTTTCCCTGTAGGGTTGATATATATAATTAATCCCTGGTCTCCATCTGTTGTAAATGTGTATTAGGTTACTGGGTGATTGTTCGTGGTAATTCGCACCTAAATCATCAATCGGATTCCACACAGAACGACAATAATTCGTGGATGTACAGGTTACCTATTTCAATATTCGAAACCGACCGACCTCTTCTGAGTTCGGGGTAGCAAATTTCATTGTTGTACAATTCCTGTACCAGTATTACGGAAGGTACTTGAAAGAGATGTCTCATTCCGGAGAATGTTTGAGTAATTTCACAGGTTGATTCATTTGTGCAGCAGGATTGATTTGTGTTTTACACATTTCAAAATCATGTGATCAGATTAAATTGACCTCACTCTTGTTTTTGTTCACTGCCGCTTGATGTACAATATGATGTTCGACGCAGATGTCTGATGCGAAACGCAAACCACAAAGGTGATGAACGATTGAATTCAAACAAAGGAACAGGTAGCCCGATACGGAAACGAGATCATTTCGGATCACGAATCCAATTCATAATTGCAATGCGAATAACCGGAAACAACAATCTATCAAACTTCCATAAATTTATATACATGATGGTCAGAGATTGTTTATCTATAGCATTCCTTCATGAAGAAGTATTCTCTTGTTGATTGATGAGAGCAAAGAAATAGAGAAGCCATGACAGACAACGAGAGTTGCATTCGCAAAACTTATTTCGCTCCATTCATAGTTTGTGAAGTACCATTATGAAGGTTTGTCGCTTGTGGCCTTACGAAATATATATGCATTAGTCTGTTGCGTAATTGATATGGCATTCGTTTTTCTATTTCGACGCTATTGGAATTCAACGTAATATCTGTACTCCACGTTTCTTCCTCGATGCTTAGTTTGAACACAGTTGTATTTTCTTAATTGGTTCAGCGATGTGTTCGTAATGGTCACTTTTGAATTCGTGTACCTTCTCACAATAAACTGAATCGCAATTGGAAATCGCCATAAAGAATAACTCGAGTAGTGTTCCAGTTGACAGACATTCTCTCTCTCTCTCTGTCACTTGTCAAACAGTCACATGATAGAATAGTTTTCGTCCATCTACCCAGAGATGTTGGCCTCAACACGGAACCATACATTTCTAACCTGAACGTCAAATCCACTGGCTTATCGTGTAAAAGTGTCAATGTAGATCGATACAAGCTATCTCCTGTTTATTATCGAGCAGACAGATTAGGAACGTAACGGAAACCAATGAAACAAATATTCTGATTCATGAGCCTCGTACTGATTGGAGCTGTGCTGATTTCTTCGTTGCTTGTCAACATTCATTCAAAACGTTTCGTAATATCGGTCATCCAACTACCAACACATCGAAAATTCACAACTCATAATCACCATCCACCTGTTCAATTGGGATTCGCATGTGTAGTGGTAATGCGATCATTTCAATTCTACGCTGAACAATCTAAATGAGACCTCACAAATCATAAAGCGATCTGTATACCTAACATCCTGTAGTCTCTCAGAACACCAATTTCATCAGTTCATATGCATATATTTAGTTAAGAGCACACAAGAATTATAAGCGCATTACATTTCTTGATTAGAATCGACAGTATGTCCTTCTCCGTTTCGGTTGATTGATACATTCAAATTTTCCATTCCTTCTTCGAATACACCTTTGAATAGAGGAAATGCCTTTGAATCCGGATTTCGTTAAGTCATAAATGCAGGAACCATGTCCGACACCAATAATCTGACCTGTGTAATTGACGTTGCTGTAAACAAATATGAAACGAAAAATGTCAGAAATGTTTAAACAACCATCCTAAGTGTCCACACAAACGCCAATTCTAAGTTGAATGAAATAGGCAAAATGTAGACATTAACCATCATAAAAATTAATCGATCTGGGAACGTACTCATATAAATACCAGTATGGACGCCCTCTCTTCGTGTCATTTACGAAAGGTACACAAACAGATTCAGGTGTCCATGGTGGTGAGATTGAGCCAACGTTTTTGTAGACTTCAGTATATGAACCCTTCTCATGCTTTTTATCGTACAATTGTAGACAATATTTGCATGAATCCGATGTAGTTATCCCCAATTGACTTATCAATGTGTATGACAATACGGCAATGAGAAACATCGAATTAGCTGACATTGCTTCCTTTTCCGTTTGTTGTTGAGATGAATTAGTCGATTGACGAATTTATATGGTTTGTTTCACTAGATGTCAGATATCAATGAACCGTTCAATCCACAGTGTATATGTGATTGTCATGATTTGTGTGGAATTATCGGCGTCAACAAACCAGGAGAGAATAAAGTGATCATTATGATAGATGACACAGTTAATTCGCATGTCACATGACTATATTCTTATTGTTACTTAAACATTGACACTGCTTATTCGTATAAAGATATTCCTAGAATATGGCTCCAAATAAACTTGAATACTAGTGTGCATCTTTTAAACATCTAGGCTACCCGTTTCTGACCTCTACATTTTACATCAATTCATCTAATTTTGATTAATTTAGCACCGCATTATTTTTCATCTTCGCAAAACCTATTGAGGTTCGTTCATGAAGCGTTCACAACCATCCTTTATACAAGTATGAAAAATAGGTAAATCAGGGACATCGTATTTGCCGACTATATGAATCGAAAAGGCTGTACAATAATCAGTCGTCAATTCCTGTTATAAGTTTGCAGTATAGCTGGCGATCACTCAATATTTGTTGTCAGGAGTGACCAATAGGTAACAAACGGAAATTTGTTAAAATATTTCTGCCGAGAATTCAACATTGTACCAAAAGTAATATATTGAGAGAAGTTAATTATAGTCGACATGATAATTATGATAATAAAGGCACGAGTTCAAATAAACAGGTGTTCCTCAATCAATTTGCACGAGTTGGTGAAGGACAACGTGTCGCGTAGACAGAACTACTCTAGTAAATCATCATTGACTTTGTTTGACCAACATTCAAACACATACATCGTCACCTACTGATTTTCATAATCTGGCAATTAGGCATTCTGAACCATGTTAGCCGTCACTAGTCATGCGTCAATCGCATCTAACCTAGCTCGTTTCACTACTGCTTTGTGGTTTACTAACCATGTGACTGATTGTAGGGTATTTAGTTCAGATGTTGATGGTATTCGTGTTGCAAATGGTACTCATTGTTTTGTCATGCAGTATAAATCTAATATTATGTCATTTATGTTTCTTCATTGTGGTTTACTAACCTTGTGATTGATCGTATGGAAATTTCACAACCAGTGAACACAATCAATTCTTCATGGAATTCGGTTATGTGATGAGAGTTTTCTGCATTTACAAAATCCCTCCACATCGCCAGATATCACTCATTCTGCGCATTTGTGTTTGTTGAATAGCCAGAAACTGTAGAAATGTTATGCGTCACGGTCTCAACAAGCAGGGAGAGACCATCGATTAGAACCATTAACACTATGCATTTGATTTGCGTGATGACAATTGCACGAATCAGGCTTTGTGACATTATTCGGGAGATTTGAATGTGAAATTTTCATAAACCCGAATGAATTGATATCTAAACGTCAGATCACTTAAATACCATTTAAGATGACAACATTCGTTTGTGACATTTTTCAACATAATATTGTGATCCCACTCGATTCTGTTCGAAATCCCTGTAAATAAGTCTGATCGGGGTGGAGATCGCAGCCCACATTCAAATATGATGCACTTGGATCGTTCGTCAGAAAGTGAACACAGTTTGAAGCTCTCGCATTTCCTAATAACAAATGTTGCATATGAAGCGAAGTCATTATCATGTCATGAAACAGTTCAAATGCTAAATCAACATAGTGAAATTAAAATTATCACAATAATACTGTTCAATTATTCAGTTATTCAAATTACATGAAATCGTCAATTTATACATCACTCAACCTTAATCTTACCATAAATGGGGAAATGTTATCTAGGTTACACACAGTAGTAGATCTAGGGCTTAGGTACTCCGATGACTTGTCGTTTACTGAACAGGTAATGAAACAAACGTCCAAGTCTCAACGCCTTATAGGTTTCATAACTCGAAACCTTCATAACAGCGAATCCCGTATTCTAATGTACAAAGTCTGTGTTCGACCACTCCTCGAATACTGCGCGTTTCTCCTTAGTAGCACGCGCATAAAGGATAAATTAAGACTGGAATCAGTACAGAGACGATTTACACTTCGTACTCTTGGAACTGATAGTGTCTTGACATATAATTCGAGGTGTAGTAAACTAGGGCTTGACCCTTTATGGATGAGGAGACTCAAACTTAACCTTATCTTCTTTTTCAAAATACTTAACAAACTCTCCTTCACATCCAGTCAGGCGATTCAATATGCTAAGGCTTCACATTACGACATTCGTAACTCCTTGTCTTTAGCGAAACAAACATATTCTAGGTCTTCTCTCTATATGAATTACTTTACCTGTAAGTTTTCTAGACTCTGGAATAATTTACCCCAAACTATCCGTATGTTAAACTCTTTCCCATTGTTTGTTCGCTCAATTAAAGTTTTTTGCTCCTCTGAAAATGCATTAAATGCTCTAGCGCCTGCAAGTGTATCTTACTCCACAAGTGAGATTATAGGAACTTTAAATGTTTAACTTCTTACTTGCTATCATTGTTTTGTTGTACCGTGCTCTTTGCTTTAATCTTACCTTCTCTAGTTGTAGATAATTAATAATAACTCGCTCTGGCACTGGTAATAACCTTACAGAATAATGTTGGTCAATCATCAGGCTATCCACTTGATGAAAAAATGACAAGTTCCCTGGTGTTGCATTGGCTTGCCGTGATATATGCCATATTTAAACTGTTTATCAATTACTAAACCAGCAAACATAAAACCTTATAATTCATGTTTGTTCTCCACATTATATGTTGATTTTTATAACAATCTGATCATGCCTGTAAACTGGTGTGAATTCTGTAAATATTATTTTCAGAATATATTATTATTATTATTATTATTCAAATGGGACGAGAGACTTTGTGTGAAATCCTGTGTGATAGCGAGCAAACCTAACGAAACCGAATAGAATTGCTTACTGGACTGTCAATGAACAACCAAAATGTCGTCGCGATTCCTTCGAGGGCAGTCTGAATATTCTCCACTGAAGCACTTCATCTCCTCTCCTCTCCAGATGTTTGAAATTCACAGCAGTAAATCAGTCGATGCTCGTTTCCCAGTTCTTGAAATTTCTTACCTGCGCACCACATTAGTGTGGATGCGTGTGACACGTACGCACTTCCTCATATTGTGATCTCTTATTTAACATGTGATCAGGCATTTCGATAGGACCGTCATCAGTGGTCAATGAGGGGTGCTGTCCCTGATGCATTATCGAATTTTCTTGACTTGAAATAGATGCTCCGCAATCAGTGGCTTGAAATTCGCACTTTATGGCAGAGTATTTTCCGTCTCCAATCAATAGATTATAGGAAGTGTACGACCAGTAAGACTCGGAATGGGAAATTTGTTAAATGTAGTTATCTGAATTTGAATTGAGCCCTATACAGTTGTTGTTCCTTACGTTCCCTACTCGACCAAACTCTTCGAGTTGCATACCTAATGGTGTGGTCTTGGATGTGACCGAAACAAGTTCAGGGCAGCCTCACAACTATTCTTGATTTTCGAAGATAGTCTGAATAATATTATTCCATGCAACAGATCATAAGAATCAGTCATAGCTCCTTATAGGACATTCCATGTTGTTCAATGCTGATTTTATCAGTGTAATTCAAAACAACAATATCCAGCTAACGACTCGTCAAGTCAATTTCAATAAATGAGGCTCCCGTGTAACTTGTCATTTCATCCTAATCCTCTGCATTTCAATCGATGAAACGAATGCATTATTCAACTAGGAATTTCAAATTAGAAATACAAGTTGTTTTGTAATAATATTGCAAAAAATTGTGAAAACGAACTGAAACAGCACCCACAAGGAGATTAATTTCTTCAACTATTTTTGAATGAATAAACATAAATGACATAATACTAGATTTATACTGCATGACAAAACAATGAGTACCATTTGCAACACGAATACCATCAACATCTGAACTAAATACCCTACAATCAGTCACATGGTTAGTAAACCACAAAGCAGTAGTGAAACGAGCTAGGTTAAATGCGATTGACGCATGGCTAGTGACGGCTAACATGGTTCAGAATGCCTAATTGCCAGATTATGAAAATCAGTAGGTGACGATGTATGTGTTTGAATGTTGGTCAAACAAAGTCAATGATTAAAAATTCATTCGCTGAGATTTTACAAATATATTATTCCTATTTAATGTCTTACTTCAACTCGGCGCTCAAATACTGTGAAACTATTCGTTCTAATTTACACGAGAGTTCTTATAAAGTCAATGATGATTTACTAGAGTAGTTCTGTCTACGCGACACACTGTCTTTCACCAACTCGTGCAAATTGATTGAGGAACACCTGTTTATTCCAACTCGTGCCTTTATTATCATAATTATCATGTCGACTATAATTAACTTCTCTCAATATATTACTTTTGGTACAATGTTGAATTCTCGGCAGAAATATTTTAACAAGTTTCCGTTTGTTACCTATTGGTCACTCCTGACAACAAATATTAAGTGGTCGCCAGCTATACTGCAAACTTATAACAGGAATTGACGACTGATTATTGTACAGCCTTTTCGATTCATATAGTCGGCAAATACGATGTCCCTGATTTACCTATTTTTCATACTTGTATAAAGGATGGTTGTAAACGCTTCATGAACTTGTAGTGTCGGTGTATATGTTAAGCCCAAATACTTTATTCTAGTTGCTGGCCAAGCCATTTCGCCTATCCATTATGAGTCATATTTTGATCTTGTTAATTATTCGCTTACTAACCTTGACTAGCTTGTTATATGAGCGCATGTGTATGTACCCTTCTTATCCTACCTATCACATGTCTGTCATTCATTATTGTCCGACTATAAATATTGATTAACGCTTGCTTAAATCGAGTTGGCTTCCCAGCCATCTCCACTACGCATCATCTTTGCTTCGCTCGCTTACATTTGCTCATGTGCTTACAACTTTCTGGTCTGCATCATTTATCAATAAAAGTGTAGTTGCCTCTTCCTTATGCCTTCTGATTTTATACACCGTCAAGATTGGTATAATAACGGTTATCGAAGCGAACTATTATCGAAGCACGGCACTACATAGCTGGTTAGCCCGACTAGCGAACACGCTACAGAATTGTTTGCTTCGCCGAACGAACATGAACCAGAATCGACAACCTCGAAGTACGAACACACAACATAATTGTTGAGCCGTATTTGGAACAGGCAACATAATTGGCGACCGCAACGAGCGAACACAAACCGAAAATGAAACCGTCGACGACATATTGCGTTATGATTCGAATAACCTCTATAATGTCATTATTACAATAATGTCATATCATCATCTAACGTGGAATTATTATTTTTGTTCGTATTAACGTTAAACTATGACATTTACGCTGTCGAATCACTAATCGAACAAATCATAATTATTTGGACACTACACGTTATGATATTCAAAACTCACTGGATTATTTTTATTATCCAATGACGTACAATTTTCCTGATTCAAGTGAGTTCGTTCCAATTTTTTTCATGTCATTTTCGGTCTAATATTACACTCTATCATAGACATAAGTTTGGAGTCATACTCCCGATAGTAGGAACTTATGTTATCGATATACAACTAATGTTCATTTATTTCATTGGTACGCAGCAACCGTCGTCCCTACATTCTCAGCGACAACCTGAACCGAAATTTCGCAATTTTTGTTTTACGATGATCCCTACTTTAATGTCTATACACAAATCAAGTATTCGACGCCTCACTACCAGCCGATTAGTAATGACTATGTTCATATTACTTATTCATTCACATGTATATCTGAACGCTGCATCATCCATTACCGATAATTGCAATTCGGTTACTGCAATTAATATTTTATTTCCATTGTACTGTACATCAGAACATAGAGTTTAGAGCTAGTCTCTCAAAGATACACTCTTGTTCGTCACATCCAAGTCAGTCTTACTTGCCGTCATCGATAATCATATGTATTGGTATTTTTATTACGCCTTAAAACGGTTTCGTAACAAACGAGGTTGAGCGCATATCCCTCTAACTACACAAACCACGCTAGGCTGCATGACCATAAAGGAATCCGGCTCCGCATATCTCGTTTCAGCAGTCACTATCCTGTTCCTCCGGTCATTCTACTAATACATATTTAACGATAACTCAACGCAAGCGACAATGCACACTGACTTCGCATTTTATTATCATAATCAATTGCAGTACAGCAATGAATACCACCTGTTGATGCAGTCATCTTCCTACGGCTGGATTACTTCTTATCCCACATAAACTTCAGTTATGTAAATTCGAATACACTCATCGCTAAGCGACTCTATTTACTCTACTGCGACTTATCAAAACATCATATTTCACTGTTCTTTATCCTCATATTCAGTCGGTACTACAGACCAATTTCCATTATATTCTAAATTACTTATTCCCACGATTTATTACGCTGTCATACCTATTAACGATTTATTGCTCTATTTTCACGATATTTCGAATCGCTCATACGAACCTGTTATTTTATCATTCACACAGACACGACATATATGCATGTTAAATTTTTTCGAACGCTTACTAATGTACTCATAATCACATGCTAGCATTTCAATTTTTGTCCGAATCTTGACAATATTCATGTACATTTTTACATAAGTATGACTTTTTCGCTTAATACGCTCACCCCTCACATGACACTGTAATTTATCAGGTATTGTATCATTTTTTCCCAAATTTTGACGTTTTCTACATACCGCTTCAGTGTTATTTTTCGAAAACAGACATTTTTTTATAAATGTGCTATTTTCTACAAGGGGGCTATGTAGTATCGCTGTATATGTTAAGCCCAAATACTTTATTCTAGTTGCTGGCCAAGCCATTTCGCCTATCCATTATGAGTCATATTTTGATCTTGTTAATTATTCGCTTACTAACCTTGACTAGCTTGTTATATGAGCGCATGTGTATGTACCCTTCTTATCCTACCTATCACATGTCTGTCATTCATTATTGTCCGACTATAAATATTGATTAACGCTTGCTTAAATCGAGTTGGCTTCCCAGCCATCTCCACTACGCATCATCTTTGCTTCGCTCGCTTACATTTGCTCATGTGCTTACAACTTTCTGGTCTGCATCATTTATCAATAAAAGTGTAGTTGCCTCTTCCTTATGCCTTCTGATTTTATACACCGTCAAGATTGGTATAATAACGGTTATCGAAGCGAACTATTATCGAAACACGGCACTACAAACGAACCTCAATAGGTTTTGCGAAGATGAAAATTAATGCGGTGCTAAATTAATCAAAATTAGATGAATTGATGGAAAATGTAGAGGTCAGAAACGGGTAGCCTAGATGTTTAAAAGATGCACACTAGTATTCAAGTTTATTTGGAGCCATATTCTAGGAATATCTTTATACGAATAAGCAGTGTCAATGTTTAAGTAACAATAAGAATATAGTCATGTGACATGCGAATTAACTGTGTCATCTATCATAATGATCACTTTATTCTCTCCTGGTTTGTTGACGC
The DNA here is from genome assembly GCA_944470415.2 of Schistosoma rodhaini. Classification (NCBI taxonomy): domain Eukaryota; kingdom Metazoa; phylum Platyhelminthes; class Trematoda; order Strigeidida; family Schistosomatidae; genus Schistosoma; species Schistosoma rodhaini. The sequence goes on from OX104036.1 coordinate 83,404,082, forward strand.
CGATAATTCCACACAAATCATGACAATCACATATACACTGTGGATTGAACGGTTCATTGATATCTGACATCTAGTGAAACAAACCATATAAATTCGTCAATCGACTAATTCATCTCAACAACAAACGGAAAAGGAAGCAATGTCAGCTAATTCGATGTTTCTCATTGCCGTATTGTCATACACATTGATAAGTCAATTGGGGATAACTACATCGGATTCATGCAAATATTGTCTACAACTGTACGATAAAAAGCATGAGAAGGGTTCATATACTGAAGTCTACAAAAGCATTGGCTCAATCTCACCACCATGGACACCTGGATCTGTTTGTGTACCTTTCGTAAATGACACGAAGAGAGGGCGTCCATACTGGTATTTATATGAGTACGTTCCCAGATCGATTAATTTTTATGATGGTTAATGTCTACATTTTGCCTATTTCATTCAACTTAGAATTGGCGTTTGTGTGGACACTTAGGATGGTTGTTTAAACATTTCTGACATTTTTCGTTTCATATTTGTTTACAGCAACGTCAATTACACAGGTCAGATTATTGGTGTCGGACATGGTTCCTGCATTTATGACTTAACGAAATCCGGATTCAAAGGCATTTCCTCTATTCAATGGTGTATTCGAAGAAGGAATGGAAAATTTGAATGTATCAATCAACCGAAACGGAGAAGGACATACTGTCGATTCTAATCAAGAAATGTAATGCGCTTATAATTCTTGTGTGCTCTTAACTAAATATATGCATATGAACTGATGAAATTGGTGTTCTGAGAGACTACAGGATGTTAGGTATACAGATCGCTTTATGATTTGTGAGGTCTCATTTAGATTGTTCAGCGTAGAATTGAAATGATCGCATTACCACTACACATGCGAATCGCATGTGAATATGTGGGCGGTCCTTATGACTGTTACGTTCTCATTCTGTTTGCTCGATTACGAACGTGAGATAGCTTGTGTCGATCTACGTTGACACCTTGACACGACAAGCTAGTTGATTAGACGTTGAGGCAAGTAATTTGTAAGTTGAAATTTGGGCGAAAATCTCTGCGTCGATGGACGAAAACTAATTTATCATCTGACTAGTCGACAAGTGACAGAGAGAGAGAAGGTCAGTCAACTGGAACACTACTCGATTTATTCACTAATACGATTTCCAATTGCGATTCAGGTTATTGTGAGAAGGTACACGAATTCAAATGTGACTAACACGAACACAACACTGAACCAATTAGGATAATGTAACTGTGTTCACACTTAACATCGAGGTAGAAATATGGAGTGCAAAGAATAGGTTTAATTAAATTGCTTCTGAATAGAAAAACGAATGCCACATCAATTATGCTTCAAACAACTGTTAAGACATTTTGTGAAATCACAAGGCACAAGTCTTCATATTAGTACTTTACAAACTCTGAATGTATCGAAATAACCTTTCCGAATACAATTCCCGTTGTTTGTCATGGCTTCTCTATTTCTTTGTTCTCATCAATCAATGAGAGAATACTTCTTCCTGAAGCATTGCTATAGATACATAATCTCTGACCATCATGTATATAAATTTCTAGAAGTTTAATAGATGGTTGTTTGCGGTAATTCGCATCACAGTTATTTTCGGATTCACGGATCACCTATTTCTGTGCTTCCTTCTGTGCTGATCATGATCCTGAATGATCTCGTTTTCGTCTCGGGCTACTTGTTTCTTTTTCTGAATTCAATCGTTCGTCACCTATGTGGTTTGCATTTCGCATCAGACGTCTGCGTCGATCATCAATTTGTACATCACGTTGCAGCGAACAAGAACACGAGTGAGGACAATTGAATGTGATCACATGATTTTGAAATGTGCAACACACAAAACGTTGGGCTACATAAATTAATCAATTTCTGAAATCGCTGAAGCATTCTCAGGAATGAGACACGTTGATTGAGATTTCTGCATGAAAGTGTAAACATACAGATTTGGAAATCCATGCTGATGGCAGTGTCTTATTATTTTGTAGACGTCAATTTTAGAACCATTATCACACATTACTTTGCAAAGTTGGCAAGTTTGACCAACAATCAAACACATACTTCGGCACCTGCTGATGTTTATGAAGTTATAATTAATCATTTTCCACCATGTTCGTCTTAAACGGCAAAGCATCAATTGCATCTAACGTAGCTCGTTTTACTTCTGCTTTGTCATTCACAAGCTAGACAGTATTAAAACCTGTCTGAGACCTCATTTTTGAGTTTCGTTGTCATTTTGGTTGTTTCTAGTGGTCACGACATTCATCAAATTTTTGTTCTCGAATCTCATTCACACACCGGTTTTATTCGCAGAATGATATAGCGAATAGACACTGAAGCGAGTGCCCACCACTGACAAATACGGACATCTGGCAACAGAAACGTGATTCCTGATGGTGAGATGGTAATTCGCATCATAATTATAAACTGGATTCCTCACAGAACGACAAAAATTCATGGATGCACATACCACCTATTTCAGTTCTCCTCATTTGAAAAAATTGACGATTTTATGTAGTTTAAATTACTGAATAAATGAATAGTATTATTTTAATAATTATTATTCTTATTAATAATTTTCTGCGTTGATTTAGCATTTGAAAATGTGTGGTATTCGTGCTAACTGAAGGCACGTTTTCGTTGGATTGTTCGCTCATTACGAATTCCAAATATTGTACGTTCAACTATGATCCTTCGGATCTTATCGCTCGTATAACGTACAATTGAATGTGTAGACGACTTTTGGAACATTGTATAGTTTGGAGTCAGAAGTGAATGATGTTGATGAGCGCGAATGTTTGATTAAGATGGAAGCATACATAATTAGATTGCATTATATTTCTAGTGATATACATATCTGAAGATCAATTGAAGGAGAACATATTGAAGATTATTTTCTTCATCGATTCGATCCCCACATGAACCATCAATCGACCCAATGTGGGCTTCAGTATTCGAACCTTATCCTGCCAGAGAAACTCAACAATATTTCATTTGGTTTTACAGTAAAAATGATAACAGAATGATAGTAACCAGACCTCTTCATTTAATTTGTGACATGCTTGTCATAGAACCGTTTCATGTCCTGATGTTGATTTTGCTTCATATGCATGACTTCATATATTACCTATGCTAAATGCGTTTGTGAGACGATTAAGGTGAGAAGAGAGAAACATTTTGAGTAGCATGAAATTATTTTAAGTACTCGACCATTCAGACATATTTGTAATGAGAAAAGGGAATACATAGAGAAGCGAAGACAGAGAGTATGCAAACCCAGTCTGGATAAATAGTGACTCAATATTTATGGACAGACAAAAGTATGCTGGAAACATGAGTGAGTGTGGCGATCGATACCCATGCCCTTTCAACTAAATGCAATCAAAGTTATTAGCGAGTAATTGACGCAGTCAAAATGCGACACGAGAAGAATAATTAAATTGGTTCTCCAAATGTGTTTGACAGAGTGTGGTGCAGTCAACTTATATTCACATAAGTAGTATGTGATGATATTCAGACATAGAATGTATTTTGGCAGAAGACCGATATGGAAAGAAATGAAATGAAGCGCAAACGGTATGCTAATGCATGAATAATGAAATCAGAGATGATGAACTGATATTTACAGAATGAACAGTGAAGATTGTGACAGGAAAGTTCACTTGCTTGAGCGGCAATCGTGGCAGGGACATGAAGCACCTGTAAAGTAACTGCGTTCACTTGGAGACAAAGCATCGGCAACATAGGTCGACTTGTGTTTAACGTAACGTAGATCTGTCGTGATCTGAGAGATATAGTCCAAATGTCTGCACTCTCTTTGTGAGTAGCGGTCAGACATCGTTAAAGTTTTATATACGGTGAATAAGATGAAACTGTACCCTTATATTCTGTCCTCTAAAAGTTCAGTAGCACAATAGACTGCCAGCGGTTCTCGACCAAAAGCGCTATATCTTGACTCCGTGAAAGTGAGGCGTCGTGAGAAAAATGTGAGAGGTTTCCAACTTCCGGAGATGTTCTGTTGCATTACAGCTTCTATGGCAAAATCCGATGAATCAACCTATATAACAAGCGTGACTGATGATTCCGGATGAGCGAGGCGTGTGGCTTCATCTAGAGTCGTTTTTATCTTTGAATATATAGTACACGCGAGACCGTTTAATTCCGATTTGCGTGGAATATCGCGAAGTAAGTGGGTTATTGGTCGTAAACGTTCTGCCGCATGTGGGATGAAACGTCAGTAGAATATAACCAAACCGAGAAATCCCTTCAGTTCATTGAGTGTGAACGATATGGTGTACTCCATTATTGCACGTACTTCATTCTGACAAAGTAAAATACCATCTTGTTTCTTAATGTGACCTAAGAATTGCATTTCTTGTTTGCCAAGTTCACACTTGTCCGGGCTGACTGTTATTCCATTAGCCAAAAGGCACTAGAATAGTAGTTTTGGTGCTGATTGTGCTCATAGACATTTGATGTTGCGATATATAGGTAACCAATATAGACGTGAACAAAACCTAAGTCTCTCATTATGCTATCGATAAACCTTTGGAAAGTTCGAGCAGCATTCTGTAGTCCAAATGGAATTCGCAGGAACTCAAACAGACCGAAAAGAAGTCGTGTTAACGGTTTTCCTCAAGAGCGGATGAGATCTGATGATATGCTCGTACCGGATCGATTTAAGAAAAATAGTCGTACTTTTGAGCGATGTCGAGATTTCGTGTATGTGAGGGGTGGGGAAGTTATCAAAACATATGGTCGATAGTCGTCACATGGTCTCCGACTGGCCTCATCCTGTTCGCAAACCGTTTGGAGAGGTGAGGCCTTGCGATTGTGAGAAGGACGAATTATACCAGTGGCTGGTAAATTGTTGAACTCACGTTTAGCGGAAGCTAATTTTTCCGGTGCAGGTCAGCGAGGTTATGACGTACCGGGGGGTGTAACACACTATTGATTACCGATGGGATATCTTCGAGAGATTTAGTTAATAGGTGGAGTTTCTGGAATGATGCTTGGAATACATCGTCACGCGAATGAAATACACCTGTGATCCGGTTCGCGTTTGCGTGAGCTTTAAAGCCCATGAATTTACTATAGATTAGCTGAAGCCCACGTGAATCGACTAGCAATTCATAGTGCTGTATGAAATCGATAGGAGTATGGCTGTGGGAAGATCGGCAACAATAACGTCCACAGATACTGTCGTTAGTCGCGCAGGTTAACTATAATCTGTCATGTGCCATAAGTAGGAATAACTGAGCCATTCGCAGCGCGTAGTCAAAGCATCTTAGCATGATACTTACTGTTATCAATAGGTACGACAGAATCTTGGACACCTGTCTGCCAGGTACCTGGCGTTAGTGTGGTAATCGTTCGTATAAACTAAACGACTAACCTGAGGTGAGAGGTCTGCGAGTCCGGCCGCATTTATCCGCGGGCTTGGGTGTTTTTTCCGCATTGTATAAGCAGGGAGCTCCACAACGGCGAGCACTGGACCCAAAGGCACGGTGGAACCAGCACCAACTACAACTCGCTTCTGAAACTGCCTTATGGAGTGTCTTGCAAGATGACCTCTTAGGGCGGGCAGTTACGACTTGACGAGAGCGTGACCTAGCTTGTAGGACGTAGGGCTCTGGTGTATCGGATCAGTCTCGAAAATTGAAACGGGTATGAATACAGCTATCCCCATCACCCTGCGTTGGAAGGCGACTAGCGTTTTTAATAAATAAAGACAGAACAAATATTGATGCAGAATAATATGAATTCATTATATTTCGTGGTTTCTCATCAGCTGCTTACAACCAAATATGCATTAGAGTTTTAGCATTGGGGTAATAAATAGGATGGAATGGCTGACATAAGTGAATGTGAAGGATTGGATTAACAAGAGGTCATCAATGATAACTATATATATATATGGGCAAGGAAATGTCAGAGGTTATTAGGTATTAGAATGAAGGGTAGCGTAATAGTTGCGTGGAGTTCAAAAACAGATAAGATCAAAAATGTGATTATTTTAGAGGTAGTTGAAAACAATTAGGGTGAGTTAATAAAATTTGGATAGTTCATATAATTAGGAGAGACAAATGAGCGGAAATGTATTAGAGAAAGGGTGGTTTAAGAATTGGGTAAGGGAAGAGGAATATAATAAAAACTGAATATTAACCAAAATTAAACTAATAATAACAAAACTGAAACAAATAAACAAAAAAACACAAAAAACGGATTACCAGGGTAGTAATAAGTTTATCACCGTCTCTTTTTGAGTAAACAGATCCGGTTTGATTTTTTTTCATTTCGATCGCTTCAGCAAATCGGAGAGCAGTTGTACTTATTTGTTTACTAATGATTTTGAAGGCATGAGAAATGTCAATGCTGTGCCCGGTGTCGAGTAAATGCCGAGCTATCGCACTGTTGAGAGTCCTGGACCATTGCAGCCTCAGTTTCTTAGGAACATGCTCAGAAATGTGGACATGTACTCTTCTCTCGGTTCTTCCAATGTATGTACTTTGGCACGTACATATAAATTGGTAAATGCTACTGAGAAAAGAGGACTTGTCCATTTAACTTTGTTTGAGTCAGCAGTTTGTTTGTTTTCTTTGAATCCTCCCATCGATGTGTTAGGACTGCAGGTACATCCAGCTGACAAGTCACAAATAGGACAAATAGGACGTCCTGGATTCCATTGCTAGCCACTATCCATCTTTGTTTACCAATCTATAAATTGGTTTTGGAAAATGTTTCTTCAAAATATTTGTAGAAACTTACGATTTTTTAAAATTGATTGTCCTCTGATTTAGAGTTTCAAGTACAACATATCCTTTTGTGTTCATCTGCTTCTGTCCTACTGAAGCTTCATTGTTCCTGGAGTTCGTAGTTAGTACAATTATTCAAAAACTACATATTATCATATTGGCGACGCTTTGAAGCCTATAATTGAGCATTGGGATATACATTCAAAGTCTGTGCTTTCGAGGATCATATGTAAAGGTTTAAAATCTGAAAGATGACCAAGTTAGATGTCAAAGATGATGAAGTTGTGTCACATTTCATTTCATTTATCGGAAAGGATGCCTACTGTCTAATAAAACTTTGGCTTATTTCACCTCATTATGTAACTCTCAAAGAACTTCTGTTAAATCTTTTTGAGTATACTAATTCCGAATGCCGTCAAAGATCAAATTTTCATTAAATTATTCGCCAGGACATCCATAATTCATTTGCATTACTTAATTATCTTAATGCAATGCGTACTGAAGATCACTCAGGAAACGATTCATTGAGACTTTCAGAGCAGGTCACAGAGGTGATTACAAGTTTGGTGAATGCTTTCGTATGCTCATCACATTCAAAAGTACGTTTTTCAATAGGATGTGATTGTGTGTTATTCTATTTATAATGAAACTAAGGTTTCAATAGAATAGAATATTAGGGAAGTTGTATTTCAGTAAACTATGTACATTAGGTCGAATCTATATAGCGTTCATGTTAGGATATTCACAAGAATATCCCAAAAATTATCTCGAATGTAAAATGGTATGTTTCCAGACTCTTCACATAATTCGCACGTTATTTCCTATTGGCCATTATTTACAGTGTCCTAACTATGACTTTCATGTGTCGTTTCCCTATTGGTCAATTTTGAGTCGTCCTAATTATAACCTTTACGTGTCCTTTCTTTCCATTGGGTACTGTTAATATTCATCGTAACTGTATAAATATGCCTTGTCTGTAAACCATTTTTGTTCTGCTGCTGACCCCATAAACAATTCTCATTTAACGGCTGTGTTCTGATTTATTGGAGTTGGGAAACAGTATTGGGGTCGAACTAGGATATCTGAATTTGGTCAATCGGTAGAATTTCGCGTAGTCCTATCGCAATACGCTATATTTCGCATTATAACAATTGGCGACGGGGACAAAAGTGAAAAATGACGCTCCCTTCTGACCGCTTACAGTTGCTATTTGACCGACATTTGGAGTTCATGGTCAAACTACGCTCACAGTTTCTGGATCATCAATGCTTCGCATATGCGTCGGAAGTGGATGTATTAATCTCTGAATTGCACACAGTGCTGGCAAATGATCACAGCCTCCATGAATCCTCGACCAGCCGCAACTCAAACGAAACAGCAGACTCTCAAGAGACGCCCGGTTGTCCAGCACTATCCGTTTCAGAAACATACCCGGTAGTGGATTCAAACCCCACTATCCCTGAATTAGCAGGTCCTAACAATGCCGCTTTCAGCTCTCATCAATACGATGCTATGTTAAAAGCCCATGAAATGGTCGCAACAATCGCCCACAGAGTACCGGTTCACAAGAAGCCCCCTTCTCCATGTTGGCACTGTGGAGCCTGGCATTATGTGAAAGTTTGTCCATTCAAACAGCAGGTGTGCGATCGCTGTCATAAAGTTGGTCACAAAAGCGGTTTTTGTCAATCCCATCGACCCAATAGGCGTCGAAATGCACAGACGCAACGTCGTTATACTAAAAAGCAGCTTCCCTCATCAAGGAGTTTAGCAGCAGTCTTTGACACTCATGCCGCCACGCGACGCAAATTTCTAACCCTCTCAATCAATGGTCAACCAGTTCGATTGCAGTTGGACACTGCATCAGATATCACTATCCTGTCGAAAGATACTTGGCGAACCTTGGGTCAACCTCCCATCAAACCGTCTTCGCAGACAGCCGTTAGTGCATGTGGTGGTCATCTCCGACTTCATGGTGAACTTAACTGCTGTATTTCGTTCAGAGGTACAACCTTCAATGGTACGTGCTACATCGCCAAATCCCCTCTCAATCTTCTGGGTTTAGATTGGTTCGAAAAACTTGGTCTTGCCAATTTACCTATCAGCACTATCTGTAATCAAGTAAAAACTCTTGCTACTACACAACAGCATGCTGCAGACCTCCAAAAACGATTCATTGAACTCTTTCAGCCTGGTCTTGGTCTTTGTTCCACAACTGAAGCTGTTTTGAAACTTCAGCCAGAAGCTACGCCAGTTTTCCGTCCAAAACGTCCAGTCCCATATGCATCCCTACCTCTGGTCGACGCTGAACTGCAACGTTTGGAAACTGAAGGTGTCCTTGTACCTGTTTCTTATTCTTCATGGGCTGCACCAATTGTGGTTGTCAAAAAGTCTAATGGTTCCATACGCATCTGTGCAGACTTCTCTACAGGACTCAACGCGGCGCTGCAACAGCATCATTATCCGCTGCCGATCCCAGATGATTTGTTTACTATTTTAAATGGTGGTACCTACTTCGCTAAGCTAGATCTCGCGGATGCTTACCTTCAAATTCCTGTCGCTCGCGAATCGAGAGAATTGCTGACAATCAACACTCACCGAGATCTTTTCCAGTATACCCGATTACCCTTTGGTATCAAGACTGCTCCAGCGATATTCCAGCAGATTATGGATACTATTCTGGCAGATGTTCCTGGTGTTGCTACGTATCTTGACGACGTCCTCATTGTCGGCTCAACTGCTGATGAACTGCATTCCAGAACATATTTAGTTCTACAACGCCTCCAAGATAATGGTTTTCGCCTTCGTTCAGAGAAATGCCAATTCTTTCTACGCTCCGTTAAATACCTGGGGTTTATCTTTGATGCTTCTGGACGACATCCTGATCCTCAAAATACTCACGCAATCCAGCAAATGCCTGCTCCCACTGATGTCTCTTCACTGCGATCATTTTTGGGAATGGTTAGCTACTATTCAGCATTTCTACCATCACTACATGAGGTACGATATCCATTAAATCATCTGCTAGAAAAGAATGCTACTTGGAATTGGTCCACGCAATGTGAATCAGCTTTTTCAAAACTTAAAGCCATGTTAAGCTCCAAACTACTGTTAACCCACTACAATCCGAAACTACCAATTGTAGTTGCTGCTGACGCTTCAACCCATGGACTGGGTGCCGTACTACTGCATGTTTTTCCCGATGGTTCAGAGAAAGCAGTGATGCATGCTTCGAGAACACTAACAGCCGCTGAAAAACGTTATGGTCAAATCGAAAAAGAAGCCTTAGCTCTGATTTTTGCTGTCCAGCGTTTCCACAAATTCATTTACGGGCGCCGTTTCACTTTGCTCACAGACCATAAGCCGCTGTTGTCAATTTTTGGATCAAAGAAAGGCATCCCTGTTCATTCTGCTAATCGTCTTCAACGTTGGGCGTTGGCGTTACTGAGCTACGACTTCGACATCCAGTATCGACGTTCTGAAGATTTTGGTCAAGCGGATGCATTGTCCAGACTTATCAGCAAGCACTCTACAACTGATGAGGATACACTCATAGCCACAATAGCAACGGAAGATGATTCTGGTGCAACACTATTGGCGAATGCCGTGCGAGCTATGCCTGTTACGGCTGAAAACGTTCGAGAAGCTACCAGAAACGACCCGATTATTCGAGAAGCAATCACTTATGTTCAGAGCCGATGGCCAGTTAAGCAGTTCAGTGGTGAGATGCTACACCTAGCGAATCGTCGCAGCGCTCTTTGTGTTGTCAATGACTGTCTGATGTTTGGTGACCGTGTAGTAATTCCAACAACCCTGCGTGCCAAGGTCCTACGCCAATTTCACGCTGGTCATCCAGGGATAAACCGTATGAAATCTATCTCTCGTAGTTACGCATACTGGCCGAACATGGACAAGCAAATTGTCGACTTCGTCAAAACATGTCCACATTGTCAGACAGCTGCGAAACATTCTCCTAAGTTGCCACCAGTACCCTGGCCCAAGTCAGAAAAACCCTGGTCGCGAGTGCACATTGATTTTGCCGGACCCCTAGATGGTACCATATATCTGATACTGGTCGACTCCTTCTCCAAATGGCCGGAGATATTGCCGATTGCACCACCCTCTACAACTCGAACCATCCAACTCCTTAACCAGATCTTCGCTCTGCATGGTCTGCCAGAAACAATAGTAACAGACAATGGTTCGCAGTTCACATCCAGTCAGTTTCGAGAATTTTGCTTGCAAAACTCGATCAATCATGTCCGTTCTCCGCCCTACCATCCGCAATCTAATGGACAAGCTGAACGCTTCGTCGATACATTCAAACGTGCCATGCTTAAGGCAAGAGGGGAGGGAACAACACACGATATTATAGAACGATTTCTAATTGTGTACCGGACGACTCCTCATGATTTATTGCCGAACTTCAAATCCCCTTCGAAGGTACTTATGGGACGGAAGCTACGAACAATTCATAATGCAATGACACCCAGGCGAGTAGCCCAACAGAGTCCTCACATGAAGAATATCCGAATTCCTTACGAAGTTGACGCAAAAGTGTATGTGCGGGACTATAGACATGGGTATGATAAATGGATAGAGGGTGAAGTCGCAAAGAGACAGGGGAAGGTCATGTATGAGGTCAGAGTAAACAGAGAAATCTGGACCAGGCACCATAATCAACTAAGGCCAAGAGAAGCCAAGAAAAAAATTGAAGTTACGAAACGCGTCCCACTCGATTTATTACTGGATACTTTCCAACTTCCGCCAATACCTACAACGGAGGCAACTCAGTCATCTAATCAGGCAGAACATTCTTCCGGTTCTCGGTCGTTACCTCCAAGGAGGTCGGGACGCAAACGCAGAAAACCAAAAAACTTTCAAGTAAACCCACGATTGCGTCGCTATTAATTTTTTCCAAGGGGAGGTGTTAGGATATTCACAAGAATATCCCAAAAATTATCTCGAATGTAAAATGGTATGTTTCCAGACTCTTCACATAATTCGCACGTTATTTCCTATTGGCCATTATTTACAGTGTCCTAACTATGACTTTCATGTGTCGTTTCCCTATTGGTCAATTTTGAGTCGTCCTAATTATAACCTTTACGTGTCCTTTCTTTCCATTGGGTACTGTTAATATTCATCGTAACTGTATAAATATGCCTTGTCTGTAAACCAGTTTTGTTCTGCTGCTGACCTCATAAACAATTCTCATTTAACGGCTGTGTTCTGATTTATTGGAGTTGGGAAACAGTATTGGGGTCGAACTAGGATATCTGAATTTGGTCAATCGGTAGAATTTCGCGTAGTCCTATCGCAATACGCTATATTTCGCATTATAACAGTTCAATTCCCTAAATTCATTTCAATGTTGCTTTATTTGAAGAGATTACGAGTTCACTGTGAACAGAACGAAGAATCAGTGACACAATGACCAGTAAGCTAACCCACACCAGATAGAGAAAGAAGTCCAAGTTCTGAAGAGGAAAATATAGTTAACAAGCCGCCAGAAGCACGAACAACAACAACAAGAACAACTCAAACGTATAAATACAGCATAAAAATGTTTTTTGAAAGCGTTACAAAATAGCATACCAAAAAATGATGTGGACCCATCACATCGTTCTATGTCAACTAACTATTAGGAATGAATAATATTAAGTTGATTGCTCAAACAATATAACATTCTAAATGAAAACATGAAAATGACTGCTACATGACGATTGAATACATCATCCATAAAGCAACCTCACATCAATGAGAGAAAGTGAGAGTTTCTCAATTTCCAATCAATAAAGTAAGGTCTAGCTTCAATTGACTCATGGTTTCAACTATGAAAATACTGAGATCTCCACAAAACCCCTTCTGATCTATAATCATATGCTTACTGGTGACTGGATTCAAGGGATGTTTCCTTGAGTTCTATTAGGAAGCAGTGACCAGTGGAATTCAACCAAGACCGTTGTAGAGATATCAACTCACTGAAGACAATTGATGAACATTTGCTCAAACGTCGTGGATTGGTTGAAGTTAGACATTAACACCGTTGGTTGCCGGCTCAATGGTCTATCAGTTAAGTGCTCTGGCGCGAGACTGTTAGGTCCTGGATTCGAATCTCGCGGGTGCGGGATCGTGGATGCGCACTGTTGAGGAGTCCCATAATAGGAAGCGTTTGCCGTCCAGTACTCCAGGGTTTTTCATGGTTGTCTAGCTTCCATTGACTCATGATTTCAACTATGAAAAAAGTAATCACCTGTTCAATAATCCGGAATTCTTCAACTAATTTAATAAGGTTATTGACGCTCAATTCACCCAATAATTACATCTAATTTATAATAGTTAATGCTATTGCTTATTGTTCTGCACCAAGATCATTTTGTTTCACATATCTGATAATAACCAACAAAAACTAGCAGGAGACTCAACTTATTGTGTGTCTCCAATCAAAAGTTTATGAAACAGGAATATTTTGTAACTTCAGTAATGTTTTTAACAGCATAAAAGGTGAAAGCACATAAGTCGTAAGCTAGCTGTATTGGAACGGAGTCTTATCATAAATCATTAATGAATTCAACCGATAATCACCTGTGGATATCGAAAACAGTGTGCATGGAAACTACGTTTCAAAGCATATGATGATGATTCTCAAACAACTGTACCACACTGTGTGATCAATCGTGAATAGTTTGAAAAGCAAATCGATGTTTGAAGACTGCACATGGAAGCAGTCACTAAAAGGATATGCAATGAGTCAACATCAGTGTGTTGGGAACGTTTCAGTGACAGTTCCAAAACTATTCATTGGCTCGAGTCTTAACCTATCGAAATGGAACGAAGTGACCTGGTTATCAAACCACTGATATCCACACAAACTAATATGCTTAGAATAACCCAGACGAATGCATGAAAACTGAAAACAACTGGTCAAACTGCGACAGAATGTAATTAAGTGATAAATAAAGTGAACAATATTAGTTCATGCGAATGCTCAATAATGTTGTAAGACACCAACTATGTGTTAAAGGCGTTTAGAGTCAACTCGTCACTGAACATTAACAAGTACTGTGTCTTAGTATACACTTTGTGCTATAATATCATGTCTGTATGAATGTGTAGTGTCTGTCGCTATGTTAGGCCCACTTAGCTTACTGTGGCTTCTGGACAAACCAATTTACACATTCTCCTTGAGTCACATTCTGACCTTGTTAATTAATCGACTATCAACCTTGACTGTGTTTATATGAGCGTGTGTGCATTTCTTACCCTATCAATCACATGTTGGCAACTTATTTTCGTCCGAATATAAATATCGATTCACGTTTGTTAAAATCAAGTTGACGTACATGCCATCTCCATCGTGCCTCGTTTCACTTGCTCTATTTGCTTCACTTCATTCGTCACATCCTTTTGATTGTTTGCCCAAATCAGTGAGTGCATGAAATATACATATTCAAAATCCATTCTCATATCTCACTTATTTACTTCCGTTATTCACTAACGCGATTTGAGTCGATAATTTTATACGAGGATCGGTGAAATATATTTTTTCTATAACTATCATCCATACTATCTAACTGGAGTCAGATGCCGGGCCACTAAAAATGTGTATTCTTGGTCACGTGTTACTACCTATACATATATCCTTCTCACTAGCTTAAATGTCAGTTGCTTAGATAACTCAACGATGCATTCATTTTCTTATATACATTTTTATATATGCTTGAATCCTATCAATTCATTCGACTACATTCAACTCTTTATTCGCTCGCATTTGCACTTCTGCTAGTATTCGCTTTATGTGTTTGTGGTTTAGTGATCTGCGATGAACTGTAGTCAACGCTTTGTATTGTCTTCTGAAATTTATACACCGTTGTCTGTAATCTAATTACAGTTCCCAGGATGAGCAATTTACGAAGGATTTTAAATTCTCGCTAAGATAATTCACCAGAATGTGTAAAGTAAGTTGATCTAAAAGGTTTAACTAGGTTAAGAGATATAAGCTACTTGAATTTCGGTCGTTTATACACGAGCTAAGGATTTTGTAAGTGTCTCCACAAAAAATGTAGCACCGATTTCAAATGTGGTTGATCGCCGTTTAACTAAAGCAAGTATTGTTTCACTGAACTCTGAGAAAACTTATCGTCCAACTTCTGTAAATGCTGAGAAATACAATGCCCCAAATCAAACGTCACAAAGATCATTTGATTTTCTTAATGATGTTAATGAATATCTAAATTGACTAAACTTTTGTTTGCCGAACATTCTGTAATGCTACAATCATCAAGGTTTATAGGTTGACTATAGACGAAATGATCAGTTTAAGTGATCCCTCTCCTCTACATCGACACGGAAAATAAACTTCCCACTCTGACTTTATTTTTAGAAACCAATAGTTCACATTCATTATTTACTGTTAACATTGTCTTACTGTTGGTTAACTTATTTCTTCTGATTTTTCATCATGTAGCATGGTGAAAGAAAGTCGTACACATCATATGATCACCTGTTCGGGAAGAGAAAATCGTAACATTTATTATTAACTGTTTGACAGTATTATTTCAAATGTACTAACACGATATGTAATAATTTCTTTCTACTGTTATCAACAATTCTATCCTGAATATGTCAGGTGTTTTTATGTTTATCTTAAAAGTAATGAGTGCTGTGATTAACGTAACGGTAACTTCCTTTCGGGTATTCAGTAACATAGTATGAGATGATTTCAATCGGCTGTTATCAAGAAGACATGGAATATGTTTGGTTTTCAAATACTATACAAACAAAGAGGGCTTTGGTAAACGTACATATATATATACTCATGGATTCATTTTTTGTATATAGTTTTATACTACTTATTATTATTCAGTAAATAGTTGTGTTCCAATCAATTTTTAAGTGTGTTGTAATGCGAGTTTGTCGTGTAATATTCTAAACTTCTTACATATATTTACAACATTTATTGTATTTACCATTGTACTTACTTCCTCTAAATCTCTGTAACGATTATTCTCAAGTTTTTATAGTCGTTTAGTCTTTTTTAAACAGAACGGTTTCCATATTTGTCTGCTTTTGGTTCCATTTTGCTTGTTGATGAACTGCCATCAAAATTAGACAAAACTATCGCCTGTCATTTAAAATATCGTAAGTTATATCTATTCTTTATGTTTTCATTGCAGGCCTCCTTTTTTTTCTTTTACATTTGTAGGCGCTATAAGAACCAGAGATACTTCACGAGCCGAGGCCTGTAACTAAATTATGTTGATTCCTTAATAATGATCGCTTTTAAAACAAATCACTGTTTTATAAGCTTTGGTTATGAGCATCTCTGAAACATTCAATTAAACTTATCGATAGGTGTAACAGGTAATGAATAATTATTATCTTGATCAAAAAACATGTTGAATAAATCCCAGTCCACTTCCGAAAATTTTAGTTATTTACAAATAAATCTAAATTTGTTGTCCAAAATGGTCTTCATTATTCATTCGTATGATCAAATATTAAGGAACCCCCTATGAGGAATAATGATAGAAAAAATTGGTTCACTATGCTCAATATTCATTTAATAATAGTTTGTCATAAGAGGTTACTAACCTCTGAACAAACAGACACTTTAACTTGAGTTCATGAACCGGTTAATGTTGAATCCCTATTGGAATATTGAGTGCACTGGAAGGCCATTCCGTCTTAGCAACGTGGACTCACGGCCCCGCCTGGGGAGAACGGAACTCCTTATCATAAGCCTCGCACTTAAACATTCGTCTGCTAGACCAGTGAGTCAGCCTGTGTGACTTGAGTCAGTCCACAATATTGCGTGACCATCCACAATTGTCTTCGGTAAGTAACTAAGCTTGAACACAATGTTTTCTTATCATAGTGATAATTATGATAATAGTGCAATGATAAGCATGTCTATTCTAATTTTTAATTATTGGTAGATTGATTACAATAGTAAGAAGTCATCTTAAAACTTCCATTTTATATGACTTCCAGCTTACATCCCCTCGTGAGTCATCATTATATTTTTCTCGGTTGTTGAGTTATAAGTTGTCAAAGGATATAAGGTGTTGAACCATTTATCTTGTTTGATCGTGTCAACATTCATTTATCTGGCGTCAGTATCACTATATTGTGACGTCGTTTGTGATTGTGTCATTTGGGATCTGTATTTTGCGGTTGAGTCTTGAATCTTGAGTCCGCGAGAATATACAATGAAAGTGTTACTTGTAATTGAAATCGTGCCAGTATTGTTGCATCAGTTACTGTATTTGCTGTAATTGTTGAATAAAAGGATTCCTGTATTACTGGTCGTTCAATACTTCTGGTTTTGCGGTTGACGATATTTATTACACTATATCTTATTGTCTTTAACGACGTTGATATTACAACCGCGACACAGGTTATGTATTCTGTGAGTTATTTCATTCTTTCAAGGAACCCAAGAAATTTTTCTCTTGATGCAATAATTGATATCTTGTCGCACATCTTGGCTGAACAATCATCTTTGTTAAGCATCCGCTATAAGTGGCCTGTAATAACGACTAGGTGAAAAATAAATTTTAGTAAATCTCGAATGAGAGCGAATACAGCTGTCATCAAGGACAGAGGATCAGTTTAAGTGTCTTGTGTTTGTTTACAGTCTCCACTCTCTAAGGATGCTGTTATCAGAACCAGAATTTCGAGTAAAATTGAACAGTGTCCGGATGTAATTCTACAGGGAGTAACCACGGCGTGCCAGAGATCGGTAAACTTGAAACTTGATCCCTCCATAGTTGAAAATAATAGCCGGCTATCATACGTTCATGATGTAAGCTAAAAAAAGATTCCAACTCACGAAAATCGTCGAGCACAGACAACCAACCCTCCTCTCCATGCTGTTCATGAAGAGATTGTATTACAGGAAGTTCTGTCCATATAAAGAACTTGGTTGCACTAAATGTCACCGTAAGGGCCACAAAGAGATCAGCTGCAGAAAACAAACCTATCAACGTCACTCATCGAAACCCTATTTCAAGAAATGCAGATATGGTGCGATAACTAACAAAATATTATCATCTGATACCCGAGCAGGAACTTACGGCAGAAGAAAATATGTAACTTCGGACATTGATAAATACCATATTTGTCTTCAACTTGACATAGTATCTGATATTATTCTTATTAGCCTAGAAACGTGGAAGAATATTGGAAGATTCATAGTTCGCTCAATAGCGCAACTAGCATACTGAACTTCCGGTGGAAAGTTAAGTATTAGTGGAGACGTATCCTACATTGTTTCTAACGATAATGCAACAACGAGTGCAACCGTATACTTTGAAAAGAAGGCAGCACTCGATCTATTGTGGTTAGATCTTATAGAGGCACTAGAACTGGCAGACCTTTCGATTAATAACACCCGTAGCCGTGTCATAACTGATAACCATTTAAAAATGAACCAGAAAAGCGTCATGAAACAAAGACACTTCAATGTGTTGACGAAAATTTTGAAAGAATCTACGAAAGCTAAAGCGTTACCAACCATCAAATGTGGAGCTACTACTGTTTAAAGACCAAAAAGACCTGTGTCTAATGCTGCTATCCCAGTAGTTTAACAGGAACTAAAACGGTTCCAGAAAAAGAGTGTTACTGAACCTGTGAATCTCTTGGTTTGGGCTGCAGCGATAGCGATTGTCAGAAAATTCAACCGCAGAAATAGCTTTTGTACAGATTACTCCACAGAACTAAATGAAGCTCTAGAATTGCGCCAGAGAGGTAGCAAGTATCTTGCAAATTCGGATTTATCGGACTTTCATTTACAAATTTCTGTAGCTGATGAATATAAAGATCTTTTCACAATCAATTAACACAAAGGTATGTTCCGATATAACCAACTGCCGTTTGGGGTAAAGATGGTACCCTCTATCCTCCAGTATATTAGGGATATCAAGCTACAAAATATTCCAGGGGCGGCGTCTTACTTGGATGATATCATAATCATAGGAGCGGACATCATGGACTTGCAGAAGACTCTTGACCATGTGCTAGCACGCATAGCTCAGTATGGTTTTCACCTCCGCGCTGAAAGGTGTGATTTTCCTATGCAGCAGTGGCGATAACTTAGTTTAACGCTAGATAAAGATAAAATACGACCAGATCCAGAGAATATCGTGGCTAAGAAATTGTGCCTGGAGTTAAGGATACTCCTACTCTACAATCCCCCTTGGGATTGGTTAGTCATTACGGAACATTTCTTCCTGATTTTCATCGTCTGCATACTCCACTGAATTGCTTGCTAACAAAGAATACCAAATAGATCTAGTAAACAGATTGTCAAGAAGCATTTCTTAAATTAAAACAGCTCCTGTCGTCAATTGTCCTACTTACTCACTATCATCCAGCCCTTCTTATTGAGTTCGCAGCAGCTGCATCAAAATATGGAATGGGAGCTGTGATTTCACATACCAAATCCGATAAATCTGAGTAAGCAATTTCCTACGCTGAATGACCGCTAACAATGACAAGAAGGAACATCAGTCAGATATAGAAGGAAGCCATCTCCATTGTCTTCGCTTTAAAAATGTTTCATAGGATGCTGGTTGGCAGACAGTTTACGTTACTAACAAACTAAAAACCGCTGATGTCAGTTTTCGGATCCAAGAAGGGTAATACTGTATATACAGCAAGCCATCTTTGACGACTGGCAACTGCACTTCTGTGGTACGACTTCAAGATAAAGTACCAACCGTCATCGAATTTTGGAGAGGCAAATCCTCCCTCGAGACTAATTGGCTTCCACTCATTTTTGCTAAAAACTATAAATACCTGAGTGGTTTTTACTGTTCTGACTAAGATTCCTTCCCACTGGTCTTCTGACTTGCGATTTGGAGTGTTCAAGCGTTTGACTGCTCAAGTTGTATGCGGTATAGTAAGAAAGATACGAGTTCTATATATAACATTTATTAATCAAACCCCTACTAATGTGCACTCTTTACAAGGCTTCACCTTAAGCTAGGTGAACTGATGAAAACACTTAAGGGCAAGAATGTTTTATAAAATAACAAAAAGATTCATAGTGAAAATTAGGTTGCTTCCCCACAAAACCTCACCATTTCAGAATAATTGCTTTATTAGTACCCTTTTACTTAACCTATTCATTTTAATTTCAAAAATATATTTAAAAATGCAATTGTGATACTTGAGCGTTTGAACCTAAAGCCATTTTGAACTGATAAACAATACATGTAATCAATCTTGAGCGGAATAATGATTGGTGAAAGATTCGAAATTGCCCTGTTCAGCTTCCTAATCTCAATTTTTGGTAATGAAATTTTCGGGTCTCGGCTCACATCATTTAGTTCTGAGGTGTTCGTCATAATTGATTACTGAGTAGCGTCCAATGTAACACTTCATCAAAACTTAATGCCGTACAAATAATACAAACCAAGAAGTAACGGCAGTGTTTTCTTTTAGCTGGAAAGGAAATGAGGAGAAATACTGAATATTTATGGGACATACATTGAGGAAATCACCAAACTGCATTATGATGAAAACTCTAACATGGAACTCCGGAGATAAAAAGGATAGAGAAAAAACAAAGATCAAGTCAATTTAGGTATTAGAGGTGGACATCAAAGGAATGGATAGAAATTGAAAACAACAGGAAAGGACAGCTCGGGACAGAGGTGATTGGAGAAACGTGATTGGCAGAATAAGTCAAATAAACGGTAAAATCTCAGAATATGAACTTCAAGGAAGGGCGTTTGAATGCAACACTGACCATCATCTCGTCTAAAATTGATGGTGCACATTCTTCACACGTTTTAGCTACCATGGAAGCTTTGTTCGAGGTTACCTGATGAGAACCTCCAATCACCTAACATCAACAGATAGTGCTTTAGATTTTTGATCACTTAGACTAATGGGTATATTTTAACTTGATTGATAGTATTCGATAAGGATTAATGACTACACTAGAGGAAACTCAGTTAATACTCTGTAACTAACTAATTTATTATAAGTTTTCGAAGTTATAATGGTTTTATCTTAATGTCTGATCAATAAATATTTTGAAAACATAAAAATGCTACATGTTTGTTTTCCAACTGTTATGAAATGGTCTACTTATATCCACATAAGTAGTAAATGGTGATGGTCAGACAGAATGTATCTTGGCAGAAGATCGATAAGGAACGAACAGGTATGAAGCGCAATCGGTACGAAAATGCATCAACAAAGAAATCAGGGAAGACGGACTGATATTTGCAGAAGGGACAGTCAAGATTGAGACAATTGATTATTATTTTGCAAATTAACTGTTTACTATTGTATGGTTATCAGAATTCAGTGAGATAGTCTGTAATTTGTGCTTCAGCACATACGATTGTCCCAATTCGTGTTCTTGTTCGCTACACGGTTATTGTGTTGTAGAGGAAGTTACTTATTAAAAATAATGGCGAACGATCGCATAATATCATGGATTGGTTAAAGTTAGATATTAACAATGTTCAATGCCAGCTCAGTGGTATGAAGATTGGGCGTTCACCCGCAAGGGTCAGAGGTCCTCAATATGAGTCTAGCGTGCGGAATCTTACATGCGCACTGAAGAGGAATGCCATACGAAGACGAAACGCTGCTTTGTTACAACAAACCATGTTAACAAACAATTTGAATAACAATCAAGATCAGTTTGTTATTTATGAAGAACCAAATAATTTATCTCGTTTATTTAATAACTAAAATTAAATAACTAAAACACTACTACAACCACAATCACAACCACAATCACCACGTCACACTCTCCACATTCTCACTCCGTCCCCTGTTACTTCCACACTTCATTTTATTCATTCACAACACCGACCAGTCACAGTCACTTGCCTCGTCCCACTCACACACAACATCGTCTCCTCACTGTATCCAACTACTACTGTCATGTGTGCCGATTGCTGCCTAACTCAGTATGAACTTGATTCAGCACGTGGGATGGCATGCAGACACATTGAGTGGACAAGTGTCAAACAGACAGCATGAAGCACACTCTCCCTCACTGACTAATCGTGTGAACGTGATACACTGCGTAGTTTGTCGAAGCAGACAATGGTGGATGGATTGACACGGTGTGATGAGTGGTGAGTGGTTGTGTGATTGATTGATTGATTGTGTGATTGATTGAGTGTGTGATTGAGTGAGTGAGTGAGTGATTGAGTGAGTGAGTAGTATGTGTTGTGTAGTGTGTAGTGTTGTGGTGAATAGCAGAGTGTATTTGCATGATGATGGTGAAATGGAATGTTGAAATTGATGAGTGAGTTTTGTGTAGTCCCAATGATTTTCCGTGTGGCCGAGTGATCTAAGGCGTTGGATGGGGAACCACCTTCAAACGGCGCCGGTTCGAATCCCACCATCAACATACCAATTCGCAACCTCTAACATCACATTTTCACATCACACACAATACCCACTATCACATACATACTTCCACAATCACACAATCACAGCCCAACATCATCACAGTCATCAACAACAACCAATACTGCTACTACTACTAGTAATAATACTTATTTCTATGTAAGTAGTATACATGGCGAGTGGGGAATAGAATGACTGGCAGCAGAAATTCGTCAAGTTCCAGGAGGAGAGAATGTGAACTGAAAGCGATTCGTATTGGAATGAAGGAACAGTGAATTGTGAGACGATTGATTGACATTCGCAAACGAATAGTCAAGATTCATTGATATTTTGCAAATTAAGTATTTACTGCTTTCCTCTCACATTTTACTAAGACACTCTGCAATTTCCACTTCAAATACATTGGATTGTCCTCACTCGTCTTCTTCTTCATCTTCTTCTTGTTCACCACACTACGACTATTTCAATTACAACTGCTAATACAACGAAAAAACCAAAACACTACTACAACCACAATCACAACCACAATCACCACGTCACACTCTCCACATTCTCACTCCGTCCCCTGTTACTTCCACACTTCATTTTATTCATTCACAACACCGACCAGTCACAGTCACTTGCCTCGTCCCACTCACACACAACATCGTCTCCTCACTGTATCCAACTACTACTGTCATGTGTGCCGATTGCTGCCTAACTCAGTATGAACTTGATTCAGCACGTGGGATGGCATGCAGACACATTGAGTGGACAAGTGTCAAACAGACAGCATGAAGCACACTCTCCCTCACTGACTAATCGTGTGAACGTGATACACTGCGTAGTTTGTCGAAGCAGACAATGGTGGATGGATTGACACTGTGTGAGGAGTGGTGAGTGGTTGTGTGATTGATTGATTGATTGTGTGATTGATTGAGTGTGTGATTGAGTGAGTGAGTGAGTGATTGAGTGAGTGAGTAGTATGTGTTGTGTAGTGTGTAGTGTTGTGGTGAATAGCAGAGTGTATTTGCATGATGATGGTGAAATGGAATGTTGAAATTGATGAGTGAGTTTTGTGTAGTCCCAATGATTTTCCGTGTGGCCGAGTGATCTAAGGCGTTGGATGGGGAACCACCTTCAAACGGCGCCGGTTCGAATCCCACCATCAACATACCAATTCGCAACCTCTAACATCACATTTTCACATCACACACAATACCCACTATCACATACATACTTCCACAATCACACAATCACAGCCCAACATCATCACAGTCATCAAAAACAACCAATACTGCTACAACTACTAGTAATAATACTTATTTCTATGTAAGTAGTATACATGGCGAGTGAGGAATAGAATGACTGGCAGCAGAAATTCGTCAAGTTCCAGGAGGAGAGAACGTGAACAGAAAGCGATTCGTATTGGAATGAAGGAACAGTGAATTGTGAGACGATTGATTGACATTCGCAAACGAATAGTCAAAATTCATTGATATTTTGCAAATTAAGTATTCACTGTTTTCCTCTCACATTTTAAAAAGACACTCTGCAATTTTCACTTCAATTACATAGGATTGTCCACACTCGTGTTCTTCTTCTTCTTTCTCATCTTAATCTTATTCTTGTTCACCACACTACGACTATTTCAATTACAACTGCAAATACAACGAAATAAATAAAACACTACCACAACCACAATCACAACCACAATCACCACGTCACACTCTCCACATTCTCACTCCGTCCCCTGTTACTTCCACACTTCATTTTATTCATTCACAACACCGACCAGTCACAGTCACTTGCCTAGTCCCACTCACACACAACATCGTCTCCTCACTGTATCCAACTACTACTGTCATGTGTGCCGATTGCTGCCTAACTCAGTGTGAACTTGATTCAGCACGTGGGATGGCATGCAGACACATTGAGTGGACAAGTGTCAAACAGACAGCATGAAGCACACTCTCCCTCAATGACTCATCGTGTGAACGTGATACACTGCGTAGTTTGTCGAAGCAGACAATGGTGGATGGATTGACACGGTGTGATGAGTGGTGAGTGGTTGTGTGATTGATTGATTGATTGTGTGATTGATTGAGTGTGTGATTGAGTGAGTGAGTGAGTGATTGAGTGAGTGAGTAGTATGTGTTGTGTAGTGTGTAGTGTTGTGGTGAATAGCAGAGTGTATTTGCATGATGATGGTGAAATGGAATGTTGAAATTGATGAGTGAGTTTTGTATAGTCCCAATCATTTTCCGTGTGACCGTGTGGTCTAAGGCGTTGGATGGGGAACCACCTTCAAACGGCGCCGGTTCGAATCCCACCATCAACATACCTATACTCAACCACTAACATCACATTTTCACATCATACACAATACCCACTATCACATACATACTTCCACAATCACACAATCACAGCCCAACATCATCACAGTCATCAAAAACAACCAATACTGCTACAACTACTAGTAATAATACTTATTTCTATGTAAGTAGTATACATGGCGAGTGAGGAATAGAATGACTGGCAGCAGAAATTCGTCAAGTTCCAGGAGGAGAGAACGTGAACAGAAAGCGATTCGTATTGGAATGAAGGAACAGTGAATTGTGAGACGATTGATTGACATTCGCAAACGAATAGTCAAGATTCATTGATATTTTGCAAATTAAGTATTTACTGCTTTCCTCTCACATTTTACGAAAACACTCTGCAATTTCCACTTCAAATACATTAGATTGTCCTTACTCGTCTTCTTCATCTTCTTCTTGTTCACCACACTACGACTATTTCAATTACAACTGCTAATACAACGAAATGACTAAAACACTACCACAACCACAATCACAACCACAATCACCACGTCACACTCTCCACATTCTCACTCCGTCCCTTGTTACTTCCACACTTCATTTTATTCATTCACAACACCGACCAGTCACAGTCACTTGCCTAGTCCCACTCACACACAACATCGTCTCCTCACTGTATCCAACTATTACTGTCATGTGTGCCGATTGCTGCCTAACTCAGTGTGAACTTGATTCAGCACGTGGGATGGCATGCAGACACATTGAGTGGACAAGTGTCAAACAGACAGCATGAAGCACACTCTCCCTCACTGACTAATCGTGTGAACGTGATACACTGCGTAGTTTGTCGAAGCAGACAATGGTGGATGGATTGACACGGGGTGATGAGTCGTGACTATTTGTTTTGCTGTGTTACTGAATGTGTGAGTGTTTGAGTTCGTGATGATTGAGTGTGTGATTGAGTGAGTGTATGATTGAGTGATTGAGTGAGTGAGTAGTATGTGTTGTGTAGTGTGTAGTGTTGTGGTGAATAGCAGAGTGTATTTGCATGATGATGGTGAAATGGAATGTTGAAATTGATGAGTGAGTTTTGTATAGTCCCAATCATTTTCCGTGTGACCGTGTGGTCTAAGTCGTTGGATGGGGAACCACCTCTAAACGTCGCCGGTTCGAATCCCACCATCAACATACCTATTCACAACCACTAACATCACATTTTCACATCACACACAATACCCACTATCACATACTTACTTCCACAATCACACTATCGCAGGAGGGAGATCGTGAACAGAAAGCGATACGTATTGGAATGAAGGAACAGTGAATTGTGAGACGATTGATTGACATTCGCAAACGAATAGTCAAAATTCATTGATATTTTGCAAATTAAGTATTTACTGTTTTCCTCTCACATTTTACTAAGACACTCTGCAATTTCCACTTCAAATACATTGGATTGTCCTCACTCGTCTTCTTCTTCTAATTCTTCATCTACTACAACCACAAACAAAGCCACAATCACCACGTCACACTCTCCACATTCTCACTCCGTCCCTTGTTACTTCCACACTTCATTTTATTCATTCACAACACCGACCAGTCACAGTCACTTGCCTAGTCCCACTCACACACAACATCGTCTCCTCACTGTATCCAACTACTACTGTCATGTGTGCAGATTGCTGCTTAACTCAGTGTGAACTTGATTCAGCACGTGGGATGGCATGCAGACACATTGAGTGGACAAGTGTCAAACAGACAGCATGAAGCACACTCTCCCTCAATGACTCATCGTGTGAACGTGATACACTGCGTAGTTTGTCGAAGCAGACAATGGTGGATAGATTGACACGGGGTGATGAGTGGTGAGTGGTTGTGTGGTTGATTGATTGATTGTGTGATTGATTGAGTGAGTGAGTAGTATGTGTTGTTAGTGTGTTGTGTTGTGGTGAATAGCAAAGTGTATATACATGGTGAGTGTGAAATGGAAAATTGTGGGTTCTTTGACACGGGGTGATGAGTCGTGACTATTTGTTTTGCTGTATTACTGAATGTGTGAGTGTTTGAGTTCGTGATTATTGAGTGTGTGATTGAGTGAGTGTATGATTGAGTGATTGAGTGAGTGAGTAGTATGTGTTGTGTAGTGTGTAGTGTTGTGGTGAATAGCAGAGTGTATTTGCATGATGATGGTGTAATGCATTGTACAAATTGATGATTAGGTTTTGTGTAGTTCTCATCATTTTCCGTGTGGCCGAGTGGTCTAAGGCATTGGATGGGGAACCACCTCTAAACGTCGCCGGTTCGAATCCCACCATCAACATACCTATTCACAGCCTCTAACATCACATTTTCACATCACACACAATACCCACTATCACAAACATACTACCACAATCACACAATCACAGTCATCAACAACAACCAATACTACTACTACTAGTATTACGGTTAATACTACTTATATCTATATTATTATATTTATATGTCGAGTGAGGAATAGAATGACTGGCAGCAGAAATTCGTCAAGTTCCAGGAGGAGAGAACGTGAACAGAAAGCGATTCGTATTGGAATGAAGGAACAGTGAATTGTGAGACGATTGATTGACATTCGCAAACGAATAGTCAAAATTCATTGATATTTTGCAAATTAAGTATTCACTGTTTTCCTCTCACATTTTACAAAGACACTCTGCAATTTTCACTTCAATTACATAGGATTGTCCACACTCGTGTTCTTCTTCTTCTTTCTCATCTTAATCTTATTCTTGTTCACCACACTACGACTATTTCAATTACAACTGCAAATACAACGAAATAAATAAAACACTACCACAACCACAATCACAACCACAATCACCACGTCACACTCTCCACATTCTCACTCCGTCCCCTGTTACTTCCACACTTCATTTTATTCATTCACAACACCGACCAGTCACAGTCACTTGCCTCGTCCCACTCACACACAACATCGTCTCCTCACTGTATCCAACTACTACTGTCATGTGTGCCGATTGCTGCTTAACTCAGTGTGAACTTGATTCAGCACGTGGGATGGCATGCAGACACATTGAGTGGACAAGTGTCAAACAGACAGCATGAAGCACACTCTCCCTCAATGACTCATCGTGTGAACGTGTTACACTGCGTAGTTTGTCGAAGCAGACAATGGTGGATGGATTGACACGGTGTGATGAGTGGTGAGTGGTTGTGTGGTTGATTGATTGATTGTGTGATTGATTGAGTGAGTGAGTAGTATGTGTTGTTAGTGTGTTGTGTTGTGGTGAATAGCAAAGTGTATATACATGGTGAGTGTGAAATGGAAAATTGTGGGTTCTTTGACACGGGGTGATGAGTCGTGACTATTTGTTTTGCTATATTACTGAATATGTGAGTGTTTGAGTTCGTGATGATTGAGTGTGTGATTGAGTGAGTGTATGATTGAGTGATTGAGTGAGTGAGTAGTATGTGTTGTGTAGTGTGTAGTGTTGTGGTGAATAGCAGTGTGTATTTGCATGATGATGGTGAAATGGAATGTTGAATTTGATGAGTAAGTTTTGTGTAGTCCCAATCATTTTCCATGTGGCCGAGTGGTCTAAGGCGTTAGATGGGGAACCACCTCTAAACGTCGCCGGTTCGAATCCCACCATCAACATACCTATTCTTAAACACTAACATCACATTTCCACATCACACACAATACCCACTATCACATACATACTACCACAATCACACAATCACAGCCCAACATCATCACAGTCATCAACTACAATCAATATTACTACTACTACTACTACTACTACTACTACTACTACTACTACTACTACTACTACTACTACTACTACTACTACTATTACTACTAATACTTATACTAATATTACTACTTATGTTTATATAAGTAATATATATGTCGAGTGAGGAAAAGAATGACTGGCAGCAGAAATTCGTCAAGTTCCAGGAGGAGAGATCGTGAACAGAAAGCGATTCGTATTGGAATGAAGGAACAGTGAATTGTGAGACGATTGATTGACATTCGCAAACGAATAGTCAAGATTCATTGATATTTTGCAAATTAAGTATTTACTGCTTTCCTCTCACATTTTACGAAAACACTCTGCAATTTCCACTTCAAATACATTGGATTGTCCTCACTCGTCTTCTTCTTCTACTTCTTCATCTTCATCTTCTTCTTGTTCACCACACTACGACTATTTCAATTACAACTGCAAATACAACGAAATAACTAAAACACTACCACAACCACAATCACAACCACAATCACCACGTCACACTCTCCACATTCTCACTCCGTCCCCTGTTACTTCCACACTTCATTTTATTCATTCACAACACCGACCAGTCACAGTCACTTGCCTCGTCCCACTCACACACAACATCGTCTCCTCACTGTATCCAACTACTACTGTCATGTGTGCCGATTGCTGCTTAACTCAGTGTGAACTTGATTCAGCACGTGGGATGGCATGCAGACACATTGAGTGGACAAGTGTCAAACAGACAGCATGAAGCACACTCTCCCTCAATGACTCATCGTGTGAACGTGTTACACTGCGTAGTTTGTCGAAGCAGACAATGGTGGATGGATTGACACGGGGTGATGAGTGGTGAGTGGTTGTGTGGTTGATTGATTGATTGTGTGATTGATTGAGTGAGTGAGTAGTATGTGTTGTTAGTGTGTTGTGTTGTGGTGAATAGCAAAGTGTATATACATGGTGAGTGTGAAATGGAAAATTGTGGGTTCTTTGACACGGGGTGATGAGTCGTGACTATTTGTTTTGCTATATTACTGAATATGTGAGTGTTTGAGTTCGTGATGATTGAGTGTGTGATTGAGTGAGTGTATGATTGAGTGATTGAGTGAGTGAGTAGTATGTGTTGTGTAGTGTGTAGTGTTGTGGTGAATAGCAGTGTGTATTTGCATGATGATGGTGAAATGGAATGTTGAATTTGATGAGTAAGTTTTGTGTAGTCCCAATCATTTTCCATGTGGCCGAGTGGTCTAAGGCGTTAGATGGGGAACCACCTCTAAACGTCGCCGGTTCGAATCCCACCATCAACATACCTATTCTTAAACACTAACATCACATTTCCACATCACACACAATACCCACTATCACATACATACTACCACAATCACACAATCACAGCCCAACATCATCACAGTCATCAACTACAATCAATATTACTACTACTACTACTACTACTACTACTACTACTACTACTACTACTACTACTACTACTACTACTACTACTACTACTACTACTACTATTACTACTAATACTTATACTAATATTACTACTTATATTTATATAAGTAATATATATGTCGAGTGAGGAAAAGAATGACTGGCAGCAGAAATTCGTCAAGTTCCAGGAGGAGAGAATGTGAACTGAAAGCGATTCGTATTGGAATGAAGGAACAGTGAATTGTGAGACGATTGATTGACATTCGCAAACGAATAGTCAAGATTCATTGATATTTTGCAAATTAAGTATTTACTGCTTTCCTCTCACATTTTACGAAAACACTCTGCAATTTCCACTTCAAATACATTGGATTGTCCTCACTCGTCTTCTTCTTCTACTTCTTCATCTTCATCTTCTTCTTGTTCACCACACTACGACTATTTCAATTACAACTGCAAATACAACGAAATAAATAAAACACTACCACAACCACAATCACAACCACAATCACCACGTCACACTCTCCACATTCTCACTCCGTCCCCTGTTACTTCCACACTTCATTTTATTCATTCACAACACCGACCAGTCACAGTCACTTGCCTCGTCCCACTCACACACAACATCGTCTCCTCACTGTATCCAACTACTACTGTCATGTGTGCCGATTGCTGCTTAACTCAGTGTGAACTTGATTCAGCACGTGGGATGGCATGCAGACACATTGAGTGGACAAGTGTCAAACAGACAGCATGAAGCACACTCTCCCTCAATGACTCATCGTGTGAACGTGTTACACTGCGTAGTTTGTCGAAGCAGACAATGGTGGATGGATTGACACGGGGTGATGAGTGGTGAGTGGTTGTGTGGTTGATTGATTGATTGTGTGATTGATTGAGTGAGTGAGTAGTATGTGTTGTGTAGTGTGTAGTGTTGTGGTGAATAGCAAAGTGTATATACATGGTGAGTGTGAAATGGAAAATTGTGGGTTCTTTGACACGGGGTGATGAGTCGTGACTATTTGTTTTGCTATATTACTGAATATGTGAGTGTTTGAGTTCGTGATGATTGAGTGTGTGATTGAGTGAGTGTATGATTGAGTGATTGAGTGAGTGAGTAGTATGTGTTGTGTAGTGTGTAGTGTTGTGGTGAATAGCAGTGTGTATTTGCATGATGATGGTGAAATGGAATGTTGAATTTGATGAGTAAGTTTTGTGTAGTCCCAATCATTTTCCATGTGGCCGAGTGGTCTAAGGCGTTAGATGGGGAACCACCTCTAAACGTCGCCGGTTCGAATCCCACCATCAACATACCTATTCTTAAACACTAACATCACATTTCCACATCACACACAATACCCACTATCACATACATACTACCACAATCACACAATCACAGCCCAACATCATCACAGTCATCAACTACAATCAATATTACTACTACTACTACTACTACTACTACTACTACTACTACTACTACTACTACTACTACTACTATTACTACTAATACTTATACTAATATTACTACTTATATTTATATAAGTAATATATATGTCGAGTGAGGAAAAGAATGACTGGCAGCAGAAATTCGTCAAGTTCCAGGAGGAGAGATCGTGAACAGAAAGCGATTCGTATTGGAATGAAGGAACAGTGAATTGTGAGACGATTGATTGACATTCGCAAACGAATAGTCAAGATTCATTGATATTTTGCAAATTAAGTATTTACTGCTTTCCTCTCACATTTTACGAAAACACTCTGCAATTTCCACTTCAAATACATTGGATTGTCCTCACTCGTCTTCTACATTTTCTTCTTCATCTTCTTGTTGTTCACCACACTACGACTATTTCAATTACAACTGCAAATACAACGAAATAACTAAAACACTACCACAACCACAATCACAACCACAATCACCACGTCACACTCTCCACATTCTCACTCCGTCCCCTGTTACTTCCACACTTCATTTTATTCATTCACAACACCGACCAGTCACAGTCACTTGCCTCGTCCCACTCACACACAACATCGTCTCCTCACTGTATCCAACTACTACTGTCATGTGTGCCGATTGCTGCTTAACTCAGTGTGAACTTGATTCAGCACGTGGGATGGCATGCAGACACATTGAGTGGACAAGTGTCAAACAGACAGCATGAAGCACACTCTCCCTCAATGACTCATCGTGTGAACGTGTTACACTGCGTAGTTTGTCGAAGCAGACAATGGTGGATGGATTGACACGGTGTGATGAGTGGTGAGTGGTTGTGTGGTTGATTGATTGATTGTGTGATTGATTGAGTGAGTGAGTAGTATGTGTTGTTAGTGTGTTGTGTTGTGGTGAATAGCAAAGTGTATATACATGGTGAGTGTGAAATGGAAAATTGTGGGTTCTTTGACACGGGGTGATGAGTCGTGACTATTTGTTTTGCTATATTACTGAATATGTGAGTGTTTGAGTTCGTGATGATTGAGTGTGTGATTGAGTGAGTGTATGATTGAGTGATTGAGTGAGTGAGTAGTATGTGTTGTGTAGTGTGTAGTGTTGTGGTGAATAGCAGTGTGTATTTGCATGATGATGGTGAAATGGAATGTTGAATTTGATGAGTAAGTTTTGTGTAGTCCCAATCATTTTCCATGTGGCCGAGTGGTCTAAGGCGTTAGATGGGGAACCACCTCTAAACGTCGCCGGTTCGAATCCCACCATCAACATACCTATTCTTAAACACTAACATCACATTTCCACATCACACACAATACCCACTATCACATACATACTACCACAATCACACAATCACAGCCCAACATCATCACAGTCATCAACTACAATCAATATTACTACTACTACTACTACTACTACTACTACTACTACTACTACTACTACTACTACTACTACTACTACTACTACTACTACTATTACTACTAATACTTATACTAATATTACTACTTATGTTTATATAAGTAATATATATGTCGAGTGAGGAAAAGAATGACTGGCAGCAGAAATTCGTCAAGTTCCAGGAGGAGAGATCGTGAACAGAAAGCGATTCGTATTGGAATGAAGGAACAGTGAATTGTGAGACGATTGATTGACATTCGCAAACGAATAGTCAAAATTCATTGATATTTTGCAAATTAAGTATTTACTGCTTTCCTCTCACATTTTACGAAAACACTCTGCAATTTCCACTTCAAATACATTGGATTGTCCTCACTCGTCTTCTACATTTTCTTCTTCATCTTCTTGTTGTTCACAACACTACGACTATTTCAATTGCAACTGCACATACAGCGAAAAAACTAAAACACTACCACAACCACAAACAAAACCACAATCACCACGTCACACTCTCCACATTCTCACTCCGTCCCCTGTTACTTCCACACTTCATTTTATTCATTCACAACACCGACCAGTCACAGTCACTTGCCTAGTCCCACTCACACACAACATCGTCTCCTCACTGTATCCAACTACTACTGTCATGTGTGCCGATTGCTGCCTAACTCAGTATGAACTTGATTCAGCACGTGGGATGGCATGCAGACACATTGAGTGGACAAGTGTCAAACAGACAGCATGAAGCACACTCTCCCTCACTGACTAATCGTGTGAACGTGATACACTGCGTAGTTTGTCGAAGCAGACAATGGTGGATGGATTGACACGGGGTGATGAGTGGTGAGTGGTTGTGTGTTTGATTTATTGAGTGTATGATTGAATGAGTGAGAGACTGAGAGAATCAGTGAGTAGTATGTGTTGTGTAGTGTGTAGTGTTGTGGTGAATAGCATAGTGTTTTTGCATGGTGAGTGTGAAATGGAAAATTGAGGGTTCTTTTTCGCAGGGTGATGAGTGGTGAGTGTTTGTTTTGCTGTATTACTGAATGTGTGAGTGTTTGAGTTCGTGAGTGATTGAGTGTGTGAGTGATTGAGTGTATGAGTGATTGAGTGTTTGATTGAGTGAGTGAGTGAGTGATTGAGTGAGTGAGTAGTATGTGTTGTGTGGTGTTTAGTGTTGTGGTGAATAGCAAAGTGTATTTGCATGATGATGGTGAAATCGAATGTAGAAATTGATGAGTAAGTTTTTTGTAGCCCCAATCATTTTCCATGTGGCCGAGTGGTCTAAGGCGTTGGATGTGGAACCACCTTCAAACGGCGCCGGTTCGAATCCCACCATCAACATACCTATTCACAACCTCTAACATCACATTTTCACATCACACACAATACCCACTATCACATACATACTTCCACAATCACACAATCACAGCCCAACATCATCACAGTCATCAACAACAGCCAATACTACTACTACTAGTAATACTATTAATACTACTTATATCTAAATAAGTAGCATTTATGGCCAGTGAGAAATAGAATGATTGACAGCAGAATTTCGTCAAGTCCCAGGAGGAGAGAACGTGAACAGAAAGCGATTCGTATTGGAATGAAGGAACAGTGAATTGTGGGACGATTGATTGACATTCGCAAACCAATAGTCAAGATTCATTGATATTTTGCAAATTAAGTATTTACTGATTTCCTCTCACATTTTACTAAGACACTCTGCAATTTTCACTTCAAATACATTGGATTGTCCTCACTCGTCTTCTTCTTCTTCTTCTTCTTTTTCTTAATTACTTACTTACTTACTTACTTACTTACTTACTTACTTACGCAAGTCTTCATGGAGGTATATGGGAAAGAATATTACGGAGCATACGTAGAATTTTGAGTGCTGTATCTGGTGAGCAATTTATGTCCTATGAGTCACTCTCCACTTATTTGACTGAAGTAGAAATAATTCTTAACGATAGACCGTTAGTTCCAGTTTACGACGACCCATAACAATTTGAGACATTGTCACCTAATAATCTACTTTTGTTAAGAAAACCTAGCCTTCATCAGATTGAAATAAGCCTACGTGAGCGTTATTCCCGACAATTGCGACAAGCGAAACTGTTAGTAACTACATTTTGGCGTCGTTGGATAAAGGAGTACTTACCACTTTTACAGACACGAGCAAAGTGAACACAAAGGAGACGAGATCTACGAGTTGGCGATCTAATTTTGATTATTGGAGACACCTACACACAAAATAACTGGCCTAAAGGCCTAGTGGTAAGTGTAAAATCAGGAGAAGATGGGCTTGTGAGACAAGCGGAGATCAGAACGTCGAGAGGCATAATTATTAGAGGCATACGTAAAATGTGTTTATTAGAAGGAGCAGATGACTGAACAGTAGAGGATAGAGAGACTCTTCAGAGTGACTGTAGCTAGTGTAAATTGTACCATTGTCACCTCCGAATGTTTTTACGTTAGTTCCCAATCAGCGAAAGTAAGGAAAGAAATGCTGTCTTTGGGGGGCAGTGTTAAGTTTGTCTTACAATGTTCCTACTCGCTCTCCGTCCACTTCTCTGTTTATTGTTTTATACTACTTATTTATATTCAGTAAGCAGTTGTATCCTCAACAATTTTCACATTTATTTTGTAACGCGAGT
This sequence comes from Schistosoma rodhaini, assembly GCA_944470415.2. Lineage (NCBI taxonomy): Eukaryota > Metazoa > Platyhelminthes > Trematoda > Strigeidida > Schistosomatidae > Schistosoma > Schistosoma rodhaini. The sequence continues at coordinate 83,439,267 of OX104036.1, forward strand.
TGTACTGTAACATTCAGAAACGCTCACATATATTTATGATGTTTATTGTACTTATCATTGTATTTGTCATTGTAATCACTGTACTTTAATTACTTTAACGGTTATCCACAGTTGCGGATTTGTTTAAACACAACAGTTTCCATATTGTTTGCTCATGGTTCGAGTTTCGATTGTTCATAAACTGTTGTCCAATTTCTACAAAGCCATTGGCTGTCTTTGTACTATCGAAGCCTTTGCTATTTCATTCTTGAACGACGTGTTAAACGCCTAGACACCTCACAAGTTGAAGTTTGTAATTAAATTTTGTGTTTTATATAATAATAGAACCGCTTTTTTAGACAAATCGTTGTTTTGGAACTTCGATTTTGCGCGTATCTCAATCGGGTCATTTGGACGCTTCGATAGACTTAACACTCACTATGATCCAGCCCTTCCTATTGTTGTCGCAGCAGCTGCATCAAGATATGGAATTGGAACAGTGGTTTCACATACCAAGTTTGAGAAAGCAGTTTCCCACGCTGAACGACCACTAAAAATGACAAGAAGGAACAACAGTCAGATGTAGAAGGAAGCCATCTCTATTCTCTTCGCTTTAAAAATGTTTCATAGGATGCTAGTCGGCAGACAGTTTACGTTACTAACAAACTAAAAACCGCTGATGTCAGTTTTCGGATCCAAGAAGGGTAATACTGTATATACAGCAAGCCATCTACGACGACTGGCAACTGAACTTCTGTGGTACGATTTCAAGATAAAGTACCAACCGTCATCGAATTTTGGAGAGGCAAATCCTCCCTCGAGACTAATTGGCTCCCACACATTTTTGCTAAAAACTATAAATACCTGAGTGGTTTTTACTGTTCTGAATAAGATTCCTTCCTACTAGTCTCCAGACTTGCGATTTGTAGTGTTCAAGCGTTTGACTGCTCAAGTTGTATGCGGTATAATATGAAAGATACGAGTTCTAGATAAAACAGTTATTAGGTTGCTTCTCCACAAAACCTCACCATCTCAGAATAATTGCTTTATTAGTACCCTTTTACTTAACCTATTCATTTTAATTTCAAAAATATATTTAAAAATGCAATTGTGATACTTGAGCGTTTGAACTGATAAACAATACATGTAATCAATCTTGAGCGGAATAATGATTGGTGAAAGATTCAAAATTGCCCTGTTCAGCTTCCTAATCTCAATTTTTGGCAATGAAATTTTCGGGTCTCGGCTCACATCATTTACTTTTGAGGTGTTGGTCATATTTGATTACTGAGTAGCGTCCAATGTAACACTTCATCAGAACTTAATGCTGTACAAATAATACAAACCAAGAAGTAACGGCAGTGTTTTGTTTTAGCTGGAAAGGAAATGAGGGAAAATGCTGAACATATGTGGGACATAAATTGAGAAAATCACCAAACTGCATTATGATGAAAAGCCTGACATGGAATTCCGGAGATGAAAAGAAAAATAAAAGAACATGTCGATCGAGGTATTAGAGGTAGATATCAAAAGAATGAACAGGAATTGTAAATAACAGGATAGGAGAGCTCGGGACAGAGTTGATTATAGAAGAATGATTGACAGCGTATGTCAAGTAAACGGTAGCATCTCAGAATATGAACTTCTGGGAAGGGCGTTCGAATGCAACACTAACCATTTGTTCGAGGTTACGTGATGAGAAATATCAATCACCTAACATCAACACATAGTCCTTAAGATTTTTAATCACTTAGACTAGTGGGCATATTTTAACTTTTCAACTTTTGTGGTGTGGTCTACTTATATCTACATAAGTAGTATATGGTGATGGTCAGACATAGAATGTATTTTGACAGAAGATCGATAAGGAAAGAACAGGAATGAAGAGCAGTCGTTACAAAATGCATGAACAATGAAATTGAAGGAAACGGACTGATACTTGTAGAAGAAACAGTTAAGATTGAGACAATATATTGTTATTTTGCAAATTAACTGTTTGCTGTATGGTTATGAGAATTTAGTGAGATAGTCTGTAATTTGAGCTTGAATACACCTGATTGTCTCCACTCGTGATCTTGGTCACTACACTATTATTATGTTGTAGAAGAAGTTACCCATTAAAAACGATGATGAACGGTCACACAATGTCATGGAGTTAGACGTTAACACTGTTGAATTCCGGCTCAGTGTTATGGAGGTTAGGTGTTTACCGATGGGGTCAGAGGTCCTTAGTATGAGTCTAGCATGCGGAATCTTGCACGCGCACTGAAGGGGAAGGCCGTATTAAGACGAAAGGGTGCTTTTAATATAACAAACCATGTTACCAAACAATTTGAATAACAATCAAGATCACTTTGTTTTTCATGAAGAACCAAATAATTTATTTCGTTTATTTAATAAGTATATAACAAAGTATGAAATTCAAATATTATTCTTTTGTCTAAACTTAGAAGGAAACAACATTATAGTGACATTTGTTTTTCAATGTACGGATCAAAGCAATTAGTCTCTTTATTAAATTTCGATACTGTAATGAGAAGTCATATAAAGGAGAAGGGGTTTTCATAGTTGAAAGCGTAAGTCAATTGAAGCTAGACCTCTAGGGAAAACCTGAAAGCACTGGACAGCCGTTTCGTCCTATTGTAGGAGTCCTCAGCACAATAGGACGAAATGGCCGTCCAGTGCTTCCATGATTTCCCTGGTGGTCTAGCTTCAATTGACTCACGATTTCAACTATATAAATAAAAGTTTCTATATAAAGTCAAAGTACAATATCTATCATTACAATAATAATCATAATGGTATATTAGTTGCTCAATTGAGAAATAATAGAGAATATAATATACACTAAAGTGATATCATTAATGCACCGGATAAATAGTAGTACTAGTATTTAATTCTTGAACACTATTCTGTTTATGTAATTGATCATTAGAATTGTCTATCAATGGAATACCTTCATAGTTATGAAGTATATCATTATTATGACATGATGTTGCCATGGTGATTATTTCTAATTTATTATCATCTTTATTATTGATATAATGATTCAATGAAGATTTGGATGATGTTTCATAATCAACTGATGAATGATTTATATTCTTCAATGTATTCGGTAGAAAATACAGATTTGTATTATTTTCCGAAGTTTGTGATGTTCGACTTGATTGGAACTGATTTTCAAATTTTAACGGTTCAACATTTGCCTGGATACTATCTGGGTTCATTTTAATATCTGAGCATAACAGTGTATCCTTTTCTCTTGGATCTATAACCATTGACTTGATGACATGATTAGAGACAGTTGACAAACGATTTGATTGACGTGATAAACTTTCAGATTGGTAATGTTCATTAGTTGTACGTGTTGGACAAAATAAAAAACCTGATTCACCAGAAGGGAAACGAACTACTAATGGTGTAAGACATGAAGGTAATTGATTTGAATGTAATGTTAAACCACTTTCTAATTGATTTGTTGAACTATTAGTACCATGTGATAATGAATCAATAGTAGAACTATTTCTAAATGCATAGTTATGTAAGTCCTGATTGATCCGTTTCTCTGTAATTAAATTACATGTCTCATCATTGTCAATATCTTGAGAACTAGACAATTCAGTGTTTGTACGAGGTTGATGTTCTTTTTGATGAGTAAACTGTGAAGAAGTATGTTGACAAATACTGTTGGCATTATCATTTGAATGAGTAAACAGATGATGTTGTTTCGGCTGCGGTTGGAAATCAAATTTCCTTGTCAACTTATCAGATTGTTCACCTGAACAAATATATTGCATTCGATAAGCTGAATAAGGATTTTGTGATACAATTATATGATTAGGAATAATTACTCCATTCCCATTTGTAGTATCTGTTAAACTTGTTGAATCATTTGAATATAATAAAGATCCATTCAAACTACCATTTTGACCAGGAATAGTAATGCTTCCATTTTGAAAGCAGCATTCCGAAAGTAGAGGATGTTGATTTGAATGTTTAGAATAATTAACTGATTGTGAATGAAATAGATTTGTTCGTTTAGTTGGAGTTGGGTCGGATTCTAATGAAACTCCAGAACTACTTTGACCATTTTGTCTATGAAATTTTAAGAAATCATCTGGACTAACTGTAGAAGAATTACTGATTAAATGATGAAACGATGGAGTTGTTGATACATACGATACATTTGTTCCATGATTTGATAAAGGTATTATGGATGTAGTTGGTTGAAGCATATTTGGTAAGACAATATTAGTATTCACAGGTAATAGATGATTATTTTCATTATGTGTATAATGTCCAGATTTATTATTATGGTAGAGTAAAACAGATTCTGTTAGACTGTCATCAATCTGTGTAGAATAATTCATGAATGTTGTATTAGGTTCAATGATTTGTCCAACATGACAAGAGGTCATCAGTAAAGGTTGATGATTTGATGGATGAATTGGTTTATTCATTGATGTTGACAGGCTTAAATCTGGTTTCGATTGTAAACATAGTAGACACTTTAAATATGAGTTTACTTTCCCATGTTGTGCATCATCTGAAAAAAATATATTACAATGATTCAAGATAAATCTGTTCATTATTTGGCATTATTTTGATATCAAGTTATCAGTGAAACTATGGTGAGACTATAATTTATGGACGAGCTAATCAGAAGCGTCTGAGGAATTTCAAGGTCAGGGCGCCTATTTCAGTACCTGATGCTCATGAACGATCGGTTCATAGAGAATTTTAGAGAAGACTTGACAATTAAGCGGCTACACACAAATGAAACTACTAAGAAGTTGCTGTATTTGTAATTACGAGTAGCAAATGACTTGTAGACCTTGTTCAGACTACCGTGATGTTGTCCTTCGATGTAATATATGTTGAAGGAAGACGTTTTCTAGAATAGGAACCTTTATCGCTCGATCCAGATTGAGACTAAGGCATATTATAATAATTGCCGCGAACTATATATTAAAAGCACCAGTAACATTGCCTGCAATGTTCCTGTTCAGTGGTATGAGTATTGTAGGGAGATATCCATAATAAAAATGATAAACTTACACAACCAGAGTACACACAAACAATATTGAAGCTACGTGGTCGAGGCTGAGAGGGCTTTTGTGACCTTGTCATGGTTCCAGAGACCAACTATTATGGAGTCATATGGATGAGTTCCTCTACCTTATGCATAACGACTTTTGAACTTTTGAACCTCTTTCTTACCTTGACAAATTTTTGGACCATATGAAAGTAGTGTATCCACTTTAATTATTTGCTTTTGTATCATATATTTTTAAATAAAGCAAGAACAAACATTGATGCAGAATAGTATGAATTCATATTATTTCGAGGTTTCTCGTCAGCTGCTTACAAACCAAAATTGTGATAGGATTTTTACATGAAGATAGTGTGAAACAAATGACATAAATGAGTGTAAATAACGTGATTACAATAATAACTATATATATATATGCTAGAAACAGGTCAGAGGTCAAAAGAGGGAGGTTAATCCAGGGTGGGTGGTGTAATAATTTAGTGAAGTTCATAAATTGTGTGATAATTGTAGAGATTAATGGAATTATCAGAGGGGGTTTTGTGGAGATTTAGTATTTTTCATAGTTTTAAAGCATGAATCAATTGAAGCTAGACCACCATGGAAAACCTGGAAACACTGGACGGCCGTTTCGTCCTATTATGGGACCCCTCAGCAGTGCGCATCCACGAACCCGCTCGCGCGAGATTCGAACCCAGGACCTACCAGTTACGAGCCGAAGCCCTTAACCGATAGACCACTGAGCTGGCATCCAACGGTGTTAATGTCTAACTTCAACTGATCCACGAAGTTGAGCAACCATTCACCAATTGTCTTCAGTGAGTTCCTATCTCACAACAGACGTGGTTTTGAACTCCACTGGTCACTGCTTCTCACTAGAGCTCCTAGTTATACTTCTCGAAGTCACTGGTGAGCATATGATTATATTAATTATCAGAGGGGGTTTTGTGGAGATTTAGTATTTTTCATAGTTTTAAAGCATGAATCAATTGAAGCTAGACCACCATGGAAAACCTGGAAACACTGGACGGCCGTTTCGTCCTATTATGGGACTCCTCAGCAGTGCGCATCCACGAACCCGCTCGCGCGAGATTCGAACCCAGGACCTACCAGTTACGAGCCGAAGCCCTTAACCGATAGACCACTGAGCTGGCATCCAACGGTGTTAATGTCTAACTTCAACTGATCCACGAAGTTGAGCAACCATTCACCAATTGTCTTCAGTGAGTTCCTATCTCACAACAGACGTGGTTTTGAACTCCACTGGTCACTGCTTCTCACTAGAGCTCCTAGTTATACTTCTCGAAGTCACTGGTGAGCATATGATTATATTAATTATCAGAGGGGGTTTTGTGGAGATTTAGTATTTTTCATAGTTTTAAAGCATGAATCAATTGAAGCTAGACCACCATGGAAAACCTGGAAACACTGGACGGCCGTTTCGTCCTATTATGGGACTCCTCAGCAGTGCGCATCCACGAACCCGCTCGCGCGAGATTCGAACCCAGGACCTACCAGTTACGAGCCGAAGCCCTTAACCGATAGACCACTGAGCTGGCATCCAACGGTGTTAATGTCTAACTTCAACTGATCCACGAAGTTGAGCAACCATTCACCAATTGTCTTCAGTGAGTTCCTATCTCACAACAGACGTGGTTTTGAACTCCACTGGTCACTGCTTCTCACTAGAGCTCCTAGTTATACTTCTCGAAGTCACTGGTGAGCATATGATTATATTAATTATCAGAGGGGGTTTTGTGGAGATTTAGTATTTTTCATAGTTTTAAAGCATGAATCAATTGAAGCTAGACCACCATGGAAAACCTGGAAACACTGGACGGCCGTTTCGTCCTATTATGGGACTCCTCAGCAGTGCGCATCCACGAACCCGCTCGCGCGAGATTCGAACCCAGGACCTACCAGTTACGAGCCGAAGCCCTTAACCGATAGACCACTGAGCTGGCATCCAACGGTGTTAATGTCTAACTTCAACTGATCCACGAAGTTGAGCAACCATTCACCAATTGTCTTCAGTGAGTTCCTATCTCACAACAGACGTGGTTTTGAACTCCACTGGTCACTGCTTCTCACTAGAGCTCCTAGTTATACTTCTCGAAGTCACTGGTGAGCATATGATTATATTAATTATCAGAGGGGGTTTTGTGGAGATTTAGTATTTTTTTCATAGTTTTAAAGCATGAATCAATTGAAGCTAGACCACCATGGAAAACCTGGAAACACTGGACGGCCGTTTCGTCCTATTATGGGACTCCTCAGCAGTGCGCATCCACGAACCCGCTCGCGCGAGATTCGAACCCAGGACCTACCAGTTACGAGCCGAAGCCCTTAACCGATAGACCACTGAGCTGGCATCCAACGGTGTTAATGTCTAACTTCAACTGATCCACGAAGTTGAGCAACCATTCACCAATTGTCTTCAGTGAGTTCCTATCTCACAACAGACGTGGTTTTGAACTCCACTGGTCACTGCTTCTCACTAGAGCTCCTAGTTATACTTCTCGAAGTCACTGGTGAGCATATGATTATATTAATTATCAGAGGGGGTTTTGTGGAGATTTAGTATTTTTTTCATAGTTTTAAAGCATGAATCAATTGAAGCTAGACCACCATGGAAAACCTGGAAACACTGGACGGCCGTTTCGTCCTATTATGGGACTCCTCAGCAGTGCGCATCCACGAACCCGCTCGCGCGAGATTCGAACCCAGGACCTACCAGTTACGAGCCGAAGCCCTTAACCGATAGACCACTGAGCTGGCATCCAACGGTGTTAATGTCTAACTTCAACTGATCCACGAAGTTGAGCAACCATTCACCAATTGTCTTCAGTGAGTTCCTATCTCACAACAGACGTGGTTTTGAACTCCACTGGTCACTGCTTCTCACTAGAGCTCCTAGTTATACTTCTCGAAGTCACTGGTGAGCATATGATTATATTAATTATCAGAGGGGGTTTTGTGGAGATTTAGTATTTTTTTCATAGTTTTAAAGCATGAATCAATTGAAGCTAGACCACCATGGAAAACCTGGAAACACTGGACGGCCGTTTCGTCCTATTATGGGACTCCTCAGCAGTGCGCATCCACGAACCCGCTCGCGCGAGATTCGAACCCAGGACCTACCAGTTACGAGCCGAAGCCCTTAACCGATAGACCACTGAGCTGGCATCCAACGGTGTTAATGTCTAACTTCAACTGATCCACGAAGTTGAGCAACCATTCACCAATTGTCTTCAGTGAGTTCCTATCTCACAACAGACGTGGTTTTGAACTCCACTGGTCACTGCTTCTCACTAGAGCTCCTAGTTATACTTCTCGAAGTCACTGGTGAGCATATGATTATATTAATTATCAGAGGGGGTTTTGTGGAGATTTAGTATTTTTCATAGTTTTAAAGCATGAATCAATTGAAGCTAGACCACCATGGAAAACCTGGAAACACTGGACGGCCGTTTCGTCCTATTATGGGACTCCTCAGCAGTGCGCATCCACGAACCCGCTCGCGCGAGATTCGAACCCAGGACCTACCAGTTACGAGCCGAAGCCCTTAACCGATAGACCACTGAGCTGGCATCCAACGGTGTTAATGTCTAACTTCAACTGATCCACGAAGTTGAGCAACCATTCACCAATTGTCTTCAGTGAGTTCCTATCTCACAACAGACGTGGTTTTGAACTCCACTGGTCACTGCTTCTCACTGGAGCTCCTAGTTATACTTCTCGAAGTCACTGGTGAGCATATGATTATATTAATTATCAGAGGGGGTTTTGTGGAGATTTAGTATTTTTCATAGTTTTAAAGCATGAATCAATTGAAGCTAGACCACCATGGAAAACCTGGAAACACTGGACGGCCGTTTCGTCCTATTATGGGACTCCTCAGCAGTGCGCATCCACGAACCCGCTCGCGCGAGATTCGAACCCAGGACCTACCAGTTACGAGCCGAAGCCCTTAACCGATAGACCACTGAGCTGGCATCCAACGGTGTTAATGTCTAACTTCAACTGATCCACGAAGTTGAGCAACCATTCACCAATTGTCTTCAGTGAGTTCCTATCTCACAACAGACGTGGTTTTGAACTCCACTGGTCACTGCTTCTCACTAGAGCTCCTAGTTATACTTCTCGAAGTCACTGGTGAGCATATGATTATATTAATTATCAGAGGGGGTTTTGTGGAGATTTAGTATTTTTCATAGTTTTAAAGCATGAATCAATTGAAGCTAGACCACCATGGAAAACCTGGAAACACTGGACGGCCGTTTCGTCCTATTATGGGACTCCTCAGCAGTGCGCATCCACGAACCCGCTCGCGCGAGATTCGAACCCAGGACCTACCAGTTACGAGCCGAAGCCCTTAACCGATAGACCACTGAGCTGGCATCCAACGGTGTTAATGTCTAACTTCAACTGATCCACGAAGTTGAGCAACCATTCACCAATTGTCTTCAGTGAGTTCCTATCTCACAACAGACGTGGTTTTGAACTCCACTGGTCACTGCTTCTCACTAGAGCTCCTAGTTATACTTCTCGAAGTCACTGGTGAGCATATGATTATATTAATTATCAGAGGGGGTTTTGTGGAGATTTAGTATTTTTCATAGTTTTAAAGCATGAATCAATTGAAGCTAGACCACCATGGAAAACCTGGAAACACTGGACGGCCGTTTCGTCCTATTATGGGACTCCTCAGCAGTGCGCATCCACGAACCCGCTCGCGCGAGATTCGAACCCAGGACCTACCAGTTACGAGCCGAAGCCCTTAACCGATAGACCACTGAGCTGGCATCCAACGGTGTTAATGTCTAACTTCAACTGATCCACGAAGTTGAGCAACCATTCACCAATTGTCTTCAGTGAGTTCCTATCTCACAACAGACGTGGTTTTGAACTCCACTGGTCACTGCTTCTCACTAGAGCTCCTAGTTATACTTCTCGAAGTCACTGGTGAGCATATGATTATATTAATTATCAGAGGGGGTTTTGTGGAGATTTAGTATTTTTTCATAGTTTTAAAGCATGAATCAATTGAAGCTAGACCACCATGGAAAACCTGGAAACACTGGACGGCCGTTTCGTCCTATTATGGGACTCCTCAGCAGTGCGCATCCACGAACCCGCTCGCGCGAGATTCGAACCCAGGACCTACCAGTTACGAGCCGAAGCCCTTAACCGATAGACCACTGAGCTGGCATCCAACGGTGTTAATGTCTAACTTCAACTGATCCACGAAGTTGAGCAACCATTCACCAATTGTCTTCAGTGAGTTCCTATCTCACAACAGACGTGGTTTTGAACTCCACTGGTCACTGCTTCTCACTAGAGCTCCTAGTTATACTTCTCGAAGTCACTGGTGAGCATATGATTATATTAATTATCAGAGGGGGTTTTGTGGAGATTTAGTATTTTTCATAGTTTTAAAGCATGAATCAATTGAAGCTAGACCACCATGGAAAACCTGGAAACACTGGACGGCCGTTTCGTCCTATTATGGGACTCCTCAGCAGTGCGCATCCACGAACCCGCTCGCGCGAGATTCGAACCCAGGACCTACCAGTTACGAGCCGAAGCCCTTAACCGATAGACCACTGAGCTGGCATCCAACGGTGTTAATGTCTAACTTCAACTGATCCACGAAGTTGAGCAACCATTCACCAATTGTCTTCAGTGAGTTCCTATCTCACAACAGACGTGGTTTTGAACTCCACTGGTCACTGCTTCTCACTAGAGCTCCTAGTTATACTTCTCGAAGTCACTGGTGAGCATATGATTATATTAATTATCAGAGGGGGTTTTGTGGAGATTTAGTATTTTTCATAGTTTTAAAGCATGGATCAATTGAAGCTAGACCACCATGGAAAACCTGGAAACACTGGACGGCCGTTTCGTCCTATTATGGGACTCCTCAGCAGTGCGCATCCACGAACCCGCTCGCGCGAGATTCGAACCCAGGACCTACCAGTTACGAGCCGAAGCCCTTAACCGATAGACCACTGAGCTGGCATCCAACGGTGTTAATGTCTAACTTCAACTGATCCACGAAGTTGAGCAACCATTCACCAATTGTCTTCAGTGAGTTCCTATCTCACAACAGACGTGGTTTTGAACTCCACTGGTCACTGCTTCTCACTAGAGCTCCTAGTTATACTTCTCGAAGTCACTGGTGAGCATATGATTATATTAATTATCAGAGGGGGTTTTGTGGAGATTTAGTATTTTTCATAGTTTTAAAGCATGAATCAATTGAAGCTAGACCACCATGGAAAACCTGGAAACACTGGACGGCCGTTTCGTCCTATTATGGGACTCCTCAGCAGTGCGCATCCACGAACCCGCTCGCGCGAGATTCGAACCCAGGACCTACCAGTTACGAGCCGAAGCCCTTAACCGATAGACCACTGAGCTGGCATCCAACGGTGTTAATGTCTAACTTCAACTGATCCACGAAGTTGAGCAACCATTCACCAATTGTCTTCAGTGAGTTCCTATCTCACAACAGACGTGGTTTTGAACTCCACTGGTCACTGCTTCTCACTAGAGCTCCTAGTTATACTTCTCGAAGTCACTGGTGAGCATATGATTATATTAATTATCAGAGGGGGTTTTGTGGAGATTTAGTATTTTTCATAGTTTTAAAGCATGAATCAATTGAAGCTAGACCACCATGGAAAACCTGGAAACACTGGACGGCCGTTTCGTCCTATTATGGGACTCCTCAGCAGTGCGCATCCACGAACCCGCTCGCGCGAGATTCGAACCCAGGACCTACCAGTTACGAGCCGAAGCCCTTAACCGATAGACCACTGAGCTGGCATCCAACGGTGTTAATGTCTAACTTCAACTGATCCACGAAGTTGAGCAACCATTCACCAATTGTCTTCAGTGAGTTCCTATCTCACAACAGACGTGGTTTTGAACTCCACTGGTCACTGCTTCTCACTAGAGCTCCTAGTTATACTTCTCGAAGTCACTGGTGAGCATATGATTATATTAATTATCAGAGGGGGTTTTGTGGAGATTTAGTATTTTTCATAGTTTTAAAGCATGAATCAATTGAAGCTAGACCACCATGGAAAACCTGGAAACACTGGACGGCCGTTTCGTCCTATTATGGGACTCCTCAGCAGTGCGCATCCACGAACCCGCTCGCGCGAGATTCGAACCCAGGACCTACCAGTTACGAGCCGAAGCCCTTAACCGATAGACCACTGAGCTGGCATCCAACGGTGTTAATGTCTAACTTCAACTGATCCACGAAGTTGAGCAACCATTCACCAATTGTCTTCAGTGAGTTCCTATCTCACAACAGACGTGGTTTTGAACTCCACTGGTCACTGCTTCTCACTAGAGCTCCTAGTTATACTTCTCGAAGTCACTGGTGAGCATATGATTATATTAATTATCAGAGGGGGTTTTGTGGAGATTTAGTATTTTTCATAGTTTTAAAGCATGAATCAATTGAAGCTAGACCACCATGGAAAACCTGGAAACACTGGACGGCCGTTTCGTCCTATTATGGGACTCCTCAGCAGTGCGCATCCACGAACCCGCTCGCGCGAGATTCGAACCCAGGACCTACCAGTTACGAGCCGAAGCCCTTAACCGATAGACCACTGAGCTGGCATCCAACGGTGTTAATGTCTAACTTCAACTGATCCACGAAGTTGAGCAACCATTCACCAATTGTCTTCAGTGAGTTCCTATCTCACAACAGACGTGGTTTTGAACTCCACTGGTCACTGCTTCTCACTAGAGCTCCTAGTTATACTTCTCGAAGTCACTGGTGAGCATATGATTATATTAATTATCAGAGGGGGTTTTGTGGAGATTTAGTATTTTTCATAGTTTTAAAGCATGAATCAATTGAAGCTAGACCACCATGGAAAACCTGGAAACACTGGACGGCCGTTTCGTCCTATTATGGGACTCCTCAGCAGTGCGCATCCACGAACCCGCTCGCGCGAGATTCGAACCCAGGACCTACCAGTTACGAGCCGAAGCCCTTAACCGATAGACCACTGAGCTGGCATCCAACGGTGTTAATGTCTAACTTCAACTGATCCACGAAGTTGAGCAACCATTCACCAATTGTCTTCAGTGAGTTCCTATCTCACAACAGACGTGGTTTTGAACTCCACTGGTCACTGCTTCTCACTAGAGCTCCTAGTTATACTTCTCGAAGTCACTGGTGAGCATATGATTATATTAATTATCAGAGGGGGTTTTGTGGAGATTTAGTATTTTTCATAGTTTTAAAGCATGAATCAATTGAAGCTAGACCACCATGGAAAACCTGGAAACACTGGACGGCCGTTTCGTCCTATTATGGGACTCCTCAGCAGTGCGCATCCACGAACCCGCTCGCGCGAGATTCGAACCCAGGACCTACCAGTTACGAGCCGAAGCCCTTAACCGATAGACCACTGAGCTGGCATCCAACGGTGTTAATGTCTAACTTCAACTGATCCACGAAGTTGAGCAACCATTCACCAATTGTCTTCAGTGAGTTCCTATCTCACAACAGACGTGGTTTTGAACTCCACTGGTCACTGCTTCTCACTAGAGCTCCTAGTTATACTTCTCGAAGTCACTGGTGAGCATATGATTATATTAATTATCAGAGGGGGTTTTGTGGAGATTTAGTATTTTTCATAGTTTTAAAGCATGAATCAATTGAAGCTAGACCACCATGGAAAACCTGGAAACACTGGACGGCCGTTTCGTCCTATTATGGGACTCCTCAGCAGTGCGCATCCACGAACCCGCTCGCGCGAGATTCGAACCCAGGACCTACCAGTTACGAGCCGAAGCCCTTAACCGATAGACCACTGAGCTGGCATCCAACCCTCTGATAATTAATATAATCATATGCTCACCAGTGACTTCGAGAAGTATAACTAGGAGCTCTAGTGAGAAGCAGTGACCAGTGGAGTTCAAAACCACGTCTGTTGTGAGATAGGAACTCACTGAAGACAATTGGTGAATGGTTGCTCAACTTCGTGGATCAGTTGAAGTTAGACATTAACACCGTTGGATGCCAGCTCAGTGGTCTATCGGTTAAGGGCTTCGGCTCGTAACTGGTAGGTCCTGGGTTCGAATCTCGCGCGAGCGGGTTCGTGGATGCGCACTGCTGAGGAGTCCCATAATAGGACGAAACGGCCGTCCAGTGTTTCCAGGTTTTCCATGGTGGTCTAGCTTCAATTGATTCATGCTGTAAAACTATGAAAAATACTAAATCTCCACAAAACCCCCTCTGATAATTAATATAATCATATGCTCACCAGTGACTTCGAGAAGTATAACTAGGAGCTCTAGTGAGAAGCAGTGACCAGTGGAGTTCAAAACCACGTCTGTTGTGAGATAGGAACTCACTGAAGACAATTGGTGAATGGTTGCTCAACTTCGTGGATCAGTTGAAGTTAGACATTAACACCGTTGGATGCCAGCTCAGTGGTCTATCGGTTAAGGGCTTCGGCTCGTAACTGGTAGGTCCTGGGTTCGAATCTCGCGCGAGCGGGTTCGTGGATGCGCACTGCTGAGGAGTCCCATAATAGGACGAAACGGCCGTCCAGTGTTTCCAGGTTTTCCATGGTGGTCTAGCTTCAATTGATTCATGCTTTAAAACTATGAAAAATACTAAATCTCCACAAAACCCCCTCTGATAATTAATATAATCATATGCTCACCAGTGACTTCGAGAAGTATAACTAGGAGCTCTAGTGAGAAGCAGTGACCAGTGGAGTTCAAAACCACGTCTGTTGTGAGATAGGAACTCACTGAAGACAATTGGTGAATGGTTGCTCAACTTCGTGGATCAGTTGAAGTTAGACATTAACACCGTTGGATGCCAGCTCAGTGGTCTATCGGTTAAGGGCTTCGGCTCGTAACTGGTAGGTCCTGGGTTCGAATCTCGCGCGAGCGGGTTCGTGGATGCGCACTGCTGAGGAGTCCCATAATAGGACGAAACGGCCGTCCAGTGTTTCCAGGTTTTCCATGGTGGTCTAGCTTCAATTGATTCATGCTTTAAAACTATGAAAAATACTAAATCTCCACAAAACCCCCTCTGATAATTAATATAATCATATGCTCACCAGTGACTTCGAGAAGTATAACTAGGAGCTCTAGTGAGAAGCAGTGACCAGTGGAGTTCAAAACCACGTCTGTTGTGAGATAGGAACTCACTGAAGACAATTGGTGAATGGTTGCTCAACTTCGTGGATCAGTTGAAGTTAGACATTAACACCGTTGGATGCCAGCTCAGTGGTCTATCGGTTAAGGGCTTCGGCTCGTAACTGGTAGGTCCTGGGTTCGAATCTCGCGCGAGCGGGTTCGTGGATGCGCACTGCTGAGGAGTCCCATAATAGGACGAAACGGCCGTCCAGTGTTTCCAGGTTTTCCATGGTGGTCTAGCTTCAATTGATTCATGCTTTAAAACTATGAAAAATACTAAATCTCCACAAAACCCCCTCTGATAATTAATATAATCATATGCTCACCAGTGACTTCGAGAAGTATAACTAGGAGCTCTAGTGAGAAGCAGTGACCAGTGGAGTTCAAAACCACGTCTGTTGTGAGATAGGAACTCACTGAAGACAATTGGTGAATGGTTGCTCAACTTCGTGGATCAGTTGAAGTTAGACATTAACACCGTTGGATGCCAGCTCAGTGGTCTATCGGTTAAGGGCTTCGGCTCGTAACTGGTAGGTCCTGGGTTCGAATCTCGCGCGAGCGGGTTCGTGGATGCGCACTGCTGAGGAGTCCCATAATAGGACGAAACGGCCGTCCAGTGTTTCCAGGTTTTTCCATGGTGGTCTAGCTTCAATTGATTCATGCTTTAAAACTATGAAAAATACTAAATCTCCACAAAACCCCCTCTGATAATTAATATAATCATATGCTCACCAGTGACTTCGAGAAGTATAACTAGGAGCTCTAGTGAGAAGCAGTGACCAGTGGAGTTCAAAACCACGTCTGTTGTGAGATAGGAACTCACTGAAGACAATTGGTGAATGGTTGCTCAACTTCGTGGATCAGTTGAAGTTAGACATTAACACCGTTGGATGCCAGCTCAGTGGTCTATCGGTTAAGGGCTTCGGCTCGTAACTGGTAGGTCCTGGGTTCGAATCTCGCGCGAGCGGGTTCGTGGATGCGCACTGCTGAGGAGTCCCATAATAGGACGAAACGGCCGTCCAGTGTTTCCAGGTTTTCCATGGTGGTCTAGCTTCAATTGATTCATGCTTTAAAACTATGAAAAATACTAAATCTCCACAAAACCCCCTCTGATAATTAATATAATCATATGCTCACCAGTGACTTCGAGAAGTATAACTAGGAGCTCTAGTGAGAAGCAGTGACCAGTGGAGTTCAAAACCACGTCTGTTGTGAGATAGGAACTCACTGAAGACAATTGGTGAATGGTTGCTCAACTTCGTGGATCAGTTGAAGTTAGACATTAACACCGTTGGATGCCAGCTCAGTGGTCTATCGGTTAAGGGCTTCGGCTCGTAACTGGTAGGTCCTGGGTTCGAATCTCGCGCGAGCGGGTTCGTGGATGCGCACTGCTGAGGAGTCCCATAATAGGACGAAACGGCCGTCCAGTGTTTCCAGGTTTTCCATGGTGGTCTAGCTTCAATTGATTCATGCTTTAAAACTATGAAAAATACTAAATCTCCACAAAACCCCCTCTGATAATTAATATAATCATATGCTCACCAGTGACTTCGAGAAGTATAACTAGGAGCTCTAGTGAGAAGCAGTGACCAGTGGAGTTCAAAACCACGTCTGTTGTGAGATAGGAACTCACTGAAGACAATTGGTGAATGGTTGCTCAACTTCGTGGATCAGTTGAAGTTAGACATTAACACCGTTGGATGCCAGCTCAGTGGTCTATCGGTTAAGGGCTTCGGCTCGTAACTGGTAGGTCCTGGGTTCGAATCTCGCGCGAGCGGGTTCGTGGATGCGCACTGCTGAGGAGTCCCATAATAGGACGAAACGGCCGTCCAGTGTTTCCAGGTTTTCCATGGTGGTCTAGCTTCAATTGATTCATGCTTTAAAACTATGAAAAATAC
Source organism: Schistosoma rodhaini (assembly GCA_944470415.2). Lineage (NCBI taxonomy): Eukaryota > Metazoa > Platyhelminthes > Trematoda > Strigeidida > Schistosomatidae > Schistosoma > Schistosoma rodhaini. The sequence continues at coordinate 83,456,382 of OX104036.1, forward strand.
TAAATCTCCACAAAACCCCCTCTGATAATTAATATAATCATATGCTCACCAGTGACTTCGAGAAGTATAACTAGGAGCTCTAGTGAGAAGCAGTGACCAGTGGAGTTCAAAACCACGTCTGTTGTGAGATAGGAACTCACTGAAGACAATTGGTGAATGGTTGCTCAACTTCGTGGATCAGTTGAAGTTAGACATTAACACCGTTGGATGCCAGCTCAGTGGTCTATCGGTTAAGGGCTTCGGCTCGTAACTGGTAGGTCCTGGGTTCGAATCTCGCGCGAGCGGGTTCGTGGATGCGCACTGCTGAGGAGTCCCATAATAGGACGAAACGGCCGTCCAGTGTTTCCAGGTTTTCCATGGTGGTCTAGCTTCAATTGATTCATGCTTTAAAACTATGAAAAATACTAAATCTCCACAAAACCCCCTCTGATAATTAATATAATCATATGCTCACCAGTGACTTCGAGAAGTATAACTAGGAGCTCTAGTGAGAAGCAGTGACCAGTGGAGTTCAAAACCACGTCTGTTGTGAGATAGGAACTCACTGAAGACAATTGGTGAATGGTTGCTCAACTTCGTGGATCAGTTGAAGTTAGACATTAACACCGTTGGATGCCAGCTCAGTGGTCTATCGGTTAAGGGCTTCGGCTCGTAACTGGTAGGTCCTGGGTTCGAATCTCGCGCGAGCGGGTTCGTGGATGCGCACTGCTGAGGAGTCCCATAATAGGACGAAACGGCCGTCCAGTGTTTCCAGGTTTTCCATGGTGGTCTAGCTTCAATTGATTCATGCTTTAAAACTATGAAAAATACTAAATCTCCACAAAACCCCCTCTGATAATTAATATAATCATATGCTCACCAGTGACTTCGAGAAGTATAACTAGGAGCTCTAGTGAGAAGCAGTGACCAGTGGAGTTCAAAACCACGTCTGTTGTGAGATAGGAACTCACTGAAGACAATTGGTGAATGGTTGCTCAACTTCGTGGATCAGTTGAAGTTAGACATTAACACCGTTGGATGCCAGCTCAGTGGTCTATCGGTTAAGGGCTTCGGCTCGTAACTGGTAGGTCCTGGGTTCGAATCTCACGCGAGCGGGTTCGTGGATGCGCACTGCTGAGGAGTCCCATAATAGGACGAAACGGCCGTCCAGTGTTTCCAGGTTTTCCATGGTGGTCTAGCTTCAATTGATTCATGCTTTAAAATTAATGGAATTGACTAATGATAAGGTAGATTACGTAATAATAATTAAATAGGGTTTGGAAAGTTAAGATGATTTAAGAGGATCAGGTGGTGGAAATGTGTGAATAAAATTTATTTTAAGAATTAGGCAATAGGGGGGGGGAGTGTAAAATTATCTTAGAATAAGTAAATGAATAAAATAACCAAAACACAAAACAAACAGAAACAAAAGGATTACCAGGGTAGTGATAAGTTTATTAAAGTCTCTTTTTGGATGCATAAGTCCGGTTTCAGTTTCTTAATTGCAATGGCTTCAGCAAAGCGGAGAGTGGCAGTGGTTCTTTGTCTATTGATAATTTTAAACGCGCACATAATATCGACGGTATGCCCGGTGTCAAGTAGATGCCGAGCTATTGCACTGTTAAAAGCTTTAGTCCCTCGCAGCGTCCAGTTCTTCGGAATATGCTCAGAAATGCTAACCTGTACTCTCCTCTCAGTTCTTCCAATGTATGTGCTACAGCACGTACATGTGGATTGGTAAATGCAGTTGGAGCAACAGAGGGGAGAGGACTTGTCGATTTTCGTTTGTTTCAGTGAACAGTATGTTTTCCATAGCGTAGTCACTTTGGCTGCCGGGTAGGTCACTTTTAAAGCGGAATTAATTCTGTGATTGATAATTCCGGCGACTTCATCTCCTTTGAAGCGTAAGGATAGGAAGCAGGTTTTCTTTTCAACTGTATCATGCTTAATCGGAGGGTTTGTATTAGCATATTTGTGGATGAATTTATCCGGATATGCATTTTCCCGTAGGCATTTGGTGATTGTAGTAATTTCTTCTTCGAGGCATTCTTTTGAGCAGATTTTTCGTGCGCGGTCAAAAAGGTTTCGCACAATACACTTTTTATAGCTCATTGGACAGAAGCTGTTAAAGTTGAGATAAACTCCGCTCCAAGTATTTTTGCGGTGAATGTGTCTTTGTAGTGTGCCGTCCGATGTTCTCCTAATTCCAATATCTAGGAAATGGAATTTATCATCAACTTCATGTTCCATGGTAAATTCTATATCTTTGTGTACTTTATTGAACAGACTTAGTAGGTACATGGAGTGTTGGTGGTTTTTGCAGACAAGGAACGTGTTATACATATATCTGCAGTAGAGTGTGGTACTGTCGATTGCGTGCTTCAGTTTCTTTTGTTCCAGATGTCTGACTGTTTACTGCTTGGCTAACATTTCTAAAGGTCATATTAGATTCGTTCAAAGGTCGTCCATAACTTATAGTCTTGCCGAAACTATTACTTTGGACTGGTATATGTTAATCTAGTTAATTATCTTCATGTGCTATTCATATTGAGATATCCTTACCTCTGCTTGTATCAATTACTAATAGATTGTGCCACCTAAACTTAAAAACTTATGTAAACACATAAATATTGGTACAAAGAGGCACCAGATATATATGCGCCGCACAAATCTCTCTTGATTTATGTAAAGACTGTGATACTGCTCAGGTGTCCAAACTGAAGCAGGTGGTTTTCATAGGGGGACCACACACGCAGCCTTTGACCTGCAGGTGTGATGCACAAGTCAGTGGAGCATCGTGAGGAGATGCAGTCCCATGGTAGCCAGTGATCAACGATTGATTCATACGCCATTTGTTCCCTCAGGATACTGGAGCCAGCCCATGTGCACCATTGGTTTGGAATCAGGGTTTTCCAACTCCATTAGATGGACCTTCGGTGTCCACCAACTCGGTTAAAGCACCAAACATTCACTTTTCGTTCTCTCAACTTCGTAAACAACAGTAATGCCACGTGAAGGCAGTGAGTAGGACTTGTCTGACAGAGGCTATATACGCGTGGCCATGTGAGAGCATTTCGAGAGAGAGAGAGAGCTGACTCTCCCCACTCTCAACGGTTCCAGGGTATTTGGGAAGGATGGCTAAAATAACTGTTTTCCTACACAGAGTTTAAACAAGAATATACTCTGATATAACGCATGGTTTACAATATTTTCCTCTCTTACAATTATATTACGTTAATACGTTTATAAAACCAATCACGTTATATCAGAACCAGGATTGGCGACCCAAAATAGAGAACCAGATTCACACTTCAGAATATTTTGTTCAGTATAACTACAAGTAGTCACATACATTGAGTCCAGAGTAGAATTTAATAATAAGAAGGAAAATCACTTATGTAATGATCTGTAGGCTGTGACTATTTGTCTACACTCAATGACCAATAATACTTTTCTTTCACTACTACACATCACACTTCAAGTCAAAAAGGCTACTCTAAAGTGTTATTCGACGTGTTCAATAAAATATATTTATCAAGCCATATTCATCTTTGAAACGAATATTTGACTGGTTTCTGATAGTCCTAAAGAAAGAAACCATTACATATTGTTCCAGTTCAATCAACATATCCAGAAATTTGTTTTTACCCCTTCTGAAGTGAAATCGTCAAAATCCCACCCTAGCAACTAAAACTGATTCGTAAACTTATGTACTATTCATCAAAAAGAGTTCAGAGTTTGTGTAGTTCTCCTTTGATATTTGAAATCTCAAAACACCATTTCATGCAATCTTTCCTATCATTCTATAGAATTATACAATCACTTACTATAAATACATTCGTTGTTTGTTTGAGAATGAATGCATATGAGTTTTGCTTAACCCGGTTACACTATTCAAAAAATTAACTCAGTGAGACATCCCAGCTGTATTAAAGCTGATCAAGACTTATCTGGTGAAGTTGATTGGATATTTGGAAATGGTTCCCGTTTCTCAAGGCTCACAAAAACACTACGTGGACGAGATTCTATAACAAAATCGTTGCCACTAGTTATTGATTCTCAAGCGTCTCACCATGGACGAGCATAGTCTATATGTATACCGGTAACACATAAGTATACTGACCTTGTAAGCAAATATACGTTACATGCACACTGGTATCACATAAGTTTTCCTTCACGCATCCCATAGCGAGCGTATAAATATATTCGCTCATTCGGGAGGATAGATCGTCATTGCTCCTTTTGAACACATTTGCTAAAGCTAACTGTTACTTATGCATTAAATGAACATTATTGGAACACAGAATATCATTTCTGCACTTCTTAATATATATATAAGCACAATCACAGTTTTCAGCTCACGTTCCTAGTGCCAACCTAGCCGCATTCCCTTTGGATAAACCTAAATACATAAACCGCACAAGCCATAACTCATGCAGTTCATATACATCAGCAATACACATTGAGCAGCTCACAAGATTTCCGAGAATCTCAGGATGTAACTCAACTACCCTGGTTTACAGCAGAGTGGTGGGTAATTCCGATCTCCTTGAAACGTCCATGCTGGTTAGAGAGGTTGCCCCTACTACCCAGCTCGCCACAGTGAGGCCTTGTATCGGATATCACTATAGTATTTTTGTCATAGGTTTCACTATTTAACACTAAATTATCTATCGTGAGCATATTAGGTAATGACGCTTTATAAGCTCATCTTTTATTACAGATGTTTAAGTTAACCGATTGATCTTAGAAATACAATTTTAACCGATATATCTGTTAGTTTGTCTTCAGGTTTCAAATCATAGAGAAATGAAGCTGCAGTTAAGATGTCACGGTTAATACTGAAAACACATTTACCGCATGTAAAATGCTTATGTCCTTCTAAACGACATCATCATCATGACGATGATGAAAGTTCCACGACCAAACCACCCAGCTCAGAGAACAAAACTCCATCAAAATGTATTTTAATGAATGGGTTAATACGAAATTGATTTACCTAAATAACTCTTCAATAATAAACATCGAACTATTAAAATAATATTGACGACCAAAGAAACAGCCAATATTCCAATCAAACTGAGTACCAATTCAGGTCGGGTCACTATAAATAGAACAATATGAGACAAAAGTATAAAATATTTCATCATAATCATTCATCTACTGTTAAATTAAAGTACAAAGTAAACATTATCTCAAACATAATTACTACTATTCAGCTTCCTAGTCAGCAGAAAGTATTTGATGATAAATATCCTTTCACTTAAGGTAACGCAGCATAAACTTACTTACTTACTTACTTGCTTACTCCTGTTACCCCTCGTGGAGCATAGGCCGCACACCAGAATTCTCCCCCTATACCTCTTCTACAGTTACTGCCAGTCCCAAGACCGGGTAAAGGAGGAGGTTTGGGCATGTGGTTAATGTCCCCATCCCGTAGAAACACTAACTCGCAAAATTATAAGCTCACGAGAAAAATTAACGCAGCATAAAAGCGATTTACAAATTCAAGTCATTATTCATAACAGTCAAAAAGTGGTGTTACAAAGAAGATCAGACAGAATAGTGAATTACATCCAATGAAGAACATTCTAAATACCGATTTGTTCAAATTCGGGCAATTAACTGAATTACTGAGTAACTTCAGTTTAAAGTTATGGGAGAACACCTGCTCGCATTCTACCATACACTGGTTCAGTGAGACAAGTATATATTTTTAATTTGAAATTTGTACTTTTGAATATGTCTTTAGAATAAGAGTTCACCTGACACAAGAGTCATTGAATACAACACTGTTAAAATGATATCGGAGGCTATTAGATCCATCTAATAATTAACTAGTACAATGGTGGATAAGAAAACATGTTTCTTTCTAACCTAGTCAGGAATTATTATGCGGTAGATTTTGCAAATACTGCAAAAGCGGAATAGCACTAATTCACCGTATTTTTAATACTTGTGTCTGATTTTAATTAGATCTATTTATTCAGCTATCAGAGGTTCTAAGTGGTCAAAGTACATGTCTGAAAGCAAAGATGGATAGTGGATAGCAGTGGAATCCAGGACGCGCGTTTCGTTCTATTTGGGACTCGTCAGCTGGGTGTACCTGCATCTCAGAGTTGATGTTCACTCTGAGATTCGTACTCATTACCGTTTCGCTTCAAACGCCATCGCATAATCCCCTCACCTACTCTATCTTTCAGTTTATGTTTTCTCGCGAGTAGCCAGTTGAGTCGTACGTAGAAAGATGGAGTATCTTACTCAACTCTCAAGGATTGGCAAAGCAAGAGCAGTGTTCCTACAACTGAAAAACATGTGGAATGCAAAATAACTGATAGATAAAATCAAAGTCAGAATCTTCAATATGAAATTCAAGGTAGTAGGGAGCTGAAACTTGGAAAACTACTACAAATACCAAAGAAAGTACATGTATTTATCAACAATTGTTTACACAAGACACTCAATGACCGTTAGTTGAATAACGTCAACAACAAACTACAGTAGGAGAAAGCAAACCAGCATTAGCCGAAGAGAAAAATAGGAAAAATCTTTGAATATGTTTAGGACATACATTGAGAAAATCGTGAAAATGCATTATGGGGAATTCTGGAGGTGAAAGGAAAAGATAAAGAACAAAGAACATATTGATCCAGGAATTAGTGATCGAAATCAAATGAATAAATAAAAATCGAAAACAACAGGAAATGACAGCTCAGGACTGAATTGGTTAGAGAAACGTGATTGGTGGCCTACACACCTCCACGAGGTGCAACAGCCGTAAGTAAGTAAGTAAGTAAGTAAGTAAGAAGTAGTCAAGTCTCAGATAACGTACTTCATGGCAATCTGAATTATAAAAGCTCAAAGGGATATATATATATAAATGGGGATCAAATGTAGAAAGTAACATCAGCCAAATTAAAGTTCTATGATTATTTGATGTATGAGTGAGGATGATAATGATCAGTTGTTTGCTGAGTCAGACAAGTAGATAATCTGATAGATTTTAAATGATTTATATATTCCCCAACCTTTATTATGACTGAATTGTTATTGGTTTTCGGTGTGGAAATATACTTACGTTCTAGTCAGGATAGTCACCTATTTTTGATATTAGTTTTCTTGAAGTCCTGTAGAATGGACACTGAGAGGGTATCTATTGTAGATATTCGTCTAAGATAAATTAACGTCTCATTCGTATAGACGGAATACTAAGCGTTATAACACTATCATTTCAGTTGGGCTACCACATTATTCATGTTAAAAATATTTTCATGAAATGAATTAGATCCTATTTAACACTTACGATCAAAATATTCCAACGTTACTTTTGTAATTCCTACAGAATCTCTTGCATTTCAAATCTATACAAAGTATTGTTCTGGTAGTTAAAATAGCTTCTCACAGAATTTACAGTTACATCCTAATCACTAGTTTTAATGAAACACATAGTAAAACTTAATCGTATCAGTGTTATCACTGGTGAACTCATGAAAACGATAGACAGCACCCTCTTTTTTTTCCAGTAAATTTTGAATATCAGGCTACAAGCTATTCCAGGAGCAGTGTCTTACTTGGACGATATCATAATCATTGGAGCAGACATCATGGACTTGCAGAAGACTATTGACCAGGTGATAGCACGCATATAAATATTGATTGAAAAATCTATGTTAACTTACATTTAAAATCAAGTAGACGTTGACTTTCTTGTTTCTGTGCCAAACGAAAATATTTTCTATCCAAAGTGTCATTTTTTAATTCCTCGGTTAAATTCATCAAATGACCTTTTTTGTAGAAAAAACAGTAAATATTTCATGAGATTTAAACAATTTGCCGTATAATTCACAAGTTAAGAGTTGAATTCATGAGTTAATTTAAGCTAGACCACCATGAGAAATCTGAAAGTACTGGACGGCCGTTTCTTTCTAGAGTGAGACTTCTCAGCAGTGCGCATACACGATCCCTACTGTGGGATTCGAACCCAGGACCTATCAGTTCCGCGCTCGAATGCTTAAGCTCTAGACTCATGAATTCAACGAATAAATTACTAAAATCTCAACATACTCCCCTCTGACAATTCACAATTTAATAATAATTTGTGAACAATTTATACTAATCTATTCGATTTGTCAATCCAAGTTTACTGATATATCGAATCATTTAGAAAAGTTTTTACAATATAAAGCCTAATCGCTACTAGAATATAGACAGTATGACATAATGAGAAATTAATGTAATTATACAGTGACCCTAATGAGTCCTTTTTAGTGTTTATGAATCGAACAGATGATACATTTACAAGCCACATATGAAGCAACAGTTGTAGCAAGATTTTGAATATCTAGTTCAAAAGCTTTCTTTCATTGCCTTTTAACTATCTAATATCAACACTATATTCATTTACAGAATGTATTTATTCCTAAACAAATTTCTAATTAAACGGATTTCCTACATATTTAAGTCATTTCTTCATTACTACAAATGAAGTTATCTTTGAGATAATCAAATGTTTACCATATATTCGCTCACAAATGCTCTGGTAAGGTCGAGAGTGCAGAGAGTCTGCTCTCCCTCTCGAAATGCTTTCACATGGCCACGCGTATATAGCCTCTGTCAGACAAGTCCTACTCACTGCCTTCACGTGGCATTACTGTTGTTTACGAAGTTGAGAGAACGAAAAGTGAATGTTTGGTGCTTTAACCGAGTTGGTGGACACCGAAGGTCCACCTAATGGAGTTGGAAAACCCTGATTCCAAACCAATGGTGCACATGGGCTGGCTCCAGTATCCTGAGGGAACAAATGGCGTATGAATAAATCGTTGATCACTGGCTACCATGGGACTGCATCTCCTCACGATGCTCCACTGACTTGTGCATCACACCTGCAGGTCAAAGGCTGCGTGTGTGGCCCCCCTATGAAAACTACCTGCTTCAGTTTAGGCACCCGGTCAGTATCACAACCCTCACACAAATCAAATGAGATTTGTGTGGCGCACATATATCTGGTGTCCCTTTGTACCATTGTTTATGTGTTTAAGTAAATAATATAAATAAACTATATATTCAATTAATTAGATTATGATTATCTTGTTTGTAAATTCAGAATTTCGATTTTGATGCCTGAAAATTTCCATTAAACTAATGAAACAAACAGTTTCTGAATGAAAATCAACAAGCTTAAAGATTTTTAAAATTTAGCTTTTATCATGCTTTTTGGTAGAAGTAATTGATCATGAAGATGTTATTTTTCACATTTATCTTCATGCATAATATCCCTAAACAGATAAATAAATATTGTTTGAAACTACTTTGTATTCGAGATTCCTCGAAAGTCCATTCATTAACGGGGGTTTCGTACTACATTCCTAAGTTATATTAAGTTTTCAGTTCTCGCTTATTTAGAGAACTTAACTATGAAAAAGCATAATAAGAGCTGTACAAATGATATAATAGAAGACATTTAATTCTTAAATGAATTACATTGTTAGTGGATGACGAAGAATGATCTCCAAATTACACAAAAGCTTTAGAAGAAAATCAGATATAAAATATGTTCTATTAATGAAGCTTACTTTGATGTATTGTCTCCATGTTAGCCATATTTAAATTGTTCAGATTTTTCCGGTTTTCAATCATTTCGTTCTTTGTTCTAGTTGGATTGGCGCTATTCAGTTTAGACTGACTTTTGGTATTTCGGTAAGACTGATTAATAATATCAGTTACATTTTGTATAAATGAGTTATTTTTAATCTGAGTATCATTATTACTGTTGGTAATATTGTTGTTACCAGTATCATTTATAATTGTTGGGATAGTTTCTGCAGCCTGTAATTCTAAGGATCTAACTGCTCGTTGTCCACGATATTCACAATTCCATAAACCAGTATGATCAAGTTCTTCCATATTAATAATATATTGATATTGGAATGTACTTGTATTGATTCGTTTAAATTGACATCCTTCAATAACTTGTGCTATACTACGTGGTATTGTACATCCATTTTCATTTAATAAACAATTTGGACTACAATCCATATAACAGATGGATGTTGAAAGCTGTAATACAAAAAGTTAAACTGATCAATTACAGGCTTAAGAATCAATGAGAAGATTCAAACAAACCACACCAAGTGAATTAAGGTTTGTTTGATATAACTCCACCATTCAGTTAGAAGTGTTCGAACTTTAGCATTGTAGAAAACATAAGAATTGGACCCTTACCTATTGTTACATATCATTTGCTCACTTTCTAAATATTCAGGCGTTTATAAAGTATCCTGATAATTTAGATTTAGATGTCGAGAAGTCAAATGTTTTCCTACGTTTAAATTATGATGAATAAATATTTATGAATTTAAATGTACATAAAATAGCATGCAGGTTAGAAAGATGAAAACACATGCGTCTTCTTGTTTCAGTGAAGGTACTTCAAAACACGTATGCCTTAGAGAAGAAAAGTACCATCACTTTTCAACAGGACGCTGCCTACCAGGTACAGGGAACAATGTAGACTGAATGTATTTGTACAAAGTTATCAGTAAAAAGTACAGTTCGGCGTTATTAAAACTCACAGAAGCCATACTTAGTTACTTACACCTGTTACAACTTCAGTAGCATAGGCTGTCAACTAGTATTCTTCATCCAAATCTATCTTAGGCAATCGTTTCCAGTTCTTTCTAGTCGCTATTCATTCTTTTGATATCTGCTTCCAATTCTCTGCGCACTGTGTTCTTCGGCCTTACTCTTTGCTGTTTCCTCTAAGGATTCCACGTTAGCATTTGCCTCGTAATGCAGTTTGGTGATTTTTGAAATGTATATCCTACCCATCATAAGCGTCCTTTTCTAATTTTCTCTTCAGATTAAATCTGGTTTGTTCTCTGTCATAGCAGGTTGTTGCTGATGGTATGCAGTCAACGGAACTTGAGTATCTTTCGTAGACAATTGTTGATAAATACTTGTAACGTTTCGACGACGTTTGTAATAGCTCCCCAAGTTTCAGCTGCATACAGTAGAACTATCTTAACATCCGTATTAGAGCATTTAAGCCATAGCAACTAGAAAACTGAAAACTAATCTTTTGTTTTTCAAAGATTACCATCATATTAAAAGATTAATATTTGAACGAAAAATATTCTTTTCGATAAATTCTCTTCACGTTCTACAATTCATATATCCAAATTAATAATCCGAATTAATGGCCAGGCCAAAGGAAAAGTACAGCGTTTAAAGCGAGTAAACTCATGATTGTCAAACCAAATAGAACCAAATAGACTTCAAGAGATATTTCCTGGAGTTCTAGTGAGAAGCAGTGACCAGTAGAGTCCAACCACGTCTGTTGTGAGATAACAACTCACTCAAGACAATTGGTGAACGGTTGCTCAATTTTCATGGATTGGTTGAAGATAGACATTAACACCATCAGATACCGGCCAGTTCAGTGGTCTAGTGGTTAAGCGCTCTGGTGTGGAACTGGTAGGTCCAAGGTTCGAATCTCGAGAGGTGGGATCGTGGTTGCGCACTACTGAGGAGTCCCACAATAGGACGAGTTGGCCGTCCAGTGCTTCGAGGTTTGCCCTGGTGGTCTAGCTTCAAATGAATCATGATTTTAACTATGAAAATACTTAAATTTCCACAAGACACCTTATGATTAAAATTTTTAATGTTGATATGACTCATATAGTATGTTAACTTGAATCTGTATATATGTTAAGTGAAAATTTCTAAGATCTGTAATCCGAATAAATATAGGTCAGATAGGGTGAGAGAGATATAATAGTGCAATTACAATTCAATCAAGTGAAAGACTAATTTGTGCGAAAACTTAGTAAGATGTAATAAGGAGGGATCCATGCGAATCTAATGAGTCATTTATAGGGAGATCAATCAGAGGGGGTTTGGTGGAGATTTCACTATTTTCATAGTACAAATCATGAGTCAATTGAAGCTAGACCACCAGGGAAAACCTCGAAGCACTGGACGGCCAACTCGTCCTATTGTGGGACTCCTCAGTAGTGCGCAACCACGATCCCACCTCTCGAGATTCAAACCCAGGACCCAGGAGATTAATAATGATGTTTAACCAATAACAATAATAATAATGCAAAGATTTGTAAATAAAGGTAAGAGAGACAATTACATTTGACTACGAATGGTCGTATAAGTACTTTCGCTTGTATCTACTTCAACTAATACATTTCTGTTTTAACGTCCATTGTGTTGTACAATCTTCAGAGCATCCATGGTCCCTTGATATGTCGATGGGGCAATCCACATAAAGTGCTGATTGTGAAGTGTAACTTCGAAGTTAGCTTGTTCGTTACACCGTTCCCGTCTAACCCCAGTAGGCCTCCAATCATTTGATGGTCTACAATATTATCGCACTAATGTCTGATTACATCTATCTTCTTGGAAAATACGAAGGTAACGTAGTAGTTTAATAAATAGCAACAAAAAAGAATAGTAACTTACCTGTGGACAAATTAAATACACCGTACTTGTAGGTTTCATTTCAATTACCGATTCATTAGTCATAGATTGAGTTTGATTGTTACTATGGTAATAATCATTCTCTTTTAAATTGATTTCACATGTAATTAAACCTTTTCTATCAGCACGTATCTTATAGAAAATATTCATAGTACTAGATATAGTAGAATCATAATTACTGTAGTCCACTAGACGTCTTAATCGACTTGGTATCATAGTGTTTACAATCAATTCATTGATATGTGATGATAATGTTGAATGAAAATTAATAAGGTTTAATAATTGAACAATGATAATTGTATAATACATGATGTAGTTTATGATAAATGAATCTATGAAAGGTTCCAAGGAATGTTAACATTCAATTCATTGATTTGATTGGAATTAAAGTACTTGATCATAGGAATTTTGTTCAATCTGTAAAAGAAAAATTGAAAAAATGAAAAGGGGGGGTATTTTTCATACTGTTAATAAAATATGGGAAGCAAAACTCGACTCATACGTTTTCGGCGTGTCTCCTTGATCATGGGATTATATCCATGACCTAACGTGAGCGGTAACCCGGGTAGTGGAGATCGGCTTCATCATCCACTCTACCTATACTCATAAATGATTACGATTGCTACAAAGAATCAATGCATAATTATTGTTGGTTCAAACAGAAAAGAAAGAATGAGTCTGCCCAAAAAGTAAAAAGAATGATGTAATGATTCTGTGTAAGCAATATAAAAACAGCTATTGATCCTCGGTAGTTGTGCCGTGCTTCGATGTAGCACTCTTCTCCAGAAGGGCCTACTAGGCTTCACCATGTTACGGTGGCTGTTAATAAAATATAAGATTTTTAATATTTATCAGTGATTTTAACAGTTGAGATCATGAATCAATTGATGCTAGACAACCATGGGAAACCTGGAAGTACTAGACGGTCGTTTCGACCTATTTTGGGACCCCTTAACAGTTATTACTATTGTTATTATATCCACAAAACCACTCTGATATTAATCAACATATGCTCACTATTGACTAGCTCCAAGAGTTATTTCCTGCAGTTCCAGTGAGAAACGGTGACAAGTGGAGTTTAACTGGGTCTGTTGGGAAATATCAACTCACTGAAGACAATGGTGGATGTGTCGCTCGATTTCGTGAATCGGTTGAAGTTAGATATTAACACCGTTGGATGCTGGACAGCTCAGTGGACTAGCGGTTAAGCGTTCGCGCGCGCAAATGATAGGTCCTGTGTTCGAATCTCGAGAGGTGGGATCGTGGATGCGCACTGCTCAGGAATCCCACAATAGGACGAGTTTGCCATCCAGTGCCTCCAGATTTTACTTGGTGGTCTAGCTTCAACTGATTCATGATCTCAACTGTTAAAATTACTATAATATCCACAAAACCCCTTCTCAATAATCAGTGATTTAAAATGATTGAAATAGAATGAAAAATAGTTAAAGTTACCAGAAGGGGTATTTGTGGAGATTTCAGTATTTTCATAGTTGAAATCATGAGTCAATTGAACCCAGACCACCATGGAAAACCTGGAAACACTGGACGGCCGTTTCGTCCTATTAAAGTTACATCATATTATCAATCGATATCAATAGGTAGGACTGTTTAATGCAAACCACACTGTACACTTGTAGATTATATAAAGTTGGTAACAAAACTGAGTAAGTGCTATTTTGTATCATTGAAGAACAGTGAATACATAATTGTTGTGTTGTACATTAAGCATAAATTTACAATTTTTGATCCCTTCCATATGTTCATATTGTTTTCTCCTACCATAAACGCTAACGACCAAATAGATTATTATAGCTCTTTATTAAACATACTACAACCAATGAATCTAAGTACAGATTATTGGATCTAATGAAAGTGATTTCAATGATGAACGAGTTTATTCTTGTAACATGTCAGAGAAAATATCGGAGTTTTGATAAGAAGCAATGAGGCAGTTAGTTACCTCAGATAATAGATGATTGTTACACAATGTCGAGAATTGATCAACATAGGACATATAAACCACTGAATGCCGGCTGAAAGATTTTAAGGTCAAGCTATTCCCAGGAGATTTTACGGTTTTAGGTTTAATCTCTGGTGAATTCAAGTATGCATTTCACTGGGGAGCTGCATACTGGGACGAAACAACTGTCCAGTTCTGTCTGTTATTCAATAGTTATCTAACCTAGATAGGTTCATTATCTCAGTATCATTGTTACAGTGTTATTCTACTTAATTTTATACATTACAGAATAAAATACAAGTCTAGGATTGATACAAATCTAGTTAGATTATTGATTTCAGTAACCAATAATGACTAGTGTTCATTGATTCCTTCAAATGTCAATGTTCTATTAAGTTAGTATTACTTACTAACAATAAGGTTGTGCCAGAAAAAAGAATACTAGTAGTATAATAAGTTTTAAAAAAATATGTGGAAACAAATGTTTTCCACGTTTATTTCATTATTAGATTAAAAGTGTACAAACACCATACTATGTTTATGACAGCTATAAAGTATAAATACTTTTCCACCACTATAATCTACTTTATGAAGGAATACAAAACGGTATAATCTTATCTTACTGAAATGAGCTACACTTTTCTTCAGAAATGGTATACAAATGATATTTATACATTATGACAAATAACAGTTTGTATTATAGGTATCATCATTAAAGTTTAACTTGATAACTTCAAATAAATTAGGTATTGGGTAGATTGTAAGCAAAGATGGATAGTGGATAGCAGTGGAAATCAGTTTGAGGCGCGTTTCGTCTTATTCGGGACTCATTAGCTGGATGTACCTGCATCTCAGAGTTGATGTTCACTCTGGGACTTGAATTCAGTAACTTTGGATTCAAACGCCATCGCGTTATCGAAAACGCGCGTCAAACTAGATTCCACTGCTAACCACTAACCATATTTGATACAATGCTTGTGACTTAAGGCTATATCGAGGCAATACGCATAGTATATACATATGCCAATTACAGACTGACTAATTGCAGTCCTAACACATCGATGGGAAGATTCAAACAAACAATACATTGGGTTGTTTGTTACAAATAAAAATAAAATATATTTTGTAATTTTTCGGCGTTTCGTGACTCAATGTAAGCCATTTCTTCAGAGAATAAATAACGAAATCAAAATTAACCTAAGATTAGATAGTACAATTGAACAAAGGAAGAATATTAGGTATGACCAGTTTTTGACTAATTGCACCTGATATTCTTACTTTGTTCCATTGTACTATCTAAACTTGGAATAATGTATTTTGGTTAGTTATTCTCTGAAGAAGTGGCTTACAATGAGTCACGAAACGTCAGAAAATTTAATGTTACTACCCATTAGAATATTATAAATATATTACTTTTTATTTGTAGTTCGTATTATGTGAAAATGATAAGAAGAAATTGGGTGAATACTGTCAAAGAGGTTATTGTAGTGAACGAGTACACAAGTGCGGACAATTGAATGTATTCAAACACACAATTACAGAACACCTTAATAAAATCTGAGAATCATACAGTAAATACTTCATTTGCAAAATGTCAATCAATCGTCTCAGACTTTACTGTTCCTTCATTTTCATTCCAATTATTCTTTGTTTTCATTCTCTTTCCGTCGATCTTCTTAACCTTTTTGCTGCCAGCTATTTCATTTCCGATTGATGATACATAACTATCAACATTAGTAGCACACACCAAATTATTAGTACCAAATTGAGAATCAGTATGTGTCGATAAATCATAATTTTTAAAAAAAGAGATTATATTTATGCAGTTAACCCAGCTGAATGTTTAAAAGCCTGATTTAGTAGGCCTCTCATAAGTTTAGATTCATTTCAGTAAAGCTGAGAGAAAACGGATATTCACAAACGAAATAAAATCCAAAGGGGGTTTTGTGGAGATTTTATTAATTTTATACAGTTGAGATCGTGATTCAGTTGAAGCTAGACCAGCATGGAGAACTTGGAAGCACTGGAAGGCCAACTCGTCCTATTGTGGAACTCCTTAGCAGTGCGCATCCACGATCCCACCTCTCGAGATTCGGACCCAGGACCTATCAGTTGCGCGCACGAGGACTTATCCTCTAGACCACTGAGCTGGCCGGCATCCAACGGCGTTAATGTCTAGCTTCAACTAATCCATGAAATCGAGCGACACATCCACTATTGTCTGCAGTGAGTTACTATCTCGCAACGGACCCGGCTGAACCGCACTGGTCACTGCTTACCACATTCGATTGTCCCCACTCATTTTCTTGTTCACTAAAATACAATGTAAATTTAAGATCTTAAAACTGTTATTATACTGCAAAATAAGACCAATTGATATGCCTAAAAAGAATACTATATCATTTCAGCCCTGAATGTTTGATTTTATTTGTAAAGTTTGTTTGAATCATCTTACCGTTGATGTCAAACATGGCAAGTGACCAGCCACTTTTGACATATGTGCATCGTACACGGATTGCCTCGATTATGTTATTAGGCTATTGATGTTTTAAGCAGTGTTGGAGACTGCCTAGCAGTGGAAACGTGGATGTGCGTTTTTTTCTGTTAAGGAGTCATCAGCTGGATGTATCTGTACCCTCTTGTTGATGTTAATACAGCAACAAAACCTGAGTTCAAGTCCTAATGTGCTCATATTCAGATTAACAAATAAATAACATACATTACTCAGTTTAATATTAGTCACTAATGCTTATCACGTTACCGATTTTGTTCTATCAGACATGTTCTTTAGTGAAATTATAAAAATGAATTATTGTAATTAAATTGTTAACACTGATTATCTCATTGAAAAAAGAGACAGATTGTATGCTACAGTTTTAAAAGTAAGATTGTTTACTGTGATCTAAGATGGCTTTGCAAAATTGAACCCATTAAACTAATCACTATAATTAAAAGGTGGTTGTGTAGATATTATAGTAATTTAATAGTCGAATCCATGTGTCAAATATAGTTCGACCACCAAGAAAAACTTCGAAACACTAGACGGCCGTTTCGTCCTAGTATGAGATTTTTCATTCGTGCTCATCCACGGTCTCGCCTAGCGAGATTCGAAACATGGACGGTGGAGCAGTTTCGTGAACTGGTTGAAGTTAGACATAACACTGTTGAGTGACAGCTCAGTAGTCTAGGAGTAAAGCGTTCGCGCGCGAGACCGATAGATTCTGTGTTTGGATCTCTCAAGCAAGGCCGTGGATGCGCACTGCTGAGGAGTCCCACAATAGGACGAGTTGGCTATCCAGTGCTTCCAGGTTTTCCATGTTGGTCTAGCTTCAGTTGACTCATGAATTCAACTATTAGTCACTATAAAAAATATTTTACTTACAACCATAACAAAAGCTACTTACAAATATTATACTGAACTAACCGAAAAGATAACTGTATCTTTGTCAAAACCTCTAATTTAGAGTACCATCAACCATGTTTTTGGAATTAACATTATTTCATTGTCAAATAAGTGTTATTATAGGATGTTATGATAGATCCAAACAAACAATACTAAGTCAATTTCGACTTTACCCCATTGAACAAGCAAGTGGCTATCAAGACTCAGTGACCGAGTGGATAACGCGATGGCGTTTGAAGCGAAAGATACTGGGTTCGAGTCCAAGAGTGAACATCAACACTGAGATTCAGGTACATCCAGTTGACGATTCCCAAATGGGACGAAACACGAGTCAAACTGGATTCCACTGCTCTCCACTATCCATCTTTACCTACTTCGTTATATTTGATACTTATTAACTGATAGCTTCTAAATTCAACATTATAAAATTTATTTTAATGTGATAAGTGCCCAGTTCACCTATGCATCTTGTATCATATAATGTGGGAAAACTAGATGTATGAGGGTTACAATCGAGAAACAATGTGAAGAATATTATTCATGATATTTTATTCAGTAATTGATATTTGGTATATTGCAAGTGATTTTAGACTGCTTTTCGTTGAGCAAACACTTTGTTCCCTCTAAGAAGGTCACTTTAAACTGATCTTCAAACTACCTCCATGGTATATGTTCTTGTAATGATTGCATGACGTTTATGTAATATGACCATCTCCAACCACCATCTTATCTCAATAAGTGAAATATATTTTGCCACCTACATTTGTAATGATGATTTGTTAGTTAGTTGCCAATACATATATTATTACTATCAAAAGCCCTTGAGCGTGACAGCTCTTATCGATGGCTTCCATCCTGACACTATTCATATAGTCATTATTCAATGTCTAAAAAAACAATTCTCCTTATATAATCCACAGTTAGTCTTAATTAATACGCCACACATTTAACTTTACAAAAAGAAGCAAACAAAATGAGATTCACTACTATTCATGTCATCTATCAAAATGTCATGTCAATTATATTTGATATATATACACAATAGTAGGATAACATTTATATACAGTTGTCTGTAACAGGAGTGATAGTAGTAGTAGTACTACTACTACAATAGAAAAAGTCAGTAACTTGAAAGAATGAAGAAAACAGCTACTTCACTATCAAGCATTCTGTATTTTAAAAATAGAAGAAGGAAAATACAACGTCATGAAGAAACAGTCTAATCTTGATTGATGTCTGTATATCCTGCTGTGTGTTTCTGTAATTATGATTATCAGTCTTTATTAAAGAATCATTGAAAGTGAAATAGTAATCAACATTTTTTTCTCCATATGTTGAGAATTTTTTCCCATTTCACTCATTTCATTAATAAGAATTTTTAATTGAAGTTTTTCACTGTACCGTTGGGGAATTTCGCTCATGCTACAGTATTTGTTAATGATGAAAGAAGTAACATACACAATTGACTTTATCACCCCTTTTCCATGATGTAAACAAAACTGAACCCTCAAAGTAAAAACAGACTATCAATTGGAGTCAATTGTGTCATACAACAATAAAGTAGTCGGCATCACTTATCTAGTGACTAGACATCTTTGGTATTACTACCGACCTTTGAAATCTTATTCACATGGTTCATTTCATCTCTCAATAGCTCAAATTGACTTTAAGATTTAGGTAAAGGCCAGTAATCGGAAGTGCTTCCATGTTTTGTATGTGTTAATTAATCCATGAATGACAATGATAATGTCTACACTGATTTGTTCATATTACTCGTCATGGAGCGCTACATATATCGGTCTACGAGAAAGCATTTGATAACGTGGACAAGACAACACTATGGAGGCTTCTCCGACACTACGGTGTGCCTACCTGAGAAGATAGTCAATATCATACGGAATTCCTATTAAGGATTGAACTGCTAAATCGTCCATGGAGGACAACTCACCGATTCATTCGAGGTAAAGACCGGTGTTAGGCAAGGTTGCTTACTCTCACCCTTTCTCTTTCTCCTGGTGATCGATTGGATCATGAAGACGTCAACATCTGGAGGGAAGCATGGGAGACAGCTGACAGCTAGGGTGCAGCTGGAAGATTTCAACTTTACAGATGATCTGGCTCTTCTATCACACACGCGACAACAAATGCAGGAGAAGACGGCCAGTGTAGCAGCAGCCTCAGCAGCAGCATGTCTCAATATAAACAAAGGGAAAAGCAAGACTCGCCGATACAATACAATATGCACTAATCAAATTACAGTTGATGGAGAAGCTTTGGAAGATGTGGAAACCTTTACATATCTGGGCAGCATCATCGATGATCGCTGTGAATCTGATGTAGATCCGAAGGCGCGAATCGGCAAAGCGAGAGCAACACATTCACAACTGAAGAACTTCTGCAACTCAAAACAATTGTCAACACCAAGATCAGAATTTTCAATACAAATGTCAAGACCGTTCTACTGTACGAGGCGGAAACCTGGAGAACTACGAAAGCCATCATCCAGAAGTTACAGGTGTTGATTAATAGTTGTCTACGCAAGATACTCAACATCCGTTGGCGAGACCCTATTAGCAACTTTCTAGTGTTGGAGAGAATAAACCAGATTCTCGTATGTGGGAAGAAGTCAGGAAGAAGTGCTGGAAGTGGATAGGACACACTTTGACGAAATAACCCAACTGCGTCACAAGGCAAGCCCTCACATGGAATCCTGAATGCCAAAGGACAAGAGGAAGACCAAAGAACACATAACGCCGAGAAATAGAGACAGACATGAGAAGAATGAACAACAACTGGATAGAACTAGAAAAGAAGGCCCAGGACAGAGTGGGTTGGAGAATGCTGGTCGGCGACCTATACTCCATCGGGAGTAACAAGCGTAAGTAAGTAAGTACACATATCGATAATACTTCTTACCTACATATTTGATATAAGCTTTGAAATAATACTAGTCATCAATGTTTGAACACACTGGTAATGTTGAACACGTTGTATTTTGTAAACGGTTTTGGCATGTTTATATCAAAATGAATCCTGCAATTTGAGCTGATATAGTTTTATAATCTATCAGGATACATTATATATCGCGTAAGAAAGTACTCTGTACACAATGACTCATTTCTGAATGGATATTTGAAATCTTCAAAATTATACTATATGATAGGTGAAGATTACGATATGTGAATACACATATATACATTCGTTTAAAGGAGCCATTTTACATGAATCTTCATTACTCATACAATGGAGCCATAGTAACCTGATGAAAACCACATGTGTTAAAATTAACGCATTTAGTTTAGATATGACAAATATGTTTTGTTCTGTTTTTCTTTATTCATTCACTTACCCTTTTTTTGAATTACACAACAGGTGAAAAAGATTAAGTCAGGTCGTTTAGGTAAAAAATCAACATCTGTTATGATGTAATAAGTTAAACTTCATTCCATATGATATCAATTCTTCAATTGGATATCATTATTATCATCAGTACCCATTTTTTAAAAAAAAATACTATTATGAACTTATTTAATTAAGTATAGAGTGGAGTCAAAATAAGTGCTTGACAGAAACCATATTCAGAAGGGGGTTTTGTGGAGATTTCAGTATTTTCATAGTTGAAATCATAAGTCAGTTGAAGCTAGACCATCATGGAAAACCTGAAAGCATAGGACGGCCGTTTCTTCCTATTGTGGGACTCGTCAGTGGTTAAGTGCACTGGTGCGAGACTGGTAGGTCCTATGTTTGAATCTTGCGAGGCGAGATTGTGGATGCTAACTGCTGAGGAGTCCCACAATAAGATGAAACGGCCGTCCAGTGCTTTCAGGTTTTTTTGGTGGTCTAGCTTCAATTGACTCATGCTTTCAGTTACTTATTCATTAATTGTAATCCATATTCTAAACATAAGGCTATGAAACAATTCTGAAATAAAGCTCTAGCATAATTTTCAAAGTAATATTGTATAACTGTTTGAAATAGTACAGAATGTCTCAGTAACAAATAATAAAATGAGTTTATACTACACTAAAACACTATGATTTGTTTGAATCTTTCCATATCGAAGCGATACGCACAATATGTACATATGCCAATTAGAGACTGACCAGGTGCAGTGCTAAACATTGATAAGGAGATTCAAACAATCAATACCAAGTGAATTTAAACTTCACCCCATTGCACAAGTAAGTGGCTATTAGGACACAGTAGCTGAGTGGATAACGCGATGGCGTTTGAAGCGAAAGATACTGGGTTTGAGTCACAGAGTGAACATCAACTCCAAGATATAACTACATCCAACTGACGTATCGCGAATAGAACGAAACGCGCGTCCTTGACTCCACTGCTAGCCACTATCCATCTTTGATGAATATGATTTTATATTTCTTACTTGATGACACCCATCATTTAAGAAACCTATGCTTGGAATATACAAGGGTTATCACATAAATGTATTCATATGTTTCAATAAATGTTTTCAATGTTTGTATGTATGAATGAAGAAAATACCACATTCAGTTGTTACACCGAGATATTTGTCATACTGATTACATAATTAAAAATGCTCACATATTATAGTAATTCTTAGACATAAATTTCACTGTTGGACAATGTCTAAACATCAGCAACAATAATTACCCTGTCTAGTATAGGCATTATTCAACATGGAAATGTGAAGACATAGTAACTAGAGGGGGGAAGAAGAATAAATGACAGAAAAAATGCTGTTTTTTTGCTAGACAAAACTGTATATTTCATGTTGAAGTCATAGAGAATCATTAGTTAACAATTTTATTACTTAGATAGATAGATAGATAGATATTGTATTGTACTGGTGTAATGGAATGGATTCAAAGATATTTAGGTTTCGTAGGCATGAACTGATCCCACTGTAACATAACAGTAATAACAACGATCATATAACATATGTAGTAAAGAATATTAGTTCATTATTATGTACTATTATGATGTAACATTTACACTTTTCTTCTTTAACTTTATAGCTAAATAATCATGTATACAATATGATGAATGAATACAAGAGATTTGTTAGTATGTACTACTTAAATATTTCATTTCAGTAGATGCGTTAAACAATCTTTTAGCTGTACTTTCCAATTAACATTACATATGTATACATATATGTCTAACTCATAGAAATGGGAATGGTATGGATCTTATTTAAAGACATTTTCCTATGAAAATACAATATGTATAAAAATAATGGCGAAAGGTAATTTTCAATTTTCCACACTTGAAAAATACAACTAAAACAATTAAGGATTACAATATCCTAAAAAAAACTAACTGCCTGTAATTAGATAAATGTGAATTCAAATGTAAAGATCATTAGTTATCCACTGAAATGAGATCAACAATAATGCTTGAGAGGTTTAGGATCAATTTGATTTGTATGAGTAAACGTTCCGGACCCCAAAATGCCCTGGTACGACTGAGAGTGGAGAGAGTCCGCTTTCCCTCTCGAAATTTCTTTCACATGACCACGAGTATACAGCCTCTGTCAGGGAAGTCCTACTCACTGACTTCTCGTTGCGGGGTTGTTGTTTACGAAAGTGAGAGGACAGAAAGTGAGTGTCCGGCGCTCTAACCGGGTGGATGGACACGGAAAGTCCACCTAGGGGAGTTAGAAAACCTTGATTCCAGACCAATGGTACACATAGGCTCCAGGATCCTGATGGAATGAATGGCTTATGAACCTGTTATTGGTCACCGGCTACCATGAGACCATATCTCCTTACGATGCTCCACTGCCTTGTGGATCAGACCTGTAGGTCAAAGGCTCCGTGTGTAGCTCTCTAAGAAAACCACCTACTTCAATTTGGGGACCTAGGCATTGTCACAGCCCTCACACAAATTGAATGAGATTTGTGCGGCGCATATATATCTGATAACCCCTTGTACCAATATTTATGTGTTTAAATAAATAAATGTAAATAAATAAATAAACCATTAAATATATAAAACTGTGATCTTTCGGGTAACAAAATTACTAAACATTGGCTAGCGAAATACATGCTAAGTCATAAGAAAAAATCTTGTTTTCTTCATATTCAAAACAAAATCTTTCAAGAGACATTATGAAAACACTATCCACAGGTTTGTTACGTAATATTACTTCTTCTGTAGTACTATAGTTGACTTACGACTTAGAATGTTGTAAAGAAAATTTTCAAAATCAACGTAGTATCAAAGAATGTAATAAGACTGATAAATATGCATCTGTTTTTATATTGTTGTTCTCCTTAGTTCACATGAATTGCTTGTAGATCAATATTGCATCCGTAAAATGCATCACTGCTAACAGAAATCATGTAATAATTTTAGCCTTTTGATGTAAGGTGGATGAGTAAAAGAAGGTCTGAAATTATCTTTCATGTTTGAAGATATCAACTAACAAGGTGTATCCAGCGTATTAAAGAAATGGATACTCCCTTTACCATTCAAACCACGCTACCAATTTAAGAGTCAAGACTTTTATCACTAGACTGTTTAGGCTTCCGCGATGATCTTGTAGGAACGTAATGTTTATACTAAATTAATAATGTGTAGTAATCTGTATGATGTTACATATGCTTTAACGCTTATCGAACGTATTTAAGTGTCTTGGAATATCATTACATTCCGTTTAAGGTTAGTTGAAAGCTATCTCTGATATGCTGTTTAGTGAGGTTTCGTACTCATCATCTTAGGAACTTTCTAGTACTTACTGAACAATTACACTCTGAGAAATTCGATCTCGTTTCAACCAGCTTCCATATTTAACGTGACTGAGTTAGTTAAAAACTTTAGAACGCTAGATGACCTGATAGCTGAGTAGTTATTAAGCTCACCAATTCCATTTTATTTGTCGAGAGGATCTATCAAGCCTAAAAGTATGGAAACAATTATCTTGCTACCTTTGCGACTACTTTCTTATATTTAAGTTATCTGTACATAAGTTAGAGATTACAACATTCTAGACTAATGAAACCTTATCGGTTACCTTTAAAATTTGGACAGAATATTTACATATAATCCTTTGAAGTTTCTATCTTTGTGTTAGGTTCAAAGAAAAGTTCACTTCACTAATTCATTGCAGTATCAGGGGGTTTGGATCTAAAAGTTGATTGTAATTATTTTCAAATTACAAAGTCACTTTCAGTGAATACCTATAAAGTCATTTACCGACTAAATAAAATAGATAATTTAAATACTGAATATTAATTGACATAAAGGAAATCAACCAGGATATATATATATATATATATATATATATATATATATATATATATATATATATATATATATATATATAGACTAGTTGCCTCATAGTCTAGTCTACCTTACGTGATTGATAGAAACAGTTGTCTGCATAGTAACTATGTTCTTAGTTAAGCATCATATTCTTATAATAGTAATAATGATAATCATTATTACTATAACATGAAATTGAAGGCGAATGTGATTATAATATTGAGCCAGTTGATCCTTTAATTCTATACAAATTTATATGACACTAATAACAACAAAGATAATGAAGTTAGTACATTTGTTATCGAACACAAATTTACTGAAAATTCGCCCCCCCCTCCACTACCCCTCTGTATCTAATCGTTGCCTGATGTTTAGATAGGATTATTCATTATTACACAGAAATATTCTAATTAGTTAGATGTGACACTTTTCACCTACTGATTTATTTCCTTATTCCGTCTGTTTAGTATTTTAACATAGATTAATTGACATTTCTCTAAGTAAGTTTATTTGACGAGACTGTGGTGGTTGGCGTCATGTCGAGCTCATTCTAACATCTGAACAAACCAATCTATCAATTCTCGTCAAACTACATTTTGACCTACTTAATTATTCTCTAGTCAACGTTGACTACAAGATGATAAGAATTTATTAATTTATAGACCATAAGTAATGTCCTTGAGTGAACAGAATTGGCAATAATCGTTATAATCACTGAGAGTGAGTTAGACTAGAAGGTGAAACTGTATTTTTGAAGTTCGACTACAAGTAATTTATCATAAGTAAGAGTTAATTTAAAAGCTATTTAAATGCTATCTTGAAATATCAACGACTGGAATTGTGCTAATATTCTTAAGAATCCTTTATCTAACACTTTTACAAATATGTACTGAAGAATAAAGTTTAATTTAATAAAAATTAGTATTTCAGATTATTACTAGTAGGAAGAAAGATTTTATCAGGTAGATAAGTGACTGAACTATTCAAATATAGAGGGGGGTTTGGGGGGAGATTTTAGTAATTTTATAAAGTTGAAATCATGAGTCAGTTGAAGAATAGACCACCATGGAAAACCTCGAAGCACTGAACAGGCGTTTCATCCTTTTGTAGGACTCCTCAGCAGTGTGCATCCACGAACCCGACTCGCGAGATTCGAAACCAAAACCTACCAGTCTCGCGCGCGAGCACTTAACTGATAGGCCACTAAGCTAGTCTCCATGCAAAGGTGTTAATTTGTTGGTTCAATCAATCCACGAAGTTAAGCAATCATTTCACCAGTGTCTTCAGTGAGTTGATATCACACAACAGACCTGGTTGAACTCCACTGGCCACCACTTTGCACTGCAGAGGAGTCCCACAGCACGACGAAACGGTCGTTCAGTGTTTCCAGGTTTTCCATGGCGGTTTTACTTCATTTGGCTAATGATTTCATTTATATATATTAAAAATTCAAATAGAGTTAGCTACTAAATAATACATAATTTTCAACAGTTCACAGAGTAATTCAAGTGTGAAAATTACCACGGAAAATCATTTAAATGGAACACATTAAATAGCAAAAATATACTACTTATAAATTCACTTGGTATTGTTTCTTTCCCTTTCTCTCTTACAATAGTAGTTGGCTATCATGACACAAAAGCTAAGTGGATAACGCGATAGTGTTTAAAGAAACCGGTACTAGGTTCAAGTCGCTGTGGGAACATTAATTGTGGGATCCAGGTACACCCAGCTGATGAATTTCAAAATAGGACAAAACACATGTCCTGAATTCCACTGTTAGATGACCATCATTCGTTTTGGCTCATAAATACAATTTATCTACATGAATTCAACCTACAAAAAAATTTTCCGTTCTTACTTAGTTTTACAAATTTTTAGCATTTTTATTTTTCTATCTTTTACTACACAAAAATCAAAGAGTCAGAAAGAAAAAAAACCACCACCACCACCACCAACAACAACAACTAAATGTCTAGTTTGTTTAACATAAATCGAATAATACACTTAAGTGAATGTTATAAGTTTTCTTTTTTTTTCACTAAAAAAAAACATGATTTTTTTCTTTCTTGTTTCACATAGTAACATACTGTATATACATTGAATAGTAATGAGAATATTCTGGGATGGTCTTTGTTTCTATGCAAATAGATATATACATAGATGAATATAGTACCAACCGCATATGAATAACTTCTGAACAATGCATACATTCAAACCGAATTCAGTAAGATAGAAAGTAGTATGAAAGATTGTGTAATTTTTATGATGTTACTACTTAATTACTGAGTTGATCTAAAGGATAATATATATGTAACTATATGTAGAACAGTGGTTTGAAGACAATCAATGAAATACATTCAATGATTCTACCATAGATACATATTTAAACAAAAAAGCTTTTATCATTCGAATTCATATTGATCTATTTTAATTACTAAGTGAGGGGATAAATGGAATAAGTGATTCATGTAATATTATTATTATTATTATGATACTTGATCAATATTTTCTGGTATAATATTAAAATAAAACCCAATAAAACGAATGTATAGCTTATTGATTCTAAAGATTAAGATTTTAATGATTATGACCTTTGGAAATGATAATAAAGTATTATGGTTTTGTAAATAGTACTGTGGTGTGTGTGTGTGTGCTACTGATGTTCACAGATATAAGTAGTATATATCATCAATCAAAAATGAAATGCCTAAAGGTAGAAGGTTAAGAAGATCGGAGAAAAATGAATAAAATCAGAGAATGATTGGTGTGGAAATGAAGGAATAATAAAGCCTGAGACGATCACTTTTGTAGTCAAATACTTTCGGTTGCCCCTGATATGCTTGAGGCTATTACGAGTTCACTTTACTGGGTAAACGGAATGAAGGTTAATGACACAGTGACACGATTGGCTATTCTAATCCGTTATCTCCGGCTCTGCTAACTAGATCAATGAGTGTTGATGAGGCGTCAGGTTATAATCTGATCAATGTTTTCTGGCATTATAATATTAAAATAAAGCCCAACAAACTGAATGTATAGTTTCTTACAAGGAGGGGTTTGCTTAGAAAAGGTCGACCCTAAAAATCTACACCTAGCCTTATCCCACGGATTTCCGTCTCCGAAGGTAAGATCCCAGGAAGTACGAATTCTACTCACAGGAAGGTGATATATGACCGGACTCAAGCAGTTGACCTTGAAGGACTTCAGTCACACTCTCAGGTCACTAAGACCACTTCTAATCCAATTTCCTTCTCATGAATCTCTAAAACAATCCTTCCACGATGTTGATAACCGAAAAATGAAAATCGGGTTCATACCTTTAACACCACTCAAGATAACTGTATTCATAGGGAAAAAGTACATTCATCTGGCGAGTTTCAAAACAGGACACTGTGCGCGTTATGAATTTAACTTCTATCAATAAATACCATAATTATTGTTGATAAATTTACTTAATATTGTTTGTTTTGTATCTTCCCATTGATGTTTAGAACTGCAACTGGTCAGTCTCTTATTAGCCACATGTGCATACTGTGCGTATTGACTTGATATTGCCTTTATTCACAAGCATTATAAGCAAAGATAGATAGTGGCTAGCAGTGGAATCCAGTTTGACGTGCGTTTCGTCCTATTCGAGACTCGTCGCGATGGCGTTTGAAGATGAAGGTATTGGGTTCGAGTCACAGAGTGAACATCAACTCTGAGATCCAGCTGACGAGTTCCAAATAGGATGAAACGCACATCAAACTAGATTCCACTGCTAGACACTATCCATCTTTTCTTATTACTGTTGATACATTCATACATTATTCATTATTATTATTACCATGTCTTTATTAGCTTCCAAATCAAGAAACTATATAATTGAAGCAAATCTAATTTCTAGTTTATTCCAAATTAATTTTTCAGAAATTCATATTCATTCTGTCAATTAGAAAAAAAAAGTTAATTATTACACATTCATAAGTGATTTTATTTAATTTAAAACAGAAGAATCTTCTTTTACCCCCTCCCTTTCTCTTTTTTTTGTGCTTAATTCAATCAAACATAATAAAGTGTACTTTAAGTTTGAAAAGAAAAAAAACGTGCACACATACACACACACACACACCATTATTTTAACCATTGAATCTATAGAACAACTGAAAATGTTTCGGTTCTAGATTTTTTTTTCTTTTTTTTGGAATAAAATCCTATTCTCTACCTCTATTTTTTGATTTCACCAAACATATAAACTGTATATGCATATATTATTATTATTATTATTATTATTATTATTATTATTATTATCAGAGTAATTTATTATTAATTGGGTGAAAGGGTAAAATGTTTTTTTCTTTTCTTTTTTTCCATTAACACAGCATGAATTGAGGTAACATGTGATGTAATATGCAAAAATATCTGATTGAAGCCTTTTTTTTGTTTAAATAAGTATTACATAAGAATGATTAAATAGGTGTAGTATAAGTCAAATAGGTATGTTGATTAATAATGTATACAATTATTAAATAGGAATAATATATATTTGATAGATGAAAGCGTGAGTCAATTGAAGCTAGACCATCAAGGAGAACCTGAAAGTATTGGACGGCCGTTTCGTCCTATTATGGGACTTCTCAGCGGTGCGCATCCACGACCTCGTTTCACGAGATTCGAACTCAGAACCTACCAGTCTCAAGCTAGAGTATTTAACCGATTGACCACTGAGCTTGCCGGCATCAGGTGGTGTTGATGTCTAACTTCAACTAGTCTAGGTTTTCTTTAGTGGTCTAGCTTCAACTGACTAATGATTTCAACTATGAAAACTCTGAAATCTCCACAAAACCTCCTTCTGATAATAATACATTTGTAAAGTCTCAGCGAATATTTCCTTGATAAAACTTGGACCGAATTGCCGGGCGAAATGTTGGATTTACTTCATATTCATTCGCTAAGATTTTACAAATATATTCTTTTTTCTATTTAATGTCTTACATTAACTCGGAGCGCAAATACTGTGAAATTATTAGATCAAATTTAGACCAAAGTTCTTATGTATACAATTATTATTATGATTGATGAAATTAAATATTAAGTTTTAATAATAATGGTTATATTTAGAAGGGATTTTGTGGAGATTTCAATATTTTCACAGTTAAAGCATGAGTCAATTGAAGCTAGACCACCAAGGGCTCGAATCTCGCGAGGCAAGATCGTGGATGCGCACTGCTGAGGAGTCCCACGATAGTTTGAAACGGCCGTCAAGTGCTTCCAGGTTTCCTTAGTAGTCTAGCTTCAAATGACTCATGCTTTCAACTATGAAAATAATGGTTATATTATAAAACATGTGAATAATAAATGAAATCATTGAATACATTAATGTTAAGAACTGCAATTTGATCAGTCTCTTATTGGCATATGTGCATCCTGTATGGATTGTTTTGATATTGCCTTAAGTTACAAACTTTATAAACGAAAATGGATACATCTAGCTAACGAGTTCCAAATAGAACGAAACACGCGTCCTAAATTCCACTACTAGCAACTATTCATCTTTGATTTTCAAAAAAAATGTTTATCACGAAAATAACTGTATTCTCTGGTAACTAGAGTTACAACTTACACCTTAGTAATTGGTTATGTTGGTTTTCAGCTATTTGTATAATCACATAATTGTTTTTCAATTTTTCTCACAAAAATATAAGCACTAGTATACCACTTTCTCACAATTATAGCATATAAGTCAACAATATTTTCATTATAAACTTTTTGAAACCGATAGGATCTGTCTGAGAATGATGAAAGTTTCCAGCACAAACGAAAACCTACTCATCTTTATAATAAACGTATATCTGTACAATTGTTTGATTGTTACCAATATACCTTATGGTTGAAGAGAGAGTAAATGGTATTGTTTAAGTCATTCAGAACTATGATAAATAAGTAAACTAAGTTACATTTACCAAATGTATGTTGTATAGGATAGTTAAACTACCAATATATAAACTGAGACTGTTCAACAAACAGTAATAATTTGGCAGGAAAAGTTACTGCCATCATAACAGTTCAGGTGAAAAATTGGCTTTCAGCATTCATCCAGATTTATGAAAATTCAAAAAACAATTCAGCATTCAAAAGACAATGGTCGATGATTTGTCATAGAATACATGACACCCTACTTAAAAGATGGTTTATACCTTCAATGATGACTTAGATCTTTAATGAATAACGTCAGATTTTCTGAAGATTTTTTTTAAATTTCGGATTCTGAAAACAAAACTTCCATGCTCATCAATCTTAAGCTGAATGTTTAGGCTAACTATGTATTCAGTTGATCATAATTATACACAAATAGTTTGGATTATCTTGGACTAAAACAGATTTATTGTCTAATTTTTCACGCAATACTTCTCTTAAAATATCGTTACGTTTAATAAAAATCAAAAAATATAACAACTACAAAGCAAGATATACCGTCTCAATAAAGTTTTAGTTGTATACAATACATCACTAATTTAAAGCTTACATATTACTTTCCACCGTTGGGATTGTAGTGAACAAGAACACGGGTTGGAACAATCGAATGTGATTTAGCTCAGCATTACAGAATATTTCATTAAAATATGAGAACCATATAATGAACAATTAATTTGAAAACTATCAATCAATTGTCTCAAGTTGACTGTTCCTTCTGTAAATATCAATTCATCGTCTCCATTTTCTTATTGTTCATGCATTTTCGTACTATATTACTTTCCACCGTTGGGATTGTAGTGAACAAGAACACGGGTTGGAACAATCGAATGTAATTTAGCTCAACATTACAGAATATCTCACTAAAATATGAGATAAATTATAGAGAATAGTTAATTTGCAAGTTAACAATCAATTGTCTCAATTTGACTGTTTCTTCTACTAATATCCGTCCATAATCTCCGATTATAATTGTTCATGCATTTTCGTATCGATTGCGTGCCGTTCCCATTCTCTCCTTATCGATCTTCTACTGAAATACATTCACTGCCTAAACATCATCATATACTACTTATATGGATATCAGTAACCCACACCACATTTTGTTTCAGGATTAATGACATAACATACATTAGGTAGATTGTTTCATAATAATATAGAAATCAATCATTAAAACTCAATACAACTCAATATGTTCAAACGTATTTCAGATAAACATATTCTTCCTTTATGATAAATGTTTGGAATCTTCTTAGTGTATAACTATACTTTGTTTTACAACAAGAAAGTTATCATAGAGTTTCACTAATAGGAATAAAACAATCATATTTATTTTATAGTTGAAATCATGAGTCCATTGAAGCTAGACCACCATGTAAAAGCTGAAAGCACTGAACGGCCGTCCCGTCCGAGTGTGTGCAAATTGGCTAAAATCTCCACAAAGTCCCCTTCTAATATTAATCAACATATGCTCATTTGTGACTGGCTACAAGAGATATTTCCTACAGTTCTAGTGAGAAACTGTGACAAGTGGAGTTCAACCAGGTCTGTTGGGAGATATCAACTCACTAAAGACAATTGTGGATGTGTCGCTCAATTTCGTGGATTGGTTGGAGTTAGATATTTCACACCATTGGATGCCGGCCATCTCAGTGCTCTAGTGGTTAGGCGTTCGCGCGTAAGATTGATAGGTCATGGTTTCGAATCTCACGAGGTGTGATCGTGGATGCACACTGCTGAGGAGTCCGATCATAGGATGAGTTGGCCGTTCAGTGCTTCTACGTTTTCCATTGTGGTCTAGCTTCAATTGATTCGTGATCTCAACTATATAAAATTACTAAAATCTCCACAAAATCTCCTTTTCATCATCATAGTTGTTACATGACATACTGTTAGTGAGTTTAAACTTCAATATGAGGATGCATGTGCTCCGTTTTTCAATTGTTTTCTTTTCATTAATTTCATTTCTTGATGTATTCTTATTAATACTATAAGTGACCTAGATAAAAGCGTCTAAACATGATACCTTTCACCAAATTAATGTGAAACCATACTTTCATAATGGTATGAAGAGACCGTCGTTTGAAATACTAGTAAATAGCCTTTTAAGATGTCAGATGATCATATACTATTCTCTATAAATCTCTATAATGACATATTTAGTCTGATCTAATTAAAAGAACAATACAGTTTTTTTATAAAAAAACAACTTCCAATATATACCACAAAAGAATGTTGGTATGAATTCACTACATATGTGGTTATGTATGGGAAAAAATGAATCATTACTCGGAACATAATCACTATGGAAATGAGAATTTTTATTTACAATATACCCCCATATATAGTTGTGTACTGTTTGTATGTTTGAAAATAGCAGAATGGTGAATAAAAAATGTAAACTATTGGTATACTCTATCTCGGTTTAAAATGAAAAAAAAAAATAAATCTTGCAAAACTGTCTCGTGATTTTGTTATATATTCACGTGGCTTTTGATTGGTATTTTTTTTTCCTTTATCGTAAACTGTGAATATGGTTGTAGTAATATGTTACATGCTACTTGTATGTTCATCCTGTGGTGTTGATTACTGATATCCATATAAGTAGTATAATGTGATCGTTGGGCATTGAATGTATTTCAGTAGAAGATCGATAAGGAGAGAATGGGAACGGCACGCAATTGGTACGAAAATGCATGAACAATTATAATCGGAGATTATGGACGGATATTTGTAGAAGAAACAGTCAAATTGAGACAATTGATTGTTAACTTGCAAATTAACTATTCTCTATAATTTATCTCATATTTTAGTGAGATATTCTGTAATGTTGAGCTAAATTACATTCGATTGTTCCAACCCGTGTTCGTTTTCATTACAAAAATACTTAATTATTTGATAGAAATTGTACCTTCCAGGTTTGAAGACGATTATTTCATTATCAAGAATATGGTACAAGCAAGTCCGAATATATGGAAATGATGAATAAAGCAGACAAGTTTTGGATCTTGAAGATATAGCCTCAGCTTGCGGTGAACCTCTTTAATGAAATTGTATAATATCATTACTAGTTTTTCATTATATACTACTTTATATATGGTATTCATGGTTCAAATCTGATGGAGAAAACCCAACGCTTTATTTTTTATCTAATCCATAATTGATTACTAAATTATATTCACAGTCCGATTAACACAGATACAAAATCTAAAACGTTTTCATCTGATACCATAGACGTTATGGTCAATCAATTTTTACTCCACTGCTAGCCACTATCCATCTTTGCTTACAATGTTTGTGAATTAAGTCTATATCGAGGCAATACGCACAGTATGCACATATGCCAATTAGAGACTGATCAGTTGCAGTCATAAACAATAATGGAAAGATTCAAACAAACAATACTAAATGAATTCTAACTTCACCCCATCACACAAGCAAGTGGTAATCAGGACTCAGTGGCCAAAAGGATAACGCGATGTTGTTTGAAGCGAAAGGTACTGGGTTTGAGTCCTAGAGTGGACATCAACTGTGATATGCAGGTACATCCAGCTTACGAGTTCCAAATAGGACGAAATGCGCGTCCTGGATTCTACTGCTATCCACTATCCATCTTTACTTACCAACTTTTACTTCAGCAACAAAAACACAGGAATTATCATATTTCATTCGACCAATGTTTACTGATAAACAAGTATTTATCATATGAATACTCTGAACATAAGTATCTCCATCGTCTATAGGATCATCCAGTATATTGCTTAAAGAAGTATCATCAACGAGAATATCAGTTAATAAACTATTGTTAATGAATCTATATATTGATATACATGCAAATATTCATTATTATAAAGGAATACGCTTTCTGGCAGTCTAATTCATGTCTTATTCCACATTATTATTGACATATGCATACATATATTAATATGCATTATCTGTCATTCTGATCTACAGAACTGTCAAAGTAACAACTCTATTGGTACAGTCTGTTTAACAAAAATGGGAAAACTGTTTGTAAGGAGATAAGTTTAAAGAGATGAATATATGTCCAACTAGTATTCATTACATTTATCTTATGATTAACCTGTGGTTACTTTTTCTAGATGATAACCCCATCCCCGTTATTGTTCCATTGATAACCTAACTATATCATGTCAGTACAATAGTATGTTGTATGCGTTACTACAAATGAATACAATTCAATATAATAATTTATAGACCACCCTATGACAACAATAGATATAATTCAACTTGGTTTTGTTTGTTTGTATTTTCCCAATGTTGTTTAGGACTGAAAATGATCAGTCTCTTATGGCCATATGTACATCTTGTAAGGATTGCTTCGATATTACCTTAAGTTATAAGCATTATAAGCAAAGATGGATGATAGCTAGCAGTGGATGCATTAAATTATGAAATAATTCTGTAGACTGATTTCCTACTAAGTATAAAATACGCCTTAGTTGTTTGTTTGTTTGTTTGTTTGTTCATTTGTTCACACATAATAACTATTTGGGTAGATTAAATGTTGTAAACAACAGAGTTTGATGGACTATATAATTTTTCGTAGTTGAAATTATAAGTCAATTAAAGCTGGACCACCATGGAAAACCTAGAAGCACTAGACGGCCGTGTCGTTTTATTATGAGACTCTACAGCAGTGCGTATCCACAATTCTGCATCCGCGAGATTCAAACCCAGGACCTACCAGTCTTACGTCAGATCACTTAACCGATAAAATATTATGATAAACTGTCCATTGAAAGATGTTTGTAGTTTTACTTATGTCTAGGTGACCTTATGGACATCTTTCTATGTATTCACTTCATTATTGTTGTTATTCACTTTCGATTACTGCAATTGATAATTAGTTAATCGAGTTATTTACTTTGTTCAGTTTGTGAAGTCCATTTTAATTGTTAAGTAATGATTATTAAAATTAGTCATTCCGTTTATGTAATGGAATATTCATTTTGAGATAGACTGGGTCTGTCAACCTGTACGAAAAAGGAAAACCCATCATAAAATCAAAGGTGATTCAAACATGATAGATAACCTTAATACAAGAAAAAATGAAGACAATAAAACTATTGAAGACAACCACACACAAAGAAGGTCATCAGAAAAATGTGTTTTTTAAAGTTTTGTGGCAAAAATATGAAGCTAACTGTTACAGAAAGTAGGGGCTATTGTCGTTCAGTACGATAATGTAAGCTTACCAAACTAAACTAAGGACGCCCGTTTCGTCCTATTTGGGACTGGTCAGCTGGATGTACCAGCATCTCAGAGTTGATGTTCACTCTGAGACTCGAACCCAGTACCTTCCTCAGCAAATGCCATCACGTTATTCACTCAGCTACTGAGTCCTGATAGTCACTTGCTTGTGAAATGGGGTGACGTTTAAATTCACTTAGTATTGTTTGTTTGAATCTTCCTACTGATATTTTTAGCCGCTATCCATTTTGCTTACCATGCTTGTGAATTTAAGCTACATCGAGGCAATACGCACAGTACGCACATATGCCGATTAGAGACTGACCAGTTGAAGTCCAAGAAACATCAATGGAAAGATTCAAACAAACAATGCTAATTGAATATATATATATATATACTACTTGTTTACAAAGGAAGAAAATTATTGTCTGAATGTGGGTTTGTAGAAATTGTGGTAATTTTTGATGGTTGAATTCATGAGTTGATTTAAGCTAGACGACCATATAAAACCTGAAA
Organism: Schistosoma rodhaini; assembly: GCA_944470415.2. NCBI lineage: Eukaryota > Metazoa > Platyhelminthes > Trematoda > Strigeidida > Schistosomatidae > Schistosoma > Schistosoma rodhaini. The sequence continues at coordinate 83,493,149 of OX104036.1, forward strand.
CCACTGGACGACCGTTTTGTCCTGGTATAGGACTCCTCAGTAGTGAACATCCACGATCATGCTTTCGGAGTTCGAACCCAGGACCTTCTGTCTCGCGCACAAACGCCTAATATGTAAAACAATTAGCCGGTACCCAGTATTACTGATGTCCAACTTCAACCAGTTAAGTCAAATTATGTCTGTTTTGAGGCAATTACTCACTGAAGACAATGGTGGACAGTCATGATTTGTGGAAAATATACAATAACACCGTTGAATACCGGCTCAGTGGTCTACACGTTAGGTCTTCATGTGGGAGATCAAATTTCCTTGGTTCGAATCCCACGTGAAGGATCGCGGATGCCCACTCCTGAGGAGTTTCATACTCGGACGAGACAGCCGTCCACTGCTTCTAATTTTTCAGGTTGGTCTAGCCTAAAACCGAAAACTGGTTTTATTTCAATATTCATTTTATTTGAAACCAGTTTTAAAGCGACTGTAGTTTGATATATAACTTTAAGACTTTATTTGATCAAATAAAACTTGTAAACTGGACGAATAAAAAGTCTCTTTGCATTTCATTACGCCTAATTTCATCAAAGTTATTCTCTTAATGCATCAATCGAATTACACTTGACCGAGAAGCTTTGGAGGATGTGAAAACCTTTACGTATCTGGGCATCACCATCGAGGAACACGGTGGATCCGATGCAGATGTGAAGGCGCTGATCTGAAAAGCAAGAGCAACATAGTTACAACTGAAGAACATCTGGAAATCAAAACAATTGTCAACCAACACCAAGATTAGAATTTTCAATACAAATATCAAGACAATTCTAGTGTATGGGGCGGAGATGTGGACAACTACGAAAGTCAGAAGATACAGGTGTTTATAAGCAGCTGTCTACACAAAATACTTCGGATCCGTTGACCAGACACTATCAGCAACATTCTGCTGTGGGAGAGAACAAACATGATTCCATCCAGTGGAGGAAGAAATCAAGAAGAAGCAGTGGAATTGGATAGGACACACATTGAGGAAATCACTCAACTGCATCACAAGACAAGCACTCGTATGTGATCCTGAAGGTCAAAGGAGAAGAGGAAGACCAAAGAACACATTGCGCCGAGAAATGAAGACAGACAAGAGAAGAACCAACAAAGTGGATAGAACTAGAAAGGAAGTCTGAGGACAGAGTGGATTGAAGAATGCTGATCGACGACCTATGCTCCATCGGGAGTAACAGGCGTAAGTAAGTTAGTAATTTCGTAATAAATTATTCGACATATTTAATGGTTGTTAAATTACCGACACTTTATGATGAAAAGTAGCGTTAGTTAATATAAGTGGCTTTTGTACTTAAAAAGGAACTATTTAATCTTATTGGATAATGCGTTGACATTTGAAACGAACGGTACTGGCTTAGAGTCACAGAGTAAACATCAACTGTGAGATGCAGGTACATCCAGCTGACCAGTCACAAATAGGAGGAAACGCGCTTCCTGGATTCCACTGCTAGCCATCATCAATTTTTACTTATAATACTTGTGATTTAAGGTAATATCTAGGCAATCCGTACAGAATGAATATATGGCAATAAGAGACTGATCAATTGGAAGATTCAAACAAACATTACAAAAAGAAACTTTCTCTCATTAGTTTCCCATACAACAATTTCTATACCGAATATTCTAAACTGTAAGTTTCAACAATAATTATGAATGAAAAGAAGTAACTTATATACCCCTACAGGTTTGACTTATTTTATAGACCACCTACAATCTTCTTATAGATTACCTAATACGTCTACTGATATACATATAAATGTGTGTAGGCAACATATAAATACACATGTCAATTTAACCAAATGATAAGAATCTTATTACAATTCAACAAACAATTGGTAACCCATAATTTAATTTATATATTGAGAGAATTTAATACAATTCAATTATTCAATTACTTAGCAACAAGAATAATAATAATTACATATTGTTGCTTATTTAGATAAGTAATGTAATAAATTAAACGTTTGATTATGTAATTCAATTAACATGTTATTGTTGATTACTCATAATTGATGATGAATAGATCATCTCAAATATTCAATTGAGATGAATAAACATCTTATGAAAGGTTTCAATAAATTAGTACAGTGAAGTTTTATATGAATGACTGACGTTTCGTTTCATCATATAAAATAAGTATAATTCTACTGATAACTTATGTGAGGTTTGTAAAGTTTTGTGGTGTGGACTATTTATATTCATATAAGTAGTATATAATGATTGTTAGGCATTGAATGTATTTCAGTAAAAGATCGATAAGGAGAGAAAGGGTACAGGATGGAATTGGGTATGAAAATGCATGAACAATAATAATCAGAGACCATGGATTGATATTTTCCGAAGGAATAGTCAAGATTAGGATAATTGATTGATAGTTTACAAATTAACTATTTACTAATATTGTTCTCATATTTTGTGCCTACATACATTCGATTATCCCCACTAATGTTCTTGTTCAATACAGTTTAAAGATTGAAACAGGTGAAGATTAATAATTTCAGATAAGATACTACATTTGTACACAATTAGGTTTCTTTTGTTTTTCTTTTTGTTTTAATAGAGCTCGGATTACCTAACTACATTTTGAATGACAGACTGAATAAACCCCTTCTGATTTACAAATAAAAACTGTGAAAAAGTAGAAAAATAAAGTTTGATACAACGAAAAAAATAAATAATTAATTAAATTTAAATTTTTTTTAAAATTTGTTGTCATGGCAACTAAATAATATTCTCAATAGCATTAATCTTAATAAACATTTTATACATATTGAACTTTAAAGAAAATTGGATTGATTGACGATGTTCTACAATGACCTATGGTGATAACCTATAATTATTAGAAAGTTTACTATACTTTTAATTTGTATACATGGCTAAATCTTATTATCTAACATTTGTTTTAGATAAATTATTCTTAATTATTCACAGGTTTGATTTTTCAATTCACTTAGTATCGTTTGTTTGAATTTTCCTATTGAAGTTTAGGACAGCAACTGATCGGTCTCTTATTGGTATATGTGTATACTGTGCGAATTGTCTCGATATAGCATTATAAGCAAAGATGGATAGAGGCTACAGTGGAATCCAGTTTGACGCGCGTTTCATCCAATTTGGGACTCGTCAGCTGGATGTACCTGTATCTCAGAGTTGATGTTCACTCTTAGACTCGGATCTCTATTATAAGGCTATATCGAGGCAATACCCACTATATGCTCATAGGCTAATAAGAAACTGACCAGTTGCAGTCCTAAAAACATCAATGAGAAGATTCAAACAAACAATACTAAGTGAATTTAAACGTCACCCCATTTCACAAGCAAGTGAATATAAGGACTCAGTAGCTGAGTGAATAACGTGATGGCGTTTGAAGCGAGAGGTACTGGGTTCGAGTGCCAGAGTGAACATCAACTCTGAGATGCAGGTATATCTAGCTGACGAGTCCTAAATTGGATGAAACACGCGTCAAACTTGATACCACTGCTAGTCACTATCCATCTTTGCTTACCAAGTTTCAGTTTAACATTTCATATTTTTGTTATATATTAATCACATTGAAAGACAACAAAGAGTATTTCATCAAATCTCATTGGTTTATTAAACTAAGTAACATCACTTATAATCTTCTTCTTGCTCTAAATTGAAAGAAATAAAAATATAATCTAAAATGACTATTCAATTATACTTTATCTTGCATGAATGATGAGTAGAGTTTTCTGAACAATCTTTTTTATTTATGTAATGGATTATGAAATTAACTTAATGCCAACGACCATGTGAATAATGTGTGGAGAGTTGTTGATGTAGCCAATCGAATATATATATTTTTTAAAAACTGTGGCGAGATTCTGTAGACAAAATTAATGTGACAATCTGACTGAATAAAGGATTATGGTGGAACATTTAAATCATTCTTCAACCTAGTGTTATCATAAGATAATATTGATTATTGTTTACTTGTATCTTCTCATTGATGTTTAGAACTATAATTGATCAGTCTCTTATTGCCATATGTATATCTTGTAAGGATTGCCCTGATATTACTTCAAGTCACAACCAGTAAAAGTAAAGATTGATAGTGGCTAGCAGTAGAATGAAGGACGTGTGTTTCATCCTATTTGTGACTAGTCGGTTGAATGTGCTTGCATCCTAGAGTCGATTTTCACTCTGAGATTCGAAGTCAGTACCGTTCGCTCTAAACGCCATCGCGTTATCCACCTAGCTTCTGAGTGCTGTTATTTTTTTGCTTGTGCAATTATTGAATTATAAATTTACTTGGCATTGTTTGCTTGTATCTTTCCATTGTTATTTAAGACTGCAATTGAACAGTCTGGATAATGCCTCGAGTCACAAACTCTACAAGCAAAGATGGATACATCCAGCTGATGAGTCCCAGACAGGATGAAACGCGCTCCTTGAATTCCACTGCTATCTATTATTCATCTTTGCTTATAGTTTTGATCATTAAAAAAATAAATGTTTTCTTTACTCTTGTTCACACTTAACATTACCCCAACTTCGGTACATTGTTAGATAAAGATACTACTGATTTCATATTAAACATGAATCGCATTAATGTTAATGGTTTTTACATACTAATCAAACTGATAAACTTTTAATTATTTAAAGTATTCGATCATTTAATTATAGTTTATGTTCAAACTTTTAAATGTTAACAGTTTTATTGAACCGCGATTTTTAACAAATTTAAATTTTTGAATTTTCTGTTGTCCTATAGTTTAAAAGAAAAGTTTATACAGGGGGGGGGAAACAATATTTTGATTTCAATAATTATGAATAAGATTACACTGAGATGATAAGATTAGCTTTATGTTAATGATAATATAGATATAATCTAAATTATTCATCTAGATATACTGATGAAACTATAATAATGATTCTTGTTTTCTTACAGGAAAAGTATTTTCCCATGTTAATATACGGGTAATCAAAGATAATAAAAGTAGGAATGATAGGTCTTGGGTTCGAAACTCGTGGGGCGGGATCCTGGATGAGCACTACTGAGGAGTTTCACGATAGGACGAAGCGGCCTTCCAGTTATTCCAGGTTTTCGATGGTGGTCTAGCTTCAATTGACTCATGATTTCAACTATATAGAATTACTAGAATCTCCACAAAACTCCCTTCTAAAAGTAGGTAAACTAGTATAACCTTTTCAAAATGTAATTTATATTCAAAGAGAAAGAAAAGATAAACTGATTACTTAAAGAGTTCGTGAAAATATTTTCTATTCCTTTTATTATAAAATCAAGGAACGATCTTAATTAAACAATCATTAAAAGCCAGGAAGCACTAAATATCTGTTTTGATTTAGTATGGAACTTCACAGAAGTAAGGATCTATGTTCCTGCCATTAGAGATCAGCATAAAGCGCTTTCTGTCTTGTGCGTCAATTCGTAACCTCTAGACCATTAGTAAGGGATCCAATGGTTGTTAAACTCAAATTATTCTATTACATTAACTGTGAAATATAAAGACAGGTGTAAACATAAGTATTTTGTAAAGGTATGATAAACATAGTGAATTTCAAATACCTCATGAAGTCTATTCAATTACGATAGCTTGTGGATTTGGATTAAAATAGTACAGTAATGAAATGCTGAGTCAACTGAATTGAAAAAAAATTGGTGAGGAGGAAGAAATGAAAAACTTGTATTGGTTTAAAGTTCTGGTTTCTATGTATGCTTAAAACACCAGAAATAGATTTAAATACGGTGAAATGAACAATTGAATGCTTTAATAAATTCTAGGTGATCTATATTCCAGTATTTGTGTAGTTAAGTAAAAATGTATCATTATCCAAGTGTTTAAGTCATATCTTGCTAGGAAATATAATTACCATATATAAGTCAGGTGAACGTAAAAAGAATTAAAGCGCGGGACATACGCTTTTCGTCTTCTCACTTTCGTAAACAACAGTAACGCCACGAGAAGGTAGTCAGTAGGACTTCCTTGGCATGGCCATGTGAGAGCATTTCGAGAGAGAGAGAGAGAGCAAACTCTCTTTCTTAACTGTCAGTTTTACTCACAATTCTGAACATAAAAGTTTTTTTTCAAACTTCATTGTACTACAAAACTGAACCAGGAATATCCTTATTATTTTAAAAAGTATCAATGGTCATCCCGGACTGTTTCAGCTGAGATAGTAGAAATGACAGTAATAGTAATGAAGCCATTGAAATCAATTGTTCGATCAAATATTGATCATTTTTGATTAAACCGTTGATTAAATTCACTTGATATTGTTTGTTTGAATAGTCCCATTGATGTTTAGGACTGCAACTAATCAGTCTCTAATTGGCATATGTGAATACTGTGTGTTACTTACTTACTTACTTACGCCTGTTACTCCCAATGGAGCATAGGCCGCCGACCAGCTTTCTCCAACCCACTCTGTCCTGGGCCTTCTTTTCTAGTTCTTTCCAGTTCTTGTTCATTCTTCTCATGTCTGTCTCAATTTCTCGGCGTAATGTGTTCTTTGGTCTTCCTCTTCTCCTTTGACCTTCAGGATTCCATGTGAGGGCTTGTCTTGTGACACAATTGGGTGATTTCCCCAAAGTGTGCCCAATCCACTTCCAGCGCTTCTTCCTGATTTCTTCCTCGGCTGGAATCTGGTTTGTTGTCTCCCACAGTAACTTGTTGCTGATAGTGTCTGGCCATCTGATCCGAAGTATCTTGCGTAGACAGAATACTGTGTGTATTGCATCAATATAGCCTTAATTCACAAGCATTGTAAGCAGAGATGGATAGTGGCTAGCAGTGGCACCCACGACGCGCGTTTTGTCCTATTTGTGACTCGTCAGCTGGATATGCCTGCATCTCGGAGTTAATGTTCACTCTTGGATTCGAGTTCCTATCATAAGGCTTTATCGAGGTAATACCCACAGTATGCACTTATGCCAACAAGAGACTGATCAATCGCAATTCTAAACATCAATGGGAAGATTCAATCAAAAAACACCAAGTGAATTCAAACTTCACCCCATTGCACAAGCAAGTGGCTATCATACTCAGTGGCCGAGTGGATAACACGATGACGTTTGAAGCGAAAGTTACTGGGTTCGAGTCCCAAAATTAACATCAACTCTGAGATGAAGGTACATCAAGCTGACGATTCCCTAATAGGACAAAACGCCCGTCATACTGGATTCCACTGCTAACCACTATCCATCTTTGCTCGTTAATTAAATAATTTTCTATCCCTATAAATTCTTTTTGAAAAAAAACGTTTAAAACATGAAAATTCCACCACTCAATGTGATTAGTTTCTCGTCTTTTCACAATTTACTAATACCACTACTACAAGTTTTCTTCTAATTTCAAAACATCTGCAAATCATTTACAATGAAATATTGAAAACTAGTAAAAAAAGTAAATATCGTTTTCTTCTTTTCTCTTTTTTTTTCCTTTTTCCTTTTTTGTTTTTTTTTCTTGTCATTGATTATTCACATATATCTATTTGTTTCTTATCCTCTCACTATTTCCTCGATACCCTAACACCTATCCCTTTAAAAACGCATAACCATCATTTCCATAAATAACCAACCTACAGATGTGTGTTTGAAAAAGAAATAATTGCGTTTTTAATATTGTTCGAAAAAAAAAGAATAGCGTAATTATTCACCAGCTGATTTAGAAAATTAGTTTCCATCTCAATTTTTTCTTTTTTTTTTCTTTTACATTCAATTAACTGACAAAATTAATGTGTACACAGATGTAAATAGAATTTTTTTTTGTTTTTTTTTGGGGAGGGGGAGGAAAGGGGTTTGCACGAATAAAAAAAAATACAAAATATGCGATTCATTGTAACAGATGACTGATTATGTTCTTTTTTGACTATCCCAACTCCCTCCCCAAATGACAACCTTTTGAAGTCTTTTATGTATCTATTTGATAGGATTATGGTTATGAAACCTTAGAAAAAGAAGTATCGAAAGCCTTCTATGAAGATGACTTTTGTATATTCATAAATTCATAAAAGCCAAATCATGCTCGTATGTAAAATATTAAAATGATAAGAAAATTCTTCTTAAAACAACCATAAATTGGTACCAATTTTGAAATGAAATTTCTACTTCTAAGAATATAGTTCACAACACTCCTTACTTACTTACTTACTTACGCCTTCTTACTCCCAATGTAGTTCACAAAACTAAGCAATATGAAAGACAGGTTGACAGAATATGGATTCCCTTCAGGTTCTACAATTCATATATCCAAAAAGGGTTTTTGTGGAGATTTCAATATTTTTCAAAGTTGAAATCATAAGTTTAATCATGATTATCATGATTATAATCGTATGCTCACTGGTGACTGACTACAAGATACATGTCCTGAAGTTTTAGTGGGAAGCAGTGACCAGTGGAGTTCAATCAAGTCTGTTGTGAGATAACAACTCACTGAAGACAATTGGTGAACGGTTGCTCAATCTTCGTGGATCGGTTGAAGTTAGACATTAACACCGTTGAATGCCGGCGCAGTGGTCTATCGGCTCGAGACTGGTAGGTCCTGGGTTCGAATCTCGCCAGTGCGGGATCGTAGATGCGCACTGCTGAGGAGTCCCATAATAGGACGAAACGGCCGTCCAGTGCTTCCATGTTTTCCCTAGTGGTCTAGCTTCAATTGACTCATATATCAAAATTAATAATCCGAAAAAATGGCCAGGTCAAAGACAAAAGTATATCGTTTAAAGTATGTGAATTTAGGATTGTCAAGTAAAATAGATTTAAACTGTTAATGTTGATAGGACTCATATAGAATGTTAACTTGAATCTGTATATATGTTAATTGAGAATTTTTAAAGTCTGTGATCTGAATAAATATGGGTCAGATAGGGTGTACTTTGCCTTAAACCTGGCCATTTTTTCGGATTATTAATTTAGATATATGAATTGTAGAACCTGAAGAGAATTTATTGAAAAGAATATTCTTCGTTCAAATATTAGTCTTTAAATATGATGATAATCTTTAAACGATTAGAATATGGATTCTTGTTCATTAATTTGACTAATTCGACATTGAATCAGTCAGTATATTTGTGTTATTCAAACCATGTCCTGCAGTATATTATACAGATCACTATTGTAAGAGAATCTGTGTTTTATGGGAAAATGTTAGTTACCGTAGCGTGGAATTCTAAGAGATACCTGAAGTGAAGGCCTTATTGTATCCTGATATAGTCAGAAATAAGTATGAACTTAATTCGTCTGTATAGTTAATATAATCAAAGAGAGGTTTTGTGGATATTATGGAAATTTAATAATTGAATTCACCAGTCAATTAAAGCTAGATCAGTATTGAAAACCAGAAAGTACTGATGAGAAAACTCGTCCTAGTATGGAACTGATCAAAAGTGGGCATCCACGATCTCGCACGCAGGGTTTGAACCAAAGAATTATTCCGGATCGTGGATGCCCACTGCTGAGGAGTTCCATACTAGGACGGAACGACCGTCCAATACTTCTAATTATTACGTCATAAAATTCCCGACTGTTTGTTTGATTATTTGCTTGAAATAACCAAAAAAAAATTTCCTACATTAAATAAAAATGAAATGGTCTCATGTACTCATTCAAAATCTAATATACATTTTTTGATATTCACTTATGAGTAATATATATTTAGTTGCTTTGATCGCACTTAATACAGATAGATAACATTCCAACAAAGGTACTCCGTTCAACTAAGTGATTACTTCAATTTCATAGGAAAGTCAGAATTAAGCTTTGAATTTACCAAAAAATGTCTTTTTGTTTCAGAGTAAAGATTCAAAAATGGAAAAGAATTGTCATACCATTTGATCGGATCAATTAAATCAGTTCAGATAAATTATGCTGGTTACCAAAAGTGCATAGCAACACTGTTTGTGATTTATTGAATAGTTTCAATCAGTAAAAATAGAGAATCGAGTCATACATTCAATTGAATAAAAAAATAATCATACATTTTTGATGTACGTTTGTTCTCTGAGCTATATGGTTTGGTCGTGGAGCTTTCATAGTCCTTCTGAACGACATCATGAGCACAACCACTTCACCACTCCATGGTGGTCTAGCTGCAATTGATTCATGATCTCAACTATATAAAATGACAAATAGTCAAACATAATTGATTTTTCCTACCGCTTGATTGTTAAACATAATACATTAGAAGCGTAAGAAAATGTCTTGAAGAATAATATCTAGGCACCTTCTCCTTTGGAAGGAATTTGTAAAGTATACAATGTTTTCCAAATAAATGCTTACCAATGCTAATCTAAGTCGATCAATTTACATCAAAACTGGACTGTTACGTACAATATATTACGTCATACATGGTTATTTCCTCATGTGGTTTTGTAGTCGACAAGAACACGGGCGGGGACAGTCGCATGTATTCGAACACAAAATTACAGTTTATCTCACTAAAATCTGACAACCATTCAGTAAACAGTTAATTTGCAAAATAACCATCAATTTTCTCAATCTTCACTGTTCCTTCTGCAAATATCAGTCCATCTTCCCTGATTTTATTATCCATGCATTTTTATACCGATCGCGCTTCGTTCCTGTTCTTGCCTTATCGATCTTCCGCCAAATTACATTCTATGTCTAACCATCACCATATACTACTTATGTGGATATGAGTAGCCCACATCACAATGTATATTTCTTGTTTGAGAATAATCAGTTTATGATATCTAGAAGTTTATGTAATCTGTGATTTTTTTTTCAAATGTTTCATTCATTGAATAGCCCCACATACAGAAAGGACTCTTCTCTAATGTATATCGACTAATTAAAGTAATACAATGTGAATAATAGTTATTAGCAAAATACATGGTATTCTGAACAAAACTCTCAGTATGTATCTGTGAATAGATCTAGTTTAAAAAGAACGGATTTTTATTTCGAAATGAAGGTCTGATCCACAAGGCAGTGGAGCATCGTTAGGAGATGCAGTCCCATAGTAGCCGGTGACCAACGATTGATTCATACGCTATTAGTTCCCTCAGGATACTGGAGCCAGCCCATGTGCACCATTGATTTGGAATCAGTGTTTTCCAACACTCCTAGGTAGACCCTCCGTGTCCACCAACCCGGGTAAACTGCCGGACATTCGTCTTTCGTCCTCTAAATTCCGTAAAAAACAGTAATGCCACGAGAAGGCAGTGAGTAGGACTACCCTGGCAGAGGCTATGTACGCGTGGCCACGTGAGAGCATTTCGCGAGAGAGAGAGAGAGAGAGGGAGAGAACTCCTCACTCTCAACAATACCAGAGCATTTGGGGGCTGCATCACCACCCGTCACGTCACCGACCAACCTGATCGGTCGACTGGTTGTATTCAGAGAGCACTGGAATTAATTAGTTCAAACATTTACATCATTTGAATATTTCACTTCTATAAATGAACATAGTTTACACAAAGAAATCCACTGGTTATATAAACTCAATGCTGAACCTAATTATGAAACATTCAATATGATAAAACTAACAAATTTTTAAATGATCCCTTCAAGTTATCATGTATCATCTGACGTTTGTACATAATTCTTCCTATTCAAATGTATTAATTATCACATGTATAAAATATTTTCAATGTCTATTAGATAAGTCGGAATAGTACTAATTATAATGTAACCATTTGTTTGACAGAAATTGTCTACAATCTGTTGCTTAGAATTCGTTATCAAACATAAAAATATAGTGCTAAACTGGTAATAATTTCAAGAAACTAGTTTTAGGAAATAGGGAAATATTACCGAATATGTGATAATAGTGGGGTATTTATAGAATTCACTGACTAAAAGGTTAGTAAAATGAACTTGAAGAAACTATTTTGAGATATGTACCCTAGAGACTCTGGGTTGGATCCTTCGTGGGGAGTGATCCATGGGTATTGATGAGGAGTCCTGTACAAGGATACAAAATAGTTATTCATTGCTTCCTGGTTTCTAATATTTGTTTGTATAAGGTTAAATAGCAATCTGTACCATAAAAACAGATAAGAATATTTCTTTATACATCTCTAAAATACATTCAACTTGTTATAAGCAAAGATGGATAGTGACTAGCAGTAGAATCCAGGATGCGCGTTTCGTCCTATCAGGGCTCAGTGGCCAAATGGATAACGCGATGGCGTTTAGAAGCGAAAGGTACTGGGTTCGAACCCCAGAGTGAACATCAACTCTCAGATCCAAGTGCATCCAACTGACCAGTCAAAAATAGGACGAAACGCGTGTCAAACTGGATTCCACTACTAGCCACTATTCATCTCTGCTTACAATGCTTGTGAATTAAGGCTATATCGAGGCAATACGCACAGTATGCACTTATGTCAATAAGAGACTGACCAGTTTCAGTCCTATACATCTATGAGAAGATTCAAACAAACAATACTGAGTGAATTTATATTCAACTCGATTTAAAGTTATACGATCTCGATAATATTGAGATTGTTTGCTATTATTTTAAGGCAATGATTAGGATACCTTACTTTCATTACCCTCGTTTATTACCTGATTTTAGTTTTTTTAAGAGTATAACAAATGATCATAATTTTAGTTGAATAAATTCACCACTATAAGTAGTAAATGTAGAAGTACAATGGATTGGGTTGTGCTAACCTGATATACGAATTTAAATTGTCCTACTCTGTTGAGTACTTCAAAAGAGATTTGATAATTTTAATACTTACAGTATGACTTATTGTATAACATAGTAAGTTCACTTCTAACTAAAGAAGTTATCTATAGGAGAATCAGTTCGTGGAAAGAAAGTTTAGGTTTTTCACCATCTGATTACTTTATACTGATAATTAGGTTATTGAAGGATAGATGAATTAGATAAAGTGAACAAAAACGTATTTAGAAATAAATTTATCATGTTAATTATATGTAAAAGCTTCACTTTATTATCGTTACTGTTCAAGTTTGAAAGCTTATCTTTGTTAATTATACCCATATCACTAAGTTGATATATTAAGGCAAATGAAATTACAAATTTTATTATATTTTAGATTGTGGTTAGTATAACAAACCAAAAACCTTACTTACTTAAGGCTATATCGAGGTAATGCGCACAGTATGCACTTATGTCAATAAGAGACTGACCAGTTGCAGTCCTAAACATCAATAGGAAGATTGAAACAAACAATACTATGTGAATTTGAATTTCACCACATTGCACAAGCAAGTAACTACCAGGACTCAGTAGCTGAGTGGATAACGTGATGGCGTTTGAAGCGAAAGGTACTGGATTCGAGTCCTAGAGTGAACATCAACTCTGAAATGAAGGTACATCCAAATGACGAATTTCAAATAGGTTGAAACGCACGTTCTGGATTCCACTGCTACTCACTATCCATCCTTACCTACTTCGTTATATTTGAGACTCATTAACTGATAGCTTGTAAATTCAACATTATCGAATTTATTCTAAGGTGATAAGTGCCCAGTTCACCGATGCATCTTGTATTTTATTATATGGGATATATATATATATATATATTCCTATTGTATAGCTATTGAGTAACTAGAATATGTATATTTATATTCATCTTATTATAACCTTTATTTTGACCTACAGACTATCATTGCACCATTTACTAGTCTTAAGTTATACCCGGTTTATCAATAGAAGTTTTCTACGCAGCCACTTTTAGCTGGACCTTGTGCAAATGTTATTTTCTATTTATAATGTGATGCGGTCTGGTTAGATTGTATATAAACCAAGCAATCGTGATCTGCAATTAAGAGTGGCGGAATACATACTTAAATGGCTGAAGAAACAAATAATTTCTAATGTCCAGTGTTTCCAGGTTTTTCATGGTGGTCTAGCTTCAATTGACTCACGCTTTCAACTATGAAAAATACTAAATCTCCACAAAACCCCTTCTGATAATGAATTCCAATAATCAAATAAGATCACAGGATAGACAGATATCTTCCTCGATTGCGAAACATTTGGTTGAAACTAGTCATAAGGCTAACATCAAGTCAGCATTTGTAGTATTGTATAAAAGTTTTCAAGGACGTATAATAAGGTTTATTGAAGCCTTGGCTATACGGAAACATTTTGTTCTTACCCTTAACCTACTTTGGTAATGCTGATTTATTACCCAGAGTGGTCATCACATTTTTCTTGTGTACTTTATTTATTTTCTTTCTTTGTTACGTTTTTCCTTAACCTGTCTAGTTGACCTTTTAATTTTCAGATATAAATGTTCTTAACAAGTATATGTGTGATCAGATTGTTCGAAATGTATTGCGCAAATATATCATATAATTATGATAAACTTTGTATTAATTATAGAAGGGGTTTTGTGGAGATTTAGTATTTATTATAGTTGAAAGCGTGAGACAATTGAAGCTAGACCACCATGGAAAACCTGGAAACACTGGACGGCCGTTTCGTCCTATTATGGGACTCCTCAGCAGTGCGCATCCACGAACCCGCTCTCGCGAGATTCCATAATAGGACGAAACGGCCGTCCAGTTTTTCCAGGTTTTCCATGGTGGTCTAGCTTCAATTGACTCACGCTTTCAACTACGATAAACTTTGTCTTCTCATTGCATTATCGAAATAAACCAAGTATATTTGAAATATATGATTCTTACATTGCAAACTGATATTGTCGTTCTAGTCTCAAGAATAAGCGAGAAAAAAGGACCAATAAGGAAGCTGGGTTGCTCATACCCGTCAATGAGTCGTTGTTGTAACAGTGTTAAGATTGTATAAGTCGTGTTCCGACTGGCGAATAATTCATTTGATATTCAACAGGCCACAAGTCATAATAACGATTATTTTATCTTCATAGTTGAAAGCGTGAGTCAATTGAAGTTAGACCACCATGGAAAACCTGGAAGCACTGGATGACAGTTTCGTCCTATTATGGGACTCCTCAGCATTAATATCAAAATTCTGCATTCAAAATACTCTTATTATTTAAATGACTAAATCACATTACGTTAACAGTTGGGTTTTTTCAAATATTATAGACATAGACTACTAATAAGTAATAAATTGAGAAAGATATTCTACTGAATTCACTCTTAACAAATAATTCACTTTAGGATGAAATTTAAAAAAACAGCAAAAAAAATTACATAATACAAGAAAATAACCTACTCACTCGTTGCCATGGTAACAAATTATTTTGTAAATATTAACTTTTATCGTTAGATACATATCATGAATGAATTGTATTGATTTACTATAATGATTTGTTTAAATTTTCTCACATCGATAATTGTTCTCTTTTTTTTAAATTTTCTTTCTTGATAGTTTTCTTTTTTTTTTCTTTTTTAGGGGATAAAAGTTACTTTTCTTTTCATCATGTACATATTATATAATCATCATTTTAAAAAAAAAACAAAAAAAAATTTTGTTTCCAGATAATCTGATGATTTGAAATCAAAAGTGAATTGAATTGAAATGAAATGGAAACCAGCCAACCAACGAAACAAACTGCTGTAACTTTTCAAGCAGTCAAGTTGTATAAGTAATCTTAATTATCAGTAATATACTTTCACCATGGTTTAAAAATTATTTAGCACACTATTATTTCATTGGTTAAAAAATAGTTATTGCTGTGCAATTTCCCATGATTAAAAAAAAAAGAAATCAGGATAACATTTGATTACTATTGGTTATTATTTGATAAACTAGTTAGATGAAGTTTAAATAAACTAATTGTTCAGTTGTTAATTAAAGCCATATTCATCATTGAAATATATATGTGTATATATATATATATTAATGATTATGAAACAGTGTCTAGGTGTACAGTCATCAGTTTGAAACTGTAAAAAAGAAAAGAGAATGATTATTTACAGCCTACATTGTATTAGACGTTGTATCTTGTAGTGCCATGCTTCGCTAATCGTTTACCTCGATAACCGTTTTAATAAAAATCCTGACGGTGCATAAAATCAGAAGGCAAAGAGAAGCGCCAGCTACAGTTTTATTGACAAATAACGCAGGCCATAATGTTATAAGCACATGAGTAAATATTAGAGAGCGAAACAAAAATCACATGCATTGGAGATGGCGGGTAAGCCAACTCACTTTAATTAAGCGTTAATCAATATTTATAGTCCGACAAGAATAAATGACAGACATGTAATAAATAGGATAAGAAGGGTACACACACCTATGCTCATATGAAAATAGTCAGGTTTGATAAGTAAATAATTAATAAGGTGTAAACATGACTCATGATGGATAGATGAATTGACCTGTCCAGAAGCTAGAATAAGGAGGTATATGGGCCTTAACATAACAACGGATACTACAATCTTTGAATTTAGTAACAAATATAATAAATTTGAATGAACTGTTCAATAAAATTAATACACATTTTGATTTTAATAAACTTCAGATTTGACATAAGTATCCAGTATGTGATACTATCAATCTTAGTCAAATTTCAGGTTTACTTGATTTCACAGGTTCTTATGGTGTGTGCCAATGATATCGACATAAGTAATGTATAACGATAGTCAGGAATAAAATGTCTGGCAACAGAAGGTGAAGATCAAGGACAGAAGAACGAGAAAAGAAAATGATTGATATGGAAATGCAGGAACAATAAATTCTGAGACGATCAACTGATATTTTCAAAAGAAACAGTCAACATTGACATAATTGATTAACATTTTACAAATTAAGTATTTACTGTATGGTTCTCAAATTTTATTTAAGTGTCCCGTTATAGTGTTTTCAAATACATTCGATTGTCTTCTCGTTCACTACAGTTCCAACTATTCACTAGAAAGCAGAAAAAAGTTATCTTAAATTTAGTTACTAGTCACCACATGATTATTGCCTTTTAGTATATTTTCCTGGCAAACAGTATTATTAAATGATATAAACCCCTATAAATTTTCGAATTGATTTCATGATCCTTAAATAGTGAATAGAGCTTAGATATCATTCTAACTGGATTCATAATGAAAATGTCTTAGATGCTAATGAACAACAGACGAAATCGTTCTTTGTAAGTAGCTACCATATGTAAACTGAGTCGTTTTAAATTAGATATGCGGCAAAGTGAAAATTTTGCAACTGCTTTGAAGGAGAAGTCTTTTGCCGTAATATTTATATTAGGCTGTTATAATTTGAGAGTATATATGTGATAAAGAAGAAAGATGATTTGTCTTTTCAAAGACTAGTTACTGTTTATTCAAATTGTATTCGTCATAAGGCATTTGTAATGAAAAACTGACAATAGATTAGTAGTTTTATATAGTTGAGATCATGAGTCGATTGAAGCTAGACCACAATGAAAAACCTCGAAGCAATAGATGGCCAACTCGTCCTATTGTGAAACTCCTCAGCAGTGCGCATTCACGATCCCGCCTCACAGGATTCGAACCCAGGACCTACCAGTCTCGTGAGCGTGCGCTTAACCACTAGACCACTGAGGTGGCCGGCATCCGGCGGTGTTAATGTCTAACTTCAACCAATCCACGAAATTAATAATGATCATATGCTCATTAGTGCCTGGCTCCATGAGGTAATTCCTGGATTTCTAGTGAGAAGTCGTGGACAGTGGAGCTAATCCATGTCAGGTAGTGACAGACATCTACCTCAGTACAATGGTAGTTGGTAGCGCTATTTCGTGGATTGGGTGAAGTTAGACATTGAGATCGTTGGATGCCGACCACCTCAGTGGTCTAGTGGTTAAGCGCACGCTCACGAGACTGGTAGGTCCTGGGTTCGAATCCTGTGAGGCGGGATCGTGGATGCGCACTGCTGAGGAGTTTCACAATAGGACGAGTTGGCCGTCTATTGCTTCGAGGTTTTTCATTGTGGTCTAGCTTCAATCGACTCATGATCTCAACTATATAAAACTACTAATCTATTGTCAGTTTTTCATTACAAATGCCTTATGACGAATACAATTTGAATAAACAGTAACTAGTCTTTGAAAAGACAAATCATCTTTCTTCTTTATCACATATATACTCTCAAATTATAACAGCCTAATATAAGTGTAATTGGAAACAAATGTAATCAAGTGACGCATACATAGAGCTGATTGCTTCAAATAATCTATACTTTATCTGACATTCAAAAAATGTACTATTCAATATACTGATCACGTGGCCAGTTTTGAACTGTTCACTTTATTAGTAAATTTGAAGTATAAACCAAGCGACGGGTCCAGTTAAGTTAACTTGTTTATTTACTAGACTTAAGATGTTTATATTTGCAGTTTTAAAGTAAACAGTTTAAAGTAAACTCATGATTGAAGAGTCAATCTCAGTAGTGAGAGATTAATGTTTTGTCAGGATTATCACTCGGCTGTTTTATATGCACTACCTCAAACTTCATTCCCAAAGTTTATAATTTCTACTATGCGATATAATTAAGCAGTAATGAAAGCAAACAATACATTTCTTACTATCATTTAATTTAATAGTTGAATTCATGAGACAATTAAGGCTAGACCACCATAGAAATCTGGAAGTCGTTTCGTCCTAATATGGGACACCTCAGAAGTGCGCATCCACGATCCTGCCTCACGAGATTTGAACCTAGGACCTTTCAGTCCTTCGCGCGAACTCAAACTTTAGATCATTGAGTCAGCACTCAACGGTGTTAATGTCCAACTTCAACCATTCCTGAAATAGCGCCACTGTCTACCATTTTCTTCAGTGAGTTACCATCTCACAACTGACTTGGTTGAACTCCACTAATCACAGCTTCTTATAGAGGTCTAGCCTTAAAAAACTCATGAATTCAACCATCAAAATTACTAAGATCTCTACAAATTCGCCTTCTGATAATATCATTTATTTCACGATGTTTGAGCGACCGTTTACCGATTATCTTCAGTGAGTTTATGCCTCTACAACAGACTTGGTTGAACTCCACTGGTCACTGCTTCCCACTAGAACTCAACGAAATATCTCTTGAAGTCAGTCAATAGTGAGCATGTGATTATAGATCAGAAGGGGTTTCGTGGAGATTTCACTATTTTCATAGTATAATTCATGAGTCAATTAAAGCTAGACCACCATAGACATCTGAAAGTACTAGATGGTCGTTTCGTCCAAGTATAGGACTCCTCAGTAGTGTGCATCCAATGTCCTGTCTCGCCAGATTCGAACCCACGACCTATCGGTTTTTCGCATGAACTCTTAAACTCTAGATCATTCAATCAGCATTCAACGATGTTAATGTTTAATTTCAACCAATCCGAGAGATTGCGCCACCGTCCACCATTTTCTTCAGTGAGTTACCATATCACAACTGTTTAAAACTTTGTTTCACATAGTTCCATTGAACATTGGTTTTAAAAAAAAATAAATTCCAATTTTTCTTTTTAGTTTTAAATAAATAAAGTACCGCAGACGTAACGTCAAGTTAAACTAAAATAACTTATCAAATGACAGATACCATTAAAAGACAACATTAGTTTACACTTGATTTACCCAAAAGGAATGTATCATAAGTAATTTTACTTACAAATGATGATTCATTTTAAAAGTTTTCTATAATGCCTTGTTCATTGAATTGAACTATTACTTTTTAAATAATATAATGACTTTCAATACTACTGTTTAGCATTAAATAGTAATAAGTTATTATTCACAGAGGGTATAATCAAATAAGGATATTTAACTTATCCTTTAGCTAAATAAGACCACCCTTATTAAGCTTCAAAACTGACTTCACATAATTAATTTATGTCTTTAACAATTGTTTTTGAATAATGAATTAATCTAATAATTTCTGACATGCTTATTGTTTCACATGATTGATTATAGTTTATTTGTAATGCTACAATGTTACTGTAAACTATTCTTAATTGAAAGTGAACAAACGGGTGACTAACAGTTAAACTAAAATAAACATAGAAAGGAAAATTTTGTAACATTCAAGTAGAAATATTTAGGTCTGAAGTTTAAATTTTACGGTGGTATTAAAAATATAAAACACTAAAAATCAAATTGAAATGTTCATTCAACATTAATCTTTGATTATTTATTTCGAATCGATTGAATTAACTTACAATATTATAATTATCGGAAGGAGGTTTCGTGGAGATTTTAGTAATCATAAGTCAATTGAAACTAGACCACCATGGAAAACTTCGAAGCAATGGAAAGCGGTTTCGTGACTGGCTCCATGAGGTGTTTCTTGGAGTTTCAGTGAGAAGTAGTAACCAGTGGAGTTCAACCAGGTCTGTTGGAAGATATAAAATCACTGAAGACAATTGGTGAATGGTTGTACAACTTTGTGGATCAGTTGAAGCTAGACATTAACACCGTTGGATGCCAGCCAAGTCAGTGGCCTGATGGTTAAGTGTTATGGCGCGAGACTGGTAGATCCTGGGTTCGAATCTCGTTAAGCGGGATCGTGGATGCGCACTGTTGAGGAGTCCCACAATAGGACGAGTTTGTCGTCCAGTGCTGCCAGGTTTCCCATGGTGATCTAGCTTCAATTGACTCAATATTTCAACTATATAATATTATAATTATTTCTTAGGTATTGGATTGTTTTTGAGAATTAAAATAATCAAACACATTGTAAGTTTTTAAAAATCTTTATTCTTCCCTTTAAAACACAAACATTTTGTCAAAATTGGATTTATGAGCCAATCTACACTAGACCATTATTGAAAACCCGGGAGCACTGGACGGCTGTTTCGTCTAGAAGTGTAAATCCACGATCCCGCAGGTTGGACTCGAACCCAAGTTCTTTGGCCTCGGTGTCGAATGCGAGACATTTACCCATCTCAAACAATGAATGAAAGATTGCGCAAGGATGATACTACCGTCCAGTGCTTCGCGGCTTTCCATAGTGGTCTAGCTCCAATTGACTCATGATTTCAACTATATAAAAAGAAAAAATATTAAACTTCATCATTTATAATGAAGCAACCGTCTTTTTTTGTTTGTTTTGTTTTCCTATTCACTCCGTTTACAGTTTATTCATTTATTCAATTTTTAATTATGGCCGAGATTCTGGATAAAATGACTGCTAGACATGTTTATTCTCCACAAACTCAAGGAACTAGTTTTGACACAAATATCAATCTTAACTAATAAACTTAGTTTAAAATCAAAAATTTTAAATAAATTGATGTTTGGGTTTTTAATATGTTTAGCTTTTTGTTGCCTAGACAAATATGTGTAATTTATTATCAGTGTGTAAATAGAAGGACTTTATGAAAATATCTTCGATACTATGGTGTACCTAAGAAGATAGTCAATATCGCACGGAATTCATACGACGGACTACACGGCAAAGTTGTCCATGGAAGACAGCTGTCAGATGCATTCCAAGTGGGGACTGGAGTCAGACAAGGCTACTTACTCTCGCCCTTCCTCTTTCTTCTGGTGACTGACTGGATTATGATGACCACCACATCTCGATGGAAGCACGGAATACAACGGAAAGCTCAAAATCAATTTTGAGATTTAGACTTTTCAGATGACCCGACCCTTCTACCCCATACACACGAGGACACTGGACGGCCAACTCTTCCTATTGTGGGACTTTTCAGCAGTGCGCATCCACGATCCCACATCGCAAGATTCGAACCCATGACGTATCAGTCTCGCGCGCGAGCACGTAACCTCTAGACCACTGAGCTGGCTGGTATTCAACGGTGTCAATGTCTAACTTCAACCAATCCACGAACTTTGAGCAGCCGTTCACCTATTGTCTTCAGTGAATTACTATCTCACAACAGACCTGGTTGAACTCCACTTGTCACCGCTTCTCACTAGAACTCCAGGAAATAGGTAATGGAACCAATCACCAGTGAGCATGTGATCATTATGAGAAGGGGGGTTTGCGGAGATTTTAATAATTTTGTATAGTTGGAATCATGAGTCAATTGAAGCTAGACCACCATGGAAAACCTCGAAGCACTGGACGGCCGTTTCGTCCTATTGTGGGACTTCTCACCAGTGTGGTCAAGCGCTCGCGCGCGAAACTGATAGGTCCTGGCTTCGAATCTCTTGAGGCGGGATCGTGAATGTGGACTACTGAGTAGTCCCACGAGGGGACGAGTTGGCCATTCAATGCTTCCAGGTTTTCCATGGTTGCCTAGCTTCAATTGACTCACGATTTTAACTATATAAAATTACTGAAATCTCCACAAAACCCTCTTTCTGATATTAATGCCTAATGAGAATATTTAGTCATATTCACAGATCTCAGACAAGTTGAATGTTAATAAAATAATTTATTATTGGCAAAATTCAATGAAAAACAAACTGTCTGACTTCAAGACGCTTCCATTATACTTTTAGGATCATAAAAACTTTTAAAAAGACAAAAAGGTGGGTTTTTACTAATTAGCTAAATAATTCCAAATTATTACCTGAACTATTCCATGATACATATCTATAAGTAATCAATAATGATTGTATATGATTTTAGTTCTTATGGTTACTATCATTATGAAACCATGTAGATACATGTTTGGATTGTTCAGTTACATCTCCCTATGTATATGTTTTCACATATATATATGAATTGGTAAATGCATTGGAATGTGATTAAATAGTTTATGTAATATTGAGGTGTATGCAGAATCATGAATTTGATCGCCTTAGTAACTACTAGTTTTGCATCAGGACAAGATTATTGAAAGCTGTTTTTAATGACTACTTTGAAATTAAGCTGGATAAGACAAAATGATGTAAGCTTTTTTCTTGATAAACAGAACTAGGAAAGGATTTTGATGGTATCTGACTTTTACACTGATTGAATAGTTTTGATACATATTCTTTGAATGTTATGTCATAGTCACCAGTTTCACATTCTCTTCAACAAAGGTACATGAAAATACTTTAGGACATATGATTAAGACATCATCCATGTACATTTTGCACAAATTTGACTCACTGGTCATATGTAACATACGAACAACAACTCTGAGAGATCCCAAATGACTATTTGTAACAAAACTTGTAACTTGATTATAAAATCAATCTTGAAGCTTGAAATGAACTTTGTCCATATATAACCGAATAGTAAATATATGGGAGGTAAAATCCGACTTACACGTCCTCGTCGTGCCTCCTGGAACATGACAACCACCCATAAATCAACGTGAGCGGTTATGTGGGTGGTGGAGATCGGCCTAATAAACCACTCTACCTATACCCGCAAACAATTACGAATACTACAAAGAGTCATAGTATAACTATTGAGGGTTCTAAAAGATGGTTAAAATGAGTATGCCCAAAAATAAAATTAAAAAAAACCGAATTAGAGTGCTATGTAATGATTCTGCGTAAGCAGTGCAAAAACAGCTATCCCGCCCCAGTAGTTGTGCCATGCTTTGATGCAGAACTCTTGTGTAGAAGGGCCTACTAGGCTTCACCATGTTCCTATGGCTGGAAAGGGTAAAGAATATTTGTAAAGAATATTACGTAATTTTGAAACAAGATACATTAATAAATGATGAGTAAAAAATCCATATCTTTCATTTAATTTATTAGATTTCTTATATTTTAACAATTTAATTGTTATAGCTTACTAAATTAACTTGGTATTATTTACATGAATCTTCTCATCGATGTTTAGGACTGCGATCGAGCAGTCTGTTATTGGCATATGTGTAGCATATTGCGTCGAAATAGTGTTAATTCACAAGCATTCTAGGTTAGAGTCTCATATTGAAGATCAACTCTGAGATGTAGGCACATCCAGCTGATGAGTTCCAAATAAAACGAAACGCGCGTCATGGATTCCATTGCTAATTATTATCCTTCTTTGCTTAGTTATATCTTATTATTTTAGAGTTATATCTTGTTTTCTATAAAAGTATTCCTTCATAATAATGTTAATAATTATAGTAATCTATCCATTTTATTATTTCATTATAACGTTTATAGTAACCATTGTAAGGATGGCTGTTTTGCGAACTCAAGGATGCCTCAAGAAGCCCAAAAAGAGCCAAAGACATTCCATCCAATCACCACTAGGGGAACATTCTAGAATGTCAACGTGTAGCTCTCCTATTGGTTGAATAAGTAGGACCCCCTATGTGCCTATTGGCTATCAGAAATGATGATTAACTTTCAGCCAAAAAACTATAAATACATGAGATTGTTGTACTATATTTGATACTGTTTGGAATAACATTCCTTCTACTAACTAATCGTCTATCTTCTGATTTTGCGACTTAGGAGGGTTCTAGCATTAGAGTGCTCAAGTTTTACGCAACACACTAAGAATCTAAGTTCGAGATATAACACTTACTTTACTTGCTTACGCCTGTTTCCCTTCGTCAAGGAGCATAGGCCGCTCACCAGTTTATGGTTGACGTTTTTTTAGCGAGTTAGCTTTTCTACGGGATGGGGTCGCTAACCCCAAGCACAACCTTCCTTCTTTACCCGGGCTTGGGAACGGCAGCAACTCTAGAAGAGCTACAGGCGAAGTTATATAAGACACACTACTTAAATTGAAATTAATAATATAATTTTTTGGATGATGTGGTTTAGTTATCTTTTCTTTCCTTTATTATCTGTTGACACACTCCTATTCTGTATATTTTGTTTAAAATGACCATTACATTAAATGATTGTATGGTTGAACAATAATACCACATGTATGTTGTTTAGGTCTTCGAAAAACATAACCAAACACATAACTGAATGCTTTCTGTCTAAACTATATTCTGTAATGACATCATATATTCCTGTAAGTCTACCTTTATTAATATACAAATAAAAACGGTAAGGTTGTTGTAACTTGGTAAAGGAAAACCCTCATGAAAGGGGTTTTTTATTGCGTCTACAATATTACCACCTCGTAATATGTATAAAGGTAGATTAGGAAGGGTAAAAAAGAGATAAGCATATATATATATATATTATATAACTATCAACCTATAAGTGTTTAATATATGCGTATAATTTCTTCACCTCTTTTGGCGCCTTCTCATGATTTAAAACTTGTATAATGGTTAACTAAAGTAATTAGTTTATATTTATAAGTAGTATGATGTATAGAGAATTACTGATCTCCGTCATATTTAAAGGTTCTAAGGAAAGTAATATATGTTTGATCTTTCGGTAAATTACTGTAGGCATGAAAGTACAAAACAATTGATATAACTGTAGTTTTGGCTAGTGAAACATGACTGTTATATAAAGAGATTTCAAAAAACGTTTTGCGCCTTTTTTGAAAACTCCAGGTAAACTCATAACCATTTGGATGTTCGTTTTATGACGGAGGGGTGTAATGTGTAAGGATAGCTCGTTGGTAAACTCTAGGAAGCCTCAATAAGCCTAGAAAGAGCCGAAGACATTCTATTCAATCACTGCTAGGGGAATATTCTAAAATTTTGAAGTGTAGCTTCCCTATTGGATGAATAAAAATGACCCCCTATGTGCCTATTGGCTGTCTGAAATGATGATTTACTTTCAGCCAAAAAAACTATAAATACATAGGATTTATGTACTACATTTGACACCGCTTCAGAGAATAAAGTTCCTACTTGCTAATCTTCTGTCTTCTATCTTGCTACGTTGCGGGTTCGATCGTTCAAGTAGTGTAGTAGTACGCGGCATAGTAAGAATCAAAGCTGTAGATATAACATAATGGTTCTAAATAGTGCAATAGCTCAGCATTTAGTTGATATTAAGCATTTCATGGACATTACTTAATCCTTCTAAATTATCAGAAAACATAGAAGCGAAGTATCTCTTACGTTTTCTGAAACACCATTAACCAAAACTCAAATCTGATTTATGAGTACCGAAAGAGACGATAGTCAATTTACCACTACCTTGGTGAATAAAATACTTTTACTATTGACACTATCATTATGGTTAATTCTTATTTAGTGTACACCAAAATCATTCCTTCATTTATAGGCTTTCATCCACTTAGTTCTGTATATATTGACATTTAGGATTGGATCCGATGATTCCTGAAGCGAAGATCAACTCTGAGATGCAGATATATCTAGATAAAGAGCTTCAAATAGGATGGAACGCGCCTCTCAGATCCCACTGCTGGCCATAATCTATCTCTTTAAATCTTGTAAAATTATGTACAATCCGGTCAGTTTAAGCAAGTGATAACAATAACTGTTACGCTCACCTAAAATTAAGCATATTGTCATCATTTCTCAATAGGTTTTTTCATATACTTATTGGCTATAATGTGCATAACACACTATGTTCATGGTGAATTCATTTAACAAAATGATGTAATTGTCATATGTCTATCTGTTCTACACTACTAAATTTAATAAACCTCTTGTAAATTCGTTCTGTTTTTAGTGTAAAAGGATTTGTGATTATAGAGTTTTCAAAGTCTGTATCACAAAACGAAATAAGTTAGGCGATAACTGAAATGCTGGAATTATTTAACAGCTGTTTGATCATTGTGTGGGACTACTCTACATTACGCACTTATGAACCTGAATCCAGAGATTGGATCAGGAGCATTTGGTCTTGCGAACGATCTTTTAAGCTCTAGACCAGTGACTCAGAATCTAATGGTGTATATGTCTCACTCCAATCAATCCAAGTTATCGAGCAGCTGTCATCTACTGTCTGCGACAAAAATCTATTTCACACCCGACGGGGTTGGACCATACGGGTAATGATTTCTCTCAAGAACTCCAAATCCATATCTCGATTTATTAAGTCATTTGCGAGTCATGCAGTATCAGTTACATTTTACAATTTTATCCAGATTCAGTACATTTTTAAAGATATGTATCGCTAATAGCAACTGATAATGTCTATTTAAAAAATATGAAGTGGCTATCAGGACTCAGTAGCTGGATGGATAACGCGATTGCATTCAAAGCGAAAGGTACTGGGTTCGAGTCCAAGAGTGAACATCAACTCTGAGATGCAGGTACATCCAGCTGACGAATCCCAAATAGGACGAAATGCTGGATTCCATTGCTAGCCACTATCCATCTTTGCTTATAAAGAAACCTAGTTTTAAATCAAATTAGTTAGTAGTTCCCAGATATATCATCATCTTTTAATCCAAGATAAGTACACAACAATAAAGTGAATTTTCTCTTTTATAAAGCTCAACAATTTTTCCTACCTATGTTTAGGTTAAGTAGTAAAATTTGCATTCAACTTTGATCCAGAAATAAATTGCCGATAGATCATGGTTTTCATTGAGGAAAAAATCTAGTAGTTTTATTGATACTCATACTCATATTGTGGTGTGGTTACTTATATCCACATAAGTAGTATATGGTGATGGTCAGATATAGAATGTATCTTGACAGAAGATTGATAAGGAAAGAAAAAGAATTAAGCTCAATCTGTATGAAAATACATGAACAATGAAATCAGAAAACACCTACCCATGTTCTTGTTCACTACAATATTATAGGACACTGTCTGTATTGGTGGAATGATACTTTTTAAACAATCACGAGTTTGAATAAGACTCGTTATTTTTATGTTGCTTCAGTACTAATTATGTGGTGTGTACTACTGATATCGACAGATATAAAAAATATACGCCATCAATCGAAAGTGAAATGCCTAGAGGCACAAGGTTAAGATGGTCAAAGAAAAGAGAACTAGAATAGTGAATGATTTTTGTGAAAAATGAAGGAACAGTGAAGTCTGAGATGATCGGCTGATCTTTACAAAAGGTACAGTCAAGTTTGGGACAATGGATTGACATTTTGCAAATGAAGTAATTAATGTATGTTCGTCAGAATTTCGTTAGATGTTATGTAATTTTTCATTCAAATACATTCGATTGTTCTCCACTGTATTCTTGTTCACTAGGATCGGCATACTGACCCGTGTGAAAACGTCTTAACTTGACCAACATTTTAATTGTGAAATAAATATACAGTGACCCATCTCAGATATATGTCCTTTGTATATAGTAAACTGTAGAAAATCTTGAAGTTACATCAATAAACTAGTTATAAGTAGTCCGTTCTAAGAATACAGCATTGCAAATAAAACATTAAATGTATATAGAATGACTAGATGATCGCTTGCAGTAAAATAAGATAATTGAT
Organism: Schistosoma rodhaini; assembly: GCA_944470415.2. Taxonomy (NCBI): domain Eukaryota; kingdom Metazoa; phylum Platyhelminthes; class Trematoda; order Strigeidida; family Schistosomatidae; genus Schistosoma; species Schistosoma rodhaini. The sequence goes on from OX104036.1 coordinate 83,521,193, forward strand.
GAACAAACTAATTCGTCATAGACTAGCTAGTTCTTTTTATAAAGCTCATATGAAAACCTTTTCTAAATAGAAAAGATCGTGGATGCGCACTGCCGAGGAGTCTCACAATAGGACGAAACAGCCGTCCAGCACTTCCAGGTTTTCTATAATGGTCTAGCTTCAATTAGCTCATGAATTTCAACTATTATAATGATTTTCTAATTTATTCTTAGCAAAGTAACGTTTTTTTTTTATTATTTCATATTAAGACAAATATTTGAATTACGCATTGGACATTAAACAAACAAAGTAATAATCTTATCGGTATCTCAAAATGTAACCATATTTATCACCCTTTTTTAAATGTATCCTTTTCGTATTATAATAACAGCTGCTAACTAGACAAAGAAAAAAGTTCCCAATTTCTAATGACAATGTTATTTACTTGTTTCATTACAATGAAGAAACGTAAGTATATACATCTATATATAGAGGTAGGGAACAATTGTTAGGACCACCTGTGTACTATTTTACAATTTGATTGGTTACTCAATTTAACTTATACTCATCATTACTTTATAGTTACTAATAAGTAATATAAATCAACAATTATAGTCTAGTAAAATAATAAATGGTTTATACTAAATAAGAATCAGTTAGGATTCATTGTGTTTCTTCTTTATTTCAAATGGTATGCTTACGTGTTCATTTCCATTTAGATATGAATTAGTTTTATGAGAGAATTCCATAGAGATAGAGAGAGAGGAAGGGGGAGTAAGAGAGAGAGGGGGTAAGTGAGGGAGAGTGAGAGAGTGAAAGAGATGGTAATAATAACAGAAAAGAATCAAATTATTACTGTTTATCCCAAAATCGGATACATTAGATCTTCTTTTTATCGGCAATATATGTTATAGTTTTTTTTCTTTTATATTGTATATAATACACTATATTGTCTAAATGAATGAATCTAGTCTGTAAACAAAGTTATTTATGTGGTAGTTTGTTGATAGACTTATAAAAAAAGCACTTCATTTAATTAAACAAAAACTATTTAATCAATAAGCAAGGATGAATAGTGGATAGCAATGGAATCCAGTTTGACACGCGTTTCGTCCTATTTCAGACTCGTCAGCTGGATGTACCTGCATCTCAGAGTTGATGTTCACTCTTGGACTCGAACCCAGGACCGTTTGCTTCAAACACCATCACGTTATGCACTCAGCTAGTGAGTCCTGATAGCCACTTGCTTGTGCAATGGAGTGAAGTTTAAATTCAATTAGCATTGTTTTGTTTGAATCTTCCCATTGATATTTAAGGCTATGAATTAAGGCTATATCTAGGCAATACGCACAGTATGCACATATGACCAATAAGAGACTAACGAGTTGTAGTCCTAAACATCAATGGGAAGATTCAAACAAACAATACTAAGTGAATATTTTCAATGTTCAGTTGATGGGAAGTACAAAATGGTAAATTCTTTTATAATTGTATAATGTATTTTTGCATTAGTATATCTCTTTTTTACTAGCCCGGAATTCTGTTTTCATTTGATTGTAAAAATTGATAAATTTAAAGAGATTTCAAATAAAATAAGGTACACGGTGGATCAGATGCAGATGTGAGGGCGCGGATCGGTAAAGCAAAAGCAGCATATTTACCACTGAAGAACATCTACAACTCAAAACAATTGTCAATCAACACCAAGATCAGAATTTTCAATGCAAATGTCAAGACAGTTTTACTGTATGGGGCGGAGACGTGGAGAACTACGAAAGTCATCATCCAGAAGATACAGGTGCTTATTAAAGCAAGATACTTCGGATCCGTTGACCAGACACTATTAACAACATTCTATTATGGAAGAGGACAAACCAGTTTTCAGCAGAGGAAGAAATCAGGAAGAAGCGCTGGAAGTGGATAGGACACATTAAGGAAATCACCCAAATGCGTCACAAGACAAGAACTCACATGGAATCCTGAAGGCCAAAGGAGAAGAGGAAGACCAAAGAACACACTACGTCTAGAAATGACGACCAACATGAGAAGAATGAAAGTTGGATAGAACTAGAAAGAAAGGCCCAGGACAGAATGTGTTGGAGAATGCTGGTCGGAGGCCTATGCTCCATTGGGAGTGATGGGCGTAAGTAAGTAAGTAAATGTTTCACTAGAATATATTTGAGTTTAATTATAAAAGTTTTCAGTACCAGGACTTTGACGAATGTATCAGTATATGTCAGTTTACTACTTTCAAAGTAGTCGTCCAATATTTGAATATGTTTATTTTTCTCTGTTCTAATAATGAATATCTAGTTGAATCTCCAGTAGATCACTGCTAGAAACACAGAGTGTGGTATACTTTTCCCTAGAAGCGAAATAAACAATCGGACACGGATCATCATTTATGGGCAATGAGTTTTTAATAAGCTGGTCACAGAATTCTAATTCTTATTATCTACAAAAGCTTAAGGCTTATTCAGTCTCAATACCATGTCGTTTTATCCAACTACAATTAGTATATCAATGACGAATCAGAGGAAATTTCGATACAATCAAACATGTGGAGATAGTTTTGACTTGTCTGCTTCGTTGACATCTAGATCAGTCAGGATGATTCCTTTTGTCTTATTTCCTTATTTTAGTAAAACTTCTCTTTAACTTGAGATGACTGATTGACATTTGCAAAAGGAACAGTCAAATTTGATTGACATTTTACAACTTAAGTATATACTTAAATAGGAATAATATATTTGTAAAATCTCAGCGAATGAATTTCACGAAGCGAGATCTTGGATGCGCACTGCTGAGGAGTTCCACAGTAGGAAGAAACGGACGTCAAGTGCTTCAAGGTTTTCCATGTTGGTCTAGCTCCAATTAACTCATTATTTCAAATATATATAATTATTTAATTCTCCACCATACCCCCTTCAGATAGTCAGATGTTAATTTAGTTTCATTTTCATCTTTCTTCCAAAGAAACAAGTGATCAATACATTGATAATTAAGCATCTTATAGATGATGAATAGAAGAAAGTTTAGAACAACAGAAATTGTATAAAACTTCACTAAGTAAATATGGGTGACCCGATACCAGACTGTTGAAAGCATTCGCATGATATATATCTTGAATAATTACAACTCAATTGAATGCTGAAGAGATATTTATTATAATACTAAATAAACAGTACTAAGGATATTTCACTCTTGAAACATTTATCTCATTGAATGGAGCTATTCGAAGGAATTAAAAATCAGAACATCGGTAGTTTATCCAAAAAAATTTACCAACAGAGAGACAAAGTAATATTTGTTGAATTCCTACTTTATTTGTATTTTTAAGTCACAAGATTCTATAAATACATTTCGATATAGCGGATTTGCGAAGATGATCTTAATGATAGTAGTGATTGTAGCCCTGATCAGTGTAGTTCAATCAATGACAGGCGTGAGACAGTTTCCTAACACAAGCAATGGATTAATGCTGCTTCACACAGACTCATTTGTCCAACAATCATATAAAACTACATGATTCATAACCAAATTACCCATGTGTACAAACTAATTAATAACTCTTGATGGAGTTTTGTTCTCTGAGTTGGATGGTTTAGTCGTGGAGCTTTCATCGTCTTTCTGAACGACATCATGACAAGATGTGAACCACATGCGGATAAATACGAACACTCCACTTCTACCCAAAGTTTGTGCTGATGATGTCGTTCAGAAAGACGATGAAAGCTCCACGACTAAACCATCCAACTCAGAGAACAAAACTCCATCCAAATCATCCACCTGAGCTACAGATCTTCTCCACCATCTCATAATTAATAGCTCAAATTTAATGTTCAGTAAAATCCATTAAAATCAACTTACAATTTATCTAAGACACAGATTTCATTATTTCATTTTGTATTAGTTGTTTCAATCTTTCCATTGATGTATAGGACTGTATTTGATCAATGTCTTATTGGTTTTTCTACATCCTATGAGGATCGCCTTGATATTTTCATTAAGTTACATGCATTTTGAGCAAAGATGATGGTTGGTGGTTTACAATGGACGTACGTTTCATCCTGTTTGGAACTCTTCAGCTGAATGTACCTACATCCCAGAGTTGAAGTTTACTTCACTATTCAGATCCAGTACCATTCATTTCAAAAGTCACTACGTTACCCATTTATCTACTGAGTCCAGATAGCGATTCATCTTTGCACAGAATTCATGATTCTCTAACTATCTATTTCCAATGAATAATCTAAACACATTTTGAAAAAACTTCACTGTTTTATTTCTTCATCAATTTTTTTATGTTAACCGTTTGTAATGTTCCTAATTTAGTTGATAATTTTTTAGTATAGTTGAAATCATGAATACATTGAAGCTAGACCACCATGGAAAACCTGGAAGCACTGGATGGCAAACTCGTCCTATTGTGGGACTCATCTGCAGTGCGCATCCACGATCTCGCCTCGCGAAATACAAACCCAGGATCTATCAGTCTCACGCGCGAACACTTAACCACTAGACCGCTGAGCTGATCGGCATCCAATTGTGGTAATGTTCAACTTCAAACAATCCATGAAATTGAGTAACCATTCACCAATGTCTTTAGTGAGTTTATATCTTCCAACAGACCTGGTTGAACTTCACTGGTTACTGCTTCTCACTAGAACTCGAGTAAATACCTCATCGAGGTAGTCACGAAAGAGCTGTCCAGTGCTTCAAGGTTTTTCATCATGTTCCAGCTTCAATTGATTCATAATTTCAACTATATAAAAAAATCACTAAAATCTCCACAAAACCCCCTTCTTAAATGACCGTTAATCAAACAGTATCTAATAAAGATACTAGAAAGAATAAATAAAAAAAACAAAATATTAAATTTTTATTCTTTTCCCATAGAAACCTTACACATAGTTTCAAGTTATGCCATCTATCAATATGATTAACAATCAGTTAATCATATGATTGAAACATTCTCATTTGATCTCATCTATATACATACATATCAATATGTTCATAGAACTAATCATATATATTACTACTAATAATACTACCAATACTACTAATACTACTAATACGACCAATACTAATACTACTACTACTAATACTACTAGTACTACTACTAATACTACTACTACTTAAATTACAATTCAGTATACAACTTGTGTAATAAATAATGTACTTATTGATTTTTCTCGATAATTGGCATTTTCACTTTTATATTTTTTTCGAATTTTATGGGTTATTTTTCTTTTTATGTTTTTTTTGTGTATTTGCATAGTTACATTTTTACTTTTTTTATTTTCTATTATGATGTTTGTTTCTTTTTCTTCTTCTTTTTTTTCAACTGTTCTCTATAGAAATAGTTAATCATGGTTAGACATTTGAATTTATAATCAACGTGTTAAATAGCAAATTTTTTTATTATTATTTTAATAGTGACTAGGAGAAATGGTAGCATCTGCGGTGTGTTTTTTTTGGTCGGTAAAAGCAATAGTACAATAGGGAAAGTATAAATAATCAAAAGGGGTTTTGTGGAGATTTTAGTAATTTCATAGTTGAAAGCGTAAGACAGTTGAAGCTAGACCACCATGGTAAACCTGGAAGCACTGGACAGACAACTCGTCTTATTGTGGGACTCCTCAGCAGTGCACATTCACGACCTCGCCTCGCGAGATTCGAACCCATATGCTAACTAGTGACTGACTTTAAGAGATAATTCCTGGAGCTCTAGTGAGTAGCAATGACCAGTGGGGTTCAAATCACTTCTGTTGTGAGATAGGAACTCACTGAAGACAATAGGTGAACGTTTGCTCAACTTCGTGGATTGGATGCCGTCCAGCCCGTTGATCTAGTGGTTAAGCCCTCGCGGGCGAGACTGATAGGTTCTGGGTTCGAATCTTGCGATCCGGGATCGTGGATGCGCTCTGCTGAGGAGTCCCATAATAGGACGAGTTGGCCGTCCAGTGCTTCCAGGTTTTCGATAGTGATCTAGCTTCAATCGGCTAATGATTTCAGCAATATAAAATGTGGCTTAGCTATAAACTAGAAGACGATAATTTAATTATTCTTTCTTTCTCTAATTAAACCATTAATTTTTTCTATTATATCACATCTGCTATCTAAACTAATAAATTAGTGGAGTTTTGTTTTCTGAGCTGGATGGTTTGGTCGTGGAGATTTCATCCTCATTCTAAACGACATCATCAGCACAAAACTTCACCGAAATCATCCACCTGAGCTACAAATCTTCTCCACCATCTCAAAACTAGTTAAATTAATCATTATTGTCTAGTTTAGATTTTATTGGTAATATATAGCCTTGAATTAAACAAATACCTGTATTAATTATTTGTAATGGTAAATTTTCGTAACACGGATTAATAAGCAAAACGTATAATTACTACTGTTATTTATTTCTTTTATTTTAACACATAAATATTGGTACAAAAAGGCATCAGTTATATATGCGACACACAAGTCACTTGATTTGTGTAAGGGCTATGATACTGCTTAGGCGCCCAAACTGAAGCAGGTGCTTTTCTTAAAGGGCCACACCTGGACCCTATGACCTGAAGGTCTAATCCACAAAGCAGTGGAGCATCGTAAGGAGATGCAGTCCCATAGTAGCCGATGATCAACAATTGATTCATACACCATTTGTTCCATCAGGATACTGGAGCCAGCCCATGTACACCATTGCTTTGGAATCAGGGTTTTCCAACTCCCCTAGGTGAACTTTTCATGTCACCAACTCAGTTAAAGCGCTAGACATTCGCTTTTCGGCCTCTCAATTTCGTAAACAACAGTACTGCTACGAAAAGGTAGTGAGTAGGACTTCCCTTGGAGAGGCTACATACGTGTGGCCATGTGAGAGCGGAGAGAATGGGAGAGCGGACTCTCCCCACTCTCAACCGTACCAGGGCATTTGACATTTACTTGGACTTACAATAATCTACAATAAGTTTATCTATACACTCATTTATTCTTAATTTCGTAATGGGTTATTACTATCATTATTAATATTATTGTTACTAATACTATTATTATTATTAGTATTATTATTATTCATATACCAAGCTTCATTTACTGTTTATATGGAAAGAGTTTGTGATGTCTTCTTTTTCCTGTCGAATACACCAAAATTAAACTTGGTTTTCTTAATAAGAAAGTGTGTTTATAGAATATATGAACACTGAATAGAAGTGTTATCTAGGACATGAGTTTTGTTTTCTTTGGGACTCATTAAATCGATATATGTGGATCTTATTGTTCCTTGAATATTTGGATCTAAAAATAGTAAGTTTCCTTTCAAACTCTGACAATTCATCGAATCATTTGATTGTTGCATTATTATTAAAACAGTAAGATACAGATATATCCATCTGACTAGTCTTAAAAATAGGTCGAGAGATGGATTCTGTATTTCATTTATGTTCGCAATCTATTTACCCTATAATTACGCAACGAAATTTCTATAACAAGATAAGACACACAAGATGCCTAAAGAGATTGACCATTTGCAGTCTATAACATTAGCAATCGAATTAATTAAACCTATAGGAATGACAAAGAAAATGCTTGTTTTGAATATTTTTTCCACATATATATTTCCCACATAATTCAAGAAATATAATGCTGAAGAAATAACAATATAACTAATTTTAAGCATCGATGGATAGTGGCTAGCAATGGAATCCAGGATGCGCGTTTCATCTTAATTGGGACTCGTCAGCTGGTGTACCTTCATACCACAGTCGATGTTTACTCTGAAACTCGAATCTAGTATCATTTGCTTTAGACGCCATCACGTTATCCACTTAGTAACTGACTTACGGCAATATCGTTATGGTTATTTTCTAACATTTTCATTTTTGTGAAGATAATCATGAACGAGTTAAAATTAAATGTTTTCAGTGCAACAAACATTTTATTCCTCCATAATCTTCCGTCATGGTTAATTTTTCTTTGAAATATGTCTACAATTGCTAAACTGTGTGAGTGTAGCAAACTTTCGATCAGTAAAATTTTGGATAGTATATTCAAATAACAATAATTCCATATAATAAATTCCATATATGTTAATAGTTGAGTTCATGAGACAATGGAAGCTAGACTAACATAAAAAGCGTGGAAGCACTGAACAACCGTTTCATCCTACTATAGGACTCCTTAGCAGATCCCGCTCGTGGGATTCGAACCCAGGACCTATCGGCCTCACATGCTGTCTCTTGACTTCTAGACCACCGACCCGGTATCCAACGGTGTTAATGTCTAATTTTAATTTAATGAATTGATCGATATTTCCACTTTAAAAAACTTAGTTCTCAAAGAGATAGTACAAATAAGGTCTGTTGTGACTTTATAAAAGGCCGTCGCCAATTTGCTATGACTATAAAATGAGAAAACCGTATGCCAATTCGTTATGATTTTATGTCAGCTCTTTATCACATGAATTATCCATCAATCGAAATACGACTTTTCCGATGTTAACTTCCAGTTCAGTTCAGAACACCAATTACAACCTCTGTTATGTGAACCATTTATTTTAAGCAAACTCGATTTATATAGCAGACAGACAGACCGCAGCACACCATCAAATAGAAAATAAAATTTGTACAAAATCAAGCTAAATGTGGCTGTGAACGTGTGATACAATAATCAATAAACTGAATATAATTTAGGAACAGTGATTAGTATAATACCCATGCCCCCCAAATGCCCTGGTATGGCCGAGATTGGGGAAAGTCTGCTTCCCCTCTCGAAATGCTTTCACATGGCGACGAGTATACAGCCTCTGTCAGGGAAGTCCTACTCACTGACTTCTCGTTGCAGGGTAGTTGTTCACAAAAGTGAGAGGACGGAAAGTGAGTGTCCAGCGCTCTAACCGGGTGGATGGACACGGAAAGTCCACCTAGGGGAGTTAGAAAACCTTGATTCCAGACCAATGGTACACATGGGCTCCAGGATCCTGATGGAACGAATGGCTTATAAACCTGTTGTTGGTCACCGGCTACCATGGAACTGCATCTCCTCTTTAGGTCAAAGTGTAGCTCTCTAAGAAAACCATTTGCTTCAATTCGGGCACCTAGGCAGTGTCAAAGCGCTCACACAAATCAAATGAGATTTGTGCGGCGCATATATATCTGGTAACCCCTTGTACCAATATTTATGTGTTTAAATAAATAAATAAATAAAATAATGATAATCTATAGGTCAAAATGAAGCTTATAATAAATTGAATACAGATATACACGATCTAATTACTTAATAGTTAAACAATAAGAATATATATACAGAATAATCTTCCAATGAATAGGTCCCGGAAGTTACCCGTATTTATTTCTTTACTAGGATATAACAAGGTCTTTGATTATCTGAAGAAGTATATTATGTTAAGTCACGAAACATTAGATATTCAAAATTTTTTTTCTACGCAATTATATATTACAAATAAATGATTTGATTGTATTAAAAATTCATTAATAAAGTTACTGAAAAGTTAAATATATCAGTCAATGAAAAATTTAATTATCTATGAATAAGTCAATTGTAATGGATTAAATTATTTAACAAAATAAAATTAATTTTTATTTGGCCCTTTCCAAACCATGCTGGTAGATGTTCACTCATTCGTTGGTTAAGTTGCCTAGTAGTACGCCCGATATAGCTATCTCCACAGGAACAGCTGAACTTATAAATGCACATGGAGGAGGACAACTCAGGTAACTTATCCATCCCAATTTATGTGTACAGAAGAAATTCGTAACCCCCCTATCCCTTCCATGGCCGGACATAACTTAATAATTGACATTATTATTATTTGTAAAATTTTTTTTTTTTAATTTTTTTATTTTGGTTATCATTTTTTGTTTGTTTGTAATTTTCTACCTCTTTCCGTTTGTGTTCTTCACTATCTATTTACTTACATACTTCTTATTACGTAATGATTTTAATGTTTTGTGATTACTATTCCAGACTATTTACCCACGTTTGACCTCTTAATTCTTATGTTTAATTATTGATAAGACTTTTGTTATCGTAATTTACTATTCTTACTACTATCAGTACACCTGTCTTCCCATTATCAACTTGTACTTTTAACTATTATTAGGCTTGGTAACGTATTTCTATTTCATTGTGATTATTATTGACTCAAATAGCCTTGATTAGTCTAACATTTTTATATAAATATTCATGTATATTAGAGTAAAGCCTGATGACGATCTAATTGAAAATAAAATTAATGTCAATTAAATAGGCAGAAAAAAAGAAAAAGATTGAAAGATTGACATTTCTGTTGAATAGAAGTTGTTAAGCTTGCTCTTTATAATATGATGTCTAATCACCATAGGAATTTTTCTGAAAATTCTAATAGAAATTTCATTTTCGGTAAATTATGATATGGTGTTTTAATTACATTCAAAATGAAACCACATCAAAACAGTTTTAGTTTAGACTACAACAAATAATTTCAATTCAGTATAACTTGAATAGTCAGAATGGGGTTTGTGGAAATTTTAGTAATTTTATATAAATAAAATCTTTAGTCAGTTGAAGCTAGACCACCATTGAAAATCTCGAAGCACTGGATGGCCAACTCGTTCTATTGTGACACGCCACAGCAGTGCGCATCCATGATCCTGCCTCGCAAGATATCAACTCACTGAAGACATTGGTGAATGATTGCTCAATTTCGTGGATTGATTGAAGTTAGACATTACCACCGTTGGATGCCATCCAGCTCAGTGGTCTAGTGATTAAGTGCTCGCACGCGAGACTGATAGGTCCTGGGTTCGAATCTTGCGGCGCGGGATCTTGGATGCACACTGCTGAGGAGTCCCATAATAGGACGAATTGGCCATCCAGTGCTTCAAAGTTTTCCATGATCGTCTAGATTAAACTGACTTATGGCTTCAAATATATAAAAAATTAATCTGAATTTATTGGTAGACAGTTTTTCCTTTCATCATTTTATTTATAAAAACGTGTTTCGGTGAGGTGAGTTACTGAAAGAGTAAGTCTCACACTAAATAATATTACAGAGATATGTATTTCATAATCAGGATAATTTCATCCTTATAGTTGTTAACCCTCGTGGAGGAGCAAATTCCAATACCTGAATTTTTTATCCAACCCCATCATAAGCAATCGTTTCCTGTTTATCCCGGTTGCTATCTATCCTTTACATGTCTGCTCTTTTTTCCGTTTTCCTACAGGATTCCAATTTAGCCATCGCCACGTGATGCAGTTTGGTGATTTCCGTAACGTATATCTTTTACACCTCCATCATCCATTCTTAATTTCCTCTTCAGTCGGAAGTTGATTCGTTCTCTCCTATAGTAAGCTGCTGCTGATGGTATGCAGCAAACGAATATTGAGTATCTTACGTAAACAACTGTTTATAAATATTTGTACTCTTTTGATAATAGTAGTGGTAGTTCTCGAGGTTTCATCTCTGTACAATAGAACTGTCTTGACGTTCATATTGAAGGTTCCTATAAACTTAAAAATATCCTGTTTATAATCTCCATGCAAAGCTTTAAATGTTGTGCTGTCGGATATTGTATTATTATGTAAACCAATGATTACACATGCGCCTCAATATCTTATAAATGACTGCATCAAATCCTATACATTTACCAATTTACAGCTGTGTAAAAACTTACCGAGAGTAGAGTAACAAAATAATAAAACTAAGCGTAGTAGAAGATGTTTGATAACTAACTTCATGAGGGAATAGTGAACAACATTTCTCAATAACGAAATACGAGCTTACAAAAATCACTAGATGTTTTTAACAAACTACAAATAGTAAGCAAAGATGGATAGTGACTAGCAGCGGAATCCAGTTTGACGCGTGTTTCTTCCTATTTGTGACTGGTCGGCTGGATGTACCTGCATCTCAGAGTTGATGTTCACTCTGGGACTCGAACCCAGTACCTTTCGCTTTGAATGCAATCCCGTTATCCACTCAACTACTGAGTCACAATAGCCACTTGCTTGTGTAATGGCATATGTGCATACTGTGCCTATTGCCTCGATATAGCCTTAATTCACAAGCATTGTAAACAAAGATTAAGGGAAGATTCAAACAAACAATACTAAATGAATTTAAACTACAAGTCTTTTTGTGTATAAATTAATTAATCTACGTCATGTGTTTTCATAAAGATTTAATGTACGTAAAAAAATGAGATAAGTAAGCCTAAAACTAGGCTTATTTACAGAGAACTACACACATCCATCGTATCATCAGTGTTGCAGTGAAATAAAATTTCTAAACATTATATTAAATATATCCTGTGTCTGCACTCGACTGATGCAGATGTGAAGACGCTGATCGGCAAAACATGAGCAGCATAGTTACAACTAAAGAACACCTGGAAATCAAAACAATTGTCAACCAACACCAAGATCAGAATTTTCAATACAAATTTCAAGACAGTTTTACTGTATGAGGCGGAAACCTGCAGAACTACGAAAGCCACCATCCAGAAGATACAGGTGTTTATTAAAAGTTGTCTACGCAAGATATTCAATATCCGTTGGCAAGACAATATCAGCAACATTCTACTGTGGAAGAGAACAAACCAGACTCCATCGAATGGAGGAAGAAATCAGGAAGATGCGCTGGAAGTCGATAGGACACGCACTGAGGAAATCATCCTACTGCATCACAAGACAAGCCCTCACATGGATGCCTGAAGGCGAAAGGAAAAGAGGAAGACCAAACAACACATTACACCGAGAAATAGAGACGGATATGAGAAGCATGAACAAAAATTGGATAAAACTAGAAAGGAAGGCGCAGCCAGGACAGAGTGGGTTGGAGAATGCTAGTCAATGGCCTATGCTCCATTGTGAGTAATAGGCGTAAGTAAGTAAGAAACTCTGCACTCAAAACATACTCTCTCATCTAAAATAAGTATAGAAGTGTTAATTTATCAACTACCTACAGGTAGCAGTTCATGCTGAAGTCTGAGGGCTGTAATACTGCATAGGTGCCCAAACTGAAGCAGGTGGTTTTCTTAGGGTGCTACACCCGGAGCCTTTGACCTAAAGGTCTGATCCACAAGGCAGTGGAGCATCGTGAGGAGATGCAGTTCCATGGTAGCCGGTGACCAACGATTGATTCATACGCCATTTGTTCCCTCAGGATACTGGAGCCAGCCCATGTGCACCAATGGTTAGGAATCAGTGTTTTCCAACTCCCCTAAGTGGGCGCTACGTGTCTACCAACCCGGTTAAAGTGCTGGACATTCACTTTTCGGCCTCTCAATTTCGTGAACAACAGTACTGCTACGAGAATGCAGTGAGTAGGACTTCCCTGGCAGTTGTTATATACGCATGGCCATGTGAGAGCGGACTCTCCCCACTCTCGACCGTACTAGGGCATTTGGGAGCAATAATGATGACTGAAATTTATACAATATTCCAGAATAATTGAAGTTAAACATTTAGATAATAAGATTTGGATCTATCAGCTTTAAATCATCATCATTAATATGACATCTAAATGCTTTGAGTGTAACTTCATTTTAGGTCAATGGCCTCAAATGATAACATGTTAAAAACTTGAAACAAATCACCTATTAAACATTTTCTTTTCCAATTTTAGACAATTCCCTAACTAATTTATCTTTCTGTTAAAATCTAACTTCATTAAAGCTTCAAAAAAGAAAATGATCATTTTAAAGGCATTGTGAATAACTATCTGATGTGTCGTCGAGAATGACAATGATTGATTGTTTTGCTGAGTCAGACATTAGATAGGATGATCAATGTTATATATGTTATATATATTTTCCTATACTTATTATGTATTGACTGTTATTGATTGACTGTTCCTTATCTTTTGATTGTTACGGATTTTGGTGTGGAAATATAGTGATGTTCTCGTCAGGCTAATCTCGTGTTCTTGATCTGTAGAATAGACACTGATTGGGAATCTAGTATAGATATTCATTTAAGGTAAATTAACGTCCCACATACGTGTAAAAAGTGAAAGGACTGTTATAACAAGAAACCCTAGAGTTATAATCAGTATCCTACCGTTTATAACACTATCTCTAAAAATTCTAGAGTTTATTCATCTATGACTAAAATTGTACGTTTTACTAGCTAGCTATGAAACTCCTGACATATATTTTGTTCTGATGAAGTTTTGTTCTCTAAACTGAATGGTTTGGTTGTGGAACTTTCATCGTCCTTCTGAATGACATCATCAGCACAAACTTCTATTTAACAATCATCAGTTAGATGTAAATGCATTCTGTGTTTTTAATGGCTAGCTAATGTCCAAATAATCTAGTAGAACCTTGTGAATAAATAAGGTAATCTATTTTATAATTCTCATAGAAGCTTATATAAACTGATTAATTGAAGATCCTTTGTATCAAAAAAATAAAAAAATAAAAATATCTTGTTGCCATGACGAATCAATGATTCACCTATCCTAATCATGATCTTCGTAATTATTCTATCTGATTATTATTATTACTACTACTATTATTATTACTATTAGTAGTATTATTATTATGTGTGAATGTTTAGTCTAATCTGTTGAACGTATAAACTTTCACATTAATTATAAATGTAATTTGTATATATATATATATATATATATATATATATATATATATATATGTATATATATATATATATATATATATATATATATATATATATAATATGACCAATAATTAGGTCGATGGTAACTCTTTTATATCTTTATAACCGCTATCCAACTTGGTAAAATAAGAAAAAATTGAAATCACATCTTCATTAGTTAGATAATAATTTAATAAGCAAAGATGGATAGTGACTAGCAGTGCAATCCAGTTTGATATGTGTTTCGTCCTATTTGGGATTCGTCAGCTGGATGTACCTGCATCTCAAAGTTGATGTTCACTCTGGGACTCAAACCCTAAACATCAATGGGAAGATTCAAACAAATAATACTAAGTAAATTTAAACTTCAACCATTGCACAAGCAAGTGGTGAGTGAGTAACGTGAGTGGATAACGTTATGGTGTTTAAAGCGAAAGGTACTGGGTTCGAGTTCCAGAGTTAACATCAACTCTGTCACACAGGTACATCCAGATGACGAGTCTCAAATAGGATGAAACGCGCGTCAAACTGGATTCCACTGCTAGTCACTGTCCATCTTTGCTTATGATGCTTGTGAATTAAAGCTATATCGAGGCAATACGCACAGTATGCACATATGCCAATTAGAGATTAACGAGTTGCAGTCCTAAACATCAATGGGAAGATTCAAACAAACAATACTAAGCAAAAATAACTCAATAAAACAAAAAAAGGAAAGTATTGGGGAGTATGCCAGTAATTCCCTTTATGAAGCAGGAACAAATATTGATGTCGAATGATATGAATTCATTATAACATTTCAAAGTTTCTCTTCAGCTGCTTTCAAACCAAATATGTAATAGATTTTTAGTATTGAGATAATAAATAGTGTGGAACAATTTACATAAGTGAATGTAAAAGATTGGAATTATCATCCACTTGAAATCTATTCAAAGGTATGTCTGGAAGAAGAAATTGCCTGCATCATTATGTGCCTACTTGAAAATTCATATTTGGCAAAGTTCCTCCATACATATGCAAACACCAACCGTCAGGCAAAGTATGATAGAGTGGAAAAGAAAACTTCCTTCTTATACTTATACTTCAAAGGAGATAAAATTACTGAAATAATTATTCACAGAATTAATTCCGCATTGAAAGTGGTTTACCTAACAGCAAAACTGATGACGGTATGGGTAACGAACTGCTCACTCGAACAAACTAAAATCGACAAGTACTATTTTCCCAACTGCATTTATCAATTTACATGTACGTGCCAAATCACATACACTGGAAGAACCAAGAGAAGAGTACATGTTCGCATTTCTGATCACGTTTCAAAGAAATTGAGGCTGCGGGAGACCAGGGCTCTCAACAGTTCAATAGCTTGGCATTTACTTGACGCCGCGCATACCACTGACATCTATCATGCTTTCAAAATTATTATCAGACAAAGAAATACGGCTGCTCTCCGGTTTGCTGAAACGATAGCAATAAAAAAAACTTAAACCGGATCAATGTATTCAAAATGAGACAGTTATAAACTTATTATTATCCTGGTGGTCGTTGTTTGTTTTTTGGCTATTGGTTTTATTTTGGTTAATATTTAGTTTGTATTGTATATCTCTGCTATTGCCGAATTCTTAAACCACCCTTACACTCACACATTCCCGCTCACTTAATTTTCTTAAATTATTGTGTAACCCATCCTATCTGTTTTTAATTCCATGAATTCTTTATTACCTCTAAAATTATCACACTATTTATCTTCTCTGTTAGATGATGGAGAAAATTTGTAGCTCAGGTGGGTGATTTTGATGGAGTTTAGTTCTCTGAGCTGAATGGTTTGGTTGTGGAGTAGAAGTCTACCCGAAATTTGTGCTGACGATGTCGTTCAGAAGGACGATGAAAGTTCCACGACCAAACCATCCTGCTCAGAGAACAAAACTCCATCAAAATATCTTATCTGTCTCTAAACTCCACTCAACTATTACACTACCCATCCTTTATGTTTCCTTGATTCTAACATCTGATAACCTCTGACCTGTTCTTGAACATATATATATATATATATATATATATATATATCATTGATAACCTTTTGTCTTTGCAATCATTTACATTCACTTATGTCAATTGTTCCATACTATTTATTATCTCAATGCTAAAATTCTAATACAAATCTGAATGTAAGCAGCTGACAAGAAACGATGAAATATATTGAGTCCATTTTATTCTGCATCGATATTTTTTCTGACTTTATTTAAATTAAACTTTGTAGATGACAAAATTAATTATGAAACAATAAACATATACGTTGAATTCAGTCGATAACGTTTACTTGAATCTCCCAAATGATGTTTAGGACTGCAATTGAGCAATCGCTCATTGGCATTTGTGCATCCTGTAAGGATTGCTTCGATAATTTCTTAATTCACATGTATTCTATGTAAAGATGGATGATGGCTAGCAATGAAAACCAAGATGTGTGTTTCGTCCTATTTGAAACTCGTCAGCTGGATGTACTTGCATCCCGGAGCAGATATTCACTCTAGAACTCGGACCCAGTACCGTTCGCTTCAAACGTTATTGCCTTACCCACTTAGCCATTGAGTCCTGACGTATTGCAAAGTTGTTCTTAACAGCCTAGATGTCTTCAAAATGTGTAATTCTGAAATATAAACAAATAATTAATTTCAGAAGGGGTTTTGTGGATATTATAGTAATTTTAATAGTTCAAATCATGAGTCGCCCGATTTCGGGGATTAGTTGAAGTTAGATATTAACACCGTTGGATGCCGGCCACCTCCGTAGTCTAGTGGTTAGGCGCTTGCTTGTGAGACTGGCAGGTCCTAGATTCAAATTTCGTGAGTTGGAATCGTGGATGCACACTGTTGAGGAGTCCCACAATAAGACGAGATGGCCTAACAGTGCTTCCAGGTTCTCAGTGGTGGTCAAGCTTCTATTGACTCGGGATTTCAACTATGAAAATACTGAAATCTCCACAAATCCCCCTTCTGAAAATGAATAATTCCTTATGAATTTATTAATTCATATTGAAAAAAGTCAAAATAATTTTTGTTTGTTTGTATAAATAATCAAATGTTTATTTTACTGACTACTTATTTAAACAAAATGAACATTGAATACTTATAGTAATTTACAGCTTGCAATAGATACAACTAAATAGATTCAATGATTTGATGAAAACGGATCTAGGCATTTCATTTCTTTTTTGATTGACATTAAGGATTAATGAACAACAACAAAAAGTGTTCTTCATTAAACTATTATGTTTAATTATAAACAACGATGGATAGTGGCCAATAGTGGAATCCAGGACTGCCGTTTCGTCAGATTTCGAACTCATCAGTGTTGATATTCACTCTAGGACTCGAACCTAGTACTGTTTGCTTCAAATATTCCCACGTTATCCACTTAGCAACTGAGCTACTGATAGCTAATCGCATGTCCAATGCGATAAAGTTAAAATTCACCAAATTCTTGTTATTCTGAAGACAAAAATATATCGGTAGATGATTTAGTTTATTTGAATTTCTGCTTCATATAGAATGATTATTTTGGCTTGAATACATTGAATTAAGATAAACTAGAATATATTAATGATAATTATATTTGACATGAATAGAAATATGTAAACACAAGTGCACTATGATTCTAAATGATGAAGTAATGTGTTTCGTTTTCATCTGATAGTACAGTACTTGATAATATAAACTTTTAACTAAGTTGTTGGGGGGGAGGGGATGTGTTCATTTACTAGAAATAAGAGATCACTGAATCCTTCTTGGTTTTCTAAAGTTGTAAAGCCAAACTCAGCAATGTCATATAGATGATCTCCATAAATACGGATATGATAACTATACTTATTTGCTTTTGAAGAAATTATAAGATTATAGAAGCAATAAATATTTTAAAAAGTCACAATTGATTGGTCACTGGGTAGTGATCAATGTCATGCATGTCAAGTCCTTCTTAGTGCTGATCGAATACTATCGACCAAGTCGCAGCCCGAATAGCTCAGTGGTAACGTCTTTGACTGTGAAACTGAGTGACACGGGATCGAACCCGTCAGAGAGCACCAGTTCCCTCAAGATTACAGGTACACCTTGCTGACGAGTGCCAACTAGCACGAAACCCGGGTCCAGGGTTCCCTGTTGACCACCTCCAACCACCATCTTATTTAAAAAAGTATATAGTCACATTTTGTGATCGAAAACCTTAAGGATTCCCCACGTCGATATCATGTTGAGCTTCCAAGTAGAAGATTACTCGTATGAATATTTTAATTTGAATGAATTTGCCATAATGTTTAAGTATCACAAAAAGTGATTAAGTTATCCATTAACATCTTCATAGCAGTGCGCATCCACAATCCCGCCTTGCGTGATTCGAACCCAGGATCTACCAGTCTCGCGCAAGAGCAGTTGACCGATAGACCGATAGAGTTCCACAATAGAACGAAACAGCTGTCCAGTGTTTCCAGGTTTTCCACGGTTGTCTAGCTTCAAATGACTCATGATTTCAACTATATATAAAAATTACTAAAAATATCCACAGAAAACCCCCTTAACCTTTTCACAGTCGAATTTACGAGTTTATCCATGCTAGACCTCTA
Organism: Schistosoma rodhaini; assembly: GCA_944470415.2. NCBI lineage: Eukaryota > Metazoa > Platyhelminthes > Trematoda > Strigeidida > Schistosomatidae > Schistosoma > Schistosoma rodhaini. Next base: position 83,540,403 of record OX104036.1, read on the forward strand.
TTGAAAACCTAGAAGCACTAGACGGCTATTTCGTCCTAATAGGGGACTCCTCAACAGTTCACATCCACCACCACATACACAGGACTCGATTCCAGGGCTCTCAGTCTCAAGCATTGTCGTCTAATCTCTTGATCACTGATCCGACATCCAACGGTGTTAATGTCTAAATTAAGTCGACCCACAAAACTAGTGACTAGCTTCAACATGGATTTTCTGAAGTTTTAGTTTGAAGCCGTAACTAGTATAGTTCATTCTGCATCGGGTCCTTCCAGCCAGCCATAGGATCATGGTGAAACCTAGTAGGCCTTTCTGGAGAAGAGTGTTACATTGAAGCACGGCACAACTACTGGGGCGGGATAGCTGCTTTTGCACTGCTTACGCAGAACCATTACATAACACGCTCATTCGTTTTTTTCGGAGGTCAGACTCAATTTTATCATCCTTTTTGAACCCTCAATAGTTATGCAATGACTCTTTGTAGCATTCGTAATCGTTTGCGGGTATAGGTGAAATGGTTGATTAGACCGATCTCCACCACCCACATTACCGCTCACGTTAGTACATGGGATGGTTGCCATGATTCGGGAGGTACGACGAGGACGTGTGAGCCAGATTTCACCTCCCTCTGTGTCGAGTTTGCTGCAATAATTCACCTTAGACAATAGTAACAGTGTTGCGCAAGATCATGAATTGATTGAAACAAGACATTAACACCGTTGGACACCGGCTTACTGGTTTAGTAATTAGATAGGCTCATGAATTCAACTTTGAAATTACTACAATCTCTTCACAGATCCCCCATACTGTTAATAATCAATGAATAATGGTTTGTCAAATTCAAAATAAATTACCATAATCACTGAACAGACTAATTTTCCCTCACTGATATTGATCTACAGACAGTAAATAACTGCGGAAAGAAAAACAACAACTGTTTGTTTTTTATAATTTTATAATTACCCAATACGATTCAGTCTATAACAGTATACATACATTTATCATTCACAAGATAAACAAATATACAATTCTATATATACATACAATACTAATGCTAATATACATGGTTATCACCCCAATATTGTTCAGATTGAATACCAAACATCATATTCTCTCTCTTTAAACAGATATATTTATTTATCATTGTTGAAAGCGTGAGTCAATTGAAGCTAGACCACCATGGAAAACCTGGAAACACTGGACGGCCGTTTCGTCCTATTATGGGACTCCTCAGCAGTGCGCATCCACGAACCTGCTCTCGCGAGCGAGATTCGAACCCAGGACCTACCAGTCTCGAGCCGAAGCCCTTAACCGATAGACCACTGAGCTGGCATCCAACGGTGTTAATGTTTAACTTCAACTGATCCACGAAGTTGAGCAACCATTCACCAATTGTCTTCAGTGAGTTCCTATCTCACAACAGACGTGGTTTTGAACTCCACTGGTCACTGCTTCTCACTAGAGCTCCTAGATATACTTCTCGAAATCACTAGTGAGCATATTATTATATTAATTATAGAAGGGGTTTTGTGGAGATTTAGTATTTATCATTGTTGAAAGCGTGAGTCAATTGAAGCTAGACCACCATGGAAAACCTGGAAACACTGGACGGCCGTTTCGTCCTATTATGGGACTCCTCAGCAGTGCGCATCCACGAACCTGCTCTCGCGAGCGAGATTCGAACCCAGGACCTACCAGTCTCGAGCCGAAGCCCTTAACCGATAGACCACTGAGCTGGCATCCAACGGTGTTAATGTTTAACTTCAACTGATCCACGAAGTTGAGCAACCATTCACCAATTGTCTTCAGTGAGTTCCTATCTCACAACAGACGTGGTTTTGAACTCCACTGGTCACTGCTTCTCACTAGAGCTCCTAGATATACTTCTCGAAATCACTAGTGAGCATATTATTATATTAATTATAGAAGGGGTTTTGTGGAGATTTAGTATTTATCATTGTTGAAAGCGTGAGTCAATTGAAGCTAGACCACCATGGAAAACCTGGAAACACTGGACGGCCGTTTCGTCCTATTATGGGACTCCTCAGCAGTGCGCATCCACGAACCTGCTCTCGCGAGCGAGATTCGAACCCAGGACCTACCAGTCTCGAGCCGAAGCCCTTAACCGATAGACCACTGAGCTGGCATCCAACGGTGTTAATGTTTAACTTCAACTGATCCACGAAGTTGAGCAACCATTCACCAATTGTCTTCAGTGAGTTCCTATCTCACAACAGACGTGGTTTTGAACTCCACTGGTCACTGCTTCTCACTAGAGCTCCTAGATATACTTCTCGAAATCACTAGTGAGCATATTATTATATTAATTATAGAAGGGGTTTTGTGGAGATTTAGTATTTATCATTGTTGAAAGCGTGAGTCAATTGAAGCTAGACCACCATGGAAAACCTGGAAACACTGGACGGCCGTTTCGTCCTATTATGGGACTCCTCAGCAGTGCGCATCCACGAACCTGCTCTCGCGAGCGAGATTCGAACCCAGGACCTACCAGTCTCGAGCCGAAGCCCTTAACCGATAGACCACTGAGCTGGCATCCAACGGTGTTAATGTTTAACTTCAACTGATCCACGAAGTTGAGCAACCATTCACCAATTGTCTTCAGTGAGTTCCTATCTCACAACAGACGTGGTTTTGAACTCCACTGGTCACTGCTTCTCACTAGAGCTCCTAGATATACTTCTCGAAATCACTAGTGAGCATATTATTATATTAATTATAGAAGGGGTTTTGTGGAGATTTAGTATTTATCATTGTTGAAAGCGTGAGTCAATTGAAGCTAGACCACCATGGAAAACCTGGAAACACTGGACGGCCGTTTCGTCCTATTATGGGACTCCTCAGCAGTGCGCATCCACGAACCTGCTCTCGCGAGCGAGATTCGAACCCAGGACCTACCAGTCTCGAGCCGAAGCCCTTAACCGATAGACCACTGAGCTGGCATCCAACGGTGTTAATGTTTAACTTCAACTGATCCACGAAGTTGAGCAACCATTCACCAATTGTCTTCAGTGAGTTCCTATCTCACAACAGACGTGGTTTTGAACTCCACTGGTCACTGCTTCTCACTAGAGCTCCTAGATATACTTCTCGAAATCACTAGTGAGCATATTATTATATTAATTATAGAAGGGGTTTTGTGGAGATTTAGTATTTATCATTGTTGAAAGCGTGAGTCAATTGAAGCTAGACCACCATGGAAAACCTGGAAACACTGGACGGCCGTTTCGTCCTATTATGGGACTCCTCAGCAGTGCGCATCCACGAACCTGCTCTCGCGAGCGAGATTCGAACCCAGGACCTACCAGTCTCGAGCCGAAGCCCTTAACCGATAGACCACTGAGCTGGCATCCAACGGTGTTAATGTTTAACTTCAACTGATCCACGAAGTTGAGCAACCATTCACCAATTGTCTTCAGTGAGTTCCTATCTCACAACAGACGTGGTTTTGAACTCCACTGGTCACTGCTTCTCACTAGAGCTCCTAGATATACTTCTCGAAATCACTAGTGAGCATATTATTATATTAATTATAGAAGGGGTTTTGTGGAGATTTAGTATTTATCATTGTTGAAAGCGTGAGTCAATTGAAGCTAGACCACCATGGAAAACCTGGAAACACTGGACGGCCGTTTCGTCCTATTATGGGACTCCTCAGCAGTGCGCATCCACGAACCTGCTCTCGCGAGCGAGATTCGAACCCAGGACCTACCAGTCTCGAGCCGAAGCCCTTAACCGATAGACCACTGAGCTGGCATCCACTGAGCTGGCATCTATCGGTTAAGGGCTTCGGCTCGAGACTGGTAGGTCCTGGGTTTGAATCTCGCTCGCGAGAGCAGGTTCGTGGATGCGCACTGCTGAGGAGTCCCATAATAGGACGAAACGGCCGTCCAGTGTTTCCAGGTTTTCCATGGTGGTCTAGCTTCAATTGACTCACGCTTTCAACAATGATAAATACTAAATCTCCACAAAACCCCTTCTATAATTAATATATTTATTTGTCTGAATCTTGTCACTTGTCACTAGCTAATTAATCAGGTTTAGAGTAATAATTTAATTTTGATAGTTTCACCATATATTACTACTGTAGTGTGGTTTACTTATATCCTCATAAGTAGTATATGGTGATGGTCTGTAATTTGTGTCTAAATACATTCGATTGTCCCCAGTCGTGTTCTGTTCATTACACTACTATTATTTATGATCAGTAGTATAATCAGAACACATAAATCTTATTCTCCACCATATCATAATTAAACAACAAAAATATGGGATTAATTACAAGATTTATTTACTTTTTTTTGAGACATTTTCTTCTTTTAAAAAATTAATTAATTATGGGTAGTAAAATGCAAACTAGATACATAATTACCACCCAGAAATTTCCTTGAAGAAGCTTGGACCATATTGTCAGGTGAAACGTTGGATTTACTTCATATTCATTCGCTGAGATTTTACAAATATATTATTCCTATTTAATGTGTTATACATCAACTTGGCGCCCAAATACTGTGAAACTATTCGGTCCAATTTAGACGAAAGTTCTTATATCATTTATAGAATGTTAACACTACAATGTATGTATATCATTGCCTTTTATGATTTCTATATAGTTGAGATCATGAGTCAATTGAAGCTAGACCACCATAGAAAACATCGAAGCACTGGACGGCCAACAATTCCTATCGTGGGACTCCTCAGCAGTGCACATCCACGATCTCGTTTAGTGTGATTCGAACCCAGGACCTATCAGTCTCGCGCTAGAGCACTTAACCGATAGACCACTGAGCTAACCGACATCCAACGGTATTAATCTCTAACTCCAACCAATCGACGAAGTTGAACAACTGTTCACCAATTGTCTTCAGTGAGTTTCTATCTCACAACAGACGTGATTCGAACTTCACTGGTTACTGCTTCTCACTAGAACTCCAAGATTTACCTCTTGAAATCAGTCACTACTGGTCTAGCTTCAATTGACTTAAGCTTTCAACTATGAAAATACTAAGATCTCCACAAAAACCCCTTTCTGGTAATTATTCATAAACCAATATTATCTATCTTTAAAGTTAAAATTAAAAGGTTAAATAAATAAATAAATCATTTATATTCTATGTGTAAAGAATAACTTAAATATTTTGTCAGTTTTTTGTCTTTCCATCTTTCAGTTCAGTAGACTTTTCTTTTTCTGTTTTCAAAAAGGATATTTCATATTCGCTTTCCATTTTCTTCCCTTAACCCTGTTCACACATTGTAACTTGGGGGTATTTTGTTCATCTCATAGACAGTTTCTTTTTAAAAAAAATTTAAAACAGTTAAACAAATTCGTATATACATATCTATATAGATATAATTACTTTTAAGTGATTCATCTAGCCTGTTGTATATATATACAGTAGTTGCATGAGACCACATCTGTAATATATGAGAGTATCTATATACATATATGGATACATAGATTGTTAGTGTGACTATTTCATTTACTAGTTAGTAACTTCGTTTGATTTTTCTTTTTTAAATTATTAACAAAACATAATAATAGCAAGCAAAGGTGGATAATGGCTAGTAGTGGAATCCAATTTCACGCGTGTTTCGTCCTATTTGGGACTCGTCATCTGGATGTACATGCATCTCAGAGTTGGTGTTCACTCTGAGACTCGAACCCAGTACCTTTCACTTCAAACGCCATCACGTCATCCACTCAGCTATTGAGTCCTGATATCCATTTGCTTGTGCAATGAGTGAAGTTTAAATTTACTTAGTTTTGTTTGTTTGAATCTTCTCATTGATGTTTAGGACTGCAGCTGGTCAATCTCTTGTTGACATATGTGCATCCTTTACTTATTGCCTCGATATAGCCTTATTTCACAAGCATTATAGTCAAAGATGGATAGTGACTAGCAGTGCCCCTTGAAGCGAAAGGTACTTGGTTCGAGTCCCGTAGTGGACATCAACTTTGAGATACAGCTACATCTAGCTGACGAGTCCCAAATAGGACGAAACGCGCGTCAAACTGGATTCCAGTGCATGGGTGAAATGGTTCTTCAATTTCGTGGATTGGTTGAAGTTAGGCATTAACACCGTTGGATACCGGCCAGCTCAGTGGTCTAGTGGTTAAGCGCTCGCGCACGAGACTGGTAGGTTCTGGGTTCGAATCTCGTGAGGCCGAATCATGGATGCGCACTGCTGAGGTGCCCCACAATAGGACAAGTTGGCCGTCCAGTGCCTCCAGGTTTCCAATGTTGGTCTAGCTTCAATTGACTTATATTATCCTGTTTACAAATAGTCAACATCCAAATATGATTGGTTAAACGTAATACAGATTTTCATATGATTGTTAAAAAAACACCGCATATTTCTTTGATATTTTTGATTATTATCCTGAAGAAGTCCAGACAAGTTAGCTGGACGAAATTATTTAAATCTGAATCACTGAGATTATTTCAAATATAAGTTTCACATATAGTGACTTCTCTACACTCGGCGCCCAATATTTGTCAGGCTATTCGTTCTAATCCTGACGAATATTTGTATAAAACACATAATGAACTATAACCATTTTTTCCTAAAGTGATAAAGTTTACTATAAAAAAAATTTCATTACAATTTTAGGGTTTATACAGTCATTTGAAAATATGTGTTTATAGTATTCTCTTGATGCTTAAATGAACTATTTATTAGGTGGTCGAAAAGATTTGTAGCTCAGGTGAATGATTTTGATGGAGTTTTGGTCTTTGAACCGGATGGTTTGGTCTTGGAGTTTTCATCATTCTTCTGAACGACATCATCAGCACAAAATATCCAGGCCAGAGATCAAAACTTCATCAAAAATAACTATTTATTAGTAGGCAAAGATGGATAGTGGCTAGCAGTGGAATCCAGGACGCGCGTTTTGTCCTATTCTAGCTATTCTAGCTTCTGGACAGACATTTATTCATTCTCCTCCAGCCACATTTTGACCTTGTCACCTATTCGTTTATTGACCATGACCTTTTTTATATGATTGTTTGTGTGTTAATTGCTTACCCTATTTATCACGTGTCTGTAATTTATTTTTTGTCGGAATATAATTGTTGGGCCGCGCTTTATTAAATGGAGTTAGCTCACATGTCTTCTCTGATCCTTTTTGTTTCTCTTTCTTTACTATCCTTCTATGATCGTCTGTCTGTATCAACAGCTGTAAAGAATATACGTATTCTAAATTCATTCTTGCATTTGACTTATTTAAGTCCGTTATTCACTAAAGTGAGTTAATTCCATGGTTATACAGGAAGGTAGCCGAGACGCATATTTCAATAGCAATCATGCAACATAACTGGAGTCACTTAATGAGTCATTAAACCAGCATCACCATGTTGTGACCCCGTTTGTGGTCGTATTGCGTACGATCATCGGGTCGTGGTTAAAAACCGGGGGCAGTGAGAATATCTAATGAAAGTATGAAAACAGTTGTTATTTTTATTGTTGTTTAGACAGTTGTAATTGATATCGTGTCAGCATTGTTGTATCAGCGAATGAACTTTCTGCAATTAGTAAACAAACAGATCTCTGGGCTACCATTCGATTACTAGCTCCGGTCTAGCAGTTGTGGTTAGTTAATCACTGTATTTAAATATTGATAAAGATAGTGATAATCCAATAGCGACCGAATCCTCTGCAAATGTTTGATCACTTTATTTAGGTGCGTTCACAATTACTTACGCCTGGTACCCCTCATCGACGAGCATATGCCAACCAAAAGTACTCTCCATCCAACTATGCCATGGACAATCCTCTCCAGTTCATTTGAGTTTCTATGTATTTTTACGTGTTCTTCGGCCTTTTTCTATTCCGTTTCCCATCAGGATTCAATTTAGCGATGGTCTAGTGATGTAGTTTGGTGATTTTCGTAATGCATGTCCTATCAACTTCTAACATCTTTTTCTAACTTCCTCTTCAGATGGAAGTTGGTTTATTCTCTCTCACAGTATGTTGTCCCTGATGGTATCCGACCAACGGACATTCAGTATCTTACATAGACAACTGTTTACAAATACTTGTACCTTCTTGATGATGGTTGTAGTAGTTCTAACAAGTTTCAACTGCGTACAGTAGAACTGTCTTACCACTCGTATTGATGATTCTCACTCTGATATTAGTCAACAGTTGTTCTGAGTTTTTTATATTCTTCAATTGTAGGAATTTTGTCTTTGCTTTGCCAATCCTCGCCTTCATGTCTGCATCAGATATTCCAGGTTCATCGATGATTCTACTCAACTACGTGAAAGATTCCATCTCTTCCAGAGTTTCCACGCAAACTGTGATTGTGTTGGTGTTCTCCTTGTTGTATTTGAGGATCTTGCTTTTTCCTTTATGTATGTTGAGACCCACTGATTCAGAGGCTGCTGCTACACTTGTTGTCTTGATCTGCATTCGCTCATGTGTATGGAATAGAAGGGCAAGGTCATCTGTGAATTCTGAATCTTCTTGTTGATTCTGAGCTTTCCACTGTAGTCTGTGCTCCGATCGAGATGTGGTGGTCATCATGCTTTAGTTATTCATCAGAAGAATTTGGAAGGGTGAGATTAATCAGCTTTGTTTGACTCCATTCCTCATATGGAATGCATCTGTCAGCTGACCTTTATGCACCTCTTTGCAGGGCAGTCCGTCATATGAGTTCTGTATGATACTGACGATCTTGTCAGGTACACGATTATGTCGAAGAACTTTCCATAAGGTCCTCCTATCGAGATTGTCAAACACTTTCTCACAGTCAACTACCTGAAACTTTTTTTCATTATACGCTATTCGTTACATCCAGAGCACTTTTAAATGGATCTGGTAATTTGACTTCGACGTGATGTTATTCCGACAATAATTTGTTTCACCTGTAATTTACCAGTAACTACAGTTACCATATTCGTAATCAAGAAAGTAGTTGTTGTGTACTTTCTAAAAATTTACCGTCAATTTCTACTGAGCGAATTAGACGTTTGGCAACGGTCAGTAGCGTTCGATGCCTAGTATTTAATATATTGTGCTTCCATTCATCTAGCAGATAAAAACAGCTTATGTATCAAGTTGGCAATTTAGTGTCAAGCAGGGTATCCAATTAACTTCAACTATGATTTTTGCAGTCCGTCTTTTAGTATACTGAATAATATCCATCCTGTAATATCCACATCTCAACGGTTAACCATAATTAATATTGACGTAATGGTGTTTTGTACTTCGACTTTCATAATAATTTCATTCCATGTCATTGGTTACCCTTATGAATTTAAATAAGTGTGGAAGAAACATGGATGCAAAATAAACTGAATTCATTATATTTCGTGGTTTCTCATCAACTTCTTGCAACCATTTATGTATTGAAAGTCTGCATTAAGGTAAAATATAGTGTAAAACAATCGACATAGATTAATGAAAAGAATTGGAATGACAAAGGTTCTTTGAACGATCTCAACAGACCAAAACTACAGTGTTAAGCTAGTTTTCCGTGCTACAGAGTGTAGAAAGCTAACGACTGAAGGGCTTTGGTCACTTTGACTGAAAAAGCGTTCAAAATGGATGTGAATTATAATCAGAAACATTGTGTGTAAGGTTTTCGCTCCTTGATATGCGAGTGACTTGGAGCATTTAGTATGTTATAAGCCATTATCAGAGAACCTCTTATTCTCCTATAGCTCCTCAATTTTAATCCTAAGTTTTGGGGTCTCCATGTTTAGGTCACTCGTAACTAGTAATTGGTCTGTTATAACTATATAATACTGCCTGAGAAGCAAAATAAATTTCACAAATAACGATATATCTGATAAGCCTAGAGGAAGTAAATGATTCAAGGAAAGGATATGACGGAGTGAATGTTCCACTATCATTTTATGAATTCATCTAACATCTCTCGTCATCGTTGACTTTGAGTGCTTGTAACAAATAACCTCATGTTTGACGACCAGTTTACAGTGGTGGGTGTCTGTAGAAGGCAAAAATAATAGAAATAAGGTCTGAAACTATTTCGTCGACTTTGCATGTCTGCATGCTGCCATTTTGTAACTAGAAGGATGATGACGAGTGTTGACGTTCTTTCAGAGAAGGAAAATATTACGTCTGGCCTATTGGACGCTATATTCGCTTCCCTAAGCTAGTTCCGTACCCCCGAGCCAGAACTATACACCGACTTGAAGACCAGAGAAAAGGCACAAAGTGTGTGGGAAGCACTTTACTACAGTGTTCATTCATGTACAGAAAATATAGGGACTTTATAGTAATTTAAGAGTCCTTGAGTTTTTACTTAAAGTTCTAGAATACTGCTAAACATAGTAGCAGTGTATAAATCAGCCAATCAGGATCTCCACATCTGACTTTTCCATTTTCGTTATTTTAGAAACATAACTTCACATAACTTCTAATTAATCGCTGATTGGTTGAAATGCTCCTTGATGACCCCTGAGCTTGTTATGTCTTTTAGCATCCTCTCAGCAATACACTTCAGTTTAGAGAACTAGAAGCCCTCAAAATATAAGCGTTTTACAATTGCTACACTACAAAAGGCGAAACCAGGGGATAATCCTACAGTTTCTGACTCTAAGCAGGCTTTCTTATTCAAGCTTCTACCAGTAACATCACTTCCGATCGAATCGTGAAGATCAACTTAGAGTGAATGTAGTTTAAAGTTAAAAGAAACTATCTCATCCAACTACATAGGTCAAAATATAAAACCTGACTCTAAAATTCTCCAGACGGCTGGGCCAACTGAATCTTCGATTGCTTTTAAAACGCAAACACGCTGGAACCTGCAGCCACTTAACTTCGTTGAACTCTTTAAAGAGATACGAATCTCCTTCCAAACTTGGACGCTTGATATACCTGCTCAACTACAGTCATCATCAGTACTCAACTTTGAGAGAACGCCAGGAAACTGCTTGTATAATTCTTGGCTTATTTACAGGCAGTCAGGTAGTTGAGCACGTACAACGAAACATCATTAAACCCATTATCTTTTTATTTCTAGATATATTATGGGTTAATTCCATCCTCTTCATCTTATTTGATACATTGTTTTTTATTTTGTAAGATTGATTCGTTCCTGCATCCTCATTCTCTTCGCGAATTTCTTAACATGACTAGTCAATTAAACTTCAGTGGACTGACATTTGTCAGTTTGAATAACTGATAAAAGAACAATTTAAGACAGCACTGAAACCGTTGGTTTTGCTCTCCTCCCTTCAGGCAAAGCTCCCTCTTTCCTTTGTCATTCCACTGACGATTGTTACTTTTCAGTTACTCATTTCCGTGGGATATGCAACCTTTTTCCCTTCCCAGTCTTCTTTTTTCCGCGAGCATTCTAGATATGGGCGTATCAAGGTCAGTAAAAGGAAGCGTCAGTGATGTGACAACATATTCAAACAACTCTTAGATCACATACCTCTCGAACACATCGACCTCTCAATAAAATTTCGAGCTCAATACAAATTCATAAGATCGACTCCTCACTATGAACTTTGGTCAAGACGATGTACCCACGGTCACTAGCACTTCAGACACTAAAAAATCAACGGAAGCGGATTAACTAGAACCGAAATCCTGAGACAAATTACATAATGTATTGCTGTCCCACTGACTACGGTAATTAATATGTAACCTGGCCAAGGTGAGTTTCCTATAGACTGGAAACATGCATTTGTTACAAATTTCATAAAGCAGAATCAAGACAACTTTCATTAAACTACAGATCTACCGTCCTAATCAGTGTCGTAGTTAAAATACAGAAAAGTATGATCGAAAAGGCTCCAATGGCAATCGTGGATACCAAGAAATTGTTAAATAACGAACAACATGGTTTTAGAGAAGAATTATCTTGAACAATGTGCTTTCTTATAGTTAGAGAGTGATAAAAAGCGGTTCTAGATACTGAAGAGTCAGTTGATGTCTGCTTAAACTCCTGCTGAACATTTGATAAGGTGCCAAAAAGTGGACTATTCCTGAGCCTGGAAAATTTTGCAATTGACAGATCTCTCCTAAAGTAGATCAACGATTTCTTGGTAGGTCGTACACAGAATATATTCCACATGCTCCTCCTGGAAACCAATGCTTAACGGAAAACCACAGAACCCAGTCCTAGGTCCCTTATTTTTGACACTGTACGTAAATGCGCTTTCTAGTATACTTGAGTCTCCAATGCTACTATACTCTGATGATATAAAATTTGGCGAGAAATAACGGAAGACCAATTTCAGGAAGACTTAAATGTTATGATAAGCTGGCTTAAAAAAGATGATGTCTATTAACCCAGCCAAGGGTGTCCATATGCACATTGGGGATACAAATGTAATTAGGTACAGCATATGGGAAGAGTCAGTGCCTGTAATCCTGTCTCAACAGGAACTTGGGGTGACCCATGATTTCAAGACCACAACCCATTGTCACGAAGTAGTGGTATAGGAGCTTAGAACCCAATGGACTTCAAGTTGGATAAACACCAAGTTAAATACCACTACGTTCTCTATAGTATGCATAACTTTGATGAGATCCAAACGTGGGAACTAGACTATCACTAAAATCCTATATTTAAAAGGTTGTTTAGATACTTTGGAAAAAGCGCATATGTATCTGTCTACGCTATTCCAGAGCTCTAGAACCAAACGAAGAGTAGGTTAAGAGAAGGTCCAGTTTTTATGTATAGAATACTGAGAAAGGATTTTGAATTTAATATATCGTCTCTCTATCTTCCTAACAAATCAGACAACTCATTGAACGTACCAAGCGAGTACAAAAGCCAAGAGCGAAAAATAACTGTGACATGCAAAATTTCACATCAAGTTATCAGTTCTTGGAACTTGTACGTGTAAGCGGTTCATATAAATAATACGGTACTTTGGAACTACTAACTAAGCATTCCATAAACTATCAGTGATGTTGGTAGCAATCTAAATATTGAAGTGATATAGTGTTCAAACACTTGTCTATAAACCTCGGAATATTCATCCTCGGTTAGTTAACTTCATACTGTAGTTAGATCGTTCGCACCAATGGTAACAGGAAAATAATATACGGGAATAGTTAAAAAGGAATTCGGGGTCAGTGGCCCTGTCGTTGGAATACGATTAGTTGTTATTTTAAATCGTTGTGTCGCTTGTTCTCGAATGTAAACAAATACCGCTGAATCTAAGTTCGTAGAGGTAAAATACTTACTCGTACCTGATCAGTATTACTCCAGTGACTTCTGCCTATATACTTGTCAAAGTTTACGTCACTCTGGTAGGCTAACACATATTTAGTGGTCACTAATAATTCAACAATCAGCATCTACCTCTGTTTTCACCTGCACGCATTAGCCTCTCTGCTGAAATCCTCTTGATGTGCTTGTAACGTTTTTATCCGCGCTATTCATTAATAAACCATGTTCGACGCTTCGTATTACCTTCTGAGTTCTTACCTCGTTGGGTTTTAATCAGTAACGTTTACTAGGGTGAATAATAAGCAAATCCTTAGGAATTACTTTGAAACCAAGCCACTACAAATTATCAACTATTCAGGTTTTAGTGTCTCAAGAGAATCTGAGGTTCATCGAATATAAAAACGAAAATATGGTAATCTGAATAGTTTTCGTCTGCCTTTCATAATTCAATAAGCTTGACATTCTTTATTGATGTAGAAGTTAATTTCCTCCGTCAGATATAAATTGTGGATAGCACTGCCGTATCCTCAAAGTTACAGCACCATTAGGATTTCTTTACATTGAATCAAACAGAATTTGTTCGTCTGTCGGTTCCTTGCAAAATACTTTAATTATAGCAGAAGGTAGTTGCATGAATATAGGAAATTGTTATTATTTTCCCATAGATACATATTATTTAATTATTATTTAAACACATAAATATTGGTACAAAAAGCACTAAATAAATATGCACCTCACAAATCAAATGAGATTTGTGTGAGGGCTGTGATACTGCTCAGGTGCCCAGACTGAAGCAGGTGGTTTTCTTAGGGGGCCACATCCGGAGCCTTTGACCTAAAGGTCTGATCCACAAGGCAGTGGAGCATCGTGAGGAGATGCAGTCCCATGGTAGCCGGTGACCAACGATTGGTTCATACGCCATTCGTTCCATCAGGATCCTGGAGCCCATGTGCACCATTGGTTTGGAATCTGGGTTTTCCAACTCCCCTAGGTGGACACTCCATGTCCACCAACCCTGTTAAAGCGCTGGACATTCGCTTTTCATCCTCTCAATTTGTAAATAACAGTAATGTCATTAGAATGCAGTGAGTAGGACTTCTCTGTCAGAGGCTATATATTCGCGTGGCCATGTGAGAGCATTTCGAGAGGGAGAGCGGACTATCTCCACTCTCGGCCGTACCAGGGCATTTGGGGGCAGATACATATATGTGCGTAAAGGTCGACTGTCTTAATGCTTCAGTGTTGGTAAAAATAAACTCACTATGGTCCTCTTGATTTTCATTTTGTTCTTTCAGAATTACCTATGCCGATGTCAACATGTCATGTTGGATCGGTGGTTACACCACTGGCTGTCTTAAATCGACTACCGGGCTGGCTTGGCACGTTGGTTATCAGCCCTGATGGATCAGTTCTTCAGTCAGCTGGTGAGTTAGTGAACAACAAAGAATTAGCCCAACATTTTGCTGCGATCGCTAATAGAGTTGGTCGTCTATTAAATATGGAAGGTGAAAGAAAAATTCAACAATTCAAAAGATTAACTGGTGAGATATGAAATACATTAAAAAAATAGTTGATATTATAAATCACACAATGACTTGAAGTAATATGTTCTTCACCTCACTGAGATGTTTTAGAGATATTTACGTAGGAATGAGCAACCCCTGTGTTGAAGTATTTCTGTTAATGAAGGATAATTTAAGAATGGTTGGCCTTATAAATATTGACTTTGCACTCTCGCATTTTGAAGCCTGCTGTAAGGCTTTTGAAATTTCAAACTCTGCCAACCTGTTTCATATGTTAAATGCTACTATCTTGAAGCAATTCTTTATCGGACTATATTGACAGGGAATCTATTCGGATTGACAAGCAATACTGGACCGCTTCTCATATAAGCTTCAAAAGAGCTGAATCCATCAATAGACTAATCTTATGGATTAAATACTGCTGCGTAGAGTAATTAGTCAGTGTTTGGAATTCAGTCATAGTTCCTTTCTATCCCCATTGGTTACTCGCTATAGTTTATTAAAACAAGCAAAACTTCCGTAATTTTAGTTCCAAGCAATCGCTTGTAATTATACTTTAAACCAACTCAACAATTTGAAATTATAGTGATCGGAAATAAAAGAGCCGGAATTATAATGTCAACAGTAGCAAAAAGTCAACCATAAAAAGTGTGGTTCGAAAATTATAAATAAAAGAAGCCATGAAGAATGCGTAGTAATTTTAAAACTTAAAATCTAAGGGAAGGTGACAAATCAGTGTTTCTGTACCACTGCAACTAAATTAAGTCGTTTGACCTGGGACCTCCTACCATAGATCACCTTTATCTCGCGGATCACAACCAGGAGATTTCTATCTCAACATGGAGCAATAAAACAATTGGTAATTTTATTGATTGACCTCAACGTGGTGTGTGTCTACATAACCTTTTCTCAATGTAATTATGTCGTAGTTAATATTCCACATCTGGGTTCGACGGCGACTGGACATTTGTAAGACATGTTTGGACCCCTAAATTCGACGAAGATTTTGATTTTTTCAATTGATTAACCAGTCGTGATTTAATACTTTCAGTGACAAACACTGCTACGAAATCACTTAACCAAGGTACTTGATTACCAGCCTTTGTCGATGTTGCATCTTGTGTTCTAGATGGTGTAGTCATATAGTTTTGCCTGTTTCTGGGACGAGGATCCTAAAATGTGACTTTCAATAGTTCCACTGAATATCTTTTAATGACCCTTCCTGACGAAGTATTATGTCTGTTGTTGGTAGTTTTATTGTCACTGCTTTCAGAAAGATCAACAAAATAAGCACCAAAATATTATCAGTAGCAGTCAATCACATTCCCTGTCTCCAAGAAAAATTACTACTCCAAAACGTGAGGGAATCCTTAAAGTTATCTCATTTTTAAATTTTGTGTCGATATTGTTATGTACCTGTGTATTCGTTTCGCAGTGGTAGAAACTTCACATGGTGTTGCTACAAATAGCCTAAAGTATCAACCTTCGAACAATTAATTATGTTATTAATAATTCTTAATTTTTTCCATATCGCAGAGACCAAAGATATGTTGCGTAACCCTTTTCATAGTTCTGTCAGGTTTACAGTTGCGCAATTATCAAAGATCAAATTTAGCTGTGGATCGTAGAGTGTTAAAAGCATCCTAAATTAGCTTTCACTACGATAGATAGTCCATTTTTCGTGGACCTGGATAATCAATAATTGAAAGTAATATGATGCAACTGTATCCGATTTCGGCACATTAATCAATGTTTGAATCAACCAAGTAGTTATGAGTGTTGGCTCGTTATGTTTCTAAATCCTTGTCCAAATCGAGTTAGTTGAAGTTTACAAGTTCATACCTTTCAACCTTTTGCTACTATAGCATTTACGTTTTGGTCTCCTGACCTGAGTTTTCCAGTGAGGCGTCTGGCTTTCATGTAAGGGAACAGTATGTCCTAACCAAAATTTTCATGTCAATGCTTCAAGAAAACCTTGCATCTAGTCACAGAAAACCCTGCATATGAGTTATCGTGCTTGATGTTACGATAAACTCGGTACACTGTAAGCTGATTGTATATTTCAATAGTGGCTAGTTTTCTACCCTTTGTTTCATAAAAGCTCAATGTCCATGATTTCAGAAAATCCTAATGTTGGTAGCCTCTAATATATATTTCCCTGTCTAATTGAGATTTAATAGCATATCTTCAACTTAGTAGTATGAAACGGTCATTCAACATCACTAAACCAGTCCCCAATACATTCAATCTTTCATATTGATACCTGCTATTCAAAACAGAATTCGACTGCATAAATAGTAATGATAATTTTCTTTTATGTTTTCTTCCTTTCATTTATCCATTTAAAGTACACTTCGAGCATTCAATATATATTATGACATGTGTTGGTGATACCATTTATGTAGTAAAACGTCTACCCGATAATCAGAATATTTCATACGCAGATACATATCAACAATTACATCTTGTCAAATCGGATAATAGTATGACCAATAATAACAACCCTGTTGATGTACATCATTCTTCTACTGCTATTAATACTCCTAACAATTTAGTTACAGTAGATAATCACGGACCTCATTTTTTTGAAACACGTGCTTCAGATGATTATTAAAAACGAATGTAATACCATATTTCCCCTCCCCTTTACTTCTTCATCGTAACAATAAATATGATTTAAAGTTTACCATAATTATGTAGCGAAATCATTATCTTTTGTGTAAATAATGTTGCTTCTTTTGTATCTGTTTATTTTTCATTTTAAAATTTGAGAATATACAAGTCTTTTGATAATCAGCCTTTTTCTTCATACCGACATGGTTAAAACTGTGAGATATTGTAACATTTTGAAGTTCAAAACATTCATATCTTTTACTAAAAGTGTATCAACCTAGAGGTGAATAGACTCAATTACTAAAACAGTGCCACTACTTTATTCTTCATGAAGGTGACATCAGGTATGTGTGGATAAGTGACTCATAAACAATGTAGAGCCTGATAACTTTTACTGACGCCTGTTACCTCTCATGAAGGATCGTAGACCGCTAACGAGGATTCTTTATAGAACTAGCAAGGGTATAAATTGCCTCAAGTTCCTACTGTACATTATCATAATGAGATCAAATAAATAAGATACATGGTAAACGGAGTTGAAGTATTGTCATATATTGTTGGAAAAAGTACCTAGAGAATATGGCTTGGAGAAATCGAAATATCTCTGCAATTTAAAGGTATTTTGTGTAGAACAAACAATTCGTTATCTTGTTTACTACATATGCTGTTAATAGTATATTGTGTTAGTAATAACTGGGTTAATCCTCCAAAACGACTGAAAGCACAACAGTAATGTTCACATAATTCTTTTTTAAAGATATGATTTAATATGTGAATGAAGAAGAGATGGGTATAAAGTATTTGCTATAAGTATTTCCATTTTTCTTGATCAAGTCAACCACTGAGTTACACGTTCTAATCTCCTTCCACTTTCTTCGATTTGGACAATTGTGTAATGTAACTATCCGTCATACCTAAGGTTCCCCTCGAATGTGTATTTAATAAACGGGTTACATTGTTTAATAATAACAACAAGATTAACTAAATTTTTAATGATTTACTTATTGGTAGTATTAACAGGTAATTACACTGTGTCGCTAAAAATATCCCATCAGTAATGTTGTTCTACATATTGTTTCGACAAAGAGTTTTGGTTTTTTCAATCATGCCGCGCAAAGGTTGATCTTACTACTGACGATGACTTATAATCAATGAAGGTAATGTAGGCCTCTGATGCGATTTCTCTGAAATCAGACATTTCATGGTTTATGCTCTCACGTCTAAATACATTTCTTATGCGTGTGTTCTAAAGTTTGCATCCAAGAATTTCTGTTAAACTCACAAGTAATTACTCCTCAGTAACATTGCCATAACGAGTTAAGTAAAAAAAATAAATTCTATTCCACTTTTGTGGAATTACCGTTTCTATGTTTAAATTCACTCAGCTATATAACTCAGAATGGCAAAACTAAACTGCTCAACCCCACCCCCCTACAATACGTCAAAACCAGCTTACGGATTTATTTCTTCTTACCTAAACTGTGTGAATGAAATATGGGTTAAAACTCGGTTATTTACTCCATTTACTGTTATTCCCTTGTTGCTTATATTCCCCCTCCCCAACCTACCTTCATCTATCTGTTGATGATATCTTATTTGTGTTGTTCATGTTTCTTCTGTTGCCTATTTGTATCGATGTTTATGTGTTTTTTAATCGAAAGTAATCATTGAGAACGACTTAGTTGGCTTTTCTAATTGCTTACACTTGTCATTGAAGTATAAACTTATTATATCTGTGTGATTTGGTTTCACCTAATTAGTCTGTTACACTGTTTTGCCATTTAAATTAAACGTTTATCATCGCTGATACTCTTGAGTACACTCACGAGTGACATTTTTAAAATTTGTTTTTAAGCTACTTATAAGTAATGTACATGGATCTGAAATATTTTACTAAACCACTCGGCGAGGCTATAATTAATGGACGACCTTTGAACGAATCTTAAGTGACCTTGAGAAATGTCAGCCAATAAGTAAACAGTCAGCATAGAGTAAAAATATATTATACGAAACCAAATAATTAAATTGAATACACTACTTTTATATGGTCCAAAAACTTGTCAAGGTTAGGAAAATATTCAAGGTTTCCAAAATCGTAATGCATAAGGTAGAGGAACTCATCCATATGGCTCCATAATACTTGGTCTCTGGAGCCATGATAAGGTAGCAAAAACTCTCTCAGCCTCAACTACATTGCTGCTATATTACTTGTATGTACTCCAGTTGTGTAAGTTTGTTATTGTTATTATGGATATGTCCCTACAATACTCATACCACTAAACAGCCGAAGCTTCAGTAACATCTGCGATTATTGTAGCCAATGTTACTGGTGCTTTTATTATATAGTTCGCGGCAATTATTATAATATGCCCTAGTCTCGATCTGGATCGAGCGAAAAAGGTTCCTATTATAGCAAACGTCTTCGTTCAACTTATAATACATCGAAGGACAACATCACGGTAGTCTGCAAAAGGTCTACGAGTCATTTAATACTCGTAATTACAAACACAGGAACTTCTTAGTAGTTTCATTTGTGTGTAGCCGCTTAATTATCAAGTCTTCTCTAAAATTATCTGTGAACCGGTTGTACATGAGCGTCAGGTACTGAAATTAGCGCCGTGACCTTGAAATCCCTCAAACGCTTCTGATCGGCTCGTCCATAAACTATAGTCTCGCCAAGTACTCCAATGATACTAAATAGCAAGCACATATGTGTATGCATATAAAGCTATTTCGCATGCCATGAAATAGTGTTTGGGATGTTTATGATAACAATTCTAAAATTATTTTTTTCAAAAGAGTTGCACCAAAGTAGTGAACTATAACCATGGTAAATTTAAGGTATATTAAAGAATATCTTGTATAATTGATTACCCATTTCATTCATAACTGCAAATCCAAATTTCACCTAAAATCATTGTTCCCCTTGATCCAGAATATGTTACCATGGATAATCCGTTGATATAGACGACTTAAGTGATTCCTGTAGAAATTTCAATGTCGATCGCTGTAGATATACGTCTATAGGGTTCGCATTTAGTCATTACAACCGAGATCGTTTACACTGACTGTGTTTTTCATGTATCTTAGACTTAGCACTGTATTAACTGGAACCAGGATGCTTCATTTTAAATGTTTAGACTTTCAGATGTAACATCAAAACAAAAGTGACGTAGGAAGATGGATTCTTAGCATAGGTTTACATGAAAAAAGCGCTGTCCTGTTTGTTATCTTTTAAATAGTATAAAATTGACTACAACTATCAAGTAACTGTCCCACATAAAAATGGTCACAGGCTTTAGTCCTTTACTTTACTGACCGTCAGAATGAATCATTGTGCATTTTTGACGTAATTTTGAGGTTTAAAATCCATTGAATTTATTTATAACACACTCAGTTCTGATTACACTATTTTTAATTTAAATACTATCTGACTGTTTTCCGTTCAAGAAAATCAGAGATCCTTTAAATTGTGCTTTCTAGTTATATTTTTATTGTTTCTTTTGTGAAATTCGTTTTTTAAAATACATAGGGTTTATTTCCAAATCCATGAAGTCACTGACAATTGGACTGAGCCATGCTGGTAGGTGAAGACCACCTGGTTGGGATTCGCGAGATGATAGCAATCGATGGTTAGAGACCTTGAATGGCACGGCTCAAAATCGTTTTCAATGGCGAGGGTGCATCCACTCTTTATGTTCTCCCAAATTCCAATCTTCTGAATTCTTCATGTCTCTATCTTTTTTCTCTTTTCAAATTTATTTGACTGTATTATACTCTATCAATAATATCTTCAAACCCTAATCTTTCGCATTCCTGCTTATATTCTTACTACTTCTACCACTATGGGATTAGAATCGACAACTGCATCTCTGTGTTAATGTGGTATGGCAACTCGAACTGAGGGACGTACGTACGAAGTTCTACGTTGTGACTGACTGACTTACTACTTAAATCACTGTAGATAGTAATTAAAATATTGTAATGAAATAAAATTCTACAACTAGTTTAATGAACTACTTGGATCTGAGTCTGACTTTAAGATTACTAGGACTGTTTACAACATATCTAATATAAATTAAATTGTATAGCTATAGACGCATGGAGATTACCCTTCTTGAGTTATCTCTATTCCATTAACTACTATTTCCCCTATTTTCAGCCACATTTGGCTAAATCTTGTACAAGTGTTATTTTCTATTTTATGGTACGATATGGTCAGTTTGATTGGTATATAAACTCAGTATGTTTGAAAATAATGATTCATATTACAGAGACTGTTATTGGTGTTCTGAACTTAACTGGATGGGTTAGGCAGATAGCAGGACTGTTAAGTACTCAAGACTGCTCATACGGCTTTTGTATATCATTGCTCTGACCGATAATTCACTCGTCTCTAATTGGCGGCCTCGTCGCGTCATATATTAACAGGGGACGCACGCACTCTCTCGATATAACGATCCCACCTCGCGAGATTCGAAGCCAGGACCTATCAGTTTCACGCGCGAGCGCAAACATATTTACTGTTTTCTAATGTTTGGCTCGTATTATCACTTCTTCATCATCATTTACTTTGCTTAGATAATAGATGAGTATCCAGTTGTAGAACTTGTATGTTTTAATAATCTTAATAGATTTAATCTCTTTTTTAAGAAAATATAAGTTTATGTTATCTACTTTGTGTCCGATTGTTTATATATAGAATATTGATATTAATCAGTTACTTAAATTAAAGTAATTGAATTAATAACCGGATTAATTTTTAAGCAATCTTTGTTCCAATCGTTAATCTACTATAAGCAAAGATGTATAGTGGCTAGCAGTGGAATCCAGTTTGACGCACGTTTCACCCTATTTGGGACTCATCAGCTGGATGTACCTGCATCTCAGAGTTCGTGTTCACTCTATGACTCGAACCTAGTACCGTTCGCTTCAAATGCCATCACGTTATCCACTTACCTACTGAGTCCCGATAGCCATTTGCTTGTGCGATGGGGTAAAGATTATTCTACTATTTTACAACACAAGTATACTCTTAGAGATTATCATTATTTATTATTTAAACACAAAAATATTGGTACAAGCAAGCACCAGATACATATGCACCATACAAATCTCATTTGATTTGTATGAGGGCTGTGATACTGTCCGTGTGCCCAAACACAAGCAGGTGGTTTTCTTAAGCGGCCACACCCCGAGCCTTTGACCTGAAGATCTAGTCCACAAGGCAGTGGAGCATCGTAAGGAGATGCAGTCCCATGGCAGCCGGTGACCAACGATTGGTTCATACGCCATTTATTCCTTCAGGATACTGGAGCCCATGTGCACCATTGGTTTGGAATCAAGATTTTCCAACTCCCCTAGGTGAACTTTCCATGTCAACCAACCCCGTTAGAGTGCCGGGCATTCGCTTTCCGTTCTTCCAATTTTGTAAACAACAGTAGTTCCGCGAGAAGGCAATGAGTAGGACTTCCCTGGTATAGGCTATATACAAGTGGCCATGTGAAATCATTTCAAGAGGCAGAGAGAACTCTTTTCACTCTCAACCGTAACAAGGTATTTGGGGGCTAAATAGCATTTTATTTATTGTATTTAATTAACTAAAATTAAAATGAATAACATTAGTTTAATTTAAACAATTTTCAAAGTATATTTTATGTTAAAATTTATTCATTATAAATTAACTTTTATTACATTAAAATTAAACAATCATTTTCTATGAATTACTCTCATTTTGTATTTAAATCAAAATTCAAAATGTATTTCTCAAGAAAGAAAGAAGCAAAAAAGGGGGGAAGAGCGAGGAGGGCGCTGTAAAACTCATAGAGTTTCAGTTTTCTGTTATGTAATGTAATAAGAAAATTAGTTAAAAGAAAATATAAACACAACTAATATTGATTGTTTTTTTTTCTTTTTTTTCTCTCTCTCTCTCCCTCTTTTTGTTTTAAAAAATAATTCTATACAATAAAAGAAAATTTTTAAACAATTTTGAATATTACGCTAATTATTGTTAATTAAATTTTTTTAAAATTTAAATAAACAAACAAATAAGAATAATAAAACAATTTTTGAAATTTGAATATTTTTCTAATTTCTCAAGGTTATTCATATATATTTATATATATGGATATATATGGATACATATTTGAATTTAAGTAATACATATTTATAAATGATTTGAAATGTCCATATTTGCAAAGCATAAAACGGTTCTGATTTTTTTTCTTTTTTTTTCCTTTTCTCGAAAAAAAAGAAAAAAAATATAAATAATTTTAAAATTTTAGTTATTTTTTTTTGGTTCATAGAATATGAACAAACTATTGAAAATCTATTCAAATAGGTGATTTGTTTATTTAGAAATTTCTGTTTCTTCTTTTATCGTTTCAAATTCATTTACATTTGAATGAGATAGATTCATTGAATATTGAACTAAAAAATATGATGCATAGTGATAAGTAAGCAAAAGAAAAAAAAAGAGAAAAAAAATTGTCTATTCATGATAAAAAAGAGTTTGGAAATAATTAAACAAAACAACAACAAAAAACACAAGATGACTGATTAATGTTTTTTTCATGGATGTTTTTATTTAAATGAAGTAAAAATTTGAAAAATAATTTTCGTTTTTTTTTTCATTGCTTATAAGATATTGTAAATAGATCTGAAATTAGAAAATAAAAAAAAATTTTTTTTTTTAATATTCTTAGTTCAAATCATGAGACAATTGAAGGTAGACCATCATGGAAAACTTGGAAGCACTAGATGGTCGTTTCGTCCTATTGTGCGACTTTTCAGCAATGCTCATTCACGATCTTACCTCGTGAGATTCGAATCCAGGACAAATCATTACACTTCATTAATTAATTTAATAATTCATTCATAACTTAATTGTTTAATTTAAACAATAATTTTAACTAAATATATATTGTAATTATTTAATAAACAAAAGTGATTTATTGCCTTTTTCTTTCATAAAAGTTTGTTTTTCTTTTAAAATAGTGTAATTTAATATATTTAAAATGAAACGATTGGTTATATATTTTTTAATATTTAATATACTACTTAAAATCAAACTTAAGTAGGAAGATATTTGAAATAGTCTCAGCGATTGAAATTTAAATAATTCCAACGTTTCGTCCAGCTAACTTGTCTGGACTTCTTCAGGGAAATAATCAAAATCAAAAACATCAAAGGAATATATAATGAATTCTCTATACTCGGCGCCCAATTATTGTCAAACTATTCGTTCTAATCTTGACGAATATTCGTATAAATTAAGTAGGAAGAGTTTATTTGAAAATTTTCATAAATCTATGGTATTAAATGTAATTTTGTTGATACTACAATTTATGGACGAGCCAGTCAGAGGCGTTTGATGGATTTAAAAGTCGCAGAGCCAATTTCAGTACTTGATGCCCATGTACAATCGGTTCACAGACTATTTTAGAGAAAACGTGACAATTAAGCAACTACAATAAATGGGACTACTAAGAAGTTCTTTTATTTGTAATTACGGTAATCAATTGACTTGTAGACTTGCGCAGGCTACCCTGATGATGTTATCTTTTGATGTAATATATGTTAGATGAAGAAGTCTGTTAGAATAAAAATATTTTCTATCGATCCAGGTTGAGACTAAGGCAAATTATAATAATTGCTGTGAACTGTTTAATAAAGACACGAGTATTATTGGCTGGAATATTCACAAATGTTACTGAAGCTTCGGCTGTACAGAAGTATGAGTATTGTAAGGATATATGCGTAATAAAAATGACAAACTTACACAACCAAAGTACATACAAACAATACTGAAGCCATGTGGTCGAGGTTGAGGGAGTTTATGTGACCGTATCATGGCTCCATAGACCGAGTATTATGGAGCCATACGGATGAGTTCCTCTACCTTGGACCATTTAAAAGAAATGTCCACGAATTATAGTCTCGCCGTAATTTTCACTATATATATAATTCACTTGGTATTATTTGTTTCAATGTTCCCATTGATGTTTAGGACTACAACTAATTAGTCTCTTATTGGCATATGTGTATCCTCTACGTATTGCCTCGATATTGCCTTGATTCATAAGCATTGTAAGCGAATATAGATGATTTCTAGCAGTGAAATCCAGGACGCGCGTTTCGTGCTATTTGTGACTGGTCAATTAGATGTACTTTGATCTAAAAGTTGATATTCATTCTAGGACTCGAACTCAGAACCATTCACTTCAAATGCCATGGCATCAATCACATAGCTATATACATATATATATATAACTGTATTTCGTCAATAAACAAGGTAACACTTGGGTGCTAATTTATTTATTCAATTTTACAAGAAACTAATACTATCCCAAAATTCTATTATATCCATGTTTAGTGTTGAAACATTGAACTTTATGTTTATTTGTTTTTAAAATCTTTCTTTCTTTTTCTTTTGTTTTATTGCCTAAATTTCTTTTGAAATAGTCATAAATGTAAATTTTCAACACTTTTCCCCTTAACAGTATTATAAACTACATTTGCAAGAAGATACTTAGTTTCATTTTAATCTTTGAGAATACTACTTAAATAAAACAATTGTTTATAATCTGTTTATATTTCTAACTTTACTAAATGTTATCTAAATATTTGTTTAACACGGTTGTTGGAGGTGGTCAACAGGAAACCCTGGACCCGGGTTTCGTTCTACTTGGCACTCGTCAGCAAGGTGTACCTGTAATCTTGAGGGAACTGGTGCTCTCTGACGGATTTGACCCCGTGTCACTCAGCTTCACAGTCAGAGACGTTACCACAGAGCTATTCGGGCTGGGACCGAATTTCAATAGTTGAGATCATGAATCAATTGAAGTTAGACCACCATGGAAAACCTGGAAGCATTGGATGAGCGTTTCGTCTTATTGTGTGATTTGTTTTCTATTTTAACTCCGCCTGTAGCTCCTTCGGGGGCTACTGCCGATCTCAAACCCGGATAAAGGAGGAGGGTTGGACATAGGGTTTTCGACCCCATCCCGCAGAAAACTAACTCGATAAAAAAACGCTAATCAGAAAAAAAATATTCAAACCATTTAAGTCTTTTCTATTTTATATAAAGATTAATGATGAACAAAGTAGTTAACTACTTAATAAGGGAAAGGATAAATTATAATGAATGATATGGAAAAGTTGAAATATAACTATGAAATTCTTAGATTGACTTTATCTAGAACTTGCCGGTGATTAAAAATACTAATTAAACACAAGAAAACATTTTTTAGGGGGTCATATTGAAACATTCATAATAAATAGTAAGCTGACTGTCCTCAGTGTTATATACGATGAATAAGCTGTGATGGTTTTGATATCTAACAACAAATAATGAATACGCAAAGATTAAGAGTGGTTAGCAGTGAAATCCAGGACGCACGTTTTTTTCTATTTGGGAATTAAGGCTATATCGAGGCGATACGCAGAGTATACACATATGCCAATAAGAGACTGATGATCAATTGCAGTGCTAAATATTAATGGGAAGATTCAAACAAAGAATACCAAGTGAAATAATGAATACATCTTTTACGCGGCTATCATTATTGTTTTATTAAGTTAATCACTTCATACATTATTTAATCCCTTTTTAATAGAATAAACTGACTGAGTCCTTAAATGAAGCTTTAAATTTTTGAAATCGATTCATTCCAGTTGTACGTACATAAAAAATTATTATTGATGATATTTTAAAAGAAAACTATACTAATGTATGTCAGAATTCACTAGGTAATGGTTGCTTGTATCTTCCAATTATTGTACAGGACTGCAAATGATCAATTTGAAGAGTTCTAAATAGGACGAGACGCAAGTCCTGGGTTTCACCAATAGTTATCATCCACTTTTGCTTATATTTATTTAAAAACATAAATATTGGTACAAAGGAGCACCAGATACATATGCGCCACACAAATCTCAACCCGAGCGCCCCCAAATGCCCTGGTACGGCCGAGAGTGGGGAGAGTCAGCTCTCCCTCTCCAAATGCCCTCACATGAACACGAGTATATAGCCTCTACCAGGGAAGTCCTACTCACTGCCTTCTAGTGACATTACTGTTGTTTACGAAATTGAGAGGATGAAAAGCGAATGTCCAGCGCTTTAACCGGGTTAGTGGACACGGCGCGTCCACCTAGGGGAGTTGGAAAACCTTGATTCCAAGCCAATGGTGCACATGGGCTGGCTCCAGTATCCTGAGGGAACAAATGTCGTATGAATCAATCGTTGGTCACTAGCTACCATGGGACTGCATCTCCTCACGACGACCCACTGCATTGTGGATCAGTGCAAGCATCTTTCATCCTTTAATCGGTGTTCTGAACATTCTTTAATATGTTGTTGATCTCCTCATTTCTGATCAAGTAGTTTACAAATAATATAGAACCTTTAATGCACAATATCAAAGCTTCATATGAATGATTTAAATTTTATTCATTTATTATAATTTATTAAGATATTTCATTAAAACGTTTAGTTAACAGTAGGGTATTTCAACCGAGTACACTTATAGATATGTATAGTAATTAATTAAATTAATGTGCATAGTAACTAGTTGATTGATAGATTTCAATTTTTTTTTAAAAAAAACATAATTATAAAAACAAAAAAATACAATGATATTGACGTCAAGTATACAGTTAATATTACCATTACTTGTACTCAAACAATGTATTGTATTTAAGTAGTATAACACATATAAAAAAGAGAATACACTTACTGCATTATGCTTAGTATTCAACAAAAAAACATATTTTCATATGTAGTTGAAATCATGAGTCAATTAAAGCCAGATCACCATGAAAAACCTTAATGCGCACTATTGAGGTGTCCAACAATAAGACGAAACGGCCGTCCAATGCTTTCAGGTTTTCCATGGTGGTCTAGCTTCAATTGATTCAGGATTATAAATATATAAAATTACTAAAACCCCCTTCTGAAAAAACATATTGAGTCAGCTAGTGTTTCCTATAGAAGTTGAATTTAATAAGGAATATTTCGTTACATCATATTTATAGGTATAAAGAAAGTTTATCTATAATTGTAATGTGAATCATTTGTTAATAGAACTAGAAATTATTATGGAAGAATGATTTATGTTGATTTTTTTGGATTTTAGAAGAGAGGTGTTATATCCCGAAGAGAATTATGAAGGGGAACTCTTGAGGACTATTTATGGACCAATATGATATGTATATTTCGTATTGTATAATGGTTAAGTAACTAAACTATTCATATTCGTGTCCCTCTTATTATCAGCTTTATTTTGACCTATGAACTATCATTATACGATTTACCATTCTTGAGGGATACCCAGTCTATTAATTACTGCTCCCCCTATTCACAGCCATATTTGGCTAACTCTTGTACAAATGTTATTTTCTATTTTATTGGTACGATGTGGTCTTTTTGTTTAGTATATAAACCCAGTATGTTTGTGAATAATGATTCATATTACAGAGACTGTTATTGGTGTTCTGGACTTAACTGGCTGGGCTAGACAGAAAGCAGGACCGACAAGTGCTCTAGACTGCTCGTACGGATTTCGTGTTTCACTGGTCTGATCGATAATTCACTGCTCTCTAATTGGCGGTCTTATCACACCATATATTATATGGGCATGCAAGTCACAAGATATAACACTTGTCATCCATAAGTTATGACAGATCTTTATTAGGGTTATCGATTCTGAAAACTGAAAAATTAATATACCAAAAACTGCTAACCACAATATTGTTTCTGACAAATCTCAAACACTTGTCTATTAGGCTACATGGTCAAATCACATGGCTAAAAAAAACTTTATTCGTCAATCTAATCACTACTTTAATTCCTTTAGCAAGAAATATACCTTCGTCATTGTGAGATATAACGAAATGACAATCACAAAGCCACTTTAATATCATTGTATCTATTAAGATAAGATGTTCTTGAATAAAAACAGCTTGATAACATTGATCACTTTATGAAATTGAAAAATCTCACTGTTACTAAGGTATATTTTTACCATGTTCGTTCAAGAGTTTAGTTGTCTGTTTGACGTATGTACGATAATAATTATCCAAGATATCAGTTAAAAGTGGATATTTTTTAACAGTAACTAAACTACACTTATAAATTATCAAAATATGTTGATGAAATTTTGTTTTCCATTATACATGTTAGCCCATTGTCGCTCCTACTTGAAATAAATCTCTGTGAAAGATAGATTTCATTTGAATCCTTCTTAGATGCCATGGTACGGCCGAAGGTAAGGATACCGCACTCTCCCTCTCAAAATGCTCTCACATAGCCACCTGCATACAACTACTATCAACCAAATCCTGCTCACTGCATTCTCTCTACATTACTGTTTTATACGAAATTGAGAAGACAAAAAGAGATTATTCGGCATTTTAACCGTGTCGGTGGATACGGAATATCCATGTAGGGGAGTTGGAAAACCCTAATTCCAAACCAATCGTGCATATGGGCTTCAGTATCCTGAAGGAACAAATGATGTATGAACCATCTATTGATGACCAGCTACCATGGGACTGCTGCCTTGTGGATCAAACCTTTCAAGTTGTTATATCTTGTGGCCGAGTGGACGCCTAGTTAATGTGTGACCTGATAAGACCGCCAATCAGGGAGCAGCGAATTATCAATTGGAACAGTGACACGAAACCCGTACGAGCAGACTAGAGTGCTGACCGATCCTGTGATCTGCCTAGCCCAGCCAGTTAAGTCCAAAACACTAATAACAGCCTCAGTGGTATGAATCATTGTATTTCAAACATACTGAGTTTATATACCAACCAAACAGACTGACCAAATCGTATCATAAAATAGAAAATAACATTTGTACAAGAGTTAGCCAAATGTGGCTGTGAACAGTAATCAATAAACTGATGATACTTATAGAGTTGAGATCATGAGTCAGTTGAAGCTAGACCACCATGGAAAACCTGCGCACTGCTGAGAAGTCCCATAATAGGACGAAACGGCCGTCCAGTGCTTTTAGGTTTTCCCTGGTGGTCTAGCTTCAACTGACTCATGATCTCAACTCTATAAAATTACTAAAATCTCCACAAAACCTATTCTGAAACTGATGATATCTCAAGAATTGTATAATAATAGTTCAAAGGTCAAAATAAAGTTAATGATATGACGAACAATGAATATGATTTGGTTAATTATTTAACAATTATACAATAGACAATATACATATTACATTGATCAATAAATAATCCTTAAAAGTTACCACTCGCAATTCTCTTCGGGATACAACACAAGTCGAAGGCTCCGGGTGTGGTCCCTCTAAGAAAACAACCTGCTTCGGTTTGGGCACCCAGGCAGTATCACAGACCACACACAAATCAAGTGACTTGTGTGGCATATAGATATCAGTCATGTTGTTCTCACTTCACATCAAGGGGATCGCAGTGTTTCCTCATTTCATAAATATAAGTAATAAGTTATTCCGACATAACAATCACCGACGACGGCGATGCAGTCAAAACTATTTTATTTATGAAATTTTGATAATATATATTCCTTTTAATCATTTCTTTCGAATAAAATGGTATGTAGACGAAATGGTTTATAACGTTTCTTACTGTATTCAAGGTTTCCAAGTCAACAATATTCAACAAAAAAACTGTTCATCAAAAATATCTACCTGTGTTCCATAATGATATTAGGTAAAAATTAGAGAAAGGGTTTCACTATCTGTAATATAAATGTATGTATTCTTAGCTATATGTACACTATTACAGCGAAACTCTATTTAGGTAGTGAGCGTGTTTAACGTCAAACGCTTGTCTATTATTCACTTAAATTCAGTCAAACGAAACGGAATTCTACATTAACTTAAATGAAACTGGAGTCAGTCTGTTCTTTTCATGGATGATTTGATAGTATATATTGTGCTGACTAGTTATATGGAGGTGGATAATAACTAATTACACTAAACTGGACAAATTTTGTTTATGTCTGCCAACAAACGCTTGGAAACTATTTTGGGAATTTCAAGTTTTAGATCTTCATAGCTTAACATCATTTAAAATAATTGTTATCACTTGATCATTGAGAACAGAAATGTCACTAGGTAGATATTGAATAGTTGAGTTTATGAAATGATTTAAGATAGATTACCCTGAAAAACCTAGAAGCATTGAATGGCTGTTTCGTTTTAGTATGGAGATCCTCAGCATTGAGCATCCACAATCCTGCATGCAGGATTCCGAACTCATTCCAACTAAGTACATATGTTTATATCATGAAAAAAACATATATTTAGTTGATTTTCTGATTGTCATAGTCAAGATTATTGATTACAACATAGTAATGTATTAACATATAAAGCTTGAATAAAGAAATTAAACAGTCAAACTTTATGAAGTTGTTCTGAATGAAGGTTATTCAATACAGACTTGTCGAATTTATTCGTAAAATATGTTGAATAATTTACCTAAATTTCGATAGTCTCATAAGGAGACGATGAGTATCAGAACTCTGTGATATATTAGCGTAATACATTTCGAACAATCTGATAACACATATACTTGTTAAGAACATTTATATATCAGAAAGGGTTTTGTGGAGATTTCAGTATTTTCATAGTTGAAATCATGAGTCAATTGAAGCTAAACAGACCACCATGGAATAATTGAAAGCACTGGATGACCGTTTCGTCTTATTATAAGACTCCTCAGCAGTGCATATCCACAATCCCGCCTTGTGAGATTCGAACCCAGGACCAGGTCTAGCTTCAATTGTTTCATGATCTTAACTAATAAAATACTGAAATCTTCACAAAACCCATTCTGATTATAGAGTATACTTTTGTCACGAAGAGAAAAAAAACATCAAAAGAACTGTTTACACTCATATAGGTTTAATTTGACAAGTCTATTGACAAGTTGTCAATTTTCTTTAAAAAAAAGAAAAGTATTTTGCTTTCTTCAATAACGCCAAAAACAAACAAAAAACAAACAAAACTATTTTAATGAAACTATGTGGTCTAATTTTCTTTTTTTTTTTATCAATTTTGAGTTACTTTTGTCTATCATACATACCATAAGAAAAATGTTTATTATTCAGTTAGTTTTGATAGAATATTTGCTGGCCTTCACTTGGTATTAAATTCACTGAGTATTGTTTATTTGAATCTTCCCCATGATGTTTAGGATTGCAATTGGTCAGTCACTAGTAGGACGAAACGCGCATCGAATTGGATTCCACTGCTAGCCACTGTCCATCTTTGCTTATAATGCTTAGGAATTAAGGCTATATAGAGGCAATAAGCACAATATGCACATATACCAATTAGAGACTGATCAGTTGCAGTCATAACACATCGATGAGATGATTTAAACAAACAATACTAGGTGAATTTAAATTTCACCCCATTGCACAAGCAAGTGGCTATCAGGACTCAGAAGCTGAGTGGATAACCTGATGGCGTTTGAAGCGAAAGGTACTGGGTTTGAGTTCCAGAGTGAACATCTACTCTCAGATGCAGGTACATTTAGCTGACGAGTCCTGAATAGGACGTAATGCGCATCGAACTGGATTCCACTGTTAGCCACTGTCCATCTTTGCTTATAATAATTGCTAGACTGTTTTATTTTTTGGAAAAAAACAACTTTTTCTTGTATTTCATTTTTATACTTTCAGTGATTAAATCTAGTAAATACAAGTTGATTAACGGAGTGCAGTTTTTTCTTTTCTTCATTATTCGGTTTATATATGTTATGATTTCATGAAAATTGTTGTATTATCAAATGAACTTATGAATAAATTCCTTTGGTATTGTTTACTTGAATCTTCTCATTGATGTTTAGAACTACAATTGATCAATATCTTGGTACATTCACTGCAAGCCACCATACATCTTTTCTTATAATGCAACATCGAGACAGTACCCACAGTATGCACATATACTTATAAGAGACTGATCAACTATAGTTCTTAACATCAATATGAAGATTCCAGTAAACAATACTTAGTGAATTTAAACTTCAACCCACTCCCAAAGCAAGTGGATATCAGGGCTCAATAGCTAAGTGAACGCTACTGGGTTCGAGTTCTGAAGTGAACATCAACTCTCAGATGTAAGTGTATCCAACTGACCAGTCACAAATAGGACGAAACACGCTTCCTGGACTCCACTGGTAGCCATTATCTATATTTGCTTATAAAATTTATGAATATTTATGCTTCGATATTTTAAACCGAAAATTTAAACCGTTAGTGTACATACTGTGTATGTTGATCATCATGAATTGATATTAATTAGGCGATTAATAAAAGTCGAAATTTCTGAATATAAGGTGTTTGCGACAGATAGCTTAGCTTAACTGAGGTTCTACAGTTTCCTTGATTAGTGTAATGAAATTGGGACCATCAGTGATAATTCACTGAATTATATATTTAAATTCAGAGGATTTATAATACTGAATGACAATTCTTTAATATTACTAGTGAGGTAGTATCGACCTCCCAAAAACAGTTTCTACTTCACAGAACACACCTTTCACACTAAAACTTTACAAAATTCAAGCAATAAACTTAAGAATATTACTAACTTATCAGCAGACTGAAAACAGTGGAAAGATATAATACGTTAGGCAGTTGTAGATAGTCGACAAGAAACTTTGTCGTCACTCACATGATAGATATTCGTTAGTTAAACTCACTATAAAAAACACAAAAAAACACATACAGACTTCTATAATCGATCTCATTTGTTTAAAAGTATTTAAAGACAGTACTCCCTGAACAAGTGTTCCATTGTTGTTTGAACTATATCCAAGATCTTCAGATACTGTTCTATTAGTGATGTTATCATCATATAACTGATTCGAAATTCTGTGGTTTTAATAACCTATTTTCAAACGATTAGCAATGTATCTTCTTCTAGTTTTAAAATTTCTCGAATCATGTTATTCATTTTACTTAATCACTGAAAGATTGATTCATTGATTCAGACTGTTCATCTGATTACAACTACCGATTACAAAGATTTTTAAATTACATTTTGCTGTAATTGTATTCACTTCTTCATAAAAGTTCATTAAACCAGTAAGTTATTATGTAAGAAGTTTAAACTTTTACCAGTTGTTGTAAGCAAAGATGGATAGTGGTTAGCAGTGGAATCCAGTTTGACACGCGTTTCGTCCTATTTGGGACTCGTCAGCTGGATGTACCTGCATCTCAGACTTAATGTTCACCCTAGGACTCGAACCCAGTACCATTCGCTTCAAGCGCCATCACGTTATGCACTCCGCCAGTGAGTCCTGATAGCCACATCAACTCTAAGATGCAGGTACATCAAGCTGACGAATCCCAAGTAGGACTAGACGCACTTACTAGATTCCATTGCTAGTCACTATTCATCTCTGCTTATAATGCTTGTGAATTAAGACAATATCGAGGCAATACACACAGTATGACCAGTTGCAGTCCTAAACATCGATGGGAAGATTCAAACAAACAATACTAAATGAATTTTTTACCAGTTAGTTTTATTCAATAAGAATGAACTCATTACCTGTTGAGGTAAGATGGTGGTCAACAGGAAGCCCTGGACCCGAGTTTCGTGCTATTTGGCACTCGTCAGCAAGGTGTACCTGTAATCCTGAGGGAACTGATGCTCCCTGGCGGATTCGATCCCATGTCACTCAGCTTCACAGTCAGAGACGTTACCACTGAGCTATCTCCTATAGGACTGAGATGTAATCACAATTGACTGATCACTGGGTGGTGATCAACCTCATGCGTGTCAGGTCCTTCTTAGTGCTGATCGAATGCTATCGATCGAGTTGCAATGTGACCACCAGTCTAGGTGGCTAGACATTGCTGAGTGACGCGGGATCGAATCCGCCAGGGAGCATCAGTTCCCTCAGGATTACATGAACACCTTGCTGACGAGTGCCAAGTAGCACGAAACCCGGGTCCAGGGTTCCTGTTGACCACCTCCAACCACCATCTTACCTCAATATACATAGTGCAAGCAGTGTCGAGCCACCTAGACTGATGGTCACATTGCAACTCGATCGATAGCATTCGATCAGCACTAAGAAGGACCTGACACGCATGAGATTGATCACCACTCAGTGATCAATCAATTGTGACTCATTACCTGTATTATAGTTGGATAGTAGATTGTTGTAGAGTTCAAAATGAAACTTTCTTCGTTAATGATGTTTGAAATCTTTCTCTGAATATACGTTATCTTAACCATTCATGAACACCTACTAAGACGTTTGGAAATTTATATCAACTCCTGTGATTTCACAATTAGCATGGATATACTTTAATCTATAAATCCCTTATAAACCCAAGAAGACTTCATTTGTTTGCAGTAAATACTTATGTTAGGCTAATATGAGAAGCTGAAAGCGTTAGTCAATTGAAGCTAGACCATCATGGAAAACGTGAAAGCACTGGACGGCCAACTCGTCCTATTATGGGACTCCTTAGCAGTGCGCATTCACAATCTCGCACTCGCGAAGTTCGAAACCAGGACCTACCAGTCTCGCGCCAGAGGACTTAACCGATAGACCACTGAGCCGGCCGGCATCCAACGGTGTCAATGTCTAACTTCATCTGATCCACAAAGTTGAGCAACTGTTCACCAATTGTCTTCAGTGAATTGAGAAGTCCCATAATAGTACGAAACGGACGTCCAGTGCTTCCAGGTTTTC
Organism: Schistosoma rodhaini; assembly: GCA_944470415.2. Lineage (NCBI taxonomy): Eukaryota > Metazoa > Platyhelminthes > Trematoda > Strigeidida > Schistosomatidae > Schistosoma > Schistosoma rodhaini. The sequence continues at coordinate 83,576,418 of OX104036.1, forward strand.
CATATTGGTCTAGCTTCAATTAACTCACGCTTTCAACTATCCAAATACTAAATCTCTACAAAACCCCTTCTGATAATACGAGAAGTACACAATTAGTATGATCATAAACAAAATCTAAATATAGCTTGAATGAAATCATTTACTGTAAGTTCGAAAACAAATTGTTTATTACTGATTAGGTCAAAAGAAAAAACATAAACATTTTTACAAACCATTAGTTGTCACTGATAAAATAGTTCTGTAAAAGAAGCATGGTAGGTAGTGTAACTATGCAAATTACTATACATCAAAAAGAAATGGAAATATGTTAGTTAATTACAACAATACTACTGATAATACTAATAATGGCATGTTAGAGCTGTAAGTAACTGTTTAAGAAAAATTATTTATAATGTTACTTGACAATAGATGGATGTTAATTTACTAAACTGAAAAGAGTTTCTAGAAACTAGTCTAATACCTTTGAAACTAAAATTAAATATTAAAAGATTTACTGAGATAATAAGAAAGGGATTCAATTCCTTGTCACTCAGCTTCACAGTCAGATACGTTTCTACTAAGCTGTTCAAGCCGCGTCTGACCTCCTGTAGGACTGATATGTAATTTCAATTGATTGATCAATAGGTGGTGATCAATGTCATGTATGTCAGGTTTCTAATCAGTATTACCTCCAACCATTATCTTATCTGAACAAAGTGTACACAATGTCGAGTGACCATATGGCAACTTGGTCAATAGGATTTGATCTGCACTAAGAAGGATTTGACATACATAACATTGATCCCCACCCAGTGATCAATCAATTGTAAAGAAAGGAATTCTCATAACTGAAACATAAATGGAATCACAAAGAACCAGTGGAATTTATTAAACAGTAGTTGACTTTTGGGAAAATTTAATCAAGGCATATGCCAAAAAGAATAAGGCATGTATTTTAAGTGTAAATAACTGAAAGCATAAAAATTTCATAAATGAAATTGTTATGACTGCATCGTCAATTCTTATGTCTCGTCGTCGCTAATTGTTATGTCGGAATAACTTATTACTTATATTTGTGAAACGAGGAACCACTACGATTCCTATGATATGAAGTGAGGATACCAAGACTGATAAATATGCGCCACACAACTCACTTGATTTTTGTGTAGGGTATGATACTGCTCAGGTGCCCAAACCGAAGCAGGTGGTTTTCTTAGCGGGCCACACACGGAACTTTCGACCTAAAAGGTATGATCCACAAGGCAGTGGAACAACGGAAGGAGATGCTGTCCGATGGTAGCTGGTGACCAATGATTGTTTCATACATTATTTGTTCCTTTAGGATACTGAATTTCATGTGTGCCATTGGTTTGGATTTAGGGTTTTTCAACTCCCCTGGATGGATATTCCGTATGCACGACCCCGGTTAACGTGCCAAACATTCGCTTTTTGTCTTCTCAACTTCGTAAACAACAGTAATGCAGCGAGAATAAAGTGAGTAGGACTTTTCTGACAGTGGTTGTATGCACGTGACCATATGATAATATTTGGAGAGGGAGAATGGGCTATAACCAGAGAGTTTGGGGACAATTGAAGATAAAATTCGATATACGGTGTAATCAAACTTATGCAATTTAATTTAGTTTAACAGTTGTTTAATGCACCCCACAATAGTGATCATTTTTGAAAGTTCCATGAAAATGTTACTAAATTCATTTGAGTAAAGAAAATTACTACAAGCTCTACACCTAATGACTTCTATAGGCAAAGATGGATAGTGGCTAGTAATGGAATCCAAGATTTGCGTTTCGTCCTATTTTGGAGTCATCAGCTGGATGTACCTGTATCTCAGATTTGATGTTCACTCTGGGACTCCAACCGAGTATCGTTCACTTCAAACGCCATCGCGTCATCCACTCAGCTACAAATGATACCAAGTGAATTCAAACTTCAGTCTCTGTTCATCTTTGCTTATAAAGCCTATGACTTTAAGGCGATATCGAGACAGTCCGCATAGGATGCACATATGCTAACAAGAGACTGATCAATTTCAGTTCAAAATAATAATGGGATGTATCACAGAGATTTATAGTTTAACTATTAACTTTTCAGTTTATCTTCTTTTTTAAGTCATACTTCTTCATGTCATCAAAATGATGACATATTTTATCTAGTAAAGAAAATGTATTTAAAAAAGAAACAAAAAATGAAAGAAAAGAAGAAAGAAAAAAAGAAAGAAAAAAGAAAGAAAGTGTAATCTACCTAATTGATCTTAATAGAATTCCCTATATATATCTAGTTGTAAAGAATAGATAATCTAAAAGTCATGTGATTCAATGTAAATGTTAAAATAGAATGAATATCATATTTAGGCAACTTTACATTTTATTATCATTTTTGAACTATAGTAGTAGGGTTTTTAATGAAATTCATTATTTAAAATTAAGCGGATTTTTTTAGGGAAAAATATCGATCGTACATGATACGGAAACATTTGATAAACCGGTATGTTGCTTAGTAATTAAATTAAAACAAGATGTGGATTGGTTGGAGTTAGATATTTACACTATCGCATGCCAACCACCTCAGTGGTCTAGTGGTTAGGTGATCACGCGCGAGACTGTTAGCTCCTGGGTTCGAATCTCGTGAGGCAGGAACGTGGATGCGCACTATTGAGGAGTCCCATAATAGGACGAGTTGGCCATCCAGTGCTTCAAGGTTTTCCATGGTGGTCTAGCTTCATGATCTCAACTATTAAAATTACTATAATATTTACAAAACCCTTTCTGATATTATTTTAAATGTTTAAGTTGATAAATCTATTGTGTATCTAAGACTTCAGCTGCTTCTGTGGAGAAAGCTATATTGGGCACTACTAGACGACTAAGGTAACAAGTTAGTGAACACCTCCCTTCGTGGTTAGGAAAGAATACCGTCAATACTATACGCGGCTCTGTTCTATCACACTTGATCGATAGCAATCATGTAGTAAACATAAATTGGTCATTTAAAGTGATTTATTGTATTCCCACTAGTTTTCTTTATGGGATTCGATTTCGTTCCTTACATATAACAGAAGCTATAAGAGTTCGATTTAATAATGCAAGTCTTTGTGTTCATAAGATGTATGCAACACATTTATCTCTCCTTTGGCCTTAAAAAATTATTTTTTTTGTTTAATTTTCCATACTCTTTGTTCGTTTATTTTTCTTCACACTTGTCATCACACTTTCAATTTATACTTATTTATTTATTATGTGATCTATTTCACTGTTATCTTGAATGCGCACTGCTGAGTTGTCGCACAATAGAACGAAACGGCCGTCCAGTGCTTCCTGGTTTTCCATGGTGGTCTAGCTTCAATTGACTAAGAATTTTAACTATATAAAATTACCAAAATCTCCACAAAATCCCCTTCTGTTAAAATTTCTTTTATAAACCACTAGAGATAGTGAGATTAAAATGATCTTAAATAATGACGCTAATAAATCTCATAATTACACTGTAATCAAGAATGTTTCTATGTATAGTAAATATATGTTGCTGGTGGTGAAACAAATCCAATGAAATTACAATAAGAACTAAAGATTACGCTAAATGTTATTAGATAATGAAATATCATTTTAACATTCATTCCTTTCTTTTTTTTTTAGTAGCTTCAATGATAGTTCATTCTATATATTACATTGAAATACTTACTAGAATGTACAAGTAGTACATGGGAAGGAACTAAATATGATTTATTGAATATCAGTATATCGTAATAGATAGCCAAACGAAGTTAACCTTTGTAAATGATAAGGTGCCATCATTTTCAGAAGAGTATAAAGTACAATATTATGTTATAATATATTTAACTAGAAAAGTTACATTGCTTAGTGGTAACCGTTAAGATTAAGAAATTGAGCAAGGAAGATTCAAAGACCAACGAAGTAACAGTTCCTTGAGGATATTAGGCAGATTTTATTGACGAGCACTCATCAATATGGTCTAAAACTTTTTCAAGACTGGTTCAAATATCTCACCTAATAATTTTTTCTATTTTTCTACTTCAGACGATGATAATTCTACCTTTCATGGGAAAATCCTGCTTAAAAATGATTATTTATTGACATGAATTACAATCTTACTTTGAAAAAGTACAAGTAAAGAAGAAATTAAATGAAAACAGTCTTTTCCATCTGACTTTCATCAGTTTAAATTGGCCTCCAAATGCCCTGGAACGGCCGAGAGTGGGAAGAGTCCGCTCTCCATCTCCAAATGCTCTCACACGGCCAAGTGTATACAGACTGTGCTAGGGAAGTCCTACTCACTCCCTTCTCGTGGCCGGGATGTTGTTTACGAAATTGAGAGGACGAAAAGTCAATGTCCGACGCTTTAACCGGGTTGGTGGTGAACATGGAGGGCCCACCCAGGGGAGTTGGAAAACCCTGATTCCAAACCAATGGTGCACATGGGCTGGCTCCAGTATCCTGAAGGAACGAATGGAGTATGAATGAATCGTCGGTCACCGGCTACCATAAGACTGCATCTCCTCACGATGCTCCACTGCCTTGGTCAAAGGCTTGGGTTGTGGCCCCCTAAGAAGACCACTTGCTTCAGTTTGGCCACGATATAAGGACAATCTTCAACTCAAGAAAATGAATAATTATGGTGTGGTATAGGTTACTTATATCCGCATAAGTAATATATGATGATGGTCAGGCATAGAATGTATTTTGACAGAAGATCGATAAAGAAAGAACAGGAACAAAGCGCGATCGGTATGAAAATGCACGAACAGTGAAATAAGAGAAGATTGACTGATATTTGCAGAAATAATAGTCAAAATTGAGACAATTGATTGTTATTTTGTAAATTAACTGTTTACTGTATGGTTATCAAATTTTAATGAGAGTCTGTAAGTTGTGCTTAAAGACATCCGATCGTCCCCAACCGTGTTCTGTTCACTACAATGGTAAACTGGTAATATGGATAAATCTTGAGATTTAAGCTTTCACTGACTCAAGAATACATGTTGTCAAGAGCATGATCCCCTAAATTCGAATGTTTCTACGGTTGAACAGAGTACTTGTAAATGTAGTAGCGATCTTAGTCAACTATATTTAATTTACCAAATATCAAAGATTACTATTATTTTATCAACTATGTGTATAACTTATAGAAGATATATCAAAAATCATTATTAAAAATAATAACCTCAAACCAATGACTAACAATTTTTGACAACAAATCTAGGGTTTTTGTATAATTATTGATGATGATGAAGATGAAGAAAACTATTGTAGCAGCAGGCTCTGCATCAGTAGGCCTCAGTATACACAAAGGAAAAAGAAAAATTCTCAAATACAACACGGAGAACACCAACCCAGTCACACATAATAGAGAAGCTCTGGAAGAGGTCGAATCTTTGACGTACCTGGGAAACATCATTGATGAACGTGGAGTATCTGATGCAGACATAAAGGCAGGGATCGGCAGAGCAAGGGGCGCATTCTCACAATTGAAGAACTACTACAACCATCATCAAGAAGGCACAAATATTTATAAACAGTTGTTTACGTAAGATACTCAATATCCATTGGCTGGATAGCATAAGTAATAGCCTACTGTGGGAGAGAAAATACCACATTCCAGAGTGAGAGGAAATTAAGAAAGAAAGTTGTCAGTGAATCGGAAACACATTAAGGAAATCACCAAACTGCATCACAAGGCAAGCCTTAACTTGTAATCATGAATGGAAATGGAAAAAACAGAGGGTCGAAGAACACATTGAGTCGGGAAAAATAATCAGATATGAAAAGAATGAATGGTGACTGAAAACAACGTGGAAGGATTTCCCATGACATAGTTGGATGGACAGTGCTTGTGGTTGGCCTATGCTGCCCCACAACGACTATGTTTTACAATTCAAGATTAACTTTATTATTAGTTTTATTTCTATACATTTTCAATATGCCAACCTTATTGTAAATGTGTTTAAAACATTATATCCTTAGGAATCATATATGATTCAATTGACAGATATATATGTACAAAGTTTCAAATAGGGATGAACACATCTGTTCAGCTGATCGACTACCTATTAATGATTTTTCAATGGATAGTATTCTATTGAAGCTTAAGATGTATCTGGTTTTCATTCTAAATAGTTAAACAGTTGCATGTATCTTATAATGTTCTTATAAAAGAAGAAACTTTTCTTTCATAAGGATTGAATTCATTTCACAGATTTAGTTGATCGAACAATTAGGCAATGAACTGATTAATTGAATATATTTCAAGGATATAGATATGTTTATCCTTGGAAAAGCTTAGACAGGGTAACCAGGTGAAACAATGGATTTACTTCAAATTCATTCTCTGAGATTTTACAAATATATTCTTCTTCATATTTAATGTCTTACATAAACTCAATGCCTGAATACTATGAAACTATTCGATCTAATTTAGACGACCCCCAAAATGCCATGGTACGGACGAGAGTGGGGAGAGTCCGCTCTCCATCTCCAAATGCCCTCACATGGTCACGGGTATACAGCTTCTGCCAGGGAAGTCCTACTCACTCCCTTCTTGTAGCGGAGTGTTGTTCACAAAATCGGGAGGACGAAAAGCGAATGTCCGGCGCTTTAACCGGGTTGGTGGACCCGGTGAGTTCACCTAGGAAGATGAAAACCCCTGATTCCAAACCAATGGTGCACATGGGCTGGCTCCAGTATCCTGAAGGAACATATGATATATGAACCAATCGTTGGTCACCAGCTACCATGGGACTGCATCTCCTCACGATGTACCAATGCCTTGTGGGTCAGATCTTTCTGTCAAAGGTTCCGGGTGTGACCCCTTAAGAAAGCCGCCTGCTTCGGTTTGGGCACCCACGTAGTATCACAGCGCTCACACAAATCAAATGAGATTTGTGTAGCGCATATATTTCTGGTGCCCCTTTGTACCAATATTTATGTGTTTAAATAAATAAACAAAAACAATTTAGACGAAAGTTCTTTTATTATTGATTGATTGAATATTACTGTTGAGTTCCTCTTATGATTTGATAGTCATTCTGTGAAAAAACAGATAAAGTTAATTATTTACGATTTGTAAACATATTAGTGAATGTCAGTTTACAATGTTTCAACTAAATTTAGATTAGTGACTAGAAGATTCTAATCTTATATCTTTATGTACAGAAAAATATCAAAAACCAATAAAAAAATCAACAAATTAAAAGATTTATATTTGGACTTATTTATTTATTTAAACACATAAATATTGGTACAAGGAGGCACCAGATATAAATGCGCCGAACAAATCTCATCTGATTTGTGTGAGGGTTGTGATACTGAGCGGGTGCCCAAACTGAAGCAGGAGGTTTTCTTAGAGGGCCACACACGCAGCCTTCGATCTAAAAGGCAGTCGAGCAACGTAAGGAGAGGCAGTCCCATAGTAGCTGGTGACCAATGGTTGGTTCATACATCATTTGTTCCTTCTAGATAATGGAGCCCATTTTCACCATTGGTTTGAAATTAGGGTATTCCAACTCGCTTAGGTCGATCTTACGTCTCCACTAGCCCGGTTTAAGTGTCGAACACTCGCTTTTCACCCTCTCAACTTCGTAAACAACAGTAATGCCTCGAGAGTCCACTGAGTAGGATATCCCTGGTAGAGGCCATATACGCGTGGACAGTATGGAACTTATTATTATATCTACTCTATATATTTTAAAGTGGATTGTAAAAGTTTCTTAAATAGCCTTGTTCATTTGAATAAGGTTTTTGAAAGAAAAACTAATTTGGATTGACTGAACACGAAATAAAACCAAGATATATCTATTAAGTTCTAAGTGACTTGATATCGCCTGAATAATGTTGGGATCTTAGATTGCTGGAGGCGACTGACAAAATAAACGTGAGATCTAGGTTTCCTGCCTATTGACACTCGTAAACTGCCTATACCTGCAAACTTGTGAAGCTGAATATAGGTTCATATCCGACCAGAAGCATAAATCACATCAAAATTAGAGGTATATCAACTCGCAAGAAACGTAGGCTGAGTAGAGTTTTCAGCCGAATACATACAACCATCTAAGATTAAAAACAACTAATATATTTTTCACTGAATTTAATTAACATATTTACATCTTTTTATTTCAAAGAAGTTCGTAAGTAATTTGTTTAGAATTTGGTATTTTAAAATGAATTATTTAGATAAAGATTATATATTAAATAGAATGTAATATAGAGTCACAATGAGATCACCTAATTCTGAGAACGGAACGAAGATTGAGAGACACAATAACTAGATAAGTTAACTATTCCGATACGCCCCAGTACCGCCAACTAGAGGGAGAGAAGTTCATGTCAGAAAATGGAAAGTATATACCCCAAGCAGCCAGAAGCACGAACAATAATAACAACAAACACAACTCAAACTGATATATACAGCATTAAAATGTTCTTGGGAAAAGTCAAAAAATAGCATATTAAAAAAGACAACAAGTCAATTACATCTAAGGTCCTTCCAAGTGAGAAATACAATATGATGGTGAGAATAGGGGCTTTTGGCTCGAAAACAGGAAATTCCAAATTCCCAAAATAAGACATTTAGTAAGTGCGTTCCAGGGAGATAGGATCTCCGAAAATTCTATACATGTCACTATTAGTTTACAATATCTTATAAGAGAAATCAGTGGATGTATAAGCTTTCTTGAAGTACGAGGTATGAAGTATTTAAGAAAGCAATTACATTATCGTTTAGCCTTTACACTAGTTTTAAATAACTTCAAAAATGATGTAAAGAAATCAGAGTATCTTCGAAAATTCACTTGGTATTGGTTACTTGAATCTTCCCATTGATGTTTAGAACTACAATTGATCAGTCTCTTATTGGCATTGATGCATACTGTGCGTATTGCCTTCATATTACCTTAATTAATAAGCATTATAAGCAAAGATGAATGATGGCTAGCAGTGGAATTCAGGAAGCGTATTTCGTCCCATTTGTGACTGGTCGGCTAGATGTACCTTCATCCCACAGTTGGTGTTCATTCTGGGACTCGAACTGACTACCGTTCGTTTAAAACGCCATCATTTTATCCACTTACCTACTGAGTTTAGCACAAGCAAGTAGCTAACAGGAATCAGTAAGTCAGTGGATAACGCGATGTCGTTTGAAGCGAACGGTATTGAGTTCGAGTCCCAGAATGAACATCAACTCTGGGATGAAGGTACATTATGCTGAACAGTCCCATATTGAGTGAAATGCACATCCTGGATTCCTTCACTACTAGCTACTACTATCCATCTTTGCTTATATCTTCAAATATATTCTCATAATGTTATACAACAATTCAATTCTACATAATAATCATAATAATCATTTCATACATTCTCATCTGAATCATAATAAACATTAATTCATTCACTGTTTTTCTTTATCTTATCTTCAGACACCATTTATTTGTCTAGTAACTATATCATTATTGGTAAATTCTAATTATAAGACTACTAAGCAACATGATATTATTTCTAGGTGGTAACTATGATTATCACAAATTATTTATTGATTAAATTAAAGAAAATGTAACAAAAACAAATAAATGATTAATCATTCATAACACCTAAAAAATATTTTCTTATCTAAGTTTAATCTCTAAGGTAATGATTTTCTAATTTAAACTAATCTATTTATTTTCAGAAGGGGTTTTTTTGTGGAGATTTAGTATTTTCATAGTTGAAGATGTGAGTCAATTGAACCACCAGGGAAAACCTGGAAGCACTGGACGGCCAACGCGTTCTATTGTGGGACTCCTCAGCAGTGCGCATCCACGACCTCACCTCGCGAGATTCGAACCCAGGATCTACCAATCTCGCTCCAAAGCACTTAACTGACTTGGAGAGGAAAATCCAGGAGTTCTAGTGAGAAACAGTGACTAGTGGAATTCATACCACGTCTGTTGTGATATAGGAACTCACTGAAGACAATTGGTGAACGGTTGCTCAACTTCGTTAATCTATCTATTTGTATTATTATTATTACTTTTATTAGAAGGGGATTTAGCTAGTCATTTTGTTTATATTCTTGACTGAATTATGATTAGTCTTATTTTGGCATATGTATAAGTTTTACAGATTGATTCTTCTTAGGTTCTTCTTTATAGAATAGATTAATTGTATATAGTAACAGTACTCAGGACGTTCTCTTCATCTTAGTGTAAAAATCAATACTAGAATGGAGCTATATTCAACTGACAAGTCCTAAGTAGGATGAAATGCACATCATAGACTCCACTGCTATCCATGATTCCTGATATGCCTAGTTAAGGATAATGAATGATAACTTTGGGATCCATTTATGATTTAATATTATCCATATCTTTTTATCGTATTATTGCTAAATAACTAAACTATTCATATTCACGTTTCCCTTATCAGGATCTTTATTTTGACCTATAGACTATTGTTATACGATTTACCATTCGTGAATTACACCCAGTCTATTGATTACTGCCTCCCACATTCACAGCCACATTCGGCTGAATCTTGTACAAATGTTAATTTCTATTTTATGGTACGATGCGGTCTGTCTGTTTGGTATATAAACTCAGTATGTTTGAAATACGATGATTCATACCACAGAGGCTGTTCTGGACTTGACTGGCTGAGCTAGGCAGAAACACGACCGATATGTACTGTAGACTACTCGTTTGGTTTCCGTGTGTCACTGTTCCAATCGGTATATTGTTGCTTTCTGATTGGTGGTATTTTCACATTCGTACGTTAATAGGGCATCCACTCGGCCACAAGTTATAACAATCCCTCTATTTAAAATTGATCTATTATCCAAAAACGGTAAATCAGTAGTCATAACAAACAAAGTTCTTTATTCGTTCGAAATAATGAACCTGATCATAATGTAAATCATGTCTGAGCCGTAAATCTCAACTAATCTTAGGAAACATACATGATATAAATATATATTTGTCTCATTCCGCAGGTATTAGACATTAGGATCATACACATATAATCTGAAAGTTTATATGGTTGAATTCTAAGCGTAGTAACTATTCATTAGAATTGTGATTTTAAAAAACCTATCACAACTTAAGTAAGTGTCATATGGTGTCAAACGTAATATAAGAAGACAGTAGAAAAACATTTCATCCATTATCCGTGAGCAGAATTGTATATTTAAATTTATGTGGTATGTATCGACAGCGAAGTTTATCAACAGCGTGAACCATGAATAAATCTCCAAGTGAAATATTTGAATAACTTGCTAGTAGGTGATATATTAATTTTATGTTTCAACACTTGAATATGATGGTTAAATGTTTAAACTTTGATGGTTTCACTATGAAATACATGTCTAATGAGAGTGAGTACAGCTTCAAATAGTTATAAACTGTTGGCAGACAAGATGTAATGTCTCAATCTAATACAAATCAGTGACCTCTACTAAACTATATAAGCATTTTTGTTAGTAATCTATTCTAAGTTTACAATGAGCAACCATAGTGATATTAAACGATTATGGATATACTACTAAATTTAGCATAATGATACGCTTTATAGCAATGAATTATAGTGTCACAAAGGAAATAAATAATGAACTGATTTCAAACATTAATCACTACATTACATTTTCTTCTAGGTAAGATAGTTTACACTATTATTTATTTCATTGATCACTCCAAGTTATTCTCTGTAAAATTGTGTTATGTGCTACTTATGTTGACATACATAAGTAGTATGTAAAACCAATCGGAAGTGGAATGCCTGGCAGAAAAAGGTTAAGAAGATTGAATTAAAGAAAATTGGAATGTAAATAGAGAGTAATTGTAATAGCAATGAAGGAACAATAGAGTTTGAGACAACTGATAGATGTATGGTTTTTAAAATTGTACGAAAGAACTCTGTAACTTTGCATTGCACCAAGTCTTTTGCACTACAAACTTAGTATTTCATTCATTTAGTATTGTTTGTTTGAATTTTCCCATCGATGTTTTAGGACTGCAACTGGTCAGTCTCTAATTGGCATACGTGCATATTGTGCGTATTGCCTCGATATAGCCTTAATTCACAAGCATGGTAAGCGGAGATGGATGCTAGCCACTATCCATCTCTGCTTAGTATTTCATGTTTTATATAGTCAAGATCATGAGTCAATTGAAGCTAGACCACCAGGGAAAACCTGGAAGCACTGGACGGCCAGCTCGTCCCATTGTAGGACTCCTCAGCAGTGCGCATCCACTATCCCGCCCCGCGGGATTCTAACCCAGGACCTACCAGTCTCGCATCAGAGCACTTAACAGATAGACCACTGAGCCGGTGTTTAATGTTGTTAATGTCTAACCTCAACCAATCCACGAAATTGCGCGACCAACTTCCATTGTACTGAGGTAGATACCTGTCTCTACCTGATATGGATTAGCTCCACTGGACACGACTTCTCACTAGATCTCCAGGAATTACCTCATGGAGCTAGTCACTAGTGAGCATATGATCTCCACAAAACCCCCTTGTGATATTTCATGTTTGTTAGATACTGCAATCTGAGTTAATTCTGCTACTTGGTAATAATTCTAACATTTGCTGATATACTCTAAATTATAGTTCTTTATTTGAACAACTGACTAACTGTTTAGCCTTCTAGTCATCATTAATACCTTCTGTAAAGCAAGAAATCTAGCATCATTTTATTGATCCGTAAATATAATTAATAGTACACAATAAATGATTCTGTCTAAAAATTTTATTCTCCACTGTTTCTCTGTTCCTATGTTACTAAGGTTACTAAAGCCCAGAAAAAAACCTTAATCATAACTCTAAAAAAACAATATTCATGACCTTGAAATGAAGGTCGTATAGAACAAGTTTCATTTTAATCATTTTTTGTTACAGTATAGAAAATGTAAATTTTTAATAAAGGTTAAGTACTTCAGAAGGTATGTATGAGTATATAGTACAATTTTTTAATTAATGATTGACTTCATACCTGTTGATCCATCTAAGTTTCTAATTAATGGAACTAATATCTAAATGATTACGTTATCATATGATCAAAACAGCTGTTATTTAAGCAACATGATTATTTCATTTTAGTTAGGTGTTAATGAATGGTAACTTTGGGATCTATTTATGAACCAATATTTTTATCGTATAATTACTAAATAACTAAACGGTTGTTCAAAATTCGTGGATTGGTTGAATACCGACTCAGTGGACTATCAGTTAAGTGCACTGGCGCGAGACTGGTAGGTCCTGGGTTCAAATCTCACGAGGCGGCGTCGTGGATACGCACTGTTGAGGAGTCCCACAATAGGGCGAAACAACTCTCCAGTGCTTCGAGGTTTTCCATGGTGGTTTAGCTTCAATTGACTCATGATTTCAATCATGAAAAATACTGAAACCTCCACAAAAACCCCTTCTAAATTATCCACATTCATGTTCCCCTTATCATGAGCTTTGTTTTGAACTATGAACTTTTCTTATACGATTCACCATTATTGAGTTATCCCTAGTATATTAATTACTGTTATTTATGTTAATGTTATTTTCTATTTTATTGGTACGATGCGGTCTGTCTGTTTGTTATATAAACTCAGTATTTTTGAAATACGATGATTCATACTGCAGAGGCTGTTGTGGACTTGACTGGCTGGGCTAGGCAGAAGCAGGACCGATACGTACTGTAGACTGCTCGTACGAATTATGTGTGTCACTGTTTCAACCAAAAATCGCTACTCTCTGATTAGCGGTCTTATCACGTCATACATTAACAGGGCATCCACTCGACCACAACTTATAACATTAAGAGTTTCATTAATTAGACATAAAAGTTACTAATGGACATAACTGTTCAAACGAATCGTAGACATTTTAGATTGAACAATATTTTCAAGTGCAGATAGAATTTCATACTAAGATAATCTCACTTTTAACTGACTTTTTATTTTTTAAACCAGTCATAACACTTGGTGGAACTTGAATATACTTGGAAATATTACCTATTTATGAATAAAATAAAATACCAGCATGAAGGCGGCAAAGTACGACCCTAAGCATCGCTGCAGCGCTGCTGGGTAGTAAGGGTAAAATTGCTAACTAACGTGAGCAGTCGGCGAAGATCCAACTTATCCACCACTCTGCCGTAAACCGAATTATTTGGGTTTCATTCTGAGGGTTCTTTGAAATATTACTGGCTGCTCGATGTGTGTGATTATGTTTGTGAAATGCATGAGTCTTGGATTGGGTGGTTTATGTATTTAGGTTAATTCAAATGGTACAAAGTCAGTATACTTATGTATATCCTAAGAGATTCATTAATGAAAACTTATGTGTTACTGGTGTGCATGTAGACTATCCTTTCCCATGGTTCGATGCTTGCGTACCAATAGCTGTGGGAAACAAATTATAAGTACTTTATTGGATACAGATCGATTCTTATTTCTTATCAATCCATATAGTAAAGAGATTATTTGAACCGAATAGTGACGTGACCACTATCATCTTAATGAATAAATAATTTTACAGTTGAGATCATGAGTCAATTGAAGCTAGACCACTATTGAGAACCTGGAAGCACTGGACGTTCAATTCGCCTTGGTACAGGACTACTCAGCAGCGCGTATCCACGACCCCGCTCACGGGATTTGAACTCAGGACCCTTGGGTCTTGCACGCTAACGCTCAATCTGTAGACCACTGAGTCGGCATCCAACGATGTCAATGTCTAACTTCAACCAATTCAGGAAATAAAATATCTTATGCTTTCAGTCCGCAGTACTGTCTGAATCTGATTTCAAGTTATAATATACGCATTAGAATATGCGACTTGATATTACCGCTTATTTAGATGTTAACTCGATGAATTTTGTCAAGAAGAAATCCTGAACATGTTTGTTTTACTTTAGGCTTATCAACATAGTGTATTTCCGAAATTTTGGGAGAAAGTAATTGTCCCAATGTTATTGAAGCAAACCTAACACAAACTTCGTAAAATTAGTCAGTAAACTTAGTTTAAATATGAGATGGTGGAGAAGATTTGTAGCTAAGGTGGGTAATTTTGATGGAGTTTTGTTCTCTGAGCTGAATGGTTCGGTCGTGGAGCTTTCATCGTCCTTCTGAACGACATCATCAACACAAAACTTCGGGTAGAAGTGAAGTGTTTGAATTTCTCCACATGTGATTCACAGCTTGTCCTGTGCAATAAGAACCAATCAACGTCGACTATTGATCTAAAAAATATAGTTTCCCTCTAAGACTTTTTCCTATTTATTATTCACTTCCATAATCATTAACTTTGGAGTGGTAAACTTCAAAATTGATCCGTTATTATAAAGTTTATGGCTGTTACAAATCAATAAGTAAAAATTTAAAGCTTCTGTTCAAGTAGATCTTACTGAGTAAACTTCAAGTGTTAGTTTGGATTAGATATAGTTTTTTGAATAAAATACTACAATCTATAATAGTAGTTAGTCTGTTCGCGATATTTGTAGAGCCATTGAAATGTCACTGAATCTAGGAAAATCATCTGACAGTCAGATCACTGAATATTTACCAATCCTCGTCAAAGTCAAAGACGACCAGAGCGCATCAATGTCTTGCACTTCATGGACTGGCCGGTAAGGTGGGCGTCGCACTCTGTTTCTTCTGCCTACTTTTTTTAAAATATTTCTGTGAAAATGTTGTTTGTGTTGTACGGTCATCAAAGTAGACATAGTACCTGGATACGACCCAACGGTTATCCACGTTAGATGCTAACCGTTAGGTGTAACTTTGACGTAAGTTGTTTAGTCACGCCTTTTCCGTAAAACTGCTGCAAGCCTCTAATCATCAACATAGATCCTCAAGGTTGACAATCTACAGACTCCATATCACAAAGCTCTGAAATGAGGCTTAAGAAACATAAGAATGAAATGAAATTATAACACTTAATTGTTGATATTTTGTACTAATTCAAGTTTGTATAAGCAAAAGAGTCGTTAAAACAATGTTAAGGATAGAATATGGTTTACTCTAAGTGTTAGACAATATGATACTTATTGAGTAGTCCATTAACAGAGAAGATAGATAATTCTTTCCTTTAACGAAAGTTCAATATTTTAAAACAATCAAATATATTCTGACAATTAACGTGTGTTACTAAGTGTAATCTAGTTAAATGCACTTGGTATTGGTTACTTGAATCTTCCCATTGATTTTTAGGACTACGATTGATCAATCACTTGTTGGAATATATGCATACTGTACGTATCACCTCGATATTACCTTAATTCATAAGCATTATAGGCAAAGATGAACGATAGCTAGCAGTGAATCCAGAAAGCCCGTTTCTTCCTATTTATGACTGGTCAGCATGATGTACCTGCATTTAGGAGTTGATGTTCACTCCAGGACTCGAACCGATTACCGTCCGCTTCAAACGCCATCACGTTATCCACTTACCTACTGAATCCAGCACAAGCAAGTGGCTATCAGGACTCAGTAGCTAAGTGGATAACATGATCTCGTTTGAAGCGTACGGTACTGAGTTGGAGTCCCAGAATGAACATGAACTCTGGGATGAAGGTACATCATGCTGATCAGTTCCCTATTGAGTGAAACGCACATCCTGGATTCCTCCGCTACTAGCCACTATTCATCTTTGCTTATAATGTAATCTAGTTAGTTTGTTTAAATTGAATTAATGCAATTCATTTGTACACAGTGAATATAGTATCAATAACCGGATTGTATGAATGAGATACATTGTCATTCACTAAAATAATTGTATAAAACTAAAATGATCTATTGTCTCATAATAACCTATACAAATAAGGTGATAATAAAATTTTCAATTCTTTCAGTCTATTGTAATTTTAAAAAAAAGAGTTCACAGAACAATGTCCGTTATTCTTAGGCATAAAAGCAGATGTTCAATGTCATTTAAATGAGAATGTAATGTTTAGTTTAACTTGTGATTTTGATTACATTGTTGTTGATATTAACAATGGAATGATCCAAATCATTAGAAATTGAATTAAACATTCATACTACTTGCATAAATGAGTGACTGTCAGGACTCAGTAGCTAAGTGAATTGATAATGTGTTGGTAATTAAAGTGGTGACAACGACTGAACTCTAATCTCAAAGTGAACATCATCTTTGAGATTCAAGTACATCCAGTCAACGACCCCCATGTAAAATGAAACGTGCATCTCAAATTTTGATGCTAGACCTATTCAATTTTCTTTAGAAAATCTTGTAAACATGTATTTAGAAATAGTCATGTTTGTAGTAAATGAGAACACAAACAGGACGAAACCGCCGTCAAGTGCTTACAGGTTTCCCATAGTGATCTAGCTTCAACTAAATCATGATCTCAACTATATAAACAGGAACAACCAAATATAATTGAATACGAAAATTACAAGACATCTTACTAAAATCTAAGAACCATACAATCAATTCAACTTAGTATTGTTTGTTTGAATCTTCCCATCGATTTGTTAGGACTGCAACTGGTCAGTCTCTAATTGGCATATGTGCATACTGTGCGTATTGCCTCGATATACCTTAATTCACAAGCATGGTTAGCAGAGATGGATAGTGGCTAGCAATGGAATCCAGGACGCGCGTTTCGTCCTATTTGGGACTCGTCAGCTGGATGTACCTGCATCTGAGAGTAGATGTTCACTCTGGGACTCGAACCCAGTACCCTTGCTTCAAACGCCATCGCGTTATCCACTCGGCCACTGAGTCCTGATAGCCACTTGCTTGTGCGATGGGGTGAAGTTTAAATTCACTTAGTATTGTTCGTTTGGATAGGACGAAACGCGCTTCCTGGATTCCATTGCTAGCCACTATTCATCTTTGCTTACCATGCTTGTGAATTAAGGCTATATCGAGGCAATACGCACAGTATGCACATATGCCAATTAGAGACTGATCAGTTGCAGTCCTAACAAATCGATGGGAAGATTCAAACAAACAATACTAAGTTGAATTTAAACTTCACCCCATCGCACAAGCAAGTGGCTATCAGGACTCAGTGGCCGAGTGGATAACGCGATGGCGTTTGAAGCGAGGGTACTGGGTTCGAGTCCCAGAGTGAACATCTACTCTGAGATGCAGGTACATCCAGCTGACGAGTCCCAAACAGGACGAAACGCGCGTCCTGGATTCCACTGCTAGCCACTATCCATCTCTGCTAACCATACAATCAATTGTTCATTTGCGAAATGTTAATCAATTGTCTCACATTTGATTATTTCTTCGTTTCCATACCAATCATTTTCTATTCTAATTCTCTTTTCTTCAATCTTCTTAACCTACTACTCCCAGGCATTTCACTTTCGATTAATGATATATACTACTTATATCTATCGACATCAGTAGCACGCATCATATTAGTAGTGATTATTCATAATAAAAATAGTATTAAATATTCAACATTCTACATTAATAAGAAATTCTTAGAACAAAATATAAATATAAAGAATGTTAGCCATAATATTGACAAGATAAATGATTAAACATATTGAAAGGTAATTTATTTATTATTGTCATTATGTGCTTCATGTCATCTCTTTCGTATGCTGACGCCTATGTGCTCAAATTGAGTGATATAAACAATGTTAAACATACATGTGACAAAATATTGGTACAAAAGAGGCACCCAATACATATACGCCACACAGCTCACTTGATTTGTGTGTGGGCTGTGATACTGCTTGGGTACTCAAACCGAAGGAGGCGGCTTTCTTAGGGGGGATCACACACGGAGTCTTAGATCTAAACGCTCTAATCCACAAGGCAGTGAAACAACGTAAGGAGATGCAGTGCCATGATAGTTGGTGACCAATGATTGATTCATATATCATTTGTTCCTTCAGGATACTAGAGCCCATGTACACCATTGGTTTGGAATCAGGGTTTTCCAACTCCCTAGTGGATTTTTCCTATCCACCACACCGGTTACAGTGCCGAACATTGGCACTTAACCTCTAGAACCACTGAATCGGCATCCAACGGTGTTAATGACTAACTTCAACCAATCCACGAAATTGGGCGACACATCCACCATTGTCTTCAGTGAGTTACTATCTTACAACATACCAGGCTGAACTCTACTGGTCACCGCTTCTCACTAGAACTTCGGGAAACACCTCTTCAAGCCAGTCACTGGTGAGCATATATTACTTAAAAAAGACATTAACTCATCATTCGCCATATTTTATGAATAATGGAAATCGGTCGCGCAATTTCGTGGATTGGTTGAGGTTAGACATTAACACCGTTGGATGCCGACTCAGTGGTCTATCGGTTAGGTGCTCTGGCGCGAGACTGGTAGGTCCTGGGTTTGAATCTCGCGAGGCGTGATCGTGGATACGCACTACTGAGGAGTCCCACGATGGGACGAAACGGCCGTCTAGTGATTCGAGGTTTCCCATAGTGGTCTAGCTTCAATTGATTCATGATCTCAACTATTTAAAAAAACTTTATGAGTAAATTCATCACCATATTATATTCATGGATCAATCATTTTTATAGAGCTGAACAAACTTTAACCACTTAATTATCTAGTAATCTTTAAAAATCAAGTTATGTCATATGAATTTTCGAAATATTTAACATTACAACATATTAGTTAATGTAATGTACAAAGTACCACTTAATACATATCGCTAAACCATTGGTAGAGTAAACACTTCATGTTAAACTATCCAGTTTAATTCAAATTTTTTGAGCTGATTAGTTAATGAGGTAATAATAGTTTGGCATGATACAATCTAATGTATTTATCAAAAATGGTTGCCTAAGTTAATTGATATAAATGAGTTTCAATAGTTGAGATCATGAATCAGTTGAAGCTAGACCACCATGGAAAACCAGGAAGCACTGAACATTCAGCTCGTCCTATTGTGGGACTCCTCAATAGCGCGCATCCCCAGACTCGCGCCGTCCAGTGCTTCCAGGTTGGTCTAGCTTCAATTGACTCATGATCTCAACTATTGAAATTACTATAATATCCACAAAACCCCTTCTGATATTTATGAGTTAAGACTATTGAAATCGAATTATAATATAGTTTAATCCCAGTTTGTCCTACTAAAGTACAATTAGTCAGTTAATTGTGAATGATTTGATTCATAACATGATTCATGAAATAATTCAATTAATGAAAATGTATAGAAGAATTCAATTACTTGTTGGTTCTGTACTGTCTATATATAATATAAACTGTATAATACATTTTGCTTATAGATTCCAGTAACTTCTGTTAAATTTCCTTATTATGGTGAATGAGAGCTCATGTGAGGAAAACTAATTTATATCTGACAACATAAGTAGCATACACCACACTCATCCCCTCTTTAAACGTCCGGTCCCACAGTTATTCTGCTTGTCGTGCCACTTTCTTCTTTGCCACAGTCTGTACCACGCTCCCCATCTAAATGTCGAATCCGCTAGCTTGTTGACATCTATGGTTCTTTCAACCTTCCAGGCCACCTTAATCCGACGTTCACCTAGCATCAGAGACTTATCACGTCTTCTCCCCATCAATAGCGACTGATACACTCAACACTCTATTCGACATCTTCCTGAGTCAAACCGCACCAACTAGCGACTCCTCTGCAGGCCGTACAACAGTTTCCACAAAATTGCCCTCTTTCCACCTTCCCTTTAGGCAGCGACATCAAATGTAGTGAATGAGAACTCAGGTGATGGAAACTAAGTTATATCTGTTAGCATAAGTAGCACACACCGTAGTTTTATGTAAAACTTGAACAAATGCCACCTATAATAAACCTACTTGTATTCATTACTGATTGTTATCAAATTTGCCTTATCTATTAAAATGTAAATACAAACTAGTCAGAAAAGAAGTAGCTACCCATCAATGATATTGTTTAAGGATTGTTTTTTGACTGTAAACTGAATTAAATCATAAATTATCATTCTCACTTCAACACTTACGGATCCATCTTTTAATCTTCTATCCAATGTGTCTATTCATTAATGAACATCTTAAGCTTCTACTATATTATACTAGTACACTACACTATATATCACTATGTGTTCTGCAATTGATATAACTTCTTAATAAATCTATTACTAAGGCAAACAAATACAAAAAACTCTGTTTCAACTAAACTAAAGATCGATTCTATTTTCCCTTATTTAGTTTACGTAACCATTAGTAACACCCATACACGTATAATAGAATAAGTCTAAATTTAATCTTATTAAGGAACAATAAATTATTATCTAATATAAATCTTTTATTCTGAAATTGTTCTCTTTGTAGTAGTGCAGAATATTATTAGAAAAGTTTGATGTTTAAAATAAATGAGATTTATCAACTGATTTTTCTAACTTATAAACCAATGAACTAAGAAGATGAATTTCTTTGTGCCCTTAAATGCCTTTGTACGTCCGAGAGTGGGGAGAGTCCGCTCTCTCAAAATGCTTTCATATGGTCACGTGTATATAGCATCTACCATGGAAGTCCTACTCACAGCCTTCTCGTGGCATTACTGTTGTTTATGAAATTGAGAGGACGAAAAGCGAATGTCCGGCACTTTACCCGGACACGGAAAGTCCACCTATGGATGTTAGAAAAACCCCGTTACAAACCAATGGTGCACATGGGCTGTCCCCAGTATCCTGAAGCAACAAATGGCGTATGAATCAATCGTTTATCACAGGCTACCATGGGACTGCATCTCCTTACGGTACTCCACTGCCTTGTGGATCAGACCTATAGGTCAAAGGCTCCGGGTGTGGACCCCTAAAAAATCACCTGTTTAAGTTTGAGCACCCGAGCAGTATCATAGTCTTCACACAATTAAATGAAATGACATATTTTTGTGTGGCGCATGTGTATCTGGTGCCTCTTTGTACCAATATTTATGTGTTTAAATAAATAAATAAAAATTTTACATGTGTACTCACATACTAGACTACATTTCTTAACAATCATAATAGTTAAAAGTGATATTAATCCGTTAAGTCGCTGATTGTTAGTGATAAATAAGTAGTCTTATTCAAGATAGACTTTTCTTAACAAGCAGATAATGCTAGACTACTATGGAAAACCTGAAAGCCGTTTCTTAATAGTATGGAACTCCGCCGAGATGCATATCCACAATCCCACACTTGGGACTCGGACCTAGGATCTTCAATCAAAAATTGATGTACCTAATTAAACGTTTTCATTTCAGTATGACTGGATAATAAAATGCGAAAGTTAAGATATTTGCTGATGGAATTAATGTGAATGAAATTAATTTGAATAATATAACTCTTACAATGAGAAGTTCACTCTTCGTACCTTTCTCAGTAATTATCCTTAGATGTAGGAAATTAGTATATGCACAGCACAGCAAATACAATATTCGGAAATATATATTAGTTCCTAGACATTCCAATTACTGAAATCCATATAAAGACATATTGTAGGGTTTATTATTACATTCATTAAAGATATAAATTTACATGAGATTAAGCTTATAACAATTTGATATGCGATTTTTTTTCAAATGACTGATAACAAGACCAACATTAAGTGCTTGAAAGCAATCAGTAGAAACCTTAAAATTTGGTTATTGTCTGCTTGATACTTTCCAGCAAAATGCATTTATGATCGTGAAGAAACTTGTTCGCCTTAAAAAAATTCGAATCCATGTTACATAGCACTAAAGCTAATGACGGTACAAGAGAATTATGCAGATGTTGATTGATCGTTGTTTCTAGTTGTGACTGAAAATCTAAAATTCGCGTCATTACTCCGGTGTTGTATTTAAATCGAACTATAAATCATTATAAGCAAAAATGGATAGTGGCAAGCAGTAGAAACTAGGAAGCGTGTTTCACCCCATTTTGGACTCGTCAGTTAGATGTACTTGCATCTCAGAGTTGATGTCCCTGAGTAAACATTAACCCTAGGATTCAGGTATTTTTAGCTGACGAGTCCCAAGAAGGATGAGACGCACTTCCTGGATTCTACTGCTAGCCATTACCTATTCTTGCTTATTATGTTTATGGATTAAGGTAATATCGAGGCAGAATGCACCGCATGCACATATGTCAATAAGAGACTGATCAATTGTAGTCCTAAGCATCAATGGGAAGATTCAAGAAAACAGTATCAAGTGTTCTTGAAGTTATAAGTTATTAATAAGTATTGAATACATTAAAAAAGACACTGGTCTTACCTTCTATATTCATAAATATGACTGTATACATATTATCTACAGACATTATTCATTATAATTTATGTAAAGATGTTTTAAAATCTTCTGACCATTTATCATCTTCAAAAACTAATGTATGCTGTTTCTTGATAGAAGAAGCTAATGGTGGTCTACCACTACCTATTTTTCTTTTACTTTTACGATAATTAACAACCGGTGATTTTTTTATTTCACGAAGTGGTGTTGGCGATGGTTGTCCATTGGAAAGACGATTTCTTGAACCATAAATACTTTTATATTCTCTTTCTTTTTGTGTATTAACTTCTGCTACATTCACAGTAGTTAGCGAAGATGATGAGATTAGTGATGGATTCAAAGTTTGTGAAGAATATTTGTTTTTTATTTCTTTATGATGATAAGGTAATGGGAGATTGATTAGTTGATTCTCTTTTTGATTTATATATGGAGTTGATGAAATCTGTTGACTAGATTCAATTGAAAGACCATTTAATGAATAATTTAAATGACGTTTACTATACAGTCGGTTAGTTAATAATACTCTTTCATTATGATAACCTTTACTACTATTATTATGATTATTGTTTAAACCATTTTTCAACGATCCATTCCACATACTACTTGAATATGATGTGGATCGACCTAATAAAAATTGTTGACTTTGATTACTATTATATTTATGATTATTATTAGTTTTATAAGTAGACATTGGTAGAAATGTATTAAAATTTTGTGAATATGATAATGAACTATTAGGAAATGAATGATGACGTTGATTTAATTTTGGATGAGATCCAGATATATACGAACCTGTTATAGTTGATATTAATAATGGACAATGATTAGTTGCATAAAGACTATTATTATTATTACTACCAATAATATCGATCCCTGAATAGTCTTGATAAAGTTCATGAAAGTTTGTCAATTTATTCTTTGAATTGACTTTTATTCTTCGTCGAATCCATAGTACCAAAATAATAAAACAAATGATTAATATGATGTTCAATATAGCTAATAAGATTAATCCACTTGTTAAATATTCAGTAGATATACCATCTTTGATAAGATTATCTTGATTTAATATAATAGGAATGGTTTTGTTAAAGTTTGATTTTTGATCTAAGAAGGTTGTTTCTTTATGATTAGGTGACCAAATATTTGATTGATTAAATGATAAATCAGTTGGATAGATTTTTGAAGTATTCATGTTTAGTATAGATGCGGTTTGAGATTTCTCTTTTTTAGTTAAGTTTAAGCTGTTCGTAGTTTTGTCTATTTTTATGATGAGATCTGTTTTATTTTCAGTAGTAGTAGTAGTAGTAAATGTAGAAGTAGTAGACAATGGAGTAATAGAGGAATGTTTAGATGTCGTCACCAAAGGTGTGGTAACAGTTGTTGTTGTCCTAGGAGTACTGTTTACTGTTGTCGCTGTGTTTATAGTTGTAGGCATTATAATAACTGAAGCAGTCGTAGTCCGCATTTCTGTTGTCTGTTGTAGTGTAGTCTTACTTGTTTGAATATCCCTTACTGGTTTGTCATTATCTGATTGTAGACATTGGTCTCGATAGTTCATTTTTAAATCGCTAACAATATTTGTTTGATTGGGGTTCGGCAAACATTGGTTATCATATAATATTTGCATACCAGTCTCCTGTTTTAGTGACTGGGGTGAACTCATTAATGACTTGGGTGAGATTAAATAAGATGGTATAAAAGACTTTAACAGTCTCTCAGGGTTATCAGTCGATTGTTTCAAATCACAGATAGGATATTTACTGTACCAGTGCCAACAATTATAGAGATCGGGACAATGTGTAAGACGTAGTTGCCAACTTTTCCATGGAAACCATAAACGTCTAAACGAAGGGTTTTGATTTTCATAATCACAAAACAGAGAAAGACGAAAATAAGGCGGACCTTCATCCAAATAACCTGCATTATTTGATGATTTCGATGTTTTATTTGTAATAGGTATAAAACTATCCTCATCCCAATAGAAAGGATTCCATAAACTTAAGTGTGTTACACGTGACTTTGTTGCTAGATTGCCTAAATCATCTCGTCCAAGACGTTTGAAATAAATAAATGAAATTGTCAAATGAACAGGACTCAAAGGCATTTTCAGACTTAGTCGAACTGTTTCAATAATCCAATTTAATACTCCTGGTTTTAAATGACTAATTCGTAATCTCGAAGCGCTATTTGACTTTGAAGATAAATCATCCGCGCTTATTGTAGATGGTTTTAAGACAATTCGTAAATCATACCCTTTTCCATGCTGTTTAGATTGACGCTGTTGATTAGAATCTGCACCTGGTGATGGCACATGCCAATAGTGGCAGTCGATCATTGTGTCTTCACTGGTAACTTCAAACGATTGACTTTTACAATCAAATGTTAATTCATCTGAAGAAGATAAACGCTTTGCAAAACAATAAACATCTGGACATAAAGATTCACCAACATCGAAAACCGAATAATTAAATTCATTTCCAATATTTGGTTTGTCAAAGTATTTAGATTTGTAATCTGATTGATTGGAATTTCTTCTTCTTACAGAAATCGGTTCTGTATGATATACATTTTTTGGTGTTATCTGTTCTTTGATAGGAAACTTCACTTGTTCATTTTCTACATTTAAATCATCTATTATCAAAGGAAATGTTAAACTATCAATAATAGTAGGTGAATCGATTTGATTAAATTCATTTTGAGCATTTACACTTATTAGCGTTATAAGAATTACATTGACTAAACATCTATTAGTATACATTTCAATCAAGGGTAGTCACATTATTTGTAAGCATGTTTATTCCAATCTTTCATAATATTCCAATGTGAGAATATTCTTCTAAAAAAAGATAATTCCGAATAATGGAATCATCTAAATTTTGTTTAAATGTTATAACACAAAAATAAATAATTCAATCAACATCAGCTGTATACAATGGCCACGTGTTCATTTGTTTTCAAGTTATATTTCTATTTTCATTGGTTAGCTCGTTGACTTTTTTCTGATTGGCTAATTTAATTAGCCAATCATTATCATCTGACGACATGTACCATATAAACCATGTCAAAATATCAAATATTTCTAAAAAAAAGTCTTCATAGAAGTATTTGAAGAGAAAAGATAGAGCAATAGGCTAACTAATGAAGTCTATATGCTGAAAACATAAGATATCTGGAAGAATTTATCGAAACGGATGATGTGATCTGTGTTGTAATAAGCCAAAAATCAACAAAACGATATCAAACCGAAACTTATAACAATATGCCATAGGCTCTTAATTAATTCGATACAAGAAAAAATTGGAAAGAAATTATCAACAACTGGAAATTACAAGCTCATGCTAAGTAACCAGTCATTTTTCAAGAAAACAAATGCTGAATAACTTAAAATCTTTGCAGAAACTATACTGTTTAGTTAAAATACAATAACACTCAATTTTAACATCGTTGTCTGAATACTAAAGTAAAATCTGGATGAATAGGTTTATCGTTTTCACAGCGTCAATAGACACTAGAAAAAGCGGCGAGACTAAAATTTATGGACGACGGATCTGAAGTGACCTTGAGAAATGTCAGCCAATAAGTAAACAGTCAGCATAGAGTAAAAATATATTGTACAAAACCAAATAATTAAAGTGGATACATTTCTTTTATATGGTTTAAAAACCTGTCAATGTTAGAAAAAGATTCAAAGGTTCCAAAATCGTAATCCATAAGGTAGAAGAACTCATCCATATGGCTCCATAATAGTTGGTCTCTGGAACCATGATAAGGTCACAAAAACCGTCTCAGCCTCGACCACATAGCTTCAATATTGTTTGTGTGTACTCCGGTTGTGTAGGTTTATCATTTTTATCACGGATATGTCCCTACAATATTCATACCATGAACAGCCGAAGCTTCAGTAACATCTGCGATTATTGTAGCCAATGTTACTAGTGCTTGTATGATACAGTTCGCAGCAATTATTATATTTGCCCTAGTCTCAATCTGGATCAAGCGATAAAGGTTCCAATTCTAGCAAACGTCTTCCTTCAACATATATCACATCGAAGGACAACATCACAGTAGTCTGCACAAGGTCTACAAGTGATTTAATACCTGCAGTTACAAATACAGGAACTTCTTAGTAGTCTCATTTATTGTAGCCGCTTAATTGTCAAGTCTTCTCTATAATTCTCTGTGAACCGATCGTCCATGAGCACCAGGTACTGAAATTGGTGCCGTTAACTTGAAATCCTTAAAACGTTTCTGATTGGCTCGTCCATAAATTATAGTCTCGCCGAAAAAGCTGATTTAATTTGTATCGACGTTATAACTAAAGTTTCATTACGACTGAATTGATTTGTACAATTGTATTTATAAATATCACGGATATAAACTAGTCTATTAAAAATATTTTAACTTGAATTATTATTAAAGGGTGACGTGTAAAGCTAAATCACTTCAGGAATGAAACAGTTACCCTCTAATGAGATGTATTGTGAATAGAATGAAACTTACAAAAATATGGACCATTAGATCCTAACTCCTTGGTTTACTGACATTATCCTCATTAAGGTAACCATAGTCATTGAATTTTTTCCGTTTAATATGATGATGGCATACTTCTATGCCGCTGAAACTTACTAATATACATCCATCTGTAAGCCCTCCTTAGTTTTTATTATACTTTACCAAATATCACTAAGTAACAAAACCTAAGTGCAAAGATGTCAACCTTTGTGAATGAAAGGTATGAAATTAAACCACTGAGGTAAAAATATGCAGAATATAATTGGTAATGACAATTTAAACAAATCGGGATTGTATTCACTCAGTATTGTTTGTTTGTATCTTCCCATTGATGTTTAGGACTGCAACTGGTCAATCTCTTATTGGCCATAACGCGATGGCGTTTGGAGCAAAAGGTACTGGGTTCGAGTGTCAAAGTGAACATCAACTCTGAGATGCAGATACATCTATCTGACGAGTCCCGCATAGACCGAAACGTGCATCCTGGATTCCACTGCTAGCCACTATCCATCTTTGCTTATAATTGAGGTTTGTGCTGAAAATCCAACATAAATCATTAAATAAATACATTGACTAAAAGGAATTACATATTGAAATCCTTGATATTCACATAACTCTGAATCTCACTTCATTTGAGCGATTTTATTCAAAATTGTAGAGTGTTATTTCATTTTTTTATTTACGTCACACATATTTGTAATATCCCAATAAGTGGAAAAATGAGATTTTTTGGCGTTTCGTGACTCAGTGTAAGCCACTTCGTCAGAGAATAAATAGCCAAACTAACATTAATCCAAGTTCAAATAGTACAACGGAACAATTTGGGTTTAACAGCAGAAGACACTTTGGTTTTTGATTTAGCAACCTTGAGTTTGGCGTCAACAACTTTTTTTCGGCAACTTTGAAGCTACCAGATGCACCCTTTCCCTTATTCCCAACTCGTATAAAAGAACCTTTCTCAACATCATGCACGATGCCACGGTGAATATGTGCTGCCTGTTTTTCGACATCAAACTTGTAATTCGCGGCTATGTATTTCTTGATAGTGGCGAGTGAGCTGCCCTTACGATTCTTAACCGCCAAAATTGAAGCTGTAATCATGTTGATTACTGGCAGGTGACTGACTGGCGTCTTAGGTATCGACGACCTGGGGTTCTTCATTGGAACAGCCACTGTAGCGCTCATGACCAACCCCGTAGTCAAACTCACCACACGGAAACGATTTTGTAGAGCTTCGAGTGAAAATTTAGAATGTCTGTATCGAATACAGTTTGAATCATACATATCATGCTTATGAAGTACACAAATACCCAAAACCAACAACACCACTAGTCTATAGAATCCAAAGAGTTACTCAAAAACATCTTGATTCAGTCATGTTTACATATGAGATTCTTTCTATACAAGAACCTGTTCTCAATAAATATTATTTGAAGTTAAACCATAAAAATATTTTCAAGACATAGTTTAACTTGCAAATATACCGTTCACCAATTGTCTGAAGTGAGTTGTTATCATACAACAGACGTGGTTGAACTTCACTGGTTATCGCTTCCCACTAGAACTCCAAGACATGTATCTTGAAGTCAGTCACTAGTGAGCATATGATTATAGTCAGAAGGGGTTTTGTGGAGATTTCAGTATTTTTCATAGTTGAAATCATGAGTCAATTGAAGCTAGACGAACATGGAGAACTTGGAAGCACTGGACGGCTGATTGACTTCAAGTTACATGTCATGGAGTTTTAGTGAGAAGAAGTGACCAGTGGATTTCTAGCGGGTCTGTTGTGAGATATTAACTCACTGAAGACAATGGTGGATGTGTCGCTCAATTTCGTTGATTGGTTGAAGTTAGTCATTAACACCGTTCGATGTCGGCCAGTTAAATGGTCTATCGATTAAGTGCACTAGTGCGAGACTGTTAGGTAGTGGGTTCGAATCTCACGAGTGCGCAATCATGGATGCGCACTGCTGAGGAGTCTCATAGTAGGACGAAACGGCCGTCCAGTGCATCCAGGTTTACCTTGGTGGTCTAGCTTCAATTGACTCATGATTTCAACTATGAAAAATACTGAAATCTTCACAAAACCCCTTTTGATTGCAAATATACTTTTAACACACCTATTCATTTAAACCATCCTCATTTGGCACTGTATTCAAAGCAACAAAGAAAAAGAAAAGAAAAAAAGAAATCTGAAAAGTTTCATCTTATTTATTATTCATGATCAATCAATCATTTCAATAGAGTGATCCATTAGTCACAAGATTTTCTTTATACTAATTTTTACTCTTATGTACTTTCTATATTCATAATTCAATGTCATTTTACAAAAATGGTTACATTGAAAGAAGAAGGAAAAAAAAGAAAAGAAAATTAAATTTTTGTCTAATTAATTCTTATTTATAATAATCAATAATAATCAATAATCAATAAGTGAGTGTGATTCAAATCATTTGATATAGTACATGTTCAATTGTTCAATTTTTTCATTGGTTTTTTGTTCTATAAAAATGAAAATCAAATTTTTGTACTTTTATAATAATGAGTGAGATATTTTGAGTTTTAAAGATTAGAAGTATAGATGGTTGATGGCTAGTAATGGAATCCATAGAAGTGTGTTACATTTAATTTGGAATTCGTCAGCTTCATATAGCTATATCCTAGAGTTTATATTCACTCAAGGACTCGAACCGAGTACTATTCGATTTAAATGCTATTGCGTTATCCACTTATCTAGTGAGTTCTGATAGCCACCTGTTAAGTGGATGACACGATGGTATTTGAAGCGAACGGTACTGGGTTCGAGTCCCAGAGTGAACATCAACTCTCAAATACAGGTACATCATACTGCCTCAGTTATTGAGTCTTGAATTCTGCTACTAGCCACCATCCATCTTTGCTTATAGTGTTTGTGGTTTAAGGCAATTTCAAGGTAATCTTCATAGGATGTACATATGTCAATAAAAGACTGATCAATCTTAGTCCTAAATATCAATGGGAAGATTCAAGCAAACAATAAAAAATGGATTTCAAGATTATGTTATGTGAGATGTGAAATGTTTTGACTACTACCACTTTGGATAGAAAACAAAGTTTTTCTCCTTATTTATAACGGATGCATTTTCTGTTTGTTATGTCCCGATAACAATAGTGAATGGTAACTTTGGCATTCATTTATGGACCAGTATTATGTATATATTTTTTATCGTATAATTGCTAAATAACCAAACTATTCATATCCATGTTACCCTTATTATAAGCTTTATTTTGAACTATAGACTATTATTATACGATTTACCTTTCTTGAGTTATCCCTAGTTTATTAATTGCTGCCTCCCACATTCACAGCCACATTTGGCTAAATCTTGAACAAATATTATTTTCTAATATATTGGTACGATGTGGTCAGTCTCTTTAGTATATAAACTCAGTATGTTTGAAATACAATGATTCATACCGCAGACGCTGTTATTGATGTTGTGGACTCAACTGGTTGGGCTAGGCAGAAGCAGGATCGATAAGCACTCCAGACTGCTCGTACGGTTTCCGTGTCACTTTTCCAATCGTTAAATCGCTGCTCCCTGATTGGCAGTCTTGTCACGTCATACGTTAACAAGGCATCCACTCGGCCACAAGTTATAACAATTGGCGACGGGGATGCTAAGCCACGGTAAGAAATTTAAACAATGCAATCCGTAACTAAACTTATGTTTAGCTTCATAATGATTAGAACATGAAAATTCAACATGGTCACCAGGTATGTTCAAATAACGCTCTGTTGCACTTATCTATTAATTTTTAAGTTCAAACAAAATATACGTAGGGATTCATCAAGTAACATTTTATTACTACAGAGATGCTTGATTAAATAAAAACAATGTTCGACATATATGTTTCAGTAAACTCAATCATACTTACTTACTTACTTACGCCTGTTACTCCCAATGGAGCATAGGCCGTCGACCAGCATTCTCCGACCCAATCACTCTGTCATGGGTCTTCCTTTATAGTTCTATCCAATTTTTGTTCATTCTTCTCATGTCTGTCTCCAGTTATCGGCGTAATGTCTTCTTTGGTCTTCCTCTTTTCCTTCGGCCTTCAGGATTCCATGTGAGGGCTTGTTTCGTGATGCAATTGGGTGATTTCCTCAATGTGTGTCCTATCCACTTCCTCTTCTTCCTGATTTTTTCCACCGCTGGAATCTGGTTTGTTGTTTCCCACAGTACAATGTTGTTGATAGTTTCTGTCCGACGGATCCGAAGTATCTTGTGTAGACAACTACTAATCAACACCTGTATGTTCTGGATGATGGCTTTCGTAATTCTCTAGGTCTCCGCCCCATGCAGTAGAACAGTCTTGACATTTGTATTCAAAATTCTGATCTTGGTGTTGGTTGAAAATTGTTAAACACAATCATAGTATTTATAAATAAAATACTAACTTAATTGTAGATTACTAGTTCCAAAAGTTAACTCAGTTTCCCGGATAATGTCAACTCTTTACGACACAGTAACTGCTGATAAAATCAAGATTTTTTTTATAACAAAGGTGCCCATGAAAAGAAGATTAGTTGCAGGTAAATTATTCTTATTCTTCAAACTTGTCAAAGTTGAATCTTTATAAAGTTCAAAAATAGAAAGGAAACACAAACTGTATGAATTAGTTATTCAAATGGTAATATCAATTATGTTTCTTAAATCATGTCTCTTACATAATATCAAATACAAAAATTAATCAGAAGGGGTTTTGTGGTGATTTCAGCATTTTCATAGTTGAAATCATGAGTTAATTGAAGCTAGACCACCATGGAAAACCTCGAATCCCGCTAGGCTGGATCGTGGATGCGCGCTACTGAGGAGTCCCACAATAGGACGAAACGGATATCCAGTGCTTCCCGGTTTTTCATGGTGGTCTAACTTCAATTAATCCATGATTTCAACTATGAAGACAAAAATTGAATTCTCGTTTTATCACCTCTAAAAAAGAAAACACAAATATTCTAGTGAATATATAAACAATAACCTAAAAAAAAACAATAATTATGCTGAATGAAGGCTACTCTACGTCTCATATTGATTAAAATTACAAATTATGCATGATTAAATTTCTTCTCTATTGTATTAAGATCACTATGATGTCTGTAAACTAAAAGCCAATTCCTTGTAAGGTGGTTACCATCTCTATTTATGATGAATTCCATACGAAGAAAGATCAGGTTACTAGTTATCAACAAATTTCAATAGTTCTACATCCGACATGACAAAAACCTCAGTATATAAAAGATAATTAAACCGAAGGCGGTTTTGTGGAGATTTAAGTGGTTTGAAATAGTTGAAATCATGAGTCAATTGAAGCTAGACCACCATGGAAATCCTCGAAGCACTGGACGGCTGTTTCGTTATATTGTGAGACTCCTCAGAAGCGGGTTCGAGTCTTGCGAGGTGGGATCGTGGATGCCAAATTCGCCTGTGAACTTGAGATACAATAATCAATAAACTGAATATAATTTAGGGACAGTAATTCTCATGATAATAATCCATAGGCCAAAATGAAGCTTATAATAAGATGAATATAGATATACACAATCTAGTTACTCCATACTTAAACCGTAAGAATATATATAGAATAATCGTCCTGGAAGTTTATCGTACTTATATCTTTATTAGGATATAACAAACTGACATTCCTCAAGATGATATATCTGTAATTTTTAATATTTCGATGCTTCTTGAGAGATCCAAGTACCCAGTATCTCAATTAAATATCTTATCAGTAAACTCTAAACAACCTTATTTAGTATCAAAATAATGATCGTAAACAATCAGTATGACATAATGAGTTTCATATTGTCTAGTTTTTAGCAATGACCGAATTATTTCGATCAGTTTACAATATCGCTATTAATCTATATAATTTAGAAATTCTAATCTTCTGCTATGAATTCACATAAATCTATTTCGGTAAGCAACTAATAAATGATCATTTAAAATTAGATAATCGATTACCAAAGGGGTAAACTTATAGTGAAATTTTAGAATTCGATAACTATAAAAAATATCTATTCGATCTAATTTATTCATTAGGCTTAATAAATTCCATAATCAAATATGTGAAAACATTTAATACACTGTTTATAGCATGACAACAATTAAACTTAGAGTATTGTGTAAAATGTACCTGAACGATTAAGAATTGACTGTAAGAAAAATTTTGGAAAACAATAAACAAGATGATCCAACAGGATGTTTCGTGCCTGAGTGGTTGCGCCATAGAATTGGCCTCTACTGTTCGGATTGTAGCGTTGAAGCCTATATAGTGTCTGGTTCTCTTGTGGGGCGGGATTGAGCTGCACTACTTGGGCTAAGCCTGGGCAGTGTCTGGCACTCCTGTTAAACGGGATTGAGCTGTACTGTTTTGGGTTGCCGCGTGAAAGTTTGGATGGTGTTTGGTTCTCTTGAAAACCAGTGCAAGATTACCCTGGCCCTTAAGGGTATATTATATAACTTATTGTATAAACAAGATGATCCTTGGAACATCTAAATTCTCATATATCATTAGTTTAATTTAATTAAATCAGTACTCTTAATTCCATAAAAAATTACTATTGTATCTTGATTAAAATTATCAAATGGTAAACTTTTTATCTGAAACATTTTCAACTATCTTACTTTTTGGAAAAGTTAACGTACATGGATAAGCAAAACATTTATTGAAGTTCAGAATCATCTACTTGGAAGCTATATATGATACTTTGTATTGAGTTGCAAACGACAAGAGTGTTCTTCGAGTCACTAGCCAAAAACTTATTTAATATTTACTTACTTACTTACTTACTTACTTATGCCTGTTACCCCCAATGAAGCATAGGCCGCCGACCTACATTCTCCAACACACTCGGTCCTGGGCTTTCCTTTATAGTTCTATCCAATTTCTGTTCATTCTTCTCATATCTGTCTCCATATCTCGGTGTAATGTGTTCTTTGGTCTTCCACTTAGCCTTTCACCCTCAGGATTCCATGTGAGTGCTTACCTTGTGACGCAGTTGGGTGTGTCACATACACCTTCAGCACTTCTTCCCGATTTCTTCCTTCACTGGAATCTAGTTTGTTCTCTCCCACGTCAGAATGTTGCTGATAGTGTCTGGCCAATGGATGTTGAGTATCTTGTGTAGACAACTGTTAATCAACCCCTGTATCTCCTTGATGATGGCTTTTGCAGTTCTCCAGGTTTCCGCCCCATGCAGTAGAACAGTCTTGACATTTGTATTGAAAATTCTGATCTTGGTAATTGTTGACAATCTTTTTCAGTTCCAAATAATCTACAGTTGTAAATATGATGTTCTTGCTTTGCCAATCCGCGTTCTCACATCTGCATCAGATCCACCGTAATCATCAATGATGCTGTCCAGATATTTTATGGTTTTCACATCCTTCAAAGCTTTTCCGTCAAGTATAATTCGATTGGTGCATTCTCAATTGTATCGGAGAGTCTAGCATTTTACTTTGTTTATATTGAGACCTACTGCTGCTGATGTTACTGCTACAGTGGTCGTCTTCTCCTGCATTTGAACTTATTTATTAGATGAGTTCACAAGAAGGTTAGATCCTGACCCTTCTCTGATAGTTTTCTTCCATTCGATGAACAGTGTAGAAGCACCAGTAACCAAAAAAAGTAGTTTTGGCAAAACCCGACTCACACGTGCTCGTCATGCACCATGTACTAGCATGAGTGGTAATACGGGTGGTGGAGATTGGCCTATTCAACTGCTCTACCTATATCCACAAATGATTACGATTGCTACAAAAAATCATTGCATAATTATTATTGGTTCAAAAAGAAAGAAAAAAAAGAGTCTGTTCAAAAAAGCGGAAAAGAAAGAATGCAATCCAAAAACAGCTATTGAGCCCCGGTAGTTGTGCCGTGCTTCGATGTAGTACTCTTCTCCAGAAGGGCCTACTAGGCTTCACCATGTTCCTTACAATTAAAAATATAATGTAGACAATTGTTTTTGGTAATTCTAAAAAGATTTTAATTTTGATAGCAATCAAATAATAGTCGAAATAATTTATTATAAGCAAATATGGATAGTGGATGACAGTGGAATCCAGGAAGCGCGTTCCGCTCAATTTGAGATTCGTCAGCTGGATGTACCTGCACCTCAGAGTTGATGTTCACTCTGGGACTCGAACCTAGCTCCTTTCGCTTCAAACGCCATTGCGTTACCGACTTAGTTATTGAGTGTCGATAGCCACTTGCTTGTGCAATTTATTATACATTAATACTTTACACACATATCAATGATTGATGAAGCATCTATTTCGTCATTTATGTCATTAATCTAATAATTTATGAATTGACGATCTAATAAATAATCGATTACTGCATATTTTTAAGAATGAATTAGTGTCAGTCTTGAATAACTTATTCATTAAAATAATTTATATATTTTATAGATGAATTTCATTAGAAACTAATATCAATCAGTTGAAAGCGTGAGTCAATTGAAGCTAGACCACCAGGGAAAAGCTGTAAGCACTGGACGGAGTGAGGTCGTGGATGCGCACTGATGAGGAGTCCCACAATAGGTCGAAACGGCCGTGCAGCTCTTCCAGGTTTTCCATGGTAGTTTAGCTTCAATTGACTCACGCTTTCAACTATGAAAATCCCTTCTGATAATAATATCGATTAAACAATCACTCAAAAAATCATAGTTGTTTCATTTGAGCATTAAATTTTTCAGTAGCACATACCAACGACTTTGCATAGCACATCTAATCTGATACATTATGATACTAAAATTAACATAATATAACAAAGTCATTGATCAAGAATACATCTTTCCATGTAGCTACCTTCAGTTTGTTTGTTATATAAAATTATTTTGTTTGGATTCTGACATAACAATATGACTACAATGTACTCAATAAGAAGGAAAATCATACAATTAAACCTGTATAGAGTCAATGGTAAAAACTATTGAGAAGTCTCATATCAGAAAATGAAAGTTGCTGGATTAATAAATTTTATTCAGTCAGTCAGTCAGCTACAACGTTGGACCAGACACATTTATGCATCGGTCCAAGTTGCCATATCTCGTTAGCACAACAAAATGAACACCGGATTCATAGTAGTTAATTTAGTGTTGGTAGTAGTATATAAATTATAGGTTGTATATAAGGATATAGTATAGGAAGGAAGAACGTTATGAAGCAATTTTAATCTCATAGTTTAAGGGAAGATAAAGAGTATATACACCTGAGCCATTGTGATCGATTCTGAACCATGTCACCCAGAGTCTCCAACCATTGGTTACGATAGTTACGCGGACCCCAACCAAGTAGTCTGCATCTACCAACATGGCTCCGATTAGAAGTTAGTGACCTTAAGGACTGATGCCACGTTTCGGTTTGGTCGCCCTCAACTCTCTTCCAACTATCCCCTACACTAGTCAGCATAGCGCGTCGTGGTAATCGGTATTCAGACATACGTAACACGTGGCCCAACCATCTCAGTCAATGAAGATTTACAACCTCATCAGCTGATTTACTATCATTCCCTAATGCCCTGTGTCTAATCTCACTATTTCTTACCCGGTGATCTCATCAGATGCGAGCAATATTTCTAAGGCATCTGTAGTCAAATACTAGTAACTTACGAGTATCTTCTACTCTTAATGGCCACGTTATGATGTAAATTAATATCAATTCATATAATATAACATCTGGTTTATTTATCATTATTTCTACATTTTACATAACAAAAAAGCTCTTCAAACACCAAACTATAGTGACCATATTGTGTTTTTTTATGAAAAAATCAGTCAATATGACAAATAGTTACACTTGGTAAAAACGTCGGAGTAACGATTAGTTACAAATGAATCTAGGTTTATAAGTGATAATCTCAGTCCTAGTGTTCCATTGACAAAGGTTGTAGTTGAAATTCCCGAATCGGATGTCTATTTGAAGTATCTCTTACTTTTTTGGCTTTTCGTACACACTAAAAGACTTTTTATAAAACAATTTATAACCTAACAAATCGATGGGAAGATTCAAACAAACAATACTAAGTTGAATTTAATTTATAACCTAGTTTAGTAGTCGAGTAATTGTTATGCCAATGGAATGTATCATATTTCTGTAAATAAAACGTAAACGTTGATTGATAACTTTTCAATAAACGATTAATTCTTAGTTGTTTACCCCTACAATAAAAAATGTATTAAAAAAATAAATCAGCAGTTTGGGAGGAAACTGTAAAATCTATTAGTATCCAGGTGAGTGACATAAACTTCTTCGTAGAGTTACAATTGTGGTGTGGGTTACTTATATCCAGGTAAGTAGTATATTACTATGGTCGGGCATTGAATGTATTTCAGTAGAAGATCGATAAGGAAAGAACGGGATTGTAACGCAATCGGTATGAAAGTGCATGGACAATAATAATCGGGGATGATGAACTGATATTTACAAAAGGGATGGTCGGAATTGAGTCGATTGGTTGATAACTTGCAAATTAACTATTTACTGTATGATTGTCAGATTTTAGTAAGATAATTTGTAGTTTGTACATGAATGCATTCGATTGTTCCCACCCATGTTCTTGTTCACTACACAATGATTGTAGTTCTATTACCGGTATAACTTGAGTTTAAATATTGTCTTCACTCTGTTATCTGAAATGAAACAGGATCTATCTAGAGAAGTTCTCATTTTAATGTAGAATAATATCAAAATGACTAAACTATGTATGAGAAAAAATCAGAGATGTAAATACTGGGTGTATGGAATTTTCTAGCAATTATGCCTTTCAGTTTCCTAGATTTATATAATATCCATCATTTATACTTTTATCAAATTTATTTAACTATCTATCTAGTTGGATTGTTGATTGATTTGTTGTTTTTTTCTAAAAAGTGGCTACATCTAACCCGAATTGATCGAGACTTAATAATTTCATTCGTCCCTATCACTTGATTACTATCTCATTCATATGAACACGATTGTTTGAGCTTAATAGCAGGGCTCATTCAAGCAGTTACTAACTTTGTTATGAATTTTAAAAAAATAAGACGTATGCTAATTCGTTATTAATCTTTTGTCCGGTATTTATCACGTGAATTATCCATCAATCAAAATACGACTTTTCTAATATTAACACCGTGCCAAATCAATGACGTTCGACCAGTAAGAGTAATCTAGCGTCCTTATTGGTCCCCTGTCCATCTAGCCCTTTCAATTGAGTCCAGAACACCAATTGCAGCTTCTTCTATACGAATCATTTATTTCAAGCATACTTGGTTTATATACCAGCCAGACAGACCGCATCACACCATAAAATAGAAAATAATATTTGTACAAGATCAAGCCGAATGTGGCTGTGAATGTGGAATACAATAATCAATAAACTGGATATAATTTAGGAACAGTGATTCGTACAGTAAAATTTCATAGGTCAAAATGAAGCTTATAGTAAGATGAATATAGATACACACAATCTAATCACTCAGTAGTTAAACCATAAGAATATATGTAGAATAATCACCGATTAATAGGTCCTGGGAGTTACCCGTACTTATGTCTTCACTAGGATATAACAGTGAACTGATGCCATCTCATCATTCCTCATTCAATTATTCCACTATACGCGAAAAAGGGTTCAATATATACATGATCATAACAAACCACACTATAAAAACCTTGGAAACATTAGATCATTGAAGCTCACTTGTTGAGAATCAAATCGAAGTTATACATTAATTGTCACGCGTATATAGCCTCTGTCAGAGAAGTCCTACTCATTGACTTCTCGTAGCATTACTGTTGTTTACGAAATTGAGAGGACGAAAAGCGAATGTCCGGCGCTTTAACCGGGTTGGTGGACACTGAAAGTTCAACTAGGGCAGTTGGAAAACCCTGATTCCAAACCAATGATGCATATGGGCTCCAGTATCCTGAAGGAACAAATGGCGTATTAATCAATCGTTGGTCACCGACTACCATGAGACTGCATCTCCTCACGATGCTCCACTGCCTTGTGGATCAGATCTTTAGGTCAAAGTCTCCTGGTGTGGCCACTTAAAAAAAACCACCTGCTTCAGCTTGGGCACCTGGGCATTATCACAGCCATCACACAAATCAAATGAGATTTGTGAGGCGCATATATATCTGGTGCTTCCTTGTACCACTATTTATGTGTTTAAATAATATATAATAATACACATTAATTAGTAAATGATAAAAATTCTACCATTACACTGATAAGTAACACATTTTATATAA
Source organism: Schistosoma rodhaini (assembly GCA_944470415.2). Taxonomy (NCBI): domain Eukaryota; kingdom Metazoa; phylum Platyhelminthes; class Trematoda; order Strigeidida; family Schistosomatidae; genus Schistosoma; species Schistosoma rodhaini. The sequence continues at coordinate 83,616,405 of OX104036.1, forward strand.
TCATAAATTTTACAATTTCATTAAACTGTTCTTATTCTATAAATCTTCCAGAGATGTACTCATATTATGAAGTGTATTTATAAGTGAACATATTCCAGTGAATAAAAAGCACAAGTGAGGACATTTGAATGTAAAGCAATTAGTCCCTTTGATAAATTTCGATAGTGTAATAAGAAGACGAAGATTATCAGAACTGTGTGATATATTAGCGCTTAACCGATAGACCACTGAGCTAGCTGACATCCATCGGTGTTAATGTCTAACTTCAACCAATCCACGATTTTGAGCGACCGTTCACCAATTGTCTTCAGTAAGTTGATATCTCTACAACAGACTTGGTAGGACTCCATTCCATTATATATTAAAATAAAAGGTCAACTAGACTGGAAATGGGGGGTAAGAACAAACAAGGATAATAATAATAAACATATTGTGAAAACAATTTGACACCTAATCACTCCTAATATTACCAGGGTAGATTTAAGGCGAGAACAAACCGTTTTTGAATACACAAAGTTGGGTTGAATTTTCGCATGGATGAGGCTTCAATAAACCTTAGTATATGCCCTTTTACACTTTTATATAACACCACAAAAGCCGACTTAAGATCAATCTATGTTTGGCAATAGAGGATGATGGATGTTAATCCTCTACTTTTATCGGGTCACATCTGAACACAAAATTACAGAATCAATAGGTAAAATCTGAGAACCATACAGTAAGTACTTCATTTGCAAAGTATCAATCAATTGTCTCAACTTGACTGTTCCTTCCTTTCTACATCAATCACTCTCTGTTCTTGTTCTCTTTTCTTTGATCTTCCTAACTTTTTTCCTCCAGGTATTTCATTTTCGATTGATGATACATACTACTTATATCAATCAACGTCAGTAGCACACCATAATATTATTCCAAATATCTCATCACGATGTAATTGATTTCCAAAGTAAAATCATTCACCTTTCTTTAAGTTACATGAATCATACACAGAAAAAATGTTTTCAATATTTGTCTGGTCTAAAATGAATAATTTTATTAGTGTCTGTGTTGATGATTCATTTACTTGTCATTATAATGCAGGTTATAACGATCAGTTATAGATCGATTTGTCTGTGATGAATGTATGTTGCTCTAAACTCAACCGATCACAATAAATACTCGGTTACAGTCTATCCATAAGTATTATTCCCAATTAGGTTAATTCAAACAATCTTTAAGTTTTATCAGGATTCAATAGCTGAGAGGATAACCTGATAGCATTTGAAGCGGATGGTACTGCGTTCGAGTCCCCGAGTGAAAAGTAACTCTGAGATGTAGGTATATCCAGCTGACGAGTCTCAAATAAGACGAAACGCGCGTCAAACTGGATTCCACTGCTAGCTACTATCCATCTTTGCTTACCATGCTTGTGAATTAAGGCTATATCGAGGCAATACGCACAGTATGCACATATGCCAATAAGAGACTTATCAATTGTAGTCCTAAACATCAATGGGAAGATTTAAGTAAACAATACCAAGAGAATCTTTAAGTTTTAGTTTGAAGCTTTTAATAGTAAATATCAAAACTAAACAGAAATAAAATTTCACTTCGTATTGTTTGCTTAAATTTTTTCATTAATATTTACGACTGTAATTGATCAGTATCTTATTAGCATATGCACATCAATCGGAAGATTCAAACAAACAATACTAAGTGAGTTTAAACTTCATCCTCATTTCACAAGCAATTGGATATCAAGACTCAATAACTAAGTGGATAACGCAATGGCGTTTGAAGTGAACGGTGTTGGGTTCAAGACCTGGAGTGAACATAAACACTATGATGTAGGTATATCCAGCTGATAAGTCCTAAATTGAGTGGAACGCGCTTCTTGGATTCCACTACTTGTAACCATCCATCTTTGCTTAGAATTAAAATTTGATTATAAATAAAAATGTTCATCTTATTATGATTTTTAAATAGCTCATCGACTAGTTAAAAATTTTTATATGGTTGAAATCCCCATTTAGTTGAAGCTAGACCACGACAAAAAACCTGAAAGCATTGGGTGGCCTACACGTCCTATTGTGGGACTCTTCAGCAGTGCGAATCCACGATCCTGCCTCTCGAGATATCATTTCACTGAAGACATTGTTGAATGGTTGCTCAATTTCGTGGATTGGTCTAAGCTAGACATTAACACCGTTGGATGCCGGCTCGCGCTCGCACGCGAGACTGATAGGTCTTGGGTTCGAATCCCTCGAGGCGGGATCGTGGATGCGCACTACTGAGGAGTCCGACAATAGAACGAGTTGACCGTCCAGTGCTTCAAAGTTTGCCATGGTGATCTAGCTTCAATCGACTTATGATTTCAACTATATAAAAAATCACTAAAATTTGCACAAAACCCCCTTCTGTTGGTTAAAATTTTCTTTAAAAAAGATATCAACTTGCATATAAGCTAAAAACCATCATTATGTTACCCTTTACTAAAATATTTACATAAGTTACAATCATAAGGAATAATTGTTTTAACAATCTAAATTCGAACTAGTCTAAAACTAATTTAATCATTTGATATAAATGAAAGGTCATTGTTCAATCCGTTTATAATGTGTTGATGATGATGATGATGATGATGATGATGATGATGATGATGATGATGATGATGATGATGATGATGAGATGATGATGATGATGATGATGATGATGATGATGATGATGATGATGATGATGATGATGATGATGATGATGATGATGATGATGATGATGATGATGATGATGATGATGATGATGATGATGATGATGATGATGATGATGATGATGATGATGATGATGATGATGATGATGATGATGATGATGATGATGATGATGATGATGATGATGATGATGATGATGATGATGATGATGATGATGATGATGATGATGATGATGATGATGATGATGATGATGATGATGATGATGATGATGATGATGATGATGATGATGATGATGATGATGATGATGATGATGATGATGATGATGATGATGATGATGATGATGATGATGATGATGATGATGATGATGATGATGATGATGATGATGATGATGATGATGATGATGATGATGATGATGATGATGATGATGATGATGATGATGATGATGATGATGATGATGATGATGATGATGATGATGATGATGATGATGATGATGATGATGATGATGATGATGATAGTGATGGCGATGATTCACATATAATTTCAACACTTTTATCAATAAACAAGATTCATTAAGTTACATATTATAGTGTAGATCTTCTTTTCTACAAATAAATACAGTTTTATTTACTTTCTAACATGTTTCCTAATCAGATAATTGAAATTCCTTAAGATTTCTGTCCTACAATTGTAACAAATTAGTCTATTGTATGATTCATAAATTATATACAAGTTAATGGAAGATATTTATTATGAATATTTGTGTTTACTTCATTTAACTGAATAAACTGAGATTCAATGATTAATATTTAGTTGAGGTTATAAGCTCCTAGTAACAAATTCAAGTAAATAATTATTAGTTTTGTAGTTGAATTTATGAATCACTTGAAGCTAGACCACCATGGAAAATCTGAAAGTACTATAGGTCATTTCGTCATAGCATGGGACTGCTCCTGGATTCGAATTCTGCGGGCTGAATCGTGGATGAACACTTCTGAAGAGTCCCATACTAGGATGAGACGACTGTCCAGTGCTTCCAGATTCGCCATGATGGTCTAGCTTCAATTGACTAATGAATTCAACCACAAAATTATTAAAATCTCCACAAAACCCCTTTCTGAAAATAATTATTATTTAATCGGATGAATTCACGGATTACATACAAATATAATCTGAGTTGAGTGAAACGCTTTACTTGGTAACAAATTATGTTAACCTGAATACAATCAGATTCGTTCGGTTTCAAACCTTCCAGGCAAAGAATGTCAACCAGAAATTTGCTACTCCTTTTTTTCGAATAGTACTATTTATTATTTATTATTTATAATGGTTAAACCACTTTGGAATAAGAATAAATGAAACTCAAAATTTAGTAACTGTGCGATGAGTGCTACTTATATCAACAGATATAAGTAGTATGTAATATCAATCAAAAGTAGAACGCCTGGAAGCAGAAGGTTGAGAAGATCGAATAGAAGAGAACGGGAACAGAGACAGATCGGTGTGAAAATGAAGAAACAACATATTCTGGAGCAATTAATAGAGATTGATGAACGTATGGTATTCCTTACTTTAATTTGTATTTAATATTACTCTCCCCTAATATATAGCGATATTTACCAACGTTTTATTCAGCCAAATTACTGGTTGATCTTATCAATCAGTGAGTCAGTATATTTGTTTATCTTATTCAAGAAATAATATAATTTGAATCTCGCGAGGTGAGGTCGTGGATGCGCACTACTGAGGAGTCCCACAATATGAAGAAACGGCCGTCCTGTGCTTCCAGGTTTTCCTTGGTGGTCTAGCTTCACTTGACTAATGCATTCAACTATAAATTGATATTTAGTTGAATTTTAAAACATCGGTCAACCTAAAATAAGAGTTCCTCCTTACTTCCATCATGATTTTAAAAGAGTATTTTAATGTATATGCCTTACCTTGTATACATTCCGACCTGTCCTTATTATAACCATAGTCCTATTGGACGTTAGGAGTTGTTCTCTCTGAATGAATTAATGTACATCGTAATCATCTAATGGCTTTCTTTATCATTCAGTTCAGTTACAGAAACCTGAAAAAAGTAATAGCGACCAATATTTTTTTGTTCACTATTCTGAGAGCTTTGTCTACCGAAGATAGCCAGATATCATTAGTTAAGTCAGTTGTTAATTATGTAATCCAATTACCACTCAGTAAAAAAGAAAACATCATTCCACTCGAATAATCAAATATTTATCATTTGAAGATTAAAGTAGCTTTGGTCAGCCTAATCACACTATTGAAGTTATAGTTTATCAAATAATAATTATTCTGTATAGGAAGAGATCTGGTCAAAAACAGTATTCAGTTCGTGATAAGTTTCTATGTAATATAACATGAAGTTTTTTGTTGTTAGGGACTATGACCAATGAACTGTGAAATTCAACTCTATGTAAGGTATACCTGAAATCGACTTTTAAAAATAAATATTCCATAGTCAAAGATGGATGGTGACTAGTAGTGGAATCCAAGAAGCGCGTTTCACTCAATTTGGAACTTGTCAGCTGGATGTACCTACATCTCAGAGTTCATGACCACTTCAGGACTCGAACCCAGGACCTATGAGTCTCGCGCCAGAGTAATTAACCGATAGACCACTGAGCTGGCATCCAACAGTGTTAATGTCTAACTTCAACCAATCCACGAAGTTGAGCAACCACTTCACCAATGTCTTCAGTGAGTTGATATCTCCCAACGGACTTGGTTGAACTCCACTGGTCACTGCTTCTCGCTAAAACTCCAGGAGTTGGATTGGTTGAAGTTAGACATTAACACCGTTGGATGCCAGTGGTCTATCGGTTAAGTGCTCTTGCTCGACACTTTTAGGTCTTGGGTTCGAATCTCGCTCGCGAGGCGGGATCGAGTGTGTGCACTGCTGAGGAGTCCCATAGTAGGACGAAATGGCAGTTCAGTGATTCCAGAGTTTCCTTAGTGGTCTAGCTTCAATTGACTCACGCTTTCAACTATGAAAATACAAAATCTCCAAAAAAGCCCTTCTGATTATATTTCATTGTTGCTAGATAATTGCATACAAATATAAATGAGACTAAGAGCAATTTCATAATATCAAACGTATAAAAAACCTTTAACATCTTATTGTAAGCAGATTATCACTAAGTTCTACTTATCTTAATAAACTTTCTCGAAAATACCCAACAGTATCGACTGATTGTAGTGTTGCAACCATTGCAAAATATCCAATACTAAATGACTATTTCATCCTATTAAGTAGTACCTCAGATGTGTGCACCTACGATTCTACCAAAAGTTGAATATAGAATATTCCAGTTCAATGCTGATCACGTTACATTTTTAGCATATTAATGATGTGTATTTTTCATGCTACTGATTTCAAAATTTTGTACAGTCTTTACTTTTCAATGGTTAACTTTGAGAAGAAACTCCAAAAGCTCTAGTGAGAATTGATGACTAGTGTATTTCAAATATTTGAAGAAAAACAGTTCATATAGATGGCAATGGATGAAGGTTGCTTAACCGATTGAAGTGGCTACGAAAATATGGACCCTTGAATGTCAATCAGAATTCAGGAAGTAACACGTCCCGGCGAGTCCCGAAGGTCTTCTATGATCTGGTAGGTATGAATTGATGAAAGGGATCACACTGAAAAATAATATTTCTGAATTGATTTACTATCCGTGACAATTATTCGTCTGAATTATGCCCGCAATATAAAAACTTCTTCAAGTCAAATAGTTTAGATAAATCCCTCATCCTAATGTACATTTTTTTGGTTAAACGATGAATAAGAGTGAAAACTGATTGAAAGTAATCTACAGAAAATCTTTCTTGACACAGGTTTCATGCTAATAACACACCTGGAATCTTGGGGAAGCTAATGATCCCTGTGAATTTGAATCAGTGTCTTCCAGTTTCATGTTATGAGCCATTATCATCTAATATTTCAAAACAGCAAACGTGGTAATGAACTGATTAAACCAGTGACCACATTTCGACCTGATCGATAGGATTCGATCAACACTTAAAGGACTGGACAAACATAACATAGATTACTACACAGTTGCCAATCAATTGTAAAGATGTGTGAGCGAAATGTTCGAAGCACCAGTCTCACAGACTTCTACTTTATAATCGTTTTGTTACAACATAACTTTGGGGAATCGATCTATGACGTTTCTTGTTCATTTGAAAGCCTGAAATCGCAAATCCAAATAGATTTTACTCTTTTCTTGAATACCTCATCGACATAATATGAGGATATATTACCGGTGTCTTTCGCATATTTAGAGACTCCTATGTCTTTTATTACAGTATAGTAGTTAAAAGTTAAAATTTAGTAATTCATATTAGAGGCTAATTTATTTGTCAACAAATATTTCACGTTGGACATTAACTTCATCCTGTTTAGGACTCGTCAGCTTGATGTAACTGTATTCCAGAGTTGATATTCACTCCGGGACTTGAACCCAGTAATTTTGTATTCAAACACTCAAGATGCTAATCACTAAGCTTCTGTGTCTAGATGGCGACTTACTTGTGCAAGGATTTCAGTGATCCCATCCCACGATAATCTTGACTGACTTTCAATCGTTTCGGAGCTAATGTAATGGGTTACAGTTTTGTCACGAATATCAGTACTAGGAAGTACATTGGTAGTGAACGGGAACACAATTGAGGACAATCGAATTCACTTAAATACAAAATTACAGAATCTCTTAGTAAAATCTGAGAACTATACGATATATAATTCATTTTCAAAATGTCAATCAACCAAACTTCACTGTTATTTCGTTTCCTAACCAATCAGACTTTGTTCTCGTTCTCTTTCCTTTGATCTTCTTAACATTCTTCCGCCAGATATTTCACTTTTGATTGATGATCCATACTACTGATATCTACCAACATCAGTAGCACATACCACACATTCATCCATAGAGTCAGAAATAGGACGAAATAAGACTTCTAAATTTTGATGGCTGCTATATTTCAAATAAACTAAGATAGTTCATTTAGTATTGTCCCAAATAGGACGAAACGTGCGTCCTAGATTCCACTGCTAGCCACCATCCATCTTTGCTTATAATGCTTGTGAATTAAGGCTATATCGAGGCAATACGCACAGTATGCACATATGCCGATTAGAAACTGATCAGTGGCAATCCTAAAACATCGATGAGAATATTCAGACAAACAATACTAAAGGAATTTAAACTTCACCCCATTGCACAAAAAAGTAACTATCAGGACTCAGTGGCCGATTGGATAACGCGGTGGCGTTTAAAGCGAAATGTACTGGGTTCGAGTCCCAGAGTGAACATCAACTTTGAGATGCAGATACATCCAGCTGACGAGTCCCAAAAGGGGCGAAACGCACATCCTGGATTCCGCTACTATCCATCTTTGCTTAAACTAGAATAGTAATCATAATTTATTTATATTTATATTGAGTACTCAGCCAACTGTAAACTGAATGTGAAAATAACTATTGATATATATTATTTAATAAACAGGAAACTATTAAAACAGTTTCTATTTGTAAGCATAAATATTTATTCTTTTTTAAAGAAATATATTTTATTTAGTTCAAATGAACGCCCAATATGAAAGCAGCCATCAGTTAATTTTTTGAAGGGGATTTTGTGGAGATTTTAGTAATTTAATAATTGAATTCATGAGTCAATCAAAGGTAGACCATTATGGACGGTGGCGCCATTTTATGGATTGGTCGAAGTTAGACATCAATACTGTTGGATGCCGACTCAGTGGTCTAGCAGTTAAGCGTTCATTCTATAAACCGATAGGTTCTGGATTCAAACCCGCTGAGCGGCATTGTGGATGAGCACTATTGAGGAGTCCTATACTAGTATGAGTTGGACGTTCAGTGCCTCGAAGTTCTCTATGGTGGTCTAGCTTTATTTGATTCATGAAATTAACCACTAAATTTAGTTGAAAACAATATTACTGAACGATAAAATCAAATACAGTTTCCAGTGAACTGTAAGTGGTTTAGTATAAAACATAATGAAATAATCAACGATAAATAATTGAAATACATCGTTTTTATTGTTTCTGTAGTAACGCAATGTTACTGCTTCCGTTTTAAGATAATTAAATCAATTATATTATAAAGTGGTTGGTTAGAAAGCAATTCATTGTTTGAAGACATATAAATTTTACAAGATAGTTTTACAACAATGATGTCAGTTAAACATAAATCCCTATTATTTCTGTGAAGACGGCCCACGGGTAATTACTAGGAAGTTCTAAGAAGCTCAGAAAGAGCTGACGATATTCCTGTCAATCATCTTTCGAAAGAATATTTCAGAATCTCTACGTATAGCTTCCTTATTGGAAAAATGCTAAAAATCCCCTGTATGCAGATTGAAGGACTATAATGAATATATCTGAAAGTTTCGTACATGTTATGCCTGGTGGCCGGTTATTATGACTGCGTCACCAATTCTTATATCTCATCGTCGCTGATTGTTATGTCGGAATCGCTTATCAGTTATACTAGAATACGAAGAATCACTGTAAGTCCCACGACAAGAATGTAAAAATATAAAAACTGATACAAGTGAAGATTTACTAACTCCAAAACACAACGACGACGACCCTAGTCGAAAATACACTCATTTATATATTGATTCGTACACCCATTTTGATTAATGATTAGGATGAAGTCACATATATGAAAAATACTTAGGGTTATAATAAATCATACGCTACATGTTATGCTGTGCATAGGTCAGATCAATCTTTATTACATTGTATGTTATACAGAATAAAATGTCATATAGGAAAACAGAAGCAAATACTACATTGAATTAAAATGGGATTAATGTTGAATAAAAAGTATAATGAGTAAATCAATCTAATTTTAACTTTTCTTCCCATCATATCAGTACCATATTTGACATTGTTTGGAATAGCATTCCTTTCATTTGTCTTCCGTCTTTTCATTTAAGATTTGAAGGATACTAGCGTTTGAGTACTCAAGTTGTATTTAGCATATCATGAATTAAGCTCTAGATATTACAATTTAGAACATACTTACTTACTTACTTACTTACGCCTATTACCTCTCGCGAAGGAGCATATGCCGCATACCAGCATTTTCCATCCAACCCTGTCCTGGGCAAACCTTTCCAGTTTTTTTCCAGCTAACATTCATCCTTTTCATATTTGCTTCTATTTCCCAGCGTAATGCGTTCTTTGGCCTTCCTCTTTTCCTCTTCCCCTCAGGATTCAAAGTTGGCGCTTACCTCGTGATGCAGTTTGATGATTTCCTTAATGTATGTCCAATCCACTTCCAACGTCTTCTCCTAATTTCCTCTTCAGCTAAAAGTTGGTTTGTCCCCAGCCATAAAACGCTGTTGTTGATAGTATTCGGTCAGTGAATGTTGATTATTTCGAGTAAACAACTGTTTATAAATACTTGTACCTTCATGACGATGGATGTAGTCATTCTCCACGTATCAGCTCCATACAGTAAGACCATATTGACGTTTGTATTGAAGATTCTCACTTTGAAGTTAGCTGATAGTTGTTTTGAGTTCCACATGTCCTTCAATTGTAGAAATGCTGCCTTTGCTTTGCCAATCCTCGCCCTTACATCTGCATCCGATCTTCCTTGTTTATCAATGATGCTTCCCACGTATGTGAATGTTTCCATATCTCCCAGAATTTTGCCATCAAGTGTGATTGCGTTGGTGTTCTCTGTGTTGTATTTTAGAATCTTGCTTTTTCCTTTTTGTATGTAGAAGCCTATTGATTCAAAGGCTGCTGCTACATTCACTGTCTTCATCTGTATTTGTTCGTGTGTATGAGATATGATGGCTAGGTTATCTGAAAAGTCCAAATCATCTAATTGATTCTGAGATGTCCATTGTATTTCGCGTTTCCCGTCGGATGTCGAGGTCTTCATAATCCAGTCAATCACCAGAAGAAAGAGGAAGGGGAAGAGCAGACAGCCTTGTCTGACTCCGGTCCTTACTGGAAATGCATCTGTCAGCTGTCCTCCATGCACGACTCTGCACTGTAGTTCGTCGTATGAGTTCCGGATAATGTTGACAATCTTCTGAGTAACTCCATAGTGTCGAAGAAGTTTCCGTAATGTTTTCCTGTCCAAACTGTCAAATGTCTTTTCATAGTCAATAAAGTTGATGTATAGTGACGAGTTCCACTCAATTGATTGTCCCACGATTATCCGTAGTGTCGCAATTTGGTCTATGCAAGACCGATCCTTACGGAATTTAGCCTGTTGATCACAAAGTCGAGCGTCTACTGCGTCTTTCACCCGGTTCATTTATAACGTACCCTGACAGCTTAATACGTTTAGAATGTAAAAAGTGAAGAAAAAAATGCGACACTATTGCACACACATACATTTTATATATTCGAGTATAAAAAGGTAACAAGCAATGAGTAAATTAAATAAAGAGTTAGGTTTAGTTACATATAAACCCTGAGAAAATTAAACATTTATATTAGTGTGCAAAAATTGGATATTCAATAACGATAAGGTATACAGAATGATCAATACAGTTAAAATGATTCATCTCTTATATGAATTGTCTGGATTTTACTGATAGCTATTCAAAAAGGTAGAATCAGCTCATATTTAAGGTACATTAAAGAAATCACTAAACTATTATACTTACTTACTTATGCCTGTTACTCCCAATGGAGCATAGGCTGTCGACGAGCTTTCTCCAACCCACTCTGTCCTGGGCCTTCTTTTCTAGTTCTATCCAATTCTTGTTCATTCTTCTCATGTCTGTCTCCATTTCTCGGCGTAATGTGTTCTTTGGTCTTCCTCTTCTCCTTTGGCTTCAGGATTCCATGTGAGGGCTTGCCTTGTGACGCAGTTGGGTGATTTCCTCAATGTATGTCCTATTCACTTTCAGCATTTCTTCCTCCACTGGAATATGGTTTGTTCTCGCCCACAGTAGCTTGTTTCTGATAGTGTCCGGCACTAAACAATCATATGATGATATTAAGTGAACTGGTTGAACTAATTTGAACCTTTTAATTCCTTTGACAAACTTGAATGGTATAATGAGAAAATGTAAGTTATCAGATCTATGCGATATATTTGCAAAATAAACGATGTAAACAGTATTGTGGAAATCGTTATAATAAACAAATTAGTATTAAACGTTTAAAAATCCCAATCATATTAAAAGACTAATATTTGAACGAAGAATATTCTTTTCGATAAATTCTCTTCAGGTTCTACAATTCATATATCCAAATTAATAATCCGAATTAATGGCCAGGTTAAAGGCAAAGTACATCGTTTAAAGCATGTAAATTTAGGAATGTCAAATCAAATAGAATAAAATTGTTAATGTTGATATGACTCATATATATTCAGAAGGGGATTTGTGGAGATTTCAGTATTTTTCAAAGTTGAAATCATGAGTCAATTGAAGCTAGACCACCATCGAAAACCTGGAAGCACTGGACGGCCGTTTCGTCCCATTATGGGACTCCTCAGCAGTGCGCATCCACAGACCCGCTCCCATGAGATTCGAACCCAGGAACTACCAGTCTCAAGCCGAAGCCCTTAACCGATGGACCAATGAGCTGGCATCCAACGGTGTTAATGACTAACTTCAACTGATCCACGAAGTTGAGCAACCATTCACCAATTGTCTTCAGTGAGTTCCTATCTCACAACAGACGTGGTTGAACTCCACTGGTCACTGCTTCCCACTAAAATTCCAGGACATGTATCTTGAAGTCAGTCACTAGTGAGTGAATGGTTGCTCAACTTCGTGGATCAGTTGAAGTTAGTCATTAACACCGTTGGATGCCAGCTCAGTGGTCTATCGGTTAAGAGATTCGGCTTGAGACTGGTAGTTCCTGGGTTCGAATCTCGTGAGGGCAGGTTCGTGGATGCGCACTGCTGAGGAGTCCCATAATGGGACGAAACGGCCTTGAAGTAGTGCTTCCAGGTTTTCGATGGTGGTCTAGCTTCAATTGACTCATGATTTCAACTTTGAAAAATACTGAAATCTCCACAAATCCCTCTCTGATTATAATCACATGTATGTTAAGTGAAAATTTAAGTTCTGTGATCAGAATATAAATATGGGTCAGATGGGGTGAGAGAGATATGATAGTGCAATTACAAGTCGATCAAGTGGAAGACTAAATTGTGTAAAAAATTAGTGAGATGTAATAAGGAGGGATCAATGCGATGTGAATGAATCATGTTTAGGGGGGATTAATAATGATATTTAACCAATAATAATAATAATAATAATAATAATAATAATAATAATAATAATAATAATAATACAAAGATTTGTGAATAAAGATAAGAGTGACAATTACATTTGACTACGAAAGGTCGTAAGTACATAGTCAAATTAGGTCATACAATAGCTAAGATGATTGTTCATTAATTGGCCTTGTGGTTGGCCAAAGGAGAAGTAGGGTTTGGAGATATTTCTTCTGTATACATAGCTCAGGTTTCTTCATTCTGATGGCTACTGCCTCCGCCGTTTGAAGGACTTTAAGCCTGACAAGTTTAGACAAAAAATTACTGACCCTATAAATAATTGAAAAAGATTGGTTTATACTGGCACTATGACCAGTTTGTTCTAAATGGGACAAAATCGAGCTGTTTACTTTCCTCATCAGACCTTTGCTTAGCCACGCTGGGAGGTGTTCACGAGCACGAAAATGTAAATTCCTAGAACTTCGACCAATATAACTTGCTCCACAGGAGCAGTCGAACTGATAAATACAAAATGAAGTGGTCATTCTAGGAACTTCATCTTTAAGCCTCGGTGTCACCATTGGACGCGTAGAAAACACCAAACGTAGTTCACCTGCGTTGAAAGATTTTTGGATAGATCTGCGTAATCTCTGAGTAAATATTTCGCTAGCGGCATCCCCCCTGAATTGTAGGCGCATGAACAAGGACTTTTTCTTGACCGATTGGAATTCGCCTATTTTCACTTTAAAGATCATATATTTAATTATAAATTTTCTGGGATACCCGTTCTCCCTTAGAGCATTATGCAATGTGTTTAGCTCATTGTCAACTACATCCGCTGAACATATAGTGCGTATTCGATAGCTAAGGGTTTTGATTAGGTTTCGTTTGTACTGTAGAGGTACAAAGCTAAGGAAGTGTGTATACTGTCCAGTCCAAGTACTTTTTCTGTTCATGTTTCTTCTTAACGATCCATCTGATCTCTTAGTTAAGAGGACTTCCAAAAAGTCTAATCGGCCATCACTCTCTTCCTCCGATGTAAACTGGATGGCTGGATGCACTTCGTTAAACTGCCTAAGCACATCTTGTTGTGAAATATTATCCTTACACAGGATGAATGTGTCATCCATATATCTGCAGTAAAATATGAATTCTTGAATAATCTTTTTCAGATGACCGTTCTCTAGTTTAGCTAGAAATATATCAGCTAGTATAGGGCCCAGAGGTGAACCCATTGCCACACCATCTGTTTGTCTAAATATTTCACCGTTGAATTTGAAATTTACACTCATGGTGCATTTCAGTAATAACTCTTTCAAGACATTAATCGGAACTGTAGTTTCAATTTTATTTTCAATCAGTTGTTCCCCTATATATTCTAGAAGCGGGACATTCGTGAATAGTGATGTTACATCCAAAGACATCATCTTTAGTCCCAAAGTATTGACATTTTTTACTTTGTCAACAAATTGAAATACATCCTTAACACTATGTTTTACCAGCTTTTCGTGGAAAGGTTTCAATAAAGTTACCAACCATTTACCTATAGTATGATAGGGAGAGTTATATATTTAAAATAGGTCTTAATGGGATCCCCGGTTTGTGTACCTTTGGTAATCCATACAGTCTTGGCAGATAGGTTCCAACTGGTTTAATCATTTCATATAAACCAGACGAAATAGTCTGGTTGTCTCTGAGCTACTTCAAAGAACTAGTAAGCTCCTTCTCTATTTTCATATTGAGATCTTTATGGTTAGTTATTTTTTGAAATTTCAATTTGTCATTTAAGATGGTCCCATTTTATCAATATAATCGTTTTTATTGAGAAGAACCACTCCTGAACCTTTGTCAGGTTTCGTAATCAATAACGTCTCATCCTTTAGGAGTACGTTAATAGCTTCCTTATGCCTTTTTGTAAGAATACTTTTGTAATTAAATTTATTGTTTTTATACTGGTAGCAACAGTCCACAAGAGCAGATTTAAAGTGCTCCAGTTGTTGATCAGAATTAGCCACTAAATTACGAGTCTGGCTGTATAGATTCTCAAACTGTATATCAGTATCTATGTGGTTACAATTATTACTATTATTATTAGTATTACCAGGGTAAACTAAGAGTAAGAACCGAATTCTTTCAAACATATAAAGAAGATTTAAGTTTTCACATAGCCAATGCTTCAAGAAATGTTAGTATATGCCTTTGAGAACTTTTATACAACACTACGAAGATCACCTTGATATAAATCCTAATACCTGTTCAACCAAATGTTTCTCAATGTATAAAAATGCTTATTTATCCAATGGTCTTGTTTGACTAATACAGTTGATTTGTTTTTGTAGCCATTTAGGTATGCCTTCAGCCACAACTACTTGCAGATAACGGTTGCTCCTGTATGTATATATTTTTCTTCACATACATGAAAATTGAGAAAGCCTAATAAAATTTTACACAATCGTTTATATACTCTTTAGGTTTTTATTAAAACATACACTCCGACTTTTCGATAATGATGAGTTGAGCTGAGTAAAATATCTTACTGATAGCTAATTTAAATCTTCGTTTCAACATAAGACTATTTCAGTCAATTGTGAATAGTTGTGTAATATGGAACCTTTCTCGGGTACCGAAAGGTTAGTAGTTCTCTTCACATTGCTACCTTTCCATTAATTTATAAACTTCAGTGAATGACAATTATTCATCAACATTAAAGTTGAGAGCTTTATATGTCTCCTAATTTGTACTGATTAACTGACTTTCATAGTTGCGTATTTCATGAAACTGGATTACAGTCGGTTCGAACGAATATAAATTTAAGACGATAGATTCTGGGGTATCATTGTTTATTTCGTAGATTGTAACTGTCATAATTTGGCGAAATCAATAATCATAAGGGTCCAAATTTGTGATTCCTCAACGGTATTCACTAACAATTTCACACTCAGCCAAACCAATAACATTCAGTTAACATTTACTGTAAACATCATTCGATTCAGTCAATTATCTTGTACTTAAGAATGCATGTTTTCGATCCAAATCACTCAATCATTGAAAAAGGATCATGAATCTTGTAGGTCAAATTAAGTTACATCTGAAACAGAAATAATCAACTAATTTTACTATACAATTTAATCAATGCATTGATTCGGTATTTATGATTTTCTAACCCGAATATTTGTGTTCTGATGATTTTGCACTAAGATTTATATAATACAACCTTTTGTGTGAAAAATAAGAATTCATTTACTATCAAAAACTTGTAAGGACTTAATGGCCGTTTCTCATTGGTATGGAACTTCTAAGCAGTGTTTATCCACGACCCTATACTCGGAAGCAGAACCCAGGACCTTGAATCTAGCGCGTAAACTCTTAGTCTCTAGACTACTGAGCCGGGATCCAACGGTGTTGATAACTAACTTCAATCACTCAACAACATTGCATGACTAACTTGTATTGTCTTCAACTGATAACTGTCTCACACCTGACACGATCTACCTCCACTGATTACGAATTCTTATGAAATTAAATCTATATAAGCTATCATGTTATAATCAACGGCGTACAGCTACATGTAATTAAGACTCATTAAAAAGTAGGACTTATTTTCAATTGTTAAGAAGTAATAATCACTTCTCTCATAACCCAAAATAAAACTGACAATTAATTGATATTCGTTATCAGAAGAGGTTTTGTGGAGATTTAGTATTTTCATAGTTGAAAGCGTGAGTCAATTCAAGCTAGACCACAATAGAAAACCTGGAAGCACTGGACGGCCGTTTCGTCCTATTATGGGACTCCTCAGTTATTGATAATTGATAATTTTATATGTATTGATCTTCACCAAATGTTCAAAAATACTTAATCTATAACCAGTATGGATGTTCGTAGGGATGGCTAGATTTCACTGTGATTACGAACCGACATAAGTCAGATAGCTATTAAGTTATAAGGAAAAGCTGTTACTAATGGATTTCAACTATATACGTTATGAGACAGCTACCCAACCGAAGACAATGGGAAGTGGCTATGTAATATCACGAGTTGATTGAAGTTAGAAATGTAATTGACTGGAAGTCAACCAAGTGGTTGGCAGGTTGAGCTCTCGCTTTGATTCGTCAAGACCCTGAGTTGGATTCCCAGAGAGGTTGTGGATGTACTCTAAAAAAGTCTCATACTAGAACAAAATTGATATCTGGTACTCTCAGTTATTTGTTAGTTTTATCACTTAGATCGATTCATGAGATTAAAAAAACTCTTCCACATAAGTTATTTAAAAGTTTGCTTTTCCTCAGTATTTATTTAATATCAAAAACAATAAATGTTTAATATATACTTTCAAGCCCTTCCTTAACCGTCATAACTTAAACGTAAAATAATTCCTATTCAATATTAAAAAGATTTAGAGTTATTAAATTCTGTAGTGTTTCGAAACAGTTATACAAACGTTTCAAGCAAAGGTGGATAGTAGCTAACAATGGAATCCAGGACGCGCGTTTCGTCCTATTTGGGACTCATCAGTTGGATGTACCTGCATCTCAGATTTGATGTTCACTCTGGGACTCAAACCCAGTACCTTTCGCTTAAAATGCCATCGCGTTATCCACTCAGAGTGAACATCAACTCTGAGATGTAGGTATATTCAAATGACGAGTCCCAAATAGGATTAAACACGCGTCAAACTGGATTCCACTACTAACCACTATCCATCTTTGTTTACAACGCTTGTGAATTAAGACTATATCGAGGCCATACGCACAGTATGCACATATTCCAATAAGAGACTGATCAATTGCAGTCCTAAACATCAATAGGAAGATTCAAACAAACAATACCAAGTAAAGTTATACAGACTTTTTTCTAAGTTTACCTGACTTGTAATAATCTTCAGTTAAAACTGCATTTAACTGTGCAATATAAACTTAATATGAGTCATGGAGATGAATATTATCAAAACATAAATTTATATAAGTTTCCAATACTATAAACAACAATTTTTTATGGAAGTTGTTTTCCTTTTTTTCTTTTTTTTTCTTTTGGAAGATCTTTATCAAATACGGTTACCGGGTGGATACCATCCTAGAAAGTTTTATTTAAAACTACAATTTGGATAGTTTTTTTTAATTTTTTTGCAAAATAGGCTTTTAATGGCTTAGTAACAAACAGAATTTAACTGATATTTTAAATGATAACAATTAACGTACATAAAACCCATGAATTGTAAATTATTATTCTCAAGGAATTTTAAAAGCATTCTGTTAGTTTATAAATGTATATTTAACAACATCTTAAAACAAACACAACTTAAATATATTCATATATATCTAAGCAACAACTTTCAAGCAAAGATGGATAGTGGCTAGCATTGGAATTCAGGAAGCATGTTTCACTTAATTTGGGAGTCTCATCAGCCCTTGTGGTCTGGTGTGTGACGAAATCTCAGCACGGATACAAAAGGCTCGTCTAGCTTTCGCCAAATGGCGTCATTTATGGCGTAGGCGAGATATCCGACTAGAAACTAAAGGACTGGTTTACTGTGTAGCAGTTCGTTCCGTCCTACTTTATGGCAGTGAAACATGGTCGATAAGAGTAGAGGATATTCGTAGGCTACAAGTATTTGATCACAGGTGTCTTCGAAGCATTGCTCGTATATCCTGGGACCACCGGGTAAGTAATGCAGTTGTTAGGAAACGGGTACTAGGTAAGGATGGCAAATCGATTGGTGGAGTGGTGAAAATTCATCATTTGAGATTGCCGGGATACGTATTACGTATACCTAACCACCAACTACCTCGATGTGCAGTGTTTTATGGTGTAATTGTAGGTTGGAAGAAAGCTAGAGGCGTCCAGACCAAAACGTGGCACAAATTCACGAAGTCAGTGATAAGTGGACTGAGTCATGTTGGTAGGTGAAGACTACCTGGTTGGGATCCGCGAGATGATAGCAACCGATGGTTAGAGACCTTGAATGACATGGCTCAAAATCGTTTGCAGTGGCGAAGATGCATCCACTCTTTGTGTTCTACCAAATTCTAATCTTCTAAATTCTTCATGTCACTAACTTTTTCTCTTTTCAAATTCATTTCACTGGATTATACTCCTTCAATAACATCTTCAAACCCTAATCTTTTGGATTACTGCTTATACTCTAACTACTTTTACCACTATAGGATTTGAATCGACAACTGCATCTCTGTGGTAATGTGGTATGGCAACTCGAACTGATGTACATATGTACGAAGTTCTACGTTGTAACTGACTAGGACTCGTTAACTGGATGTATCTGCGTATCAAAGTTGATATTCACTCTGGGACATGAACACAGTACCGTTCGCTTGAAATGTCATCACGTTATCCACTTAGCTACTGCTTGTGGCTTAAGACAATATCGAGGCTATCCGTACAGTATGCACATAGGCTAACAATAGACTGATCAATTTCAATCCTAAGCAACAATGGGAACACACAAGCAAACAACACCATGTAAATATAAACAAAAACGTTTTATTTGACAAACTTATTGAATATTCCAAGATATTAGGAGATTTAGGTGACTAATCTATGGAATTTTATATTCTTAAATTCCAATAATTTGCCCAGAACTTCTCTCCTAAGACTGACTGACTACAGAGTAGTGAATAAAATAATTGGCTGTGTAAAATCATTATCCATGATGTTCAAAAAGAAGCCATAATAATGATAAGCATCAATACTACAAACCGTAATAATAAAAGCTTGATATTAGGATACTTCAAAACTACGCTTTATATTTATCGATGAAACTTATATGTTTTAAAATTCTATGTCTTCCTAACTGAAAGTGTTCCTTTCAAGATTTGGTTGTGAAGATACTGTTGCACAATAAAAAGTTTTCATTGTTCATTTAAGTGTTCATATTTTTAAATATCGATAGTATCATTATCACCAGAAGGGGATTTTGTGGAGATTCTATTGATTTTATAGTCAAACACATGAGTCAATTGAAACGAGACCACCAAGTCTATTGTGAGTGAGTAACTCACTGAAGACAATGGTGGACGGTTGATAGACTTCGTAAATTGGTTGCAGTTAGACATTAACACTGTTGGATACCGGCCAGCTCAGTGGTCTATCGGTTAAGCGCTCTGGCGCGAGACTGATAGGTCTTGGGTTCGAATCTCTCGAGGCGGGATCGTGGATGCACACTACTGAGGAGTCCCATACAAGGACGAGTTGGCCGTCCAATGCTTCGAGTTTCTCGGTGGTGGTCTAACTTCAATTAAAGTATCATTATCGATATATATATATATATGCTTTAAAACAGATTATTCAATGTAATTTACTGTAGGCGAAAGGCACTATTCTAAACTGCAATGCATACCTTTGTTTACTAACTAATTAACGGGAAATATTCATGTAAATTAACAAGTAAACAAGACTGCTTCCTTTCAGATCAAGAAAAAGTGTAATCTCAAAACTCGTTCAAACTTGGCATGAAACACAACTAATTCTTTTCATTTTACTATAGAAATCTCTTAAAAGTTTGAAAATAAATTAAGTAACTGAGAATTCATCCATATATCCTGTAATTGACCTAATTCATTAGTCTGAATTAAGAATACTGTTATAACGCTTAGATTTCCATGTGTACACGAATGGGATGTTAATCTACCTTAGACAAATATCTATACTAGATTTCCTCCCAGTGTCTATTCTACAGGACTTCAACAGAACGCAGAACAAGAACACATGATTAACCTGAATAGAACGTCAATATATTTCCACACCAGAAACCAACAATAATCCGACACATTCCAACAACAATCAATAATAATGATAATAGTAGGATAATATATGACTCACCTAACGCCTTTTAGACTATCTACAAGTTTAATTAAGCAAACAATCAGTGATTATCATCATCGCCAATACACCAAGTACATTAGGAACTAATGTAATATACAACAAAAATTCTCATGGTTCGAACTCTTTAAACAATGAATTAAATTTTATAGTTGAATTCATGAGTCAATTAAAGCTAGACCAACATGGAAAACCTCAAAGCACTGTATGGCCGACTCGTCCTTGTATGGGACTCCTCAGTAGTGTGCATCCACAATCCCGCCTCGGGAGATTCGAAACCAAGACCTATCAATCTCGTGTGCGAGCGCTTAACCTCTAGACCAATGAGCTGGCCAGCATCCAACGGTGTCAATGTTTAACTACAACCAATCCACGATGTTGAGCAACGGTCCACCATTGTCTTCGGTGAGTTACTATCTCATAACAGACCTGGTGGTCTCGCTTCAATTGACTCTTGAATTCAACTATAAAATAACTAAAATCACTACAAAACCCCTTCTGATAATGAATTAACTTGTTTATTCTATAAAATATTTGCATATCTTCATGGTATGTTCAAAACGAACACTATAATAGGTAAAATTTTATTAAAACTTATTGTGTAATGGTATTTCTATTCATTATTATAATCAAATCTTTCTATAAAGAATTCAGACAGGAATACTTTTCTTAGCAATATTAAGTAAATAACCATTAAGTCTGATCAAAACAACTGAAATATACAAACATTCCACTTACTATTTGAAGTATGAAACATTACACTAAACTATGAATCATTTGAAATTCAATGAAGTAAATGTTTTCATTACCTTTTCTAATAAGTGTTAATTAAAATGTTAATTTAATTCATCTTACAGCTATTTGGATAAGAGGTTCAGTCATACTATCTGGTTGTACGAATTGAAGTAGAGGAGGCGGGGCTCTAACCTGAAACTTGATGCCCTCAAATGCCCTGGTACGGCCGAGAGTAAGGAGAGTCCGCTCTCCCTCTTCAAATGCTCTTACATGCGTATATAGACTCTGTAAGGGAAATCCTACTCATTGACTTCTCGTAGCATTACTGTTGTTTACGAAATTAACAACACGAAAAGCGAATGTCCAGCACTTTAACCGGGTTGGTGGACACGGAGCGTCCACCTAGGGTAGTTTGATAACCATGATTCCGAAACAATGGTGCACATGGGCTCCAATTTCTTAAGAGAACGAATGGCGTATGAATGAACCGTTGGTCACCGGCTACCATGGGACTGCATCTCCTCACGATGCTCCACTGTCTTGTGAACCAGATCATTAGGTCAAGGGCTCCGTGTGTGGCCCCCTATCGAAACCACCTGTTTTAGTTTGAGCACCTGGTTAGTATCACAGTACTCACATAAATCAAATGAGATTTGTGCGGCCCATATATATCTGGTGCCTCTTTGTACTAATTTTTATGTGTTTCAATAAATAAATATATTAACCACTTAGTTAATGATCTATTTTATAATTTCACAAATAAAGTTATAATAACTATTTCCAAAAATGGAACAATTTATATATCCAAGGAAGGATTGATTCAACTTGTTCCATAGACTCAACTTCTCAATCAGATTTAATAATACAGTTCAATTATAAACAGTCTAGTACACTTCTTACAAAACTGTATCAATTTGATTTACTACACTTAACATTAGCAGACAAAATGTTTGAAGTAGATCAGTAAAAACAATACTACTGGTAGTGGAAAAATTAGTCTGTTGATGATATTGCCGAGGAAAACAATGAAATCTCTACAATTGAACTAATCAGTATAGATAATGCAACACTGAGCTACATCTCTTCTACATCAATTCAAAATATCAAGATGGTATTAACAACAGATTTTTATTAGCTATATAACTACTGCAAACCAAAGAATATTAAATAGTTGTTCGTTCTTAGCAGGTAACTCCTTTACATAAAATAACAACAACAACTTCACTAAGTACCGAACCTGAACACTTTCAGCTTTATGACAAAAATGATACATTTAAATGATTTAATCCATATCTATTATATATACTTCAAATTAAGAGAGCTACACCATCGTAGAAAACCTGGAAGCACTGGACGGCCAACTCGTCCTACTATGGGACTCCACAGAAGCCCACATCCACGATCCCGCCTCGAGAGATTCAAACCCAGGACCTACCATTTTCGAGCAAGAGCACTTGACCGATAGACAACTGAGGTAGCCGGCATCCAACGGTGTTATTGTCTAATTTCAACCAATCCACGAAGTTGAGCAACCATTTCACCAATGTCTTCAGTGAGTTGATAACTCTCAACAGACCTGGTTGAACTCCACTGGTTACTGCTTCTCACTGGAACTCCAGGAAATACCTCGTTGAGTCAGTCCCACAATAGGACGAGTTGGCCGTCCAATGCTTCCAGGTTTTCTACGGTGGTGTAGCTTCAATCGACTCTTGATTTCAAGTATACATAAAAATTACTTAAAATCTTCACAGAAACCCCCATATCTATTAGTTTATACTTTCAATTTTAGGACAATCTTCATTTATACATTACAGTTACATAACATTCTCTCTCTCTCTCTCTCTCTCTCTCTCTCTCTCTCTCTATATATATATATATATATATATATATATATATATTCAATCTTTAATAACATTAAAAGTGTTATATCCCCTGGTGAATTATGAATGGTAAATCTGAGGTCTATTGTCGACCAATGTATTATGCCTATTTCTTATTGTACAGTTGTTACGTAACTAAATTATTCATATTCGTTTTCTCTTATCATGAGCTTTATTTTGATCTTTGATTTATTATCATACGATTCTTGAGTTATAATCAGTTTATTGATTACTTTGGTTTGTATAAAAACCCAGTATGTTTGTAAATAATGATTAATATTGCCGAGGCTGTTATTTGTGTTCTGGACTCAACTGGCTGGGCTAGGCAGATCGCAGGACCGGTTAGTAATCAAGACTGCTCGTACAATTTCAAGTATCATTTGCTTCCGATCAATAAATTCATTCCTCTCCAAATTGCACGTCCATATAAATTACGGACCCATACGTCATAACAAAAAGACTTAGGCTATTTAAAGAATTTATAATAAAACCTATAATAAACACTATATTTAATGTATCTAGACATTAAATGATTCTTAGAAATGATAATAATGTCCCAGTGTGAACATCAACTCTGAGATGCAGGTATATCCAGCTGGCGAGTCCCAAATAAGACGAAACGTGCATTCAACTAGATTCCACTGCTAGCCCCTATCTATCTTTTCTTATAAATTCGATATGATTTAATTATGTTATATTGAAGAAGATAAAACAAACAAAAACAGTAACATTTATATTTAACATGTGGTTTCTTCATAAAACATCAATTAATAGTACACTATTAGAAGTGAATGTTTATTTGTTTGTTTTAATCAAAAGAATGAAGCCAAAAATGATTGTAAAAAAAAATTGTATTCAGAATCTTAAAATAGAAAAAAAAACAAAAAAAAAACGGGGAGGGGGGGGTAATGTGTTTATAAATAAATAATATGAACTTATGAACTTTAATTATTATACATATAAGTACAATATGAATAAAGTACACATTTTTACGGGATATTTTTATAGTAAGGAGAAACTATGAGAAATATGTTAATTTCTTCACTATATAATTAATTAATTGGTTTCATTTAATCAAAACAGATAATTGAATATATAGGTTGTTAGTATAGTAGTTATGTAAGAATCAAAAAGCGAATATTGAGAATAAGTAAAATATAGAAAAGAAATAGAATACGAAAATAAGCAAAGATGAGTAGTGGATATCAGTGAAATTCAGGAAGCGTGTTTCACCCAGTTTAGGACTCCTCAACTGGATGTACCTACATATAAGAGTTGATGTTCACTCTGGAACTCGAATCCAGTACAGTTCGATTCAAACGTCATGGCGTTATCCACTTAGCAACTGAGTCCTGATAATCAGTTGATTATGCAATGGGGTGAAGTTTAAATTCATTTCGTGTTTTTTGTTTGGTTCATCGACTTTGGGATACAGGTACATCTAGCTGACGAGTCCCGATGAGGACGAAATGTGCGTCCTGGACTCCACTACTAGCCACTGTCCATCTTTTTTCATAATGCTTGTGAGTTAAGATAATATCGAGGCAATACGTACAGGATGTACATACGCCAATAACAGACTGATCAATTGATCAGTCCTAAACATCAATGGAAAGATTCAAGTAAAACAATACCAATTGAATTTAAATACAAAAATAGTTTATCAAATTTCTGCTAAAAACTCCCCTATACGGATGACCAAAGTAGCGAGAGTGGTTATACAAACTTTTTTTGGATGCAAAAATTAGGTTTGTGAACATGGATTGCGATGGCTTCACTAATGTGCAAAAAACGAACTCGTAAACCATACGTAAAATAATCAGATGATTTTCAATAATAACGTTGACTATATGAATGTTATATGAAATTTCGTAAATCAAATTGTCTTTCCAAAAAAGAGATGAAATGAAAATCTCTAGGTTATGTAATCAAAAGGTTTACTGACTCTATTGTTGGTAATATGTTTAGTAAAACAAAGGAAAACTGTTTATTCATTTGCAGGTATATATATATATATATATATATATGTTTTTTTGGTCTTCTAGTGATATATGCGTTCACAATATGTGTATACCAAAGTCAGCTATTTGAGTGGGGAAAAAACGAGAGTCAGTACGAAACTTTTACTGTCCAACTAAACTGAGAACATTTATAAAGATCGTTCATAAATACGGATCATCAGAAAATGATGCTACATTTCCAACCAATGCAATGTGTCTCTGTTAAATTAAGTCTAAGCCAATAGTGTACACTGGCACATATCTCTCATATGCCAATTTGTTTATGTCAGATAAGCCTAGCTTATATATATATATATACTACTTACTTACTTACACCTGTTACCCTTCGTGGAGGAGTGTAGGCCGCACACCAGTATTCTCCATCCAACCCTGTCCTGGGCAAACCTTTCCAGTTTTTTTCCAGCTAACATTCATCCTTTTCATATTTGCTTCTATTTCCCAGCGTAATGCGTTCTTTGGCCTTCCTCTTTTCCTCTTCCCCTCAGGATTCAAAGTTGGCGCTTACCTCGTGATGCAGTTTGATGATTTCCTTAATGTATGACCAATCCACTTCCAACGTCTTCTCCTAATTTCCTCTTCAGCTAAAAGTTGGTTTGTCCCCAGCCATAAAACGCTGTTGTTGATAGTATTCGGTCAGTGAATGTTGATTATTTCGAGTAAACAACTGTTTATAAATACTTGTACCTTCTTGACGATGGATGTAGTTATTCTCCACGTTTTAGCTCCGTACAGTAAGACTATCTTGACGTTCGTATTGAAGATTATCACTTTGAAGTTAGCTGACAGTTGTTTTGAGTTCCATATGTCCTTCAATTGTAGAAATGCTGACCTCGCTTTGCC
Source organism: Schistosoma rodhaini (assembly GCA_944470415.2). Classification (NCBI taxonomy): domain Eukaryota; kingdom Metazoa; phylum Platyhelminthes; class Trematoda; order Strigeidida; family Schistosomatidae; genus Schistosoma; species Schistosoma rodhaini. The sequence continues at coordinate 83,642,647 of OX104036.1, forward strand.
AATCCTCGCCTTTACATCTGCATACGATCCTCCTTGTTTATCAATGATGCTTCCCAGGTACGTGAATGTTTCTACATCTTCCAGAGTTCCTCCATCAAGTGTAACTGGGTTGGTGTTCTCTGTGTTGTATTTGAGAATCTCGCTTTTTCCTTTGTGCATATTGAGGCCTATTGATGCAGAGACTGCCGCTACATTTGTTGTCTTCGTCTGTATTTATTCATGTGTATTGGATAGGAGGGCTAGATCATCTGCGAAGTCCAAATCATCTAATTGATTCTGAGATGATGTATATATACACGTAAGAAAAATGTATATATGGTTCAAGTGACAAACTATTTTTCTCAGTCAATCAAGTTAGATTATTGTTTTCGCAAATTTTATACACCCATTAAATTATCAATTAATGACACTTTCAACCTATTCACATTTATGGATTTACTGAACCTTCTGAAATGTTGTGTAATTTATTATAATAAATGTCAAATTATTAATGGTTAATGAATAAATTTATCTTCTTCTTTGAGTCGACCAAGCAGTTTTGTCCCATTATAATAACTATCCGAAAGGAGTTACTTCCTAGTTATGACAAACATCTAAGTCAGTAGTAGAAATCAAAACTTTGACAAATCAGTCTTATTTCAAGTCATTACAATAAGTTATAATAGAAATTAGGAACTGTATTAACTTAATAAGCTTGTAACTTAAAGCCATATCAAAGCAATCCGTACAGGATGCACATAAACCAACAAGAGACTGATTAATTACAGTCCTGTTATAACATGTGAGCGTCCAGTTGTTATAACGTGAGTGTGCGTGCGTACGTGCCCTGTTTGATATATGAACGCCCAATTGGAGAGCAGTGATTTATTGATAGAAGCAATGATACACAAAAACCGTATGAGCAGTCTTGAGTACTACTCGGTCCTGCTAACTGCCTAGCCCAGCCAGTTAAGTCCAGAACACCAATAATAGCCTCCTCAATATGAATCGTTATTCACAAACATACTGGGTTTATATACCAAACAAACTGACCACATCGTACCACAAAATAGAAAATAACATTTGTACTAGATTTGGCCAAATGTGGCTGTGAATAGCGGGAACAGTAATCAATAGACTGGGGATAACTAAAGAATGGTTAATCGTACAGTAATAGTCTATAAGTCAAAATAAAGCTTATAATAAGAGTAACATGAATATGAATAGTTAAGTTACTTAGCAATGATACAATAGGAAATATACATATCACATTGGTCCATAAATAGTTCTCAAAGCTACCATTCATAATTTAACACGGGATACAACACCTCTCCTTTTTTGAGAGATCCTGGAGTTGATATCCGGATTTTAGAAGTCCTAAACAACAATCGGAACATAGAAGCAAACAAACCATATCTTACTTAACACTAAAATTAAACATACTAACTACATTTAAGCTATTTGTCGTAAATGAAGTTATTTACAAAAATTCGGTCTCATTTACAGTTAACAGATAAAGATACTTTTAAGTATATTACACAATACATACATATATGTATAAATCATTAAATAGTAACTATGGTAACACATCATAATTTAACTTTCATCAAATCTTTTTTTCATATCACCTAAAAAGGTAATTAAGCCAGGTAACATAAAAAATGGCATAGAAATTCTTATTTGACAAATTGAAATCAAATGATTTTTAGCTTTATATAATTTAGATTTCAACCTAAATAACATTACCTAATATGCGGTTAACTTTAAAGTGATATACTTCAACATCAAAGAAGAGTTCAACAACTGACAAGTGGACTAACTGATGATAAATACTTTTATATGAATTAAATTTCATTATGAGTTTATTTATTTATTTAAACACATAAAGTTTGGTACAAAGAGGCATCAGATATATATGCGCCACACAAATCTCATTTCATTTGTGTGAGGGCGGCTGTGATACTACCCAGGTGACAAAACTGAAGCAGGTGGTTTTCTTAGGAGGCCACACACGGAGCCTTTGACCTAAAGATCTGATCCACAAGGCAGTGGAGCATCGAAAGGAGATGCAGTCACATGGTAGCCAGTGATCAACGATTGATTCATACTCCATTTGTTCTCTCACGATACTGGCGCCCATATACTCCATTGTTTTGTAATCAGGGTTTTTCAAATCCTGTAAGTGGACTTTCCATGTCCACCAACCCGGTTAAATTGCCGGACATTCGTTTATCATCCTCTCAATTTCCTAAATAACAACAGCGCCACGAGAAGGCAGTGAGTAGGACTTCCCTTAAAGAGGCCATATACGCGTGGCCATGTGAGAGCATTTAGAGAAGGAGAGCGGACTCTCCCCACTCTCGGCCGTACCAGAGCCATAATTTTAATTAATTAATTAATTGATTTTTATTAATTATTTCAGAACCAATATGAAGTTAAAACTTGTGATAAATTCTTAAAGAATTCTATTATTTATTAGTTGAATTCATGAGTCTATTGAAGCTAGACCAACATGGAAAACATCGAAGCACTGGATGACCAACTCGTCCTAATATGTGACTTCTCAGTAGTGCAAATCCACGATCCCTCTCACAGGGTTCGAATCCAGGATCTTTCGGTCTCTAGCGCGAACGCATAACCTCTAGACCAATGAGTCGGTATCCAACGGTATGGATGTCTAATTTCAACCAATCCACCAAGTTGAGCAATCGTCCACCATTGTCTTCAATGAGTTACTATCTCATTATTTCTCAGATTATATATCTTTTTATAAAAAAAAGTTGAATCTCACATAGACTTATTTGTTTTTCACTATAATCATCAAATAGATAACTTTAAATTAATTCAATAAAACAGTATTCAAATATATTTTACGAAAAAAAATAAGATAAATCAGTAAATTTGTTACTATACAAAAGTAAACAAATAATTAATTTTACAAAAAAAACAAAAATTTTTTTTATTTTTCAACTTTCATTTATCGGAACAATGATTATTTTAAAAAATCATTTTTTATTACCGATAATCCCTTGCTGTGATTTCCATGAAATATGTAACCATAACAACAAATAAATTAAAAGAAATTTTTAAAAAAAAAAATTAGAACAGCATGTTACACTTTAGTATTACTACTGATCCCTAGTAATACTACTACTACAAAATGTATATTTAATAATTATATGGAAACATACAAAAAAAGATAAATCATTGAATAGTTGTCATGGTATATAAAACTATTATTGTATTGATAAAGTCCTAAATTAAGAATAACAAGTTACAAGTTACCAAATATAAACAAAAGAAAAAGAGAGTGATAAGTTTTGATTTTACATTAAATAATATGATGAAAAAAAACTAGTACAATAATCGATTTTATATACGAGCTAATCGATATATTGAATTCCTCTGAAAAGGATTCAAGTTCCGTAACATTATTTTTTTGGGAAGATACTAAGAATTCTGCTAAGTTCTTGGCATGTTACTCTGATTAAAAGTGATTGATCACTGAATGGTGATTAATGTCATATATGTCAGGTCTTTTTCTAGTGCTACATCTAACTACCACCTTATCCCTATATAGTGCATACAATGTCGAGTGACCTAGACTAATGGACATAGTGAAACTTGATCGATAGGATTCAATCTGCACTGAGGAGGATCTGACATACATTGTGGAGTGGTCTACTTATATTCATATAAGTAGTATATGGTGATGGTCAGACATAGAATGTATTTTGACAGAAGATCGATAAGGAAAGAACAGAAACGAAGCGCAATCGGTATGAAAATGCATGAACAATGAAATCAAAGAAGATGGACTGATATTTACAGAAGGAACAGTGAAGATTGAGATAGTTGATTGTTATTTTGCAAATTAACTGTTTACTGTATGGTTATTAGAATTTAGTGAGATTTGTGCTTAAATACATTCGATTGTCCCCAGTAGTGTTCTGTTCGCTACAATATGATCACCACCTAGTGATAATTCAATTGTAAATACATCTCAGTCCTAAAGCAAATGTGAGAACTCAGCTACAGAGGTATCACACTATTATCGGTACCGGGAAATTTTTTTCAAGTGTTGTTGGACCGGATGAAAGATTCAGAAGACGTTTAACATCGAAATCAACAAACTGAACTTCGTAAAGATTGGTCGTACACAGACCAAATCGTACGACTACGGATCATCGTTGAAGAATCATTTGGATGGAACTAATCGCTATACATTAACTTTCTTGACTACGAGAAAGCATTTGACAGTGTGGACAGAACCTTATGGAAACACTATGGTGTACCTGAGATAATTATCAACATCATACGGAATTCATACGAGGGACTACACTGCAAAATCGCGAATGGAGAACAGCTGAAAGGTACATTCCAAGTGAGGACTGAAGTCAGATAAGGCTGACTACTCTCTTCCATTCTATCTCTTCTGATGGGTGACTGGATTATGAAGTCCTCCACATTTCAGGAGAAGCACCAAGTACAACAGACAGCTTGGATGCAACTGGACGATTTGCACTTCGCAGACGACCTAGCCCCTCTAACCCATACATACCAACAAATACAGATGAAGACAGACAGTGTAGCAGCAGCTCCTGAAGCAGTGGGCCTCAACATATACAAAGAAAAAAGCAAGATTCTCAAATACGACACGGAGAACACCAACTAAATCACACTAGATGGAGAAACTCTGGAAGAGGTGGAAAATTTCACGTACTTGGGTAGCGTCATTGATAAACAAGGAGGATCTGATGCAGATGTAAAGACAAAGATTGGCAAAGCAAAGACAGAATTTCTACAGTTGAAGAACATATGGAACTCAAAACAACTGTCAGCCAACACCAAAGTCACAATCTTCAATACGAACATCTGGACAGTTCTATTGTACAGAGCTGAAATTCGGAGAACTACCACAACCATCATCAAAAAAGTACAAGTATTTATAAACAATTGTCTAGGCAAAATACTTAGTATCCGTTGGCCGGATATCATCAGCAACAATCTTCTGTAACAGAGAACAAATCAACTTCCAGCTGAAAAGAAAATTAAGGACGCTGGGAGTGGATAGAATATACATCGAGGGAATCATCGGACTGCATCACGAGGCAAACGCTACTTTGAAATCCTGAAACGAAAAAGAGCAAGGTCAAGGAACGAACTGAGCTGAGAATTGAAATCAGACATCAAAAGGACAAATAGCAACTGGAAAGGATTGCCCAGGACAGAGTTAAATGAAAAATTTGGGGAGGCAGCCTATTATCCTCAATGAGGGGTAACAGATGTACATAAGTACGTACTATATGACCCAAAAGTTGCTAAAAATTATTAGTGTGTTGAGACCTGCTCTAAAGACCAATTGTGAAAGTACATATACTCCAGATACACCAAAAACGTCAACATATAGAACACCAGGACTATTTTACAAACATAATCATCATCGAAAGCTACGCATTTCAACAATCATAAACCAATAGGAAGATCCAAAAACCCACATATATATAAATATCACTTGTATATTTTCATTCAAATATTAAAAAAATTCCATTCGTAAATCAAGCATTATGGATATACTATCGAAAAATGTCCATCTGTAATAAAGCGAAAAATACTTAGGAAAATATAAATTTAAGTATAAAAAAAAGATTCCACGAAAACGAACACAGAGACAATTGTTTTGATTACAGGATGTAAAAGGGGTATATATATATATATATTAAATAATATGGGAAACAATACAGTTCTCAATAGTCCACCATTCAACTAAAAAATACTTTACATAATTTACATGATTAGATGAGTTTATAATAAGTACAGAAGATGGAAATAGTATCAAAGGGGTTTCACTTTAAGGTATATAGTTACTATACATATAAAAAATTAATTTTTATTCATATATATAACCACGGTCATCATTAACAATCATTCATATTATGATACTGAAGAATTTAAAGAAATGTCAGATTCTGTTGTTGTTGTTGTTTCAGTAACCAGGTAGTAGGTGAACACAGTAACAGAAATATCAGATGAATGATATAAATAAACATATTTATTCTGTATGTCGTATTTTTTGCATAAATGTACACACACATACACACAACAAAACAATGTGATCATTTGATTATTATTATTACTTATAACAGTAATTAGTAGTAGTATACAACAAATGAGAAAATGTACACAGGTAAATGAAAATAAGAAATCTCATTCATCTCATAATTAAAGACATGAAGCTGTAGGAGAAAATATCAGAACAAACAATGAATAAATAATATCATAAATAAAATGAAGACATTCAACTAAGAAGAGGAAACGTTCAGTCGGTTTTTTTTTAAAGTTCCAATAAAGATCATACAAATGACATCACAGAAGTAAATTAAGAGATTACACATTAGTACTTACTACATTTTGGTACATTAATTTAGTTTTTCTCTGTATTACTCACGTTTTCTCCATCTTAGTTACCTTCACTGGAATATATATATACACACATATGACTAAGTGGAACCTTACAATGTATCTATACTGAATCCAACATAGTAGTAACTTCAAAATCAGTATCAATAGAATCAAAATCTTCACCGACAGCTAATGCAACAGCATCAATTGCTTCAGCTTGTTGACGAGCAAATACACCACGTAGATAATTAATTAAACAGCTATCAACAAAAATCGGACGAAGTGTATTGTGATTTGAATGAGGGCATGTTAATTTAATCAATTCTGGAATAAAATGTCTATGAATAATTTCAATAGATAAACGATCATTCGGATCTTTTTGTAAACATGAATGAATAAAATATATGAATTCAGATGAGAAACAATAAACTGGTAAACGTGGAGCTGGTTGTTCTACAATATAGGTGAATAAATTGTACATGCCAATAGTTGATCGACTTTTTGGATCTGTAAGTGCTGAAATGTAATTTAAAAAATATGAAAAGAAGTAGTTTTCGTATATATATATATATATATATATATATATATATATATATATTTAGAGCAGGTTCTTTCTACAATGAGATAACAAACCAGTATACTTAAGAATACAGAATAATAACTATTTCTAGGGAAAAAACTGTTATACTTGTTTATTTAAACATAAATTATACCATGAACTGGTATTAACTAACGAACCACTGAAAACCAAAGAGTACAGTAGAATATTTGAGATGGTACTAAACAAGTAACGGTTTTGATGTGGGTTTGTTCTCTGAGCTGGATGGTTTGGTCGTGGAGCTTTCATCGTCCTTCTGGACGACATCATCAGCACAAACTTCGGATAGAAGTGAAGTGTAACGATTTATTTGAAACATATCAGGATAAATTTAACACTTAAATGAATAATACGTCAGAAGAGATATTATTAAGATATGCCCATTCAGTGAAACTGATAAAATATCTATACACACATAGTATAGTGAATAAGAACAAGGGTGGGGACAATCGAATGTATTTAGTCACAGATTACAGACTATCTCACCATACAGTAAACAGTTAATTTGCAAAATAACAATCAATTGTCTCAATATTCACTGTTCCTTCTGTAAATATCAGTCCAACTTCTTTGATTTCATTGTTCATGCATTTTCATACCGATTGCGCTTCGTTTCTGTTCTTTCCTTATCGATCTTCTGTCAAAATACATTGTATGTCTGACCATCACATATACTACTTATGTGGATATAAGTAACTCACACCACAATAGTACTAATACACTCTATTCGATGACAGTGTCTGACCGCTAAACTATAATTTGAGCTAATGTTATCAATGTATGTAGGTCTACTAATTCAAACAGTTAACTCTCACGAGATATGTAAGTATTACTACTATTACTGTTTCTGTTAAAGAGACCTCAGATCATCTACCATTTTTGTTATTAAACATTAGTTATTTTCTATAATGATAACCCTGACAACTTTTTTTCCGATTCATATCTCCGAACTGACATTTCTAAGTATTTGATTGGTTGCTGTAAAATTTAGTCTGCTAATTTTACCATGAGTCCGAAAGTTATATTTTGTTTCTCAATACAAAGAATTCTTCAGCTTCAAATTTGACCTCTTGAATATTAGACTTTTCTAAGCACCCACATGTATTAGTTATACAGTCTATCGAGCTCGCATGAAATCCAGTTCACACTAAAAAAATAATTAAATCGATCGTAATCAAGAGTTAATTTAGCTTAATCTTTAGAAACTTAACAATTTCATAATATTAACTACATTTGTCTGCATCAAGTATTAACAGTTTATTATCAGAAGAAATTTTGTGGATATCATAGTAATTGTTCATAGTTGAGATCATGAATCAATTGAAGCTAGACCAACATGGAAAACCTAGAAGCACTGGACGGCCAACTTGTCCTATTATGGAACTACTCAGTAGTGCGCATCCACGATCCCGCCTCAAGAGATTCGAACCCAGGATCTATCAGTTTCGCGCGCGAGCCCTTAACCTCTAGACCACTGAGCTGGCCGGCATCCAACGATGTTAATGTCTAACTTCAACCACTTCACCAATGTCTTCAGTGAGTTGTTATCTCCCAACAGACCTGACCTTCCAGTGCTTCCAGGTTTTCCATAGTGGTCTAGCTTCAATTGATTCATGATCTCAACTATTCACAGATGTAATTAATCCTTCATTTGATTTTCTTCTACTGTTTAATGTTTTTTATTGAATTAAGGTGGAATTTATTAGATCCTGACCAGTAGGTATATATACAAATTGGATAATGTTTTAACCGTCAAATTTATCACCTATCAACAAGAAAATAAGAAATGACTAATAGTCTATTGAAAAAAAATTTTTTCATATCAACATTTATTTTGGGAATATATACTACACTTCTGAAAATATGTAGCATCTCCGAACTAGTAAACAAGTAATATAAACCTAAAGCTGTGTTCAAATAAACAAGCAAACATTTTATGTATCAATCTAACAAACACATACATCCCCACGCGCACACACACACACACACGAGTAAACAAAGAAAACAATAAATGCTATAAATAAACAAGTTTATAAGATGGTGGAGAAGATTTATAGCTCAGGTGGGTGATTTTGATGAGAATAAACCTACATCAAAAACAATATTATATTTACTAGACGTTCTTAATATTTACATAGTGTCAATATATTTCATCTGATATGACAGTAAAAAAAAGAAAATTACATTGTCTAATCATTATATCACTTTTCGGAAACCTTAAAACTAGGCAATAAATATATATAGATATGATTAGTCTTAATAGTAATCTATGCAAATTTATCTTAGAACTGAGAGTGACAGATACTTTGTATCTTACCAAAATAACTAAGGCGATTGCATATGTTTATAGCCTTTCAAGTGTCAGTGTTATACTAGATATCATAACAGTTTTAGGAATAATCATTTTATATATTTATTTATTTAAACACATAAATATTGGTACAAAGGGGCATCGAATACATATGCGCCACACAAATCTCATTTCATTTGTGTGAGGGCGGCTGTGATACTGACCAGGTGCCCAAACTGATGCAGGTGGTTTCCTTAGGAGACCACACCTGGAGCCTTTGACTTAATTATCTGATCCACAAGGCAGCGGAGCATCGTAAGGAAATGCAGTCCTATCGTAGCCAGTTACCAACGATTGATTCATACGCCATTTGTTCCTTCGGGATACTGGAGCCAGCCCATGTGCACCATTGGTTTGGAACCAACGTGTTCCAACTCCCCTAGGTGGACGAGACGTGTCCACCTACCCGCTTAAAGTGCCGGACATTCGCTTTCCGCCCCCTCAATTTCGTGAACAACACCTCAGCCACGAGAAGGCAGTAAGTAGGACTACCGTGACAGAGGCTATATATGCGTGGCCATGTGAAAGCAGTTGCAGAGGAAGAGCGGACTCTCCTCACTCTCGGCCGTACCAGGGCATTTGGAGGCAAAAATTCCTATCAAAGATTATTTAAGCTCTGTTTTAGATTCAAAGATTAAATCAAGGTAACACGTTATTGGTTTAAGAACTAATACATCTTCACTATCTTTGCATACACTTCAACAAAATACAGTCCAAATGAGCATTTTCATAGACTAAATGCGTATTTTGTAGATACTATGGTGTTAACTTGGGACATGAATGAACAGATAAGGAGTCTAGAAACAGGAGTAAATTGTTTGTAGGAGAAGAAGAGTTTCATACATCTACACATAACATTTCTAATCGGTATAAAAATACACCAAAGCTATGACTGACGTACTACCTAATGTTGCCTCTTTGAAACTCAAACATGGTGAGGATGTGTACAACACTCTTGCTACTTTTTTACGATATCCACTTAAATTTTGATGATGCTATAGTATAAGCCAAAAGCATCTTGAAGTTGGATTGTTAATAAGCTCACCTTACTAAACTGATTGACAATAGTGAAAAAGAGTACATCTATCGTTACAAAGAGATTGGGAAAAGATACCTCATGCAATGATTCATAAACAACTAGATGAAAACAGATGAATAGTACAAATGAAAATTTGTTTCACTTACCAGGCAATAATTCACCAGTTTTTGCAGCTCTAAAATGTTCAAGCATGTTTGTTTCTTGATCTGGCGCAAATGCACGTACAAAATCAACTGGATCAATAGATGGGATTGGATATTGTCCAATAGCTAATTCCATTAATGTCAATCCAAGACTCCATATATCACTAGCTGCAGTGAATAGTTCACCTGGAGGCAATAGTAAATAAACATTTAACAGGCAGAAAGAGACAATTAAGTAAAAGTAGTTAATAGAACATTACATTTAGTTAACGATTAAAAAAACTGAAAGATTATCCATACATTCATACTACATATTAACATATTTCGTAGCAAAAGATTGAGATAAGAAATTGACAAGACGAAAATCAATCAGTCATACGAAACATGGAATCTAAGACATATGTGTATTGGTTAACGTCGCCGTACCCCATAAGCACGGCGAAGTAGAACCATTTCATGACAAATCCCAGAGTATTAGGAGTAGTGAGAGTAGTAGTAGTAGTAGTAGAAAAGACTAGATCCCGAACGCGGAAAAAAAGGTAAGTGAGGACTCAGGCAAAACAAGGAATGAACACACAAACACTATAGCAAACGATTTTGAGCCATCCCATTCAAAGTCACTAAACATTGGTTACGGTAATCATGCGGATACAACACAGATAGTATACACTGAGCCACCTATTAAAACGGCTTATGCCAAGTGTCAATGACTGCATGAATTAGTACCACATATTAGTTTGGCCATCTTCTAACACCCCAACGCCACATATCACCCGTTTAAGATCGGCAGTGTTTGTGCATACGTAACACACGTCCCAACTACCTCAGTTGATGAAGGTTTGCTACATCAACACATAAATATTGGTACAAAGAGGCACCAGATATATATGCGCCACACAAATCTCATTTCATTTGTGTGAGGGCTGTGATACTACCCAGGTGACCAAACCGAAGCAGGTGGTTTTCTTAGGGAGCCACACACGGAGCCTTTGATCTAAAGGTCTAGTCCACAAGGCAGTGGAGTATTGTAAGGAGATGCAGTCCCATAGTAGCCGGTGACCAACGATTCATGCATACGCCAATTGTTCCCTCAGGATACTGGAGCCAGCCCATGTGCACCATTGGTTTGGAATCAGGGTTTTCCAACTCCCCTAGGTGGACTTTATGTGTCCACCGACCCGGTTAAAGTGCCGGACATTCGCTTTCCATCCCCTCAATTTCGTAAACAACACCCCAACCAAGAGAAGGTAGTAAGTAGGACTTCCCTGACAGAGGCTATATAAGCGTGACCATATGAGAGCATTTGGAAAGGGATAGAGGACTCTCCCCACTCTCGGCCGTACCAAGGCATTTCTATTATTGAATGTGTAGTGCCAAAAAAAAATTAAAAAAACATCAGTGTAATGGTGAAATCAACAATTTGGAAATAGATAAGACAAAACTTAGAAACTGTTTACATAACATAATGTCAATTCATATAAGATAAATAAATTGAACGTATTAATTATTATTATTAATAATAACAACATTAATAACATCTTCAAATCCTAATCTTTCACATTACTACTTATACTCTTACTACTTCTACCATTATAGGATTTGAATCGACAACTACATTTGTGTGCTTATATAGTATGGCAAGTCGAAATGATGTACGTACGTACGATGTTCTACGTTGTGACTGACTGATTGACTGAATAAATAATCTGTATTGTTAATAAATATATTTTATCAAATATAATGTACACATAAGTAATAAATAAAATCAAAAACAAAGAAAGAACCAAATTTATTTTGATTTTCTGCCAAAAGTAAATAAGTAAAAAAAGAAAAAAGAAAAAAAAGAAAGAAAAATGTTTACAAGATTCCCCAAAGTTTATTTATTAACTTCATCATGGATACAACTAATTGTATGTAAATTAAGAAAAAGTAAATAAAATTTTATGATAGGGTAATGATCATTTAAGAATAAACACTAGAAAGTTCATATATACTACAAGTATAAAATGTTCCTATTATGTTCTTACAATGATAATATTATTATTCAATGAAAATGTAATGGATCAGAAGGGGTTTTGTGGATATTTCAGTATTTTCATAGTTAAAATCATGAGTCAATTGAAGCTAGACAACCATGGAAAACCTGGAAACACTAAACGGCCGTTTCGCCCTATTGTGAGACTCCTCAGCAGTGCGCATCCACAATCCTGCCTCAAGAGATTCGAACCCAGGACCTACCAGTCTCGTGCCAGAGCGCTTAACCTCTAGACCACTGAGCTGGCCAGCATCTAACGGTGTTAATGTCTAACTCCAACCATTCCACAAAGTTTGAGCAACCGTTCACCAATTGTCTTCAGTGAGTTGTTATCTCACAACAGACGTGGTTGAACTCCACTGGTCACTGCTTCTCACTAGAACTGCAGGACATATATCTTGAAGTCATTCTGTTGTCATTCTGATTGTTCATTGTTTCCTTTCTTTTTTTATTTTATTTAAACACACGAATATTGGTACAAAGGGGCACCAGATATATATGCGCCACACAGTCAGTCTGTCAGCCACAACGTAGAACTTCGTACGTATGTACATCAGTTCGAGTTGCCATACCACATTACCACAGAGATGCAGTTGTCGATTCAAATCCTATAGTGGTAAAAGTAGTTAGAGTATAAGCAGTAATCCAAAAGATTAGGGTTTGAAGATGTTATTGATAGAGTATAATACAGTGAAATAAATTCGGAAAGAGAAAGATAAAGACATGAAAAATTCAGATTACAATTTGGTAGAACACAAAGAATGGATGCACCTTCGCCACTGCAAACGATTTTGAGCCATGTCATTCAAGGTCTCTAACCATCGGTTGCTATCATCTCGCGGATCCCAACCAGGTAGTCTTCACCTACCAACATGACTCAGTCCACTTATCACTGACTTCGTGAATTTGTGCCACGTTTTGGTCTGGACGCCTCTAGCTTTCTTCCAACCTACAATTACACCATAAAACACTGCACATCGGGGCAGTTGGTGGTTGGGTATACGTAATACGTATCCCGGCAATCTCAACTGATGAAGTTTCACTACTTCATCAATCGATTTGCCATCCTTATCTAGTACCCGTTTCCTAACAACTGCATTACTTACCCGGTGGTCCCAGGATATACGAGCAATGCTTCGAAGACACCTGTGATCAAATACTTGTAGCCTACGAATATCCTCTACTCTTATCGACCATGTTTCACTGCCATAAAGTAGGACGGAACGAACTGCTACACAGTAAACCAGTCCTTTAGTTTCTAGTCGGATATCTCGCCTACGCCATAAATGACGCAAGTTGGCGAAAGCTAGATGAGCCTTCTGTATCCGTGCTGAGATTTCGTCACACACCAGACCACAAGGGCTGATGAGACTCCCAAAATAAGTGAAGCGGTCGACACGTTCAACTACTTCGCTCCCTATCATTAGTTCAGCTCTCGATGCAACCCAATCCTGAAGTAACATTTTGCATTTCGAGGGGGAGAATCGCATCCCGAACATTCCTGCATTGTTGATTATAGTAGTCAGAAGACTCTGCATTTTGTCAGCGTCTTCACCAAACGGAACTATGTCATCGACGTATTCTAAGTCAACAAGTGAATCTCGTGATAGAAGTTCAACCCCTTTAAATTTAGACGAGGAAAGTGTTATTTCTAGAAGCACGTCTACGATAAAGTTAAAAAAGAATGGAGAGAGTGAACAATTCTGACGAACACCACTTGAGGTAGTCAATTCTGACGACAGTTCGCCATAGGCTGTAACTCGACCAGTTGTGTTCGAGTAGAGAGCCTTTATGAGGTTAATGTACTTCTTTGGTGCTCCTTTCAGTGACAAACACTGCCACAGAATCTCATGATCAACAGAGTCAAATGCCGCCTTAAGGTCAAGAAATACTACGATTGTGGGACGTCTGAATGTGTGTCTACGTTCTAGGACCTGAAGTAGAGTGAATATTGGCCTAAACAACCACGTTCAGGTCGAAAACCAGCCTGGTTTTCTCTAGTCTGCTCTTCACGAGCTTTGGTTAGGCGTCCAAGTATTATTGAAGCTAATATTTTAGACACTATTTTAGTCATACTGGTTCCTCCGTGATTGTCACAAGAGTACTTTTTTCCTTTCTTATAGACTGGCACAATCAGTGATTGGGACCAGTCAGATGGGATTACGTCCAGTTCCCAGATTCTACCTCAGACCTCAGTCACTCTTGCTGTTAGTACTGGACCGCCATCCTTAAAAATCTCAGGGGTAAACCTGTCAGGGCCTGAGTTTATATTTATTATTATTATTTATTTAAACACATAAAAATTGGTACAATGAAGCACCAGATAATTATGCGCCTCACAAATCTCATTCGATTTGTGTGAGGGCTGTGATACTGACCAGGTGCCCAGACTGAAGCAGGTGGTTTTCTTAGGGGGCCACACCCGGAGCCTTTGACCTGACTGTCTGATCCACAAGGCAGTGGAGCATCGTGAGGAGATGCAGTCACATGGTAGCCGTTGACCAATGACAGGTTCGTCCGCCATTCGTTCCATCAAGATACTGGAGCCCATGTGCACCATTGGTTTTGAATCAGGGTTTTCCAACTCCCCTAGGTGGACCCTCCGTGTCCACCAACCCGGTTAAAGCGCCGGACATTCGCTTTTCGTCCTCTCACTTTCGTAAACAACACCCCCGCCACGAGAAGGCAGTGAGTAGGACTTCCCTGGCAGAGGCTATATATTCGCTGGCCATATGAGAGTATTTCGAGAGGGAGAGGTGACTCTCCCCACTCACGGCCGTACCAGGGCATTTGGGGGCCTGAGTTTATAACCTTGAATGTGAGTTTTAACCCAAATAGATTATCACTTATTACAGAACCATTTATTACTTACGAATATTTTCATACAAATATTCTGAGAAGTCAAAATAGTTTTCTGATTTCATACAGTCAAATGGGTTATTTCGATGAATTTAACACACATCTGAAGTAAATAATATTAAAATGAAGTCACTTTCACAAGTAAGGACTGATAGTAAAGTTTTTTCCTAATTATTAATTAAAAAATATCAACCAGACTGAAGTCATTCAAATTAAGTCAAAAATATTGTATATATTGAAGTTTTACTTACCCGCCAGACGTTCAGGTGCTATGTAAGTGGAGAATCCTAAAAATCCAGAAGCTACATATTCACTCAGCTGTAAACTGACGACAAAATCACATAATTTAATAGTACCAGCACGATTAATGAGTATATTGGATGGTTTCAAATTACTAAAAAGAATAAATTTTTAAAACAATGTAAACAATAAGCGAGTTAATGTAAGGTGTTTGTGGAGTTTGTTGAATTTTGTAGTTTACTAAACAAACTGACCTTCGTTAGATAACCAATAAAAACCAGAAAGCACTGGACAGACGCTTCACCTTAGTATGAGACTCACCAAGAGTATGCATCCAGGACACATTCGAGGATTGAACTCAGGACATCAGGGCCTCATGGAATGAGTCCGACGTTTATACCACGGAACCGGTATCCGATGGTTTCGCACCAATATCATTTAATGATGGTTGTGAGATAACGCGAACTGACTGAATTTAGAAACGTAAAGTACTGGATTCCGACTCAGTGGTCTAGAGATTAAACATTTCCTGAGAGATTGGAAAATCCTAGGTTCGATGACTGATAAGAATGTGGAATCCAATTCTAGGACAAAGCAGCAATCCAATGCTGTCTGATTTTTGCTGGTAGTCCAACTAAGGTTAGTTAGTGATGCAAAATAAGTGATTTACTTTTCATAACAGATTTATACTGAAGCTGAAAGAAAATTTTCTCAATGTATGAAATTATAACATAACAAAACAAATTTCAAAAGCACTACTATTTAAAGCTACAGATGAGATCCACTAATTACGCTATTTAATAAATATTTTCAGTTAACAACACAACAAACTATCTTTTTATTGTTATAACATTACTGAAATGAGATGGTGGAGAAGATTTGTAGCTCAGGTGGGTGATTTTGATGGAGTTTTGCTCTCTGAGCTGGATGGTTTGGTCAGAGAACAAAACTCCATCAGAAATTACTGAAATGCCTTTACTCTACAGCTGACTATTTGAAAAAATTATTCAATTGTGCAACTTATTTCCAAGTTGCATATTGTTCAGTCATTTTATGGAAATGATGAAATACGTTGCTCTACTAATAAATCGAAGAATAACAGTGTGATCAACTATCAAGTATACTACAACGATGAATATGGACAGTTAAATAAAAGATATTTTTAATTATCAAAAACACTCATTGGATAAATATGAGCAGTTCAAAAACCACAGAAGTCATTCAAATGTTTGCGGTTAACTTCCATCTTACCGTAATTATTATCTTTTCAGTATCAAATGAAATAAATAGTTCACCATTTCTAAAACTATCATTTTGATTTTTGCTTTCAAATACATTTTATTTTATTTAAACACATAAATATTGGTACAAAGAGGAACCAGATATATATGCGCCACACAAATCTCATTTCATTTGTGTGAGGGCTGTGATACTACCCAGGTGACCAAACCGAAGCAGGTGGTTCTCTTAGGGAGCCACACAGAGCCTTTGATCTAAAGGTCTAGTCCACAAGGCAGTGGAGTATTGTAAGGAGATGCAGTCCCATAGTAGCCGGTGACCAACGATTCATGCATACGCCATTTGTTCCCTCAGGATACTGGAGCCAGCCCATGTGCACCATTGGTTTGGAATCAGGGTTTTCCAACCCCCCTAGTTGGACTTTCCGTGTCCACCAACCCGGTTAGTGCCAGATATTCGCTTTTCGTCCTCTCAATTTCGTAAACAACTATAGTGCCACGAGAAGGCAGTGAGTAGGTCTTCCCTGGTAGAGACTATATAGGCGTGGCTATGTGATAGCATTTGGAGAGGGAGAGCGGATCCTCCCCACTCTCGGCCGTACCAGGGCATTTGGGAGGCTTTCAAATACATCTATCCAGCCATTATGAATCTTCATAAAATATCATAAATTACGGTAAAAAACAAAGTAGTCACCACAATTTCAAGCAGTTTTTTATTATTTAAATATGTCTGTAACAGCAAAATATCTTCTTGTGATAGTGAAAACATTTTAGTTAGAAATGTAAGAGTCTTTCTTCAACTGATAAATTAAATATAGGACACAAAATACGACTATATGATAAGGCATACTTCGAGTGGCAATATAAAAAGTAACAACTAAGAACCTATAGTAACCCGAAAATTTCCGAATTTCCCGAAAAAATGTAAATACAGACCAAGAGATGAAAATCCATTGAGTAAGAAAAGAGCAACATATGTATGTGGATATCATGGTGATACAAACCCTGTTTGGTTCTGTAAGAATAACTAAATACCAGTCACTGACCTGAAATTTTTTTAATTCATAGCAGCTCATGAGACAAATTTTATTTAAGCGGTTCCTATATTAACTAATTTGCATAGAAATAATACAAGAATACGCGCCTTACACGGAAAACCAACATTATATGGCTTTGGTGAATAATTTTACGGATTTCTATGAGCTACTGATTACGTGGCATAAGTAGCATATAGAGCTAACCAACATTTTAATTAACGATGGATGTATATGGATAAGAAACGAGAAGTTAAACTCTGAAAACAGTAGTTCGAAAAAGATGTAGACTCAATGACTTCCGACAATTGGAATTCCTGAAACCAACGTATAATGTCTTCCTCCTATCTGGATGAATACGTTATGATAAATAGTGAGGCATGTCGCTCAAGTTTTCCATGTAGTCACTTCTTACATGGTGCGTAACACTTGCAAATATCCGACTGGAAACCAATGCTATATTTGGAAACCTTAGATAGGTGGTTTTCTTAAATGACTCGGCTTCAGTACTCAGTACTGTCAAACATCATCGTGGTCAATAGACATAATTGACGTTAAACTTTAAAAAAAACATGTCTATGACATGTGTTGAGAAGACAACTTAGTTCTGAAAAACTAAACGTATCTAGTTTGAATGGTTAATGTGTTACTTTCGAGTTTGTTTAGGAGTTATAAACAGATGGTAATTTGAGACTTTTTGATGCTTAGATTAATAAATTAATGTTCGGTTTCTTCTAGCGGCCTGACAATTTGTTTATCAGACACTTGATAACACCTTACCAACTTTGGTCTATGAAACCTGGTGATATTATAAGTACAATATGAGAATTATGAAGTTAAAGGAGGTTTTCAAACTTCCATTTTTTTATTGGGTATTTTATTCCCAATGAAATACTTCAACCATTTTTTAAACATTGTAACTGGATGTAAATACGAATAGTTGCGTAAGTCAATGTTTATTCGAAAATTTGCCTTTGCACTTAGTCAAGCCTATGCTTAAAAGTAGCTGACCAACGAGTACCAGACTGACGTGCTATGTTGAAATATGTTTGATTTGTTTAGCCCTTACAAATGACCACCGAGAACTGTTTATGTGACTCTTCCAAAACAAGTTAAACCAAATTATTTTCCTCTTATAAGAAAACTATTACATTGACAATTACTCACCGATGAAACATATGCAACTCTTGCCACAAATAAAGTAGACCTGATACAACTGAATCAGCAATATGAATTATAATTGGTTCAGGAAAACGTCCTACCATTTTCAATAGTAAATCCATTCCACCAACATCCATATACTCCATATATATACTTATTAAACATTCAGAATGTATTGCTCCATGAAATTCAATTATATGCGGTGATATACACTCCCAAAGGACCTTGTTAAAAGTAAAACGGAAATAATTACATATTTACAGGAAACAAAGAAAACACGATTTACCCTAAATATAATCATCATTATCAAAAAGCAATCTATGCGTATACTTTAGTTCATGGATTTGATCAAAGAATCAAATCCAATAGTTAAACAACTTGATAAAATATTACAAGTTGTATATCTGAAGCAGGTTATAGTAACAAACTTAATTCAGGTATCGCACTTGATAAAGGTTTAGAAGTACCGACAAAATTTTAGACAAAATTTTCATTTAAACTGATCTGGTTCTATAAATCCATAGAGATGTAAAGAATCTCTTAAATTTCAAAATAAATAGGTATCATCCCGAGATTTTCGATGTGATGCAAATAATATTATTGGTCAATAAATTTATAAACTGATACCATTTATCTGTTTGACCATTCTCTGGTTTTTTTGGCCCCCAAATGCCCTGGTACGGTCGAGAATGCGGAAAGTACGCTCTCCTTCTACAAATTCTCTCACATGGCTACGCTTATATAGCCTCTGTCAGGGATGTCCTACTTACTGCCTTCTTGTGGCACTATTGTTGTTTACGAAATTGAGAGGACGAAAAGTCAATGTCCGACGTTTTAACCGGGTTGGTGGTGAACATGGAGGGTCCACCCAGGGGAGTTGGAAAACCCTGATTCCAAACCAATGGTGCACATGGGCTGACTCTAGTATCCTGAGGGAACAAATGGCGTACGAATCAATTGTTGGTCACCGGTTACCATGGGATTGCATCTCCTTACAATGCTCCACTGCCTTGTGGACTAGACCTTTAGGTCAAAGGCTCCGTGTGTGGCTCCCTAAGAAAACCACCTGCTTCGGTTTAGTCACCTGGGTAGTATCACACAAATGAAATGAGATTTGTGTGGCGCATATATATCTGCTGCCCCTCTGTACCAATATTTGTTTGAATAAATAAATAAATAACCGGTCATCATATGTAAATTGTGTTGCTCAAAGCGGAGTATATGACTCAGTGCTTGGTGAGTAAATCATTCTTTTTAGGGTTCATATACCTTCCTTACCTATCAGTACTTAGCATATAACATACAACCATAGGAAAAAGATAGGTGAGCTTAGACAACGATATTATTCAACACGGATGCATGTAACATCATAAAACAAAATAAATAAAAATGAAAAAGAATTTGAACTACCTGTAAATCTCTGACAATCTGTGCTCTTGTAGTGGTTTTTACATCTAATTCAAATGTTTTTCTAATTAAAAATGTACCAGATGATTTATGTTGTAACTTTGTTACAATTCCACCATTACCACGACCTAATTCAGATATTAATAATAAATCATCTATATTGAAATCTGGTACTAAACGTCGACGACCAGAATCACCTGGGCTTGATGTTTGTGAATATTCAATAGATGTTGCATTAGATGAACTGCTTAATGAATTATTATTATTAGTTGGACTTTTACATCGTGTAAATGCTTGAAGTGTTCCTGATTTATTCTCATGATTGGTTGATTGTGAATTTACAGTTGTAGAGCTGTAGAAAATAAGTAGAAAAATACAAGTGATAGTAGAGTTATATAACCAGAAGAGGTTTTGTGGAGATTTCAGTATTTTTCAGAGTTGAAATCGTTTAAGGCCTCTGGCTCAAGACTGGTAGGTTCTGGGTTCGAATCTCGCGAGTGCGGAATCGTGGATGCGCACTGCTGAGGAGTCCCACAATAGGACGAAACGGCGGCCCAGTGCTTCCAGGTTTTTCATGGTGGTCTAGCTTCAATTGACTGATGACTTCAACTTTGAAAAATTATATAATCAATGAAAATATGAGTGCTATATAACATTGTAAAATAATACAAAGAATTAAGTAACTTAGGAAATGATGTAATTACTAGAATCGGAGTCATTCTTCCCAAATTTAGCTAGTAAACCTCTAGATTTTGAGTCAAATCACAAAATGGGTTGATAAGTTAAAAGCTCAATAACTTTGGATTTCATTAAGCCGGTAAATTAACTTAGATCATATTCTTTAACCAGTTAGACAGTATTTATTAACAGGTTGATTGATTCAGGAAAGTAGATGAAGAGTGAACAGATAAATGGACATACATGTTTCCCGCCGAAAGATTTACAAGATTTCATGATTGATATATTTGATGATGAATTTACGATCATCATAGTCTCTTGAGAACTCATTATTCCTGAATTTACAGACTATCAATTTGTGTTCGGTAGAAAAACTAAGAGATAATCTAAAGTTGAAGGACAATTCACTTCTGAGAAGAATCAAGACAGAAGTCATATTTCTTTTTGTAATCTCAATAAACTTTATGGTCTGAAACTAATTACACCATAAATAGGATTTCAAAAGAAATTTTTGTTCACTCATATTACGATGGGACCAAAAAGCGAGATCACAATTTTGACTGCGTGATCTTCCGCAGTTTCTAGTTTAAATTCGATGTGAAAACAAGTTAGTAACATATTTGTTTTATCTTCAGCATGGTATTTTGTTCAGGATACTATTAATTTTATTTCAATAAGATGCTTATTTAGAACAATATTTTTCGTATTAATTTAGCGTGAACTTCGTCTAGTATGATATGCAGAATGAGCTTTATATTAATTCTGTGTATCTACCCTATATGTGAGATTTGTTAACTAATCATCACGTGTGAGTAAGATCAATAAGTCGATTTGTCAAAGAGATAGATGTGTTTTGAAAGGTGAAACAACTTTTAATCGGTTTCAGTTTTGTTTTCTTATTCTCACTATGCGAATTAGAGTATTCCCATTATCCAAGTATTATTAGTCTCGTGGTTACAACGATTGAGGGAATGTTAATGTGAAGGTAGCTGAGGATCTAAAATACAAAAAAATTCCAACACATATTTGTGATCTCACAGTTTTGTGTGCAATTTATTAACTGTGGAGAGAATAAATAAATTATGGTGAAATGTTCACTGATTATACCAACTGAACAGTCAGGCTATGTCAAATAAAGTCGGCAATTAACAAATATCGGTTATATTAAACTGAACAAGCAGGAAGTCTACATCTACCACCACACATGACTCAGATCTATAGCCAAGGACTTTCACAGACTGGTGCCGTGTTTTGGTTTAGCTGTCCATAGCTTACAATTGATCTGTTTTCATACTAACCCAAAAAATGTACTGAACCAGGTGGTCATGTTTCCTAATAGAACTACATCTAAGATCTATAACTAAACACAATGATTACGACCACAAAGTCTTCACTCAACAAACACTAAAAAGTTTAACTCTATATAAAACTTGCTGTGACGATATCAACACATTTCAGGAAGAAAAGCACCCAGAAGATAGTGATGTTACAGCTCATCAGTTCATATAAACAGCTTTAAAACACTAAGTCACAAGTCCTGGAAAGATTAAAACAATAGAAACGAAAACTGTCAAAGGTTTACTGAGAAAATTATAACTGCTAAGACATAGCAAGAATATAGGATGGAGCAGAAAGAAAAAAATTAGAGCATGGTAAGAGAGATGGGAAATAGTTTATCCTTTTAATTGGGAAAACTTACGCATCTGTCCCATCTGTGAGTGATTCTGAGATAGTGATAGACACTGTTTCTTGTGAAATATCTTCAACACGAATCTGGAAAACACACAAAACGGAAGATAAAATGTGTCACTATCTTTATAAGGCATGTGAGTAAGTAATCTAAATATCACTTTGTGTCAATACAAATTTAAATTATGAGAGCTTGTGAGTTACCGTTTCATACACATGAAAACAACTACCAGAGGATGATGGATGAGATCTACACTCGGGACTCTAGCCATAAAACAAGATTTTAAATACAGTTGTACTCAAATTACACTCAGTGGCATTCAGATACGCTAGAAGTAAGAAGAGTAAGAAGCCAATATTCTCTCTCTCGAAACACTTTTATTTGACTAAACACAGTGCTAACACAAAAGTTGTACATGACTTCTATGTATGGTGGTTTTTATTACCAAGATGAAAGATGTACGATGTTCGGACCTTGGTCTTGGTTGGCAGGCATGAAAGACCACGTAAGAAGCTAAGTACTTTAGATCATAAATTAATTAAACCAAGGACCCATTGAAATCCCGACAAAACCCTAATTGATAATTGGTTATCCTGAACATGAAACCCATCAAATTGTTTCGAATTATTTAAGTAAAGGGTCAGAATAAAACCAATATGAGCAGTCAAAAAATACCAAAATTTCCATACAGTTGATAAGATAAAACAACGATTGAAAACAACCCAAATAACATCCTAACATGGAAATTACGGTAAAATAAGATTAACATTTGGTTCCTAGATACTTTACAACATTCCTACTGCACGAAGTGGTTCTTCCTTGATGGAGGTTTTTTTCAGTCAGACGAGAGTTACAGAGATACAAAAGTAATATCAAGCAAAAACGTAATGGTAAGGAAGATAGACAAAATAATAAGAAACCAAAAAAATCTCTTTTTGCCTTGGTGTGGCAGTTTATGTTACTGGTATGAATAGTCACCAAGTGTGAATATTTAAATTAGCAAAAGTAACGACTAAGATTTGAAGACAAAATAGTCCCTCAAGATTAACCTTGATTATCAATTATTTACGGAAAAAACTAAGAATTTTGCAGATAATCATAATATGACCGGTTTAACCCACAAGGTTAGTAGGTTGAGTGACCATTGAAGGCATTAATTTAGCTTGAGGCAATTAACAGTTAGTCAGTCATACGCAACGTAGAACTCGGCATACATAAGTGCAGGTTCGACGTTCCGTAGCATATTAGCAAGGCGAAACATGACTATCAAGACAAATCCCTGAGTAGTAAAGTAGTAATTGTACCAGAAGCAGTAAAAAAGGTCAGGTATAAACGATACGACTCGAGTATTAGGGATGAATTTGTGGGGGAAAAATAAACAAAATAATTTTGTAACTCAAGATTCAAGAGAAGACAAAGAGTTAATACATCCCCACCACTGTGGTCGATTCTGGCCAGCGCCACCCAGTGTCTTTAGCCACTGGTTATAATAAGGGTGCCGACGCCAACCAGGTAGTCTGAACTAAATAACGCGGTTCAGTCGAACTGTTAATAACTTCATTGGAAGCCTGAAAACAGAAGCACAAAACCTGATCAGAACTGTCCGGAACACACCTTCAAACCATTAGATAATGAAACACTAACAAACTAATCTAAGGTTTCACGAAACCTATATTCTTTGACCCGAAGGTAGTATTCAACCTAATTACCGTGTTTTGTGGAAATTTGTTCAGCAAAGATATTACTCTACTAAATAATTTTTACTCAGAACGATAATTCCGCACGGGATAATGAATGCGTCTTCTTTGATCTAACGACGAATAGTAATGAACAAGGATGCCAGATACTGATCTTTTGAATGGCTCTCCCATTGAGGATTGTAGTTACTTGGATTAGTATACTTCTATGTGAAATTCTCAAGTGGATGCTTACTTGTAAAGCCTACCACTTTTCTTCAGAATTCAAACTAGCCACCAAAATCTTTATGAACATGTTATTTCTTGACAGGCCACCCCGTGTTTTTATTCCACATTTCTATGTATAGTCTGTTGAAATGTGAATAATAAGCGCTGTGTTTTTCATACTTGACATAACTGTACATGAATATATGAAGCTAGGGTTAGCGTAAATAAAACTTTAGTACTCGAGGATAAATATCTTAGTGAAATAGTCAAATAGATAACGTGTTTAGGCCTTGTTCTAAGTAGCTTACTAAGCCATTTGTTCTTGTGGATAATTACGAAAGTTGGTACACCAGGTGGTAAAAACTACCAAACTCTCCTGCAATAAATGATATTCATATAAGGCAGTTCAGTACAAAAAACAGTTGATGTACCTTCTCAGATTGAGTTTCTAGATCTTCGCCAGCAGATGTTTTATCAAGTCTCAATGTTTGGTCGATAACCATAGATAATATTGCATACCATACGGTTATCAACTAAAATGAGATGGAAATTACGCAAAGTACGAAGCCTGTTGAAACCTATAGGGACAGCATACAAAACATAAAAGGTAAAGATTATAAAGGTAGCTAGGAGTCATTTAGCATACTATTCAAAGCCATAAAGAGAGAACAATAACAGTAATTTCAAATGACCACAATTATCCATGTGATATGTAAATTTTGGCTTGGACTTTCCTGAAACATTACCATTGCTTTTCAACTAATGTATGAATGATCGCATATACCGTCTACTACTTTGCATAGTCTGCTGTTTTTATATAAGTTTTAATGTGAACACAGCCGTCTTTTGTTCCTGGTCATTAAAGTCATTAAAATTAGTTGCATAATAAAATTATAATATGCTGACAACCTTGAGTTAATCAATCGAAACTAAGACAATGCCATGATTGATTTGGACAAAGTTTGGAGTGCAGTGGTAGATAAAATGTACGCTGTTATTAACCAAGTGAAAATTTCCAGTATTTAGTTCTTAAAACAACCGAAATTGACGAAACAATCTATTCTACGAGATACTGAATTGGAGATGGTACTTGAGCTAAAATACACGACATACCTGCGACTGAGGCAAATTGCGTCAATGTAATTAATGTCGTCCATTGAGTGATTAAGGATATTTACTAAGGCAAAATAATGTTCATCCTTTCTTACTGTCGCTCTAAATTTCAAAATTAAGTGTAAAGAGTATGTTAACAGGAAGGTGAAAAGACAGTTCATTGTAGCTGATGTCAGTTTGTATTGAAAAACCACACAAGTTTAAAAACCTAACTCGAAACTCTAATTTAGCTCTTAATACCTGACCCTGACCCTATTGAATTATAAGTGATGTCAGTTGGTGACAAAACTCTATGGAGTGATAACCCTAACTCAGTATATATAACTCCCTTTTTCACCAGGAATAATTTGGATTGTGAGGGTTAATTATTACAATCAAAGCTAATGTATCACTGTTACTTTGTTTCGTATTAATGACTGTCTTGTAAATAAGCAGTGTTTACTGATTGACTGAAAGACCACCCAAGTTCGCCACTATATTATACTTTTACCAGTTCCATTCAGCCCACAACAATCACAAGTTGGTTAATGAGTATTGTGTACAATAGATATACGCACCTGTCGATTATCAGTGAGAAAAAGTTTCATAAAGAATGTCGATGAAAGCACTACAATGCTTACATATTTATATAAGCAGACAGACTAAAGGAACTAGGTAGTAAAAAGCACTATTAACACGGCTATACTAAGTATTCGTATTCAATGAATGACTCACTTTACGAGATTTATGACGCGAAGATTAAAAAAGGACACTTACTATTCAACCATATGAAAATTTATTAAATCAACCAACAAAGTCATACAAAGCAACTTCCCAACGGGCACCTGGGAAGAAGTGACCCTGAAAATATAAATTCCCTCCATAAATGTTCAAAAGGTCAACCGACTGTTAAAAAATGAAAGATTCTACTCAATCAGCTTTCTTATTGATTACCAGTTGATCATCTGTGACTTCGTACGAATATATAAGCGTACGCAACAAGCATAAAGGGGTATGGATAACTTATTATGGTTCCTTTTTAATACATCAGTTTCCCAAATAAATGACCTCGTTAAATTTTCTTGGTTTGCTTCAAACGTTAGAGTTTGTCTAAACCTAACTGCTCACGGAGAATAAATCATGCTGGCATGTGACTTTTTGATGACAATTAGAATTAAGTGAGCAAATTACTATCAGCAGTTTACTGCATATGTAGTGTGGACTGCTATGTTAAACCCACACAGGTTATTCTAGCTTTCGAACAGGTCAATTCATTCTTCTTGAATCACATTTTGACATTGTTAATTATTCGCTTATCAACCTTGACTATTTTCATATGAGTGTTTTTTGTGCAGTTCTTATCCTATTCACCACACGTCTGTAACTTATTTTTGGTTGACTATAAATATTCATTCACGCTTGGCTAAATTGATTTGGCTCACACACCTCCATTGCTCGTCATTTCGCTTCATCCCTCTGATTTTTTGTCCAGATGAAGGAGTGTACAAAATATATGAATTCAAAAATTCATCCGTTATTCACTAACGCGATTAAGGTCGACAATTTCATACGAAAATTGACGATATATATTTCAATCATGCAAACGATCGACCTGGAGTCAGATTTTTGGGCCACCAAACATATAGTTCAAGAGAAATAAGGTGATTGACAGTATCCGAATCAATTTGATAACTAAGAATTCCTGAAATTGTGCAGTTTGAAGCAGGTAGAACTAAATGAGAACAAATGAACGCGTTATAATTGGAATTCGTAGACTGTGAGTAATCAAGTACAAAGAAATTATTAGTTCGTACAATCGCCACATCTGCCATAGCTCAAATGAGAATCCAAATTTATGTAATCAACTGCACTTCTTCTCTGTAGGTTCATCATGTGTCTGTCAGACGGTGTGTTGGATGTAGACTCTATATGATATAAAATACACTTATTGTTGTCAGAATTAACAACCAAAATTGAAACAGACTCACCTGACTCCTTGTAACGCATTCAGTTGTGACTGGTTTGCCTGTTTTAGCAAAAGTTTCATAGGTTTTGGAAAAAGAATTCTCGTGCGAAGAGCAATTTCATTGTTTCGGTATTGAACCTTTGTAATGCTGTTTCCCCAGTTGTCCAGTGTTTCTTTAGCTTCAGCCTCATCCTGGCCACAACCAGGTGGTAGTGATCTGAAGCTATGTCAGCTACTCTCCGGGTTCTCACATCTATTGTTCTTCCGAATATTTCGTTGATACAAATATGATCTATCTGGTTCTCTGTGGTTTGGTCCGGTGAGATCCATGTGGCTTTGTGTATGCGTTTGTGTGGGCATATTGTGCCATCTATAACCAATTTGTTGATTGCACATATATTTGCAAATCTCTCGACATTTTCATTTCTCTCTTCCAGTCCATATCGTCCAATTATATCTTCATATCCTGTGTTGTCCACTTTGACTTAAGCATTTATATCTTCCATCAGGATGGTGAGGTCCTTTCTTGGGCAATTCGCTATGATTGACTTCAGCCTCGTGTAGAACTAATCTTTATCGTCGTCGTTGCTATCGATGGTGGGTGCATAACATTGGATAACATTGTTCGGACTTTTCATGTACTTACAAAAATTGTTGCTTTGCTTGTTCGAAAGGGCATCTGTCTCGTGACTTCCGAAGAATCTCGGCTTTCATCATGAGGCGTCATAATTCTACCTTCAACTCTCAGGGCACAGTTTAAGTGGTTTGAATTGTTTTTCTGTCTAGCGTTTTTTTAGCGAGTTAGTTTTTCTAGGGGATGGGATCGCTAACCTTATGCTCAATCCTCCTTCTTCACCCGGGCTTGGGACCGGCAGTAACTCTAGAAGAGCTACAGACGGAGTTATGTTTCTAATGATCATTTATCTTTATCCATGACTTCTAGAAGCGATATAGAGTAACACAGCAGTCCAGAGTTGAACGAAACCCAGAATCACTGTGAGACATAAGTTTCCAATCAACCAACTTCTCAGATTCGTCGTATTATTGCACCAGATGTGGTTTGTCATAATGATTCACATATTTCTGATGAAATTTCTTACAACTCCGAAAATAATATGTTGAATGGGTCACATTTTGATCAAAAACCGGATTCAGTTTTGGTAGATGCTGATTTTTCTAGTGATCCATTAATCTCTAATGAAACTCGTAATGAATTTGATGAAACTATTTCAAAAGGATCTAATCGTGATGTCATATCATATATTATTTATCCTTATTATGCATTTGCTTCTTGTAGGAAACTTACTGAATGCGAAGCACGAGTACTAAGTGAGTTGATTTTCATTACAATTCGAATAACTTCATATCAACTGTTGTTTAAACTTATCATGAATTTACTTCTAATGAATACTGTAGTCAATATGTGAAATATGTTTTAAATGAAGCCACATTATTCATAACTTGGGGATATGAAGATCCAACATTATTTCGTGGGAGAGGATAGTGTTGGAAAATCTATGGTTCAAACTCTAAATATCAGTGGTTTCAGTGCACAACCGGCATGGTGATTGTATACAATTCCAGGACCCAGGTGAGTCCGTCTCAATTTCCGTTGTTAATTCTTATACTAACGGGTGCATTCTAAATTATACAGAGTCTATATGCAATACACTGTTGAATAGACGTAAGATGAACTTAAGAAGAAGACGTACAATCGACTACAGACATTTACGCTCCAATTTAAACTGTGGCGGACGTGGTTTTTGAATGAACCAATGGTTCCCTTGTATCGATGATTGTTTTGATTTTGAATTCCAAATACAGTACATTCGTTCGTGCACATCTAATACTTTTTGATTAAATTGCGTTTTTGCTGGGATTACTAGATCACATCATAATTCAAATACTTCAAATTATTACGGTATGTTAATTATTTAGACCAATAAATCACTCAACTGCATGTGAAGTTGATCACAAAATTTATATTTGGGGGCTCGTTTCTTCAATTCAAGGATAAATTCTCTTGTCTTTGAAATGAAATAGCTTCATTTGTGAATACCAATGTTCTTAGTAAGCTGCGAACATCGTTCTCGATAAAGGTGAGGAAATGGATCACAATTTTATCGTCGTTAACGTTTTTCTGATCGTACTCAAGATTCAAAACCTTTCCATGTGATCTCCAAAAGCTTCACAATTCGAATGTATATTCAACTGTGTAAAATCCAAACCTAAATTCCAATAGGTCTGGATGTGGTTGAATAACTACAGCAAAAGTTTAGAAACTCATTAAAATTGAAATCAAAATAAAGTGTTTTCGAGTAATAACGATTCTAAATTTCATCATATATACAAATGTACAAATTTACCTAAACAAATTAACCACAGCAGTTTTTCTGAACTCAATACTGTCCGGAATAGTTTGTGAACAATCGGTAATAGTTCTGCCGAACTCGGCTTGCAGTAAAGTAGGGCACTTAATCCACGACTCCAGATCGGCCAATTTTTGTATACCTCTCGCAGTCCAGTCCTCTGGGTTCTACGACGACTTGACGTAAGTCCATCGCTCAACCTTCGTGTACTGGTGTAAGATGGCGAGACGATTAGCTATATAAGTACTATATCGGTTTCCTGTATTTTTAATTTAATACAGCACTATCATGGAATCAGTATGAAAATTCACATCGCAGAAAAAATTTGGTAAGCTTCTTAGTAGAACTTCACTTAGCCTTACGCTTAAAACTGCTGCTGCCATCTCAAGCCTCGGTATAGTGACTGGTTTTATAGGTGCTACCCTGGACTTGCTGTACAACAAAATAAAATACGGCTGTTCGTTCAAATAACTGACTCGTGCATAAGCTACCGCTTCATAACCTATCTCTGAGGCATTACTAAACAAATGCAATTCCACCTGTGCGTTAGGTTCATCTAATTTATTCTTCATCCCTCGAGGTATCATAACGTGACCTATCCGTCGCATAAAGTTCGCCCACTTTAGCGAGGTCGATAAATAAGGCTCATTGATCGACGGATCCCAACCTATTTCAGACTCACACAACTTTTGCAGCAGAAGTTTAACTGTGAGACAGACTGGGAAAATTCGGCCCAAAGGATCAAACAGGGAAGACACCACGGATAGAATACGTCTCCTCGTCAACGGCCTTTCCGGTGCGTCAAAGTAAAACTTTAAAACATCTCTTTCACAATCCCATTGTACACCCAAGGTACGATGAATGACATCACAACTTTTTGACATATCTGCATCCTGCCACCATAGAAACCTTAAGGCTCCTTGATCAGATTCAGGGGCCTTAACTTGCATGAACATCTCTTCAACATCTGCACGCATGGCAATTGCTTCCTTGCGAAAGCGCAATAATATATAAACTAGTTCCGCAGTCGTGTCAGGTCCTTGATAAATCATATCATTTAGCGAAACCCCAGTACATTTAGCAGCACAATCCAGCACCACTCTCAGTTTCTCTGTTTTTTTCGGATTTATCACCGCGTGATGAGGTAAATACCAACGAGGGAGATAATCTGACTTCAACTGTATTTCAGGGACCTTTCATGCATAACCTTTAGCGAAATTACTTTCAACACTTCTGGTATATCTGGAATGTAGGTTGCTATCCTTCATTAACCTACGCTTCAAACTAAGTAACCTACTGACTGCTGCCTCATAGTTTCCCGTCTTTATGTTTGGATTCATTTTCCATGGTATCGGAACTACGAAGTGATTACCATCGAAGAAAGTACCCCTTTCTACTACCTCTATTGCTGCTTGGTCCTCTACTGACAGCGATTTATCGCTTGAATATACATCGGCGAACTCTAAATCATAGAGCTTACGGAAACGGTCTTCTAATGTCTGCAGTTTACTCATACAATTACCAACTTTTCTTCAAGCCCGAAAATGATGCAGGTCCAAATACGGTCCACCCGAGCAGCGTTTTCACTGTGTACGGATTTTTTCTTCCACCCAACCGTTGATCGAGTACACAATGGGCTTCCGGGACATCACAACCAATCAACAATACAACTTCGCCAGAATCTATAATCTCTAAGGGTGCATCACTCAAATGCGGCCACTTGACTAGGCTGCTCATAACTGATTTCGTCGGCTTATGCCCAGGTATTTGCGACACTACCAGGACTCCTTCAATCTTAACGTGCCCAAATTGATCTAAGGAGTACACTTCAAAGGGTGTCTCTGTAACCCTTGTTGTCTCATTACCGCTCAAAGTTTGTACAATCACTGACGACTGTTCCTCATTCAGCCCAAGCAACTTCAAACATCCTGACCTGATCAAAGTTACGTCAGAACCATTATCCAAAAGTGCGTACCCTACAACCTCAGCGTCCCCCGATCTCAACCTCACGAGGAATATTCCCAGATACACATGACTGTCCACTTGCCTATCTTGTCCACAATAGTTTACCGTAGCCAGTTTATCTTCCTCCATCAATATTGTGTGCTCTGCTTTTCGTCCTTCCTTTTTCTTACACCTTTTTCAGCCTCCTGCAGATACTCCACCGAAAACAGATATGGCACGGGTGACTTCGTCCTACACCGTTATTAATGCTTCCGATATTCTGGAGGGATATAAGTTCGAAACTTCTAAAAGCCCCCAACTTCGCATGTATCTATTCGGTTGTATGTTTCAACGCTACCTCCATAAAGTGCGCCAAGTGTGATATTGATATTGACGTGTTTCTTATGAAATCCATTTACATTCATATCTTATGAAATATCAACCCAGCTGAGTAATTTTCAACAATGAAAATTGTAACTTCTTTAACAATTTGATCTTACCTGTAAACCGGCATGCCTCATGTAACAATCTGTTATTTGAGAATAAATTATTATTATCTTCTGATCTATTCTTTTCCGAATCATTATGCAACAGAGTGATATCTCTTCGGACATCCGTCAACGTCGCAACGTCTAGTCACTTTACACTCCATAGCCTTATGTCCTTGTTTAAGGCATACAAAACAGATACTCTTTCGTTTGACGTGTGACCAACGTTCTTCTGTCGTGAGAGCCAAGAACTTTGTACACTTGTAAACAGCATGATCCCCTGAACACAAACTGCACCTAACGCTTGCGATCGGTGCATCCCTCGGTCTCACTACCGAATGGTAACATAATTTCGTGATAACTCCCCCTCTTGGACGTTCAGCTAATAGTCCAAACCTACCCGAAGCGACTCTCGCTTTAGCTGCCACAAACTGGGTGAGTTCGGCGAATGTCGGCTCTCTGTCATCTTCCGTCAATCTATCTACCAGCTCGGCCCATTCCCTTTGCATAGGTTGAGGTAGAAATCTCACTACTCTCTCTAATGTAACCAACGAATTCAAGTCGTCAGTGTAGTTCATTTGCTCTAGAATCATGCTACAATTCTCCATTCTTATGGCTAAACTTGAGAGTTGTTCTGCATCATGACAACCGTGCTTTATATCATTGAATAAATCCTCCAACGTCTCTCTTGCTATAACATGAGCCTGACCGAACAATCGTTTCAAAATTTCTCTAGCTCTCTTATACCCAAACGTAGCCTCCATCATTACACACCCTTCAATGGCTGCCTTCGCCTTACCCTTGCAATAATGGAGCAAATATATTAAACGTTGACTATCGTCAGATACTCTAGCCGCAACGTAAGTATCGTATTGTTTTATAAACTTCCAATACTCCTTCGGTTTTCCATCAAAATAACACAGCTCAACTTTCGGTAGCTTTAACCCAACCATAGGAACCTTAGGTATTGTGCCCGAAACTGCATGCCCAATTCTTTCCCCACTATCTAAACTGAGATCCGCTACCTTATCTAACATTAAGTCACTATCACTATAGCTCTCCTTAAATACATTAGAACCATGAGGCGTAAAGACATCAGAAAAAACTTGCTTTGTACCAAGGGATTTGTCGTTAACCTTGTCTTCATCCTCTCCGACCAGCTTAGGGATTGACTTCCTTGCACGATTGTTGGGCATCTCGAATTATCGACCAATTTTTGTTCAGGACTGTAAACGCGGACCAAGCTGCTAACCGACCAATATTTGTTCAGAACTATAAGTTCTTCCAAGCAGCCAACTAATATTTTTTTAGAACTGTAAAATCCAGACCTAAATTCCAATAGGTCTGGATGTGGTTGAATAACTACAGCAAAAGTTTAGAAACTCATTAAAATTGAAATCAAAATAAAGTGTTTTCGAGTAATAACGATTCTAAATTTCATCATATATACAAATGTACAAATTTACCTAAACAAATATTACTACCCAGTTATTCAACCGACAATTGACACCAAAATATTTAATCTTAATTACAATGAATAGCAAAGTGGTAAGAAATATATGAAAATTACCGAAAACACCAAAAGGTAAGCGTTATTCTATCCTTTCTGGATAGATCAAGTAAGATTCCGTTTGAGAGGCTGTTTTATAACACAAAGTGTTTCAATTTCTGGAAAAGTGCTCCAAATTACAACCAAAAATGCACGATCCCAGTCAAAATCAAATCGCACAATCAAATAGCGAGCAGTCAATATGGCAGCCTACAAAATAATAGAAAGTAAAACAAACTAGATACAGTTCAGTAAGGAACATAGAGACTCAATAAAAAACGATAGTAAAACCAAGAAAATTAAACGTTACAGTCTTAATTAACATCAAAAATGTTAACAACATATACAAATAAAGAACACTTAAGGAAGTAGTCACAAATGTATGCTTGGAGGGATTTTCAATTGCAAAATGAATCCAGCAAACTGTTCAATCACAGGCTCCACACTGACGCCAGTGTAATTATTAGAGATACTCGAATCAATGTGATGACTAAGAAATTGTGCAATTTCAGCCTGGTAGAACTAGATGGAATGAACATATTTCATTTGAAACTTATAATCAGTCGGTAATCGAATAAAACAGAAATCATTAGTTCGCACAAATACTGCAATAAGTTCGTAAAATTTTATAAACTACATTGGATCAAAAAATAATTTCACAATTAATCGTTCATAGAACTTATATACAATATATATCCTTTCTAAAATAATAAAAGCCTTTTGGCTCAACAAAAATACGGATTTACATCATATTATTAAAAGCTTGATATTGCAATTTTCATTTACCACTTTTAGTCGGCATTGAGTCGCGTTTGACTATGATCACCACTACAGAAAGGTTGCGTGCCAAATATTAGGTTGGATCCCTCTGTAGGCCAAAAACCAGAAGGCAGCTGACAGCTGTAATAAGATATATTTGTTGACTGTCCCATGGTATCGAAAGAATACAGAGATCGTGCCAAAGTTTACAAGTGGAACTACCGCGCGTACTCGAGATCTTTGAAGGTCACAGGCAACGGAAGAATGTACGTTTTCGGCAGACTTAAACAAACAAGTACAGTGAAACAATCACTGGTACGATTGGTTATAATAATAAATGTTTCCGTCATACCAATCGCTTTCTCGTCATAAAAGTGGGTTACCACGCACTCTTCTATGTCCTCACGAACCCTTACCTCTTTATTCATAAAATATATTATAAGACAACATCAGGAAGGAAATAATCCTTTTCTACCAGTTCTTATCACTGCTCTACATTGATATATATGTGCAATCACCCTCCTGGGTCGCTAAGACCCCGACTAACCCACTTTCCTTTGCAGGTCGCTCAAGACGAAATATCGTTACATAGTGTAGACAGCTGTGAAATGACAACCCTCTTCATATCTCTAACAGGACCCTTTATATGAATATTAGTAGAGATTTATAATGAGAAGCTAACTGGAAAGAAATGTTTCTTCTATCCAATGCGAATGGAAAATTTCACGTGACTGATAAACTTAGAGAACCAATATTTAAAATTCGTCCTAGATTTGTCTTTGTTTCATACGAAATACGTGTTTTCATTTAAATAAAATTTTGGACTTACTGTTTTAGACATATTTACACTAAAACTGTTAACTGCATGCTTTATGTAGCAGCTAGCTACATCAAAAGATTTAAACACATAAAAGGTATTAGAAATGTTAGTGTATTAATTTACATATCCATGACAAACATAAATTTCGTTGAATTCCCCTTTAGCAAAAATGAGTGATAAGTATAAGCCTTAAATAAAAACTATATCTGGGAAAAGACAATTCAACTTTTAAATTCACCTAATAATATTTGTTTGAATCATCCCATTGATGTGTAGTGACCGGTTTGCCTCGACAAGAACACGATTGAAATAATCGAAACAATTATTTCTATTGGCAAGCAAAGATGGATAGTGGCTAGCAGTGGAATCCAGGAAGCGCGTTTCTTCCTATTTGGGACTCGTCACCCGGATGTACCTGCATCTCAGAGTTGATGTTCACTCTGGGACTGGAACCCAGTACCTTTCGCTTCAAACGCCATCGCGTTATCCACTCAGCCAATGAGTCCTGATAGCCACTTGCTTGTGCGGTGGGGTGAAGTTTAAATTCACTTAGTATTGTTCGTTTGAATAGGACGAAACGAGCTTCCTGGATTCCATTGCTAGCCACTATTCATCTTTGCTTACCATGCTTGTGAATTAAGGCTATATCGAGGCAATACGCACAGTATGCACATATGCCAATTAGAGACTGACCAGTTGCAGTCCTAACACATCGATGGGAAGATTCAAACAAACAATACTCAGTGAATTATTTTCATTGTAAACAATTGTACCAGCGATTGTTTTACTGTACTTGTTTGACTGCATCAAACTCACTTCTTGTTCCGCTATCCGCTTGTTTGGTTCGAACTTTCGTACGCTCTGCCCATTTTGCCTGTACTCGTTGGCACTTCTCGGTATTCTTTCGATACCACGAGATCGCCAATAAATACAATTTATCTGGACCAATTAAAGCCTTCTGGTTTGCGAGTAATCGAAAAGACGAAGTCGTTTCTGGGCGCGTAAACTTAGTGTAGTGGTGATCATAGTCAAACTCGACTCCATCTGCAGATGTTTAGGACTGCAGCTGGTCAGTCTCTTATTGGCATATGTGCATAATGTGCATAT
This sequence comes from Schistosoma rodhaini, assembly GCA_944470415.2. NCBI lineage: Eukaryota > Metazoa > Platyhelminthes > Trematoda > Strigeidida > Schistosomatidae > Schistosoma > Schistosoma rodhaini. The sequence continues at coordinate 83,679,498 of OX104036.1, forward strand.
CGCCTCGATATTGCCTTAATTCACAAGCATTATAAGCAATGGGAAGATTCAAACAATTAATACTAAGTGAATTTAAACTTTACCCCATTGAGCAAGCAAGTGGCTATCAGGACTCATTGGCCGAGTGGATAACGCGATGGCGTTTGAAGCGAAAGGTACTGGGTTCCAGTCCCAGAGTGAACATCAACTCTGAGATGCAGGTACATCCGGGTGACGAGTCCCAAATAGGAAGAAACGCGCTTCCTGGATTCCACTGCTAGCCACTATTCATCTTTGATTATAATTCAACTTTTAGTTTGAAAACCCTAGTACATAATCATGATATTGTTGACTGAGATTATATTAAAGTCTGTAATATCTTAATTGACCTTAAAGTCTCGTTATTTCCTCCAAAAAGATGGAACTACTTTGCATTTCTAATTTTTGTGGAAGATGGAGTTATACTTTACCTTCAATAAAGTTAATTCATCTGATGTTTTTGATGAAACGTAATTTACTTAATAAGTACAGATTTATGTATCCGGTATTACCTTACACATTCTGTATAAGGGCTAGTGATACTTTTTGGCTTCTCAAGCTGATTTTGAAAGAGTGGGGCTAAAACAAAGGAAGTGAGAATCTAAAAAAAAAAAATGAATTCTCCAAACATAAAGCCACGTAGAAAAGACACCACAAAAGTAATTAGAATAATGTAATACTAATTGATTCACTTTAATAAGTAGAAACCTTTAGAAGTACATACTTCAGTTATTAACAATGTATAAATTGCAGCTTTATAAAACTAAGTCTCCACCATTATTTTAATATTTCAGTCGTCGAGCTAATTATTAAATTATATCAAGTTAGAAAATCTGTTTTATAAAAATCAGTATTCTTTCACTATGATAATTGTTCTTGAATAAACAGTGGTCAAAACCAAGAGCTAATTCATGTGAATATAAGAACTTTCATCTTAATTAGAGCGAATAGTTTCACACTATTTGGGCGCCAAGTTGATGTAAGACATTAAATAGGAAGAAGAATATATTTATAAAATCTCAGCGAATGATATTTTCTTGAAAAATCTTGGACCAAATTACCAGACGAAACGTTGGATTTACTTCAAATTCATTCCCTGAGATTTTACTAATACATATTCTTCTTCCTATTTAATTCATATGGAAATGTTTAGAATTTATTTCAATCTTCGATGCCCTTTTCACAAAGAATTGACTTTAAAAACTCATCTTCCATAAAACAATCACCTTGTTTAAGTACCTGTAAAAAGAACTGTGATCCACAATGATCTACAGAACATTATTTCATGAGATTGAAATCGTCTTTATTTTCAAAAAAATGAAGCACAGCTTTCATGAAGTTTACTTATCCTAGTAATTCAGCATTAAATTGATATTCTCATATAACAGAGATATAGTTGAAAAGTACTGGAATTATAAAAACATCTATAAGTCCTTTTTGACAATTATTCAATTTCTTCGTCAATAGGTGATAATAAAGCCCATACAACAGGTCTACTATCAGGTACATACATAATATCGATGTCACAACAACAGTCATCACTAAGTATTCCTTGATATGAGAAGGTATTTAAGTAAGTTTCTTCATCCCATTGAAGAAAACTGCAGCTGCAATTAACGGAATTAGTGGAATTGCATTTGTCCCAGGGACAGAATAAGACAGTGCCCAATTGTTCATGATTATCAGTAGATTTATCTGTTAGTGATGAGTTCCTTGAATGATCACTTTTCATACGTTCTTCACAAACCATAGTTTGATATAACTGACTACTTTTTTGAATATTCTGTAATTCCGAATCAAAAATACCACGCATTATCGTATTCACTTCACTAATGCATGAAGCATTCTGACAGCAATTATGTGGAACCTCAGAAGACCTATAGTGAATAGACGGTGAGGGTGTTGTGAATATATGGGATTGATAACAGTCAAAAAATGGTGAACTATTATTATAACAAGGTGGAAGACAAAAATCTTGCGAGTAGTCACAAGAGCAACAAACCCTAAAATCTTCATTCCCCCATTTCCCATGGAATGCCTTCTGTACGGATGAAGTAGCGACATCCTGAGTGTTAACACTAGGTGAACAACATAAATTTCCAGGTATCACACGAGAGATATTTTTATGAAAATGGTTCGAAAACCCAGTAGACTCTATGTCACAAGTGTCCGCTACTTCAAACTGTGAGAGGAAATTTGAGGAACTTGGTAAACTTGAACGAACAAAAGATAATGATTCTATACTATTACGATATGTATTTTCACTAAAATTACTTGGACTAATATCTGACTGTAAATCTTTGCTAAAAGCATCACCAATTACATTTAGAGTCTTTACACTCTGTTGAGCAGAGAATTCCGGTGATGAAACTTGTTGATTTGTAGATTTATTATCAATGAGTACATTAAAATGTGTATGTTGTTTTGTAGTTGGGTTGATAAAGAACGAATCATCTGGTATCATATGTTTAGTACTCCCATAAAGATGAAGAGATTTAGTTTGTCTCTTTCGATAAGAAAACTGAGAAGAACCAATTGGTGATATTTCGTCATGGTTTAACACTGTTTGTAGCTGAGACGTGTCATGTGACAGTCCCATCTGCTCCCCAGAATCAGGCCACATGGTGGTCACAATGTTTTGTTTGATATTTTCAGTTGATTGAACACTTGTTGTTTCACACCTAGTATGACTTCTCAAAATTTCATCATTTTCCTCATTCTCATCAATTATGTTTGTTTCCATGTCTGTATCGACATTCATTGTTTTCTTTATCGGTTCAGTAAGTTTTATTCGTTTACACATTGAGTTAGAACTGATACGTCTATTGTCGATTGAAGTTAATAGAAATACATTTTCACTTAGTTTTGGATACAATGAAAATGTTTCTTTCATTTTAATGAATTCACAACTTGGTTTCATATAAGAATATTGGGTTTCCTTTTTAACTTCCTTACACATAGTTGAAACTGCAGTTGCAAGGTTATCCTTAATCATATGTAATCTTAAATTTTTCAAAATAAAAGGTCTAATTAATTTTTTCTTTAATAAATCAATGTTATCATTTATCTTGTCAGATATTTGATATTGTCCGGAATCGACTCTAGTTAATGAATGTGGAAGTTGATTTCTTTTTGTTCTGTCAGAAATGATATTTCCTAAATCCGTTTGAACAAAATCTATCCTGTTCTTACATATATACTGTGGAAATACTGAAAATGATTGGTCAATTGTAGTTTCATTCGGATAAATCTTCGTTAAAATAACTAATGGTTTTGATGATTCAATAATAGAAGATAATGATTTGAATGTTAGAAATAGAGATTCAATTTTGTAATCATAGATCATTTCATGATCTTTGTAATCTATTCTACGATATTCTATCTTGATATTTTGTGTAGAATAAACTTCTAGAATGTTAATATTCACTTTATTTTCATATTTCAAGTTACCAATGAAATTATTTATACTTTGAGTTAACATATATTGCTGTTGTTGTGGTTGATTACCGTACATTAAATACATAGTGTATAGAGATTCACAATAACTCCAACTTCCAATCTCTTCGTAAACTTTTAATCGATGATTAAAATTGATTCGAGAATTCAAGATCGTTTCATCAACTTCCATATCATCATCAGTAGCATCATCATCAATGTCATCGATAACATTCATAACAATCTGAAGACAACTTTCATTAGAATCAATTAAATCCGTCAGAAAACAACAATGTGAGGTTGCTAATGAATTACTATCATGGGAATTTAACATTAAAGTTATATTATGTTCATAATATTCTTTAAGCTTATTATTTTCCATTGTTCTATTCATTTAATATTGTTCATATTCTTTTTGTTTATTTTTTATTTGTTTTAATTTATTATTGTTATTTATAAATAGAATTAAATATAATTTAATAATAATTAATATATTTTATAATATATTGATTTTTTTTATTGATTAATTTATAAATATTATTGATTTCCATAGTTGAAATCATGAGTTAATTAAAGTTAGACCACCAAAGAAAAGCTAGAAGCACTGGACAACCGTTTTGTCCTATTGTGGGACTCTTCAGTAGTGCGCATCCACGACCTCGCCTTGCGAGATTTGAACCAAGGATATACCAGCCACGCGCCAGAGCACTTAACCGATAAACCACTAAGCCGTCCAAGGCTTCCAGATTTTCCTTTATGGTCTAGCTTCAATTGATTCATGATCTCAACTATATGAAAGCAAATCATCATCTCGGACAGCGAATAGGCATAAAGGGGATCCTTCCCAATTTATCCAGTAAGGAAGCTACACGTTGACATTCTGCAATGTTCCTCTAGCGGTGATTGGATAGAATGCCTTCCGCTCTTTCTGGGCTTGTTTGAGTTTGCCAACGACTCATTCTTAGAAAATGAATATTTGTTTTTTGTAAAAAAAAAACTACTAAAAATTATTTTCTATGGTAAGTGTCAATGATGAAAATGTTAATTTTATCTCATCAAATATTTGAATAGTAAATAATTGATTCATTTGTACAATCTTATGACATTTGATAAAACCAGTCAAAAGAAAATTCTATGTATAAAACAATATTGAATATTTTGAAATTTCTGTCAGTAGTATATACAATAGAATAGTTTGTTTAATGCTAAAATTTATTTATTTATACATGCGACACATTTCGCCATCCAGTTCGTATGAGGACTGGGAGTGTTAGTGAGACATATATTTGATGTTTCATGCATGATGGTGTTGCTGCGTGCTGATTGGCTAATTCTAAACCGATCATCCCTGGCATATTATTGCAGAAAAATCTAGAAGCTTCCTATGTATATACTATAAATATATGAACGTTATTTAAACTAGTGTTTGCTGTTCACATACCATTGTTATTTTGAATACAATTTGATTCCTGTTCAAAGTGTTCTGATTTTGGGGTCTTGTCGAGTGTCATCGTATAAGAATACTAAGCAATAGGAATAGCTGGGTCGTTTATTAGCAAAATACAATTATAACAGGGGGACTAACCGAGTTCCTAGACCGAAACACGTGGATTTCTTAGGGGGTCACACACAGAGCCTTTGACCTAAAAGTCTAATCCACAAGGCAGTGGGACAACGTAAGGAGATTCAGTCACATGATAACCAGTGACCAACAATAGGTTCACAAGCCATTTATTACTTCAGAATCCTGGAGCACATGTACACCATTGGTTTGGAATCAGGGTTTGCCAACTCCCCTAGGTGGATCCTCCATATTCACAAACCCGGTTAAGGCCCCGAACATTCTCGTTTTGTCATCTCAACTCCGTAAACAATACTTCCGATGCGATAAGGCACTAATTAGAACCTATCTGACAGTTGTTGTATACTTGTGGCCATGTGAGAGCATTTCGAAAGAGAGAGGGAAGGCTGACTCTCCTCAGCCGCAACAGGGCATTCGGGGGCAATGACAACAGAGATAAGATGTAAAGTGTTACGAATAACAAGTACCAAAGTTCTCCATGTAGACAGTAACAAATTGATCTACTACCCAATACAAATGAATTTCACAACCCCCAAAACGTTTAGAAGTAGTCGAAAATAAAAACACGATTATTATCATTATTATTTTTATACCGATATCAGAAAACAAGTTCTTTTAAATAAAATTTTAGTCACATTGATATATATGTGAAAGAAAATTTGGCTGTTTTTTGTTAAAATATTCGGCATCAATGATAACTGTTTCATCATAAAGCTGGGAAGAACGAGTAAACACACCTGTAACAAGGATATTAATTATATGTGGAGGACTCATAAAATCAAATAAAAAGGCTAGTGTGGTGATCTAATACATTAGAAAACACACATGACATATTTTACAATAAATAGGATTAAACTAAAAAAAAGTTGAATTAGATCAGTCTCAAGTATAATCTGAGTGTTTGTATATGATGGTTATAAGTGAGATTCAATGGATATGTAAAATAATTGATATGATTGCCAAAATTACACATACGACAATCATGAATGGAAACCATGATGTAAAACAGTGACGTTTACTACAACAAAAAAAAAGAAAACGAGGTTTTATAATAACTGTTCAATGAATAAAAGAAGAAAAAACACTTGACAGATTAAGCATTTTAATACAATTTTCGTTATAAGTTGGTAATAAGTAGTATATCACCAGAATAACAAAATGTATTCAACATTTTTTTCATCTAAGTAAGAACTACTCTAATTTTCATACAGATGATCACTGTTTTGACTGTTAAAATTTAACTCATTTAATTCCACAACGAAACAAAACCTCACGTACTTTATTGTGAGAAGTTTGATAAAACGACTAGCCAGTTTCCTTAATTCAGTCTAGATTATGAATACAGTGATCCTGAGTGCTGTTAGTAGTATAAGGGCAGTTATTACTTCCCGGTTGCCCACACCGTGGAAGGGTTCTCTTATAGGTTCCTGAAAAGAAAATAGGGTTAGAATTAGTCTTAATGACCTGAGAGCGTGATCTCAGTGCCCAAGGGACAACTGCTTGAGGTCAGTCACACACATTCTCGTAATTTTTGTGTTAACTCCTTACTTGTTGGGACCTTACTGCCGGAGACGGATATCCGTGGGATAAGGATAGGTGTGCATTTTTAGGGTCGACCTTTTCTAACCCCACCTCTCCTTGTGTAAAGTTAGCATCGCTGTTATGCTATTTGTCTGAGGGAAACACCTTACCGCCGTCACACCTCTATGCAGTCAGCAGCGCGATTTCGCCTTCGGAGCTTGGGTTTGCTTCTATTAGTCTTACTGCTCTTCAACCGACCTGTCTGACATGTTAGAACCTTGAGGAACGATTGTTCGAGCCAGTATAGCTCCATTGGTTCATCACGATAGGCAAGCCCAACCACCATGTGAAAGTAGCAGCAACGATCGGGTTCCTTAATTGATATAAATTGTGTTAGATTCGGATCTACAAGTGAATATTCATTTCTTCAACCATAAAGGTTAAAAATTGTTTTAAGCCAAACAAAAAGATATCCTCTACTTTTACAGTTATAATAGTATAAACAATAAACCGCTTTCAGTTTGTAGGTTTTTAATTTCAGTCAAAAGAGAACTTTTGATTTTTAAAAAAGATTTTTTAAAACAAACTAGTTGTGTTATGACATTACTGTACTTTATGAGATCTTAAAAATAGAACATAATGAATACTGATTATGACGAAATTCCCTCCCAAATTATGATCAGTTTACTGATTACTGTCTCCCACGTTCACAGCCACATCTGGCTTGATCTTGTACAAATATTATTTTCTATTTTATGGTGTACTGCGGTCTCTCTGTCTGTTATATAAACCGAGTATGCTTGAAATAAATGATTCGCGTAGCAGAAACTGTAATTGGTGTTCTTGACTCAATGGGAAGGGCTACGCGGACAAGGGACCAATAAGAACGCTAGAGTGCTCATACCAGTTGAACGTCATTGATTTGACACAGTGTTAAGATTAGACAAGTCGTATTCGGATTGGTGGATAATTTACGTGATAAAAAGTTGGACATAAAACCACAACGAGTTGGATACGGACATGTTCTTTTTTAATAAAGTCATAACAGTCCACATATTATTTCGTCAAGGCTATACTGGTAGTTAAGTACTTTTCATAGACTGAATAAAAATATAACATTATTTTATATATTTTCAAATGAAAATTCCATTTAAAAATATTCTAAATAAATTGCAACACTTCAAATTAATAAAATGGCAAGACTAAACTTTGTGGACGACCTTTGAACGAATCTTAAATGACCTTGAGAAATATTAGCCAATCAGAAGACAGTTAGCATACAATAAAAATATATTATACGAAACTAAAAAATTAAAGCGGATACTGTCCTTTTACATGACTCAAAAACTTCTTAAGGTCAGATATAGGTTCAGAAGTTCTAAAATCATAGTGCATACGGTACAGGAACTCATCCATATGGCTCCATAGTAGTCGACCTCTGGAGACATGATAAGGCCTCAAAAATTCTTTTAGCCTCGACCACATAGCTTTAATGTTGTTAGTATGTTGGCATGGTTTAGGGTTAGGGTCTTAATCGTAATCGAGCGAAAAAGGTCATTTGAGTACCACAGTCAAAAGTATAGAAACTTCTTAATAATCTCTTCTTTTGTAGACGCTAAATTATCACGTCTCCTCTAAAATCCGCTGTAAAACGATCGTACGTAAGCATCAGGTACCGAACTTAGTGCCGTGACCTTGAAAACCCGCGAAAGCTTCTGATTGGCTCGTCCATAAAATTTAGTCCCGCCAACTAAAGCAGTTAATTGCTATATTTGCACAGAAAATAAATAAAATTATAAGTCAAAATATCAATATTTTCAATACATGAGAGATTGAATATGAATCAGAAATAAACTTAAGACATCTATATATTTTATGAGTCAATCAAGTAAATGAAAACACTTTTTTCTCACACTGAAAAAAATAAGCTTACCTAACATACTTTCCATGAAAGAATAATAATACAGCAACACTGAACATATTCCAATTCTCTTTATCTTGAAATCGCATTTTGTTGAAAGCATATGCCACATGACTATGGCAATTATCACAAAAAAGGTTATGCTAAAGGAAATAAGAATATTAAATTTTGTAAGAAGAACATTGAATATCAGGCAACTATTCAGACTAATAAAAGAAACCGGAATTAAGAAGTCAAGTGTAAGTGAGACAATCTCCGAAAAAGACGGAACCCTTATCTGCTCTCAACCTAAACGTTTAGAACGATGAGCGGAACACTTTAAGGAGCAGTTTAGCTGGCCTTCGGCTACTGCACAACTACCCACTATTCCCAGAAAACCTGAATGGAACATTGAAGTAGGCCCCCCGACCCTACTTGAAGTTCAAAAGGCTATAGGTAATCTGAAACGAGGAAGAGCAGTTGGTCCTGATGGATTGGCCCCAGAGGTCTTTAAATATGGTGGTTCAATTTTAGCGATTAGGTTGACTAATATTCTGGCTAAAATCTGGGAGACGGATGTAATCCCATCCGACTGGTCACAATCATTGATTTTCCCAATATATAAAAAGGGGTCAAAATCATCCTACGATAACCATAGAGGGATTAGTCTGACTAACATAGCATCTAAAATACTAGCCTCAATAATTATCGGGCGCCTAACTAAGACTCGTGAACTGCAAACACGAGAAAATCAGGCTGGCTTCAGACCTGGTCGTGGCTGTATCGACCACATATTCACTATTCGTCAAGTTTTAGAGCACAGACACGCTTATCGGTGTCCGACAATGATAGTTTTTCTTGACTTGAAAGCAGCATTTGACTCTGTAGACCGAGAGGTTCTGTGGCAGTGTCTGTCATTGGAAGGTGTACCTGAGAAGTACATAAACCTTGTAAAGGCTCTTTACTCGAACACTATTAGTCGAGTGAGAGCTTATGGCGAACTGTCATATGATTTTACAACCTCAAGTGGTGTCCGTCAAGGCTGTCCACTATCCCCGTTTTTGTTTAACTTCATTATAGACCTGTTGCTGGAAATAACACTCTCTTCGACTGAATCTACAGGAATTGATCTCCTACCAGGGGGACCACTAAGCGACTTAGAATACGCAGATGACATAGTCCTGTTTGGTGATAACGCTGGCAAAATGCAGAGTCTTCTGTTGGAACTCAGTAATAATGCCAGGATATTTGGGATGCGTTTCTCCCCATCCAAATGTAAATTGTTACTCCAGGACTGGCCTGCATCAACACCTGAACTAAGGATAGGGAGTGAAGTAGTCGAACGCGTTGACAACTTCACTTATCTTGGAAGTCTGATCAGCCCTAATGGGTTGGTGTCTGACGAAATCTCAGCACGGATTCTAAAAGCTCATTTGGCTTTTGCCAACTTACGTCACCTATGGCGTAGACGAGATATCCGTCTATCAATTAAGCGACGAGTATACTGCGCATCAGTTCGCTCTGTTCTACTTTACGGCTGTGAAACATGGCCATTAAGAGTAGAAGATAATCGTAGGTTACTAGTATTTGACCACAGATGCCTTAGAAATATTGCTCGCATCTGCTGGGATAACCGGGTAAGTAATAGTGAGGTTAGACGCAGGGTATTAGGGAACGATGGTAAATCAGTTGATGAGGTGATGAATCTTCATCGACTGAGATGGTTGGGCCATGTGTTACGTATGCCTGAACACCGATTACCACGACGCGCTATGATGACTAGTATTGGGGACGGTTGGAAGAGAGTTAGGGGCGGCCAAACCAAAACATGGCATCAGTGTTTGAAGTCACTAACTTCTAGTCTGAGCCATGTTGGCAGATGCAGACTACCTGGTTGGGGTCCGCGTGACTATCGTAACCAATGGTTGGAGACTCTAGGTGACATGGCTCAGAATCGATCACAATGGCGTAGGTGTATACACTCTTTATCTTCCTTTAAACCTTGAGACTAAAATTGCTTCATAACTTCCTTCCTGTACTATATCCTTATATACAACCTATAATTTATATACTACTACCAACACTAAATTAACTACTATGAATCCGGTGTTCATCTTGTTGTGCTAACGAGGTATGGCAATTTGGACCGATGCATATATGTGCCTGGTCCTACGTTGTAGCTGACTGACTGACATTGAATATTGAAGGCTTCACTAAACTATGATTTATAAGTCATTTATATATGATAGTAGAAAGATTAGATCATAATGAGAATAACCTACTGACTTTTAGAAAAATATGTCCATAGAATGAATATACTATTTGAAAACCAGGATACAAAATATCAGGTTTTCTATGTACTCACAGATGATTAATGTTGCTGTAACTCATTACTCAAGTAAAAGTTTGTGTTTTTGACTACTTGCGTATGTGTATACATGAAGACTGATGATATATCTCAATAGCCAGTAGAATGGTGTGAAAATTTTTAAGCCGGTATTTGAGGGTAAAATGTTTTAAGCAATGAATTATATCGATATTTTTAGACTTATTATCCTCTACAAAAAAAACTTGATAAAAATAGCTTGTATGTGCTAATTGTATTGTTGTGGTAGCTTAAATCTGATTCCTTTTTGATCGTATGAATGACTGTTTGTTGTCAAAATATAGGTACTGTCTATCGTCGTATGTAAAAAATGACTTAATCCGCTTTGGTGAACAGCGGAGTTAAATACGTCAAATACGAGAATGGATTTAGAATACGTATATTTTCTACACTCATTGATCTGGCCAGGGAATCAGTGCGATGAAGCGAACAGAAGAGAGAGAAGCAAAACGATGCGCGCTTTAGAGATGGCTGGTAAGCCAACTCGCTATAAGCAAGCATTAATCAATATTTATAGTCAGACAAAGATGAATGACAGACATATGATGAATAAGATACGAAGTGTGCATACACATACGCTCATATAAAAAGTAGTCAAGGTTAATAAGCGAATAATCAACACGATCAAAATATGACTCATAATGGATAAGCGAATTGGCTTGGCCAGAAGCTAGAATAAAGTATATGGTCTTAACATATAAATTGATACTAGTATTTCTACAAGTAAATATACGGCTAGCACATACATGTACGTCGTTCTCACAAATTATCTAGCAGTTGATATCGTTTGACCAATTTAAAATAAATACTGTCACTTTGTATTAGATCCTAACGGCATTTTAGACAAAATCAATATCACAAGTACAGGTAGGAATGAGTATTTTCTAATAAGTGACAAAAGTATCCTTAGTGTTTCTCATTCAAAAAATTAAACATCATTTAATCCCATGCAAAAAAGAGATATTTAAATTCTTTTATATGATTTAAAAGTAAATGTTGTTATATTCACGTGTGGAAGGCACGAATTCGATTCCCAGTCGAGTCGGCATTAGCCCCCAAATGCCCTGGTACGACTGAGAGTGAGGAGAGTCAGCTCTCTCTCGAAATGCTCTCACATGGACACAAGTATACAACAACTGTCAGATAGGTTCTAATTAGTGCCTTATCGCATCGGAAGTATTGTTTACGGAGTTGAGATGACAAAACGAGAATGTTCGGGGCCTTAACCGGGTTTGTGAATATGGAGGATCCACCTAGGGGAGTTGGCAAACCCTGATTCCAAACCAATGGTGTACATGTGCTCCAGGATTCTGAAGTAATAAATGGCTTGTGAACCTATTGTTGGTCACTGGTTATCATGTGACTGTATCTCCTTACGTTGTCCCACTGCCGTGTGGATTAGACTTTTAGGTCAAAGGCTCTGTGTGTGACCCCCTAAGAAATCTACCTGCTTCGGTCTGGGCAACTGTGCAGTTTTCCAGCTCACATATAGATCAAATGACTTGTGTGGCCTATATGTATTCGTAGCGCCTTGTACCAATATCCATGTATTCAAATAAAAAAACATATATATTCACACACTTAAACCTTGAGAAACATAACTCATTACAAGTAGATAAAATCTGAGCTATTTAAGACCTCGTAACCACATCTGAGCGCTTCAACCTCATAAAGCAACAAGTTAGATGTATAAGAGTGTTCTTTTAGGTTAGGTGTTTGTGCGAAAGGCAGAGATACTATTCAAAAGATGAATTGACTCCAAAACTTGAAACTCGGTTGCTGAAAACCGTGTGCTTAGACCACTAAGCTATACCTTAGTAACTTAATACAATACACTACAGCTAGACGATTTTTAAAAAGTTATGACAACATACCACGCGTCCTTTGTAAACTTCATTTGCTTCAGAGATAGCATTGTCCCAGATCTCTCGACTCCCTATCAGTCTAGCATGGGGCTGATAATACCTGAGGGAATTGAAGATCAGGCTATATTGTGAAACTTACATCGTTGGCCATCCAAAAGCCATTTGGTCTTCCTATAGAGAATTGTTAAAGTCATTACAACAGGGAACTGAAATTTACCCCAATAGTATAAGGGGCTGCAAAATCATATATAACACCATATGAATTAGCGATTCCCATATGTCCAATTACAGGAAAAAACCATCTTCATTAGTAGTGATGTTAGCACATATAACAGCATACGTTAACAAGGGAATTGGAGTCCATACAATGGAGTATGGAAATCGATGAAGTAAAGGAGTAACAGATTCTATCCTGCTTTCCATATTATAATGTCCAGGACTATGGAATTCAGGAGAGGAATCTAAGCTGCTTTTTTCTGCCTTCAAAAGTATAAAAAGATGAAAATAAGCACATATGATACGAAAGTAATTATGGTTAGAAATTTCCAAAACCAAGCTCAATAAGAAAGCTGGAATCCTAGGAAAATTTAAAAAACACAAGCATAGGTGTACATAGAAACTAAAAGCAGGATGAATGTTATGTAGTATCAATCACTGAGTACGCATGCTACATGGCAAGTGATAGAACGTAATAACAATTATTACCTCAACAATTGTAAATTCAGATCATTCATGGAGTAGAACAGGTAACCAACCGTGTGTTTAAAAAGTACAGTATATGACAATCAGTCCCCGTTAAAAATAGTGCTGCTGTTTAGAGAGGGAACTAGAAGGTTACAGTTTTTTGATACCAGTATTCAAACTAACCATCGAGTTCTAAGTAGACGACAGGTTAGTCAATGATCGTAATTATGTACTGACTGACAGAATTTATCATGTATGATAGACTGGCATCTACCATGGGAAGTGACTCTGATGGGGGTTAAACAAAAAACGATGTTCAGACTGCTAAATTATAATGCTTGATTTAGGAAATGGTCTATAAATCAAGATGCTGATCAATGTAGTAATGAACACTGGAACGCTCAGCTAAGATAGTGTCAAGTCAAACTGCTACGTATTTCGAATGTTAGCTGAGGGGTAAGACTATAATTCATGGACGACATTTGAGCGACGTTAGACTGACCTTGAGAGTGTCCACCAAATAGCCAGAACCAAATGAGGGTTAAAAACCTGTGTGAGGGACTAGGATTAATATTTACAGTTGATGGTTAGGGCTAGGAGATAGATTTCGGGTTTTCATCGCGAACCGGCATCAGCTATAATGCAGAAAATGTATTCATCCAAATGAGTGAGTGGATACCGAGCCAAAAACCAAAACCTGTTATCTCATACGTGATCAGTTCGTACATAAACTATAATCTCGCCGTCACACAGACCTCGCCCAAAAGTTATCCGTACCTTGACTTATAAAAACTGGTAGGAACAATTGTTCCTACCAGTTCTCGATTTTAAAATCGAGAAGGATTACGACGGTACAAACAGCAAAACAAGTCTTTCGAAAAATAAGCCACTAAAGGTCGTTGTTTCTCAAAAGAATATGATGATTCTTAGAAACTAACTGGACATCCCACTGAATATCACGATACGTATCGTGATATTCAGTGGATGGTACCATCTAACTAATTCCAACCAACATCTAATCAATCGTACTGATTGGTGGATTGGCATCAGAAAGATCAATGGAAGGCAAAACACTCTAGCCAAAGGTGCTGTTGAAATGGAAATGGGAATAAATGCCCTTTTCCAAGGAGAAAAAACCGTTAGGCAAGCAGAACTGTATGTAACGCATACTTTCATATCCCGGACCAAATTCAGTGTTTCCATTATCCAATATCTTAGTTGCGAATTTGTATTATTCGACTGATTTCCTTGAGCTATCTTCTTGTTATTTAGGTACGATTTGATGTATTTTGTCATGTACAATGGGTGTTAGTCTAACCACTTTATTGAACTTATTCCCCGTCACAAACTCCCAGTGGTTAAACACTGTCTCCACCAATCTCGTAGCCATGGGGTGTATTTGAGATACTCCTTCACCGTTCCGTAGTCTGCTTTAATGTAGATAACGTGGAAGAAATTCACGCCCATGCGAAGTATCTCGTTTTCGACCACGTGAAACATGAATTTACCATGGTCACTGTTAGAAATGACTTCCCACAGATGTTATTATAAACTAATCTCCCGACTGTCGATCATAGTCTTAGCTTAGTCAACATCACAACAAGTAAGCTACTTGGCTTGATAAGCTTTATCGGTTCCTTAATCTCAAATTAACGTTGTCAGTATACAAAATAAACAATTTATACAGTCTATTAAACCGGGAAAAACAGAGATATAAATAACGTACCTAACAGTAACTAGGTGGTAGAAAACGTAAGTCGACAAACCAAGTATCATTTATGACGAAGACAGAAATTGTGATTGATGAATAAACAAGGCATAGTTATACAAGGTTATAAGGGTTAATGTTATGGTGGGGACTAGTTGTCATTGATGGGTTCGTTTATCGACCACACTTAACAGTCATTTCACCCCATTGGTATGAAAACAGGAACTTCCTCAACTAGAAACAGACCATTCGTCAGTAAACCATCTAAGCTCGACAGTTTTTCGTCCCTATGCTGTCTCATGCAGCTACCACATATTCAGCCAGTCCAGAATTTCGAATATCCATGGCCAGTTGTTTTGTAACATTTGATCAAACCGTAGGTATGATAGTTGCATTATCGACTGCGTTGTCTCATCTTGTTGGGACTTTTATCTTCAGATCAAAGCGGAGGTACATGTTCTTGGTTTCTCCTAGTTTACCACCTATTCAGCTTTCACAACATTTGATGTAACTGGAGATGTAATTTCTTAAGCTGCATTTGTGCTGGTTGCCATTTACTAGCTCCAACACTCCATGAACCATCATGCTAATTGGTTCCCTTGTGTCCCCCGACCTTCTGGAGGCATTTCTTACGGAACACAGTTTTCCGTGTTTAACTCGAAATCGGGAGGATCATTTGACAGATGGTCTGTAAAATATCACTACAACTTCTTCCTTAACGTGTGCTAAATCTGGAATCACCAATAGTGGAGGAGATTTACCTTCCGGAACGTTTAGGCCTTTATACAGATGTCACTTTTTCCCTAAGGTGGTGTTCATTCTAAGCATTTATTATTTTTCCCATTGTTCTTTATTGAAGGCTGCCCTACTTTCTGGTAAGCTATCTTACGACACTGAATCACCAAATAAAGGCAGGTACTTTTGTTCAATGCCCTTTTTCACGATGTTTAGTGATTTGATAGCTATGACCAGTACACTTTCCTCCCGAATGCTCACCCTTTTCTCCTCATTGCCAACAGACACTGCAGTATTAGCAACAGCCAGTAATTTGATTGGTATACAAACTGAAGTTATGGCTCCCACAGTTGTGTGTTTGGTTGAGCCTGTCGTTAACGATCTGTATATACCGGTAGCGATTGATACGGTTACTGCCAATAAGGTCTTATGTCTCTATTAATAACAATAATAATAATATATTTCTGCATTAGCAGGTACACGCCATTTTTACAGGCATGATCTACAATTTACAACATATACTGGTTCACAGTATGCATCCCAAGCAAGCTTGTTTAGTAATTATAATCTATAAAAGTTGATAGCTGTTCTTCGTTCAGATATAATGTGTTTTCATAAGAATAGTTTCCAAAGGGGCATAGCGTCCACGTTATATACCAGATCCA
Source organism: Schistosoma rodhaini (assembly GCA_944470415.2). Taxonomy (NCBI): domain Eukaryota; kingdom Metazoa; phylum Platyhelminthes; class Trematoda; order Strigeidida; family Schistosomatidae; genus Schistosoma; species Schistosoma rodhaini. The sequence continues at coordinate 83,695,997 of OX104036.1, forward strand.
TTCTCGACAAAAAGTGTAATAGGGTTTCGGTTGAGCTAAGTATTTATTTAAGTTTATAGTTGTTATAAGGTAGGCTTGTGGAGCACCTGGTTAGAACTATGACCTTGGGAAAGCGCGTTCTTCGAGCTTGTTCCAGGTGTCAGAAATTACATAGCTTCAGCCTCAGAGCAAGATTCTGAAGCGAAAAAATATAAGAGAAACCGAGGAGCAGCAAGGCATTTGGATATGAGCGATAATCAATGCTTAACATTTATTAGTGGAACAGATAGAGGTATGACAAATTATTAGATTAAATTGATACTAGCTCATGTTGCAAGAGTAAACTGCGATTAGGGGCTCCAGAGGAGAGAATGCAGTTATAAAGAACGATGAGTTGTGATAATTATCAAGGTGGAATAGGTTCCAATGAAGGAGGGAAGTCAAGGTTGGAATGAGGAAGAACAGAGAGTGCATATAGAGAGTAGTGTTAAGTAAAATAGAAACCATATCCTTTACAGTCAGTTTTTTTCTTTTCTCATCCGATGCCTGCCACACAGTGTTCATGTAAAAGTCCGAGTTAGCATGTTAAAGGTTGTCTTAGTAGAATAGTTAATCCAGCACAAAAATTGGAAACATGAGTCTTAATGGTGAGTGTAGGTGAACAATCTCAATATCACAGATCTATTGACTTGTTCTCATCCATAAAGAGCCTGATACAAACAAAATGTTCTGCCCCACAAACACGGGTGGATTGAAATCATCGCCCACACCATCAGTGCTTGCTGGTCAGTAACTCCACCCTCCCTCCTTTTGTGATGTTAGGCTCATTTACGCTTATTTTTGGATACATATCATACCTCACACAATGCTCTGTGTTTCACATCCTGTTGGAAAACACTATTTCTATAAGTACCATGTTACAAGCTTATCAGACAGTTACAAATTATGGACTGTGGGTAAGGCTTCGATGCAATGTTTTTATTGACTATATAGTGAAGTGTAGGTTACGAATCAGAGTATAGGCATTAGGAAGGGTATAGTGTAGGATATTTCTTTACCATAGTAGGCGGAAAAGTGGAGATTTATATTAGTTACAGATAAGGTAAGATAACGAGTGGTGAAATAATATTAATGGCAAGACAACATAGTGTACGGATGAGTAAAAAACTGATAAATAGACAAGAAGTAACTCACACTAAATTGTTAGTTCCGTTAGTGCATTATTTCGACACTCCGGGCAAACTTGTCAGGACCACAAGCAGGGAAGAGATAACATTGTCCTGTTGTCCTGCCTGAACATTGAGGTACCACAGCAACAGTGGAGTGAGACACTAAAGGGAGTATATTGAGACGTTGAGTCGTTGGTTCTGACGACCGACGGATACGCGATAGGATTATCCTTCTGGTGTTTCTTCTGCTCAGCGGTGAGCATCTAAAACAGTTTATGGTGACCATTTTTTTATATTTCTGCCCTGCTAATAAATTTTACCAGGAGAAGAGACCTAAGTAGGAGTATGGTCGCGATTGTTTAGCTACAGTTTCAGCTTCAGTATATGATTTGACTGATACACAATGTACACATTAACCTGAGGTTCTGTGTTTGGTGTCGCTTTGAGCTTTGCCATAATCCTTAAGGAGACCTGTATATTCCAGAATACGTCAAGCAACATCTGTCCATGTGCATTGTATGCTTTTGTCTATCCTCCAGCTGCAGAAAACCAGTTTTATGATTTTAACGGTTGATCTATGGTTAGCAGTGAGTGGGTGTGTATATTTTTCCTATTCGTGACTGTGTAGAATTATGATCTATATCGTTATTAGTGTCGCTCTAATAATAGACCTAATCCTGAAATGGCAGATTTAGGATGATGTAACTGTCTAATCTATAAGATCTTACTTGGAAGTCACATAATTGTCTACACTGATTCATCGTATTGTAACAATTACTAATTTATGATGGAGAACACATTCAGGTTGAAGATAGAACGATATTTTTAATCCGAATAAAAGTGATAATGCAACACACAAGAATAGCGTCGCCTGCAAGGTTGAGCCATTCCATCCGGTTAATGTGAACTCCTTGAATTCTTTCTTCCCGATTTCCTCACTTCTGGATTTTTCTCCGTGTTAAATGTTGAATAATTGTTTTCTCGGTTGTCTCGTATTCAGCTTTGAGGATCATGTGGCTGGAGCCCAATGCCACTACACATATTCCAAAGTAAGCCATCTTTTCAATTTGAAGACTCCCATTCAAACCTTATGAAGTGTTCCTTCACTCCGCCGGTTCCGTACCCATTAAAGTATAGGCGTCTCGGGGGTGACCTTACATTGACTTTTAAGATTCATAACACTCCTGTTCATCCCGAAATACTTTCTTAATCTTAACTCCAACGAAAATCTTGAGGATAGCACTCGTAAGCCAGAGGCACACCATAGCAAACCGGACTGAAGATCCACCCTCTATTCTCTACGAGCAATCAAACCCTGTAATTAGCTGTCGTCTCATGTGGTCCAGTACACTTCTCAGGAGTCCTTGAAATGAAAAATTGACATATTCATAAGGACTCAAGATAGTCTTCCATCAAAATTTACTGATATTTCACTTTTGCTTGTTGAATATACTTAGGTCCATACCTGGAGACAATAATGGCTCACTTCTACTAGGTACGGAGGTCTGTCAAGTGAAATTTTTTCCTGTACGGCCAGATTGACCCAAAAGTCTTGAAGGTTTTCAATGACGGTCTAGCTTCAATTGACTCATGATCTCAACTCTACAAAATTACTAAAATTTCCACAAAACCCCTTCTGATAAAGGGGAAAATGACAAGAAACCCTGCAACAATTATTTTGAACCGCATGGTAACAACTCAATCCAAAGCTGTGAATACGACTTTGAAGGAAGTCAGAAGCGTGCGTATTTTAATTCTTTAAAACCTGAAGGAGCCGGTAGAAAAAGAGATTTCTGAACGATGCACACACCATATGTAGTCAGTGGAATCTATAGTTTGAAATGTATCTCTAGAATAGGCTTTGGGAGTACATATATAATGGAGGCCACTCCTAAGAATGTTTGTAAGTAGTATGTAATAGAACGTGACTTCAGAGCTGCAACAGTTGTGAGACGGAGTAAAAAGTTTTGGTGCATAGAAAGTACGGCGTTTACAGTAAACCTAGCGATCATATGGGGAGACAATTCAGAATCCAGAACACGCTAAAGGATGCAAATCGATTATTAAAATCTATGTGTATGTACCATGTAAATGCTTCTTATTCCTTCTACGTATAATCCAGTTATACGCATATACTAAGGCAACAAGACTCGACAAGTGGATTGAAGGCGGAACCAAACTAAGGGAGATCTTAAGATGGCATTCGGAAGTAACAGCTAAAGAGATATTAGAATCACTCTTGCATACAAAATTCGTACCTCAAATATTCATGTCCGGCCAGACTTGCCATTTATTGATCAAACTAGGTGGAAAGATGATATAACTGAGGCGAAAACTGGGAAGGGAAATAGTGAACTGAACCTACGTTTCGTGGTTCTTCAGGCAATCAAGCCCTGGGAGCTCACACTGTGAAGACCTGTACGGGCGGAATAAGAGATTCCCGAAACGCCTTATGTATGTGCAACACAAGCCCTTGTAGTCTTTGAAATAAAACGTACGAGATAATCTTGGTGATACTAGGATGAAGTTCAAATACAACTGTTGCCATAGAAACGTGGCTTATCATGAACGAGGAATATTCTCCGATTGTTGCAGGATATATTTGTACCAGAAGTAATAATCTTATGAAACCTAGGACTGAAGGTATAATGTTATATGTTAAGGATCACAAGCATATAATTGTGGCGCATATGAGGCAGCTGGTTAGGCAATAGAATTTAGACATAGATTAGAGACTATAGAAAGAATATACTGTAGTTCATATTGTCTTGCTGATGACTTTGACACAATTTATATCTCCGCGAGAAGTAAGGTTAATTATTATCTAATTGTCAAAGATTTCAACACGCAACATACCAGCCAAACAGGGTTTACGACATAATGTAAATGCTTTGACGATGTAGTGCCGCGATTCGTTAATCGTTCGTTTCGACAACCGATATAATTCTAATCTTAACGGTGTGTAAAATCAGAAGACGAAGGATGGCAGCAACTACAGTTTATTGTCGAATAACTCAGGTTAGAAAGCTAACAACACCTGAGCGAATATTAACGAGCGAGCGAGCGGCAAGCGAAGGAAACGAATGAGATGCAAGCGAGCAAAAAGCAAGCAATTACATAGGCAATTTATAGTCAAATTTAATAAGGGCACAGTAAAGCAAAACAAAGGCTGATAATAATATTCGCGTGCGTACACATATGGGGAGGAGTATGAGTCATCGAATGATTTTAAGCAGTCAACATTTCGAATAGAGTGTCATGTGCTCTAGTGGTATAGCAGTGCAAATAATATGCAAATTGTTACTATCCAAATGATGATGTCTGTTAAGTAAGTTATAAAAAGGGCTTAACCAAAATTGGCTATGATCGAAATTGATTGTAGGATGGTTGCTATAATAGCTCCCCCGCAGCAAACATGGATACAAAATAGTGTCTGTGTTTGCGAATAAAAAAATGTTAAACTTAACAGGACAATAAATATCGAAATTTATGAAATTAAGATGCATGATAGAACTATCGTGTGAATTATTACAAGTACGCGTAAGCTTGAGTTCGTATACGTGCGTGAGGCCAGATAAAATAACAGATCAAAATAATGTGTTAGCGTTTTTACAGGTTTATATACATTGACATTAGAATATGCAAAATTTGTTGAATATAATAATAGATAAATTAAAGTTTTCGATGTGCCCATACAAAACGAAGAGGAAAGAAATTATTAGTTCAAAATAGTAGTTATGTATCGTTGAGGCCATCTTACTCTTCGACCATATCTTGTCGTTACTGCTTTCTCTTCATTTTTCGTTCGTCGATGTCGTTGATGATTGAGATTCACGTTTCGGTGACTCGGCGATTTTCGAATGATCTGTATGTACTGGCTGATCGTCAGCTTCGATAAAAGCTGGTTTGACTCGGTCTATGCTAATTACATCCGTTTTTCCGGCTTTATCTACTGTAATAGTTTTATCATTTCTTCTAATAACTTTAAATGGACCATCGTAAGCCGGTTGTAAGGGACGTTGCACATTATCCCTTCTGATAAACACATGGGTACTGTCGCTCAGTTGTTTTGGTATGTACACTCGGTGTTGATGTTGCCTCGGATGTGTTACTCTTAGATTACTCATATGTTGCTTTAGACGTTGTACATAGTTGGCTAAATCAGTTGGAACACTTTTACTTGAGGTGAAAAATTCTCCTGGAAGACGTAAAGTGGTTCCATAAACCAACTCTGCTGGGCAACATCCTATATCTTGTTTAATTGTTGATCTTAAACCTAACATGACTAATGGGAGCTTGCTGGCCCAATCATTATTGCTAATAACAGATGTAAGAGAGGCTTTGAGTTGCCGATGTAATCTTTCTACCATACCATTCGCCATCGGATGGTAAGATGTTGTCCGAATACGCTTGATTCCTAGGAGTTCAGTGAGTTGTTGAAAGAGGTGGCTCTCGAATTGGGCTCCTCGATCGGTTGTAATGTGTGTAGGCACACCATAATGAGAGATCCAATGCTCTACTAAGGTTTTGGCTATAGTTTCGGCCGAAATGTCTTTTATGGGTACTGCTATAGGCCATCGCGTAAATCTATCAATGCAGGTAAAAATATAACTAAAGCCGTTTGAAATCGGCAGCGGTCCTACAATGTCAATATGTATATGCTCAAATCTGCTATCAGGATGACGAAAAGGACCTATTGCGGAACTGGTGTGACGATTTACTTTAACTTTTTGGCATTTTATGCAAGTTTGCGTCCAATTACGATATTTTGTAATTCTGCTAATTCGTGATAATCGATTTCGGATTGGACGAGAGTGTTTATCGTCGTTCATGATAATGCGTCAGCTACTTCGTTTTCTTGGCCTTTAATATATCGTATATCAGAAGTGAACTGGGAAATAAACTCTAGCTGCCTGATTTCCCTCGGAGAGTAATTATCTTGCTTTGCGCTTAGTGCGTTCGTGAGTGGTTTGTGGTCAGTGTAAACAGTAAAATTTATGCCTTCTACCATATGTCGAAAATGTTTTATTGCTAAGTAAATTGCTAGTAATTCTCTTCCGAAAGTACTATATCTCGTTTGCGTAGGATTCAGTCTCTTTGAGAAGAATGAAAGCGGTTCCCAAGTGCCATTTACTAACTGTTGTAAAACAGCTCCTACCGCCACATTCGATGCATCTGTCATGATAGCTAACGGTGTTTCGCTCTTTCTTCTAGCTAATGTCGTCTTTTTGTTGAGCGCCTTCTTAGCGTTCTCGAAGGCCTGCATTGCCTCTGCTGATAATTGGAATGTCCGGGAGTGTCCCCGTAACGCATCGGTCAGTGGTTGAAGTATTGCAGCACAATTCGGAATAAAACGTCTATAATAATTTATTAGTCCTAAAAATCGTCGTAATTTCTTCTGTGTATCGGGCAACGGATAGTCTCTGATGTTATCGATTTCTGTAGAGATCGGTGTGATACCTTGAGAAGTTACCATGTGTCCAAGGAACTGTAAGGATCCTTTTCCAAACTCACACTTCTCAATGTTTATGGAAATACCATGATCTCTTAGTCGCGCGAATAATTGCCGTAGTTGTTGTATGTGCTCGTCCATAGTGGAGCTGGCTACTAGTAAATCGTCTATGTATGCGTATACTCCAGGTAAGCCTCTGATGACCTGGTCAATAAACCGTTGAAATGTTTGTGCTGCATTAGTCAGTCCGGAAGGCATGCGTATGAATTCATATAGCCCAAAAGGGGTTGTTACTGCTGTTTTTGGTATGTCTTGTGGAGCTACCGGGATGTGATAATACGCTCTAACTAAGTCAATCTTCGAGAATACTTTAGCACCTTCTATACTGTAGATAAAATCATGGATGTGTGGTATAGGGTATCTATCGGTCATTGTTTGCTTATTAAGTGCTCGATAGTCCCCACATGGTCTTAATTCTCCGTTCTTTTTCGGAGCCATGTGTAATGGGTATGCCCACGGGCTGTTCGAAGGCCTTATTATGCCTAGCCTCATTGACTTGTCGAATTCTTGCTTTACTATTGCTAGCCTTTTTGGGTCTAATCTTCCTGGCCTTGCATTAACCGGCGGTCCGTTGGTTACAATATGGTGTTGGATAGTATGCTTGAGATCTGTTTTATTGTACGTTACTTTTAAAAGCTCTGGGAACTCATTTAACAATAACTTGTGTGGGTCGTTGCGGCTCTTATCTACCACTAGGATCATAGAAACAGATTCTGTAAGTATTCCCGTAATCGAAGTAGTATGGGTACCGTTTATGAGTCTGTGGCGCAGTGAGTCTACTAGTAAATCGAAATTGCATAAGAAATCGATGCCTATTATAGGTACCGATACGTCTGCTATGACAAAATCCCAGCGGTATGTCGCGCCTCGTCCGAAATTTAAGGATAACATTCGTTTGCCATATGTTTTAATATCTGATTTATTCGCCGCTATTAGAACCAATGAAGTGTTAAGGTTTCTTTTGTCGTCACATACTGGAGGTACTACGCTAATTTCAGCCCCCGTGTCCACCAAGAATTGAGTGCCTGTCATTCGGTCTTGTATATAAAATAGGCGGCTGTTTGAGGGCTTTGTGTTCGCTGCAGGCGTTGCCATGGTCAACCGAGGGTACCGCTTACTTGCCGTGCTAAATCTACAAGGTTGTAAGCATTTTCTTGCTCTGTAACCATACATTTGATGATACCAACATATCAGCGGAGTTGCGCGTCTTCTGGAAGCTGATCGGCTTCTCTCGCGCGTGCCAACTCGTGATAATTTTCGTGGTCTCTCGCTCTGGGTCAACTCTGTGAGCTTGCGGCATAAAACATCTATCTCTTTCTGCAGAGTACTGATTCTATCGTCTACTGTCACGCTGTGTGATTGAGGGCTTGCTTGCTTTGCTCTTTCGTATATTCTATCAGCTATTTTCGCTATGTTGTCTATGTCAGCGTCAGTATCTCTAACAGCTAAGATTTGCTGAATACTGGACGGGAGTCGGCAAAGCCACAGTTGATAAAATAAGTTATTGTCTATTTTTCTATCACCTAGTAGACTTTTCATATGAGTTTTTAACTGTGATGGAGTTCTATCCCCCATTTGTGCTTGGTTGAGAAGCTTCTCAACAGCTTGTTGGTCAATTAGTGCGACTGCTTTAATTACTGCCTGCTTTAGTACATCGTATGGCCTTTCAGTATCCGGTTTAGATAACGCCTCTCGTACGCTTTCTGCTACTTCGTCTGGGAGGAGAGTGCTTGTGAGGCCGAATTTATCTCTTTGTAAGTTAATACGACTAGCCAGAAAATAGTTTTCAAGTCTAATGAACCACAGCTGAGGGTCGGTGACCTTAAAAGAGGGGACTGGAAGGTTAAGAGTTCTCACGGACGAAGTTTGCTGTACACTTGACATAGTGTTTTCGGAAGACATGCTTACAAAAAGTTTTGAGCAGTACACAAATATGATATAGATGTCACAAAGTAAAATAGACGGACAGAAACAAGGATAATAATAAATGGTACAATTTATAAAATGGAACAGACTTACTAAATCGCACCAATATATCAATTGTTTGTGAATGATCGTTATTTAGTATGAATATAATCGTTAAGTTCAATGTTTGTGAGTTAGGATCTAATAAATCCACAATTATGATTATGATACAAATAATAATCCGATTTGAGACGCAGCGCTTTGAATTTTCGGGATTAGATTATATCGTCGAAAATTGTTTTGTGATCGCTCGGCGAGGCCTCCAATTCTGTAGTGCCGCGATTCGTTAATCGTTCGTTTCGACAACCGATATAATTCTAATCTTAACGGTGTGTAAAATCAGAAGACGAAGGATGGCAGCAACTACAGTTTATTGTCGAATAACTCAGGTTAGAAAGCTAACAACACCTGAGCGAATATTAACGAGCGAGCGAGCGGCAAGCGAGAGAGTGAGTGAACAGGCGAACAAGCGAAGGAAACGAATGAGATGCAAGCGAGCAAAAAGCAAGCAATTACATAGGCAATTTATAGTCAAATTTAATAAGGGCACAGTAAAGCAAAACAAAGGCTGATAATAATATTCGCGTGCGTACACATATGGGGAGGAGTATGAGTCATCGAATGATTTTAAGCAGTCAACATTTCGAATAGAGTGTCATGTGCTCTAGTGGTATAGCAGTGCAAATAATATGCAAATTGTTACTATCCAAATGATGATGTCTGTTAAGTAAGTTATAAAAAGGGCTTAACCAAAATTGGCTATGATCGAAATTGATTGTAGGATGGTTGCTATAATAGCTCCCCCGCAGCAAACATGGATACAAAATAGTGTCTGTGTTTGCGAATAAAAAAATGTTAAACTTAACAGGACAATAAATATCGAAATTTATGAAATTAAGATGCATGATAGAACTATCGTGTGAATTATTACAAGTACGCGTAAGCTTGAGTTCGTATACGTGCGTGAGGCCAGATAAAATAACAGATCAAAATAATGTGTTAGCGTTTTTACAGGTTTATATACATTGACATTAGAATATGCAAAATTTGTTGAATATAATAATAGATAAATTAAAGTTTTCGATGTGCCCATACAAAACGAAGAGGAAAGAAATTATTAGTTCAAAATAGTAGTTATGTATCGTTGAGGCCATCTTACTCTTCGACCATATCTTGTCGTTACTGCTTTCTCTTCATTTTTCGTTCGTCGATGTCGTTGATGATTGAGATTCACGTTTCGGTGACTCGGCGATTTTCGAATGATCTGTATGTACTGGCTGATCGTCAGCTTCGATAAAAGCTGGTTTGACTCGGTCTATGCTAATTACATCCGTTTTTCCGGCTTTATCTACTGTAATAGTTTTATCATTTCTTCTAATAACTTTAAATGGACCATCGTAAGCCGGTTGTAAGGGACGTTGCACATTATCCCTTCTGATAAACACATGGGTACTGTCGCTCAGTTGTTTTGGTATGTACACTCGGTGTTGATGTTGCCTCGGATGTGTTACTCTTAGATTACTCATATGTTGCTTTAGACGTTGTACATAGTTGGCTAAATCAGTTGGAACACTTTTACTTGAGGTGAAAAATTCTCCTGGAAGACGTAAAGTGGTTCCATAAACCAACTCTGCTGGGCAACATCCTATATCTTGTTTAATTGTTGATCTTAAACCTAACATGACTAATGGGAGCTTGCTGGCCCAATCATTATTGCTAATAACAGATGTAAGAGAGGCTTTGAGTTGCCGATGTAATCTTTCTACCATACCATTCGCCATCGGATGGTAAGATGTTGTCCGAATACGCTTGATTCCTAGGAGTTCAGTGAGTTGTTGAAAGAGGTGGCTCTCGAATTGGGCTCCTCGATCGGTTGTAATGTGTGTAGGCACACCATAATGAGAGATCCAATGCTCTACTAAGGTTTTGGCTATAGTTTCGGCCGAAATGTCTTTTATGGGTACTGCTATAGGCCATCGCGTAAATCTATCAATGCAGGTAAAAATATAACTAAAGCCGTTTGAAATCGGCAGCGGTCCTACAATGTCAATATGTATATGCTCAAATCTGCTATCAGGATGACGAAAAGGACCTATTGCGGAACTGGTGTGACGATTTACTTTAACTTTTTGGCATTTTATGCAAGTTTGCGTCCAATTACGATATTTTGTAATTCTGCTAATTCGTGATAATCGATTTCGGATTGGACGAGAGTGTTTATCGTCGTTCATGATAATGCGTCAGCTACTTCGTTTTCTTGGCCTTTAATATATCGTATATCAGAAGTGAACTGGGAAATAAACTCTAGCTGCCTGATTTCCCTCGGAGAGTAATTATCTTGCTTTGCGCTTAGTGCGTTCGTGAGTGGTTTGTGGTCAGTGTAAACAGTAAAATTTATGCCTTCTACCATATGTCGAAAATGTTTTATTGCTAAGTAAATTGCTAGTAATTCTCTTCCGAAAGTACTATATCTCGTTTGCGTGGGATTCAGTCTCTTTGAGAAGAATGAAAGCGGTTCCCAAGTGCCATTTACTAACTGTTGTAAAACAGCTCCTACCGCCACATTCGATGCATCTGTCATGATAGCTAACGGTGTTTCGCTCTTTCTTCTAGCTAATGTCGTCTTTTTGTTGAGCGCCTTCTTAGCGTTCTCGAAGGCCTGCATTGCCTCTGCTGATAATTGGAATGTCCGGGAGTGTCCCCGTAACGCATCGGTCAGTGGTTGAAGTATTGCAGCACAATTCGGAATAAAACGTCTATAATAATTTATTAGTCCTAAAAATCGTCGTAATTTCTTCTGTGTATCGGGCAACGGATAGTCTCTGATGTTATCGATTTCTGTAGAGATCGGTGTGATACCTTGAGAAGTTACCATGTGTCCAAGGAACTGTAAGGATCCTTTTCCAAACTCACACTTCTCAATGTTTATGGAAATACCATGATCTCTTAGTCGCGCGAATAATTGCCGTAGTTGTTGTATGTGCTCGTCCATAGTGGAGCTGGCTACTAGTAAATCGTCTATGTATGCGTATACTCCAGGTAAGCCTCTGATGACCTGGTCAATAAACCGTTGAAATGTTTGTGCTGCATTAGTCAGTCCGGAAGGCATGCGTATGAATTCATATAGCCCAAAAGGGGTTGTTACTGCTGTTTTTGGTATGTCTTGTGGAGCTACCGGGATGTGATAATACGCTCTAACTAAGTCAATCTTCGAGAATACTTTAGCACCTTCTATACTGTAGATAAAATCATGGATGTGTGGTATAGGGTATCTATCGGTCATTGTTTGCTTATTAAGTGCTCGATAGTCCCCACATGGTCTTAATTCTCCGTTCTTTTTCGGAGCCATGTGTAATGGGTATGCCCACGGGCTGTTCGAAGGCCTTATTATGCCTAGCCTCATTGACTTGTCGAATTCTTGCTTTACTATTGCTAGCCTTTTTGGGTCTAATCTTCCTGGCCTTGCATTAACCGGCGGTCCGTTGGTTACAATATGGTGTTGGATAGTATGCTTGAGATCTGTTTTATTGTACGTTACTTTTAAAAGCTCTGGGAACTCATTTAACAATAACTTGTGTGGGTCGTTGCGGCTCTTATCTACCACTAGGATCATAGAAACAGATTCTGTAAGTATTCCCGTAATCGAAGTAGTATGGGTACCGTTTATGAGTCTGTGGCGCAGTGAGTCTACTAGTAAATCGAAATTGCATAAGAAATCGATGCCTATTATAGGTACCGATACGTCTGCTATGACAAAATCCCAGCGGTATGTCGCGCCTCGTCCGAAATTTAAGGATAACATTCGTTTGCCATATGTTTTAATATCTGATTTATTCGCCGCTATTAGAACCAATGAAGTGTTAAGGTTTCTTTTGTCGTCACATACTGGAGGTACTACGCTAATTTCAGCCCCCGTGTCCACCAAGAATTGAGTGCCTGTCATTCGGTCTTGTATATAAAATAGGCGGCTGTTTGAGGGCTTTGTGTTCGCTGCAGGCGTTGCCATGGTCAACCGAGGGTACCGCTTACTTGCCGTGCTAAATCTACAAGGTTGTAAGCATTTTCTTGCTCTGTAACCATACATTTGATGATACCAACATATCAGCGGAGTTGCGCGTCTTCTGGAAGCTGATCGGCTTCTCTCGCGCGTGCCAACTCGTGATAATTTTCGTGGTCTCTCGCTCTGGGTCAACTCTGTGAGCTTGCGGCATAAAACATCTATCTCTTTCTGCAGAGTACTGATTCTATCGTCTACTGTCACGCTGTGTGATTGAGGGCTTGCTTGCTTTGCTCTTTCGTATATTCTATCAGCTATTTTCGCTATGTTGTCTATGTCAGCGTCAGTATCTCTAACAGCTAAGATTTGCTGAATACTGGACGGGAGTCGGCAAAGCCACAGTTGATAAAATAAGTTATTGTCTATTTTTCTATCACCTAGTAGACTTTTCATATGAGTTTTTAACTGTGATGGAGTTCTATCCCCCATTTGTGCTTGGTTGAGAAGCTTCTCAACAGCTTGTTGGTCAATTAGTGCGACTGCTTTAATTACTGCCTGCTTTAGTACATCGTATGGCCTTTCAGTATCCGGTTTAGATAACGCCTCTCGTACGCTTTCTGCTACTTCGTCTGGGAGGAGAGTGCTTGTGAGGCCGAATTTATCTCTTTGTAAGTTAATACGACTAGCCAGAAAATAGTTTTCAAGTCTAATGAACCACAGCTGAGGGTCGGTGACCTTAAAAGAGGGGACTGGAAGGTTAAGAGTTCTCACGGACGAAGTTTGCTGTACACTTGACATAGTGTTTTCGGAAGACATGCTTACAAAAAGTTTTGAGCAGTACACAAATATGATATAGATGTCACAAAGTAAAATAGACGGACAGAAACAAGGATAATAATAAATGGTACAATTTATAAAATGGAACAGACTTACTAAATCGCACCAATATATCAATTGTTTGTGAATGATCGTTATTTAGTATGAATATAATCGTTAAGTTCAATGTTTGTGAGTTAGGATCTAATAAATCCACAATTATGATTATGATACAAATAATAATCCGATTTGAGACGCAGCGCTTTGAATTTTCGGGATTAGATTATATCGTCGAAAATTGTTTTGTGATCGCTCGGCGAGGCCTCCAATTCTGTAGTGCCGCGATTCGTTAATCGTTCGTTTCGACAACCGATATAATTCTAATCTTAACGGTGTGTAAAATCAGAAGACGAAGGATGGCAGCAACTACAGTTTATTGTCGAATAACTCAGGTTAGAAAGCTAACAACACCTGAGCGAATATTAACGAGCGAGCGAGCGGCAAGCGAGAGAGTGAGTGAACAGGCGAACAAGCGAAGGAAACGAATGAGATGCAAGCGAGCAAAAAGCAAGCAATTACATAGGCAATTTATAGTCAAATTTAATAAGGGCACAGTAAAGCAAAACAAAGGCTGATAATAATATTCGCGTGCGTACACATATGGGGAGGAGTATGAGTCATCGAATGATTTTAAGCAGTCAACATTTCGAATAGAGTGTCATGTGCTCTAGTGGTATAGCAGTGCAAATAATATGCAAATTGTTACTATCCAAATGATGATGTCTGTTAAGTAAGTTATAAAAAGGGCTTAACCAAAATTGGCTATGATCGAAATTGATTGTAGGATGGTTGCTATAACGACACTCCACTAACAACTATCGCCAAGTCGCTGAATACCAACTGCTTTGACTAATATATATTTCGAGTTCTACACCCCAACCATGTGGAACCTCGGAGTATTACGTCCAGTAGGTTAGCCCACATCTTATTAAGGAAATTATCACACTCAGGATAAGTCACCGTGTGCAAACCAAGTCCTTTATAGAAATCTTTAAACGCTCTTGCGATGAGAGCTTGAAATTCTAAAAACTTCCCTCATTATTGCAGAGAGCGAAATGATCTTGTATTGGCATTCCATTTCTTAAATTATTAAGGTGTTAAAATATTTTATACCTTTACTCCACCCATAACTAATCACTCCAAGGCTATATCTAAATATTCCGAAATCACTGTCAAATAGACTCAGAGTGGGATTCTGTTTTTTCTCATCTGACTATCACTGGCTGGAACGCTCTACCCGAACATGTGGTATCAGCCCCATCAGTAAACACTTCTAAGGAGAAGCTGTACATTCAGTGGAAAACAATCTATGATTAACAATACTGGTCGATCAACCTACTATCCTTACTACTGAAGACAAGACAAATATTTTAATCATTATTGAAGGTTTGGCGCGATTTCGGGCAACTTTCGTCGCGCGCGTCTTCGCCTGGCTCGCTTAGTTTCCTTTCATAGTTGTAACTGTTCTTCATATATTTATCTCGTAGGCGTTGTTTGCCACTTGGCCGAACATCTTTCCTTACTGATAGTAATGAAGTGATGGTAAGATTAAATAACCACTAAGTCTATCTTTAGTCGACACCTGTTTTATTAGGATTGGGTATGATAGCCGTAGGAGTTGCTGGACGTTATATAACACGGAATATGAATGCTGGTAGTATGCAAAAACTTTTCAGTATATCTGGACTGGTGAGTGATGTCCTGTTTGTTCTCGCTATTACAGAATATGATCATGGTGTACTGTGTAATATGATTGTTATGGAAGTTGTTTCTGATGTTATACTATGTGTGTTGCAAGATAAATCTGAAGTTATCGCAAACAAACACCTAGAGGTTAATTTTTGGTCATTTAGGTGATCTGTGGATGTTAGGGATTTTAATCTACAGTACATATGGTAGGCAGTCTACTACGTTTCACTTTAAAATTTGATATACACTTTTTATTTTTCTCCTATTCCTTTGGAAGAGTTGCTCAGTACATACTTATTGTAGTTTTATGGGACACGGCCAGACCAAATGCTGAAACCATCGATTCTGTTAAAATAGTTTTTGACGTTTTACTGTTATACTTCAGTTTAGATTCATAGGTGCATTTAGTAGCGTGAGCGGATATGCAGTCTCGACTTAACTCACAAGATTTTAACTTAACTGTCTAACCATGTTTCTCAGCTGTTTTCTATTCTGAGTGCTGATCAATTTACCGGTCTGTTGAAATTAAAAAGCTTGTTTTGTCCCCATGATCTATTGATGTTGCTCAATACAGCCATTTTTACTTGCTTACGACCTCGACTTGATAAACAACTACAAACTGGTGGTGTAAATAAACACATCAAATTCTAACTTTACCTTTATTTTTTTCCAGAGTGGCTCAAAGTATTATCGTGGGGGGTTTGAACAAAATATGTCCCGGCGTGAAGCTGCCCTAATTCTTGGTGTGAGGTAAGTTTGGTTTTGTTAGTGTTCATCAAGACTGGGTTCATAAATCGCCGCCTAGTCAGCGGATTATTTGTTCCTGTTGATTAACTGACTGTTATTCTCTCTTACTACTTAGAAGGGATAGTCGATAGCCGACAAGTGCGTCATTCAATTCTTTTAAATATATAAACGCCTTAGTTTTGTCATTATAATTCGTCTGCAAAACAATAAACTTGATAATTATTATATTTTCATTATATCCTAATGAGTAAAAAATTGTATTTCCGACGTTTCGTGACTTGACGTGAGCCTCTTCTTCAGGGTAAATAAATCTAATGTGTAGTTGGGAACGGAACGAACGAATCGGTCACCAAATAAACGGGTTTTTAATGTTTTGGCTATAATCTTCAGTCGTGAGGATGGGAGATCGACTGACTTATAATGAACCTCGCAATTTGTAACACTGTAAAGACTCAGTCTCACTACGGAATCCCAGTAAAACAGAGCTTCAAATGTGAATGATTTAATCTCCATTTTTGAACTTCGATAATATGTCCTCAGATCATCAGTCCAAAGTGGAAGAAAAAGGTAAGACATACACCAAAATCGTCGTTTAGTGTACGGTAAACTAGTTTCAGATTACTCTGTAACCCGCGATAAGAGAACAGAAATAGGTTGAGGCGTCTTAGTTTCTTCATAACACAAGACAGACCTTTTATCATTTTGGTCCCTCGCCGTTGGACGCGTTCTAGCATATCCAACTTTGAAAGGGATTCACTGTTTTACTCCCACATTTCAAATGCGGTCGCACAAATGTCAGGTATAATGCCGTAAACATTTCTTCGATCAACTAATGGAATGACTTGCAAATAGCCCATAAGACTCTGAATCCTTTGGCAGCAACAGCTTTACAGTTACTCGCAGTTCTAGTGTCGTTGCTTATTATGACTCCTGATCCATTACTTCATGCAGCAATTTCGCTTATTGTATAGTGATATGAATCGTCGCATTTATTTATTTTCATCGCTATAATCTTGTTAGGGTTAACTTCTAATTACCTACGTATCAATTCAACCAGTTAATTTGAGTCATCCTGTAATGTTACGTTATCTGACATACTTTGTGTGGGTCTCCAAATCTTTATGTCATCAACAAAGAAATGAGCAGATGAGTTTACTGTTGTCGGTGACCCATGTAAAAAAGGTTGAAAAGAAGAGCCGAGAACTGTCCCTTGAGGGTCTCCACATTTAATGGATTCCCATGTGTAGTTGACCTCCGTTTACTCTTACCTGTTGTCTTCTATCACAGATAAAGTCACTTATCCAGTTTATGATTTCATAATGGATCCCAAAACTCAGGTGAGAGACCTTGTCAAGGCTTTACTTAGATCTGAAATATTTCTCTCTTTTGCTTCATGCTAATCTTCTCTTGTAATGAGATTTTTCAAACATGATGTCTTTCCTAAAGCCATGTTGTTCCTTGTCTAAAAAATTATTCATTTCCAGAGAGTTTAAAACAGTCATCCGAATAATCTCTACTACCCGCGTCTTTCCAGTATCTTGACAGTTTAGATAGTGTTGCCGGAGGTCCAGCAATTACATCCGCCAGGGCTTTCATATTCCTGTGATCATTGAAGTTATCTGGTTTCAGGTTTTGAAACAATTGTAAGGCAGCCCCTCAATAAACAGAGAATTTATCTACAAGCAACTATATTTACAACTAATTGTTTGTCTCTCACCATTGTCGGTAGAAAACACTTTACTAAAAGGGTCTAATAAAGCTTCAGCTTTTGCCACATCATCTCTTGGCTATATCAACTGATCTTATTGTACCAAAAATAGCGGGATTCCATCAATTCTCTCAGTTCGCTTCCCTATATACAAGAACAAACTTTAGCTAGTTTAGGACTTGGGGTTTAAAATCCCGTTACTCACTAAGTATTCTCACTTCGATTATATACGATGTAGATAATACAGATTGCTTAGCTGACTGATCTCGAACTATTTTATAGTGCGGTGATTTTTTAATATGTTGATTTGAATTCATAGCAAACATCGATTATCCCTTTTGTTTGTAAATTGATGATGTCACATAACTAACACCAAAAATTTTTGTCAACATTATAATTGCAAAGACTTAAAACTTGATATTTGTCTTTTAAAAACCGCCAAAAAGAATCGTTTTCATTTTCAAAGAACTCATTATATGTTCATCAATATGTCTATTAAGCATTCTGGCGCCCTGATCTTAACTTACTCCTAACCGTAAATCTGAATTCAAACTCCTGACTGTAGCCTTAAATACTAACACCAATCTTTTTGGGGTATTCGTATAATACATTTTTCATCTCTACCACCTTCATTCTCACTAAGAATTGACTTCGCTTTCACAAGAGTTGCTAGAACCATTATTAAAGTATGCTTTCATCATATTCAACTAGACCATCTGAAAATTTAGTTACTTGCTCTTTATCTCTTACTTAATATTGATTATTCTTTACAAACTTTAAACATTGAAAGGTTTGAATTTACTTTCTAAAACAGTGTTCATCTTTGCCTTGTATTTTAGTCAACAGTCAAGTAAAAATAAAATTAGAGATGCTCACAAGAAGATCATGATTCTTAACCATCCCGATAAAGGTGAGTTCAAAATAAAATTATAACTAATTTCCTATTTTATGTTAACTTCTGCATCAATATTATAACCAACTAACTTCTTATCTTTAATCAACCCCACATTATTATTATTCGATTTTGGTTATTTATAATCTGTTAGCAGTATTGGGTATGTTGACGGTTTGATAATCTATATTCTATCGTGGAAGTCTGTTATTGTTTTCTGTAACTCACTAGATAATTAAATAAAGTTTCTATATGCTACGACTAGTCATCAGATTTCGCCCATTGTTTCTGGTTGTAGATTGTAAATTATCTACTTATTGCTCGCCCTCGTAGATTTCTGCATGGGCTCTATCTAGGCTGTATGATACACTAGGTTTCTTGATTGAAATTCGCAGAAATGTAGAGGTCGGTGGTTCAAAACAATTTAATTTCTACTAATCATGTAGTATCTCAGATGTCCTCATTTATCTTTATAAATGTTCGGGTTTGTTGTTCTACGTAACTGCACCTCGTTCTTTGGTTTCGCTTTCGTAGTTTTGTCTTAGTGCTTGTTTATTGTCAATTTTCTTTGTTACGTTAAATTATGTTGCTCAAACTGTTGGACTACTTCATCAAATAAGAATATCCAGGCCATCAGTTTATAAAGCGTCTAATATTTGGGAAAATATGTTTCCAATTCCTCGATTTTCAATGATGTTACTCAGCGACCTATGCAAAGGATCATAGTTCCCCTTATGTCAGTGATTAATTCATGATCTCACATGTCACCCACTGCTTACATCCGTATGCTGCGCTAGCTGGTATAGGAGTAAGTTGGAAATCGAATATCAAGAAGCAACCCGGAAAATGATCATTATTTGTCGTGTTTAGCTGTATCAAGTGTAGACTTCTGACTGGAATCCATGTAATAATTATGATAGTCAGTGTAATAACGGAAGTTATTCACAATTTAGTTTGCCAAATTCATTAAGAAAGACTTGTTCATATATTTTCATGCTTCTGCCCTAGTATTTACACTTCAATGTAAACTTGAGATTTCTATCAACGGAGTAATCTAACAGTTATTTTGTCTGTCTATATCCCATCAGCTTCTTGAAGAGATTGAAATAAAAGCTTGCTATTCGAGGCCTACCACTTATCCAGCTTTTGTCGGTTCACGATAACAAGGATCAAAATGGAGTTTCTTGTTAATTAATATTTTGCGTAAATGGAATGCGTAAAATAATTTCATAACAAATGAAGCGGCCAACTTACAATGGAATAAAACTTAACTATATATGAAAGATGTATTCGTAAAAAGTTATTGTCCATGTTTAAAAAGTGACTCATCTGACAAACAACAAGGGTATACTTTAAACCATCATTTCATAAATTATCCTCAGATTCATGCCTGTCAGTTTTCCGTAGCTATTTATTTTCCTTATATGAATATTGTGCACAAAGTATAATCTTTTAATTTGCTTAAGTGTAATATATCTATCGTGTATTTAACTCAGGTGGTTCCCCATACTTGGCTGCTAAGATCAATCAGGCCAAAGATATACTAGAATCCAACAAAAGTTAACCACCACTAACAACCCCACTGTAATATATCGCTCATTATTTTACAATGTAAGATACAGTTTACATTGTAATTTTTGAACTGTAAACGTATAGTTACAAAAATGTAAATTGTTAGATACTTATCTTTTGAATAAACGTTCTTTCTCAATTAAATTTATCTAAACGACAACTTATATTGATTTTGATGTGGTTCTATTCAAACTACTCATGCAACTCAATGCAGTCATGCTACGAATTTTTGATGAATTCATAATTAATATTCCACGTCATCTGACATGATATCAAAAGAAGAAATCTTGTATAACAGTGAGCACTTGTAGGTTACTTTGCTGTTTGCTGAGGTTCTTCAGCAAGACACAGTTTGTTAGTCTACTGATTTTAGAAATATCAACCATTAAAATCATGATTTGTTTTGTAAGTGATGAAACAGTGAAAACAGAAACGGATACTTATGTAGTACTGGGGTTTGTTTGTTCGGGTAGTTAGTTTAGATAAGCGGGCAGTACCACAGCCCATATACAAATCAAGTAACTTGTGTGGCACATATGTATTCGGCGCCCCTTTGTATGAGTTCAACTAAATAAATAAATACAGTAGGAATTCTATTCTCGGAACCAACTCTTGATCAGTTCACATATACTGCCTGTAGGACCGGTAACCTATTCACCGAATCAGTCAGCTACAACGTGGGACCAGGCACATATATGCATCGCTCCAAGTTGCCACACCTCATTAGTACAAGATGAACACCGAATTCATAGAGGTAGTTACTTCACTGGTAGGTTGTGTGTAGGGATATAGTACAGAATAAAAGAGTTGGTAAAGTGGAAGATATAAAGTAATTTTAATCTCACAGTTTAGGGGAAGACAAAATGTGTATACACCTACGCCATTGTGATCGATTCTGAGTCATGTCATACACAGTCTCCAACCATTGGTTACTCAGTTGTTAATGAAATACTGTTTAAAGTGAACCGTACCAGGTTCGAAAATCGGAGTGGACATCAATTCTGGGCTGTAGGTACATCCAGCTGACCATTCCTAAATAAAATGAGACGCGAGTCCTGAATTACACTGGTAGCTGCCATTCATCCGTCTTTGTAATAAATTATTATAAGCATGAATTCAATTTCACTGGTACCAAGAAGCTTATCGAATGAAGGACATAAAATCAGACTACCTTTGGTTTATTGGAATACAGAATCAATAACTTCTATGGATCTATGACGCCTTCAAACTTTGCTATTACCGAAACATTAGTTGTCATGAGTTAAATAAACTGGCGGATTGGAAAAGCAACAAGTTGCATCAAACATTGTTTCCATATACATGAATAGGTGTGGATGTTTTACTATTAAAGACGGTTATAATACCGATTAGTTATCAATCATTAACAAAAATTCAACTAACCATAAGGAAATCAAGCATTTGGTTCAGTTGGTGTACAACGGGTAGTTAATTGTTTTGTCTCAGCAGTCTAATGTACAGTGGTTAAGTTCATTCAAATTTTAGCTACTAAGTTTCATGTTCATAAGTTGATCCACTGACCTCAGTTTGAGTGACCTGGAAGCATTCCCAGTCCTCACAGTGTCATGCGAAAATGAGTATATGATTATGTAATTGGCATATGAGTTACGTCGAATCGATGTGAAATAAAGTACTACGTTTACCAAATATAAATAAGCAACACCGTATTTAAGTTGTCAACAATGTCACCAGTGTGTAATACTTATTTATAAATGTATCAACTGTTTTATGTAATGATTGAGACCATAGTGGCTGAATCGCAGTAAGGGGATAACTTGAGTTCAAAGTGTAATATATGTGTTGTGGACCATAATCACTTTCTCTGTCTAAAGATCTGAACGTACGTTGAATATCTGATTTGTTGTTTAGTAACTGAAAGATTTGTATTTGTCGAACTACAATCTTGATGATCTCACCCTAGCGATCTCTGATATCTTAATAACTTACTATCTAACCAAGCACATCAGTGTTTAGTAACACAAGGCTAGGTTGAATAGTCAATCACAAAAAATAGTCATTCTGTTCCATACGTATAGATGGATTCGTCTACCGAAAAAAACCATTTACTGGGACTCGAGTCATCTGAAAAAAAATAAGCCACTGTTACGATTAAGGATTTGAAACTAATATATCTCAGTATTTCACAACACGAGGCTTGGAATCTGTTCGTCTGATCCTTTAGGTTATTGACAATGAGCATTGCTATGAAAATCACGAACATTAGTACAACATACTTATTAACTTTCTTAAAGACGACAACATTCTTACTTCATACCGATTAAGATAACATCATGTTATCGCTACTCATCAGTAGAAAAGTGACTAATTTGTACATGTATTAAGGTCCACAGCGATGATTGTCATTCCAACCCGCGAAAGGATACCAAGCATGGCAAGTTAGGTTTGTCATAGAGCTCTCCAAAATATCGGTAAAATACTCCATTCTTACATGGAGCTGACTTAATTTCTAACTTTACTAATACCTTGTATAACTAAGAATAATGAATGTCCAAAAAATCACATATTAAACCGGACTTCAGATATCGATACAATTCCTACAACTGTAAAAGTGGCCAATTTAGCACCTAGAATATACATTCCTTTTCCCTACTGGTTTTTAAATAGACAACTAAAACCTAAAGTTTACTAATATTTAAGTTTCTATGTAGTGGTATTGAGTGAAAGTGGATTGCTAGACTCCTTTTCAGATTGCTTAATGAGGTAGGACGTCGTAAATTGACAATAAGTGAATGAAATGAAAGTTTGATTACTTATCATTGTAAGGAACGAAACACAGATTCAAAAATCTACTTAGATTTTTCAATCTATTCCTGTTTAATGTCATTATTGTAAGTTTATATAAATTACCATGCTATTCTCCCACTTAACAGAATTGTATACATAATTGGGACATTGCTCGATCAATAGATGCCTATGATAAATGAGCAAAGATAAATAACCTTTACTTCTGCTCACCTATAAATTATTTTACAAGTGTTCAAAAACAACAAAATATATCATTATGTGATGTACTAAACAGTTCCCATTCAACTAGCGAGTTTGATATTATTAAACATTCGATACATTAAATACCTTTATTTCAATAGGTAAATCTGTTTAATTACATTGTAATAAGTGATAGATGATGGGAAAACTATTATTTGGTGTCAACGTGTTATATCCCAATAACAATAGTGAATGGTAACTTTGGGATCTATTTATGAACTAATATTATGCACGTATTTTTTGTCATATAATTGCTAAATAACTAAACTGTTCATGCTTCCCTTATCATGAGCTTTATTTTGAACTATAAACTATTGATATACGATTTACCATTCATGAATTACACCCAGTCTATTGATTATTGCCTCCCACATTTGGCTGAATCTTGTACAAATGTTATTTTCTACTTTATTGGTAAGATGCGGTCTGTCTGTTTGGTGTATAAACTCAGTATGTTTGTAATACAATGATTCATACCGCAGAAGCTGCTCTGGACTTAACTAGCTGGGCTAGGTTGAAGCACGACCGATACGTACTCTAGACTGCTCATACGATTTCCGTGTCACTTTTCCAGTCGATAAATCGCTACTCTCCCATTAGCGGTCTTATCACGTCATACGTTAACAGGGCATCCACTCGGTCACAAGTTATAACACAACGATTAATTCATTATTTCTTCTGTATTCAACGAAATAACAAAAACTATACACCGTGACATTCTATTTCATTGCACTATCATAGATAATTAAGGTAGAAATTGATCACAAACAAACAGAACCAATTATGACTATTTTTTATTATACATTGCAAGTTATCAAATATATTATGCTTGATATATTTTCCATTGAATGTATAAAAATATTTTCTTAGTTTTATACAAGTAGATTGGTATAAAGATCATAAGTAATTAAATTTCATCTAGATCATCAATACCAAGTTCAGGAAAGTCACCAGCCTCAACATATTGCGGTTTTACAAATGCACCATACTTTTCTGGACATTGAAAATATCGTACTCCATCAATACTGAAAAACAAATACAAAATTAATGTTCAACGGTTCATTTACAGACTAAATGTTAGGATGTCATCAGAATAAAGTATTTGGTAAGAAATCTCTCGTTACTACAATTACGAACTGTAAATCATATTTGACTTTTCAAAAATGACTTCATTTTATTAACCGAAACAGTATTAGGGATTAAATTCATTTAGTATCGTTTGTTTGAATCTTCCCAACAAACAATACTAAATGAATTTAAACTTCACCCCATCGCACAAGCAAGTGGCTATTAGGACTCATTGGCCGAGTGGATAACGCGATGGCGTTTGAAGCGAAAGGTATTGGGTTCGAGTCCCAGAGTGAACATCAACTTTGAGATGCAGGTACATCCGGGTGACTAGTCCCAAATAGGACGAAACGCGCGTTCTGGATTCCACTGCTAGCCACTATCCATCTTTGCTTACCAAGTATTAGGGATTGTTACAATTCTGAAAAAAGTACGGGTCACTGATGATGTGTGTTGTTTTTCTTAACAAACGATCTTAGGCTGGTCACGTTGTAGTGATATCAGACAATAGGTTTCAAGATTAAGTTTCTCCTGGTTATTCATTTTGATTACGATATTGATAACGACATTACCACAGGGAACTTAGTCAAACATCTATTTTTACTTATGAACTTAACATTTTTATTATCACTGACGGTAATAGATTCGGGAAACTAATAGGTATCTTACAGATAAGGTTTTGGAGTCCTTCTGATTAAAAATTTAAAACTTCCGCATATACTTACTCCAGTTACAACGTTCAAGTAGTATCGATAATCTTTATACAAAAAGTGTAGCTTAAAGCTCAGTACATGAACTTTAGGCTGATTAAATTGACTCTTTGTACGTAATTGTAAGCCCATAAACTGGAGTGTTATCAGAACTTGAAAAAACTCCCTGGATAGATTTTTGTGCACATGATTTACTATAAACACAGAACAAGCTTTAAATGGCTTTATGCTAGATCTGTACCTTCTTCGAAACCTTGATTGCGGGAGGCTAGTTTGCAGCTTGCAATGTCTCTTTATGTTCAACGGTGTAACATTTTTTACAATAGTGGTTTATAAACGGATATGAATTTGTAAAATCCCATACACTACAATGCTAGTACCTAGACGGGGAGACTTTAGACTTCTCTTCTGATGATTTTCCGTGTTAGGGTGAGTGTTGGGGTCTTGGGATGAGGACTGAATTTATTTTGGACTGCTTGGAGGTCAAACCTATCTTGGCCATCAGGTTTGGTTAGGTTGATGTCGTGTTTTAGGTTTTTCAATTGCCGATATTTCTCATAAGCTTCTTTAAGTGTTAACGTGGGATCCCAATCGAGACGATGTAGCAGTCATGTACGAAAATCAGCTAACTTTTCAGATTGTGGGCTGCAGATGAGTGTTAATAGTTTAAAGTGGTCTTTGGAAAGTTTTTAATTTTAAACACTCATATTCTCGATTTATTATTTAAACATGTGTAAGAAAATCGTCCTCTTCACTCATCAATAGACGCAAGAATTGATAATGGGAATGAAAAATCGAAGACTGATCATCAAACAGCTGACCAAGTGAGGTGGAGGTATCTGTAAGACTTCTTTTACGTGTATTTTTCAGTAATATGATGCTACAATATTTATCAAGTCTTAATGCGTCGAGTTTCCGTAGTAGAATATGTACCTTCTAAGAGTTTTCTTGATCTGCAAAATCAACATTAGGTATATCTTCATAGCGGCGATATCACGTGTCGAATATTACATTTGAGGAACACTTAGTTTAATTATGACCCGTCCTCCAATGTAACAGTTGACGCGTGATTTTGCCCGTACACCAATAACGAGATCCGAAAATTCCCTTAGATCCTTAATTTCGAATTTATTCTATGCCTTATTTTATCCTACGGATTCATTCTTTATTCTCGAATCATATCGTCTATACTTGGTCTTTTGTACCACTCCTGATACTGTTACTGTTATATCCCCTGGTGAATTATGAATGGTAACTCTAAGGTCTATTTATCGACCACTGTATTATGCCTATTTCCTATTGTACAATTGTTACGTAACTAAACTATTCATATTTGTGTTTCTCTTATCATGAGCTTTATTTTGATCTTTGATTTATTATCATACGATTCTTGAGTTATACTCAGTTATTGATTACTTTGGTTTGTATAAAAACCCATTATGTTTGTAAATAATGATCCATACTGCCGAGGCTGTTATTTGTGTTCTGGACTCAACTGGCTGGGTTAGGCAGATCGCAGGATCGGTTAGCAATCTAGGCTGCTCATACGGGTTTCGTGTCACTGTTCAACCGATAATTCGCTGCTCCCTAATTGGCGGTCTTATCGCGTCACACATCAACTAGCCATCCACTCGGCCACAGATATAACAGTTACTACATCTATTAGTTTGGGATTTGTCGTGATAATTTTAGTTCATTGTGATCATATGACATAACATATGGGGTAGATTCTACGTTACTTCTGACCGAACGATACAACTTATTACTTCTGTATTAGGTTTGTTGAATCGGTGGAGATTTATATTTGAATCAATTTAGACTAAAACTGTCTGATCATTAATAAAAACTCTATTTCTGTTTGAATATATTAATTGTTGATTTCAAATTTGTGTGCACAAATACACACATAACAAGCTTACTGATGGTAGATCTTATTTGAACAGATAAAAAAAATACATTGACGCGAAGAGTTATAGCACTTCAGATATAGATATTCCATATTAACTATTTGAACGAAACGCGCGTCCTGGATTCCACTGCTAGCCACTATCCATCTCTGCTTACCATATTTGAATTATAGTCATTAAATCAATAAAAGTATTAACGTATTGTGAAAAAAACTTACCTTCCGTCATTTCTTCCCAAAGGTTCATCATAACGAACTCCGACCCAATAACCAGGTTTAAATTTGGTTTGGCCTGAAAATATATATGATAAGTGTTCAGATTTCATTTACTGCAACATTAAATCAGAATGAATATTTATTAAAATTATAGCATTGTGAATAATCTTAATGCTTCAGATCTTTGCTGCTCTTTGGGTGGTATATACAGAAAAAACACCTCTAGTTGGTTATTATAACGCTATATATCAGCGACGGTTGCATCCAATATAAAAGATAACTAAATCATTGCAAAAGCGAGCTGATTTAACATTCAACAAATCGTTCGCTTATTCATATAATTTATTTATTTATTTGAACACATAAATATTGCTACAAAGGGGCACCGAATACATATGCGCCGCACAAATCTTCTTTGATTTGTGTGACGAATATGATACTGCCCGCGTGCCAAGACCGAAGCAGGTGGTTTTCTTAGGGGGTCATACCCTGAGCCTTTGACCTAAAGGTTTGGTCTACAAGGCAGTGGAGCATCGTAAGGAGATGCAATCCCATAGTAGCCGGTGACCAACGATTGATTCATACGCCATTTGTTCCCTCAGGATACTGGTGCCCATGTGCACCATTGGTTTAGAATCAGGGTTTTTCAACTTCCCTAGGTGGACTTTCCATGTCCACTAACCCGGTTAGAGCTCCGTAAATTCGCTATTCATCCTCTCAATTTCGTAAGCAACAGTAATGCCACGCTAAGGCAGTGAGTAGGACTTCCCTGGCAGAGGCTATATACGCGTGGCCATATGAGAGCATTTGCAGAGGGAGAGATGACTCTACCCACTCTCGGCCGTACCAGGGCACTTGGGGGTCAAATTATATTGAAGCAAATCCCTGGAAAGGAATAATATTTTGATAATATATTCAAAAATATTTTTATACAAGGAAACTTTTTCATTTGCTTGGACAAACATTCCCAATGAAATATCTTTTTTAACCGAATTTCTGACTGACTATGTTTCGTATGATCTAAATAGTCGTTATTAAACATTTTTTTATGAAATAAAGTTTATTCGGGCAGGTCTTGAATTTTTTTGCAAGATTAACTTAACACTAGGATCTTGCTTGATTCTAGGAAACAAAAATTATGGATATGAAGACTAATTTAAAGTACAAAATGAAATCACTTAGTGTTAAGCATATATTTTGAAAGTTTTTAATGCTTGATTTGAAAGATGAATCCTATTACAACTATTTGCACATGGCAATAAATAGCGTAAATGGTAGATGTTCCAAATACATTAATAATTAAAGCTCAATATCTTTGTCTACAACTGACAAAGTATTTTTCGCGAAACCACGTTAGAAGCTATGATCAGAGTGTTTGACCCTTGAGGATGACCGATCAGCAGTGGGAAATGACGGATTTAATTCGACCCTCAACTTATTTTTATTTATTCACGATTTGAAAGTAAATACCTTTACATTTAAGTACGGAAATATATTCCTTACTCAGAGGAGGCTTCTTATCTTTACTCATCTGCCATCAATATACCTTAAACAGTTGAAAATATAGCATTACACTTGATGTTGCAAGTATCCTATAGAATAGTTTTACGAAATGAATACTTAGTAGTTAAAAGACTCAACTTTCAGCTAACAAGTTCCAGGTTCGAACTTCGTTTAAACCACTTTGATCTGAATAACTGAGGTTATATCACTGATCCTCTGAAAATTAAGTACATAAACGTGTGCTTGACAAACGGATGCATATCATCAGAATAGGAATAGTTGGAAAGTTGGATTCTATGAAAAGTCCAGTGAAAAAAAACCTATAGGTTATATACTTACCAACAAATTCTATTACACCTCGTTTTGTCGGTTGACCAGGAATCCGAACTTCACACCTGATGCATTAAATATATAGGATTAGAACGTGAATCCATGTAAGTAGATTAACGATAATAGAAAATTATGATGAAACTTCAACCAGAAATTTCTAGGTCTTTATAATGACTAATTTATCAGACATACATTTGTAGACTATATATTCCATAAGCACTATATGTAAGAATACACAGAAAAAAGCCTCGAAGTATTGACTACTGATTTATATTTAGTCTATTCATATTAATTGTTTTAACAGACTGTTATAAACAAAGTAAAATATGGTAAAAGT
Organism: Schistosoma rodhaini; assembly: GCA_944470415.2. Lineage (NCBI taxonomy): Eukaryota > Metazoa > Platyhelminthes > Trematoda > Strigeidida > Schistosomatidae > Schistosoma > Schistosoma rodhaini. Next base: position 83,725,197 of record OX104036.1, read on the forward strand.
GTACATTGAACTCCACTCTGTTACGTCCTATGAACTAAGTGGTTAAGCTGCGAACCTTTCGTTTTCTTGTTAGATAATATAATTAGCGCTTACTTCACATATAAGTGGACTATTTGATTATCCCATGAGTGATAAATCAGTCCACTGTGATAACTTTGTGGCTGATTACCTTCATTTGTCATCTTATTGCGATTGTCTGTCTTATTCAGTTGGCCTCTGATCATGCGAGTTACCTTGTTGCATCCATGGCGACAAGATTACTCAATACAGATTGAGGCTTTTAGAAGGTTTTCAACATTTTTTGACCCATAATTTTGGTCACATTGGTTGTCTGCGTCCAGAGACATACATGATAAGTTATTTTGTTTCACTCATAGCTTGTGTTTATGCCGCGTACATAAAGGATATGTCTACCTTGTCTAATGCACTGTTCGTTACTGTCAGTATAGTTTCTCAAATAGATAATATATCAATTTAAGTTATTGTCATTTTGTCTGCACAAGATAGAATTACATCATTGTGTTAGCTTGTTAGAGACATTAATTCTGAATGGCTTGACAGTCCTTATAGTGATTTCCGAGGTATTTTCACACATAACAGAACGATTTGTTTTCCAGTTTCCGAATACAACGTTGCGATTGTGCGTCGACTCACCAAACACTTTTTGGTGAGATTGTAAAAATAACTTTTTGCTAAGGACTGACAGAAAATAGGTTTCTTCAGCTTTTCATGGGGTGAGAATGCTTTACAGAGTTTTGGTTCTTATAATGTCTGTATGTAATTCTATTTGCGCGCTGGTGTAATCCACTATTTGGTTTGTATGGCTCAACTTTTATAACTGTTTCTTAACCGTTTCTGCGTCTTCTGCTGATTACTACATTCAGGAATGGATATTCTTTTGGTGAATATTCATTCCTTGTAAGCGTTATGTCTATAAAGATGGTGTTAATCAAGTCTGTCTCTTCGGAAGATAACAAACTTGTCATCTGCGTAACGTGTTCATTTGCTGGTTTGATTATCGACTAAAATCTAGCCTCAAGCCTTTGTATAACAGCTTCTACTATTAGTACTGATACAGGTGGTTCTAATGGAGTCTCTTTGGTCTATTTGTGGACTTGTCTATCGAAATAGGAAATATGTTGTAAGGTCCATTTCGACGAGTTGTATTAAATTTGCTTACTGCATTTCTATATGTTCTGGAATTCGTTCTTGGTTACTGACCAGTTTTGATACGGTATCTTTGGGGGATATTGTCCCTATAAAAGTGAATAGAGGTGTAACACCGGATACCAGTATTTCGTCGTTACTTAGTTGTATGTATTTGATCTTGTCTAAAAATAAACCATGTAATTTAGTCAGATATCTCAATATCCTGTAGCTTTTTCGACAAATAGTGAATTGGAGTAATTAAAACTGACACGATTCGTTGTAAAGTGGTCTCTGTTACGCGCAATAGAACCAAAGGAAATAGGTTCATTAGATTTTATTCGCCACTGATCTTGTCTTATTTATCCCCTTTGGACAAGTTTACCCAGTATTTCGGTACAAACTGCCACACTACATCAGCGAATGAAGGCATGAAAAATAAAAAAAAGTATCTGAAAGAAACCATAAAAATTCGGGGAATGAGTTTATGTATGTGTGGGGTAGTATCGCTTATCTTTTCAACAGTTTTAACCGAAGGTATGGTTAATTAAGATGTGTGATTATGGGATAGTAATTGTTATTTGTACATAGGTTCAACAGCTACCTGAAGTGAAGTAGAATGCGGTAGTATCTGCATAACATTTGAATCAAAATACGATTAACGGACCATATAACATACAGAGAAAAGGACTGCAGGAAGGTTTCTACCTACCGAGAACCTATAGATAATGATTCGGCATCTTGTTTTTCTTTCAATTCTGCCAATTGACGTTGTTCTTCTGTCCGTTTATTTTCCTCAGGATCAACGTCTCGAAATTGCCCGATTTTGTTACGCCGTTTCCATGCCAATACTGATTCTTAAAGAGTAAACAGAGGTTATATTTGCTATGATAAGTCACAATTACCTGGTATCGAAGGACAAAAAATTTAGCTGGGATTTGTATATGAGTTTATTCTTTTAGTTGAAAGACGGTTTACAATTTTCGTTACATATTTGGATTCCTTACAGAGCATTAAATCAGTTAAGTGATACGACAATAACCTTTAGTACATCAAAAATGCCTGACCTAATAGCATGTGATTAATACTAATCTCTTGATTAACAAGACTTTAATACATTTGTAAAATTGAGAAGAAACATCAATACACAAGCTTAATAATGACTAACAACAGTAATTAACGTACCCTCACGTTTTGCATACTCCTCGGCCGACATTTGGTAAGTTTCGACAGGTTCCTCAACTTGGTCGTATGCTCCATCTTGTATCGTTGGATCTGCTACATGAATGTGCATCCCATCCTCAATACCGAAATCATAAAGTAGTTTGTCATCACCAACTAATTGACCCAGGGATCTATCTTCTTTATCAAACAACTCTACCTTCATTGTACGGTTATCGCAACCTGTAACTAAAACTAGCTTCTCCTAAAGAAATGACTAATTAATGGACTGAATAATACCTTCATTTGGCCTAAAGTTATATCAAGCGGATAACGTTTTTCAGATCTTAATTTTGATGCATTTGTGGTGATTATAAGATTGGCGAAATTAGACATTTTTCCACAATACCGTCACTGCTATTAACAAGTTAATACAGAGTACAGATGAAAGCACTGACTAAATAATTATAATTTATGACAGAAAATCAGATTACCGAAACAAACATGTATTTATTTATCTTATTTATTTGAACATAAACATTAGTACAAGGGGGCACCAAATACATATGCGCCACACAATAACAATGAGGTTGTGAAGAGATAGAAAATGTAAAGTGCGTATAACAAAAGGACAACAACAAACAGAAATTAGTGTATGAGGGTGAGATAATAATAATAGTAATAAAGGGAGAAACAGTTCCATTAGCAAAAATATAACCAGAAAGAATTTTCTCAATTAAAGAAGTTACATTCATTTTTTATGAAGAAAGTAAAAGATGGTTACGGCGAGATCGCCACTGGCTTCTATTCTGAACCATGTATTATAACATCTCTAGCCGTTGTATTGTACTATCTCTAGGACTCCAACCAGGGAGTCGTTACGGATCAACGAAAGCCAGTCCTGTACAACTCTCCTACCACAACACCATGTCATACACTGACCACCTGTCCGCTTTTCCCAATTAGTCCTAGAGTCGGCGAATAATGCACGACGTGGAATTCTCTGGGACGACATTCATAGAACATGTCCAAGCCACCAAAGTCGATGTTTTAAGATAGTGACACCAATTGAATTATCGTCTCTGCGCCTGAACACACGATGCCGAGCCTCTGCATTACAGTACAATTACAGTACATATAGCAAAACTGCTCTCATCAACACTTTATAGATCCGACCTTTAACAGCCAGACTAACATCACGAAGGCGCCAAAGATTGCCCAGATTGGCATAAACCGCTTTGACTTTCACTGTACACGAATTGATATCATTCACGTAACCACCTACACTTACGCAGCTACCCGGATGCACTAACTTTTCGACTATTTCGGTATCCTGACTATCTAGTGTATGCGCAGGTTCAGGTTCCTGCTAGTCTTTTGAATGTACTTTGCAATTTAAAGTTACAAAGCACATACCATACCTACGGACACGAATTACCAACTGATTAATTGCAGACTGCATGGCCTAGGTATCATTGCACGTTAGGGCAATATCATCCGCATACTCAGGGTGGAAGTCTTTCCCCAGGCAACAGGTATACACCACCATTACCTGCGTCTATCCGAGCTGTTTCCAGAACGTCGATAGTAAGGTTGGAGAGGAATGATGAGATTAGGAAACCCTACTTAACCCCACTGCTTGAGTGGAAAAGTGGTTGTATGTTCTCACTGTACCTGAGGTGTTTGTATACAGGGCCTTCAAGATGTCAATACACTTGTCAGGCACACCCTTCTTCAATAGACAATCCCAGAGAATAGTCCTGTCCAACGAATCGAAGGTGACCCCAATGTCGAGAAACACTACGATTTATGGCCTGAAATAAGTATGATGGTGTACTGACCTTTGGTGGAAGGTGAAGATATAATCAATACCTCCTCGACCAGAATGAGAACCAGTCTGCTCCTCGCATGTCAATCTTTCGGGTTTTGGACAATCGGCGAGACTATAACTTATGGACGAATCGGTCAGATTTAGAATAACAGGTTTTGGATTTCAGCGCGAAATTCACTCACCTATTTGACTAAATAGAGTTTTGGTATTATAGCTGATGTCAGTTCGTGGAAACCCTAAATTTAATGCCTAACCTTAACCATCAACTGTAAATCATAATTTTAACTCCTCAAACAGGTTTATAACCCTCATTTGGTCCTAATTATTGGATGGACATTATCAAGGTCAGTCTCGTGTCGCTCGAAGGTCATCCATAAATTATAGTCTCACCTGCCAGAACTTTGTAAACAACTCAGTCAATTTCCTAAACAGAAAGTCACCATCACCTTTAAAAAGTGCTGGGGGTAAATCATCTGGGCCTGGTGGTTTGTGGCGGTTCAAGAGTTGGAGTTCTTTGAGGACTTCCGCCTCGTTGGGTGGATCAGTCGTCAAAGGCCATGAATGGCAGGATGGTCTGATCGATGTTGTCAAGACAGTAGATCAGTTTAACTGTTCCCCAAAAAACTCTGTTTATCGTCCAAGACGTCGATAGATGTTAGTAATTGGTATTCTGTCATCTTCACAAATTGTTTGACACCAGAATTCTTGCCGCCAATGACTCAGACGCGTTGGAAGAGCTTCCGGCAGCTACCAGATGCATCTGCTGCTTTTAACTTACTGGCACGCTCCGACTACCAGGCTTATAGGTCCTTACGCAAGCTTTGCCGAATTTCATTATGTAAACAAGAATGAATCGAAACTACCCAATCTCCCCAAAATACATTTTGGGGTTTTCCCAAAAGTCCAACAGCCTTCCCCGAATTTCGGGGAGTTCCCTAGATCCGAGAAAATTTTGGGGGTTTTGTGGTATTTCCTGAAATGTTTCTATAGCGGCTTCCCCAAAATAGGGAGGTCGCATAGCTAGCGCAAGCGGCGCGCTAGCCAGGAATAATATTCCTGTAAAATTGAGTCTGCTTAGGTGAATAATTAACATTGTCTCAAATAACACGTAAAACGTAATGTATCAAAGCAACATAAAAAAGGCAATACTCACAAATGTGGTGGATCCAGAATTACACACTTAGTTTCAAAGAACCCAAAGTACGCGGTATTTTCGAGAAACCCGGGATGCCCGCCGTTATTTACAGTTCTTTTTCAATATTTAAAATCAGTAACCATAAAGTCATTATAGAAACGTTTGATGATCAGAATCTGAAAGAAACTTCTTTTGGCTCATTTGGTTGTTTCAATTGTTAAATATAATCTCTCACAAGTACTTTCCTGAATCTGTCTATATCGTTTCGCTTTATTCATACCTTCAATGTAGTACTTCCATACTCAATAACTATTCTTTACGGCAAGACATGAGGTATCTGTTGATAGTTGTTCAACTGGAATTTGACATGTTTATCGCAATAAAAGGAGCGACTAAGACTAATTTTTATCGGTCACTCATGAAGCCATCTTTCTAAACACTTGATTATAGCATTTGACATTAGAATTAGAACAATATATTCACTCAGTTTCTGAATTTCAGTAGGTCATCACCCCATACTGAAATTCGTCGTCAATAGTGGACATTTTGTTATCTTTTGTTTAGTTTGTAGATGAGTATCATTCGTTAGTTCCGCTTACCAGCCATCTCCCATGTATGTTATTTTTTCTTCGCTCGCTAACATTTACTCATGTGCTTACTGCCTTCTAGCCTATGTTATTTGTCAATAAACATGTAGTTGCCGCTTCCCTTTGTCTTCTGATATTATACACCGTTTAGATTGATATAATAACGGTTATCGAGACGATCGATTAACGAAGCACTACACTACATATTGGTTAGCCCTACATGCGAACACTCAACATATTGGTTAGCTATATTTGGAACAAGCAACAGAATTGGCGACCACAACGAGCGAACACAAACCAAAATAGAACCGTCGACGACATATTCCGTTATGATTCAAATAATCATCACAAGCTCATTATTACAATATTGTCATATCATCATCTAACGTGGAATTATTATTTTTGTTCGTATTGACATTAAACTATGACATTTACGCAGTCATATAACTAATCGAACAAATTATAATGATATGGACATTACACGTTATGATATTCGAAACTCACTGGATTATTTTTATTATCCAATGACGAAAATTTTTCCTGATTGGGGTGAATTCGTTCCAATTTTTTTCATGTCATTTTCGGTCTAATATTACACTCTATCCCAGACATAAGTTTGGAGTCATACTCCCGATAGTAGGAACTTATGTTCTCGATAGACAACTGATGTTCATCCATCTCATCGGTACTCAACAATCGTCGTTTTCTACTTTTTACGCGACAACCTTAACTGAACTTCAGCAATTTTGGTTTCACGGTGATCCCTACTTTAATGTCTATACATAAACCAAGTATTTGACGCCGCATTACCAGCCGATTAGTAATGATTATGTTCATATTATTTATTCATTCAACATATTAGCAGACAGGACAGAACCATGCAGATGTGAATTAGAGTGTATTTGTTGAGGAGAATTAACAGTGGCACGGTATGTTGTACTCACAACGGAAGGAAGGTGTGTTACAAGAGTTCAAAGTAATACAGTTAAACAACAAGTACAATTGTTTAATGCTTAATGTACAGAATATGAAAATACATGCGAAAACTATGAAAAATTATTTACAAAATAGGTTTTTAAGGTTCTATCTCCACATGCTGGTTTTAGTCCAACAAACTTTGTGAAATTTTCGGACGCCAAAAAACGAATCCTTTCTTTCGCAGCATTTCTTTTGAGTCGACTTCTATGAACAGGTTAGGCTGTAGGACATATTTTCCAATAGTCATATAAATTTTAAAAAGTAATTTTATTGATATCACAAGCTGATCTGAGTCAAACAGCCGTTGAGAACCACAGAACACTGGTCAACGTTTTTACCCTAGTCTGTTACTTCCTAGCAGCACACTCCTACCTTTTTGAAGGTTTAACCTTTGAACCACTGATCCTGATTTAGTTGGAGTACAAGTTTAACTTCTCTCAGCTCACAAGAGTATGTGAAAATATTGTATCGTCTTTTTTTGATTACCTTACATCTGACACGATCTAACCCTACCGATCTCAGCCCCCAACTAAGAGTCCAGATTTTTTCCTTTGGAAGCAAGTCACCAGTGAGCATGTGTTTCTTGGTTTCTAACTTTTTTCATTTTAGACTAGTTCGTGATCTTAAAAAGCATGGCATATGAGAGATTCTTGTAACGGAATTTAAAGAAAATTCAAAGAGTATAGTGTCGCCCGATGTGATAAAAAGGGCAGAAAATAATAAAAGGACTGTATCTATCTTAGCTATAATTTTTAGCAGGCCTGAAACTATTACGTGTGTGCCCAAATTTTTCTCCGTGTAACAGAGTTATGGAATTATGTAACTCAAGTGCTCCTCAAGTGACCTCCCCGGAGGACTCCACAGAAAATATTGCGCAGAACAGTTAACATGAAGAGGAACAAAATGTTAAATCTTATTTGGAAATGGAAAGGCATTAGATTGCTCCGGTGGCTATCTGGAAGATGAAGAATGGTACTGGGTTTCATTTGGCATAAGAGGATATCCTTGGCCGTTTGCTACCAACATATAGTACTCGTTAAAATAAAAAAGGTCAGCATCAGTTGTAAACTGTTACTTGAAACCTAAGTATCCAAAGGTACATGCAACTGAGTGAGATGTTCAGCATTTATAATGGATTACCCCTTCGACGTATTGAAGTACCATGACTGCTTTGAAGACCGTACAACGCAAAGGACGTTATTGTGGAAATATATTTGTAAGAATAAGTACAGAGAAGATAGCGACACCACCACCGCATGGACTAGTCCATGACATACGGTTAACCTATGTGCGTTGGCTGACGTCAACAATGATGTGGATCGATGATCTGTTCTATATCCAGTGAAACAAAGGCCGGATGGTTTGATTCGGACTCATTAACATTTCACGGGCACTGCACATTAGGAAATTGATAGAACTCGTTCTCAAGTAGCGGTCTTCCATGTTCCCTTGGAAAGTGACGTCTCCGTCAAAATGTGTTAATGTTGGTCGATTATCAGAGACTACTGAAGTTTCGCGATACTTAGTGTCTAATGAAGGTTGCAATTTAAGTTACATGTCGCGGTTGCGTGGTGCAACTGTAAGATCGATGAAGGATTGCTCGTCTTACAATATGAGATCTTCCATCGGTTAGTGATGACAGCATAGAGCTTCGCTTCCGTCCACGTTTGAAATGTGGAAACTATCAGAGTCGTTCTTAGGCCTCATAGTACAGTGAGTGCAATGATTCCTGGCGTTCAAAAACTTGTGGTCTGCATCCTGGGGTAGGTTGAGTGAAAACATCGGTTCAGACTCATATTCATTGAAAATAATAATCTAAAACTTCTCCTGGTAGTCGAAAGGTTGGTTTGTCATTAATTTCAGCCTCAGTATAACTTGGTTTTTCTCGTATACTTGTTTGTTGTCTCCCCTATTGGCCGGGTGATTTGAAACGTTTTCATGCATAAACATGAGAACGTCTGCGGTGTTCTACAAGGGTTACCTCAAACTCTTGATAGCTAGTTTGTGGAGCATGATTTGTTTGCTATTCAGAAGGCATTTAAAAACAGTACGGTTTCTTATTTACACACACTGACCTACTTACAGGCATTAAAATACCAAAGTGTAAAATATGATATTGTTCCTTTATCTCCCCTATCTAAATACCGGTTGTGTAAGTTAATGAAAGTTTTTTGCTCAGTGCGTCAGGTTTTGTTTTGTGGTTGTATTTATTATCAAAAAATACCATGGACTTCTCAAATATTCAGATTACTTTACTTAGCCCAAAGTTATCTCGTAAAACTGAACATAAGAAAATCCCACTAAGGGGGACACTGTGTTTCTCTAAGGGTTTTAATGCTTTTCTTCGTTTCTGAAATGTAAGACTCGTTATAATTTAAGTGTTAAGTGTCAGTCACAACGTAGAACTTCATATGTACGTACATCAGTTCGAGTTGCCATACCAAATTAGCACAGAGATGAAGTTGTCGATTCAAATCCTATAGTGGTAGAAGTAGTAAGAGTATAAGCATTCTGTGAAAGATTAGGGTCTGAAGATGTTGAAGGAGTATAATACAGTGAAATAAATTTGGAAAGAGAAAAAGGATAGGGACATGAAGAATTCAAAAGATTAGAATTTGGTAGAACACAAAGAGTGGATGCACCTTCTCTATTGCAAGCAATTTTGAGCCATGTCATTCAAGGCCTCTAACCATCGGTTGCTATCATCTCGCGAATCCCAACCAGGTAGTCTACAACTACCAACATGGCGTAGACTACCTGGTGTTAAGTGTGGTTAAAATCTGTGTTCGTAATGCTTTAGTCAGTGATTTGGTTGCATCTACTTTCTGGTGCTATCATGTTTACCCTGGCTCTATACGTATTTCGATATTAAGACATTAAAGTAGCAATAATAACAGTAGTCGATGCTGCACCCAAATACCCTGGCACGGCCGAGAGTGGGGAGAGTCAGCGAAGTGATACTCACTGCCTTCTCGCGGCATTACTGTTGTTTACGAAATTAAAAGGACGAAAAGCAAATGTCTGGCACTTTAACCGATGTGGTGGATAGGGGAGATCCACCTAGGGGAGTTTGAAAACCCTGATTCCAAGCCAATGGTGTACATGTGCTCCATGATCTTGAGAGCACATGGGACTGCATCTTCTTACGTTGCTCCACTGCCTTGTGGGTTAGACCTCTAGGTCAAAGTCTCGGTGAGTGGTCTCCTAAGGAAACTACTTGCTTGAGTCTAGGCACCCGGGCAGTCTCCCAGCCCTCACACAAATCGAATAATTTATATGGCACGTATCTATTTGGTGCTTCTTCGTACAAAGTCTGTTTAAATAATAATATAATACTGCACGTGTAGCAATTAATAGTTATCGACATTGTCGATATTTAAGTAGATGGGGCTGTTTAATCACTGACCTTTAAACCACCGCTTCTCGGTAGCATCTAATAACCTTATTCATCTGAGGAAAGTTTTTCGGGAAATGATTACAGCTGAATTCTCCTCGGTTTCTTTGACAACTCACTTGCATAGATGGCACGCTTAAGTGAGCGAGTGGACCATTTTCAGTTTTCTGGGTGACCCATTATTTTATCATTCACAATGTCAGTGGGTGAACAATGAGTTTATAGTTGTTTAAACCTTTTGAGATCACTCGCTCAAATGACAAGTCTTTATTCCAGGATTTGTTAAGATCTTCCCAGTTCGATCTTGTGTACATGTCACCTTAACATCGAAAACACTCAACTTGCATCTGTAGATATCAGAAATCGTTCACTAATACTTGATACATTGATTTCATCGAAATATAGAGCGGTGGATCACTGATCGAAGTGTCTGACTTTCAACCATCAGGTTACAGGTTTGAGTCCTGCTGCACCGACTTCAGCTTGGTCAGCATGGTAGTGTCGCTACCTCAAACATAAAGTTTGATTAAAAGCTAGATGAATGACTTACATCGTATATCACTTTCTGAATCGTTAAGATGATCCCTGTATGTTGTTATTGGCAAGATGTAAAATTACCGAGTTAAATGTTTCATAATTTCGGACGTTGTAAAAAAGTTCTAACTTTGTCTCTTTCCTTCAGGTACTTTAAGACGAAAAGTTATGGTATTAGATTTGGATGAGACACTGATTCATTCAGTACACGATGGAATAATGCGGCCAACGGTCAGACCAGGAACACCTCCGGATTTCGTTCTCAAAGTTTTTATTGACCATCATCCTGTTCGCTTCTCAGTTCATAAACGGCCTCATGTTGATTTTTTCCTCAATGTGGTAAGTTTTTTTAAGATCAGAATCTGTGTTTTTCCCAGACTTCAAATCTAGGTAATGCATTCATATCCAAATTAACGTATATTTCCTTCACTTATCAGCTGAATACATGTAACTAAGTCTATATTAGTTTCCAAATGCCTAGTTTAAGTATCTTTAAAGATATTACAATTCGATGAGTCATACTGTGATTTGCCATACTGATAATCCTGCCCTAGTGTGTATATTGATTTCTGTTATTAAGGTTAGACGACTTAAGTGTTTATGTTAGTTCTGGCAACATATGTCTCACTTAGTCTGTTCTCCTGGATAAGTTTGGGAATGAGGCTGCTATCATCTCTGAAAAATGGGGCATTTTAATTATTAGGGACTCTATGGAAGTCGGTAGTCATTTGGTCCTGTGCTTACGACTTTTGGCATCCTTACACGTTTTTGATATTGAAAGGCAAGCAGGTAAGGTTATGTTAATATCAATGTGGTTAATAAATAATACATAAGCTATATTAAGTTCACCTCGGATCCCTCTATATGATGACAACATATTTAGCTGAATAAAGTACCACCTGAAAACTTGAAAATTCTGAAGACAATTTCCGTCGAATTTGCTTAAAACTTCAGAAAAGAACTACTTCTCTATCTATGATATTTGGGCTTCAGACAAAGTTACTGTATTCAGTACCGTAAATGCTTTGACATATAAATTATTAAACGGCATGTGTCCTGCCCAAAGTATCCTAAGACTGCGACTGTAGGACCACTTACAAACCAGTTGTTTTGAAGTGTTTCCTGGTCTGTAAATTATTGTGGGTTTTTGGTCGAGGGTGAATAATTATGTATTTATTTCCACATTACTGACTAGTGGGGGTCATAATGCGCTTGGAAGGACTTACTAGCATTCACTAAATATCGGATCGTCCACTTAAATTACATTGCGGTCTCTTTGAAGCCTTATAATATTTCCCCCATTTCGTTCTACTTCCCATATCTTTATGTCATCTGCGTGTAGCAAAACTGATAACTTCAGAAGCTTAGGTAGGTCAATTAATCCCTAAACGTAAAATTAAGATCAAGATTGATCCTTGGAATTCTGTATGACAGTGATCTTGAGTGCTGTTAGAGGTATACGGGTGTTTATCAACACCCGGTCGCAGTCCCATGTGCTCTCAGGATCATGGAGCGCATGTACACCATTGGCTTGGAATCAAGGTTTTCAAACTCCCCTAGGTGGATCTCCCATATCCACCACACCGGTTAAAGTGCCAGACATTTGCTTTTCGTCCTTTTAATTTCGTAAACAACAGTAATGCCGCGAGAAGGCAGTGAGTAGGACTTCGCTTGGACTGCTACCTAGTACATTTTACTTTCCCGAAAGCCTTGCTGAAGCCGATTAATGCCACATCTGTAACTAGCTAATCTCATGGCACCAGATTTTCTACGTCATTTGTAGATTGTAAAGACAAGAATACCATCTAAAACCATGGCGCTTTTCACGAGGCACATAGTTTTTTTCAAGTACTCAATATGATACCTGATGTTATTGTCAGCCTTCATGGTGTTGACTCAATTTGGAACCTGATAACCGAGCGTGCATTTCCCACTTAAGCTATTCGTAAAGTTTATCACTTCGTTACGGTGAGTGTTTAGTTTTAAAAATACTTGTTCAATCTCCTGTTGAGTCCCATGACCAACATGGAGTTCAGCCCTACAGCTCATTGTTGCTTTAAGAGTACTACCAATCAATAATTAAACTACACTATGATGAGATGCTAACTTTCTACAAGTAAAGTTTGCATCAGATTAATCCGTCAAGGCCAGTTGAGTCTCAGATGACTTAGTGGTGACAATCGACGTTGTATATAATCAGTGGCATCATTCCTGGATTTCTTAGTTGTGTGAAGCAAGACATAAGAGTACCCACTATGTGTTGTAAGTGTGTACAAAGTAGGAAAAGCCCTTTTCAAATATCTCAAGCTTATAATTTTTGGCCCTTAGGCCTGGGATTGATGTTATAACTGATAATTTACTTTTATGTTTAAACCTAATTGAGTATCATTAGTACGTATTGACTTTTGATATCCCATTCTATTTAAGTTCCTACTAATTAGGTAATTTAGGTTTGGATGTTTTCATCATATATACACCAACCTCTTAACTGGTGCTGTTCGGTACCTATGACTGAGAGTTCACAAAGCTTTCGGTTGTAATGACTAAGGGATTTTTTGTGGTCACGATTTTTGTCAATAGGTAATTTAAAGGTTACCCAGTGTATTTTCTCTTGACTTTGACTACTTCAACTTATATCGTAAAAATTTTACGTATGTAACTGGTTAAATTTCAAGTGACTTATTGTTCTGATAACTTATTTTCTATTACCCGCCGTATAACTTATTGACTACATTATCATGGAAATTCTTACCCCTTACTAAAACTTAAGTAATATTTACGAATTCTGAATTTAGTAGCTTGTTCTAATTTTGATATGGTTCTCTTTAGATAAGCCAGTGGTACGAACTTGTAATATATACAGCTAGTCTTGAAATTTACGGGGCAGGAGTAACTGAGTTGCTCGACAATGGACGCCATATTCTTCAGAGACGATTTTATAGACAGGTCGGTTATTGTTGAGTAAATTATTTCTATTTGAGCGTTACGTCCATAATTGCTTATTCAGTAATACAATTAGTGTAAAACTTAAAATAAATTCTATTCTTTTTGATATCCATCAAAACATGTGTGATCCATTCCTCTTTTATGATCTTTAAATTGACAACGTTGTACAAGTAGATATATGAGTTGCAAATATTCATCTATCAGGCAAATTATTTCTCAGGGGAGGATCCATATTTCTACCCCATGAAAGCTCAGTTCCAAAGGTTATTAGGATTAATTCCATATGATCTCTAGGTCAGTATTCTTCATTTTGAACTTTAAAGAGTTTGCATGAAGTGTGGTCACATATTGAGTTGAAATCATCCAAGTACCATCACTCCCCTACAATATCATTTATATTCTAATACACAAAGTTGTACGTGTATGTTAGGTTAATTTGTTGCCACGTAGTTCTCCTGATTTTCATTTTTCTTAAGATGATTATTCGTGCTTATCACTAACCCAGTCAACCAAACCACTTTTTTTATCTCAGACTTTTCCATTCCACAATAGTCGATTACAAAACAAGATTATAATAGGTTACAACCGTCTTGTATTTACCATCCCATCACCTCATTTTTGAGTAAAGAACTCCGAAAAACATAAACAGTTGAAGGAGAAAAGCCAACTACATAGTCTTATGTGGCCAACTAGAAATGTTTAGCGCCCTGGAATCCTGGGTTTAAATTTAAATGGTTATAATCTAAGTGAGAGTAACAACCTTGGAGAGTATTAGTTTTCTGATTTTGTGCGAATCTGGTAGGCGCGTTATTACCGTTATGATTATGTCTGTGTTACCTTTTTATTCACCTCACTCAAGTTAATTAGTGTGTGTTTACTCGACCTGTACTCAGCCAATATAAAAGTTTTAACACAACTTAACTACCCTAACATAATACCTTTCTTTTGTAGTCCATTGTATAAGATATGTGAGGACTTATTGCGCACAGTTTTATTTAATGAGAAATCAAAATCAAAAGATATCAGTTAAATAGGAAACAACCAATTCGTTGTACGTGTCAGTCCTCACCTCAGGTCATTTGTGAATCTAAATTACTAATTATAAATGTCTATATTTCTCATAGAGGTTTCCAGCACTGTAGAATAATTTGATGAAGACCCAGTGTTACTTCAGTGACTAGGAAAACCATCAGGGCTTCTACGTGCCTTTTTACCATTGAATGAAATTAAACCAATCATTCAAGAATTGTCCAGGTTCGATACACAAAAAATCACAATAGGCATCTTAAACTCCAATTAAGACAAAAAAGTAATATTTTTGATCATCCAGTTTCATGAGTTACTTTAGGATCATGTGTATATCGTTGAAATAGATGTAAGACTGAAAGCCATAATGTTTTTGTGATAGTAAATGTAAATCGTTTGCTATGGTTTATTGATTTGAACATCAGCACGTTTATGCTAGGTCCTCAGTTGATTATGACTGATTAAATCTCTCATTTCTATGTTGTTGAATGTCGTGGTACTTTAAGAAAGCGCTTATTTGGTGTTTTTTTGTATATCTACTTTTTTAGCATTGTACATATGATAATGGCAGCTATTCAAAGAATCTTTCCCTAATTACTTCTGACATGGCTTCTGTATTCATTTTAGACAATTCTCCAGGGGCATATCGATCATATCCTGGTAATTTTGTGCAATTTATCACTATATTTCTACTTCATCTATTGTCTGACTTGTTTTTGAAAGAAATTTAAGTTCCTTTCAAATGTGAATCATTTTTAAACATTTGTTTAATAATTTTTGCAACCTCATCTCACGTCTGTGTCAGATAATTTTTATTTTCGATATATGAAGAATCGGTCAAATAACCTGTAGTTAAGTTTCGTACATCTATTAACAATGGGACAGCGATAACAATGATTGTTTATATTGATTTACTTCACAACCTTCTAGCAGTAGGGTTCATCTGATTTTGTTCAATGACTAATTGCAAGTAATCAGTGTATGTACATTATCCTGTTAGTGTTATAAACTTTAGTAATGCAAAATAATTGCTATATGTACTGTTGCTGATCGCAAACTAAGTGCGATGTATGGATTGAGTATGTTATCGCAGACTGGTGAAAATAATGTTATTAAGCCCCCACTCCCACATTATGTTGATTCAAAGGACTTTCAGTATATTGACGATAGACTCAACAATATCTTCATTTGTAACCAGTACCAGAAGACAGTTCTGTCCAACAAAAGTGAAGCGACTCTTATATCAAAGAACAATGACTGCATGTCAGTCAGCTACAACGTAGGACCAGGCACATTTATGCATCGGTCCAAGTTGCCATACCTCGTTAGCACAACAAGATGAACACCGGGTTCATAAAAGTAATTAATTTAGTGGTGGTAGTAGTATATAAATTATAGGTTGTATATAAGGATATAGTACAGGAAGGAAGAGAGATATGAAGCAATTTTAGTCTCAAGGTTTAAAGGAAGATAAAGAGTGTATACACCTACGCCATTGTGATCGATTCTGAGCCATGTCACCTAGAGTCTCCAACCATTGGTTACGATAGTCACGCGGACCCCAACCAGGTAGTCTGCATCTGCCAACATGGCTCAGACTAGAAGTTAGTGACTTCAAACACTGATGCCATGTTTTGGTTTGGCCGCCCCTAACTCTCTTCCAACAGTCCCCAGTACTAGTCATCATAGAGCGTCGTGGTAATCGGTGTTCAGGCATACGTAACACATGGCCCAACCATCTCAGTCGATGAAGATTCATCACCTCATCAACTGATTTACCATCGTTCCCTAATACCCTGCGTCTAACCTCACTATTACTTACCCGGTTATCCCAGCAGATGCGAGCAATATTTCTAAGGCATCTGTGGTCAAATACTAGTAACCTACGATTATCTTCTACTCTTAATGGCCATGTTTCACAGCCGTAAAGTAGAACAGAGCGAACTGATGCGCAGTATACTCGTCGCTTAATTGATAGACGGATATCTCGTCTACGCCATAGGTGACGTAAGTTGGCAAAAGCCAAATGAGCTTTTAGAATCCGTGCTGAGATTTCGTCAGACACCAACCCATTAGGGCTGATCAGACTTCCAAGATAAGTGAAGTTGTCAACGCGTTCGACTACTTCACTCCCTATCCTTAGTTCAGGTGTTGATGCAGGCCAGTCCTGGAGTAACAATTTACATTTGGATGGGGAGAATCGCATCCCAAACATCCTGGCATTATTACGGAGTTCCAACAGAAGACTCTGCATTTTGCCAGCGTTATCACCAAACAGGACTATGTCATCTGCGTATTCTAAGTCGCTTAGTGGTCCCCCTGGTAGGAGATCAATTCCTGTAGATTCAGTCGAAGAGAGTGTTATTTCCAGCAACAGGTCTATAATGAAGTTAAACAAAAACGGGGATAGTGGACAGCCTTGACGGACACCACTTGAGGTTGTAAAATCATATGACAGTTCGCCATAAGCTCTCACTCGACTGGTGGTGTTCGAGCAAAGAGCCTTCACAAGGTTTATGTACTTCTCAGGTACACCTTTCAATGATAGGCACTGCCACAGAAGCTCTCGGTCTACAGAGTCAAATGCTGCTTTCAAGTCAAGAAAAACTATCATTGTCGGACGCGAGTCTTAGTTAGGCGCCTGATAATTATTGAGGCTAGTATTTTAGATGCTATGTTAGTCAGACTAATCCCTCTATGGTTATCGCAGGATGATTTTGACCCCTTTTTATATATTGGGAAAATCAATGATTGTGACCAGTCGGATGGGATTACATCCGTCTCCCAGATTTTAGCCAGAATATTAGTCAACCTAATCGCTAAAATTGAACCACCATATTTAAAGACCTCTGGAGCCAATCAATCTGGACCAGCTGCTCTTCCTCGTTTCAGATTACCTATAGCCTTTTGAACTTCAAGTAGGGTCGGGGGGCCTACTTCAATGTTCCATTCAGGTTTTCTAGGAATAGTGGGTAGTTGTGCAGTAGCTGAAGGCCAGCTAAACTGCTCCTTAAAGTGTTCCGCCCATCGTTCTAAACGTTTGGGTTGAGAGCAGATAAGGGTTCCGTCTTTTTCGGAAATTGTCTCACTTACACTTGACTTCTTAATTCCGGTTTCTTTTATTAGTCTGAATAGTTGCCTGGTGTTGCCTACAGCCGCTGCCTTTTCCATCTCTTTTGCTTTCGTTACCCACCACTGCTCACGATCGTTCCTTAGACTTTTAGTTAACCTAGATTTAATTTCTTTACGCTCTTCGTCATGTTCAGAGCCTGATGGGATGAGTTTACGCGAATCCATCAGTGAAATAGACTTAGAAAAAATCCATTGGTTTTTTGGAGCCCTGTGGTTTAAATGACTGATAGATGTAACTGCTGTTTCCACAGCTGTTCGTATGTCTTTCCAAGCAGCAACTGTGTCAGTCTTGTTTACAGAACTGCCTAGATGTGAACTCAGTTGTTTCTGGAATTCGCATTTGGCTTTCTCGTCCTCCAGTTCAAATTTAATGGGTCATCTTAGTGTACTTTTCCTGCGTCCATTGAGGCGCAGACAAATGCGCGCTCGTATTAAAGCGTGATCAGAGTCTAAACAAGTATTCCAATACGAGCGACAATCTTCTATTGAGCCTCTCCAACGATGACTGATGACAATATGATCTATTTGAGTCCATCGTTGGTTTGGTGTAGGTGTTCGCCATGTTAGACGATGTCTCTCCTTATGTTTAAAATTAGTGCTTGCTAAAAATAAACGATTGTCTGAGCATAGTTGCAACAGACGATCACCATTATCGGTTCGTTGAGCCGGAATACTAAAACACCCACCTAAATGTCTTTCTGTTTGATTCAAGCTGTCTACCTGGGCATTAAAGTCACCCGCTATGAGTACTATGTCTGAGCGCTTAGCTTTCTGAAGAAGCTCAGAGAGCTTTCTGTAAAAGTCATCTTTCACTTCATCATGGCTGCAGTCGGTGGGAGCGTAGGCAGAAACGACGTGTGTCTCTATCCTTCCGAGTTCTTACGGAGCCATTCAGCCGGACAGCACACAAGCGACTATTAACGGGGATCCATTCTAATAGTGCCTGTTCTGCCCTTGTACTTAGTGCTATGCCTACACCTGCAAGTCCGCGAGAACTAGCCAACGGGTCGCCAGATACACGGAGGGTGTATTTCGTTGGCTGTCCATTTTGGCGAGGTGAGGTCAAGTGAATGACCACACTGGGATCCTGTATGCGTGTTTCGGAGACACAGCATACATCAATGGTACGAGATTCTAGGGTTTTTGCTAAGGAGGCCTGTTGACCGATTTGGCATAGGGTACGTACGTTGAAGGTTCCAATGTGTAGTTTGGAGCGAGGTTTTAGTAGACCTGGGATAGCGTTTCGCGCACTAGAATCGTTGGCCATGGTGACACTTGAGGAGGAAACCGGAACAGGAAGTTTAGCTCCGTTCTTCAAAAAAAACCTTACCGCCGGAGACGGATATCCGTGGGATAAGGCGAGGTGTGCATTTTTAGGGCCGACCTTTTCTAACCCCACCCCTCCTTGTGGGAAGGCAGGATCGCTGTCATGCTGGTTGTCTGAAGGAAACACCTTACTGCTTTCACACCTCTGTACAGTCGGCAGTACGACTTCGCCTTCGGACCTTGGGATTGCTGCTTTTAGTCTCACCGCTCTTCAACCGACCTGTCTGGCATGGTAGGACCTCGAGGAACGATTATTCCAGCCAGCATAGCTCGATTGCTTCATCACGATAGGCAAGCCCGACCACCACGTCAAGGTAGCAGCAACGGTCAGGATGACTGCATGAGTGTTATCAGCCACCTGGCGAAGGATGGCAGTGTAATGAAGATACCGACTAGTTAAGCAAAATACTCCCTGCTCCTCGCTGGTAGTCTCTCATGCTTTTCTCACAGATCTACATTGTATGACGAAAGTAAATATTCCAAATAACTTTTATCAGATCCCTAACCTTTTTAAAATGAATGCGACAAAGGTCTAATGGTAACTAAACACAACACTCCTAGTTTTCTGCTGTTGGGAATGATAAGTAAGAACTACTGATCACACATAAAATTCAGTAATAAATTCATAACAACATGCTAGATATTTTCAAATGACCGAGTCTCTCTTCCTCGACATAAATATTTCCATTTTTATATAACAAAACTTGAAAATGGTTCTTTAGTTCCGATGTACTGCATCGTCTTAATAATTGAAGCTCTCTCTAAACACTTGCATCATCGAATATATTAATGTTCAGCTATCAATCATGTACAATATATTTTAACTAAAGTTGCTATGACAGTAAATCAGTTGAAATATCTTTTGAAATCTTTTATTTGGCTTTCCAATTGTATTTAATTGTGATCTATTACTGTGCCATCAATCTCAGATTGTCTTGCACAGGCTTGGATTAACTAGAAAATTATCTGGCAGCAGATGAATTTTCCATCTCGTTAACACGGTTTGACCTATAAGTTTCTTTGTATTTTGCTTATGGGATTTACACGCACTAACTTACAATCCACCAGAATTGAATCAAAGGAGTGTCATTACAATCAATTTATTTGATACTGTCATTGGATAAATAACTTCAGGGTGTGTTGTTTAGATATAGTGATAAAGTTATGACGTTGGCACAAGTAACTATGCTACTATGGCTTCAAATTAAGCTATGATAACGGTTATTATTAAAACCTCTACGTTCTTCCAAAATTCATATTTGTACTACTTTCTTTGTTTTTCAGTTGAGAAATATTAATATGCTTATATCATTATTAGGAGTAGTTTGAATTATCTTGCTGATATTTACGACTGGATTTTGATCAATATTTGTTGGTGTATGTGTATCATGTATGAATTGCCTCGATATAAACGTTATGACACATGTTATTCATTTTAGATGGATCGTTGTTAGTAATGAAATCCTAGTGTGAATATCAACGATAGGATGCTGTCCATCCATCTGATGAGTCCCAAACAGGACGGAATGTGGGTGCTGGATCCGTTTTCTAGTCACAACTCATTTATTCTACCAATATTCCTAGTTTCGTTTATTTGTTCAAAAAGTTATTCGACTTTTACACGTAAATTGTCTCTTTGCCATGTTGTAGTGGTCAAAGGGTTCGACTTCCAGTCACTAAGTCTCAAGTTCGTATTCCTCTCCACCCACTTTTGTTTACGTAGCTGGGTTGTATCATCAGTTTGCACATTTTGCGTGGCTTATACCCATATACCTAGTGAATGAGTCGATTAAGTAAATTTATTATTGTCCTTTTTATTTTAATGATTTTCACATATTTATTTTACTGCCTACAGATAATGCTATACCGATTCGGTCGTGGTTTTCTGATTCACGTGATACAGCCCTTCTATGTCTGCTACCCGTATTGGATGCTCTTAGATTTGTGAGCGATGTACGTTCAGTACTAAGTCGTAATTTACACAGGCCTCAATCCATACTACCTTAACATTAATACACACATATATGTTCTTTTGTCTAAGTACCTGACTACCTTTTTGTGTGAACAGGTTTTATAGGTTCTAATTATTATTAATACTAAATTGTATATTCAACTTCACAACTCTCATTTCAATTAAACCTTTCTAGTGGGTTAATCTTTATACTTAGAATTTTATCAGACAATATAATGTGTACATGATGTTTTCTTTTCTAATTTCATTAAGGCTCCCTATCAAATAGACTCAATATTGTGTTTTGGTTTATTATTCTCAATATCGTTCTGTGTTTGCTACGTCTTTTTATTCATTTTTTAAGCTTTCTAATCTTGTTGTCTCCAGTCTGTTCTATTGTCTGTCTGCACAATACTACTCTATTTCACATCAGTAGTTTGATTCTAGTTAATGAATAACGTTAAGGAAGTGTTGTGCAAATGAATATGTTTACTCTACCTTTTCTGTATACACTTTAGTTCATATGAAATAGGTACATTTGATTAACTGATATACTACTAGAATAACATATACTATTGTCCTTGTGAACTAACTTTGTATTATACTTTGTTCCTTATATTCAGTATCATATCTGTTATGATTTTTAGAATTTCCTTCATGTCTAATTTCAGTCTGTCTATTTTCTTCTTCCTCTTCGAATGATAATACATATAATTATTTAAAACTTAATTATTACCTCAATAACCAATTCTATCAGCTTCCTTGTGTGTGTGTGTAAATAATAAATATACAATTTATTTATTACTGTAAATTAGCTTTCTTTTTGTGGATATAGTTAAACGATATACATTTATAAATTCACTTAGTATTGTAAGCAAAGATGGATAATGGCTAACAGTGGAATCCAGTTTGACGCGCGTTTCGTTCTATTTGAGACTCATCAGCTGGATGCACCCGTATCTCAGAACTGATATTCACTCTGGGACTCGAACCCATTACCCTTCGCTTCAAATGCCATCACTTTGTGCACTCAGCTACTGAGTCCTGATAGCCACTTGCTTGTGCAATTGGGTGAAGTTTAAATTCACTTGGTATTGTTTTTTGGAATCTTCCCATTGATGTTTAGGACTGCAACTTGTCAGTCTCTTATTGGCATATGTGTATACTGTGCGTATTGCTTCAATATAGCCTTAATTCACAAGCACGGTAAGCAGAGATGGATAGTGGCTAGCAGTGGAATCCAGTTTGACGCGCGTTTCGTCCTATTTGGGACTCGTCATCTGGATGTACCTGCATCTCAGAGTTGATGTTAACTCTGGGACTGGAACCCAGTACCTTTCGCTTCAAACACCATCACGTTATCCACAATTATCACAATTTCTGATTGATTCCGTTTATAAGAAAAAAAGCAAAATCTTGTCATAACTATGAGACAACTAGTTTAACCCAAAGTTTCTACGTTCAAATTAAGTTTGAGAAGCATAAAACAAGACCTTAAACCTCATCTTGTTTGTATCAACAATATTTGTGACAATTAGTTTCCAAAGAACACTACTGTTCACTATGGCTCATTAGCGATATGTAGTTCTACGAGTCTATAGGTTTTGTTGAGCTTACTCTAAATGTTAAAAATTATAACTCTACTGCCTTGTGGATTAGACCTCTATGTCAAAGACTCGGGGAGTGGGCTCCTAAGGAAACCACTTTCTTGTGTCTAGGCACTCGGACAGTTTCCCAGCCCTCACAAAAATCGAATAATTTATGTGGCATATATGTATTCGGTGCCCTTTTGTACCAATATTTATGTGTTCAAATAAAGTAAATTCACTGCACTGTACATTTCGGATTAGTAGAGTGTGGCTAATTTCCATTTGTTAGAAGTTTATCAGTCAGTCACAACGTAGAACTTCGTACTTACGTACATCAGTTCGAGTTGCCATACTATATTAGCACACAGATGGAGTTGTCGATTCAAATCCCATAGTGGTAGAACTAGTAGGAGTATAATCAGAAATCCAAAAGATTAGGGCTTGAAGAAATTATTGAAGGAGTATAGTACAGTGAAATAAATTTGGAAAGAGAAAAAGATAGAGATATGAAGAATTCAAAAGATTAGAATTTGGTAGAACACAAAGACTGAATGGATCTTCTCCATTGTAAACGATTTTGAGCCATACCGTTCAACGTCTCTAACCATCGATCACTATCATCTCGTGGATCCAAACCAGGTAGTCTACATTTACCAACATGGCTCAGTCCACTTATCAATGACTCCATGGATTTGCCCTACGTCTAACTTTCTTCCAACATACTCCTACACCATGAAACATTGCACGTCGGGGCAGTCGGTGGTCGGGCATACGTAACACATGTCCCAGCCATCTCAACTGATCAAGTTTCACTACTTCATCAATCTATTTGTCATCCCTACCTAGTACTTGTTTCCTAACAACTGCATTACTTACCCGGTGGTCCCAGGATATACGAGCAATGCTTCGAAGACACCTATGATCGAACACTAGTAGCCTACGAATATCCTCTACTCTTATTGGCCATGTTTCACTGCCATAAAGTAGGACGGAGCGAACTGCTGCACAGTAAACCCGTCTTTTGGTTGCTAGACGGATATCTCGCCTACGCCATAAATGACGCAAGTTGGCGAAAGCTAGACGAGCCTTCTGTATCCGTGCTGAGATTTCGTCACATACCAGACCACAAGGGCTGATGAGACTCCCAAGATAAGTGAAGTGGTCTACACGCTCAACTACTTCACTCTCTATCATTAGTTCAGGTGTCGCTGCAACCCAATCCTGAAGTAACATTTTGCACTTCGAGGGAGAGAATCGCATCCCGAACATGCCTGCGTAGTTGCTTATAGT
The DNA here is from genome assembly GCA_944470415.2 of Schistosoma rodhaini. NCBI lineage: Eukaryota > Metazoa > Platyhelminthes > Trematoda > Strigeidida > Schistosomatidae > Schistosoma > Schistosoma rodhaini. The sequence continues at coordinate 83,749,223 of OX104036.1, forward strand.
GGTCAGAAGACTCTGCATGTTGTCAGCGTCTTCACCGAGTAAAACTATGTCGTCGGCGTATTCTAAGTCAACAAGTGAGCCTCCTGGTAAAAGTTCAACTCCTGGAGGTTTAGCTGATGAAAGTGCTATCTCTAAAAGTATGTCAATGACAAAGTTAAACAAGAATGGGGAGAGTGGACAGCCCTGACAAACGCCACTTGTGGTAATCAGTTCTGATGACAGTTCGCCATAGGCTCTAACTCGACCAGTTGTGTTCGAGTAGAGAGCCTTCATGAGGTTAATGTACTTCTTTGGTACTCCTTTCAGTGACAAACATTGCCATAGAACCTCACGATCAACGTAGTCAAATGCCGCCTTAAGATCAAGAAATACTACTATTGTGGGACGTCTGAATTTGTGTCTATGTTCTAGAACCTGACGTAGGGTGAATATCTGGTCTATGCAACCACGTCCAGGTCGAAAACCAGCCTGGTTTTCTCTAGTCTGCTCTTCACGAGCTTTGGTTAGGCGACCTAGTATTATTGAAGCTAATATTTTAGACACTATATTAGTCAAACTGATCCCTCTGTGATTGTCACAGGAGGACTTTTGTCCTTTCTTATAGACTGGCACAATCAGTGATTGGGACCAGTCAGATGGAATTACGTCCAGTTCCCAGATTCTACCTAAGACCTCAGTCAATCTCACTGCTAGTACTGGACCACCATCCTTAAAAATCTCAGGGGTCAACCTGTCAGGGCCCGCTGCTCTCCCTCGCTTCAGATTTCCTATAGCTTTTTCAACCTCACAGAGGGTTGGAGGACTTACATCAATTTTCCATTCAGGACGACTGGGGATCGTGGTTAATTGAAGTGTGGCTGAAGGCCAGTTGAACTGATCCCTAAAGTGTTCTGCCCATCGATCCAATCTCCTGGATTGAGAATGAACAATATGCCCATCTTTATCTGAGATGGTTTCACTGATATTCGGGTTCCTAATACCGGTTTCTTTAACGAGCCTAAAGTTACCTATTGCCGCTGCCTTTTCCATCTCTCTTGCTTTCGCTACCCACCACTGTTCACGATCATTGCGTAGGCTTCTTATTAGCCTTCGCTTAAGTTGACTCCGCTCTTCGTTATGTTCAGAGCCAGGTGGGATGAGTTTACGAGCATCTATCAGTGCGGTAGATGCTGCCAAGATCCATTGTTTCTCCCTAACGTTATGGTTTACCTTACTAACGGATATCACTGCTGTTTCCACAGCTTTTCGGATGTCATTCCACGCTGCCTTGTGGTGGATACAACTTACATGGCTGCCTAACTGTTTTTCTAGTTGTTCCTGAAATATATTCTTAGCTTGCCTATCATTAAGTAGAACCCTTAGAGGCTCACCTGCAGTGTCTTTCCTACGACCAGTAAGACGCAGACAGATACGTGCTCACACTAGAGCATGATCTGAATCTAAGCATGTGCCCCAGAATGAGCGACAGTCTTCTATCGAGCCCCTCCATCGGTGGCTGATAGCGATGTAATCTAGTTGGGTCCAACGTTGGGACGAATTCGGGGTCGCCATGTCAAAAGATGTTTTTCCTTATGCTTAAAATTAGTTTTTGCAAGAAATAGGCGGTTATCTGAGCACAGCTGCAACAGACGGTCGCCATTATCTGTTCTTTTCGCCATGACACCATAAGATCCACCCAGATGTCTTTCCCTTTCACTTAGTTTACCTACTTGAGCATTAAAGTCACCTGCTACTATTACTACATCAGAAAGCCTAGCTTCTCGGAGAAGGTCAGAAAGTTTCCTGTAGAACTCATCTTTTATATCGTCTGAGCTGCAGTCAGTGGGAGAGTAGGCAGAGACGACGAAGAGGCAACGACGAGTTTCCCTATCTTTCCGGGTCCTTACTGATCCGTTTAGTCGGATAGCGCATAGACGACTGTCTACTGGGATCCAGTCTAAAAGAGCTAGTTCTGCCCTAGGACTTAATGCTATACCTACGCCAGCGAGGCCACGGGAAGCAGCACCAGGGCTTCCAGATACACGAAGCGTGTATCGAGATTAAACTTTATTTTGATTAGATGCGGTCAAATGAATGACACTACTCGGATCTTGTATGCGCGTTTCGGAGACGCAGCACACATCGATGGTGTAAGATTCTAGAGTCCTAGCTAAGGAAGCCTGTTGTCCTATTTGGCACAATGTTCGGACATTAAAAGTTCCTATATGTAGTTTAGAGCGTGGTTTCAGGAGACCAGGAATAACGTTCTGTGTACTCGAATCGTTTGCCCTAGCGGTGCGAGGTGATAAAAGGACGTGGGAAGGGTTAGTCGTGGAGATAACAGAGTTATTAGGTGTAGGAAGGATTTGGAAGCGACCAACTTGGTCTTGTGTGCAGTTAAGGGTATGAGGGCTAGTATCACTTCCCGGCTGCCCACACCGTGGAAGAGAAGTTTATCAGAAACAATAAGATGGATGATTAGTTATCTGACCATATAATGCATTTTCATTTGTCTTGTCATTGGCTTGGTTCATGGTTCATCTAAATTACACCTGTGTTTTAACTTTGCGTAATACTTCCCTCATTTGGTTAATGAGTTCAGTCAGGTATCCATAATCAACTAAGCATTTAAAACAAACATACATCTGTCAACGTTCCTAGATCACCCCAAAGATGAAGAGAGTTGATGAGATAGAAATCACAGAAGTCAAAAAACCAAGGAACGTGAAGTATGAAGTACTGTTGAGACAGGATCTAAAGGAAGACAAAAATTGAGAATGGTTGTATCGAAAGATGTTATCTGAATCTTCGATTACTATTTATGATTCTTGCGTGAACCCCGCCCAAGAAGTCTGGACTTTCTAACAGCTTTCAGTCAAGTAGTTAATGGCATCATGGACTGATATCATGTCTTCTTGCAACCTACTGTAATCAGTCAGTCATTAATGGACTTCTGACTCAAATTTAAAATACTGTTGGTAGTAATCGTTATGTTTCTATTGAGAATTAATTGAAATACCTTAGCTCATTGATGAAAAGATGAATCATAGTTTAGGCTAATAAGTAATAACTAGTATTCAACTATTAATTAAAAGTTGAGATCATGAATCAATTGAAGCTAGACCACCATGAAAAACCTCGAAGCACTGGGCAGCCGTTTCGTCCTATTGTGGGACTTCTCAGCAGTGCGCATCATATGCTCACTAGTAACTGACTTCAAGAGATATTTCCTGGAGTTCTAGTGAGAAGCAGTGACCAGTGGAGTACAACCAGGTCTGTTGTGAGATGTAAGCCAGAAGAACTATCTACTCAATTTATTTGAAACTACCAATTTGTTATATCTTGATAACAATAGTGAATGTTAACTTTGGGATCCATTTATGAACCAATATTATGCATATATTTTTATCGTAAAATTGCAAAATAACTAAACTATGCATATCCATGTTACCCTTATTATAAGCTTTATTTTGACCTGTAGACTATTATTGTACGATTTACCATTCTTGAGTTATCCCTAGTCTATTAATTGCTGCCTCCCACATTTACAGCCACATTTGGCTGAATCTTGTACAAATGTTATTTTCTATTTTATGGTACGATGTGTTCAGTTTGATTGGTACATAAACTCAGTATGTTTGAAATACAATGATTCATACCTCAGAGGCTGTTCTGGACTTAACTGGCTGGTCTAGGCAGAAAGCAGGACCGATACGTACTCTGGACTGCTCGTACAATTTTCGTGTGTCACTGTTCCAATCGATAATTCGCTGCTCTCCGATTAGAGGTTTATCCACGTCATACATTAACCAGGCATCCACTCGGCCACAAGATATAACACAAGTTCAACCTTGGTATTGATATTTAAAAGAGTAAAGATGTTTTAGTGTATTTTTAACCAATATAAAATTATATTGAAAATTTACTTGTCTTACTAATTTTGGTTATTTCGCCAATAAAAATATTAGCCCAAACAGTTATATAGACAGTTTAGTAATATGGATGACAATTTGGAAACTGTGATACATTATTAATGAGTTATTATAATAGTTCTCCAAGCATTGGGTTGGAGAATGCTGGTCGGTGGCCTATGCTCCATTGGGAGTAACAGGCGTAAGTAAGTATAATAGTTAATGATATACTGTACGAGTGAACGTAATGACTTCTGTTTGACTGCGTTATCAGTAATATTGTGCAAACCAGAAAAATTTTACAGATCATGTGTCAAGTTTGTATGTTAAATTATGTGAACGAATTATAGTGATTACCTGAATTATTTACTTGATCAAGGTCACCTTTTATATGTCCACTGACGGTGTCACTAAGGTTATAAATACACACTGTAAGAGTAAAGCTTGTGACTTAAGACAATATCGAGGCAGGATGCACATATATGCCAATAAAAGACTGATCAATTGCAGTCCTAAACATCAATGGGACAATTCAAACAAAACAATACCAAGTGAATTTAAACTTCACCCCATTGCACAAGCAAGTAGCTATCAGGACTCAGTAACTAAGTGCATAACGTGATGGCATTTGAAGCGAAGGGTACTGGATTCGAGTCCCACAGTGAATACCAACTCTGAGATGTAGGTACATCCAGCTGACGAGTCCGAAATAGGGCGAAACTTGCGTCGTGGATTCCACTTCTAGCCACTATTCATCTTTGTTTACAAAGCTTGTAACTTAAGGTAATATCGAGGCAGTTCACACAGGATTCGCATGTGCCAACAAGAGACTGATCAATTGCAATCCTAAACAACAAATGGTCAGGGCATACAGCTTCATCCACACTCTGTTTTCTTTTTACATGAATCAGATCTAGGATCACATTAGCCATCCAATACTTGGTTTTGATTGAATTATACCGAATAAATTTTGATTTTTTTAAACAATCAAACCAAAAGCAGATAACCAATTTGCGTAGACGAGCTTTATATTATCTGGTACAGCAACAAAAAGAAACTCAATATTTATCCTATTTTGTTTGTCTATTTATTCTTTCAAATAAATTATTAAACATTAATAATTATAATCAAACTTCTTCATCAAGTAGGATGTTAGGGCTAGTTACACTACCTTGTTACTCAAACTAAAGTAAATGATTCAGCGTATGAAACGGCAACACAGGCTGAAATTCGAACACTTTATCACTTAAGCTATTACTACACACATTTGATTTAATGTAATTTAATAAGGCTTAAATATTTTTTATGCTAAACCTGAAAAATTCTAAGAAAGAGATTAAAATATGGGTCTCAACAGAATCCTAATCAACAGTTTACGAGTTGTCATTTTGGTTAAATAGTCCCTTCTGCTATTGCCTTCATACATTATAATTTAGAATACAAGACATGTTGAATAGGTCACTGGTAAGCAGAGCTTGACGACGCTACTATCCATCATCTTTCCTTACATAGTGATCCCAAAGTCAGTCAAACCAAAAATCAAAGATTATAGGATCAGAAGACATATTTGAATTGTAGGTCGATGTATAGAGTCTAAACTGAATAATAGCTGTAGGAGATGAACATTACAGCGTGATTAAACATGATTTGGTGAAGATCCTTGACCAAGTGCCTCTAGCTAAAGCTTTAATCAGCAAAACTAACAAGGTCAGTATTGATGTCAGCAAATTACACAGCTGTTTATTTTGATGATTTTGAGATGGTGGAGAAGATTTGTAGCTCAGGTGGGTGATTTTGATGTAGGTTTGTTCTTTGAACTGGATGGTTTGATCGTGGAGCTTTCATCGTCCTTCTGAACGACATCATCAGCACAAACTTCGTGTAGAAGTGAAGTGTTTGAATTTCTCTACATGTGATTCACAGCTTTTCCTGTGCACCTCGATGTTGATTTGTTTATCAATACAATGTTAATTAAATTTCAGGTTTTTAACTTTAGTCACTAACTCTAAATATAAAATATAATCTATCAAGTAAGGTTATCTAATGCAGTCAAATGAATGACTGGATTTGTGATTTTCTTTTTCTACAAATGAATAAAATAAAATCCTTGAAAATCCCTGGTTAATCTTTGTAAATGATAAATTCTATTACAGCCTCATATGAAATGAATTGTTTTTGGAATCATTGTATAATCTAGTTACTATGGAGATTATAAATTAAATGTAGTATTTTAGACTTAAAAAATCGATCCATGTTGTAGTGATCAAGAACACTAGTGAGGACAATCGGATTCATTGACAAGAAATTATAGAATTTTCATAGTTGAAAGCGTGAGTCAATTGAAGATAGACCACCATCGAAAACTTGGAAGCACTGGACGGCCGTTTCGTCCTATTATGGGACTCCTCAGCAGTGCGCATCCACGAGAGAATCGAACCCAGGACCTACCAGTCTCGAGCCAGAGCCCTTCCAGGTTTTACATGGTGGTCTAGCTTCAATTGACTCACACTTTCAACTATGAAAATACTAAATCTCCACAAAACCTCTTCTGATAATTAATTATAGAATTTCCAATTAAAATCTGAGAATCATATAGTAAGTAGTTAATTTGTATTATATTAATTCATAGTCTCAACCTTGGCTGTTCGTTTGGCAAATATCAGTCCATTGTCTCAGATTTCATTGTTCATGCATTTTCATACTAATTGCGTCCCATTCCCATTCTCTCCTTATCAATCTTTAACTGAAGTACATTCTATGCCTGACCATAGTTATATACTACTTATGTGAATATAAGTAACTCACACAACAATATCACTACTAAAATTAAATTACAAATTATGATATTTCATATTTCTAAATATAAACTATTAGCTGATCTGAGATACTTATAATCCCTTGAATTCTTATAGAAATAAAATAGGGTCAAGATCTGTTTTTTTCAAAGTCAGCTGTTCAGTGTACACATCAATCGAAAATGAATAGAGATGTGATTGTATATGTTATACGTGATGTAATCTGTTCAAACTTTTATATTTCACGTCCAATATTACTGTAGTCAATAATAACCTAAACATTTTTTTTGACAAAACCAACTTATTGTTTAATATGCAATCACAAAGTGGTTCAATAAAATATGAAACTCATATATATTAAATACATTATTTGCATATCCTCTTTGAATTGTCTCTTATCAACTTCATTGTCCCTTCATTCCTGTTGTCATTTTGATCGTTTCAAGTTCCATTATCTCATCATTTCAATCTTCTAAACCTTCTCGCAGATATCCCACGTGTGACTTGTGTTACATGCTACTTATGTCCGCAAAAATAAGTAGCATACACCACACATATATTCTGTTAAATTGTCATTCAATCTTCTATCACTCGTTCATGGTTAATCGATTTTAGTATCGACATCATGAGACGAATTTTGTTCTCTTTCTTGTTTAGGGGTTTTTGTGGAGATTTTTAGTAATTTTTTTATGTATAGTTGAAATCATGAGTCAATTAAAGCTAGACCACCATGGAAAACCTGGAAGCACCGGAAGGCCGTTTCGTTTTATTATGGGACTCCTCAACAGTTCGCATCCACGATCACGCTTTCTTGTTAATTAATTTTAACATGTGGTTTACATAATTTTCTTCAATAAATTTTCTTAAAAATCTTTCTGATTTTTTTTACTTTTAAACTCCTTTACTGAATATAAACACGTGTATTTGTCTTTGAGTCCTACTTTTGATGTGATTATTAATTTTACAACCTATTTACCAAATCATGGAAAGAGAAGTAAGGCTGGGGACGGAAACTAACTGGATGGGCATTCAAATATTTAGCCACTAATCCACTGCTTTATTTACACCGAAAGAATGATCCTAGACTAGTTTGCCCAAGAAGTATCCTATCTCTATCCGGTTTACAATTTCTAGCATATTGACTAAAAATAAGATAATTTGTCTTAACTTAGTTATCTTATGATACTAATTGTTTTACTTATAAAATCTTCGAATACCACTGATCAAGACCTCACACTAGTACTTCAACAACCGATCTTGAAGTCAATCACTAGTGCGCACACAATTATAGTATTCAAAACCATTGAGAATCTCAAAATACTAGACAGCTATCCCATCCCAGTCTGAGATTCCTCAGTAGTGCTCATCTATGGCTGCGTCGTCGAGATCCATGTCGAAGACCTTTTGACAGTGTGTGACTATTTTCACTTTTCTTCAGTGGGTTCTTGCATCACAGTCCACGCGGTTGAACTTCACTGGTCACAGTTACTCACTAGAACTCTAGAAATCCTCACTCAAGGTTATTCACTAGTAAAAAGATGATGATTATCAGAATGGGCGTCATGGAGGATTGAATAACTATCAAGTCGTTTGAATTTTTTCAATGGTTGTTTAACCTAGATAGGTTCGTAATCTCATTAACATTCAACAATATCCACAACCCCCTATTCGATAATTATAGTTTTTATCTCCACAAAACCCCTTCTATAATTATAGTTTTGTTAGATGGGTTCTGAAAAGATAAGTTTAATTTGTGTGTAATTATCGTCTAGTTATAATCTAGTTAGGAAAACAACACCTTTTTAAGATTCTAAACACGATAAATCTATTCTTGTATTCTTTACCGGTAAAATATTATTTCTCATGCTCAGAATTTTGTCAATAAACTAACTGTGTATATCAATGACAGACTATATATAAATTTGTAGATTGCATAACACGCGGAGATAAAATCTAATTGCATATCCATCCATTTTCAAGTGCATAATTCATCGAGCAAAGCCAGACAAATAGCATAATGTCTCAAGGATAGATAATATGTAAACCCTCACTATAGGAAGGGGGGTTAATGAACGTAAGCCAACAATACTTTGCTTACATGTCTTTATTTCAATCATTCTGACCACATACGATTATGTATAATTTGTAAACGATCATTGTCTGAATAATTCAGGCTTACTTTAATTCAATTGACTATGAGAACTACAATTACCTTCTCGAACCAATTCAAGACGACGACTTGATAAGTTCCTTTCATTGAGGAATTACCTTAGAATTGATACTAATATTTACTTCCAGTGTCTATTCATGGAAAAATGAAACCAACAATGTCAGTATTCATATAAAGTATTTCCTTTTCAAAAATTATTGTTTGCACTAAACAGTAAATGCATACTTTACTGACGACACCCATTGACTGTGACCTTGAAAAAGTGAAGTCGATTCTCAACTAATCAGAATGCAAGTGATATAAATAATGATTTATTGAAATAACCTTACTGAGACGTCAAAAATACAAATTGAGCGAAAAAATATTTCTCTACAGTTGGTTCCTTATCGGGGTTCTACACAAATATATGGGTTTTACAATTCAGTAGATAATCGATACCAATGATGAACAGTCAGTTAGTAACCGAAAATTCGTCAAATTGGAATTGAGATGAAATTTTAAGGATTAATTCTCTGAGGACATGTGAACAATGGATAAATATGATGATGCAATAGATATGTGACAATGTTATTTCAAGTAGTATAAACAATAACTTTAAAAGCTTGTGTGTATGCAAATAAAAAGCCTTGTAAAATTAATTAGATGAAACTCCATACTCAGTTAATTACCACGACTAGCTACATAAGAATAGAAATACGAACTGAAATTTGTGTTGTCTGTAAGATCAATAATAGGTTATTATGAGAATTTGTGCGAATTGTAGTAATTTCGATAGTTGAATTCATAAGTCGATATAAGCTAGACCAGGTATTCGATGGTAGTCTAGGTTAGAACGGTTCGTTCATTCAAATATTTAAATTACTACATTCTCCACCAAACCACATTCTAATAATAATCATATTCCGCTTACTACTAACTGGCTTCAACATGGATTTCACGCAGTTCAAGTGAGAAGCGGTGACCAATGGAGTCCAATCCGTGTTGGATAGAGACAGATATCTACCTCAGACAATGGATGAATGGTTGTGCAAGATCATGTATTGGTTGAAGTTAGACAATAACACCGTTGGATAATGGCTCACTGGTGTAGAAGTTCAGTGTTCATATAGGAGACTGAAGGTTCTTGGTTCGAGTTCCTTTGTTGTGTGATCATGGATACTCACTGCTGAGGAGTCCCACACTAGGACGAAACTGCCTTCCAGTGCTTCCAGGTTTTCAATGGTGGTCTAGCCTAGATCGACTTGTGAATTCAACTGTTAAAAGATTATTAAACAGGTTACGTAAGATTAAAATTAGAATGTTAACAAAATCGAATTTTAGAAAATTTAAAATAAAGAAAAAAGTTATTTTGCTAAAAAACGTCATGGGATCTAAATAGAAGGTCAGGGAAAATTCAGAGTTATACAGAGGTTTAGGTATACTGAAGAACTGGATTCCTGAATAATATAGTAATTTCAATCAGATTTTATAGATGACCTTAAAAGCTGATGGCCAGAAACAACTAAATGCTCTAAGATAGGTCCTCTTATGACTTTATTTTGTTGTTTGCTCACCTGGAAGGGGTGATCTTTAGAAATACGATGATGTATTTGTGTTTCGTACTTTACCGCCTTCTCGTCAGTTGAATATGAATCAATAAGAGTTGACGTATTTACAACGAACCACTGAAAACTAGAAGGGGATTGATCAGCAATTTCCCTTTATCATTATAATGATCACCAGTGAACGCTGACTCACTTGATGGCAAAAGTTCTTATGCTTGCACAGTTTTATTGAATATATAGTCTATCGGGAATGTACTTCAAATTATAGTCTGTCATACCTTTGAATAATTGCATTTTAATTCATTGCTGACATACTGCTAATGTATAAAGATTATTTTGTTTTCACAATAGTCAATTTATTCTCATTTTCTTCCACAAGTTATTGGTTTTAATTAAGAGTAAATCATTTCTCTGCATTATGTTTATTTATTTATTTTTTGGAACACATAAATATTGGTCAAAAAGGGCACTGAATACATATGTGCCACACAAGTCACTTGACTTCTGTGTGGGCTGGGAGACTGTCCGGGTGCCTAGACTCAAGCAGGTGGTTTTCTTAGAGGGCCACACCCGGAGCATTCAACCTACAGGTCTGATCCACAAAGCTGTGGAGCAATTCAAGGAGATGCAGTCCTATGGTAGCCGGTGACCAACGATAGGTTCATACGCCTTTTGTGTTCTCAGGATCATGGAGCCCATGTACACCATTGATTTGGAATCAGGGTTTTCAAACTCCCCTAGATGGACCCTTCATATCCACTAAATCGGTTAAAGCGATGTACATTCACTTTTCATCCTTTCAATTTCGTAAATAACAGTAATGCCGCGAGAAGGCAGTGAGTAGAATTACTATGACAGTGGCTTTATAGGTGTGGCCATGTGAGAGTATTTCGAGAGGGAGAGATGATTCTCCCCACCTCAGCCTTACCAGGTCATTTGAGGGTAAATCTTCACAACACTATGTTGATAATTATCATGTCCTCACTAGCTACTAGCTTCGAGAGAAGATCTTTAGAGCGGTATTATGGGACTCCTCAGCGTTGCGCATACATGAACTCTCATGCTGGACCTGAACCCAGGGCCTTCAGTCTCGCGTTAGTGCTTAACCTCTATACCATTGAACAATATTTATGTTCAAATAAATCTGTATTCTGATCATTCTCTAGTTAGATTTGAGAAAATGTACTTAACTTATGTATTCTTTTTTTATCACGTGTAAATTCGTATGTACTCAAAATACTAAAAACAAATAAACAAAATATCTTGGTTGTATATTTTGTATGAAACAATGATAACTAGACGTGATAATAAATAAACCGACAATAATGCCAGTTTAGTTATTTATTCTGAAGAAGCGGCTTACATTAAGTCACGAAACGTCACCGGATATACAATTTTTCTACTCATTAGAATATAACAAACATATACTTATTATTAACTTTCTATCCAATGCTCAATTTATTTGAAACTATCAAATCCAACCTTTGTATAGATAGCTATAAACTAGATGTGATATGAAATGAAGTTAAAGTATCTAATAATATATAGTTGAAATCATGAGTCAATTGAAGCTAGACTATCATGGAAAACCTGGAAGCACTGAATAGCTATTTCGTTCTATTGTGAGACTCCTTTAATAATACTTTAAACAATATGACTATTTATGATCATGAATTGTAACTAGTACGAATAATCATTATTCTATTCGTATTTCACAATTTTGAATACAAAGTAACTAGCATTTATTTATTTATTTAAACACATGAATATTGGTACGCTGGGGAACCAGATATATATGCGCCATATAAATATCATTTGATTTTTGTAAGAGTTGTGATACTGCTCGGGTGCCCAAACTGAAGCAGGTGGTTTTCTTAGGGGACCACACACGGAGCTTTTGACCTAAAGGTCTAATCCACAAGGCAGTAGAGCATCGCAAGGAGATGCAGTCCCATGATAACCGGTGACCAACAATTGGTTCATACGCCATTTGTTCCCTCAGGATACTGGAGCCAGCCCATGTACACCATTGGCTTGGAATCAGAGTTTTCCAACCCCCCTAGGTGGACTCGCCGTGTCCACCAACCCGGTTAAAGTGCCGGACATTCGCTTTTTGTCCTTTTAATTTCGTAAACAACAGTAATGATTCGAGAAGGCAGTGAGTAGGACTTTCGTGGCAGATGCTATATAGGAGTGGCCATGTGAGAGCATTTGGAGAGAGAAAAGTGACTCTCCCCACTCTCGACCGTATCAGGGCATTTGTGGCCAAGATAAAACAAAAACACTGGCTAATTCATAATACAATGTTACTCATTAATTTTGCCTGTGATCTAATTGTGAATTTTTTAACGGTACAATTAGAATTCAATCACTGAGTTGTTAAATAATGTAGTCTCTACAGATGAAATGAATGTTCGAGATACCGATTTTCTAGCTAATCTCTTGATTTCGTTGATCAAATTATAATAGCGCAATGCTGATAGATGCATGACCTAGTCAGTTATAGTCATCTTAAGAATCTGACGTGAATTTCCATTGACTCAACTTGCCACACCACATCAGCATCTTGTTAATATCGGAGTAAAAAATGTAGCAATGGTATCAATGATAATATAAATAGTAATGTTTAGTACGATTTTACCAAAGAAAGAAGAAAGAATTCCTTGAATGGAAAGTATAAAATAATTTTCAAACTCAGGATCAAATGATAACAAGATTGTTTGAAACGAACCACATATGTTGAATGCGCGTTTAATTGACTAGATACTGATTGGTTTTATTTCGACAACTAAATTTCCAGACACCCAGGATAGAAGTTATCATCGAATGTGTATTCCAAGTTAATAAGTTTCTAGGTACTTGATTAACCTCCGAAAAGTTAGATTAACAAAACATTAGTTATATATCTGACAAAATTATCTGATATTAAGGATTTTCATAGTTGAGTCAATTGAAGCTAGACCACCATGGAAAACCTGGAAGCACTGGACGGCCGTTTCGTCCTATTATGGGACTCCTCAGCAGTGCGCATCCACGATTGCGCAAGGAGATTGAAGGACTCTTGTGATCACTTTTGGAAGTAGGTAATTCTAATAGCAGCTCTGACCTGACTAAAAGTATTCAAGTTAAGGATCTTCATTAAGTTAATATCAATATGATATATGTTTTCATATGATAAACTCTCTCAAAGATAAGTCGATCAATGGCATTGAATGTAGCCTTCAGAATAATAAGTAAGATTGTAGTCGAGTGTCTGTAAGTATTCCTATGTTTGGCTTCTTGTTGAAAGATGACTATTTCGTGTATATATCTACAACCGTTTTTTTTCTTCAAAATTATACCTGTAACCTGTCGTTTATTTTTATTCAAGAGGGTTAGAGAAATAAAAGTATCCATTTACCTTTTTCTTTTTACCAATGATGATATGGTGGAAAGTAATTTTGTCTGGCCATGAGAATTACCCCAAAGAAATGTGTGTTTTGGGGAGCCGAATATGAATTTCTATGGCTTAAAAATTTCAGAATGTCCAATTTTAAGTTCTTTACTTGAGCTCATTTCTAATATTAAAATGGAATATTCTCTAACAAAACAATTGACGCTGAAGGTGGGTAGGATATACATTGCGGAAATCATCAGACTACATCATGAGGCGAGAGCTAACTTGAAAACCTAAAGGGTAAAGGGAAGGAGGGAGACAAAAGAAAATATTGTGTCGGGAATTAGAAGCAGACATCAAAAGAATGAATAGCAACTGAAACCAACAGGAAAGGATTGTTCAGGACAGAGTTCTGTGGAGAATCGTGGTGGGCGGCCGATGTTCCACCATGAAGGATAAAGGTGTAAGTAAATAATTTTGGTATAGATTTAATCATAAACTACAATTGAGTTGGACTTATTCATAAGCTTTCGAGACATTAGTTGATTGAAATTAGATGACAGGAAATCTTTAACCTAAATTCCATTTTGGTTAGAACTCGCCAGCAAGGTGTATTTGGAATCTTTCATAAACTAATGCTCTCTGTAATATTTGAACTCACGTCACCAACTTCATTTTGAGATATTAAAATTCAGACTATTACTATTTGGACCAAGACTGACCTCTTGTAGATCTGAAATAATTACAAGTGAGTGGTCACTCAGCAGTGACCAATGTCATGTTTGTCTACTCCGTCAAAAAGGATCGAATTTTATCGATCAAGATACAATACGCTCACCAGATTAAGTGACTCGAGATCACGTGCACTACGTTAGAATGCTGGATGCTTTGAGGTACCCGTCAAGGGATGCAGGTTTGATGAAGGTTGTATAAGTTGACACTCAACAACTATCAACATAGAGCACGCGATGTGAAGTCACTTAGACTGATGGCTATATAGTCATTTTATCCATAGAATTCAACTGGAACTATAGAAGTAGGAACAAACATGTCTTTGGTTCCCGACTAGTGGTCAGTCAACCGTTCTAAATATCTTTACCTCATATTAAAACAAAGTCCATAGGTTTTAAAAATGGTTCATGTATCAAAAAATTCATTTTATTTACTCTGTTTGTCACCTATATTTCTTTAGAAAGTTCCTCTTAAACTGACATGTCAAAGTGAAGATCACTACTAAAGCGAGCATTATAAAGGTTGATGAGTATATTGCTTTGCATTTACACATACACAGAGTAATTAACACGCACCCACACCCACATATATCTATTGTTTGAAAACCTCCATTTAATTCATTCAATTTATACAAAAAACTTTAGACCAATTTGACGAAAAGTGTCATGTTGTCTACAGTCTATTCAATAAAGAATTACCATTTACATTTGTCTTTTTCGAGCATGAAATGGTTTAATCAGTTAGAATACGGTAACAGGGGCAGTAGTATAATTTATGGACGGACTAACCAAATAATAAAATGAAGAATCTTGGATTTCAGCTCGAAATTCATTCATTCAATATGGTTAACTAACATTTAGTTTTATCAGTTTGTGATGAAAAACCCTAACCTTACTTTGTAGTCTTAATCAAATCGTGGATGTGCACTGCTGATGAGTCCCATAATAGGACGAAACAGCCGTCCAGTGCTTCCAGGTTTTCCATGGTGGTCTAGCTTCAATTGACTAATGATTTCAACTATGAAAATACTAAATTCTCCAAAAAACCCCTTCTGATCTTTAATCTAAACTCTCAATCTTAAGCCTTAACATAAATTGTTTCACCCTAGTGATTAAAGTTTCTCAAGGTCATTTTAACGTCACTCAAAGGTCGTTCATAAATTCCAGTCTCTCCATGTTTTTTTTTTACACCAATCAACAGTTAAATAAATGATGAAATTTATCTTTTAATTAGATTAAACCAATCAAAATGAGGATGATGAAATTTTAACGAATCTATCGTACGATCAATTCAATTGTTTGTTTGAATCGTCACATTGTTATTTAGGACTGCTACTGGTCAGTCCCTTATTGGCATATATGCATAGTGTGTATTGCCTCGATATTGCCTTAATTTACAAGCATTATAAGCAAAGATGGATAGTGGCTTGCGGTGGAATCCAGTTTGACGCGCGTTTCGTCCTATTTGTGACTCACCAGCTTGATGTGCCTGCATCTCAGAGTTGATGTCAGGATTACACTTGGTTTAGAAAATTTTCTTTAGATCAATTTATGCTGTATACATTAATTTTTTAATTATAGGTTGACTTCAAATCTCATTGATGTTGTTGTTCTTTTAAGTTGGGTGTTTTGCATTGATTATACCGTGCATAATATATATATAGTCTTAGTTTATTTTTCATCATTATTATTACAATTACTGCTATTGTAGTGAACAGAACAGACGAGTGGGGATAAACGAACGTATTTAAGCACACATTACAGACTATCTCACCAAAATCTGATAACCACACAGTAGTAAACAGTTAATTTGCAAAAAAACAATCAATTGTCTCAATCTCGACTGTTCCTTCTGCAAATATCAGTCCGTTTTCTTTGATTTCATTGTTCATGCATTTTCATACCAACCGCGCTTCGTTTCTGTTCTTTCCTTATCGATCTTCTGACAAAATACATTCTATGCCAGACCATCACCGTATACTACTAATGTGGATATAAGTAACCCACACCACACTATTTAGTAATTAATTAATCCAGTTAACGACTTATAGACATAATAGTGTATCCATTTCAGTAAATATTTTAATAATATCAAATCTTTTCGACCTTGTTGTTCACTGTGTTTATTTATTTTCACTTGTGTAAACATGTAATCAGAGGTTCTGTTAGCCACTGTCCATCTTTGCTTACAGAGGTTCTTGTTGTTTGGTTGGGATTTTTTTATTACATCATAATCTGTAGTTCTTCAACTTTATTTGTTATACCAAATGAAATTTGTTTGTTCAATGAGTTTCGAACTAGTTTAGTTAGTTTGTTTTTCCTATACAATTGCATACAATTGTAACACCGTTGGATGCCAGGTCAGTGGTCTATCGGTTAAGTGCTCTGGTGCGAGACTGGTAGGTCCTGGGTTCGAATCTCGAGAGGCGGGATAGTGGGTGCTTCCAGTGCTTCAGTGCTTCCAGATTTTCGATGGTGGTCCAGCTTCAATTGACTCATGATCTCAACTATATAAAATTACTAAAATCTCCACAAAACCCCCTTCTGCTAATTACATTGATATTAAATAACCTAGATACTCTATAATCAAAATTGTATATTTGCATAGGATTTACGATTGCTCTACTTCAAAATACAAATATTGATTATATTTAGACTTTATAATGTGGTTATGAAAGATAAATTGAGTGTTACGTGGTGATGGTCAACAGTATATTACAAAACTGGGAATGCAATAGTTTTACATCGTTACTGAGTAATGCAGAGAATTGTACTATTAAAAGATCAGAAAATGTTCCTTAATTAAAAACCAAAGTATTTAGTTTCATCAGAGTAAGTGGATAGGATCATTGAATCGGTTAATCAAGATTCTTTTGCCTTAGATTAGATGTGTATCAGTGAACAGGGATGGTAGGATAGCTACAATTGGACTATATAGTATGTTTGTTGTAGTAAATTAGCAAAACAATTCTTAAGGACTCCATCCACAATGTCACTCTCGTGCTTTAGATTAATATGTACTTTCTTCTCTACATTAATCATATTTTAATTCACCCTGATTTGGTTAACCCTTCTTTTGATAATTCGTAGAAAATGACTAATAAATTAACTCTGGTAGATTAAAGTTCTTCTTCTGTAGTGTCGTTTATAAAGATTTCGGGGTCAATTGAAGTGATGTTATGGAATAAATGTATTTTTGAGTTTATAAGAACACAGATATATGTAGACTGTTCATCCGCTCAGTTCATGTAGATTTTCTATCGATAACTCTCTTAGTTTTATCATTCTTACTTGTGAATATAAAATCCAGAAATAACATCTCAGATGCTGATTTCATTTTATTCAGTTAAATGTATGCATATCTCACTTAAGAACACTTTTAAATACGTGAAGAAACAACTCCCAATATGACTCAGTAAAAGAGAAACGACAAGTTACTGTAGGGTTTTTGTTTTGTGAGAATCTAAATATGCCCTCTTTACAGTTTTATTTTACTTCTGATTAGGGTGTTTTCATAAATAATTTTGCGATTATGACTTTGTTGCTATCACCTAATTTTATAGTTTCTCTACGACAGTTAATCATCAGAATTGAGATTATCTTTTATTTCGCAGAATAATCTCAATCAAACGGTTAAAGGCTCTGATACCTTAAAGAAATCACTTAACAGTAAACCACAGTCAATAATTTTTCCTTTTGGATAAAGTTTTTAATGTTGACCTTAACATCCCTCCTACTCCTGTTTCTGGAGATTAATTAGTGTAATTTTCACTTGACACTTCATTTCAATAATCTGAATGCATATGAATATGTCTCGTCTGAACACACTACCGTAGCGAAATCGAACTCGTCAGTAGAAAACCAAAAAAATGAACAAATAAGGTGATATTTAGAGTTTAGTAAGAAATCCTCACTGAAAATGATGTTCGTATATGTGATATGCATTCTGTGAGTGAATGGGAAAATGTTAGATGTTGCATACATATTAAAGGATGAGAAGTGGATGTGATACAAACTCGTCGAGACATATTCCATCCCTCTTTGCTTCGATCAAATAGTTTACAGAACAACTGAAAATATTTTATATCTGAATTGATGCGTTGGACTTATTTTAATTGCTGTAATATTCATGTTGTTTCACACTAATAAGGGCGCAAACAAAAGGGTGACTATCAAAAAAGTATATAATAATAAAACTCAGCATCGAAAGGGAAAATAACAGTTTTAATTATGTAAAATATGTTATGGAAGATTTTCCTAAGACGAATAGTTTGATGGAGGGATGGGATGGAAGATTCAGCCAACTTCGTATTGTCGCTCATCCATGTATATCGACATTTATCGATGCTCCGTTAAAAGAACAGTATGTAAATGAATGAAAAATCGAATAGTTTGTTTCAGAAATCCAGCAACAGAACACAAAATGATTTTATAATGAGGTGGTAGTACGTATCATTTTGGTCTTAGAAGAGCGTAAAAATATATCGACAGTAGAATATCTACCTGACATAACACATTAAGCTTTGATTTTTGAACAATAGGCATATTTTTAACATTTGAAACTTATTCGAAGTGAAATTCATCAAATATTTATTAAGAATTGTCGGGCACATCCCCTTTGGTAGAATATCCTTTAACTGTTCTAATTAGACATACAAAATAACATGACCACAGTAATAAAAGTAGAGATATGTTACCGGATTCAAAGAATCATAGTATTCTTTTAAAGTAAAAGTTAGACACTAACACTGTTGGATGCCGGCCAGCTCAGTGGTCTAATGGTTAAGCGCTCGCGCGCGGAACTGATAGGTCATGGGTTCGAATATCGTGGATGCACACTGTTTAAGAGTCCCACAGTAGGTCGAAACGATCGTCCAGTGCTTTCAGGTTTTCCATGGTGGTTTAGCTTCAATTGACTCATAATTTCAACTATATATGATTCTTCATTAGACATTTGGGAACAAATGTTCTTTTACTTGTCGTAGAGCTTAAATAATTGCTTGGAATACTTCTTTTAAACCATACTGTTAAACGATATATTATTCGAATTTTACTTATGAAAATATATTCCTACGAATTTCGACTTTGTTCATTGATAACAGGTAAAGGATGAAATTACCATAAAAAGAGGTTCTAAACTGGAAATCTTTTTTTAAAAAAACCCACTTCGTCAACTTTATTCATAAAAGTATTAAAACTTTTTTATCTCTTTAGTTCGAGACTGATAGGTCCTGGGTTTGAATCTCATGAGGCGGGATCATGGATGCACACTGCCACTGAGGAGTCCTACAAGAGGATGAAATGACCATCCAGTGCTTCCAGATTTTCCATGGTGGTCTAGCTTCAATTGACTCATGATTTCAACTATATAAAATCCCTTTAATTGTCAAAAGTCAGGTTAAAATAACAATATCATAAAGCAGAAAAAAAAATTATCATTGCTGATGAAATTCTTACCACGTGACCATAAACGAAAATTTACTTGTCAAGTTCCGAACAATGTTGTTTACCATTATGTATATCCATGTATATATATATATATATATATATATATATATATATATATATATATATATATATATATATGGAAGTTGAAAGTTCAATTAATTTTATTATAATCTGATTGGTTAATTTTTCAATAACCACACCCACCACTTTTTTTTTGTAATGTATATATATATTGAAAAAGATAAAGTTTTAGTCTTAGAAACCTTTCGAAAAACCTTTTGTTAAACATTACATACGTTACTAATTTATTTGAAACTAAATCATATTAACACAATGAGATATAAATATTCATTATTTATTAATCAAGAATTTTCAATCTTATCAACAGTTCATTGGTTATTTTCATCTTTGATATTACTTTTAATGTTAACGATACAAACAAAAGGATATGGTAAGTTGTTACGAAATGTATGATTTTTTTTATATATCGTTGAAATCATGAGTTCATTGAAGCTAGACAGACCACCATGAAAAACCTGGAAGCATTGAATGGCCAACTCGTCCTATTGTAGGACTCCTCAGTGGCAGTGCGCATTCACGACCCTGCCTCACGAGATTCGAATTCAGGACCTACCAGTGACCAGTAACCACGTCTGTTGTGAGATAACAACTCACTGAAGACAATTGGTGACAATTGGTAGCTCAAACTTCGTTCATAAATTCTCTCTTGTTACTCTTAACTTATATATATATATATATATATATATATATATATATATATATATATGACATGGTATATAATATTTTTAACTGTATTTAAACTGTTTAGACTCAGGTCACGTGAGTTTTTGTCCTTTTTGTTTATAAATTACTATATCATAAAGTCAGATATCATAATAAGTACATTTCAAGATCCAATTTAATCGAATTAACTACGAGAGACTTAGCACTATATCGAATTGTTTGCCAAATATAATTAGTTTAGTTGGAATTATATAAAGCCTGAAGACAAGTAATGTAGTGAACAAGAACATAAATGGGGACAATCGGATGTATTTGAACACAAAATTATAGAACATCTTAGAAAAATGTGAGAACCATACAATCAATACTTTATTTGCAAAATGTCCATCAATCATCTCAGACTTTACTGTTCCTTCATTCCCATATCAATTGCTTTCTGTTCCCGTTCTTTCCTTCTCGACCTTCCGCTGCCAGACATTCTATCCCTGACTAGCGTTATATACTACTTATGTCGATATAAGTAGCATACACTACAGTAGTTCAGTTACACCACACAAAATACTGAATATACTAATTTTAATTTCATTATCTAGTTAATTATGTTTTATATGATTTTATTTTTGAATTATTTTTTTTATTAACATGACTTTTTAGCAGTATACAATAATGGAGTTCTAATACAAGGTTTGAAGTTTACTGAACCATGTCCAGAACGTGGCTACGACTTTAATGATCGTACGTTAAAAGTTTTATATAACTGACTTTAATTATAAATTAAAATGAAACTAAAGCTGAAAATTTAATAAGTTGAAGGTCAACATAACTGTTTTATTATCCATTAAACTAAATACTTATTGTAAGCAAAGATGGATAGTGACTTGCAGTGGAATCCAGTTTGACGCGCATTTCGTCATATTTGGGACTAGTCAGTTGGACGTACCTGCATCTCAGAGTTGATGTTCACTCTGGGACTCGAACCTAGCACTCTTCTCTTTGAACGCCATCGCATTATCCACTTAGCAACTGAGTCCTGATAGCCACTTGCTTGTGCAATGGGGTGAAGTTTAAATTCACTTGGTATTGTTTGTTTGAATCTTCCCATTGATGTTTAGCACTGCAACTGATCAGTCTCTAATTGGCATATAGGTTAAGTGAATTTAAATACTTATTTATGTACTATCGTCTAACCAAACATAAAACGCATTGACTTTCATTATGACATTGACAAATTGTATAACAACATATGTCGACATGAATGTTCTATCATTTTTGAATGAAACCACTGTTGTATACCTTTTCTAAAACAGGCTTAGTTTATTCATTTTACGATCATCATGATATATGTCTGTTATCAATTGCTTCCTGAAGATTAATCATCATTTAGGTTCTTAGATTACACAAAATGCATGAAAAACAGTGAATTTTTGAGATTCAAGCAAGTCTTCAATCATCTTTTTTTTGGGGAGGGGGAGGGGCACAGATTTAACCCTTACCTATTGTGAGTTCCTCAGCATTATTAAATATATCGCATACCAGCAATTGTTGTATCTACTGACAAGAATTGTGCTTTTTAACAGGGAATTATCTAAAGTATTTATTAACATGACAAATCTTTAGTATATGTGACCACGAAGTGTTATGTTAACTGATCACTATTCATTGATAGAATTCTAGAAATTGTGCAGTTTTCTTATTTTTATAACCAACTAGATATAATTATGAGGAAAGTAAGTTTTATCCTTCATTGTATGTACCAGTTTTTCAAATAGGCCTCAAATATGTGAGACATTAGTTCGAACTTCAATATTTTATCCACTAGACTATCTAAGTAAGACTTCCCTCTTATTATTGATTTATAAAATCATCGCCTTCTGTTATTAAAATCGTGTTGCACTACAGTTTGTATTCTCATTTCGAAATATACGCAAATATATATTTCGAAGTCAGAATGTATGTTTTCCAATAATAGGGTTTTTCGTCATCTTGTTTCATGATCCCATATCATTCTATTTATTGGAAAAATCGCACATTGACTAGGATCTTATCTAGCAACCTTTTAACAGAAAATATCTATTGAGTTCCATATGATAATACCTCTGACATATAATATTACAAGTAGATAAAAGCAATCTTTTTCCTTACTTGAAATAAGTTTACGTCGTATAGAGTTAAACAGGTCATTGTTTTGAGTATATGAAAGTAAACAATGGTCGATAAGATTTGATCTGCACTAATAAGAAGCTGACATACATGACATTGATCACCACCTGGTGATCAGTCTGGTTGACACAGGATCGAATCCGTCAGGGAGCATCAGTTCCCTCAAGATTACAGGTACACTTTGATGATGAGTGCTAAGTAGTACGAAACCTAGGTTCAGGGTTTCCCGTTGACTACCTTCAACCACCATCTTATCTCAACATAGTACACGCAATGTCGAGTCACCTAGACTAGTGTCCACATTGAAACTTGGTCGATAGGATTCGATCTGCACTAATAAGGACCTGACATACATGACATTGATCACCACCCAGTGATCAGTCAATTATAAATTGTATATAATTAACATCTTTTGTAGTAACGGGACCCAGAAAATAAGTACAGAATCTCTTACCAAACATTACACTAGATATAGTACGTAAACACCAAATATCATTACTTAGTTGTTCAAATCAAAGCAGATGAAATATGTTTTTTGGTGGATGCACACTGTCCTATCGTGGGTTCCTCAGCAGTGCGCATCCACGATTTCGCCTCTCGAGATTCGAATCCAAAACCTACCTAAATAAATAAAAATTCAACAAACCAATCATTGTTATAGTTTATTAAAGATTAACGATGTGTTAGTTGCTTAAAACATAGTTCCAATGGTTGATAAAACCACGTTTAGTACTGAATACTAATTAGGCAATACAAATTGTCATTTGATAATTTATTATCTCCAACGTATATTTTCTAAATAAACAATAGTTCACCTTGAAATGTCCCAGTTATTCCCGTCCAATTCACCTTAATTTCTATGTAATGACTCGATAAAGTGGCGTGATCATATATCTAATACACATATATATATGATATGATCACGCCACTTTATCGAGTCATTACATATTTATATAGTGAACTAACGTGGTATCTGTGTGTACATATACACACATACAGAGAGAATTCACTCCATTCAACTTTGATCACCTTAAAAACGTATACATAAACATGTGCATATTCTCAAGTGTTTATAATATTAAACCTTAAGACACACCCACTATGATATGCATATTTTAGAAATAATAGATAAATATGGACTGATAAAATGACACCATAAATCTTATTTATTATTAGTATTATTAATATTAAGTCAAAGTTCAATCTTCTAATCTGACTAGACTGAATCTCTTTCATGTATAAATAGATTAAAAATGAAAATATTTAAAATA
The DNA here is from genome assembly GCA_944470415.2 of Schistosoma rodhaini. Lineage (NCBI taxonomy): Eukaryota > Metazoa > Platyhelminthes > Trematoda > Strigeidida > Schistosomatidae > Schistosoma > Schistosoma rodhaini. The sequence goes on from OX104036.1 coordinate 83,773,352, forward strand.
ACTCCATATCACTGAGATGACATTAAATGGTGTTAATGTATAACTTTAATCAATACATGATCTTGTACAACTATTCATCCATTGTTTGTGGTAGATACCTGTCTCTACCTGATAGGATTTGGACTCCACTGGTTATGACTTTTAACTTGAACTTCAGGAAATTCACATTGAAGCTTACATGGACTCATGAATTCAACTTACTACAGTATACACAAATCCTCTTTTAATAATAATCATCATATGCTCACTAGTAACGGGCTTCAACATGGATTTCATGAAGTTCAAGTGAGAAGCAATGTCCAGTGGAGTCCAATCCCTATCAGGTAGAGACAGGTATCTACCACAGACAGTGGATGAATGGTTGTAAATGATCATGTATTGATTAAAGTTAGATATTAACATCGTTGGATGGTGGCTCACTGGTGTAGAGGTTCGTGTAGGAGACTGAAGGTACTTGGTTCGAGTCCCTTTGTTGCATGATCGTGGATACTCATTTATTCATATTTCTAATGTTATTTCCACTAAAAAGTTTTTAATATCAGAAGGGGGTTTTGTAGAGATTTTAGTAATTTTATAGTTGAATTCATAAGTCAATTAAAACTAGACCACCACCACCACCATAGGACGAGTTAGCCGTTCAGTACTTTCAGGTTTTCCATGGTTGTCTAGCTTTCATTTATCAAGATTAATAATCTTGTCAAATCATCATATCATTTTTGTCACGAGTGAAATCAATTTAGTATCTATGATTAACTATCAGGTCATATTTAAGAAAAATCCCCCTATATCTATATCAAGGTCATTCAATACTGGTCCTTGTAATGGTCTACATAACAAATAAGTAAATATATGGTATAATGGGACAATAGAATAAACGACAACATTTTGTTTACTAAATGAAACAAATCGTACGATAATTTAATCACATGATAAAAAGTAATAAAGAATGAACTTAATTTAAATAACCATATTCAAGTCTGACCTTAAATTGGATAGGTGTATCATACCATGTAAGGGTAATGAAATATAAAACAAAATAATAATATTATAAGAAATCAATGTATTTACATAGTTGAAATCATGAATAAATTGAAGCTAAACAACTATGGAAATCCTGGAAGCACTCAACAGCCGTTTCGTCCTATTGTGAGACTCCTAAGCATTGCGCATCCACGATCCTGCCTCACGAGATTCGAATCCAGGACCTACTTGAACATTATAAAAACAAACATGTTCTACTTCACTTAGTATTGTTTGTTTAAATCTTCCAATTGATGTTTAGGACTGCAACTGGTCAGTCTCTAATTGGTAGATACATCCAGCTGACGAGTCCCAAATAGGACGAAACGCGCGTCTTGGATTCCACTGCTAGCCACTATCCATCTTTGCTTACAAATATGTTCTAAGGTTACATTTTTAATATGTAAACATACAAAGGTGGTATGAAGGGCAAATTAATTCAATTTACTTATTTATATTGTTTATTGACCAATCTAAAAAATGTACATAGTGTCGTGAAAATATAAGCGTAAACAAACTGTACTGCTCATAGTAGTAACTAAATATACTATATATATAGGTTAGTCTCCCTACATTGATTGGATTTTATTATGAGGAGAACTTAAATAAAACTAATTTTCAGTAGGAGGGTTTGTGGAAATTTAAGTAATTTTATAGTTGAAATCATGAATGAATTGAAGCTAGACCACTGTGAAAAACCTGGAAGCACTGGACGGCCGTTTAGTCCTATTGTGGAACTCCTCAGCAGTGCTCATCTTATGCTCACTGACTGGCTTCAAGATATATGTCCTGGAGTTCTAGTGACCAGTGGAATACAACCAGGTCTGTTGGGAGATATCAACTCACTGAAGGCAATGGTGGACGGTTGCTCAACATCGTGGATTGATTGAAGTTAGACATTAACACCGTTGGATGCCGGATCAGTGGTCTATCAGTTGTAGAGTAGTTGCTATGCCATGATTAATTTTAAAATTAAATATCTCTTTTTTTGACAAAAAAGATGATTTTTATTTATTTTACTTTTTTTTCTCTTTATTTGTAAATTAGCTACTGGGAATTTTATGTGTGTAGTACCAACACCAAAAGAATGTTTTAGTTTATGTCAAAATATGGGATGTACAGAATGGAATCATATGAATTTAATTCCATCAGGTAGTGAAGAAGTTAAACGATATCATAGATGTCGATGCTTTCCTGAATATAATATGTGCTTTTATAATTATGTACCTAAAATACATCGTAATTTTGATTAATTGTATCCTCCTATATATATAAATACATGTAACTTCAGATATTCATTGAATGAAACATATCTATTACTACTACTACTTTTACTACTACTACTACTACTACTACTACTACTACTACTACTACTACTACTACTACTACTACTACTACTACTACTACTACTACTACTACTACTACTACTACTACTACTACTACTACCACTACTACTACTACCACTACCATTACTACTACCACTACTACTACTACAGGTCTCATACAAATGAATGACTATTACAAACTTGTATAATAACTATTCAATGCTCAAAAATGTACAATAATATTTTCTTTCTTTCTTTTTTTGTTTTCTAACTCAGGTCAGTTTATTTTCTTTTTATATATATACTACTTATTATTCATATTTATTTCGCTATACAATACATGAACTACTTATAAATAAATGTGAATTGATAATATAAATTAAAATTTTGCTTGGTATTGTTTTTGTTTGAATCTTCCCATTGTTGTGCTAGGACTGCAATTGATTAGTCTCTTATTGCCATATGTGAATCTTGTGCGGACTGCCTACATATTACTTTAAGTCGCAAGCTTCATAAGCCAAGATGGATAGTGACTAGCGGTGGAATCCAGGATACGGTTTTATTCCCATTTGGGACTTGTCAACTAGATGTACCTGCATCTCAGAGTTGATTTTCACTCTGGGACTCGAACCCAGTACCTTTCACTTCAAACGCCATCGCGTTATCCACTCAGCTACTGAGTCCTGATAGCCACTTGCTTGTGCAATAGCGTTTGAAGCGAAAGGAACTGGGTTCGAGTTCCAGAGTGAACTTCAACTCTGAGATGCAGGTACATCCAACTGACGAGTCTCAAATAGAACGAAACGTGCGTCCTGGATTCCATTGCTAGCCATTATCCATCTTTGCTTATAAATTCAAATTGTTTTATTTATTTGGTATGTATTTAGTTTCGTTTGTGTAGAATTCAGAGGATAACGTTGTAATGTCTCAACTAGGTTAAATGGATCTTTATTAGGATAATGTGATATAGTATTGTGTCGGCTTAAACTATTGTGTCTTACATTACTTGATTTTATTCTGAACTATATCCGAAGAGCCCCGATTAATACTTCATGGACATTTATTCCAGAGCGACTGACAGATCATTTGACTGTGATCATGTAATGTTAATCAGAAGATAATTGGTTGGATAGAATACATATTCACTCTACCTAGTATGCACCACTATATATCGTAAATATCACATATGCCATAGGTGGAGTATATCATTTGTTCTTGTCACTATTTCCTTAAACAACAGAAGAAATAAGAAATGACTGACCTGATCTACTTTGCTCCTCAATTACAAACAAGGGACTGCTGTAAACCACCACCGAAGCATCTTGTACATGATGAGTGAGAAACATTCCAGATTTTCAGTTTCCTTTAGGTACATTTCTATAATTTTCCTGAAGAATGGGAATATTTTTGAAGCACTATCGGTTAAGAGGAAATCGATGCGTATAAGATCGTATGTACCGATATTTCTAGGAGGTCTTTAAAACATGAAAGCATTGAAAATTCCTATTTTGTGTAAAGCCAGAGTGGTAATATTTTTGTACATAACCTTTTAGGATATAAGATTTTAGTCAATCATACAAATACGATAAAACATTAGAAAAAGCAGCCTCTTCTTTCAAGTGACTTTAAATTACGATCTTACGGAGATTACTTACTCATAATATGAACAGATATTATTACATCACCTTCATTCAGCTCCTCTTGTATATGTCAGGAGAATAAAAACGTCATCTATTTCCCGAGTTGTCCCTATATGTCTACACTTCCGCAGATCTTATGTTGTGGAATCCGACGTTTTCACAATGAATCTGAACACCTTATGTTTAAAGAAGGGGTCAGTAATAAAGGTTGAGTTGTGACAAATTACATTTCAGGACAGTAAAGATCCTTATTGAATTATCGATAGTATCTGACAGCATCGACCAATGTAACTTGAATCTGTTTAAAGTACATTACATAAAAGTGTTTTCTAAGGGCTAACACAAGGTGGGGTATGATAGAAGGTTATTTCATGAGGTATGTAACCACCGAACAATCGAAAGTATTTTGATATTTTATACCTACTTACAAAATATAAGTAACATAAAATATCATTCGGAAAAACTGATGAAAGATGATGGTGAAAATTTCATGAAAAAGGATGACACGAAAAGCTTATTTGTTCTCATGAAATTTCTATCAGAAACATTATGTAATAAGAGCTCGTTTAAATTCTCTTCGTTAGAACTACAATTTTAACTAAATCACGTATTTAGTGATGCATTGGATAGTAATAACTCCGCCTGTAGCTCTTCTAGAGTTACTGCCGGTCGCAAGCCCACAAAAAGGAGGAGAGTTGGCCATAGGGTTAGCGACCCCATCCCGTAGAAAAGCTAACTCGCTAAAAAACGCTAACCAGAAAAAATAATTCAAACCATTTAAACTCTGCCCTCCAAGTTGAAGGAAGAATTATGACGTCTCATGATGAAAGCCGAAATTTTTCGGAAGTCACGAGACCGATGCACCTTCTAACAACCAGAGCAACACTATTTATAGGTACATGGAACGTCCGAACAATGTGGGAGACCGGAAAGACCAGCCAAATAGCAATGGAAATGAAGAGATACAACTTGGCAGTACTCGAAATCAGCGAAACCCATTGGACACAAACTGGACAACAGAGGCTAGGTACAGGAGAGATGCTGCTGTACTCCGGTCACGAAGGGGAAAATGCTCCACACACTCAGGGAGTTGCTCTAATGCTGTCCAAAGAAGCACGAAATGCACTTGTGGGATGGGAATCTCATGGACCCAGGATAATCAAAGCATCATTCAGAACAAAGAAGGAGGGGATCACAATGAACGTTGTCCAATGTTATGCACCCACCAATGATAGCAACGACGATGATAAAGATCAGTTCTATGAAAGACTGCAATCAATTATAGCAAAGTGCTCACGAAAGGACCTGACCATCCTGATGGGAGATCGAAATGTTAAAGTTGGAGTGGACAACACAGGATATGAAGATATAATTGGACGACATGGACTAGGAGAGAGAAATGAAAATGGGGAGAGACTTGCAAACATATGTGCATTCAACAAATTGGTTATAGGCGGCACAGTATTCCCACACAAACGCATACACACAGCTACATGGATCTCACCGGACCACACCAAAGAGAACCAGATAGATCACATCTGTATCAACAAAAAATTCCGAAGATCAATGGAAGATGTGAGAACCCGGAGAGGAGCTGACAAAGCTTCAGTTCACCACCTGGTTGTGGCCAAGATTAAACTGAAGCTAAAGAAACACTGGACAACTGGACAAACAGCACTACAAAGGTTTAATGCAGCCTTTCTTCGAGATACTGACAAGCTCCATGAATTCAAGATAACTCTCAACAACAGGTTCCAAGCTCTACAGGATCTACTGAAAGAACAAGAAACTACTTTGGAGGACAACTGGAAAGGGATAAAAGAAGCACTAACTTCAACGTGTCAGGAGGTTCTTGGTCCTAAGAAGCATCATCACAAGGAATGGATCTCTATGGGAACCCTGGACAAAATTCAAGAAAGGAAGAACAAGAAACTAGCAATTAACAACAGCCGAACACGAGCAGAGAAAGTCAAAGCACAAGCAGACTACGCAGAAGCAAACAGAGAAGTGAAGAAAAGCATTAAAGCCAACAAGCAGAAATACATGGGAGGACTAGCAACGACGGCGGAAAAAGCTGCAAGAGAAGGGAATATGAAACAACTATATGATACAACGAAGAAATTGGCAGTGAGATATAGCAAACCAGAGAGACCAGTCAAGGACAAAGTAGGAAAGACAATCACTGAGATTCAAGAACAGAGGAAAAGATGGGCAGAATACTTCTAGGAACTGCTGAATAGACCAGCCCCATTGAATCCACCGAACACCGAAGCAGCTCACACAGACCTTCCAATAGATTTCACTCCACCAACGATCGAAGAAGTCAAGATGGCCATCAGACAAATCAAAAGTGGGAAGGCGGCAGGACCTGACAATATACCAGCAGAAGCACTGAAGTCAGACATTGAAATAACTGCAAATATGCTTCACCTTCTATTCAAGAAGATTTGGGAAGAGGAACAAGTGCCAACGGACTGGAAAAAAGGATATCTCATCAAGATACCAAAGAAAGGAGATCTGAGCCAATGTGAGAACTACAGAGGCATCAGTTTGTTATCAGTACCAGGAAAGGTTTTCAACAGAGTGCTGCTGAATCAGATGAAAGACGCAGTAGACGCCGAACTTAGGGATCAACAGGCTGGATTCCGTAAGGATCGGTTGTGCACAGACCAGATTGCGACACTACGGATCATCGTTGAACAATCAGTTGAGTGGAACTCATCACTATACGTCAACTTCATTGACTACGAGAAGGTGTTTGGCAGCGTGGACAGGAGAACGTTATGGAAATCTCTTCGACACTGGAGTTCCTGAAAAGATTGTCAACATTATCCAAAACTCATACGATGGACTACAGTGCAAAGTGGTGCATGGAGGACAGCTGACAGATGCATTTCCAGTAAGGACCGGAGTCAGACAAGGCTGTCTACTCTCCCCATTTCTCTTCCTTCTAGTGATTGACTGGATAATGAAGAATTCGACATCTGACGGGAAATACGGAATACAATGGACTTCTCAGAATCAATTAGATGATTTGGACTTCGCAGATGACCTAGCCCTCCTCTCTCATACACACGACCAAATGCAGATGAAGACCGCAAATGTAGCAGCAGCCTCCACATCGATAGGCCTCCACATTCACAAAGGAAAAAGCAAGATTCTCAAATGCAACACGGAGAACACCAACTCAATCACACTTGATGGCGAAACCCTGGAATAGGTGGAAACATTGAAGTACCTGGGGAGCATCGTTGATAAACAAGGAGGATCGGATGCAGATGTAAAGGCGAGGATTGGCAAAGCAAGGGGAGCATTTCTACAATTGAAGAACATATGGAACTCAAAACAACTCTCAACTAACTTCAAGGTGAGAATCTTCAATACGAACGTCAAGACAGTCAAGACAGCTGAAACGTCGAGAACTACTACGGCCATCATCAGGAAGATACAAGTATTTATAAACAGTTGTCTACGCATAATACTCAACATTCATTGGCCGGATACTATCAGCAACAGCGTTTTATGTGAGAGGACAAACCAGATTCCGGCTGAAGAGGAAATTAGGCAAAGACGTTGGAAGTGGATCGGACATACATTAAGGAAATCACCAATGTGCATCACGACTCAATCCCTAACTTGGAATCCGGAAGGGAAGAGGAAAAGAGGAAGGCCAAAGAACACATTACGTCGGGAAATAGAAGCCGATATGAAAAGGATGAATAGCAACTGGAAAGAACTGGATATATCGTAGGAACTGTGTATGATGTTCAAGAATTTCATTTATATGATTATCAGAACGTTGTTCCATGGAGAGTTATTGTGAAGATTATAAGATTAATCCACGAGTGATACGAAAAGCAAACTGAATGGATGTATTATTATATCAGAGGTGTAAAAAGAATTAAAAGCATTGAGAAAATCAAGAACTTTTAAAATCACTTGCTTATGCCTGGTACCCCTCGTGGAGGAGCATAGGCCACCCACCAGCATTCTCCATCTAACTCTGTCTTGGACAGACCTTTCCATTTGTTTCCAGTTCATATTTATTGTTTTCATGTTTCCCTTCAGTTCCTGATTTAATACGTTCTTCGGTCTTCCTCCTTTCCTTTTCCCTTCAGGATTGCAGGTAAGAGCTTGACACGTGATGCAGTTTGATTACCGAAATGAATGTCTCACCCACCTCAAGAGTCTTCTTCTTATTTCCTATTCAGATAGAAACTGGCTTGTTTTCTCCCACAGTAGGTTGTTGCTTATTGTATCTGACCAACGGACATTCAGTATCTTGCGTAAACAACTGTTTGTAAAATCATGTACCTTCTTGATGATGGTTGTAATAGTACACTAAGTTTAACATCCGTACCGCAGCATCCTCTTGACGTTCGCACTAGCGATCCTGACCTTGTTGTTGGCTGACAGTTGTTTTGAGTTCTATATATGCTTCAATTGTAGAAAACTGCCTTACTTTTGTCGATCCTCCCCTTTAAATCTACACCAGTTCCTCTTTGTTTATCGATGATGCTTCCCAGATAAGTGTAAGTTTTCACCTCTTTCAGAGTTTCTTCACCAAGCGTGATTTGGTTGGCGCTCACCATATTGTATTTGTCGATCTTGATTTTTCCCTTGTGTATGTTGAGGCTTACTGATGCAGAGGCTGCTGCTACACTAGCTGTCTTCATCTGTATTAGTTGATGTGCATGGGATGTAAAACCTAAGTCATTTGAAAAGTCCGAGTCGTCTGATTGTTCTCAAGCTGTCTATTTTATTCGGTGCTTTCTCTAAGATGTTGAGAACTTCATAATCCAGTCGACTATCAGAAGAAAGAGGAAGGGTGAGAATATGCAACATTGTCTGACACCGGTATATACTGGGAATGCATCTGTCAGCCGTCCTTCATGTAAGACTTTGCAGTATAGTTCATCATATGAAATGCGTATGATGTTGACGATCCTCGCAGATATACCATATTATCAAGGAAGGTTCCACAAACTTCTTCTGTCCACGCTATCGAACGCTTTCTTATAGTTCAGGAAATTGATGTATAGTGATAAGTTCCATTCAATCGATCGTGCAACGATGATCTGTAGTGTCGAGGTTTGTTCTGTAGACAGCCGATCCTAACAGAATCCAGGCTGTTTAGCTCGAAGTTGGGTGTCTACTGAATCTTTCATTCGATTCAACAACACTGTTGAACACTTTTCCTGGTACTGATAGTAGTGCGATGCCTCTGTAGTTTTCACACTTTCTAAGATCTTTCTTTTGTATTTTGACGAGTTATCCATGTTTCCAGACTGTACTCGTTCTTCCTCTCAAATCCCTCTGAATGGAGTGTGCAGCATCTTTGCAGTTACCTCTGTGTTTAACCTCTGCCCTTCAGCTGGTATGTTGTCTGATCCTGCTGCTTTCCCATTCTTGATTTGTTTGATGGCCATGCTGATTTCTTCGATCGTTAGTGGGTTGACATCTGTGCGAAGGTCTGTATGTGCTGCTTCGATGCTCTCAGATATTCGATTTAATGACTTACCATTATGAAATAATATATTATACTCCATAATGTCTAAGTAAAATGTATTAAAATTACTATTTCAATCAAGTTAATGGCATATTTAAAGGGTTCCAATTAGTTTTAAGACTTCTGTTTCAAATTCAGTTTTCAGATGCTGATCAATTTTGTATAGTATATTTTGTTAGATGATATATCTAGGAGTTACCTTTGATTAGTTTCAAATATTTTCAGTAATCTAGATGTAAGTCGAAAAGTTCCTGTGGCACATAAAAAACTACGAATAGAAATGCACCAAGAATAAGTGCCATCTGATGTTTAATCGATCTAATCAACAGTAACAAAATTGTCGCTTTTTGAACACATCATCGAACCGCAAAATGTCCTAGTACGGTAGAGGGTGGGGATAGTCAGCTCTCCTATCTCAAAATGCTCTCATATGGTCACACGTATACAACCACTGTCAGGGAAATTCTACTAACTGCCTTCTCGCGGCGCGGGTGTTGTTTGCGAAATTGAGAGGACGAAAAGTGGGTGTTCAGCGCTTTAAGAGGGTTGGTGGATGTGGAGGATCTACTTAGGGGAGTTGGAAATCCCTGGTTCTAAACCAATGATACACATAGGTTTTCATGAGACTACATCTCCTAACTTCGCTCCACTGTCTTGTGGATAAGACCTCTAGTTCAAAGGCTCGGGGAATAGCCCTTTAAGAAAACTACCTGCTTCGGTTTCGGCGTTCAGACAGTATTATAGCCCTTACACAAATCAAATGATTTGTGTGGCACATGTATTCGGTGCCTCCTCGTATCAATGTTTATGTGTTTAACTAAATAAACACATCATCAAACCGGTGATTATCCCCATTGAGAACTTGAACCAATCTACTTCCCTTCAGTCTACCTTATTTAATTCACTTCTTCACATCAGAATATTTTTTTAAAAAAAACACTTCCCTTTCAAAATTCAGTTTGTCCATGGTTACTATAGTGCAATGAAGCGTCAGAACTTGGGATGAGTTTAAAAACGAACAGCATTCCTTGATTATGATCATTTCTAATCAACAAATTTGTTTAATTATTCACCATACTAGTTTCTAATGTTTTCAGTAGTCAATATGTAAATCAAAATATTTCCTTGACTTGTGAAATTATATTTTAAGACAATGTAAGTCATATTCATGTTCTGCATTGTTTAAGCCGAGATATCAATTTTAGTAATATCATAACTAATAATCATGGCGAGACTATAATTTATGGACGACCTTTGAACGAATCTTAAGTGACCTTGAGAATTATTAGCCAATCAGTAAACAGTCAGCATAGAGTAAAAATATTATACGAAACCAAAGAATTAAAGTGGATACACTTCTTTTATATGGTCCGAAAACTTGTCAATGTTAGAAAAAGGTTCAAAGGTTCCAAAATCGTAATGCATAAGGTAGAAGAACTCATCCATATGGCTCCGTAATAGTCAGTCTCTGGAGCCATGATAAGGTCACAAAAACTATCAGCCTCAACCACATAGCTTCAATATTGTTTGTAGGTACTCCGGTTGTGTAAGTTTATCATTTTTATCATGGATATGTCCCTACAATACTCATACTACTGCACAGCCGAAGCTTCAGTAACATCTGCGATTATTGCAGCCAATGTTACTGGTGCTTTTATTATACAGTTGGCGACAATTATTATAATATGTCTTAGTCTCAATCTGGATCGAGCGATAAAGGTTCCTATTCTAGCAAACGTCTTCCTTCAACATATATTACATCGAAGGACAACATCACGGTAGTCTGAACAAGGTCTACAAGTCATTTGCTACTCGTAATTACAAATACAGCAACTTCTTAGTAGTTTCATTTGTGTGTAGCCGCTTAATTGTCAAGTCTTCTCTAAAATTCTCTATGAACCGATCGTTCATGAGCATCAGGTACTGAAATAGGCGCCCTGACCTTGAAATTCGTCAGACGCTTCTGATTAGCTAGTCCATAAATCATAGTCTCGCCATAATCATAATTTCAGCGACTATCAATGTAAGTGAAAGTCAATAGATATCTGGTTTATTAGTTCATATTCATCTACTAGTTTACTTGAAGAACTTTGAAAGGCTAAAAGGGTGGACTGCAAAACAATTTGACAACCTTAATGTTATGTATAATATAAACAATGTGACGTGATCATTTCCAAAGTTCTATTTCTTGATACTTTATAGATAATGACTGTTAAATTATAATGAAAGTTTTTTAAAGGAGACATAAATATTAAAGATGGATATTGGCTGGTAGTGAAATCCAGGACGCTCGTTTCGCCCTATTTGGGACTCGTCAGGTGGATGTGCCTGCATCCCAGAGTTGATGTTCGCTCTGGGACTCGAACCCACTACCTTTCACTTCAAACGCCATCGCGTTATCCACTCGGCTACTGAGTCCTGTTAGCCACTTACTTGTGCAATGGGGTGAAGTTGAAATTCACTTGGTATTGTTTGAATCTTCTCATTGATGTTTTAGGATTGCAACTGGTCTGACTGACCAGTTGTAACTTTCTATTTTTTATTATAGATGAATAGTTGAACTAAGCGCTATGAATTCTTCTGTTTTCTTATTTTCCGTTTTATTGTCATTCTAACTTTAGATAACGTATCAATACCTTGCAACCTCAATGTAAACTTCCAAAACCTTAGACTGCTTCAGGTTTACTCAATTCTTCCATATGTTTCAAGTGTTGTTTGTGAGGTCCTAAATAAAGAAATACATTTGTAAAGCATGAATGATCTTATACTGAAATCTTCTGTTACCTGTCATAACGTTTAAACTAATACAAAATTCAAAAGCACAATGAATGACCACTGTATTAGTTCTTGATTCCAGGTATCAGTAAAATTGACTTAACTGTCTTTATTGAAGCACACAGTTTATGAGTCAATTTATTTGAATTAACCCAAAAATAAATAACTGATCATAGAGTTGTAGTGTTTATATGTTAGTCCTCGAAGACATCTAATTGGATAGATTTTTCTAAGAGAGCTCATATTTAAATCAGTATCATAGTAAAATATGTTGTTAATATTCAAAAAACTAAGGAATCGTAATTATTTTTACTGAAATTTCCATAAAACAACTTCTGATAATAATAATAATATGCACACTAGTGACTAACTTCAAGAGATACTTCCTGGAGTTCTAGGGGGAAACAGTGACCAGTGGAGTTCAACCACGTCTGTTGTGAGATAAGAACTCTCTGAAGACAATTGGTGAACGGTTGCTCAAACATCGTGGATTGGTTGGAGTTAGACATTAACACCGTTGGATGCCGACGAGCTCAGTGGTCTATCGGTTGTGTGCTCTGGTGCCAGACTGGTAGGTCCTGGATTCGAATCTCGTGAGTGCGGGATCGTGGATGCTCACTGCTGAGGAGTCCCATAATAGGAGGAAACGACCGTTCAGTGCTTCCAGGTTTTCCGTGGTGGTCTAGTTTCAACTGACTCTTGATTTCAACTATGAAATATACTGTTAGCTTTTTTATTCGATGAAACACTGAGAAACCTAACTCATGATATCAGTTATTCATTTAGTCAGGGTTTATTTTAATGTAATTTCGATTAAATATTTCGGGGTAAACTGAGAATTTATCATGTTCATACTACTCAGTAAGTGATCAATGTACTTTATTTGTAATAAGCATACAATATGTAATCTTGCTATGTTTGAAGAGATCGCGATATAGTATGTAATTGGCTAACGGAACTAGAAGACAACCTAAACGTTTCCGATGAGTCCCACACTTGCCAACTAGAGGGAGAAAACCAGGTTCAGATAAAGGAAAGATACATTCTACTTGCAGCTATATATATATATATATATATATATATATATATATATATATATATATATATATGGTGGTTGAATGAACCAATAATTCCCTTGTATTGATGACTGGCTTGATTTTGAATTCCAAATACAGTACATTCGTTTGTGCTCATCTAATACTTCTTGATTAAATTGCGTTATTGCTGGGATTACTAGTTCATACTATAATTCCAATAATTGAAATCATAACAAAAACGTCACAAAATAGAGTGGTAAAAGAAGCAAAGAACTAATTACATTTAGGATCCTTTGAATTAGGAAGTATAACCTGAAAGTAAAAAAATGGGTACCTTTGCACAAAAACATGAAATTCAAGTTCCCAAAATAAAATAAAAAATTTAAAACGTTTATCAAGTGATTTCTACCATTCCCCCCAATCTCTATCTCTCTTTTTTGACGACATTAAAATTCTTCCGTTTAATACAAACCATTGTCTACTTTCTTCTATCACAGTTAAACTGATCGTCAACTGTTATGATTGCGTCATCACTGATTGTTATATTAGAATTATCTATTACTTATACTTGTATAAAATGAGGAACCACTTTAACTCTCACGACGTAAAGTGTGAACACCAAGATCGATACAAGTGAAGATTTATTAACCGTCAAAACACAAAGACGACGACCTTCCAATGAGTACCACTTTTGGTAACTAGAGGAAGAAAACCAGGTTCAGATAAAGGGAAAGTACATTTCGTTTGCAGTGAGACACGCAAACTAACCAAGTACACAAAACGGTCTTTGGGAAACGCCATAAAATAGAGTATTAAAAGAAGCAACAAATTAGGAAATACAACCTGAAATTAAAAAAGAATGGGTAATTTTGGCACAAAAACATGAAATTCAAGTTCCTAAAATAAAATTACAAATATAAAATGTTTATCAAATGATTTCTTAGGATCTACCATTCCCCCCCACAAAAAAAAATTCTTCCGCTTAATACAAACCAATTTCTCCTCTCTTCTATCACAGTTAAACTGGACAAATTATGTAATTGTAATAATAATAATAATCTGAACAGTAAATAACCCTTCCCTTGTTTTCTTCCTTATTTTACTTGTTACCAAAATGTCACATATTTGATGTCATGTACATTTATTTTCTTTCTTTTTTTATTTAAAAAAAAATCGATTGTTTCTATGCAAAGAAAAACATTTAATTTTTCTTTTTTTTCTTTTATATATTTTAATATTTCTTAGCAAAATATTATATACTACTAATACGTATACAAATTTTTTCATACATACATTATAGTACAGTTGTAATACAGTTGTAATACATTGTATATATTTATGTTGTCTATTACATAATCATTGTCATGGAGACATTTGTTTATATAGTTCAACCTTAATCATAGTTGACAATAATTATTAATTAAATATAAATCTTATTCAAATTGTAATTTATGTTGTTTTCATTCATTTTTTTACCGTTTTGTATAATTCAATTGAATTTCTTTTCTTTTTTTCTTTTATTTTAAAAACTATCTATTAGTCTAGTTTTCTTATCTCCTTTACTATTTTTTTCTTCTTTCTCTTCGTTTTGTTTCTTAAAAATCCCTTTTATATTTAGTCATATTCATTGTTCATGTTACATTTTTTTGTTTTGGTTCTTTATGGGTGTGTGTGTGTGTATAGGTGGAAGAGGGGGGGGGAGACGGAGAGTAAGGAAAATAGAAAATAAACGAAATACTGGCCACATTCCAAACAAATATCACATTATTTATGAAATATAATGTAAATGACTATTAGTCTATTTCAGTATTATGGTATAGTTTTCTTTTTGTTTTTAAAGATTAGGTAACTTTTGAGTGGAATGTAAAGAAATGATAAAGTGATTAACTGATTATATATTTAAGTAGAAAAGCTTATGTTAGGTTATACATCTCTTTGTCAATGTTCAATACTTACATACTTACGCCTGTTAATCCCAATGAAGCATAGACCACCGACCAGCATTCTCCAACCCATTCTGTCCTGGCTGCGCCTTCCTTTTCAGTTCTATCCAAGTTTTGTTCATTCTTCTCATATCTATCTCCATTTCTTAGCGTGATGTGTTTATTGGTCTTCTTTCTTTCTTTCATTTCTTTCACCTTCAGGATTCCATGTGAGGGCTTGCCTTGTGACGCAGTTGGGTGATTTCCTCAATGTGTATCCTATCCACTTCCAACGTCTTTTCCTAATTTCTTCCTCCACTGAAATCTGGTTTGTTCTCACCCACAGTAGAATGTTGCTGGTATTGTCTTGCCAACGGATAATGAGTATCATGGGTAGACAACTGTCAATAAATACCTGTATCTTCTGGATTATCTTTTTCATAGTTCTACAGATTTTCACCCCATACAGTAGAACTGTCTTGACATTTGTATTGAAAATTCTTATCTTGGTGTTGGTTGACAGTCGTTTTGAGTTCCAGATGTTCTTCAGTTGTAAATATGCTGTTCTTGCTTTGCCGATCCTTGTCCTCACATCTGCATCTGATCCACCGTGTTCATCAATGATGCTGCACAGATATGTAAAGGTTTCCACATCCTCCAAAACTTCTCCGTCAAGTGTAATTCGATTGGTGCATTCTGTGTTGTATCGGAGAATCTTGCTTTTCCCTTTCTTTATATTGAGATCTACTGCTGCTACCCTGGTTGTCTTCTCCTGCATTTGTTTTTGCGTGTGTGATAGAAGAGACAGATCATCTGTGAAGTCTAAATAATCCAGCTGCATCCTACCTGTCCACTGTATCCTATGCTTTCCTCCAGATGTTGACATCTTCATGATCCAGTCGATCACCAGGAGAAAGAGAAAAGGTGAGAGTAAGCAACCTTGCCTAACACCGGTCTTTACCTCGAATGAGTCGGTGAGTTGTCCTCCGTGGACCATCCGGCAGTTTAATCCATCATAGGAGTTCCGTATGATATTGAATAACTTCTCAAGCACGCCGTAGTGTCGAAGAAGCCTCCATAGTGTTGTCCTGTACACGCTATCAAATGCTTTCTCGTAGTCAATGAAGTTGATGTAGAGTGACGAATTCCATTCGACTGATTGTTCCACAATGATACGTAGAGTTGCGATTTGATCTGTGCACGATCTATCCTTACGAAATCCACCCTGTTGATCTCGAAGTTCGGCGTTTGATTGATATATAAACTCAGTATGTTTGAAATATAATGATTCATATTACAGAGGCTGTTATTGGTATTCTGGACTTAACTGACCGGGCTAGGCAGAAAATAGGACTAATAAGTACTCAAGACTGCTCATACGGCTTTTGTGTATCATAGCTCTAATTGGTGGTCTTATCACGTTCATATAGTAACAAGGCACGCACTCAAGCGATATAACAATTTGTACACTCATTATGATTATTATTTAGAAGGGTATAATCATATGTATGAAAAATACTCAGAGTTACAACAAGTAACATGCCGCATATCATACGGAGCATAGTTTGTGTTAATTTAATACAAAGAAGATCATTTCTTGAACAAAAATTACAATTAGTAAAAGAATATAATTTCGCTTTTTAATCCCAACATATCAGAATAATATTCACAAAACCCCTTTTTGATAATAATCATCATATGCTCACTAGTGACTGGCTTCAAGAGGGCTATTCCTAGAATTCTAGTAAGAAGCCGTGACTATTGGAGTTCAACTAGGTCTGTTGTGAGATAGTAACTCTCTGAAGACAATGGTAGACGATGGTTCATTTTGGTGAATTCGTTAAAGTAAGACAATAACACCGATGAATGCCGGCAAGCTCAGTGATGTACAGATTAAGCGTTCGCGCGCGAGACTCATAGGTCCTGAGTTCGAATCCCGCTAGCGGAATCGTGGATGGCCATTACTGAAGAGTCCCATACTAAGAAAAAACGGCCTTCCAGTTCTTCCACGTTTTCCATGGTGGTCTAACTTTAATTCACTCATGAATTCAACTATTATATATTAGAATGTTTTGAAATGAAGAAGTCTTCTTATTCTTCTTCTTCTTATTATTATTATTACATAATATTTGGACAAATATAGTTTATATTTTATACTTAGTTACAGTAACATTATTTTTTTATTTTTAATTTTTTTTTATTAATCAAGTTCAATGTTTTTATGATGGTTGAACCGAATTAAATAGAACCGATTACATAAATAACCATGGTGATAAACTATATTCTCATTTTAATATTGAATGCTGTAACAACTCAATGTAAAATATTTTGATTAAATTAAGATCAGTTATTTGATACATTTTTTTTATTTTCAAAATTTATTACACTTTATATATTTGAGTGGAGAAGGGGGGAGGGGGACAGGGGAAGATTTAAGTAATATCATTTCATTTAAGTAACAAAATATTTTTGATAATAAGCTGATTTACAAAGGGGTTTTTTATGGATATTATAGTAATTGAATAGTTGAAATCATGAGTCAGTTAAAGGATTGCTGAGGAGTCCCACAATAGGACGAAACGGTCATCCAGTGCTTCCAGGTTTTTCATGGGGGTCTAGCTTCAATGGACTTATGATCTCAACTATTGATTTACAAAAAAAGTGAAATTAATCTATGATATTTGGAAAGGTACTAAATAAACTCTACAATATTGGACAGATATGTTATTACGTAATATTCCAAGAGTATAGAACTCATTGTATCTAGAACGATAGTGAAAAACTCTCAGTTAAATCATATAGCTTAAGAAATATAGACTGCTGAATTTTTAATTAAATAAGACATGTTAAATATAATGTAATCTTTTGATAATTATAATAGTTTAAGTCATGGACTGATTCTAATTAGATTTACATCGAAAACCAGGAAGTACTGGACAAATGGAACTCTTAAAGATTGGATATCTATGACCTCATAATAAGTTGATTCTAAGATATTCAGTCTTACAGCGTGAGATTTTATGTAGACCACTGATGCGACATCCAATGGTTTAGATATTTATTTTAAGTTACCTCGCGAAATCGCGCTCAATGGTTCCTAGTTTTTATAGATTGTCTAATTAAGATCAGTCCGCGATGTAAACAAAAAAAATCAACAGTGTCCAAAAAATACCACATACTATTAAGAACTAATACAATTTTGTAATCGGAAGGGGTTTTGTGAAGATTTTAGTATTTTTCACGATTTCAACTATGAAAAATACTGAAATTTCCACAAAACCCCTTCCGATTACAATCATATGCTCACTAGTGACTGGCTCCAAGATACATGTCCTGGAGTTCTAGTGGGAAACATTGACCAGTGGAGTTCAACCACGTCTGTTGTGAGATAAGAACTCTCTGAAGACAATTGGTGAACGATTGCTCAAACATCGTGGATTGGTTGGAGTTAGACATTAACACCGTTGGATGCCGACGAGCTCAGTGGTCTATCGGTTGTGTGCTCTGGTGCTAGACTGTTAGGTAGTGGGTTCGAATCTCGTGAGTGCGGGATCGTGGATGCTCACTGCCATTGAGGAGTCCCATAATAGGACGAGTTGGCCGTCCAGTGCTTCCAGGTTTTCGATGGTGGTCTAGCTTCAATTGACTCATAATTTCAACTATGAACAGTTTTGTAACATGAAAATTTTGTTTATATATTTAGGTTATATTCATTTTGAAATACGAGTCTTTTAATTCTTATTCTTTCTAGTATTGATTTTATTATTTGCCTTGTTTTCATACATTTACATTTAAACATCAATTAACTGCTAATTCTATGGCTTTCGATACTATTTGAGTCCAAGATATAATGTGATCAACAATTCTGACAGATTCTACAACTGTGAACAATATCACTTGGGACTACGTTTGGTTTGGTTCAATTTAGTTTTGATTTCATAGTTTCCTTGTAAATATAACTAAGCTCTCTATCAGAACCTCATAATTTTCATAGTATTGAAGATTCTGAGATAATAACTAGACTGAACGTCAGCTATCACAAGTGTAAGGTTTATGATTGGCCTGTTTTCTCTTTCAGATATTTTATTAAGATGGAAGAAGTCTTTCTTCTAGCTTATTATATAAAGAGAGCAGTTTTTTAACAATTAGTGGTTAAGCGCTCGCGCGCGAAACTGTTAGGTCCTGAGTCCGAATCTTGAGAGGCGGGATCGTGGATGCGCACTGCTGAGCGGTCCCACAATATTGTTACCCTATATTGCTCCCCATTATTCTCACTAAAATTTTGAGCAAAAATTATATTATGCTGTTTAAAGTATTGAGTACTAATAGAAGAGTAGATGTTGAGTCGTATGACCTTAATTAAAATATAGTTGTGGGGGATGAACATTTAAAATCTTCTGAACGGTTAGAAACTGTTATTCTATCATACACGAACCAACTGAATAATTTTCACATTTACCTTTGTATCTTTTCCATTGAAACAAAGTGTATGTTATCTACAACCTATACATAAATAGGAAAATACAAAAGCTCTAGACTATCATATCTACTACATATATTATATAAAAGGAATGTATTTTAAAGTCTGATCTAACCTAAAAAACCTTCACCGTTGAACATGAATACAGAATATTCACGAACCTATAAGTTGTTCTAAATTCACTAAGTATTAATGGTTTGAATCTTCCCATTAATGTTTAGGACTGCAACTAGTCAGTCCCAGAGTGAACATCAACTTTGAGATGCAGATACATCCAGGTGACGATTCCTAAATAGGACGAAACGCGCGTCCTGGATTCCACTACTAGCCACTATCCATCTTTCCTATAAGTTGTTCTGTTTTTTTTAATTTTCTTCAATAAAAAGTTTACTTATTTTCATTTGATTTTTATCTCTTTATTTTATTTACATAAATGTATTTTGAAGAGAAATAGGAAATTATAAACAAAGATGGATAATGACTTGCAGTGGAATCCACGACGCAAGTTTCGTCCTATTTGAGACACGTCAGTTGGATGTATGTGGATCTCAGAGTTGATGTTCATTCTGGGACTCGAACCTATCACCGTTCGCTTCAAACGCCATCACGTTATTCACTTAGCAACTGAGTTGTGATAGCCATTTGCTTGTGCAATGGGCGAAGTTTAATTTCACTTAGTATTGTTTGAATCTTCCCATTGATGTTTAGGACTGCAATTGATCAATCTCTTATTGGCATATGTGCATTCTATGTCAGTGGCCTCAATATTGCCTTAATTCACAAAGATTATAGAATTTTCATAGACTTTTCATTACGAACTGAGTTTACGTGTATTGACTGGCAAGGATAGGATTACTTTGATGATTCAAAATCATCAAAAAATAAGTATGATTTTGAGTATAAACGTGTAAAAACGAATGGTAATAAGAATTTTCAGGCAGTTGAAAGCTTCGACAATAAATTTTTAAGATGTATATGGATCATTATTAGTTGGGATTTGAATGATCCCGTTATTAATAAAAGCATGATATTCATAGTACAAGCTAGTAGCTATCTTGACTAGGAGGCTAGATGGATAATGCACTTGAAGAGGAAGTGGATAGCGACACTGAGATCCAGGCAAATCCAGCTTATGAGTCTTGAATAGAATGAAACGTTCATCCTGAACTACACCGTTATCTGCACACTGCTGAAGAGTCCCACAATAGGACGAAACGGCCGTTCAGTGCTTCCAGATTTTCCATAGTGGTCCAGCTTCAACTGACTCATGATCTCAACTATATAAAATTACTAAAATCTCCACAAAACCCCCTTTCAGTCAATTTATTTTCGAACTACTCTATATGAAAAAAGCAAATGAATATTTTACCGAAAACTCAGGTAAAACCAATGATCAATAAGATGCTGTTTTTTCTCTTATCATAAATTAAAATTAGCCCTATTTTTAGTATATAAAACAAAAAAGTTTAAAGACAACTTTGTTATAACCAATCGTGACGTGTTTGGACAAAAAAACATGGAGACTCAATACATCTTTTAATTTAAACGGTTTCAGATCTTTGGCTGGTAATCAGATTAATCTAATAGGACAAAAATCGGGAAAATTAAACTTATATTTTTAGCCATTCACATCAAAAAATCAAAATGATTGTTGTACTGACTATTTTTATAAACTGTTATGTTAGTTTGGCATAATTATTTGACTAACTCTGAATGCCCTGGTGCGGCCCAGAGTTGGGAGGGTCCGCTCTCCCTCTCCAAATGCTCTCACATGGCCATGCGTATTTAGCCTCTGCCAGCAAAGTCCTACTCACTGATTCATCGCGGCAGGGGTGTTGTTTACAAAAGTGAGAGGACAAAAAGCGAATGTCCGGCGCTTTAACCGGGTTGGTGGATATGGAGGACGCACCTGGGAGAGTTGGAAAGCCCTGATTCCAAACCAATGGTGCACATGGGCTCCAGTATCCTGAGGTAACAGATGGAGTATGAACCAAATGTTGGTCACCAGCTACCATGGGACTGCATCTCCTCACAATGCTCCACTGCTTTGTGGATCAGACCTTTAGGTCAAAGTCTCGGGGAGTGGCCCCCTAAGAGAACCACCTGCTTCAGTTTGGGCACCTGGACAGTATCTCAGCTCTTACACAAAAAAATGAGATTTGTTTGTCGCATATGTATCTGGTGCTTCCTTGTACCAATGTTTATGTGTTTAAATAAAAGAGAGAAATAATTATTTGACTGAAGCTTGATAGAATCATAGCTGTACAGATGATGGAGATAATCTATGATTTTACAATGTTATGTACTTGTAAACAGTCATTTAACTTTCTGATGCTGTGATTAGTGGTTTGATGATGATGGAAATGTGCATGGTTTATTGATCACTTGACAAAATCACTGACGGAGATAGTGACCCAAGAACAGTTTTAGGACAGCATAGGAAGAAGCGTATCAACACATTGCCAATGAGATACCTTTTGTGATGGAAGATGTAGTAAAATTTCCAGAGAAGAAAGAATCATGTTTAACCCATTTTAAATAATATGGAAAAAGCAACATAACAATTTAGTAATCATAGCGTAGTAATACTATCGTTCGTCATTCATTGAACCCAGATAATTTGTAACGAACTATATTACACAGTAATTGAGCTACGGTGTGAATAGATTCATTCCAAAAAAAATAGGATCATTGGATTTTAACTCAATGATCTTTGGATATATAGTGCACTCTTTACCTGAAAACTCAATGTTTAGCTCATAATTGTGCATCCCTGAAGAGTTGTAACTTAGGGCACAGTAACTGTCAATTTCATCCCGTTTCTATCTTCAAATTTAATGTATCCTCTATTAGGACATACTAAATAAATGGTTACAATAATCAATAGTAACAAGGCTTTCCAATCTACTACTTAATGAAAATAAAACCATATCAGTTTATATGGATCTTTGATACTCAACTTTCTAATCCCAAACCAAGTCTATGAAAAAGCAATGATGCATATAAATATAGAAACACATATACACGGGTTCAACTCGCAAAAGACGCGTTAATTATCTTAGGTTTACAGGTACGTCTTGCTCATGAATGTCAACTAGAACGAAGCCTTGAAAAAAGGGTGTCTTTTCGACTACTTCAAACTACTTAACATTACTACTGTATAACTAATAAGTCATATATATGATCATCATTGTGATTATTATAAACACCATGTTCTGTGAAGATCACGTGAATAACTTATAACCACAGGACTTTTTAAGATAATTGTACAAACAATATAAGTGTTAATAATGAATAAAATGACTTTTTTATGGATATAGTTGATGTATGACGATTTCATATGAAGGGTACATTTGATTTATTGAAGAACTGTTCACTGATTAATAATAATATCTAGCCTAGTAACTATATTT
The DNA here is from genome assembly GCA_944470415.2 of Schistosoma rodhaini. Classification (NCBI taxonomy): domain Eukaryota; kingdom Metazoa; phylum Platyhelminthes; class Trematoda; order Strigeidida; family Schistosomatidae; genus Schistosoma; species Schistosoma rodhaini. The sequence continues at coordinate 83,796,473 of OX104036.1, forward strand.
AAAAGAATTAACGATTCACATAATAGTTTTATTTTTAATTTCTTTTAGATAAATAATTAACTTACTGAATACTTACTTACTTACTTAGGCCTGTACTCCGAATGGAGCACAGGCCGCCGATCAACATTCTCCAACCCACTCTGTCCCGGCTGCGCCTTCCTTTCTAGTTTTATCCAATTGTTGTTCATTCTTCTCATGTCTGTCTCTATTTCTCGAAGTAATGTGTTCTTTGGTCTTCCTCTTCTCCTTTGGCCTTCAGGATTCCATGTGAGGGCTTGTCTTTTGGCGCAGTTGGGTGATTTCCTCAATATATGTTCTATCCACTTATGTTGTCTCTTCCTGATTTCTTCCTCCACTGAAATCTGGTTTGTTCTCTCCCACAGTAGAATGTTGCTGATAGTAATTTACTGAATAAGTTACCAATTAAATTGTATTTTTGGTCTATCATTGAGCTATTCTAGAATAAACTTTCTGTAAATGATTTCATTCGTCTTTTTTTCTATAAGTGATATTTTTATTACCGACTATATTTTATACAAGACAAGTTATAGTTTCAAATTATACAAAAAAAGAAGAGGGATTCGAGTTGAGTTTATATTTTTCTATTTTTCTATTATCTTCTAGGACTTCGACAATGAATCCTCTAAGGAAAGTTATTTTTCCATTATTCAAACAACCCTCAAATCTGATCAACAGTAAGCTTGTAGTGTCGGTTGATATGTTAAGCCCACATACCTTATTCTAACTTCTGAACAGGCCAATTTACCTATCCATCTTGAGTCAAATTTTCACCTTGTTAATTATTCACTTATTAACTCCGACTATTTTTTATATGAACGTAGGTGTGCGTACACTTTTTATCCTATCACATGTCTGTAACTTATTCTTGTCTGACTATAAATATTAATTACTTACTTCCTTTACATACGCCTGTTACCCCTCGTCGAGGAGCATAGGCTGCACACCAGCATTCTCCATCCAACTCTGTCCTGGACAATTCTTTCCAGTTGTTATTCATCCTTTTCATATCGGCTTCTATTTCCCGACGTAATGTGTTCTTTGGCCTTCCTCTTTTCCGCTTCCCTTCCGGATTCCAAGTTAGGGATTGAGTCGTGATGCAGTTTGGTGATTTCCTTAATGTATGTCCTATCCACTTCCAACGTCTTTTCCTAATTTCCTCTTCAGCTGGAAGCTGGTTTGTCCTCTTGCATAAAACGCTGTTGCTGATAGTATCCGGCCAATGAATGTTGAGTATTATGCGTAGACAACTGTTTATAAATACTTGTATCTTCTTGATGATGGCCGTAGTAGTTCTCCTCGTTTCAGCTGTCTTGACTGTCTTGACGTTCGTATTGAAGATTCTCACTTTGAAGTTAGTTGACAGTTGTTTTGAGTTTCATATGTTATTCAGTTGTAGAAATGCTGCCCTTGATATAAATATTGATTAACGCTTGATTGAAGCGAGTTGGCTTACCCGCCATCTCCAATATACGTTATTTCCGCTTTGTTCGCTGATACTTACTCATGTGCTTATAGCTTTTCGGCCTGCGTCATTAGTTAATAAAAGTAGTTGCCACTTCTCTTTGCCTTCTGATTTTACACCGTTAAGATTTGTATTGCAACAGTTATCGAGGTGAACGATTAACAAAGCACTGAACTACAAGCTATTTGGTTAGTTATAAACATCATCAATTCTAGAAATAATTTGATTATACAAATTAAACACACGATCATTACGTATCATAATTTTGTACAAATTCCTATAGTCACATACATACACACACACACACACGCACAAATGAAAAAAACCCCAACACAATTCTATTTTACAAAAAAACTGAGTAGACTGTTTATAATTACCGACTATTATCTCTAATCAATATTAAATTGATCATCATTCTAAGACCTGGATACTAATAAAAATAGAATCATATTAAAGATGATACTAATATTTATTGTATCCAATCTTAATATGATACAAATAGAATATTGCCAATCAATCAATATAATATGTGACGTTTATTTAAAGGAATATGTAGAATGTCAGGTTTTTAGTCCCTAGACTAGTTTTTTCTTTTTTTTTTTTAAAAAAAAAACAAAAAAAAGGATTATTACCAATGTTAGTTACCAATGTTAATCAGAACACTTTCCATATATATATAAGTTATTTTCAATGATATAAACAATTTTTACGTTTCTAAGGGATAAAATACAATTTGCTTTTCTTTTTCTTTTTTTTTGTTTTTTTTTAGTTTCCAACTTATCTTAGTTTATACAATTTTCCTTTTTTTTAACTGTTTCAACTTTGAAATAAGAAATATTGAAACAGAATAATATAAAGATGAAGATTAAATGAAGACTATTATAATATATCCTTTGTAATTATTGTTGACAATAGAAGAATACCAAGATATGAATCGCTGAAAATTCTTTTATCATCAGGTTCTACAATTATCTTTAACTTACCTTACGACTGTCACTCCCAATGGAGTATAGGCCACTGGCCAACATTCTCCAACTCACTCTGTCCTGAGCCTTCCTTTCTAATTCTATACAATTGTTTGAATTCATTTTAGTATTGTTTGTTGGAATCTTCCCATCGATGTGTTTAGGACTGCAACTGGTCAGTCTCTAATTGACATATGTGCATACTGTGTGTATTGCCTCGATATAGCCTTAATTCACAAGCATGGTAAGCAGAGATGGATAGTGGCTAGCAGTGGAATCCAGGACGCGCATTTCGTCCTGTTTGGGACTCGTCAGCTGAGTGTACCTGCATCTCAGAGTTGGTGTTCACTCTGGGACTCGAACTCAGTACCCTCGCTTCAAACTCCATCGCGTTGTCCACTCGGCCATTGAGTTCTGATAGTCCAAATAGGACGAAACGCGCGTACTGGATTCCACTGCTAGCCACTATCCATCTCTGCATATCCAATTGTTGTTCATTCATTTTCATCTAAAAATTTGAATAAGCCTCAATGTGACATCACAGCGACGTAGAACCTTTGAAACTCGTCTTCATAAATTTATCAAACTAAATATATTTAAAAAAGAAAAAAAACTGAACCCTTTTATGATGCCAAATAATATTGATAAGATTTTGATGATTTCATCGGATATTAAAACTTTAATGACCATTCACTAAAGAAGGTTATGGTTAAACTATGTTAGAAGGTTATAAATCTTTTAGTTGAACCGACAGCTCATCATTTTCTTCATCGGTAAGTACTAAAGAGAACACAATATATCATTTATTCTACTGTCTCCGTTTATAGCATAGTTTATTTTACATAACCCATCATAGTATTTGAAAGCACTACTAATTTTAAATGAGACATATCAGTAGTTTCTTGAGTTGTGTATATTTTGATATATATGATCTGATATGTGATAAGGTGAACGTTTACATCTGTTACGACATATATCCTTCAAAATTGTGCAAATTAGAAAGGTCATACAATAAAGGTCAGAATGACATGGAGTAAAGTGTCAAGTCACAATCAGTAGAATAGTAAAATAGCAAAATGAAAAGTGAAAAAAAGATCATGTGAATAAAATACACAGTAAGAAAATTTCATCTCGTCAATCAAGATAATAATGATTATTATTATTATTATTAAGACACATAAATATTGGTATAAAGGGCACCGAATACATATGCGACACACAAGTCATTTGGTCAGTGTGTGGGCTATGTTACCGCCCGGGTACCTAGACCAAAGCAGGTGGTTTTCTTAGAGGGCTACTCCCCGAGACTTTGACCTAGAAGTCTAATCCACAAGGCAGTGTAGCATCGTGAGGAGATGCAGTCCCATGGTAGCTGGTGACCAACATTTGGTTCATACTCCATCTGTTACCTCAGGATACTGGAGCCCATGTTCACCATTTGTTTGGAATCAGGGCTTTCCAACTCTCCTAGGTGCGTCCTCCATATCCACCGACCCCGTTAAAGCGATGGACATTCGTTTTTCGTCCTCTCGATTTCGTAAATAACAGTAATGCCACGAGAAGGCAGTGAGTAGGACTTTGCTGGCAGAGGCTATATACGCGTGACAATGTGAGAGCATTTCGAAAAAGAGAGCGTACTCTCCCCACTCTCGACCATACCAGGGCATTTGGGGGCAATCGTGATAACAATAATATCGTTCTATGAATATAATATGTAACAACGAGAGTGTTATCAAGGTAATTACGATGAAAAAGAGTTCATGTGAATTGGGAAAGATGGATGTGAAGATTAAAGTAGTCGTAATCACAAAAAATGAAAAAAAGTGGAAGGGGTGTAAGAGGTTTATAATATTCAGTTTAGTTATCCGGTGATCCAGTCGTGGTCAGGGTAAACATAGAGGCTGGCTGTATCTTTCCTGGCTTCATAAGTTCAGTTTTCTGTAGTTGATCCCGATGGTTTCCGCTAATGTAGAGTAGTCGCATTCTAGCTCCTTGAAGCAGATTTTTTGGAACTTGATATAAAACAGAGAAAGCTTCCTATATTTTGATATGATATTCACCATCTACCAAGTGAGAAAGAACAGTACTGTTGATCGATTTAGTAACTCGTTTTTCCAACCATGCTGGCATGTGTTCACAAACACACAAGGATAAAGCCCTCTGAGTACAGCCCAATGTAACTAGCTCCACAGGAGCAGTTGAATTGGGATACACCCATGGAGGAGCCCATCTTCGGTAACCTATCCTTGAATAGTTGTGTGTGTACTGCCTTAGTTGTGAAAATTATGTGTAGCTTGGCGGCATGAAACTCCCTTTCAACAGATCTTTTGAGTCGGCTTGTTAAAATGTCACCCTCTGTGTCTCCTTTAAAGTCCAGTCCCAGATATAGTTTGTTTTTATACTGGCTGAGTCACAATGTCTTATTTTTTAATACCTTCTACCGGGAATTTTCGGACGAAATTATCTGGATAGTCATTATTTCGTAATGTGTTCTTTGGTATATCTATTTCTCTGTCTACAATATCCTCAGAACATAATAGCCTGATTCAGTGACTGAGACATTTAACCAGATTTGATTTGTATTAAAGAGGTGTTAGGCTTTGGAAATGGGTGTACTGACCCACCCATGCATTCTTTCTAAATATATTTCGTTTTTATGTAACTGTATATCCTTCTAGAAAGTAGGACATCAAGGAAAGCTATACTATTGTCTTTCTCCTCTTCGCTGGTGAATTTAATACATGGATGGATGTTACTGTAAAAGTCTAACATTTCTTGTTTGTGGATATTTTTGTCACATACGATTAGTGTGTCATATACGTGTCGACAGTAATAATCTAGTTTACTTAGGACGTCTTCCAACAGTCTATTTTATAGGTTCGGTCGGAAAAACAAAATCAAGGATCGGACCTTGAGTTGATCACATTGCTATTCCATCTACTTGACTGTAAAATTCATCGTCACAAAATAAAGTAGATATTCATAGTACATTTCAACAGAAGTTCCTTCATTTTACTTACTGGGATCGGTATCTATATATTATTTTCTAGCAATTGTTCTTATATGTAATTGATGGTTCAAGTCAGAAGGCTATTAGTGAACAAAGAAGCCATGTCTAGTGATAATATGTTTTTGCCATTTGTATTCGTAATTTTTATTCAAATTCAAATACATCTTAAACTCTGTGCTTAATCAATTCTTGGTGTGATGGTTCCAATAATTTCACCAGCCATTTTGCTGTTGAATGGTATGGTGAGTTTAAAATGTCTAGAATTGAGCGTAAAGAAACACTAGGTTTATAAATTTAGGTAGGACATAGAGTCGAGGGGTATGTGTTCCAGAAAGCTTGAGTCCATTATAGGTATACTCAGAGATGTGTTGAGTTTGTTTAAAAGTTTTAATGCTGTAGTTAATTGACGTTTGGTCTTTTCATTGAGGTTTTCACATGACCCGAGCTTCCGGAATTCGGTTTAATCACTCAGCAGGCTATTCATCTTATCTTTGTAATATGTCTTGTTTAGAATTAGGTTTAGTAATAAGAATGTGCTCATTCAATTTCAACTTCCGGATAGCCTCGCGATGTTTATCAGTCAATATACCATTTGTGTGATGCATATTACTTTTAAATTGGTTACATCAATCTACCAGTGTGGTCCTATCGTTCGAGCTGGGGGTAAGGAAATGCTTTATATCTTTTACCTGATACACATTTGATTTAATAATCTAAAGAGCTTATCGAATCTTTATTCATTACGGAGTTTCAATCCGTCAATCATTTTTCAGTCTACACATCATGTTAGGCTATGATAAAAACATTTGAATTATTTTGTTGCTAATTTAATTTAATTTAATCAGAAGGGGTTTTGTAGAGATTTCAGTATTTTCATAGTTGAAATCATGAGTCAATTGAAGCAAGACTAACATGGTAAACCTGGAAGCACTGGGTGGTTGTTTCGTCTTGTTGTGGGATTCCTCGGCAGTGCGCATCCATGATCCCGCCTCGCGAGATTCGAACCCAGGACCTGCTAGTCTCGCGCCCGAACAAGTGAATTTTTACATTTGTCTAAACGTAATATGGGATTATATAGTGTAAAATTAAATCTGGTTCAATATATCCATCGATAATAGTAACCGATGACGATTATAAGTAAATTTCAGAATTCAACGTTAAATTATGTTAATTAATTTAATTTTCATTAGAATCATAAATCGATCACTGTTAGACCGACATCAAAAACTGAAAGTAATACACAACAGTTTAGTCCTAATATGAAACCCATCAGCACAATATCATACGTAAGGATTCAAACTCACAAAATTCAGTCTACAGCACAAATGCTTACTACTGATACAACTGAATCAGGGTGTTCATGTCTAACTTTAAACAATCCACGATGTCGTGTGTCCATCTTCCATTGTGTTTGGTAGATAACTGCCTTATACCCGACACAGCTTCTAACTAGAACTTCGAGAATTCCCTCTCGAATTTAGTCATTAGTGAGGAGATAATGATTTTCAGTTTAGGGTAGTGAAGATTGTTGAATTTTATTGAAAACTCAAATAGATTCTAATCAGCCGACTATTCATTTCTTCCTTCAAGACGAATATCATAAAGAAATGATGAAAAATAATAAATTTTAGACTTGATCAATTTTGAAGTAGAGATTGATCACAAATATTGTACTGTGTTACAGAGTGACTGAAATTTGAAAGTTGTAACCAGTAAAAATTGGTCAAGTGACAGAATAGTGTAGAAACTGTTTCAAGGTTTACAAATCCCTAGTTTGACAAAGTATGATTCATGAGTAGACGCTGTTCAACGTAATTCACGATATTGACCAGCAATACAAGCAGTTTTTTGTTGACTGATTCTGTAGAAACTTTCTCATAACAACTGATTTTAGAATCAGGATAAAACAATGAACTTAAAATTCAAATGATTGGTACATTCGTTTTAATACATTCTTATCATTCATATACTTTCATATTTTCAGTTTGTTGTCCAAAAAATGTTTCGGCACGAGTATAGCTGATAAACAGTATGATTTGCTACTTTCAGTATTTTAGTACCTAAAACTGATGTGTGTTTGGTTAAGATGATAATATAGTTTATGGACCAACCGTTCAAATAGATAGTTATTATTATTATTTATTATTTGAACACATAAACATCGGTATAAAGGGCACCGAATGCATAGCGCCATACAAGTCATTTGGTCAGTGTGTGGGCTATGTTACTGCCTGGGTGCCTAGACCAAAGCAGGTAGTTTCATTAGGAGGCCACTCCCCGAGACTTTGACCTAGAGTTCTAATCCACAAGTCAGTGTAGCATCGTGAGGAGATACAGTTCCATGGTAGCTGATGAAAACAATAGGTTCATACTCCATTTGTTCCCTCAGGTCCTAGAACACATGTGCACCATTGGTTTGGGACCAAGGTTTTTCAACTCTCCTAGGTGGATTCTCCATATTCACCAACTCAGTTAAAGCGCCAGACATTCGCTTTTCGTCCTCTTGGTTTAGTAAACAACAGTAATGCCGTGAGAAAGCAGTGAGTAGGATTTTCCTGACAGTGTCTGTATACATGTGACAATGTGAGGGCATTTCGAGTTGTACCAGGACAGATGGTTATCTTGACAAGCTAGTATTTTATCATATTATAGTAATAGTAAATTCTATCTGACTATTCGAGCGATTTGATCTTATTTAAATATTAAACTCTGAATGATAACTTCATCATAATTCACCATTACTAACTAGAGCGTTTAATGCTAAATAAAAGAGTCATTTAGTATTTAGATAATTCTCTTTATTTTTTTTAAACGAAATTTATTCATCATCTTTCATATCCGAATGTCCTTATTAGATAACTCACAAGAAACAAAGATTAGAACTTTTGATTCTGAATGTTTATTATTCTATATATGTAATTAGAAAATGAATATGGTTTCTCTGATCTATTCCATGATAATGATTAGTAAATTTTTTAGGGGGGAATTCTGTCGACAATGATTACAACTTGTTTAACACAGTTGTCTAATACACTCTCTTATCATAAATATGATTTGTTTGCTTTTTTTCCATTCCAAAATTCTATTGAACTGTCAAGTTCTACATTTCAGAATTTGTTTTGTTCTGTTTTGTTGAAGCTAACAATATGATGACTATCAGATTATATAAGGTATAAGACAAATAGAAAAGGCATCTGGATAGAAATTATTGTAACAGATGTTTGTCAAAGAATCTTTCTTCTGCTTTACCAGACTAGTTGACTATTCCTTGATGAAACTGTATTGATAAAGAAGTATAGTGTTATATTATGTAATGTAATGACAATTGTTGATAATGAAAATGATAAGTTAAAATATAGTTGTGAATAAATCACTCTCTAATAAAAAGTAAGACAGATGTTGTTACATTAAATGAAGAATAGATTTCAATATAAACATATTGACAGTAATGATATATAGACACTGTGGAAGTATTCTCTTCTTTTTTTTTCATTATTTTATTCTTTATTCTTGTCAAATAGTTTCTTTGGAACAAAAAAGAAAAAACAAGAAAAGAATATCCACCGTCTGTTTATTACTTTAGTTGGTGAAATGGTTTATTCCAGTTGATATGAATCTTTTTTTTTCTAATTGTCAATTTAGAATTTCTTATTCTATCTAAATGTATTTAATGTATTGAATAAAGTAATTATTTATATAGTTGAGATCATGAGTCAATTGAACCTAGATCACCATAGAAAATATGGAAGCATTGGACGGTCACTTCGTCCTATTGTGGGGCGCCTCAGAAGTGCGCACCCACGATCCCACCTCGCGAGATTCGAATCCAGTACTTATCAGTTTCGCACGCGAGCACTTAACCACTAGACCACTAAGTTGGTTGGCATCCAACGATGTTAATATCTAACTTCAACCAATCCACGATTTTGAGCAACCATTCACCAATGTCTTCAGTGAGTTGATATCTCCCAACAGATCCGGTTGAACTTCACTGGTTACTGCTTCTGACTGAAACTCCAGGAAATACCTCATGGAGTCAGTTACTAGTGAGCATATGATTATTATCAGAAGGGGGTTTTGTGGAGAAAATTATATAAAACTACACTTGATTTCATCTTATTCTGCTGAGGAATCCAATAACAGGACGAAACAGCTGACCAGTGCTTCCAGTTTTTTTATGGTGTTCTAGTTTCAATTGATTCATGAACTGAACTAATAAAATTATTCTAAATAGTTTATGAATATTTTGAAACTGAACTATATTGAGGCTTGGATAAATTTAAGGTTTTCTAACTAGTTAACTATGTAGAGTATCGTTTATAAAACTAGTAAAGTAGTTATTTACTTTCTGCTAAATAAGATGTATGTTGAAACTAATAACTTACAAAGTTAACTTAATTTACCGGTAAAATCCCTAAATAATTGGGATAACCTATGTTCAAGTACCGTAGTGTGTGCTACTGATATCAACAAATATAAGTAGTATGTATTATCAATCAAAAGTGAAATGCCTGAAGGCAAAAGGTTAGGAAGATCAAAGAAAACAGAACGAGAACAAAGAATCATCGGTGTGGAAAAGAAAGAACAATGAAGTCTGAGACGATTGACTGATATTTACGAAAGGAGCTGTGGAGTTTGAGACAACTGATTGACATTTTACAAATGAATTATTTACTGTATGACTCTTAGATTTTACTAAGAAGTTCTATATTTTTGTATTCAAATACATTCGATTGTCCTCACTTGTGTTGTCGTTCACTACAGTAAGTTCACAAGATTGAGTCCTGAACCTCAACTAAAAATATTTTAAAAGATAGTTATTTTAACTAACTAATCAAGTTTATATATTTATATATACATTCATCCTTTTCATATCTGCTTCTATTTCCCGACGTAATGTGTTCTTTAGCCTTCCTCATTTCCATTTCCCTTCAGCATTCCAAGTTATGGCTTGGCTCGTGATGCAGTTTGGTGATTTCCGTAATGTATGTACTGTCCACTTCCAATGTCTTTTCCTAATTTCCTCTTCAGCAGGAAGCTGGTATGTTCTCCCCCATAGTAGGCTGTTGTTGATGGTATCCAACCAAAGGATAATGAGTATCTTACATATACAGTTGTTAACTTTAAAAAAAAGGCACAAAAGTAATTCCTCTATATAATAATCTCTATTTTCATTTAATATTGAACAATAACAATTTATACATTAAGCTATTTTAAGTACAATTTCATTGTACATAAATGAAGCCATAACTAACTTATAATCAGATAATAAACTTAAGTTAGTTGATTGAACCCTGCTTGTTTGTTTGTTTGTTTGTTTTTGTTTTCCCAAAATAAATGGGAAAAAAGTTATGTAATGAATGTATTTTTGATTTAGATTTGCCTTTTTGTTTCACTGGGTAAATCATGTTAGTTTGCAACAAAAAAAAGTTTTTTAAAAAAACAAAACAAAAAAATAGTGATAATAATCACTAAGGTGAGTTTATATTATTGATAGTTAACAATTACGTATATATTACTTATTGTAAATAGTAGTAGTAGTATCTTGTAAGATATAAATTATGGTAGAATCAATGTTTGTTTCTTTTGGTTCCTTTACGATAATTATAAGTCTGATAGTTGGTTTTAGAAAAAAAAAAGAATTATTTCGTATACGTTGGTAATCGTAAGTGAGGTAGCAACTGGAAATAGACATATAATAAGATGATAATATCAATAATCATAGTCATGCCAACAGTAATAACCATAATAGTAATGTATAGATAAAGTATATGTTAAAAGTATTTATAAAAATTGACATGTTTGAAATATATCCATATATATATTGGGACATTGTATCTGACTCCAGTTAGATCGGATGATTGATTGTTATGAAATGATTGCTGTCGAAATATACATATCTCCAATCCTCGTATATAATCGTCGACGTAAATCACTTTGGTGAAGAACAGAATTAAATAAGTCAAATACGAGAATAGGTTTTCGAATACGTATATTTTTCGTATAATCGTTAATGGAAAAGCGATGCAAAAGTAAATGACGTGTAATAGAGAAGTTGAGTAAGTCAATTCAATTTGGTCAAGTATCAGTCGATATTTATAGTCGAACAAAAATAAGTTACTGACAAATAATGAGTAATGACAAATAATTAGCACACATACGGTCGCTTAAAAAACACAGTCATAATTAATAAACCAATAAGTGACAGGTTTACGAAAGCCATCATCCAAAAGATACAGGTGTTTATTAACAGTTGTCTACGCAAGATACTCAATATCCGTTGTCCAGAAACCATCAACAACATTCTACTGTGGGAGAGAACAAATCAGATTTCAGTGGAAGAAGAAATCAGGAAGATGCGCTGGAAGTCGATAGAACACACATTGAGGAAATCGACCAACTGCATCACAAGACAAGCTCTCACATGGATGCCTGAAGGCCAAATGAGAAGAGGAAGACCAAAGAACACATAACACCGAGAAATGGAGACAGATATGAGAAGAATGAACAAAAGTTGAATAGAAGTAGAAAGGAAGGCGCAGCCGGGACACAGTGGTTTGGAGAATTCTGGTCTTCGGCCTATGCTCCATCGGGAGTAACAGGATCAAGTAATTAAGTAAGTGACAGGTTAAAAATGTGGTTTGAGAAGAATTAATAAACTGATTTATCTAGCAGCTATAGTAACCTATATGGGCTTGACATAGTACTAGCCCCTACAATATACATATATGATTTTGAGGATAAGATGTTATCTCTTAAAAAGTTTCTTTAAGAACATTTTTATGAACTTAGTATATCGATAGCTTTCTTTCCTCAAAATTTACTAATAGTCCACAATGTTCCTTTTTCATATCATCCGAACTATATTTAGTTAATCAAAATGAAATTTTCATTTGTACATTTCATTGTACAAAGAAAAATAATACCACCCCCTCCCACCCCCTACTAAAAAAAACAATTAATTTCTAATATTGTCTACTTTTCTTTGAAAGAGGGGAGGGGTGGGTATACTAATATATTTTATTATGGCAAATATAAATGTACATACATGATTGAAATTTGATTACCTCATTTAAAATTATTTTGTAGTTAGTTTCGTTTTTGTTTTTTTTTCTTGTCTTGTTGTTGTCGTTTTTTTCTTTTTTTTCTTTTAAAATACAAAAAAAAACGAAGAAAAAGAAAATAATTCTATTTTAAAAGCATAATTTAATATCGAAATCATTTGAATAAGTAGTATATATATAACCATATATAGTCATACGTTAAAAGGGATGCTTCATTATAAAGTTATATTTAGATTCGACTATTATATTGAATATAAAACTATTGAATACATGGAAGTTTAATGGTAAGATATTTTTTTTTCTTAATTTTATTTTAAAAATATAAATAATTGAAGGGATTTTTTTTTAATTTTAGAATTTAGAACTAAAAATATAACAATTAAATAATAGATCAAAAGGGTTTTTCAGTATTTTCATAGTTGAAATCATGAGTTAATTGAACCTAGACCACCATGGAAAACATGAAAGCACTGGACGGCCGTTTCGTTTTATTATGGGACTCCTCAGAAGTGCGCATCCACGATCCCTCTTCGCCAGATTCCAACCAAAGACCTATTAGTCTCACGTGCGAGTGCTTAACAACCAGACCACTGAGCTGGCCGGCATCCAACGGTGTTAATGTCTAACTTCAACCAATCCAAGATATTTGAGTTAGACATTAACACCATTGGATACCGGATCAGTGGCCTTTCGGTTAAGTGCTCTGGTGCGAGACTGGTAGGTCCTGGGTTTGAATCTTGCGAGGCGGGATCATGGATGCGCACTTCTGAGGAATCCCATAATAGGACAAAACGGCCGTCCAGCGCTTCCAGGTTTTCCAATGTAGTCTGGCTTCAATTGACTCGTGATTTCAACTACGAAAATTGAATAATAAATTATTTTTCATTTATGAATAAAGATTAATTACTAATAGTTGAATTTATGAGTTTGTCTAAGCTAATAGATCATCATTGAAAACTTGGAAACATTGGATAGTCGTTTTGATCTTGCATCAAAGTGAATCGAATTCAAGACTTTCAGGCGAGAGTATAATTTATGGACGAGCCAATCAGAAACGTCTGAGCTATTTCAAGGTCATGGTGCTAATTTCAGTACCTAGTGCTCACGTATGATTGGTTGACAGAGAATTTTAGGGAAGAATTGACAATTAAGCGGCTTTTAAGTGAGATTTTTAAAAAGTTCCTTCATTTGAAATCGCAGTGATCAAATGTTTTGTAGACCTTGTGCAGACTACAGTGATGTCCTTCAATGTAACGTATTTTGAAGGAAGACGTTTGCTAGAATAGGAACCTTTATCGCTCGATCCAGATTGAGACTAAGGCATATTATAATAATTCCTGCGAACTGTATAATAAAAGCACCAGTAAAATTGGCTACAATAATCGCGGATGTTACTGAAGCTTCGGCTGTTCAGTGGTATGACTATTATAGGGACATATTCATAATAAAAATGATAAATTTACATAACTGGAGTACACAAACAATATTAAAGCTATGTGGTGGAGGTCGATAGGGTTTCTGTGACCTTGTCGCGGCTCCAGAGACTGAGTATTGTAGAGCCATATGGATGAGTTCCTCTACCTTACGCATTACGATTTTAGAACCTTTGAACCCCTTTCCAACCTTGAAAAGTCTTTGGATCAAACAAAAGAAGTGCATCCACTTTAATTCTTTGGTTTCCTATAGTATTATTACTCTATGCTGACTGTTTACTGATTGGATGATATTCCTCAAGTTCAATCAAGACTCGTTCAAAGGTCATCCATAAATCATAGTCTCGCCGACTCTCATCCTCGCAAACGAATGCATAACCTGTAGACCACTGGACTGATATTTATTCTTGGTAATGTATAAATTCAATCCATCCATGAATGAATACACAACCGTTCATCCATTGTTTGGGGTAGATACCTGTCTCTGCCTGACACCAATTGGACTCCACTAGACATGGCTTTTCATTAGAATGCCATGAAATCCATTTTGGAGCCAGTCATTAGTGAGGACATAATGATTATTGTGAGAATGGGGGTTTGTGGAGATTGCAGTAATTTGAATATTTGGATCATTGAGTAGATCTAATCTAGAATTTTATTGAGATTACGGAACTTTAAATATTAGACCACCATTCAAAACCTGGAAGGACAGAACGGCCTTTCAGTCCTAATATGGGACTCATCAGCAGTGCACATCCACGATCCCACACGAGGGATGCAAACCCAGGTCCTTCGTTCTCGTGTGCTTATAGGCTTTCAAGGGTGGTCTAATATTGATTGCTACATGATTCCAATGAAAGTCAACAATCTTCACTATCCTAAACTGAAAATCATTTTCTCCTCACTAATAACTAAATTCGAGAGGGAATTCTCGAAGTTCTAGTTAGAAGCTGTGTCGGGTATAAGGCAGTTATCTACCAAACACAACGGAAGATGGACACACGACATTGTGGATTGTTTGAAGTTAGACATGAATACACTGAGTCAGTTGTACACTGAGTCAGTTGTATCAGTAGTAATCATTTGTGCTGTAGACTGAAGTTTGTGAGTTTGAATCCTTGACATTTGTATTGAAAATTCTGATCTTGGTGTTGGTTGACAGATAGTTGTTTTGAGTTCCAAATGTTCTTCAGTTGTTAATATGCTGCTCTTGCTTTGTCGATCCACACCCTCACATCTGCATCAGATCCACCGTGTTCATCGATGATGCTTAAACTATGTGTACAAAAGAAAAAAATAGTGATTAAACGTTTTCTATCATACTATATAGAATTATAATTCAAAGAAATACTTTAATCTTTAAGCCTTTTAATTTGTCCTTTTTTTATCGATTACATAATTTGCTTTTCCGTTCTATGTTTATTATTTTCATTTATTCTATTCATTACCATTGCGTAATCCCTTTTGTTTTTAAATTTGCGTTTTAATAACTATAACCCTCACCCCCTTTATTCTATATTATTTCTATTATATTCAACATAGAACTATGTATCGTTACTAGGTATGTTTATCCATACATTTGGTATCCTATTCCTCTTCTTCTTATGATTTCCGGTTTGATTTTGAAAAACATTCATCTAAACTGTACTAACTAAAGTATGTCAATCTTTTGTTTATAATTATATTACTCCATTTAATTTTAAGCTATTTAAAGCATCAAATAAACAGTCAAGAATTCATTTTATTCTTGTATATTTGCTTTCTACATAGAGATTTAAATTATAAAAAGGTTTACCATGAATTTAAATCCCTTCATTGTCTTTTAAAATATCGGTGATATTATAAGTACTGGATGAGATTTTAGCGACGCTTAAGTGACCTTAATGATATTCACCTAGTTACTCAGGCTAAATGATAGCTATATGATAGTCCCGCCGAAATATCTTTGTTTTTCTAAGCAAAAATAGATAGTGGCCAGTAGTGGAATCCACGACGCACGTTTCGTCTTATTTGGGACTCGTCAGCTGGATATACATGCGTCCCAGAGTTGATGTTCACTCCTCGACTCGAACACAGTGCCGTTCGCTTCAAAGGCCATCATGTTATCCACTTAACAACTGGATTGTGATAGCCACTTGCTACATACCATCTACCTTTGCTTAAAATGCTTGCAAATTAAGGTTACATTGAGCTAATACTCATAGTATGCACATATGCCAATAAGAGATTGATCAATTGCAGTCCTAAATAATAATCGGAAGATACAAGCAAACAATACCAAGTGAATTTAAACTTCACCCCATTGCACAAGCAAGCGGCTATCAGGACTTCAGTAGCTGAGTGGATAACGTGGTTGCGTTTGAAGCGAACGGTACGGAGTTCGAGTCGAGGAGTGAACATCAACTCTGAGATGCATGTACATCCAACTGACGAGTCCCAAATAGGACGAAACGGGCGTCCTGGATTCCACTGTTAGCCACTATCCATCTTTGCTCAGGATACTTGCAATTTGCACATGATGCACTTTCATACTAATAAAAGACTTATCAATCGCAGTCCTAACACAACAATGGGAAGATTTGAATAAACAATACTAAGTGAATGTAACTTTGTCATTATTTCTAAATGCTATTCAATTATATTGATTATTCATAACAGTTCTTTGGAAATTGTTTATTGAACTTACAGTAAACAAGTTGTTTTAAATTCTCTAGTCAAAATCATTCACTCTGAATGAATGACCTCAGGGGAAGAAGTCCAGACAAGTTAGCTGGACGAAACGTTGGAATTATTTATATTTCAATCGCTGAGACTATTTCAAATATAATTTTTTCACATAGAATGAATTCTCTATAATCGGCGCCTAATTATTGTCAAACTATTCGTTCTAACCTTGACGAATATTCGTACAAAAAATATAGTCAGTTCATTTTGAATCTCTTCGTCTGATTAGCTAAGAATACGCATTGGTTAACATCGCTTATTGTCAACATTTTACATTATTCTGTATCATATTTGGATCAAATTCATGTTTTATCGTAAAAATGCAATTGAAGTTTTCACCTCTGAGATGTATAGAGTACATTGAAAAGGGTGCGAGCAAAAGAGGTAATGAAAAGGGTACACGTCAGTAACGACTAGCATGAACAAAGGTGACTGTCAAAAACTCGCATATTAACAAAGCTGATCGTTGTGTTAAATTTATTTCAGTTATTCATTTATTCCAAAGATGTGACTTACATTAAGTGACGAAACGTCAGAAAAACAATTTTCAACTTATTGGGATATCACAAAAATATATTTATTATTTAAATGTGAGTATTAAACGGATGGATAAAGTTTTTATAGGTTTGATATCTAATAGGTTTATCATCCGTAACTTTGCCTGCATGACCAATGAAAACTCACTTCAAAGGGTTTATTCAGAGGTTCAGTACTTCCCTTTTACTTGTATCAGTCTTTTTGATAGTCCTCCCTAATAATGTACTCCTTCATAGATGTCCAAATTTTTCTACCTTACCTTTTTTCTTAACCCTTCAAATAGTCACATTTTTAATGGTCACCCAAATGAATGAATATCAAAATTAATCACAAGGAGAACTGAAGGGAATCCTTAAGTAAATCACTAATCAGTGACTGATCCTGTAAATATCTGTTGAGTGCATTATTTCTCTGAATAACCATACTTTGTAACAGTTCACAGTTAGTCTGAAACAAATAATCATACATTAATGGTGCAATAAGTACAGTGTTTATATATTAATTGTACTGAATTCATTATGTTCATCATGTTATAATTTAACTTCTAGTATAAGTCCGTACAAATTTATCATTTTAAAGATGAAAATCTGAAAGATATTCTAACAATTATATTTGATATAATTCCGTTAATACAGTAACGACTGTTGCTACTTCCTTGACGTGGTGGTTGGGCTTGCCTATCGTGATAAACCAATCGAGCCATACTAGCTGAAACAATCGTTCCTCAAGGTCCTACCATGCCGGCAGGTCGGTTGAAGAGCGGTAAGACGAAAAGCAGCAAATCCAAGGTCCGAAGGCAAAGTCGTACTGCTGACTGTACAGAGGTGTGACAGCAGTAAGGTGTTTCCTTCAGACAACTAGCATAACAGCGATGCTGCTTTCCCACAAGGAAGGGTGGGGTTAGAAAAGGTCGACTCTTAAAATGCACACCCCGCCTTATCCCACGGATATCCGTCTCCGACGGTAAGGTCCCAACAAGTACGGAGCTAACACAAAACCTACCCACAAAAAGGTCTTGTGTGACCGACCTCAAGCAGCTGTCCCTTGGGCACTGCGGTCACACTCTTATTTTGTTAAGACCACTTCTAACCCAATTTCCTTTTCAGGTACCTCTAGAAGACTGACCGTTAATACGGTTCAGCCTTTAAGATTGTTCCTCATACACATCATATAAACAATCACACTTCATGTTTCCATTTCATAGTCTAATTTAATATTAATATTTTTTTAAAGCTTGATATTATTACGTAACCGTGCTGTAATGCTTGAAATACCAGGGTAATTTTATGATGTTATCTCTGTTTACCTTTTTGGTAAACTATCATTTTATAAACTAACTTTTAAATATTGTACAAATGCAGTAAACGATACTACTACCAAAATGTTTCTTCATTGAGTAGTTTTTTTATTGTTTATATTGTAGATATACACAAAGAATAGAAATGTAATACTGGAGAGATGTTGGATTATTTAAACAGTTTAACCCAATCGATATTCGATAGGTCAAATGGTTAAAAAGTGGATTGGCCAAAGCCTATAAAATGTTATCTTTATAAAATAATTGATGTCACTTCATTTTATTATTATCAGAAGGGATTTTTTGTGGAGATTTCAGTATTTTCATAATTGAAAGCATGAGTCAATTGAAGCTAAACCACCAAGGAAAACCTGGGAGCACTGGACGACCAACTCGTCCTATCGCCGTTCAGTGCTTACAGGTTTTCCTTGGTGGTCTAGCTTCAATTGACTCATGCTTTCAACTATGGAAATACTTCATTTTATATTTCAGGAATTAAAATCTGTTAGTTATCATTCATCAGATTTTCCAATCTTGTTACTGACAGCTGTGGTTACGTGAATAATGCAGGGACTAGTTTATGCTAGCTTAGTGGATGTTAGGTTCCATTAGCCATCCATCGATCTCAGCAGTAATCAATACTTGTTTTTCAAAAAAATTATGCAAATCCTTTTTTGTCCTACTTCTATAATCTACTGAAATATCTATATACTACTATAAACTTATACTGAATTAAACTTCAGATTGTATTGACTAATCATACTGATAATGTTCCTTGTCCAGTTGTAGCTTCAGCTTACATTATTTCTCTAAGCTCTGATTTTCAACTGACCATTCTTCCAATAACATATATCAGCGATTATATTTATGAGCAAATTTCATATACTCAGTTTAAGCAGGGGTACCTAGCCTATCGTATGCTCTGATGGTGTTCTCGTGACTTTCGGGTTGCCTGATCTGCCAAGGGAGATGGGACAGTGCATGACGGTATTTTTCAAAGAGAATCGTTTGCTATATGCATGCGAATCCGCCCCGTTGTTGTACCTGTTGTTCCAGTTTAAGCAGCAGTATATAAGAAAAATTCATGACCTACCAAATGAGCATAGTTGTATACTGTTACATTCATTTAAAATGTAAAACAGATCACAAGTAAAACACTAAATACATACTTTTTGAATTAAAATTCATATTGGCTGTGAAGGGACTTAATTAAGAAACCATGTGAAAATATAACACTGTAGGTGTATATTTGAATGAGATAAAAAAAGACAAAGATATTCAATATTCGTTGAATGAATAAATTATGAATAAGAACCTATTGTGGTGTGGGTTACTTATATCCACATAAGTAGTGTATGGTGATGGTTAGATATAGAATGTATTTTGGCAGAAGACCGATAAGGAAAGAACAGGAATGAAGCACAATTGGTAGAAAAATATATAAACAATGAAATCAGAGAAGACGGACTGATATTTGCAGAAGGTACAGTGAAGATTGTGACAATCGATTGTTATTTTGCAAATTAACTGTTTGCTGTATGGTTATCAGAATTTAGTCAGATAGTGTGTAATTTGTGCTTAAATACGTTCGATTGTCCCAACCCGTGTTCTTGTTTACTACACTATTAGCACAACGATATTGATGTATTAAAACTAACAAGTGAAAGAGAACTTGATTGCTAAAGATGTACTTCTATTGCTGATGGTATTCATAGTTTAATATTTTCTACTTGGGACTGTAAATGAAGGATAAAGAATGGTAAAAGATATTTTTATATATTTATATATATGATACTTGTCAGTATTTTGACAGTGATGGTGAATGTAACTCCGTTATATTACTAAACTTTGAGTAGTGTAATCTAGCTGTTATTTCTTAAACTTTATCGTTATTCTCATGACTGTTGTATAACTAATAAATGTCAACAGCTAAATTCATGAGTCTGTCTAAGCTATACCACCTTTGAAAACCTGAAAGCACTGGACGGTTGTTTCGTCCCACTATGTGACTCCTCAACAGTGTGCACACATCATCCTACACCGAAGGGATTCGAACCCAGGACCTCCGATCCCGCGCGCTAACGCTTAACCTCTAAACCAATGGGCCGACATCCTATAGTGTTATTGTTTAACTTCAGTAGGTCGATGATCTTGCGCAACCCTTCGTCCATTGTCTGAGATGAATAACTGTCCTAAACCCTAGACTACTTAGTACTCCTGAGGTTATGAGTTTTTGTGAGAGACTGAAAATTCTGGGCTCAAGTCCCCATGGTGTGGGATCATGAGTGCACATCGCTGAAGAGTCACAAACTGGAACGAAACGGTCATCTAGTTCTTTCAGGTTTTAAGTGATGATGAAACTTAAATCGACTCGTCAATTCAACTTCAAAATACTATAGTTTCCACAGATCTTCACACTGATAACAAATTTCAGTTGAAGATATTCTAGTTTGTGTTTACTGGTGTGATTATGCTAACTCATTGATTTTATCTACATATTTATCCAGACTTTTATTTAGAAATGATCATCTTTGTATTGTAATTCAATCAAGTATAAAGTTATTTTCCTTTGTCAACAAAGGTCTATTCATTCTAAACATCAGCTTTACATTTCTAATTGATTTACAGATGTTTACATAGAATAGACAAATAAACAGCCTACTCATAAAAAAACCCAATTCATTGATGTTACCGAAATTCACTTATAATAACAAAGATCGACTACTTAGCAATACAGAGAAATAATTATAATTCCCTATGGTTTTTTCTAATATCCAACTAATCAACTTTGAAAATTAACAAATATTTAGACATTAACACCATTGGATGTCGGCCAGCTTTGTGGTCTAGAGGTTAAACGGTCGCGCGCGAAACTAATAGGTATTGGGTTTGAATCTCGCAAGGCGAGATCATGGATGCGCACTGCTGAGGAGTCCCACAATGGGACTCATTTGCCGTCCAAGGCTTCCAGGCATAGCTTCAACTGATTCATGATCTCAACTATTGAAATTTATACAATTATTCGTTTTATTAGAACTTGCTTTCTATCAGTTTTAAATACAGCTTTATTAACTTAGAAAAAAAGAGAAGGAGACTGAACAGTTGCAGTCCTAACATATCGATGGGAAGATTCAAACAAACAATACCAAATGAATTTAAACTTTACCCCATCGCACAAGCAAGTGGCTATCAGCACTCAGTGGCCGAGTGGATAACGCGATGGCGTTTGAAGCGAACAGTACTGGGTTCGAGTCCCAGAGTGAACACCAACTCTGAGATGCAGGTAAATGAAGCTGATGAGTCCCAAATAGGACGAAACAGGCGTCCTGGATTCCACTGCTAGCCACTATTCATCTCCGCTTACCATGCTTGTGAATTAAGGCTATATCGAGGCATTACGCACAGTATGCACATATGTCAATTAGAGACTGACCAGTTGCAGTCCTAAACACATCTATGGGAAGATTCAAACAAACAATGGTAAAAGAAAAAAAAGGTTTATGTATTGAACCCTCGGAAGGTGTTCACTGAATTGATGTATATCGGTGAAAAATTACACCAGTTCATGGAGATTTATTATAAACTATCTTATGTACCTAAATCATATTTTTAGAAAAAATTCATTTGAAGCGTACGTGTCGGGAATGTCAAGTCCATATTCGTGACTATAAATGATTTATGTTTTACTTCACGCAAGTTTTATTTGTACGTTTCAGGTAAGCAATAACTTTTAGTACCATAATAGTTAATCGTGTCTGTAAATAAAAGGTTGATATGCAATCTGAAATTTCTGAATTTTACTATGTAAACGTCTTGTTTATAATTTCCGATTAGCGACAAAGTGTAGCTAGAAAACAATTGCCACTGAAAAGCATGGCTTGAAATTCTTTTCAGCACGAAAACTGATAATCAAGACTCATTCTTAAGGGTATGAAATAGATACTGTATTATCATTCATAAACAATACCTTATATTTACGTGTTATAAACAATGATATATTTACCATACTGCAGTTAGGGATCTTACTTACAACCTAAAATTCATGGGTTAAGTTTTTGCCTTTCGCATCTTTTGACTATCAGTATAAAGTTAGTTGTGTATGACATTCATGAATAATAAAGGGCCCACCAAACTGTGCTTAGTGACTACATATATAATATTTGATAATGAATACCATTGCAATGACTTTATATTTGGTTGTGGTCCGCGTGATAATCGTAACCAGCAGTTGGGGGGCTTTGGACGATATATCTCAAAGTTGATGTCAACGGCATAGGTACACCTCCCACTCTTTTCTCTTCTTAAGAACTTGAGTTCAATAATTTCTTTATGCCTGTTTTCTTTTTCGATACTTAATTGTTACTGATATTGTAACTACTCATACTACTTTGGGACTGATCTTAGAATAATTTTATCTCATTGAGCTAATATGTCACAGGAACTTGAAAAGATGCACATGTGTCAGGTTCTCCATTGCCTATGACTATGACTAAACTGACTTTAATGATTAGTAATTTTGACTTGTTACCTTCTTGCAAATAATCAAGGTTCATTAGTTCTGAGAAATTACTTCATGGTTTAATTTGCCAATGCCTATGTCGAAGACTCCATTTGTGTATAATTTCTTCATAAATTCTAACCGATTATTAAATTACCGGTTCAAAACCTTCTTGGATGCATACTAAACTGTCAATATGGTAATACTAGACTTTATAGTAAATGAGGCAGGTACAATTTATTTATTCTCATTCTCAAGACCATAGTCAATAAAAACAATAATCTGAAAGAATTTGTTTACCGAGATTTTAACATAATAATAATGATTGTCTGATTCAACGTCAACATGATTTAATAATACACTCGGTGAAGTTAATAACTTTACTCAAATTTTTCTCTACTATAATAATTAAATATTTATTCATAGTAGTTTGTATTTATTTATTTGAACACATACTGTTATAAGGGGGGACAAGATATATATGCACCATGCAATTGTGTGATGGCTATAACAATGCCCGGGTGTCTAGACTGAAGCAGATGGTTACCATAGGGGGCCACACACGGAGCCTTTTAGCTAGAGGTCTAATCCACAAGGCAGTGGAGCAACGTAAGGAGATGCAGTCCAATAGTGACCGGTGACCAACGATAGGTTCATACGCCTTTTGTGCTCTCAGGATCATGGAGCCCATGTGCAGCATCGGTTTGGAATCATAGTTTTTCAACTCCCTTATGTGAATCTTCCGTATCCACCAACCCGGTTAATGCGCCAGATATTCTCTTTTCGTCCTATCAATCTGGTAAAGAACACCCCCATCACGAGAAGGCAGTGAGTAGGATTTCCCTGACAGAGGCTGTATGCGCATGGCTTTGTGAGGGCGTTTTGAGACAGAGGAAGAGAGGGTGGGCCCTCTTCACTCTCGGCTATTCCAGGGTACGTCCATAATAGAAAGTAGATGTGATCTGTTAGGAAAAAAAGAAACAATTTAAGGAATCATATACGTTATAAAAGTTAACTTGAATTGTATAACACTTAATTTAATCTGTTCAAGTATCATAGATACTGTTTATATATTCTATACAATCTAAATCATAAATATTCATAATTTATTTTCTCAAACTGATTAATATACATGACAATATAAACCAGAAAATCGATAATGGATACTTGTATGAACTTGTACCTTTTCGAGTGTTTAACTAACTGAAGTTTTTTTTTTTTCATGAGTCTTAATATTACTTATTTGACAGTATAGATAATTGGAGAGCTTAACATTTATAAAATAATCACTAGAAACTGATTTCAAGAGATATTTCCTGGAGTTCTAGTGAGAAGCGGTGACCAGCCGAGTTCATCCAGGTCTGTTATGAGATATCAACTCACTGATGGCAATGATGATTGGTTGCTCAACTTCGTGAACTAGTTGAAGTTAGACATTAACACCGTTGGATGCCGGCCAGCTCAATGGTCTAGTGGTTAAGCGTTCACACACGAAACTGACAGGTCCTGGGTTCGAATCTCGTGAGGCGGGATCATTGATGCACACTGCTGAGGAGTTCCACAATGGGACGAGTTGGCCGTCTCGTACTTCCAGGTTTTCCATAGTGTTCTATCTTCAAATGACTCATAATTTCATTACTATATTACATAGGAATGTTGAATTAAATCTAATAATAATTAATGTTATATAAGAACTTCATCAACTATACAATAATGAAACTATTTGTATTTAAATGTTTATATTCTCCTTAGATCTTTCATTATTAATTATCATATTTTAGGTATTTTTATAATACAACATAATAATAGAATGATACATAGAAAATACATTTATATTAGATAATAGATAGACAAGTACATACCTTTACTATTTAGTTCAGTGTACGTTAACCATTAATTACTTAGATACTAAAAATCTTCATCTTGACTACAAATAATAGACTTTATCATCATCATCATCATCAT
The DNA here is from genome assembly GCA_944470415.2 of Schistosoma rodhaini. Lineage (NCBI taxonomy): Eukaryota > Metazoa > Platyhelminthes > Trematoda > Strigeidida > Schistosomatidae > Schistosoma > Schistosoma rodhaini. The sequence goes on from OX104036.1 coordinate 83,821,449, forward strand.
ATATACATATAGGAAAGGAATGTTATACTCTTGCCAACCAACGTTAACTGTTATAAGCTAATGTATAAAATTTCATTATAGAATGAAATAGTTACTACCTAACAGAGAAAAAAACAACAAACTTATTTTGAAAATAAATAAAAAATTTGCCTAAACAGAAATATGGAACGTATTTTCTTTTCTCCATTTTTCTCTTTTTTTTCTGAAGGAGAAAGGTGCAATAAAGATAATAGTAGAGACAAATAACAACACTAATGATAGAAATAAAATGGGTAATTATAAATATAAGGAAAGAGAAGAAAAAGTGAGGAAAAAAAGAAACGATTTAATCACAATGACGATAATAATACTAAAATAAAATAAAGATGGATAGTGGTCAACAGTGGAATCCACGACGAACGTTTCGTCCTATTTGGAACTCGTCAGTTGGATATACCTGCATCTCAGAGTTGATGTTCATTCCTCAATTCGAACCCAGTATCATTCACTTCAAACGCCATCACATTATCCACTTAACAACTGAGTTGTGATAGCCACTTGTTTGTGCAATGGGTGAAGTTTAAATTCAATTGGTATTGTTTGTTTGTATCTTCCCATTGTTGTGTTAGGACTTCAATTGATCAGTCTTTTAATGGTATGTATGTGCATACTGTGTAAATTGCCTCGATATTACTTTAAGTCACAAGTATTACAAGCAGAGATGGATGATGGATAGTAGCGGAATCCAGGACTCCCGTTTCGTCCTATTTGAGACTCGTCAGCTTGTGACTTAAGGCAATATAGAAGCAATCAGCCAAGGATATACATATGCCAACAAGAGACTGATCAATTGAAGTTCTAAACAATAGTAGGAAGATACAAGCGAACCATGTCAAGTGAATTTAAAATAACGTAGTAATTTGTAATTTAGTTTAGATGATCACACTCACAAGAAAGCGTACACTCAATCATATCTTCAATCCATTAACATATGATGATGATTTTGTCTCATGCTTGTATGTTTCACTGCAATTATGAAGAAAACTGAATAAAGAAAACACTCAATTAACATTTTATTTTGATAAAGCTATTTAGTATCTTTATCCAATCATGTAATTAGTTGTCTACATATTGATCTAAATGTGGTGAATAATAGTCTGTGGATAATCAATCATCGGACAGTAACTAACATCTTGTTTTTTCATAGCTGAAATCATAAGTCAATTGAAGCTAGATCACCATGGAAAACCAAGAAGCACTGGACGGCAAACTCGTCCTATTATGGGACTACTCAGCAGTGCCCATCCACGATCCCGCACCCGCAAGATTCGAACTCAGGACCTACCAGTCTCACGCCAGAGCACTTAACCGATAGACCGCGGATGCGCACTGCTGAGGAGTCCCATAATAAGACGGGTTGATCGTTCAGTGATTCCAGGTTTTCCATCGGTGGTCCAGCTTCAATTGATTCATGATTTCAACTATGAAAATACTGAATTCCCCCCAAAACCGCTTCTAATCTAATATCTTGTTGTGTAGTTCTTTTATAAACCAAAATGAGCTGATTGTTTGTGAAATTGGTGATCAAATAGCTCTCCGAGAGTTATTCAAAAGAAAACTATTTATGTTTTTTTCCTGTTACATAACATTTTTTCACAATATTTGTCTGCAATCTTGATGAGTATATCACTACATAGCTTACTGATAAGATTTACAGTTGAAGCACTGAGTATACAGAAGCAATCACAACGAAATCTCTGTTCACCACTTTCCCTCGACATTTAGTCTAATAGCAATTCATCAATGGAGAATAATTTCCTATGTACTAGATGTTACTTCAGACTTTCTTGCTAAACATTAATTTCATCTTACACTTAACCCTATTATTTTTAATGTTTACAGAAATGATTTTCTGTTTTACTTCCAATCAAAAATGATTATTAATACTCCTATATTAAATACGATCGGTTTCTACATCTTGATGTCATTATGGTTTATCATCTTATCTTAACCTTTGTTCTATACAAATCTAAATCTTGATTCCCAATCAGTTGATCTCCCTGGTTGATTACCGATTTCGACAGTTGAGGAAAACTTTTAAAGGAATCAATATTATCTATTCGTTTTTCAGTGAATTGTAAGGTTATGTTGGAGGCCCTGGTAGGTCATTTCGTCTTATTGTGAGACTCTTCAGTAGCGCACATCCACGATCCCGCGCTAAGGGGATTCGAACTCAGGATCTTCGATCTCGCGCCTGAACTCTTGACCTCTACACTACTGAGCCAGTATCCAACGGTGTTAATGTTTAACCTAAATTGATTCATGTTTTTGCGCAACCCTTCATTCCTTGTCTGAAGTGGATAACTGTCTCCAACCGACACTGACTTGACTCCACTGGTCATGGTGGTGAGACTATAATCTATGGACGACCTTTGAGAGTGTACACCTAATAATCAAGACGAAACGAGGGTTATAAACCTGCTTGAGGAATTATGATTTACAGTGAATAATCAAGGTTAGAAATTAAAATTAAGGTTTTCATCACGAAATGATATCAGCTCTAATGCCAAAAATCTGTTTATCCAAATGGATGGGTTAATTTTGCTTCAAAATCCGAGACTTGATATCTTATATGTGATTGATTTGTCAAGAAATTATAGTTTCGCTGTCCCAACTTCCCACTATAACTTTAAGAAACATATCTTGAAGCTAATCGGTAGTGAGCACATGTGCTTCCAGATTTTCAATAGTGATCTAGCTTAGATCGACTAGTGAATTCAACTTTGAAAATACAGTAATCTCCACAAATCTCAATAGTGAAATCAATTGATAATATTATGAATACTACAAATAATAGTTTACATCTTTTTTTCTAATACATCTAATATAAAAATCATCTTACGAGATATTGAATGATACAATGGTGACAGATAGGAAAGAATAGTTTACTATTTACAACTTGTTCAGATATCCATCTTCCAGTTAGTCTAAACCCAAATGCGACTGAAAAATAAAGCCGGATGTTTCAATAACTTCTTCATTAAACGCGATAAGATACTTGATTTCAAATTTATGGCATCTATCATCCTAAAAAACTTCATTAATTAGTACTGAGTAAAATAGCCCCAAGATGCCTTGGTACCACCGAGAGTGGAGAGATTCTGCTCTCCCTCTCGAAATGCTCTCATATGGCCACGTGTATATAGCCTCTCCCAGGGAAGTCCTACTCATTGCCTTCTCGTGGCAGTACTGTTGTTTAGGAAATTGAGATGACGAAACGCGAATGTCCGGCGCTTCAACCGGGTTGGTGGACACGGCGCGTCCACCTAGCGGAGTTGGAAAACCCTGATTCCAAACCAATGGTGAACATGGGCTAGCTCCAGTATCCTGAGGTAAAAAATGGCGTACGAATCAATTGTTGGTCACCGACTACCATGGGACTGCATCTCCTCACGATGCTACATCTCCTTGTAGATCAGACCTTTACTTCAAAGGCTGTGAGTGTGGCTCCCTAAGAAAACCACCTGCTTCAGTTTGGGCACCTGGGTAGTATCACATATCTCACACAAATCAAATGAGATTTGTTTGGCGCATATATATCTGGTACCCCTTTGTACCAGTATTTATGTGTTTAAAGAAATAAATTAACTGAGTAAAATTATTTATGAAGAATATTTACTAGAATACAGAAACGAACTGGATGAATAGTACTCTTGGAAATAATATGTAATAAATAATTATTTACTAACAGTTGAATACACAATTCGATCTAAGCTAGACAATCATTGGAAATCTGAAAAAAAAACACTGGACGGCTGTTTCGTCCTAGTGTAAAACTCTTCAGCGCAGCACATTCACCCTAGTTTTCACTGATGGTCTAGCTTAGATCGACTCTTGAATTCAACATAAAAAATACTATAATCTCCACAAATTCACATACTCATAATTATTTATTATTTTTGATAAATCTTTAATACCTAATGGTATCAGGTATTATACATCGATTTGTTTAGAACGTGCTTGTTACCCACCGTGGAGGAGCATACGCCGAGGAATTATACATACTTCTGTAAATTATTATGTTAAATTACCCCCCCCCTAATGGTTAATGAAATATATTCGAATGAATGCTTGTCGTAAACTAGAAGCTATTAAAATAAATAAAACAAATTCATCATTGATTCATTTCATTTATCTATTAGTTTCAAATATGAAACATTTGATAATTTCGTGACAATTTAGCTCGTATTCGCGATTCTATTTAGTCTGGGATAACCCATTGTTGAATCGAACATCCAATAACTCGATCTACATACAGCTTTTCATAATAATGTTGGAACATTCTAGTCAAGTATTAAACGAATTAAAATCATCAAGACTTAAATTTAAAAGGTAAATTTGAAAAACAACTGAATGATTTGAACAATATTATCAGTATGAGGTTGCGGAGATTATTGAGTTCTTATAGGTTACCAACTATCTTGTTGAAATATCTGAAACTTTTAAAATTATATATCAATGTTAGTTTCCAACTACAACACCAACCTAACATTATGCTTTTCAACTATCATTATTAGATTTAAATAAGTTCGAGACCATAGTAACATTTCACATGAAACAGTTTAATACTAAGAATAATCAACATTTGGCTCAGATATTACATAAATTGACTGAATAATAATATCTGAAAATAATCTAATTTAATCAAGCAATTCGATTGAAATCCAATAAGATAATAGTTATTAGTTATTTTTTGAGTAACCAAGATGTATTTACTCATTATTCACATCTATTTAAAAACACTATTTATCTTTAAATCCAAAGATGGATAGCGACTAACAGTGGGTTCCAGTTTGACGAGCGTTTTGTCCTATTTGGGACTCATCAGCTGGATGTACCTGCATCTCAGAATTGATGTTCGATCTGGGTCTCGAACCCAGTAACTTTCCCTTGAAACGTCATCGTGTTATCCACTCAACTACTGAGTCCTAATAGCCACTTGCTTGTGCGATGGGGATGAAGTTTAAATTCACTTAGTATTACTTGTTTGAATCTTCCCATTGATGTTTAGGACTACAACTAGTCAGTCCCTTATTGGCATATGTACATACTATGCATATTACCTCGATATAGCCTTAATTCACAAGCATTATAAACAAAGATGGATGGTGGTTAGCAGAGGAATCCAGTTTGACGCCCGTTTCGTCCTATTTTGAACTCGTCAGCTGGATGTACCTGCATCTCAGAGTTGATATTCACTCTGGGACTCGAACCCAATAATTTTCGCAGTGAATTATCTTTCATTGTTATTTTTCTTAAAATTTCATATCTTCTCAATATTTTTTTTATTTGTTTATTAATTATATTATCTACTACTTATAAGTAACCTTCATCAACAATTTGGTATTCATTAGGTTATATATATATATATATATTAAGAATATCTAGTATTGAAACATTAATAATCTAAATGAATACACTTCACAATCATGGATAGATTAATAAAAATTGAAGGGAACAATGAAAAGAAAGAAAAGTTTATATGTACGTACATATATATATATCTATGTATCTTTATTTGAGAACATTTTATTCGATACTACTTAAATAGAAAAACACATAAAACAATACACAACACAATTCACAACAACAACAACAACAACAACAAAGAAGAAGAAGAAGAAAGAAGATAATGAATAGAAAAAAAGAAGAGGTAATCATCAATTGAACAGTATATATTTAGATCTTCATATATGTATAATAGTATAGTATTCTAATATAGAAAGGAATCATTTTGCACTTTGTTTGGATCAACTTGAAGTAATCTTATAATAATAATAATAATAATAGTTTATTGGAATGAAATGATGAAGAATTAATTGTCACATTTATCTATATAATGAAAGTTTTATAGTAGTCAAATCACAGTTAAAATGAAAGCGGTCCAAGTCTTCTTCATTATTAATTGATCATTTGGACTGATAAATGCTTTCAATTCTTTTAACATTGACACACACACACACACAAAACAAAATGATTATATAATAAAAAGAATTATTCAAAATCACGATATCTTCTTGGTACTGAATTATAAAAACACATATGATATTCAGGGAAACAACGACAACGATGATATTTTTTAATTTCTTCACTACCAGATGGTACAAAACTCATAAAATACCATTCATTACAACTTAATTGTTGACATAATTCAAAACATTTTTTAGCTGTTGGTACAACGCACATAAAATTTCCAGTAGCTAAGAGATAATAAACAAAAAAAAAAGAAAGGAAGAAGGTACTATTATTAGGATTAAGATTTAAAACAAACTATTGAATTCATAGGTGAATTTTTATAGCATAAGTTCAATCAAAGTGCGTAGATACAATATGACATCGGTAAAAGGAGATGCAGTGTCGTGGTAACCGTTGACCAACGATTGGTTCATACGCCATTTGTTCCCTCATAATATTGGGGCCCATATTTACCTTTGATCTGGAATGAGAGTTTTCCAACTCCCCTAGGTGGAATCGCAGTGTCCAACAACCCGATTAAAGCTCCGGACATTCGCTTTTTGTCATCTCAATTTCCTAAAAAACAGTAATGCCATTAGAAGGCATTGAGTAGGACTTCCCTGGGAGAGGCGGACTCTCCCCACTCTCGGCAGTTTCAGAGCATTTCGGGGCTATAGAAAACCTGGAAGCACTGGATGGTTAATTCGTCTTAGTATTAAACTCCTCAAATATTTTTTTGTATAAATCAGGTTTGTTTTAGTGATATATTATTAAAAATATAAAACCATTAACGAACTATATTAAAACTGAACTGAAAAATACAGTAAATATAACTAACAATAACAATCTAATGTAACGGTGAGGTTTATTTCGCTCTATGGTTGAACGATACATTACAATGTTTATATTTGAAATTGGATATCTTTAGAATTAAGTTATGGTTACTTACTGGAGTTTCTGGACACACCTCGCAAAATCAGTTACTAATGAAAACAGTATATATAATTACAATTTCAACAATGAGTCCATCTTATACATATATATTAAACAATTGAGAATTGGGTGCTTGGAAAACGGGTTTGCTCATAACCAGTATTCATCAATGACTTGCTTTAAAACTCAGTCACTATTTTAAAATTTGCCTATCAACTTTATCAAAATTGATGAAAGTAGTTTTCCTTCTGTTATTTAAAATGTAAAGTTACTTATATTCATAAAAAAGAATTGTTCATGAACTGTTGAACTATCAGAATGTATATTTTACTGTGGATACTACTTTTTTGTGATATCAAATAGTACATTATTAGAAGGGAAGTTTTGTGGAGGTTATGGTAATTTTATATGGTTGAAATCATGAGTCAGTTGGAGCTAGACCACTGTGGAAAACCTGGAAGTACTGGACGGTCGCTTTGCTCTATTGTGGAACTCCTCAAGAGTGCACATCCAGGTTTTCCAAGCACTCTACAATCAATATAACACCTCCTAGTTTAATCAATACAAGTCTATCAAGATTTTAAAAGGGAGGATTGGGCAAGTATGAATATGTAATATATTATACTAATAGCAGTATACAAAATCTTGTGAAGATTATTCGGTTTTTACATTTCACATAATCGACTGACCTTAGTTAGACAGTCGTCGAAAATTAAAAACTATCAAATGACTGTCTCATCACATCACACATTTCTTCAAAAGTTCACACTCACAATATCATCCAATCACTCACACTCAACCATTTCACTTTCACACTATACAGTTCATATATGATCGTCTACATGTTTAACTTCATCGAGATGTGATAATATGAGAACATTTCCAATCACATACATATGGTCGATAACTATCCATCTCACATCGGTCATTGTTGAATTCCTCTAGTCTCAACTACTACTCAAAACTCGTTCAAACACATCTACAGCTTAATCACTAATCAATGTAAGAATATCATCATAATTACTATTATTGTAGTTGTTTGGTGAGTATTTTGACGTTTGTGTGGATTTCATTCACATTACTGTTGTATGTCGATTAGATGGTTATTGTCGAGTAGTGCGCTGCTATGACGAATGAGATGTTCGATGCTTCCTGTTGTTCGATAGTTATCCAGCTAAGATCATTCCTGTATGTAAAATATGAAATTTTAAAGATTTTCACAAACGTTATAAACTATATCATTAATTATCATTTATACAAGCTGGAATTATATGAAACTCGAAGTTTGTGCTGATGATATCGTTCAAAAGGACGATGAAAACTCCACAACCAAACCATCCAGCTCAGAGAACAATACTTCATCAAAAACATATATGAATTAGCATTGGAAATAATGTACTATTCTAATCCAAACAATGAAATAATTACAAAGATGTATATAATGATAACTCTTTTATTTTACGCCTACCTATCACATATTATACATATGTCATTATTTAAAATAAACATAACTCTAAGATTACGTAACATTGATCAAGTTCATTGAACTGTATACCGTATACAAAAGTGTCAGTATTTATATTCATATCCTGAGCTTAAATATTGGCTAAAATATTGTTACCATGACAATTAATATACAATAGTGTAATATATAAAGTAGTCTAAAGTAGTGGCTATCAGGACTCAGTGGCCGAGTGGATAACGCGATGGCGTTTGAAGCGAGGGTACTGGGTTCGAGTCCCAGAGTGAACATCAACTCTGAGGTGCAGGTACATCCAGCTGACGAGTCCCAAATAGGACGAAACGGGCGTCCTGGATTCCACTGCTAGCCACTATCCATCTCTGCTTACCATGCTTGTGAATTAAGGTATATCGAGGCAATACGCACAGTATGCACATATGCCAATTAGAGACTGACCATTTGCAGTCCGAACAAATCGATGGGAAGATTCAAACAAACAATACTAAGTTGAATTTAGTCTATTACTTCCCTATACAAAGAATTCAGAGTCGATCCAATATACAATGATAATTATAACTGATATTGAATAAACAGTAATCTATATAAATTCATCAAGTATTGTTTGTTTTGAATCCTCCCATGGATGTGTTAGGACTGGAACTAGTCAGTCTCTAATCTCTCTCTCTCTATATATATATATATATAAATATAAATATATATATATATATATATATATATATATATATATATATATAGTTCTTCTATTTCCATTGTCAATATTGTTATTGTTATTTTTGTCATGATTGTATTAATCAAAGTTACTGAATATATGCATTTTAGGTTTGTTTCTATGTTTGTTTGTTTGTTTGTTTGTTTGTCTTCCTATAAATAATACACATTACATTAAGGGATAATATTCCGCCTACAAATTGTTGTTTGGTAACTTTACATACATATAATTCTATTATTAGAATGATCAAACAAACAGATGTTAATCGGCATAATGTAAACAAAATAGTAATTAGATAATAATTACATAATATCGGAATTCTATTATCATGTTTTTTTTGTAAATTGTAGTCACGTAATTTGAAGAATACTTACGTAAATAACCTTTAGTGACTAAGATTTTATTGAATGGTAATATAGAACTGAACGATAATAACATTACTACTACCATTAATAATAATAGTAATAGTAGTTCTATAGTTGAATTCATGAGTCAATTAAAGCTAGACCACTATGGGGAAACTAGAAACACCGCATCGCTGTTTCGTCCTAGTATGGAGCTCCTCAGCAGTGCACATCCACGATCCTGCTCACAGGATTTCAAGACAGAATCTATCGGTCTCGTATGCTAACGTTTAACCTCTAGACCACTGAGCCAGCTATCATCCAACGGTGTTAATGTCTAACTTCAACCAATAATAATAGTGATACCAATGTTTTTGGACGTTTGACACTTACCACAAATGACAATAGTCAATTACTGAAAATATCTAACCAAACTACAACTATATTCGACAAACATTACCTTTAAAAGTCTATAGCTATAAATCTATCATTATGATATTACAATTGTCAAAAAAGACTTGCGTATGTATAGACATGGTAGCTTCGTCAAAATGAAATACTCAATAGTTTCCATAATATATACCCCCCCCCTACCACTTTAACTCAAAACGTTTACAAATTTACCACACAAAAATTCAAAATCAAATTATTTACCATTATGAAATCGATAGTTTTTTTCAGGGCATGGTCTTGTAAACTTTAAATCTTTCAATAGTAATCCATCATTTTGTAAAGCTGAAATAAATAAGAAAAACGATTAAGTGAATTAATAATGAATTGATAAAATCGTTTTATTTTCTTCTCTTCTTGTAGTGTGTGCTACTAATGTCGACAGATATAAGTAGTATGTATCATCAATAGAAAGTGAAATGCCTGACGGCAGAAGGTTCAGAAGATCGAAGAAAAGAGAACTAGAACAGAGAATGATTGGTGTGGAAATGGAGGAACAGTGAAGTGTGAGATGATTGATTGACATTTTGCAAATTTAGTATTTACTGTATGGTTCTTAGACTTTTCTAAGATGTTCTGTAATTTTGTAATAAAATACATTCGATTGTTCCCACTTGTGTTCTCGTTCGCTTCATTATTATTAAAGACCGAATTGTAATGTCAATTGAATCAACTATATGTTAATAGTTGTTAAGAGAGATAGAGAAAATACTTTTAAGTGACAAATAGAATGATGTTTATCATTTGTTATCAGTATAGGGACTTGTAAAGTGATTAATATTTTCACTGTTGAATTCACGATTCGATCTAAACTAGACCATCTGAGAAGTTCCATATTAGAACTAAACAACCATCTAGTACTTTCAGGTTTTCAATGAAGGTCTCAGCTTAGATCAACTCGGGAATCTAATTGTGAATTGTTATTAATGTCAACTAATTATTAACGGATAGATGGGTAATTTAATATTTTCTTTTTTTCTTGAATTTATATTTACCATTTTATTTGCCTAACTGATTCTTTTGTGAAATAAACTATGTCATATTCAAATATGAATACTTTTTTCTTAACGAAATGAAAGTAATATCAGAATACGGGTTTGTGGATATTGTAGTAATTCTTTAGTAGTTAAATTCATGAATCGATTAAAGATTGAACACTATGGAAAACGTGGGAGGATTGCACAGCAGTTTCATGCTAATATGGGACTTCTCACTGGTGCACATCCACGATCGCGCAACATAGGGACTCGAACTAAGGACCCCCGGTTTCGTGCGTGAACGCTTAAACTCTAGACTACGGAGTTGGTATCTAACGATGTAAATATCTAATTTCAATCAATCCATGATATTACACAATCATTCACCATTGTCTTCTGTGAATAACTGCCTCTACAATAGATACCACTGAACTATAATGGTCACGGCTTCTTACTAGAACTTTAAAAAATATCACTTGAAGTGAATCCCTAATGAGCATATGATATTTATTATGAGAATGGGGATTTTTGAAAATTGTAGTAATTTTAAAAAAGAAATAAAAGTATATTATATGACACAATCAGATCAACTTTTATCCATATATACATATATAAATCACCAAGAAATTAGAGTCACTTTATTCACCCCATTGCACAAGCAAGTGACTATCAGAACTAAGTAGCTGAGTGAATAACGTAATGACGTTTCAAGCTAACGATACTAGATTGGAGTCCCAGAGTGAACATCAAATCTTAAATACAGGTACTTCCAGCTGATGAGTCCCAAATAGGTCAAAACGCGCACCAAACTGTATTCCCCTGTTAACCACTAACCATCTTTACTTATAATAACCTCGCGAAGCGAGGTCATAGATGCACACTACTGAGGAGTCCCACAATAGGACGAAACGACCGTCTAATACTTTCAGGTTTTCATTAGTGGTCTAGCTTCAATTGACTCATGCTTTCAACTATGAAAATATTAAAATCTCCACAAAAAGAACCCCTTCTAATAATAATAATAATTATGATAATAAATACCTTTTAAAAATTAAATTAACTTACCTAATCCATTTATTTCAATGTTCAACATTAAAACAATTCCAATAATTAAAACTAATTTATTTGATATAATGATTGTAGATTTTGGATAGAACATTTTTTAAAATTTTATTATTTTTATTTCTGTAATCAAACTATAAATGGAATAATGTGCTTAGCAACAAGAACAACAACAACAATGAAAAAAAGAAAAGAAAACACGAAAAAGTAGTAATAATAATAATAATAAAGAAATGAGAATGATTTAATTTATACTACTTAATTATTCAATTAGATTGAATGGTAACTGTTGTGTTTCTATGGTTTAAATACTCTGTCACAGTTGTTAGATGTGTATATATATATATATATTCAATAGTTCATAAGAGATGGGTAAATATGACAGATTATTTTTTTTATTTTTTTTAATTTTTTTTTGTTTTTTTTGTTGTTTTTTTCGGTGAAAAAATCTAAAAAAAATTTTTTTGGTATAAAAATAATGTTAATGTAGAATATAGATGATTGAGTTAACTGGCATATACTTGTATATTTATATATATAGAAGAATGTACATGTGAAATAATATAAGGGGAAATATCTTTTTTGTCTCTTAAGCGTGGGTTATCCTCTTCATTTTTAACCAATCAGAATTTATTAAATAAAAATAATCATTGGTAATAATAATATTTATGATTTTTAAATTATTTTTATTATATAAAAAGATTATTAATATTATGATTACATAATTGTACAAATAAAATGATGACTTAATTATATGTATGTTGTTATGTTGATCAATTGGATCTTCTTATTGAAGTGAACGGTACTGGATTCGAGTTACAAAGTGAACATTAACTTGAATTCAGAGATATGCAGCTAATGAGTTGTTAATAAAAATGATTTCATTATTTTTTGTAATTGAGATGATGAGTCAATTGAAGCTAAATCACCAATGGAAAACCTGGAAGGATTGCACGGCAGTTTAGTCTCATTATGGGACTCCACAGAAGTGTATATCTACGATCCCGCACTCGGTTAAGTGCTCTGGAGTGAGACTGGTAGGTCCTAGGTTCGAATATTGCGAGTGCGGGGTCGTCGATGCTTACTGCTGAAGAGTCCCATAATAGGACTAGTTGGCCGTCCAGTGCTTCCAGGTTTACCCTGGCGGTCTAGCTTCAATTGACTCATGCTTTCAACTATGAAAATACCAATTCTCCACAAAACCCCTTCTGATAATTAGAAGACTACATCAGTAGCTTGAAGAAAAACTACTTGCTTTTGTATATGAGTAACAAATTTGATTAAAATGAATATACTTTTCTAGAAACTGGGTTTTTAGCTTAATATTAGTTCATTTATAATGATTATAATTCCATTGTATTATCGAGTTATATGGATATTTTCATATTTTACATACAGGAATGATCTTAGCTGGATAACTATCGAACAAAAGGAAGCATCGAACATCTCATTCGTCATAGCAGCGCACTACTCGACAATAACCATCTAATCGACATACAACAGTAATGTGAATGAAATCCACACAAACGTCAAAATACTCACCAAACAACTACAATAATAGTAATTATGATGATATTCTTACATTGATTAGTGATTAAGCTGTAGATGTGTTTGAACGAGTTTTGAGTAGTAGTTGAGACCAGAGGAATTCAACAATGACCGATGTGAGATGGATAGTTATCGACCATATGTATGTGATTGGAAATGTTCTCATATTATCACATCTCGATGAAGTTAAACATGTAGACGATCATATATGAACTGTATAGTGTGAAAGTGAAATGGTTGAGTGTGAGTGATTGGATGATATTGTGAGTGTGAACTTGTGAATAAATCTGTGATATGATGAAACAGTTATTTGATGGTCTAACTAAGATCAATCGGTGGTGTGAAATGTAAAATCTGAACAATCTTCACAAGATTTGTAGGCTGATGTTAGTATAATATACCACATATTCCTACGGCGTGCCTGTGAAGATAGTCAATATCATACGGAACTCCTATGATGAATTAAACCGCCAAATCGTCCATGAAGGACAACTCACCGACTCACTCGTGGTAAAGACCGGTGTTAGGCAAAGATAATTACTCTCACCCTTTCTCTTTCTCCTGGTGATCGACTGGATCATAAAGATGTCAACATTTAGAGGAAAGCACAGAATACAGTGGACAGGTAGGATGCAACTTGACGATTTAGACTTTGCAGATTATCTGGCTCTTCTATCACAAACGCAACAACAAATGCAGGAGAAAACGACCAGTGTAGCAGCAGCCTCAGCAGCTGTAGGTCTCGATATAAACAAAGAGAAAAGAACGACTCTCCGATACAATACAACATGTACCAATCGAATTACACTTGACGGCGAAGCATTGGAGGATGTAAAAACCTTTACATATCTGGGCTACATCATTGATGAACACGGTGGATCAGATGCAGATGTGAGAGCGAGGATCGGCAAACGAAGAGCAGCATATTTACAACTGAAGAACATCTGGAACTCAAAATAATTGTCAACCAACACCAAGATCAGAATTTTCAATACAAAAGTCAAAACAGTTCTGCTGTATGGAGAGGAGACGTGAAGAACTACGAAAGCCATCATCTAGAAGATACAAGTGTTTATTACCAGTTGTCTACGCAAGATACTTCGGATCCGTTAGCCAGACACTATCAGCAACAAGTTACTGTGAAAGACGACAAACCAGGTTCCAGAGTAGCAAGAAGCGCTGGAAGTGTATTGGGCACACTTTGAGAAAATCACCCAATTGAGTCACAAGACAAGCCCTCATATGGAATCCTGAAGACCAAAGGAAAAGAGGAAGATCAAAAAACACATTACGCAGAGAACTTGAGACAGACATGAGATGAGCGAACAAAAATTGGATAGAACTATAAAGGAAGGCCCAGGACAGAGTGTGTTGGAGAATGCTGATCGGCTGCCTATGCTCCACTGGGAGTAACAGACGTAAGTAGGTAAGTAAGTAAGTAATACAACATATTCATACTTGCACAATCCTCCCTTTTAAAATTCGAATGTCTTTGTGTTGATGAAACTAGGGAGTGTTGTATTGATTGTAGAATGTTTGTAGCCATGAAATGATACGTGTGTATATATATGAGTTAGCATTATCATTCACAATAAAACTACTTTCCAATTTAATCGTTTACCAACTTCTGTTTTCGTCTTTCTGTTTTTTTCGTTCTATTTTAAAGCAGAACTTTTATTATTTGTCTAATAGATTAAATAGTCCATCTATAGACCTCATAATTAACTGTTAGGCGCCAAACAAATTATTTATACAATGATTTTTTGATTTCTTTGTTGTTTTTTTTTTAATTTTCTCACTCGTCTACTAATTAATCTACTACTAGTAATTTTTATTGTCATTTTAGTTGTAAAATGTAAATTTATCCGATTAACTTTGTTATGTTTGTTTTAGTGTTTCTTTCAAATTGTAAAGAATTAGAAATAATTTAGTCGGAGTTAATCAGTGGCTTGCTTACTTACTTCTGTTATTCCTCGTGGAGAAGCATAGGTCACTTACAAGAACTCTATATCCAATTTTATCTAGATCAATCCTTCCCATTTGTTTCCAGTTAGCATTCATTCATTTCATACCTGCTTCTATTTCCCGACGTAGTGTGTACTTTGTCATTCCTCTCTTCTGTTTCCATTCAGAATTACAAGTTATGGCTTGCCTCATGATGCAGTTTGATGATTTCCTCAATGTGTATCCTATCCACCTGCAACGCCTTTTCCTTATATCCTCATCAGCTGTAACCTGGTGTGTTCTCTCCCACAGTACCCGATCAATGGGTAATGGGTATCTTGCGTAAAAAAGTTGTTTATAGATACTTCTGCCTTCTTGATGATGATTGTTTTAATTCTCCACGTTTCAGCTCTGTACAGTAGAACAGTCTGGATGTTCATATTGAAGATTGTGATGTTGATATTGGTTGATAGTTATTTTGAGTTCCATGTATTGTCCAATCGTAAAAATGCTATCTTTGCTATTTCAATCCCTACCTTTACGTCAGTATCAGATCCTCCTTGTTCTTCGATTATGCTACCCAGATACGTGAATGTTTCCACCACCTCCGGAGTTTTTGCATATATGTGACTGGACTGATGTTCTCAGTGTAGTATTTGAGTATCTTACTTTTTCCCTTGTGTATTTTGAGGCCTGAATCTCTTCTAGGATTTCTGCCTGTTCAATCCATAGGTAAACGAGGAGGATTCGGTATGTGATCAGCAACCGTATCCCATAGATTACAATCTTTCCAGGAAAACTCTAATCAGTGACTTGTTAATCTTTTTCTAAAATTAAATGGTCATTAAATTATTGTATCACCTACTTAATATGAAATGTGATTTAACGTTCTAAATTAAACCTATATAGCCTTAATTCACAAGCATTATAAGTAAAGATGAATAATGGCTAGCAGTGGAATCCACGATGGGTGTTTCATCCTATTTGGCACTCGTCAGCTGGATGTACCTGCATCTCAGAGTTGATGTTCACTCTGGGACTCGAACCTAGTACCTTTCTCTCCAAACGCCACCGCGTTATCAAGTCAGCTACTGAGTCCTGATAACCACTTGCCTCTGCAATGGGGTGAAATATGAATTCACTTAGTATTGTGTGTTCGAAAGTATGATGTTTACATCGACTATGAGATGCAGGTACATCCAGCTGATCAGTCCCAAATGCAAAGAAACGCGCGTCCTGGATTCCACTGATAGCCACTATCCATCTCTGCTTATAATGCTTTTGAATTAAGGCAATATCGAGGCAATACGCACAGTATGCACATATGCCAATTAGAGACTGACCAGTTGCAGTCCTAAACATCAATGAAAAGATTCAAACAAGTGAATTTATTCTATTAAATGTTCAATTTATTATTAGTAGTATTATTAATTTCAGTAGTTGGGATGATAAGTCAAATGAAGCTAGACCACCATAGAAAATCCTGGAAGCACTGGACGGCCGCTTTGTCCTATTATGGGACTCCGCAGCAGTGCGCATGGGATGCCATGGGATGCCGACTCAGTGGTCTATCGGTTAAGTGCTCTAGAGCGACACTGGTGCGTCCTGAGCTCGAATCTTGCTAGGCGTGGTTGTGGATGCGCAATGCTGAGGAGTCCCATAATAGGATGAAACGGCCGTCCAGTGCTTTCAGGTTTTCCCTGGTGGTCTAGCTTTAATTGACTGACGCTTTCAACTATGAAGAATATATTCACAACGAAAACTTGTCTAGATAAATGAGTAAGTGTAGTAATACTAGATCAATACATCTGGAATGTGATTTAAATTCTCTTGTTTAAATGTATTTGACTTATTCAATCCAATACGTTAATCTAGATAGCTGTGTTGTTTTGATTTTCCTAATTTGTAATTTGTAACCACACTACTTTGTTATTATTATTGTTATTAGTGGCTTCATTCAATACTATAGTTTTGGTATACTATCGAATTCTCAGCAAAAAGTATTTCAATTCCGTTTCTTATTTCTTCATCCTGGGTTCGAATCTCACGAGTCGGGTTCGTGGATGCGCACTGCTGAGGTGTCTCACACTAGGACGAAACTGCGTTGCAGTGCTCCCGGGTTTTCTATGGTGGTCTAGCTTCATTTGACTGATTTTTTAGGTAAAGGGAATTTTTTGTTTCAAGTTAATAGATAATTTATCGTATGTAGGTTCGTGTTATTCTTACTGTTAATAATGGGTTCACTCAATATTATAGTTATGGTATACTATCGATTTCTCAGCAAGAAGTATTTCAACAAGTTTCGGTTTCGTATTTCTTCATCGATCCTGACGATCATTATTGAATGATCCCCAATTAGATGTTAGTATTTTAGGAATTGACATCTGAATAATGTTCATTCTTTTCTATGTATATTGCCAGCAACCACAATATCTCTGATTGTGCTCTTTCCTAACTTGTACATCGAAAGGTCGTTAACTTTTCATAAACACACCTGAATAGGTTATGCAATTAATTGACATGATGATATATTGAAACAAACAATGGAAACGGATAAGTTGTTGATATATCTAGGTTTCAGGAACATGTAGCCCAGATATTCAAGTAGGTCGCTTGTTATCGATAAAAACAATTGAATAGTACTCCACAATATATACTACATCTTTACATGTGAAAGTGAAACAGAATGATATCAACTGATAAAAATTTTTAGGAGATAAATACGTAGAGAAAAATCCCTTCAGATACTATGCTGCATGTATTTACAATTAGTTATCTTTACAAAATACTCAACATTCATTGGCAGGATACTATCAGCAACAAAATTTTATGGGAGAGGACAAACCAGCTTCCAGCTGAAGAGGAAATTGGGAATGTGGATAGGATACATAATGAGGAAATCACTAAACTGTGTCACAAGGCAAGCTCTCACATGGAATCCTGAAGGCTAACGGAGAAGTGGAGGACCAAAGAACATATTACGTCGGGAACCGGAAGGAGATAGATATGAAAAGGATGAATGTTAACTTGAAAGAACTAGAAAGGATTTTCCAAGACAGGTTTGAATGGAGAATGCTGATGAGCGGTTTATGCTCCTCGACAACGAGGAGTAATAGGTGTAATTAAGTAAGTAATTTGACAACTAGACTTGTATAGAATGATCAATATAAAATGACGTTCCTATTGTATTGCATTGTGTTTAGTCTTATATAAAATGTATTACAACTATTCAATCGTTTACTGACCAAAATGTATTTTGGCAACAATCAAATAAAATAATGATTTTTGATAATCTAATGATTATAATTTATGATTTCTATTATCCAGTTGAATTGAATTATTCTGTTTTTTTGTTTTCTCTCTTAGTAACAAACCAAAATCTAATTCATGTTCATAATAAAAAAAGATTCCCAATTGTGATAATATTACATCATTATTATATACATAGTTTATGGTTTACAAAATATTTGACATTCTATATAAATAGATGAATATACATAAGAATATTCAACCTATTCTATATACAATGAAATGAGTTGGGATGTTATACAAACTTACTAGGGTATGACAGTGGTGGTGGTGGTGAGGGCGGGGGTAAGGGAAGGGTAGGGGAGAAGGAGATAGAAGAGTAACAATGTGTTATATAAATTAAATTAAATCCAGAACCCATAAAAAGAATTACATAATCCCATTATAAGATCATATTTAAAATAGTCTAAAGCGAAATGAAATAACATGGAAGCAATGATTGTTGTTGTTTCGCTGTTTTTTTTGCCCGTTCAGGAATGCCGACTAAGATAATAATCTTTATTATTATTATTATTATCCTTTTTTGCATGGAATACTTATCAATATAGAAATAAAAAATGTGTATCCATGAAGGAACATACAGAATAAAACGTCATTTTTGAATAGTTTCCTTCTTTTTTTCTTTAGTTTATCCTGATGACGTCAATCGTTTCTATCCAAACCATCCATATAGATACCGATATAAATAGAAGTAAATTCATTTATAAAAATATATTTGGCATAATTTATGTTTTCTTAATCACTTGTTGTTGTTTCGTTTCTTGTTCTAGTCAACAAAATTGATAATGTATGTTTCGTCTTGTATATACAATGATAAGATTTATGGTTTAAAGAAAAATATTTTACTCTAACTGGTGTTTTTTTGTTGAAAAAGTTGACACATTTGATGGGTTGCCTTGGAAGAGGGGGGGGGAAATAAAAATCCCTACAAAATTTTGATGAAAAAGTAACATACTTTTTTCAAAAAGGAACTTTATTTTTCCCTTTGTATACATGCCATTGTAATTTTTTTTCGAAACTTACAAGGAAATTAAGGAAGTAGAAAAAACTTTAAACATTTTAGTTGAACTACTTGTAAGTAGGCAAACTCAAAATGTAAAAGTTTAGTAGCACGACTAAAAAGTGCTTTTCACTATAGAGAAAAACTTGACAACCCTAGAGAATATCTAAGAACTTCTCCTCATATGTCAATTGATTTCTGAGCCAAACGATCTTTTTCTTAACAATATTTCATTAGCTTCTGCATTTCATATCCGTGATTGATTCTATCTGTTCAACCATTGCAAACTAGAAAGTTCTTGATGGATATTATCGAATTTGTTAACATGCTAAACAGCATGTGCTCTGATGTCATCTTAATTCACCTTCAGTTCAAAAATTTGTTCCATTTGAAGACATAAATTCTTACAAGATAACATTTTTATTCATTACTTTAATGGAGGAGATTTTGAGTTATTAAGAAAAAAGATCACCAGAAATCGCTTGAAAATTGATAGTCCAATCGCTTAAAATTAATGTATCTGATGAAAAAAACAATGAGATCAAGGATATTAAGTATTACTTTAAAAGTATTATAGCCTAATTTTGTAGCATGATTGCCAAGAAATACTTATCAGTTAATAATTCTTGATTGAAGTCTTTCGAATGTTATTTCATTTATATCCACGACAACAATATGTACTTCGAATCTTTTCCATTTAATAAAAGTCTGAAGGATTGTATTTACTTTGAACTCCGAAACTAGGATATTAAAATAATTCTTGAATTTTAAATTTCTTATCTAGAAACAGTTATTCTCTGATTTATTAATTGTACTGTGGTGTGTACTACTGATGTCGAGAGATATAAGTAGTGTGTATCACCAATCGAGGGTGGAATGCTTGGCTGCAGAAGGTTGAAAAAATCGAAGAGAAAAGAATGAGAATAGAGAGCGTTTTATATTGAAACGAAGGAAAAACAAAATGTGAAACAATTGATGGATATTTTGCAAATGAAATATTTACTGTATGGTTCTCAAGTTTTAGCAAGATATTTTGTAATGTTGTATTGTAATACATTTGGTCGTCCCCACTTATGTTCTCTTTCACAATACTATATCATCGAAGATTATTCACCTTTGAAATAATATGAAGATTACAACTTAAATATCTAACACTGTCAATTTCACCAAATGTAGACGAAAGTTATTCGTTTTGACTAACTTTGCATTATGGTTAGACATTAACATATTATATTATATATAAATATAAAAGACATTACTAATTAAATGTTGAATATTCAACCATTTGCTTATAAAAATTGGTTATATTCTAGTGAAGATGTAAGTACAGGTAACTCCTAGGACCTATTAGTGGACGACCATTCTATGTATATTCTTATTGCTTAACTATTGAGTAATTAGATTGTGTATATCCATATTCATCTTATTATAAGCTTCATTTCGACCTACGGATTATCATTATACGATTTACTGTTCCTGAATTATAACCAGTTTATTGATTATTGTATCCCACGTTCACTGCCACATTTGGCTTCATCTTGTACAAATATTATTTTCTATTTTATAGTGTGATGCGGTCTGTTTGTCTGGTATATAAACCGAGTATACTTGAAATAAATGATTCGCATAGCAGAAGCTGTAATTGGTGTTCTGAACTCAATTGGAAAGGCGTTTGTAAAAAGTTTACAACATTTCGCTGTTCGAATTATAAAAGAGCACAATTAGAGATATCGTAATGGCTGGCAATATGCATTGAAAACAATGAACATTATTCATATGTCAATTCCTCAACTAGTAACATCTAATTGGGGATCATTCAATAATGATCGTCAGGATCGATGAAGAAATAAGAAACGGAAACTTATTGAAGTACTTTTTGTTGAGAATTCTATATTGTGCCGAAACTATACAATTGAATGACCAACTAAAATGTTATAAACACCCTAGATTTTTTGTACATAAATGAACCTTGGAGTAAAGCATTTCTCCTATATTTCGAGCCTTTTATCTCGTATTCAAGTCACTGCGTAGATTTGGCCTGAAGGTTAATAGAAGAGCTTACGAACGGAATCTAGAGTTCAATTAGAAGACTTATCAATACTTGAAACCTACAATATGAAATCATGTAATTTATTAGATAGATAGTAATAAAAGTGCTGTGAAGTTGCTGGTATATAGCCAGACAGAGAGATTATAACCGTTATTAGTATTTCTGATCAACTTGGATTCAGAAGAAAAGCGAAATACAATTTATATTTTACCTGAAAAAACTGAATCAACCAATAGACAACAGTTTCTAGCCAAGGATTGGTTGCAGCTAAGCAATAACTGAAAGTCAAGAAGGATTGAATGATAGATAGTTCCTCTCTGTTTCAAAACTCATATTCAGCTTAAATTCATAGGTTTCAGACTATATTGGCAAACGCATGTCATTTTTTTTCGATAATTGAGCTCGAATTCCATAGTCTGCATTATTTATATTCGATCAATTAGTATCTTAGCATTACGTTCATCCAATATCGTTATTGATGCCCATTTCGTTCAGTCAGTTACTACTAGAAAAATATTGATAATTGCTTCTAGTCTTAGATGAAGGTTGTATACTTTGTCCAAGATTATTTATACACAAAGTTATCAGTTTAATTTCTTAGCATTTACAACCTAAATTAATTACTTACTTATGAGTGAAGCTGAGCATAATTCATTAGAATTTCGTTTACAAATAATGAAATAAGATCATTTAGTTTAGTAAGTTTTGAAAGAATATTTGCTAATAAGCAAAGATGGATAGTGGCTGGCAGTGGAATCCAGGACGCAAGTTCCGTCCTATTTGGGGCTCGTCAGCTGAATGTATCTGCATCTTAGAGTTGATGTTCACTCTGGGACTCGAACCCAGTACCATAGAAGCAATACGCACAGTATACACATATACCAGTAAGAGACTCATCAATTGCAGTCCTAAACATCAATAGGAAGATTCAAACAGAGAATACCATGTGCATTCAAACTTCACCCCATTACACAAGCAAGTGGCTATCAGGATTCAGTAGCTGAGTGGATAACGCGATGGCATTTGAAGCGAAAGGTACTGGATTCCAGTCCCAGAGTGAACATCAACTCCGAGATGCAGGTACATCCAGCTGACAAGTCCGGAATAGGATGAAACGAGCGTCCTGGATTCCACTGCTATCCACTATCCATCTTTGCTTATAGTAAATGTGTTTATTAATTCTTATTATCAATCTATTTCAAATAACAAATCAAATACCCCGATTATTATATCGTTTATTTAATCACTAAATAAGATATCACTATGTCATCTCACACATATAGATAAACATTAAGTTTTATACCCTATTAACATCGTTAACGATTTAGCTAGGTCGTCATGTCAGTCATCTTTAAACACTTCTGGGAATTATAAATTACATCATTCATATCTTATTATATTGATGAATATACATAACAATATATGAAAAATGTTTATACAAAAAACCATTGGATAGTACATTGGATAGTACATTTACATCTTTCAAAGCAAAAAAGAAAAAAGAAACCTATATGCCCTGGATCGTGACTTTTCTATAATAATAATAATAATAATAATAATAATAATAACCCCCCACTGTTTTTTCAAGGTCATACAATAAAAAAATAAAAAAGGGTATCTACCAATAATTTGAAATCTATGACATTTTCAATGTATGAAATTTACAAGAAATAAAAATAAAAAAATAATTTTTTTTGTTTTTTTTTAATATATATATTCAATGTGTACTATAACGAAATACCTTGTTTATTTGTATTACATAATTGATATATTATGTAATTGTTCATTTATCTTGATTATGTATATATATATATATATATTCAGAAGGGGGTTTGTGGAGATTTCAGTATATTTCAAAGTTGAAATCATAAGTCAATTGAAGCTAGACCACCATCGAAAACCTGGAAGCACTGGATCGCCGTTTCGTTCTATTATGGGACTCCTCAGCAGTGCGCACCCACGAACCCGCTCTCGCGAGCGAGATTCGAACCCAGGACCTACCAGTTACGAGCCAGAGCCCTTAACCGATAGACCACTGAGCTGGCATCCAACGGTGTTAATGTCTAACTTCAACTGATCCACGAATTATGAGCGATACTTCACCAATTGCCTTCAGTGAGTTGTTATCTCACAACAGACGTGGTTGAACTCCACTGGTCACTGCTTCCCACTAGAACTCCAGGACATGTATCTTGAAGTCAATCACTAGTGTGCATATGATTATAATCAGAAGGGGATTTGTGGAGATTTCAGTATATTTCAAAGTTGAAATCATGAGTCAATTGAAGTTAGACCACCATCGAAAACCTGGAAGCACTGGACGGCCGTTTCGTCCTATTATATATATATATATTCAATCTGTCAACAATCACAACCACCACCACCACAACAACAACAACAACAATAACCATAATGAAAGATTTATTATTCATGTGATAGAAATAAATAGAAAGAAATTAATTATGTACAACTGAATTATTAAGATTATTTATTTAAACACATAAATATTGGTAAAAAGGAGCACCAAATAGATATGTGTCACACAAAACTCATTTGGTTTGTGTGAGGACTGTGATACTGTCCAGGTGCCCGAACTGAAGCAGGTGCTTTTCTTAGTGCCACACTCGAAACCTTTGATCTAAAGATCTGATCCACAAGACATTGGAGCATCGTGAGGAGATGCAGTCCTATGGTAGTCAGTGACCAACGATTGGTTCATACGCCATTTGTTCCCTCAGGATACTGAAGCCAGCCCATGTGCACCATTGGTTTGAAATCAGGATTTTCCAACTCCCCTTGGTGAACTTTCCAAGTCCTGGATTCCATTGCCAGCCACTATCCATCTTTGCTTATTAGGAAATATTATTTCTAATGAATTATGCTCAGCTTCACTCATAAGTAAGTAATTAATTTAGATTGTAAATGCTAAGAAATAAAACTATTAAGTTTGTTTATAATTAATCTTGAGTAAAGTATACAACCTTCATCTAAGACTAGAAGCAATTATCAATATTTTTCTAGTAGTAACTGACTGAACGAAATGGGCATCAATAACGATATTGGATAAATGTAATGCTACGATATCCAGGTAAAGCTCTGGACATTCGTTTTTCATCCTCTCAATTTTGTAAAGAACAGTAACCTTGTGAGATGGCATTGAGTAGGACTTCCCTGGCAGAGGCTATATACTCGTGACCATGTGAGAGCATTTGTAGATGGAGAGCGGACTGTCCCCGCTCTTGGCCGTACCAAGGCATTTGGAGGCGTTGACATTAAAATTAGTAATTTAATATTGAATAAGGCAGTATAAATAATTAAAGTTTTTTTGTATTAGGTCAGAATCATCTTGTATTTATGTTGTTAATTTTTTAATTGTATAATTAAAAAGGAATGACCTGTTTTATCTCTAGTCGAAATGCACTTTGTTGACATGGGCCAGCTAGAAAGAAATTTAGATCAATTAGTGTTTCTTGAAGAGTCTAAACCAAACTACATCATATCTTACAATAATATATATATTCTCAATTCACTCAGAATAATGATCACTACCAAACTTGAATAGGACTAAACAAATATGATATTGGCCACTAGTTAATGGTTCATCTTACTTGATGTTTGGATTTATTTGCAATTTTCTAGTACTAACATTTCCAGCTGGATTGCCTGAAGTTAGACATTAACACCGTTGGATACCGGCCAGCGCAATGGTCTAGCGGTTAAACACTCGCGCGAGAGACTAATAGGTCCTAGGTCCGGATCTCGCGAGGCGGGATCGTGGGTGCGCACTGCTGAGGGGTCCCACAATAGGACTAAACGGCCGTACACTGCTTATACTTACTTACTAAATGAACGACAAAATGCTAGATATTACGCACATAATAAGTACCTAAAAACAAATGGGCCACGTATACATATACTATATTTTTAAACAACTGTATTTGTCTACTTCTAACTACTTAAGATTTTGTTCAACCTGAAGATTACTGAAATGATAGATATTTCGTTGAGTTAATATGAAGTACAGACAACAATTTCTACAACGTATACAACCACTGACAGGGAAGTCCCACTCACTGTCTTCTCGTGGCATTACTGTTGTTTACGAAATTGACAGAACGAACAGCAAATGTCCGGCGCTTTAACCGGGTTGGTGGCTATAGAGGGTCCACCCAGGGGAGTTGAAAAACTCTGATTCCAAAGCAATGGTGTACATGGGCTGGCTCCAGTATCCTGAGGGAACAAATGGCGTATGAACCAATCGTTGGTCACTGACTACCATAGGACTGCATCTCCTCACGATGCTCCAATGTCTTGTGAATCAGATCTTTAGGTCATAGGCTCCGCGTGTAGCCTCGTACGAAAACCACGTGCTTCGGTTTGGGTATCTGGGCAGTATCGTAACCCCCATACAAATGACATGAGATTTGTGCGACGCATATCTATTTGGTGTCCCTTTTTACCAATATTTATGTGTTTAAATAAACAAACAAACAAAAAATACTGTTTAAATTAAATATATTTAAACTTTCTAAATCAAGAAGAAAAAAAATTAAAAATTTGTCAAATAGTTGCATTTTAAGTTTTTTCAAAAATCTCTTTATAATTACTGAAGAGTCTTAACTAGGACGAAACTGTTGTTCAAATGCTTCCATCTTTTCTAATAATAATCAAACTTTATTCGACTCTTGAATCGAAGTGTCGAAGCTATTTTTTTTAAAAATAACTAAAATAATCAATTAATAATAATAATATTTAAAATAAAATTCAAACTTTGAATGGCGGGAAAAAAAGGCAACACAAACAAATAATGATGAAAACTAAAAACATGAAAACATTTATTTAAATAAAAAAAGAAAGAAAAAGAAAAAAAATGTACTTTTACAGTATCTAAGGGATTTGAGAATAACTCAAAAAAATATATAAATAATATTATGCTGCATTAAAACAAAACGAATAATGTAAATTAATTTAATTCCATAAAAAGAATATTCTAGAATATTGTATAGAAACAGTCGTTTATTCACTTGGGGTTTATATTTTCAAGGTTAAAGAAAAAAAGAGAAAAAAATTCTGTGAAGAGAACATGAAAAAAAATGTGAAAAACATTTTTCGTAGGGGTGTGTGTTGTTTTTTTTTTAAAAAAAATAAAGAAAAAAAGAAAACAAGATTCTATTTAATCAAAATTACGATATCGTCTAGGTACAGAATTATAAAAACAAAAATGATATTCAGGAAAACATCGACAACGATGATAATTTTTGATTACATTACTACCAGATGGAATAAAACTCATATAATACCATTCAGTACAACCTAATTGTTGACATAATTTAAAACATAATTTTGCTGTTGGTACTACACATAAAAAATTTCCAGTAGCTATTTGTTTAAAATGAAAAAAAGTAAACGGAAAAGGTAAAGTAAACGAATCAAAATTTAGTTTTTACGGGTTAATTTTTATTAAGAAATGATGTAAAGAACACAAAGAAAACATTGATCGGTTCATGATCTCAATTGAAATTAAGTAGTATCTACAACCCATACTGGTAGTTCTCGGAATACTTGTGAGAAGCCGTGACGAATAGAGTTCAACCGTGTCGATTATGGAGTAGTTACCTACCGAAGACGATAGAAAATAGTCGCATAATATTGTAGATTGATCGATTTTAGACATTAACATCGTTGGACAATGGGTCAGGAGTCTAGAGGTCAGGCATTCGCAAGTGAGACTGAAGGTCCTGTGTGATAGCTTAGTGTGTGAGATCGTGGATGTGTACTGCTGATGAGTTCCATACTGGGATGAGGAAGCAGTTCAATGCTTGCAGGTTTTCGATGGTGATTTAACGCTGATTGCTTTATGATCTCAAGTAAAATTCAATTACTTGTTTAAAATGCATATTAATTCGACTGAGATCAGTGTATCCAACAATTCTACCTTTATGGGTAAAATCATCTATCTTCTTTTAAATTTAGTCAATTGGAATGCTTTCTTCCTTTTTGTTTGATCGATGCTTTATGTGAATTAGTCGTACTATTCAATAAAATTTGGCCCTAACAATCTCAATTAATAACTAAAGCATCGAATCGTAAGTATATTATATAACAAACAAACATGTATATGGTTCACCTATAACTAACAAATTGAAATAGACCATTTTTAAAATCATTACTTACTGGATTCCAGAACTCAAGACCAATGTTATGTAGTCTTGCAGAATATGAGATTGGTATAATCGATAGTTACAGATGATAATCGCTCAATATAATGAGTAAAGACACAACACCATTGAATTTTAACCTATGAGTCCAAATTCAGTAGTTAAATCAGTTTCAAGTCTGTATGTTTAATTTTAGGTGAAAGAATGAGTGTCCCTTGGTAAAAAGTTCTTTGAGTAGACAAAAAATATACGCAATATTCCATAAGTACTTATTCACTTATCAATCAAGATTATCTCTTATATGTAAAATTCTTTTGAAACGGCAACACAGGAAATTTAGTAATCTTTTCTTCATGGAACCACATCTAGCTAGCTTACATACTTACTCCTGTTATTCATCATGGAGGAGCACAGGCCTCCCACCAGCATTCTCCATCCAACCCTCTCCTAGGCAATCCTTTCCACTTATTTCCAGTTAACATTCATTCTTTTCGTATCTGCTTTTATTTCCCGACAAAGTGTGTTCTGCGGCCTTCCCCTCTTCCCTTCCCCTTCACAATTACAAGTTAGGACCTGCCTTATTATGCAGTTTGATGATTTCCTCAATGTGTGTCCTATCCACTTACAACATAATTTATTAATTTCCTCCTCAGCTGTAACCTCGTATGTTCTCTTCCACACTAGGCTGTTGTTGATGGCATCCAACCAATGCATAATAGGTACCTTGTGTAGACAATTGTTTATAAATACTTCTACCTTCCTGATGATGGTTGTGGTAGTTCTCCACGTTTCATCTCCGTACAGTAGAACTGTCTTGATGTTCGTATTGAAGATTTAGATGTTGATATTGGTTGACAGTTGTTTTGAGTTCCATATGTTCTTCAATTGTAGGAATGCTGTTTTTGTTTTGCCAATCCTCACATTTACGTCTGTATCAGATCCTGCTTGTTCATTGATGATGCTACCCAGATACATGAATGTTTCCACCTCTTCCAGAGTTTCTCCATTATTATTTTGTGCTTCCCGTCAGATGTTGAGGTATTCATAATCCAGTCAACCATCGAAATAAAGAGGAAGGGGTAAGCGTAGGTAGCCTTATTTGACTCCAGTCCTTAATCAGCTGTCCTCCATCTACGACTTTGTAGTGTGGTCAGTCGTATTTATTCCGGATGATGTTGATGATCTTCTCACGTACTCCATAGTGTCGAAGAAGTATCCATAATGTTCTCTCATCCACATTGTCAAATGCTTTCTCATAATCAAGGAAGTTGGTGTATGGTCACAAGTTC
The DNA here is from genome assembly GCA_944470415.2 of Schistosoma rodhaini. Lineage (NCBI taxonomy): Eukaryota > Metazoa > Platyhelminthes > Trematoda > Strigeidida > Schistosomatidae > Schistosoma > Schistosoma rodhaini. The sequence continues at coordinate 83,850,699 of OX104036.1, forward strand.
GATTCAAACGGTTGTTCAATGATGATCCATACTGTCGCAATTTAGTTTGTGCACGACCTATCCTTACGGAATCAAGCTTGGTGATCTCGAAGCTGAATGTTTACTGAATCTTTCATCCGGTTCGACAACGATTTGTTGGAGAGGTTTCCTGGTATCAATAATAGTGCGATTCTCCTGAAGTTGAGTTCTCACACTTACTCAGATCTCCTTTCTTTGATATCTTGATGAGATGTCCTTCTTTCCAGTCAGTCGGCACCTGTTTCTCCTTCCAAATCTTCTTGAATAGAGGGTGAAGCACGTTTGCAGTTACTTCAGTGTCTGACGTCAGTGCTTCAGGTGGTATGTTGTCAGGTTCTTCTGCTTCGCCATTCTTGATTTTCCGGATGGCCATCCTGATTTATTCGATCGTTGGTGGAGTTACATTTATGGGAAGGTCTGTATATGCTGTTTCGATATCTGGTGGATTCAGTGGTGCTAGTCTATTCAAAGCGTTCGGCCCATTCGTTCTTCTTCTTTTGAATCTCAGTGATTGGCTTGCCTTCTTTGTCCTTGGCCGGTTTTCCTGGTTCACTATATTTCCCTGCCAGCTTCTTCGTTGTGTCATATAGCTGTCTCATATTTCCTTCTCGTGAAGCTTTTTCCGCTGTCGTTGCTAGCACTTCCACATGTTTCTGCTTGTAGGCTCTAGTGCTGTTCTCAACTTGCTTGTTTGTTTCTGTGTATTCAGCTTATGCATTGACTTCCTCTGTTCTTGTTCAGCCGTTATTGATTGCTGTCTTCTCGTTCTTCCTTACTTGAATCCTGTCCAGGTTATTGATAGAGATTCATTCCGTGTTATGATGTATCTTACGTCTCAGAACCTCGTGATACGCTGAAGTTAGTACTTCTTCGTTCCATTTCCAGTTATCCCCTATAGAAGTTTCCCCTTTTTTGAGTTTACCTTACAAGGCTTGGAACCTGTTATTGAGAGCTTTCTTGAATTCATCGAGTTTGTCAATATCTCGAAGGAAGGCTGTATTGAACCTTTATAATGCTGTTTAACCAATTATATAGTGCTTCTTTAGCTTTAGTTTCATTTTGACGACTACTGGGTAGTGATCTGAATTTATGTCAGCTCCTCTCCTAATCTTTAACTTATCCCGTGAACTTCGGAATATTTTGTGATGAAAATATGATCGATCTGATTCTCAGTGGTGTGATCCAGTGAGACCCATGTAGCTTTGTGTATGCGTTTGTGTGGGAACATTGTGTCGTCTATAACCAATTTGCTGAATACATATAGATTTTCAATCTCTCCTAGTTCATGTCATCCCATGATATCCTCATAACCGTTGTTGTCCATTCCGACGTTGGCGTTTAGATCTCCGATCAGGATGGTGAGGTCCTTTCTTGGGCACTTCGCTATGATTGATTGCAGCCTCTCATAGAACTAATCTTTAATGCCGTCGTTGCTATCATTGGTGGGTGCAAATTTTCACATAATTTCCACAATATGAACAATTGTGTACAACCATAGTTTTAATATTAATTCTCTTTATTATTTAAAATGTCCCCATTTAGCTGACTAACTTACAGGAGAAAAAATATATATGATTAGCTGAAAACTAAATCAAATCACAGCAATAAATACTAAAAGCTACAAATATCTACAATTCTAGATACTGATAAGTCATTTCGTAGTAATTAATTTGAAAAATTTGATTCACGAGTCGATCTAAGCTAGACCACCGATGAAAACCTGGAAGCACTGGACGGTCGTTTCGTCTTAGTTTAGGACCCCTCAACACTACGAATTCTGAACTGGAACCGAGAACCTTCGCAAACGTTTAACCTATAGATCAGTGAGCCGACATGTAACGGTGCTAATGTCTGACTTCAATCGATCGATGATCTTTCCCAAACCTTAATCCATTGTGCCTTATGATGATCAATCTGTTGAAAATGTATTTGTTATGCATTGAGTTTTGTTCGATTTGACGTGCAGGAATTTGTTATTTACTAACGATAAAGATCATTGTAAAACGAATGGAATGTACCGCGAGCAAAACAAGATCTTAACTGTCATTTTTATAACACTTCAATAATAACCCTCAAAAATGGTACCATTAAAGAAGTCAATTATATAAAGGAAGATTTGATATTTAACGAAGATAAAACGAAATGAATTCGCTCTATATACGTGATAAATAAATAGAACTCCAAGACATTGAATAATAACCGAATCAAAAGTAGTGACGACCATTTAGAAAATAGAAAACTATCAGACAAAAATACACTTTAACCGCAGTCACAGTTACAAGGAAGAACTAAAGCTTATCAGTATAACTGGATAACTTGAGATTCGCTGAATAGTACAACACTGATGTTATCAGTTTTATTTCCAAATATTTTTGTTATCTTACATAGACTATACACCCAACTGCGTCACAAGACAAGCCCTAATATGGAATCCTGAAGGCCAAAGGAGAAGAGGAAGACCAAAGAACACATTACTTCGAGAAATAGAGACAGACATGAGAAGAATGAACAAAAGTTGAATAGAACTAGAAAAGAAAGCCTAGGACAGAGTGGGTTGGAGAAAGTTGGTCGGCGGCCTATGCTCCATTGGGAGTAACAGGCGTAAGTAAGTAAGTAAAAGTACATAGACTATAGGAATATACATCAACAAACTTAACTTCTATATACATGAAAAGTGAGTACGGTCTATTCATTAAGCTTTGCCGTCGACTTAGTTACTATTACATTTGCCCAAATTTTTTTTGATTTTCCAAACCTTATGATTTTGTTAAATTTTAATTTCTAATCTTAATCATACGTGAGGTATTTAATAATCTGGTTACTTCATTTTCATTGTAATTGTCTTACTAATTACTCTCTATTAATCTTCAGTCAGCCAGTCAGCTACAACGTAGGATCAGGCACAAATATGCATTGGTCCAAGTTGTCACTAATTACAATAGTCGCGCTGACCCCAACCATGTAGTCTGCATCTACCGACATGGCTCACACCAGAAGTTAGTGACTTCAAAGACTGATGATACGTTTTGGTTTAGCCTAAATTAATTTTCTTCCAACTGTCTTCAACAGCAATCAGGATTGAGTACCATGGTAATCGGTATTCGGGCATACGTAACACATGGCTTAACCATCTCAGTCGATGAAGATCCACAACTATTAATCTTACGGATTATTCAAATCGTTTAAATTTATATCCAATTTCAATTCCTATTCCTACGTTCACGTAACAAATGTTGTGTTATTAACCGATTACGATATTGTGGAATTAACCTACCAATATATTGTGGAACTTTGATGTCAAACTCACTGAAGAGCAATATTTCTTCGCTCAACTGGCATTTTACATAACTCAATATAAACTATTTATATGAATGCAACTGTAGTTCAACGATAATCTTAGTAAGCAGTATTATCTTGATTAGTCTACAGGAAACATTCACTCCATAGAATTTCATTATTTAAATTTACCTTGTTCAAATATTACCTTTAGTATTACCCACATATATTAGTTTATTATTATCATTTATATCCCCCGAGTGGGATCGTGGATGCATACTATTGAGGAGTCCCCGACTAGGACGAAACGGCCGTCATGTGCCTCAAAGTTTTCACTGGTGATCTAGCTTAGATTGACTCATGGTTTCAACTATGAAAATGCTACAATCTCCACTAATTCCCCATACTAATATTTTTACAAACACATGAGGAATTCGGTTGGCACTCATCTCAATCTATCGTTTTTCACTTTACCATGTAATACTCTGTCTTTGACAAAGTATTTGGTCTGATTTATAACTACATTATATTACTCTCATCCTAGGTTATCTGTATTTATCCTGATTAATAATCTCATAATTTTAAGTGAACGATGAACTAAATCGACTGAAAATTACAAACCACTCGTTTCAACACTAACTGGTTACTGTGATTTTAAAAGACGTAGTTACTGTAAACTTGGTCATTTTTTCAATAAACTTAATTCAGAACATGGCGGAAATTTACTGAAAAGAAAATTCTTCATTTAGTTCGTATGTCCCTCTTTTGATAAATAATTAAGACAGGAAATTGTTTACCAAGTTAAATACTAACATACAGATCTTTGAAATTATTCAAAATCTACGACACGACAACCGAATTGAAACTAACTATCTACTTGGTTTTTATTATCCTAACATAGGGTTATGGAGATTGTCAAATTTTCAGGGATTACATCACGCGATTCACTTTTCGTCCTCTCGATTCCGTAAACAACATTCCCTTAACGAGAAGGCAATGAGTAGGACTTCCCTGTCAGTGGTTGTATGCACGTGGCTATATGAGAGCAGTTGGAGATGGAGAGCTGACTCTCTCCGTTCTCAACCCTACCATGGCATTTGGGAGTAGTGTTCATTTACTATCCCACCAAAAATCAAATTCAGGATATTTAGCTTCTAGCATAATAAACATATAAAATCATGGTATGTTCATTGTGTGAATTAGTTTGTTAATTAGTGAATGTTTACAACTTACCATTATGAAATCGATAGTCATCTTCTGGACATGGTTTTGTAAATGTTAATTTATCCATTAAATTGTTATTTGCATATTTATCTGTAACATTTAAATATAAACAAAATGTAAATCATTACTACATTGTATAGTTTAAGATAAAGTACAGTAACTATCTAACATTGGAAATTTATCCCTAAATAATAAAACTCATTTTTATGATCTTGATATAATTTTGTTCACTGAACTGGATGGTTTGGTCGTGGAGCTTTCATCGTCATCCTGAACGACATCATCAACACAACCTTCGGGTAGAAGTGAAGAGAATATCGAACACTTCACTTTTACCCGAAGTTTGTACAGATAATGTCGTTCAGAAGAATGCTGAAAGCTCCATGACCAAACCATTCAGCTCAGAGGACAAAACTCCATTAAAATCATCCAACTGAGCTACAAATCTTCTCCACCATCTCATTTTTATGATATACATAACAAGATAGAAAAAATCTAATCTATTGATAGACAGTTTCGATTTATATTGAATGGATCCATTTCATATATTTTGATCTATATGACTTGTTGACGATCCAGTTACAGCTTAACTGTTATCCACATAATCCTGAAAAATACTTCAGGAGATTAATTCGTCTTCTATCAGAAGATATTTTAAGTAAATTGTATGCATTATTATTGGATTTATTTGATATTTAACTACGACAGTTATGAAGATGAATATTTATGGGTAGTACTGTGAACTCTGAACTAGACGAAATATGAATGAAATAAGCTTATTATGCCATTGAACAACAATTAAAAACAGTTCACCTAAGAAGACTTTTGTTTCGATGATGCCATTAACTTAGGTTACTTCTACTGTGGTGTGTGCTTCTTATATCGACATAAGTAGTATATAAAGCTGGTCAGGAATAGAATATCTGGCAGCAGAAGATCGAGAAGAGAAGAGAACGAGAACAAAGAAGGATTGGTGTGGAAATGAAATAACAGTGAAGCCTGGGATGTTCTGTAATTTTGTATTCAAATACATTTGATCAGTTTATTCTCGTGTTCTCATTCATTACACTACCATATATCGAAATTAGTTATAACTACAAATGTTACGTTCATTTAGTATTGTTTGTTTGAATCTTCCCATTGATGTTTAGGACTGCAACTGGTCAGTCTCTAATTGGCATATGTGCATACTGTGCGTATTGCTTCGATATAGCCTTAATTCAGAAGCATGGTAAGCAAAGATGGATAGTGGCTAGCATTGGAAACCAGGACGCGCATTTAGTCCTATTCGGGACTCATCAGCTGGATGTGCCTACATATGAGAGTTGATGTTCACTCTGGGACTGGAACCCAGTACATTTCGCTTCAAACACCATCGCGTTATCCGCTCAGCCATTGATTCCTGATAGCCACTTGCTTGTGCGATGGAGTGAGATGCAGGTACATCCAGCTGAAGAGTCCCAAATAGGACGAAACGTGCGTCCTGGATTCCACTGCTAGTCACTATTCATCTTTTCTTATCATACAAAGGTTATGGTTTAAATGAATGCTATTTTCCTATTTCATATCTATACATATTGAAATTGTACAACTGCGTAGTTTTTGATGCTGGTTTGTTCTCTGAGCTAGATGGTTTGATCGTGGAGCTTTCATCGTCCTTCTGAACGACATCATCAGCACAAACTTCGGGTAAAAGTGAAGTGTTTGAATTTCTCCACATGTGATTCACAGCTTGTCCTCTGCACCTCGATGTTGATTGGTTCTTATTGACCTTAAATCTGTCATTGTTTATTTCTTTGTTTTGGTTGTATCTCCTATTGGTTTGATTTTTGTTCCTTCTCCACAACTGCGTAGTGTTAAGGTTTTTCTTTCCCCATTAATCTGAGAGATTTAAGTGTCTTTATTCATATTTCAATGAATTCACTTTTATCAGCTTCAGTCAGTCCACAATGTGATACCATCAACAGTTGATTTCACAAGTCTGAACCTGTTACATTTATACAAAACCAAGTTCATAATGAGAAGCTCATAATCATATTATTATTCTATTAGGTCGTCATGGAGGTTTAGCTTTCAAAACAGACTTCTTCGTTTGGTAAGCAAAGATGGATAGTGGCTAGCAGTGGAATCAGGGACGCGCGTTTCGTCCTATTTGGGACTCGTCAGCTGGATGTACCTGAATCTCAGAGTTGATGTTCACTCTGGGACTCGAACCCAGTACCTTTCGCTTCGAGGCAATACGCACAGTATGCATATATGCCAATTAGAGACTGACCAGTTGCAGTCCTAAAACATCAATGGGAAGATTCAGCCAAACATTGCTAAGTGAATTTAGTATTCTTCGCTGTTTTTATTTTTACATGATTGTTCAGCTTATATTGATCAGTTATAAAAATAATTTTCAGATTATTTAATCTACTTTTTTTCATTCAGAAGGACTAGAGGTGACTTAATCACAGTCTTCAAATTACTCAATAATTAATTTTGCTATTGATGTGTCTTCGTTTTGCTTATCTCTCAGAACAGAAAATTTATAAGGAAATTCCAAAAATGTTCATAGAATGACTATTGACTTCCCTATCTTATCAATAATCCGTGAAACGCTCTACCGTATGATATAGTTGAACTGCCATTCAGGTACTCTGAACAGCTTCATAAGTTGTTTATATATTTCGACTTTTCTGTTTGCTAGTCTCTAATATTCAGTTGAACTACCATTTATTATTCATAATCATCTTTGAATGGTTTTGTACAATACTGCTCCAATGATATATATTTTTTCTTTGTACAACAAATGAAATACAAGAATATAAGAACTTCTGTCATCAGTCTTGCTCTATGCTGACGATGTCAAGATATGGAGAGCGATACAAAGTAAGTGTGATAGCTGAGAAATACAAAACGACCTGGAGAAATTAACTGAATGGTCCCAAACCTAGCGATTGCCTATGAATACTTTCAAGTGTATTGTGATGCATATTGGCCGTCAAGGTACAGATACATACACGATGATTAACACTGCGCTACCTGTTGTACAGACATACAATGACTTAGGAGTCATCGTTAGTCAAGATTTAAAGACTACTGCACACTGCCGTGCAATGGCCGCCAAAGGTTATAGAACTTTATGGTCCATACGCAGGGCTTTTAGTCATCTCGACGCTAAAACGTTTCTGACTTTGTATACAGTGTTCGTACGTCCTAAACTTGAGTACTGCATACAAGCACTTAGTCCCTGCCTAAATAAAGACAGTGAACTCTTGGAAAGGGTTCAGAGAGCTGATTCTCGGAATAGCGAAGTCCCCGTATGGTACCGGATTGACGAAGCTTAACCTATTCCCGCTGTCATATCGAAGAATCAGAGGCGACTTGATTACAGTTTTCAAATTGCTTGGTGATAAACTTGCACCTGATATGCCCTCATTTTTCTTGTCTTCCAAAACAGAAAATTAACGAGGACACTCCAAAAAAGTTCACAAGACCAGAACTAATTACTTGTCAGCTGACTATCGACTTTCCGATCGAATCATCAACGAGTGGAATTCATTACCTCAGCACATGGTTGAGGCTACATCCGTCGACTCTTTCAAAAGAAAGTTGGATCAACTGAGAGACCATCATTGCCAGGACTAACACAGGCCATCAAGCCTCCTGTCCTTTCCAAAATGAAACTGAGTAGTTTCACAGTATTTGGGTGCCGAGTTAATGTAAGACATCAAAATAGGAAGAAGAATATATATTTGTAAAATTTCAGCAAAGGAATTTGAAGTAAATCCAACGTTTCGCCTGGTAATCTGGTTCATGCTTTTTCAACGAAATATCATTCACTGAGATTTTACACATATATTCTTCTTCCTATTTAATTTGAAATATAAGAATTACACTGTAATTGTCAGTTGCTTGCCTAGAAGATAAATATTTTACCTAGCCAGATGGTTCCGCTTAAATTTTCTAATAGTTAACTCTGGCATTATTTCGTAAGTCCTGTATACAATCATGTCGATGTATTAAGGTTCAAATCCAGAATACTTTCTTAAAAAATGTCTAAAAACAGTAATTCAGGCGTCCAAGAAGTATGAGGAGGCTCTTTTTAGACATTACGATTGGAATTCTTTAAAATAAACTACGTACCTATGACAACGTAACATATTACAACATACAAATAATAATCACTATGGATATTACTTACAACTATCAATTGTCTGATAGATAAATATAGAAAAGATTGTACAATATACCAGTATTGATGATTGTAATATACTACTAATTAAATTTCTTTTTAATTTAATCATTTATAAGTAGTATAGTCAATTAAATGTTGTTTTAATCTCCCCCAATTGTAATAATAGAATGATATATGTATAATGGATTCTAGTATAATGTTGAATATTTAAAAATGAATCCAATTATATTGTCTATTGAAAATTGAACTGGAAAGAACAGTAAGTAAAAATCTGAGGTTTATCTTTCTTAAATGCTTCCACTTTATTATAAATCACATGTTGGTATGTATGTATGTATATGTTAACAATGATTGGGTAAACACATTTACACCAATTATATATATGATAGAATAAATTACAATTATTAGGGAGTGATGTGTACACAAACGTGGTGATATAACTATACAATTAAATATATACACGTCTGTTACTCCTCCTAGAGGAACATAGGCAGCTCACCAGCATTCTCCATCCAACCTTGTTTTAGGCAATCCTTTCCAATTGTTTCCAGTTAACATTTGACCAGGCAACCATTTTCCAAAGTCATTGATAAGTAACATTTTCACACTCAACATTGTCAAAATCGAATGATTACTATTTGTGTTATTACATTTCAAAGATTTACCTATCAAAATTAATCACCAGTAAAGAATTACTATTACTTACTTATTTACCTCTGTTACTCCGTATGAAGGAGTACAGGCAGCTCACCAAAACTCTAAATCCAACCCTGTCCAAGACAATCATTTCCAGTTCTTACAAGTTAACATTCATCCTTCACATATCTGCTTCTATTTCCCGGCGTCATGTGTTCTTTGAGCTTCCTCTCTTCCGTTTTCCTTCACAATTACAAGGTAGGACCTGCCTTATTATGCAGTTTGATGATTTCCTCAGTGTGTTTCCTATCCACTTACAACATAATTTATTAATTTCCTCCTCAGCTGTAACCTCGTATGTTTTCTCCCACACTAGGCTGTTGTTGATGGTATCCCACCAACGGATAATGAGTATTTTACATAGACAATTGTTTAGAAATACTGTAGTGCCGTGCTTCGATAATAGTTCACTTCGATGACCGTTATTATACCAATCTTAACGGTGTATAAAATCAGAAGGCATAAGGAAGCGGCAACTACATTTTTATTGATAAATGATGCAGACCAGAAAGTTGTAAGCACATGAGCAAATGTAAGTGAGCGAAGCAAAGATGATGCATAGTGGGAGATGGCTGGGAAGCCAACTCGATTTAAGCAAGCGTTAATCAATATTTATAATCGGACAATAATGAATGACAGACATGTGATAGGTAGGATAAGAAGGGTACATACACATGCGCTCATATAACAAGGTAGTCAAGGTTAGTAAGCGAATAATTAACAAGATCAAAATATGACTCATAATGGATAGGCGAATTGGCTTGGCCAGCAACTGAAATAAAGTATATGAGCTTAACATAAACACCGATACTACAATACTTCTACCTTCCTGATGATGGTTGTGGTAGTTCACCACGTTTCAGCTGCGTACAGGAGGACTGTCTTGACGTTCATATTGAAGATTGTGATGTTGATATTGGTTGACAGTTATTTTGAGTTCTATATATTCTTCAATTGTAGGAATACTGTTTTCGTTTTGCCAATCCTCATCTTTACATCTGCATCAGATACTCCTTGTTCATCGATGATACTACCCAGATATGTGAATGTTTTATTATCTTCCAGAGTTTCTCAATCAAGTGTGACCGGGTTGGTGTTCTCAGTGTTGTATTTGAGAATCTTGCTTTTTCCTTTGTGTATGTTGAGGCCTATTGGTGCAGAGGCTTCTGCTATATTAGTTGTCTTTGTCTGTATTTGTCCGTATGTATGAGATAGAAGAGATGGGTCATTTACAATGTCCAAATGGTCTAACTGCAACTAGCTTGTCCATTGTATTTTATGCTTCCCGTCAGGTTTCGAGGTATTCATAATCCAGTCAGCCATCAAAAGAAAGAGGAAGAGGGAGATTAGGTAGCTTTATTTGACTCTGGTCCTTACTGGAAATGCATCTATCAGCAGTCCTCCATTCACGACTTTGCAGTGTGGTGCATCGTATGACTTCTGGATAATGTTGATATATATATATATATGCTAAAGTAGTGTCCCGGCTAGAATATTGAATATCATTTTTTCAAGAAACTTTATGTTGCAATTACTTGCTAATTTCACTTTTTAAAATATTTAAATAATGAAAGCGTTAGTCTAAGTAAACAATCAACTCTTTCATAAACATGATATATTTTTGAATGGAATCCATTTAAATATATTAAAGTTTAACTAAATAATAGTCAGTAGTACGAAAACGTTATATAGTTACAGTAGCGAACGAGAATACGAGTGGGAACAATCAGATGTATTTAAATGCATTATTACAGAACATCTTAGAAAATTACTATGATTAAATCACTTAACTGAGTCACAAGACAAGCCCTAATATGGAATCCTGAAGGCAAAAGGAGAAGAGGAAGATCAAAGAACACATTAAGCAGAGAAATGGAGACAGACATGAGAATAATGAACGAAAATTGGATAGAACTAAAAAGGAAGGCTCAGGACAGAATGGGTTGGAGAATGCTGGTCGGCGGCCTATGCTCCATTGGGAGTAACAGGCGTAAGTAAGTAAGTAATCTTAGAAAAGTCTAAGAACCATACAGTAAATACTACATTTGCAAAATGTCAATTAATCGTCTCACATTTCACTGTTCCTCCATTTCCACACACCAATCATTCTCTGTTCTAATTCCCTTTTCTTCGATCTTCTTAACCTTCTGCCATCAGGCATTTCACTTTCGATTGATGATACATACTACTTATATATCGACATCAGTAGCACATACCACAGTAGCATTGTACATATAGCATAAATAAAATTGTTAAACGATATATTTTCAATTTCATTTAGTCACAAGTCAACCTTTTCAATAACGTCATTATTGTTTGTTAGTATATTTATTCAGAATAACATTTAATTATTAAATTCACTTGGCATTGTTTGTTTGAATCTTCCCATTGATGTTTAGCAATACAATTGATCAGTCTCTTATTGGAATTTACACATACTGTGTGGATCCCCTCGATATTGCCTAACTTCACCAACATTATAAACAAAGATGGATAGTGACTAGCAGTGAAATCCAGGATGCGCGTTTAGTTCCATTCGAGACTTATCAACTGGATGTACTTGCATCTCAGAGTTGATGTTCACTCTGGAACTCGAACCCAGTACCACTCGCTTCAAACGCCATTGCGTTATCCATTTATCAAGTGAGTCCTGATAGCTACTTGGTTGTGCAATAGGGTGAAGTTTTAATTCACTTGGTATTGTTTGTTTGACTCTTCCCTTTGATGTATAGCACTACAATTGTTCAGTCTCTTATTGGTATATGTGCATCCTGTTCAGATTGGATTTAGATATAGTTTTACACTGTCAGTCAATAAACATCTTATAGAAAATAATTAATAATAATAAAATCTAAGGATAAAAACAAAATTGAATTTCTTTCATGTACTTTAAGTTTAAAACAAAATTAGAACAATTTAACCTTGAAAATATTAGTGTATAAGAGTGTTTATGTATCAACATTCCATTGTTGACATTTACATTGAGACTTTAACACAGTACCATCACTTTAAACAATAGCACACTATTAACTAAGCTATTAAGTTTCGATAGTCACCCATTTTTTTAAACTAATAAACAGTTATTATTCATAGGGGTTAGCATTATCCCGTTATCGATTGAGTTTTAACGTCCTCTGTTCGTAATGGAATTCGAAAATGTAAGAAACATTTTATCACATGAAGTATAGTAAGATCTGTAAGAATGGCTAATCGGCAAACTCGAGGAATCCTCAAGAAGATCAGAAAGAGCCGAAGACATTCCGTCCAATCACTACCAGGGGAACATTCTAGAATGTCGACGTGTAGTATCCCTATTGGATGAATAAGAAGGACCCCCTATGTGTCTATTGGCTGTCCGAAATGATGATTTAGTTTCAGCCAAAAAACTATAAGTACATGAGATTTTTGTACTTTATTTGACACTGTTTGGAATAACATTCCTACTTGCTAGTCTTCTGTCTCCTCATTTTGTTACTTTGGAGGGTTCTAGCGTTCGAGCGCTCAAGTATTACGTGACATACTAAGAATCTAAGTTCGAGATACACTAACATCTAATCAAGGACCAAATGTACCAACAAAGAATGATCAAATATAGTTTTAAATATCAACATTCAGGCAACATAAACCCTTAAAACTACTTATTATTCACTTAAGTAGATTGGACACATGACCTTCATTTAGACATTGGTAATCAAGCGAATATATTTAACCTGTATTCAAACATTTTTCTCTTTAGTCACTTCTAGTAGGAACGTATACGAATAAGAAATTAAAACAACAGTAAAACCAGTCACAATCTTTTCTAGTTCACTGGAGAAACACAAATAGGAATATGATAAATAACAAATTCATTATTATTTATCATAGTTGGAAGCGTGAGTCAATTGAAGCTAGACCACCATGGAAAACCTGGAAACACTGGACGGCCGTTTCGTCCTATTATGGGACTCCTCAGCAATGCGCATCCACGAACCCGCTCTCGCGAAATTCGAACCCAGGACCTACCAGTCTCGAGCAGAAGCCCTTAACCGATAAACCACGTCTGTTGTGAGATAGGAACTCACTGAAGGCAATTGGTGAATGGTTGCTCAACTTCGTGGATCAGTTGAAGTTAGACATTAACACCGTTGGATGCCAGCTCAGTGGTCTATCGGATAAGGGCTTCGGCTCGAGACTGGTAGGTCCTGGGTTCGAATCTCGCGAGAGCGGGTTCGTGGATGCGCACTGCTGAGGAGTCCCATAATAGGACGAAACGGCGATCCAGTGCTTCCAGGTTTTCCATGGTGGTCTAGCTTCAATTGACTCACGCTTTCAACTATGATAAATACTAAATCTCCACAAAACCCCTTCTGTAATCATTATTATTTGCCAGAAAATAGGAATATTATCATATTCAAAGAATATTATTATTTTTTAAGTAATTGTCTAATCACATATATTTTACTCAGTAATCCTGTGGTATAACAACAAATTCAGAAGAAGACGGCCAGTGTAGCAGCTGCCTCAGTAGCAGTAGGTATCAATATACACAAAGGGAAAAGCGAGATTCTCCGATACAACACAGCATGCACTAATCGAATTACACTTGACGGAGAAGCTCTGGGGGATGTGAAAACCTTTACATATCTGGGCAGCATCATCGATGAACACGTTGGATCTGATGCAGATGTGAGGGCGTGGATCGGCAAAGCAAGAGCAGTATATTTACAACCGAAAAACATCTGGAACTCAAAACAATTGTCAACCAACACTAAACTTATGATTTTCAATACGAATGTCAATACAGTTCTACTGTATAGGGCAGAAACTTGGAGAGCTACGAAGGCCATCATCCAGAAAATACAAGTGTTTATCAACAGTTGTCTACCCAAAATACTAAATATCCGTTGGCCAGAAACCATCAGCAGCATTCTACTTTGGGAGAAAACAAAGCAGATTCCATCCAGTGGAGGAAGAAATCAGGAAGAAGTTCTGTAAGTGGATAGGACACACATTGAGGAAATCACCCAACTGTGTCACAAGTCAAGCCTTCACTTGAAATTCTGAAGGCCAAAGGAGAAGAGGAAGACCAAAGAACACTTTACGCCGAGAAATGTTGACAGACATGAGAAGAATGAACAAAAGTTGGATAGAGCTAGAAAGGAAGGACCAGGACAGAGGGGGTTGGTGAATTCTGGGTGGCATCCTTTGCTCCATTGGGAGTAACAGGCGTAATTAAGTAAGTAAGTAATATTGTGGTATGTGTTACTAATGTCGACGGCAGAAGGTTGAGAAGATCGAAGGAAAGAGAACTAGAACAGAGAATGATTGGTGTGTGGAAATGGAGGAACAGTGAAATGTGAGACGATTAATTGACATTTTGCAAATGTAGTATTTACTGTATGGTTCTTAGACTTTTCTGAGCTGTTCTGTAATTTTGTACTCAAATAAATCTGGTTGTTCCCACTTGTGTTCTCGTTCACTGCGATATTACTTTTGATTAATTCATATTTATAAACAAAGTAATTCATAGAGTATACCAAATACTCTATTTACATACTTATTATATTACAATAAATCTCTCAGCATCTATCCAGACAATCCTAATTAGTTAAATTCAGCCTGCTAAATAAGTTGATTTTTAAATGATCATATACGTCAATATAGTGACAGATCTAAAAAAGCTTTAATTCAAATGAGTGACGTGTATATTTCAACAACGATTCATATTTAACTGTTATATCGTATCAATGGTTTGGTGATAAAAATGTACCATTTAATTATAAACCTTAACTTTGAAATGTTACAAACAAAACGCTTTCGACAAATACCCTGATACGGCCGAGAGTGGACACGGAGTGTCTACCTAGGGGAGTTGGAAAACACTCATTTCAAACCAATGGTGCACATAGGCTGGCTCCAGTATCCTGAGGGAACAAATGGAGTATGAATCAATCGTTGGTCACTGGCTACCATGGGAATGCATCTCCTCACGATGCTCCACTGCCTTGTGAATCAGATCTTTAAATCAAAGGCTCCGGGTGTGGGCCCCTAAGAAAACCACCTGCTTCAGTCTGGGCACCTCGGCACTATCACATCCCTCACACAAATCAAATGAGATTTGTGTGGCGCATATGTATCTGGTGCCCCTTTGTACCAATATTTATGTGTTTGAATAAATAAATCGGAATGTTACAACTCTACCTATTTTATAGATTATTTCATTCATTTACAATATTATAAGAGTTGCTGAACATTATAATGATTGGAGAATACCCTAACCTTTCCTACGTCACTACAATGGATGACGTCATTGAGCATTGAAGTTCATTCATAAGCAATAGTCATTTATCCTCTTGCCAATTCCCGTTAAAAATAATAAAACATTGATCTATATCACAATCAAATGGTCATATTGAATATAATATACTTCTGTATCCTCAAAATCTAAATGATCAACTCTAATGGTTACTTACTATACCATACATTTTTGAAATATGAGCACTCCTTAATATGTAATGGATTGTTTATGATTGGATTGCAGAATGGATTGTTTATGATTGATCTGCAGTGTGAAGAAAGACTAACTAAAGTTGGATAAACTAGTTAGTACATTTATAAAACATTATAAATTGAGAATAACTAAATAAATCTCAAGTATCCCAGTACTACATTTACCAAATGAAAGATGAAAATGTAAACTGTTAGTTTCAGTTGATAGGTAGTAATCAGATGAAGTTTTTTTCCTACTCACTCTCTTCTCGCGGTGGGGGTATTTTTTATGAAATTGAGAGAAGAAAAAGGGAAGTCTGGTGTTATAATCGGGTCGGTGGATATGAAGGATCCACCTGGGAGAATTGGAAAACTCTGATTCCAAACCAATGGTACACAGGGGCTCTAGGATCCTGAAGTAAGAATTAGCGAATGAACCTATTACTGGTCACCGGCTACCGTGGGATTGCATCTCCTTACGTTGCTCCACCGCCTTAAGGATTAGACCTTCAGGTAAAAGCTTTTAGTGCAGCCCCCTAAGAAAACCACCAGATTCTGTCTAAGCACCCGGGCATTATCACAGCACATGTGTTTGGTGCCCCCTTGTAGGAATATTTATGCGCTCAAATAAGTAAATAAGATTTTTAACAATAGTTTTATCATAACATTTTTAATCAGACGAACACTAGTGTTACAAAAATAAAATTTAATCGCATGTTAATTGGATTGTATAAGCGTGAATTAAGTTGATTTTATTTTCTGTAAACTCACATTTTGAACTCAGATTATTCTAAACAATTTATTATTTAAATTCACCCCATTGCACAACTAAGTGGCTATCAGGACCCAGTAGCTGAGTGGATGGCGCTTGAAGCGAAAGGTACTGGGTAAGAGTCCCAGAGTGAACATCAACTCTGAGATTCAGGTACATCCATCAGACGAGTCCCAAATAGGACGAAACGCGCATCTTGGATTCCACTGCTAGCCACTATCCATCTTTGCTTATAATTTATTATTTATTTCATATTTTACACGATTATTTCATTCATATTTATCGAAGGTGAAACAAAAGAAATTAAGTTTATGATGCAAAGATTGATACCAAAAAAACACTTGTCAGAATATCTCAGTGTGTGTGTGTGTGTAGAAAACAATGATTTTCATCTTTCTCACAAATGAAATGCAATAGTGTAGATGACCAACATCGACTAGCAACCATCTTTCAATGTCATTGATAAGCAACATTTTCATACTCAACATTGTCAAACTCCAATGATTACGATTTGTGTTATTACATTTCAAAGATTTACCTATCAAAATTAATCACCAGTAAGGAATTATTATTACTTACTTACTTATTTACCCGTTACTTCTCATGGAGGAGCATAGACTGCTCACCATCATCCTCCATGTGAATCTGCCCTCGGCAATCCTTTCTAGTTCTTTCCAGTTAACATTCATTCATTTCATACCTGCTTCTATTTCCCGACAAAGTGTGTTCTGCGGCCTTCCTCTCTTCCCTTCCCCTTCACAATTACAAGTTAGGACCTGCCTTATTATGCAGTTTGATGATTTCCTCAATGTGTATCCTATCCACTTACAACATAATTTATTAATTTCCTCCTCAGCTATAACCTCGTATGTTCTCTACCACACTGGGCTGTTGTTGATGCTATCCCACCAGTATCTTATTTAGACAATTTTTTATGAATACTTCTACCTTCCTGATGATGGTTGTGGTAGTTCACCACGTTTCAGCTGCGTACAGGAGGACTGTCTTGACGTTCATATTGAAGATTGTGATGTTGATATTGGTTGACAGTTATTTTGAGTTCTATATATTCTTCAATTGTAGGAATACTGTTTTCGTTTTGCCAATCCTCATCTTTACATCTGCATCAGATACTCCTTGTTCATCGATGATACTACCCAGATATGTGAATGTTTTATTATCTTCCAGAGTTTCTCAATCAAGTGTGACCGGGTTGGTGTTCTCAGTGTTGTATTTGAGAATCTTGCTTTTTCCTTTGTGTATGTTGAGGCCTATTGGTGCAGAGGCTTCTGCTATATTAGTTGTCTTTGTCTGTATTTGTCCGTATGTATGAGATAGAAGAGATGGGTCATTTACAATGTCCAAATGGTCTAACTGCAACTAGCTTGTCCATTGTATTTTATGCTTCCCGTCAGGTTTCGAGGTATTCATAATCCAGTCAACCATCAAAAGAAAGAGGAAGAGGGAGATTAGGTAGCTTTATTTGACTCTGGTCCTTACTGGAAATGCATCTATCAGCAGTCCTCCATTCACGACTTTGCAGTGTGGTGCATCGTATGACTTCTGGATAATGTTGATATATATATATGCTAAAGTAGTGTCCCGGCTAGAATATTGAATATCATTTTTTCAAGAAACTTTATGTTGCAATTACTTGCTAATTTCACTTTTTAAAATATTTAAATAATGAAAGTGTTAGTCTAAGTAAACAATCAACTCTTTCATAAACATGATATATTTTTGAATGGAATCCATTTAAATATATTAAAGTTTAACTAAATAATAGTCAGTAGTACGAAAACGTTATATAGTTACAGTAGCGAACGAGAATACGAGTGGGAACAATCAGATGTATTTAAATGCATTATTACAGAACATCTTAGAAAATTACTATGATTAAATCACTTAACTGAGTCACAAGACAAGCCCTAATATGGAATCCTGAAGGCAAAAGGAGAAGAGGAAGATCAAAGAACACATTAAGCAGAGAAATGGAGACAGACATGAGAATAATGAACGAAAATTGGATAGAACTAAAAAGGAAGGCTCAGGACAGAATGGGTTGGAGAATGCTGGTCGGCGGCCTATGCTCCATTGGGAGTAACAGGCGTAAGTAAGTAAGTAATCTTAGAAAAGTCTAAGAACCATACAGTAAATACTACATTTGCAAAATGTCAATTAATCGTCTCACATTTCACTGTTCCTCCATTTCCACACACCAATCATTCTCTGTTCTAATTCCCTTTTCTTCGATCTTCTTAACCTTCTGCCATCAGGCATTTCACTTTCGATTGATGATACATACTACATTCTCCATCAATTACTATTAGTAAATAGGATAATGGTGATTGATAAATATTCTAATGTATGCTTATCTTATCATTGATATATACATTTAAACTAATATGCAACATAAACGGTAGTTAGATAGATCACTTTTTTTTATCTGGAACAATGATCACTTCAGTGTTTAAAATCAATAGTACTTACTACGTTTTATAAGTAATACTGCTGTGAACAGAACACTGGTTGGGGACAATCGAATTTATTTAATCAAACATTACAGACTATCTCAGTAAATTCTGATAACCAAACAATGAACAGTCAATCTGCAAATTAACAACCAATTGTTTCAATCTTCACTGTTTCTTCTCTTATTCCATTGCTCATGCATTTTCCAAACGATTGCGCTTCATTTCAAATCTTTGATCATCGGTGTTCTGCCAAGATATATTCTATGTCATACCCACACCATATACTACTTATATGGATATAAGTAGACCACACCACAATACAAGTAATTTATCATGTTTATAGTATGACCATACGTAAACAATCCATTCAATTAATCATTTAGAAATCTGTCGTTTAAAAAATATATAAATCCATATATCATAACGCTTTAGGTTTTAAGTAATATCGTACTTAGTTTGTTATTTTTTTTTTAAAAATGTAAATTCTGATTCATTTCATGATTAAGTGAATTCAAGATATTTGACTAGTGACAGTTAATGTAACTGCTAAACTAAACGATTAACATATCTGAATATTTTATATAATTGAGATCATGAGTCAATTGAAGCTAGACCACCATGATAAACCTGGAAGCACGGGACGGCCGTTCCGTCCTTTTGTGGGACATGTACATGTATGAACCAACAAGATAAAACTTCTTATGATAATATACAAATCTTGTTGATCTTCACTCTTAATAAAGTTTCGTTGGAAGCCTTTTAATAATGTAAAGTTAACGGGACTATAATTTATGGACTAACTTTGAATGACATCAATTAAACAATTTGGACCTAGCCCTCCTATCTCATACACACGAACAAATACAGACAAAGACAACTAATGTAGTAGAAGCCTCTGCGCCAATAGGCCTCAACATACACAAAGGAAAAAGCAAGATTCTCAAATACAACACTGAGAACACCAACCCGGTCACACTTGATTGAGTAACTCTGGATGATAATAAAACATTCACATATCTGGGTAGTATCATCGATGAACAAGGAGTATCTGATGCAGATGTAAAGATGAGGATTGGCAAAACGAAAACAGTATTCCTACAATTGAAGAATATATAGAACTCAAAATAACTGTCAACCAATATCAACATCACAATCTTCAATATGAACGTCAAGACAGTCCTCCTGTACGCAGCTGAAACGTGGTGAACTACCACAACCATCATCAGGAAGGTAGAAGTATTCATAAAAAAATTGTCTAAATAAGATACTGGTGGGATAGCATCAACAACAGCCCAGTGTGGTAGAGAACATACGAGGTTACAGCTGAGGAGGAAATTAATAATAATAATAATAATAATAATAATAAATTAATAATAACTCCGTCTGTAGCTCTTCTAGAGTTACTGCCGGTCCCAAGCCCGGGTAAAGGAGGAGGGTTGGGCATGGGTTAGCGACCCCATCCCGTAGAAAAGCTAACTCGCTAAAAAAACGCTAACCAGAAAAAATAATCCAAACCATTTAAACTCTGCCCTGGGAGTTGAAGGAATAATGACGTCTCATGATGAAAGCCGAAATTCTTCGGAAGTCACGAGACCGATTGTGATGTTTAAATAAATCAATGACTTCTTCGTATTGATGACTGTTGTAATTTTGAATTCCAAATACAATACATTCGTTCGGGCTCATCTGATACTTCTTGATTAAATTGCGTTATTCCTGGAATTACTAGTTCATACTACAATTCAAATACTTCTAATTATCATATTGGCGTCGCGATGGAGCCTGCGATACAACAGTTGGACATTCATTCAACTTCTGAAGCTTGTGGGGATTACCTTGAAAGGTTTGAGATATGGAGCATGACCAAGAAAGATATGAAGGGTGACAAAATTGTGGCACATTTTCTTACATTCATCGGTCAAGAAGCCTACAGTTTATTAAAAACCTTGGCATATCCAGATAAGCCGATTTCACTCCCATATACAACTCTCAAGGAATTACTATTAAACCATGTGAAGTGCACCAGTTTTGAGTGTCGTGAGAGAGCAAAATTTCATATGATGATTCGTCAGGATAACCAGAAGGTTAAAGACTTCATCCTTGAATTGCAAAGACAAGCTGCCAAATGCAATTTTGGTGATCAGCTTCATGTACAGTTGAGAGATCGGTTAATTGCTGGAATTAACATACCAGGTCTGGAAAAGGAGCTGTTAAGAATGCCGAACTGTTCTTTTCAAGATGCTAGAACTGCATGTATTAACTACGAAGCAGTGAATGAACTTGATATTCAATCGATGAAAATTTCTAATACTTTGCTTAGTCGTCATGATGAATTACAATCTCAGGGTCGATCAAATTTGCGTTCGTTTAATCGTGATTGCTATTCCCGTGGAAATATGAAAGGTGGTTTAACAAGGAACTGCAAAGCAAACAACAAAGGTGAGAATAAGTTTGGTAAATGCTTATCTTGTGGCAAATTTCATTTTCGTAATTCATGTGCATTTCGTAATGCTAAATGTTTTAAATGTGGCAAGATAGGACACATTCAGTCAGTGTGCAAAACTACTGTTCACTTTGCTTCAAGTATTACTAAGTCTGGTAACTTAGATCCCAATAATTCGGCTGTTCTTGATGATCATTTATCTTTATCCACTACTTCAAAAGGGAATGTTCATATTCAAAAGCGATTATATACATCCCTTGGTTCATTTCATGACTTTATTGTGGACACAGGTAGTATAGAGTCCATTATTTCATTCAAGAACTTGAAATCTTTAGATTCTTATGTTGTGGTAAAACCCACTGAGGTCTCAATACTGGGGATTACTGGACACAGACTACCTATACGAGGATGTTGTAAATTGCTAATAAGAGATGATAATTCTTCATACGTACCTTGTGAATTTTTAGTTAGTGAAACAGGACTGTCCATACTGGGTTTAAAAAATCTGAAATAGCTTAAAGTGGAATTGTCTCTACTAGTTTCTACAGAGAATTCTGATGCTTTACTCAAGGATTTGATAGCTGTGTGTGCTAAGTGTAGTGGAGGTATGAAAATTCAGCCCATTAAACTTCAAGTACAGGGTGATCCGGTCTTTCTTAAAAGACGAATAATTCCTTATGGTCTTCGAGAAGCAGTACATAAGTCACTGAATGATTTGTGTGCGAAAGGTATAATTGAACCAGTTCAGTCCTCAGCATGGGGTACTCCTATTGTTACGCCATTGAAATCGGATGGCAAGACCCCTAGAATATGCGGTGATTACAGATTGACACTGAACTCCCGTTTTTTGAAGCAAACATGCACGACGATGGAGGCTGAAGATATTCTAAATCGGCTTCATGGTTCTAAAGTGTTCTCGAAAGTTGACTTGAAAGATGCTTATCTTCAAATTCCTTTAGATCAATCTTCATCTATCTTGACAACAATTAACACTCCTTTTGGTCTGTTCAAATACAACTTCCTTCCATTTGGTCTTAGTTGTTCTCCAGCCATATTTCAAGAGGTCATGAATAAGATAGTCAGCGATATTGAAGGTGTTGAAGTTTATCAAGATGATCTCATTGTTCATGGTGCTGATAAAGTAGTCCATGACCAGAGACTTATTGCTTTATTGCGTCATTTAATTAAGAAGAATATTACAGTGAATCCAAATAAGTGTTCATTTAGTGTATCTAGTTTTGAATGCCTTGGATACCTAATTGATGGTAATGGTTTTAGACCAGATATGAAACGACTAGCTCCACTGACAAATGCACCGTCTCCAAAAAACATCACAGAATTACGTTCACTAGTGGGTGCTCTTCAGTACTATTCTCGTTTTATTCCTAATTTTTCTTGTCGTGCCAATTGTTTATTTAATATTTTGACATCCAATTCATTCAAATGGGGTGAAGAACAAGAGTCATGCCTACGAAGTCTGCTAAAGTTTCTTCAAAGTGATGCTGTCCTTCGAACTTACTCACCCAGTGTACATTCTGTTATTATTACTGATGCGTCACCTGTAGGTATTGGTGCAGTTTTGGAACAGGAAGGTAGGCCAGTTATATGTGTTTCACGCAAACTTTCTGTTGCTGAACAAGGTTATTCACAAACGCAGCGAGAAGCGTTAGCTGTGTTTTGGGCTGTTAAAAGACTTCATAAATATTTATTTGGAAAGAAGTTTACCATTGTTACTGATCATGAAGCCTTAAAGTTCATTTATCATCCTGACAAATCCTTAGCACGTTCCTCAGCTGCTATGGTTCAACGATGGAGTATTGCTTTGAGTGCTTATGACTATACGATTCAGCACAGGAGTGCAAAACAAATTCAACACGTTGATTACATTTCTCGACAACCATTACAAGATAGACCTGTTAATACTTCAGACTGCTTGTTAGTGCAACCTTTACCGGTGAGACGTCCAGATCTCATTAGAGAAACTCGTAGATACTTTGGATGTATACTCAGTGCTATACGGAAGGGTTGGAATGCTAATCTGAAACGTAGATTTCCTGTCTATTATTCAAAGCGGGACGAGTTATCTACTACTCCTGACGGTATTTTGTGTTTAAATGATCGTGTTGTTATTCCTCCTTCATTACGCAAACCTGTCCTTGATGATCTTCATAGTGGACATCTTGGTGTTGAGAAAATGAAGTCCTTAGCAAGACTCACATGTTGGTGGCCAGAGATAAATGCAGATATATGTCGTACAGCAAATAATTGTGAGAAATGTCATAAGCTAAAAAGTCTGCCTTCGAAGTGGACTCCATGGCCAGTATCGTCTGAGGCCTGGCAGAGAATTCATGCAGACTACTGTGGTCCATTTCTTGGCAAATACTATGCACTTGTAATTATTGATTCTTTTTCTAAGTGGCCTGAAGTTTTTTTCACAACTTCACCGAATTCTGACTTCACAATTCAAGCATTAAGGAAGGTGTTTAGTCGAGAAGGAGTTCCCATGGTGTTGGTGACTGATAATGGCTCTCATTTTGCTGCAGATGCAGTCACTAATTGGTTAAATGGTATAGGGTGCAGACATCTGTTTACGGCTCCCAGGCACCCTTGTTCCAATGGTCAGGCAGAAAATTTCGTAAGAACATTGAAAATTGCTATTGATTCTATTGCTGCTTCGACATTCAATGAACTGGAGAGGGGAGTAGATATATTTCTACTTCAATATAGAAATGCTAAGCATTCTGTGACGAAAGAGACTCCATCAAAGCTATTAAAAGGAAGAATTCTCCGTTCGAATATGAGGTGTTTGGAGTCTGCAGAAGTTACGTATTATCGTGGTAATGATCTTCGACCAGCCACGGGGATCGTGGTGAAGAATGTTGGAAAATCTATGGTGCGAATTCTGGATATCAATGACTTGACCATACATAACCGACACGTTGATCAAATACAATACCAGAATCCAGGTGAGTCTGTTCCAATTTCGGTTGTTAATTCTAATACTAATGAGTGCATTCTAGATAATACAGAGTCTACATCCAATACACCGTCGGACAGATGTAAGATGAACTTAAGAAGAGGACGAACAATCGATTACAGACACTTACACTCCAATTCGAGCTGTGGCGGATGTGATGTTTAAATAAATCAATGACTTCTTCGTATTGATGACTGTTGTAATTTTGAATTCCAAATACAATACATTCGTTCGGGCTCATCTGATACTTCTTGATTAAATTGCGTTATTCCTGGAATTACTAGTTCATACTACAATTCAAATACTTCTAATTATCATACCGATGCACCTTCTAACAACCAGAGCAACACTATTTATAGGTACATGGAACGTCCGGACAATGTGGGAAACAGGAAAGACCAGCCAAATAGCAATGGAAATGAGGAGATACAACTCGGCAGTACTCGGAATCAGCGAAACCCATTGGACACAAACTGGACAACAAAGGCTAGGTACAGGAGAGATGCTGCTGTACTCCGGTCACGAAGAGGAAAATGCGCCACACACTCAGGGAGTTGCTCTAATGCTGTCCAAAGAAGCACGAAATGCACTTGTGGGATGGGAATCTCATGGACCCAGGATAATCAAAGCATCATTCAGAAGATCGTCAACATTATCCAAAACTCATACGATGGATTACAGTGCAAAGTGGTGCATGGAGGACAGCTGACAGATGCATTTCCAGTAAGGACCGGAGTCAGACAAGGCTGTCTACTCTCCCCATTCCTCTTCCTTCTAGTGATTGACTGGATTATGAAGAATTCGACATCTGAAGGGAAATACGGAATACAAAGGACCTCTCAGAATCAATTAGATGATTTGGACTTCGCAGATGACCTAGCCCTCCTCTCTCATACACACGAACAAATGCAGATGAAGACCGCAAATGTAGCAGCAGCCTCCGCATCAATAGGCCTCCACATTCACAAAGGAAAAAGCAAGATTCTCAAATGCAACACGGAGAACGCCAACCCAATCACACTTGATGGCGAAACTCTGGAAGAGGTGGAAACATTCAAGTACCTGGGGAGCATCGTTGATAAACAAGGAGGATCGGATGCAGATGTAAAGGCAAGGATTGGAAAAGCAAGGGCAGCATTTCTACAATTGAAGAACATATGGAACTCAAAACAACTCTCAACCAATTTCAAGGTCAGAATCTTTAATACGAACGTCAAGACAGTCCTACTGTATGGAGCTGAAACGTGGAGAACTACTACGGCCATCATCAGGAAGGTACAAGTATTTATAAACAGTTGTCTACGCAAAATACTCAACATCCATTGGCCGGATACTATCAGCAACAGCGTTTTATGGGAGAGGACAAACCAGCTTCCAGCTGAAGAGGAAATAAGGAAAAGACGTTGGAAGTGGATCGGACATACATTAAGGAAATCACCAATGTGCATCACGACTCAATCCCTAACTTGGAATCCGGAAGGGAAGCGGAAAAGAGGAAGGCCAAAGAACACACTACGCCGGGAAATAGAAGCCGATATGAAAAGGATGAATAGCAACTGGAAAGAACTGGAAAGTAAGGCTCAGGACAGAGTTGGATGGAGAATGCTGGTGAGCGGCCTATGCTCCTCGACGAGGGGTAACAGGCGTAATCGGTCCAAAATGAGAATTAAGGTAAAAATTAGAGCACCGAAGGCTGCGTTTAAATTACAATAGTCCTAGAACAGAAAATGCTATGGCGGTGAATCATACATCAAACTAAATCTTATGGTTTGTAGAACAACCTAGGGACAAAACTAAATGTTGGTGTTTTACGGGCTTTTAATTAAGTGAAATAATGTCCCCCAGAATATCTCCCGTAGTTTTTCATGGCTTCTTTATTTCAGTGCTCATATCATTACTCCCCTTCGTCGACTTTACTCCTACAACCAACCATTCAACATCCTGGCAACGCGATAACTTCTGTTTCTAGCATCCTTGATGCTCTGGGAAAATTCATTCAACATATCAACAATTATTGAATTCCTTGGGGCTAATGCAGTTGAGAGGCTAGATTACCACCCCTAGGGTTGCCAAAAACCAATAATCGTGTTTTTACATCCAGATACTTACGCAACAAAATAAAACTGTTCATACTGTAAGACCCTTTTTGGAATGCTTATGTGAGTACGTATGAAAATCTTTCCACAAACGCCCGTTAAAGATGAGGTGTTGAATTATCTGTCTTCTATGGTCGTGCCGTAATTTCGTTTTCGGGAGCCAGTATTACCATACTATGATCACTTCTGATTGTGTTGTATGGGATTTGCAGTTCATGTTTTTAATCCAGAGTCACAGAGAATATCCAACGAAAACATTTGTAATTTACATTGTGCCAGTGAGTGAACTAGTTTTAATCGTTGAACAAACGGATTCCTGTGTCATTGTTCGTTCGCTAGTTCTGGTTTGACAGTTGGATTTCTTTCCACATGAGGACGTTAACATTTCTACCGCGACAGCTTTCGTTAGAGCTCAACCTTACCCATACACAATTCTTCGTCACTCAATAGGAATTTGGATCTCGCAATTAGTAGCAACGTGATTCGCTCTTAGTTTGATATTGGCTTTGGTTCAATTTTGACCTTTGTAAATTTTTCAAAAATGGTTGGATATTGTCATCGGACTGTCCTTGCTGAGGTACCAGTGTATGACGGGGACGTGAACTTGTGTCTGAAGGTTAGGCGACTGATAATTTTAATGATAATAATTGGTGTTTGATGGATGGCATTTGTAGTGAAAGTGAAATAAATTTTGGATTAGTTTCTTTTAATAACTGAAACAAATCGTTTTTAAGACTGCCTGAACATGTTCCTAGGCATTTTGGTGGTGACACGGCAGATTACCCTGGGTTTACTGGAGAAGTCGAGGTGCAGCTAGCAAACGGCAGACTATCAAGCGAAGTAAAAATTTTGTATTTAGTGAGACCGTGTACTGGAGCAGCCGCAAGAGCAATGAAATGCTGCGAGTTCTTACAAGCCTCTGAAGCGTATAACGCGGCCAAGAAAACTCCGAAGCAACGATTTGGTAGACCATCTGTGTTCTCAGGTAGAGCCTTTGTAACTGTTGAGAGCAACAAAACGACAATAAATGAAGAATCCAAGGACGTGATAGACTTCTTAAATAGATGTATATATAGTTTACTAGCCCACAGGAATAACTCGCGATCTATGGACCTGAGTCATAGAGTAGATTCGAGGTGTGTAGTGGAGTAAATGAGCAAGCGTCTCCCTAGTCGGTTACATAGGAAATAGATAAAGATCAGTGCTGTTGTGGAAGAGAAAGTTAAAGAGTTGGAGTCCTCGGATATCCTAGAATTGGACGATCGTGAAATGAATCAGTCCCTGATTAGATTTTCTGGCTCAGTGTATACCAGATCAGGCCTTAATCATTTGGCTGTTCAAAAGCAAGTGATGGCTACAAAGGCTGTTGTCATGGTAGGTAAAGAGGTCGAATGTGAAATATGCAAGGGACAAAACCATTTAGAGGTCTGTAACAAATTATCCAGCCTACCCATACAACGAACAATGCTGTCTGAGGGAAGAAAATACCTGTGCTTTTAGTTTTTCTAAGGTGGGTACATAAGTACTCATGATCTCAACTATTGAAATTACCATAATATCCACAAAAACTACTGATATTATTCAACACATGCCCACTAGTGACTGGCTTCAAGAGGTATTTCCTGGAGTTTTAGTGAGAAGCAGTGACCAGTGGAATTCATTCATGTCTGTCGTGGGATAGTAACTCACTGAAGACAATGGTGGATGTGTCACTCAATTTCGCGGATTAATTGAAGTTAGACATCAACACCGTTGGATGCCAGCCAGCTCAGTGGTCTGGAGGTTAAGCGCTCGCGCGCGAGATTGATAGGTCCTAAGTTCGAATCTCGCGAGGCGGGATGGTGGATGCGTACTGCTGAGGAGCCCCAAAATAGAACGAAACGGTCGTCCAGTGCTTCTCGGGTTTTTATAGTGGTTTAGCTTCTATTGACTAATGATCTCAACTATTGATATGAGTATTTTACTTGAGGAACAGATTCATCCGTTGTTGGGATCCCTGAGTGGAGAGGTCAATCAAATACAGATAAACAGCCAAGTGTGTAAAGTGAATTACATATATACGTTGCCTAACAGGAGGAAAATTTACTTAGGTGCCATCCCAGGTAAAATTCGGAGACCCTTTTAATAAAAGGAAGTATACGCATTATTGGATGACGGGTCGAATTTTCCACTAATCGATCTTGGGCTAGCTCATCGCCTGGGACTTAAATGTGAAGAAAGTGTTTTGTTTCTTAGTATGACGAAGTTTTTGGCAAGGTGACGGTGTAGTAATAATCCATAGTGCGAGACCCGGCCATTCGCGTTTTCATAGCCTATACAATGTCAATGAGATTAGCAGTGACATCTTTGTCAGATGACCCCATACTGTCAAAAATTCTTTATCTGACGGAGTTATGTACTCAACAATTATTAAATAAAATAGTTATGATTCTAAATGGGTGTAATGTCCTAGAAGCTCATCAAGTAATAAAACTGAGGCTTATAGGTATATGCAACAAAAAACCTTTAGGTTGGCCCAGTGCCACCGATGATCGAAGTGACTAGTACCAGGGTACGATCGAGGCTGAATTTACAACGAGTAATTATGCATATATTCGATGAAGACATTGTCTACTGAAGATATTAGAGCAGTGGAGCTGGTTGAAAGTTAGTGTGAAATTCGCAGTGGCCATTTCTTGATAGGTCTTCCCTGGAGAACAGAACAAGGAAGGTTATCGTATGATCGTGAGACAGCAATAATTACCTCGACAGATTAGAAAGCAGGTTTGAAAGGTGCCCTGAGTAGTGGACAATTTACTAGAATGTAATACATAGGAAAATAAGGAAATAGTATTTTGAAACGGCTCTGGAACAGGCGCCTGAAGGGTGATACTTACCACACTTCCCAGTTATAACAATTAGAAAACCGCTTAATGTAAAGGTTGTGTCTGGCAGGTGGGCGAAGCACCAATTTCTGTCATTAAAGACATGTTATTAAACGGGATGAATTGCAGAACACCTTTGCTGGGTGTCTTGTTGGGATTTAGACAGCACCTAACTGCGATAGCAGCGAATATAAGAGGGATGTTCTTACAAGCCAAAGTGTTCGAAGGAGACAGAGATCACTTGAGGTTCCTTTGATTGGATGACGAATCGAGGAGGACCATCTTTGAGCACAGAATGACCATCTACTCGTTTGGTGCCACATTGTCACCTTTCTATACCGACTATGCCTTGAGCTATAACTACGTTTAGACCAGGTAGACCAGAATAAGATGGGATGGTTAACAATTACTTTTACGCAGGCGATTGCCTTGTGTCCTTCAAGAGCACTGAAGTGGCTCAATATTTGTCAACTGGTTTTCGTGGTGTATTGTTGAAAGGGAGGGTTTAAGTTGACAAAATTTGCTTCCAACCGTAAAGAAACGTTGAGAGGTGTGTGGTCACCATATTAAGGATCGGAAAAGCGCAATTTATCCACAGGACCATCACATACAGAGCTCACTCTTGGATTACAGTGGAACATAGTAAACAACACACAAGGGTTTGTAGTAGATAAGGGCAGCTAATTAACAGCTCGAAGATCTATGCTATCAAGACTACCCTTATTGCTTAACCCACTTGAACTATCAATAACTTTCACTCCTTACACTAAATTGGTATTGAAGGAGGCTTGTAAGAACAAGCTCAGTTGAGACCAAGTAGTTGGTGGCTTTCTGACTACGAAATAAGCAGAACGGACGCAGTTTCAATAGCCCAGGGTATACGGACTCTAAAGACGTCATCGAAAGACTGAACTTAATAGTCATGATGGAAGTAATCAGAGTGGCAGGGAGTTTTAACTCCAGAGAATATCCACAGAGTGGAGAGCAGGTTTAACCCCAATCAGCCCAGTCGTTGTTAAAGTCTGTGAGAAAGCTTACTAGGAGTGGTAAAGCTGATGCAAAGTGCTATAATTAAAGAACAGTGTTTAATAGTGATGAAGGTATCAGATACCTAAAGCCTAAAGTCATCATGAGTAAGTAAAATTTATGGTCGACTGAATACCAGAGCAACGGTATATATGCAGCACTATCTAAATTTTTTACTGTAGACTTCCCATCATTTTCAAAGACAAATCTAATGGAGCTACTAGTCTTCGTTTCATCGTTTTGTAATTCTGCTCATTTGAGTGTCTAACCTTCTGCAGGATTTAATTTGTCCTAAAGATATTCCTTGTGAACTATAAACACCATACTGATGGCCTATAGTCTATGTAAAAGTTATATTCACAACAAATGAAATTTGTTTTTAAACTTCATCTGTTTCTAAACGTAAAATCAGTTCGATTAGTACAATCACTAAGGAAGTTGTAGACATTGAGCGAAACCTAAAAACATACTGACCAATATTGCGTGCCTTTTCGAAATGAATGGTACAAAAATTTGAGACGAAGCCACATCAATATGGTGGGATAATAATTTCCAGGTTATGGCAGGTCACATGCAACAGGGATAGCCTACAGACCATTCAGACCAGGTTGATACGTGGGTGTTCAACCAGCGACTAGATAGATTGTAGACATCACTAACACCTTCGCCGTGACTGAATATGAGTAGGTTGGGTAATAGCGTTGAAAAATGGGAATACAATAACAACCAATTAATTTTATTGCTGTAGGCTAAGAGACATCTTGGATTGCTAATGACTTTGTTCATTATTCTGATACCGAAGTGTATTTGTGACCTTTGAAATTGGATAATACGTTTCGTTAACTATTTCATCAGCTTGTTTTGCCTCGAAAATGGGCTGAGTATAAATTAGTTTTCTGACTACATGATCAGGTCTATTGAAGCTACGGTAACTGTAAAGCGTGATCGATAAACGAACCCACTGATGATAACATGAAACTCCCACCACCACATTTACTTTCTTTGACCTTGTATGACTATGCCTTGTTTATTCAGCAGTCACAATTTTATGTTCACTATGAAACATTATTCGATTTGTTGACTCGTTATTACTATCCTCCAGCTGCTGTTCGGTATATTCCGTTCGGAATATCCGTTGCATCCTCAGTCTCTCTTTTTCTCTGCTTTTTTAAGACCGTATTCTTTATTCTTCACTACTATACATATAACTGCCACTACGAACAAATCTGATGTTACTTTTATGATTGGTTACTACTAATCTCCCATTGGCTGGAAGTCAGTTTAGTATCTCCGTAAAATCTTGAGATTAATGGAATATTGAAGCTCATTGTTGATCGATGTACACATAGCCATACTGACAAGAATAAAATCCAACTTAGACGAGTGAAGCCAGTGAATGTACCACAGGCATTGTAGTTTGACAACACTTTAACCAGCAACACCTTCTATAATTGAGTCCCGCCACCTAGTAAAACCAATAGTTAGAAGCGAGGGGGTTCGAAGATATATTTGACAGATTATCAATATATCGAGAAGTGACTGATCTAAACTGACTGGCGATCGCAGTCTAGTGTGGATGCATGACTGAGAGCCTTCAGCTAAATTATTCCATTGAAAATAATGTGGCCAGCATCCAATGTCGAACACTTACAGTGTTATTGATTTCGGGGATTTATTTACAGCGACATCAGTTCCAACTGGCTCCAAATCCACTGGAACAAACCAAAGTATGTCCAAACAATCCACCAATACTATTGCTGCGAATGATCGGTTATCTTAAACTCGATAGTGACTTACACTTTCGTCATCTTCCAAAATCGAACTGTGAGTACAAAAATACATTACTTCATCTTTTCGACTCTCTAATATAAACATTAGACTAAAGCTGTCTCCGATTAAATTCCCAAAGTATAATAACGCCTGTGTAATCAAGTAATAATTTCCATACACAACGGACAATCTACGCATTTCATTTTGTTATTCGAGTTTGTTTAAATAATCTCAGTAAGTTGGCGGTACAGTGAACGGACCCGTTTCCTCGTGGGTTAACGTCTTTTGATACTTAGAAAATGGTTCACGGTAACGATGTTCTGCATCACAACCACTTCAGAAAAAAGTGGCAATTTATGGTAAAAACATGGTTCAACCAACCAGCACGCAAAGAACGCAGACGACAGGCTAGAAAAGTTAAAGCTCAACGAATCGCACCGAGGCCAACTTCTGGCCCACTTCGACCTATTGTCAACTGTCCAACATTCCGATACAATATGAAAGTAAGATCAGGGCGTGGATTCTCACTGCAAGAAGTGCGCGCAGCCGGTCTGAATCCAAAATTCGCCCGCACTATTGGGATAGCCGTTGATCACCGTCGACGAAACGTCTCTGTCGAAGGGCTACAGAGAAATGTTGCTCGACTCAAAGCATACAAAGCTAAACTCATACTGTTCCCTCTAAATCCAGCGAAGCCTCAGGCCATGGATGCAAAGGTTTGTTTACTTGATTTTGAGTTATTCATATACTGTAACTGAAGTGCTTGTGAGTTAATGTTCATGCAGTTGTTTTAAAGTCAACTTCAGCACATTAAAGATCTAGGCATCGAAATGTGCCACTGCTTTTCAGTTGCTACTTGATCCCCTAATCCTTCTTATTCCTTGATAAATTAGTCATTCTTTAGTTCTAGAGAAGCAACCGATAGCAATCTTATTCCCTTCAAGTCTGATCCTCTAGTTACTAGTGAGCGTTTATCATGCATAAGTACTGCCCTCGGATTTCTATACCAAATAGTTCTTGCCATATGCGAAAACTTAGTGCCAATGACGTTTCGCCAGTTCTCGTAATTGTGTTTCTCTTTGTTGCTACTGTTAGATTTATAGGTACTTTTATACCAAAAAAGTAGTGATTGTGCTCATAGGCTAGTAAAGATAGGTTTTAGTAACCAGCAATTCGGTTGTGTGCTTGACATTAGAACCACATACGTTAATGCAGTTGGTAGTCGCGTTTTCCACACAGTACTCGGACGTCTACATTTTGTAAGCCATTTCAAAATCCATTTATGATGACTTAAGCTCCTCACACTAGTAACTGAAGTTATTTCAAATAACCGCCAGTTGTCTGTTGTATCACCCATTTTTCGTAACTATAGTAATGAGGTTCTCATTATAGGATTCCCGTAGATGTTGACTTTCTTTATAATTACAATATAAGGGGTGACGTTATGATGACTTACTGTGATGAGCCCCTTGTGTCGTTTCTCCAATCATACTACTTGAACTAACCAAATTTGTCTTATAAGTGTTTACTCATGTGTATGTTGTAATACCTCATAACCCTGGTTTGTTTCTCTATAACAATGGTATTTTGGTCTCATTTCCTATATTTCCGTTTCAGGCCGACGAGGTTAAGAAGGCCACACAACTCCGCCGACCGGTGCTCCCTATTACTCAAAGAGCGAAACGTTTGAAGGCCCACAAACCAACATCGTCTGAACTAAGGTACAGCGCCTTCCATGCCATCCGTCAGCATAGAGCTAACGCTCGGCTCTACGGAAAACGTTTGAAGAAACGTCGGGCAGCTGCAGCAGAATAACTGTCCTCAAATAAATTATAGTCGGATCACTTCTGTTTTGATTGCCGACTTGTTAGTAACAGGTGTGTTAAAAATTAGTTACGTTTGGAAAGTCCTGAAAAAGTATAGTACATTTTCGTTTAGGTTTCCTCTTTTCCTAGCTCTAGTATATCGTGTTTTTAGTGTCTTCGCATTGTTTACTGTAATTTAAACCTAAAATAAGTTTAAGTTGCCCTTCAGTTTAGCATACCAAGTCTCATTTACCCGTAGAGCCATTAAAATAATAAACATATCATTGAATCTAGCATGCTTATAATATGTCAGGAACATGATGGTTTCCTATAGGTTTATTAAAGTTTTGTGGTCGGATTCACCTTATTCTTGTTCACTAAATTTCTATTGAGGTAGATAATAGTAGTCTCCCCCCTACAGTGGGGTGAGATAGTTAAGTCTCATGGTTGGCAGCCATGTCGTAAATGAGTCAGACACGTCGAGATTTTCACTCGACAATTGTACTGCCCATAATGATGATGAAGTACCCCAGATTTTACTTATTTCGTGAAGCTGAACTTATCATTGTTTGTACTATCAATGGGTTGTTTACTTTGTGGTGTCGTATTTCTCTTGTCTCACTCTGAAATTCACTCATCCATAATTGTGACTTTATTATTTCATTACTGAGTGTTGGTTCCCCCGCAAACTATAACTTGTCTGTATTCGTGACATTGCCACCAGTTCATTATTACCTTCCCTAGTAATGTACCTACTTTGAAGACCTGATCTTCCAGAAGTATTTGTTTCAAACCTCGTCCTGTACATATGTAAGCTAACATTTCTGTTCTTAAATAGATTGACGCAAACAAGTTGCATGTAGCGTTGCACTCCAGTAGGAAACCGGTCTTGATTTATAACCATTCATTTAGTTTCAAATAGATTCCTGCGCATAAGTACTTGGTTTCTGTAGTTTCCTATAAACATACACATTCTGTTCATGTCAACGGGATGTTGAATACCAACAGTTCGCAACAATCTTGTGAAACCCATTACCTAAACTATAGCCAAAATGGGAAGGGCAACTGCATTCTAATTCTTAGTAGTTGTTTCATCTGTTTCAAGTCATAAGTTACTGAAAGCTTCTTGGTAGTAAAGTGGGTCGCAAGGTAAACATTGAGCTAGTCATCACTTCGCAACCTATCTAAGCTATTCTGTCAGAACTATGCAGTCCACAAATCCAAGTAGCTTCTTTCATAATGTCTCCTTGGCTTGCGAAAGTCAACTCATCTGACTAAACAGCCTGCAGAAATTCTTGGTAATAAGTATCTTTGTGTATTTGGCTCAGAAGTTGCATAATAAAAGCTTTCAGTAAATGAATTGGGGGCTGGTTAGTAAGCTGACATGATTAAGACCATTACAGTATTCTGAAAATCTGATTGCGTGATGATAACTCTTGATAGTAAAAATGTTTGCTTATCCAGGTTTGACTCCTAATATTACTGCCTCGTCGAATTGAAGAGAGTTGTTGCTGAACAAAATAGTCGCTCCATATACTGAT
The DNA here is from genome assembly GCA_944470415.2 of Schistosoma rodhaini. Classification (NCBI taxonomy): domain Eukaryota; kingdom Metazoa; phylum Platyhelminthes; class Trematoda; order Strigeidida; family Schistosomatidae; genus Schistosoma; species Schistosoma rodhaini. The sequence continues at coordinate 83,886,335 of OX104036.1, forward strand.
AAAACATTTTCTGGAATAATAGTTTGTTACTGATGTTGATGGATGAGTACACTGAAATGTTCGGATTCGGCATCATCAGCACTCTCTAGTTTATACGGGATGACAAACACTGCTAGTTTACTCTCTATGATTTTTACATGTCGGTAAGCATAAAGTTGAGGGGACAAGTACATCGTTACAGTTAATTATGCTAAGCTTGATGAGAGACTCATTATTCATAACGAAAGTTCCTAACCAAGTTCGATCCCAACCCCGTAAGTAGTATTTGTTGTTAATGTCTTAAAAACCCCTAACATTTGAGTTACCAGTGTATGAAAATTAAATTATATCCACTTCGTTTGAATAGGATAGTTCCGGACGTTCATTACTTTCATTCGGTTTGTGATTGATAGATCGAGGCAATTAGATGGAGACAGCCAACCAAATGTAAAACCGATATAAATATCGGAAAGATATTCGTAACTGCTTAAGGGAATTGTAGATTTAATTAATTGCGGTCTAGGTGTGTCATTTTATTGGTGCATTGTCTGTATATATTAAGTACATGTTTAAACTTATCGCTCAAGCGAGACTCACGCCAGATTTTCATCTATTTTTAAGGAATAAGGTTACTCACTAGATTTCTATAGTAATTAAACCCTTCAACCATTTTATACATTACGTATCTTACAAATGACCAGATAGACGGGAAACTTTGAAAACTTGTTTAGTGAATCGGCATATATTTGTGTATTAATAGAATAATTATCCTATTGTAATTTGATGTTTACCTAACTGCAAATTTACACTCAACTCATTGACTCCTGCCGTGGCTGTCGCTCCTAAATTACAGTAACCTAACTGTAATCCTGTTTAGTTTCGCACCGTTATTGTCCTAGATTTTTACATATTGGAACTTGTTATTTATGTTAATCATGACCCCGTATCTTATCCACAGAATCACCTAAGTTTTAAATTCTGAACAATAAAAGCCAGTGAGAAAAACACATCGTCTTCCTGACATGGTGACTGGTAGTTTGGGGAACACCTGGACTGTAATTTGTTTTAGCGTTATCAGACTCATTACTACTCCGATATGATGAATACATAGTCGCAACCAAATGGTGATGATTTTAACACTTGAACAGTGTCAATAACAATGTATAGATCAAAATCACTTCTTTAGTCCAGATAGAATCAGTTTGCCATAAATTTATGAAAACATTTCCAAATACTACCGGAGATTTCGTTAGACAAATATGATTGGGGGTTTCACCCTGTTATATTTGTGTTTTTTGCCATATAAACGACCCAGCTATTCGTATTGCTTAGTATTCTTATACAATGACACTCGACAAGACCCCAAAATCAGAACACGTTGAACAGGAATGAAATTGTAATAATAATTGTATGTGAACAGCAATCAATAGTTTAAATAATGTTTATATATTTATAGTATATACATAAGAAGCCTATAGATTTTTCTGCAATAATATGCCCGGGCTGATCGGTTTAAAAATTAACCAATCAGCGCGCAGCAACACCATCATGCTTAATCCAATCTATATCCCACTAACACACCCTCAAACAACTAACTTGGCTGGCGATGTCACTGATCCTTTTTGTTTAGAAATGAAGACTGAATAAACGGTGAAGCAATGTATTATTCAACTCCGTAGCAGTACCGTGTAAATTAAGGTATAGAAACCTAACTTCTCAGTCGACTTAAGAATGCTACATTCTGAAGTAATTCTTACTCTAGTTTCACATACAGTCTTGGCAGTGTTGTGAAAATAAATTTAATGCCCAACGATACCTTTGAAATTTCTGGACTGATGTAACTGGCTTACCAAATAAATAATAACCAGACTTAGGGAACTCTTGAGCTGCTATTCGGTCTACTATTAGAATTATAGTAGAATAAAGCCTTTTGAATTTCATCTGTCTTTTGCCCACGGCCTACTACAGATATATGACCATGGTGTTCTAAGACAGTACATATTAAATGACTCCATACGGTAGTCATTTGAAACGTTTCAGTTGGTGACTGCTTACAAACACTAATAAGCTTCAGCTCATTCAAATTAAAGCATATCCGAATCTTTAAAAAATTCCACAATGTTCTCTGTTTCTAACTCTATTCTCACAAAGATGCCTATTCATAAAATTGCAGATATCTCTCACTGGTATTCTCATCCAAGCTGTTGTTTGCTGATATCCGAGTTTAATGGCTAAATGCTGTTATTCCTTTAAAACAAACGTTTTATGCCACCAAACCATCGAACAGTAATCAAGGCTCTGCACATGTATTCGTGGATAAACATCTAAGTATGCTACTAAGTATTGTCCTTTCCTGCCGTCCTGGAAAAGAAAAAAAGAATATGTAAGTGCATGTCGAGGTACACTCGTACGCGCGTAAAGACACAAAGCGGGTGGAAAAGGTAAATAAACTCATACACCTGCGACAGTGTAAAAGGAATTTTTCGGGTCCTTAAATAAAAAAATTAAATATACACATCAACAAAAAGATTTGTTTTTTGGGAATGAATATATAAGTATAAGCATATTAAATATTTTGTTATATATAATACAAAGGAAAATCGTAATAAAGCAAAATGTTAACTGGTGTCTTATGTGCAATAGTCGTTTAAATGTTCTGGAAATCTTACTCTTCTTCCAGAAAGCGTTGTGTTAAGTTTATTTTCAGATAATGCCGAAGTATTAACGTGCGTGTTGGATGAGGTATTGTAAGTGAAGGAGCTATGTTGTTCGATTGTACCGAAGGAAAATCGACATGGTTAGAATCTCCTGGATACGCTGCTTTAATTCGGTCGATGCTGATGCTATCATTAGTGCCGTTGTTATCGACTATATAGTAGTTAGGTTCATGCTGAAGGACTTTGAAGGGTCCTTCGTATGCTGATTCCAGAGGTCGTCGATGTGAGTTTCGACGTATGGAGACATGTGTACTATATCGTAGTCAGGTTAAACGAAAACATCAGTTGATTGCGGTCGAGTGGGAACAGGTTTAACTGAACGCACTGCGTTTGAAAGCCTCTTCAGGTAGGAATTTAGATCCATGTCCACTGGTGAAGATGAAGGATCCACGAATTCTCCTGGAGGTCGAAGTGTCGTCCCATAAATGAGTTGAGCTCCAGTGTATCCTGTAGTGCCGCGATTCGTTAACCGTTTACTTCGATAACCGTTATAATTCTAAACTTAACGGTGCGTAAAATCAGAAGACAAAGGATAGCAGCAACTACAGTTTATTGTCGAATGACTCAGGTTCGAAAGTTAACAACACCTGAGCGAATATGAACGAGCGAGTGAACAGGCAAACAAGCAAAGGAAATGAACGAGGAGCAAGCGAGCGAGCGAGAGAGTAGCAAGCAATTACATAGGCAATTTATAGTCAAATTTAATAAGGGCACAGCAAAGCAAAACAAAGGCTGATAATAATATTTGTGTGCGTACATATATGGGGAGGAGTATGAGTCATCGAATGATATTTAAGCAGTCAACATTTCGGCTAGAGTGTCATGTGCTCTAGTGTTATTGCAGTGCAAAGAATATGCAAATTGTTACTATCCAAATGACAATGTCTGTTAAGTAAGTTATAAAAAGGGCTTAACCAAAATTGGCTATAATCGAAATTGATTGTAGGATGGTTGCTATATTACTCCCCCCTGCAAACAAAGATATATGAAAAAATGTCTGTGTTTGCATAATGTACAGTAAATTGGATAGCGTAGTTACAATCATTTGAAGATATGGGCCTGTATAAAATTAGAATGAAGTTAATGTGCATTTAGTTCGTGCCCGTCCGCTAGGCTATACAAAATAGCGGTAAGATACAGAAGGAATATGGTATCGCTTCGAAAAAAAAACTACACGTATGAGCATAAGGGTGTACATAAGCTGTGCCAAGTTTAATAGCGTATAGCATGAATTTAATAATCCATATGTATACAATGAAGAGGAAGAATTATAATTAATAATCAAAGTAGCAGAAAATTATCAGTAAAAGATTGTAGCGACATAACGTTGCGGCCATCTTACTCTGCGACCAGATTTTGTCGTTATCGGAGTCTCCTCGTTTTGGTGCGTTAGCGTCGTTGACTCCTGAGATTCGTGTCTCGTCGGTGTGATCGTCTCCGAGAGGCTTGTGCTTGTCGATTGAAAATCGCTATCGATGAAAGCTGGCTTCACACGATCGATACTGATTACGTCTGTCTTCCCAGCTTTTTCTACCGTGACTGTCTTATCTGTCTTCGTAATCACTTTAAATGGACCTTCATAGTTCGGCTGCAGAGGTGGTTGTACGTTGTCTCTTCTGATAAATACGTGCGTGCTATTATGTAGTTGCTGAGGTACGAATACTCGACGTTGTTGTAGTCTGGGAAGTGCTATTTTTAAATCGCTCATGTGTTTCTTCAGGCGTTGGACGTAGTTGGCTACATCAGTCGGAACACTTTTACCTGAAGCGAAAAATTCTCCGGGTAAACGTAAAGTAGTTCCATATACCAACTCGGCTGGACAACATCCCATATCCTGTTTAATTATTGTTCTTAAACCTAACATGACTAAAGGAAGCTTATTAGCCCAATCGTTATCGACAATGACAGATGTAAGGGATGCTTTCAACTGCCTATGTAGGCGTTCAACCATTCCGTTTGCCATTGGATGGTAGGATGTCGTTCGTATACGTTTAATTCCGAGGAGTTCTGTAAGCTGCTGGAAGAGTCGACTTTCGAATTGAGCTCCTCTATCGGTCGTGATAATTGCCGGTATACCATAGTAAGAAATCCAATTTTCGATAAGGGCTTTGGCTACGGATTCGGCTGAGGTGTCTTTTATTGGTACCGCTACAGGCCATCGGGTAAATCTATCGATGCATGTAAAAATATAGTTGTACCCGTTCGAAACTGGCAGTGGTCCCACGATATCGATGTGTATATGTTCGAATCGAGTGTCTGGCTGTGAAAATGAACCCATTGGCGAACTAGTATGACGATGTACTTTGGCTTTTTGACATTTCATGCATGCTTGCGTCCAATTTCGTATATCGCGATTCATTTTCGTCCATACGAAACGCTCACTGATTAATTTCATCGTGGCTTTTATTCCCGGGTGCGATAGGTTATGGATACTTTCGAATACTTTCCGTCGCAATGGTTTAGGAATGAATGGGCGAGGTCGGCCTGTCGACATGTCACATATTACTTTCGCGTTGCCGAACTGAACATCTTCGAATGATAATGACGTCGTGTCATCGAATCTTAGCTTGTTTAGTTCGATGTCTATCTCTTGTAACTTCGCGAGACCGTGATAATCAATTCCATTTGTAATAATCGCGTTTATCGTTGTTCTGGGCAACGCATCTGCCACTTCGTTATTATTACCTTCAATATACTGCATGCTAGAAGTAAATTGGGAAATAAATTCTAATTGTCGAATTTCCCTCGGCGAATAGTTATCCTGCTTGGCGTTTAATGCTTTCGTGAGGGGTTTATGGTCTGTATACACTGTAAAAATGGTACCCTCTATCATGTGTCGAAAATGTTTGATTGCCAAGTAAATCGCTAATAGTTCTCTTCCGAACGTACTGTACCTCGTTTGTGTAGGGTTTAATCTCTTCGAGAAAAATGAAATCGGTTCCCATGTACCGTTTACTAACTGCTGCAGTACAGCTCCTACTGCTATGTTCGATGCGTCCGTCATGATGGCTAGTGGCGCTTCGCTCTTTCGTCGAACTAATATCATTTTCTCATGAAGTGCTCGCTTAGCGTTCTCAAAAGCCTGTATAGCCTCTGTCGATAGATGGAATGTTCGGGTATTTCCTCGCAAAGCGTCCGTTAATGGCTGTAGTATTGCTGCGCAGTTTGGAATAAATCGCCTATAATAGTTTATTAGTCCCAAGAATCGTCGTAACTTTTTTTGTGACTCGGGCAACGGATAATTGCGAATAGCAGCAACTTCTGCTGGAACTGGCATAATACCTCGAGAATTTATCATATGACCTAGGAATTGCAATGATTTCTTTCCAAATTCACATTTTTCCACGTTAATAGTGACACCATGTTCTTGAAGTCTCGTGAATAACTGTCGTAGATGTTGTAGATGTTCTTCGACGGTAGCGCTAGCTACTAATATATCGTCGATATATGCGTATACCCCTGTCAAACCTCTAACAACCTGATCAATAAATCGCTGAAAGGTTTGAGCTGCATTAGTTAGTCCAAATGGCATTCGTAAAAACTCAAATAAACCAAATGGAGTGATTACGGCCGTTTTCGGTATGTCTTCTGGGGCCACTGGAATGTGGTAGTACGCCCGAACAAGATCAATTTTCGAAAAAATCGTAGCACCTTCCATTTCGGTAGTGATGTCGTGAATATGTGGCACTGGGTATCTATCTGCTATCGTTTGCTTGTTAAGGGCTCTATAATCCCCACATGGTCTAATTTCTCCATTCTTTTTGGGAACCATATGTAACGGAGATGCCCAGGGACTATTAGATGGCCTTATGATACCAAGTTTCATTAGTTTTTCGAATTCTCGTTTTGCAATGTTTAACCTTTTTGGGTCCAACCTTCGCGCTCTTACTCTAGTCGGTGGACCTTTCGTGACGATATAATGCTGTACTGTATGTTTAAGATCTTTGTTGTCGTATGATGACCTCGTTAAATCGGCGAACTTATTTAGAAGTGACTTATATTGCTCGTTCTTATCTTTCGACACTACTAAATTCATAGATACATGATCAGTGGTCACTCCTCTTATGACTACTGAGCGTTCTCCATTCACTAGTTGGTTTCGTCGAGAATCCACTAATAGGTCAAAATTCTTTAAGAAATCGATACCAATTATGGGTACGGAAACATCAGCGATTACAAATTCCCAGCGAAGTGAAATATTACGGCCGAAATTCAAGGTTAGTTTTCGTTTGCCATATGTCTTTATATCGGATCTATTCGCTGCTTTAAGAGTTAGCGCAGTATCGATATTTTGTTTTTCGTTGCTCAATGGAGGGACGACGCTTATCTCTGCTCCCGTGTCTACTAAAAACTGCGCGCCCGTTACTCTGTCCTGAACATAGAATAAACGATTGCTCGTGGGAGCTGCGTTGATTTTCGTAGTCGTTACTGAGAATCGTTGGGATCGTTTAAATTTGCATGGAGACCTGCATTTTCGAGCTCTGTACCCAAATGTTTGATGGTACCAGCATATAACAGGATCTGGTAGTCCCTTAGAAAATGATCGGTTTCTATCTCTTGATCTGCTGCGCGACCAACTTCTTTTCCTGTTGTTGTGATTTAGACTCGTTAGTTTATGGCATAGCGCATTAATTTCCTTTTGCAAGGCCTCGATTCTTTCGTCAACTGTGAAGTTGAGTGTTTGTGAAGTCGCATTTCTCATTCTCTCGTAAATCTTATCGGCTATTTTAGCGATGTTGTCTATGTCTACATCGCTATCTCCAACAGCGAGGATCTGCTGTACGTTCGGTGGGAGTCGTCGCAACCATAAGTGGTAAAATATATTTTTATCCACATTTCTGTCTCCAATTACGTTGCTCATATACGTTTTTAACTGCGAAGGCGTTCTATCCCCGATTTGAACTTCACTGAGCAACTGCTCGACAGCCTGCCGGTCGTTTAACGAGAGAGCTTTTATTACGGCCTGTTTCAATACGTCGTACGGATTTACCGCATCCGGCTTAGTTAGGACCTCTCGTACCTTGTCTGCTACTTCATCTGGAAGTAGTGAGCTTGCATAGCCGAACTTATGTCGCTGTAAAATAATACGATTGGCTACGAAGTAATTTTCAAGTCTAATAAACCAGAGTTGAGGATCAGTAACATTAAAAGAGGGAATAGTAACATTAATAACTCCCACGGATGGTGACTGTGAAAGATCGATTGTTTCGTTATTTAAAGACATTACTAATAATAATAATAATAATAATAATAATAAATTAAATAGTATGCGAATATAACGTTATTGTCACTAAGAGAAATGAATCGATGAAAAAAATGATAATAACAAAAGGTACAATTTATAAAATGGAACAGACTTACTAAATTGCACCAATATATCAATTGTTCGTGAATAATCGTTATTTATTATGAATATTATCGTTAAGTTCAATAATGCTTATGGGATGATGAACGTGCGATTAAAATTGTGATATAATAAATCCACAATTATGATTATAATCCAGATAATAATTCGAATAGAAACAGAGTACGTTGAATTTTCAAAATGAAATTATCTCGTCGAAAATTGTTTTGTGTTCGCTCGTCGAGGCATCCAATTCTGTAGTGTCGTGTTCGTATGGCGAGGCAACCAATTATATTGCGTCGTGCTCGTTCAGCGAGATATCCAATTCTATTGCGTCGTGCTTGTTCGGCGAGGTATCCAATTCTATTGCGTCGTGCTTGTTCGGCGAGGCCTCCAATTCTATTGCGTCGTGCTTGTTCGGCGAGGCCTCCAATTCTGTAGTGCCGCGATTCGTTAACCGTTTACTTCGATAACCGTTATAATTCTAAACTTAACGGTGCGTAAAATCAGAAGACAAAGGATAGCAGCAACTACAGTTTATTGTCGAATGACTCAGGTTCGAAAGTTAACAACACCTGAGCGAATATGAACGAGCGAGTGAACAGGCAAACAAGCAAAGGAAATGAACGAGGAGCAAGCGAGCGAGCGAGAGAGTAGCAAGCAATTACATAGGCAATTTATAGTCAAATTTAATAAGGGCACAGCAAAGCAAAACAAAGGCTGATAATAATATTTGTGTGCGTACATATATGGGGAGGAGTATGAGTCATCGAATGATATTTAAGCAGTCAACATTTCGGCTAGAGTGTCATGTGCTCTAGTGTTATTGCAGTGCAAAGAATATGCAAATTGTTACTATCCAAATGACAATGTCTGTTAAGTAAGTTATAAAAAGGGCTTAACCAAAATTGGCTATAATCGAAATTGATTGTAGGATGGTTGCTATAATCCAACGTCAACTTTCACTGCATTGCGAATACCTAGTAAGACGAATAGAAGAGCGCCGGTCCACTGTGAAACGTTTGCAGCTGGTAGTTAAGCTTTTACTTGTCGGTGAAAGCGTCTTACCAACCCGCTTGCTTGTGGGTGGTAGGCGGTCGTTCGGAAGCGAGTGATTCCTATTAGTGCGATCAGACAATGGAAAAGTTCGGATTCGAAATGGCGTCCGCGGTCTGTTGTGATAGTTGATAATAGTATCCATTTGAATCTGGCAAAGGTCCTACTAAATTCTGATGAACATCGAAATGAGCATCAGAAGTTTTGGACGAGCCATAGGGACGTTCGTTGTGCCTGATCACCTTAGATTTCTGACAGCTTACACGGCAGCGTGCTCACTGCCTCACTTCTTTATTCATACCAGGCTAGTAAAACCGTTCTGCTATAAGCTTGATGGACGCACGAACACCTGGGTGAGAAAGTTTGCGCAACATATTGAAGAAGTTGCGTCGATAAAGTTTCGGCACGATTGGGCGATAGCTAAACGTAGGTGTGTCGCACAGTAAGGTTTACTTACCTGTTCCCATCTGTTTGATGCGCAGTTTAAGGGTTGTTGAGGATAACTTTTCGACCGTGCCTGAAGATCGACGTCTTCTTTTTGAAGCTGAGCTAGTTTCAGAAGGTCGATTCCATGGAAACTGTGCAAGGAAGTTACAGTAGACAAGGTCTCTGTAACTACATTGTTTACTCCATAAATGTGTTGTATATCTGAAGTCCAGTTGTCGAGACTCTGAAGATGAGCCTAAAGAGAAAGTAAGGGGTTTATGGTCAGTAAAAAGCGTGAATTCTCGGGCTTCGATAAAGTGTTGGAAATGCCGTACAGCACAATACGCTTAGTATAGTAGTTGATGCATCGGATTTCGCCATAGGAGCTGTTATGCAAAACAACATCCCCCGTAGTTGGCAACCTCTCGAATTTTACTCACGACACCTCAACCCACGGAGACGAGATATAGCGCTTTTGTTCGAGAACTAATAGCAACGTACTGTGCCATCGAACATGTCCGCCACGAAGTAGAAGGTCACGATTTCATCTTATTTACCGACCATAAGCCTTTAACGTATACTCTGCATACCAAGTCTGACCGCTGCTCACCTCGAGAGTGCAGACATTTGAACTATATCTGTCAGTTCACGACAGACCTTCGTCATGTTGAAGTCCACTCGAAATATGTTGCCGATGCTCTGTCCCATATCCAGGTTAATGCAGTTACTTCAGCGGTGCTTGATCTCCCTGCTATGGACGTCGTACAAGCAAGCGATCCCTCCTGCACAGAAGCACAGCATTCTACTTCCCTTCAGTTCCGAGAAGTACCCCTAGCTCAGGGACTATACTGTGTGATGTTTCTACTGATCTTCGTCAACCCATCGTGCCATCTGCTTATCGTCGTCCCGTCTTCGGTGCCCATCGTCATCGATGGACTGTCACATCCAGGTATCAAATCCAAATTACGCGTCATTGCTGCACGACACTTCTGACCGTCCATGAGTAAATATGTGGGTAAAGCAATACCTATGATCTCAACGATCAATAGTACACAGGCATGTAGTTGCCTCCGTTGGCACTCCTGATACTCGCTTCGATCACATTCATATAGACATTATGTGATCATTCCCACCATCGCACGGGTATGATCACATCCTACGTGCATCGATCATTTCACAGGATGGCCCGAAGCTATTCCCATCACTTCAGTTACGGTGGAGACTGTTGCTCACCGCTTCGTAGAACGACGGATAGCGCTGTATGGTTGTCACTCGACTGTTACGACTGACTGATGACAATAATTTCAATCCGCATTATTCTGAAGACGGTTCTAGTAAAATGCTAAATAACTTGATAGCTATGGAATCGAAATACAAAAGTTACATACGACACCAAAGCCTTTTCATTCTCCTGTGCAAACGAGAAATTCCAAGACCTGGAAAACAAGCGTCTAATCTATTACTGCTGGCAAATTCAGAAACCCAGAATGGAGAGTGGATAAATGCTTCCAGTGCAGAATTTCCAGACGGTACGCAAAAAACAATGACACTGTTTAAACATAACATATTCGTCAAAAGTATGAAAGGTCTACAGTCTGCTGGTGTTACATACTATCAAGGAACTGATTTTCCACAATCTACGAAAGGTCTACTAGAATGGTTTGATAAATCTGTGGTTCAAATTAAAGGCCAGTCACACTAACGGAATCCGTTACAAGGATGAATGTCAGTCTGCTCTAATTTCCGCTATCAATTCCAATACAAATGAGTACATTCTAGATCATCCAGAGTCCACATCCAATACACAGACAGACAGATGCAGCTAAAGAGAAGTCTTAAAACATGTTACCGGAATCCGAGTGCCCATTTACGATTTGGTGGTCGTGGTATTTGTACAAACTAATGATTGTTTCGTGCTTGATTGCTCACTGACTACGAATTCCGAATATAACAGGTTCATTTGTGCTCATTTAGTCCTACTTGCCTTATATCTGAGAAATTCTCGGCACGTTAATTCCAACTCGTAGTTTGTCAAGTATCCTCCTAAATTTATTCCCTGATGTAAATGCGCTCATTTCGACAGGTACAGAGATCCAAATGAGGGCAACTATCAATACGAAAACGTGAGAGAGTATCTGGATATTCGCCTTTTATAATGTACAATCATCTGAAGGTTGTTTCGAGCAGCTTGATAATGATGTTCTGGTTTTTGCTCGTACTGGAATGACTTGACGTACCTAGTATGTTGTATGCTATTATCAGATCACCTCTCATTCTTCTGTAGCCCGTTAAGAACAGTATCAGGTTTTGGCATCTTTCAGCACCCACTGCATGAATCATATACTTCAGACATACGTGGTTTAGATACAAGCAAACCAGACCACATCATACCATGAAATAGAAAACAAAAACTACAACGGACCAAGCCCAAACGTGGCTGTAGTTGTGAGGAACTGCAACTAATAAATTGGGAATATCTTTAAATAGTAAATCATCTAATGGCAGTCAACTAGTCAAACTAAAGCTTCTGATGAAAGGAATATAGATATAAATAATCTAGCTACCTAACATTTATACAATAGGAATACATAAAATAACAGTCCATAGACATCCTAGTGGCTACTGTTCGTTTATTCTTCGTTGTGATATAATGTGTATTAAATGACATCTTTACAGGTTTATATCTAACCTATTGTCTACTATCCATTCCTCTGTTTTGGGGAGGTCCTTTTGAGGCTCTAATGAACCTCTTTCTCCTCTCATTGACTCCCATATCTTTGTATTGTTTTCATAGATTAGTTAAGATGAGCTAATTTTATCTGACGGATCATCAATACAACTCAAGAATTCCAGTGGATCTAAGATTGTTCACTTTGAAACTCCTGATGTTGAGACCCTTCAACTCTCATGCACTCTATTTACCTTCCTACAAAACACCCCGTTTTCTAGGTACTTTCGTATTCAAAACAGAGGTAGGTCAGTGAAACTCATCTTTGCAACTTTGCAACCAGAAATACGTGTTGTGGTGTATCAAGGAATTTTGTGAAATCGATGAAATAGATTCTATGAACTAGAAGCATTAGTGAATAAATTAAGGCAGCTCGTTATAGCTGTGTAAGGAAAATTGGTCAGTCCACGAAGTCTTTAGATGTGAGCTCACTATCGGATATTATACTCGGCGTCATATATCACAATCGAATCTGTTTAGCTGATGAATTTATTTTAGAGCGCATTCAGCTATGGAGTGCAAATAACAGATGCTTCGTATTAGGAGATTTCAGTGCACCTGATATTCGTTGGACTGAATTGGTCCCGGTAGGAACTATAAACTCCTTTGATAGTAAATTCCCAGTACCATGTAGACCGAATAACATCCACCACGGATAGCTAGACAAGTCAAGAAACTTCTTGGACGTAGGAAAAAGCATTGGAATTTGTCAATCACTACTAGCTAAGAACAGTACAGAAACAGTTATTGTACTACTAGGAATCCTCCTAAAGCGTTAATAAGTAAGACTAGAAAGTCATATGAAAAACAATTGGTTAGTAATTGTGAAAAACGTCCGAAACGACTACTCTCGTATACAAAAAGGCGAACTCGGAGAAGTGGTGGAATCCCACCACTTTTGATACAAGAAGATCCGTTAATATTGACAAGAGATGATACCGAAAAAGTTGGAGGATTTTTATAGGAATATTTCACTAAAGTGTTTTCCATCAGCAATGAGGAACAACCAAAGATTCATTGTGATCTTGGCGGCTTGTTGGCGGACCCTGTAGTTAATGAAAGAGTTACTGCTTTAAGACTACTTCAGCATCATAAACTCAATAGTTTCAATGGTCCTGATGATATTCATCCCAGGATTATGAAAGCCGGGAGACAGTAGTGAACTGCTGGAATTTTCTACCCGATCACCTAAGATCAACATATTCTATTGATATATTCAAAACGAGATCGGGCCCACACAGTGTTAAAAAACCAAAAGTATTAATATAGGTTGATAGACCTCCTAATCTTATTAACGAAGACTGATCGGTAGACACCAACTCATCACAAAGATATTGAATTTTGGATGGAGCAGACGTTCGAAACGTGCTTTACTAATAGGTGCAGTTTCTGTGTTCCCATAATCTATTAACTGTGTCTATAAGAAAAGTCAATAAAAGCACAATGTAAGAAGAATAAGTCATTTAAAATTACAGTTTCCATAGTTAAAGTAATGCGAGCGAGATAAATGCTGCAAATGCAATGCATAAAATATGATATCATACATGATACATTAAACAGTAAACCCTTTCCGTAATTCTCCAGTTTGTTTGTTAGTCTCAGTTTGCTTGATGTTGCGACTCTCATTTTTAGTATTTTTCATTAGACAAAAATCTCTAAGTTTTTATTCGTTTGTAATAAATATTCTACGTACAGACAATGTTTACACTTAGTACATAGTTAGACACTTAAATTCCGTGTTATTAAAATCATATTGCAAGGGGAGTTTTCTGTCGAAAACCCGGGCCTATTGTTTCTGAAGCAAAATGTTCCCAAATAAACGAGACCTGTTGACCCCGAAACTTCATCTCTTCACATGTTCGTAGAAAGTTTTTTTATCCTAAACATTATCAGTATTACTTTTAGGTGCGTGTAGATAAAATCGTATGTGATGCTTTCATTCGTTAAGCGAAATTCCCGAACACTATTTTATTTACTGTTATGTCCATTATCCATGTCACTTTCTCCAATGAACAATTTATTCACTTATGTTCATAATGTAACGAAAAAACAATAACCACTTGGGTTATGAGTCAATATGCTTGAAACTAAGAGGACAGTAGTAGTTTTACTTTTATTCAGTTTGCAATCATGTCACTATCGCTGCTATTATAATTATTTCGATTCCTGTTTGCCATCACACTATTCTCAACTCACTGTGTCTATGTAATATGGCAACTTGAGTTAACATGTATGTGCACGGACCTACGTTCTGACTGACTGACCTCAGTCACCTAGGCATATAACCATGATTATAACAAATCGAAACACTTGATTGCATGAAAATTCTTGGTTCGGGGTTATGTTGGGGTCTAAACCTTAATATTCACTTTTAATGCTTTCAGAGACATAATAAAGCAAAGTTATTGGTAGATCAGTATTTTCGACACATCCCAACTATGTCAATGAATGAGGGTTAATGGTTTCTTGCATCGATGTACGCAAATGTTTCTGAAACCCAAGTGGGCCTAGGGAATCACTCACATTATTCATGTAGTTAATGGTCAACAATTTACATGAACTTTCAAATGCATGGATTAAAACAGGAGATTTGAAGATGTCATTTCAATGTTTGATCATTTATAATTAATCGAAAACTCGAGGTGACTAAACAAAATCTAAACCATTATTCCATGAAGTCACTGATTGCTTATTGAAAGTATGTTTGCATTCTTTCTTTAGTTGAAGAATGTCATGCAAAAATTTATGGTTTGAATGGTAGTCTGTGCTGTTGGTATAAGTGTGTACACTTTTCGGTCTAAATAACGGATTTTTATTTTGTGCGTGTTAATTCATCACTCCATCCTTCCAGTAATTTCTAATATCATGTTTCTCATGTCATTTTTCACCTGCTTATTTGTTCCTAAAACACTTTCCGGTTCAGGTTTATTTTTGTGTGGTTAATGGTACTGAGTAAATTACATCATAACTTCGACTTCTTTTTCAGTCACATCTAAAATCCTCCATTAATGCAGAGACGTCCACTCACTCGCATAGAGCTTGGATTGCAAGACTTGATGGAGTTTAAAAGCTTCATTGATACTCAGTCTAATGGAGACTGTGAGAAAGGCAGCAAAAGTACCAAGGATTCTTTTGAAAAAGTACAACTTCGAGAAGCTGAAAGACGCAGAAAAAATGCGCGTCATCGAATTGGTGAGTAGTAATCTTGGTTATTACGGACTATTAATTTTAGGTTTACCTCCAGATTATTAACAGACTTTAAAACTTAGTGTATAGATGATTCCGTCAACCAATCGATGCTCAATTTCAACCCTTATACTTTTTCTCTGGAACTACATGTTTATCGTTAAAAAATTCACCAATAATGAGTAATTTTAATAAAATCGCCTGCTAATAATTTGCAAAGTTGTTTAAAACATTTAGTCGAATTTTTCAGAAGACAATTTAACAGGCACACTACCTCATAATTTTCGACCATATTGTCATATCTTTTACAATAACTCTCAGGTGCTAAAGTGTCTCAAAAGTCATCCATAACCTAACCCACCTCTGATTTATTTCTAGAATGGGGGCCGTATCCTAGGCTTGGAATGAATTGAATTGCTTAGGATGTCATGCCATACTGGAAGTCTTTTTTAACTAAAGAAGGGAGTTATTGTCAAGCCTATTTTGGGAAAGGGCGTAGATTTTGTTCAGGTCATCATATCTCACCCTTTCTCAAAACGATTGAATATCGTCACACGTATCGCATTCCTGATATCAGAATTGCAGTCAATTTATTGGCCAGAACTGTACTTTACGTTTATTCGTTAGAGAGGAATGCACTTGAGATGGTCACGACCAACGGCCATTTGTTCCCTCAGGATACTGGAGCCCATGTGCACCATTGGTTTAGAATCAGGGTTTTCCAACTCCCCTAGGTGGACACTACATCCACCAACCCGGTTAAAGCGCCAGGCATTCACTTTTCGTCCTCTTAATTTCGTAAACAACACCCCCATCACGAGAAGGCAGTGAGTAGGACTTCCCTGACAGAGGCTATATACGCGTGGCCGTGTGAGCATTTCAAGAGTGAGAGCAAACTCTCCCCACTCTCGGCCGTATCAGGGCATTTAGGGGCAAAGTATGTGCCAGAGGTGAGGTTTTGTGGCGAGACTAAAGAACATGGACGACCTTTGAACGAATCTTAAATGACCTTGAGAAATATTGGCCAATCAGAAGACAGTTAGCATACAATAAAAATATATTATACAAAACTCAAAAATTAAAGGGGATACTGTTCTTTTACATGTATCAAAAACTTATCAAGGTCAGATATAGGTTCAGAAGTTCTAAAATCATAGTGCATCCGGCACAGGAACTCATCCCTGAGGCTCCATATTAGTCGACATCTGGAACCATGATAAAGTCCCGAAAATTCTTTCAGCCTCAACCACATAGTTTCAGTGTTGTCGGTATGTTGTTATGGTTTAGGGTTTAGGATTAGGGTTAAAGATGAGACTATAAATAATGGACGACATTTGAGCGACGCTAGAGTGAATCTGAGAGTGTCAACATAATAACTAAGACTAAATGAGGGTTATAAACCCGTGTGAAGAATTCAAATTATGATTTACAGTTCATGGTTAAGGTTATGAATTTTACGTAGGGTTTTCATCACGAACTGACATCAGCTATAATGCCACAACTCAATCCAAATATATAATTGAATTTTGCGCCAAAACCTAATGGTAACATATCTTGTAGTCGCTTAATTATCATGTTTTCTCTAAAATCCTTTGTAAACTGACCGTACGTAAGCGTCAGGTGCCGAACTTAGCGCTGTGACCTTGAAAACCCGCGAAAGCTTCTGATTGGCTCGTCCATGTTCTTTAGTCTCGCCGGTTTTGTGAAACATATCACCTGTACTTTTACAGTACATAAGATACTTTGCTAAGGGGTTTTAGAATTAAAATGTCATTAATGCCCGAATAAGTGCTTAGCCGGCTTCTGAAAAATAGCGTAAAAGACAACTGGTAGACTTGAGAGTTTTGTTAAGTGAATTTTCGGTCATACATGAGGTTCTAGTTTTGGACTATTTATGATCTCTATTACGAAGAGATTCGGTAGATGATAATACGACAGTTAGTAAGGCAAATACCATAATCGTAAAGATCATGGAGCTCAGTGACTTCAACCATGATCATATATGACTCAAAATAGAAGTCTGTGGCTGTAATTTTCTGATACTGCCTTTATGATAGTGAGATGAACTTTTTTAACTGAGTAAAGCCTTTTTTGGCTGTATTTTTAACTAAGCTATATATCATAAAAGCTTTTTCTGTTCATTTCATCATTCGTCACACCATTCTTTTCTTGATAATATCGTTTTATTTATCTGGGTTAGTTTTTGGTGCCTAATTGTACCAGAGTTTATGTGGAATAAATAAAACATCAATATCGCTTTTAACAATGCTCACATATATTCCTTCCGGAGGTTTCGAGTGACTGGTAAGGTAAAACTTAAGTTTAATCAGCTTAAACAATTGACAATCTATCCAATACTAGCTGTGGTCAATAAATTAATACATAAACCTATATAAAATTACACTTACAGAGGTGATCAAATGAACTCAATAAATGAAAATAGCTAATTCACCAGTAAGTAGTAGTGTTATAACCCATTGTTCAGTACCAACAAATCGATTGGTAGAACAAAACGATGGTACTTTTTTGGATATTATTGACCATCTGTAAAAACAAAGGGTTTATGCTTTCAATGTTTATAATAAATCTACAAATTATTTAATCTATAAGTGCATCACCTATCTAATGTTATTCATTTAACATTTCCACCTGGCCTGAACTGTTCGTAAACTGGAAGAAATTCAGTAGCATACTTGTTTTCATCATCAAAATTATAAGTAGATTCAATACCACGCAACTTTTCATTAAGACGCAAGAAGGCATTACTTGTATTACAGTGAATTTTCAAGTGTTATTGATAAGACATTCGGATCGTGCCAAGTGTGTTTCATCCTATCTAGGGCTCCTCGGCCGAATATTCAGACGAAAACGCGAAACCGGTCGCCTTAGGCACCAAGACGTTATCTATTAAGCTACAAAGCGCAGATAGCTATTAACTTGTTTAATGGAAATAAAGGTATTTTTAAGAATTCGTATTCATTTGTTGTCAGTATTCAGGACTAAATTGACGTCAGTATCATGTATCAAATGCTTCAATAATGCCTAGGATACACGCGTTAATCGTTACGATTAACGTGAAGTCATGAAAAAGAGATCACATTATCACTCATTTCGATTTTTATTATGGTAGACATTGTGATAATACATGTACATTTGTTTTTGTTTCTGCTATTTTCATCAGAACTATGAGTATTTTGGCTTTATTGGTCGGGTAACTACACCGTCACTCCTTGAACTTGACTAGATTCATTTTGCTCTACTGGAATATTACCCAATGGAGCAACAATATAACCTTCCCATTTATCAGGTACTTGTTGCATAATGTCAGTAGCTAGGTTACAATTATATACAATGTGATTATCACGATTGTCATCATCTAGAAACCAATTGAAACCAACATTAATTTCATCACATAAACTAATCATCGGTTCTGTATTATCTATACTCCAACACTGATTATTAGTTGTTCCATGAAAAGCTTCTTTCGTTAGCAATGAATCAGCATAGCGTATAGCTTCCTCAAGAATTCTCAAATTTTCCTAAATAAACAGAAGAGGAAACAGGTTTTATAAAACAACAAAACTCTTTCAAGTACTATTAAATTCATATACATATATACAAGTTCCGTGAGGACATATGAACGGGGAATAACCACGATGATCCAATCGAAAGATTGCGTAATATGAATAACAAAAAATAGACTTAATAAGTTAGTAACGAATTACAAAGGCAGTCAGATGATTAAGATGTTTTTGTTACCAAAATTAAAGGTAATATAGGTGTAGTTTATACTGCATACAACACATATGTAGGATAGTAAACGAAATAGCCCAGCCTGAAGCGTTAGGGCATAAAGAACGTTTAAAACCCATTGTCTCGTATCGGAATACCATTACAAGACCACCAAGATCATTTCTACCGCATTTGCGAAATTTTCATTTTTCCGACTTTTCAGACCTTGATTTAGAGGTAATATCCCATAAACATTTATACAAGTTCAAGTCAAAATAGGGCTGTGAACGTGGGAGACCTTAATCAATAAACTGAACATCGGTTTGGGCACCCGGGCAGTATCTTAGCCCACACACAAATGACATGAAATGACGCACTACACTAACTACACTGCTCTCGTTCCTAATAGAAGACAATTTGCATTATTATTATTACCATTATTTACTACGTCGCTTTTTCACTCCCTTTATTCCCAAATTGTGTATCCTTCCTTTCCAACCTATGCAGCAGTTCGCCCATGGTGGAAACTCTGTCCTATCTAAACGATCTCCAGTCACTGTCTGGTTGAAAGTGAATGCTTCCACCGATTACGAATACTCAGGCAGTCTTTCTGAAACCACGTACGCCGTTCAAGCTGGTTTCCTTCAACGTTCGCACACTAATGCAGATCAGACAACAGATGGGGCTGGCTATGTCTTTAGAATGTCTCAATGTTGATGTTTGCTGTCTATCCGAGACCCGTATTCAAGACTCTAGTGAAGTACTACAAATTCACTCTCCATCTGTCGCCTCGTAAAGCTTGTTTCACGTGCGCTTATCCGGGGACTCTGTGGCATCTTCGTCCGGTCTTGCTGGCGTTGGTGTTGCACTAAGCGCTAGAGCTGAGGCAGCACTAATCGATTGGATCCCCATTAACAGTCGGTTATGTGCTGTTAGATTAGAAAGTTCCATCAAAGTGAGAAGAAACCGGCGTGAGAAACGGTGTCTTTTCGTCATCTCCGCCTATGCCCCGACAGATTGCAGTCCGGATGCAATCAAGGATGAGTTTTACCATCAGTTAACAGTTCTTCTCCAGAAAGCGCGTTCGACAGATATTGTAGTATTAGCCGGAGAGTGAATGCACAGGTCGGGCGTCTAGGCACAGAAGAGAGTCGTTTCGGTGGCCGATGAGGATTTGTTGGTTGCAGGACAGATAACGGGGACCGTTTGCTGCAGCTGTGCACAGACCACAACCTGTTTCTGGCCAGCACTAACTTCCGGCACAGTCATCGCCGGTGTGCCACCTGGCGTCCTCCCTCTGCATCTCAAGCCTGGACTCAGATTGATCACATCGCGATCAGCCACCGCTGGCGTGGTTGTGTACAAGACTGCCGCTCCTTTTGGAGTACCTATCTGGAGTCTGATCATGCCCTGGTCTGCGCCAATCTCACCTTACTTTTCAGTGGCAGAAGGATTGACCGCCATCAACGGATCGATGTTAGTAAACTGGCTGCAACATCTGTTGCAAGTAAGTGTCGAGCGGAGCTAGCCTCTAGGCTAGCTACCATCCCACCGAAAAGTATAGATGGGCATTGGTTGCATCTTCACGACACCATGAAAATGGCGAGTAGAGCCGCTTGCGGCTTCGCGAAATGTCCCACTTACAAGCACTGGGTTTCTTCTGGCTCCTTACAATTGATGGAAGTCCGTCGGTCTACTCCGGGTGACCATGAGTTTGACCACAAACGAAGGCTGTTACGTAGTGAAATCGGGCAAAGCTTGCGTAAGGACCGAGGACTGTTCTCTGGGATTGTCTATTGAAGAAGGGTGTGCCTAAGAAGTTCATTAACATCTTAAAGGCCCTGTATACGAACACCTCAGGCAGAGTGAGGGCATACAACCACCTTTCTCCCTTGTTCCATTCGAGCAGTGGGGTTAGGCAGGGTTGCCCGATCTCACCATTCCTCTTCAACTTTGCCATCGACGACATCCTAGAAACCGCTCTGGTGGATGCAAGTAGTGGCGGTGTGGATATGTTGCCTGGAGAACGACTTCTCGACCTCGAGTATGCGGATGATATTGTCTTACTGTGCGATAATGCCCAAGGCATGCAATCAGCACTTAATCAGTTGGCAATCAGTGTCCTCAGGTACGACATGTGCTTTGCACCCTCCAAGTGCAAAGTACTCCTACAAGACTGGCAGGATTCTCATCCTGTACTCACCCTGGATGGTGAGCAGATTGAAGTAGTTGAGAAGTTCGTGTATCTAGGTAGCTATATAAGTGCTGGTGGTGATGTGAGTGATGAGATTGATGCACGTATAATGAAAGCCAGAGTGGCTTATGCCAATCTGGGCCATCTTTGGCGCCTTCGTGATGTTAGTCTGGCTGTAAAAGGTCGGATCTACAACGCGTCGGTGAGAGCAGTTTTGCTCTATGCTTGTGAAACCTGGCCTCTCCGAGTTGAGGATGTTAGACGTCTCTCTGTGTTCGATCATCGTTGTCTCCGAAGGATTGCTGACATACAGTGGCAACACCATGTTAGTAATGCAGAGGTTCGGCATCGTGTGTTCGGGCGCAGAGACGATAATTCGATTGGTGTCACCATCTTGAAACACCGACTTCGGTGGCTTGGACATGTTTTACGAATGTCGTCCCAGAGACTTCCACGTCGTGCATTATTTGCCGACCCTGGGACTGGTTGGAAAAAGCGGAGAGGAGGTCAGTGTATGACATGGTGTCGTGGCATGAAAGAGAGCTGCAAAGGGCTAGCTTCTGTTGGTCCTTCACGACTCCTTGGTTGGGGTCCGAGAGATGGTGCAACACAGTGGCTAGAGACGTTATCAGATATGGCTCAGAATAGAAGCCAGTGGCGATCCTGCTGCAACCTTCTTTTACTTTCTACATAAAGAATGGTTCTAACTTTCCTAACTGAAAGAGTCTTCTGGTTGTACATTTCAGTCCGCCTTATCTTTTCATCCCTTCTCTTGCTACTTTCATTATTTTGTGTGGCGCATATGTATCTGGTGCCCTTTTGTACCAATATGTATGTGTTTAAATAAAATAAAAAAACAACTTAAGAACAGTAGGTCGTATAATAATCAATAGGTTGAAATGAAGCTTGTAATAAGAGGAATATAGATTTATTCAATCTAGTTACTGGACAGTTATACAAAAAGAATATATATATAATATTAGTTCATTAATAATTCTCAAAAGTTACCCGTAGTTTAATCTTCACTACGATATAACATATCCGGTGGTAAGTGATTCGTGGTTAATTATTGACTGCAGATAGGCACCCCATAAGTCGCATGTATAACGAACTTTTACATTGTAAACGACTTCATTTAGATAATTCACCTGCTCCCACTCTACATTTGTTTGTATACATTATGATTGTTGATATCTGTTCCACGATCAAACGGTTGGAGTTCACTTAATTTAGTCAACCCAACGTTATGACACACTCCTCCAGTTGAAGTTAACATGTAACGAAAAGCAATTTGATTTAAGGTAATCATAGTTGGTATATCAGAAAAATACAGTGCTTCAAGAACTATCCACAAGACTAATACTTCCAGATGATATAAACTAAACCATACCAAGAAAACTCACTTCTTTGAAATTAATTAGCGACACCTGTTCAAGTAGTTTAACTACATTCATATCCAAATGTGTTCGTTTTGGAAGAGCACTGTGATCAATGCAAAATATATCCTGGTTATCAGGTGATGCACAATCCTTTGTTTCAGATATCTAATGAAATAAATTTCGAAAAGTATTTGAATATCTAGTTAACTAGTTGCAAATGTACGAATTCTAATTTATTGGCAAAGTATATTTATCATTCCAAGATGTGCACTATTGGTTTGGAATCAGGGTTTTCCAACTTCCCTAGGTGGACCCTCTATGTCCACCAATCTAGTTAAAGCGCCGGACATTCACTTTTCGTCCTCACAATTCCGTATACAACAGTAATCTTGTGAGTAGGCAGTGGGTAGGACTTCCCTGTTAGTGGCTGCATACGCGTCACCATGTGAGAGCATTTCTAGAGGGAAGACGGACTCCTCACTCTCGGTCGTACTAGGGTATTTATATATGGAATAATCTCAGCCATTGAAATTCAAATAATTCCAAAGTTTCCTCCACTAAACTTGTCTGGACATCTTTAGACTAATGATCAAAATCATCAAAGAATGTATAATGTTTAACAATGGAATCTACACTTGGTGTTTATCCAATCACATTCAGATGTTGATTTCAGTAAGCCGGATAACATGTGAAAATAAATGAATAAACGGATATGTGTATATATGCGTAAGTTTATAATATTAAATTTTGATATTCGGTATCAATTTGTTGATTAAACGTAAAAATAAAAGTTCAAATCGGAAATATTTTTGAAACGTCTATGTGTATGCAAAATGAGAATCATCAGATACATAATTGTATTGCTGAAATATCCAAATAAATTTGTCAGAACAGCACTACGTATGAAATTAATAAGTTGGATAGAGATAGGGTTCAACTACTCGTTGGCTATCATTTGCGAAAAGATGACTTGTTGAATACCATCCTTTCTGTTCACGCTGTTCTGACTAACGGATATATACAGCGCTTTTGTTGTCACATCTTACTGACTCATATCCTGTTTACTAAAGTCAACATCTAGACATGACTGGATAAACATTGAGTATTAATTTGATTGTTAACCACTATATATTCTGCTAATTTCTATTTTGATTATTACTCTGAAGAAGTCTAGACAAGTTTGCTGGACGAAACATTGGAATCATTTAAATTTCAATCGCTGATATATATATCGAATTTGATAACTGACAAACACCTGGACAAACATGATAGTGGTCAATGAAACAGTCTCATATCTTCCAGGAGAAATAATTATTACAATCATGCTCATAAACTTAGCTTATCATACAAACGTCCGTGCCACATCAAGAAAATCATGTACCAAGACTTACATCATGACCTTAAATTTGCAATTTGTGCTTGGTTGGGAAAATTTGTTTCATGTTGTTTTATACAAACACTAACTGAATCTAATATTTATTAGTATTCTTGTGTCTAGATTGTTGCTCCAAAACGAGTGACCTCAAATGTTTATTGCTACGTCGTTCTTTTCTTTGGACTCATTTGCCTAGATATCTAAAACCAGTCAAAAGCGATATATGCGATATTCGAAGATGTCTATTTAAAAGTGAATCTTAGCTGGACTACTGGTACATGACTCAATTACAAAATACTTATTGGCTGATAGCTAAGAAATAAAAATACCAGGAGACTATAAGCAGATGCATATTTTACGGGGTCTTACGAGTCTGTAGATATGAGACAACGATCTAACAACCACTTGACAGAAACGTCGGTTGAGCTGTAGCGAAATATCGCTTCTTCAAAGTAACTTTACAATACATGCACATATTATCTGTCATCTAATGCTATTCTGAAGCATAAATGCATTATTAAAACATAGTTACCAGTATTATATTATATAGCAACAACCTGCATCAAGCATTACAACTTACATCATTCACGTCTAATTCATGCTGTACCCCAACATCGAATCGTTTCCAAATAGGTTTAGATGGTACAAAACGATATACAGAACTTTTTCCTAGACATTTTATTTCTTCATCAGTACAATTCTTATTTATCACTGTATCTGACAAGACATTTTTTAATGATTCCGTTGAGAAATCCCGTATCTGGTTTTTGCCAATATACTTTGTGCATTGGTAATAACAACATAGTGATAATGTTTGATTAATGCGAGTACAATGTTTAAGAATCTATAAATAATACAAAAGATATCAAATACACTTTACATATTTTTTATATATTTATACACATAAATATTGGTACAAAGAGGCACCAGATAAATATGCGCCACAAAAATCTCATTCGAATTGTGTGAGGGCTATGATACTGTCCAGGTGCCCAGACTGAAGCACGTGATTTTCTCAGGGGCCACACCCGGAGCCTTTGACCTAAACGTCTGATCCACAAGGCAGTGGAGCATCGTAAGGAGATGCAGTTCCATGGTAGCCGGTGACCAACGATTCATTCATACGCCATTTGTTCCCTCAGGATACTGGAGTCAGCCCATGTGCACCATTGGCTTGGAATCAGGGTTTTCCAACTCCCCTAGGTGGACACTCTACATCCACCAACCCGGTTAAAGCGCTGGACATTCGCTTTTCGTTCTCTCACTTTCGTGAACAACACCCCTGCCACGAGAGGGCAGTGAGTAGGACTTCCCTGACAGAGGCTATATACGCGTAGCTATGTGAGAGCGTAGTCTCCCCACTCTCGGCCGTACTAGGGCATTTCGGGGGCTTAAGTATTATTAACATTAGTTAAATAATAAACCGAAGCAATAAAACAATTTATGAAAAGAAAAAAACTAAGTCTAAGAACTATGAAATTATAAATAAATGATAGGAAGTGGCGATCTTTAACAGCTGTAATGAAACTTGTTTCTTTTACTTATTACGAACTGATGCAAATTGAATAAACCTCAAATATTAATACTGAAAATACGACCAGTATTCTAGTTGGGCAACTAACAACCAGTAACACCTTCTATATTCGAATCGTTCCCCAATTAGATAAAACCCGAAGTCAGATGCGAAGAGGTAGGAAAGATATATTTGATGCGTTATCAATATATCGAGAAGCGTTTACTCTAATCTGCATAGTGAACGTAGGAGCTATGTCCCACGCTGGGTCGTAACGTGATCTGGTGCGTATGCATGACCGAAAGCCTTCAGTTAAACGAGTCCACTTAAAACAATGTGATCAGCATCCAATGTGGAGCACTTAATGAGCTATTGATTTTGGGGAATTATTTACAGCTACAATACTTCGCTACATCTTTTAAAGAATTGCTCAGTATTTCACATTCGACAATCTCAAGAATTATTGTTCTAATTCGTAGCTACATAAAAGCGTTGAAACACAATAATCAGGAAATATGTAGTGTAATTTTATGCCATAACAGGTATTATTTACGAAACTTTCTCCTGATCCCTATTCCAGACTAACTGAGAAAAAGAAATTCATTGACTTAGTGTCTTGAAAATAGTAAAAAGTCACCACCTTAAACAGTCAATTAAGCCGTTATAAATTGGATGAGTTGAATCAAGTAACAACATACAATGATCCGATTATTTACTCAAGGAACCAAGTATCAAAAATAGAGTTGCACTGACTACGAGTACGGACTGGAAGAAAATCATTTACAACATAAAATTCAAGAATTATTATGTGATGGTCGTGGAGATCTCACTGAAGTCAGAAATGTATTCCATTACATCTCAACCCACTGATTTGAAAGTTAAGCATTTGTTTACAGGTCCATAAGTTCTGAGTTCGACCCATAATGGTTTCGTGGGTACGTAATCCTTCTCTCGTTAACCAGTCACAGTTTAAATTGTCTGACTGCATAGCTTACAGTAATAGGTGTATCTTAAAGATTATCTTAAAAACTAGCTACTTATTCCACTTTATAGGGACTTCGATTAACGTTAGAATACATGGTTCCACACAAAAAGAACAAATTGAGTAATCACTAAATTAAACTAAATACTCTATACAGTGTTTAAAGTATTTAATATTGTTCAAAATATCAACACAATACTAGATATTTTGCTCAATGCTACTCTGATATAAACTTACTCAATGAAATAGTTAAGGTAAAATGTAACGCATAACTCAGATGCAACTCCAAATATATCTTATTTTTTTCATAGTTATACAACAAAATACATGATCTAGTTAGATTGGAATGTAAAGTGTATTTGAGATAATCAATAATGTATCACAAAAGTCATACTAACCATTATACATGATAAGAATGCATTCTACAAAATTACAGTAATCAATGACATTGGTGAAATTTGAAAAAAATTATCATAATTGGCGAGAAAGTTTTAGAAAGAGATGGACAATCACTTTACTATACTATCTCATACTATGTTTAATAGTAAATGGCTCGAGTTTTATTGTAACGACAAATAATGAGAATATATTATAACTAAAAATAGAATATTATATAGTTGAAATTATGAGTCAGTTGAAGCTAGACCACCATGGAAAACCTGGAAGCACTGGATGGCCGTTTCGTACTATTGTGGGACTCCTCAGCAGTGCGCAACCACGATCCCGTCTCGCGAGACTCGAAATAGAATAGATTCTAATTATCTGTCTTTATTGAAACATTTTTAGATTAACGGTTGACTAAATGGAAAAAAGTGGAAACAAGTATTATAACTCTTTAATTGGAGTTTTACAATGTCATTAGAATTTAGACAGATTAAATTTCTTTTGAAGGAAAAACTGACTGGTATTTAGAGGCTAAGTTATTCGGAGATTGATACCAAAATAAAAACTTTGTCACTAATAGATTCAATTAAAATAATAACGATGTTGTGAACTATTATTATTATTATTACAATTACCAATTTCAAAAATTTCATACACCCATATCCTTTGACAAATTTAAACAGAACAAAGTTTGTAAAATAAGATGAATTGATTAGTCTATTTTACTGTTTCTTGTCAGCTCAGTTGGTCTATCGGTTAAGTGCTCTGGCGCGAGACTGGTAGGTCCTGGGTTCAAATCTCGCGAGTGCGGAATCGTGGATGCGCACTGCTGAGGAGTCCCACAATATGACGAAACAGATGTCCAGTGCTTCCAGGTTCTCCATGGTGGTCTAGCTTCAATTGACTCATGATTTCAACTATTAAAAAATATGAATATACTTAATAACAAATGCTTAGAATACTTTAGTTAGTAACGTCTAGATAAATTTTCGAAACGTAACCGAAATCACAATGAGAAAAATTGAATATAAAGTGCATGAATAAGCTTAGTTTTCTTGCACGGTAGAATAGGCGTTACAGTTACTAGTAATCGTTATGAAGATAAATATTATGTAAAGGTAATGAAATTAATTAGAGGTTGGGTAATCTCTGAACATGATGAAATATACAAATATATGGATATCAATATGATTATGTAAGAGATGAATATAAGATAAAATAAAAAGTTGGGAACAGGGTTACAATAGACGAGGTCGAAAACGTCTGAAAGCGATTACCTCTGCCAAACGGAGTAAAACTGATGTTTTTTGTCTGTTAATTAGGCTAAATGCTTTACTTACATTTACCTCATGTTCACTAGCCAAAAGGTGTATAGCAATTGCACTTGTAAAAACTTTACTCCCAGTCGTACATTTCTAGAAATGTGTTTAAAAAACCTTGTGGAGACCCTTCTCTTTGTCCTTTCTATTTACTTGCTACCTCAGGTACATGTAAATTCATAGATGCAATTGGAGGTGACATCCGAACAGTATTGATCTACCTTTAAACGGTATAACGAACAAATCTTATTATATAATAAAACTAATCGAGTAACGAGGAAGCTTCTTTTCAGTGGCACCTTATTATAACTGGTGAAAAACCGTGAAATAGACTGATGAATTCATTTTATTCTCTATACCTTGTTATTTTTGCACTGTTTAAATGTACATCATTCTCATAAACACACATATACGCATACATACAATCGTATAATATTTTAATTAATAAATATAGAGCATAATTGAAAGCACGAGTCCATTGAAGCTAGACCACCAAGGAAAACCTAGAAGCCCTGGTCGGTCGTTTCGTCCTATTATGGGACTCCTCAGCAGTGCGCATCTACGACCTCGCCTCGCGAGATTCGAACCCAGGACCTACCAGTCTCGCGACAGAGCACTTAACTGATAGACCACTGAGCCGGCATCTGATGGTGTTCATGTCTAACGAACCGACCTTTCAATGCTTCCAGGTTTTCCTTAATGGTCTAGCCTCAATTGACTCATGATTTCAACTATGAAAATACTGAAATCTCCACAAAAACCCCTTCTGATAAAAAAATAAAGCAATTTATCTAGTAAATACAATAAAATAAATACACATTATATATATGTACTTTATTTGTATAACAACATAAACATAAAATGAAACCGTATAAAAACCAAAAAGCATGAAACTATGTACGGTTTAGATTACTTTTGTTTCTGGGCAAATAAATATTCAGCCTAGCCCCTTCTTTTTTTTAAAAAAGCGTTTATAATTACAACATGAAAGTAGTAATAGTAGTTTGTTCATTTCTTTTTATCTTATAAAAATGAGAAGAGAAAATAACACGACAACAACAACTGGTAATAAACAAAAATGCATACACATACTGTATGGTGTATTATTAAAAAAAGAATAAATAATGAATTAATTCATGAGAATAAAAAGCTAATAAAGATAATATAAAGCAGAAAAGTTATGGTGCTAATCGGTAGGCAATAGAGATATTGACAGCTGTGCAGTTGAGTCTTCTTGTTATGTTTTAAACAATAATAATAATAATAAGGCACAAAGAGTTTTGTTTGTTTGTGTTGTTACTCTATTAAACATGATCATATTCAAATGTGTTATATTATTTGGACAAAGTTATATAACAAGCGCTTAGAGATATACATCATATTAGGTAGGACTGCTCAGGTATATGCGTATAAAACATGCAGAAATAAAGAGGAAAAAAACAGGGGATATCACGACTTTTATTTGTCATGAAATGAAAAAAATTATTTCAAATCCGCTGATACCCTCCCCCCGCGCGCCTTATCAACATATGATCAATATCCGTTTTCTTCAAAAGTTGGATTTAGAACATTAGTTGTTGGTGATTCAAAAATAGGATTTTCAGCCATTTCCCAACGCATATTTTCACCTTGTTGTTTAAAATTAGCTAATTCACGACGATCATCAATTGTAATGACTAGTTTATAAATTAATAAAAGTATTAATCCACCAAGTACAATGGCAGCAATGACACCGAGAACAATGTAGAGAATATTGATTGTTTTTGTACATTCACTTTTTCGGATAATATTTAAATCAACCTATGTTTTCGAAAAAAAATTAGAAATGATTTTATAGTTCGATATATATTTTTTCAAGGTATCATGACTTACTTAGATATAAGTGGTTTATGGAGATTTGTTCTTTTTGAAGAAAATTCTCTCATGGTAGACTAAGCCACACACGCACGCACTAACTGAAGAACCGTTGAGAAACTGTGACAGAACCTAATTAACCTAAGGTATCTTGCTTTTAAGACAACGAATACACAATAGATCTCGTTTTTTTAACCCATAAATATTGGTACAAAGAAGCACCAGATACATATGCGCCTCACAAATCTCATTCGATTTGTGTGAGGGCTGTGATACTACCCAGGTGCCCAGACTGAAGCACGTGGTTTTCTCAGAGGCCACACCCGGAGCCTTCGACCTAAACGTCTGATCCACAAGGCAGTGGAGCATCATAAGGAGATGCAGTTCCATGGTAGCCGGTAACCAACGATTCATTCATATGCCATTTGTTCCCTCAGGATACTGGAATCAGCCCATGTGCACCATTGGTTTGGAATCAGGGTTTTCCAACTCCCCTAGGTGGACACTCCACTTCCCCCAGACCGGTTAAAGCGCCGGGCATTCGCTTGTCCTGCTCTCAATTTCGTAAACAACACCCCTGCCACGAGAAGGCTGTGAGTAGGACCTCCTTGCCAGAGGCTATATACGCGTAGCCATGTGAGAGCATTTCGAGAGGGAGAGCGGACTGTCCCCCCCCTCTCGGACGTACCAGGGCGTTTGAGTGTATAGATCTCGTTACAACATAGATTGATATCAGTTAGAATAGTGCATTGAAAAAAGCCTTAGGATCTTAAAATTAAGATGTGGACATATAATGGGAAATCAAATAAAAAATAGCATTGTGTCTTTTTTGGTCGTGTCCTGTGTGTAAATTACGCCAGCTTTAACAAGCAATTGTGTGTCAGATAATGATGTTTATGCAGTACTATAATTTATTTTAATAGAGGCAATCGCTTAGAGTTTCCAACAAGATCTTAGTTAACATTTCTAGTCTGGAAATATGTTTATGGAAGTTAATGACTTTTTCATCAGCGCAAAAAGACTGTCTTGATCTATAAAATGACATCGACTACAAACTAATTACTGTTTGTGGTACAATTCTAGGTAAGTTATCTTAGCACATATGCCGAAACAGACTGGTTAATTATAATTTTCAACATTAATAGGATGATAAAAAATAATTACAAACAAAATTCTAGCTATTGACTGGAAATACACTTTAAACGATTATGTAATAAATAGGTTTGGTCACATTAGAAAAATATATATGCATAGGTTTGAAATAAACTTCTATAATGACTAGAAGCAGCTAATTGTAAACAATTGGATTGAAAATGTTTTCTTTAGAAAACCTAATCAATACACATTGTATTGGTGATTCGACATGAACAATCTTGTAATTGGGCAATCTAAGGTGGTGAATTTTCAAAACCATTATTAACCAACTTATTTTTCTGGTCGTTTGTTATGGCTGAAGAGTTAATACAAACACTTGTATATAACATAAATATTACTAAACAAGAGAACATTCATCATAAACTGCTTACTTTACGATTAACATATATTGCATCAGAATAACGATAGGTGAAAAATACTCGACAATTGTCTTCTGTGTAAATAATGCAAAGATTTGAATCATCCTTTTGTTCACTAGCTTCAACTAGTTTTACTCGACTAGTATCTACAACAGTTCCATTACATGAAGATTCGCATTGTGTAGCAGCTAATGCATACTCTTGTGATGAATAAATCATTGAAATAGGTTGTCTTTGATTGAATTTTAATGATTCATCCTCTGATTCATTGTCTGTTTTCGTCATCTCATCATTTTTCAACTTTTCATCCAGATCAAAACTTTTCACCAATGAATCACGTAAGCATAGAACACACTTTTCTACATCACGATCTGTGCATAAAGCAGATTCACCACCTTGAATTTCATTACATAAATGACCAGTATAACCACTGTTACAGAAGCATTGACCACAATCACACACACCACGACCAGAACACTTGGGCCCCTAAATAAAAACAAACGAAGTCAAAAATTAAATTTCACAGCATAATGAACCTTTTTTCAGAATAATATTTACATAAAATTTTTGACGGCTACACTGGCTAAAACAATATAGACACATGTATTTATTTATTCAAACCCATAAATATTGGTACAAAGAAGCACCAGATACATATGTGCCTCACAAATCTCATTCGATTTGTGTGAGGGCTGTGATACTACCCAGGTGCCCAGACTGAAGCACGTGGTTTTCTCAGAGGCCACACCCGGAGCCTTCGACCTAAACGTCTGATCCACAAGGCAGTGGAGCATCATAAGGAGATGCAGTTCCATGGTAGCCGGTAACCAACGATTCATTCATATGCCATTTGTTCCCTCAGGATACTGGAGTCAGCCCATGTGCACCATTGGTTTGGAATCAGGGTTTTCCAACTCCCCTAGGTGGACACTCCACTTCCCCCAGACCGGTTAAAGCGCCGGGCATTCGCTTGTCCTGCTCTCAATTTCGTAAACAACACCCCTGCCACGAAAAGGTAGTGAGTAGGACTTCCTTGCCAGAGGCCATATACGCGTGGCCATATGAGAGCATTTCGAGAGTGAGAGCGGACTCTCCCCACTCTCGGCCGTACCAGGACATGTAACAAATTGCTAGCTTAATTAAGTTGAAAATTTTACAAACCATTACATGGATAAAATCTAAGTGTGACTCCAGGACAAAATCGATTTAAGTTATTCTTATTTCAAAATGAAATGATTTAGAACAATTAGCAAATAGAATAAATTAACAAAGGGAACTTGAAAGGGAAGAATTTAAATACACTAATTACATCAATGAGCAAAGGACTCACTTGTGTTTCCCCTCAATAAACATCTTATTTATAAACAAATGACTAATGTGAAAACTTGGCATAGTATAACTGAAGTATTTAGAGTCTACCACATATACCATTCTAACTGGAATAATATGTGCCTTTAACTGATGGCCTTAGAGTCATTAAGTTAGTTGTAGAAACTTAAATAGACTACCAAAGAAAATTAACAAATGAGTGGAGTAAGCATCATTTGCCATATAAATTCTCAAGTCTGTAGAAAGGACATGCAACTTTAAACCTATAGACATATTTTCTAAATCTGACAGTTTTAACAACATTCTACCGGCAATATGACAAAGTTTAAATCACTGAAACGACTCATGCATTTGAAATGAATTTAATGCTTATTGTTTCTACGTGATTAGTTGAGATTTATTATTTATTTATATTTGCTTCAACATGTAAACATTGATACAAGAAGGCACCAAATATATATGCGCCACACTACGTTATTCGATTTGTGTGAAAGCTGGAATACTGCCCGGGTGTCCAAACCGAAGCAGAAGAATAAAATGGTGTAAAGTTTTAGCATCAAATCTTAGATTTCATTGCAAAATGGTGTGTAGTAATAGTTTACTGCACGATATTGATAATTAATCATACCATACTAAAATATCACTGTGAAGAATACAATCAAGCAACTCAAAGAATAATTTGTTCATTCAAGCAATCCGTAATGCCAACATGTGTTTTTTAAAAGAGAAGGTAAATTATGACATACCGATGGATTGTTTGGATCAATACATTGTTTCTCGCTTTCCATACAATCACAGCGATCTCCAGTATAACCTGGCTTGCATTCACAGGTACCATTACATTGACAAGTTCCACGTTGTGGTCCTCCACAAACTTGATTATCATCTGAAGCACGTTTACATCCATGTCGGTCACATTCACAAAAAGTGCCTTCATAACGTGCTAGATTACATTTACACTTTCCACATACACAACGACCACGACCTGAACAAGGCTATAAAAAGATATTTCCAAGAGAATGAACTTTTTAAATGATAATTTTATGGGTCTAAACTAAAAATCACCTAGAAATTTCAGTTACGTTCAGATTTAAATCAATGGTTAATCGAGTTTCTATCCATCCCAACTATTGACTTGCGAGATTATGTTTATAACCAGATTTCAATTCGAAACTGGAGTATTATATCATACAGTTATGCAACTGAGAAACATGCTTTTGTTCATATTTTATCACAGTATCTCACTAGTCAGTCTTTTCTAATTTAATTCGAATAGAGTAGAATTAAAAAGAGAAAACGATTAGTCAGATGTTAGATTATGTTTAGAAAATTAATTTGATGAACTTCGATATTATAAAGAAGTCGAACAAATGAATAACTCTAATTTTACTGTCGAAGGAATCTACTATATGACTAGTGACTTATGTACCGGGTGTTGAGCCACTATTACAGTATGGAAGACATTATCCAACTACTTAGTTAGAAATTATTGAGCTACCTTCAAGATTAAGTTAATGAAGCTGATACATAAATGTAATATAAGAAATCATTGATCAACATGAAGTCGGAACCTGATTAGTCTTGTTATAGATCTAAGTAGAACGGTGAATCAATAACTGAGATGAAACTGATCTTCAAATATCCACAGTAGGAGTCCCATTATCGATAAGTGTGAAATTCACTAATCAAGTACAATATACACATGATCTGTCAGGTTCTGCGGTCATCCTATTCAAATACAGGCATATACGCTTCCTAAATACTTGCTCGAAACCCTGCACGAGTGAGAAGGCTAGGAGTGAGTAGGAAGCTGCAATAGGCAAGCCAAATAAAAATGTGTACAAATCAGTGGTATACATGTACGTCGCTCCCTCAGATATATATAATCTAAGACCTTGACACAGACAATTATCGGCTTTGTCTGTTCTATCATGGGCTTGACCTCGAAACAGCACATAAGGACAGGTACAGGATATATATATATATATATATATATATATATATCAAATCATCATTCTGACATTTGGTGAGTGAACAGAGTTTAATCAAAAAGAATTTAAAGAAAGACCACATCAAGGAGGCTCCTGGATGTATTATTAATGAAAGGCTGTCGGATGTAAACAACATAAGGATAAACATTAATGGTCCAACATACCTCTTTAACTCCATATTCAGTGCATTGCGCTAGCATAGCAGCATCCCCTTCAGCACTAGCCTCAGCGGAACATTCACAAAAATCACCAGAGTATCCAGACTGACATTTACATTCACCACAATGTAAGTGTCCACGTGATTGACATCTTGCAGAGAAAGGAGTTAAAGAACTAGGCATTGGCATTTTCTCGCAGCTAGGACAAGAACAAGCTGTCTGAACACCTAGTACAGCCTACAGAAGTAAGAACAATTAGATAGTGTATTATTCAAATCCACGTAGAAATAGTGCTAAAAAATTGATTACGTTAAAAAAGTTTACACTGGTAAAAACTAAACTATACTGATGATCTTTGATGTACTGATCAAGATTTTTGCACGAAATGTATAAATCAGTGAAAGATAGCAAATATCTTATTCAAAAATAAGTAAATACGCCATATCTGGCATCTAAAATGGTTAAAATTGATACAAAATATATTTTGGGCAACCATTCAGTGAATGTAATATGGTGTGCAGGCCGAACTGTTAGAAATGCCTGCCTCTGATGTAAACTGAAATTGAGAGAATTTGATGTGATTTCATTCTAACACCAACATTACTGACACTAACCCTCCTAACCGTGATATTTAACCCCAATTCATAATACTAGCCCAACTCCTAATACCCAACCGCAACCCTTTTTCGTTCATTAAAATAAACAATTTAACATAAAACGGTTCATTAATCATCTCGAAACTACTAATCCATTGTAAAATTACCACCTTTTATTGTCAACTGTTTCGCAGCTGATTTATTTATTTGAACAATACAAACATTGGTACAAAGGAGCACCAAATACATATGCGCCACGCGATAACAATGAGACCAGTAGTAGTTATTATTGATTTGTGTGAGGGATGTGATACGGCACGGGTGCCCAAACCGAAACAGGTGGTTTTCCTAGAAAACCGCAACCGCAGCCTTTGACCTAAAGGTCTAATCCACAGTACATTGAAGCAACGTAAGGAAATACAGTCCCATAGTAGTCGGTGACCAACAATTGGTTCATACGCCATTTGTTCCATCAGGATATTGGAGCCCATGTGCACCATTGGTTTGGAATCAGGGTTTTCCAACTCCCCTAGGTGGACCCTCTATGTCCACCAATCTAGTTAAAGCGCCGGACATTCGCTTTACGTCCTCTCAATTTCGCATACAACAGTAATCTTGTGAGAAGGCAGTGAGTAGGACTTCCATGTCAGTAGTTGCATACGCGTGGCTATGTGAGAGCATTTCGAGAGGGAGAGCGGACTGTCCCCACCCTCGGTCGAACCAGGGCATGTAGGAATGAACAGTTTCCTGATTATCTACTCAAGGTCGTTAGTATAGTTTAGTTTTACGACGTCATTAAATATAGGTTACCACAGTAACAGGAATTTTTAATCACATCATAACTTTAAATAAGTTAAAATAGTGGCTAGTTACAAATAGATTGTTTAAATGGGATAAATCTACAGATAACCGAGTTTAATGTTCAGAATTAAAGTTGGAAAGTGGTTAGTAGTGAAGTGTAGGGCAAGTGTTTCATCTTATTTCGAAAACGTCAGCCGGATGTAACTGCATCCCAAGATTCACATATGCCAAAATAGACTGACCATATGCAGTCCCCAATATCAGCAATGCGAAGATCTAAATCTATTTAAATAAAATAAAAATTTACCTTCATTGTACAAGTTAGTGGCTGTCTGGATCCAGTAGTTATCTTAATTGATAATTTGTTAGGCGTCTAAAATAAAAGGTACTGGATTCAAGTCCTAAAGTGAACATTAACATGGGGATACAGGTACAACCAGCTGACGATAACCAAATAAAACAAAACGCTAGTCCTGGGTCCCGCCGCT
Source organism: Schistosoma rodhaini (assembly GCA_944470415.2). Classification (NCBI taxonomy): domain Eukaryota; kingdom Metazoa; phylum Platyhelminthes; class Trematoda; order Strigeidida; family Schistosomatidae; genus Schistosoma; species Schistosoma rodhaini. The sequence continues at coordinate 83,923,380 of OX104036.1, forward strand.
AGCCAATATTCATCCTTAATTAAAATTTCGTGACGTAATGGCAAGACAAAATCATCAGATGTAATACATTAATCATATCAACAACTGGAAGATTTAAATCCTTACAAATATGTTTACTGTACAGTTGAAAAAAGAGAATGTAATACAACACACCAGAGTAAACGTAATTTACTCGTATACTTACTTGATCTTCTAATGCTACCATTTTTAAAGTGACTTTTTTAACACCTTCAAAACATCGTTTAGCTTTGATGGATATTTGATAACTAATTTTACCACCAACTGGATGATCATTACATACTGTTTTCTTTGAGAATTCATTTTCATCATTACACTTGGAAAATACTTGAACCTGAAAAATGAATAATCAAAAAGAAGCCGAATAGAAATAATCTAGATAAATGGTTTTTCGTGTGCATAATAATCTTTTGGATAATAGAAATAATTAAAAACATATTTCAGAAAAAGTGTGGATTATAATATCACACATTGAGTTTCGGTACGAAACTAAATTTATAAGTAATGATCTACATATTGAGTATATCAGTATTATTAAAAGAGACAGTAACTGGTAAAAGTTTGACCTTCAAAAGCATGGAGTTACCTCAGGTCTACACATATATCAGGCTAATGAATTGTAACTAGTACATGAAGTAGGTTGGTAAATATCAACTATGTGTCATCCAACATCTGCCAATTATACGAGATTAAATCTAACAACAACACAATGAAAACTACACTATTTCGATCTTCTTAATATACTTAACCTCATTTACTAATCATAAAATATTTTTTGCATTAGCGACTGGATATACTGAATTTATAAGTTAGCTCTAAAAAGACGGTCTTAGTGAACGTCACTATATTTTGCTGTACAAATCGAATAGTCAGTCAGTCAGTCAGTCAGCTACAACGTAGGACCAGGCACATTTATGCATCGGTCCAAGTTGCCATACCTCGTTAGCACAACAAGATGAACACCGGATTCATAGTAGTTAATTTAGTGTTGGTAGTAGTATATAAATTATAGGTTGTATATAAGGATATAGTACAGGAAGGAAGAGAGATATGAAGCAATTTTAGTCTCAAGGTTTAAGGGAAGATAAAGAGTGTATACACCTACGCCATTGTGATCGATTCTGAGCCATGTCACCTAGAGTCTCCAACCATTGGTTACGATAGTCACACGGACCCCAACCAGGTAGTCTGCATCTGCCAACATGGCTCAGGCTAGAAGTTAGTGACTTCAAACACTGATGCCATGTTTTGGTTTGGCCGCCCCTAACTCTCTTCCAACCGTCCCCAATACTAGTCATCATAGCGCGTCGTGGTAATCGGTGTTCAGGCATATGTAACACATGGCCCAACCATCTCAGTCGATGAAGATTCACAACCTCACCAACTGATTTGCCATCATTCCTTAATACCATATATCTAACCTCACTATTACTTACCCGGTTATCCCAGCAGATGCGAGCAACATTTCTAAGGCATCTGTGGTCAAATACTAGTAATTTACGAGTATCTTCTACTCTTAATGATCATGTTTCACAGCCGTAAAGTAGAACAGAGCGAACTGATGCGCAGTATACTCGTCCCTTAATTGATAGACGGATATCTCGTCTTCGCCATAGGTGACGTAAGTTGGCAAAAGCCAAACGAGCTTTTAGAATCCGTGCTGGGATTTCGTCAGACACCAACCCATTAGGGCTGATCAGACTTCCAAGATAAGTGAAGTTGTCGACGCGTTCGACTACTTTACTACCTATCCTTAGTTCAGGTGTTGACGTAGGCCAGTCCTGGAGTAACATTTTACATTTAGAGAGGGAGAAATGCATCCCAAACATCCTGGCATTATTACTCAGTTCTAACAGAAGACTGCATTTTGCCAGCGTCTTCACCAAACAGGACTATGTCATCTGCGTATTCTAAGTCGATAAGTGGACCTCCTGGTAGGAGATCAATTCCTGAAAATTCAGTCGAAGAGAGTGTTATTTCCAGCAACAGGTCTATAATGAAGTTAAACAAAAACGGGGATAGTGGACAGCCTTGACGGACACCACTTGAAGTTGTAAAATCATATGACAGTTCGCCATAAGCTCTCACTCGACTAATAGTGTTCGAGTAAAGAGCCTTTACAAGGTTTATGTACTTCTCAGGTACACCTTCCAATGACAGACACTGCCACAGAACCTCTCGGTCTACAGAGTCAAATGCTGCTTTCAAGTCAGGAAAAGCTATCATTGCTGGACGCCGATAAACATGTCTGTGCTTTAAAACCTGACGAGTAGCGAATATGTGGTCGATACAGCCACGACTAGGTCGAAAGCCAGCCTGATTTTCTCGTGTTTGCAGTTCACGAGTCTTAGTTAGGCGCCCGATAATTATTGAGGCTAGTATTTTAGATGCTATGTTAGTCAGACTAATCCCTCTATGGTTATCGCAGGATGATTTTGACCCCTTTTTATATATTGGGAAAATTAATGATTGTGACCAGTCGGATGGGATTACATCCGTCTCCCAGATTTTAGCTAGAATATTAGTCAACCTAGTCGCTAAAATTGGACTACCATATTTAAAGACCTCTGGGGCCAATCCATCTGGACCAGCTGCTCTTCCTCGTTTCAGATTACCTATAGCCTTTTGAACTTCAAGTAGGGTCGGGGGGCCTACTTCAATGTTCCATTCAGGTTTTCTAGGAATAGTGGGTAGTTGTGCAGTAGCTGAAGGCCAGCTAAACTGCTCCTTAAAGTGTTCCGCCCATCGTTCTAAACGTTTAGGTTGAGAGCAGATAAGGGTTCCGTCTTTTTCGGAGATTGTCTCACTTACACTTGACTTCTTAATTCCGGTTTCTTTTATTAGTCTGAATAGTTGCCTGGTGTTGCCTACAGCCGCTGCCTTTTCCATCTCTTTTGCTTTCGTTGCCCACCACTGCTCACGATAGTTCCTTAGACTTTTAGTTAACCTAGATCTAATTTCTTTACGCTCTTCGTCATGTTCAGAGCCTGATGGGATGAGTTTACGCGAATCCATCAGTGAAATAGACTTAGAGGAAATCCACTGGTTTTTTGGAGCCCTATGGTTTAAATGACCAATAGATGTTACTGCTGTTTCCACAGCTGTTCGTATGTCTTTCCAAGCAGCATCTGGGTCAATCTCGTTTACAGAACTGCCTAGATGTGAACTCAGTAGTTTCTGGAATTCGCACTTGGCTTTCTCGTCCTCCAGTTCAATCCTAATGGGTCTTCTTAGTGTACTTTTCCTGCGTTCATTGAGGCGCAGACAAATGCGCGCTCGTATTAAAGCGTGATCAGAGTCTAAACAAGTATTCCAATACGAGCGACAATCTTCTATTGAGCCTCTCCAACGATGACTGATGACAATATGGTCTATTTGAGTCCATCGTTGGTTTGGTGCAGGTGGTCGCCATGTTAGACGATATCTCTCCTTATGTTTAAAATTAGTGCTTGCTAAAAATAAACGATTGTCTGAGCATAGTTGCAACAGACGATCACCATTATCGGTTCGTTGAGCCGGAATACTAAAACACCCACCTAAATGTCTTTCTGTTTGATTTAAGATGCCTACCTGGGCATTAAAGTCACCCGCTACGACTACTATGTCTGAGCGCTTAGCTTTCTGAAGAAGCTCAGAGAGTTTTCTGTAAAAGTCATCTTTTACTTCATCATGGCTGCAGTCAGTAGGAGTGTAGACAGAAACGACGAAAAGGCAACGACGTGTGTCCCTATCCTTCCGAGTTCTTACGGAGCCATTTAGCCGGACAGCACACAGGCGACTGTTAACGGGGATCCATTCTAGTAGTGCCTGTTCTGCCCTTGTACTTAGTGCTATGCCTACACCTGCAAGTCCGCGAGAACTAGCCAACGGGTCGCCAGATACACGGAGGGTGTATTTCGTTGGCTGTCCATTTTGGCGAGGTGAGGTCAAGTGAATGACCACACTGGGATCCTGTATGCGTGTTTCGGAGACACAGCATACATCAATGGTAGGAGATTCTAGAGTTTTAGCTAAGGAGGCCTGTTGACCGATTTGGCATAGGGTACGTACGTTGAAGGCTCCAATGTGTAGTTTGGAGCGAGGTTTTAGTAGACCTGGGACAGCGTTTCGCGCACTAGAATCGTTGGCCATGGTGACACTTGAGGAGGAAACCGAGAGAGGAAGTTTAGTGTTGAAAGTCAAGGTAGAAGGAATAGTAGGAAGTGAAGAAGATTGATTATGAATACAGTGGTCTTGAGTGTTGTTAGAGGTATGAGGGCAGTTATCACATCCCGGTTGCCCACACCGTGGAAGGATTCTTCTAGAGGTACCTGAAAAGGAAATTGGGTTAGAAGTGGTCTTAATGACCTGAGAGCGTGACCGCAGTGCCCAAGGGACAACTGCTTGAGGTCGGTCACACACGACCTTTTTGTGGGTAATTTTTGTGTTAGCTCCGTACTTGTTGGGACCTTACCGTCGGAGACGGATACCCATGGGATAAGGCGAGATGTGCATTTTTTGGGTCGCCGACCGTTTTTAACCCCACCCCTCCTTGTGGGAAGGCAGCATCGCTGTCATGCTGGTTGTCTGAAGGAAACACCTTAATGCTGTCACACCTTTGTACAGTCAGCAGTACGACTTCGCCTTCGGACCTTGGGTTTGCTGCTTTTAGTCTCACCGCTCTTCAACCGACCTGTCTGGCATGGTAGGACCTTGAGGAACGATTGTTCCAGCCAGCATAGCTCGATTGCTTCATCACGATAGGCAAGCCCGACCACCACGTCAAGGTAGCAGCAATGATCGGGAAAATCGAATACCTCACTTTTGTTCTACTTCTCATTTTTATTTGTTTCGTTACCTCTTTTTCTTTCAGTGGTTAAAACTTTCTACAACCCAAAAGGATTAAATATGGTGTCATGATATACATATTCGTCAGGGAACTTCAAAATCCAGAACATTGAATTTTTATAAAGTAAATGTGCACTGGTAAGTTGTCAGAGCTGTGACCTTTTTAGTCTTAATCAATGTGTGTTGTATATCAAAACAAAGCTTTTGGTAGGGAGCGATTAGGAACGAGACTATTAATTAGAACAATAAGATAATCGTCCAGTCAAATTCTACTGAATTTGACAAATTCACTTATTAATTATTTCAATATGTTGTATTCTGATAATTTTCGTTCTGTAGTTACTCAGCTTTAACATTTGTTCAGCCTAAAATTCGTTTTACGGTATAATCATCTAAATGTAATCAGTAACCAGCGAAAAGAAAAACTGTACATAAAAGTGATATTTTTCCATAAAATACATGTTTTTAGTGATCGTAGGACAGACTTGTCTCCCTTTGTTTTCTTAATAGTTGAGGCCTGGATAAAGAGCATTGGAGGCATAATTTTTAAAAGTAGTTGAGTGCGTTGTCTAATTTTGATTACCCTTGCGTCCATCATTTTCCTGATGTTTTCGAATGGCGCAGCAAGTTATAGCAGCTTTACTTATATATATGTCCATTCGCGTAACGTCATCAACTTTGAAATAGTAAATCCAATTCACAGACTCCAACATGGTTTCTTATTTACAGTTATTGATGATCACTAATCAATCAGCTAACAACTAGTTACGGATAAAAATTATCCTTAAACAATCAAGATTATCGAGAAGTAACACATTAAATGAAATCAAATATTAAAGTCAAGAACACATAAAATAAGAATATTTAATAACGAAAAACAACTTACTTCCAGATAATCTGCATCATAAGTAGCCATTAGCTCAGCTTTGTTAACAATTTTATCATAGTTATCACGTAATAAGCGAACAATGTTGGTTGAACTATCAGTTAGGATGCCAACAGCTGCACTTGGCAAGAATTCAGCCAACTTAGTATACAAACCGTGTAATTTACTATCAACTGCAAAAATTACGCTGATGTCAGCTTCAGTTAGAACTTGAGCAATCTACACAAACAAAAAGATAAACTCATTTGTGGAAAACAACAAAAATTTTGAAACTGGACTGAGCACAAAGTAACCAAGACAAGTGAATAATTTCCATAAATATGAGAAATAGGACATACACACCAGCGATAATACTATCGGATATTCTACTTTTTATATTACATGACTACCGGAAAGATCTATTTTAGAACTCATTGACTTTATGGACTGCTAAAGTTTTGGTTTGGTCTCTTCCCCAGCTTTTTTTCAACCCACTCTCTCAGCGGATATCCCGCTTCGAGGTTGGTGGCGGTTTGATACATGTAATACATGCCCTAACCACCTGTCTATGGGGATTTACAATCTTATCGACCGGACTGCCATAGTTGCCTAATAACATATTTGTAACCTTAACACTCCTCGTTCGGTAATCTCGATATACGGAAAAAATGCTTCGAATGATTCATATACTAATAACTCATTAGTGCCCTCTACTTTTAGAAGCTACGCTTTAAAGTCATAAAACAAAACAAAGTGAACTGCTAAGTAGTATACTAGTCCTTCGTTTGGCAGGTGAAAATCTCACCTATGACACAGGTAGTGGAAGTTGGAAAAAGCTGAGCGAATTTTATGAATCCGTGTTGAGATTTCCTCAGATACCGACCCAAGAGGAGTGAGATAAGTGAAGTGGTTGGTGTGTTTCTTATGATTAGTCTAAGCATTGATGTAGAAAAGTTGTGGGACAAAATTTCGCATTTAGAGAAGAAACCTATCTCAAGAGTTCTTCCATTGTTGCTCAAGACGATTAGAGGACTGCATGATTTCAGCATCCTCAACAAACATAACTACGTTAGCTAGGTCTTCTAAGTCTTTAAGTGAATCTTTCAACAGAAGATTAACCTCTGAAAAGTTCAACGGAGGAATCTTCATTTTTATGAAGAAATTGAGTAAAAGTACGCAGAAAAGGTTGCCCTGTTAAAAACCACTTGGAAATACCAGTTCAGATGACAGTTCTTCATCATCCATTATTCGAATAAGTATTCAAGTAAAGAGCCTTTGCAAGATTTATATACTTTTTTGGTATAATTTTTAAGAACAAACTGCTACAAAACCCCTGTCTACTAAATATACATGCTAGTACCGTCACATCAACCAACCTACAAAATCCATCTTTTATGAAGGGAGTTCATCAAAAAGAACACAGAAATATACGTAAACATTAAGAGCAAGTGTAGGAATTTAATCAATTGCCTTAACACATTAAAATAGCACCTCGGGATGAAAGTGAAAGAATTTATCAGTTCACTTAAAGGAACCAGTTACTCATAATAAAGTCTTCTCACCTCCCCAACGCTAGGATAATCAGTTTGATCAGAATTATGCCAACCGAGGTACTTAAGTGAAGAATTGAATCGATCAGCTTGATATGTTAATTGACAAGTAGTTGGAGGAGGCAGTATTAATCCAGCGATTCGACCATCACCAGCCAAATGGAATCCACCGTCAGAAGCAAATAGTACGATTTTACGGGCACCAGCACGCCATCCAATAGCTTCACTGCATCGGGCAACCTGAAGTAATGCGTCCATACCACCCTCTGGACTATCTAGATTACCTGAAGGCTAACAAACAAAAAGTCAAGAAACACTACATTATTTTAATTTAATTGAATGAATGACATCGTAGTGTAATAATCCTCGACAAAACAACACACAACTCATTACCATTACTACTCGTGAGAAAGCAAATTTTCTTGTGGAGTAATATGGTCTGTTGTTCGCTAAGTTCACAAAAAAACGCACCTAAAATTTAACTAAGCAAAATGATTACTCAAAATTAGAAACTGTAAGTCTAGTTCTGGCTGTATTACGTATTACTTATAGTAACTCTATGAGTTTAAAAGAGTATGAAGTGTTAGATCCGTGAGACTAAGGAAAAATAAACGCAGGAGAAAAGGAAGAAGACTAACAACAATTAATTAACATCCCCACTTTCCTGAACGAATCACATATTTCAAGTGGAGTGTGATAACTCAAACCGATGCACTGTTATGTGACTTGGTTAATCCTTCTTAAAGTACCAGAAAAAACCATAATACATTTGCTTGTTTTTCCAATTCAGGTGAGTAGCCACAAAGTGCAAAATATACTTGTTAGGATCTGTCGAATTCATTTTTCGAAATAGTAGGGTTTTCTAACTCTCATTTACTTTTTAAGTGGATCTACAACAGGCGGAGACGGAAGACTGGATATACGTTTATCTGAATAAATTAGTATTATCTCGTTCTTACTAAAGTTGGAAAGTAAAATCACTACAATTTTGATTCACCTAAGAAAGACCATTATTTTCATAAGGGCGCATCCAACAGTAAAAACACTTGCTTAACATCGCTGTTAAGGTTATGGTTACTATTACTCATACAATAAGTTCTGGCAGCTGCACTGATTTTCAATGAGCTATTGTGCTATAGCAAGAATCCAATCAGCAAATGTTTAGACTAGTATAACCCCAATGGGTCTATGCAATACACGAAATCATCATTCTAAAGTAATGAGTGTAGATGGAAACTTGTCGCTCAATTCAGAAATACCTTTGATTCTTTTTGCAACACATCTTGAGAAACTTCCAGAAAAACAGGCTATACAAAACTCAGCGCAGTGCAGGCAGGCTATGAACAAAGCTACAAATATACTAAGACTTACACGTGCTACTTTGGTTTTTTCTCTGAACTCCTCAAAATTATCGGTAAGTGACAAAATGTGTTTGTACAAGAATGGAGGATCGCAATGGAGATTTTTAGTACCAACATTTAAACATGGATTTCGAAGATATTCTGGAGTTGGCACAACAAAGGGAAACACTGGTTTGTCTACAAAGGCGCCGAATCCCATTTGTAACTTTTTTGTTACATTACGCATAGTTAACACAATATCGTTAGTCAAACGAGAAACTGTTTCCAAATCATCAATCATTGTATAACTGAGATCTGTTAAGAAATAAAGGTCAACGGGGTAATCCGAAATAGACTGGAATGTGAAATCGACCATCATAGTTCCTCCGGGTCTGACCTTTACTGATTGTGATCGTGGAGTAAGTTGTATATCTTCAGTTAAACTGGCTTGATCAAGAGGAACTCCATGATCTGTAAATATTTATCATGCATAAATTTGAAATCAAAACAACAAAAAAGATTAATGAACCCAATTCTCCTAAAATACTAAAAACAGAATGGTGAGACTTCTTAGATTATTAAAAAAAAAATGCACGTAACTTGGATGATTTTCATCCAAAGGTTCGTTTGCATGGTAGTTTCAAGCGAAATCTTGAATGCAAACGCCTGGTAACCAGATGCCAGGCACACCTTTAGTAGAAGTGTCCAACATTTGTTTGCGTAGCAACTAACTTCAAACCACTAATGACACGGACCACAAATGAAATGAGAATTCTTATGGTGATGGGTTCCATTTCAGTTACGAATCAACGCGTAGCACCTAATCCGAAATCACAGTAAATGTGGGACCGGTCATGAATGCTCATCGGTTCAAGTTCCCTATGTTTAAAGTACGGAAAATGTTATCAAACCTGGTGAAGACCTAAATATGAGAAACACAAAGTTAGGAATGTCACTTGAGTGAAGGTTTAAAAGACAAATAAACACTATAATAAGTCCCGTCTTCAAAACCGGCGTGCGGCACAACCGAAAAAGTTATCGTTGAGTTTGACTAGTATATTTACCGAAATATGAGATTGTTAGTAAGGAGTTATTCAAATATCGGGATGAAAACTTGATACTTTCTGGAAAGCAACATGATTACAGGTCAGGTTACTTACATCCCACAAACCTACTATCGACACGACAGCTAGTGTGGCCGCTGGAAAAAAAATCTGTCTGTGGATGTAACCGCAACTGACTTCAGTAAGACTTTTGACAAAGACTCACATATCAGACTGCCATGTAAGTTGTGTTGGAGTCCAAAAGAAACTAATTTTGTGAATGAATAGGTTAGCATTAAGTTGTTAGACCGAAACCTGAATATGTCACAGAGACTTTATTTATTTATTTATTTAAACACATAAATATTGGTAGAAGGAAGCACCAGATACATATGCACCATACAAATCTCATTCGATTTGCTTGAGGGCTGTGATACTGTCCAGGTGCTAAAACTGGAGCAGGTGGTTTTCTTAGGGGCCCACAAACGAAGCCTTCGACCTAAAGATCTGATCCACAAGCCAGTGGAGCATCGTGAGGAGATACCTTCCCATGGTAGCTGGTGATCAACGATTGATTCGTACGCCATTTGTTCCATCAGGATATTGGAGCCCATGTGCATCATTGGTTTGGAATCAGGGTTTTCCAACTCCACTAGGTGGACACTCTACATCCCCCAGACCGGTTAAAGCGCCGGGCATTCGCTTGTCCTGCTCTCGATTTCGTAAACAACACCCCCGCCACGAGAAGGCAGTGAGCGGGACTTCCCTGGCAGAGGCTATATATGTGTAGCCATGTGAGAGCATTTCGAGAGTGAGAGCGGACTCTCCCCACTCTCGGCCGTACCAAGGCATTTGGGGGCTGTCCCAGACAGACAGCTAGCGCCTGTCTGAAAAAAGACCATTATTGGATAGGATTCAGTAAAGCTCAACTACCTTGGTTCCTGAAACCCCAAAGCCTCCATATAACGAGACTAGGTAAATGAAAACTATTCGCTTCATCATTAAGGACTAAAAGCGAAGTAATCACATTCCTTAAACCACTTTTGAATCTGATATAACCTCGTTTTTCATGTCCTTAAAACCAAAAAATATATGACAACACTCCTAATCCTGTGACTAACCAGCTGTGCGCTTTTTTATTTTACTAGCCATTACCTTGAGCCCTTTGACTCGAAATGTTGCTTAAGCACTATCTGTCGACACATCCGTGTCGTGAGAATGGAACTGATCTAGAAAGCTATTCTACCTCTCATCGCTACGATTCGGATAGGACATAAGTGTAAGTTATGTCCTGTTGTCAGTTGCTTACGATGTACAAGAAATACTCTACTTCATAAGAAAATACAAAAAATGACAGTAAATACCAAAGCTCGCTTATAAACAATGACAGTGAAAGAAGCGACATATGAAGCAAAGCCTTAGTAAATAGGGAGAGCTCACCTAATAACACAGACTCCACATCCTCGATGCTACTTTGTGGACATCCACGGGCCAACAAGACTGAAGATGGTGCACAACGAAACCCTGGACCTTCTTTCGTATCATCAAATTCATCAGCACTACACCACGAACAGGCAGGGCGTATCCCCATGCATTCACTACAACTTTTTGCACGATTGCAACTGGGCTCTTTCTGTGCATTATGAGAGTTCAGGAGAAACAAGAAACAAACAAAACAAAAAATCATACGAATAGGACGAACAAGTCCCATGTTGCGCAAAAACTAAATCTGGCGGAAAACTGTATTCAATATCTGATACCCTTTTTAGTTGTTATGGTCCTGTATTATTCTTCTTCACTTTTGTACCCGTGATTTCTTTGAAACACTTTGAAATTAGTGATACATGATTTTTGATTGCAATGTTTGCACCCTAACGGACTATCCAACTGAGTATCATAAAATAAAAGAGAGAATCCCAGTGAGCTAAAACCTCGACTGAAAAGTGTGAAAAAAGACCTCGAATTCCTGGTTTTTTTACAGAGGATTTTTTGGAGGTCAATGCTCTTGAGGACACTTAACACTTAAAAATTCAAAAATGAAGTGGAATAGGGATTTTCTGACATGATTACACTGACATGGACATGATGCATGAAAGATGTACATTGTTTCAAACACGTGTCCAAAGTGATAAGGTGACCAGTCTTAAGTATGTGTTGCACTTTTTTGTAACTTCATGATCACATACGCATCCACAGTAGTATTTAAGAGACGAAAGGTGGTAAATGCTACTCATTCAGCTATACATTTAAGTCTAAAGATAGTCGAGTCATCATCAAATTGCTATACCGTAAACTCAGCTGCCTGGTCGATCACTTTGTCTCGTATATCAGGCAAGTCTAGTGAGTGTCTTATCGTTAACAATTATAACTCAGTGGGTTTCGGCTGGACGAGACTCACAAACTCCGAGTAGGTAGACTGTTACTGACTAGCCTTGTATGCTTTTGTACAATATGTCACTAAACCGATATGTTTTGGCCAAAAACATGAATAGTCATTGTCAAACTTTCTGCTCATACACCAGTCCTCTGATGTTGCAGAGGTTAAGTGTTTACTTCTATTAAAGAACAGTTATCATACTGCAACGTACTTTGGATCTAAAACGTATTTAGTTGAATATAACTCTTCTCTTCCGTCACAATAAATGGTGCGTACATAAATCAGCTGCTAAATATTGTGTTTCTCCAGCGGACAGACCAGTTAGTGTAAGCTAGCCAACTGGATAAGCATGTTTCAAGGTCAGATCCGAAAGTCGCAAACCTCATCATCTCATGGCTAACTCCACCAAGATTTCCAAACCGCTGAACGCACCTGTGATATAGATGCCAAAGGTTTTAGAATCCTCTAGTTAATACGCAAAGCCCTCAGTGATGTAGTTGCTAAGATCGTTTACACCTAATGCAGTGTCATTTTATCCCGAAATTAGTGGTACTTACTTACTTACTTACGCCTGTTGCCCCTCGTCGAGGAGCATAGGCCGCTCACCAGCATTCTTCATCCAACTCTGTCCTGAGCCTTCCTTTCCAGTTCTTTCCAGTTGCTATTCATCCTTTTCATATCCGCCTCTATTTCCCGACGTAATGTGTTCTTTGGCCTTCCTCTTTTCTGCTTCCCTTCCGGATTCCAAGTTAGGGATTGAGTCGCGATGCACATTGGTGATTTCCTTAATGTATGCCCGATCCACTTCCAACGTCTTTTCCTAATTCCCTCTTCAGCTGGAATCTGGTTTGTCCTCTCCCATAAAACGCTGTTGCTGATAGTATCCGGCAAATGGATGTTGAGTATTTTGCGTAGACAATTGTTTATAAATACTTGTACCTTCCTGATGATGGCCGTAGTAGTTCTCCACGTTTCAGCTCCATACAGTATAACTGACTGTCTTGACGTTCGTGTTAAAGATTCTGACCTTGAAATTGGTTGAGAGTTGTTTTGAGTTCCATATGTTCTTCAATTGTAGAAATGCTGCCCTTGCTTTGCCAATCCTCGCCTTTACATCTGCATCAGATCCTCCTTGATTATCAACCATGCTCCCTAGGTACTTGAATGTTTCCACCTCTTCCAGAGTTTCGCCATCAAGTGTGATTGGGTTGGTGTTCTCCGTGTTGCATTTGAGAATCTTGCTTTTTCCTTTGTGAATGTGGAGGCCTATCGATGCGGAGGCTGCTGCTACATTTGCTGTCTTCATCTGCATTTGTTCGTGTGTATGAGAGAGGAGGGCTAGGTCATCTGCGAAGTCCAAATCATCTAATTGATTCTGAGCTGTCCATTGTATTCCGTATTTCCCCTCAGATGTCGAATTCTTCATAATTCAGTCAATCACCAGAAGGAAGAGAAATGGGGAGAGTAGACAGCCTTGTCTGACTCCGGTCATTACTGGAAATGCATCTGTCAGCTGTCCTCAATGCACCACTTTGCACTGTAGTCCATCGTATGAGTTTTGGATAATGTTGACAATCTTTTTAGGAACTCCATAGTGTCGAAGAGATTTCCATAATGTCCTCCTGTCCACGCTGTCAAACACCTTCTCATAGTCAATAAAGTTGACGTATAGTGATGAGTTTCACTCAACTGACTGTCAAACGATGATCCGTAGTGTCGCAATCTGGTCTGTGCACAACCGATTCTTACGGAATCCAGCCTGTTGATCCCTAAGTTCGGCGTCTACTGCGTCTTTCATCCGATTCAGCAGCACTCTGTTGAAAACCTTTCCTGGTACTGATAACAAACTGATACCTCTGTAGTTCTCACATTGGCTCAGATCTCCTTTCTTTGGTATCTTGATGAGATATCCATCTTTCCAGTCCGTTGGCACTTGTTCCTCTTCCCAAATCTTCTTGAATAGAAGGTGAAGCATGTTTGCAGTTATTTCAATGTTTGACTTCAGTGCTTCTGCTGGTATATTATCAGGTCCTGCCGCCTTCCCACTTTTGATTTGTCTGATGACCATCTTGACTTCTTCGATCGTTGGTGGAGTGACATCTATTGGAAGGTCAGTGTGGGCTGCTTCGATGTTCGGTGGATTCGATGGGGCTGGTCTATTCAGGAGTTCCTCGAAGTATTCTGCCCATCTTTTCCTCTGTTCTTGAATCTCAGTGATTGTCTTTCCTACTTTGTCCTTGACTGGTCTCTCTGGTTTGCTATATCTCCCATCCGATTTCTTCGTTGTATCATATAGTTGTTTCATATTGCCTTCTGTTGCTGCTTTTTCCGCCGCCGTTGCTAGTTCTCCCATGTAGTTCTGCTTGTCGGCTTTAATGCTTTTCTTCACTTCCCTGTTTGCTTCTGCGTTGTCTGCTTGTGCTTTGACTTTCTCTGTTCGTGTTCGGCTGTTGTTAATTGCTAGTTTCTTGTTCTTCCTTTCTTGAATTTTGTCCAGGGTTCCCATAGAGATCCATTCCTTGTGATGATGCTTCTTAGGACCAAGAACCTCCTGATACGTTGAAGCTAGTGCTTCTTTTATCCCTTTCCAGTTGTCCTCCAAAGTAGTTTCTTGTTCTTTCAGTAGATCCTGTAAAGCTTGAAACATGTTGAGAGTTGTCTTGAATTCGTGGAGCTTGTCAGTATCTCGAAGGAAGGCTGTATTAAACCTTTGTAGTGCTGTTTGCCCAGTTGTCCAGTGTTTCTTTAGCTTCAGTTTCATCTTGGCCACAACCAGGTGGTAATCTGAAGCTATGTCAGCTCCTATCCGGGTTCTCACATCTTCCATTGATCTTCGGAATTTTTTGTTGATACAGATGTGATCAATCTGGTTCTCTGTGTTGTGGTCCGGTGAGATCCATGTAGCTTTGTGTATACGTTTGTGTGGGAATATTGTGCGGCCTATAACCAATTTGTTGAATGCACATAGGTTTGCAAGTCTCTCCCCATTTTCATTTCTCCCTCCTAATCCATGTCGTCCAATTACATCTTCATATCCTGTGTTGTTCACTCCAACTTTAGCATTTAGATCTCCCATCAGGATGGTCAGGTCCTTTCGTGAGCACTTCTCTATAATTGATTGAAGCCTTTCATAGAACTGATCTTTATCATCGTCGTTGCTATCATTGGTGGGTGCATAACATTGGATAACGTTCATTGTGACCCCTTGCTTCTTTGTTCTGAATGATGCTTTGATTATCCTGGGTCCATGAGATTCCCATCCCACAAGTGCATTTCGTGCTTCTTTGGACAGTATTAGAGCAACTCCCTGAGTGTGTGGAGCATTTTCCCCTTCGTGACCGGAGTACAGCAGCATCTCTCCTGTTGTTGTCCAGATTGTGTCCAATGGGTTTCGCTGATTCCGAGTACTGCCAAGTCGTATCTCCTCATTTCCATTGCTATTTGGCTGGTCTTTCCTGTCTCCCACATTGTCCGGACGTTCCATGTACCTATAAAGAGTGTTGCTCTGGTTGTTAGAAGGTGCATCGGTCTCGTGACTTCCGAAGAAATTCGGCTTTCATCATGAGACGTCATTATTCCTTCAAGTGCCAGGGCAGAGTTTAAATGGTTTGAATTATTTTTTCTGGTTAGCGTTTTTTTAGCGAGTTAGCTTTTCTACGGGATGGGTTCGCTAACCTCATGCCCAACCCTCCTCCTTTACCCGGGCTTGGGACCGGCAGTAACTCTAGAAGAGCTACAGGCGAAGTTGAAATCAGTGGTACTAGTCAGTATAAACGATTATGCGACGTTGACGTAAGTTCTAATACATTAGGAAGTCATATCGTGGCAAGTTGACAATACATTAGGTCCGTTATTCTGATAGGAAAGAGAGGTGCAATAACACCGGTAAGGACTTAAATCCCAAAGGTTCAATTAATCCAATTTTAGCTTGACCCGAAACTAACCAGAAAACCAGGTTGTCTCTATTGAAGTAAGCAGAGTACACAAGATTTGGAGGGCTTCGGGATCATGTGATTCACATGTAGCCAAATTAATATAACTTCACTTACTGGTTTTATTCTTAAAGACCTGGTTAAGTCTACGTACCACCCCTAATGCCTGTCAACGACGCAAAGAACGGAACAAACTCACTTGAGCTTCTTAAAAATACCGCAATGGAAAAATGGGCAGCAGACAGTGAGTTAACACTTAAACTGTTTGGATGTCATATCATGAACAGTCTATCCCATGCCTCACAAACAGCTTACCTCCTATATGAAAATCCATTCCCGATTGTCACCTCAGAGAGTGATCCAGGACCGTTAGACACAGAGATCTAAGACATTAGCTCATACTGCAGTTAAGATGCAGCGAAAGCAAGTGCAACTTCTCACTTTACACTTAGACAACATGGAACAGTCACTCAAGAATTGTTAAAGACGCTGTCTAAAACGCATACACGGCGTTCATATGGCTGTTGGAACCCTCTCTTTAAAAGAGATATAAATTTCCTAAACCAAGTACAGATGTGGGCAACTAAGTGGGTAATGGTACTGAAGGAAATAGCTTACGAAGACAGACCATGACCCCTCGGATTATCTTTGCTAAGTCATAAGCGAATAAGAGATGGTCTGATGATGCAAACAACATACTAAGAACAGCAGATCACTTAAATAGAGACATCCTATCAGAACTTCGTCACTAAAAACCTGAAAGATTTGACAGTAAAGGAATCAAATCCGCGTGTATCCGACTTCTTGTCATGATGAGTTTTCCTCATCTGAAATTCCCTCTCAGACAACATGAGTGCCCTCAGTCTGGGGATTGATTGAAAAGAATACTTGATAACAACGTGTACACCCATGGGATGTCGTCTCCTAATTAGACCGTTGGTAAAAGTATCATATAATGCCAACCGACTAATTTTCCTCCGATGCCTAAATGTTTTTCTAGAGTGCACCCTCTTTTCAACAAACCAAAATCAGAATATCCTAGTTACTAGGTCCTTATAGCCCATGTAACAACAACAACAGTGATGCCGTCGAGCTCCTAGTAAATCATTATTTTTAAATATGCCAACCTTCACATACGAACTACATCGACGAGAACTTCTCCCCCAACTCAACAGGAATTCGGGAAGTGAACCTGACCTCTGACGTGGTGTGTCGGAAACTGTTTCATCCAAACAGCAACACCTCTCCTGGTCCGAATGTGGTTCACTCTTCTGTACTAGGAGGAGCAGCTTCAATCTTGGCAACACATCTTAGTGTGATGTTCTGCATTTTCTAAGCCGGGGTACGGTACCAGATAATTGCAGGCTGGCTCACACTACACCGATTTTCAAAGCAGGTTGACTCAGAAAACTTGCAAGTTACAAACCGGTAGCGATCCACTTAATACCCTCAAGCGTTATTCAACCTTCTATGTAAGACGGTCCACGAGACTACATGTTGTCCATAAACTTCTTCATACCTCTACAACACGGTTTCAGGAAGGGTCACTCCCATGTAACCACCCTGATGACTGCTGTGGTTAGGTAGACGACCATCCTTGATCGCAGAGGGGAGATCAATGTTATAGACATTGACTTCTCAGGAGCTTTAGATAGGGTCATTCATACAATAATTTATTCTCAAATAACAGTTTGTTACATGAGGCATACCAGTTTACAGGCAAGATCAAATTGTTACAAAAGTCACAATTTTCACAGTAGTAAACTACTCAGCTGTTTTGATATTTTATAAGATGTGAATGCAGCTGGTTCTAGTAAGAAACGTATCACAATTGGCGCGCCTTATGAGGGTAGCGTTGCTACATGTAACTGATGGTCCAGAATAGATCCACGTGAAGAAGGGGGCTTCCAGAAACCGCAACCTTATATCCATATTGAATATCTGCGAAGTCACCCGTTTTATATCTGTTTTCGGTGGCGTATTTTGAGGTTCTAAGAAAGGGTGTAAGAAGAATTAAGGATGAGAAGCAGAACAGACAATGTTGATGGAGGAATAGATAAGGTATGACTACTTAGTCTATTTATTTGTTATTAAGGTGCTTATTAAACAAGGGCATTCTAACATGCTAAGAAGAGTAAGTTTAAACAAAGTACAGGTGAATAAGGAACTGTATAAATGAAGGCAGTTCAGAGGGAAGATAAAGGTACGGGACTATGTATAGCTATAAAATGTAGTATTGAAAACTGTATTCTGATACACAAATGGCTGTCTCTCTTCTTTGTCAAAGTTATTTCAGCCGTTATTTTGTAGACTTTACAGGGTCTTGAGAAGGTTTTGCTTTTAGCGAATTGTCCAGTGAAAACAATTTAGCGTTTTAAACACGCTTTTGCATAAATAAATCAGCATCCCTACCGGTGGTTCGTGATATTCCATTAGACCATAAGGAACCGTAATTAAGCAAAATGTTCTGCTCTACAGACACAGGTGGATTGAATTTATCTCCTCACCATCATTTTTTCTAATCAGTAACGCCATCCTCCCTCCTTTTGTGATGTTAGGCTCTCCTACGTCTGTGATAAGTATGAACATTGCTTTAATCAAAGCCCATACTTGGGACACACTGTCTCTACTAGATGCACATTACGAGACTGGTCAGATTAAATGTGGTTAAGATATGGTTAAAACTAAAAGGAAATCAAAAGATATGAAAGAGTAGAAGAATGTAAGATTTCTAGGATAAGAAAAGTAAAATATTGAGCAACTCACAATAATTTAAGACATTTTGAGCTTCTATTGATCGGCCTTAGTTGGTCAGCATACATAAGATTAGTGAGTTATCTGTCTACATGTAATAAAAAAAGACATGACACTTAGGGGGGAAAATGTATCTTCAACCATTAAAAAGAATCGGAACCTCAAAGTAAAGGTTAAGAGCAGAAGGCCATGGTTAATAATCACTGAATAATGGGATAGGATAAAGCATGTGTTCTGTAATTTGGTTATATTCATATTAATAACAATGGGGTTCGTTATATTCTAGTTTTGTGGAGATCTCAATATTTTCATAGGACGAAACGGCCTTCCAGTGTTTCCAGGTTTTCCATGGTGGTCTAGCTTCAATTGACTCATGCTTTCTACTATGAAAAAAGCTTACTAGGAGTTATTCGAGAAAAAACTTGAAGTATTCCTAGGGACTCAAGACAACATCTCACCATAATTTCCGAATATTTTTCTTTGTATCGCTAAGCATACGCAGATTTCAACCTAAAGGAATTGGTGACCCAGTGATACTAGATACGGAAGCCCCTTGAGCTTAACCCTCTTCCATTTCGTACAGAACTATTTGAATTTGATGCATATATCGCAATTCACCAGCAACTGTTATTATGACGTACTATCATCCTATTCCTATCCTGCTTCCTGTCATCTCTGTTTGGCTGTTATTTTTACCCCTTTTTATGTTTATTTTATCTTCTTGGATAATTAACTTACTCGCTTACTACTCACTAACAGTATATTCTCTTTGTTTTTCTGAATTCAAATTTTCTTCTTTTGTTAAATTTTACACCACAGCCAACAAAATTCTTGCCTGTTAATATGCTAGCTATTAATTTCAGAAACCTTACTGCTTTGAGATGAACATTCAGGTTTCAAGTTACGCAAAAACCAAAACAGCTAACAAATTGACTTGAACTCGTGCAGTCGATAGGCCAATCCACTCAGCATTGGAAGTTACTAAAGACTGAAGCTTTCCTAAAACAAGAAGTAGGTGAAAAGAAACCATTTGGTCTAGACTATCTCATTAAAAACACGTTGGATATGGTGGTACTGCAACCAACCGACCTCCTGCCTGGTAATTTAATGAACGCTGGTAGCCAGGATCCCTATTACCCAGAGAAAAACGTATTCAAACTAAATGCAAGATATATATTAATCCACAAAAAAACTAACAAGAGGACTAACAGCGCAGTCGACTGGCGCCATCTTCGAGTCTGATATGACTACATCGATCTCTCACCAGTAACCGTAAATACCTACTTTTCCGCCAACATTTGAATATTTAAACGCTTCCAAGGGTACTGGCTTCGCATTTACTTTGCTAATAGACAACCACAATAACAAGTTTAGAAACAATGACCATAGCATGGTTAAATCATGTTGCTGTAGTTCTAGCTGTCTCAATTACCTACCTTCTTCCTAGTTGCCTCAATTACAACATTCACACATACACTTACTTTCCCAGACAGGACTTGTGTATAAGTTACTGGATCCACGTGGAATCGTATGCTAGGGCAATCAAGGTAACGTCGCAGTTTTAAGCGTCTTTCAGATTGTATTCTCGTGTAGCATAAATTCATATATCTCTGTTATTTCTCTCATCTAAAACTTTTATTTCGCGTACTTCCTCATTAAGATGTCTCGCATTTTATTCTAGTCTGCTGGTGAGCATTCATAGTAGTGGCATTACCACAATTGCTTACACTATAGCTACTGGAACGGCTAGCAGAGGTAGAGGTCTAAATTCAGAGGTTAATAATAAGTCGAAGCCGTTTCTAACAACAGGATTACGAGAAAGCTCAAAACAACACCAGATAAAGGACCTCAGAATAATGTGCATAGCATGGATCGCCCGGCTCAAACACAAAACCTGAATCCGCAACTAAGTAATCAGGATCATGCTCTTAACCAGGGCTAAAACGAGATAGGAGGAAAAGGCGTCTCAAAGTGTCTGTGGGGATAACCAATAAGGAGAAACAACATGGAAACGATAATCATATTTCATGCTCATCGTTCATTAAAACCAGGTACTCAGCATTCGGATGTGATCTTTTTAGGAGCTGGGGTCACTGTGTCTGTGATACGGCAGTGACTATGCAGCACTATGGGTTTTTGTTAAGGAACCTCTGCCCGTGGTCCCGGTATATTCATTCACATTGTGGAAAAACGAACCAACCGAACTGATAAAAGAGGTGCATATGACCCCAATGGAAGCAATCATACCAATCTTCACCAGTTTATCATAATGGTCGAACACAGGCCCAACCAAGCACGCTATCACGGGGGACGCAACTCGAGGTCATACATCGACAAAATTACCGGCTGTTTTAAATACCTCAGTATCTGTTGAGGGTAATGAGCTATGGGTGGGGATCGGGAAGGGAAATAGCAACAACATAGCTGAAAAGACACTGAACGTCGAGAACACAGATGTTAAACAAAACTTCCTGATTTTACTCAAGGTTCCAGTGTCGTGATTTAGCCTTTTAGAATGTAGGACAGCCTTTGATAAACTGCGGGACAAATACTGTGCAAGTCTTGAAATGAGTACTGCTCAAGTAGAACTGTGCTGATCGTAGAAGGGACGAAAAGCAGTGAAAATGAACCTCATACATTAAGAGTAATTTTGGATTAAGCATGAGCTACAGTAGACATTTTATTGACATTCCAGATAACATCGGTTGGGCGGCCCTCCGAAGTCCAGATTAGGTATGACAAACCGTAGGCTATAAGAGATTCCAGTAGAAAATCAACAAGCATCTAGGAACCAAACGGTATAGTGGTCAGTGGAGTGCCTGAGCTAGTAGGTGATGGTCGAGATCAAGGTCACGAACATGACATAAAATATTGGCTTTGGCTAAAACGTAGCACAGGTCCTCACATCACTACGATAATTAACGTGTCTAGGCTATATCGTCCGTTACACCCCACGGTCATTAAGTCTCCGTATCTGATGTCAGTGACTTTCAAAAACTAAGAGGACTTGACTGAGGCTCTTCAGGCCTGATACTGTTTGTAAAGCAATCCTTTCAGTAACATTAGATGTGACAAACCGTCAGGTGTATTTATAGCAACGTAAGAGAACTAAGGGGTAAACAAGAAAAAAATCAGAAACATGTGCTTATAGTTAGGTCTGAAGATTATATTTCTAACTGAAATATGGCTATCGCTCGAAATCAGGAAAAAAGCGAGATCCGCTGCTATTCCTGATCATTATTAGTGACCTTTTGGATAACATTACCTCGACAGAACTAATCTGTTCAGACAGCAAAACGATATGTGTCTCAAAAAACACCACAATGGTAGTAGAATGGCAGCAGATAATGAGTTAAAGCTGAACCTGTCAAAATGTCATGTCATTCATACTCTACATCCCTTGAAACAAAGCACCTACACCCTCCATGGAAATCCACTCCCGATTATCTCCTCAAAACGTGACCTAAGGCTTGTAATTAGTAAGACTAGATGTGTGTCTCGTAACTGACAACGGTTATTATCACTATACATCAGTAACTACTTCCTATCTCTCTTATCGTCACTCTCATTCTTTTAATTCCGTCTTCTCACATATCACTAATTAAGTAAATTATTATTTATTCTTGGAACAATCGTCTTTCGGCACTCGAATTATCACTTCATTGCTTTTCACATTGCAAATTATCAACCTTCTGCCTGGTAACATGACAGCTGTTGGTATCCGGAAACTCTACTACCCTTAGACAAGCGCACCAAGTCAGATTACAAGATATACAAACCCACAAATAACTACCAAAGTGACTTCAGTTAGTTCAGGAGAGTGGCTGGACTACCATCCACTGGACACTTAAAAATACACGGAACCACACTGAAACAGCGCAAAGAAACTAGTCGATTTATACGAGCTCGTGACAAAGGTATTGAATGTTGCCTGTTAAGCGCTATTTCAAATAAATGTGTACATTGGGTACTTGGGGTCAGTTAGATCTATTGTATTGAGGGTAGTCCTCCATTGTCAGTGTTTATATTTTAGCATTCTTGTTTTTGCTTCAGTAGCTCACGCTAAAAAGTATTTCTGACACGCCCACTTTGTCAACATTTATTTGTCTAAAATCAGTGTTGTTGCAACGTACCGATCATTTCGAACTATAGGATACAAATTCCTTACTGAGTTACTCATTTTTGGGTGGACCAGTCTTTTCGCATATTGTTTAGAGCCACAAAGTCGTACAACTTGATGTTATTAAATTGACATTGGTTATGTGAAGATAGGATATTGATTTGTACCTTCTTACAGTTGTAATTTTACAGTATATTTTTACTAACTTAATCCGGACTTAGTTACGTATAACAAATATAGACTTTGACACAGCATGGGAAAGTCTCACCACGCAAACGAAGTAGTAATGAAAAGTAAACTGGAATTCATGCGATAACAATGTAGAACTTGGTACACACGTACATCAGTTCGAGTTGTCATACCACATTAGCACGGAGATGCAGTTGTCCATTCAAATCCCATAATGGTAGAAGTAGCAAGAATAAGCAGTAATTCGAAAGATTAGGCTCTGAAGATGTTGTTGAAGGAGTATAATACAGTGAAATGATTTTTGAAAAAAAGATAAGGACATAAAGAATTCAGAAGACTAGAATTTAGGAGAACACAAAGAGTGGATGCACCTTCACCATCGCAAACGATTTTAAGCCATCTCATTCATATGCGATAAGTAAATAAGAATTATGTTCGATATAAAACAAACTTCAGTTACTAAGAGAGTTTTGGAAGTTCTCTTCAAGCTGGGATACTTATCTCACGTCTCTGAATGATGTAGTCGAAAACTGCAACATGATGCCCATTTGTTTTATTTTAAACCATACCCAATAGCTCTTCGAAGCGCTGAGTCGTATTATCTTTGGGACTCCAACCTCTACCAGCACTCAAGATGGAAAAGGCAGCGGCTGTAACACCAGGGAACTCTTCAGATTGATAAAATAAACCAGAATTAGTAAGTCAAGTGTAAGTGAGACAATCTCGGAAAAAGACGGAACCCTTATCTGCTCTCAGCCCAGATGTTTACAACGATGGGCGGAACACTTTAAGGAACAGTTTAGCTGGCCTTCAGCTACTGCACAACTACCCACTATTCCTAGAAAACCTGAATGGAACATTGAAGCAGGCCCCCCGACCCTACTTGAAGTTCAAAAGGCTATAGGTAATCTGAAACGAGGAAGAGCAGCTGGTCCAGATGGATTGGCCCAAGAGGTCTTTAAATATGGTAGTCCAATTTTAGCTACTAAGTTGACTAATATTTTGGCTGAAATCTGAGAGTTGGACGTAATCCCATCTGGCTAGTCACAATCACTTATTGTCTCAATTTATTTATTTATTTAAAAACATAAATATTGGTACAAAGAAGCACCGGATACATATGCACCACACAAATCTCATTTGATTTGAGTGAGGGCTGTGATACTGCTCGGGTGCCCAAACCGATATATAAGAAGGGACCAAAATCACCCTGTGATAACCATAGAGGGATTAGTCTGACTAACATAGCATCTAAAATACTAGCCTCAATAATTATCGGGGGCCTAACTAAAACTCGTGAACTGCAAACACGAGAAAATCAGGCTGGCTTTCGACCTAGTCGTGGCTGTATCGACCACATATTCGCTACTCGTCAGGTTTTAAAGCACAGACATGTTTATCGGCGTCCAGCAATGATAGCTTTTCCTGACTTGAAAGCAGCATTTGACTCTGTAGACCGAGAGGTTCTGTGGCAGTGTCTGTCATTGGAAGGTGTACCTGAGAAGTACATAAACCTTGTAAAGGCTCTTTACTCGAACACTATTAGTCGAGTGAGAGCTTATGGCGAACTGTCATATGATTTTACAACTTCAAGTGGTGTCCGTCAAGGCTGTCCACTATCCCCGTTTTTGTTTAACTTCATTATAGACCTGTTGCTGGAAATAACACTCTCTTCGACTGAATTTTCAGGAATTGATCTCCTACCAGGAGGTCCACTTATCGACTTAGAATACGCAGATGACATAGTCCTGTTTGGTGAAGACGCTGGCAAAATGCAGTCTTCTGTTAGAACTGAGTAATAATGCCAGGATGTTTGGGATGCATTTCTCCCTCTCTAAATGTAAAATGTTACTCCAGGACTGGCCTACGTCAACACCTGAACTAAGGATAGGTAGTAAAGTAGTCGAACGCGTCGACAACTTCACTTATCTTGGAAGTCTGATCAGCCCTAATGGGTTGGTGTCTGACGAAATCCCAGCACGGATTCTAAAAGCTCGTTTGGCTTTTGCCAACTTACGTCACCTATGGCGAAGACGAGATATCCGTCTATCAATTAAGGGACGAGTATACTGCGCATCAGTTCGCTCTGTTCTACTTTACGGCTGTGAAACATGATCATTAAGAGTAGAAGATACTCGTAAATTACTAGTATTTGACCACAGATGCCTTAGAAATGTTGCTCGCATCTGCTGGGATAACCGGGTAAGTAATAGTGAGGTTAGATATATGGTATTAAGGAATGATGGCAAATCAGTTGGTGAGGTTGTGAATCTTCATCGACTGAGATGGTTGGGCCATGTGTTACATATGCCTGAACACCGATTACCACGACGCGCTATGATGACTAGTATTGGGGACGGTTGGAAGAGAGTTAGGGGCGGCCAAACCAAAACATGGCATCAGTGTTTGAAGTCACTAACTTCTAGCCTGAGCCATGTTGGCAGATGCAGACTACCTGGTTGGGGTCCGTGTGACTATCGTAACCAATGGTTGGAGACTCTAGGTGACATGGCTCAGAATCGATCACAATGGCGTAGGTGTATACACTCTTTATCTTCCCTTAAACCTTGAGACTAAAATTGCTTCATATCTCTCTTCCTTCCTGTACTATATCCTTATATACAACCTATAATTTATATACTACTACCAACACTAAATTAACTACTATGAATTCGGTGTTTATCTTGTAGTGCTAATGAGGTATGGCAACTTGGACCGATGCATAAATGTGCCTGGTCCTACGTTGTAGCTGACTGACTGACTGATGTTGTGATAGAGCGAAAGATGCTAAAAATGTACGGTTTATCATGCCACGGCGACGTACCATAAACTAGGTACTTCTTTCTACTTGTTTAGGGAGCTTGTTAATAGTGGGTAATGTGGAAGCAGCTAAACTAATGTGCCTGAAACATGATTTAACCACTAAAATTAATTTTATAAAAAGTAGTAAAACAGCTCAGATTGTTATCACTGATCCCAAACACTGCCGAAATGTCGCGTTACTAGCATCATTTTGTCACTAAATACTAGTAATCATTCAGAAACACTAATGAATAATTCTCCACTGAGTGCCAGAATTCACAGAGATGGGGGAAAACTTACAATGTGTTGTGTATTCTACCTTACATGAACGAACTGGTATCATCACAACACGAAGGATGGTTGTGACTGGTATAAGCTGCTCTGGTTTTCACCATTCGTAAATCTCATATGTTATACCAACATTAGTAATTCATAAACACAAATGTTGGATTCTTAAGGTTACGTAACTGTAGCACATTTTTGTTGCAGAGTAAGGGCGAAGGGGTTATCCTGTACTCTACTTTAAGGAAAATTATTTCTGAACTGATAATGAATACTCTTTTGAACAGTTCAAGTTACAACCTGCACCTTGTCTTCTCTTTATTTATATATATAAGTATTCCTTGTTATAATCCCGTTTTGGTTGTTTAAGTACTCATTATATACCTGTCTTATGCATAACCTAACGTCGTCGTGTATGTGCCTTTTTAGTAACTTAACTCACATTAAAACCAGGCTGACAAAAATAGTGGACCTAGTCAACTTAATATAGTTCTTCAACAAGTATTGTCGCAATGGATCGTGGGACTAAACGTGCTAGATATAGTCCAGAAAATGAGAAGAGTAGCACTGTGTCGGAGAACCCTAAGAAAGATGATTCGTCAAAAAATCCTGACAAGTTCACCAACATATTTGGTAAAACTGGTGGTGCATATATTCCCCCTGGTCGACTTCGTCAAATGCAAGCCCAGATAACTGACAAATCATCTGAGGCCTATCAACGAATTGCTTGGGAAGCACTGAAAAAATCCATCCATGGTTTTATTAATAAAGTGAATGTATCCAACTTATCTGAAGTTGTCAAACAACTACTCATGGAAAATATTGTTAGAGGTAGAGGTTTATTTGTTAGATCCCTTTTAACCGCACAATCGGCATCACCAACTTTCACCCATGTTTTCTCGGCCCTTGTTGCTGTTGTAAATTCGAAATTTCCCAAGGTAAACAAAATGCTATCAGTTTATGAGATTATATATGTGAAATTAATTGTTAATATATCTCTGGACTTTAAATTTTAGTTAACGCACATTTGTGTGCTGCTCCACGTTCACAATAACAGAATAGCTTCATCAAATCACTTTATTCTAGAAGGAAAGATGCATACCATAAATAAAAGACAGTATAAATCTTGACGTATGGTTTTAAAGTTACTGTGTGGCGCAAGTTCATAAAAACCAACCGACCTTTCTGAACCCGTTTCAAGATTTAGTCACACCAACCACCAAGACTGGAGTGACTTTCAAGGTAAATAAAGTAGCCAACGCGCTCAACCTCTTCACTCCTTATGATCAGCTAGGCAATGATACAGATGAGCCTTGAAGCAAATTTTTTCATTTGCCCCCAAATGCCCTGGTACGGCCGAGAGTGGGGAGAGTCTACTCTCCCTATCGAAATGCTCTCACATGGCCAGCGAATATTATAGCCTCTGCCAGCGAAGTCCTACTCACTGCCTTCTCGTGGCGGGGGTGTTGTTTACGAAAGTGAGAGGACGAAAAGCGAATGTCCGGAGCTTTAACCGGGTTGGTGGACACGGAGGGTCCACCTAGGGGAGTTGGAAAACCCTGATTACAAACCAATGGTGCACATGGGCTCCAGTATCCTGACGGAACGAATGGCGGACGAACCTGTCATTGGTCAACGGCTACCATGGGACTGCATCTCCTCACGATGCTCCACTGCCTTGTGGATCAGACCTTTTGGTCAAAGGCTCGGGGTGTGGCCCCCTAAGAAAACCACCTGCTTCAGTTTGGGCGCCTGGGCAGTATCACAGCCCACACACAAATAAATGAAATGATGAACTCTATTGACGATACTATCCCTGCTCATATTAAAAGCAAGACAATTTACATTATTATTATTTACCATATCGCCAACTCACCCCCTTTTATCCCCAATTTGTGTAACCTTACTTTTCAATTTATGCAGCAGCTCGCCCATGGTGAAAAATCTGTCCTATCTAAACGATCTCCAGTCACTGTCTGGTTGAAAGTGAATGCTTCCACCGATTATGAATACTGAAGTAGTCTTTCTGAAACCACGTACGCCGTTCAAGCTGGCTTCCTTCAACGTTCGCACACTAATGCAGATCGGACAACAGATAGGGCTGGCTATGTCTTTGGAAGGTCTTAATGTTGATGTTTGTTGTCTATCCGAGACCCGTATTCAAGACTCTAGTGAAGTACTACAAATTCGCTCTCCATCTGTCGCCTCGAAAAGCTTGTTCCACGTGCGCTTATCCGGGGACCCTGTGGCATCATCGTCTGGTCTTGCTGGCGTTGGTGTTGTACTAAGCGCTAGGGCTGAGGCAGCACTAATCGATTGGATCCCCATTAACAGTCGGTTGTGCTGTTAGATTAGAAAGTTCCATCAAAGTGAGAAGAAATCGGCGTGAGAAACGGTGTCTTTTCGTCATCTCCGCCTATGCCCCGACAGATTGCAGTCCGGATGCAATCAAGGATGAGTTTTACCATCAGTTAACAGTTCTTCTCCAGAAAGCGCGTTCGACAGATATTGTAGTACTTGCCGGAGACTTGAATGCACAGGTCGGGCGTCTAGGCACAGAAGAGAGTCGTTTAGGTGGCCGATGGGGACTTGTTGGTCGCAGGACAGATAACGGGGACCGTTTGCTGCAACTGTGCACAGACCACAACCTGTTTCTGGCCAGCACTAACTTCCGGCACAGTCATCGCCGGTGTGCCACCTGGCGTCCCCCTCTACATCTCAAGCCTGGACTCAGATTGATCACATCGCGATCAGCTACCGCTGGCGTGGTTGTGTACAAGACTGCCGCTCCTTTTGGAGTACCTATCTGGAGTCTGATCATGCCCTGGTCTGCGCCAATCTCACCTTACTTTTTAGTGGCCGAAGGATTGACCACCACCAACGGATTGATGTTAGTAAACTGGCTGCAACTTCTGTTGCAAGTAAGTATCGAGCGGAGCTAGCCTCTAGGCTAGCTACCATCCCACCGAAAAGTATAGATTAGCATTGGTTGCTTCTTCACGACGCCATGAAAACGGCGAGTAGAGCCGCTTGCGGCTTCGCGAAACGTCCCGCTTACAAGCACTGGGTTTCTTCTGGCTCCTTACAATTGATGGAAGTCCGTCGGTCTACTCCGGGTGACCGTGAGTTTGACCACAAACGAAGGCTGTTACGTAGTGAAATCGGGCAAAGCTTGCGTAAGGACCGAGAAGCCTGGTGGTCGGAGCGTGCTAATGAGATGGAAGCAGCGGCTGCATCTGGTAACTGCCGGAAGCTCTTCCAACTCATCCGAGCCACTGGCAGCAAGAAGTCTGGTGTGAGTGAAACAATCTACGAGGATGATGGGATGCCAATCACTAACATCTCTCGACGTCTTGGACGATGGGCGGAGTTTCTCGAAGGGCAGTTCAACTGGCCTGCTGGTCCGGCAACATCAACCAGTTTGCCCTGCCCCCCATGGCCGGTGACGACTGATCCACCAAACGAGGCGGAAGTCCGCAAGGAACTTTAACTCCTGAAGCGCTACAAATCACCGGGCCCAGATGACTTACCTCCAGCTCTTTTTAAAGATGGTGGTGACTATCTGACTAAGGAATTGACTACGTTGTTTACAAGGGTTTGAGAGTCAGATAGTGTTCCAACATCGTGGAATGAGTCGATAGTTGTCCCTATCTTTAAAAAGGGTTCACGTTGTTCCTGTAACAACTATCGGGGGATAAGTCCACTTCCGATTGCGTCCAAACTATTGGCTTCTGTCATTCTTCGTAGGTTGTTTAAAACCCGAGAACGATTGACTCGCGAGGAGCAGGCTGGTTTTCGTTCTGGTCGAGGATGCATTGAACACATCTTCACCCTCCGCCAAATGTTAGAACACCGTCATACTTATCACAGGCCAACAATCGTAGTGTTTCTTAATATCAGGGCGGCCTTCGATTCGTTGGACAGGACTGTTCTCTGGGATTGTCTATTGAAGAAGGGTGTGCCTAAGAAGTTCATTAACATCTTAAAGGCCCTGTATACGAACACCTCAGGCAGAGTGAGGGCATACAACCACCTTTCTCCCTTGTTCCATTCGAGCAGTGGGGTTAGGCAGGGTTGCCCGATCTCACCATTCCTCTTCAAATTTGCCATCGACGACATCCTGGAAACAGCTCTGATGGATGTAAGTAATGGCGGTGTGGATATGTTGCCTGGAGAACGACTCCTCGACCTCGAGTAGGCGGATGATATTGTCTTACTGTGCGATAATGCTCAAGCCATGCAATCAGCACTTAATCAGTTGGCAATCAGTGTCCTCAGGTACGACATGTGCTTTGCACCCTCCAAGTGCAAAGTACTCCTACAAGACTGGCGGGATTCTCATCCTGTACTCACCCTGGATGGTGAGCAGATTGAAGTAGTTGAGAAGTTCGTGTATCTAGGTAGCTATATAAGTGCTGGTGGTGGCGTGAGTGATGAGATTGATGCACGTATAATGAAAGCCAGAGTGGCTTATGCCAATCTGGGCCATCTTTGGCGCCTTCGTGATGTTAGTCTGGCTGTAAAAGGTCGGATCTACAACGCGTTGGTGAGAGCAGTTTTGCTCTATGCTTGTGAAACCTGGTCTCTCCGAGTTGAGGATGTTAGACGTCTCTCTGTGTTCGATCATCGTTGTCTCCGAAGGATTGCTGACATTCAGTGGCAACACCATGTTAGTAATGCAGAGGTTTGGCATCGTGTGTTCGGGCGCAGAGATGATAATTCAATTGGTGTCACCATCTTGAAACACCGACTTCGGTGGCTTGGACATGTTTTACGAATGTCGTCCCAGAGACTTCCACGTCGTGCATTATTTGCCGACCCTGGGACTGGTTGGAAAATGCGGAGAGGAGGTCAGTGTGTGACATGGTGTCGTGGCATGAAAGAGAGCTGCAAAGGGCTAGCTTCTGTTGGTCCTTCACGAGTCCCTGGCTGGGGTCCGAGAGATGGTGCAACGCAGTGGCTAGAGACGTTATCAGATATGGCTCAGAATAGAAGCCAGTGGCGATCCTGCTGCAACCTTCTTTTACTTTCTACATAAAGAATAGTTCTAACTTTCTTAACTGAAAGAGTCTTCTGGTTGTACATTTCAGTCCGCCTTATCTTTTCATCCCTTCTCTTGCTACTTTCATTATTTTGTGTGGCGCATATGTACCTGGTGCCCTTTTGTACCAATATATATGTGTTTAAATAATAAATACACACCCCAATAATACTTGGATTGTTGCTTAAATCAATTAGAAAATTCTGTATTAAGTCAGCATTTTTGCCAAATAGACCTATATCATCTGGGTATTCAAGGTCAATAAGTAAGTTTGTCAAGTGGTAGATTAATCCCTGAAAATTTAGAGGACGATGCATGATCGCTAAGCATGATGTCTATCACAAACTTAAATCAAGATTTAAGATCTGGTAAGGCCAAAACATATACGTGCTCGGACTATGACGTGATTAGAGCTTAAACATGTGTCTTAAAATGAGTGGCATTCTTCTATCGAGTCTGTTGAACGATGGCCGATGGCAGTGTGGTATATCTGCGTCCTTCCTTTAGTCTGCCGTGGAAGTCACCATATTAGACGATATGTTTATGTTTAAAGTTAGTGTTTGCTAGGATTAAACCATTTCCTGAACCCGTCTGCAGTAGAGAGTCGCCGTTGTCTGTTTGTTGACCTGGGGCTCTAAAATCCACCCAAGTGTTTCTCACTTTGATTTCAACAACATAATTGGGCATTAAAGTTTCCTACTATGGTTATGACGCTTGAGTGTTTAGCTGTTTGTAGGAGAACATAAACTTTCTGTAGAACTTATCCTTTACTATATGCAAATTGCTGTCATTTATTTTTTATTATTTTTATTTAAACACATAAATATTGGTACAAGGAAGCACCAGATAAATATGCGCCTCACAAATCTTATTTGATTTGTGTGAGGGCTGTGATACTGCCCAGGCGCCCAAACTGAAGCAGGTGGTTTTCTTAGGGGGCCACACCCCGAGCCTTTGACCTAAAAGTCTAACCCACAAGGCAGTGGAACATCGTAAGGAGACGCAGTTCCATGCTAGCCGGTGACCAACGATTCATTCATACGCCATTTGTTCCCTCAGGATACTGGAGTCAGCCCATGTGCACCATTGGTTTGAAATCAGGGTTTTCCAATTCCCCTAGGTGGACTTTCCATGTCCACCAACCCGGTTAAAGCTCCGGACATTCTCTTTTCATCCTCTCACTTTCGTAAACAACACCCCCGCCACGAGAAGGCAGTGAGTAGGACTTCGCTGGCAAAGGCTATATATTCGCGTGGCCATGTGAGAGCATTTCGAGAGGTAGAGCGGACTCTCCCCACTCTCGACCGTACCAGGGCATTTGGGGGCAACTGCTGTCAATGGGAACATAGAGGGAGAAGACAGAGGGGTAACAGCGTTTGTTCTTATCTTTCAGTGTTTTCAATGTCCGGTTTATTCAGACTGCACATAAACGACTGAAATCCAGCCTATGAATTGTCTGGGTGGTTTTTACTGCCCGGTTACCCACTCTGTGGGAAAATATTTCTCGAGATACTCGGTAAGGAAACTGCCTTATTAGTAGTATTGGCGGCCTTTATATGTGATCACAGATCTCAAGTGATATTTTCTTAATTTCGGCCAAACATGTCCTAACGGGGGGGTTCTTGACGTGTTAGCTGAGTACTGTGAGAGCTCTAACGCCAGCGATAGGAGTCCGTCGGGCAAGATTAGGTGTTCCATTTTTAGGCTTGACCTTTTCTAACCTCGTAAATGCTGTTTTCTGAGGGGAACACATTAGTGTCGTCATATCCAAGCACCGGAATAACTTTTCCCTGAGGTCTTAAGTTGCGGCTTTGAGTTTTACTGTTCTCCAACCGACCTTCCTGGAATAATAGGACCTAAAGGGACAAGTGTTCCAGACAACTAAGTTCAACTAGGTCATCACTATATACAAACCTGCCCACAACATCAATCTAGCAACTACTTTCGGTTGTTTAATTATAGCAGATATTCGTTTTAGCGACTGGATTTAACAATATTTCTTTAGACTAATTGGTCGTTTTTTGAGATCCAAATATTTTGGAGAAAATTTTCGGTGAATCGGTCGTAGATGAACAACTGCAAATTAACAGAAACCATGCTATAATTATTAAAAATTACATCCTTAATTATAGTTTACTTTCGGTGTATTATTATTATTGTCATGCAAATGTAGTGAAATTCAGTACTTTATCAAATGTCTTTTTATTATCACCATTACCAGGTTGGAGAACTGGTTCTTAAACGATTAATCAATGAATTCCGTAAAGCATTTCGACGTAATCAAAAAGATCGATGTTTGTCTACCGCACGATTTCTAGCTCATTTGGTCAACCAAAAAGTCGTTCATGAATTAATAATCCTGGAACTATTGACGTTACTACTAGAGCAAACAACCGATGACAGTGTAGAAGTGGCAGTATCTGTTCTTAAAGAATGTGGTGCAATGCTTTCACGTCTTGTACCAAAAGGTGTACATGGAATCTTTGAACATCTTCGACGTATCTTAAATGAAGGCCAATGTGATAAACGTATTTCTTATATGTTAGAAGTTATGTTCCAGGTGAGGTTTCTGATTTTGCTTCTCATTGCTATCAAAACTTTTATTGTTTCAACGAGGAATACTACCACAGGTTTCATCTCTAATTAATTAAAACAAGTTGAATCATGCCATTCGTAAGGATTGATGTTAAAAACTCCAATTGATCAGTCTGTTTTGGCATTCTCAGCAGATTGCCTCGATATTGTCATTAATTCATAAGCATCTTTAAGTAAAGTTGGATAGTGGCTATGATTAAATTTTCACAATAGTTTCATGGTCTGCATTTACTGGAATTTATGCAGTTTCATAAAAATGACCTTAAATTATAATATGACATAAAATCTATTTATCGTTGAATCAATTCGACTTTTTAATGAAGTAATTAAGCTCCTTGATGTGTGTATATTCAAAGTAAGAAGAAATCTATATCGTATATTATAAACGGTAGGATATCACACGGTTGCTTCAAACAAGTAACAATGATTCATGTGTGTTTCAAAAATAGAACAGACCATTCAAGACACGAAGTTTCAAGGAGTTGCAAACAAATATAGATCGAACTGCAAAAGTAGGAAAAAATATTATTAGAAGTGGTAAAATGAGCTAAATTATAGAAATAAGATTACCAATTATTTCGATTGGTGGTAGTTCGTTGTTACAGAAAGATAATCGTTTCAACATTTAAGTCATGGAAATGGTTGAGTATAACATTAACTACTAAATAACGACAAGTAGTATAGCGCAATAAACAATAACAGTTATACGCTAACATTCGTTATGAGATTTAACATTGTATTTGTTGGCTTCTTGGATGTGAATTCACCTTTGAATGAATATCAACTGATAAGTCAGTTGCTTTGGCTGATATTTTTAGAAATATTTCCTATACGTGTTTTAATACCGTTGATTTGTACCAGACTATTCATAATTATTGTAAATGATGTCATGAATCCATTAACCGTGATTTGGACAGGGAAATATAGCTTTGTAATGATATAAATGCCAAACTTGACCGAGTCACGTGTTGTTCCAAGGCTAAATGATAAGTGAGAGACGAAATTGTGGACAGGTTATTGTGAGTAAGCGGACTACTTACCTGACCATGGCCAAGGCTAACATGTCTATCTTCTTCAGCCTGGTAACTTATATCATACACTTAAGTTGTGTTTACTATTGTTCGACTTTGACTGTAAATCTTCTTATATTCTTCGTCTCCTCCCACCCCATGTTTTGTTGGTCAAGTTTTTAGGAGTCTATATTTAGTGACTAGATTGAACCCTCAAATACAACACACCAATCTTTCCATAATAATTTGCTTAGTTCTTAGCCTTAGGAAACTTTCTTGTAGATATGGTTTTAAGTTATATGGACACATAATACTAAATTGTTTAGCTATACATTCTCTCTCTTTGACTACTCAAAACTGAGGACGATTATTTTAAAAATATAAGTGAATTTTTGCAATTAAGTTAAATGAGTATCTTGATAAAGAAATAGATTTTTCAGTGATAAAAAATCTCTTATTTGATATTATATTGTCTTACATGAATATTTTCTTACAGATTCGTCGTGATGGATGGAAAGATCATCCAATTGTCTTGCCAGAACTTGATTTAATTCAAGAAAGTGATCAAATCACTCATACAACTTCACTTCTTGATCAAGTAGATCCAGAAGAACATTTGAATGTGTTTAAATTCGATCCAGAGTTCTTGGCAAATGAAGCAAAATATGCTGAAATTAGAGAAGCATTATTTGAATCGAATGAAGATTCAGAAGCTGAGTCAGATGGTGATAATGAAGGTGAAAATTCAGACGAATCAGGTAATGAAGATGATAACGATGATGAAGAGGATGAAGAACATAAACGTAGTGCCGCTGCAACTGCAGAGAACCAACAAACAATTATTGATCAAACAGAAACAAATCTAGTCCATCTACGTCGTACCATCTACTTAATGTTGCAAAGTAGTTTAAGTGCAGATGAAGCTGGACATCGTCTGCTACAGTTGAAAATCAAACCTGGAGAAGAGTATGAAGTGGCTTCTATGGTTTTAGATTGTTGTGCTCAAACACGTAGTTATGAAAGCCGTTATGGTCGATTAGCACAAAGACTTTGCCGAGTTGTCTTTCCATCTAGTACCCCATCCAACACGGGATCTACTACTGTTTCTGTAAGCTCTGACTTAGGTCCCGGTAGCCGATATAGAAGTAATAAAGAGGTCAGTAAGCCTACAGCAAAAGAAGAAACTCCTGCACCGGTTGTAGAAGAATCAGGTCCACCCCGTAGTTATGTTGCTCAGTTTGAAAAGATTTTCTCTGAACAATACTCAATTATTCATAGATTGGAAACTGCAAAATTACGTAATGTTGCTTTCTTGTTTGCTCATCTTTTATACTCTGATTCTATATCATGGGGTGTATTTGAATGTGTACGCTTGAATGAACGTGATACGACTTCTTCTGGACGTATATTTCTCAAACATCTTTTTCTGGAACTTTGTTCATTTATGGGCTTATCGAAGTTACAATCAAGACTTCGTGATGAAACACTTCAGCCATTTTTTGCCGGTCTTCTACCACGTGATAATCCTAAAGATACGCGATTTGCTATTAATTTTTTAACCACAATTGGTTTAGGCGGTTTAACCTTAGACCTTCGTGAACATTTACAAGCATCACGTGATTCAGCGTTGGCGAAAAAAGAATCTGAATCCAAAAATAAATTACCGTCATCCGTCTTAGGTGATATATCAATTTCATCTTCGTCGTCTTCTTCAAGTTCATCTTCTAGTGATGGTAGTAGTAGTAGTGAATCAGAGTCAAGTTGTTCAAATGATGAAAAGCATCGTAAAAAAAGGAAACATTCTAAAGACAGGCATAAATTACAAAAGAAGTCACATAGCGATCGTCATCATCACGAGCATCACCAGCATACTTCATCGAAACACTCTAAAATGCCATCGGATAGAATTTCCAAACATTCTGATCCATCACATAAAGATGATAAAAGGTCTCGTTTAAAAACTCGTCCTGTGGATACTCCATTTTTCAATGATACACCCAATTCTCCTGCCCATTCGCGTCAAATAAAAATGAGAGTGAAATAACTATGCCTTTTTATTGACATTTTTACAGTTCCTATATTTGTACAAAAAATTGTATAATTATTTATAAAGATATGTTTTTCATTTGAATCTTATCATTTTGTTGCATCCAGCAAAATTAGTCGTCGCTTTTTTAATAAAATTTATCTCCGAGATATTTCGAAACCTTGTTTCTTTCTAAAAAAAAATTACAATTACGTTTTACATATTCTTGGCTACCGTTTACTTGAAGTCGCAGTATTGTCTGAAATAGGAATAGGTTGTTAAAGAACCAGATACATTAGCCCATGAAGTTGTTAAATATTGAACTTAGCTATGTTGGTAGGCACGGAATACACGTGGTTAGGGTCCGTGTTATAATCAGTACCAGTGGTTAAGGATGTTGAGTAACTTGGCTCGGAATTGGTAACAATGGTTCAGGCGTACTCATCTTTTATCTCACTGTAGGTTTTTTCATTCCTTTCCGAACCATATCCTCAATTTCTAGTCTCACTATTATCGGGACTACTATCGTTGTAACTCGTTTTGCCACGATGACGCATATTTCAGGCTCTTTACCGATTGTGACTATCAAGTCAGCTACAACATACGACCAGGCTAACTTCAAAAAAATTTAGAATATTTCCCGTAAAGAGAAAGTTGAAAGATAACAATCCCTTTGTAAAACCCTTGAAAGTTCGTAGAAGTCCAGGGCTTAGGGATTTCAAACAAGAAAAAGAAGCTAAACGTGATAATGTAGTAAGAAGATTATAATACTAGATTGCGTCATATGGATGTTAACAATAACAGATTGTGCGTGTGTGCAAATAAAAAGCCTTGTAAAATTAAGAAGTTGGCAACTGATTATAGTGTAAATAAAGTAAGTAAGTCCAATGCTTCCAGGTTTTCGATGGTGGTCTAACTTCAATTGACTCATGATTTCAACAGTGAAAATACTAAATTCTCCACAAGACCCCCTCTGATCTATAATCATATGCTCGCTAGTGACTGAATTCAAGAGATATTTTCTTGAGTTCTAGTGGGAAGCAGTGGAGTTCTACCAAGTCTGTTGTAGAGATATCAACTCACTGAAGACAATTGGTGAACGGTCGCTCAAAATCGTGGGTTGGTTGAAGTTAGACATTAACACCGTTGGATGCCGACTCAGTGGTCTATCGGTTAAGGGCTTCGGCTCGAGACTGACAGGTCCTGGGTTCGAATCTCGCGAGTGCGGGATCGTGGATGCTCACTGCTGAGGAGTCCCACAATAGGACGAAACGGCCTTGAAGTAGTGCTTCCAGGTTTTCGATGGTGGTCTAGCTTCAATTTACTCATGATTTCAACCTTAAAATCAACATGTGCATCAGTAGGACGATTAAGTGTTCAAGAATGGAATTTCTAACTGCTTTCCTCTCACCCTTGTAGGATCACACTGGGACATATTCTCGTATTCAAGTTGAAAGCAAGCTACATCCTATATACCTTGTACCCAGAAAAACATGATTTAGAAGTAATGCATTCCAGTGACCATTTTTGGGAAAACATCCTTGAATACCTTCTCTCGGTGATATATTTAAAGCATTAAGTTACCCTTTGAATAGTTTTCCTCTCTTTTAATCACATTTCTAGTTTGAATTTTGACGAATCCGTTGTGTTAGGATAAAAGCTAGTTAGATGGTAAGTTAGTAGAGTGGGTTTCTGTGGTGTTTGTATGAACTAGTGATTCATTTGTACTTAATAACTGCCTGGTTTCGAATTCCAAATACAATACGTTCGTTTGTGCTCATCCAGTTCTTCTCAATTAAATTGCGTTATTTCTGGGATTCTTAGTTTATTCAAATATCCCTAATCATCCCAGGTTCACATCATAAATGATCTGCCTGATTCTATTAATAACATATAGGTAATGTGAATGGTATGGTCGTATATTCTTCAGATTGTAATCTATATTACAATGCAAAATGTCACATAGTATGGTGTAAGTTATTTGCTTTTGTTCAATGGTCGAATAATTCTTAGGTGATGGTTGCAACATTAGCTGTTACAGGTTTTAACACTGTAGACAGTATCAGTAGTTCGCTCCAGACCAAATACGCCTTGTTAATTAATATCAGCCGTCATGAAATCAATATACAGATTTTTCTGAATACTAACTTAAACCACTTAATATCAAATTCTGTAAGTTCTGAGTATGAATAAATTCATTTTTACACTACTAAATTCGATAATTTTAAATGTTCGACGTATGAAGTGTTCACAGATAATCTACATACCAACGATGATAATGGCTGACAGGTACTTATCGATCTACAAAATATATTGTATCAGAATTCATGAGCATTATTATACCCCTGACGATTTAAGAAAGAAATCACAGGGTAAAATATGTTATATGACCAGTAAAATACAGTCAACCGAAGAAGCAGAAGGAAGAAATACCAAATGAAATCCTAAATAGCTTTGGGAAAATCTGATCAGTGTAGAAACCAATGGAACAGCACATAATAAATACAGTACTGGTAAAACCGAATAAATTTCAACATTAAGACATGCTGTTATAATGATATTAATCAAGGTTTTACAGTTCAAACTGACTTGTGAAATTTAACAAGCAAAGATATTTCAGTAAATGATGAAGGGGATTGCATAATGTGTACAGCTTAATCACTGAATATATGTCGAAGTTGGATGATATATATACAAAATGCACTATCAAATTAACAGATATAAAGGGACATTTTACCTGGCTTTATCACTATTTATATTACTCCCATATACATACTGTTATAGTTGTGAGAATCTACTACTTGTTATTAGAAAACTATGTACAATACAAATAAGAAAATAAAGACAGTAAATGAAGAGATATTAGACACTGGAATTATATCATAAGCGATATTTCAATGTACTGATTTTCATAGTGATTTATTCAGATTGATAAAAGGCTAAATTAAATTAAACTGAATAACACGTTGAATTCACTTGGTATTGTTTGATTGAATCTTCCCATTGATTTTTAGGACTGCAATTAGTCAGTCTCTAATTGGCATATGTGCGTACTGCCTCGATATAGCCTTAATTCACAAGTATTATAAGCGAAGATGGATAGTGGATAACAGTGGAATCCAGTTTGACGCGCGTTTCATTCTATTTGAGATTCGTCAGCTGGATGTACCTGCACCTCAGAGTTGATGTTCACTCTGAAACTCGAACCCAGTACCTTTCGCTTCAAACGCCATCGTGTTATCCACTCAGCTACTGAGTCCTGATAGCCACCTGCTTATGCAATGGGGTAAAGTTTAAATTTACTTCTTGTTGTTTGTTTGAATCTTCCGATTGATGTTTAGGGCTGAAACTGGTCAATCTCTTACTTACGCCTGTTACCCCTCACTGAGAAACTAACTACTTACAAAAGTTATTTAACAGATTAAATGTTTCTTGTTAGATCACAATGTAATTTCAGTTAACTACTGTTGAATAACAAAGAAGAAAGAAAAAAGAACAGTTTACCTATTGATTGATTCTAAAAAATAAACTTTTTTTTCTTCATATCTAATGTCAATGTTCAATTGAAATGACATCGAAACTACTTAACCTCATTTTAAGAAATTTCATAATAAATTCAAATGTATTATGTAAACTAATTCGAAATAACTTCTGCTTAACTGAGTAACAGGAAAAAAAATTTTTCTGTCCTAAAATCAGGAAAAACAGACTAGAAGTGATTCTTCTTCAAACTATGCATAGATCATAAATCATTATTATTATTACTTAATCATGATCGTCACCATCAGCTGTGTTACAGCTGAGCAGGTGTCAACGATCTTTATTTTTTTTTGTTGTCAATAAACGTGCCAAATTCAAATGTATACTGCCCCTTTTTTTCTTTTCTATTTTACATAATTGATAATAAGACATCTGGTCTATAAAATAAATTAGTTACAAATGGATAAGAATTTCATAGGTCCCATTCGTTGAAAAATTGTTAGGACGTTGAATTTTAGCGGTAAAATCAATCAATCAATAGACATATATATGAGTATGCACATGCATACATTATGGGTAGTTTTTAAAAGCGATTAGATAAGACGTTAATGATAGTGATGTCGTTGATAGAAAAGAAAAAAAGAGAGAGAGCGAAGGATAAAAAGTAAATAATAATAATTTAAGTAAACAATGACCATCGTTATCAGTCACATCAACAATCTGTAACAACAACAACAATAACTATGTGAATAAACATTTTTTCATTGCAAAGTGACAGGTTAAATAAGGTCATTATGACTTGTAATAATAACATAATTCTTTTCATTTTCACTTGGTAACTAAGAGTTTTAAAGGGGGTGGAGAACTAAAGGAATGTACTCAGGTCAAATACTAATATTCACTCATTTAGAGATATATACAAACAATTATCATTTATGAGAAAAACTAGAAAAATAACAATTATTTTCCTGGTGATTTTATGTAATACTTATCCTAATTCTAGGAAAAATTGAACTCACAATTGATTTACCGCTAAGTGGTGAACAGTTTCATGTTTATTCACTCTTTAGTGATGATTGAATTCTATCGATGAAGTTACAATGTGGTCACTAGTTTAAGTGACTCGACATCGTGTGCACTACGTTTAGATGTAAGGTGGTGGTTGGGAGTAACCAATAAGAAACTCTGATGGCATTCATCAGCGAGACATACCTGAAATTTTGAAGAATTGGTTCCTTCAGAAGGGTTTGAAATGCCTAACATCCTGACATAATGAATAAGATATCAAGCCACTTAGACTATTGGTCACACTAAAACTTGACCGACAGAATTCTATCACCATCAAAGGATTGGACTAAAATGATATTTGTAGACATCATTATCAATGTGTGACTTGATACTTTCGAATAAATTGAACATTGGGTGGATTGTCATGAATAAATAATATATTAGTAATATCTACTCATCGGGATACTACAAATATTTATTTATAAAATGATATTGTTCACTACTCAGTAATCAATCATTTTTAAGTATCTCAGTGCTATAAGAAGTCAGTCTCTACCTTAATCACTAAAAGGTAACTTCCCAAATTGTGGAATTGAGTGGCGCGGATCTCATAGAAAACATCGATTACCTCAAGATTACAAGTAGGTCTTGCTGACGAGTATCGCCAAATGGCTCAAAACCTGGGTTAGGCAATAATTTCCTGTTGATTACATTCAACCACCTATTTACAATGAAATGTAAATAAACGAATCCATCTCATTGATGATGAGTTAGCTATCCACTGATAACACTGAATAATGATCTCAGAATATATTTAACCAATTTATGGTAGTTGGAAAAATAAAGACCAACAAATATTAACTCAATGACTAATGATAAGTGTCATATACGGATTGTCAATGTCTGATCATGAGTACCTTACAACATTACCGATGCATTCCGGAAACACCGATGATTAGATTTTGGCTAACCATTTATGATTTAGCTAAAATTATGATATGAGTTCATGAGTCTTAACATAATGACTGGCACCATAAAATACACACAACCCGCTTATTCAAGTTCAATTAACTATAAGGCATATATTTATCGGTTACTTTTCCATGCGTCTACCAAGTCAGTCAGTGTTTTTCCTATCCACTTTCATCAATAGATCTTAGTTCTTATTACCGACGTTGTTTATTCTCGTGCACTAAACTGAAGGAAGATATCAGCCACTCATCTAATTTCATTTCACATCATACTATGCAGTGTTACTTATACAAACGATAGATTATTAAATCCACTTCTACTAATTCCTCCCATTATATGAATATGCATATTATTCCATTTGGACAGACATTGTAATCTCTCCTCGCTATGGTAGTTTGTATTTTGATCAAGTATTAAGTGATACTAATCGTTTCCTAACTTGTTATCCGACCAGTTGAAACTTTTCCCCAAAAATATTATGATGTTACTCATTTACACGACAACAATTATGAGTAACCTTGGTTACTCACAGTAATGAATAAGCAACCTCAATCTCGTAAGAAATAAACACTCATACATACATGATCACAGTGAGTAACTTGTTAGTAATTTATTTGTTCATGCCTCGAAAAGTGGATTCTTCAGAAAAATAAACAATTCTCCAACTAGTTGGAGAATAACACTCCAATTTGAACTGAACTGTAAAATATCAAACTGCTATTTCATCTTCATCATCATCATCATTATAGCTAAATGGAAATTTTTAATTTGTTCACAGTTTATACAGGATGAAGAAAATGTGATCTACGAACCAAAATGATCTTTAATATTCACTCCGTTCAATTGTTTGTTCCTATAATAATAGTTATTATTATCATCAAGTTAAAAGAAATAACACATGTTGATAGTATGACCTTTGGGTCTTGCAACGAGCTCTTAAGTAGTATATTCGATAACTAGATAGGACTTGGGTACACACATACCATAAGGCCCACACTAAGTTAGAATAGCTCTCCAGTGTCATTTGTTGTTCACTGTTACCATAACTGAATTCAACTCGCGATAAATATCACCTTCAAATTAAGCAAATCGTCATCAAAAACAATTCATCTTTAGCGATAAATAATTTTATATAGAGCGCAAATGAATTTATCCTAAATAAAAGTATCTGATGTTCTTGAATAATCTGTTCAACTGATTAAGCTAAGAACAATATTTTTCCAGTGCTCTAAGGATTTTCAATCTTTTTTCCATTATGTAACAAATCCAGGAATATGGTCTGATGATG
The DNA here is from genome assembly GCA_944470415.2 of Schistosoma rodhaini. Taxonomy (NCBI): domain Eukaryota; kingdom Metazoa; phylum Platyhelminthes; class Trematoda; order Strigeidida; family Schistosomatidae; genus Schistosoma; species Schistosoma rodhaini. Next base: position 83,966,899 of record OX104036.1, read on the forward strand.
TTGTTCAGAATGTCTATGAGAACTCCATAATTAAACAGTCTTCTTCACAGAACTCAACAACACCAAAAGCATCCACCCAAGTTGCTAATCTATCATTTCATGATAATTAATACTAACTAAATCGGAAATGTGAACTAGTAATTGCCATCTCAGTGATGATCTAAACAAAGGCAATGCATTCACTGTCAGGGCTTGAACATTTTAGGTTTGATTTCTGGTAAAATCACCAATATCAATACTACGGGTGAGCTCCAAACTAGAATGAAGCATTCACCTAAAATTCCCCAGTTTGTCTCTTTTATTAACTTTGAAGGCTAAAACAAAACAGTTCTTATTATACCAATTCTCTTCAATATTTCCTTTGATAAGTCTATATATAGTGAATATTTTTCTCCACAATAATGTGGAATTGTAAGATGTAGTTCCTCATAATTCTTGTAGGAAGTCATGACTTGAAGTGTTGGCGACAGTATTTTGTAGAGATTAGTTTTCTACCAGCTTCTGATCATTCGGAAAATAGAGTTTGTAAATGGATAGCTTCTGAAAAGGAAAACAATATTATTGCAAAGCGTAGACAAATTTTACATTATCAATAAATCTATTAACGATTTCCTCAGGTTACTCTGTCAATTAATCGGGGAAAAAACGGCAACAGAATAACTCACCCTTATAAATGTAGATTATCTGTCTTTTGGAACTCTTAAAAAAAACCAAACAGATTTTCAAGAATCCTCATACTATTATTCGTTAGGATTTGGTATCCTGGGTTTGAATAGTGAGTTTAAGCTTAGGGTCTCGATCATGAAATGACAACAGCCATAATGAAAAAAACTCTGTTGCCTAATTGATGAGTGAACTTCATGCAGAAGTGTGAGGGATGATGTTTGGTTATTTTATTGTCAAAAACCAAGAGGAAATATCTTATAAGTTCTTCCATAAAATCTAATCATGACTGGTTGAGGCTTTTTTCAAGATTAGAGTGTAGTGAACGAGAACACATTACTGAATATCTTGGTAAAATCTGGGATCTATACAGCAATACTTCATTGGCAAAATGTTCATCAATTTTCTCAAATATTGTTGTTCCTTCGTTTCTATATCAATCACTCTCTGTTCTCGTTCTCTTCTCTTCTATTTTATCAACCTCCTCCCTCCATACATTCCACTTTCTATTGGTGATATATACTACTTATATTTGTCGACATCAGTAGTACACATCACAAAGGGTTCATAGTCACGAATTTGTAATAGTATCTATTTGCTTGTGTCACATACTGTCTAGAGAGGTAAATCTGAAAATTTTATCAGTTTAAAATTATCATTTCATTTTGTGGTGGAGGAAAGCAATTATTTTTCATTATTTTATGTGTTGAAAGCAGTAGGAAGAAGTATTTCTACTTCTTGACATACATGTTATTTGAACTTCTCTTGAAAACCAAAAGTCACGTTCTCAATTCTAAATGCTCTATCCATATACTTACGTATACAGTAGGGTTTAACAACGGAGGTAAAAAATGACTTCATCAGGCATCAATGAAGTCAGACGACATTCATAGAGTAAATTGTAGATAGTATGAAATTAAAAAGAAAGTGTTGGCCGTAGAAAAATATAAAAGTGTGTGTATTTGGTAATTTTATTATTGTTGAGTGGAACAACGTCTCGAAATCATTTGAGATTAAGAACCGATTATGTTTAAACAACCATTGAAAACACTTTACTACCATTGTGTATGGAGTAAGCAAGCCCATGACGTAGAAGACGACTTTACCAAAACACGTTAACCAGGAAATAACTCGTTTAAGCCGTTTAGATTCTATCCCACAAGTTGAAGAATTTTCATTTAAAACATTTATGATGCCTGATGTTGAAAGCCGAGATTCGTCGGAATTTACGAGACCGACTTAATTCCTAACAACCAGAGCATCAATTAATATAGGTACATGGTATGTCTCAACAATCTAGAAGACTTGCACACACAAACACTAGGTGGACACTAGCTCAAAATACCATTTGCAGATTATTATTTTACATATATATTCAGAGAGTATTTATTCTGATTGCTCGAAATTCGTGTTATATATGTATATATACTTATTCAGATAAGACAATGTACTAACTATAGTTAATATTAAGTAGCTTCAATCAGTATAGTAAATGGTTATAGGTGGCCCCATGTTACACCACAAGCTCACGCACAAAGCTACATGAGTCTCACTGGATCACACCACAGAGAACCACTTCAATCATATTTGCTGCAATAAAAAATTAAGAAGATCCATGGAGGACAATAGAACAAAGAGGAGAGTCGACATAAATTCCGATCACAACATGCTTGTGGCCAAGGTGAAACTGAAGCTAAAGAAGCACTAGACGAATGCAGAGGCAGCATTACAAGGGTTTAATACAACGTTTCTTTCAGATACTGACAAACTCAACGAATTCAACATAACTCTCAACAACAGGTTTCAAGTCCTACAAGATCTGTTCAGAGAAGAGGAAATTACTCTAGCAAATAACTAGAAATGGATTGAAGAAACACTAACTTCAACGTGACACTAGGTGTTGGACTGCAACAAGCATCATCATAATTAATGAATCTCTATTGAAACTATGGCCAGGATTCAAGAAAGAGGAAGAATAAGAAGACTGCGATTAACAACAGATGGACAGGACAGAGATAGTCAAGACACAGACTAAATACACGGAAACAAACAAGTGAGTGTAGAGAAGCATTAGAGACGACAAGTAGAAGCACATGGAATACATAACATTAACAGCAGAAAAACTGCAAGTGAAAGAAACATCAGACAACCACATGACACGATGAAGAGACTAATAGGGAAATATAGTAAACCAGGGTGAACACTCAAAAACATAGAAGGAGAGGTAGTCACTGAGAATCTTGAATTGTGCAACAGATGTGTAGGACATTTGGGGGTGCTCTTCAACAGAATAGTCACAACTAACACAACGGACATCGAAGAAACACACTAAGACATTCCCAACGATATCAACCTATTAACCATCGAAGAAATCAATATGGCCATCACACACACGAAATTCATACAATATACTACTGTGCATAGTCGTATATGGAGGACAGCTGATAGATGTATTCCAAGTGAGGACCAGCTTCAGACAACACTGCTTACTATCACCCTTTCTTATTCGCCTAGTTGTCGACTGGATTATGACCATCTCCTTCTATCCTACACACATCAACAAATACAGGTGAAGACAGTCTGTGTAGCATCAACCTCTGCAGCAGTAGGTCTCGACATATACAAAGAATAAATCAAGATCCTCAAATACAACACACTGACCACCTACTCAATCACACTTGATAGAGAATCAGTGGAAGAGGTGGACAGTTTCACTTACTTGGACAGTATCATCGATGAACGTGGAGAATCTGATACAGATGTGAATGAAAGGATTGGAAACGTAAAGTCAGCATTCCCACAACTGGGGAACATCTGGAACTCGAAACAACTTTCAACCAACATCAATGTCCGAATCTCCAATATGAGCGTTGAAAGAGTTCTATTGTATGAGGTTGAAACTTGTAGACCTTCCACAACCATCATCAAAGAAGTATAGACATCGATAAAACATTTGTCTATATAAGATACTCCATATCCGTTAACCAGACACTGTCAGTAACAACCTACTGTAGGAGAGAACAAACCAACTTCGACTAGAAAATGAAATTAGGAGATGTTGGAGGTAGGTAGAACATATATTGTGGAAATCATCAGACAGTATCACAAGGCAAGCTCCATCTTGGAGTCCTGAAGGGGAAAGTAAAAGGATGAGGACGAAGGAACATATTGCTTTGAGAATTGGGGGGAGATACCAAAAGAATGAAATGCATCTGGAAACAACTTGTAGGAAGAGCTCTGGAAAGTTTTGTTTGGGGATTCCTTGTCATTGATCTGTGGTACTAGAAGGGTAACAGGTGTAAGCAAGTAAATTATGATTAACTGATGTCATTCCAGGGATCTCTGAATAGTAGGGATCATTTGATAGTCGTTCAATATAATTTGATAATTGTAATAATTATCGGACGTATATATGTACATGAGTGACGCACATTTAGATTAAATGTTTTTAAGTTATAACAATACATGACAATCACTGAAAATCAATGAACATTGAATAGTTGTTGTGTTCTAGTCTGAGAATACTTATAATGATCATACTTATAATTACATAGCAGTGGGAATACTTAAATCAGTGAATGAACAATAAAATTTCAGACTACTGTACAAGAATCCAGTAGTAGAAATGTTTAATTTCGATCAGTTTATGGGGAACTAATAGTTGTTAACCAATATCATTGGTTTCAATCCGAACTTAATATTCTTCACAGTTATTGTTACGATCAAAATTCAAATATCGTGGACTGAATTCATGCAATGATCCAGCAAAATAGAGATCAGTTTGAATGAACTTAACCACTACATTCCTCTGTATATGGTACCAAGCTACTTCCAGTCACTTATAGTCAACCGTTATATCTCAGTCATATTAAAGCACAATTTTGCATCAATATCTGCGGTACTCTAGTAATAAATTATATCAAGAAGTGAAAAATACCTCAATCATGCCCCTCAGTCACCATGCAATCTAACGTTTCTATGGTACAAAATAACGTACTGTGCAGTGAAAAGTTAGTTAAGTTCCTGAATTAACAGAACTGTCTTCAAAGGAATAAGATCTAAATTCTGTCCACAAGAATCAAGTCAAGCAATAAATGTTTCAAATAGATAACTAAAAAGAAATAACATTCAACGACTGCAAGCCACAATCTTGATTTCAGTAAAATAATACTCCATTACCAGCTATGCGACATCATGTACTAACAAAATAGAATATTAAATGCAAATCTTAACCGAAATCAATGAATAAAGCTTTGATCGGTTCATGACTCCAATTAAATTCAAAAATTTCCACAATCCTATACTGGAAATCGTCATATGCTGTTATAGAGTGAAGTTTTCTGTGTGACATGAAGTTTCTATTGTTAAAGTCGATGGGTAGAATGCTAATCGACAGATGAATAAGATAGTATAATTTGACCGGGTGATAGCTACTCCCGAGATGATATAATCGACTTGCGCCCCCGAATGATCGGAAATAAAAAAAAACAATACCATTAGCTAGATTAATAGCTTTTTCATGTAATAGAACAACCTGTTGATATACAACAGATGGACACAAAATGAACATGACAAAGCGTCATAGGTAGTTGGAGGAAATTAGCTTATAGGTCACTTATTCTTCAACCAATCAAAACCTGATCGTTAGACCTAATCACCAATAACTTTCAGAGTTCTCGTGAAAAGCCATGATCTGTGTAGTTGATTTGTGTCAGGTGTGAGGAAGGTACTCAGCGAAGACAATGAAAGATAGGCGCCCAGTGCCGTGGACTGATTCAAGTTGAACATGTACACCGTTGGATACGGACTTGGTAATCTAGATTTAAATTTCCCACATACAAGGCCGGAGGTCCAGGATTCGGTTCTAGCGTGAGGGATCGTGGCTGAGCACTGCTAAGGAGTGCCATACTAGGACGAAACAGTCATTCAGCGCTTCCGGGTTTTCAATGTTTATCTAACTTTGAACGATTCATACTTTCAACGAAAACAAAGCTTTAGTTAACGAAGACTGAGAAACATTAAAATATGACTATACAAATCCTTGATAACAGCTAACACATAGAAAAATGGGGTGAAAAATGCAAGAAAAATTAGCTACACTGTCAAATAGGACATTTTCGAAGGATTTTCAAAGCATTAATTCTGTAACATATATAAATGTCTTGATTGTGTTCTACGGATTAGTCTCTTGATAGAATGAAGTAATTATTCAGTCTTCTGTACTTTACAGTAGTTCATTAACTGACATTAACTTGTATTGAATATCAACCATCTCGACCCGAGATTTGTGCTGATGATGTTGTTCGGAAGGACGATGAAAGCTCCACGACCAAACCATCCAGCTCAGAGAAGAAAACCCCATCAAAATTGATATGCTATGTTCTACATGAATAAGCTATTCAGTAGGTGTATATATTAAAGTAATTGAATCACGTTAATATTTACTGAACAATATGAATTTAAAACCAGCAAAGTTGAATAATTTCTTAATAAATCTTAATTCATCACTTCCAAATATCGTTTTAAATCAATATCAACCTTGCATTGGAAATTAATGTCATAATATGTTATGTCATTGTTAAAAATGTTCTATTTTAATGATAATTTGACTTGTTAAAGTGAAAATTTGTTTATTCTGGTTGGTCTTTTTTTAGCAAGATTTTTTTCTACGGGATGAGGTTGCCGACCCCATGCCCAACCCTCCTCCTATACCTGAGGTTGAGACTGGCGGTAACTCTAGATGAGCTACAGGCGGAGTTACTTGTTAAAGTGGGTCAATTTTTATGATTTTTAGTCCCCAAAAACATCAACTTATCAAATTATCACTAAAAATTTTATTCTTTTTCAGTAAACATATGGATGGAAAATGTTAGTTCTTCATTTTGAAATGTCCTTTCAATATAGTTTTATACTATGCTGTGGTGCAGAGTGTTTCCACAAAAATATAGGTGAAAAATTGGTCAGTTAAACTAAGTGTATGAGTACAGAGAAAATAATATCAAGACTATGATTTAAAAACAGTACTGTAAATTAATTACAAGAACCTGAATGAGTGAATCACATGAACTTAATACGGCCATTGAACACTTGTAAAGTATATCTTCCGATTTTATTCCATCGGTATTTTGAATTGGACTTTTAGATTAGGAGGTCATGAGCTGATTGTTTTATTAAACCTTCCTATTCTCTATGATGATCCAGACAATATTTCAGCATTGTTTCTCTCTCATCCAAACAAAATACAAACATGATTATATATCATCAGTATAGAATTGTTAAGATTTTTAAGTTTAGATTGATATCATGAATGAATCAGTATTAGATTTCGTGGTCTAGAAGTTAAGCGTTCACGTGCGATACCGAAGGTCCTGGGTTTGGTTCCCGCACGAAAGATCGTGGATGTGCACTATTGAAGAGTCGCATAATGGGACGAAACGGCCGTCCGGTGCTTCCAGGTTTTCAACGGTGGTCTAACATTGATCGATTATGTATCACTGCAATGTTTAGCATTGCATTGGCAATTTCGTGCATTAGTTGAGGTTAGACGTTAACACCGTTGGATGTCGGCTCAGTGGTCTATCGGTTAAGTAATCTGGCATGAGACTGATAGGTCCTGGGTTCGAATCTCGAGAGGCGGGATCGTGGATGAGCACTGTTGAGGAGTCCCACAATAGGACGAAACGGCCGCCGAGTGCTTCGAGGTTTTCCTTGGTGATCTATCTTCAATTGACTCATGATCTCATCTATAAAAAAACGTCAGTTTGCTTTACAGAACAAATATCCATATATCCAGATACATAATGAACAAAATTGTCTTTTTTTTTGTTTTTAACTAGATAAAAAGTCTTTTTGCATACTAATTCATACTCTCCATCCCTTCTTATACATCCTTTTTTGTTATATCAATGAAATTATTTATAGGATATATCTGTTCAGTTAAATTGTCGATAATTCAAAAAGATATTACTCTAGTATAGCAACATTGTTGTTATCCTCATCATTTGATTGATATCATGAATGGATGAGTATTAGATTCAGTGGTCTAAAGGTTAAGCATTCACGTGCGATACCGAAGGTCCTGAGTTTGGTTCCCATATGAAAGATCGTGGATGTGCACTGTCAAGGAGTCGCATAATCGGACGAAACAGTCGTCCAGTGCTTCCAGGTTTTCAATGGTAATCTAGCGTTGATCGATTATGTATCACTGCAATATTTAGCATTGCATTGACCACTTCAGTTTGCTTTACAGATTAAATATCCATATATCCAGATACATCTTTTTTGTTTCTAACTAGATAAAAAGTCTTTTTGCATAATAATTCATACTCTCCATCCCTTCTTATACATCCTTTTTTGTTATATCAATGAAATTGTTTATAGGATATATCTATTCATCAGTTAAATTACTTTAGTATAGCAACAATTTTGTTATCCTCATTATTTAATCGTTGTTCTTTTGTATTGTTAATGTTTCATTTATTTCATTTTTATTTAAAATAATACAGTTATTTTATGATTGTTCTCTTATTTTTCAGGAACTATTTATTCACTCTCTATTCATATATATTATATAATGTATGCACTTGTTTGTATGTTCATATATGTGTGTGTCTAAAAAATATGTGTCTGTATTCTATTTCTCATCATTTCTTGTCCCATCCACACACCTCTCCCCCATTGCTCCATATTCATCAACCTTTTTTTATATTCACGCTTGAGTATATTCATTTCGTAATTATAATTGTTATCACTTGAAAAAAAATAGTACACAGTTTAAAAATAGATAAGTGAGACGTTGTACAATTATGTTCCAGAAATTTAAAAACAAAAAAGGCTTATTCGCTTTTTTTTTATTTAGAAAAGAAAAATTAATATTCATTATTTCGTTTTAAGAGTTTATTGGATTGTTGCTATGGTTTATGTTTTTTGTGTGTCTTTTCTAGCTAGTGATGATGATGATTACTGCAACGGTTTATTCTTTATGTATGTATGTATGTGTGAAGATCTGCACGTGTTTGTACGCACACATCAAATATTGATTGATAGATAGATAGATAAACAGGAAGATGTTGAGTTGTAAATGATATAATCATATATCAGAAGGGGTTTTGTGGAGATTTAGTATTTTCATAGTTGAAAGCGTGAGTGGTCTAGCTTCGATTGACTCACGCTTTCAACTATGATAATCATATATTATTATTAATTTGAGACTTAATACTCGAGGTTATGTATAAATTCGAATGTATATAAGGGAACACAGGTTGTGGATATTTGTGTACATGTGTGTATCCTCATACAAATAAAATAATGGATGACTTCATTTCGATTGTTTCTTGCATAAAACTATTAATTTTTTTTAGGTGATAGGTAGCAGAAAAAATACTCTTGAATAAAACACCTATATTTCCTCTTCACTTATTAACAAGTGAACAACTGTCTACACTAAATAAAGATTAAGTAATAGTCAATGTGATTTAAACCTTATTTCTGACCAAATACTAACCAATCAGGTCATAATCTAGCCACTGATTTGAACGATTCAACATTCTAGTATATAATATTTAATGCCAGAGTATCAAAGATAGTCTTAGAACAAGATTTTACGCTAGTTGGTCCTTCATATCTATGATCTTCATGAGATTTAACTTAGAATTACACGATGTCACAGGAATTCAGGAGCTACTCGAATAACACTCAGTGGTAACTTTCTTGATTGAGGAACTTTATTGTGTGGATTCGAATCTTATGGAGAGCACCGATCCTCTTGACGTGTGCAAACCAGGTTTGAAGTTTATTTCAGACTGGCGCCAACTACTAAAAATCAAGTAACTATTCCAAATCAATTTTGAGTACTGAAATTGAAACGGAAATGTACTTCAAAATGTGTGAAGAGTGGCACTTTGCGTGACCTTGAAATAGTTAAAAAAATCAACCAATTACAATACATGATTGAATGAAAGTGGGAGAACAAGATTCCAAGAACAACATGAATTCATTATTACGTACGATTACGTACAGTAATCGATGAAGTTTAGTTCGAAACGACATTACTTACTTACTTACTTACTTACGCCTGTTACCCCTCGTCGAGGAGCATAGGCCGCTCACCAGCATTCTTCATCCAACTCTGTCCTGAGCCTTCCTTTCCAGTTCTTTCCAGTTGCTATTCATCCTTTTCATATCGGCTTCTATTTCCCGGCGTAGTGTGTTCTTTGGCCTTCCTCTCTTCCGCTTCCCTTCCGGATTCCAAGTTAGGGATTGAGTCGTGATGCACATTGGTGATTTCCTCAATGTATGTCCGATCCACTTCCAACGTCTTTTCCTAATTTCCTCTTCAGCTGGAAGCTGATTTGTCCTCTCCCATAAAACGCTGTTGCTGATAGTATCCGGCCAGTGGATGTTGAGTATTTTGCGTAGACAACTGTTTATAAATACTTGTACCTTCCTGATGATGGCCGTAGTAGTTCTCCACGTTTCAGCTCCATACAGTATAACTGACTGTCCTGACGTTCGTATTAAAGATTCTGACCTTGAAATTGGTTGAGAGTTGTTTTGAGTTCCATATGTTCTTCAATTGTAGAAATGCTGCCCTTGCTTTGCCAATCCTCGCCTTTACATCTGCATCCGATCCTCCTTGTTTATCAACGATGCTCCCCAGGTACTTGAATGTTTCCACCTCTTCCAGAGTTTCGCCATCAAGTGTGATTGGGTTGGTGTTCTCCGTGTTGCATTTGAGAATCTTGCTTTTTTCCTTTTTGAATGTGGAGGCCTATGGATGCGGAGGCTGCTGCTACATTTGCTGTCTTTATCTGCATTTGGTCGTGTGTATGAGAGAGGAGGGCTAGGTCATCTGCGAAGTCCAAATCATCTAATTGATTCTGAGAGGTCCATTGTATTCCGTATTTCCCCTCAGATGTCGAATTCTTCATAATCCAGTCAATCACCAGAAGGAAGAGGAATGGGGAGAGTAGACAGCCTTGTCTGACTCCGGTCCTTACTGGAAATGCATCTGTCAGCTGTCCTCCATGCACCACTTTGCACTGTAATCCATCGTATGAGTTTTGGATAATGTTGACAATCTTTTCAGGAACTCCATAGTGTCGAAGAAGTTTCCATAATGTTCTCCTGTCCACGCTGTCAAACGCCTTCTCGTAGTCAATGAAGTTGATGTATAGTGATGAGTTCCACTCAACTGATTGTTCAACGATGATCCGTAGTGTCGCAATCTGGTCTGTGCACAACCGATCCTTATGGAATCCAGCCTGATGATCCCTAAGTTCGGCGTCTACTGCGTCTTTCATCCGATTCAGCAGCACTCTGTTGAAAACTTTTCCTGGTACTGATAACAAGCTGATACCTCTGTAGTTCTCACATTGGCTCAGATCTCCTTTCTTTGGTATCTTGATGAGATATCCTTCTTTCCAGTCCGTTGGCACTTGTTCCTCTTCCCAAATCTTTTTGAATAGAAGGTGAAGCATGTTTGCAGTTATTTCAATGTCTGACTTCAGTGCTTCTGCTGGTATATTGTCAGGTCCTGCCGCCTTCCCACTTTTGATTTGTCTGATGACCATCTTGACTTCTTCGAACGTTGGTGGAGTGACATCTATTGGAAGGTCAGTGTGGGCTGCTTCGGTGTTCGGTGGATTCAATGGGGCTGGTCTATTCAGCAGTTCCTCGAAGTATTCTGCCCATCTTTTCCTCTGTTCTTGAATCTCTGTTATTGTCTTTCCTACTTTGTCCTTGACTGGTCTCTCTGGTTTGCTATATCTCCCTGCCAATTTCTTCGTTGTATCATATAGTTGTTTCATATTGCCTTCTCTTGCAGCTTTTTCCGCCGCCGTTGCTAGTTCTCCCATATATTTCTGCTTGTCGGCTTTAATGCTTTTCCTCACTTCTCTGTTTGCTTCTGCGTAGTCTGCTTGTGCTTTGACTTTCTCTGCTCGTGTTCGGCTGTTGTTAATTGCTAGTTTTTTGTTCTTCCTTTCTTGAATTTTGTCCAGGGTTCCCATAGAGATGCATTCCTTGTGATGATGCTTCTTAAGACCAAGAACCTCCTGACACGTTGAAGTTAGTGCCTCTTTTATCCCTTTCCAGTTGTCCTCCAAAGTAGTTTCTTGTTCTTTCAGTAGATCCTGTAGAGCTTGGAACCTGTTGTTGAGAGTTATCTTGAATTCATGGAGCTTGTCAGTATCTCGAAGGAAGGCTGTATTGAACTTTTGTAGTGCTGTTTGTCCAGTTGTCCAGTCTTTCTTTAGCTTCAGTCTCATCTTGGCCACAACCAGGTGGTAATCTGAAGCTATGTCAGCTCCTCTCTGGGCTCTCACATCTTCCATTGATCTTCGGAATTTTTTGTTGATACAGATGTGATCAATCTGGTTCTCTGTGTTGTGGTCCGGTGAGATCCATGTAGCTTTGTGTATACGTTTGTGTGGGAATATTGTGCGGCCTATAACCAATTTGTTGAATGCACATAGGTTTGCAAGTCTCTCACCATTTTCATTTCTCTCTCCTAATCTATGTCGTCCAATTACATCTTCATATCCTGTGTTGTCCACTCCAACTTTAGCATTTAGATCTCCCATCAGGATGGTCAGGTCCTTTCGTGAGCACTTCTCTATAATTGATTGAAGCCTTTCATAGAACTGATCTTTATCATCGTCGTTGCTATCATTGGTGGGTGCATAACATTGGATAATGTTCATTTTGATCCCTTGCTTCTTTGTTCTGAATGATGCTTTGATTATCCTGGGTCCATGAGATTCCCATCCCACAAGTGCATTTCGTGCTTCTTTGGACAGTATTAGAGCAACTCCCTGAGTGTGTGGAGCATTTTCCCCTTCGTGACCGGAGTACAGCAACATCTCTCCTGTACCTATCCTTTGTTGTCCAGTTTGTGTCCAATGGGTTTCGCTGATTCCGAGTACTGCCAAGTTGTATCTCCTCATTTCCATTGCTATTTGGCTGGTCTTTCCTGTTTCCCACATTGTCCGGACGTTCCATGTACCTATAAAGAGTGTTGCTGTGGTTGTTAGAAGGTGCATCGGTCTCGTGACTTCCGAAGAAATTCGGCTTTCATCATGAGACGTCATTATTCCTTCAAGTGCCAGGGCAGAGTTTAAATGGTTTGAATTATTTTTTCTGGTTAGCGTTTTTTTAGCGAGTTAGCTTTTCTACGGAATGGGGTCGCTAACCCCATGCCCAACCCTCCTCCTTTGTGTGGGCTTGGGACCGGCAGTAACTCTAGAAGAGCTACAGGCGGAGTTCGAAACGACATAGGAAACATTTAACATAATAATTAAGATTGTTTAGTATGATATGATGAAAATGAGATTATAAAAAGGGGAAAAGAGTGTAAAATTGTAAGTGATCATAAGAAAATAATGGATAAAAACAAATGGTTAACGAACGAGTGGTACTCAAAACACCTAATTAGCATAAAATTATCGCTAACGTTGTGAGTGAATGTCAGTGTGATTTTCTACTTTAAGTTCTAAACCATATTGAAGAGAAAATGTAACTAACAAGCGTCAAAATAATGTAACTAGCTTACTGTGCTAATGATAAATTTACCATACTTTCTTTTTGTATAAAAAGGTCATCTCGTAAGTGCTTGATGGCAATGGCCTTAGAAAAATAGAGTAGAAGTAGTATATGCTAGCTGTTAATTATTTCCAACGCTTTTGATGCATCCACTTTGTATTTATTATTCATTAAACGTTTAATGATCGCACTTATGGACACTTTACTTCCCTTTGGACACAACTTACGAAGAATGTATTCGGAAAACCATGTAGATGCTCTTCTTTTAGTATTTCCTATGTACTTTCTTTTACAAGTGCATGTCAGTTCGTAACTACACTTCGAGGTATTATCAAAAAGGTACTGATCCACCTTGAATTGATTTAAAGAACATCTGATGTTTCACATAGAACATAGTTGAGTTGTATAGAAGTTTCTCTTCAGTGGTGCTATAATGCTGCAACCATTCCTGTTCAATATTTTCTCACCCATGAACATAAGAATATTGTTAGCCATGATAAACATCTAAAAATAAAAGATAATTATTTATATCCGGTCTAATATGATTCGTAAATTAGTTTTATTTTTTGTTGACTTACTTAGATGCTTATCTGTAACCATTGTGAAGACCTATTATAATTTGGGAGAATTCAGTTAGAATTTCAAAAAATTTTCAGATCGTCTTACTGTAAACACATAAAGTTACTTTCATAATTTTTTGGGAAACAATGTAGAGTGGTGGCAATACTACAAACTGTAATGTTACTAAGATATCAGAATGTTATATTCGAGTAGATAGTTAGGCTATTCCTTTTCATTAGTAAAAGAAATTGAAATGATCCTCAACTAGGCATCTTAAATTTTCTTGTTTTTCAGAACATAATGAATTCGTGAAAATAGGCTGTCACAGTGCACAAACAAAAAATTATTTACTTTTCAAGTTGACTACGGACTTCCAAAATGAATCATTAACCACTGATGATCCATGACTTTAACCATAGTAAAAGTTTCTTACTTAAGTGTAGTAAAGAGAAAGTTGAATCATTTGAGAGATCTGTACGCACAGGAACAGGTTTTCCAAATAAGCTATTTTTGTCAGATTGAATTCCGCTTGACTAGTATTAACCGATTTCTGTAAAATATGTCTATGATTTGATGATTTCGTTTCAACCATAGGAAGTAAATTTGTGTAAATTAGTTCAAATGGGCAGTTGGTGAAATCAAATAATCAGTAGGACAATGTTCCCTTCAAGTTAGTAATTCATTCACTATACTCAATCGTGACTTGTTTAGAGGTTTTGACATTAAGGTTTAATTTCAGATACATTACTAATGAACCACCACTTAATAAGTCAGCAGTCTACTCCTGATATGGCTGAATTTTATCAGTCTTTTTTTCACCAGAATTCAGGGGAATATTTGCAAAATCATTCACTATTTTATATGCATAAAACTGTCATTTATTAAGGTTGTGAATTGTAGAGATTGTTCAATCTTGATGATGATAGACTATTGATTTCAGATTCAGTAATCTAAAAATCTTATTCTCATCATAAGACTTGCATATCATACGTTCGATTTCGTTTGAATTTTCAAAATACTATAGAACAAAAGTTCAGTGTTTTTTATCCGTGATTCTATCATTACTAGTAAACTTGACTTTTATATTAGGATAACCATCCTATTTAAAATATTCAATCAAAGTGTAATATCTAGCATTTTAAGGCATATTTCTGTTTATTTAGTAGGTCAGTACTGTAAATAAGAATATGATTTTCACTAGAAAGTTCATTTCAATCACTTACATATGTTTTTTTTCGCGAACACGACACTGTAGTACATCCTAACTTGAAAGAAAAAAAAGTAAATAAACTAAAAGTCAGATCTTGAGATGGTGGAGAAGATTTGTAGCTCAGGTGGGTGATTTAGATGTATGTTTGTTCTTTGAACTGGATGGTTTGTTCGTGGAGCTTCGGGTAGAAGTTTGTTCTGATGATGTCGTTCAAAAGGACGATGACAGCTCCACGAACAAACCATCCAATTCAAAGAACAAACCTACATCTATGTCAAATCTTAAAATGGAATTTTCAATACAAATCATCTACTTTTAAATGTAACATTCACCTATTGAATAAAAAGAAAAAAAATTACTGAAAACCATTCGTATCACACATATGTTAAACATTAAAACACACATTTACTATAACTTTACAGACATGTATCTTATATCTCTCTTATTTCATTCATATATCCCATTTTTATAATTTCATATCTTTTAGTCAATATTTAGAAAAAAAAATTAAAGAAACTATTCAATTTTCAACAGAAATATATTTACTCCCCCCTTAACAATTTTTTTGATTGGTCAATTCATCGCAATATTTCTTCCTTTTTTTTGATTGGTTAATATTAATGGTCATGTGTCATTAGAAATGAATCTTGAATGTAAATTTAGGCACGCGACTAATTTTTTTATTCTCATTATAATTATTGTGTTTAAGATGATCATAGATAATTTAACCATCGAAGAAACGGAACCAATTCGACAATTATTTACAAATAATTTATTAAATAATCATCATATAAAATATAAAAAAAATGTCCAAATAGAAGCATATCAAGCATGTATAAAAAGTATTCAAAGAATTCATGATCAATATAATATTGATTTAAATACTTTTAATCCAATAATCAATAAACAATCAATATGGAAATGGGAAATAATTGATTCAACTACCGAATATATACCATCATTTTATCATGGGAATTATTATCGATCCAATGAAATTGTAAATAATGATAATAATTATCATCAATTAAGACATTCAATGACAATTCCATCAACTCCATATAAAAAAACAAATAAAATGTATAGAAATCATGATCCAATAAACAATAATGAAGTATGTTTAAAAGATCAATTATATAACAAATCAACTTGTGGACATTCTATCTCATACAATAATGAATTTAAGCCTATATTGCCTAATAATCGTTCATGTAATCTATTTACATTATGGCAACCAAAGATAAAACGTGAACATTGCATTAATTTAAACAAAGATCAACTAACCAATTTACATAAACCATTAATGATTGAAATGAAAAATTGTTCATCTTCAATACATCATCGATCTAAAAGTTTAGATGGTTATTCAAATAATTTAATACGATTTAATCAATTAAATCATTTTAACAAAAGAAAAGTAAAAAATGAATTTTCTTCCTGTTTTGATCTTTATCAGACTAATGATGAAGAAACGAAAAACCGGTGTGAAAAAATTGATTATATATCGAATGAAGTGAATGTGAAACAAAAAAATAAGCATATTTCCGAAAAATCCAAGCAAAAAGTAAAAAATAATCATTCGTTAATTACGTTAAGAATAAAATCGAATACTACGGTTTCTGCTACTTAAATAATGATAGGTAAGTAGTATGTTAAACATTTTTAAATGTTTATAAATTGATAGAAATTTACTGTATGAGTCGATTGAAGCTAGACCACCAAGAAAAACCTGGAAGGACTGGACGACCGTTTTGTCCTATTGTGGGACTCTTCAGCAGCGCGCATCCACGATCTCGCATGGCGAGATTCGAACCCAGGACCTACCAGTCTCGTTCAATGTTTGGATATTTCCTTTAAACAAAATAGTTTCCATGCCGTTTCATAAAATTCATGAGCGACTAACAGTTCGTTTTCATTAAGTATATACTTGATAACTCACTTTGTTGCTTTCATCGTGATGACATCGTCCAAAAATATTTATAATTAAACCATTCTGCTTGAAGAATCCAATATCACTGAAATCATTTATTTTTTTCAGCTATTAATCCTCTCACAGTTGCTTCCATTTTCAGTTTCATTTAAGTTTGACCATCCACAAATCATTCACAGTTCATGTCCTCCTCTAATGATTGCCAGAGTCCTTTTAAAAATCACCCAATATTTTCACTTTTTGGTATAAGCAGTATGGAGTTATTATAGAATTTAATAGTGAAACCCATCTATGTCGTTTTTGAAGCACTTAACCATCCATGGGTTGAAAGATCATTGAACGACTGGATCTCGACTCTATGGTCTAAAACCTAAGCGCTCTCTGTAAGGCCTAAATGTCCTGAGTTCAATCTCCCATTGGGCTGTAAAGGAGCACAACTGAATAGTTCCATACTAGGAGCTAAACCAGTACCTTTTGGTCTTTGGTTGTTATATCACTAAAATTAGTTCGCGATGTAAACGATTAACTTCTTTAATTCCCTTATAACTTGAAAAATAGTTTCTAATGTGATATTAACTAGCAAACGATCAGGTAAAAGATATTCTGATTATTAAATTACTTTAATGGCGACTAAATTAGATTCAATATCAATAATTATCAGAAATTCATTTCGTCCGACTTTGGAACTCATCAGAGATGCTCACCTATAACCCTACAGTAGATTATGTCTATAAATATCAGGTTTTGCATCAACTATGATTCTTTTTACTCATCAACTCGAGATTTAGTGTTGAATAGTCTCAAGTTAGTCTACTACTCTGTTGTACTCAGTAGTTCATAAACTGATATTAGTCCCTTAAAAAGAACAGTTTAATATAAATTGGTAACCAACCACATTTTTTATCAGAAGGGGTTTTGTGGAGATTTAGTATGTTTCATAGTTGAAAGCATGAGTCAATTGAAGCTAGACCAGTGTTTCCAGGTTTTCCATGGTGGTCTAGCTTCAATTGACTCATGCTTTCAACTATGAAACTACATTTTTGTATATTTAATTCAATCTCGTTTGCTTAAATCGAAATAGGCTAAACTGAATGACACAAATTACACCTAATAAATGTTTAAATTCATTAATTTCCTATTTGTTAATCATTTTTAAGGTTATTTTCAAGGTCAAGGTTATGAATTTTAAGCTGAATCAAATTAGTTTGTTAAGGATAAACTAGAATTGAATAATTTATCAACAATATGGTATGTTAATTAGAAGTTGTGAAACATAAACAAACAATGAAAATAAAAGATAAAAGTAGTTAATAATCACTAAGGTATTTAAAGAGAAGTATACTCCCTATTTTTATTTGATTTCCTGATCAACAAAATGCATTACAACACACATATGACAGGACATACACAGTATGGAGAATAAATGTTTTTAGTAAAAAAAGAAGAAACTTTCTTAAAACATACATTTCCACATTAGAAGAGTGTATTTCGTCACAGAAATGTTGAATGTCAGGAAATACTTGGCATTTAACTATTTTATTTTAATTAGATGCTTTCCAGTGTTAAAGCTTAAGTCTTTATGTTTAATCTACGGTAGATTGTTGTAATATACAAAGGTTTATTGGATTGAGTCCAACTTGGGATATTAATTGGACATCACTTAGTTGCAAAATAAAACAGATTTATAATGTACTTTGGTTTATAGTTGATAAATTGGTGATATCGAGAATGATTAGTCACAGTTAAATGGAACACTATTAGTTATCTCAGAAAGGTAGACATCTGTGTAATACCATATTTCCAAATAAGTCACTAATAAGGAAACAGTTATGGTAATAATTATTATTATCATTATTATTTGTAGACAATATTCTACACAGATCGATCTCATTTACGAGATGTTTTAGAACAAGTAAACACTAAGAAGATATTATACTTTAGTATGTGACATCACAAAAGTTTCCGCTCATAATTACACCAGGGATTAATTCCAAGACCTTCAGATCTTCTAGTGAACTCTAAGCCATTAAAATCATTCAGTCAACACTCAATAATACAACTCTAACTCTAACCGATTTACGATATACTGGAACGGTTGTTTAATACCACTAGTGATAACTGTTTCACTCTCAACATGTCTGAACTTCTTCAGTCACGATTTATCTACAAAAATCCCTCAAGTAAACTCTAACCATTAGCTTACTGGTGACCTACTTAATAATATTCTTGAAATTCTACTGAGAAATTGTATCTAGTGAAGTTTGAATAAAATATGAATGAGGCAGTTATCGCTGGTGGCATTTGATGGTGATCCTGCTATATCAACAACCGAGTGAAGCTGTAATCGTACGAATGAACACCGATTCGGTAGTTCTATTAGTTATTGGTTCACAGTGAGACCCGAAGGTCTTACGTTCGAACCCTAGTTAGATCCTATAGGTGAGCACTACCGTAAAGTCTCATACTAAGATGAAATAACTATTCAGTCCTCCTTAATTTTCAATGGTTTACCATCTGAATTTTCATGATTTATATTGCAAGTTGATCTTAGCTAGTCAACTGTTGAAACAAGAAAGCACTGAATAGCTTTTGTGCCCAAGCATGGGACTTTAATGGTTATGACTTTGTAAATGTGTTCGGGAGTGAGACAGTTATCCACAGAAAACATTGTAAGATGGTCTAGTAATATCACAACTTAATTGAAGCTAGACATTTACACCATTGAATGGTAGCTCAGTGGCTTAGATGATAAGGGTTCACTCTAATTCTCTGTGTTGGGGTTGTAAATACTCACATTTGAACAAATAACGAGACTCTAACTTATGATCGAACTAATCACATATAAGATAATAGATCTCGGATTTTGGTACATTTGGCTAAAGTTTTGGCATTATAACTGATGTCAGTTGATAATGAAAATCCTAAATCTAATTTCTAACCTTAATCATTAAAATAAAATGAAATCAATAAACTTTTTTCCTGAATAGAAAGATGAAATTTTATATTGACCAATTATTATTTATCATTATCATCATCATTGTCATTGCCAAAACTCACTTTTTTATTTTTTTATTTTTAGGTGACTACAAAATTGATTTATCAAATGTATAATATTCAATATTGACTTTCGACCAGATCACCCTTTATTATTATTATTATTATTATTATTATTATTATTATTATTATTATTATTATTATTATTTACTAATCGTTTTAAATCTGAACATTAATTTTATTATATTTTGTATGTAACGCAATCCTTTCAAATATTTATATATAGTTGAGATCACGAGTCCATTGAAGTCAGACCATCATGGAAAACCTGGCCGTCCAGTGCTTCCAGGTTTTCCACGGTAGTCTAGCTTCAATTGACTCATGATTTCAACTATATATAAAACTACTAAAATCTTCACAAAACTCCCTTCTGTTTGGATCTATGTCTTCTTCTTGTATAAAAAATGAATGTAAACTATATGCTAATTTATAATTTCTTCATATTGTACATAACATATGAGTGCATATTCAGTAATTTTGTTTAAAAAAATAATTGTGTAGATCAATTCCAATAATATATGTACAGTCTTTATTTCATCTTTCGATTTATTAAGTGATGAGTGCATATATACTACCCTACAGAACTTTCAGGTATCATGACAAACGATTAACCATTCGATTATTAAATTGATTAAATTTCGACTGATAAACTAATTTATTAGAACTCAGTGATCTGAAAGTTAAATATTCACTGTGGGACTTGAGTAACCTGGTTTTAGTCCTCGATGAGATCATTAATGCTCACTACTGAATATTCTCATACTCAGACTAAGCAGATATTGAATACTTCCTAGTTTCGAGTGCTTATTCAATCAGAGTCAATTCATGATGTTAATCTTAAATCTCAGTAATCTTCACAACAACCGATGATAACTTTAATAAGATATTTAGCATCGTTATTTCCATTCTTCAACAAATTTTTCGATTACTCTTTTTAGTATCATACAACTGATTTCTTTTCTTCACTGCTAATTTAATGCTAGAAGATATTTATAACTGGTCAAAAAATGCTTATGGAATTTAAAAAGTAAATGAAATTGCCAATAATCATGCAATCGAAAAAGTAGATGGTGGAGAAAGCAACATATTCATGTTATTCTCCGACTCAAATAATCAAATAGCTCAGTTGTTACTAATCTTAGTGTCTGTTTCAAGTTGTTTTTAAAGCTCCAAAGTAAAAAGTCCGGATATGGGAGAAGGGTTGTGTATGGGTTTCTCGAACTCATGACGTAAAAAACGACTTTACAAAAAACATGCTAACCAAGAAATAAATCATTCAGACCATTTAGACACCATCCCAAAAGTTGAACAATATTCATTTAGAATAGTTATGATGCCTCATATTGAAAGCCGAGATTCGTCGAAATTTACGAGACCGACTTAATTCCTAACAACCAGAGCATCAATTAATATAGGTACATGGAATGTCTCAACAATGTGGAAGACTTACACACACAAGCACTAGGCGGACACTGGCTCACAATACCATTTGCAGATTATTATTTTACATATATATTCAGAGAGTATTTATTCTGATTGCTCGAAATTCGTGTTATATATGTATATATACTTATTCAGATAAGACAATGTACTAACTATAGTTAATATTAAGTAGCTTCAATCAGTATAGTAAATGGTTATAGGTGGCCCCATGTTACACCACAAGCTCACGCACAAAGCTACATGAGTCTCACTGGATCACACCACAGAGAACCACTTCAATCATATTTGCTGCAATAAAAAATTAAGAAGATCCATGGAGGACAATAGAACAAAGAGGAGAGTCGACATAAATTCCGATCACAACATGCTTGTGGCCAAGGTGAAACTGAAGCTAAAGTAGCACTAGACGAATGGAGAGGCAACATTATAAGGGTTTAATACAGTTCAGACCTGTTAGAAGTAAAATAGTTGCCAATAATATGATTGTGCGATAATCTCAGTATAACATAGATTAATTGGAGTTGGAATTTTATCATTTGGTGCTGGCTTGACGGTGTCATTGATTTAAAAGTTTTGAGAAAGCTGAAAGTCCTGGATCTGGTTATTAGTGTGGTTGTCGGTGGCCACCTCTGAGGAGTTGTATACAAGAGCAAAACATTTATCCAGAGCTACCCAGTTCGTAGTGGTTACTCATATGAAATCGATCTGTCGCTAATTTAAGGAACAAATTGTTAATGTGTCTTATATTTAACGTATACTCAATCTTCTGCTAATCTTTTCCCATTGTTCTATATTCTTTCAGATTCTCTTTCTTTAAACACACAATTTTCTACACGTTTATTCCTCCAACATATCGTGTATCCTCTAACTAGTTCCATATTTATTAAAGACTGGAGTTTACACTATATTGTTAATTTAGTGAATTTGAAAAATGTATTTGATTCTAATTCAGTTTATAGATATTATCGCGTTTATCAAGAGATATAAAGGACTTAGGTTTGATTCTATCTTGAGCCTTAACTGCATTACAGTTGAAAGGTTCAGCATTAGGATGTAGCGATTCCATATTATTTTCACAGGTTATACAACTGAATCTGGTCAAAAAAACTTACTGAAACATATTCAGTATAAGAGGATCGTAGAAACTACTGATTTTTTTTTAAGTTTACACTACGGACTGACCTTATTTAAAAATGGATTAACGACTATCTAATTCGTTTCGGGATAAGATCCGTCAAAACTGCACATTCTCAACACTGTTGGAAACCGAGTCCAGGACTTTCTAGTCTTTTTGAATATTGATCTTATGTTCAATGGCCTACATTTCTAACCCCAATCAATCCTAAATGTTGGACAAACAACTTCCAATGTCACTAGTATACCTCGTACACGACATAGTTGAAAGAAAGTTTTGACATTGGAATGATTTGCTTTCTTAAGAATTTCTAATGTAATACATGACTGATATGATTGAAAAAGTGAATTATAATTCATTCATAGAAAAAAATGAAATATTTAAACAGTGTAATATATAGCTTCAATTGACTTATGATCTCAACTATTCAAATTACTACAATTATTATTACTACTAGCTCCTCCGGGAGCTACTGCCGGTCCCAAACCTTGATAAAGGAGGAGAGTTGGTCATGGGGTTAGCGACCCCATCTCGTAGAAAACCAACTCGCTAGAGAAAAACACTAACCAGAAAAAATTATTCAAACCATTTAAACTCTACCCTGGGAGTTGAAGTATTATTATTATTATCAGGATTCATTTAATGAACATGTGTGAACTGGATTATGGATTCATTGGAGATTTTAATACCTTTTTTTTCTAATTTTATTAGTATTATCTACCTTATCTTAATAATTATTTTATATTTATTCTTTTTATGATATTCTCCTCTCCCTTTATATATACGCATCTATATTATACATACTACTTAAAATGAACTATTCAACAGATGTGTATATTATTATATACACTAATATTTCATGATCCAATACTCTCTTCTATTAAGCGTTCTGAACAATATTCACTTTACATTGGAGATAGTAAACGAATGAACAACGAAGGGAAAAAGAGAAGAGGATAAAAAAGGGCTATCATATGAGTGAGTGTAAGATAAAGAAAGATTGATGAAAATCATGGTCAACAAATTTGATAAACTTTTAAATCACTACGTTTAAATTCTTTACTGTATACAAAGAAAAAAACATCAACTGAAGTATATCCTTGTATATACACCTCTCTGATTACTGTCAACTATATAAAGTACCTCACTCCCTCCTAGTTTATATATCTTCTAGAAAGGTTGAATATTTGTATTTCTTTTTTTATTAGTTCGAAACATTTATCTGTAAAATAAACAAAGTCTTCTTATAGACGAAGGGTTAGTATTCGAAGCTATTCATAAGGGGGGGAGGTGAAACACACAAAAAAAAACAATAATATCTCTTTCTTCCTTTATTATTTGCTTTTTCCTTCTTTCTTTCTGTTTATCCCTAAGATGATGATTATGGTATGGATGAATGAATGAATAAGTAGTTTTTTCCTACCCTTCTCATCATTTAAACTGAATAATTGTCCATGTGTTCCACTTGTGTTTATTCTAAGCAAAAATCTTTTTGAATGATACATGGATAGGATAGGATACGCTAATAAGCTCGATTCTATAGTAAATGATATGTGGTGTGTAATCGTGATATGTGTATCTTTGTTGTTCTATCATAAAAATTTTTTTCATTTTCTGTCACTAAATGATAGAAAAAGTCAATAAAAGTAAAGATAAATAAATAATTGTTTGTTTATTTAATTAATGATCATTGAATAAGTCTCATTTATTTACATGTTAAAACTTGTATTAGTGATTTTGAATACTACTATTACTCCTCCTCCTCCTCTTACTACTACTACTACTACTACTACTACTACTACTACTACTACTACTACTACTACTACTACTACTACTACTACTACTACTATTACTACTACTATTACTACTACTACTACTACTACTACTACTACTACTACTGTGGTGATTGAAACACGAGTGGGGACAATCGAATGTATTTTAGCAAACAAAACAGACTATCTCACTAAATTCTGATAACCATACAATGAACAGTTAATTTGTAAATCTTCACTGTTTCTTCTGTAAATATCACTTCGTCTTCTCTAATTCAATTGTTCATGCATTTTCCTACCAATTACGTTTCATTTCAGTTCTTTCCTTATCGGTCTTCTGCCAAAATACATTTTATGTCTGACCATCGCCATATACTAATTATATATGGATATAAGTAGACCACACTAAGCTACTACTACCCGTAGTAAAACGACTATTCATATTACTTCTGTAATTATATTGGAATTGAAAGCGGCATCATTAAGGAATACTGGCATAATGCTGAGAAGAAAAATAACTGGATTTGGACATATAAAACGATTATTCTCATCTTGTTTCAAGGTCTAGGGACGATAGAGGAGGACCAGATGTGAGCAATTAAAAGATGATAGGATCATGTTTCAAGTCTCGGTAATAAAGTAGAAACTGTGACGTACAGGTACATCCAACTGATGAGTCCTCAATAGGACGAAACGCATGTTTGCGATTCTATTATTAACCATTATTCAGAAGCATATAATACTTTCCTTCTGAATGAGGGTATGTAATAAAAGTTACCGACCTTCAATTCGATTAACTCGCATATTCTCCATATGACAGGCATCGGGTAATGGAAGCTTAATATCATGAAGTGATCTAAGTTACGAATATTAATTATTGAACTCTATATGAGTGGTGTAGAGTTAATAGATTTTAAGATGTAGGTCATTGAATTCTAACTAAATTGTGAAATGATTATCTGGACAGCTCAAGATTGCATTACGTTATATCTTTAATACTGTATTGAGTTGTAAGTTTCCTTTGTTGAGAAGTGTAACAAAAGAATGATTTGAGATGGTGGAGAAGATTTATAGCTCAGGTGGGTGATTTTGATGTAGGTTTGTTCTTTGAACTGGATGGTTTGGTCATGGAGCTTTCATCGTCCTTTTGAACGACATCATCAGCACAAACTTCGGGTAGAAGTGAAATGTGCTGATGATGTCGTTCAAAAGGACGATGAAAGCTCCATGACCAAACCATCCAGTTCAAAGAACAAACCTACATCAAAAGGATGATTTATTAAATTTAATAACAGTTCGTGATAAAATCTAGTGATGTAATAACTGATTATACTATTTACATTAATCGATCACTGGTTAGTGGCAATTGTCTTGTTTGTCTAATTCTTAATAGTGAACTGATTCCGTCGAACAAGTTTTAACATGGCAACTAACCTGATTATCTCCATATTATGTGCAGCGTTTAGAAATGTTAATCAGTTGATGACATTCGATAGGAAACTTTAAACCTAGGTTTTATTGTAGTCGACACTCATTAATAAGACATACTTGTAATATTACGGGGAGTGATCTTGCCTGTAGGATTTGAACCTATGTCACATTGCCTAGTAGCCAGAGACATTGCCACTAGGCTATTTAACCAGTGAGTGGTGTCCTGGAGGACTTTGAAATTATGAAATTAGTCACTACTCAGTAATTAATCTGAGTAAATATATTATCCTTACATAAAGCCGAACGCGACCCGAATGGCCCAATGGTAGCGTCTCAGGTTGTTAAGCTGAGTAACGTGGGTTCAAAAAACCACAGGTAATATCGCTCTCTACAATATCACAAGTATATCTTGTTAACTAGCACCAACTAAAATGAAAACTAGATCCAGGGTTTCCTGTTAAATGCTTTAAACCACTCAACGTCAAAGTGATATTGTCTGGATGACAAATCTGAATTTGAGATGCGAGTTTTGATCCAATAACCAAGTGATTAGACCTTAAATATTTTTTACCATAAAATCATTGCTCCAGTCATAACTCACAACTCCAATTAATCCCACCTCACCATTCAGTTTCATAGTATATAGTTCATGTTACATACGAATTCTATCGTCTTGTAAGAAACTAATGTCTATTTGAAGAAGATTTACCGTTTCGATTTTGATTATGCAAAGGAACCATTCTTGTGTTGTTGAATTATCAGTGAAGAATAAAGTAATTAATTATACCTATGCGATCTCCATATGGTTTATAAATAATAAATGATCAGTTCCCATCATGAGAAAAATTAAATTATTTTAAATGCTGCAAAACAAGTAATCCATAGTGTTAAGATGTTGATGATACTCGGTTAAAAGCCGTGGATATAAGCTTCTCTCTGGCTAATATTTATCATTCAATCCAAACAAAGTGAAGTGACAGTGGCCAGACTATAATTTATGGACGAACCAGTCAGATTGGGGACAACACGTCTTGAATTTCGGCGTGAAGTTCATCCATCCATTTAGCTTAAATAGCGTCTTGGTATTTTAGCTGATGTCAGTTCGTGAAAAAAACCCTAAATCTGATTTCTAATCCTAACCGTTAATAGTAAATCATAGTTCTAATTCCTTACACTGGTCTATAACCATTGTTTAGCTCTAGTTAGTGGGCAGATATTCTCAAGGTCACTAAGGCGTGGCTCAAATGCCGTCCATAAATTATAGTCTCACGGCAACAGCTAAGGAAGACATACAATACACTATCAAATCAACTTTATTAACTGTGAAAAGCACTTCATTGGACTGAGTAGATGCCACCGTCACTAGAATGCAGGTGAACGAATGCTAGTAGTGGAAAGGTATGATATTACTATCACTGATATCAATCCATCTAAACAACTGTGGACACAAATTTGATTGAGAAAATATTCATATCATGGGTCCAAAATAATCCAAGAACCACAAGGATTTCCAAGAAACATTTTATTCAGGTCGGTCGATGAGTAACAAAGACGTCGTTGACGGCCCATTTTATCAGTTTATAAGAAATAATTCAACTAACTAGGTGTTCAGAAGAAAATCAGACAAAACATTCAACGGGAAAAAAACAAAAAAACAGAGATGATCAAACCTAAAAACATATAGAACTAAAGTCAGCAGAACAAACCAACATAATACTTGTGGAACAACCAGTGTTTATTTCTATTTGGAGTAAGCGCTAGTGATTTTGTTGAGAACGACAATGAAATTATCTATCTTAGAGAACTCAATATCACTAAAATGATTCGCTAGATTTAAATTTTTTTCCTTAATTTCAATATCTCTAGTATTAAAAAAACTAATGTTCCTTCAGAGTTTTGAACTCGTATTACGAGGTTTTTACTCAGAAAAGTTGTCAACCAGCAATTTAACCTATTATGCTGATGAATGTTAACTCCCAAGAACACCTGATGATGATGATGATGATGATGATGATGATGATGATGATGATGATGATGATGATGATGATGATGATGATGATGATGATGATGATGATGATGATGATGATGATGATGATGATGATGATGATGATGATGATGATGATGATGATGATGATGATGATGATGATGATGATGATGATGATGATGATGATGATGATGATGATGATGATGATGATGATGATGATGATGATGATGATGATGATGATGATGATGATGATGATGATGATGATGATGATGATGATGATGATGATGATGATGATGATGATGATGATGATGATGAAAAGAACTATTTTTCAACTATGTCACATGAAACTGACATCTAACAAACTTTCACTTACAAGATTACAAACTGACAGAAATTCAGAAATGATCATTGTAAACATGTGTTATTTGTTTACTTAAATGCATTAATATTTTACCCCAAAACAGTTTTTCTTTCCCGTAAAAATATCCCATAGGAATAAATAGATATAATATAAACAATATTAATAAATAATCACAAAAACAAAATTCAATAACTCACAACATAATGACAAGAAAAATCACATTAAGAGAGGGAGCGAGAGACAGAAGCACACTAGAAAATGAGACGAATATTACAATTATACGATAAACAGTTTATGACTATATATAACAAACAAACATTCTGGAAAAGTAAACAACTAGAGAACAACAAATGCAAAAAGTGGAAGATGAACGAAGTACAGTAAACTGATTATACGCATTCATACCATCATTAAACTCATTCACTAGTACCGAACAGGAACGATAAAACTCACTAGTCATTTAGTGTGGAGCTGTTTGAAGTACCAATCAAACAAGTTGTAGATCAAAGTGCAGTTCTCCTGTTGATATTTATCAACAAGTAAGCACTATCATTGTATGTATACGATTGCAACGCAAGATCATCCATTCATAAAATAAAATGTGATGATATGTTCATGGTCACAATTGGAAGCATGAGAAGCATACTATCTAGAATCCTGAGATTTAGTCATTCCTACATACAAACCCAACCAAATCAGAACGTATGTCTTTGATTGAAGTACTGCACAACGATCGATCAGTCGTATGTAGTGAAATCTATTTGATTCCATCTCCACATGACTACTCACAACTATATCAACACTTCCATATCACCCCTTTACAGACATACAACAGCAATACTCAACATCATACTGTTGAATTACTTGACTGACTGGTAACAGTAACAAGGTATTTGATAATCCACATATACGAATAGAACAAAACCCCAAATCGACAACTGTCATTAATCGATCAAAAACAATTCGATACTATTTCAAACATCCATTATCGAACCTATCGTACATACACACCAAATAAACAATCTCATTCATTATGCGTACGAATTTGTCACTACCAAGTAGAGCCAAATATAGTACTGTCACATGATGAAAATATTACTTCCGAAAAGATTAATACCGTCACGTCGAATGTGATAGTCTACACCAATTGGACAAAGGAGAGTGTGCATATGTGTGAGTGAGTGAGACAGAGAAACAATTAATTAATGACTTTACTGAATTCAATGTAGATAGCCTAAAGCATGACAGAATGAGATCGATTGATCAATTCTGTATTGTGCGGGTTCTCACTTCTCATACAACTAACTGATTAACTCATTCACAAATTGTTTTAATTAGTGATAGTTATCGTTTGTATTTGCTTTCATTTCACACTTGATTATGCTGTCTACTTTGATGTTACTACGGTGTTTGAAAGTATCAAATGTTGACAGTTGTAACATACACACTTGTTCAACTGTAGGATAATCAGAATAAGAACACATTGACATAATCTTCATTTCCATTTCCATTTAATCAACCAATTAGTTGTTTAATTATTTCTTTTGTTTCTCTATTTGTCTGAGTGTTTGTTTGTTCATTTGTTTCCACTTATTCCTTTGTGTTCATATTTAAACAGGTTGAAGATAACATGATATTGTTGATTTTCTTGTAGTTGACTCAATGTGTCGATGTGTTGCATTTGACACGTGTGAACTGTCCACATTTTTCACGCCATTTTCACACTTATCTCTCCTGTCTAACTAACTAACTAACACATACATCAATGCTGATCAGACTGTTTACTTACCTCGCTCCCTCCCTCCCTCACTCTCTCCCACTCTCTCTCTCTCTGATTGTCTGTGTGTGTACACGTTGATGTTAATGATAATGACGATGATGATCGGATCAACTCAATTGTTCTGTTGTCAATGTTCATTCAACTCTATTCTCCAGAAATGATATTCAGAGAATCATAATTTGTAAATTAAATGAAAACCAGTTCACTTATCCAATCAACTGTCAACGAATTTCCATTGTCTTCCGGATTGTGTTTCGTTTCTGTTTCTCACTTTGCAATGAAAAGTGGCAACCATTACTCTGTCATTGAATCAATACATTGTCAATTTAATTGTGATTAGTTAACAGAAATGATGAAAAACAATAAATATATCGTGGAAACTTTCTCATCTGTTCATGACATCGTTGTAGTTGTTGGCGGTGGTGGTCTTATATGAATGAGAGTTTGTTGTTGAAATGTGATTGTGTTCAAGAGTGAATATTAGGTATTGCATATGAACTTCACTTTATGATGTATTAAAATGATGTAACACTGTATGTGATTTTAGTGAAAACTATAATGTGGAGTAATGCCCCACTTATTCATTAGATGTTGTTATGTGTTATACATTTCTTGAATCAAGTGTACAGAAGATCCTGAATAGTAGATATCAATTCATAAAATTTGTGGTGAATGTTCTATCCAAATGTAAGAGGAAGGAATACTTGGATTATTCTGAAGTCTAATTCGGTCACTATTGCGTTTGTGACATTTGAATGGTCAGTTGTTCAGTTATTCAGAGGAAGGACACGTCTCTGGATGTGAAACATTCTGCTTAATGCAGATTACTCATATTTATTGCATATCGACATGATATGCATGTTTTTACATTGATATGAACACATAGATGGTGATATTGGATATGTGAATAATCAATTATTTACAATCGTTCGTCTACAGTGGTATCTCACTCACCATATTAACCATTGATTTAGCTAATCAGTTTATCCTCGTTTTCTGAAGTTATTTATAAGTGATAAGTAACGTCAGCTTAAAAGAGGAATATTGGATGAAATATATGGTCTACTGTATTTTACCGGACTAACACAGTGTACGACTAGTGATGTGTCACTGAGCACTGGTCAAATCTTTCATCAAGCTCAACCATTTCAACATTCCATCCCTAGTTTTTGAATTGTTGAATGAATATTTTGATTGTGATCATGAATTGATGAATGCCGGACCACCATTGAAAACATTGAATCAGTGGACGGTAGTTGCATCCTAGTATGGAACTAATCAAAAGTGCACATCCACGATCCTTCAACAAAGTGCTCGGACCCACTATATTCGGCATCATGCGCGAATACTTAAACTATCGGTAGACCACATCCAACAGTGATAATGTCCAACTTCGATCGTAGATTAATGGATTGCACGTCATGCATTAGTAAATGCTGCAGTGTGTACATACTCTGTACTGCTAAAATTCGTTAAGCTAATAAATCAGACCACATTGGTAGGATCCTACTGGCTCCGTACTGTTATCCAAGGAGCCGCATTACCTAGATACCAAGAAGGGCATTACACGTGAGTTATGACTTCAAAGAATTATAGGATGAAATCATTCCCGTCCAACTCGAGTGGATCCATCACCATCTCCAACACATCAACCATTTATCAATAATGTACTTATCAAACAGTGCAGTGTTTAAATAAAATTTTCAATAAAGAATTTTTTGTGATGATTGGCCCGAACATAAAACAATCCATACCATCTTCATTGATTTAGAATTTGAGGGAAGGTTGAAATCAGCACTATTAACCATAATTTAGATGAGATTCTCATTATTAATATGAAGCTGTCATTGGGTAATCCTCGTTCAACTCTATTTGCCATCAATCAACACGCCCACACGAATAAAACACATTCGTCTAACACAGTCACATAGTCCTACACACCCACACACTCTCTCTAAATCTTTACGTCATACGATCAGATTTATTCTAGTTGTTTTTCATGTGGAAGTGAATTGTTGACAAAACAACGAAATGTGACTTCCAGTGATCGAGTAAACCAATGAATGAATGAGTGAATGAATGAATGATTTGATCAGTTCATTTCCTCACTGATAATATTCACACAAATACACATGTGTATGACCTCAATCAATCACACGCACTTATAATGTTATGGTATAATGTGGTTTCAATATCCTTATTTAGACATTGTTAATGTGATGACAATTGCCATTGATACAATCAAGTAGTGGATAAACAAATCTCGAATCAATCACAATGTTCACTCATGTTTCTTTGACCTATACAATATGCTGAGTAGTCCCACAATAGGACGAAACAACTATGCAGTGCTTCCAGGTTTTCTATGTTGGTCTAGCTTCAATTTATTCATGAACTCAACTATTAAAATACAATATGGTTAGAACTGTGGTTTGTTACAATTCTTGTAATTAGTCATCATTAATCATGGAGACAGTGAGATGGGATCAGTCATCGTACTGACTATTATTGCTATTAGTATTACTATTGTCGGGACGATTTGAATAATATTGGTGTAGGGTGTTGTGTGGATTGTAAAATTTTCACAGTTTACAATATAGTCTGATCGTAGCTAGACGACCATTGGAAAGGAGAAAGCACTGGACAGTTAT
This sequence comes from Schistosoma rodhaini, assembly GCA_944470415.2. Lineage (NCBI taxonomy): Eukaryota > Metazoa > Platyhelminthes > Trematoda > Strigeidida > Schistosomatidae > Schistosoma > Schistosoma rodhaini. The sequence goes on from OX104036.1 coordinate 83,999,411, forward strand.
TTTGTCCCAGTATGGAACTTCTCATTGATGCGTGTGAATGACCGTACTGTGAGGAGTCATAACCACAACCTTCGGTTTTCGTTCAAACACTTAATCTCTAGACCACTGATCCAATATCCAATGGTGTGAGCGCTCAACTTCAATCTAATGAGATTATTGAGCAACCATCTTCTATTAACTGTGGTGTATAGGTGTTTCACACATTACATCACTGAATTCCTCCGTTCACGTCTTCACACTAGAACTCCAGTCAAAGCTTCATGAAATTGTAAATATGAACCATTCAATCTGTCAACTCAGTTGATCAAAGCTGAGCCACTCACTTTGAGGATCATTTATCCTGGGTTTCATCTCTGATGAATTTTCGTGGATATGCACTGATAATCAATCCTATCATACTCTATAATTTTAGATTAATTTTTAACTGATATCTATCCTCAAAATTAAAATGGATCTCTACATTTTCCTTTACATAAAATAAAATAGTTACTTAGTAATTTGTTATTGATAAATGATTTTTCTTCTAATTCGTGACGAAAACCAGTCATTTTATTATGGATTCCCCCCTCCCTACCCTTTTGCTTTTGTAATTCTATCTTTCGTCACCCCCTATACCTTATACTTACATAATCCTTTCACCATATATATGCGTGCCTATATAATGTATATAATGGAACTATGGTAATTATTAATTTCCTTTTATTTAAGTTTGATTATTAAAAAAAGACAATAGAACGTGTACAATATTCAATATACAGAGATCCATACAAATAAATCGGTTCATTCCCCATCTATTCACATGTTATATATATCCTCTTATTCTTAATTGTAATTATCTATATTCAATAGGAAAGGAAATAATTTATTCCATATTCAACCTCTCATATATATATATATTCACTATTCAATTTATTATTTTAAATTAAACTGAAGTGATAATATATACATGTTACCATGGTAACAGCTACCCATTCAATTTTTTATTATTCTACTTCTGAATTTTAAATGGAAAAATAAAAAAATGAACAGAAGATTATCCAGATTTCATTTGCAAATGAATTTAGTTTCTTTCGGTTTATTTCTTTCTTTCTTTTGTTTTGATTACAGATTAAAACAAACGATGGATGGTTAGACTAAGGGGATTGTGGTGATTGTTGAGTATTATATATAACATCATAAACACTAACCATAGACAATCGTTGAAGACTGAGAAGCCCTGGACAGTTGTTTCATTTTGATATGTTACTACTTAGTAATGCTCAGAAGGTCGATCTTAAACCATGTAACTCACTGTCAAACTGTATGACACCAGTTTTAATCCCCTCAGTGAATATCAGTCCCCTTAAAATTATAAGTACACTTTGCTGACATGTGTCAAGTAACACGAAACCTAGGTTATGTAGGGTTTCCTGTTTAATATATCCAATCACCCATCATCTTGATTCCGTACTGAATATCAGCAGAAATAAAGTATGAGTCTTTCTCTTTACATGATCAAACATCATACCAATGAGTACTGTATTTTTGAATCTGATTAGGATGAAAATATGATTGGAGTTACCTCCGACTGACGAGTTCAAGTTATGACAAAACACAATGTTAACCATGATTGTCAAAAGATATTTGATATATATTATTGAGTGACCTCATTTTAAACCATCATATATATATATATATATATATATATATATATATATATATATATATATATATATATAATATTGTAAATTAATGTTTCGTTCCTTTAGGCGAATAATATTCCCTATTCCTGCTGGGAATTATTGATTGATTTTTAAAAGAAACGAAGATTTATTGTTTGAAAAAACTTGAGGATGAATAAGTAATTCTTACTTACTATAGAAGTTTTATGAAGATTGTTGAGTTTGATAGTTCACTTCATGGACTAATCTTTGATAACCATTGAAAACTATAAAGGATTGAACGATAGTTGGATGATATTGCGAATCGACTAAAGTTGAACATGGAAACCACTGAATACAAACTCTATGGTCTAAAGGTAACGTATTCACTACATGACCTAAACATTCTGAGTTCAATCTTCCGTACGGTCATGAATCAACATTAGTGAGGACTCTCAGGTTGGAACAAAAAAAGCTGTCTAATCATCGACATTTTACAATGGTTGGTTAACTAAGCTCTGTTCACAATGTATTTTGGACAATGAATTCGGTCAAGAATATTCATAGGGGAAATTTATTTCACAATGATTCATCACTAAGTAGTGACTAGTTTTATTCCTGTCTTATTTGATCAAATTCTAACGAACTTATCACAACATTAGTACTACTCTAGGTGGTCTAAAATCATATGTTATCTATCTTAATGTTAGATGGTTGGAAGTCCTATGGTTGTGTTTTAGATTGTTAAATTGAGTGATGTGTGTTCGAATTTCATTAGGAAGTTCATCTCCCGCATGATTGTATATGTTCTTTTGTGATAAGCGTCAACTATCGTAAAATCTGGGTTGAATTAGGCTTTCTACAAACTGCCACCAACCACCTAATACCAAATTTCATTCCATTATGCAGAACAGTCATAGTTTATTGCTTTATCTGACAAATTACACACAGTTTTCAAAGGCGCTCTATTTTATAAGCTGAATATTTTCGATAATGAAGCATTCACTATTTCCGTAGGCAAAATTACTAACTTATAATAACAGATGATTAACAACATTCTTGTCAGCGTGGGACAATATACGTTGGTGCCTTTACTCGTTTCATCTCTATCTACAAAATCATTACGATCACCTCTCTCCATAATCTAATCTTTGATCTTCTTCTTGTTGGTGCCTTTGTTTAGAAGGATAATGAAAGTTTTACAATCAAATCATACGCCTTACAGAAAACAGCACCTCCTAATGTACTCCTTTTGTGCTACAACTTATCTACTGAATGTTTTATAGGTTTTGGAAGCTAGAATTACCCGAAACTGTTCTCTATGGACAATGTTCAGTATAATATACCCTGATACATCAGATGGAAAAAAACAACTGTAGTAAAATTGATGGCTTGAAATGAAACTTTTGATGAAAATCACACTTAGGTAAACCTTATTCATCCGCTAAATAAACAGAAACATTATTGAAAGTTCTATGAATGGCAGAATTAGTGAATGTCGTAGATAACCACATCCCAAACTACTATATTTTATCAGTTTAAGTTAGGCTAACAAAAATATAAAACAATGGAGTTTGACTAAATGACTGTTTAATAGTTTTCTACCGTCGGTGATTTATTTAAATTATCTAGTTGAGTGACTTAGTTAAGATCGGTTCATTGTGAAGATGGCTCTCATCAGTTGAAAAGCAATTAAAAACTAGAAAACACTAAATAACTACTTCATTCTGACTTTAGAATGTCTCGGAAGTGATACTTCATGAGCTCAGTCATATTTTAGTCTTTTAGAATAGAGAAAAAAAGAATTTCGATGGACCATTGTATCGTCTTTGGACATTTGGTTCATTCGAAAGCTTTTGCAATTCATTAAATTAAATAAGTAATTCTTACTTTATCCAACTTTTATTGAGATCATGACCCGATAAATGTTAGACTATCACTAAAAACCTGAAAGCACTAGACGGCTGTTTTGTCTTAGCATGTGACTCCTCAGTGGGGGACATTCACAATCTCGCACTCGGGGATCGAACCCAGGATTTGTGGTTTCGTGAGTGAACGCTTAACGTCAAAACCACTGAGCCGACGGTGTTAGTGTCTAAAATGATCGCGCAATATTGTGGATTGATTTTATGTGTCCTTTTCAATTAGTCTTAATTTCATACTTAAGTGTCTTGATGTGACATGTGGACAACTTAGTTCGATATAATGCTCTGCATTAAGATATATTGTTAATGACAAATTGACTTGTCAGTGAACTGATTTTCCATACACAAGTTACGATCTTAGTTTAAGGAAGCTTTTTCTAGTTCTCATTACTCTATTGATTAACTCAAGCTAATTCCTATCTCAATTTTCTCTACGATCATCTGGGAAGTGATTAAAAAATATTGAATGAATCAAATTCACTTATTTGAATCCTCCAATATCTCATTGGTCAAGTGCTCTGGAGGTAGGTCCTAGGTTCGAATCTCGCGAGGCGGGATCGTGAATGCGCACTGCCACTGAGGAGTCCCATAATATGAAGAAACGTCCATCCAATGCTTTTAGGATTTCCATGGAGGTCTAACTTCAATTGACTCATGATTTCAACTATGAAAATAAAAATATTAAGTCAATCTTTAATTTTTTCTTTGACAGATTACATATACATTAAGTTTTCCAATTTCTATTCACTTAACAACGTTGAAAATAAATCCAACACTCCCCTAGTAACTAAGATTTTTTTTTAAAAAGAGCACTAAAAATTATTTTAATTCTCAGTGTAAAAAGTTTTCTGTCTCAAATTACAACTTTATAGCATATTGGTCCTATTTAAATCTTCACAAACTGTTTAATCTTCTACTATCCCCATTCTCTTACTTCACTCCTTCTTTCGAACACATATACATTTTCATTTCATATATATATCCATTGGATTCTACTCACTTATCACGTGATCAATCGAATTAACAAGTGAGCAAACAAAAAGTTGATAAGGAAACACGACGTTTGAGTTCTATATATTTACATTTGCATTCTGATTGGTCAATTAGACTTGACCTGTTATTATTAATACACTCAAATGGTTGTTAAAATTACATCCAAACAACTAAATATTCTATAATCAAGTCAATAAATATTTACTTAATTTCTTAAATTTCATGATAATTCGAGGTTGAAAAACAAACTCATATACAGCTCTTGTTGTTGTTGTCTTAGCTACGACACAGATTAACTGCAAGACTTCACCCCCCCTTCAAAAAAGGAATAATTTATCTTTCTACGAAAAATCAATGTTAAGATGATTAATTTAAGATTTATGGCTATTCTCAAAAAATATTCATCTGTCGTTTGCGTGTGATAGTTTTATTCTAATGTCTGTGAACAATATCCACTTCAGAATGATCTGATCATTATTTCTTTGAAAATGGTGAATGAATGGAATTTCATGAAGATCTTAAATCAGACTGTGATTAACTTATTGAGTGAGAAAGAGTTTATAGTTTCCACAACTGATTGATCACTGGGTGGTGATCAATGTCATGCGTGTCAATTCCTTCTTAGTGTTGATCGAATGCTATCGATCAAGTTGCAATGTGGCCACTAGTCTAGGTGGCTCGACACTGCGTGCACTATGTTGAGATATGATGGTGTTTGTAGGTGGTCAACAGGAAACCCTGGACCCCGGTTTCGTGCTACTTGGCACTCGTCAGCAAGGTGTACCTGTAATCTTGAGGGAACTGATGCTTCCTGACGGATTCGATCCTACAGTAAGTCGGTCGCGGCCCGAGTAGTTCAGTGGTAACGTCTCTGACTGTGAAACTGAGTGACACGGGGTCGAATCCGTCAGGGAGCGCCAGTTCCCTCAAGATTACAGGTATACCTTGCTAACGAGTGCCAACTAGCACGAAACCCGGGTCCAGGGTTCCCTGTTGACCACCTCCAACCACCATCTTATCTCAATCTATAGCTTTATTCAAATGACTTTTTTTGAAACTTATTTGATCTAGAGGTTGTCTTTATTATAGATTAAAATCAGAGAGAATGGCGAGACTATAATTTATGGACGAATCAATCAGATATAGGATGACAAGTCTTGGATTTTGGTGCAAAATTCATTCACCCATTTATCTAAATAGAGTTTTGGCAATTTAGCATGTATCGATTCGTGATGAAAACGTTGAACCTAATTCCTAACCCTAACCATCAACTGTAAATCATAATCCTTATTCTTCAAACTGCTTTTTAACTCTCATTTAGCTCTAGTAAATAAGTGGACATTCCAAAATCATCCATAAATTATAGTCTCACCTAGAAAATCACTGGAAACTAGAAAGAAATTCAGATGATATTGGCATTCTTAATGTGAAGGGTTTGTGTAAATTATTGAGTTTCATAGTTTATATCACAAACTTATCTTAATCAGAAAATCACTGAAAAACAAGAAGTACTGAGCGGGCTTTTAAACCCAATATAAAACTCTTTCCTAAAACACACCCAATCTCGTACGTGGAATCGAACCAAGACCTTTAGGTTTCATATTAAGAGCTTAAAACTTAGACCAACATCCAGTGGTTTCTGTCTCTAGCCCTAATCAATTCGTGATATTATATGACTATCTTCAAATACCACTGTTGGATAGCTATCTAATTTGTTCGGGGAAAATTTGCTCGAATCATTAAGGTTAGTGCTTATCTGACATATCTTCGCATAAATTTAATTTCCACTAAAAAATAGTACTAAAGCCTCATTTCAGTAATTCGATGCTACTTATATACCTATGAGTAGTAATTACTATTTTCTTAATAATAAACTTCATTTTTTCTATCTGTAATAAAACATGAGCAACTTGAGTTATAACACTAATACAGCTACATGTCACCAACTCTCAGTAAATATACATATATACCTGTTAAGTCTTACGATCGCCAACGGTAATTACAAACCATTGAAATATTCTTCTAATATAAAAGTGGATCTACTTAAACTAGATAGACAGGATAGCTGATATACAATATTTCAGCAATGATCCCCAACTCAACGAAATACAAGGAAAAGTCAAGAGATCGGGGAAAGCTTGGTTATTAAGACGAAGAATTCGAATTAGAAGAACAGTGCGTCTGTACACCAACAATTCTGATCCTGAGGCAGCATAGTTACGAAATCAAGTGATAGGAATCAATCAAATAACAAATATGAATGCTGCACTGTCGCGGTTACACATATACAAAGAATCAACAGTTATTAACAAAAAATAAACTACCTGAAGTCTTCATAGCGCTGTTCAGGAGAAGCATGCATATATCTTAGTAATATTCGTTGGATATGGCGGATTAAGCCTGTCATATTCGTGAATGGTGTTCATACAGTCGGTTATTAATTACTCAGTGTCAAATACCATTTCGCAGAATTTAATTCATGCCTGATTATTAAACGATGTAAACAAAATATGTATAAAACTATCGTATTCAAACAATATATGGATCTATAACTTAGTTGTAATGGTTAGATTCTTTCCATCGTTGGTGTCAGTGTTTGCTATTTTCTGGTCATCTTTAAGATGTGTGCATGTTGAGGAGATTGACTCAATTTTTTCGTGATTTACAGGCAATCTTGGCCTGAAGAGTTTAAAACAGGACGAAACGGAAGTCTTGAATTCCACTACCAGCTACTATCCATCGCTGGTTAAAAATAATCTGTATCCATTTTTGGTGTCAAATAGTTTGTCTTGATCTGTTTCCTTGTATTTGGTCATTTCCCATTGGAGAAGAAATCATCAACCCAGTTAAAACAGTTTGATTCAGTCAATATAAACACTTGATTCTGTTTTCACTTAGACCCTGTAGCATGTGTAGTGTAAAATCACCAATCAAGAAATAAGTGATTTTATTAAGTCTTCATTCAAAATTCATTTATCATCTCTTTATGTACACCATTATCATGTAGTGGGCAAACTTAAGTTCAACGTCACTTGTTTCACATGTCTTTAGGTTAAAAGAAATCTCTTAATGATCCATTTGAATTATGTATGATTAAGAATAACAATGAAGAGTGGATTTACTAATTTTTTGATTCCTTACATTTTATCACCTTAATTTTCAATGATTAGAAGTAGACAGTTTCAGTGATATCATACATCGAAGGGTAGAACTTATTTTGATTTATTAGTCAGCACTGAGAAATCCTAAAGTATGATCTCATAAAATGATTTTCATAATTCCCAATGTTCATCTTAAACGGCGATATTTTTATATAACTTCTATACTACTTATAAGTAGGTGAAGTTGTCAGTTAATCAAATACGCTTCAGAGTTAAACATAACTATTTGAATTACGTAATTGAAACCAAAGGACTCTCATTGTGCTCCGTAGACGGATTTTTAATTGATGGAGAAGGGCATATTGATGTGTGGAGATACTCATTCTAAAATAAACTTCCCACAACTACTTCAAACGTAACCTCAATGCTGTATAAATATGGAAAGCATAGTAAGTTAGATTTCAGAATAATTTAGATGATTCAAAGATTATCACTGCTAACAAATGACACTAGTTTGAGAGCGAAAGGCACTAGATGACTGTTTTATTCCACTCCGGACTCTCCGACTGATAACAGCCAAAGAAAATTAACTTCAAACGATAAGTATCTTTACATAAGACAACTTAGTCGATTATACAATATTAATGGCATCCATTGTATTAATTCGAATAGGATATATAGGAGAAAAATAACACTTTCAATTATATCTCTATCACCTTCTGTTTTAAGATATAATAATATTTACACTGTTATAGGTGGAATATGAATAGTTATGTGGGTTAATAATAACAGTGAAGAGAGGATTAAACAACCAACCATGATAAGTAAACAGCACAAATTAATAGTGTGGTATGATGAAATGAATGAACATATTAATACAGGAAGTAGGTCAATCCTTAAAAAAATAAACTTATTGAAATAATAAACATTAAAGATTACGTGATGAGAAATGTATGGAGTATACAAACGAGATTAATCACATTCCAATGATTTAGTTGACACATCTCGTTATTTGGCAACGGTCAGATAAATTCAATACGATGTTTCGTTCTGTCACGACTTGTCAGAAGTGGTCATTTAGTAGATTGAACTGAATCACTTAAGTTGATTTGTTAAATAACTTCGGATTTCCCAATGCTATTCGTTCAGGTTTTTTAAATATGAAGAGAGGCATAAGGATTTGAGCTAAACGGTCTTCATTATTGTGTTGAGAAAAGGTTTACGATATATCTGCCTTATCACTGAGCAGAGGAGGCCTAACGGATGGTATTACTGAATCTTCCTGCCCTTCATTAGTTTCCTTATATCTATCACTCTACCAGTCGCCTTACACTGATTTGTAATTTATACCTAGTACCATTACTGCCCCACATATCTCATCGATTGGCTTAATATTTCACATAAATGCATAATAAATATTATTTGAATACTTTACATAAGAGTACCACCTGATGAAGACCTAATTGAAAACAGTATTATTCGCTTATATTGATCAAATAAAACATTTGAAGTATTGTATCTCTATTCAATCATTAAACATCATATCAGGTAACTTAATCGCTTTGACTTCAATCTAACAACAAAATGCTCATATGCTTTTGAACTATTCTTTACTTATAGTTTTGAATACGTAGGAAGATTCAAACAAACAATAGTAAGTGAATTTCAACTTCACCCCATTGCACAACCAAGTGGCTATCAGGACTCAGTGGCCGAGTGGATAACCCGATGGCGTTTGAAGCGAGAGTGAACATCAACTCCGAGATGCAGGTACATCTGGCTGACGAGTCCCAAATAGGACGAAACACGCGTCAATCTGGATTCCACTGCTAGCCACTATCCATCTTTGCTTACCACGTTTGTGAATTAAGGCAATATCGAGGCAATACGCACAGTATGCACATATGCCAATTAGAGACTGACTAGTTGCAGTCCTAAAAATCAATGGGAAGATTCAAACAAACAAAACTAAGTGAATTTCATAAAGAAAACAGTTTAAAAACCCCCATAAAATATTCAAAATTGAAGGATATTTAAGCAAACAGTTGCTTTCAATAACTTCATCATCAGGCTCTACAGTTTCAGGACCATAATTATTTGGATATTTTACAGAGGTCAAAATGTTAAAAAAAAGGTGTACGTTTACATCTGCGACGACATTTGTACTTCAGAATCGTGTTATTTGTATGTTAGAAAGGTCATTTAATAAAGATCACAGTGATTTGGAGTAAAGTGTTACATGACAATCAGTATAATAGTAATATAACAAAATGAAAAGTGAAGAAATGATCATATGAATAAAGTACATAATAGCAGAATTTCATCTTGTCAATTGAGATAATAATGATAAACAGTAATAGTAATAATAATAATAAGATTGTTGTGTGACTATAATATGTAATAAGAGGGGTGTTATCGAGGTATATATAAGTTTCTCAACTAAACTAGTACTTACACAATAAATCAACGACAGGCTACCGATGATGGGCTCCTCCATGTTTACATATCAATTCAACTGCTCCTGTGGTGCTAGTTACATAGGCCGTACTCAAAGGGCTTTATCCTTGCGTATTCGTGAACATGTACCACATGGTTGGGAAAAGGAGTAACCAAATCCCTTAACAGCACCATCCTTTCTCACTTGATAGATAGTGAACATCATATCAAAATAGTGGAAGCTTTCTCTGTTTTATATCAGGTTCCGAAAACTCTACCTTAAAGAGCTAGATTACGATTACTTTACATATTCGAAGCCATCTGGATCAACTCCAGAAAACCAAACTTTTGCATCCAGAAAAGGTATATCCAGCCTCTAAGTTTACCTTAGCCTACGACTGGAACACCGGATACCTAAACTAAATATTATAAACCTGCCCCCTTCTTTTGTTGTTGATCACCTCTATCTTAATCTTCACATCCATCATTCACAATTCATTTATCGTAATTACCTTAATAACACCTCTCTTATTCCATATTATAGTCACACAACAATCTTATTATTATTATTACTATTACTGTTTATCATTATTATCTCAATTGACAAGATGAAATTCTGCTATTATGTACTTTATTCATATGATCATTTCTTCACTTTTCATTTTGTTATATTACTATTATACTGATTGTCATGTAACACTTTACTCCAAATCACTGTGATCTTTATTAAATGACCTTTCTAACATACAAATAACACGATTCTGAAGTACAAATGTCGTCGCAGATGTAAACGTACACCTTTTTTTTAACATTTTGACCTCTGTAAAATATCCAAATAATTATGGTCCTGAAACTGTAGAGCCTGATGATGAAGTTATTGAAAGCAACTGTTTGCTCAAATATAAGTAGATAGCCTTAGAATTTCCATATAAAAAGGAAACAAAATTGTTTGGTGCAATAGAGCTTGTTGGAAATAGTACGGATAACAATAAGTGGCATTATTCTATACCTAAAATGCATTTGTCAAATTTCTTGTAAGATTCAGTTAGGAGAATAATGAATTTAAGTGAAAAAAAATCATGAAGATAACAACCTACGACGAAAAACAATGGAAAGTTTGAATGCTTCGGTTGATAAATATATTCATTTTACAGTTAGTGTTCATAGGTTGAACGAACTCGTGGACAGAATATCGGCAGAAAAGTCACTTCGATTTTCTTCATATAATTCCGTTATGAAATAATGACAAAAACAAATTTCCATACTATATTATCCACAAAGCCCAATACACTGTGAAGAATGTGGTCATCAGTAACTAGTCAAATGAAGCAATGACTGGAGTCCTGGTTTGAAGGCGTGAACGAAGGGATTCAGTGGTGTAATGTATGAAACAGCTATACACCATTGTTAATCGGAGATGGTTACCAAATATTGTCAGATGGTTGAAGTTGAACGCGTACAACAATGGATATTGGATCAGTGGTGTAGAGATTAAGTGTTTGCACAAAAAACCGAAGGTTGTGGTTACGACTCCTCGCAGTACGGTCACCTACGCACATCGATGGGGAGTTCCATACTAGGACAAATTAATTGTCCAGTGTTTTCTCGTTTTCAATGGTCGACTAGCTACGATCAGATTGTGTTTTAAACTGTGAAAATTTTACAATCCACACAACACCCTACACCAATATTATTCAAATCGTCCCGACAATGGTAAAAATAATAGCAATAATAGTCAGTACAATGACTGATCCCATTTCACTGTCTCCATAATTAATGATCACTAATTACAAGAATTATAATAAACCACAGTTCTAATCATATTGTATTCTAATAGTTGAGATCATGAGTCAATTGAAGCTAGACCAACATGGTAAACCTGGAAGCACTGAACGGCCCTATCGTCCGATTGTGGGACTACTCAGTATATTGTATTTGTCAAAGAAACATGAGTGAACATTGCGATTGGTTGGAATTTTGTTCATCCACTACTTGGTCGTATCAATAGCGATTGTCATCACATTAACAATGTCTAAATAAGGATATTGAAACCACATTATACCATAACATTGTAAGTGCGTGTGATTAATTGAGGTCAAACACATGTGTATCTGTGTGAATATTATCAGTGAGGAAATGAACTGATCAAATCATTCATTCATTAATTCATTCATTCATTCATTGGTTTACTCGATCACTGGAAGTCACATTTTATTGTTTTGTCAACAATTCACTTCCACATGAAAAACAACTAGAATAAATCTGATCGTATGACGTAAGGAGTTAGAGAGAGTGTGTGGGTGTGTAGGACTATGTGACTGTGTTAGACGAATGTGTTTTATTCGTGTGGGCGTGTTGATTGATGGCAAATAGAGTTGAACGAGGATTACCCAATGACGGCTTCATATTAATAATGAGGAATTCATCTAAATTGTGGTTGGTAGTGTCAATTTCGCCCTTCCCTCAAATTCTAAATCAATGAAGAAGGTATGAATTGTTTTTTATGTTCATTATTGAAAATTGTATTTAAACACTCCACTGTTTGATAAGTACATTATTGATAAATGGTTGATGTGTTGAAGATGGTGATGGATCCACTCGAGTTGGACGGGAATGATTTCATCCTATAATTCTTTGAAGTCATAACTCACGTGTAATGCCCTTCTTGGTATCTAGGTAATTCGGCGCCTTGGATAACAGTACGGAGCAATTAGGATCTTATCAATGTTGTCTAGTTTATTAGCTAAACGAATTTTAGCAGTACAGAGTATGTGCATACTGCAGAATATGCTAATGCATGATGTGCAATCCATTGATCCACATCGATTATTTTTTACTTTGACAACATTTATTAACTGTCAGTATAGGGTTGTGGAGATTGTTGTGTTTGGTTGAGATCATGAAACCGTGACCAGTGGAGTCTAAGCGTGTCTGATGTGATGCAGTTACTCATTGAAGACAATGGAGGACGATCACACTTTGTTTCGGAATCGTGGATGTGCACTGCTGAGGAGTCCCAGACTGGAATGAAACTGTCATCCACTGATTCCATGTTTTCAATGGTGGTCCGGCATTCATCAATTCATGATCCCAATCAAAATATTCATTCAACAGTTCAAAAACTAGTAATCAGTCATCGAATGTTGAAATGGTTGAGCTTTGATGAAAGATTTGACCAGTGCTCAGTGACACATCACTGGTCCTACACTGTGTTAGTCCGATAAAATACAGTAGACCATATATTTCATCCAATATTCCTCTTTTAAGCTGACGTTACTTATCACTTATGAATAAGTTCAGAAAACGAGGATAAACTGATAAGCTGAATCCATGATTAACATAGTTTATTAAGTTCATATGATGAGTGAGATACCACTGTAGACGAACTATTGTAAATAATTGATTATTCACATATCCAACATCACCATATATGTGTTCATATCAATGTAAAAACATACATATCATGTCGATATGCAATAAATATGAGTAATCTGCATTAAGCAGAATGTTTCACACACAAAGACGTGTCCTTCCTATGCTTAACAACTGACCATTCAAATGTCACAAACGTAATAGTGACCGAATTCTACTTCAGAATAATCCAGGTATTCCTTCCTCTTATATTTGGATAGAACACTCACGACGAATTTTATTAATTGATAACTACTATTCATGATCTTCTGTACACTTGAATCAAGAAATGTATAACACATTGCAACATCTAACATTATAGTTTTCACTAAAATCACATACAGTGTTACATCATTTTAATACATCATAAAGTGAAGTTCATATGCAATACCAAATATTCACTCTTGAACACAATCACATTTCAACAACAAACTCTCATTCATATAAGACCACCACCGCCAACAACTACAACAATGTTATGAACAGATGAGAAAGTTTCCACATTATATTTATTGTTTTTAATCATTGCTGTTAACTAATCACAATTAAATTGACAATGTATTGATTCAACGACAGAGTACTTGTTGCCTCTTTTCATTGCAAAATGAGAAACAGAAACGAAACACAATCCGGAAGACAATGGAAATTCATTGACAGTTGATTGGATAAGTGAACTGGTTTTCATTTAATTTACAAATTATGATTCTCTGAATATCATTTCTGGAGAATAGAGTTGAATGAACATTGACAACAGAACAATTGAGTTGGTCCGATCATCATCGTCATTATCATTAACATCAACATATACACACACAGACAATCAGAGAGAGAGAGTGGGAGAGAGGGAGGGAGGGAGCGAGGTAAATAAACAGTCTGATCAGCATTGATGTATGTGTTAGTTAGTTAGTTAGACAGGAGAGATAAGTGTGAAAATGGCGTGAAAAATGTGGACAGTTCACACGTGTCAAATGCAACACATCGACACATTGAGTCAACTACAAGAAAATCAACAATATCATGTTATCTTCAACCTGTTTAAATATGAACACAAAGGAATAAGTGGAAACAAATGAACAAACAAACACTCAGACAAATAGAGAAACAAAAGAAATAATTAAACAACTAATTGGTTGATTAAATGGAAATGGAAATGAAGATTATGTCAATGTGTTCTTATTCTGATTATCCTACAGTTGAACAAGTGTGTATGTTACAACTGTCAACATTTGATACTTTCAAACACCGTAGTAACATCAAAGTAGACAGCATAATCAAGTGTGAAATGAAAGCAAATACAAACGATAACTATCACTAATTAAAACAATTTGTGAATGAGTTAATCAGTTAGTTGTATGAGAAGTGAGAACCCGCACAATACAGAATTGATCAATCGATCTCATTCTGTCATGCTTTAGGCTATCTACATTGAATTCAGTAAAGTCATTAATTAATTGTTTCTCTGTCTCACTCACTCACACATATGCACACTCTCCTTTGTCCAATTGGTGTAGACTATCACATTCGACGTGACGGTATTAATCTTTTCGGAAGTAATATTTTCATCATGTGACAGTACTATATTTGGCTCTACTTGGTAGTGACAAATTCGTACGCATAATGAATGAGATTGTTTATTTGGTGTGTATGTACGATAGGTTCGATAATGGATGTTTGAAATAGTATCGAATTGTTTTTGATCGATTAATGACAGTTGTCGATTTGGGGTTTTGTTCTATTCGTATATGTGGATTATCAAATACCTTGTTACTGTTACCAGTCAGTCAAGTAATTCAACAGTATGATGTTGAGTATTGCTGTTGTATGTCTGTAAAGGGGTGATATGGAAGTGTTGATATAGTTATGAGTAGTCATGTGGAGATGGAATCAAATAGGTTTCACTACATACGACTCATCGATCGTTGTGCAGTACTTCAATCAGAGACATACGTTCTGATTTGGTTGGGTTTGTATGTAGGAATGACTAAATCTCAGGATAACAGAAAATAGGATTCACATGCTTCCAATTGTGACCATGAACATATCATCACATTTTATTTTATGAATGGACGATCTTGTGTTGAAATCATGCACATACAATGATAGTGCTTACTTGTTGATAAATATCAACAGGAGAACTGCACTTCGATCTACAACTTGTTTGATTGATACTTCAAAAAACTCTATACTGGATAACTAGTGAGCTTTATCGTTCCTGTTCGGTACTAGTGAATGAATTTAATGATGGTATGAATGTGTATAATCAGTTTACTGTACTTTGTTCATCTTCTTCAATTTGCATTTTTTGGTTTATTTGATTTCCAACTGTATGTTGTTTAAATAAAATTTTCAATAATGAATTTTATGTGGTGATTGACCCGAACATAAAAAAAACAATTCATACCATCACCACAGATTTATAATTTGAGGGAATGTTGGAATTAACACTACTAATTATAATTTAGATGAGTTCCTCATTAATAATATGTAGCTGTCATTGAGTTGCCATCAATCAACACGCCCACACGAATAAAACACATTCGTCTAACACAGTCACATAGTCCTACACACCCACACACTCTCTCTAACTCCTTACGTCATACGATCAGATTTATTCTAGTTGTTTTTCATGTGGAAGTGAATTGTTGACAAAACAATAAAATGTGACTTCCAGTGATCGAGTAAACCAATGAATGAATGAATGAATTAATGAATGAATGATTTGATCAGTTCATTTCCTCACTGACAATATTCACACAGATACACATGTGTTTGACCTCAATTAATCACACGCACTTACAATGTTATGGTATAATGTGGTTTCAATATCCTTATTTAGACATTGGTAACTTTAAAAGTTAGTCAGTCAGTCACAACGTAGAACTTCGTACGTACATACATCATTTCGAGTTGCCATAACACATTAACACAGAGATGCAGTCGTCGATTCAAATCTCATAGTGGTAGAAGTAGTAATGTGTTGTGGTCTACTTATGTCCATATAAGTAGTATATGGTGTGGGTCAGACATAGAATGTATTTTGGCAGAAGACCGATGAGGAAAGAACTGAAATGAAACGCAAACGTCTGGAAAATGCATGAGCAATGGAATAAGAGAAGAAACAGTGAAGATTGAAACAATTGGTTGTTAATTTGCAAATTGACTGTTCATTGTTTGGTAATCAGAATTTATTGAGATAGTCTGTAATCTTTGCTTAAATTCATTCGATTGTCCCTAACTAGTGTTCTGTTCACTACAGTAAGAGTATACGCCTTAATGTGAAAGATAGAGACAAGAAGAATTCAGAAGATTAGAATTTGGGACAACACAAAGAGTGGATGCGCCTTCGCCATTGCAAACGATTTTGAGCCATTTCATTCAAGGTCTCTAAACATCGATTGCTATCATCTCGCCGATCCCAACCAGGTAGTCTACACCTACCAACATGGCCCAGTCCACTTGTCAGTGACTTCATTGATTTGTGCCACGTTTTGGTCTGGCCACCCCTAGCTTTCTTCCAACCTACTCCCACACCATAAAACACTGCACGTCAGGGCAGTCGGTGGTCGGGCATACGTAACACATGTCCCAGCCATCTCAACTGATGAAGTTTCACTACTTCATCAATCGATTTGCCATCCTTACCTAGTACCTGTTTCCTAACAACTGCATTACTTACTCGGTGGTCCCAGGATATACCAGCAATGCTTCGAAGACACCTATGGTCGAATACTAGTAACCTACGAATGTCCTATACTCTTATTGGCCATGTTTCACTGCCATGAAGTAGGACGGAGTGAACTGCTGCGCAATAAACCCGTCCTTTGCTTGCTAGTCGGATATCTCGCCTACACTACAAATGACGCATGTTAGTGAGAGCTAGTCGAGCCTTCTGTATCCGTACGGAGATTTCGTCACACACTAAACCACAAGGACTGATGAGACTCTCGAGATCAGTGAAGCGGTCAACACACTCAACTACTTCACACCCTATCATTATTTCAGGTTCCGATGTAACCCAATCCTGAAGTAACATTTTGCATTTCGAGGGGGAGGATCGCATCCCGAACATGCCTGCATTGTTGCTTATAGTGGTCAGAAGACTCAGCATTTTATCAGCGCCTTCACCAAATAGAACTATGTCATCGGCGTATCCTAAGTCAACAAGTGAATCCCCCGGTGACAGCTCAACTCCTCTAAATTTGGATGATGAAAGTATCATCTATAAAAGCATGTCAACGACAAAGTTAAACAGGAATGGCGAGAGTGGACAGTCCTGACGTACCCTACTTGAGGTCACCAATTCTGATGACAGTTCGCTATAGGCTCTAACTCGACCAGTTGTTCGAGTAGAGAGCCTTGATGAGGTTAATGTACTTCTTTAGTACTCCTTTCATTGATGAACACTGCCATAGAACCTCACGATCAACGGAGTCGAATGCCGCCCTAAGGTCAAGAAATACCACTATTGTGGGACGTCTGAATGTGTGTCTATATCCTAGGACCTGACGTAGAGTGAATATCTGGTCTATGCAACCACGTCCAGGTCGAAATCCAGCCTAGTTTTCTCTAGTCTGCTCTTCACGAGCTTTGGTTAGGCGTCGAAGTATTATTGAAGCTAATATTTTAGACACTATATTAGTCAAACCGATTCCTCTGTGATCGTCACAAGAGAACTCTTGTTCTTTCTTATAGACTAGCACAATCAGTGATTGGGACCAGTCAGATGGAATTACGTCCGGTTTCCACATTCTACCTAAGACCTCAGTCAATCGTGCTGCTAGTACTGGATCACCATCCTTAAAAATCTCAGGAGTAAACCTGTCAGGGCCTGCGGCTCTCCCTCGCTTCAGATTTCCTATAGCTTTTTCAACCTCGTACAGAGTTGGAGGACTTACATCAATTTGCCATTCAGGACGACCGGAGATCGTGGGTAACTGAAGTGTGGCTGAAGGCCAGTTGAACTGATCCCTAAAGTGTTCTGCCCATCGATCCAATCTCCTGGATTGAGAATGAACAATATGCCCATCTTTATCTGAGATGGTTTCACTGATATTCGGGTTCCTAATACCGGTTTCTTTAACGAGTCTGAATAGCTGCCTGCTGTTACCTATTGCCGCTGCCTTTTTCATCTCTCTTGCTTTCGCTACCCACCACTGTTCACGATCATTGCGTAGGCTTCTTATTAGCCTGCGCTTAGGCTGACTCCGCTCTTCGTTATGTTAAGAGCCAGGTGGGATGGGTTTTCGAGCATCTATCAGTATGGTAGATGCTGCCGAGATCCAGTGTTCCTCCCTAACCTTATGGTTTACCGTAGTAGCAGATATCACTGCTGTTTCCACAGCTTTTCGGATTTCATTCCATGCTGCCTTGGGGTGGGCACAGCTTACATGGCTGACTAACTCTTTTTCTGTTTGTTCCTGAAATATATTCTTAGCTTGTCTATCATTAAGTAGGACCCTGTTGGGTTTCCTTGCAGTGTCTTTCCTACGTCCAGTAAGACGCAGACAGATACGTGCTCGCACTAGAGCATGATCTGAATCTAAACATGCGCTCCAGAATGAGCGACAGTCTTCTATAGAGCCCCTCCATCGGTGGCTGACAGCGATGTGATCGATTTGGGTCCAACGTTGGGAAGAATTCGGGGGTCATCATATCAAAAGATGTTTTTCCTTGTGCTTAAAGTTAGTATTTGCTAGGAACAGGCGGTTATCTGAGCATAGCTGCAACAGACGATCTCCATTATCTGTTCTACCCAGGTGTCTTTCCCTTTCACTTAGTTTACCTAGTTGAGCATTAAAGTCACCTGCCACTATTACTACATCAGAGCACCTAGCATTTTGGAAAAGGTCGGAAAGCGTTCTGTAATAATCATTGTTTACATCATCTGGGCTGCAGTCAGTGGGACAGTAGATAGAGACGACGAAAAGGCAATGACAAGTGTCCCTATCTTTCCGAGTCCTTACCGTTCCGTTTAGTCGGACAGCACACCGACGACTGTCTACCGGGATCCAGTCTAAAAGAGCTAGTTCTGTCCTAGGACTCATTGTTATACCTACTCCAGTGAGGCCACGGAAAGCGGCATCAGGGCTTCCAGATACACGAAGCGTGAATCGAGTTGGTTCTTTATTATGACATAGTGAGGTCAAATGAATGACGCTACTCGGATCTTGTATGCGCGTTTCGGAGACTCAGCACACATCGAAGGAAGCATGTTGTCCTATTTGGCACAATGTTCGGACGTTAAAATTTTCTACCTGTAGTTTAGAGCGTGGTTTCAGGAGACCAGGAATATCGTTCCGTGTATTCGAATCGTTTGCCCTAGCGGTGTGAGGTGACAAAAGGACGTGAGAAGGGTTAGTCATGGAGATAAGAGAGTTATTAGGAGGTGTAGGAAGGATTTGAATGTGGCCAACTTGGTCTCGTGCACCGTTACGGGTATGAGGGCTAATACCACTTCCTGACTGCCCACACCTTGGAAGGGAGGATAAATATTCTCGCGTAACACCGGAGATACTGAGTTCTAGTCTCTCTGATGCGGCATCGTGGATGCCCACTACTGAGAAGTTTCATACTAGGACGAAACGGTTGTGCTCTGCTTCCAGATTTTCAATTGTGACCTAGCTTAGATCGACTCATGAATTCAACTATTAGGATCCCTACAATCTCCACAAATCCCCATGATGATTTCTTTATTCCTCTGAATTTCTTAACTAATCTTTTGGTTCACTTCATTGATATATAATCGCTTCAGGACTGCTAGTATAAACTTTTAAATAGCAAAATTCTTTACATAGCTTGGAGCCGACATTTAGTCAGATTCTAGTTTCAGCATTTGTACAATAAATCATCTCGAATTCCAGGTTTTCCATGGTGGTCTAGCTTCAATTGGTTCATGATTTCAACTATGAAAGTACTGAAATCTCCACAAAACCCCTTCCGATCATCTCGAATTGTCAAATTTTCACTAGTCTATTTGTAACTTTTAAGGATAAAAAAAATCATAAAAATTAATTTTTTTTGTATACTGAACACACAAACATTCTGTTTATGTATTCGTGTGTATATATGTGTGTGTGTACAATGTCACAATAATAATCACTATCCAAATATGGAAGTACGCATTTACTTAACAATGATAAGTATTATTTTCATATTATTTAAATAGGTCATTAGTAGTATTACAGACAAGATGTATTATGAATCATGTCAAATTCTAAGTCATTATATGGTAATATGCACATGATCATGCACACGCTTATATACAAAGCGACATTTAAACCTACATAAAAGTTCATTCTGAAAAATAGTATATAAAACGGATGATTATTATAGGATTTCATATTCTAATACATCACAGTTACAACTGATGACTTTTGTATGAATATGATGTTAACATTAATTTGGTTTACATTGTTTGTACATGTACATTGTAGTACTGATGTTCATATAACTAGTTCGACTGAGAATCCATTTGAAACTGATGTACAACAATTCAATACAACAAATGATTCCAATAATACAGAAACAATTTCATCTACATTATATCCTAATGTGACCTATGTGATTCTACCGACAGGATTTTACTTAGGTCAAACTAATTTGATTACTGTAAGAAGTCGTGAACCAAGAACACAATTACGAATTTCAATGAATGTCACTGAATTACCTCATGAAATTAACGATCCAGATCAAATTTATTATTTAGAACCATTGAATACAACAGAATATTGGTATGGTATAGATATCCCTTATGAAATACCATTCATTTTTACACATGAAGATTCTATGTGGGTTAAATTAATATTTAATTTTACTCATTGTTTAAATAAGACTGATCTCATCCCTAATGATCATGAATGTACTACTTATAAAACTACTGAAGTTATACATTCAATTCAATTAAAACAACCACCAATGATAATACTTGGTGAAACGGATAAACCAATCTATAGACCTGGTGAAAATGTACGTTTTCGTTTTTTAACCTTAAATGTAAATAGTTTATTACCAAGATCAACTAGTATCGCATTACCAAAGGAGAAACTAATCATTCATAAAGGTTCTAAAGGTCAATTAATTGAAATGAATAAGCTAGAATTAATGAAATGGAATAATATCATTTATGATAGTATTGTTATTATTGATCCTATGGATAATCATGTTAAACAATGGTTCAATATATCCCCAAATCAAGCAATTAATTTAACTTATCCTATATTACATAATGCTAAAGAAGGTCAATGGAAATTACGTGCTACTGTGAGACATCATTATATAGAAACTATTGAATTTACAGTGAAACAATATACATTACCAAAATTTACTGTCACCTTAGAAACACCTAGGGTGTTCAATATGGAATCACAGTATGTTCAATATTCAGCCTGTGCTAAATATACAAATGGACCACCATTAAAAGGTCATATACAATCAATATTATGTGCATGTACTGATTATATATGGGATAATCATTTTTATAAATTAGATGATGAACAAATTGTTCAATCATTATTAACTAATCCTAAATGTCCATCTGATGGTTATGAAACAAAAACTAGACCATGTATTATAATTAATCAACCATTAGCATCTAATGGTTGTACAAACTTCAATATATCAACTACTGAATTAGCTTTATTCAGTAGTAAATATTCAAAATGGAATCAAATAAGTATTTTATGTACCCAAGTAATAGAAGATGATACTGGTTCCAAATTATTTAATTGTATTAAAGGTGATCCAATTAAAATGAATCAACTAAGTTTACATATAGAATTACCACATGTTTATAAATCTAAATTACCAATTATTGGTAAAGTGAAATTACTCAACTATGATAAGAATATGAATTATAGTGTGAAAATTTCTGTATCCGATCAAAAATGGGGTTGTTATTGGCAAAATGGCAATACAGATAATCAACATTACTTAAATGTGATATCATTGAATTCCAATGGTGAAGGTTTGATTTATCTACCACCGATTTCATCACAACATTCAATATCTGTTGAAGCTGAATTATTGCAGTCGTCTGTTAGTTCAACTCGTTCATCATTGAATTCATCAACATCATCGAATGAAACCACTTCAAATACTACAAATCAAAATAGTCCTAGAAAGTTAACTAATGAAAAACCTTCCAGTTTATATTATTGGTCACATAGACCATGGATAAATGATCATAGAATTATTGATAATGTAGTATTAAGATCATGGGATTCAATAAGTCAAATTTATTTACAATTATGGCCACCTCATGATAAAATTATTACAACATGCCCAAATCTAGTCAAGTTAACATTGTTATCTAATACACGTTTATCAGATAAAGCTATTTTTATAGAATCAGTAATAAGAGGTAAACATCAGAAAATTGTAATACCAGCGGATAGTTTAGACAATGATAATGACTATTGTATTGATCGAGATGATGAATTAGGTCATTATAAATGTTTAAATTGGAATTCAACAGAGATTGAATGTTTACCTGGTTGGAATGGTGAGAATTGTTTAATTCCTGTTTGTTCTTTAGAATGTAGTAAAAAAGGTGGATTTTGTTCAAAACCTAATCAATGTCAATGTAAAACAGGTTGGACAGGAATAACATGTGATCAATGTGTTAAACGTGAAAATTGTTTACATGGTAAATGTTTACTTGGTAATGATTGTGTATGTGAACCTGGATGGGCTGGATATTTATGTGATAGTAAAAAAGTGATTTATGAAAAAATTGAAGATGATTCAGAAACAAATAGTACAGATAGTGTAACCGAAGAAATCAATAATGAAGATTCAGAGAAACATTCCACAATGAACTCGCCATCTCAGATAAATACTAAACCAATTCGTACACTTTATCAACGGCATATACAATTTGAAATTGATGGTTCATGGGGACCGAAATTTACCGCTGTTCTTTATTTTCACAATCAACATGATGTCATGATTCCTGAAATTATTTCAACACAAATTACAATAGAACAAATTGACAATTGTTCAAGTAATGCTATTGCATTACAGTCAAAATCAAATCATACCAATTTGAAATTAAGTAAAAAGATAGCAGATCCTGGTGAACAAATTAAAATGACTATCATTCCACAAGGTGTTTCTCAGTGGATGGAAAAATCAACCAGCTATGACATGAAATCACTAAAATCCAATGGTGATAATAATGAAAATGATAAAGGTCAGTTATCGAATGAATTATGCTTTGTTAGAATCTCTGATATATCTTTAGATAATTTTCAAGGTGATAAAAATTTAGTGAATTTAAAATATTTTACTGATAAATTAATTGAATTTACCGGGGAAAGTGGATATCGACCATTAGTTGCTAGTTCAACACAAGAAGCATTTTTAGCTGCTGGTTTTCAACTTGGTTCAACTTATCCAGAACCAACATTTGTTCATCGTGCCTATCCATGTCCTTATTTAGCATATTCAAATGCATTACCAGTTGTAATGGATGATGCTGGTGGTGATGGTGAATATAAATCGAATTCAGAACATCGTCAAACAATCTCATTACGTAAAGGTCTACATGATACAATTAAACCACGATTAAGAGACTTCTTCCCCGAAGTATGGTTATTCGACGTTATGCCTATTACTAATTTACAGAATAACGATGCTGATGATTATAATGAAAATGATATTGAAAATACCGGATTCAATGAAACCAATAAATTAAAGGGTATTGAACTTAATCTCACCGTACCAGACACTATAACAAGTTGGAGAGCATCAGCTTATTGTACAACAAAAGAGAATGGTCTATGGATTGGTGAACCACAAATTTTAACTGTGACTATGCCATTTTATGCAGAGATAACTTTACCAAAAGAAATGAAACGTGGCGAGATTCTACACATCCCTATAAGTATATTTGTTTTAGATAGAAAATATTTAAATCCCACCGATGACATTTTCAATAAAACAGAATGTTATGAAACTTCTGTTAGAATACAAGTAAATAATAGTGAATGGTTAATAACTACATCAAATGAATTTACCAGTTGTCTATGTTCTGATCAAAAGATAACTTATCTAGTTGGTTTATTACCACAACAATTAGGTCAATTAAATGTTACTGTTGAAGCACTTGCTATTAGAAATAGTGAATTTTGTGAATTCATTCAAACAAATGATAATGGTAATAGTTTGACATTTAAATCAAATAAAACAGAAATGAAAACTAATCAATCGAAATTATTATCCGATAAAATGATTCGTCAAATCAATGTAATACCTGAAGGTATTCAACAAGAAACAACTCTTAGCGATATTGTTTGTTTAAATGAACAACAAACTACATCAACGCGTCATTTTCAATTTACTTTACCTGATCATATTATAAAAGATTCATTTCATAGTTATATATCATATAGTGATGAAGTGTTAGGACCAGCATTAGTTAATTTAGATAGTCTTATACGTTTACCAACTGGTTGTGGTGAACAAAATATGGTATTAGTAGCACCAAATGTCTATATATTAGATTATTTAAAATCTACACCAAATATTGGAATAAATGACAATAAAGAGAAATATATAGAATCAGCTAAATCTCACATTATATCCGGTTATTATCAACAAATGAAATATCGTCGAGATGATGGATCATTTTCTGCATTCGGTAAATCAGATAAAGAAGGAAGTACATGGTTAACAGCATTTGTACTACGTGTATTTGCTAAAGCTTACAGACTACAACCGAATTTAAGCATTGATTGGAATAATTTATTCAACGGTGCTATAAATTACTTAATAATGCATCAAAATAATGAAAGTGGATGTTTTGAAGAATATGGTAAAGTATTATATTCTCCATTACAAGGAATCAGTGGAACAGATGAAACACAATGGAGAAGTATCTTACTAACAAGTTATGTTAGTTCAGCATTATTGGAAATACAGTCAACATTTGACAAAGAAAACGATGAGAATAAAGTTAATTATTTGCATGTCAAAAACTATACTACTGAAATAAAAAGATCATTCGATGCTGTATTCAGGTGTTTAAACGATAAATTAGTGAGTCTTGATTCTTTTAAAGAGATACCTACATCAGTACTTGTTCAATTAAGTTATACTTATACGATCATTAAACCAAATAATGAATTAACTATAAAACTCCAAAATGAAACAATCAATAGAAAACAAGTTAGTAATGACCAGTTTGGTACAAAAATATTTTGGTCCAGTAATTACTGTGAAAACAACATGACAACTCAGAAAAATAAAAATGAACCACGTGATTTAGAATTAACAGCTTATGCATTTTTAATGTTAAATCAAATGAATCAATCAGTGAGTGATCTATTCCCAATTATTCGATGGATTAGTTCACAACAAAAATCAAATGGTGGTTTCTATTCTACACAAGATACAGTACTTAGTCTTGAAGCAATTGCTGAATTTGCTAAAAGATTAGGTCTATCAAAAACTCTAGATTCAAATGTATCATCGAATGTACTTTTTATTTCAAACAAAATGAGTTTCGTAAACTATACACTGGACGATTTAATAACTTCAGAAAAAAGACAAGTTATCAATCAAATCGAATTGCCTCGATATCCTCTAGACGATAATCAAAAGATAATAGATTCCACTTGGGAATTAAAAAGTAATGAATCACAAACGGATTGTATATTAGTACAAAATACGTTTATATATAATATGCCTGAGAGGGAAGATATTGACAAAAAGATTAAATTATCTTTTGATTTGGTTCAACAAAATAAACTATCAGATGTCAATTGTAAACTAGCTACATTGTCAATGTGTTTACAATTGAATAATATGAAAAATATCAGTACTATCAGTACTGGAATGTTGTTGATACGTGTTACTATGGTTACCGGTTGGGAACCAATTTTAGAAGAATTACATTCACAATTAGGCTCTGAAGATGAATCTTTAAGAAAATTTACTATGAATGATCAAAATGAAATTTCATTATATTTTGATGAATTCTCTGAAAATGAAACCAGAAAAGTAGGCGGTGATTGGACAAAATTAAAACGATGCGTCAGTTTACCATTAAAACAAACACATTATGTAGAAAATGCTAAAACAGCAACAATAACAGGATTTGAATATTATACTCCAGATGAAAGTGTTACAGTTACTTATCAATTAGATGAATGTAGACAAGGATGGAATATATCTATAGATCATACTACAACTGATGATTTTACAGAATCTACAATGACTACTGATAGTTCTATACAAAATATAACAACAACACCACAAATGAAAACACTCTGTCCAATATGTATCAATCAAGGGAATCATACAGCATTACTTCCTGAAAAGATATTTACATCAATATGTAATTATACAAATGGTATATATCTTATCAAAGTTTTAGAATATAATAATAATACTATGAATGTGACAATAATTCAAATATTACAATCTAGATATATCACCAGTTGGAATACAACCATCTTATTCCCTAATCTTCTAGAATGTTCTTGTAACATCATTCAAACACAACAAAATTTAGTCTTATTTTTTGATCAATATACTAATATTTATCAAGGGGATGCTCAAATCAATTTGAATACCATAGATACAAATGTTACATTGATATCTACTAATGATGTATTACCTAATTTAAAATTGGCAAATGAAAAATGGTTAACTATGTCAAATTCAACTATTGATGATGATGATTTTAATTATTATGATTTATTTAATTATAATTGTAAACGATTACCATTGATAGTTAATTATATTCAGGAGAAATTTTTAAATTGAAACATTGTATGAGGTTTTGTTCTTTTGAGCTGGATGGTTTGGTCCATCCAGTTCAAAGACTTCATCAACTAATCATCCACCCAAGGTACAAATTTTCTACATCATCTCAAAATGATTAGTTGTGAAATTTTTTTTAGAAAAAACATAAATAAATAAATCAATTTACATTTTTGCGTGCGTGCGTGCGTGTATGTGTGTGTGTGTGAATTTACTTTGACGATATATTTTTTCGCTTATTGTTATTTTCCTTTTCCTTTTTTTCTAAAGTAAATATTGATTAAAGAATAATGATTGTTTTTGTCTAAATTAATAAAACTTTATTTAAATAACATTAAAAAAAAGTGAACATCAACTCTGAGATGCAGGTACATCTGGCTGACGAGTCCCAAATAGGACGAAACGCTCGTCAAGCTGGATTCCATTGCTAGCCACTATCCATCTTTGCTTACAATGCTTGTGAATTTAGGCTATATCGTGGCAATACGCACAGGATGCACATATGGCCAATAAGAGACTGATCAATTGCAGTCCTAAACATAAATGGGAAGATTCAAACAAACAATACTGAGTGAATATTAGTTATAGTTTAGATGATCATATAAATTTCTAGTCTTTTTTTAGCTAGAACTTTTGGTAATTTTTTAATTTATTTAATTGGTAGTGTGTAGTTTTAGTCAAAGATTTCGTTGTGAGCGTCTGAATTTATTCTATAATCATCTTTCATGAACATATCACTGTCCGAGTCAGGATATAAATGTAGCGTAAGTTCGGGATGGAAAATGATATCTTTAATGAGGATCGTACATTGTATGGTACATTTGCACACTAAATGAATAGAAAAAATGGGTGTAAGACAGTTACTCGTTGAGGATAATGGAAGACGATTGGTCAATACTGTGAATTGGTTGGATTTAAACATTAACATTGTCAGATGTCGGCTCACTGGTCTATAGGTTAAGCGTTCGCGCGTGAGACTGAGGGTACTGGGTTTGAATCCCATGTGCGGGATCGTGGATGTGAACTGCTGAGGAGTCCCATACTGAAATGAAACAGTCGTCCGCTGCTTCTAGGTTTTCAATGGTGGTCTAACATTAATCCATTCATGATCTCGATTAGAAAAGACTGTGTATAACATAATGAACATTCAAAACATCTCAGATAACGTTACACATTTTTGACGTCAACAGTGTAATTTAATTAAATTTAGCGATTATTAGCTTTTATTTATTCATACTGAAAAAGTGAAGTTATCCAGGAAGTTTAATTAAATTACATCGAACGCCCTATTAACCAAGTGACATTAACAAAACATATGAATCACTGTGAAGAAACTGTGAAAGAATATATCATACATTTTCGTTCCTAATAAGTAGTATATTATTAATACATTTTATCGAGTCCCATTTTTCTAATGTTCTTAGCAACTTTGCTATTAAGTTGTGCCTTTAAATCATAGATCCTATGGGTAGGCATCATTATTGAATAAGATATTTAAGCGAATGTAATACTGCTTCAAAACATTGTAAATTGAAATGAAGATAAATAGTCTTATGAATCTACACTAACCTATAGCTAATCCAATGTTATACGACCCTACTTAGGACAAAATGAATGAGATTTTGAAATCTTATGAGAACATATTGCATCAGAGACATTTGATTCAGAAATATTAGAAGAACATATCATATCATAGGCATTGATTGACAAATATTACGGGAAGTTTGAACAGATCAAGAGGAATGCTTATGGGAACATACCTCATTTAATAAACTATTCAATGCACCGGTCTTCTTGATCCAGTTTAAGCCTAATAGACCCAAATCATGACACATCGTCAGATGGCAAACGTTATCGAATTTATGTTTTTTTCAACTTCACCTCGTACATGACTTCTCTTTTAAGCCTCACTATATCTTCTGAGGTACTTCAGGCAACATGTTCGGTTGGTTAAATGGGTGGACATTCTAGTTTACTCCACGTAGCCGTATTTAGTTGGATATGAGTAGGTTTACCATTCACTAATAAGTTTACATACTTTCGTTTACTTTCCAATCCAACTTTGAAAGTCTTAAAAGTGCTCTTCGAATAACTCTGAATGTCGCTTCACATTTCCGCTTTGACATTTTGATTGGCGTTTCTTTGGTGAACAGTGACATTTTTATAACCAATGCTATGACAATGGCGGTACTTGTCATTCATGAACGGGCATAATGTCAAAAAATACCATGCTCCACAAAACCAACATGGTAATAGTAGTTTGGCAGCAGGACGTTATTGCATTGCTGTGCTTTGTTTGAAAGATTTAGAGGATTTGATTGCATTTACTGACAGAAATCGGAAGGTTTCGCCTTCTGTTATACTATCACAGAATCATGATTGGGATTTAACAAACGTTGACATTCAGTTGTGATCATGTGCAAAGTCATGTTAGGTTCCTGCTCAATGAGTGTCGAAATTCTGGTGTGGATATCCACACCTTCTGGATTCTTTAATCCACAGATAAAAACAAGATATTTAAATTGGTCTGCTGTGATTTCATTTATTGTAAATCGTTCACATTCTTGATTTTCCTTTCCAGCATAGATAAGATAATCATCGGCCAGAGATTATGATACTTGAAAACACTGATAGCGAAGTTTGAATAATAAGGACTATTCACCAAAAGTTTAGATAGTATTTGGACTGTATTATTAAAAGAAAACTCTCGAAGATTTTGTGCAGGATGAAGTTCACATATTTATTATATTCACGTGTTTCAAGTCTTCTCAGAACTAAGCGCACTTTAGCTGCATCACAATGATTTGAGTATTCAACACGTAATATGTCTTCGAAACGATGAAACCAGGAATCGAGTTTGAAATCAGATTCAGGAAAATAGTTGTATTCACAAATTAAGTTCGCGATGCTTTTATATTTATCTAACTGAGAGGTTGATGTTGAATAAAATGAGAGTTTCCGCGTCAATGTATCCGAAAACTTCACTTGATTATCATCACTCAGCTCATGCTGAATTTGTTGAATAGTTTTAAGGTCGTCCAAAGAAGTAAACATTTCCTTTTAGAGCAATCCAAACTATATATAATCGTATTAATTCTGTGAGGACATATGAACAAGGAATAAACATGATAATGTAGTAAGAAGATTACAATACTAGGTTGCGTTATATGGATGTTAACAATAACAGATTGTGCGTGGGCAAATAAAAAGCCTTGTAAAATTCAGAAGTTGGCAACGGATTATAGTGTCAATGTGTGGTGGTCTATATTCGATATAATCCCTAAACTTCGTGTATTGTTCGTCCTGATAACCGTTACTCGATAAAGTCCTAACAGTGTATAAATCAGAAGGCGAATACGAAGGGTTGATTGCGTTTATTATTGTACCACACACAGATATCCAATATTACAGGCACGTTAAGCAAGCATGAAAGAGCAGTGCCGTAAAACAGGCTAGTGAGCGTGAGAGCCGAATGAGAGAGTGCAGTACAGTGCAGTGTAGTGCAATGAACAGGATTAAGATGTACATACATATACAAATGGATAAGCATGAATCATCAAATCAATTGAGCGATTAATAGTAAGGCTAGCAGAATGAATACATGCGTAGGCAGTAAGCAATGCTCAAGCGTACATAATAAAGGTACAATATTATAGATAAGTTGCTGTTGTACGAGTGACTATCCGTTAAATAGGTCAAAAAAATAGTCTATCGGTTAAGGGCTCTGCCACGAGACTGGTAGGTCCTGGGTTCGAATCTCGCGAGTGCGGGATCGTGGATGCGCACTGCTGAGGAGTCCCATAATAGGAAGGAACGGCCGTCCAGTGCTTCCAGATTCTCCATGATGGCCTAGCTTCAATTGACTCATGATTTCAACTTTTAAAAATACTGAAAACTCCACAAAATCCCTTCTGATTAACAAAAGGGCTTAGCCAAATTAGATGTAAACAAACTCAATTGTATGTGAGCTGCTATAAATGAAATAAGACGATTAAAATGTTTTTATTGCAATAATTGAAGGCAATAGAGGTGCAAAATTATACCAAGTTATATCAGGAAGAATTATGAATGAAATCATGAGGATATGCAACATAAGTAAAAGGAGAGGGGGATATTTTAAAATACCAAACGAAATAATAATAATAGATTAAGGGTAAGGTAATGATAACGATAGGATGTACTTCCTTTGTACGCACGGCTCTGGCTTGAGCTCATGGATGGTAAAAGCTTCTGCTGTGTTAAGGAGTTGAATATCAAGAAATCTAGGTAGATTTAGAGGAATCGAATAAATAACTTTAAAATCAACCTGTGGATTAGTTGAGGGATTCGAATCGATTAAGTGTCCAAGAATGGAACTTCTAACTGCTTTCCTCTCCCCTCTGTAGAACCACGCTGGGACATGTCGTATCTGAGATGAAAGCATGCGCTGGCTAAGGCCTATGTGACTTGTTTCACAAAAGCAGGTGAACTGGTAAATACACATATAGGCGACCAGACGGGGAAGTTTATCCTTTATGGACACAGAAAACAAGTTCTTACTAATGAACGTTAGTCTCAGCTTTACTGCATGGATAGTTTATTAAAAATTACACTCATACATCAAGGATCTAAACGGTAAAAGGACATAAAATTAATTAAAAATTCTCCATACAATAAGACATACGTTAAGTAACTTCAGTATTAATTTAATAGTGTATGTTTCTACTTTTATAGTAAAATCTAAATTAACTATCTCCTTTTGGAGATTCTCCAGACTAAATGAATGTCTAGATACTTGTTATCAAACAATAATTTGGTTGCTTATGTACTACAATCATTACTGTAAGTGTTAATGATGTATCAGGGGTTTTCTTTAGTGGAATCAAGAACACTACACAAGGTGAGTGAACTTCTTGGGTTCTTTTGAACAGATTCTTTTAGTTAACATAAAATTTCAGTTTTTGAGAAGTAATTTTCATTAGAAACTAAGTTCGAATAGAAACGCAGTCAAAATCAAGGAACAATAGAGAATCAGTCTGGTCCTTGTTTATGACTCTTCAGAAGTGTGTACCCACAGCTATATATGAAAATTAGTCAAGGATATTCATTTCCCTTATAAATCACGATACATTTAGACTGATTAGTTACAACCTAATGATCGATATGATCAGATTCAGCCAATTTATGAAAACCCACCATTACCATCTAATTTTGAGTGGTCTAAGTTAGACAGAGGAAATATTCTTTGACTTTGGCTTTCGTGCAGGTCGGTACTTATCATTGAAGTGTACTTGAAGTCTTGAGAGAATTGGTACTCTGTGTGTGGTTTGAACCGACTTTTAATAAACGCATTCTGAAGGCTATTAAGACTAGTGGTGATGGAGAACCATCTACCTCCTGGGTCGGTAAAAATGACGAAAACGTGTCTGGTCTCTTGTATTTTTCGATAGCTGATTCGATGAAAGGAAGATTGGGGATAAGGTAACTTTGAGGCAATCTTTTGTCCACACAATCCAAGGAAAACACTAAGGGTCGATATAAATGTGTGAAAAATTATCAAAAGTTACTGATATCTGACAAATTCTGTGCAGTAATGAATCACAATTTACCAATTATGACACTGAGTTGGAATCATAGGTGCAGGAACGGACTATAAAGCATGAAGTAACGTGACATCTAAGAAGCCTGACCTCCGAGGATTTATAATGATGTTTTGAATAATGGAATTGGAGATCAAACCTGCGTGTAGCTATAGATGGGGGGTAGGGAGGGAAAAACACAATTTACTCCAGCTCAACATATTTATTAAAGAAATTATCTTCAGAAAGAAGTGTTTTAATGTTAACTGGTAGGTCCTGGGTTCAAATCTCGCGAGGTAGGATCGTGGATATACACTGCTGAGGAGTCTCTCAATAGAACAAAACGGCCGTCCAGTGCTTCCAGGTTTTGTATGATGGTCTAGTTTCAATTGACTGATGAATTCAACTAGAAAATCCCATTGTTTTTGAACCTTAATTCTTTAAGTAACCAATCATAGTCAATCTAATTGTTCAATGATTATTAGCACCATCATTAAAAGGACGAAACTATTAAAAATCTAACATATTTGTCAATCTGTTGTTATTATGAATACCATAACTTTCTAACTGAAGACAATATGGACTACTATTTAGCTGTAGACTTAATAAGAATATAAAGTCTATTTGGAAACAGATCTTTTCTATCAGGTATCAATTAATGTTAAACTAGATCATGATAATGATCATTGACCAACATAAAAATCTGAAGTTAAAATAATTAATCAATTGTGATCACAAGCTTTTGTATTACAGATAGACATTTTCTTGATCGAGATTATAAAAGTGTAAGTCAGATTAAGGAATTATGTACGAGTATATTAAGTCTTCATATGATGATGTAATAAAAATACATACAAGATTTGATAAAAATCAGTATCTATGCGTTTGTCATTTATGATCTAACCTAATTCATAAAACTTCAGAACAAATCACGATCATTTTGACATATGATTATATTTCATTACGTTCACCAGTTTTAAATACTGACTTACGACTGTCATTTGATAATTAGACTACAAGTTAGCTTAGAGTTGAATAGCATTTATAACTGGTAATCAAAGATGGATAGTGGCTAGCAGTGGAGTCCAGTTTGATGTGCGTTTCGTCCTATTTGAGACTCATCAGCTGAATGTACCTGCATCTCAGAGTTGGTGTTCACTCTGAGACTCGAACCCAGTACCTTTCGCTTCAAACGCCATCGAGTTATCCACTCGACCACTGAGTCCTGATAGCCACTTGCTTGTGCAATGGGGTGAAGTTGAAATTTACTTAGTATTGTTTGTTTGGACCTTCCCATTGATGTTTTTAGCCACTATCCATCTTTGCTTACCATGCTTGTGAATTTAGGCTATATCGTGGCAATACGCACAGTATGCACATATGCCAATTAGAGACTGACTAGTTGCAGTCCTTAAAACATCAATGGGAAGATTCAAACAAACAATACTAAGTAAATTTCAGCATTTACAACTGTTTCAGCATAAAATATCGAATAATGGTTGAAAAGGAATTTATTTTTACATTTTCTCAGAAGAAAGCTCTTGATTTGAATAAAGGATTTGATCTGACCCTGTTCGTCCACAATTTTCTTATATGAATTTTTCAACTGTACCAACAGTTACCACTTCCTTTTGTTCTTCCTTCCTTGATCCCTACCTTCCTTGCTTCCTTCCTTCGTTCCTTCCTTGCTTCGTTCGTTCGTTCGTTCGTTCGTTCGTTCGTTCGTTCGTTCGTTCGTTCGTTCGTTCGTTCGTTCGTTCGTTCGTTCGTTCGTTCGTTCGTTCGTTCGTTCGTTCGTTCGTTCGTTCGTTCGTTCGTTCCTTCCTTCCTTCCTTCCTTCCTTCCTTCCTTCCTTCCTTCCTTCCTTCCTTCCTTCCTTCCTTCCTTCCTTCCTTCCTTCCTTCCTTCCTTCCTTCCTTCCTTCCTTCCTTCCTTCCTTCCTTCCTTCCTTCCTTCCTTCCTTCCTTCATTCATTCATTCATTCATTCATTCTTTCCTTCCTCTCTCTCTATCTATCTATCAAATAATGATAAATTTGAATTTGAATATGAGCATTTAAACAAGACTTATGGTTGAAACATATATTAGGAAGTGTGGGATAGTAACAATTTCCATTTCTAGTAGATTCATTTCAAATTGCCTCAAGGTACCATTTATAAAATTAATTTTAGTATATTGTTTAAACAAACTATTGAACATAGTGAATATTAATGATCATTTTGGTTCGTAGATCACATTTTCTTCATCCTGTATAAACTATTAACAAATTAGAAAATTTCATTCAGTTATGATGATGAAGATGAAATAGCAGTTTGATATTTTACAGTTCAGTTCAAATTGGAGTGTTATTCTCCAACTAGTTGGAGAATTGTTTATTTTTCTGAAGAACCCACTTTTCGAGGCACGAACAAATAAATTACTAACAAGTTACTCACTGTGATCATGCATGTATGAGTGTTTATTTCTTACGAGATTGAGGTTGTTTATTCATTACTGTGAGTAACCAAGGTTACTAATAATTGTTGTCGTGTAAATGAGTAACATCATAATATTTTTGGGGAAAAGTTTCAACTGGTCGGATAACAAGTTAGGAAACGATTAGTATCACTTAATACTTGATCAAAATACAAACTACCATAGCGAGGAGAGATTACAATGTCTGTCCAAATGGAATAATGTGCATATTCATATAGTGGGAGGAATTAGTAGAAGTGGATTTAATAAGCTCTAGTTTGTATAAGTAACACTACAAAGTATGATGTGAAATGAAATTAGATGAGTGGCTGATATCTTCCTTCAGTTTAGTGCACGAGAATAAACAACGTCGGTAATAAGAACTAAGATCTATTGATGAAAGTGGATAGGAAAAACACTGACTGACTTGGTAGACGCATGGAAAAGTAACCGATAAATATGTGTCTTATAGTTAATTGAACTTGAATAAGCGGGTTGTGCGTATTTTATGGTGCCAGTCATTATGTTAAGATTTATGATAATTTTAGCTAAATCATAATCAGTTAATCAAAATCCAATCATAGTATTGTTAAATCGATGTTTCCGAAATGAATTAGTAATGCTGTAAGGTACTCATGGTTAGACATTAATAATCCGTGTATATCATTTACCATTAATTTTGATATTTCATAACCATAAATCGGAATGGAGCAAACCGCTGTGAAGTGTTTTCACCCACTGAAGGTTTGACAGACACACAAATTTCTAAAAACATCCGAAAACATATTTGTATATGTAATGAGATTCTCGTATTCATTGAAACACCAGTGTTGGTCCAATCATGGCATACCATGTTGATATTTTAGAAGGCTCTATCAGGCTCTAATTGGACGGAGTCTATTCGGTTCCATTAGAGCAACTGGAGGATTCGTTGTGCTTTTCGGAGATCTCCAAACAATTTCTGAAACTGAGTAATTATGATTACTAAGTGCACTCGCGAGATTCGAATCCAGGACCTATCAGTCTCTCGCCAGAGCACTTAACCGATAGACCACTGAGCTGGCCGGCATCCAACGGTGTTAATGTCTAACCTCAACCAACCATGACTTAAATGAAAGTTTATTATATTAGACAAGTCTACTGTCAATATTTTCTACGTACTAAACAGAGTGAAAACAACAATGATCTAGAGAGGTGAGGTTATGGATGAACACTGCTATGGAGTCCCACAATAGGACAAAACGGCCTTCCAGTACTCCCAGGTTTTTCTTGGTGGTCTAGTTTCAAATGACTCACGCTTGCAACTATGAAAAAAATATATATTTGCAAACTTGAGAATATTCAAATTGATCTCATCCTCTGAAGATGATTCACTTTCATTTAATATATATGATCAGTCAGTTTTATTGTTATACCTACATTATGGATACTAAACAATTTTCAATAAATATCATTTGAAATTTCTGAACACTCTATTATATAATGGTCTCTCTATATTTTATGGGCTATTTTATCTTCTAAATCACTATAAACACGGCTGTACAGCTTAAGTGAATGACATTTTCTCAAAGAACATAAATACTAAATTTAAAAAAACCCGCTTCGGTGACGGCACCTCAGGACGAACTTTCTAGATTTTTTAGTAAAACAATTTTTCCGTCTGAACTTTGTGTGATGAACAAGCTACTGTTTCGGTCCACACCAATATACACTTGTAAGTTTACTTTCTCTTGAGGAACAAGTTTCCTTAGCTGCTGGGATCTTTCGAAATGTATCTTGAAGTAATACCCCGTTTGGTTGTCAAGATGCTTGGTCAAGTATGCCATCAGTTATATTCTGAAACATCGTAACTACTGATCACTTCGCTCCATCAGAATGCTCTATCAAAGTCATCCATACAGTCAAACTAACTAGCCTACGGGGAATGGAAATTAAAAAATTATATACCTCATAGGCTCTAGCAGTCTATCAATCCAAGCTTAATTTTTATGCTAAGTACCGATTATATTCAAATGAGTTCTACTACACACAAAGGGATTAAAACTGAAAATGTATTACAGTGAGTTTTATCTCAATATTTTAAAGGCATCCAGCTCTTGTTGTAACCTGAAAATCGTGGGGGTGATCCCTTGTCAGATTGTACGTTTGCACTGTTTGATATAGTTTCAATCAGGAAAGTAAAGTACCAATTTGGTGTAGCACTGGGTTTCCCCGTTGTTGATATTAAGAACTGCATTTAATCAGAGTTTATCACCGTTTCTACCACCAGTTATTGAGAACAAGTGGATTATGGCTTTCAGTTTGGTTTAGTACCAGTGTTTTATTCTATTTAGAATTTTTCGCTGATCATCTGGACTATACTTAAGTGGATAGCATGTAGGCGTTTGAAGCGTAAGGGATATGGCTTGAGTCTCATTGTGAATATCGAAACTAGGACGAAAACATTATCTTCAGCTGATGTTAATTAGTAGTATGAATTACTTTCACTTGGAGAATACATACGAAACTAACTACTACAATATTTCGTTATCTGTTATCTGATAATCAGTTATGATGGGATTAATTAATTCACCATATGAGTTTTTCTATTCCTTTGTTGCCCCTTTCAGCCATAGGAACATTGTGAAGCTAAGTAGGCCCTTCTGGAGAAGAGCGCTACATCGAAGCACGGCACAACTACCGGGGCGGGATAGCTGTTTTTGCATTGCTTACGCAGAACCATTACATAACACTCTCATTGTGTTTTTTCGGGGCAGACTCAATTTTATCATCTTTTTGAACCCTCAATAGTTATGCAGTGACTCTTTGTAGCATTCGTAATCGTTTGCGGGCATAGGTAGAGTGGTTGATTAGGCCGATCTCCACCACCCACATTACCTCTCACGTTAGTACATGGGATGGTTGCCATGATCCAGGAGGCACAACGAGGACGTGTGAGTCGAATTTTGCCTCCCATTTCTTTGGTATTCTAATTTATACTGGTTAAAGTTTCCATTCACTACCAGAATATTATCATCACTATTACGTGAGTGGTTAACTGAATATAAGAATACTATTCCAACTATGATATTAAAAACATGATTACAGTGAACATTTGACCTACTTGATAATCATAAATACCATGTGAATGATCCAAATTTGTCACTTGCACTAAGACAAGTAAATAACAAGGTTTAAAAGTAGCCAACAAAAGAATACATTTAATTTATATGTTTTGAATTATTCGATAGTCTCATCATTGTCACTAGAAATATATATAAACTTAACAAAGTGGTATATTATTTCCAGTAAGACTGAACTCGATCAACCAATAATTCTCATGAAGAATATTTGATAATTCACCTTGAAATTAATTAATAATAAACATATACCTATTGTAAGCAAAGATGGATAGTGGCTAGCAGTGGAGTCCAGTTTGATGCGCGTTTCGTCCTATTTAGGACTCGTCAGCTGGATGTAGCTGCATCTCGGAATTGATGTTCACTGTGGGACTGCAACCCAGTACCGTTCGCTTCAAACGCCATCACGTTATCCACTCGACCATTGAGTCCTCATAGTCACTTGCTTGTGCAATGGGATGAAGTTTAATTTCATTTATGGACGGAGATTCGTTATGTTTGATGAAGTGTTCACTAAAAAAGAAACTGATATCAATTGAGGATTTAGTTTAAGAGTTCACAACTGTACACACTCACAGTATACTATTTTCAAAGTTAATTATATTAATATCAGAAGTGGTTTTGTGAATATTATAGTAATTTGAAGTTAGACCACCATGGAAAACCTGGCCGTCTAGTGCTTCCAGGTTTCCCATGGTGGTCTAGCTTCAATTGATTCATGATCTTAACTATTAAAATTACTATAATATCCACAAAACCACTTCTGATATTAATCAACATATGCTCACTAGTGACTGGCTCCAAGAGGTATTTCCTGGAGTTTTAGTGAGAAGCAG
The DNA here is from genome assembly GCA_944470415.2 of Schistosoma rodhaini. Classification (NCBI taxonomy): domain Eukaryota; kingdom Metazoa; phylum Platyhelminthes; class Trematoda; order Strigeidida; family Schistosomatidae; genus Schistosoma; species Schistosoma rodhaini. The sequence goes on from OX104036.1 coordinate 84,038,648, forward strand.
TGACCAGTGAAGTTAAAACCACGTCTGTTGTGAGATAGTGACTCACTGTAGACATTGGAGGATGTGTCGCTCAATTTCGTGGATCGGTTGAAGTTAGACATTAACACCGTTGAATGCCGGCCGGCTCGGTGGTCCATCGGTTAAGTGCTCTGGCGAGAGACTGATAGGTCCTGGATTCGAATCTCACGAGTCGAAATCGTGGATGTGAACTGCTGAGGAGTCCCACAATAGGACGAGTTGACCGTCCAGTGCTTCCAGGTTCTCCATGATGGTCTAGCTTCAATTGATTCATGATCTCAACTATTAAGATTAATTATATTACTTTAATGATTTTATACTGGTGAATGTTTAATTATCTGCTTGGTTATCTAGACTAATATTTATTATACAATAATGTATGTGTGTGTGTGTGTCAATATTGAGAAATCGTTTACATTTACAATAATCAAATTTCATTTATGATTTATAAAGTATAATTCATCTTATCTTTTTTGTATATTAAATCACTGTTTATTTGATTATTAAAACTGTTTATAAATAAATATTAAACAGATTGGAAAGTACATTATGAAACGATGTATCATTAAGAATGAAATTGATTATTTGAAATATGATCCATTCAGTAGCTAAGTGGATAACGAACGCGATGGTGTTTGAAGCGAAAGGTACTGAGTTCGAGTCTCCGGATGAATATCAACTCTGAGATGCAGGTACATCCAGCTGATGAGTTCCAAATAGGACGAAACACGCGTCCTGGATTCCACTGCTGGCCACTATCTATCTTTGCGTACAATTTAAAAATAGTTTCTATTATGGATTAATACCAGTTGAAAAGTCATCGAAAAAAGAAAAAAAGACAACAACCTAATTAGTATTATATAACTTTTTCGTCTTAATCTGAGAATCTTCAATTGTGTAGAGTAAAAATTTTATTCCTAATTCAAATCTAGATCTTTATGGTTTAAGGATAACTCAGTAATTATGGAATTACTCGTTCACAACATTACTGTTTTAATGTATGACCATTTAACTAGTGTATTGACAGCTGATAATCAGAACTATTATACAGATTTATTTGTGTGTGAATTGATTTTTCATGTAACTAGTTTGTAGTTAAATTGGTATGATATAGAGAATAACGGGTAAATGGTCTCATTGTTTGAAAATAGAAAAGTTTCATCAAAAAGTAGGACTCCACTAATGAACAACTCTACTGTATCCATTGTTTTGTAGTGACAGGCTTGTCTCGACAAGAACACGATTGGAATAATAGAAAAAATTATTATTATTGTAACCAATTGTACCAGCGATTGTTTTACTGTACTTGTTTAACTGTATCAAACACACTTCTTGTTTGGGCGCGTAATTGAATTTTAGTGGTGATCATAGTCCATCCTCGACTCGACACCATCTACAGTTTCAAGTCAACCTGTATTTAATTAAAGTGAAGAGATATCCATGAACTATAGTAAGATTTCTATATTATGTACACTTGATAATTTGATATAAACACTGAAAACACCTTTTTTGTTTGTTTGGTTGGTTTGTGATTGATTTTCTTCTTGTTTCGGATTACGTGCTGGCTAATGCGATCAAAATTTTACAATCATTGTCTAACTCATGATTTGCGTGACTTAGTAAAGTAAGATTATATGATCACAACTTTCAGCTAAAGGTCATATGATACATGTGATAAGTAATGTGAAAGATATCAATTTATCTCTTCAAAAATGACACATATTTCAGGTATTTTATACTCTTTTATAGGTTAGTGTTTCGTAATCTATTAATTGACAGGGAAAATCGACTTGAAGCCTTCCCCTAGCATTGATGGGTAATGGAAGTAATCTTATAAGCTAACTTACGTGGTTGATAGATAAAGAATCAACTTCCCACTATATAGTAATCTAGATTATTCAAAAACCTAATGTTAAGGCACAAAAATAAAAAAGCCTTGCCCTTCGTGGATATCTTAACGGATGAATTTCACGAATCTGGACTTATGTAGTTTATGTATTTAGGTATATACAAAGAGTACGAACCAGCTTGACCAGAAGTAATCCAGAGCAGGCAGACTAACTTCTGTCAAGAAGGTCTATGGTTAATAAAGAATAGGTCTGCACGAAAACAGATGTAACAAATACAAGTGAAGGGAGTACTGACCATCACATTTCTCTTAAGAGTGCTTATACCTATATGCATTCTATGAAATACATGAGCTCAAGTTTATGTATCAGTGGTATGCATGAAACGCACAGGCTCCGGAAAAAGGTAACAAATGTGGATTAGGGTAACGGTGACAACCATCCCTCCCAAGGGACGAGCTACCTATGTATTTACCACGAGATGCACAAGTGACAACATATATGTTATCGATATGCATATAACACGTACTTGTTTCAGGTGCGACGCCTGAGCACCACGACTCAGAGGTTCCAATGACTTGCTCGCTAAAAAAATATCCACGCGGAGGGTTTATGTGTCCCCGAAAAGTAAGAGTCTTCTATTTAGAATAGTCAGTAGATTCCTCCAAATGATGCCTAACTAACATCAATCTTCAATACAAAGCACTAATTACAACAACCATACATCCTAATGCCTCCAATCAACATATCAGATTTCTATGATTACTTTGCTTGCATCGAGTTAGACGAAAACAATTAAGCTGAATTTTAAGGCGATAAATTTAGTGCCTACGTATTATACTGAAGAAAGTCATTAAAGATTATTCAATTAAGCTATATAATAAACATGGTTCATTTAATTTGAAATGGTTTGGATTATCCCGTTGTTAGTATTTTCGTCTGAAATTTGATCAGTCTTGGCTGGCGAACGAAAATGGGGAAAAATTTGCAAATCTATGTGCATTCAACAAATTGGTTAGAGATGGCACAATATTCATACACAAACACATACATAAAGCTACATGAGTCTCACTGGACCACACCACCGGAAACCAGATCGATCATATTTGAGTCACTGAAAAATTCGGAAGGTCCATGGAAGACGTGAGAACCAAGAGAGGAATTGACATAGTTTCCGATCACCACCTGACGGTTTCCAAGATGAAAGTGAAGCTAAAGAAGCATTAGGCAAGCGGACAAACAGCATTACAAAGTTTCAATACAGACACCCTTCGAGATATTGACAAACTCAACGAATTCAAGATAACTCTCAACAACAGGTTCCAAGATCTATTGAAAGAAGAAGAAACTACTATGGGGGAATCAACTAGACGATTTGGACTTAGCAGATGACCTAGCTCTTCTATCTCATGCACACCAACAAATGTAGATGAAGACAGTCAGTGTAGCAGTAGCCTGTGTATCAGTAGGCCTAAACATACAAAAAAACCAAGATCCTCAAATAAAACACAGAGAACATCAACCCAATCTCACTTGATGAAGCAGCTCTGGAAGACGTGGAATCTTTCATGTACCTGACTGGGCAGCATCAATGAGCAAGGAGGATCTGATGCGAATGTAGAGGCGAGGATTGACATAGCAAGAGCCGCATCCCTACAATTGAAGAACATATGGAATTCAAAACAACTGTCAACCAATATCAAAGCTGAAATGTGGAGAACTACTACAAGTATCATCAAAAAGGTACAAGTATTTGTAGACAATTGTCTGCGCAAAATACCCTATGTCCGTTGGTCGGATACCATCAGCAACAGCCTACTATGGGAGATGACGAACGAAGAAGAGGAAGGCCGAAGAACACAATACGTCGGGAGTTGGAGGCAGGCATGAAAAGGATGTATAGCAACTGGAAAGGATTACCCAAAACAGTGTTCGATGTAGGATGCTAGTGGGAGGTCTATGCTCCTTTACGAGGGTTAACAGGTGTAAGTAAGTTAGTAAGTAAGTATATGGTTAGCATTTGGGCGTCCTCTTTGGTTTACCTCGATAGAGCCATTACGACACAAGTTGATATGGAATAGATGAAATGCGGCTAGCAGTGCAACCCAAGACGTGCTTTTCTTTATATTTAGGACTCGCAAGCCGGATATACCCTTCTCACAGAGTTTATGTTTGATGCAGGACTGTGTATTAACTTTTGTCTTATTGGCTATATCGAGTCAATCGGCACGGGACGCACATATGACAACCAATACTGATCAACTCCCACACAAAATTATCAACAGCGGAGAAATCCAGACGATTTCAACTTGAACTAAATTTTATGCACGTTTCACAAATTAGTGGGTGTCTGGACTCGGCAGTTAAGTGGATAACGCTATGACGTTTATAGCAAACGATACTAGTGTGGTGCGTGTTACTGATGTTGACAGATATAGGTAGTATGTATTACCAATCGAAAGTTGAACGCCTGGCGACAGAAGGTTGAGAAAAAAGGAGAGAAGAGAACAAGGATAGAGAGTGATTGGTATGGAAATGAAGAAACAACAAAGTCTGAGAAAACTGATGGATATTTTTTAAATGAAATATTGCAGTATAGATCTCAGATTTCATCAAGATATTCTGTAATATTGTATTAAAATACGTTTGGTTGTTCCCTCCTTGTGTTATCGCTTACTACGCTCGGTTCGATTCCCGGAGTGAGCGTTAACTCTGTGATGTCAGTACATTCAACCGATGGTCTACCATATTTAGTTTACCAATAAAGCTTAGTCCAAGTGAATTGTAAATGATTTTAAAATTCAAGTAGCAAGATATCTACGGTTATAAGCTTATTTTATTGTCTCGTTTTTGCTTTACATTGTGGGAGCCCTATATTAAGTAAACTAGACAACTCATCTGGGCTTTGGATCCTGTACATTTTGTTATTGACCTGTCTGTCTGTGGAATTTGTACGAACTAATGATTCTTTTGTACTGGATCACTCTCTAATTTTGAATTTCAAATACAATACGTTCTTTTGGTGCCAGGGATGGTGTTAGTATAAAGTAACAGCAGGTCAGTGCGTAATAAAAATGACTAAATATTTAAAGTTCCTATAATCTCACTTGTGGAATGAGATAAACCTACAGTTGTAAGAACATTTGAAGCATTTTCAGAAGTGAGGTAAGGATCGATGCAGCGAACAAAGAATGCGAGTGACTTTATCTCACAGACAGATTGTGGTAGACTAATCCAGAGTCTGGAAAATATGCTAACAAAGAGTAACGGACGCTGTAAATAGGTGTTTCTGCATATTGAATTACTTCACTGGATGTAGAGGATCGTTTATTAGGTATTGTGAAGAAAAAATGATTCGATTCAGTTTGAGTCTCCATTTCCACACAGGGTCGAGTGCAAGTTTATTACATCTGGTCTTATAATTCAAGGTACAATCAGTTCCAAGAATCCGAAGTGTAAATCGTCTCTGTACGGATTGGAGGTCTATTTCAAGACCTGTTCTGTAAAGGACAAATGGTAAGAGTGCCTAAGTCTAATAGTGTATGTAACTTAGATAACGTCTTACCATTTATGGCAGGATCTAAGGTGAGTGATATATTATCGAAGCACATCCATCCACATTTAGCCATGCTAAGCTCCAGCTTCCATTCTGAGCACTACTGCGCTACCTTGTTAAGCTCCATATTGATGCAATTTTGCATATTGTTCAGCCCATGAGAAGAAAATGAATACACTACTTTAGGATCATATGCATACAGAAGGGGCTTACCAATACAAAAACAATCCTAAGTATCATTGATAAAATCTAAAAATAGCAAAGGGCTTAACACACTAACTTGTATTACACCACTTTTGACAGGTACAGTGTTCGAAAAGGAAGAGTTAGTTTTGACTATTTGTTGTCGGTGGTTGAGGAACCAATTAGATTCAGTAAGCAGAAGGTATCTGATCCCGTAAAGTGCGAGTTTTCTTATAAGAAGCTGGTGATTAACCATGTCGGAAGCCTTTGAAACGTCGAAGTATGACACCTAAGACTAAATATCCTCATATATTTGCCTTTATCCTATTTTACTTAGTCGTTCATTATTATCATCACGGAGTTAGTGTTATGTCTCAAGTTCTTTTCATGAATATACCTCAATTAAGAACTCGTCTTATTTTAGAAGTTATATTCAATAATCGACAAATTGAATTAAACAGCTTTAAGTGAGTGTATTACGTTTCATTTTAATAAAAACTATCATAGGTAGTTTGGGTAGTATAAAGTATCACTGAATAGCTTCATAATACATAGACAATATGGTGTACATTTGTTGTTACTTTTCGTTTTTATGGATAAATATAATTTATGTTATGATGGGCGGTGTCCGAGATCAAATACTGATACGCAACATGCTACACGCTAACCTCCCAAACTGACTACTTGAGGGGGAAGACACGAATAGAAGCGAATCTACTGGCTTACTAAACAATATGCATACACACTCATCCACATTTCTAGCTCTTAGAAAATCATTCCATTTTGTAGCCAATATAATGCTTTTGTCCTTCGGGGAATTTCTTGTTGTCATCGAGCGAACTTCTAATTTCGCCGCTTCTGGTTGGCTCACAACATCAATTATTTATATTCATCTGCCAAATAAAGACTTATTCCTTCATTTATATACTTAATACAACTTGATTCGTGTAGGAGGACGTTTGAACAACAGAGACCTCCCGATGACTCAGATGCACCCAATTATCCTTCCCAGTAAGCACCTCATAACTAAACTCGTTATATAGCGCTACCACCAAGCCGAAGGACATATGGGGTTGTCCCTCACTTTAGCCAGCCTGAATAAAAATTATTGGGTCTTAAAGGGTGCTGACGCGGTCGAGAGAGTTATATATATATATAGATGTATAGGTAATCGTGTTAGATCGGCCAAACCAATGTCACAACTGATGGAAGATTCGCGATCCACACGAGTAAAGCCCGACTTTTTTTGACAACAACGGGAATAGATTATTTCCGTTTGATCATGATTAAAGAAGGATGCGAATTCCGAAAGCGTTCAGGTTGCCTATTTACATGTTTTAACACCCGAGTTGTTTACATAGATGTTGCTTGTCCACTGTCAACAGATTCCTTTCTGATGGCACCGTCACGATTTTCAAATCGCAGCGGTGTGTCTAAGAAGATACACAGAGATTTACGATGACCCAGAATAATTCGAGATATTATTACCCAGTAACTTACTATTGTTGAGTAAGCGTCATCTTCACTACATCAGAATAAATTTATGCGGACGTTATCTTTGACAGTGACAACAAGCACAGCTGTTAGCGACTACGTTTTGGCGTCGATGGATCAAGGAATATTTGCCACTCCTACAGATGCGAACATAATGGATACAAAATCGACGAGATTTACAAGCTGGTAATTTAGTCTTGCTTATTAGAGATACTTATGCACGCAAAAGCTGGCTGGCTTGAGGGACTAGTAGCAAGCGTTGAGCCAGGAGAAGATGGTCTTGTCAGGCAAAAAAACATTAAAACACCGAAATCAATAGAGATATACGTAAAACTTGTTTATTAGAAAGGTCAGACTGGTGAGTAGTAGGGCGTAGAACAATTCCCCAGAGTAACTGTGAATAGAGTAATTTGTACCATTATCATTTCTGAATGTCTCCACACTAAATATCTAATCAGTAAGATTAAGGAAAAACATGCTGTCTTTGGGGGACGGTGTTAAGTTTGTTTACATTCTGTACCTACTTTCTTCCCGTCAACACTTTTTGTTTATTGTTTTAAACTAATTATTAATATTCAGTAAACAGTTGTGTTCCTGGCAATTTCTACGCGTATGTTGTAGTGCAAGTTTATCGTGTAATATTCTAAAATATTTACATATATTTATAACACTTATTGTATTTACAAAATGAGGTGGTCATTCTAGGTACTTCATCTTTAAGCCTCGGTGTCACCATTGGACGCGCGCCTACAATTCAGAGTGGATGCAGCTAGCGAAATAATTACTCAGAGATTACGCAGATCAATCCAAAAATCTTTCAACGCCGGTGAACTATGTTTAGTGTTTTCTTCGCGTTCAATGGTGACAGTGAGACTTAGTGTATTTATTATTATAATTACTTTCTCCTAATCACTGTACCAGTTATTCTCCATTTTGTATAGCCAGCCATCTAATCGTTGTTTAAAAATGCAACAGTTTCCATATTTGTTAGCTGTTGTTTCCACTGTTGCTTGTTGAAAACTTGTTATTAAGATTAGACACAACCATCAGTTGTCATTTGCACTATCGTATGTCTTATATATTCTTTAAATTATTATTATTACTGAAATCTTCTTTTCTCTCAAACTTACAGACGCGCTAAACGGTATAGATACCTCACAAGTTGAGGTTTGTAGCTAATCTTTAATTTTAGTGCTTACCACTTAATCAGACTACTTAGATCCATATAATAAGAAATACTGAACCAATCAATTATCATTATATATGAAACTTTTATAATCTTTGCAGTAGTTTGAATTATTGAAAATCTCAATAAAATTTAATAAAAATGAATATATTACTAATAATAGTATAACTGGTGTAAAATACATGAATCTTGCAGGAAATGTAAATAAATAAATAAAATTCTTTCGGCAAAGCAAGAGCAGCATATTTACAACTGAAGAACATCTGGAACTCAAAACAATTGTCAACCAACACCAAGATCAGAATTTTCAATACAAATGTCAAGACAGTTCTACTGTATGAGGAGGAGACGTGGAGAACTACAAAAGCCATCATCCAGAAGATACAGTTGTTTATTAACAGTTGTCTGCGCAAAATACTTCGGATCTGTTAGCCAGACACTATCAGCACCAAGCTACTATGAGAGACAACAAACCAGATTCCAGTGGAGGAAGAAATCAGGAAGAAGCACTGGAAGTGGATTGGGCACACCTTGAGGAAGTCATCCAACTGCGTCACAAGGCAATCCATCACATGGAATGCTGAAGGCTAAAGGAGAAGAGGAAGATCAAAGAACATATTACGCCGAGAAATGTTGACAGACATGAGAAGCATGAACAAAAGTTGGATAGAAGTAGAAAGGAGGGCGCAGTCAGGACAGAGTGAGTCGAAGAATGTTGGCCGGCGGCCTATGCTCCATTGGGAGTAACAGGTATAAGTATGTAAAAGTGTAAATCAAATTCTTGTTATGACCTTTTTTCAAAATTATCGATTATATAGGTTGGTCAAATACAAGATTTTATCATTTTAAATTTTAACGTCACTATAAATAATTTCTGTGTTTGACATTATCTATGAACATAACAATAAAACAATATTAGTAGTGTAAACTTGTAAACACAAGAAAATGCTAATGATTACATTTATAATACAATATATAATTCATTATACAATAATTGCTTTATTCATTATCCTAGAATTGTTATCATTATTATTATATACTACTGATAGTAGTAAACCAAAAATATGTAATTTTGATATCCCTATTACACAAGCTAATAAATCATATCATATTAAACGTATAAAGAAAGCTATATTAATGAAACATTCTATGAGAATGATCTAATGCTTAAAACTGAACTACCAGACAAGATTCAAGATGGTGATGATAATGTTAATAATGATGATTCATTGAATAATCTTTGTATTAATACTTGAAATAAGAGATTATTCATTTCAAGCCCCAATGAACACACTGAATTCGTAACCTTAGTGGAATCTACTTGCATATGCATGTTGGAATAAATAAGAAAACCCTCCATGTACACTTTATCTTTCGATTAGTTCTGTTACAACTGTAGGATACTTGCTATTACGCCATGGTTTCTTGCTATAACAGTCCTTCCACTTCTTACATATATGAGGAACGTTAATTTGCCTTAGACGAATATCTGCACTAGATTCCCTCCCAGTATCTATTCTGCAGGACTTGAACACAACTCAAATCAAGAACATGAGATTGGCTTGACTAGAACATCAATATATTTCCACACCCAAATCCGACACAATCCAACAACAAGAACAGTTAATCAATAATAATCAAGATAGGAGAATATATATAGTATATACAACACTTGTCACACTATATACATGTCTGACTCAGCAAAACAACCAATCATTGTCAATTTCGCCCACACACCAAGTTCTTTGTTCGTTCCTCAAATGTTTAGTTTCTTCTGTTGTTCATTGTATCCAAGGCCTATTTCTTTCATGTATACCTTATTTTGATTATTATTGATAGTTGAATTCATGAGTCAATTGAAGCTAGACCACTATGAAAAACCTAAAAGCACTGGACGTTCGTTTCGTCTTATTGTGGAATTCTTAAGCAGTGCGCATCCACGACCACTGAGCCGGCACACAACCGCGTTAATGTCTAACTTCAACCAATCCACGACATTGCGCAACTGTACATCATTGCTTTCACAAAATCCCCTTTCTGACATTATCGATAGGTTGTTTATATTATCTAAAAGATGTTCAACTCTCGGTAATGTCAGTATTTGAACGCTGATTCTGTCCGACTTCAATTGCTAAATTCCGACGGCTACTATTGTGAAGGATTCTCTTTTCGATGGATTCTGTTGATTTAACTGATAAGACCTACCCCTGATGGCATGAGTTACAAGAGGAACTGAAAGTATTCAACCAACTATTAAATTCTGTAGTGGATATAACTTTTTCTTCGTGTTTTAGATATCTTTTTTGGACGATATTTGAACCTGTATATTTATAACTTCTACCTTCTACATTTTCGTTTTGACACTACGTTGGTCTTGTATTTTAAAAATTTAGCGCTGGAAACCCCAGACTAGAAGGTTTGTTTTGTAATTGTTATAGTGATTATTTAAAAAATTTATTCGGGTTGACTAGTCGTAATTTCCAAACAACTTTTAGCATCTGCATCAAAACTGAAAATTTCTAGCTATTTGGGTGATAAATCATGAGTGTATTAAACAGCAATTCCTCGATAACAAACTGGGGCAAAATTTAGATTTCAAAGACAGAGTTACAAGAAAATTCTTGAGAACAAAGTCTGCTTGTTATGTCTGACGTGGTGCTCTATCATTACAGAGCAAGTAGATATGCTCCGGACTCCGAGTTACCTTTACTAGTTCTTCTGTTGATCATCTACGACAAGAAAACCACACACTTTGGTTACATTGTCAACACTACGTAAGAGTGACCACACAGTTTCAGTCTTTGACTTCCATATCGTTGTCAGCAACGGGGCAAGTATAAAACATATAAAGCCTTTGAAAAACAAGAATTTAAAAGAATTGTCCGTTCAGATTCGTAAGTGGCCAGGACGACGAACCACAATCATTTTTAGAAAGAGCATGTAAAGATTGTAGAAATATACTAATAAACGTGCGGCACAACGTGTACCCTTGACGATACCGAGGACCATGTTTCAGTAAGGAGTTTCGTACGCTGCTCTATAATGGAAAACAAGTATATGGGAGATTTAAGTTACCAAGTGCTAGTGAAAGAAAATTAAATATCAAACTGTCACAGATGCCTGTTCCTTGGCCCTATGCAAGTATAGTGGGGAGAGGGTTGAGAAGCTTGTTCAGGCTTCTGTACGATGCGAAAAACCCATATATTCGTAAATACACTGAATTATGAAGAGCGCGGTACAGCCACATCGTACAAAATTATCCCCAGTGGAAGACGACCGCAATGAAGTTGTTTAAGCAATGTGTACAAAATGGATACTTCTCTCAAGTGAAAGATAGGTCCTTCCGTTCATATTCCAGATAGTGTAATATAGGAATAAAGAGTAAAGCGCTCAAGTAAATAAGTGATTTCCCAGATAGAGAAACTGTGCTCACTTGTGTATTTTAGGGTACAAATTGACTATCTAGTCTCCTGTAGTTACCAGTGCTGGCAATATCAAGATACAAAATGCGATAGAAAATAAAGGTTGAGTTTCGAAGCTTCGTAATAAAGTGCGGGAATCATCTGAATGATCCAGAATCAAAAGTCGTCGATAAATGGCTAATAGTGCGTTATGGTGCATAATGGTCACCAAGGTACAGATACATACAAGATGAACAACGTTAATCTACACTTTGGCCTGGCACACACTTATCTGTGCGTTATTCCCAGTCAGTTCTTGAAAACATCTGAACTCTGAGCAGTATAACCTATCAAAATTCCTCGAAATTTCGTGTCAATAAGTAAAATCTTTTGCAACGTCTGTGCAAACACTTTGTATACATAGTCCGTTCGACTAACACTTGAGTATCTCATACAAATGCTCAACTCCTGACGGAAACAAGACAGTGGATTGTTAAACTGGCTAAAAATAACACGGCTAGGCTGAGACCAAGAATATCAAAAGCGTTGAATGACGAGAAATTGACTGGATGAAACTTATTTCCCTTGTCATATGGTAGAACCAGAGGTGAGTTGATCACAGTCCTTAATTTAGCATTTGGCAGATCCCAAATTTTGTTGCCTTCCAGAATGAAGAATTCACGAGGACATTCCCAAAAATTCAGAAACTCTGAAACAACATGAATTGACCTTGGGGAGTAAGCAAATTTTACGGACGACTGCAAACAAGATAGCCAACGTAATCTTTATAGTAATGGAACGATTTGTGGTATGAAATAACGCAACTGCAGTTGCTGGACAGTTTTAACATGAATAGCGAACCAATACGTGTGAATTATTAACGTCTTCATTACAAACAAATATCAGCAGTATTACTAGAATGCTTGGTAGCTGTAAGAGTGGATGAACTTCAAACTAGAATCTTATTACTTCTTCCGTATACTTTATGTCTAGTGACAATGTCCATAATGTAATTAACATTAACCTCGTATTTGTTATTGTATATGTCAATTCCTTAGAATTATTTATTTGCTTCACTGGTCGGCTACAGATTTCAAGGTTGTTAGGCGGCTTATCCAAGTCTCGCGGATGATCGCCAAATTCTTAAGTTTCTGCATAAGACACACACTGTTACTTTTCAAATCACAGGCTCAGGTAACTATGTAAGTAAGGGTCATAAATATTCAGAATCCGAACCCTGAATCGCCAACAAATTGATTACTCTTCAGCCTTGAAGCGCTATCTATTAATACAGTAAGATGATCCTGGGAATGTACTAACTGGCAATATAATACATCAAAAGAGCATCAAAGAGAATAACATCAATTTAGTTCGTGTTTTATTGTTACATACACCGAAAAAATTGTGTAACGCAGTTGCTGCTACCTTAACATGGGGGTTAGGCTTGTCTATTGTGATGAGCGAAGTGGGATATACTATCTGGAACAATCATCCATCAAGGTCCCATTATGCCAGGCAGGTCGACTGAAGAGCGGTAAGACTAAAAGCGGCAAACCCAAGATCCGAGGGCGAAGTCGTACTGTTCACCGTACAGAGGTGTGATGGCAGTATTTATTAAAACACCACCAATCTGCCCTCTTGAGATATGTAGGCCTTAGTCAGTTTTCGTGAACGTAATTTATTGAAGCGACTTCGATAAGTTTAGGTACTGTGTGACTTTTATTTATGTCCTAATTCTTAATGTACAGTATACCTGTATGGGATATTTCTATTCACAAAGCAGAGAAGTAATAATAAGGTTATATTCTTATGGTAGTTGTTTTCTCATCATGCTGACGCCTGTATATGCTTTCAGATGGAAATGTGTGTTCCCTTACCCATCATAAATTAGAATTTCACCAGGTCCACTGACCTATCGAGTGCACTCTATCATTCATAGCTATAAGTATACGTCTCAAGTATATTAGTAATAAAGACACTGGAATATTAAAGTAGCATGGCACCACTAGTCATAGAAAGTTGCATTACAATTATTAATGACATAAAAGCCTATGAAACTAGCTTTGTGATGAACATGGATGAGATGCACTACTCAGATCCCAAACAGAAATGAGATCAACAGGGTTTAACCTTTTAACCCTAAAGAATGACATATCATAATTTGAACTGCTTTTAACATCACCAAATAACTAGACTAGTCTGTGTATATCAGACGAACACTTCGCAGTGTTGTCTTCATTTATAACTGTTTTCTTTTTCAGCTGCGAAAACTAATCTATTCATAACAGGAAATCCTGATTGGATAACTAATTGAAATGCCATTCAATTATTTTTCATTTCGAATTCGGTGTGCACACTGGTTATTAGCTCGAATCAGTCTCTTCCAGTCAGTTTGTCTGTTATTATGGTTAGGTGAGCGGGCTTATCATGAAACAGAGCCACCTATACATCCATGGATAGTTTATACGTATGTGAGTTAACCAAATGTCTTTATGATGTAAAAAGGAAATAGTTTCAATTTGAATCCGAATTAAAATCCCATGTTCAACGGAAATGTTTTACTACTTATTGGACTGTGGGGCGTATTATCACTGCTAGTGTTCTTTTAGTAAAATTTAGAAAGAATAGCATGTCAATTGTGATTGGGTACATTTTCTTAGTAAGATGGTGGTTGGAGGTGGTCAACAGGAAACCCTGGACCCGGGTTTCGTGCTACTTGGCACTCGTCAGCAAGGTGTACCTGTAATCTTGAGGGAACTGATGCTCTCTGGCGGATTCGATCCCGTGTCACTCAGCTTCACAGTCAGAGATGTTACCACTGAGCTATTCGGGCCGCGACTGGATGGATTCAGTATATTTTATGGTTTCTCGTCAGCGGCTTACAACCGTATTTCCTTTAAAATGTAACATTGAGGTATGATATAATCTGAAACAATTGACATTGATGACCGAAAAAATTGGAATAACAAGGATTATATATATATATATATATATATATATATATATATATATATATGCATGAACATGTGTGAGATCATTTAACCATAAAATATACTGAATCCATCCAGTCGCGGCCCGAATAGCTCAGTGGTAACATCTCTGACTGTGAAGCTGAGTGACACGGGATCGGATCCGCCAGAGAGCATCAGTTCCCTCAAGATTACAGGTACACCTTGCTGACGAGTGCCAAGTAGCACGAAACCCGGGTCCAGGGTTTCCTGTTGACCACCTCCAACAACCATCTCACCTCAATATGTATAGTGCAAGCAGTGTCGAGCCACCTAGACTGGTGGCCACATTGCAACTTGATCGATAGCATTCGATCAGCACTAAGAAGGACTTGACACGCATAACATTGATCACCACCCAGTGATCAATCAATTGTGACATTTTCTTAGTCTTCGAATTCGGTCGATGAAAGCTTAAAAATTTGACAGATAAGAATAAGTTGATGATTAAAGTTTAAAAAATGTCATTAAAATGGTAGAATAACACTTAATGATTTGGTGTTTTATCTTTTCCTACTCTTATCACCACCAACTGGGCATTGACATAATTCTTGCTGTTTGAACCGTGATATTACAAAACCTTTAACAGATAGGAAGTCCCTATTGAATGATCTAGGACTATCTTCAAATGAAATTATCAAGGCTTGGTCATACTACCAACTAGGTTTTTAATAAATGTATGAGACTGCTGATTTGCAGGTTTTCAATGGGAAGAAATGACTTAATAGTTAAAGCAAATTAGCTCTTAATCAGTAAGTCGTAGATTCAAACTTCGCCACATCTACATTTTCTGTATCCAGGTAGTATCATTAGCCACCACACAAACAATATAGTTTAGAGCGTAGAAAATAAACGTACACTTGGTAGATGACTCACATTGTAAAGTTAGTGTGTGATAAGCAATAACTTCTGTCACCAGTAAAAAACTAATCAACATCAGTGATTTTTTAGAAATTAGTTATTAATTATCTAGAGTTAGTTCATTTTGCAAAACGTCATAATCTTAGATAAGAGAATTAGTCCAGTTATGTTGACTAAGAGTATATGCCAAATGAGTTGGTAAAGATAATTTTTATTTTGTTTAAAACGGGTGACCTGTAGGCTGTTTATTAAGTTATCTACTTCAATTTAGACGACTGAGCTGTATCAATAGCCCTCACTGAAAATATCTATCATATCCGATTGCACAAAGTTATACTTGATTACGGAATTACATCAGCTGAAAATTACATCGCGTAGACTCAAAAAGTAATGGGTCTATTTCGGTTAATAGGTTTTAAAGATATTTTAATCTATAGATAGTCTCCTTTATGGAGTGAAATCCCTTCGGGTACCACGTTCCGGTGTAGTTCGAATATATACAGCCATGATTTCTCACTACTGAAGAGCCCCACGCTAAGATAAAACGGAGATTCAGTACTCTTTAATCTTCATTGTTACGCTAACTGATGTCAATCCTAGACAAATATCACTGAGGAACTGATTTGTCACCGACTTTGAAAGTAATGATCTTAAAATTCTCAAAACCTTGTAATTTGTAACTTTCACTGATTACTCAATTGTTACAAGATTTATAATATGAATCGTCTTCATTACAATACAAATGACTCTAAAGTGACAATCAGTAATTATATGATTTGGTTTCATTTCATATCATTTAAGATAATTACCGAGTATTTCATTAATTAAAGTGATGCCTCTCCATGTATTTCTCTTCCTGTATTTCATAGATTGGCTTTGGTTTGATCGCATCAACTGGAATAACGAGTCGCTTCTTGACACGTCTATCACTAACCATAATCCTCTTGAGTCAGTTGTACATGACTTATGTGTTTTGTTTGGAAAAACGTTTAGGGTATTCAAAATGTATCCGTGCACGTATTAGTTTAAGGTGCTTGACTACAATTGGTGTGTATTTTCGACTGCTTGGAGTAAATGGCTATAATGATAAACAAAAACAGACAGATCCACACAATAACGATAATCAGGTTGATCAATCACGCAAAATGAAGCCATCTACAAGTGTTTATGCTTTCGGCTTAACTATAATGTCTGTATCATTATGTTTATTAAGTATATTCTGTATACCTGTAGAAATATTCCAATTGGATAGAGATATTCAACTGACAGAAATCAATTCAACATTAATTCTATCAATTGACAGTTATGTATCTAAATTGTTAAGTCTAATTTTAGGTATATGTTTGTTAACAGCTGGTATCATCTACTCAATTCCTGTAATTATACATGACCAATTCCTATCAAACAATGCATTTTCTTACAAAAACTGTTTATTCCAGTTTGCTGATTATCTTATCGGGTTTTCTTTTTTAATTTTATCCTTAATTCGTGATTGTAATTTTAATTATTGGCATATTAAAGGATGTGAATTTTGGTTGGAAATACGTGTACTGCTAGAGAATATTACCATTCTCTTAGGTATTTTTGTAATAAACAATTTGCTTATCAACGATAGTGTAAGTACCCCAAATGAGAATTGTTTAAAGAAATTGAGAGTGAATAGTAAATCACTAAAAAGTCAATAGGTTTATGTAAATAAAAGAATTTTTCAGTCTGTTACTTTAATTTCTACTTCATTTTTTGTTCTATTAAGAGATGTTTCTTTGTTTGTATTTAACTGGTGAATTCCTCGTACATCGTTTATTGTAATAGAAAATGCGAACAATAATCTTTTGTACAGTATGGAACCAACTCGTCTAAATTTCCTTGCTCACATCTCAGCTACAAAAACGTTAGTGCGTCGTTAATTTAAAGTTTTAATAAATCTCAATTCAATATGATAAATTATCCATCAGAGAAAATTGAATCCGTTTAAACAGTGAAATTACAACAGTTTGAAGAGAATGGTTTTGGTAAATAATTGACATGATAATAACAGAATATTAGAGATTATTGTATTACTTAATAGGTAAAAATCTTTTGTTGGGTCAAAACTTAGCTTCAGCGATCAATAATTCTAAACGGTTAACCTATAACCGTCTTATCAGTAGAAATGAACCATGTGAACAACATTCCTGTTATTACGGAGTCTTTTATCGTTCCGTATTTGTATAAATTCTGTCATACTGCGTAAAAATAAAGTGAACTCCAATACTCTGGTCACCGCATAAATTGTTCATGAAAGCTTTAAACTTTATTGAAAATGATTTGCATTTCCGCTTTCTAAATAAACAATGAATTATCATTACGACTGCATCTGTTTGTAATATGCTACATGAATAATGAAACGTCAAATATATTGTTCGAGAACTTATGTTCAATGTATATTGTTAATTGAATCGACGAAGAAGGAAATATGACTAAGAACTCATGTATGGGGGAAAAGGGTATTAGAAGACACTTGCTGTTACCCCTAACTTCTGTCTCTTTAACAAAATGAATAAAGTTGAGAGATCGCAAATGAACGTATTTTCGTTCAGTGGTTTTAGAAGTGTTATGCTAGTCATAAGGTTCAGTTCGATTTGGGGTCTTGTATGAGTGCCACGACTAAACACAATTGCCTAAATAAACTGGATTTAGATTATACAACCATTATATCAGTCTGTAATTAGAATTTATATATTGGCAAATCAATTTGATCTCTATCGAGATCATTTAGTCATTACGTATGTTTATGATTAATTGAAAAGATTCGTGACTCAATGTGAAACATTTGGGAAAATACTCATCTCACTACATAAAACTGAATTTCTTATCAATGATCTGAAGTTCTGTGAGCTGATTGTCGAATGTTTGGTTGCAAAAAAAGAATGTTGATCGATAGATAATATGCAATGACACGATCTATGTCGCCGAGTGATGGCTATTTACCAGACTAAATTATCGACTTGAACCTCCAATTTGACTACTATTAAAAGACAAAGCAGTTGCCCAACTAAGTAAAATGAGATGCTAATATACAAAATTTCGAACACAAGAATAATTGTTGTTAGAGGCCATTCATCATTTAACAATCGAAAACCTATAAAGGTTGTTTGCTATCATATGGAATTAATCCTTAGTTGTTGTCCTATCAAAATTCAGTTTGCCATCACTTTGAGAGAACGCTTTAGACTAAAATATTAAAAGTTGGACTCGGAAGTTTAAAAATTATCCGTTAATTTACAGATTGAACGTGTTCATTCTTATATACAGGCCAGTAGGATTATCCAGACCTAATTTTTAGACAAGTTATGTTTAAATACTATATACGGCAAGCGGTTGAACATATTGATTTCAATTAAAATCAGTGGACTGAAGCGTAATGCACTATTTGAATATTTTAAAGTTATTTGGTAGATAAATACTAGTCATTCTGAAGCCAACTTTTATCCATTTTGAGTGATCAATGAGTAGCAGATAATGTTTGACTAGTCCTTAATGTCGAGTGGTAACGTCCCAGACTGCTTAACTTTATGATTTCAGTTCAAAATCACCGAGGTGCATCCACTCCCTCTAGGTTATAGAAACGTTTTGCCGACGAGTATCAACTAACACAATCTTGGTTGAGGGTTTTTTGTCTAATACCTCCGACCATCAAACATTAGATTCCTATCCATCGAATGGCTTTCGTAGATTAACTAATAGACATTTCTAAAGTTCGAACAAAAATCTCAATGGGAGTGTGATTTCATAAATAACAAGAAAGATGTATTCATAGATCAATGTCCTCTTTTTTGCTTGTTAGTTCTTTTTTTCAAACTGTGTACTAATGTTATCAAATTTAGAACACTGAAAAGTCACACTTCATCAAGAAGAATGACTTTAGATAAAAATAGTTATTTCTAAAACAACAATATACGCGGAGATAGTGGCTAACATTGATGCAAACAGTTCACTGTAAGCAATAACCTGTTCACCATTAGAAAGCTTATAGGATGTTCATGTACTTTTTTATAGAAGGTTTCGACGATATACTGGTATAAAAAAACTGCTGGTCGCAGTCTTTGGATCAAGTAATACAAGCACATTCAGGCGTCCACTGTTATACATGAATTCTGAAACTTAAAGGGTGGATATTTATTTCATACATTCATCTTGAAGACCATAAACAATCTAGCTGTCCCGGAGTTCCAGTTAAACATAGGGTGATCTTCAGTCCTAATATCTCACATGCAATATTAGTCAGACTAATTCCTCTCCTTCCTGATAAACTGGGACAACTAAGATTTATTCCCAACCCTTAAAGTAGCTAATATCTCAGTAAATCAAACTTTCAAAGCTGGACCACTGCCCCTGCAGACCTACGTAAAGTATCCATCGAGATTTACTGCCCGAACTCGTTTAGTTGCTTATAGCTTCTTCAATTTAGCTGAAAGTTAGAGGCCTAACCTTAATTCAATTGGCTTCCGAAAGAGTACTGTAAATGATGCCAGACTGTCTTGGGATCCATGCCTGTGCCTAGTTAGTTCATTCTCTTCAATATCCTTAAAGTTCGTGCTGACCTTTAAGCCTTTCAGTTGAGACTTCTGTATTAACGAAGGCACGTACGAACACGTGCTCCAGAAAAAGCGAAAATTCATATAAAACCAATGTAATTATGATTGATAGCGATGTAGCATATTTGTAGCAACGGTTAAGTTGATTTAGGAGATTCTGAGGTTAGATATTGCCTTTTATGTTCAAGGTTAATAATGTTAGAAAAAACTGTCAAGTGAACGAACCTGCAACAAACAGTAAGCGTTATATCTTCTAACTTGAAATCCTAAGTTATCTTCCCACTGACAGTCGATATTATATATTATATGAAGTTATTACAATTTTTAAAGATGAAATATTAAGTTACTTCACTTTAAAGTTTCGACAACAAAAAAACAAATTTGTATTTGTAAGTTAAATTAGAAATTGAAAAAAAATTAGTGAGGGTTCACTAGAAATAGTAAGTTAGCCGAATTCGAGAAAATACGTGATTAATGTGATCATATGGTCTAAACAGTTCTCGTCTCCGGTTTCTTGTGTTTATACTGATTGAAATAGATTAGCATTTTCTTAATCTCTCCAATAGCCAAACCAGGATTCAATCCCTAAAAAAGTTTACATGAAACGTATACGAATATAAATTAACATATATTTACAAACAGCCTAGGAGCATTAGTATCAGAAGGAAGTTATGTGGTTAGTCATATTTTTAAGATTAACGTTTACTGTAAAATAAGTGTAGTGACTACGAAACAAGCTACCAGACAGCACACATACGTACGTACAAACTGATAATACGTATCTATGAATGTATAAGAAACATATACAACTTATTGGTCACAACCTGCAAAGTCAGTGAGTTTCAGTTACCAGTCATGATCCTTGTTATTTTAAATGTCATGGTCTTCAGTGTACGTATCAAGAATCGATTGCCGAAATTTTGTTTTTCGACTCGCAGTGTCCTCACAAGCTAGTTGATCATGTCAAGACATACGGAACTTGTCCTTCATATGCTAATATCGCTATCCCCGTAGCGATATAGTGTGTCAGTCTTGTTACTGACAGACGCTATTGACGTACACGGATCATACTGTACTATTCGTGACACTGCATCTCCAGCGATCGCTTACCGCTTTAAGTATAGCTAACCTAAAAGATACTAGCGTCAAAATTTGCCGAGTGATATATGAACGAACAATTGCAAGCTAATAATACATTATTGCCTAAGTGAATTGGCTCCAAAATGACAATGAAGACTTTAATAAAAGTCATCTGAGTAAAAAGATCGAAATACTACAAAGTTATTTTCGAAATTGTATAAATCAATTGTCTGATATAAGGTGAAGGAAAAGTAAGATTTTGCTAATATCGTCGTTCTTGGGGAAGGATCTTTTACTATCGATTACAAAAAACATAATAAGTTACTCACGGCTGAATTAATCTGTTGTTGAACATTAGTTCAAGTATTATAAAACATGCACACAACATGAAATTGCAACGTCAACATTATAAAATTGTGAATATGAGGAGCGATGATATGTGAAATCAGTCTTCACAAAAACGTAACCGTTTTAAGAAAACGTTCAGCCACTTTTTAAAGTGGAACTGGATGTAAATGTTTGATATGTTTGAATCAATTCGCTTACTTTTGGGCATGTTTCTGTGCAATTCATAATAGTATGACATCGATAAAGTGACCACTTGTTTTGGAACTCAGCCAAACGTTCATACGTATAATCATCACGTGAATCGACTAACCATCTGTAAGAGATATATCAAAAATGCACTACAGTTTCGAATGGATAATTTTTGGTACATAACTAAGTTAAGTAATGAGCTTATTTTGCAAAACGATAACAATCTTACCGAGAAGAAAGGACAATTCGACAAACTAACCAGAACTATACATGTTTATTAAATGCAGTTGTTAAGTGCGATGTGAGGATTACGGATTATTTTACGTAGAATCAACATTTATAACATGGCTAAATTTAAATCCTAGCAAAGCGAGCGAATCGCTTTGCTTGTTAATCTATGAGAATATACACAAAAAGACCGACCGTTGCTGCTACCTTGACGTGGTGGTCGGGCTTGCCTATCGTGATGATCCAATCGAGCTATGCTGGCTGGAACAATCGTTCCTCAAGGTCCTACCATGCCACACAGGTCGGTTGAAGAGCGGTGAGACTAAAAGCAGCAATCCCAAGGCCCGAAGGCGAAGTCGTACTGCTGACTGTACAGAGGTGTGAAAGCAGTAAGGTGTTTCCTTCAGACAACCAGCATGACAGCGATGCTGCCTTCCCACAAGGAGGGGTGGGGTTAGAAAAGGTCGACCCTAAAAATGCACACCTCGTCTTATCCCACGGATTTCCGTCTCCGGCGGTAAGGACTTTTGAAGAACGGAGCTAACACGTCAAAAATCCTCCACAAAAAGGTCGTGCGTGACCGGCCTCAAGCAGTTGTCCCTTGGGCACTGCGGTCACGCTCTCAGGTCGTTAAGACCAACACTAAACCAACTTCTTTTTCAGGTCCCTCAAGAAATACCCTTCCACGGTGTGGGCAGCCGGGAAGTGATACTAGCCCTCATACCCTTAAATGCACACGAGACCAAGTTCGTCGCTTTCAAATCCTTCCTACATCTAATAACTCTGTTATCTCCACGACTAACCCTTCCCACGTCCTTTTATCACCTCGCACCGCTAGGGCAAACGATTCGAGTACACAAAACGTTATTCCTGGTCTCCTGAAACCACGCTCTAAACTACATGTAGGAGCTTTTAATGTCCGAACATTGTGCCAAATAGGACAACAGGCTTCCTTAGCTAGGACTCTAGAATCTTACACCATCGATGTGTGCTGCGTCTCCGAAACGCGCATACAAGATCCGAGTAGTGTCATTCATTTGACCGCACCTAATCAAAATAAAGTTTCATCTCGATACACGCTTCGTGTATCTGGAAGCCCTGGTGCTGCTTCCCGTGGCCTCGCTGGCGTAGGTATAGCATTAAGTCCTAGGGCAGAACTAGCTCTTTTAGACTGGATCCCAGTAGACAGTCGTCTATGCGCTGTCCGACTAAACGGATCAGTAAGGACCCGGAAAGATAGGGAAACTCGTCGTTGCCTCTTCGTCGTCTCTGCCTACTCTCCCACTGACTGCAGCTCAGACGATATAAAAGATGAGTTCTACAGGAAACTTTCTGACCTTCTCCGAGAAGCTAGGCGTTCTGATGTAGTAATAGTAGCAGGTGACTTTAATGCTCAAGTAGGTAAACTAAGTGAAAGGGAAAGACACCTGGGTGGATCTTATGGTGTCATGGCGAAAAGAACAGATAATGGCGACCGTCTGTTGCAGCTATGCTCAGATAACCGCCTATTTCTTGCAAATACTAACTTTAAGCATAAGGAAAAACATCTTTTGACATGGCGACCCCGAATTCGTCCCAACGTTGGACCCAATTAGATCACATCGCTATCAGCCACCGATGGAGGGGCTCGATAGAAGACTGTCGCTCATTCTGGGGCACATGTTTAGATTCAGATCATGTTCTAGTGTGAGCACGTATCTGTCTGCGTCTTACTGATAGTAGGAAAGACACTACAGGGAAGCCTCTAAGGGTTCTACTTAATGATAAGCAAGCTAAGAATATATTTCAGGAACAAATAGAAAAACAGTTAGGCAGCCATGTAAGTTGTGTCCACCCCGAGGCAGCGTGGAATGACATCCGAAAAGCTGTGGAAACAGCAGTGATATCCGCTAGTAAGGTAAACCATAACGTTAGGGAGAAACAATGGATCTCAGCAGCATCTACCGCACTGATAGATGCTCGTAAATTCATCCCACCTGGCTCTGAACATAACGAAGAGCGGAGTCAACTTAAGCGCAGGCTTATAAGAAACCTACGTAATGATCGTGAACAGTGGTGGGTAGCGAAAGCAAGAGAGATGGAAAAGGCAGTGGCAATAGGTAACAGTAGGCAGCTATTCAGACTCGTTAAAGAAACCGGTATTAGGAACCCGAATATCAGTGAAACCATCTCAGATAAAGATGGGCATTTCATTCATTCTCAATCCAGATTGGATCGATGGGCAGAACACTTTGGAGATCAGTTCAACTGGCCTTCAGACACACTTCAATTACCCACGATCCCCAGTCGTCCTGAATGGCAAATTGAGGTAAGTCCTCCAATCCTCTGTGAGGTTGAAAAAGCTATAGGAAATCTGAAGAGAGGGAGAGCAGCAGACCCTGACAGGTTGACCCCTGAGATTTTTAAGGATGGTGGTCCAGTACTAGCAGTGAGATTGACTGAGGTCTTAGGTAGAATCTGGGAACTGGACGTAATTCCATCTGACTGGTCCCAATCACTGATTGTGCCAGTCTATAAGAAAAGACAAAAGTCCTCTTGTGACAATCACAGAGGGATCAGTTTGACTAATATAGTGTCTAAAATATTAGCTTCAATAATATTTCGACGCCTAACCAAAGCTCGTGAAGAGCAGACTAGAGAAAACCAGGCTGGATTTCGACCTGGACGTGGTTGCATAGACCAGATATTCACCCTACGTCAGGTTCTAGAACATAGACACAAATTCAGACGTCCCACAATAGTAGTATTTCTCGATCTTAAGGCGGCATTTGACTCCGTTGATCGTGAGGTTCTATGGCAGTGTTTGTCACTGAAAGGAGTACCAAAGAAGTACATTAACCTCATAAAGGCTCTCTGCTCGAACACAACTAGTCGAGTTAGAGCCTATGGCGAACTGTCATCAGAACTGATTACCACAAGTGGCGTTCGTCAGAGCTGTCCACTCTCCCCATTCTTGTTTAACTTTGTCATTGACATACTTTTAGAGATAGCACTTTCATCAGCTAAACCTCCAGGAGTTGAACTTTTACCAGGAGGCTCACTTGTTGACTTAGAATACGCCGACGACATAGTTTTACTCGGTGAAGACGCTGACAACATGCAGTCTTCTGACCACTATAAGCAACTATGCAGGCATGTTCGGAATGCGATTCTCTCCCTCGAAGTGCAAAATGTTACTTCAGGATTGGGTTGCAGCGACACCTGATTTAATGATAGGGAGTGAAGTAGTTGAGCGTGTAGACCACTTCACTTATCTTGGGAGTCTCATCAGCCCTTGTGGTTTGGTATGTGACGAAATCTCAGCACAGATACAGAAGGCTCGTCTAGCTTTCGCCAACTTGCGTCATTTATGGCGTAGGCGAGTTATCCGTCTAGCAACCAAAAGACGGGTTTACTGTGCAGCAGTTCGCTCCGTCCTACTTTATGGCAGCAAAACATGGCCGATAAGAGTAGAGGATATTCGTAGGCTACTAGTGTTCGATCATAGGTGTCTTCGAAGCATTGCTCGTATATCCTGGGACCACCGGGTAAGTAATGCAGTTGTTAGGAAACGAGTACTAAGTAGGGATGGCAAATCGATTGATGAAGTAGTGAAACTTCATCAGTTGAGATGGCTGGGACATGTGTTACGTATGCCCGACCACCGACTGCCCCGACGTGCAATGTTTCATGGTGTAGGAGTAGGTTGGAAGAAAGCTAGGGGTGGCCAGACCAAAACGTGGCACAAATCAATGAAGTCACTGACAAGTGGACTGGGCCATGTTGGTAGGTGTAGACTACCTGGTTGGGATTCGCGAGATGACAGCAACCGATGGTTAGAGACCTTGAATGACATGGCTCAAAATCGTTTGCAATGGCGAAGATGCATCCACTCTTTGTGTTCTACCAAATTCTAATCTTCTGAATTCCTCATGTCTTTATATTTTTCTCTTTCCATATTTATTTCACTGTACTATACTCCTTCAATAATTTCTTCAAACCCTAATCTTTTGGATTTCTGATTATACTCCTACTACTTCTACCACTATGGGATTTGAATCGACAACTGCATCTCTGTGCTAATGTGGTATGGCAACTCGAACTGATGTACGTACGTACGAAGTTCTACGTTGTGACTGACTGACACAAAAAGAAACAACAAGCAGTAGTAATATTAAAATAAGTTACTTTTAATTGAACTGTTTTCGCACTGAGAATCCGAAAGACAACTGGCGCAAGAATTTATTTCTGTTATTTACGTTTCCAACCAGGTAATTTAGACTGACTTCTCTTAGTAATTCAAACTTATAAGTAGGACATCCAACCAATTCTCTTTTGAAAGTTATTTAGTAGTAACCAGGACTTATCACAAACGTGTTGTAACATCGACTACACAAAACGAAGTAAAATATTATCTTTCTTTTAAAGTGAAATCTTACCTAGAAATATAGGTAACTCCATTCACGAAACACCATTTAATGAATAAATTTGTACAATCTTAGGTATTCATTTAATACTTACCTGTAAGCCTGAAGCAGAACAGCGGGACCCAAATACTTATCACCATTCCACCAATAAGATGGACATGAAGTAGAACAACAAGCACACAGAATGCATTCATAAAGCCCATCTAGCTTTGCTCTGTCTTCTACTGACTGATAATAAGTCTTCTTTCCAATATCTTCTTCATCCACATTCTTTTTCTTTAAATAAGGCTCAATAAAACGGTACTGAGCATAAAAATTATTCATATCTGGAATTAGATCCTTAATTACATACATATGAGGCAATGGATATATTTTAGTTGTCTTGTTGATATCTGGATCTATCTCCCTAAAAAAGCAAAACAAATGCACAAGAAGTATTGGTAATGATACATTAATTACATGGACTTCAATACTAAAAATATGAAGGGAAACAATTCAGATGAGTAGCATACCATATACAGGCAAGGTGATTACGACCCTCTATATTCATTGCACAAGAACCACATATCCCCTCACGGCAAGAACGTCGAAATGTCAGGGTAGGATCTTGTTCATTCTTTATCTTGATTAAAGCATCCAAGACCATAGGTCCACAATCATTAAGATCGACTTGATAGTTTTGCATGGTGGGTTTTTCGCCACGTTTATCGGGGTTCTGTGTGAAAAAAGAAATGTTAATAAGTACTTAAGAAAGCATCCATGAAACTTTTGTTGTAAAAGCATAAGATCAAACTCTGAATACGTTAGACACATATCGTGATTCTCCGATTCACAAGGACAAGTTGTGTTAAATACTCACTCTCACTCACGTAGCTTCTCAAACATTCCACATCGATGCTGACATTGTCAGCCCCCAAATACGGTCGAGAGTGGGGAGAGTCACCTCTCCCTCTCCAAATGCTCTCACATGGCCACGCGAATATATAGCCTCTGTCAGGGAAGTCCTACTCACTACCTTCTCGTGGCGGGGGTGTTGCTTACGAGAGTGAGAGGACGAAAAGCGAATGTCCGGCGCTATAACCGGGTTGGTGGATGTGGAGGATCCACCTAGGGGAGTTGGAAAACCTTGATTCCAAAACCAATGGTGCACATGGGCCCCAGTATCCTGATGGAACGAATGGCGAATGAACCTGTTGTTGGTCAACGGCTACCATAGGACTGCATCTCCTCACGATGCCGCACTGCCTTGTGGATCAGACATTCAGGTCAAAGGCTCCGGGTGTGGCCCCTAAGAAAACCACCTGCTTCAGTCTGGGCACCTGGGCAGTATCACAGCCCCCACACAAACCGAATGAGATTTGTGAGGCACATATTTATCTGGTGCTTCCTTGTACCAATATTTGTGTTTAAATAAATAAATAAAATAAAACTATGTTTCTTTACGAGGGGTGACAGGCGTAAGTAAGCTGTATCCAGGACACCAGATAAATGATACAAAATAGAAACCTTTGTCAAAGTTCTGGTGTTAAATTATGTCATGAAACGAAATAAATATTGGAAGAAAACGAAGTTATCAGACCTCAGATGCTACATATCCCAACAAAAGCAAGAACAGTTGTAATGGTGGAAAGTTTCATTTTAACCCCTCCTAATCCGAAACATAATAATCTACTGAAACAACAAAACTTACCCATCTGTAAATGGAAAAGGTTTTCATACGTGGAGCTGATCCCGTCGCAGTTGAAGCGCAACGAACCTGAGGTTCAAAGAAGATGAAAAAAAACACTATATAGAACCTAGAAGATATGGGAAGACTTATAACAGCCATGACTATTGAGATCAAGAGGATCACTGTTAAACATTAGTAATGCATTGGAACAAAAACTATGCACGCATAGGAGTTTTTTGAAAGTGTGCACGTACATAGGGGCTTCTACAAAAATTGGATTTAGATATAGTATGGTCACGGCACCCAAAAACTTAAAATGTACGAGTACAAAAATCATTGTGTCGAATTGACGAAATTAATTTTCTAAAATTAGTCCCTTGGTTTTGTACCTAAGTAAAGATTTACAAAGGATCAGTTGTGACCCACAGGCTCTGAAAGACCAAAACAGTACAGGGACTTCATGTAATGTGCTTGGACTAAGTTGCTAGAAAAAAACTACGGAAGATGATTAGGCAAAATGTGACTAAAATAACACAACTTTTTAACAGAACTGTATTCTATACCAAACACATTTAATAGACATTTTGATCAACAAATAGACCAGGTAGGTTTGTTTAGCTGATGTAGACTCATGCACAATCATTCGTATTAATCAATCAACTTTCCTTCAACACTGAAAAGCATGAATCTTTCAGCTTTGGGGTGTGTGAGAAAATATGCTGCAAAAAGTAAGCACATTGTTTTAGGCTACATTTTCGTCTTACTACTAAATGTTTAAACCAGAGTATGAAGACAGTGGTGCGAAACAACCGAGTTTCGCACATAGGTCGATATTAGAATATCAACTGGAAATGCAACAGAAAGTGTAGATAACTAACAGTAGACTTTTCCTACATATATATAGTGTTACCATGAATTCTTATCACAGTTCGTATAACTAACTTACGAGACTGAAAGACGATAGTGAAAAAGTCAGGGACTTCCACATAATGAATTTCAATAAGCAGTGATTTCTTTGAGCTCTAAAAACACGAGGACTTCAAGCAGAATATATGGGAAATATGCAGCCTAAAACTCGGAACACAAGAAACGAAGCACAATAATACAGCTGCCAAGGTCAATGACTGGTGTATTCCGCGTCATTCAGTTAACAATATTGTAACGGAGTTGAAATTGCTATGTATGATATACTAATGCATTCTATTTTCTTTCTATTGCAGGACGACCAAACATAAACTCTTTAGAGGAAGAAGAGCAAGCCCTATGTACACTAAGCTTACAGGATGACTCATAAGACTATGTTAACTGACTCTTCCCGCTGTACTCTCGCGCACCGCGCTTTTTGATTTTGAAATAAAGAGACTCGTGATTCCCACTGTGTTCTCTCTTGGTGTGAAGTCCTCGTTTAACATTGTGTGCCGTGCTGTTTTTCAGATCTGTACTGCTGTCCTCTAACTGCTGATTCCACGTGTTACAATATCTTTGTCACGAGCTAGTATAAACCGATTAATTTCTTTGCTCTCGCTTCCTGCTGTTTATATATTGTTCTGCGTATTTATTAGTGTCCAAATTGCTAGTCAATCGATCTAATTATGGTCAGTTTGGTAGCTGTTTGTGGATTTGCATACCGTGTTGTTTGTCTTAGGGTGGTAGGAACCATTGATACTAGCATCTATTACATTACTAGGCAGATGTTTGGTTGGTTAAAGTGTGGAAATAATGGGAAGATGACTCCGTTGCCAAGAGAAGACGATTATTTCAAGGGTAAATAATTAAGTTTACTTTAGATGGAGAAAATGGTTCTGGGCGGAAGAGAAGCTTTTGCTTAATAGACTTCCATATCTATTGACAGTGGATCACCGATGCCTTCAGATAGAAATCTAAGTGTGCTTGATGATAAAAAGTAAAGCATCGTCAAATTATGTCGACATAATGTCCTGAGTCCTTGATAATATGTCACGTTTTCTCTTAAAGGATTCCTAAGAAGTCGGTCGGACAACCACAGCAGACAATGAATCCCACTACACGCGAAAAGTAAAAAGTGTACCCACAATCCATTCTGCCATGCCGTGTTTCCAATCCCTGGGTGTTAGCCTTAAGTTAGCTTAAGACATTCAATAATAGCGTACCAAGACTCCCAAATCTTTGTCAACGTGGTATGGCTCTAGAGGGGAGCTACCAACGTTATGCGTATAGTATGCAACATGCCTCAGATGGACTACTGTACGTCTTGAAGTGTCGAGAGAATGTCCTTCGTTATTCACGCAACTTCAAAGTTGGACCGAATCCTCATGAAATGCCAGCTTATCATTTCGGTAGCAAACGTCTCTCTGAAGGTTTACGTAGTCAGTGGAAAGTAACAAATCGGAAGATACTTGTTGATGGGGTAATTTGTACAAATTAAGAAAAACAGAGATCCAAGTACTGAGCCCCGAGGGACCTCACCAGGACACTCTGTAGCATGAGAGGGCATGAAGTTTACTCTGACCCTAAGTGTCGACTATTTAGATCTGAAGTAAACCAGTCTGTTGACGGTGACTAGATACCTAACCTTTTCAGCTTATCGACAGAACAAAAGCTCTTGAGAAGTCAATGTATTTAACATCAACCTTCCCTTTGAGATAAAGGATGGCTACCAATCTGCCCACTGCAACCAGCAGGTTGGTTGTGCAAGAGTGCAACCTCCTGAAAACATGTTGATGAGGCTAAAAGAAGTTTATGGATGGTAAGTAGTCACGTAGATCATTGCATATTAAGTGCTACATACTTTTTGAGGGTACCAAGAGAGGTGCTACAGGTCTATAACCTGCAGGTTCTCTGCGTCAACCTCTTTTGAAAATCGATGTAGTGTGAGCCAGCTTCCAACTATCTGGCACCGTGTGTGCTATCAAGATTGAGGCGGTCCCTCTTAGTGCAGAAGAAAGAACTATATCAGGGTCAAGATAGGTGTCGCTGCTTAGACAAATCAATTTCTGACACACCAAGTCAGAGATCAGGTTCATTCCTGAGGCTCCTGTTGAGTTGAAGGTGAAGCTATCGTCGATATTATTTGTATATAGAGGTTGAAATGTTTTAAGATACTGCCCTGCTAGAAGCTCAAAATCATCAATGTCGTTGTTAGTCAGGCCACCAGGACCTAACGACTGCAATATTTTGGATTCGGCTTGTTGATTAGAAAATGCATGATGGACTAAGTATCGGAGACACATTTAATGACTAACTTGACCTGATACTGAAGCCTGTTTTTTCATATCGCCTCTAAGAGTTAGTTTCTCGCCTGTTTGAACTGCATATACGTGCTGTTGTTATTAGCTCGTTTGTATTCCAACCAGTGGTAGATTTTGAGTTTTAGCATTCGAAGATTGTAATTCTTTATAATAATAATAATAATAATAATTTATTCTTAAATAACAGATTGTTACATGAGGCATGCCGGTTTACAGGCAAGATCAAATTATAGAGAAGTTACAATTTTCACTGTTGAAAATTACTCAGATGGGTTGATATTTCATAAGATATAAATGTAAATGGATTTCATAAGAAACATGTCAATATCACACTTGGCGCACTTTATGGAGGTAGCGTTGCAACATACAACTGATGGTCGAGAATAGATACATGCGAAGTTGGGGGCTTTTAGAAGTTTTGAACTTATATCCCTACAGAATATCGGAAGCATTAATAACGGTGTAGGACGAAGTCACTCGTGCCATATCTGTTTTCGGTGGAGTATCTGCAGGAGGCTGAAAAAGGTGTAAGAAAAAGGAAGGACGAAAAGCAGAGCACACAATATTTATGGAGGAATAGTTAAGGTATAACCATTTAGTTTATTTGTCTGTTACTGAAGTATTTATTAGGTAAGAACATACTAATGTGTTAAAGAAAAATAAGTGTGGGAAAGGTATGAGCGGATAAGGAACTGTATAAATGAAGGTAGTTCAGAAGGAAGTATGGAATTGTGTAATTACAAAATAAAGTACTGAAAACAGCATTCCGATACAAATGACTGTCTCTCTTTACTTTAGAAGCTGTTTGAACTCTCTGTTTTTGTTTTTAGATTTTATAGGGTATAGAGTGGGCTTCGTTTTTAGTCAATTGTCTAGTTTGCTTTATGACTGTACGTTGCTTGTAACTTTTGAAGACCGTTTATGGGACAGGCTAGTTCATGGTACGTGAGATCGTGCACAGCGTTCGCCTGAAGTTGAGGCTGAACTTTACCGGTTCGACCATTGTAGATTGACCGGGTAGTCTGACACGTCCAAGCGTTTGAAATTCAAACACTTGCTGTTTGTAAGGTGCTTCAACTCAGATTTTCTGACAAGATTGAAAGCTATGGTAGTGTGATTGCTCTTTCCCAAGAGAGCCAGTATTGAGAGGTTTGCCAAATAAGTATTTTCCGTTTTTGGAGACGCAGTCTAAGGACGACGACGTCCGGCCGTTTCTCTACAGAGGGCTAACTCCACTTCTTTGAATAATCACAAATCTCCGATGAGGTTGAGAAAAACAAGCTGCAATAGAGTTATCACCTCCAATATACGTGTGTTCAGTGAAGTTAGCTTTAGGAAGGTTGAAGTTTCCTAAAATCGAGAATTGAATGAGCCTAAGACGAATAGAGTCGGATAATGCTTCCAGAATACGATTATCGTGCTCGGTGGCAGCACTAGCCTTCCTGTAGATGGCCGGAACCAGATATCTCAAGGTGTCAGAAAATCTCACTGAGCATTATGCGGATTTATCAAAATTGACAAACTCGGATGTACACATGATGCACTACCGAGCAAGATTGTAAGTACGGGGCGGCTTCGTCTCTCATTTCTGTTTTCCTGTCGTTGCAGAATAAAGACACTCCGGATATTGCCAGCTTCTGTTAGTAATTTCAAAAGTTGCTCATGTTCCAGATATCTTTAACTAATGTGTAATACTTACATTACTTTGTAGTGGCGTTGGACCCGAAACACACGACTTTTGAAGCCGAGCATAAAATTACTGGAACGACTTATATTTAACAATTGACACGAAGAGAAGGCCGACTATGGAGTACGTGGGAAAATTAATTCAATAAATTGGTGGCATGGTGTTATATCTCGTGGCCGAGTGGATGCCTAGTTAATGTGGGACGTGATAAGACCGCCAATTAGAGAGCAGCAATTTATCGATTGGAACAGTGACACACGAAAACCGTAAGAGCAGTCTACAGTGCTTATCGATCCTGCTTCTGTCTAGCCAAGCCACACACAAACGATAACTGCTTTGTAGATAGGTTTTCCACACTTTGCTTAAGCATACTTGATTCAGGTGTGTTGTTGCTTTTCTCTCAGCTCCCATAAATACACAGGAGGAGAGTGTTGCGCAAGCACATCGTATGTAATTCTGTTCGATTTCCCATTATATTGTGTCATTTATGTATCTTTTATATGAATGCAGAATTACGTTATAATTTCAGAAGTAGTATTCCTTACTATAAGATTGTTTCGATAATGTAATAAGAAGACGAAGATTATCATCAGAACTATGTGATAGTGCAATATTAGTGCAATACATTTCGAACAATCTGATCACACATAATATACTTGTTAAGAACATTTATATATATAAAAAGTAGAAGGTCAACTAGACTGGAAATAAGTGGTGGTGGGGGTAAAAGTAGACAAGGATAATAATGATAAAAATAATGTGAAAACAATTTGACACCTAGTCACTCTGGATAATAAGCATATATTACCAGGATAGGTTTAAGGAGAGAACAAACTGGTAAATGCAGTTAGATGAGACAATCGTTTTCATGTCGTCTAGGTTTTGAATGAAGCATGGACCTCGTTCTTTCTTTGATTATGACCTTCACTGAACAATACGTTTTGTTGATGACAGACAGAATTAAGCCTTTGTTTCAATGAAAGGCTATTTGAATCACCTCTAAATGGTAAGGTGATGTAGACAGGCTTTTTCTCTACCAAGGCTACAGTAGGTCTCACTGTGTCCTGAAATTTCCATCTATTGATAAATTTACGAGGACAACCATTCCCGATTAATGTCTTGGTGTAAAGCTAAACTGGTGGATATAGCACACCAATTTCATAATGTTGGACCAAAGCAGAGAAGCATGTTAACTTCTCAACATTTTAAATCACTAAAAGAACTACGAACAAACACTGATATTGTCTTGTTGAAGCCTGATAAAGGATCAGGCGTGGTTATCATGAACAAGTGTGAATATAATGTTATATAATGTTATCCATCCTCAGTGATGAAAGTAAATTCATGCTTGATGTTCAATTGGGAGGTATTAACAAACTCATAGGTAAGAGTAAATTCAAACCTGGAAAAAATTGTTACACATGAATATTATTGATAAAGAGGAATTTAATTTGTTAAAACCTATGGGTTCTGAGTGTCCTCATTTATATCTGAACTACCCAAAATTGATCAATTAAATACTCCTTTACATCGAATTTTATCAATGTGCCGATCACCCACTCATAACCTAGCCAAATGGCTAACAAAATTATTCCATCCTATTCGACGACGTTTATGTAAGTATTCTCTAAAGGATTCTTTTCAATCGGTCGATCATTTCGGTGACATTAATATCAAAGGAAAAACTATGTGCTCATTTCACGTGAATTCCTTATTGACAAATGTACCTTTAATAAAGACTATTGACATTTTATGTGACTATATATTTTCAAACAACCTTAAATTACCTATCACCTTAAAAATTCTTAAAGATTTATTACTTTTATGTACTGATAAAGTTCAGTTGAGTTGAATTTTGAAGGCGAATGCTTTGGTCAGATTGATGGGGTTGCTATGGTTAGTCCGTTAGGACCATTACTAGCAGATGTGTTTATGGCACATGTGGAAAATTTGTCTGAAGACTTAATTGGAAACATGTCACTTTACAAGTGATATGTGGATGATATCTTAGTGATCGGTGAAAGAAAGGAAAATATAAACTGCCTATTGATTGTGTCACATCCCACTGCGTTTACCAATTTAAATGTGTGTCTGTCTGTGTGTGTGTGTGGTCACACATACATAGGGAGGAGCAATGGTGATCTGAAAATTAGTGTGGGTGAACATCTACCATAATGGTTGAAAAAACAAATAGAGTCGAATGACCCAAAAAGGGTAGACGATAAATATCCATCATCCTCTATTGCCAAACATATAATCGAAACAGGCCATAAGATTGATCTTAACTCGGCTTTTGTTGTGTTGTTTAAAAGTGTAAAAGAGGGGCGTATACTGAGGTTTATTGAAGGCTTAGCCATACGAAAATTCAAACAATTGATTGGTCACATAGCAGTGCCCACTGTTATTTTTGTCCTAGTCCATAACACTGATCGAATTCGCGTGATCGATTTATCAACTGAGTCGTTTGCATAAATAACTATGTCTACATATCACAGTGAAATAAATACTTTGCAAACGAAATACTACCGCATTACAATCGACACGGGATGATTCGATCAGTGGAAGGTAACCTGAGGATCTCGAAACTAACTTCCCCAAATGTCCAGTGCTATAAAAATGATAATACTAAAAATAATAATTCGAATGAAATCGAAGAATCAAGCAATCTTTCTTTCAATGGAGAATATCTATAGTAAACTGAGTCGAAATAATGAAAGACAGATGTACGAATGTATAGTTAGTTTGTGCATGATTTATTTGTGAATGTGAACGATTTGTATGAAGGACTACAATTTGAGAGATTTGTGTATGACATCTACACACACTACTTACGAGTAACTAGAAGTGAGTTGCACAATTCTCTTGGTGTATTTCACTGATTGATCTCTAACTAATCAGTTATTGATTGCTTAATGTATTCCCTACTCGTTCAACCATATGGATTGGTCAGTTTTCCATTTGTCTGAACTGACACTTTGCAGTTCGTGCTGTGTTAAACACCATGAATGTAAGTTTTATTCAGGTGAACGATTGTTTTTTGCAAAACAATATATCTAAGGAGAAGCCATGACAGTTTGTGTCTGTTACCCACTCCTGATGCTCAACTTCGGTGGTCTTGACAAGGTTTCAACAGAGCTTCCTAACTTGAGAATGCTATCATTATTGTTATTACTACTGTTATTATGAAAACAGAAAAGCATTGGTTTTCCCATATACAATTAAATCACATTTGAACTCACTTGATGTTGGAAATTTGTGGGATCCGTAGCAGACACTGGAACACCACTACTATATTATACATGTAATCCACCTACAAATTAAACCACAATAATAAATAAACCACAATAGTCTGCATGAATTCTTCTCCAGTACTCAGACGATACTTGTCATGGAGTACACTTCGAAGTACGACTCTCTGACTTATGACATCTTCCACAATTGTTTTCTCTACCATATATATCTGGATTTATTTGCGACCACGAACACGTGAGCCTTGTTAGCAATTTCATATTGTCAACCAACAAATGTCCACTATGAAGATCTTGAAGGACAGATTTACGTAATGGATGAAGAATAACAACACCATCACTTGAGCACAAAATACCATCGGGAGTAGTGGATAACTCATCTCGATTCCGGAAATAGACTTGACTGGAAATCAAGCTCATTCACTGCACCATAGTTACTACATAGTATTTTAATTTCTCGGAATGAACGTATATGTTTGTGAATTAATTTTGCTTGTAAGTTGAGAATATTCATATTAGCAATCAACCGACCATGAAGTTAGAACTAGGTGAGCACAAATGAACGTATTATATTCGCTATTCGTGATCAGAGCGTAATCACGTACGAAGGAATCATCAGTTAGTACAATTACCACAGCTACACAACCGGGCAACTCGTACACTTCACTGAACTTACACAGTGGTCAGACTTTAACTAGTACGCTCTAAGCTGCCCATATTCACTATCTACCGATTAACACAATGAAAACACAAATGTGCATTATTTTAAGATTATATTATACAATGTAAAATCAAATTTGTACACAATCAAAATCACATTCTTCTTAATTGTTCCATTCTAGTATTCTCCTTCTTTGAATACCATCATCCTATACCAATCAAAGGAGAATTGGTAGAAAATAAAAATAAGAATTATTATCAAATCGCATTGAAACGATTAGTTAGATTAAACAAATTATTATCATAAATAATACAATTATTATTATTATTAACATCATCATTCACAACATCAACATCATCCACATTATCATGATAATATTCATCAGTCTCATATACTTCATCATAATCATCGTCATCATCATTATCATCCTAAATCGTCATTATTATGGCTAATTGATGAGTGACCATGATTTCGATGACTTCCAGTTCAAGCTGAAGTCAACGCATTTTTGATGAAAAACACATTTGCGGACCACTGAATTTTAGGTTAGTGTTAATTCTATCAAAGCGCCCAAATGACCCGATTGAGATACGCGCAAAATCGAAGTTCCAAAACAACGATTTGTCTACATAAGCGGTTCTATTATTGTATAAACACAAAGTTTAATTACAAACCTCAACTTGTGAGGTGTCTAGGCGTTTAACGCGTCATTCAAGAATGAAATAGTAAAGGCTTCGATAGTACAAAGACAGCCGATGGCTGTGTCGAAATTCGACAACAGTTTATGAACAATCGAAACTCGACACAAGAGCAAACAATATGGAAACTGTTGTGTTTAAACAAATCCGCAACTGTGGATAACCGTTACAGTAATTAAAGTACAGTAATTACAATGACAAATACTGTGATAAGTACAATAAACATTATAAATATATGGGAACGTTTTCGAATGTTATAGTACAACTTGCGTTACATTGTAAATGTGAAAATTGTTAAGTATACAACTGCTTACTGAATATGAATAAGTAGTATAAAACAATAAACAAAGAAATGGAAGGAGAGCGATTAGGAACAATGTAAGACAAACTTAACACTGCCCCCCAAAGACAGCATGTCTTTCCTTACTTTCGCTGATTGAGGATTAACGTAAAAACATTCAGAGGTGACAATGGTACAATTTACTCTAGCCACAGTCACTCTGAAGAGTCTCTCTATCCTCTACTGTTCAGTCATCCGTAACACTTTCGTGGTTTGCGTCCCTCCTTAATCATGATTGGGTCTAAATAGTCTACTCCTGTCGTTGCGAACGGGAAGTCAGTTGTTATCCGCGTAGGTGGCAAGTCTCCCATCAGTTGTGACATCGGCCTGGCTGATCTAATACAGCAGCCTATACATTTTTGTATAATCCTCTTGATTGCAGTAGTTCCCTTTAAGATCCAAAACCCTTTGCGCAAGGAGGCTAGTGTGTAGTACACCCCCATGTGTCCGTCACCTTGATGGTGGTGACGAATGATAATCTCCGTTATAGGGTGTTTGCTAGGTAGAATAATCGGATGTTTTTGCTCTAACGGGAGATCACTACGGTTCAAACGTCCTCCTACGCGAATCAGGTTGTCAATCAAGATTGGACGTAACTTATCAATAACATGAATTTTGGACAGGATGTTATCAGAATGCTTGTGTCGTTTAATCCATTGTCTAATTTCCTCAAAGTCTTGCGCTTTTATGTATTTTAATAAGTCTCTTTCGGCATTATCCAATTCGTTAGGCGTAAGGGGTCCCCTTACGATCGTTTTATTGTAGAGGTGACATTTGAATCTGATGAGCCAAGCTATGCCTTGTTTGAGTTTAATCCATGACGAAAAATGGGATATAAATTTATCAAGAGGAAAAACTGTAGTCATGGTGTCCAAGGTTGTGGCGTTCTTTAACTCAAGCTTGACTGGGAGTTTTAATATTTCTTCTCGTCTATACTCAGGCCACTTATCTTTCTCAGTCGTTAGGAACTCGCGACCTGAAGGCCAAGCTTTAATACGGTTAGGGTCATACTTACACATTCCTCTGGAAGCTAGATCAGCAGGATTGATGGATGATGCTACATACTTGAAACGTGACGTCGTATTAAGTATGTAATTTAATACTATTATAAAATCAGTCCAGAAGTAGATTTCAGTCATGTCCTTTAGCTTTATTTCTTCTACTATTTGCCTCATCAACTTCACTGCCAGTACTGAGGCTTGTAGTTCAAGACGAGAAAAACTGACAAATTTCAGGGGTGCTATTCTAGACTTGCTTATGATGAAACTACATCTACTCCTTGGAAGTGAGTCCCAATCCACTTTCCAGGGCATCGGCACTTGATAATGTCCATCAAGCAATACTGTTTGTTTGTCAGTAATTTCCATAATGGTCTTATCACATAGGGACATGGCAACTTTATCAGAGTACTTATTTTCAGAAAATTCATGTTCAACTAATTTGAGAATATCCTCCTCGACGGAACCTTTTGCTTCTAAACAGTTTATGAAGGCTGAAGTTTTATCAAGTTGACCTGTCGGTCCAAATAAAGCCCATCCTAACATAGTTAGTGATGCATAGGGTTATTTAGGTTTCCCGATACGCTGATCGATAACCCAGTGGGCCTCTGGAACGTCAACACCAAGTAACCAACCAACCTTGTCACAAGCTATGGTGGGTAGCTATACACCTTTCAAGTGTTTCCATCTTTCTTGGAAGTCCGTTGGTGGGATTTCTGCCCTTTTAATAGGTAGGTTGTTTATAGCATATGCACCTTCGATTTTGATTCGATTAGTCTTGTCCAAAGATTCGATTTCGAAATTAATAAGTTCAGCGTTCTGAGATGACGCTCCAATTACAGAAGATATGTTTAATCTTGTCACTGTACCTGAAATTCCTACCTGCTTTGCCACATCACTAAGCAGTAGTGTCGAGTCTGAGCCATTATCCAATAATGCATAGGTATCCACATGTCCTGTGGGACCATGTAACCTGACTGGCACAAATCCTAAATACGTTCCAGCAGAATAAGTAGAATTACAACATGTTTGTTTAGTATCAGGTTCTGTGTTGTGAAGAATTCTATGATGACGTCGCTTGCAGCCATCAATTTCACACAACACGGATTGCCGATAGTCTTTTGCTCGATGATTGGGTTTTAAACAATTATAGCAAAGTTTAAACTTCTTCAGTAATTCTAGCCTTTCGTTGTGTCTTACTGCTAGCAGTTGTGGGCAAGATACGACTTCGTGGGTATCAGAGCAAATTACACAATGAACTTTTCCTTTACTCGACCATGTATGGATCGTAGCTCTAATAGAAGCAGACCGGTTGTTCGATGTCGTTTGAGCTTTGTAGCTCCCACTTGCTAACTGTCCATAAGTGTTCGTGGCGATTGACACTTTCTTTTCCAAGAATTGCAACAAATCATCAAAATTGGGTTCTAGCCCTCTTCTTAGAATATCGTCTGCAACTTCCGCCCATTTAAACTGTATACTTCGTGGAAGTCGTCTCACTATTCGTTTTAGATTGGTCGAACGATTCAGATCGGCATTTCTGCCCATCTGTGTCAAGGCTATCTTACAGTTAGTCATGAGTCTTGTTAATTTCCGTAGTCCCGATACATCGTCTTGATTTAGTGGCGTTCCATTTAACAATTCTGTTAAGAACGCTTCTACTATGTCATGTGGTTTGCCAAACTGTTCGTGTAAAATGCTAATAGCTTTGGTATAACCTTCTCTGTCTGGTAATAAAACACAGTGCTCGATAGCGTCCTTAGCTGCGCCTTCACAATAATGTATCAGGTACATTAATTTCTGAGTATCATCCTCTACTCTATCGGCAATGTTAGCCTTGAATCCCTTTATGAACGTCCAAAATTTCAAAGGACTTCCATCAAATTTCATAACCTCTATCTTAGGTAAACTGGCTGTCATAACTAGTGACTTGATACTATCCGCTTGTGCTTTGAGTTGCACCGCTTCGC
Organism: Schistosoma rodhaini; assembly: GCA_944470415.2. Lineage (NCBI taxonomy): Eukaryota > Metazoa > Platyhelminthes > Trematoda > Strigeidida > Schistosomatidae > Schistosoma > Schistosoma rodhaini. The sequence continues at coordinate 84,079,525 of OX104036.1, forward strand.
TCAAATGTGCAGTAGTGTATTGGCGCCTTAACGAGGCTGCTGGTGTTACGTCCCCAGATCGAGACCCCAATGACTCGTTAGTCTCTCTTGCTTTTCTCACTTGGCTTAAAGAGTTCGGAAAAAAGAACAAAAACGAAATTATGTTTACCCTAGTGACAATGAACTAAATCGAACTTAACACTGTTATTTTACAAAAGTAATAAATAATGCACAATTGTTACCTATCATCAATAATGATTTGTACTGATCGTTGAAATGAATTAACATCACGAACTAATATAACCTCGAAAACCACTGAAAACCATGAAGTATTAAACCGCGGTTCATCTTAATCTGTGACAGCTCAGCAAAAACAGGTTGATTGTGCCACATCACCCGTTAACTGATATCAGTTAAGAAATCACTGTATGCTGTGTCAGTGGTTTAAGGGTATAATACAGTTCACAGGACCTAAAGCTCGTCACTTCAGTTGACGGGCATTATTCCTACTTCTATGATCCGATGTAATGCTTTTCTTCCATTTGTTAAACTTGGCTTACAACAGTTAAATTAGTCGGACATTGACGCGTTTGCTGATGAGTTTGTAGTAATCGAAATATAATAAATTTATACTCGAGCATATTATGATGATGCAGATGATGATGATGATGATTTGGATTATTATTATTATTATTATTATTATTATTATTATTATTATTATTATTATTATTATTATCATTATTATTATTATTTGGATGATGATGATGATGATGATGATGATTTGGATTATTATTATTATTATTATTATTATTATTATCATTATTATTATTTGGATGATGATGATGATGATGATGATGATGATGATGATGATGATGATGATGATGATGATGATGATGATGATGATGATGATGATGATGATGATGATGATGATGATGATGATGATGATGATGATGATGATGATGATGATGATGATGATGATGATGATGATGATGATGATGATGATGATGATGATGATGATGATGATGATGATGATGATGATGATGATGATGATGATGATGATGATGATGATGATGATGATGATGATGATGATGATGATGATGATGATGATGATGATGATGATGATGATGATGATGATGTTAATAATAATAACGTCAATCATACACATTATTGTTATGATGGGGTCCGTTATTTCAATTACAGATAAAGATTCAGTGATAGTCAGTTATTCTTGGTAATTTCAATCATCATTTCTATTATCTAATGAGAACTCAATTTATTTTTATCCGACCGAATAATTCAATTATATTAATAATAATACAGTGAATGATATGAACACAATTATTTGTGTAGTGAAATACTACTGAAATGTCATTTGCGTAGTTAAAGATTATCGTTCAAAAATTCCTTAATCTGGTGAAGTTATAACTAGCAAAATTCATCTGTCGTATATTCATACGGACTTTAAATAGATGAATTACATAGAATATTCATCTTACTCTTCGTGTAATAATTTATTCACCTGTTAGAAGGAAGCATTTTCTACGTGTTTGAGGACAATTTCTAACGTGGTTAAATTATGATGTATATAAACAATGAGACTGAACGTAGTTGTTACCTTGCCGTGTTGATCAGGCCTGCCTACCGTCATAAATCAACTGATATATGTAGGCTATAAAATGTATTGCTTACCGTCATACTTTGTCAAACTTTTTGTTGTGAGATTAGTAAGACTAAAAGCAATAACTTAATGCTCGAGGGCGATGTCCAGCTAATGAGTACATAAGCCTGTGATAGCAATAATGTACTATCATCAAACCGCCCACATGTAAAGTAATGTTGCTTTATCATAACTGATGCAATGATTATAAAGAGACAACTCAGAATGTGTGATACTTCACCTTATCCCATCAACTTATGTCTCTGGTGGATGGTCATTTTGAAGCACAAAGCCAGCACATCAAGTGCTCTACAATAAAAAGAGTGTGCGCGATGAGCCACAAGCAGTTGTCCATAGAAGCGTGGGGTCACGTTTCAACGTTCTTAAGACCATCACTAATTGGTGAGCTGATAATAGAAATATAATCAAATATAAATATGATTTATCTAGGAGAATAATATATGAGAAGTCCCATGTAATTAAAGATGAACTTTCATTTTTACGCCATAGGTTATTGGCCGCAGGGATATTAATCAGCACCTTAATATCAATAGAATATGTAAGTAATAATCCATTAGCTTGATGAAAAACTGGAATTAATATGGAGAAATCTAAAATCGTCGAAATTCATGAGAAAAAAATCTAAGAATACCAGAGAACATGCGCTTGTTGTTACCGATTTGATATGATTGGATGCTAGTTCGGTGGTACAAAAGGTAACTGTGCATGAGTTAAATCAAATACCTTGTGTCAGAGTCCATTATGCAGAACCGTGCATGCACACTGCTGTGTATCTTCTTTAAAACAAATTAAAATGAATCTTTTTTACCGGATTTTTAACTGAATAATCACGGTAGGTAATTTCAAAAATACTTCGATTGACAATTGACTGTATGATCAAAAATGCTTTTCGAAACGATTGAGACTAACTTTCAGCTAAAGAGGAAATTTAGAAAAAAAAGTTAAGATGAGATAGAGCTTACTTCGAGGAAGTCATCAAACTGCATTACGAGGTCAGACCCTACATTAAACCATGAATGTAAACAGAAAAGTGCAAGGCCAAAAAGCACACTACTACCAGAATTGGAAGCAGCCGCAACTGGGAACAACTGGAAAGTGTTGGTCATAAGAGTAGGATGCAGAGTGCTGTTGGTTGACCTATGCTCCTTCATGAGGAGTAACATATATAAATAAGTAATTTTGAGATCTTTACACGTTTCAGGTTTTTAGCGTTTCATGTATTAGCTTTACACATACAGCTAGATCTTTCTTATTTAAAGATACACACATTAAAATGATGCTTTTGTTGTTTGATAAAGAATGAAAAGTATTAGATACTATTGTTCAGTGAAGATTATCAAATCGTATTTAACAATCAGATACTACTTAACTGGATGTTAGTAATCAAATGGGAGAGTAAAAATGTCCATCCATACATATTCAATAATTATTAATTGTTTTATTATGATAAATCAATTTTGTGAGGAACATCACAAATCATTCTTATCCATAATCCTTATAACAAATAAGGGATAATAGCAACTGACTATTCGTAAATCAAGCTCAGTCCATAATGTAACGTATAAATTACCAAACATCATCGGACAAAAGTGTTCACTGACGTCAACAGATATAAGCAGTATATCTCATGAAACAAAGTCAAATGCCTGATGACAGAGAGTTGAGAATCTCAAAGGAAAGAGAATGACAACTAGAACAGGGAATGATTGGTGTTGGGACGAATAAACAACCAAGTCTGATACAATTGGTTGACATTTTGCGAAAAAAGAATTTACTGTATGGTTCTCAGATTGTTCTGGGGGATTCTGTAATTCTCTATTCAAGTACATACGTTTGTCCTCACTACTGTTCTCTTTTACTACAATCTCAATCAATGATAATGAAAAAACTGTTTTTAACAAGGAATGTATGACTTCAATTGACGATATTAGTAAAAGCATAGTTAGCCTCTTTGCTTATGTTCAATATTATCTATGGTCTTGTAGTGTCGGTTACCATCACTGATTATCAGTCATATGAATGTAATGATAGAGAGTGACATTCATTATCATTTCTAAAATTGTTATCACGCCCAAAGAACTGAACCCATACAAACTCACCCGATTCAGATGCTTCAATAAACCCAACACACACTATCCACCATTATTCGAACATTCACAATTAAGCAATCAACCTAGAGTTTACAGAACAATTGAATTTGAAATAAATATTAAGGGAATTTTATTATCAAAGTGTTTTTACAGTATACTAAGTAGTCGATTCCGTCAAATCTTCAACTGAGTAAACAGATAAGATGATGCTTGGAGGTGATCAACAGGAAACTCTGAACCCGATTCGCCTGCTACTTGTCACTAATCAGCAAGGTGTACCTGTATTTTTAAGGGAACTGATGCTATTTGACGGATTCGATCTCGGAACACACAGCTTCAATAGGTACTATGCTGATTGGTGATGGTTCGAGAGAGAATGTGATGTGAGATAACAGTCTACCAGTTGTTTGTTATTTTATTTGTTGGCACTTCGTCATCTTCATTAGAGTCAACTGAACGCTAATCTTTTACAATTACACTGTACTCGAAACCATAATGTATTAGACAACAAAGGAGAATGGTTGAAGTGATCAGGAAGGTAATATTTTCCAACAAAAATAAATTATTCTTGATCTACCATATTTGTTTGAGCTAATCACAACATGCACTACATTTGCCCACTCAAATATTTTTTACACTGAGGACTGTTAAATGACGAATCAGACAGGAATATCTATTTCAATATTACATACATATTCATCACATTTAACTCCGCCTGTAGCTCTTCTAGAGTTACTGCCGGTCCCAAGCCCGGGTAAAGGAGGAGGGATGGGCATGGGGTTAGCGACCCCATCCCGTAGAAAAGCTAACTCGCTAAAAAAACTCTAACCAGAAAAAATAATAATTCAAACCATTTAAACTCTGCCCTGGCACTTGAAGGAATAATTATGACGTCTCATGATGAAAGCCGAAATTCTTCGGAAGTCACGAGACCGATGCACCTTCTAACAACCAGAGCAACACTCTTTATAGGTACATGGAACGTCCGGACAATGTGGGAGACAGGAAAGACCAACCAAATGGCAATGGAAATGAGGAGATACAACTTGGCAGTACTCGGAATCAGCGAAACCCATTGGACACAAACTGGACAACAAAGGCTAGGTACAGGAGAGATGCTGCTGTACTCCGGTCACGAAGGGGAAAATGCTCCACACACTCAGGGAGTTGCTCTAATGCTGTCCAAAGAAGCACGAAATGCACTTGTGGGATGGGAATCTCATGGACCCAGGATAATCACAGCATCATTCAGAACAAAGAAGCAAGGGGTCACAATGAACGTTATCCAATGTTATGCACTCACCAATGATAGCAACGACGATGATAAAGATCAGTTCTATGAAAGGCTTCAATCAATTATAGAGAAGTGCTCACGAAAGGACCTCACCATCCTTATGGGAGATCTAAATGCTAAAGTTGGAGTGGACAACACAGGATATGAAGATGTAATTGGACGACATGGACTAGGAGAAAGAAATGAAAATGGGGAGAGACTTGCAAACCAATGTGCTTTCAACAAATTGGTTATAGGCGGCACAACATTCCCACACAAACGCATACACAAAGCTACATGGATTTCACCGGACCACACCACAGAGAACCAGATAGATCACATCTGTATCAACAAAAAATTCCGAAGATCAATGGAAGATGTGAGAACCCGGAGAGGAGCTGACATAGCTTCAGATCACCACCTGGTTGTGGCCAAGATGAGACTGAAGCTTAAGAAACACTGGACAACTGGACAAACAGCACTACAAAGTTTCAATACAGCCCTCCTTCGAGATACTGACAAGCTCCATGAATTCAAGATAACTCTCAACAACAGGTTCCAAGCTCTACAGGATCTACTGAAAGAACAAGAAACTACTTTGGAGGACAACTGGAAAGGGATAAAAGAAGCACTAACTTCAACGTGTCAGGAGGTTCTTGGTCCTAAGAAGCATCATCACAAGGAATGGATATCTATGGGAACCCTGGACAAAATTCAAGAAAGGAAGAACAAGAAACTAGCAATTAACAACAGCCGAACACTAGCAGAGAAAATCAAAGCACAAGCAGACTACGCAGAAGCAAACAGGGAAGTGAAGAAAAGCATTAAAGCCGACAAGCAGAACTACATGGGAGAACTAGCAACGGCGGCGGAAAAAGCAGCAAGAGAAGGCAATATGAAACAACTATGTGATACAACGAAGAAATCGGATGGGAGATATAGCAAACCAGAGAGACCAGTCAAGGACAAAGTAGGAAAGACAATCACTGAGATTCAAGAACAGAGGAAAAGATGGGCAGAATACTTCTAGGAACTGCTGAATAGACCAGCCCCATTGAATCCACCGAACACCGAAGCAGCCCACACTGACCTTCCAATAGATGTCACTCCACCAACGATCGAAGAAGTCAAGATGGTCATCAGACAAATCAAAAGTGGGAAGGCGGCAGGACCTGATAATATACCAGCAGAAGCACTGAAGTCAAACATTGAAATAACTGCAAACATGCTTCACCTTCTATTCAAGAAGATTTGGGAAGAGGAACAAGTGCCAACGGACTGGAAAGATGGATATCTCATCAAGATACCAAAGAAAGGAGATCTGAGCAAATGTGAGAACTACAGAGGTATCAGTTTGTTATCAGTACCAGGAAAAGTTTTCAACAGAGTGCTGCTGAATCGGATGAAAGACGCAGTAGACGCCGAACTTAGGGATCAACAGGCTGGATTCCGTAAGGATCGGTCGTGCACAGACCAGATTGCGACACTACGGATCATCGTTGAACAGTCAGTTGAGTGGAACTCATCACTATACGTCAACTTCATCGACTATGAGAAGGCGTTTGACAGCGTGGATAGGAGAACATTATGGAAACTTCTTCGACACTATGGAGTTCCTCAGAAGATCGTCAACATTATCCAAAACTCATACGATGGATTACAGTGCAAAGTGGTGCATGGAGGACAGCTGACAGATGCATTTCCAGTAAGGACGGGAGTCAGACAAGGCTGTCTACTCTCCCCCTTACTTTTCCTTCTAGTGATTGACTGGATTATGACGAATTCGACATCTGAGGGGAAATACGGAATACAATGGACTTCTCAGAATCAATTAGATGATTTGGACTTCGCAGATGACCTAGCCCTCCTCTCTCATACACACGACCAAATGCAGATGAAGACAGCAAATGTAGCAGCAGCCTCCGCATCGATAGGCCTCAACATACACAAAGGAAAAGCAAGATTTTCAAATACAACACGGAGAACACCAACACAATCACACTTGATGGCGAAACTCTGGAAGAGGTGGAAACATTGAAGTACCTGGGGAGCATCGTTGATAAACAAGGAGGATCGGATGCAGATGTAAAGGCGAGGATTGGCAAAGCAAAGGCAGCATTTCTACAATTGAAGAACATATGGAACTCAAAACAACTCTCAACCAATTTCAAGGTGAGAATCTTTAATACGAACGTCAAGACAGTCAGTTATACTGTATGGAGCTGAAACGTGGAGAACTACTACGGCCATCATCAGGAAGGTACAAGTATTTATAAACAATTGTCTACGCAAAATACTCAACATCCATTTGCCGGATACTATCAGCAACAGCGTTTTATGTGAGAGGACAAACCAGCTTCCAGCTGAAGAGGAAATTAGGAAAAGACGTTGGAAGTGGATCGGACATACATTGAGGAAATCACCAATGTGCATCACAACTCAATCCCTAACTTGGAATCCGGAAGGGAAGCGGAAAAGAGGAAGGCCAAAGAACACACTACGCCGGGAAATAGAAGCCGATATGAAAAGGATGAATAGCAACTGGAAAGAACTGGAAAGGAAGACTCAGGACAGAGTTGGATGGAGAATGCTGGTGAGCGGTCTATGCTCCTCCACAAGGGGTAACAGGCGTAAGTAAGTAAGTAAGTAATTCATCACATTTCCTATTTGTGTTCTTCCTATCTAATGTGCGGTTTTTCATATGAAATAGTTTTATCAAGGTAATAATAATAATGATGATAATAATAGTATACACTACCTGATCGTGTGATTATAAGAACAAGAACATCAGTTTGTTGACCTCAGATGTTGTTTTTGCAAATGTCATTGATTGAACTTTCTTGTTGTTTATCACTACCTTGTAATCTAACTAAATATATATGATGGTTTTTTCATTTGTATATTTAGCCTGATATAAATCATCAACATAATGAGGAATGTTGTTTAATAATGATGCTTTCCTATGACCGACAGTCACCCACTCATACGGAGGAATGTTGAATTAAATTTTCACTTTAAGAATGGTTACTACTAAGTATGGAGAGACTGAAGTTTAAACAAACAGTTTTCATGTGTACTCATAGATGGCCTTGCATCAGATATGCATAAACACTGTAATTATTACTCATCTAGTATCAAATGAGTTCAGTTATCGTTATCTTGAAGATATGTCTGTATCCTCACTTCATAAAGCTAAGGAACTATTGCGGTACGTTTGAAGTTTGCGTTACGATCACACGGTATTTATTACAAAGTCCTTATATATCGTTAAACCACAGTTTAAAAGTCAATAATAACATTCCGTTAACCCTTGAAGAAAAATGGTTCGACTGACACAAAAACGAGCTTGAAAAAGTACTATTTCTTCAGATATTAACAACTCTGGTCTTACCTATACCGGCGGGACTAACGAACATGGACGACCTTTGAACGAATCTTAAATGACCCTGAGAAATACTAGTCAATTAGTCTCGCCGAAATAAAACAGCTATTCATAAGAGTGTAAATCGCTAATCAACTGTAGTTTTGTACGCTGAGCTTTGGATCATACTTTATTCGAGGGCTAATATTACCACTCGATTAACTTAAACAGAATAATTGAAGCAGAAATTGAGCTGATAGAATGATGGAAAATCAGTCGGGTTAGTCACTTACCACGCTCATCGTCCTGAGACTACATTTTAAAAGAGGACATTAGCTTTTCACATGTTCCAAATATCCATCACTAGTTATCGTATATGATGTGAATGTAACATCGCGCTTGTAAGACCACGTGCATGGTACTCATTATTGATATTGTTAAGAATTATTTTAGAATACTTCAAACTATTTAGGTTTTAAGCGGATATAATTGTAGTATTGTTTCATCTGCACTTATTCTGGCTTTTAGAATTGCTTTATACTAACATGCCTCTCCCACCAGCCCTTCTTGCTCGACTTAAAAAACGTGGTATTGTTTCCGCCGATCCACAGGAAGAAGGTAGGTTTAATTACAGTTACTGACCAGAATTTAGCTGTGGAGGAAGTTTTTGCTGAGAATTATGATGAAGAAAGTGAACCAGTGTTACCAGTATCCTTTGATCAACCGTTTAACGCTAAGAAATGTTACACGGTCAGTCCTGTTCCTATTATCGAGAATGGGGTTTTAATCCATGAATGTGCTGAGTGCCCTAATCAAACTAATCCGTATCATGTTTGTTCACCCTATTGTTATGAACGATATGGGCGAAGAAAGTTCAACACTGATCTAACAAACATTCGTTTAAAAAGCAGAATGCTACGTCGTTATCCACTCCCAAGCCATTGGATTGAAGTTGGTGATCCAGTGACTGGAAGGCAAGTCCAACGTCTATTATCTGGTTTGTTATGACTTTTCCATAACGAAGTTAATCCTCAACTTTGGTTTTAAAGTATACTGGTTTTAAGACTTGAAAATTCTGGCTTCCATCCTATGGATGGTCAAGAGTGAGCATCGCCAGAGGGCCCCGGTCTAGGACAAAACAGAAGTTTATTGCTTTTTGATTTTCGATGGTCTTTCAGCCGATATTTATCATTGGAAAAGGATGGCTCAGCATGATAGTACTCTCCAGCCGATCATTGTTCACCAATAACCTTAAAGATAAATTATCGCATCTGACCAACTCCATGTGTATTTACCAATTTACCTGTTTATGTGGAGCTAGTTACTTTATGCAAAAGAATTCAGGGACATTATCCAACGTGGCTAAAAAGAGGAGGAAACCTCTCAGTAAGAAGTTCAATAGTCGAACACATTGTAAACAGGTCACTCATTCAATACAGACTCTGCGTTCAAAGTCATCTACAAGGTAAGTAGAAGTCTTTGAAAGACAATTAGATTACATCCTCTTTGCATTGCCGAAGCAATAGCCATACATCTGGAAGAATCAGAATTGTGTGCAAAAGAGACTGCTACAACCTCTTCTTCTACCATGGTCTCAATGTCTGATGATTTTTTAGATCTTTCTTCATACTCTCCTTTTACAGCCATCTGCTTCACCTTAAATCTTCTACCACCAACTAGTTTATTTATTTTTCTACGATCATCCTGATTACATTTAATCTGAATTTCAACATTTTATACTGAGCCATTCTTTCCCAATGATAATTTCCCTATCTATCTCTTGATGAATACCTAAGCCATTAACAATCAAACAATTATTAAACTTTCCTTGATTTGGCCCCCAAATGCCCTGGTACGGCCGAGAGTGGGGAGGGCCCGCCGTCTCTCTCGAAATGCTCTCACACGGCCACGCGTATACAGCATCTGCCAAGGACATCCTACTCACTGCCTTCTCGCACCAGGGTGTTGTTTACGAAATTGAGAGGACTAAAAGCGAATGTCCGGCGCTTTAACCGGGTTGGTGGACATGGAAAGTTTACCCAGGGGAGTTGGAAAACCCTGATTCCAAACCAATGGTGCACATGGGATCCAGTATCTCGAAGGAACGAATGGCGTATGAACCTATTGTTTGTCACCGTCTACCATGGGATTGCATCTCCTCGCGATGCTCCACTGCCTTGTGGATCAGACATTCAGGTCAAAGGCTCCGGGTGTGGCCCCCTAAGAAAACCACCTGCTTCAGTCTGGTCATCCGGGCAGTATCATAGCCCTCAAACAATTAAATGAAATGGCAATTTTTTGTGTGGCGCATATATATCTTGTACCCCCTTGTACCAATATTTGTGTTCAAATAAAATAAAATAACTTGTTTTATAAATTTTTTTTTAAAATACGTTTGTTTATTGTGCCTTACTGTCACCATGTGTAATAAAAGTTTATTATCAGTATTATTGTCATGCTGTAGAATAAGTATATATACTTTCGATTGTACAGATTTGAAAATGAATTCGCCGAACAGAGAGCTCTTCACTGAACTAATCTTATTTAGTTTATTTTTATTGATTAATCTGTAATTCCCTTTTTATGTCCATCATCAGGTAATATTGTCCTCTATGTATGACGACGTATTTTTCTCTTTTACAGATTTTACTACTGGAATACTAAAACAGATGATGTATGCTGGTTGTCTCCGTTACATCCACGTGCTAAAATTAGTCAACCTGGTAGCATTGTTCGGGCCAATACGTTACGTGAACGTGACGCAGCTCGAGCTGCAGCTGAAGCTGCTACTGCTGCAGTTTTAGCTGCCGAACGAAAAGATTCACGACGTAGATCTAGTGATTCCGGTAGTAATCGATCAGGCAGCGAAAGTGAAGATAACGACTCTGATGAAATGAAAGAATCTAAACGATCTAGACGTGAAACATCCAGATCTCCAGAACATGATACTAATAGAGCGCTGTTTAGACGAAATAATTCATCTCGCTGGCAGGATGCTGAATCAGAAAATAATCATCATCGAAGCGTATCTAATTATAACGATTTCAACGAATCGACTAACGAACATGAAGCTGTAACACAAAAGCTATCTGATACAGCTAATTTTAACGAGTACAATCAATTAGGGGATGAGTTTGATGAAGATGAAGAATCACCCGATGGAATTCCTTTGACTGAAAACTATTATAACAATAGTCATAATCAAAATATTGAAGTGGAATCTAACTTACAAAACTCTAGAGATGAGCATCCACCACCTCCCACATTTCCTCCTCCTCCCCCACCACCGCCAGCTCATTTAGTCTATCCTCCAACCCAATGGAACCGACCACCTGAATCGTCTTCATTATTTCCATCGCAAGTCAAAAATCACACTGATGATCAAACTAGTGGTACTACTACACGCGGTTGGAATCGACCAACAGAGACATCTGATAATAATCGTTTTAGATATAGAGATAGGGATAGAAAACGTAAGCTGATTTATACAATATTTTTTGAAAATATTTCATTATTATTATCGTTATTACTTCCATGAAGTAGACTCGATGTTATGATTTAAACAGTAACAGTTATCCAGTAATTTTCTAATAAAGATTACATGGTTTGTCACAAGCACGTGTAGATTCTAGTTACCATGCTTCGTTCTAACACGTTACAAGAAAATCAATAAGACAAAAACAACAGCTCAGGAATACTAGGTATCATAACATTAGTGGTGAAATACAACCGACAGAAACAAGTAAATCTATGGAACAATAATACCGAATAACACAATGCTTAAGATGAAATACAAATAAATAACGGTGAAAATTCCCATTTAGACATTTACTAGAGATCGGAAAAGCATTCCTTTTCTATTAGTTTTTCTTCAAGGCTCTACACTAATATATATTTATTGTTGTAAAATATAACCTTAGAAAAAATCAAGATGCATTCAAAGCATTACTTGCGTATGTTGACCCTACAGAGTCATTAATACTGGAGCAAGCAAAGGGTACTGGCTATGTATTGGCACAAATCCATGAAGTCACTGACAATCGGACTGATCCATGTTGGTAGGTGTAGACTACCTGGTTGGGATTCGCGAGATGATAGCAATCGATGGTTAGAGACCTTGAATGACATGGCTCAAAATCGTTTGCAATGGCGTAGGTGCATCTACTCTTTGTGTTCTACCGAATTCTAGTCTTCTGAATTCTTCATGTCCCTATCCTTTTTCTCTTTCCAAATTTATTTCACTGGATTATACTTCTTCAATAACATCTTCAAACCCTAATCTTTCACATTAAGGTTTATACTCTTACTACTTCTACCACTATGGGATTCGAATCGACAACTGCATCTCTGTGCTAATGTGGTATGGCAACTCAAACTGATGTACGTGCGTACGAAGTTCTACGTTGTGACTGACTGACTGGCTATGTATAAGATTGCAAACTTTCACCGACTAACATGATTGGAATGTGTTACGCATCCTTAGCACTTTGCGACATTGACATCTTGTACTGGTTTTGTGTAGGTGGAACTTGAAGGTGACTAGCTGGCCTCACGGAAAGATGGGTAGATAGTCAGATATATGCGAATTGTGATGTATATTCTTCCTATCACTTGTATTTGTCATAATAATATATGTATTAGTCAGGCTGATAACATACTCTTAGTCTGAAATGAGTGGACGTGGGGTAGATTAGTCTCTGGGTACGTATCTAGTATTGCATGTCAATTGTGTATATTATAGTATCGTTCTGTTATTCGTTCTAGAAAATCAAGCGTCCCATTAGTATTCAGGGCGGTTTTAACAACAATTCAACTGACTAACGTAGAAGAAAGTTGAAAGGCTAGTGATGTTCAAACCGAATAATATAATCAACCTATAGTCACTGATTGTTGATCTAATTCGTCTAGGGTGCAAATTTCCTGATAGAGGTTTTCGAACTAGTCTTAATCTACAGTTGGAAATTCTACGCGGATCGTCCTAATCGGTCAAAGTAGTACTCGAACTGTTTTCTGTCTTTAGATTGCCGCGACAATATAGTTTTTAATTCATTACCTTGATAATTTTAACTGCTTTTGCTTGTGTAAAGCAATACCTATTTGAGGTACATATACGCATTTGAAACATTAAGGTCTAGTGTAATAGCTTATTTTTTGTTAACCTAGATGCATTCACGAATATTTATAATTTAATCCAGATTTTCCTACTCCATTGCAGTCTTCAATCCACGCAGTTTGACTAAAGCTTTCGTTATCAAATGTCTAATCTAGACTGTGGATCGTCACTACTTTAGCGCAGAAGCGTCGTGATAGGATGCTAACAGACCTCGTTTCCTGTCATACTTAATTTATTTTTTCTTACAATTACTTGAAGGTCGCGCAGCAACTCTTGGACCTTTAGACCCAATGGATCCAGCGTCTTATGGTGACATACCACGTGGAACATGGAGTTCAGGTTTAGAAGGAGTTACTGGAACACCATCGGCTAAGACAGGTGTAGACAGCACTGCATCGGGACCATTATTTCAACAACGTCCATACCCTAACCCTGGTGATGTTTTACGTGCAAATGCTGCGGCTAAAGTCCATGAAGAGGAAAAACAAGATGAATCTAATAATTAAAGTTTTACTTCTGAAGTTATTCTGTACACTCGTTTTCTTTTCAATAGAATGTCAATTAATTTAAAAAACCACTAAATAGTTTGATGACTTCGCAAGATACTTTCTCCATCGGTGGAGTAAGAAAAATTCATAGTTAAATAGTTATTCATGTGCGAAAAATATCAGAAAGAACAATTGTTTCTGATGACTTCATCATGCTTCAGTTATTAACTTCAGATATATTGTTATTATTTACGCTTGTTACCCCTCGTAAAGAAACATAGACCACCCACTAGCATCCACCATTGAACTCTGTTTTGGACAATCCTTTCCAGTTGCTATTCATCCTTTTCATGCCTACCTCCTATTCCCGACTTATTGTGTTCTTCGGCCTTCCTCTTTTCCGTTTCTCTTTGGGATCCCAAGTTAGGGCCTACCTCGTGATACAGCTTGGTGACTTCCTGAATGTATGTTCTTTCCACTTCCAACGTCCTTTTCTAATTTCCTCTTCAGTTGGAAGCTGGTTCGTCCTCTCCCACAGTAAGCTGTTTCTGATGGTATCCGACCAACGGACATAGGGTATTTTACGCAGACAATTGTTTACAAATACTTGTACCTTTTTGATGAAACTTGTAGTAGTTCTCCACGTTTCAGCTCCGTGCAGTAGGACTGTCTTGACGTTCGTATTGAAGATTGTTACTTTGATATTGGTTGCCAGTTGTTTTGAATTCCATATGTTCTTCAATTGTAGGGATGCGGCTCTTGCTATGTCAATCCTCGCCTCTACATTCGCAGCAGATCCTCCTTGCCCAGTCAGGTACATGGAAGATTCCACATCTTCCAGAGCTCCATCAAGTGAGATTGGGTTGGTGTTCTCTGTGTTGTACTTGGGGTTTTTGCTTTTTCATTTGTGTATGTGTGTATTTTGTGTATATTGTCAGGTCCTGCTGATTACCCACTCTTGATTTGCCTGATGGGCATCCTCATTTATTCGATAGTTGGTGCAGTGACATCCATAGGAAGGTCTGTAGGTGCTGCTTCGATATCCAGTGGATTCAATGGGGCTGGTCTACTTAAGAGTTCCTCGAAGTATTCTACCCAGCTATCCCTCTGATCTTGAATCTCGGTGATTAGCTTGCCTTCTTTGTCCTTGCCCGGTCGCTCTGGTTAAGTATATTTCCATGCCAGTCTCTTCGTTGTGTTGTATAGTTGTTTTCTATTTACATCTCTGGTAGCTTTTTCCAATGTCGTTGCTGGGTCCTCCACGTATTTCAGCTTGTCGGCTGAAATGCTCTTCTTTACTTGCTTGTGTAATCAGCTTGTGCCTTGACTTTCTCTGCTCGTGTTTGGCTGTTGTCAATTGTCTTGTTCTTTCTTTCTTCAATCTTGTGCAGGGTCACGATAGAGATCCATTCCTTATGATGATGCTTCTTGTGGTTCAGAATCAAACCTGACACGTTGAAGTTAGTGCTTCTTTGATCCCTTTCCAATTGTCCTCCATTGTAGTTTCTTTTTTGAGTAAATCTTGGAACGTTTGGAACCTGTCGTTGAGAGTTATCTGAAATTCGTTGAGTTTGTCACTATCTCGAAGGAAGTCTGTATTGAACCTTTGTAATGCTGTTTGTCCAATGCTTCTTTAGCTTCATTTTCATCTTGGCAACCACCAGGCGGTGGTCTGAAACTATGTCAGTTTCTCTCTTGCTTCTTACGTCTTCCATTGAATTTCTAAAATTCTTAGTGATGCAAATATGATCGAGAATCACCACGTTGCATCTTCTCATTACCTTAACAATTTCATTGATTCTCCCGGTTTTCCACATTGACTGGACATTCCATGTACTTACTTACGCCTGTTACCCCTCGTGGAGGAGCATAGGCCGCCCACCAGCATTCTCCATCAAACTCATCATGGGCAATCCTTTCCTGTTGTTATTTATCCATATCTGCTTATTCCTTCAACTTCCAGGGCAGAAGTTTAAATGGTTTGAATTACTTTTTCTGGTTAGCGTTTTTTTAGCGAGTTAGTTTTTCTACGGTATGGGGTCGCTAACCCCATGTCCTTTATCCGGGCTTGAGACCGGCAGTACCTCTAGAAGAGCTACAGGCGGAGTTGGACATTCCATGTACCGATATTAATTGTTACTCTGGTTGTTAAAAGGGGCGTCGGCCTCTTGATTTCCAAAGAATCTGGACTTTCATCGTGAGGCGTCTTAATTGTTCTAAATGAAGACCCTTCGATTCGCATGATAGTGTAAATGGTTTAAATAGTTTTTTTTTTCTAGCTAACGCTTTCTAGGCAATGTTGGTTTCTACGAGATAAAGGTCGCTAACCCCATGCCCAGCCCTCCTGCTTTACCCGGGCTTGGGATCAACAGTAACCCTAGAAGACCTACAGGCGGAGTTTGTATCATTATTACAATGGACAAAATGTTCAAGTTGAATCATTTCCGTGTACATTTTGTTATTCATCAATTTGAATAGTCAGATATCATTACTGTCTAATAGAAGAAATTGTTGATATTTGACTCCAATGGAATAACATTTTATTGCCGTCAATATTAAATAAAGGCGACTAATTCAGGATTCATAATGGAAACAAAGCTATATAACTCGATTTTACACTTCTTATTCAGCTACTAAAAGCCAATAACATTGAGGATACAGATAGTTCATTTGTGATTTTAAGCTTTTATTTATGCGTTCAAGAAAATTAAACTAAGTTTTGTTATTAAATGCCGTACTATAAACTTATTTCCTTTCGATTAAAAATGATGACTCCTGCTCATGACTTACTACCATCAACGTTAAGTAAATAAGACCATATTATGCGAGAATATATATTGTATGTATTTGTATCATCATCATCATTTCAAAGGAACATTGATAAACAAGAATGTGTTTACATAAAATGAAAATTAAGGAAAGTATTTAACATTCTATAATGCATATATGTATACTTGCAATTATCTCTGAGGCACTATATATGCGTGTAAAAGATGAATAAAGTGAAATCAAAACAGGATACATCATGATAATAAAGAGATTAATTACGAAAACAAAAAAAAGAAAAATACAGACAAAAGCTCAGCTATTTGTACATACATACATGTTTTTTTTTTCAATGTAAGAATGCCTAGTACACATGGCTTCCAGATCTCAACTACGCAATTTGTTTGGATGGATAATTGTGCGAATGATGACCAAATGACACACAACCAAATAGCAAATGTAGACTAGTTGTATGAGGTAATAATTAAATTAAATCGACAATAGATTAATATTACTAATAAAAGCCTAATCCAATTTAAATAAAAAATACATTGGGAATTAAAAATTTATAGTATACTCCCTTTATGGATATATTGCGAAGATATAAATGATTCAAATGACCATGTAATTGAGGAAATAACCTAGAAAGAAGTAGCACCCACCCTACCAGACGTATATGAGGTAATCTAGACAAACAGAAATTACCAAGCCATCATTAATTTATCCTACTGAACGATGTGTTGTTTGTAAGTAGTATGTCCCACTTTATATATAAACAAGCAAAAACTAATAAATAAATGGAATGTAATAATAGGTTTTAAGAGATGTAAAAATAAAAGAAATGAAACTCCAAGAATTAGACACGTTCGCTGAATGTGAAGAATAATTTAGAGAAAAATTAGACATGCAACTTGTTCACCTATCTTAAAGGTTTCCGAGTATCAGAAGCCAACCCAAACAAAAAACGACAGTGAACAAGCAAACAGGTTATTGTAAATTTCAATTTGGTGGTGGGATTGTATCATGTGTGAAATAGCATAAGCTGATCAAGTTTTCAGTATTTTCAAGACAGCTGTGTTTATCCAATAACGTGCACAAAGACCAAGCGAGCGCATAGCCCAGGTTAAACAGCTTTATACAATTTGATACCTTGAAAATGTGATAAAGGGAAATTATGAATGATTAGTGATTATGAACACGATTGATCTTTATTTTTGAAACTAGCGAAGCCATCTCATTCTGGTCGGTATTCATCTTTGCATAAATAAATTATTCTAGCTAAATCACAATTTCGTGTACAACATGTGGATATAACTAATGCATCGAAGAATCAACGTTGTCAGAATGCATTAAACTCAACCCCTTCAAACTGGTAACAAAATAATTTAGCAACAATAAGGTATAAAGAAAATATCAACCGAAATTACTGGGTCTCATCTGAATATAACGATGATCACAGGATCCAGCACAATAATAAACGGATATTTTATTGTCATCACTTTTACAAGCTCATCTGATTTCTATAACAGAAGGGGTTTTTGTGGATATTATAGTAATATTAGTATTTGAAGCTGGGTTCGAATCTCGCGAGGTGGGGTCGTGGATGCGCACCGCTGAGGAGTCTCACAATAGGACGAAACAGTCGTCCAGTGCTTTCAGGTTTTCCATGGTGGTCTAGCTTCAAGTGACTCATGATCTCATCTGATTTCATTTGTTTCCATAGTTTCAGTCAGTTCAATATCTTTGAGATCAAACGACAAGCATAATTGCTCGACGTGTAATAACTGTCATAGTTTATCTCAACTAATAAACACCCGTATGGTTTTACGTTATTTCATAAGATGTTTTGTTAATTTCCATCGACATCTTTTTTGAAGTGGTGCAGTTTGTGGATGTAAAAGTTCATACATCTTTCATACTCACTATTGAAAATGTAAATAATAATAGCTTATTAGAGTAGTGAAGTAGGAGGTGAGTGGTTAAAAGATATCTCTAACAAAATATAATGATAACTACATAGATTAGGGAGTTACACAGGTATGCCGTTAAAAGTAAGGAACTTTTCACTATTAGATTGTAGTGGTGTTCAAACACACCTACTTCAGTTTAGAATATTGGATAGCATAATCAATCTAGTTATTAACTTTTAAAAACAAGAAATTTGGTCCAGTAGTTGAGTAAAACCTTATCAGTTGACTTTACTTTCAAATATTTTAATCGGTAATGGCTAATAAAGAAAAAAATTAATAACAATTAACTTCTAATAGTCTCAAACGTAGAATAAAATAACTGTCCAGCACTTTTGAGCATTCAATAATTTCCTAGTTGATGTGAATCTGTTAGTCAACGTAGAGCATAGCATAGTTGTCACAACATATCAGCATAGCGAAATAGCATTATCAAGATGAATACCAAAGTTGTAGAAATAGTGGTTTTATCAGTGTTAGTAAGAAAGATCAGGGAGACAGGTGAAATTTGAGAAAGCATAAATAGAAGACATAGCATAATCTTAAAACGCATGATCTAAAAAAAAGTAGAGAGTGGATCTGTGACCGGCTCTAAGCCAAGTCATCCAAAAGTCTATTTGGCCAAGATAAGCTTGTAGGCTCCAACCAGGTTTTCTACACCTACTAACACGGTTCATTTCAATGGTTGGATGGAATAATGTCGCGTCTTGGTTTGTTTGCCACTAGCTCGGTTACTATCTATTACGCCAGCGAATATCGCGTGTTGAGATAGGCGGCGGTTGAGTACATGTAGCCCATATGTCAATTCGTGATGAAAACGTGATATGGAGGGCGATGGCCTAGTCGATTGAAGTGCAAATGACATGAGATTGGGTTTTCCTAATCGTTAATGACACGTGATCACATCCTGAGATGTAATAATATAACTTAGTCAATGCATTATAGGTGTTAGCTACATATGCTTAATTGTATGACTTGGTAAATAGGTATTCATACAGTAAGTCAATGAGTAATTGATGTTAAATACTATATAGTTCAACTTCTACAAGTCTAACTGTTAATCTGAATGCAAATAAATCATATAAAAATGGTGTATTTATATATCACTTCGGTATATTTTGGGAGTTAAATAAATCCATGTCAACAGCCTTTGTATTTTCATGACGCTTCATTGGAATCCAGGTTTCAGTATCAAGCACAAATCAGTTAAGAGATTTCATAGACATAACAAAATTATTCTTCTCGAAACTGAAATAATCTGTGTAAAAGTTCCTAACTATCTGGTAAATTTCGGTAACGACAGAAATGTCAACAAATATGAAGTCTAAAAAGTACTTACAATCCATAATTTCATTTTTCGCCAACTGAACTTCTTTACGTAGTTCAACAATAATTTCACGGCGTAAATTATCCAATTCTGACCGAGTCAATGATAAATCAGAATTTATAATATTTGATGTTGTGGAACAATTAGGTGCACTAACGTTTCGGCTGAAGAAACACAAACATTTGGAAATTATAAATTGACATTTTTTCGGAATGGAATTATTTGTTGATTTAAGGAAACAAAACACAAACAACGATCAGAGGGAAGTGATAAATAAATTAGAAGAACTGAATGAAAACTTTAACATTTCAATGGAATTAATCCCGACAGTGGTTGGCTATTTTCATGTTGTCCAGTTCTTAGTATTCATCAAATCCTATCGGTCGAATTGGGATGTGATAAATAAACCCAATGATTACAGACTGGGATTGAAGACAACAGCCAAGAAGCCTGGTGCCTAGGTATTGTGCTAGTTAGTGTTCGTCAATACAGTGTATTTTTAATTTTACAGGAGTCGATCCATCTAGATGTATTTAAATTTAACCATAACAAAGAACTAAACAGTGTGTAATTCATGCAACTATTTTAGTACAGGAAATTTTTTGGGGCCAGTACAGTTCAGTTATAGATCATCTGATTGTAACATTGGGTGATGAGAAAATAGACACTACCAAGACTGTAATTGATGACTGAGAACTAGGATAAAATCTTACCCTAAGGATTCCAGATGACTTGTTTCAATAACTTAACTTTCGTAAACCTACAATAAATAGCTATCAAAAACCACTATGTTTCAAATTATTATGTATACAGACATCCCACATAGTATCAATGCACTTTGACACAAGCTTGATTTCCATTCATAATCACAGTTGTCTAAATAAGACATAACTCGGTATTCGAAGTAGTCAAGTCAGGAGATTTTGTCATCAAAATTTAGGAGTGAATCGGTCTAGTACGGTACACAATGCAGTAGATATTAGTGTGTAAAAAATCGCTGGAAAAGTCTGTACATTTTATCCAGTTTTAGTTGTTCTACTTTCCGATCACCAGTATACAAATGTCAGCAGTAAAATGGACCAATTTTTTATCTTAATAAGTCATTGAAAGTAATCGAAAATGTTGTTTATAAAAGCTATATATGGGGTAAGGATCATGTGGTCTCCGAACAAAAATACGCTGAAATAGATGTAGTCACATCTATTCCGGCCCAGCTGGTGACAATATAATAACATACGAGAAAAATTGGCAGTGGGAATAGAAATATTAAGAAGTAATGGAGGGATTTCAATTGCGCCCGAATGCCCTGGTACGACCGAGAGTGAGAAGAGTCCGCTCACCCTCTCCAAATGCTCTCACATGGCCACGCTTATATAGCCTCTGCCAAGGAAGTCCTACTCACTGTCTTCTCGCACCAGGGTGTTGTTGACGAAATTGAGAGAATTTCCGGCGCTATAACCGGATTGGTGGACGTGGAAAGATCACCTATGGGAGTTGGAAAACCCTGATTCCAAACCAATGGTGCACATGGGCCGACTCCAGTATCCTGAGGGAACAAATGGCTTATGAATCAATCGTTGGTCACCGGCTACCATGGGACTGCATCTCCTCACGATGCTCTACTGCCTTGTGGATCAGACCTTTAGGTCAAAGGCTTGGGGTGTGGCCCCCTAAGAAAACCACCTGTTTCGGTCAGGGCACCTGAGCAGTATCACAGCCCTCACACAAATCAGATGAAATTTGTGTGGCGCATATTTATCTGGTGCCTCTTTGCACCAATATTTATGTGTCTAAATAAAATGATTTCAATTGCTGTTAGAAATGTGGGGGGACACACCACTTCTTGGTTGCCCACATCGTAGGAGGATATTTCTTCTTGAAAGACCTGCAAAAGGAACTGGGCTAATGGTGATCTTAGTGACGCAGGAAAGTGACTGTACAGACCAGGAGACATCTGCTTTAAGCCGGTCACATGTGGGATTTTTTTATGGGGAGTTTTTGGTGTGTCAAGTTCATACTTCAGAAGGCCTAATTTGGAGACGAAAATCCAAGGAGTAGTTTGAAAAGTGACATTTTCGGGGTCGACCTTTTCTAATCTACTCCTTTCTTCTAAGAAAGGCCCACACATGCCCTGGTACGGTCGAGAGTGGGGAGAGTCACCTCTCCCTCTCCAAATGCTCTCACATGGCCACGCGAATACATAGCCTCTGTCAGTGAAGTCCTACTCACTGCCTTCTCGTGGCGGGAGTGTTGCTTATGAAAGTGAGAGGACGAAAAGAGAATGTCCGGCGCTATAACCGGGTTGGTGGATGTGGAGGATCCACCTAGGGTAGTTGGAAAACCCTGATTTCAAACCAATGGTGCACATGGGCCCCAGTATCCTGATGGAACGAATGGCGAATGAACCTGTTGTTGGTCAACGGCTACCATGGGACTGCATCTCCTCACGATGCTCCACTGCCTTGTGGATCAGACATTCAGGTCAAAGGCTCCGGGTGTGGCCCCCTAAGAAAACCACCTGCTTCAGTCTGGGCACCTGGGCAGTATCACAGCCCTCACACAAATCGAATGAGATTTGTGAGGCGCATATTTATCTGGTGCTTCCTTGTACCAATATTTATGTGTTTAAATAAATAAATAAATAAATAACCATATCGCTAATTCACCCCCTTTTATCCCCAATTTGTGTAACCTTACTTTTCATCTTATGCAGCAGCTCGCTCTTGGTGGAAAATCTGTCCTATCTAAACGATCTCCAGTCACTGTCTGGTTGAAAGTGAATGCTTCCACCGATTATGAATACTGAAGCAGTCTTTCTGAAACCACGTACGCCGTTCAAGCTGGCTTCCTTCAACGTTCGCACACTAATGCAGATCAGACAACAGATAGGGCTGGCTATGTCTTTGGAAGGTCTTAATGTTGACGTTTGTTGTCTATCCGAGACTCGCATTCAAGACTCTAGTGAAGTACCACAAATCCGCTCTCCATCTGTCGCCTCGAAAAGCTTGTTTCACGTGCACTTATCCGAGGACCCTGTGGCATCTTCGTCTGGTCTTGCTGGCGTTGGTGTCGCACTAAGCGCCAGAGCTGAGGCAGCACTAATCGACTGGATCCCCATTAACAGTCGGTTATGTGCTGTTAGATTGGAAAGTTCCATCAAAATGAGAAGAAACCGGCGTGAGAATCGGTGTCTTTTCGTCATCTTCGCCTATGCTCCGACAGATTGCAGCCCAGATGCAATCAAGGATGAGTTTTACCATCAGGTAACAGTTCTTCTCCAGAAAGCGCGTTCGACAGATATTGTAGTATTAGCCGGAGACTTGAATGCACAGGTCGGGCGTCTAGGCACAGAAGAAAGTCGTTTAGGTGGCCGATGGGGACTTGTTGGTCGCAGGACAGATAACGGGGACCGTTTGCTGCAACTGCGCACAGACCAAAACCTGTTTCTGGCCAGCACAAACTCCCGGCACAGTCGTCGCCGGTGTGCCATCTGGCGTCCTCCCTCTGCATCTCAAGCCTGGACTCAGATTGATCACATCGCGATCAGCTACCGCTGGCGTGGTTGTGTACAAGACTGCCGCTCCTTTTGGAGTACCTATCTGGAGTCTGATCATGCCCTGGTCTGCGCCAATCTCACCTCACTTTCCAGTGGCCGAAGGATTGACCACCACCAACGGATCGATGTTAGTAAACTGGCTGCAACTTCTGTTGCAAGTAAGTATCGAGCGGAGCTAGCTTCTAGGCTAGCTACCATCCCACCGATAAGTATATATAAGCATTGGTTGCATCTTCACGACGCCATGAAAATGGCGAGTAAAGCCGCTTGCAGCTTCGCGAAACGTCCCGCTTACAAGCACTGGGTTTCTTCTGGCTCCTTACAACTAATGGAAGCCCGTCGGTCTACTCCGGGTGACCGTGAGTATGACCACAAACGAAGGCTGTTACGTAAAGAAATTGGGCAAAGCTTGCGTAAGGACCGAGAAGCCTGGTGGTCCGAGCGTGCTAATGAGATGGAAGCAGCAGCTGCATCTGGTAACTGCCGGAAGCTCTTCCAACTCATCCGAGCCACTGGCAGCAAGAAGTCTGGTGTGAGTGAAACAATCTACGAGGATGACGGGATGCCAATCAGTAACATCTCTCGACGTCTTGGACGATGGGCGGAATTTTTCGAAGGGCAGTTCAATTGACCTGCTGCTCCGGCAACATCGACCAGTTTGTCCTGCCCCCCATGGCCGGTGACGACTGATCCACCAAACGAGGCGGAAGTTCGCAAGGAACCCCAACTCTTGAAGCGCTACAAATCACCGGGCCCAGATGACTTACCTCCGGCTCTTTTTAAAGATGGTGGTGACTTTCTGGCTAAGGAACTGACTGCGTTGTTTGCAAAGGTTTGGGAGGGAGAAAGTGTTCCAACATCATGGAATGAGTCGATAGTCGTCCCTATCTTTAAAAAGCGTTCACGTTGTTCCTGTGATAACTATCGTGGTATAAGTCTTCTTCCGACTGCGTCCAAACTATTGGCTTCTGTCATTCTTCGTAGGTTGTTTAAAACCCGAGAACGATTGACTCGCGAGGAGCAGGCTGGTTTTCGTTCTGGTCGAGGATGCATTGATCACATCTTCACCCTCCGCCAAATGTTAGAACACCGTCATACTTATCGCAGGCCAACAATCGTAGTGTTTCTTGATATCAGGGCTGCCTTCGATTCGTTGGACAGGACTGTTCTCTGGGATTGTCTATTGAAGAAGGGTGTGCCTGAGAAGTTCATTAACATCTTAAAGGCCCTGTATACGAACACCTCAGGCAGAGTGAGGGCATACAACCACCTCTCTCCCTTGTTTCATTCGAGCAGTGGAATTAGGCAGGATTGCCCGATCTCTCCATTCCTCTCCAACTTTGCCATCGACGACATCCTGGAAACAGCTCTGATGGATGTAAGTAATGGCGGTGTGGATATGTTGCCTGGAGAACGACTTCTCGACCTTGAGTATGCGGATGATATTGTCTTACTGTGCGATAATGCCCAAGGCATGCAATCAGCACTTAATCAGTTGGCAATCAGTGTCCACAGGTACGGTATGTGCTTTGCACCCTCCAAGTGCAAGGTACTCCTACAAGACTGGCAGGATTCTCATCCTGTACTCACCCTGAATGGTAAGCAGATTGAAGTAGTTGAGAAGTTCGTGTATCTAGGTAGCTATATAAGTGCCGGTGGTGGCGTGAGTGATGAGATTGATGCACGTATAATGAAAGCCAGAGCGGCTTATGCCAATCTGGGCCATCTTTGGCGCCTTCGTGATGTTAGTCTGGCTGTAAAAGGTCGGATCTACAACGCGTCGGTGAGAGCAGTTTTGCTCTATGCTTGTGAAACCTGGCCTCTCCGAGTTGAGGATGTTAGACGTCTCTCTGTGTTCGATCATCGTTGTCTGCAAAGGATTGCTGACATTCAGTGGCAACACCATGTTAGTAATGCAGAGGTTCGGCATCGTGTGTTCGGGCGCAGAGACGATAATTCAATTGGTGTCACCATCTTGAAACACCGACTTCGGTGGTTTGGACATGTCTTACGAATGTCGTCCCAGAGACTTCCACGTCGTGCATTATTTGCCGACTCTGGGACTGGTTGGAGAAAGCGGAGAGGAGGTCAGTGTATGACATGGTGTCGTGGCATGAAAGAGAGCTGCAAAGGGCTAGCTTCTGTTGGTCCTTCACGACTCCCTGGCTGGGGTCCGAGAGATGGTGCAACACAGTGGCTAGAGACATTATCAGATATGGCTCAGAATAGAAGCCAGTGGCGAGCCTGCTGTAACCTTCTTCTACTTTCTTCATAAAGAGTGGCTATAACTTTCCTAAATGAGAGAGCTCTTGTGGTTGTACATTCAGTTCCCGCCATTTTTTTCCTTTTCTTTTTTTCCTTCCTTTATATATACGCATCTTCTTCCTTCTCCCATTCTCATTATTTTGTGTGGCGCATATGTATCCGGTGCCCTTTGTACCAATATATATGTGATTAGATAAATAAATAAATTCTTAGGAAAGCAGCATCACTATAGATCCTTACTGTCTGAGGGAAATACCTTACTGAGGTCACACTCGTGTACAGTAAGTATAACGAATTTGCCCTCGGAACTTAAGTCGTTGCTTTTAGTCTTCCCGTTCTAAACCGACCTGCTTGGCATGCAAGGACTATAGGGAACCAGTGTCCCGGCCAATATAGCTCGATTGTGTTATCATAACAAGGAAGCCCAACCACTACATCAAGGCAGCAGCTACGGTTAGAGCATTAACTGAAAGCATTATATTATACATATACACAAAATACCATTTTTACTTATGTATATTTTTAATTTAAAAGTGAGAAATATGAAACTTCAATGATCATTTTTAGGATCTCTTGCAAATAGGTATGATAAGCAAAAGAGTTGAAATAATAATGGTGTAGTGTGATCTACTTATATCCATATAAGTAGTATATGGCGATGGTCAGACATAGAGTATATTTTCGCGGAAGACCGATAAGGAAAGAACTGAAATCAAGCGCAATTGGTAGGGAAATATATAAACAATGAAATTAGAGAAGATGAACTGATATTTACAGAAGGAACAGTGAAGATTGAGACAATTGGTTGTTATTTTGCAAATTAAATGTTTGCTGTATGGTTATCAGAATTCAGTGAGATAGTCTGTAATTTGTGCTTAAATACATCCGATTGTCCCCCACACGTGTTCTTGTTCACTACAATGGTAGCGCCAATGACGACATGAACAGAAGCTCAATTTTGTGAAGAAAAACATGGAACCGAGAAATCAAAAGCATAAAATAATACTGGGATTCAAACTATACGCCATATGTTATTTGAATGTTGATCGAATTGCAAAATAAGATTAAAGCATAGGGATGAGGCAATCAAATGTAGCTTAATTACTTTTGTATAATGCTCATAACCTACCAAATTAAAACGAAAAGTGTTTTTTTGTCAACAAAGTAAAAATAACATTGTTAAACGTATCAAGTATTCAATTCTTTCTATGTAAACTGCATGTAACACAAAAAATCAATTCTAGACCTGAACCCTGATGACCAGGAACAATATAAAGACTCCTAAAATATTCTTTGTATCCTTACAAAGTTTCAAGACGATAAATGTTTTATAAATATATGAATAAATCCATAAGTTAATGTTTTTTTTGGATTTACATAAGGCGAAAACCTGTTGACCTCAATATACTAATTATGTGAAATTTTATAATATTGATGAAAAACGGGTAGAAAATTGTCTTGCTTACTTCAAGAATAATTAAAACTCTTGTTCCCTACACTATAACTCATACTAAAAAGTATAAAAATGTTATTTATTGTAATATTGAAAAAAAGTTTTAATAACTTACCTATTCAATGATGAGTCGATCGAATTAGTCGATATACCACCGGTATTCTCAGAAGACACGGAGATAGATTTTGATGGCTAGAATGTGGGTAAAATTAAAGGTGAAGGAGTTTATATAACTTAGAAAAGAAGACGGAACTTCCATGGTGAAATGAAAATAATGGTTTAGGGTTCAGTTTATTTACTAAACATTTAGATATATAACGGTTAAGTGTTCAGTAGGGAATAACCTTAAGATAGATTTTCGAAGTTCTAGTCACAAAACAAGATAGATGAAGTCCAAATAAATATACTGTAGGACAGAAATCACAGGTAACACAAATTACGGAAGCATGAATCGGCGATCCTAAAGTAAGGTATTCATCTCGAGACTTCAAACTGCTTGATGCTCGAACACGTGACATTATGAATGTCCATTGACTACAGAGTATAGGACTGAGACAAAGCCGCACTATCTAGTGTTCTTTTATTTTAAAATTTAACATTAGTTGAAAACATTCTACGAAAGACAAAGAAATAGTAGACTAGACACACTCATGTTTTGATTAAAAAAAGAATTTGTATATCTTATGGGAAGTACATTTGTTGTGAAGAGAACAATGGAGAAGTGATAAATTATGAAAGCCACTTTTTGGGATATTAGTTCACTTAGGTTGTGATCTGTAATTGATAACATTTGACAACCGTCTTATTATTTTAATCATAAGCTTTTGTTAAATTTACGAACTACTGTCATATCTTCATCTATTTGATGTTTACGGTAATTTGAACATTAGTTTTGTATTCTATTTTCGTGACCTCGGAGTCCTATTTTCAGACGTTGTGTTTCGGTTAAATGATTTATGTGTTTGTTCGTGTACCCTTTGGAGTTAGTGTTGGGATGATCCAGAAAATTTCACGCAATAAACATAACAAGCTCAGGAAACACTAAGAAGCATTTTATCCAATCAGCGTTTTATTAAAAAAAATTTTTTAGAAACATCACGAAAATGAAGTTACACGTAGAGTTTCTGATTGGTTGATTACTACACTGCTACTATGTTTGGTACCATTCCAGAATTTTCAGGAAAACCCAAGGACTTCCAAATTACTATAAAAAGCCTATATTTTATGTACATGAAGGAACCTTTGGAGTAAAGTGCTTCTCGCATATTTTGCGCCTTTTCTCTCGTGTTCAAGTCGCTGTGTAGATTCAGCCTGGTGGTTACGAGACTAGCTTGGGATCCGAGTATAGCGTTCAATTAGCAAGACTTATCGGTTACATATATTTTGAAAATCAAAGGTTTTCCACAGATCCCTTTTCTACTTTCTAGTCAACCAATCAGTGACCGTGTAGTAGGTCAGCGAATAGGATAGTTTTCTGCCCTCACGGTCAAGTAGTCAGAACTCTAGCTCACGTGTTCGCAGTCTAACGATGGTAAAAAAAACAGGGAAGAGTATCAAGTTCATTATCTAGTTCCAAAATAAATCTTCAAATATGTCTGACTACAGCGCCAGCAGTTAGACCAAGTTCATGACAACGATGAACATGCTAAATAGTAAAATAAAAAAGACGTCTAAACCGTTATGAATCAGAAGAACAATTTAAAGCCTGATAGTTAAATTTGTAAGTATCATTACCAAGTTTTGATTTGATAATTTTGAATAAATTGAGCAATGTGTATATTGTTATAAATAAATTAATATATTTGTAATATCCCAATGAGTAGAAAAATGAGATTTTCCGACGTTTCGTGACTTAGTGTAAGCCACTTCTTCAGAGAATAAATAACCAAATTTAACATTAATCCAAGTTTAAATAGTACAACGGAACAATCCAAGAATATTAGGTGATCAATCAAAAAACGGGTCTGAATAGATCAATGTCATGTCATTTCATTTCGTTCAAAGTGATTCATAAGGGATATGTATGTAATTTTGTGTGTATGTATGCATTGTTAATGACGAAAAATGTGTGACCTTTGTAATGACAAAGGATAGAGTTTAATTTGTAATGTAATGGTGTGAGATTGTAAATAATATTAGACTGGTTGACTAGGATAGATAGTCCAAGTGGGATGTATGGTAAGGCCTTCTTTTCTATTGAGGGCAGTGGGATTAAGCATTATATGGAAAGCTTCCGCTACTCTTCTTTCTTTGTGATTGGAAAAACCTTTCTGTAGTATTTTGATGTTTTTGAAATCAATTTGATGATTATTGAAAATGGCATGAACCGCTAATGCCGATTTAATTTGAAGTCTATCTAGTTCTACAGGATTATTAGGAGGTTTCTTTGTGTACCTAATATGTTCTTTGGTGCGAATCATGATTTCGCGAGATGACTCTCCAATATAGAAGGCATCACAGTCGACACAACCTAATTTGTAGACGCAGTTCTGTGTAGACATGAATGGTATCTTTTCTTTTAATCGAACTAAAGTATTTCGAAGAGTGTTCGTTGTTTTGTAATATACTTTAATTCTGTGTTGTTTTAAGATTCTTTGGAGTTCTTCAGTTGTGCCATGACGGTATGGTAAAACTGCAATACCAATCCATGGCATTTCATTCGAATTATTGTTATTATTACGTGCTGAATTGTCTTGTTTTAATATGCTTCTGATAATCTTCATCGGAAAATTATTAAATTGTAAGATGCTAATTATATTCTTTTGTTCTTTTAGTTTGTCCTCTTCTGAAGTGATGATTTTATTGGCTCTTCTAAAAAGATTTAAGGCTAACGAAATTTTAGCACTGAATAAAATCTAATCCGAATGATCTAAGAATTGTTCATAATTTGTCTGACGGAAACTTAACAAATCATGAAGTCACCCTACAGGAGAAAGGATTAAATTTCAATTTACATAGAAAACCATTCCGTACTTTTGAAGTTGCTCCAATTATAGAGCCAATAATCGCACAACTACCAGAAAAAGAATCGCATTTATTACGTCAAAAGACGTCCCACATCTTGACCAAACAAAAACGCCTCACACCAAACATCTCAAAAGAAGAATACAAGGCCCTGCTTTCGCTTAAAAAGGACAAAACAATCATAATCACAAAAGCAGACAAAGGCAACACAACAGTAGTCATGAATAGAACAGACTACATTAATAAAGCTATTGAACATCTTGCAACAGGACCATATGAAAGGATCAATCCATTAAATTCTCAAACGATTAAAAATAAAGTCAAATCAGATACAAGTGAACTTTTGAAAGAGCTAAAACCAGTCATTAGGGCTTCGCTTTGGTTTTCTTTGTATCCCAAATCATGTAATACTTCACGATTTTATGGTTTACCGAAAATTCATAAACCAAATATTCCTCTAAGACCGATAGTAGACTTTACCAACACACCGATTTATGCTTTATCTAAATATCTAAGCAGCATATTAAAGCCACTACAGTTCGACATACATAATATGATTAAAGATACATATGACTTTAAATCAAAACTATCAGAATTAATCATCGAGAAGAATGAAGTCATGGTAAGCTTTGATGTCGTATCTTTATATACTAGTATTCCGATTGATAACTGCTTAGAATTTATTAGTGGCTTACTAGAAAATGACACTACTTTGTCGGACAGATGTCCGTTAAGCATTAGTTTAATCATGAGATCGTTAAAACTTTGCTTAAATTCAACTCCACTCACCTTCAACGGAACGCTATACAGACAAACAAATGGTGTAGCGATGGGTTCCCCTGTGTCCCCGATTGTTGCCAACCTTTTTATGACACACATGGAATCAAAGATTTTCACTAACCACATTAAACCACGAATTTGGCTTACATATGTAGATGACACATTTGTAGTGATAAAAAAGACGCATCTAAGATCATTTTCAAAACAGATAAATACACTTTCATCTCATATCAAATTCACGAATGAAAATGAAAATGAACGTGGTAAGCTTCCGTTCCTAGATTGTTTAGTGAAAAGAAATATAAACGGAGTTCTAAATGTATCCATCTACCGAAAGCCTACACACTCGAATCGTTACATCGACTTCCATTCAGCACATCCTTTCAGTGCTAAAAATTTCGTTAGCCTTAAATCTTTTTAGAAGAGCCAATAAAATCATCACTTCAGAAGAGGACAAACTAAAAGAACAAAA
This sequence comes from Schistosoma rodhaini, assembly GCA_944470415.2. Classification (NCBI taxonomy): domain Eukaryota; kingdom Metazoa; phylum Platyhelminthes; class Trematoda; order Strigeidida; family Schistosomatidae; genus Schistosoma; species Schistosoma rodhaini. The sequence continues at coordinate 84,111,057 of OX104036.1, forward strand.
GAATATAATTAGCATCTTACAATTTAATAATTTTCCGATGAAGATTATCAGAAGCATATTAAAACAAGACAATTCAGCACGTAATAATAACAATAATTCGAATGAAATGCCATGGATTGGTATTGCAGTTTTACCATACCGTCATGGCACAACTGAAGAACTCCAAAGAATCTTAAAACAACACAGAATTAAAGTATATTACAAAACAACGAACACTCTTCGAAATACTTTAGTTCGATTAAAAGAAAAGATACCATTCATGTCTACACAGAACTGCGTCTACAAATTAGGTTGTGTCGACTGTGATGCCTTCTATATTGGAGAGTCATCTCGCGAAATCATGATTCGCACCAAAGAACATATTAGGTACACAAAGAAACCTCCTAATAATCCTGTAGAACTAGATAGACTTCAAATTAAATCGGCATTAGCGGTTCATGCCATTTTCAATAATCATCAAATTGATTTCAAAAACATCAAAATACTACAGAAAGGTTTTTCCAATCACAAAGAAAGAAGAGTAGCGGAAGCTTTCCATATAATGCTTAATCCCACTGCCCTCAATAGAAAAGAAGGCCTTACCATACATCCCACTTGGACTATCTATCCTAGTCAACCAGTCTAATATTATTTACAATCTCACACCATTACATTACAAATTAAACTCTATCCTTTGTCATTACAAAGGTCACACATTTTTCGTCATTAACAATGCATACATACACACAAAATTACATACATATCCCTTATGAATCACTTTGAACGAAATGAAATGACATGACATTGATCTATTCAGACCCGTTTTTTGATTGATCACCTAATATTCTTGGATTGTTCCGTTGTACTATTTAAACTTGGATTAATGTTAAATTTGGTTATTTATTCTCTGAAGAAGTGGCTTACACTAAGTCACGAAACGTCGGAAAATCTCATTTTTCTACTCATTGGGATATTACAAATATATTAATTTACTGATAGTTAGATGTTCATCGGTTCCAGTTATCAGTCGTAACATCAGTCTATAGAATTACAGCATATTATCTTAAAATAAAAGAGACAAATTAATTACTTCTAAATGATGGTCTTTTTTAGGCGAACCACATTCTTCAGCAGCATCGATTAATTGTCGTCTAGCTTGTATACGACGTTGAATTTCAGCTAGCATAGAAGATTTTTGATCAATGGAATCTTTTCTTAATTGTTGTGTAGAATCTGTACGTTTTATTGGGTTGTTTTTGTTATTGTCTAGTTGATTATTTGATGATAGTGTCGGTGGTGTTGGGGGTGGTGGTGGCGGCGGTGGTGGGGATTTTGTAGTTGAAATTATCTGATACAGAGAGAAAATTATCTTGAAATATGGAAATCAATAATAATGGTTTGTTTAAACTGTAATGGCAATCAAACTAAAAACGTGATACCAGTTCATGGAACCATTGATTGAGCCACGTAGGATAGATATAGACTATTAAAGTTGTGGTCGGCGTGATAATTGTAGTCAGCGAGTGAAAATCTTAGGTGACATGATTCAGAATCAACCATAATGAAGCGGATGGGTCAACTCTTTATATTACCCTAGACCTTGAGCTCCAGTATTTCTTTACATATGTTTTCTAATTCTATATCTTTTGCAAAGGTTTAATTTTCTCATCATTATCATTGATATCACATTATTTTGACCGCTTTTAGTATTTATATTTTCAAATTCATCTCACCAAAATGATATGGTATAAAAATATGGGTTGACATACGCGTGTGCCAAACTCAATTTATTTATTTAAACACATAAATATTGGCACAAGGAAGCACCAAATACATATGCGCCGCGTCGATTTGTGTGTAGACTGTGATACTGCTCAGATGCCCAAACTGAAGCAGGTGGTTTTTATTAGGGGGCCACACCCCAAGACTTCTACCTAAAGTCTATTTATTTATTTAATCACATATATATTGGTACAAAGGGCACCGGATACATATGCGTCACACTTCGACCTAAAGGTCTGATCCACAAGGCAGTAGAGCATCGTGAGGAGATGCAGTCTCATGGTAGCCGGTGACCAACGATTGATTCATACGCCATTTGTTCCCTCAGGATGCTGGAGCCCGTGTGCACCATTGGTTTGCAATCAGGGTTTTCCAACTCCCATAGGTGAACTTTCCACGTCCACCAATCCGGTTAAAGCGTCGGACATTCTCTTTTCGTCCTCTCAATTCCGTAAACAACACCCTGGTGCGAGAAGACAGTGAGTAGGACTTCCTTGGCAGAGGCTGTATACTCTCGGCCACACCAGGGCATTTGGGGGCCAAACTCTAAGTTGATTAAAAATTAACGGATTGTAAACTGTAATCCATACCTAAAGTGTGTATGTGTGTGTTTTCAAATGTGAGTTACATTGTGTAGTACAATTTAATGCATCTCTTTACCCACCCCATACAATCAATGTAAATATATTTATCAATGAACTTTGGGTGACATTAAATCTACAACCATCAACACAATGATATTAACAGGCATCAAGACTGAGATAATTCTAACACTATAAAACAAACGACAATAATCATTCGCTAAATAGGAATTAAATATATACAGAAGATAACCTGACGTTACAAAACATAAATTTTAAGCACACATACGTAAGTATACTTAATTTATCAGTTAAAATACAGTAATGGAGACGAATTAATTAGAATCAAGAAAGCGAATTTTCAGCTTTTCAACAAAATTCAAATAATATCCATAACAATAAGAAATAATATCTCTGTATATTGCTCAAAACGTTCAAAATTATAATGAAAAATTACTACTAACCACCATAGAGTAAAAATGATTGTGTCAAATGTATCAAGTGTCCTATTCTATTTCTGTTCACTGTATATAACAGGCGAATTAATACTATCTCTATATCTTCTCCTTAAATGCTTAATCCTGATCCATAATCCTAACCAAATGGTAATATAACTTACAATCAAAATAGTTAGATAACACCTCTAGGATATTTGAAGTAAATACACTCATCCATTCAGATGCAGAGAATTGCCATATTTTAGCTGATATCACTTTGTGGTAAAAACCTTAATATTTACTCTTAACACATAACCCTGACCAAGAAAAAATTATTCGGGTCTTTTTTAGGGGTTAGGTAAAACATATAATCAATATTCACAAGGAAGACTTTTTTATATGATTACTTCTCAATATACAGACAGATTAAACTGTAAATGCACTAAATATGCATAATCTGTCTACACGTTGTGACATGATTGTTTTCTTTTTCACTAACTATCCATTTATAAAAGATGGTTTTTCCTTGACCAAGAACTGACGAAAAGTTCGTCGCGTTTGATATCATTCTCGTTCCTATACTATACTACTATTCAATAGGGATATGAATTGTTTACTAGCTTCAGTGGTTTCAGTATCAAAAGTATGCACTCATAAAAAAATTATGATTGAATACATTAAATTAATCAGTTTGTTTATATATTTTAATTGATAATAGTTACCGGATTATTGGAAGAAGTTGAATTAATACTTGGTCTTATTGAATCATTACATCGATTTTCTTTATTCCGTTTACGTGCGGCAATAGCTTCTTGTAGCATAGCGGCTAATCCAGACGATTCTGACTGCTTAGCTAACTCTTCATCATTATTTTGATTATTATTATTATTAACCGGTACTAATGTTGTTAACACTGAAGATGAATTTGAATTATTTGTGCTAACAGCAACATTTGAATGATCAACAGTTTCACGAGAAACTATCAGGAAAAGAAAAAACAAAAGAAAACATGAAACTTTATTTTCTACAGGTAAAAGCAAAAATTACGAGTTAAGTTTATAAAAAACGACAATGTTAAATAATAAGTATCATTTCCATATAGATTCTACACAGTGTTATACTGTCAAGTTGGTATTTTAAATATTTTGGAAATTCTTATTATGATTATTGAGAAGTATAATGAGTGAATAATTAGTATTGTAGTGTGGTCTACTTATATCCATATAAGTAGTATATGGCGATGGTCAGACATAGAGTGTATTTTCGTAGAAGACCAATAAGGAAAGAACTGAAATCAAGCGCAATTGGTAGGGAAATATATAAACAATGAAATTAAAGATGATGGATTGATATTTACAGAAAGAACAGTGAAGATTGAGACAATTGGTTGTTATTTTGCAAATTAAATGTTTGCTGTATGGTTATCAGAATTTAGTGAGATAGTCTGTAATTTGTGTCTAAATACATTCGATTGTCCCCAATTAGTGTTTTGTTCATTACAATTGGTGTCGCTGCCTACCAGGAGGAGGAAGGGTGCTGTTCTGCGGACGTAAATTTCTAGATGTTTGGAATGAGTAACACTTGATTGACAATGTTCCATAAGTTCATGGAAGTTCTAATTCATTTTTGTATTGGTTGCTTGAATCTTATCATTGATTTTTATGACTGCCATTGATCAGTCTCGTATTAGCGAATGTGGATCCTGTGAGGATTACTTCGATAATCCACCGTTAGCCACCATCCATCTCTGCTTATAATGCTTATGATTAAAGGCAATATCAAGGTAATCAGCACAGAATGTACGTATGACAATAAGAGACTGATTAATTTCAGTCCCAAAAACCTAATGGAAGATTCAAAAGACTAATACAAAATTCAATATGATAACTTCAAATGTGGACGTTTTCAGTTCGTCTTGTTATGTGTTGTTGCATTATTAATAATCCGAAATATATTCAATTACTAAAAATTCATATAAAGTAGAACTTTACAGAAAACTAAATAAGTTACACAATGGTCGTCTATGTACAGGATGTTTGTTTACTGGATTACTGACAACATAGAAATCTACGCAAACTGTGAACATCGGGCATCGACTATGTACAGTAAAACTGTCCATTCAGTTTCGATTTCCTTAATTTGGACAGTAGTATACATCATGAATGCTCTTTCTTTATTTCTACAGATTAATTTTATAATTTGTTCGATTTATTAGCTTTCTATAACGACTCTGTTTTTAAAGCACTATTTATATTCTTTAGCCTATTACATCATTTTATTTCTATACTGATTAAAAGAGTCTAGTATGCACAGAGTACTTATGAAACACAAATACTGAAGAAGAAGAATAAGCACGTTTCTTCACTTGATTATTTACTGAACTGAATAAATAAATAAATAAACGATCTCTATTATTTAACACTGACCTTGAGAATTCAAACCTGACCAGTTACTGCTGATAGACTCTCCAGTTAAAAGTGGATTCCTCAAATTTTGACTACTAAGACGATGGATTGTGCCCATATAATTACCATTAATTGGACCATTACCAACACTGCTTCCACTACTACTAGTACTTGCATAACTAGCTAAACTTCCTGAACCTGCATATCCATAACCATAACCGTAGCCAGCAGACGACGAAGAGGCAGATGAAGGGGTTGTAATTGTTCCAGGACCTGTAGCATAACCTAAACTGATTGATGAAGTAGAAGATAGTTGACGACGATGTGTTTCAAATGCACCAGAATCTTTATTACCATTACAACTATTATTATTAGTCATAGTAGTAGCAGTTATCAATTTATTTATTTGATTAGATTGATTAACATGATCATGATATTCATAATTTGCCAATTCATTAGGTTCCGGTTGCTTTCTGAAATAAACAAGAAAAAATCCGGTTTAGCATATTCGAAGATGAACAGTAAAGCATTAAAAGTCGATACAATAAAGAGAATAAAACTAGCCATGGCTTGCTTTAATCAGAGGTGGATGATTTCAAGAATGAATTCAAGACGCAAGTTTGGTCCTATTTGGGACTTGTCAGCTGGATGTACTTTTAGTCCAGAGTTGATCTTCATTCTTTGACTACGGGTAGAATAAGAAGCATTTTCCTCATACTAAGGTGAAATAGCTATTTACTGTTCACTAGTTCATCATAGTAAAATGAATGATATCAATCTGTAATCGTGGAGAGAGAACCATTTACAAATAAAACTAGTCGTCGAAACTAAGAAAATCCTACTATGTACACGATTGAACACAATGGAACAAAAGCGAACGTATACACACATTATGCATAATCGGTTATAAAAAACCAATCAGATAAAAGTCCGAAAAACATGGAATCAGTTATAATTAAACTAGATCCTGTAATAAACATGTCCTAACCGAAGTTTTTACATCAGATCAATACGAAATGAAATCAATAAGATGTATTGAAAATAAGTCTAAATAATAGTAGTACCAATGTTAGTGAGAAAGATTAAACATTGAAGAATATAATTTGAAGTGAAGTTACAGATGACAGAATACGGAGACTGACAAAATAGGGGGGAGATAGCGTGAATGCAAATGATTCTAAGCCGTGTTCTCCGGCACTTCAGCACACAAACCATACAAATCCAAACCAGGTCCTCTGCAATTATCAATATAGCTCAGTCTAGTATTTAATGCTTTCATAAACTTATGCAGTGTTGTTTTAATCTTAGTTTTTATCTATTCTCCTCCTACTAGTTTGCATTGTTTCTTATGAATTTAATTGATACAACAACCTTGAAGATCAGATCAGAACTGAAGTGGTAAAACAAAAAGGTGATAATAATCTGGTTGGGGTAGAATTTTTACTGGATATTAAGATAAGAATAAGCTGATAATGCCTGTGATTATATGATAACAGTCTATGGCGCAGTAATCAAATGAAGTTCAAAACTGTGATTATGACTTGACAATGTGAAATCATCTTTAAATGAACAAAGTTTTCACAAACTAAAATCCATTCATTAATGACCAACTTTGAGATGGATTTCTTAGTTTTAAAGATAATTTATGATCTATGATCGTGAGACACTTATCTAGGCAATGAAATCAGATAATGATCACTTCACAGTACGAACTGAATAAAACTTATGGTTGAAATCCCATTGAATTCCAGTTCAATTGTCTAAATATGCCTTGTTCACTAAAGGGCCTGATGGTGGAACATTGATCTCGTATATAAACAGTCTTATACTAGTGCAGATTATCATCCAGTGCTCTTTAATTGATAATCTAACCTTCCAGTTAATTCCAGTCCATGAAAGGATTTCTCTTTAAAACTGTGGTAAATAGAAATAAAATACAAATATGCAATGGATCTGTTTGTTATGGGCTTTTTACTGATAATTCCTTCTGATATAATATTCCAGAAAATTGTTGATTTCACTATTTAGAAAAAAGCATTATACATAAAATATATAGAATAGAAATGTATATTTTCTTTTAATCGAGTATGAACATGTATTATATTCAGTGAAGAAAAATTACTGTACATTTTTAATAGACAATTCGTTAGCAATCAATACAGAATTGTTTACTCATATTAATGTAATTAAGGTAGTAGGTATATATAACGTATAACTAAACGAATTAAGTAGGTATAAGGACAATGTAAACATTGGACACATTAACAACATAAATCTCAATATAATAAATAATCCAATTCAGTAGTCCATGTACAGATTTATAAACCATAGATATTCAGTTACATTTTGTCAATTGAGAGCTGCTACTGTATCAATCTATTTGTTCCAATCGACATACAGTATGTGAATATGTAACTTTGATAGAATAAAATTCCAAGTGTTTCAACTATTAGGTGATCGCTTTATATAAAATAAATATGGAAAGTAAGATCGTGAAAGGATTATCTTACAAGCTTTACGGTAAGAAAATCTTATCCTTTTCGTCTACAAAAAAAACTCTTAGCAGATTATAACATTAAACATACCCTGTTTCAGTTTACATTATTAAAAAAAAACTTCTACAAGTCAACGGAAGTCACACTTTACCTAACACGAAATATTTCTCTAGAACTTTAAGTATAGACGATTTTCCGAAAATTTTATCATTACTAATCATTTAGATAGTGAATCCGTGATCAGAAAATATATCGATTATTTATTTATCTATTTTAACACATAAATAATGGTACAAGGAAGCACCAGATAAATATGCACCGCACAAATCTCATTCGATTTGTGTGAGGGCTGTGATACTGTCCGGGTGCCCAGACCGAAGCAGGTGGTTTTCTTAGGGGGCCACACCCGGAGCCTTTGACCTGAATGTCTGATCCACAAGGCAGTGGAGAATCGTAAGGAGATGCAGTCTCATGGTAGCCGGTGACCAACGATTGATTCATAAGCCATTTGTTCCCTCAGAATACTGGAGTCGGCCCATGTGCACCACTGGTTTGGAATCGGGGTTTTTCAACTCCCCTAGGTGGACGTCGTTTAGAAGGACGATGAAAGCTCTACAATCCAGCATCCAAACATTTCGTCAATTATGCAGGCTACAACATTGACTACCAAGAATCAAGAAAGCTGAGAGTGCTTGTGTGTGTGCAGTACATTGAGATGTCAATGTATTGTGTGTATGAGAGGGTATAGATAACACAACTGACAGTAAATAGTTGATTTTCTGAGGGATTTAATGAGATTTCATGACAAGCTGAAAGAATATAGGAATAAAGAAAAAAAAGGCAAACTAACCCTATTAGATGTTAACTATTTTTTCACATATACAGAGATTTGTATAATGTCATGCTCAATCATTAATGGTACATATAAAGACAAAAACGTACACAATTATATTCTCTAATCTATACAGAATTAAAATACTTAAATAATTGGTAAAACCCAGGACAGAGTTCAATGTAGAATGCTTGTGGACAGCCTGTGCTCCTCCACGAGGGGTAACAGACAAATTGGATTGGAATTAATTAAAGATAACAAGAAAAGTCACAAAATGTCCAATGATTTTTCACTTTTTTCCACATATCAATATGAATATTATCGAAGTCAACTAATGTCATTCAATGGTAAACCACTAGGTGATGATGGATTCACATATATATCATTTCACTTAAGGATAGAATAAAAGTGACATAATTTGAATAAATAAATTATCCAGTTTATAAAAGAGATTAATATTAGCTCTAATTAGCGTATTATATACAATACATTTGCATAGATTTCTCAATATACAATAACTTAGTGGTAATTTGGAATGACTGTAAAAGTATAATTATAGTTTGTAATAAACTATCATGTGACAGCCTTAAAATATTGGTAAATATAAAAATATTGTGAGTAATAGATGTATTGGAAGCATTATCTCCATATAAAGACAATCGAACATGATGTGAATAAGCACTATGTGAAATAACTGGACTATTTCTCAGACGCATTGAGTTACTTATCTATCCGAAAAGGCGATGTTTGTTACAACAGATTTAGAAGAGAATAACATAGAAGTGGCATAATGATTGAAGCAATCAACTTTAAACAATTAGATTCTAGATTTTAACCCTGTTTCAGTTACTTAAATTTTGACAACGGAGTAGGATAGAGCCCTGAGAATAACGGGTTTGTACCAAAATTAAACCACAACACAATGAACGGTGTGTTTTTAGTGCGCTAGTGAACAAATCAAAATCCTTGAAGATTTTTGTGTAAACTCTACATAAACTCTGATGTGTTCACTACTGTATCTTTGCTATTCATGATGTTAAAAACACATGCGCTCTCTCTCAAAGTTTGCTCTGATTGAGAATGAGGGAAGTATATCCTAACACAAAGGAAAACTATAGAGAATTCCATAATGTAGCAAAAATATGACATTGAAGAATGCTTATTATTATTATTAGAATAAGAAAACATAGCACGAAACGAATTACCAAAATCACAAAAGTGTAAGAGTAAAAACCACAATTACTGGTGAAAGAGTATATCATAGATAGGAGTCAATCAGAATCGACAAAGCGACTTTTCAGCTTTTCAACAAAATTCAAATATGACCCATAACAATAAGAAACAATATCTCTGTATACTTCTCAGAACGTTCAAAATCATAACGAAAAATTACTACTAACCACCATAAAGTAAAAAAGATTGTGTTAAACGTATCATGTGTTCTATTCTATTTCTGTACATTGTATATACCTATATCTTACCTCTAAATCCTTAATCCTGGTCCATAATCTTAAGCTAGTGGTAATATAACTTACAATCGAAATATTTAGATAACACCTCTTGGATATTTGAAGTAAATACATTCATCTATTGGGATACAGAGAATTTCCGCTTTATAAAAGATGATGTATTAGGAGCTGTAACTTTAAAACTCTAATAATTACTCTGAATCTATAACCTTGATCAAAAACAATGCAGGTACTCCGAAGAATTTATTTTGGTTCTTACAAAGGTTCAAGGACTCGGATTAGATATCGTTGTTTTTCGGTTGAAAGGCAAAGTACCATGTAGAGGACAATAAAAGATACACTGATTCTATGAAATTTATCTACACATTCTGTAATATTGTTGTTTTCTTTCCCATACACCGTCCATTTAAAGACAGTTTTTCTGATTAGGTAAAGAAATGACCTTAAGTTCGTCGTGTCTGATTTATTTTCGTTTCTACGCTTTACTCTTGCCCAACTACCTACCTCAAAGTCAGTCAGATACAACGTAGGACTAGGCACATGTATGCATCGGTCCAAGATGTAACACCTCCTTAGCACAATAAGATATATAAAAATATTGTGTATAAGGATATAGAACAGAAATAAATAATTAGTTGATAGAAAGAAAGATATAAAGTAATTTTAATCCCACACTTTGAGGGAAGACAAATAATGTATACACCTACGCCATTGTGATAGATTCTGAGCCATGTCACCCAGAGTCTCCAACCATTGGTTACAATAGTCACGCGGACCCCAACCAAGTAGTCTGCATCTACCAACATGGCTCAGACTAGAAGTTAGTGACTTCAAACACTGATGCCACGTTTTGGTTTAACCGACCCTAACTTTCTTCCATAAGTCTCCAACACTAGTCAGCATTGCGCGTCGTGGTAATCAGTGTTCAGGCATTTGTAACACATGGCCCAACCATCTCAGTCGATATAGATTCATAACCTCATCACCTGATTTACCACCATTTCCTATCACTCCGTGTCTAAGCTTACTATTACTTACCGGGTGATACCATCAGATGTGAGCAATATTTCTAATACATCTGTGGTCAAATATTAGTAACTTACGAGTATCTTCTACCCTTAATGGAGACATTTAGCAGCTGCAAAGTAAGACAGAGCGAACTGCTGCACAGTATACTCGTCGCTTAATTGATAGACAGATATCTCGTTTTCACCATAGGTGACGTAAGTTGGCAAAAGCCAAACGAGCTTTTTGAATACGTGCTGAGATTTTGTCAAACACTAACCCATTAAGGCTGATAAGACTTTCAAGATAAGTGAAGTTGTCGACACGTTCGACTACTTCACTCTCTATCCTTAGTTCAGGTGTTGACACAGGTCAGTCTTGAAGCAACAATTTGCATTTAGAGGGGGGGAAACGCATTCGAAACATCTTGGGATTGTTGCTCAGTGCTATCAAAAGACTGAATTTCATCAGTGTTTTCAACAAACATGACTATGCTATCTGCATATAGGTGGATTTACTGGTAGAAGATCAGTTATTGAATATTTAGACGACGAGAACGTTATATCCAGAAGTAGGTCTATAATGAAATTAAACAGAGTTGAAGATAGTGGACAGCCTTGCCAAACACCACTTGAGGTTGCAAAATCAGATGACAGTTCGCCATAAGCGACTAAAAGTGTACGAGTAAAGAGCATCAAAACTCAATGTAAACATTAACTAATGTTTTAAACTTACGGTAGAGTAGTTTTATTTTCTATTTGTCCAACTGCATCAATTCCATCAGTGCCAACATTTATTGGATTAATAACTATGTTACAACCTTTTGGTGTGGCAGCATGATTATTTGATGAATCTAAAGTATTTGAAATAAACGGTTGTGCATATTCACGTGACTGTGAATTGACGTTTATGTTTTCACTATCAAATGCATTTTTGGAATCCTAGACAAGTTATTTATTGAAAAAAATCACTAATATAGGATCATAAAAATAAATCAGTTATGAATAGTTAAATCAAGATTAAAATTATTTCTAGAGGATTGGTTAAAATGATACGAAGAGGTCATGTATCCGTTTCTCAATGTGTGTATGTAATAAAGCAATTGCGAGAATGTATTCATTCATTTTGTGGGTGAGTGCTGCATGTGAGTTTTACTTTAGGGATTTCAATTTTATTGGTCTTTTTCATCCAGGAAGTTAAGATGGGCTTTAGTTGCGTATTCATGGGAGATGTATACGGACAGCTTCAAATGATGGAAATTAAGTCTCTAGTGAAAATTGTGTTCATGTATGCAATGCTGATCCCCAAAATGAACAAAAGCGTGTCTGAAAATGCTATGTATTGAACTTTCATGGAACGTTGGATGAAAGATGGTTATCGTTATACAAATGATACTGATAGATGACAAGAGTAGAGGCATATCAAGTGCAGGGGCTCACATGTCAACTTAAGGTCAGAAGTTAAGAACAAGGCACGGTGTTGAAGGAATTTAGCCAAACACCTACTTAATGTCACAGCCTACATATTTTATTTCGGTTCAAAAAATAATGGCATATGAATGCTTAAGATTTATGTATGTTATAATTCGATTCGGTAATTAAACCTGACTGCTCATTCCGTTCTTGTCTCGTACATACTGGATTAGATTTACCGTATGAGTTGTATTTCCTAATTAAATTACACGGCAGAACCTAACAAATACATTACGTCTAAGAGAATCAGAAATGACAATTTCAAAATACTTTGATATAATCAAGAATGACTTTCAAGTCAAGTCACGGGATTGTAAAACTTTTATGCAAACAAAATGAAATCGATTACACAAATGTCCAAAAAAGAAGAGTATAAAGGAGATATGTAACAGATAATTTATTCAAGCATTTCGATAGTAGGTGACCATCGCAATTCATACCTATCTACATTCTTCAGGAGCGATGGCTAGGTGGTTAACGCTTCCGCCTTTCAACCTCCAAGTGACAAGTTCGAACCCTACCCGACCTACTTCGGTTTGGGTAACCAGGGTTAGTACTACTAGGTATCACAAGTAGAATATGACTGAAAACCAAGTACGCCAGTGTGTGAGTGGTAACGAGTTTACAATAATAATAATGATAGTGATAATAATAACAGCAATGATAACAATAAGAATAATAAATAGCACATGTTTTTCCAGTGAAACGCACGATAACATTGTAACTTCGGTATAGGGGTTAAGGATTCGCGCGAGACCGAGAGTCCTGAGATCGAGTCACGGATGTGGCATTGTGGATGCACGCTCGTGAAGAGCTTCGTACTAAGACGAAACGACTGTACAGTGCTTCCAGGTTTTTAATGGTAGTCTAACATTGACCGGTTCATGTCTCAATAAAAATCCAAATTCTTTTCAATTAATTCCTCATTAGGGCTTTACACTAATATAGATAGGTTTTACAACTCAAAATAAAATCAATATTAAATTAATGGTGCTTAGTAAGGTTAACAATGTTTTTTATAAAGCAGTAATCATTCAGAAGCTCAACAGATGTAGAAATTATAACACATCTAAAGATAAGATTAAGTAATCGGTTAATCATTAAACTCACTACGCAAGAATAAGAAATAAGTCATTTCAAAATCAAGTAACTGAATATAAATGTTCTATGTTATTTGTAAAGTTAAGAATATATAATTAGAAAATTAGGAATTAGGGAATCAGATTATTAAGATAGATCATGTAAAACGAAGTTACAAATCAAAATTGAGTAGAATTAAAAATTTTCTAAGAAATGTAGTAGCTAAGGTGAAAGTTATGGATAATTAAGTCTGGACAAACTTTCCCTGAACACAAAGATAAAGGTTGTTGATGTGTGTATTTATGGCTTTTGCCATATGTGAAAGACGAAGTCTGGAAATATGATGCAAGTTCGATGTCATTTTATAAACAGCTTTGGAAAGTAAATTTGTATTGATATGGTGATCGATATCTACTAAATGCACAAAAACAATACATTTTTTAATGGGTCTCTTCATTTTGACGTCAACTAGATTGGACGGTGTTATTGACCGTCTCACCACTTAGTGGCCCGATATTTGACTCTAATTGGATCGTGTGAATGTTATTGAAATACACATGTCCGCTATCCTCGTATATAATAATCGACTTAATCCCCGTTAGTGAATATCGGAATCAAATAAGCCAAATGCGAGAATGGATTTTGAATATGTATATTTCATGCACTCGTTGATTTGAACAGGCAATCAGGGAGACGAAACAACGAAGGAAGAGCAAAGCAGATTGGAGAAGCGAAGCAAAATGTTGCGCAGTGGAGGTGTGTGAGCCAACTCGATCTAACCAAGCGTTAATCGATATTTATAGCTGAACAAAATAAGTTACAGACATGTGATGAGTAAGATTGGAGATGAACACACATACGCCTGTATGAAAACAGTCAAGGTTGATAAGTAAATAATTAACGCGGTCAAAACGTGACTGAAGAAGAATGGATAAATTGGCTTGTTCAGAAGCTAGAATAAGTTATCTGGGCTTAACATAGCAACCGACACCACGGTTTTATTGTTCTCTTTTCTCTTCGAATCAAACAAAAGGTGATATTAAAAAATACAATGATATAGTTGCGTGGTTCTATGGTGTTTCTTATACACCGTATCACTAACTCGCAGGCTACATCACAGTTAACTGGAATTTTAGGGATAAAGTGCTCTTCAATGCTGTCAGTTATTTTAATTTAGGTTCTATTGTGGACGTATATTTTGTTAGGAACTTTAATGGGTACCCGTTTTTACTCAAGGGTTCCATTATACCACAAGAACAATAAAACGGACATCAACAAAGCACATTTTTGACTTTGATGTAGTGTGGACTTGTACGTGCACACTGTTAAGAAATATCAAAGCATGATGAGGTAACTGTCCAGAGTGTAATCTGAGTTCCCAGTAGTGTTTTAAAACAACACCTACTATTGGTTTATCGCTAAGTAGTGTATTATGTCTGTGTTTACTCTTTTAGTGGTGGTCGAATTCCATCAGTCAAATTACAATGTTGTCATCAGTCTAAGTGAATCGACATTGCGTGCAGTATGTTAAGAAACCCCACTAACTTGCTTATTATTTTAATAACAAAATTAAATTAAACTATGTTCACACAAGCTGTTGAAGTTTGGCCATCAACTATATGCAAATTTTGTAACCATTAATCTATAGTACGAAATATGAATAAAATCCCCCACAAAGAAGGAGAGAGAAACTGGAAAACCAGCCAGAAAGACAACAATTCCAACTCCTTATTTACTATTTTGTATTCTATGTTGATGATTATTTTGTTATTGTCAATAAAACCATGATAAGTTAGTATAGTTAATGGAATAGAAAACAAAAACTTTTTATTTTCATTGTCGTTCAGAACAACATCGCCAGGGTGTACTTTATGAAGTAATTAAATCAAACCAGATAAGTTAACAACATTAAAAGCATTCACCTGAGCTATAAATCTTCTCTAACGTTGATAACATTCAATGACAACTTCAATAAGTAAACTTCTCCAGCACTTTATCATACATATATAAAGATGACTATGACGAGGATGAGGATAAGATATAAAGGTTAGAGAAGTGATTAGGATAATGAGTGTTGATAGGAACGAAAAGAAAAACAGTGATCGATTTCTATGACGAAAAAGACGAGTGTGAACCTAAACCGTCGATTACAGTTTTATTTCTGAAATTAATTATACCGATAACAATAGCGGAGTCCTATAAGCTTTGAGTTCAAGATAATTTTCTGTACTTTTTGCTTCCCAGTTTCATCCATTCTTTTTAAATTATGTTCTCCTCTAGCTAGTTCACTACTATTCCCGATACCATTATTTCTTGTTTTTTTACATAAATGCCAGGTACGACAAAGATAATTGCCAGATTGTAGATTAATTACAACAGATAAGGGGCCAATAATAACTATAGTTGAGATCAAACAGATTTTCCATCATAAAGTGGTGGTCACACTTCCATACCGTAAAGACCCGATCGAGGTATATTGGTTGGAACACTTGTTTCTTCGGAAGACCGATAAAACTAAGAGCATATACTTGAGATTGGCGTACTGCTGACTGTACAGAGATGTCACTGACTTACAAAATGTTGTTCCTAAAAATAGTATACTCTACCTTGAACTCACGAAGTCCCGCCCGTAGCGAGCTCTGAAAAGTATGGAGCGAGTACATCAAAAACTGCTCACAAAACACTCATGTATGACCGGTCTCAAACATTTATTTCTTAGGCTCTTAACTCAAAACCCAAGTTTGAAAGTCCACTACCATTAATCCGATTTTGTTACCAGGTACCTGTAGAAAAGTATCGTTGAGCAGTACAGGCAGCCAGAGAGCAATAACCATCTTCTTACCATTAACACTACTTGAGATCACCCTGTTAACAATCAGTTTCCTTCTATTTCCAATATAAATCCTCATATTTTGTGAGAGGAGAAACAAAGGATTTTTACAAAAAAAAGTTATCGATATTATTTCAGTTCAAGGTAAGACACAATGAGATTTATTAATCAACCTCACAAAAATTTAAGAAACACATAACTGAATTATGCATTTTTGTTGTAAATGAGAATGCGTAAATCAGACAAATTTGTGATTATTTTAAAAGCAGCAATTAACAAACAATACAAAACACTACCCGTAGGTTACTTAAAAACTACTATTTAATCCTTAAAATTAAATTACAGTAAAACAAAACAAATATTAAGATAATTCACTTAAGTAAGGTAATATACAACATTTGAAAAAAGTTAGAAAAGAAATGAAATTATAACATTGAATAATAAAACACAGCATATGTTCAACTGTTAAGTGAATGGGTAAACCGAATACATATATATCACCTAATGATAATTAGCGAAACTGTGGCCCAATATAGTTAAAGTGTTCAACTTTCAGCTATTAAGTCACAGGTTCGAATTATGCTACAGCTATTCTGAGTTTTGGAAACGAAGTAAAGTGAAAGAGAAGAATTTTCTTAAGTTCGCACTGGAAACTGTTGAATATGTAGATAACCAGTCAATTCAGAAGACAAAAAAACCCAATAACAGCCTTAGATAAAGAGTATATACAGATTTCTTAAAAGATCATCGTCAAGAGGCATTGTACAGATATTCAGAATGGTCTAGATAATAAATTTGCCAAAACATGAACATTATTTTTGTTTACTAAGGTTTTGGGAAAGGTGGATAATCACTCAACAGTAATGAATATTTTCGGACAGTAATTTGTAAAGTAGACAGAATAATTAACCTGATACAATACAAGAATAAACTAGTGCACTCTTACTTCTGATATGTTAAAAGAATATGTTGAAAGAACAAAAGTAGGATTATAATAGTGTTGTTTTCTTTGAGCTGGATAAGTTAATTTATTGACATATGATGTGGCTAGTTGTAATTAACCAGTAATTATGGAGTCCCTGATTATCAGCTTCCATGATCTTCCTTTTGGCCATCTATTATTGATATCTGCAAGTGGACTGCGTGTGACACAAAATATTTATTGTTAATGAATAATCTGACCACCAAGTCTCTAAAAACTGTATGATTTTCTTTGTGTTGGTTCTGTTCGGAATTTCAATATGTTTCCAGTCGAATTCATCTTTACAGTTGTTCATGTCTTTTGATATGAATGAAGATATATCGTGCTCTTTGATAGTTAATGCTCCACTAGGCACAAACGAAGAGAAAGCTCACTATTTCCGATTTAATATGTCTCTTACTTAAAATTGCCTACTCTGTAGCTGATATTTGGCTTGGCTTTATTTATGGTGCAGTTGTAGTGAGCGAGAACACAAATGGAGACAATCAAATGCATTTGAACAAAAAATTAAAGTACTTTGGTAAAATGTGAATGCCATACGTTCACTACTTCATTTTCAAAAAGCCCATCAATGGTCTCAGACTTCAATCTTCCTTCGTTAACACACCAATCATTCTCTGTTCTCGTCCTCTTGTCTTCGATCTTCTTAGCCTTCTGACAACAAGTATTTCACTTTCGATTGATGTTACATACTACTTATATTTATCGACATAAGTAGCACACACCACACACACATACTTATAAAAACCTAAATAGTTTGCATCAAATATCTGAGCTGATGCAATAGTAGGGTAGAAGTTATTGGTCACTGGTTTCCACTGATTGATTTAGCACTTAGTGATGAATTTAATGAAAACTTGTTGGTGGTTGTCTTGTAGAAAGATATCCATCAAGAATCTTCCCAGCATTTCTTTATATGACAGTTGTGCTGAAATGTTTTTATGCCTTTTAACAGAGTTTATAAACAGACGAAAATGTGAGTTGTTGGGTTTTTGTCGTGGGAACTGAAGATTTGGTCAGTGTTAGCTGAGGTTCGATATACTTCAGTCTTCAATTTTCATGTTTAGAAAATCCAAGAATGATAGTTTATTGTTGAATTGTTTACTCGGTATTAATTTTGTATCGTCAAAGTTGTTGATCAAACTGTAAAGGTGATGCGGTTCGTCTTTTTCAGAGTAAATAAATAAATAACCAATGACCACATATGAACCATCAATAAACCAATGTTAGTTCTCACATCTGGTTTAATTAGTAGCGGAACAAGTGTTCAGACCAACTCGATTAATTGCTCTATGATTAGATCAGATGAACATCATCCGATAGACTTGTTATAAAAGTATTTCATGATTAACAAGGAAATTTTCTATTGTCGAAGTCAATGAATAGAATGCACATCGACAGATCAACGTGATATGTTTCTGGCCGGGTTATAACTGCTCACGAGGATCAATTATTGACTTAAACATCAGATATGTTTTAGCAACTTTCTAAAAAAATTCTTGGTATTCATCGATTCAATCTTTTAAGTTGAATGCATTTTTATCGATATCATCTAATCTACTAACAATAACATAAATGCGGGTAAAGTACTTCATTGAACATCCATTTATTCATATGTGTACATCTCACACATAAATACATAGAGACGGAGAAATGCATACACTACACAAACATACTTGTTAGATAGCAATAGGATTATGTACATTTTATTCAAAAACTATGGAATGAACCTCTGAAAACAGCATATATTGACAGGTAAATAATTATAGGGTTAGAAAGTAATATAGATTAATTATTAATAATCATAATAATAAGTCAGGTCAATTGCACATGTCAATCAATCAACCATGTATATTAGGAAAAGCAATGTTAATATAAATACACAGTAAAACAAAACAAAAGAAAGTACTGAGTACAGTTTATACCAACAAAACCCGGACTATTATTTCTGAAAAAAACGACGACAATAAAGTTTCACAAGATCATGGATCGATTGAAGTTAGACATTACCGTTGGATGCCAGTTCAGTGGTCTAGAGGTTAAGGGTTCGCGTGCAAGACCGAAGATCCTGAGTTTAAGTCCCGGGTACGGGATCGTGGATACGCACTGCTGAGGAGTTCCATACTAGGATGAAACAGGAGTGCAGTGCTTTCAGGTTTTCAATGGTGGTCTAGCTTACATCAGCTATTGATTTCAACTGTGAAAGTAAACTTTATCTTAAGTTTCAATTGATAACCGACGGTAAACATTCATTACAATTCGAACATTTTTAAGGAAAATAACAAAAATCGATTAGGAGAGACAAAAAACGAATTTTTTTACTTAGAATGATAGTCTCATACATATTAACTTAACAAAACACATAGATGCTTTGATAAAACTGACATATACACCACATAAAGAGAGGAAGAGTTGAACAAGTATCATCACTTCTATGATGAGAACTGAAGAAAAATGATGACCACCTGGAGTTGTTAATTAGTTAATTTTATGAACAACGTGTGATCTCGTATTAAAACAAATGAACATCCTGAACACTATAACGAAAAAAAGGTAATAATATTGTTATAACGAGGTGAATATTGAAGACAAAGAAACTTTTGGGATTATTTAACAAATTATTATATACACTATTATGACTAGATAATTATTTTTATATTCTCTGTATGGTACAGTTTCATTAGGTCCATTAAATGTCGTTGTACAATTCATTACTTCTCAAATATCGATAATCAATCGAAAGATCCTGCTGATTTCCCGCTCTTGATTTGTCTGATGGGCATCCTCATTTATTCGATAGTTGGTGCAGTGACATCCATAGGAAGGTCTGCAGGTGCTGCTTCGATATCCAGTGGATTCGATGGAGATGGTCTATTTAAGAGTTCCTCGAAGTATTCTACCCATCTATCCCTCTGTTCTTGAATCTCGGTGATTAGCTTGCCTTCTTTGTCCTTGACCAGTCGCTCTGGTTTACTACATTTTCATGCCAGTTTCTTTGTTGTGTTGTATAGTTGTTTCATATTTACTTCTCTTGCAGCTTTTTCCACTGTCGTTGCTGGGTCTTGCACGAATCTCTGTTTATCGGCTCAAATGCTCCTCTTTACTTCCTTGTCTGCTTCAGTGTAATCAGCTTGTGCCTTGATTTTGTCTGCTCATGTTCGGCTGTTGTTAGTTGCTGTCTTTTTTTAAATTTCTTTCTTCAATCTTGTGCAGGGTCACGATAGAGATCCATTCCTTATGATGATGCTTCTTGTGGCTCAGAACCAAACCTCCTGACACGTTGAAGTTAGTGCTTCTTTGATCCCTTTCCAATTGTTTCTTGTTCTTTCAGTAGATCCTGTAAAGCTTGGAACCTGTTGTTGAGAGTTATCTTGAATTCGTTGAGTTCGTCACTATCTCGAAGGAAGTCTGTATTAAACCTTTGTAATGCTATTTGTCCAATGCTTCTCTAGCTTCAGTTTCATCTTGGCAACCATCAGGTGGTGATCTGAAACTATGTCAGTTCCTCTCTTGGTTCTTACGTTTTCCGTTATCCTTCTGAATATTTTAGTGATTCAAATATGATCGATCTGGTTTTTGGTGGTGTGATCCAGTGAGATCCATGTAGCTTTGTGTGGGAATATTGTGCCGCCTATAATTGATTTTTTGAAGGCACATATATTTGCAAATCTTTCCCCATTTTCATTTCTCCCTCCCAGTTCATGTTGTTCCATGACATCTTCATAATTGTTGTTGTCCATTCCGACTTTGGCGTTTAGATCTTCTATCACGATTGTCAGGTCCTTTCCTGGACATTTTGTTATGATCAATTGTAGCCTCTCATAGAACTGATCTTTAACGTCGTCATGGCTATCATTGACGGGTGCACAACATTGGGTAATATTCATTGTTATTTCTTCCTTCTTTGTTTTGAATGACGCTTTGGCGATCCTGGATCCATGAGATTCCCATTCTATAAGTGCATTTCGTGCTTCTTTAGACATCATCAAAGCAACTTGGTGAATGTGTGGAGCATATTCCTCTTCGTGACCGGAGTACAATAGCATCTTTCCCGTATCTAGCCTTTGTTTTTTAGCATGATCTGTTGGGGATGTCAAATCCCCAGAACTTACTTGGTAAATGGCTTAATCTTGTAGTTTTATTTTGAAAATTTGAATTTAGCTGTTTTCGCGCCAAAAGCGCTCTTTTTACCTTCACGTCATATTTCCCACCTGTAAACTATCTTAAACGCTATTGGTCCATTGTTTCTTTGTGTGTGCTATTTACCAATGATGCTCAAGGACAAATTGTTGTTGTATAAATGCGCTTGACTTTTTCCATTATTCGATTGCTTGTACTCGGCTGCTTACGGAATACATATATATTCCCCTACTTGCCTTGGACTTCTTCATCTAGTTAGCGGGGCCTGGGACAACAGATTAGAATAGCTTATCGTGTCATTGTGTCATTGGCTTTCGCTCGTTACCGCGGAATCGATTTAGTGTCAAACATAACATGATCCCAATGGGTTTCGCTGGTTCCGAGTACTGCCAAGTTGTATCTTCTCATTTCTGCTGCTATTTGTCTGGTACTTCCGGTCTCCCACATTGTCCGGACATTTCATGTATCTATAAAAATTGTTGCTCTGGTTGTTAAAAGGGGCATCAACCTCTTCACTTTCGAAAAATCTCGGCTTTCATTATGAGGCGTCATAATTCTTCTTTGAATTCGCAGAGCCGGGTTTAAATGGTTTATTCTGGTTGGCGTTTTCTTCAGCAAAGTTGTTTTCTACGGGATGAGGTTGCTGACCGCATGCCCGAATCCTCCTCCTTTACCCGGGCTTGGGACGGGCAGTAGCCCTAGAAGAGCTATAGGCAGAGTTTTTAAAGCGTGTTACGATCTGTTAATTAATGTACATAAAGTAAAGGGAGTTTGAGAAAGATATGCTGAGTGTCTGATATATAATAATAAAAGCTTGTCAGCTGTGTTCCCTTAACGGACTCAAGATTAGGGATAGATAGAAGCGCTTATACTCGTGATCTAATAAGAGTCAAGATTATTGTATCAGTCCCTGAAGTTACTAGTGCTAGACTAGACGTCTCATTGGTCAAGCTACGTAACCAGTTAAAAGACAAACCTGCAAAGTCGAACACGAGAAGAATAAATTATGATCTCTATTGACATGTTTTCCCCAAGTTATCGACTAAGGAACTGCAAGCTAGTGAGTAGTTACAACAAATACATAACTAATGATTAATGAGACTGGTATGTACTGTTTCACAGATGAGAGAGTAAAAAATCATATATAAGTGAACGTGTCCTTTCTGGTTTAAGTACTACAAAAATACCACCAAACTTAATTTCAATACGAGATATTGGCTCAAGCACAAAATAAAATTAGAAGACCATCAATTTGAACCGGCTCATCAATTTTTCTCATTTCTTTTCGGTTTTAAAAAAATATTCTCTTACCTTAACAATCAGCGTAATTAACAAACTAACATGCATACATACATACATATAGAATTGGCCTGTATATAAAAAGTGTACAGTATGTTATGACAGTTGCTGTCGCAAGCCACTTAGATTGTGAGCTTTAATATTATTAGTGTTATTACCACGATTGAATACGTGACTGTTACTATTTCTTTTCTTACGACCCAGCTACTCTTATCGCTCAGTAATGTTGATCACTACTCCACTCTACAAACCCCCAATTCAGGACACGGTTAGACAAGAACATGACTATGTTCCAAATAACAAGGGTGGGTGGAAGTAAGAATCACTATAAGAAAAACGTCAGAATATTTAAGATTTTTACATAAAAAGATTTTAGGGTCTTCTTCAAATAACCACTATCACTGATTGGTTAAAAATAGCCAATCAGCGTGCCGCAACACAATCTCGCATGGAACACATTTTAACCTAACATATATCCCGCTAACAGTAACGAGTACCTGAAATTGACAAGCGAAGTGAAATGTTTTCTTACTGAGACAATAGTCAAACAAATGTGTTTTTAAGTGAAGTTAACAATTTTCTACCCTATAATATTAAAACACAACTGGCTTGAACTAATGGTTGTCAGTATACTTAAATTTTAGGACATTTTAATTCCCAAAACTACCATTAAACATTAACATCAATTGGGAGTTAACGATACGCATACGAGAGAGAGGTGAGAGATGTGATGAAATTTTTAAAAAAACTGGAAGAAAAAAATATAACAACACTTTAACGATAAGTAATAATGTAATACGAATGATGAAGAACTATCTTTTTTAAAAAATGATCTGTGTCATTATATAAACAATATCACTGATTATATCTTTGTTTAGATAACTTTGAAATGCAGATAAGCAGTGTTGATTAAAAAGGATAATTAACGTTCAGTGATCAGTAGAAGAAACGAATGAAAATAAAGCAAGATTTATTGTTTGCTAACTAAGATCCAGAACGACATAAAAACGTAGTGATTTGTAAAGGTTTGGTATTTTTTGGTTTATGTTAAGGACTGCAAATATCTAGTCTCTATTGATATGTGTGAATCTTGAGAAAATTTCCTTGATATTGGCAGTGACTGTCTGGAATTCGAAGCTCTGTGAGTAACGCATTGGCGTTTGAGGAGAAAAGAATTAAGTTTGAATATGTATAGACAGTAATATTAGGAAACCAGGAGTATCTAGTTTATAAGTCCAAAATAAGATGAAGTGCGCGTCCTGCAATTCACCGCTAGCCACTAGTCAGTTATAGTAAAAACGTAATAGTAAGAAATTATTAAATTGACTTTTCCTAACAATTTATAAATTATAACTTACAGGATTTGTCAGTCGATTCAAAACAAAATTGATTGTTTTCAAAAACATTTCAGCATCTTCTTGTTCCGGAAAATGTAATCCATATACTCTAGAAGTGATTGGATCACGCCATTCATGAAATTGACCATGTATTTGATACTCGAGCCCGGCTTTTAACACTGAATTAACAACAACCTAAGAGATAAAGAATAAAAATAATAGAGATGAGAATGTCGATGGATAAAAAAAAAGTTGACAAGCATGAAATAAAGTGAAATGAACCTCGTTCTGTATTCTTATTATAGGTCATATGCAAAAAGAAATAAGGTACCATAATTGAGACTTAACTTGAAACATTGAGAAAAGGTAACTAACTGAAAGTTAAATTACAGTATTACGCAAATCCTTTGTTAAAAGAATATATAAGAACACTACATATGGATTAAATTTTGCAAATTATTTAGTTTATTTGAAATACACCTCTATGACTATATAATCTCATTGGTGACAAGTGTTTAGCTTCTAGAGTCTTTTAAATCTACCAGTAACTATTTTTAACCAGAACTTCAGTAACATCTTGGACTAAGTTAATAGTGAACTGACCGTTACAGCTTAGCTGATGAGTTTTCGTGGATGTTTGTTTAAATTATATTCACCACAGACAGATTTCAGCTAAGGTACCATTAGAAAGGCAAAGAAAAGTCGACACATGTTTTTATCTTACTATACAACTACCTGGTACTGAACACCATGATACCACCAGGGATCAGGCTCTTCAAGTCTTGTAGTGAGCGTCCGACCAGCCCAATTTGGGTTGGTTTCCAGTTGTACAATCTTAACTTCAATTGATTTGCGTTATAAAGTGAAATTCATCCAACGCCATAGTGGTGACAACGGTTTCACTTCCGATATATCTAGTGGTATCTCAACTAAGATCAATATAAGATGAATATAGACGACAAATCAAATCAAACTCCATAAAAACGTTTTAGCTAAATTATTTAAAAATGAATTTTTGATGGGATCCATGATTTTTCTGAGAATCTAGTCCCACTGTTTCTAAAGGAAAAAAACAATTAGAACTAAAATGATTAAAGATAAATAAAGTTGAACTATATTTCTGTCAAAAAAAGGTGAATCACACTGGCAGGAGAAACGATGAAACTAACGAATTTTAATTGTTAAAATTAAGAAAGGATTAACAGTTAATATATTTAATAGATAATGATTATAGTCACTCAAGTAACTATGTCTGAAGTAATGTGGTCCACTGTAGATCAAGTGGTTTAATTGGTTACAATACTCGGATTTCAACCACGAAGTCACTGGTTTTAGTTCTGGCTCTATCTACACACTATGGACAGCCAGACGGAATAATATATAAAAGAAATACAACAAGGCTCTTATACATAAACTTGTTAGTTGGTAAATGAACTACAATATCAAATCATAAACTATTAGAGACTATTGAACAAGACCAAACAATCTTACATGCAAGACATAGTCAATTTATTAGCAGCTGAGTAACTAGACTATTAAATTACATCATTACTACGTGATTTCTAACAAGTTGTTTGATTTTTAAGGTCAGTTTTCTAACAAAATAACAAATATATCGACCAACTATTTTACTTAGTAAGATACATAAAACAAAACTTGGTGCGTAGATCAGAAAATGTAGTTATATCTATATAATTAAAGTTCGGAAATTCTGATCATAGATAAACACATCTGATTGCGAACTCTATCACAGTTACTTCAGCTGGAAAAATTTTGAGAACTAAGAACCACTTATTCGATTTTAAAGCTACTCCGTTGTACGAATTCAGTGGAGATCGTACTAGCCGCAACTAATCAACAGTTATAGTCAACACAGAGCCTGGAATGTGTCAGATTAAGTTGCTATACTATCATCAGGGAGTTGTTGAAGATTCTACAAAGTGATTAAAATAACAAATTGAATACAAAGTCAAGAGTACGTATGTGTAAATTCAACAACTGTGGTGTTATACAGAAGATGAAACGTTAATTAACTGGTAAGTGTTTACTTTTACAGTTAGAGAAATAGGATGAATTAGTGACAAGAATTAATGATCATTACTTGTTGTAAATACTGAAATCCCCCTACAGAAAAACATTAACATTATAAATCAGTTCTGAAAATATCACTTTTCCTAAATATCATGTACAATCGATTATATACATCTTAATTGTGCAAATATATATGGATGTCTACAAAAAAAAAATAAAGAAATTACACCACTACTGGTAATATACCAATGATAAGTAATAGTGTAAATATATTATGAACTTGATTACATCATAAATATGGAATTGTTTATATTACATAATAGGTAAACTAAATTTTAACTAGCATACACAGTAACATTAATATTTTTTTTAAGTAAATGAACAAGTAAAACACATTAGTCAATACCATATTTATTCATGAATTAACTTATAATGAAAGTTAGAATAGAGAGTGTAAAACCATGTTAACTTCACAGACATACTGACAAAGTTAATTTTTATAATGTAATGTGCAAATTCTGTTGCCGTAGGTAACTCGAACTGTTATTGGTTTTGCTTCATTTATTCCCCTAATTATAATTAGTTAACTAACTAAACATGTTTTCAGTTCGCGTGAAGATACTCGATGATAAGACAAGCAATCAAAAATGACAAAATATAAGAGGACGGCCAAAATCACTTACTAGATGACCTACAAGCCATTCTTCAGTAAGTTCGATGCAACAGGGGAAGGGATCATGCTATTGGTTGGTAAATAATTAATCCTATGAATTTTAACTTGTTTGACTGATTGTAAATATTAGATAGGTTTTGTTCTTGAGGTAATGTCAGTGAAAATTCGTCAGACGACTTTTATCAACCATCTAACCCACCAGCCCGAAAACTTTCACAAATCAAGACAGAATGTATAGCTATTTTGTTTCAGTTTATAACAGGTCAGTAGCCCTCAAAAATGGTCAGTGATAATGTCTCATCATTAATACTTTATAATTCCAGGTACGCCTTGTGGACGAGTACAAACTAGGACGAAACATGTGTCATGAGTTTCTCACTAACCAACTCTAATCAACCCGACGCCTCAACACAGTAAACGTAATATCGAGTCATACAGATTGGTGGCCATAATGAAACTCGACCGATAGAATTCGACCAGCACCGAAAGACTAGACAAATATAACATTCTTCATTACTCAGTGATCATTCGATAGTTAGTTTAGGGGGTTACACGCAATATGTACCAAAACTTCATAAAGCATCGAATCCATAACTTATAAGCGCCTTGTGGAATGATAGCTCTGAGGTGTTGAAGTGGAATTCAGTGGCCCACTCTTTGAATTGTAGCTAACTGAGAATATATTACACCAACCGCAGCTGGATTTCAATTATAAGCAACTAACTGTTTTACAAATAAAACCCAATTAATATTGATATGTAATGGGTTTTACTAACTAAACATATGAGAATAACTGAAAATAAAGACGACAATCTACAAATGAGTATGTCATAATATAGTAAATGTTGCTTTCATTAGAAAAACAATTGAATTAAATTCTTTAAACTATCTAAATTTGACAAGTTAACAATAACCATTAAAATTTTTTATAAATTTCTTTATATATTAAACCTAACCTAGATCAACATCAGGGGTTATACAGCATAGCGAGAATTTCACCGGAACTCTATCTTACTACAATTATACTTAGGCTAAACTCGTTGTCAAATTGGTTGCTACTGATAACGTGGTATCAGAAAGCGAGATACGAGGTTCTATGATTGAGCCTAGTTCAGGAACAACCAATGGTAGATGAAATATGCATGAAAATATGCATATAAACAAGTATATCATAATCTCTCCGTTAAAAAAAATAGAGTACATTGTTGAAGTGTTCGTTTAAGTATTAAAGAGTACATAAATTAAGAATATAGTACAGATAAACCAAAAGTAGTTTCTCTAACTTAATAAATATACACAGTCCAAAGAAATTTTAAGAGATATGAAATGGGGCTAATACAATGTCTATAAAACTTTTCAGTATCCAACTGTTGATAATATTAGCAAAAGTCATTGATATACCTGAGTTTGAGTTGCGTGTGTGAGGATTACTACCTCAGTTGTTCCGATAGAAGTGAAGTTTAAATCTGAGATTTAAGTGGTTGAAAGTCGAATGATCTAATCACTAAGCCAACAAACATTCTGTTAACTGAGGTAGAAGTGTAAATACAAACATACTTACTTACTTACGCCTGTTACTCCTCGTGAAGGAGCATAGGCCGCCCACTAAATACAAACATATTCCAACCAAAATGACAGTCAATCAGTCCTGAGAAATACGGAACCTGGTAAATAGGTACACCATAGGTTCAAGTTGTCACACCATATGGCCAAAGCAAGATGAAGTTATCAAGACAAATCCCAGATTAAAAGTAGTAACAGTATTAATGGTAACAGGCGAAATTAGGCAAAGACAGTATGATTCGACAGAAAGAGAATTTAAAAATAAAAAGTATGAGCATTTTAAAACAAAGAGTGAAGTGAGTCGGCGCCATTGTGAACGATTCTGAGCGATGTTATTCAACGTCTCCGACCACTGATCACGGTTACCAGGCGACCTTAACTAAATAATCTAAACCTACCAGTAGGACTCAGTCTAACCGTCAATGTCTTCATGTACTGGTGTCACATCCCGGTTCGGTCATCTAGCTTCTTTCCAACCTGGTCCTATACTAGCAAATATCGCGCGTCAAAGTATATGGTAGGATTAGGCACACGCAGTACATGTCGGAAATTAGTACAATCAATCAAATTCATATAAACACTATTTAGATGAGAAACAGTTGATTATATTTGTTTATTAGTAATTATTATTAATCTGTCTTAGAAAAAAATAAAACGATGGTTGAATAGAAAACAAAATTAAGGCTATCTGTATGCTTACAGTTAGCTGAACAAGTAAACAAGGAAAAACAACTAATAAATGACATCCCAGTGTATGATTAATACAGTCCAATAATTAATTTTACACACAACAAATTTACCATTATCCCTTTTGTCCAAAAAAACAATAATTACTATTATTAGTTAATCATAGTAACCGGAAAGAGGACAAATTCTACTCTAATGAATATAAACACACACACACACACGTACACATGTACATTACAAACAATTTCAATGATACATTGCAAAGTTTGCCAAAATATACATTTTAGTGGTTGTGATTGAAAAAAAAACATCATGCAAAATACCATCACTAAACTTCATGAATGCCTTATTTAAAATAATTCCATTACTCCTAATACGTAAAATGTTACCTTCCCTTTAGGTAATCTGTGCTGCTCTCATATGACAAATAAAACCCATACACACATATACGCACATTAGACAAGCAGATAGATGATAATATCAATGTAAGAGAAAGAAGGAAGGCGAAATACTTATTCACTTTGTTGAACATAAAGAACTAAACCAATAGGAGATGGAACGTTTGTAATTTGATTACAAAACTAACATTAGATACAATGAGTGTTTATTTTGTTGCTGAAGTGGACAAGAAAATAAAAACTTTTGAAATACAACACTTAGTAGAAGATTAGATAAAATAAAAAAAGAGGAACATTTATTCGAGACCTTTCTTTGGAAAATGAGAATCTGTTCTAATTTATTCAGGGAAAAATGAAGTGTACAAACACTTCAAAGTATTTCAGTATGGAGTCTTGTAGAGTAACAATATATTATCCAGAACTTTACCTATCATGCCTTTATAACTAGATACTTTAGAATGGATTCAACATTTTTGGCTGGATTATTTAACCGCAGATTGACAGGTTGATCTGATCAGGTCTACCGGGATATCCACCCACTTTCTGGGGAACCGGACAGATCTTTTGGTGACACATAGGACTCTGGTTCATTTAAACAAAATGTAACTAGAAGACAATTCAAAGGTAGATTAAACATTAGTTGTTTACCAGATCATATACTCTCTGGGTTAAATGCTTTTCATAGTGAAACCTGTTACAGATTGAGACTTTACGATTTCTGATGAAGCGAATTGTTGACAGTTAAAATATAAGAAAGGATGTTGGTCGATAGATGATGTTATTGCAATGATATGTTGAAGCTGAGTAGTGACTGTTAGCGAGGCTGTATTGTTGATTAATGATTTGAGATCAAATACAAAACCACTAGCCATAATAACTTTTTCTATGTAATAAAATAGCATGCTTATAAGCAAAATATGTGCACAAAAACAACATGATAAAATGTCATCGGCAACTAGAGAAAATTAGCTTGCAGATTATTCACTTTCTAACTGATTAAGACCTGAATGCCAGGGCCAATTCTTGCCCGTCATATCACCTGCCTCACGAAATGATGTAAGATCCTTCTGTTAGGACACTGGTGAAAAGGTGATATTTTGGCTTGCTTCATGAAGTCTTCAATTTCGCTGAAAATCATTGTTTTGTTCCTTCTACACATTGCAACCGCTTCATCAACATAAAATGTAGGATACTCCACTATCATTACCTGATTACCAAGAAGAAACTGAACACTAGTCACATAATTCGATTTTTAATGATGTGAGTACCCAAAGTAGTTTAATGCTTTTTCCACTTCTTGTGAGACTGTTTGATGTGTGGTTTGCGGGAACAGATCTGATGTATGTGCTGTTAACTCAGTTACACATTGAAAAACCACAAATGGAGGCTCTGAACTTTAAATAGAAGAATTACTAGAAAATGTTGACTGCGATGCTACGACCGGATTTGAATTGGCAGTGACTTCAAACCATGCCATCAACTTTGCTGTACCAATGCTTACAACCACTTCATTCTCGCACGAACTGAGCCTTCTATCTATGATGAATTCTTTTCGAACAGTATTTGACCTTTGTTAATATGTCCAGATTTTTGACTCAAATATTTTGTATTTTTGTAAGTTCCATATGTGAATGAGTCAACAGAACACAATAATTTCCATTCATGCATAGAAAGACATTCTAACAACTGATTGTTACTTCATTGTCACTGTTGTAGACCCCTATACTTACAAGATCAGTTTGCCAAACCGGTTTTATTATCGTAAGTACCAACTAAGTCACCACATTTTCCAGTGATTAATATCTAATTAAACATTTCAACATGATTTCATGCTTGTACTTCGTTGTTACCATCATTTTAACAGATTGTTTAATATGTTTTTTCATCCCGTTTTCGTTTAGTTTGAACGATATTGTGGTGTGTGCTGCTGATATCGACAGATATAAGTAGTAGGTATCATCAATCGAAAGTGAAATACCTGATAGCAGAAGGTTAAGATCAAAGAGAAGAGAACGAGAACAGAGATTTATTGGTATGGGAAAGAAGAATTTACTGTATGGTTTTGAGGTTTTGCTAAGACATTTTGTAATTTTGTGTTGAAATACATTTGGTTGTCACAATTGATTAATCACTGGGTGGTGATCAATGTCATGCGTGTGAAGTCCTTCTTAGTGTTGATCGAATGCTATCGATCAAGTTGGTTGTCCCCACTTGTGTTCTCGTTCACTACAATATTATGTATGGTTTATGCATGTCTCAGTTTTATTACAACCTATAACTTGACCCTACTATTGTTAATTATTTACTTAAAAGTAAAACAGTATTATGTAATGAGCTAGATTATAATCGCTATTTAATAATATTCTAATACAAATAAGTAAATATTTTTTTAAAAATTGTTCTTTCGCAACAATTACTATTCGTTGTACATTTGAATAAATAGTAATGAAATACATATGCACACATTAAATATTAAAAGAACTGATCAATACGAGATGGTAATGAAAAAAAGAGTAATAAAATTTGTGAAATTTAACATTTGACTTGGCAGTAACTGTAAAATTCCGAATTGAACTCGATTGAGATGGGATTATTTTTATTATAGGATATTATCGATTGAAGAACGATTAAAAAGTTTAGCGAGCGATAAACAATAATCTTTTTTCTACCTTACAACTATTCAAAAAATGTGAACCCACTATCAAACACATAAGATCACTAGGTGCACAAAAGTATTATAAGCACCATTCGCATGATACGCTCAGGAGCTCATTATGAAACATTAAGCAACGGATTCAGTGAATCTCAGGTTTACGTACTCAGCTTTGTGTCATGCTGTTCGGATAGGAACTAAAGATATTACTCTGATGGTGATATGTTCGTACACCAAGACACAATTTCGCAACTCCCACTTCAATACAGTGAACGAGACTACTCCTATCTTCACTGTCCCGCTAACCACAGTATGAAGTCCAGTTTCGTAATTAAAGCTTTGTGGATGATGGCCCCAGAAGAATTAAAAATACACATAAGTTAATCCGTTACATTATTCACTCAGTCAGTCAGCTACAACGTAGGACCAGGCACATATATGCATCGGTCCAAGTTGCCACACCTCGTTATCACAACAAAATGTACACCGAATTCATAGAAGTAGTTAATTTAGCGGTGTTAATATATAAAAGAAAAGTTGTTTATAAGGATATAGTACAGAAAGGAAGACAGATATGAAGCAATTTTAATCTCAAGGTTTAAGGGAAGATAATGAAAGTTGATCTTACATTTTTCCTCACAGGTTGTAATTAGGAGTTTCGCATCCCCAACAGCTGGTCAAACTATGATAGGTGTTGTGCTATTTAAACCTGAGACCTAATATTTAAGTAAAAAGCCATAGTTTTACAACAAGCGTTCTTATCGTACAAATCTCTGTTACTAGAATTTGACGTAGTTTAAAAAGGGGAGCATGTGGTGAAACAAAATGCACATAACTTTAGTTAAAAGCAAAAAAGAGTTTTACATCCATAGTTTAGTAGATGAAGTTCAACTACCAGTTTCCAACGCTACCACGTATGGTAGATGGATTACAACTTTTAATCTTAAACTAAAATATAGGTGTTTAGTACCTTTACAAGTTATTTTTCACCATAGTACTAAATTTGTATGAACATTACGGAATTAATAGTTAACACAAATGAAAATAATACCAGTTGTACAAAAGAGAAGTGCCAAGTTATTCATAAGGACAAGCAAAAATGGGAGAATTAGTAGAAAGTCCTGAGGGAAAAAACAATTGATGTCATTTTGATGTTGTAAACTTGTATGATATTGTAAGCAATCATTAAGAAACAATGCTGAGTTACTTAGTCTGCCCAGAGGTTGCGATGCGGACGTGATCGACAGAATTCAATCATCACTAAAGTCGAAGTAAAACTATATGGACTACCATTCGTTGACTGATTAGTGTAAATTTGTATGGTTTTTATCTCTAAATCAATAGTTTCAATCTATCTTACTGAATGATAAATATGGAGAAATGACAATTAATTACTCAGTAGATTTCAAATGTGACTGATATCTTGATGCTGTGATTGAGATTGTTTATCATGATCAATTAATGTAGTTATTTTGGTGGAATCTTCATTGGTTTAGGTCCAGCCTTAACAAGAAGGTAGGTTGGGAGTGTTAAGAACATAAGGAGCAAATATAATATCCGAGACAGAAATTTTACTGTCGACTGTGATGGAATTCATGTTTTAAGTGGTATCAACTGTCTCCAAAGATGACGTTTTTTCAGGAAGAAAGAATGTGTAGAAAGTGTTAGGCCCAGAATGGCACGCTCACCACCGACTTCTAACCGCGGTGGAAAATATCATCAACTATTCAACTGTATCAAATAAGAAAACTTCAATCTTCGGCAATCTTTTAGCAGTACTCGAATTAATCTCAACCGCCAACGTAGACTATTCTTGGGAAATAGTTTGAAATATTGGTTGTACAAGTTGATCTTCTTAGTTTGATCATATTCCTTCCAGAATCCCACTTGATTTTAAGTACATGTGCATTGATGTAGTTTAAGATCGGGTTTCTTATTAGTAAGGTCATTTTCTCGTGCTATTTCTGTCAGGAAATTAATTCCAAGTAAATATTAGCAATTCAGATATAACAAACAATTTTAAAATGTCGACAATGCGACCAGATACTAGCATATTCTTCAGTGAAATGCCTGAAGAATATCCCGACAATTTATCTACCCAAGCGCCCCCAAATGCCCTGGTACGGCCGAGAGTGGGGACAGTCAGCTCTCCCTCTCCAAATGCTCTCACATGGTCACGCGAATATATAGCCTCTGTCAGGGAAGTCCTACTCACTGCCTTCT
Organism: Schistosoma rodhaini; assembly: GCA_944470415.2. Lineage (NCBI taxonomy): Eukaryota > Metazoa > Platyhelminthes > Trematoda > Strigeidida > Schistosomatidae > Schistosoma > Schistosoma rodhaini. The sequence goes on from OX104036.1 coordinate 84,145,410, forward strand.
CGTGGCATTAATGTCGTTTACGAAATTGAGAGGACGTAAAGCGAATGTCCGGCGCTTTAACCGGGTTGGTGGACATGGAAAGTTTACCTAGGGGAGTTGAAAATCCCTGATTCCAAACCAATGGTGCACATGGGCTCCAGTATCCTGAAGGAACAAATGGCGTATGAACCAATTGTTGGTCACCGGCTACCATGGGACTGCATCTCCTCACGATGCTCCACTGCCTTGTGGACTAGACCTTCAGGTCAAAGGCTCGGGGTGTGGCCGCTTAAGAAAACCACCTGCTTTGGTCTGGGCACCTGGACAGTATCACAGCCCTCACACAAATAAAATAAGATTTGCGAGGCGCATATTTATTTGGTGCTTCCTCGTACAAATATTACCGTGTTTAAATAAATAAATAAATAATCTATCCAAGCCATAAACTTAATATTCATTTTAATGAACTGTGTATTGACAATATTTGTAGTACGCTTCAACTACATTTATTTAAGATGTGAGGCTTAAAACCAGGTAAATACACCTGTGTTTGGCAAGAAAGTAACAAAACTGTTGATTGGGCAATCCTGAGTCTAAACTCCATCCTAGCGCGTTGACAGTAGCGATTTTAAACTATATGCATATGTAAAGAACGAAGTTTATTTATTCATTGAAAAGAACGAAATTTCAGCGAAGAAAATGTTCGATGATACCATTTTCTGAAGCTATACAATCGTATTTATAGGTAATTTTTAAATGCAATAGTCTATATTAAAATAGAGGGGTTTACAAAATTATCAAGTATAGTCAAGCTTATTCAAGTGGAGGTCGATCAAAATGAAATGGTGTTGTATATTATAGTCGAGATTGTCAACAGTCTTCAAGTATTTCATGTTATGATTTATAAATGTGTGTTATTTCAATATAATTAAGGTTTTCAAGAACTGAATAAAAAAAGGTGCATCATTTAAAAAAGTAATTACTGATCATGAAGAGCTTATATTACTTAATAGTTTTAGAAGTGATAAAAGGTAATAATATGTGGAATAAAAGATATAGATAATTGTCTATCTAATAAAGGAGAGAAAAGTAATAATTAGCAATCATAATTTGTAAATTTTGAAAGGGTTCTAAGACCATGGGATAAAAAAGGATTGAACTTAGCTCTTATGGAAACAGAGTTCGGGTTTGAAACAGTGAATTGCTATAGCCTTGAGTGCACATAACTTACTTATCCAAACCTTTTCTAAGCCAGTTCTTTTTACTTTGTAGAGTATTTTGAACATAAATTCGAGTGGTGGGTGTGACTTGAATTGACCATGTATTCAAGAATTGAGCTACTGATTGATTTACATATCTTTTTAAGTAGCCATGAAGAGTAGTGCTCGGATATTCGTTTACCAAGTGCACGCTTTGTAAGACCAATGTAAAGTTGTGAATCGAGAAGTGAAATTCGACAAAAAAGTTTCTTTCTTGATACATTGACATTGGTTATTGAGTTTACGAAATAGGAGTCTGAAGCGCTATGTTTGCAGATATGACTTCTGACCGGTTGTATAATTCCCATCATCCATTTGGCAATAGCTTAGTATGAGGAATTACTCATACCCATTATCGGACGAGGCGGTAGATCTTTATTAAGTACCTTCGAGAGTCCATACAATCATAGGATAAAGGAACCCGATGGCCATAATGCCCGAATAGGTCGCCATCGATGACTGGTTCATTTTTTATCTTTTCTGGTTTTGTGGTCAACTTTAGTTTAATTTGATCGATGGCATATTTTTCTCTTTGGTTCTTTAGGAAACTTATCTTCATCATTAAGAATTGAGGATAATTTGTTAATATAGTCCTTTCGGTCCGTAAGAACAATCCCAGCACCTTTGTCTAGACACGGTAATGACAATTTCTTATTCTTTGAAAGATCGTTTAGTTGAGATTTACGCTGCTTAGACAGAAAACGCTTCATTGAGGCTTTTATGTTGACGTTTCATAGCAGCGATTATCGATCGTTGATTTGAATTTCTTGAAATGACTTTTAGAAACTGAGGTTAAGTCGTGTGTTTGTTTAATAAAAATTTCAAATTGCTTTCGTCAATGTTCGTAGAAGTATCACATTGAAACATAACACATTTATAAATCATAACATGAAATACTTGAAGACTGTTGACAATCTCGACTATAATATACAACACCATTTCATTTTGATCGACCTCCACTTGAATAAGCTTGATTATATTTGATAATTTTGTAAACCCTTCTATTTTATTATAGACTACTGCATTTAAAAATTACCCATAAATACGATTGTATAGCTTCAGGAAATGGTATCATCGAAAATAAAATTTTCTTCGCTGAAACTTCATTCTTTCTACATGTATTTCTTGCAATAAACTTAGGTTGTAAAAACGCGTGTTGTAACTAGTTATCTTTGATTTCATGTCACAAGCTTATCTAGCCAACAAGTAAAGGTTCCAAATCGTACTATGTGTGATAAACCAGGCGTATTACATAAAATAAGCTGAGGTTTGTACAACCAGGATATATTTTAAAAATATCGCTACGCAAATAAATAACACGAAACAAAAAAAGACGAACACACATGATAGAAAATGTTAGTAGCATTTCATTTTGCTACATTCAAGATTCGAAACGTGTCTTAATACCGCAAAATATATTACCTACCTGATTATCTGGCTGACGCCATCCTACGATACGATAAGCATCTAAACCTTTTTGTTGTAAAATTTGAACCCATGAAAGTGAGCGTGTCCCACCACTTGGTAGCCATATTCGATCTTCAGTGTTAAACTGTAAAACATACGCTTGAACTGAGGCGACTGGCGATTCTCTACAGTAAAACGGTAAAGGACATTTCTACACATAATAAACCATGAATTAACTTCGAAAACAACTTTTTATAATCCAAGACAAATACTATTATTGGACTTATACATAAAACGAATGACGAATGCCTAAAACGTGTGATAAGATTACGAGTTGCATGCAAATAAACATGATAAATTTTAGTAACTTGGGAACTGGAGATTCCTGATAGATCTTATCCGTAATCATGATAAGAAATAACTGGCCATGAGCATCTGTATTACTCTAAGAATCGGAACAATATCTTCATAAGCAAAGCACTTACTTTTCCACTCTACTTGGCGATGGAAACATTCACTAAGGGAACTATGTTATATAAATCAAGCCTAAAGTATGGCCTCGATGCACACTACATGTATAGAAAATAATGAATATTAGGAAATCTTTATCTCAGGCTAAAGACGGAGATGCTTTGTTTTAGTGCCCCAGTTAACAATTGGATGATTATAATCTTAGATGCACACCAACTTGCGGAGACCCTTGAATCGACTCCACTTACAAGTCAGTTTGTTGATATGGATATGATTAAGTTTACTTAGTATGGAAAATTCACAAATGAACGCAATTAAACTAATTTTAGTGAATTCAGTGAAACCAGAAATTTACTTACTTCAACTCCCTGACTGAAGACATTAGATATGCATTTATATTCTTGGACGCTGATATACAGAGATTGATGACTTCAAAGAAATGAGGCTATAGTCAGTCTAGTCAGAAACGTGCCAATGCCTCTCTATTTATGCTTAATTTTATGACGCAATGTTCCTTTTGTTTGTTTTTATTTCCGCTCCTTCAGTTGCTTGCGTAAACGTTTTAGATTTCACGTTAATCTAAAATTGGTGTCACAGAAAAGGGCATAGGATTAAAATTAATAGTTAGGAGCAAAACAACAAATTAGTTACTGGGAACAAACTGATCACATTAGAAAAAGAAGAAAATTTGAAGGGACTAATTACATGTACGTAGTTTGTTAGATGACCCTGAGATGTAAACCTCCCACCATTATACAAGCGGCTTTAGATATATTAGCTTCAATTTTTAACACCACATGGAGATATGCACAAGGTCAGAATCAGTGCTTACTATTAACAGGTATTATAATAATAAACTGTTTCCGTAAACCCAATTTGTTATACTTGTTGCAGTCCTGAACTCTAGTATTCCATGTGAATCATAGAGCTAGAGTGAAAGCTTTAATATAGATGCTTTACGTTTTTATTGAATCTTTTAAATATGGATAGGGATACCAATAACATTATGTATCTAATAATTGAAAACCATCAACCCTAGACTATGAATGTTAAAAGTAAGTGATCTACTACCAAACAGTCTAGCTTGTAAGGCCTGTGAAATGTCACTGGGTCGTAGCCAAATCACCCAGCAGTCAGATCACTGTGATGATACAACGGATGTTCTAGTTTTACAACTAGCTACCAGTAGCACCTTCTATATTTGATCGCTCCCAGTCAGATAGAAATCAGAAATCAGACGAGAAGAGGCAGGAAAGATATATTTGATTCGTTACCAATATATCGAGGACCTTTTCTATAAGCTGGCTAATGAAACGTAGGAGCTGTGTCCCACGCCGTGTTGAAACGTGATCTGGTGCGGATGCATGACCGAAAGCCTTCAGCTAAACAAGTCCACTTAAACAACGTGGTCAGCATCCAATGTCGAACACTTAATGAGCTATTGATTTTGGGGAATTATTTACAGCTACAGATCACTCCCCCCTAGTGAGGTAGTGATGCCCCTAAGACGTGACCAGCCAGAAGTTGAAACCCAACGAGTTTGTCGTTGGTAAACACTCTTCTGATAGCTTGCTTCGTTTAGCAGCGTCTGGTCGTCTTTCCTTAAACTATGGGACCAAAATGTACAACATAGCAATCAAGAAATATAGTACAATGAAAATTTCGGTTCCTTGCGAAACTTCGTCGTTCTTTTCCAGCCGTCCTGGAAAAGAGGAAAAATAAAACGTGAGTGCATGTCAAAAATACACTCGTACTTGCGTAAGGACACAAGATGAGCGGAAAAAATAAACTGATACACTTACAAACAGCGTAAAAGCGATCGGAAAAAAATGGTTTGTTAAAGGGGTTTTTTTATATAAAAAGTATATATATATACGCTCAAAAAAAATAATAAAAATGTTTTGTTTTTTTTGTTTTGTTTTTTTTATAAATAAAAAAAATGAGCATATTAAAAAAAATTTATAATAAACAATGAAGGGGTAATTCAAGATAAAGCTTATGTCCTACGTGCAATATTCGTTAAGATGTTCTGGAAATCTTACTCGTCTTCCAGAACGCGTTGTTTTAGGTTTTTCTATCAACGTTGACGAAGTATCAAGTTGTGTGTCGGTTGTCGTGTAGGGTACTACGAGTGTAGTGGCTGTGTCGTTTGCTTGCACCGAAGGAAAATCGACGTAGCTAGGGTTTCCTTCTAGGTACGCAGCTTTGAGTCGATCGATACTGATGCTATCTTTCGTACCGTTCTTATCTACTACATAGTACTTAAGTTCGCGTTGAAGAACTTTGAAGGGTCCTTCGTATGCTGATTCGAGGGGTCGTCCATGTGAGTCTCAACGAACGAAGACGTGTGTACTATGTCGTAAGTCAGGTTGAACGAAAACATCAGTTGATTGAGGTCGAGTGTGAGCAGGTTTAACTAAACGCACAGCGTTTGAAAGCCTACTCGTGTAAGAGTTTAGATCCATGTTCAATGAAGAAGCTGAAGGATCCACGAATTCTCCTGGGAGTCGGAGTGTCGTTCCGTAAACGAGTTGAGATGCCGTGTATCCAATGTCAGCTTTCACTGCATTGCGGATACCTAGCAAGACGAGTGGAAGAGCGTCTGTCCACTGTGAAACGTTTGCAGCTGATAATGAAGCTTTTAGTTGTCGATGAAAACGTTCTACCAACCCGTTTGCTTGTGGGTGGTAGGCGGTCGTTCGGAAGCGCGTGATTCCTAATAGTGAGGTCAGACAACGGAAAAGTCCAGATTCGAACTGGCGTCCGCGGTCTGTAGTGATTGTGGAAGGGCAGCCGAAATTTGCTACCCATCGTTCGACGAAAGTGCGAGCCACTGTTTCAGCAGTAATGTCCTTAATCGGTACTACTTCTTGCCATCGAGTAAAACGGTCTACGCATGTTAGGAGATATGAGTATCCGTTCGAGTCGGGTAAGGGTCCTACCAAATCTAGATGGACGTGGTCGAAACGAGAGTCAGGGGTTTTGAAAGAGCCTAAGGGACATTTGTTGTGTCTGATCACCTTAGATTTCTGGCAGCTTACACAGGAGCGTGCCCACTCCCTCACGTCTTTATTCATGCCAGGCCAACGAAAGCGTTCGGCTATAAGTTCGATTGTTGCACGAGCACCTGGATGAGAAAGATTGTGCAACGTATTGAAGACGTTGAGGCGATAATGTTTTGGTACAATTGGACGATCCCTATCTGTAGATGTGTCACAGAGTAAGGTTTCCTTACCTGTCCCTATCTGCCTAATACGAAGTTTTAGAGCTGTCGATGATAACTCATACTGAAGATCAATGTCTTCTTTTTGAAGCTGAGCGAGTTTAAGAAGGTCGATTCCTTGGAAACTGTTCAAGGAGCTAATTCGAGACAAGGCGTCTGCGACTACATTGTTAGATCCAGAAATGTGTTGTATGTCTGAAGTAAACTGCGAAATGTAGTCGAGTTGTCGAGACTCTCGCGGTGAGTACTTGTCTGAAGATGAATTTAAAGAGAAGGTAAGAGGTTTGTGATCGGTAAAAAGCGTGAATTCTCTTCCTTCGATGGAATGTTGAAAATGCCGTACAGCACAATACATAGCTAGGAGTTCCCTACCGAACGTGCTGTACCTAGATTCCGCATCTAGCAACCGTCTCGAGAAAAATCCTAAAGGTTGCCATAAGCTGTTAACCCATTGTTGTAAGACTGCTCCGATTGCTGAGTCGGATGCGTCTACGGCGATACTAATGGGCGCTTGACTGTCCTGATGAGCAAGCAAGGTTGCTTTAGCGATGTGTTCCTTAACTGTGGAAAATGCTTTACGGGCTATGTCGTCTAAACTAATTGATTTCGCATTTCCACGAAGCTGATCGTTTAACGGTTTGATAAGGGATGCGCATTTGGGTATGAACCGTCTATAGAAACTTACAAGTCCGTTAAAAGTTCGTAAGTGCTTGATCGTGGTCGGTTCTGGGTAATCCAGAATGGCCGCCACTTTGCTCCTAAGGGGTCGGATGCCTTGGGCATCAATGGTGTGTCCTAGGAAGTCTAAGGAGTTTGTTCCGATTTGGCATTTCTGTATGTTGACAGTAATGCCATGCCTTTGGAGTCGATCGAAAACAATGTCCAGATGCTTGAGATGCGATTCTTTGTCCGGACTTGCTATTAGACAGTCATCAACATACGCATGTACGAAGTTGAGACCTCGAAAGACGTCGTCTATAAACCTTTGGAAGGTTTGAGCCGCGTTTCTTAAACCAAAAGGCATTCGTAGAAATTCGTAAAGACCGAAGGGAGTGATGATGGCGGTTTTAGGAATGTCGTCAGTTGCCATCGGGATTTGGTTATAAGCTTTAACCAAGTCGATTTTCGAAAAGACAGTTGTACCTTTCAAGGTAGCTGTCAAATCGTGAATATGAGGCAGCGGGTAACGATCGGGAATGGTTTTAGACATTCAGACGCCGATAATCACCAGTTGGCCGCCAACCATTGCTGTCCTCTTTAGGGATCATGTGCAATGGGGATGCCCATGGACTATTCGATGGTCAAATTATCCCTAGGTCCTTCATATGGTCGAATTCGTTTTTAGCTAACCTAAGCTTTTCGGGAGCGAGTCGACGGTCTTTCGAGAGTACAGGTGGTCCTGTAGTCGATATGTGATGTGTAACGTTGCTGGTTACACAAGACAATTTCGATTGCGATTGATATATCCCGGGGTATTTGTCGAGTACTGATTGGTAAAAGGGGTCTATGGTGTGCTTAATCGTGACTGGGGATAACCTGCAACCAGAAAAAGGAGTTACGCAAACGGACAACTTAGTGTTTCCGTCTATTAACTTCCGTGAGCGTGTGTCGATGAGTAGATTGTGGTGTTGTAACAGGTCTATACCAATGATTGGCATAGAGACATCTGCAATCACGAAAATCCAGTGTATGGGTTTGCGTAAACCCACGTTAAGGTAGACGTACCTTTTACCGTAAGTAGCGATCGGCTTTCCGTTTGCCGCCTGTAAACTTAAAACAGACTCGCGAAGTCTGTCGTCGAGATTTGCTGGAAGAACGCTAACTTCTGCGCCAGTGTCGACGAGGTAGCGAACTTTCGTGGTCACATCCGTGACATATAAGAGGTGGCTGTGTTCGCCGGCTACGGTTGCCGTTAACGCGTGCCGGCTGGGAAGTTTCCCGAACTGTTTTTCGTGTCAGTCGATTTTGAAGTCGGATAATTGCAAGGTTTCCTGCAATTTCTGGAAAACTTACCGTACTGGTTATGATACCAGCACCAGTCGGGATTGTCTGTCTCTCGTGGTCGAGAGCCAGATCGCTTACGTGAGGCGCTTCTACGCGGGGTTTTTGGCCGACTACGGTCATTGCGAACTCTAAGATATCGTGTAAGCGTGTGACATAGTTCGGCCATGTCAGTCGAGGTCGATTGGGGTTTTTCTTTGACGGAAAAAACCTCGGCCTTAGAAGATCTAGTGATTTCCAAGATTCGATCGGCAGATACAGCTAGTTCATCTATGGCATTGTTTTGAAATGAAACAAGCACTGCCTGCACCTGTTGAGGGAGTTTAGACAAGAAAAGTTGTCTAAATAGGCCATCATCGAAAGTTCGTTGGCCGATGACTTCTCTCATTCTAAGCAACATGTCCGTCGCAGAACCATGTTGCAAGTCGATATTGTTAAGGAGTTGGTCTAACCGTTGTCGATCAGTTAGGTCACCTCGTTTTAAAATCGATAGCTTAAGCGTTTCGTAAGGTTCGGGAACATCACTAGTAAACATACTAGGTGTTACGTACCTGTCAAACTCGCGCGGTAACGCCTTAACTACCGCGAGGAAACGTGTGCGCGAGTCCGTGATTCCGTGCATGCAAAAATCGGTTTCTGCATAGCAGAACCAGGACTCGATATTGTCGGGCCAAAATGGCGTTAACTGAGTCGAAATAGGAGGAATAGACTTAAACTTAAGAACCTTAGGAGAGTGTTCCGTCATAGTAATATAGATAACGAAAAATGTCTAAGTAAAATATATCCGAGAAAAAAAATCGCGAAAAAACAGTTTATCACAATATATAAAATTCAAATAAAGAATAACAATGAATAATAATATTCCAAAATGGAACAGACTGACAGTATATTGACTTGGTGTACCAGATCACGTCGGTCTCACCAACGATGATACAACGGATGTTCTAGTTTTACAACTAGCTACCAGTAGCACCTTCTATATTTGATCGCTCCCAGTCAGATAGAAATCAGAAGTCAGACGAGAAGAGGCAGGAAAGATATATTTGATTCGTTACCAATATATCGAGGACCTTTTCTATAAGCTGGCTAATGAAACGTAGGAGCTGTGTCCCACGCCGTGTTGAAACGTGATCTGGTGCGGATGCATGACCGAAAGCCTTCAGCTAAACAAGTCCACTTAAACAACGTGGTCAGCATCCAATGTCGAACACTTAATGAGCTATTGATTTTGGGGAATTATTTACAGCTACAACTGAATATCCAACAGTTTACCGGCATTTGTCAAACAAAAGAACAACCAGCATGCCTTATGTAATTGACCCATATGGCTTTGGTCACACTATTTTACTTGCACCAACTAATACTGATAGATTTCCTCAATAGCGTGTAGCGGTAAATAAATGCCCATTTGATACTGACTAAATTAGTTTTAATGGGCTCATCTAGATGAAAGCACTCGGTCAGGCATCCGTAGCACGTCACGGGTGGCTACGCCGTGCTACGCAACCCCTTTCACCACTAGCCAGCTCAGACCCAATGTTCCTCGAAAATACCGATAGCCTTATAAACATATCTTTGAACTCCACTCCTGGCCTCTGATTTCAAAGGGTTGGTACGTTCCAAATACAAAAGGTGTTACTGGTTAAGGTGTTGTCAAAATCCAAGTACTCACGGGATCTTTAGTAGTGAGCCCGATGTCATCTGGTACACATATTCGTAAACTGTATGTTCCTTTTTAGAACGTTATATGTCAATCCTTACTTTAATTTTTATATATCATGATGCTATTTCGTATCTTTGGATATTTCCTTCTCGTTCATTGGTATACTTTATATTCATGATGACCGAACAGGCTCCTAAATTATTTAAGATCAAGACTGTTACTCTACCCTCATTCCACCTAGTGCCATTCTGGCCTGATAACATCGAGGCTTGGTTCTGCTATGTAGTAGCTGACTTCCGCCAACACGGTGTCAGACATATGTGCACAATTCCTTGCAGTAGTGAGGGCGCAACCTCGTGATTTCAACAGGTACATCGCACCTACTATGTTTACTAGTGATGTATCGGGAACTGACGAAACTTTGAAAAAGACTATTCGTAAGAGTAGAGATCTAACAGACCGACAAGGGTTAGAACAAATCTTCAACAGCATGTAGCTGCATCATGGCTCAGTGACAGACATGTCGTTGATCAAGAGACCTTTGGCGAGGGCCTGCCTAGACTTTATTCTCTAAGCTTCCTCAACAGGTGTATGCAGTGTTCGTCTCGTTTCAGTGCATTCATACTCATCGAAGGAATGGGGATCCGGTCGTCACCCATGGTAAGAGGCATGTGCACTTCACGTGAGTTTACGCAATCCCGTCCATTGGATCTAAGTTTTTGCAAATGTTTCTATGCTAATCACTAGTACAGATCCGTTAAAGCATCACAATCTACTCATCGATATCAGAAGATAGAGGCCAGTAGATAGCAATACTAAATTATCTCTTTGTCTAACGTCATTTTTGGGTCACAAATCATCCCCAGTCACAGTAAGACACACGATGGACCCATACTACCAACAAATACTCGATAAGTGCACCGAGCTATACCAATCACAATCGAAATCGCCATGTGTAACCATCGATTTTGCAAATCTCATAACGACTATAGGACCACCTGTATTCTCGAAGACGCTCCAACTAGCTCCCGAAAAGCTGAGGTTGGCTAAAAACAAATTCAACCATACAGTAGTTTTAGGAATCATTCGGCCATCAAACAGCTCATCGGCATCTCCACTGCGCATGACCCCTAAGAAAGGACAGTAATAACTGGCGTCCTACTGGTGATTATAGGTGACTGAATGAGAAAACAACCGTTATTTTTCGAAAATCGACTTTGCTTAGGCTTATGACCTAATTACCATGGCTGCTGACGACATTCCCAAAACCGCTATCATCACTCGCCTTGTACTCAGCGAATTTTTGCGCATGTCCAAAACAAACTTCCCAGAGATTTACTGATGACGTCTTTCGATGTCTCAACTTCACACATGTCTATGTCAATGACTGTCTGATAGCAGTTTCAGGCAGCGAATCCGATCTCCAGTTCTGGATCTTGTCTTCGGACGATTACAACAACACGGTATCACTGTAAACACCCGAAAAAGTCAAAGTGTCATCGACTCTGGACTATTTCGGACATTTATCTAATGCTTAAGACATCTCACCTCTGAATAGCAAAGTGGTGGCCATCATGAATAACCCAGAATCGACCACAACCAAGCAACCACACACGTTTAACGGTCTAGTACGTTTTTGTCGACGGTTTATACAAGACCGCACGTCTTGTATGAAACAATTAACCCAGCAACTTCGTGGAAATGCGAGAACCATCAGTGTATATATTCTTGAAACATTCAAAAGCTGTGAACGCTTTCATAATGCTGGTCAATAATCATAGTGTCCTTTTAGTAGATCGGTTAGTGGTTGAGCAATTTCAGAAGAATTGGGTGTGAAGTATCACCATTCTTAAGAAACATGTTATGGTTTCAGAAGAAAATTGTACTGGAAATCCTTGATGATATTGCATCATTCGGAAAACTTTTGATGTCTTGATTATATAGAATATGACCAAAGAAGGTGAGGGGTTGTTTGCCGAAACCTATTTTAGTTGAGTTTATTGTTTCAAAGCAGTCGTCAAACTTTTCAGATTGATTTACTGCTCGGCTTTGACTTTTTCAGTAGTAGGCAAGCATTTTTATTCAGTCTCAGACAAATAGTAGGCGGTTTGCTAATTGACCAGGCACTCGCTCGAAGGTGTGCGCCGCAATTATTAGGTCAATAGATATGCGGACGAATACAAATAATCCGAATGGAGATTTCCTGAATGTCATTAGGACGGACTGTGATTAGCCCAGATGAGGTCAACCTTCGATAGAATGTTGACGTTGTGCAAGTTGCTAGCCGTTTGGCTACTCTTCTTACGTTGAGCTTGAGCAGATCACGCAATCACCGTCACAGGCCACCTAGGTCGATGATCCAAGAGCTCCTCGGACGAAATAGCCTGTTAATGTGATGAGAACCGCTTCCTTCCTTGAGTCATGTAACACTAGGCCCATACAATATTAACCTTAATTATCATTATAATTTCGCCGCATAAATAAAAGATGTTTTTTTCATAGTTTTAAAGCATGAGTCAATTGAAGCTAGACCACCATGGAAAACCTGGACGACCGTCTCGTCCTATTATGGGACTCCTCAGCAGTGCGCATCCACGAACCCGCTCGCGCGAGATTCGAACCCAGGATCTACCAGTTTCGAGCCGAAGCCCTTAACGTGGATGCGCACTGCTGAGGAATCCCATAATAGGACGAAACGACCGTCCAGTGTTTCCATGGTGGTCTAGCTTCAATTGACTCATGCTTTAAAACTATGAAAAATACTAAATCTCCACAAAACCCCCTCTGATAAAAGATGTTTTATTTATATACAATGTGACAGTGACACTCAAACATATCATTAGTTATATTACTATTTCTTAAACCAGCTCATTAATTAATTATGCCATACTATTGTGGTGTGTGCTACTGATGTCGATATATATAAGTAGTATGCATCATCAATCGGAAGTGAAATACCTGGCAGCAGAAGGTTAAAAGGCTCCAAGAAAAGAGAATGAGTACAGTGAATGATTGCTGTGGAAATAAAGGAACAATGCAGCCTGAGATGATTGATTGACATTTTGTAAACAAAGTATTTACTGTATGGTTCTCAGACTTTACTAATATGTTCGACTATACACACTGGTACTCTCATTCAATACACTGTCATATCATATTTAATTGGCGTCCAACTTTAATTTTTACGTGTTGCTTATTGCTACTCAATTAATGCTCGAACACAATCATTAACAATTGTATTCTAAGAAGGGTTTAATTTAGTAGCTTCGTATTAATTATCACCAAGCTTACCTATGAAATTTCAATATCTGTACATTTTTATTATTTGTATGCATAATGAACGATCGAAGCTATAGTGATTAATTCAATTCTGTTGTCGATTTCCTTATGTGCTGTAATCAAATTCGTATCTTGTATACAATAACTAATATTATAATACAATACTTTATCACATCATGTGCTGGCATTATGTTATTGTAGATCCCACACTGCAGGTCTATCGCTATCCAAATGAACAGATTATCGCGTTACACCCGGAGTGAGACATAAGTGGCCTAAATCCAACAATATACAAAACCGTCGATTGGTGTCCAGGTAAAAACATAAATAGAATAATGACAGCTTATAGCTTCGGTTCATTTTTAAATTATGGTAATAATACACGTTACGCAGTAATATGGCGAGTAGGTAATCAACATTAAGTTATTTTGATTGACAAGTGATCGACAACAAATTTCACCTACAAGTTGTTTGTTTTAAACAATCTTCAGATAACGACTATCACTCTCACCAACAAAATAATGGACATTCTTATATGCTTTGTTGTGTAGTGACATCTCTGTTACGAAACATGTGCAAGCTTATTCCAGATGTTTAGACAGCATGTGACTACTGAATCATCTCTACAATCCTAATAACTCTATTCTCTTCATAGGAACCTTCGGTAAAAATAGTTTATTCATGTTTTTGCTAATAATATGCTTGAGCGTCCTATTATTACTAGGTGTGCTTGTACATGTCTGTTTACTCATAATATTATCATCCATTCCCTGCTCACATTATTCATTGTCTTTTATGAAATATATTAACTCTGGCAATGAGTAATATTTTAAGAACTCAGGTTTTGCATTTTCGATTTTCCTCTGATTATTCGTCTGCACTGATGAATGGATGAAATACATTTTTTCCTAAACACTCGTATTTGACTTGTGTTATTCCGTTATTTACTGCAATGGCGTGCTTCGTTAACTGATCGCCTCGATAACCGTTATAATACTAATCTTAACGGTGTATAGAGTCAGAAGACAAAGGAAAGCAGCAACTACATTTTTATTGACAAACAACGTAGGCCAGAAAGCTGTGAGCACATGAGCGAACGTTAGCGAGCGAAACATACATGAGACGTATTGGAGTTGGCTTACCAGCCATCAATTGAAAACTTTCTACCTTTCACTCATCTATTCTTACTAACAAAATTGCCCATGGACTATTTTCCTTCACACCAAATTACACAATTTTTGACAAAAAGCTAATTAACAATGTTTAAATGATTCAATATTCTAAAAATCCGTACAGTAAAAGATTTTGAAGAGTTCCCACCCCTCCTTCATAAAAAAGTAAACAAACAACTCACTAACAACATTCACAATTGTAATGTCAACAGTGTGAGTTTTGAGAAGAAAAAAAGGCATGAATACGAAAGGAATGTTAGATATACCTGGTTGGTAAAAGAGACAAATAGTTGAATAATAAACATAATTAAGTGTATATACAATAGTAATTTATGATACATGTTCGTTTGTTTATTCATGTAACCATCATTTAACCATCAAATACAATATGTTTTACTTCTGTAGTTGAATCTTTACATAGTTCCATAACTTTCACTTTTTCTAATCGTTTTGCTTGCCATGATGGATGTAAACCAGGTTTAGATAATTCAGTTATAACAGTTTCTGTAGGATTAGCTGTTGTTGTTTTATGCATTTGTAAATTATCTTGTTTTATTTTGTATGGAAATTTAGGAAAGTTTTGTTTCGTATGAGATTTATGTGAATTTACTTTTGAAGGATACTTTTGTCTTACAAAACCTTTTTTCTATAAAATAATAAAGAAATATGATTAGATTGACAGAAAACAATAATGACTGTCAGAATGACTGACGATTAAGGCAATCTATTTTTTAAAAAGACGACAATTTATAGAATATTGAGACTAGATGACTTAACTGAACAATGTGTATGATTAGCTAACACTGTGGTGTGTGCAACTGATGTCAACAGATATAAGTAGTATGTGTTACCGATCGAAAGTGAAATACCTGGCAGCAGAAAGTTAAGAAGATTGAAGAGAAGAAAACGAGAACAGAGAGTGATTGGTATGGAAACGAAGGAACAATCAAGTCTGAGACAATTGATTGACATTTTGCAAATAAAGTATTTACTGTATGGTTTTCAGACTTTATTAAGAAATTTTGTAATTTTATATTCGAATACATTTGATTGTCTCCACTTGTATTCTCGTTCAACACAATACTCTTAGGGACGTGTCGAAATGATATGAATAACCAACACGGATACGTTTATTATTACTATTAAAGTATGTGACGAAATTTTGAAATAATATTTTCTAAGAACAGCATGCGTATTTATATTTTTGTAAGGCAATAAGTAAGCAGAAGATGCCTATTGAAAGTGCTTTCATATATCATCATTCATATAATGAAGGTTGTATGTATGTTTTTGCGGTGTCTACCAAGTGGATCCATATATATAACAACAGCTCATTACTGGAAGATATTTCCTGACAAATTGTTAATACTGTCAAAATAATGAGACTGAAATGGACAGACGTAACCTACTACGATGGCGACATAACTCATTTAAGAACAGTATACACTTAGCATGTTACTTCAATTATTAGTAAGACTTATGACACGTACTCTGTAAAATCTATACATTTTGAAGTGTCTTCATCATTCAGATTAATAATTGAAGCAAAAGAAAAATTTAAAGTTGTAATGATAGCAATTAAACGAAATGAATAGAAAGACTTGATAGAAACTTTAATCATAAAAGTACTTTGAAGTTCTAACACAAATAAACAATGGAACTTACATATAACTTTCTAACATCTTTATCATCATTACCAAGAGGATCATCATCAATTAATGAATCTTCCATTTGATGTGTTTCTACAGGATTTTCATGACAAGAATTGAATGAAGTTTGGTTCTTTATCTAATTAAAATATTGATAATTAAGAAATATAATAAAGTAAACGTCGAATGAACCAACGAAAATAAGTTATCACTAAATGAACAGAACAATTAAAAAACGATTTATATTTATATTCAACTAATAAGTAGAAAAATAAATTTCTGATATTTCGAAACATTGTATGAATCGATTCTTTGCATCTTTTTTCTCAATGTATAAAATAATTTTTATCAAATTTCAATAGTCTACTCGAAAGTAGTATTACTCATTTGAAGAAACAATTATCTAATTACTAAGAAATAAAGTGATTCACATAAATTTTATAAATGAAATCAGGAGTCAATTGAAGTTAGGCCACCATGGAAATCCTGGAAGCACTGGACGACCGTTTCGTCCTAGTGTGGTACTCCTCAGCAGTGAGCATCCATGACCCCGCCTCGCGAGATTCGAACCCAAGACCTATCAGTATCACGCGCGAGCTCCTAACCTCTAGAGTGGCCGTCCAGAGCTTCCAGGTTTTACATGGTGGCCTAGCTTCAATTGACTCATGATCTCAACCATAAAATTACTAAAATCTCCACCAAACCCTCTTTTGATTGTCTAATTTCTGAAATCCATTATTTTACTAAGATACTGTGAATATTACTAATATTATCATTACAAACGAATGGTTATATTATTTGGAATCATCAAGTCTTGAAAAAGTTATTTATCATTAAAGATAATCGTTTAAACGCATTACATTACTTGACAAATGATGAGTTCCCACATTTTTAAAATACAAACTTTGAATATAAGTATTAACATATATGATATAGCAACTCACGTACAATTGAATTTGTTCAGATTTCATTTGGCTAAGCCCTTTTGTTAACTTATTCACCAGATAGAGTCATTCGTCCAATGACAACCTATCTACCCTACTGTACCTTTATTATTATTTATTTATTTAAACACATATATATTGGTACAAAAGGGCACCAGGTACATATGCGCCACACAAAATAATGAAAGTAGCAAGAGAAGGGATGAAAAGATAAGGCGGGCTGAAATGTACAACCAGAAGACTCTTTCAGTTAAGAAAGTTAGAACCATTCTTTATGTAGAAAGTAAAAGAAGGTTGCAGCAGGATCGCCACTGGCTTCTATTCTGAGCCATATCTGATAACGGCTCTAGCCACTGTGTTGCACTATCTCTCGGACCCCAACCAGGGAGTCGTGAAGGACCAACAGAAGCTAGCCCTTTGCAGCTTTCTTTCATACCACGACACCATGTCATACATTGACCTCCTCTCCGCTTTTTCCAACCAGTCCCAGGGTCGGCAAATAATGCACGACGTGGAAGTCTCTGGGACGACATTCGTAAAACATGTCCAAACCACCGAAGTCGGTGTTTCAAGATGGTGACACCAATTGAACTATCGTCTCTGCGCCCGAACACATGATGCCGAACCTCTGCATTACTAACATGGTGTTGCCACTGAATGTCAGCAATCCTTTGCAGACAACGATGATCGAACACAGAGAGACGTCTAACATCCTCAACTCGGAGAGGCCAGGTTTCACAAGCATAGAGCAAAACTGCTCTCACCGACGCGTTGTAGATCCGACCTTTTACAGCCAGACTAACATCACGAAGGCGCCAAAGATGGCCCAGATTGGCATAAGCCGCTCTGGCTTTCGTTATACGTGCATCAATCTCATCACTCACGCCACCACCGGCACTTATATAGCTACCTAGATACACGAACTTCTCAACTACTTCGATCTCCTCACCATCCAGGGTGAGTACAGGATGAGAATCCTGCCAGTCTTGTAGGAGTACCTTGCACTTGGAGGGTGCAAAGCACATACCGTACCTGCGGACACTGATTGCCAACTGATTAAGTGCTGATTGCATGCCTTGGGCATTATCGCACAGTAAGACAATATCATCCGCATACTCAAGGTCGAGAAGTCGTTCTCCAGGCAACATATCCACACCGGCATTACTTACATCCATCAGAGCTGTTTCCAGGATGTCATCGATGGCAAAGTTGAAGAGGAATGGTGAGATCGGGCAATCCTGTCTAACCCCACTGCTCGAATGGAACAAGGGAGAAAGGTGGTTGTATGCCCTCACTCTGCCTGAGGTGTTCGTATACAGGGCCTTTAAGATGTTAATGAACTTCTCAGGCACACCCTTCTTCAATAGACAATCCCAGAGAACAGTCCTGTCCAACGAATCGAAGGCCGCCCTGATATCAAGAAACACTACGATTGTTAAATAAACGCATATATTCATTTTGCTAACCTTACTATTAGCCGCCTGATTGATTAGGTGATTCATTCATTTCCATATGTATATATGTGTATATTTTAATCCTGCTCACTGACTCAATCACTCGCTCGCTCATTCGACTCGCATGCTCACTCGCTTGCCCCTAAATGCCCTGGGACGGCCGAGAGTGGGAAGAGTCCGTTCTCCTTCTCCAAATGCTCTTACACAGCCACGCGTATATAGCCTCTGCCAGGGAAGTCCTACTCACTGCCTTCTCGTGGCGATGGTGTTTTTTTTACCAAATTGAGAGGACGAAAAGCGAATGTCCGGTACTTCAACCGGGTCGATGAACACGGAAAGTCCACCTAAGGGAGTTGGGAAACCCTGATTCCAAACCAATGGTGCACATGGGCTGACTCCAGTATCCTGAAAGAACACATGGCGTACGAACCAATTGCTGGTCACCGGTTACCATGGGACTGCATCTCCTGACGTTGCCAAACTGCCTTGTGGATCAGATCTTTAGGTGAAAGGCTCTGGGTGTGACCCCCCAACAAAACCAGCTGATTTGGTCTGGGCAGCCTGGCAGTATCCCAGCCCTCACACAAGTCGAATGATTTATGTGGCGCATATCTATTGGGTTCCTCCTTGTACTAAAGTTTGTATTTAAATAAATAAATAAAATAATCACTCTCTCGCTTTTCTGCAATAATCTTTCATGCTTGCTGAACGTGCCTGTAATTTCGACAATCTGTGCGTGGTTCAATATTAAACATAATCAACACTTCGTATTCGCCTTCTGATTTATATACCGTTGGTGTGTTATCGGGCAACCGTTATCAGGGTAAACAATATACGAAGTTTTAGGATAATATCGAATACCGACCACCACAATCGAACTTTCGTCTGACGATTTTTGTAGTTAACTCTTGAATAATCAATTAAAAAAATACCGATCAGAATCAAGAAAAAGAATGCTGGATTTCTGATGGATACGTTTTTAAAAGTCCATCTTCATATCAGTGTTACCCACTCAAGACTACGCTTAGTAGTAAAAAAAAAGAGATATGCTTTGGGACATATGCTCATCAACAATAATTCTAAATGGGCAGAAAACACATCTGGAGTGAAAAATGCCTAACTAGGTATGATATAAGTAATTATTAAAAGTAAACTATCAATACATAATAATAACAACGTAACTCTTTTATCAAGTACAGATTTATATACTTACAACCATATTGTGTGAAAGCTAGTGGAACTATTCGACTACTTAAAACGAAATAGATGTTGCTGGGTTCAAACCTGATATTTAATGCCCAAAATTTGAATTATTTAGCCATGAAGTCAAAATAAAATGGTCCCCATTTCTAAGTTTAGTCAACTGACGATATCACATGGCCAACCTAAAAGTACCACTGGGGATATGTCTCATTCTCTATTTTACTAAACTCCATCAAAAAAGGCTTCCAATTAAGAATTCAGAAATTATTATCAAAGCTCGGTTACCAGTAAGCGCATAATTATCAGCATAGGCTTGCAAAGATTGTTCAATTTGAAGACAATTTATTTCAAAACTTAATCTCAGTTGAGATTATTTTGTCTATTATGATGAACAATAGCTAAGATTTAATTCCGAAAGGGTATATGGTGGACAAAATTTAGTTAAGCTTATAACCTAACGCTTTCTTCACTATATTATAACAGTAGTAGTTTGAATTTGAATGAGTGACCTATAAACGTACACTCTAACTGCATGAACCAAGAGTTTTCTTAAATGAATATTCCTATAATATTTGACAATTATTTACTATAATCGATCATAGATTCTTCTTTAATCTTCATAAGGCTAAACCAAATAGAACCACTGCATAAATTTCCTTAAGGATATACTAGTATATTAATAAAAAAATTAGGGAATATGGTGAATGATTCTTACGTCAGGAGATTTCAATGGAAGTTTTACTTTCTTTGGTTTATTTACTGTTTGTTCCATTAATCCATTTTTCATACAATCATGTTTATACATGGTATTGAAATATTCGATTTTCTTAATGCCTTTTCGTTCAAGTAACCGAGCGATTATTTCTGACATATCTGAATTAGTATCACTGAGTATGCTACTACCACTAAGAGTATGTTGGGCTGGTAGTGTTTTTATGCAATTTTCAGATTCTGAACATATGTTTTGAATACGATAGGATGAGGGATTGTTGCTAAAGAAATAAAAATGAGTGCAGAACAAAACTTGATGATAAAGAACTTGAAAATACTTAATCATTCGGTCATTTATAAGTTTAAATATTAATAAAAATAAAGAGAACTAAATTTTGATATGAGGCCCAATTCTAAAAAAAATACTGGAACGAAAGAATGTGTTTAAAAGCGCAGTCCATCTACTTCAATTTCAGCAGATAGTGGCACTACTAATTAACGATATATATAGGAAAAGTAGTTACCATAATGTAGTAGCTCAGTGATCGCGGATTTGAACTTCACTATAACCACTTTAGTTTGAGTAGTTAAACATCCTCTTTGATTACTACAAACGCCTTTGCTTTTATTGACCTTTAAAACATTTAATATGACTCAAAGCGAGATCTATTATTTGTGTATATGCAAAATATAGCTAGCAATGTGCCAAGACTACTGAAATACAATATATTAAGAATACTGTTTCACAAATAGATGGGTGATGATAATAGGGATGCTTTTCATTCATATAGAACATTTCTTAGATAAGGTCTCCGACTTTGAAAATAGCATTACATAAAAAAGACCCTATAATTACAAAAGATAGGATAATGCGACGAGAAGACGAAGTTTAACAGAACTACGTGATATATTTGTGAAATACGTTTCGAAAAATCTGATCATATGTATACTAGTTAGGATATTATGTATTAGAAAAATAAAAATTTAACAAGACGAATTAGAAGGTAGAAGGAAAGAAAGATGATAATTAAGTGCACAATGTCAAAACCACGCTAAATAATAAATCAGTATTACCAGGGTAAGTTAAGGCTAAAAACGAACTGCTTTGAACATGTAATGGTCTTAGTTTTCGTATAGCCAGAGCTTCAATAAACCTTAGTATATGCCCTCCAACTCCTGCATAACGCCAAAAAAGCCGACTTGATATCAACCTCATGACCCGTCTCAAGCAAATATTTTGCAGTTGAGAAATATATTTGTCTGTCCTGTAACCTTATTTGACCACTGAAATCCATGTCTTTGTAGCCATTTAGGTGTGCGTTCAAACAGTAACTTGCGGATCAAGATTTCTTCTCCCTGTATATATGTTTTCGCATATAGATGTACATTGGCAGACGTAATAGAATTTGAAACGACCGTTTACATACTGTTTGGGTTTTGGTGAAACAGAGACACTAGTTTTTCGATAGTGATCAGTTCAGCTGCGTAAAATGTCTTATAGTTAATTTAAGTCACCGTTACAAGTTGAGACTATTTAAGTCACCCCTCAATCGTAAGGTAATATAGACAAGTTTTTTTGATGCCAAAAACGTCGTGGGTCTATTTACATTGCTACATATCCAGGAGTTTATAAACTTCGATGAACAACAGTTATTAACCAATGTCACAATAAGAAGCTTATCGTCTCTCTAAATAATATCGCTAGTGCAAATACGATTGATCCTATTGAATAACCGTTTTATTAACCCGTGTTCGTACCGAACTGGATAGTGATTATGAAAACTAAGATATAGCCCTATCCGTGTTTGTTTTCTATAAAGAGAACGTTTGATGGAAGTTGGTTATTCACCTCTTCTTCTCATGTAAGACAGATAGGCTTTTGAGTTACGTTGAGTTCCTCTAACAAGCGGTTCGCATCTTTACGTTCATCACTTATGACTAATGTCATCCATGTACCGATTATAGAGACGCCTTTTGAATTGAATCTTTCGCTAGATTTTCCACATATACCGCAAACATATTGGCCATAAATGGTCCTGAAAGACTATTCATAGCTACACTATCAATCCGTCGAAAATGCTTCACCTAAGAAATAAAATTCACATTATCAGTATACAAAAATAAATCCTCAAGAGCTTTTACAGGAAATGAGGGCTCAGGATCGTTTAATGATACAGATAGTCGCACAAAATACCAAGTCTTTCTAAGAGGTACGCTTGTATATAAAGTGCTTACACCAAAGGAGCATACTGTCTTCGTACTAATACTGATATTCACCACGTAATTAATTCGGATGAATCTTTTAAAAAGTACTGATAAAATTAGTTTAGAATACGTTTTAACACTTCTGTCAATCATCTCGCAAGATTATGTGTAGGTGCCCGTTATATGGACAAGATCAAACATAAGGGGCTTATGAATTTATGGAAGTCTATAAAAATGAGGATACATTGGATTCATAGGCTTTAACAAATTAGATTCTTATTTGTCAACAGTATTCATGTTAAGAAATTTCATTAAATCCGAGTCGACCTTCCTTTCTAATTTGCATAGTCTTTCAGAGTCAACATCGACCATAAATTTGCTTTCGTCACTGAGAATGGATACCATCATATTCCCGTAACCGGACTAATTAGTAACAACAACACCTGATCATTTATCAGGTTTAACAAGAATAATATCAACACTGTTTCATAAACTTTTTAATGATTTGAAATGCTGAGTTGATATACTTTTCTACTTTTGTCAAGGAACATGAGAATGGTGTGTCATATCTAAAGGTGTAGCTTTACATCAACTTTGACTCTCTAAGGATGTAGGATCTAAGATACTTATTTGATTATGGAGGTTTCCGAATCGGATACTAATTACCAATTCAGACATTTGTGCTGTTGGGACAGAAAAATTAAGACCTACAAAGTGCTCTCTTTTCATGAGCAGACGATATAGTCAGGGACAAACTAGTGATATCTATCAGAATTGAATAGATATAATGATCACAGCAGGATGTTTCTAGCTTTTTTGATGTCTTCCTTTTTTCCGAAATGACAGTACTGCAAAGAATAATGGATTTAATGTGGCAAACTATAGACATTTCTACTAATACAAGAGATGCTTGAGTACGTAGTTCAATTAAATTGGTCATCCCAATAAGTTTATCTTGGAAATCAAACGACTTCGTCAGCCGGATAAGGTTTGAAGTATTTGCTTATAATTTACCTAAATGTAAATTCATATATAATTTGGTTTTGGAATACGTGATTCAACAAGCAAGCTTCATAAAAGTTGAATTTACATTGAATAAAATTGGACAGTACTAGTGAGATACCGGTATGTATAACATATAATTGTCTGTACAAATAATTAATTAGAGCGAACATTCTATATGGGAACTGAAATGATCACACAATAAAAAATAATCTCATCACCTTGACAGTTGAAATATTTAATCAAATTAAATTTTACCTTTGATCCTCCGAAATACCAAGTTCTGTTTCCTTAACAGGTGCAGGAGGTAATGGTAAGGATCCACGAACGTTCCTATTTCGACGTTTTTGTTCTCTTGACTTCCATTTACCTGATACATTTTTGTAAAACAAATAATGAACCAGACTAATCCAGTCGTCATGTTTTTCACGGAATGATTTGATGAAGGCTGATACAGGTTTCGATGATTTGAGACGTATAATTAAACGATCTTCTTGAGTGAGATAACGTCCATATTTCTGAAGCTAATAAGAATAATATGAATGGTTGCTTTTTTATACTGTCATGTAATAAATCACACACCCTTCCATCACTGAATTCCTTCCAATCAAGTTATTCGATCAGCTACAACGTAGGACTATGCATATATATGCATCTGTCCAAGTTGCCACACCTCATTAACACAACAAGATGAACACCAAATTCATAGAAGCAGTTATTTCAATGGTAGTAAAAAGGCATTTCACTTAAGGATATGATAAAAGGAGAAAGAATTAGAAAGAAATGTTTAAGAGAAGACAAAGAGTGTATACACCTACGCCATTGTGATCGATTCTGAGCCACGTCACCCAGTCTCCAACCATTGGTTACGATAGTCACGCGGACCCCAATCAAGTGGTCTGCAGCTACCAACATGATTCAAACTAGAAGCTAGTGACTTTATGCATTGATGCCACGTCTTGTTTCGGCCGCCCCTAACTCTCTTCCAACCATCGCCAATGCTGTTCAGCGTAGCGCGTCGTGGTAATCAGTGTTCAGGCATTTGTAACACGTGGCCCAACCATCTCAGTCGATGAAGATTCATGACCTCATTAACTGATTTACCAACATTCCCTAATACCCTGCGTCTAACCTCACTAATACTTACCCGGTGATCCCAGTAGATGCGAGCAATATTTACAAGATATCTGTGGTCAAATACTAGTAACTTACGAGTATCTTCTACCCTTAATGGCCACGTTTAGCAGCTGCAAAGTAGAACAGAGAGAACTGCTGCACCGTATACTCGTCCCTTAATTGATAGACGGATATCTCGTCTTAGCCATAGGTAACGTAAGTTGGCAAAATCCAAACGAGCTGTTTGAATGCATGCTGAGATTTCGTCAGACACCAACCCATTATGACTGATCAGACTTCCAAGATAAGTGAAGTTTTTGACGCGTTCGACTACTTCACTCCCTATCCTTAGTTCAGGTGTTGAGGCAAGTCAGCCCTGAAGCAATAACTTGCATTTAGAGGGGGAGAAACGCATTCCAATTATCCTGGCATTGCTACACAGTGCTAACAGAAGTCTGCATTTCATAAGCGTCTTCACCAAACAGGACTATATCATCTGTCTTTCCCATCTCTTTTGCTTTCGTTGCCCACCACTGCTCACGATCGTTCCTTAGACTTTTGGTTGACCTAGATCTGGTTTGTTTTCCGTCTTTGTCGTGTTCAGAACCTGATGGGACGAGTTACGAGAATCCATCAGTGCAGTAGACTTAGAAGAAATCCATTAGTATTTTGTAACCCTTTGGTTTGAATTACTAATAGATGTTACTGCTGTTTCCACAGCTGTTTGTGTATCTTTCCAAGCAACATCTGGGTCGGCCTTGTTTACAGAACTGCATAGATGTGAACTCAGTTGTTCCTGGAACTTACTTTTGGATTCCTCGTCACTCAGTTCAATTTTAATGTGGTATTTCTGCGTCCAGTGAGAAGCAAACAAATGCGTGCTCGTATTAAAGCGTGATCAGAGTCTAAACATGTATTCCAGTACGAACGACAGTCTTCTATCGAGCCTCTCCAACGATGACTGATGGCAATATGGTCTATTTGAGTCAATCGTTGGTTTGTAGCAGGTGTTCGCCATGTTAGACGATGTCTCTCCTTAGTGCTTGCTAAATATAAACGATTATCTGAGCACATTTGCAGCAGACGATAACTATTATCTGTTCACTGAGCCGGAATACTAAAATACTCACATAAACGTTTTTCTGTTTGGTTTGAGCTACCTACTTGAGTATTAAAATTACCTAATACGAATACTATGTTTGTGTTAAGCATTTTGAAGAATTTCAGAAAGCTTTCTGTAAAATTCATCTTTCACTTCATCCGGGCTGGAGCCAGCGGAAGTGTAGGTAATAATGATGAAAAGGAGTGACCGCAGCGCCCAAAGAACAACTGCTTGAGGCTGACCACACGAACTTTTTGTAAGTGATTTTTGTGTTGGTCCTGTAATTGTTTAGACCCTACCGTCAGAGATTAAACTCCGTGAGGGAAGGCAAGGGGTGAAGTTTTAGGGTTGACATTTTCTAACCCCATCCCTCCTTTATGGGAAGTCAGCATCGCTACTATGACGGTTATATGGGGGGTACACCTTACTGTCGTCACAGCTCTGTACAGACAGCAGTACGACTTCGTCCTCGGACCTTAGATTTGCTGCTTTTAGTCTTACCGCTATTCAACAGACCTATCTAGCATGGTAGGACATTGAGGAATGATTGTTCCGAACACACTCTGGTCCGTGATGTCCTTAAAAATGCACCCGATATAACATCGTCAAGTATTGACAAAAAGTAACAAGCTATTTTTGAACCTTTCAGTAGAATATTTTTAGACACCTTTATTTCAAGATTGCGCCATTAGTACTTAACACTTGTATCTTTTTTCACGCCATACACAGTTTAAGATGTATCACGAGTTTTGAAGTGTTAAACCGGGGAAGTTATATTGTTTACCATCGTGACGCCTGCAACTATTTAGAAAAGAGAGTTGATAGGTTGTAACACTTCAAATAGTAGACATTAACGGTTAAGATCTGATCGCGACACTATGCAGCTTACTCCGACAAATTAACCACAAAATTTAGGGGTTTTGAGAAACCGAAGAACATTTATATTTGAGGCAAATGTGTACTAGAGATATTTATGTTTGACATGAACATGGTAGTTGAGTACTATTATAGTATACAAGAATATAAGGAAACTGGATATTCAGCTCTACCCGTGAAACCTTACACTGTTTGCATAAGTTGTCATTCCATAACTATAAAAAACAACATATAGTCACACATTAGACATATGGACTCCTAAATCCAAATTATCGAAATCAGTAAGATTTAGATGCAAAGCGTATATTTCCGGAATGACCCTTCAACTCTATTTTCGAGAATACATTTTGCGAAGTGTGTAAGAACTTGAAATTGGAAATCAGTGGCAAGCTTAGTCTATTTTAAAAAGGTATCTGAGGACATACATGCTTTTTATCACGTTCGTCTGCCAGTAACCGTTTACATAAACGAACAACCGAGAGGTTTTGCAGGAGTTTCATATCAGAGATCCTGTTTTCCATTTTGCTTTCTAATCGTCTGCAGCCTCCAAGACGAGACATTTGTTCTCGTAATTTTTTAACGCTCCTCATCAAATCTCGGAATGCATACACCTGACTTTTAGAAAATACTTTACATCATACCTTAGCAGTTCGCACTATTTTCCGCATCCTAGTTAATTCTTCGTTCAATTCTTCCACAGAAACGGAAGGCTCGGGAACATGGCCATCTAGGTTGAAGGTCAAAGACATTTCGCATCACTTAATACATATATTGCGCCTTTTCAATAGCGTCAAGTGGTTCAGGTGGTTGTTGACGGAACAGAAGAAACTTTCGCTTAACGAGTTTCCGTGTCTAGTAGCAGTAGATCACCGAAACCTCCAGGCAGGAAGCTAGACATATTAAGGACAATAGAGGAAAAACATAAATTGGTAAATCATAATAGGATTTTATCTTCAGTCCTTAAGAATAGGTCAAGTTTACTCTTAAAGAAGTCC
The DNA here is from genome assembly GCA_944470415.2 of Schistosoma rodhaini. Lineage (NCBI taxonomy): Eukaryota > Metazoa > Platyhelminthes > Trematoda > Strigeidida > Schistosomatidae > Schistosoma > Schistosoma rodhaini. The sequence goes on from OX104036.1 coordinate 84,173,121, forward strand.
TGCGAAGTCGCTTGGACTAGCTCAGTTGAAGGCAAGTTCCAGAATTTGACGACTATTAGGGAGTAGAACTTTTGCATACAGTCCATTCTGCTATCTTGGGTCTTCAGTTTCTGGGTGTTACCCCACAGGTCAGTATTGTGACTAAGCTTAAGCAGATGATTAAGGGGATGACCAGAAGTGTTAAGGATACTGTGAGTCATAAGAAGGTCACCTCTAAGACACCTATACTCTATCAGGTAAAGGTCAAGTGATTGGAGGCGCTCTTCATAAGGCTTACATTTGAGTCCTCGATCTGATTTCGTGACTCGACATTGGACACGTTCCAGAGTGTCCTTATCCTTTCGAAGGGAGGGAGGGAGGAAATACTATGTTACCGAACTCTAAAAGGGAAGAATAAAACTGTTGAAGATTATGTGGAAAGTTCTATCGAACTGGCCAAAAGTGCTTTTCAATGTCACCAGTGCAGGGTTTTCTCGAAAGGCATTTTTGTCACAGTTGGGGTAAGATTGCAAGTCGTAGGGTACCAGCAATTCTAAGTCTTTTTCGACTTGGGATACTTCTAGAGAGGAGTTTCCCAAGTTGTGACTGTAGTCTGCAACATGTCGCAAATGGACTACTTTGCGCTTTGAAATGTTGAGGGTAAGTCTGTTGTCGTCTGCCCAACTTTGAAGTCGAGCCAGATCCTCCTGAAGTGCCAGCATATCCTCTTGGTTGCCTTACTCTCTCTCCAAAGTTTCACATCACCAGCAATAAGCAGTAAGCCAGACGATACTTGTTGTGGAAGATTGTTTATGTAAGTCAAGAAGAAAAGGGGTTCCAGTAATGAGCCCTGGGAGCCCATCAGAACATTCCATATCAGGGACTCCATAATTTTAGAAGGTATAGAGAGAAGGGCCAGAAGTCGGTAGCTTGAGGGTTTGTTACATCAACCCCCTTTGAAAATTGGTGTGATGTGAGCGAGCTTAGCAAGTGTGAGAACATCATGCTAAGCGGTTTTGCCTGGATTGAAGCTGCTTCCCTCAGTATAGCAGAATGAACCATATCCGGAGCAGGAGAAGTGCCTTTTCTTAGGTGCTGCAGTTTACGGAACACCAGGTCAGCGCTCAGGTTCACTTCGGAAAGTCCTGTGCAGTAGCAGATGAGGCTTTCATCAGTGTAGTTGGTGGGGGTTGGTTGAAATATCCGAGAGTATTGTTCAGCTAAAAAGTTAGAGGCATCCACATCGTTATTGGTCGGATCATTAGAACCTAACAATTGGAAAATTCCAGTTTTTGTTTGTCAAAGAGAAGCTGCGTAACGGAATAAGCTTTTCGGACGGGAGACGAATTCGTCTATAACCTTCATCTGGTGCTGAGGCCTGTCTTGTCCTACTGCCTTTGTGCGTATGTTCTTTATAAGTTTGTATTGCCTGTACGCGCCTTTGTTACCAGTTCGTTTGTACTCAGCCTAACAGTGCTTTTTGCGACTTAGCAAACCAAGAGTGCGATTCTTGATGGTTGTAGGTTGCTTGTAGCTTTTGGAGACCGTTTAGGGAACTGACTGCTTTGTAGCACATTAGAGCGTGAGTAGTAAGAAAACCCAATGAATAACCACATGAAGTTGAAAGTGAACATTCCAATCCACCCGACACATTCAACCGTTTGAAATGCCAGCGCCTGTTGTTGGTAGGATGTGTTGGCTCAGTTTTGCCGACAAGACTGAAGGATAGAACGGCGTGATCGCTTTTCCCCAGGGCAGTCAGAATTGAGGGGTTGTCGTCTAGGAATTCCTCACTTGTAAAAGCCCAGTCTAAGCGCGATGGCGTATGACTGTTTCTCCAACGAGTTACCGACTTCATATTTTATAATAATCCCAGATCCTCAATGAGGTTGAAAACTCGAGTTTCAGTTGAGTTTTCACCTCCGATAAAGGTGTCACGCGAAGTTGACTCTGGGAAGATTGAAGTCCCCTAGAATCAGGAGATGAGGGAATCCGAAAAGCTTAGAGCAGGCTAATTTTTCCAGCCTACGCTTGTCGTTCTCTATGTCATCAGTGGGCCTCCTGTAGATGACTCCATCTAGACACCTCAAGGTGGTAGACAATCCTACTGAGCACCATACGGATTCATCATGGTTGAGAAACCCTTGGTTGTGAAGTTGGTGTACCTCCAGGCATGATCGTATGTATAAGGCTACTCCACCCCATTCCCGTTTCTCTGTCGTTGCGAAACAAAGACATCCCAGGTGTTGCTAGCTACTGGTCCATAAACTGAGAAGATATCAAAATTTCGGACATTCCTATCAGATGAACATTATAAGTATTGCTAAGTTTACGTAGCTCACCCATTTTATTTGGCAAATTCGTGGCGTTCATTTATAAGCAGTTTATGCTTTCAATTTGAAACGTGTGAGCTTCTTCCCGTTTGTCTAAACGAGCCTTGCGTGAATGAACAGGTAGCCTACCTGTACAAGGTTTTCTGAGTTGGTAGTCCGTGACCTTTCCACGTTTTTTTATGATCAAGACACTCCGCACGTGGAATTGTTAGCTCCAACATGCCTTTGTGCTTGATCCTGGTGTCGTGTGGCCTATCTGGATGCATGTGGATTCCAGGTGGCAACCGACGTCTATTGGCACGAAATGCTCCCAGAGTTGAATCTGTAGATCATGTCTGTAAAAATGGCGTGTACCTGCCCCTGCAGAAGTACATTATTACTATTATCATCATTATTATTATGAAGTAGTCTCGGGTGAGTTTGATGGTTACAGTCCTTTCCCTGAGCGAGCAGTGTGACAGTCAAAGGTTCTATTCTAGGAATTGCAAGCCACTTGTTTAATTCTCCCCAAAACTTCCTGCCATTTTTGTCCTGCGAAGTGGGGGGGAGTTTCAGGGTTGTCCTTAAGGTTCATGATTTTGAGAGAGTCATCATGAGCCGTTATTGATTTCCCAGGGTTTACAATGTGTTCAGGTTCGGCACCTTGTTGTTTGGGGTCCGAAGCGCGTTTCCGATTCTTAGGCTCTTTTATGACCGAACGAACGTTCTTGGGAGTAGACTGTGCGGCCAAGTGGCCAGTTGATCCCCGTACAATTCTTGTGAAGTTCAGCTTAGACTGTGACATTTGTTTTTTTTTACTCTGTTAACGTGGGTCCAATCACATACAGAGCTTTTGGAACCACCGCTGCATTCAGGGGAAATATGCTGAGAGACCGATGTGGCAAGATTAAACTATATGGACGACCTTTGAACGAATTTTAAATGACCTTGAGAAATATTAGCCAATCAGAAGACAGCCAGTACACAGTAGAAATAGATTATACAAAACTCAAAAGTTAAAGGGGATACTGTTCTTTTACATGACTCAAGAACTTAGTAAGGTTAGATATAGGTTCAGAAGTTCTAAAATCATAGTGCATACGGTACAGGAACTCATCCATTTAGCTCCATAGTAGTCGACCTCTGGAACCATGAAAAGGTCTCAAAAATTCTTATAGCCTCGACCAAACAGCTTCAATGTTGTTGTTATATTGGTGTGGTTTAGGATTAGAGTTAAGGTTTAGGGTTAAGGATGAGACAATAAATTATGGACGACCTTTGAGCGACGCTAGAGTGACTCTGAGAGTGTCAACATAATAACTAAAACTAAATGAGGGTTATAAACCTGTGTGAAGAATTCAAATTATGATTTACAGCTCATGGTTAAGGTTAGGAATTATACTTAGGGTTTTCATCACGAACTGACATCAGCTATAATGCCAAAACTCTATTTATACAAATGGATAATTGAATTTCGCGCCAAAATCTTATGATCACTTCTCTTATAGACGCTGAATTATCACGTCTTCTCTAAAATCCGTTGTAAACCGACCGTATGTAAGCATCAGGTACCGAACTTAGCACCGTGACCTTGAAAACCCGCGAAAGCTTCTGATTGGCTCGTCCATATAGTTTAGTCTCACCGACCGATGTTTGTTGAGGCGGTCTTTTACCATCGATGTTACGAAGGTACTGGGATTCAGCATTCCATCACTAGCGCTATTACCTGCACCGTCAATAGTCGGTATGTCGATATCCCACTTATTGTTTACACTGCGCGTCCCTGTTCGTCTACCCGTTGTATGACTGTCATTTATCAAGTTTCCAGACAACTTGTTCCGCAGACCTGTCAATAGGGCGATGATGTTGCTCAGCAAAACTACAGCATCCGTGGTGCACATAACATATACCCACCTAAGATCCGACTAGCTGAGTATGTTGTAGGCAGTTGCTGCGAAATCTGTGCAGGCTTCGTGAAACCAACCTTTGCATTTGTAACACTGCATACCAGATGTAACAGCGAAACGGCATCCAGGTCGCTTGCATGAATTTTTCATGACTACATTGACGTGAACTGTCTTATAGATACAAGCAGAAAGCCTAAGACCGTTAAAAAGAAACACAGTACACTATAACGGGCAAAAATGGATTAAAACGGATTACGGTAAGCTGAAACTATTCTTTACGCGAGAAACGAAAAAAAAAACAGAATAGCAAGCTGAGGCAAAACCACAGTTAATAATTAGTTGGGTGAAAGTGAAAAAAGTAAGTTATCGAACGTATAGCTCAGAATAGATTTTTCACGTCACAAATAGTACTTTTATGGTTTAATAACACAGCATAAATTTTAATAATGCAAATCACGAGGGAATTAAACTTACCGTTCGAATAGCGCGCACACCCTAACATTAGGGTGGTAAACTTTCGAACATTTAAGCTCGGTGTGGGAAAATAGAGGGCGAGACCGCAATTTATTGAAGACTTTCGGGTGGTACTGAAACGGCCGTGAAGAACTTTAACAACTTATTAGGGTCGAAAGAGGGTCCAAAATTTTGTGGACGGAATATAAGCTTTCACTTACCAGGCTTCTGTATCTAGTAGCAGTGGATCGCCAATGCCTTCAGGGGGGAACTTATGTAATATTGAATAATAGTAAGTGAAGAGTTGGTAAATTATGGTGATATGCTATCATGAGTCCTTGAAAATATGCTGACCCTATTCATGAAGGACTTCCGGTTAGTCGCTTGGATCATGTCAGCCGACAGCTAATTCGAAAATTTGACTACTCGTGAAGCTTCAAAGGTTTGACTACAGTCCAACCCGCTACGTTATGCCTCCACTTTCTGGGTGTTTCTTTCATGCTTTGTGTTTGTATTGAGCCCATGTAAGAATATAAAGTAATATCATAGAGTGCTTATGATTCTATAAGTCATTTGGCTGTTCAGTAATTTCGACGGTGACCTCTGGCCCCTTTTAATCTTGTTGACGGGGTCTCAGCCACCTGCAGTTGAGTTTTTGAGGGTCAAAATTGCACTGTAACGGACGTCAAAAGATCTTTGTCTATTCATCTCTCTCCTCTGTCACGTATTTGAACCTTCATTCATTGTTATTATTATAACCAACTATGCTAATGATTGTTTTACTATACCTGTTTGTTCAGGGGTACCAAGAAACACTTTTCCGTTGTTTGTGACTTTGCACGAACTCTTGTACGCTCATTAGCCTCGCTTATGGACTTTGGTATGATCTCAGTACTATTTCGATACCACAAGATCGCTAACAAATACATCTTACTACAATCTTCAACTGCCTTTTGATATTTGGCCTTTGGAGGGGCCAAATCTAGCGACTGACACGTAGTTTTCCTGTATTGGTGATCATGGTCAGCTGCGACTCGACATCTACTACAACCATTTGTTACTTAATTTTTTTGGTGCGCGTTGACGGACTGTTGATAATAACGTCGTGTTTGTCTAAGCTCCGGGTCAAGGCGCGGTTCAGTTTGCTGAAATCCCTATGAATGGTTATCTGACCAGACCTTGTCTAACATATTTTTGTTTATTCCAGGTATTAAACACCTGTTTATTGGCTATTCCCTTTGTTGTTTGGCATTCCAGTTTGTGTTAGAGAAGTTCTTGACTGTATAGCACAGACTGTACCGTTTGAGATATTTTGTATTTTTGACATAATTTGTTCTTTCTTAAACGAGGACTTTTGAGATTAAAAACAAAGTTTTTGTTCTCATACACTTTATTATGAGTCACTCAAACACGCTTCGTACGTTACATAGAAGTACACAGTCTGGTCTAATAGAATAAATTATGGTTTGTTAGTAATGCGTTAGGACCGAATATTGACATTTCCGCCGTAACAACTATGCTCAACATCACTTTCGGCAATTAATAGCCCAATTAATAAACCCATATACGCATAGCAATAACGACGATGATGGGTTTTGTGGAAAGCATTAAAGTTGGCTCAAATAATTGTCGAATTCAAATGACGTAGAGCCGATATTCTTGCAAAATATTATTGGTGCAAAATGCCTTTTTTAAAATCATGTTTAAAACGCTGAATCGGTTTCACTTCCTACCGAGTAATCCTGTTACATGCAAACCAGACAATTCACTCAAAACGAAGCCTGCTGGGGACCCTATAAATTCTACAAAAAGGGCTAAAATAGCTTCAACAAAGATGGGATACAGCCATTTGTACCACAACACTGCTTTCAGCACTAGATTTTATAATTACACATAATCCCATACGTTCAGCTCCCTTCTGAACCACCTTCATTTATATAGTTCCTTATCCACTCATACCTTGTTTACACTTATTTTCTTTAAAATATCAGAATGCTCTTGCTTAATAAGTACCTTAATAGCAAGGAAATAGACTAAGTGGTCATACCTTAGCTATTCCTCCTTGAACACTGTTTGCTCTGCTTCTCGTCCTTCCTTTTTCTCACACCCTTTTTCAGCCCCCTTGAGACACGCCATCAAAAACAGACAGAACGAATGACCTCATCCTGCGCCATTACCAAAGCCTCATGTATTCCAGAGGGACATAAGGTTGTGGTCTCTAGAAGTCCCCAACATTCCACAGATCTATTCTCGACTATCAGTTGCACATCACAGCGAGACCTTCATAAAGCGCGCCAATTGTGATATTGACAATACGTTTCTTGCTAAAACCACCCACACTCACATCTTATAAGATATCAACCCAGTTGAGTCTTTCAATACAGTGAAAGTTGTAACTTCTGTAACAATTTGATCTTGCTTATAAACTGGTATGCCTCACATAACAAACTGTTATTTGAGAATAAATTATTATTAGTATTATTGTTATAATGCAACACATGCACAAGCCAGGATAACATTTACGTTGATGAAGAATATAACAACTGCAAAAAAACTTGGCGGAAAAATGTGGATGTCGTTACATGACTAATGAAACCATAGCTAGGAGTATGATGGGTATGATATATGATTTTCACACGCATTGATGTATTTAGCCTAACAACCTCTCAGTATTGCGGAGTGAATCACATCCGGGTCGGGAGTGATGTTTCTGATTAAACGTATCAATTTCTGACACACTAAGTAGGTGATGGAGTTCATTCCTGAGGCTACCAATGAGTTGGAGGTGGAGTTATTGTTGATGTTATTTGTATTTAGAGGTTGAAATGTTTTAAAATACTGCCCTGCTAGGGGCTCAAAAGCATCAACGTCGTTGTTAGTCAGGCCACCAGGACCCAACGACTGCAATATTCTGGATTCGGCTTGTTAATTAGAAAGTGCATGATGGACTAAGTATCGGAGACACATTTAACGACCAACTTGATCTGATACTGAAACCTGTTTTTTCATATCGCCTCTAAGAGTTAGTTTCTCGCATGTTTGAGCTGCATACACGTGCTGTTGTTATTAGCTCGTTTGTATTCCAACCAGTGGTAGATTTTGAGTTTTGGCATTCGAAGATTGTAATTCTTTATAACTGTACGTTGCTTGTAACTTTTGAAGACCGTTTATGGGACAGGCTAGTTCATGGTACGTGAGATCGTGCACAGCAAAAAATCCCAGTGAGCGTTCGCCTCAAGTTGAGGCTGAACTTTACCAGTTCGACTATTGTAGATTGACAGGGTAGTCTGACACGTCCAAACGTTTGAAATTCAAACACTTGCTGTTAGTAAGGTGTTTCGACTCGGATTTTCTGACAAGATTGAAAGCTATGGTAGTGTGATTGCTCTTTCCCAAGAGAGCCAGTATTGAGAGGTTTGCCAAATAGGTATTTTCCGTTTTTGGAGACGCAGTCTAAGGACGACGATGTCCGGCCGTTTCTCTACAGAGTTGCTAACTCCACTTCTTTGAATAATCACAAATCTCCGATGAGGTTGAGAAAAACAAACTGCAATAGAGTTATCACCTCCAATATACGTGTGTTCAGTGAAGTTAGCTTTAGGAAGGTTGAAGTTTCCTAAAATCGAGATGTGATTGTACCTAAGACGAATGGAGCTGGATAATACGATTATCGTGCTCGGTGTCAGTAGTAGGTTTCCTGTAGATGGCCGGAACCAGATATCTCAAGGTGTTAAAAAATCTCACTGAGCATTATACGGATTCATCAAAATTGATAAACTCTTGGGTGTACACATGATGCGCTACCAAGCAAGATTATAAGTACAGGTCGGTTCCGTCTCCCATTTCTGTCTTCCTGTCGTTGCATAGTAAAGACATTCCGGATATTGCCAGCTTCTGTTAGTAATTCGAGAAGTCGCTCATGTTTCAGATATTCCTAACAACTGAGTATTGTTTGCGTTGCATATTTTATTCAACCCTTCCATTGACGTGGCCGAAGTTGTGCACAATAGGGGTTTTGATAACCACGATAGCATTTGAAGAGTCAATGCCGGCAAACACAAGTTCTCTTTGACCACTTCTGATTGGCATCCCATATCAGCTTTTCCACTTCAGGAATGCCTTTTCTCAGGAATTTTCACAATGTCTTGCTCAGACCTTCCAGGAAAATAACGATATTGGTCAGTAAATCCTGATGATTCACGTTGTATGTTCAACACACCTACTCGTGATCCACCTTCATCAGAGCTAACGAAGTATCATCTCTCAGGATGTCGCTGAAGTGTTATATAAACGACCGTTTCCAAATCACAAAAAGGTGACCAACTTCTGTGCTAATACGTACAATCAAACGTTTGGTGTAGAAAAGAGACCCAAATCCACTTCCTACTATTCTCACTAATACACGCTGGTGGAAGCATTTTCGTGAGGGTCAGTCTTGGTATCAGTAGTCTTACTTTGAGGATTCTTTAGGGTCTTTTGAGACTGATAGATGACTTGCAGTGGGTAATGTATCTTCAACACCAATTAGGATCGCTTGTTTCCTGTGATGATCTTCCTTGGAGGGCTCTAGATCTTCAGTTTTCGGAGGTGTGGGTAAGGAAACGAGCAAGGGTACCTCAAGAATATGCGTTTTCGTCTGCTTTCATATGAGTCTTCGCTATGAATGACGTACAGAATTCAATCGACTGTTAAAGAGTTATTTTGGGACCATACGAGTGCGACAAGAACCTACATTAGAAGCTCAGGCACGAAGAGTTGTTTAAAGGGGGCCCGTCGGAGGTTCATCAAATAGTGAATTCTCACTGATAAAACCATTTTCATCAAGCCATGACCCTGCACTGAACTACTGAAGAATACATCCAACTTTATCGACCGCTTAAGTCTTCACCGCTAAAGATGCCCTATTTTAGGGTTTTGTATGGTCCTAAGATAGCCTCAGAAAACATTCTAGGCTTAATTAGTTTATTCAAGGCATAATTTGGCCTCGCTGTTTTTAGGTTAAAATGATACGAGTTGTATGATGACGGATGTGAAAGCACCAGTTCATGTAAAATTAGGCATGTGTATCAGCTTAATGGGGATAAAGAGTGTAAAGGTTCTAGCACACAAAGGAAATCGAAAAAAACATACATATATAACTTTATCACATCTAACTAACTTCTTTGGCATAACAGATATCGTCTGCGCTCGTCAAGAAAGAAAGCACAGTTATTTATGAATTAACAGTTCAAACATGTGAAATTCCAACATATCTTTGCCAAACTAGAAATGGAACTAATCGACAATGTGAAGAATGAATCAAACCCATTTTCTTCGCCGATTCCATATTTACTGGCTGAGACAATAGAAGTCAATCTAGGAAGCTAGGTTGATCGTATCCATTTACACATATTTCCGTTGCTGTTCGTACTAAGCCTTGTTTATCTGCTTCATTTCAATGGTGATTGCTTTGTCCTCTGTAACCCGCCGTTTTGTCTTTCCCTAAGTCTAGTAACGTTAATAATTCCAGTTAAATTTATCCAATTGCACACCTCATCAAACCATATCTAATTGAAACTCCTTTTTATGAATGTAATTAAACCACATAAAGTAGACTTACCTTCGAGTTCATGTAAAATCGTCTTAAATATTACATCATGATGATGAGTAGTTCACTACTCATCGATCGTTCCAGTTCTTAACCTAATAATATAATACTCTTTTGTCATATGCACTATTTTTTGGATGATTACAAAAGTTCTCAAGACCTAGGGATCTTAGTGAAATGGCTTTTCTGTACTGGTATACCTGTACAAAAACTATAGTTTTTGGGATACTGAGAATTCGAGGAAAGTCTTGTATAGAAAACTCTTAGATTTAAGAATGCCAAGGAGAGAGCTCTTTAATTCTAAATGTTATCAGTTGTGAATAATATATACTAGAAATTGTTCAAATTATACCTATCACAGTGCACCTGTACGACTTCTGAAAATTCGCTACTAATTTCATTCATAGAATACTGAGCGTTTGTTGATTACGCTCCTATTTTTGATGATTGGTTTTTCGGTTTTTAGAACTCAAAGACGATATTCAATGATATGGTGTAATTGCCGCCCCACAAATCTATTATTAAGATAAGCTCTCGGGCGATGTGAAATCAAAGACAATACCTCTAGTCAAACGTAAAGAAATTACATACTAATGTACAAAACATTGACAAAAACACAATAAAATTTTATAGACGCTTAGGAGAAATTATTTCACGTGTCATTCGCTTTTTAATCCGTTCTAAATTCCAAGGTTCTATGTGTCCCCATCTCTACCAATTTTAATTCAGTAATGCTTTTAAACAAAGACGTAATTTTATCGATATGGTTTCTAACTCCTTGATTGAATTGAGAACGGCGGTTTTTAAATAAATATTATATTAGCCTAAACGTTTACCCACAATCTACTTGTTTGTTTTATATATGGGATACAATATGGATGGTTGTGTGCGTATCTGGGGGAACTGATGCTTGGGCTTAAAAGCTATCACAGACACGTCATCATCTCATATAATAACTGATCAGTAAATTAAACTTTGTTAGAATATGTGGTTTTCTGGTCTGTATTTGCAAGATAATAAGTTGATACTGATCAAAAGTCAGTGGCAGTCGCGCAGATAGATTCTTTTTTACATTTTCCTTAAGACTGTAAAGCTTTGATTCTATTTCATACCTTAGTACTTGGCTTTATGCATCCATTTCGAACTATACTCTCTATGTCTAGCTTCCAATAGCATGAGTATTATTTGACTCATTTTGATGTGATGTTGATTTCCTCTCCCTGTACTGATATGAAGTTTGACATACTGGATCATGAATACTTTTACTGACCAACTAATGGTAAACCGGTAATCCCAAAAAGACATGCTACAAACATAGTTACTTGGGTCGGTTTGTTTGTGAAGAATTTGACTAATAAAATTATCAGATATCCTTGGCAAACACAACTTGTCATCATTTCAGATATAAAAATTCTCCTTAATCTTTTACAAAAAATTTCTAAACCTGAGTAGTGTTGTTTTAACATCAAAGTGTACCTGTTTAGTACCTACATACATCTTCAGAGTCGATAGAGTTAAACTACTCTCTCCAAGTCAAAGGAAACAGCTGTTGAGTTGCTGGGGTATGTTCACCCCCCCAAATAACCATCATGCGAGTAAAGATTCAGTCGGCTCAGCACTTAGCAGTTCTTAATTCTGCTTTGTTTGGATGTTTTACTTTATTTTTGTCTTTATTTAGCAGTCCAATGACCAAACTTTGAAACTTTAAGAGGTTTTTAATAGAATTAATTCTTTTGCAGTTAACATTACACGATTCTTCATTTTACATCGAAATGAAGAAATTGTTTCTGTCCCTCGTTAACTAACTACTATTCACACCACCACTCAACACAGAACTTGATATATATGCATCGCTTCAAGTTACCACACCACATTTACATAGCTAGATAAAATTATTTCAAAATAAACTCTAGAGTATTAGAATTAGTAACAGAAAGATTAGGTGTGGTAAAAGGATAAGATGTTGGAGCTACGCTCCCTCTCAGTCTGATCAGTAATTTCTGTCATTTATTCTTAAGACATTTTAGAATATTATCAACAGTTTGTACTGCTGCTAAAGTGCGCAATCGAACGACACTTCTTGTTGTAGCTTAGTATATTTCCAACATATCACACTCATATGAAACTCTGGTAAATTCTTAGGAAGATACTTACCTTCAATTTCGAAATGTACTCTCTGTTTAGCTACGAAGGAAAAATTTGGTTCCTAGGTGGTTAAGAAAACCAAACGTACTACTTAAACGAATTCCTGAGGATTAATACTGGAAAAAAAGTGCATGCAAAAATATTCCAACTCGAAAAGTTAATTGATCCCAGAGAAAAAGTGACATCACTGGGGTATGTGTACAATAAACCTAGAGTTGTGACTTTATCGTATAAATTAACGGAAATAATTATTTGTTTACATTTTGCAGAAAAATAGTTTATTTTAAAAGTGCCTGAAATTTACCCTCATTCATAGTAATAGTAATAGTTAGTAATAGTTAATTTTTCCTGTTATTACCATCTTAGTGAGTTTCTGTTTCTTATTCAAACTTGAATACTTTATCGTTCAAATCTATTTCAGGTTTGTGTATCAACGGACTAAATCCTATACTGCAAAGCTTAAATATTATTTGCATATCAATCAGGCTAAAGTTAGTGCTCAGATCATCATAACGTTTCAACGAATCAGCACAATAAATATTCAAATGCCTTCAGACCTCTCTGGTTATGTTTGTGTGGTTACAGGAGCTAGTCGCGGTGTCGGCCAAGGTATAGCTATCGGCCTTGGTAAAGCAGGAGCTACCGTTTACCTTACTGGAAGAACTGTTTCAGCAGAAAATGGTAAAGGAGGAGTTAGTCTTCGTGATACTGCCCATATTATTAATGCATCAGGCGGAGTAAGTTTCGAAAAATAGTGTTTTTATTCAAGTTTCGCAGTCGTTTTAACATTTTTCACATAACGTTTGCCGTAAAGGATTCTTACAGTCAATTTATCAGTGCGCAATGAAAGTCAACTAACCATTACCGTTGGAATTATAAGGAAAACATCTCATACTGTTAAAGCAGCTTTTCAGTGGGATGAAACAACCGTCCAGTGGCATCTGGTCTCCAAAATTATCCTAATGAATGTCAATTCTTGACAAATATTACTGGATTAAACTAATCACAACATTTATTGTCACCAATAAGTAGCACGTTTGGGAACGAATAAAAATCAGTAAATGAAAGATATAGTGGAAGTATGAGATTCAGGAAATTTTTATCAATGAGTACATATGTACTATCATAACTGAATTTCGTGCCATATCACTCAAAGTTTCCAATTGTAGATTATAATAATCTCTTAAATAACGAACAAGTAGTCTGTATGTTCCTACACGTTTCATTTCATTATTTAGTAATTCAATGAACTGGTCGTTTAGTTTATACTTATTTTTCAAACTACTCGTATGCTATCCACCATAAGGCGTCAAGATAAATGCCGTTTGAAAATCAATAAGTTAATATTACCTAACCATATACAACACAGCAGAAGAATCTCGTCATTCAAAGCGTCTATAAAAAGTTATTTAAGTGTTAACTCATTTTTAATATGGATTATTGTTATAAAATAGAATCCTGTTTCTTTATCCGTTAAAGATTTGTCAATGAAAATTGAAAATATTTTATATAAGAGCACATCAGTTAGCTGCTCTGATTTCTAATCATTATTCATAAAAAATGTATCCTCCAAGAGTGTCGAATATTTCACCACATGGTTACAAATTAAAATGTTTTGTGTGACTTAGGAATGAATATACTAAGTTCAATATATTTCCACATGATTTTTAGATGATATAAAAGATTTGTAGCTCATGTTAATGATTTTGGTAAAGTTTCATTTTCTGAGTAGGATGTTTTGGTCACGGAGCTTTCACTGTTATTCTGAGCAACATCATCAACACAAACTTCAGGTAGAAGTTAAGTACTCGACTTTCTACATTTATGACTAAAAGCGTGCCCCTTCGATCTCGATCTTGATGGGTTGGTGTTGAGGTCTAACCTGTCATTATCAACCTCTTTATTTTGATTGTATCTCCCTCTGACCTGATTCTTGGTTCTACATTTGTCTATGATTTTTCTGACTGGTTGATAACTCGAATCAATTTTAATATGTTGTTGATAGAACTGAGTGTCAAGCTTCTAAAAATTCTCTAGTGTTTCTAGTATTCTCTCTATCCAAGATTTCAACAATCTCCCAGTCAAATATGTTTCCGAAATTGTCTATTTACATTTATATAACCAAAGATATCGCGATTGACCGCTATTTAATGTTAATACGATCGGAAATAAAGAGGGTGTGCTCTTTGTCTGATATAGTTTATTGCAATTGGAAAAGTTTATTTCGTAGGTTATGTTCGGTTTTTCTTTTGTTGTTTCATCCCTCGTTTCGCACAAGATCCATCGAAGTGATTTTATTGGTTTATCTATCATACCTAGCTCAAAGGGCTTCAATAATCTCGTTACTATTTCTCATATTTCACCAAAAAAATGAAGAGAATTCAGCCAAGATTTTCTATTGGATGAAATCATTTACTGAAGCTGTACATTCGTATAATCGTACAGCAAATGTATGTCTATAGAAGTATAGAAAAGATTGCATGATAAAGTGATTGAAGACTCTTAATATCAAATGAGGTCGCGTAATAATCAGTGGATCAGAGAAGAATAAGAGGTTTAAAACAATTGGCGGCTCAGCATTACGAAAGTTAATTGTTCGCTTAACAGATATGAAGAAAAAAAGAAAAACATATAGGTCAATTACTCTAGTATAACATTACAGATTATTCGGCTACAAGCATTATTACTTGGTCCTAAATTCTGTAGTACGTCGATTAATACTAATGAATGCGACGCTAAAACCGTGTATGAAAGCCTCATTCGTCAGACAGGTGACTTTACTCCCGTATCTAATAAGGGTTATGAACATTTCGGAAAAACTCTTGTAGATTGCTGTAATCAATATTTAAATACAATACCTACAACTAAATAGCTACTCACAAGAGAACATAAGTCTCAATTATTCGATCTTCTGAGAAATCAGGATTTAGTGCTGTGTAGCCCAGATAGGGGTACAGGAATCATCCTTATGGATCGTCATGACTATGTCACCAATCTATCCTCAATATTATCTGATGCTGTCAGACGCTCTAAAGAAACCTTTCAAAAAGATGCGACCGAGAAAATAGAACAGATGTCAACTAAATCCTAAAGAAGATGAGTTTATTATCAATTGTGACTTCTATGAACATCTTAAGCCATCAGGTTCAAGTATACTGAGTCTATACGGACTCCCGAAAGTTCATAAGAATGTTCCCCTACGTCCTACACTTGATATGAACAACTCTCCGTACCATTTGATTGCTAAATGGTTAGATGAAATTTTACAACCCATCAGGAATCACATCAGTAGATTCAACTCTATTCATTTGACTTTGTCGACTCAATTAGAAATATCAATATGAATAATTTAATTGGATATAACTTTTTCTTTACAAATATTTCACTCCCAGAAACTACATTTTTTATGTGACTATATTAAAAATAACCTTGATATTTGCATCCCAAAATATCTGAATGAGCTACTTCTATGATGTACTCTCAGTGTGCAATTCAGAATTAATAATGATTTCTATAGACAAACCGAGGGAGTTGCGATGGGTTCACCACTAGGCCCCTGTTGGCTGATTGTTTCATGGCCAAGCTGAAAAATACTGTATTTTGATCAATAGTTGGAAGATTTCACCTATATAATAGATTATATGGATGATACCTTCATTATTTGTGAAGAGTATATGGACATCAATGAAATTTTGAATCGATTCAATAATTGTCATATACAATTCAATTCACATTGGAAGCTGAGAGCAATAGGGAATTTCATTTTCTCGATGTCTCGTCGAAAAGGTCAGACGGTTTTTTACGGAGATCTATAAAAAATAGAAAACCTACCTGGAATGGTCAGTATACGAATTTCTGTAGCTGGGTCCCATTGAGTAGAAAGATAAACTTAATGCACTCTTTATCGTCAAGGATCAGGCGAATATCTTCTAGTGACGAACTACTTCAACTTCAACAGCTACTCACCAGAAATGGTTATCCATCTAGATTCATCAATAGGAAATTAAAATATCTTGAAAAAGCACCAACAGTTCAAAAGAAAAGTTTGTATGAATATCGAATGTAAAGAAGATACATCTATCTAATTCTTGAAAAAATGGTTTTCAAAATCCCTCAATAAGACCTTTTTCAGCTACGCTCCTTATTGTCTTCTCAGTGCGATCTACCATTCATGGATGAGCTAAGTTTAAATTTACTCTTTGAACCACGTCGATGTTCATTTAAAAATTTACCTGCTACTGTGCTACAGGTTACATTAGTCGCACAAAGCGATCACTTTCCAAACACATTTCAGAACATTATCCGGAGTGGCTTTTAAAAGGAGAATGCGAGACAGTCACCACTTCGACACGGGTCAGAATTATGAAACATAACCGAGCAGTTACCAGTTCAATACACGAGCATCTAATCAACTCTGAACACGTCGCCCTGAAGGAAACTTCCTTTGAACTAATCTACAATTATCTTTCTGATCCGCTGAGGAGTCCCATAATAGGACGAAACGGCCGTCCAGTGCTTCCAGGTTTTCCATGGTGGTCTGACTTCAATTGGCTCATGCTTTAAACTATGATCCGTTAATTATTTCTACACTCTTATTCTTTTCTACACCCCAGACTATTACGTAACATATTTTGATAATTGGAGTCTCGAATCACTCTATGATGCAATCTTTTCTATCTTTCTATAGACATATATTTGCCGTATACGAATGTACAGCTTCAGTGAATGATTTCATCTAAAAGAAAATCTTCGTTGAATTTTCTTTATTCTTATTCTAATATTCCTTTTATATAGTATAGGTTGATCCATTTTTGGTTTCGTTTCGCTGATAAGTTGAATTGGTATGTTTGTCTAAGTGGATAATTGGCCTTACGCAATATCGTGCTCTGTATACCATCATCTTACCTATTGTTTAGCCCTGGAGTGGGATGTGAGGAAAGGCACATCAGTAGTAAAACATTGAAATAAATATTAGGATAAAACAGGCAAGTTAATTAGGAAATGCACAACGATAGTTAGAATGAGAAAAAGTTAGAGAAGTGTTGTTAGTATGGTCAGATGAACACAGTATTAGTTTGTATAAAAATTCACTGCTGGATTGAACTGTTGAGAGACACTTAGACTTCTTTGTTGAGATGCATTAGATAGTCTCAGTCTATGGTTAGGAAACTGTAGACAATACATTACACAACTGGTCATAATAGCATTTCATTTACTGATCCTGTTTTTTATTCTATTGTTAATCTTTTCAGACTATCGTTTTATATTCGTTTTCTTTTTTATTTAGTTGATTTCCTCTTGTTATGTTAATACAAAGTAGAGCAATTAAAACCGACACATCTCTGTAACAGATACTACTTCCTATGTTGGGAGTTATTTGTTTCCCTATTTTGTTTCATTCTTTCTGATTAATAATAATGTTGAAAGCATAAGTCAATTGAAGCTAGACCACCAAGGAAAACCTGGAAGCACTGGACGGCCGTTTCGTCCTATTGTGGAACTCCTCGGCATTGCGCATCCACGATCTTGCCTCTCGAGAATCGAACTCAGGACCTACCAGTCTCGCGCCAGAGCACTTAACCGGTAGGTTTAGCTTCAATTGACTCATGCTTTCAACTATGAAAATACTGAAATCTCCACAAAACCCCTTCTGATAATAATAATAACAATAATGTGCCATATCAGTGTACTTCAGCTTTTTCTGAAAAAAAGTATCTTAATGGTATTTATATTGTTTTGTGATATGTACAACATTTTGTAATATTTTTTCTTTACCAGAGTGAACATCAACTCTTAGATGCGGGTACATCCAGCTGATGAGTCCCAAATAGGACG
Organism: Schistosoma rodhaini; assembly: GCA_944470415.2. Classification (NCBI taxonomy): domain Eukaryota; kingdom Metazoa; phylum Platyhelminthes; class Trematoda; order Strigeidida; family Schistosomatidae; genus Schistosoma; species Schistosoma rodhaini. The sequence goes on from OX104036.1 coordinate 84,191,339, forward strand.
AAACGCGCGTCCTGGATTCCACTGCTAGCCACTATCCATCTTTGCTTACCATGCTTGTGAATTTAGGCTATATCGAAGCAACACGCACAGTATGCACATATGCTAATTAGAGACTGACCGGTTGCAGTCCTAAAGCATTAATGGGAAGATTCAAACAAACAATACTAAGTGAATTTTCTTTACTAAATAATGTTATTACAAGTAAGAGATTTAATTTTTTTCTTATTTTCATTTCCTTATTTTATAGAAAGCTATTTCTGTTGCTGTGGATCATTCTGATGATACACAAGTTGCAGGACTATTTTCCCGTATACATAAAGAGCAATATGGTCGTTTAGATATATTTGTAAATTGTGCATTTAGTGCAACTGATTATTTATTGGATAATAATAATTCACCATATTGGGAGTCTAAACTTCGTCCAAATGAAGAATGGGATCTAATTAATCGAGTTGGACTTCGTAATGCATATATATGTAATGTATTAGCTACACGTATGATGATGAAATGTCGTGAAGAGTCAATGGATTTAACAAAGAATAATGAAAATGCATGTAATCATTCCAATAGTAGTATAACAACTCCACTTGTTCATAATAAACCATTACCTACAGGATTAATTGTAAATATTTCTAGTTTCGGTGGAATTACAAGGATATTTAATGTGGCATTTTGTGCAGGTAATCAACAATAGACTGTTATTAGTTTGTCAATAATTTATACAGCATATTGGTTGAAGTAGGTTTTTGTTTTAAAAATAATGCAATATCCAGTGAGTAGAAAAAAAAGATTTTCTTGGTGTTTCGTGACTCAGTGTAAGCCACTTCTTCAGAGAATAAATTATCTTAAAAATCATTTTAAAAAGTGTGCAAATATTTCACAGTTTTTGATCGTTGACTGTAATGATCATAAGGTTATGGACGTTAAATTTTTGTACTGGTTCATACCCACCAACATGATATATTTATAAACTTGAGGGTGCGTATTCTATTCCATGCCGCTCAGTGCGACCGCATTCGATCTATTTAGTAAATTCTACTGTAATCGTATTATTCAACTTTAAATTTTTATTCGTTCTTTTTCTTCATCTCTTATCATCGCAGATACTGAAAACTTAGAATAAATTCAACTTTTGTTTTTCTAGTGCATTGTTTATTCATCTGAATTGGTTTTCAATATCACATAAGTCTATCTTTATGTCTATTGTTAGCATAGGGGAAAACATTCATTATTTTCACTTATTTACATCAATGGTGATAATAAAAAATATTACAAAGCCATTAACCTCCTCCGATCGATTGAAGTTAGGCATTAACACCGTCGGGTGCCGACTCAGTGGTCTAGAGGTTAGGCATTCGCGCGGAATCATGGGTCCTGGGTCCGATTCCTGCATGCGTCATCGTGGATGCGCACTGCGGAAGGATCCATGTTCAGTTGACATAGTAATGTGTATATGTGTGAGAAACTCAGTTCATTAGAAAAATCTGAACAAAAATTAAATTGAATTGGATACCAACATTTTAGATGTATATATTTCTAAATTCATTTAGTATTGTTTGTTTTGAAACTTCCCACCGATGTGTTAGGACTGCAACTGGTCAGTCTCCATCAGGACTCAGTGGCTGAATGGATTACGCTATAGCGTTTGAAGCGAAAGGTACTGGGTTCGAGTCCCAGAGTGAACATCAACTCTGAGATGCAGGTATACCCGGCTGACGAGTCCCAAATAGGACGAAATGCGCGTCCTGGATTCCACTGCTAGCCACTATCCATCTTTGCTTACCGTACATATTCCTACTTTAAAATTTCATCTCATATTACTACTTGTGTTGTTTCTTTTGACCGGTTAATCACCACGTGATATGATTGCTAATCAGAATACGATGTATACAATCTTAGCACTGTGCCAAACCAATGACGCGTTGACTGGTACGAGAAGCTTACAGTTTTTATTGGTCGTTTTCGTCTAGCCCTGCCTGTTCAGTCCGAAGAACACCAATATCAGCTCCCACTGTATGAATCATATATAACAGGCATACATGGTTTATATACAAGCAGACCAGATTAGAGCTTATGATAAAGGGAATATAAATATATATAATCTAGTTACTTAACAATTATACAATTAGAATATATATAGGAAATACAAACCATTCAAGGTAATCTATGATTTGTGGCTGATTAAGTTTTGCCTAAAAACAACGTTGGTCTTTCATATGTCTTGTCCTAAGTTTTAAATGTGACACAGATAAATAATACAATGTTTTTGTGTCATGATTATATGGTTTTTTTAAACAATACATAAGATCTAATAGCTTTAGGTCAATAATATAATATTAGAAGGGGTTTTGATGGATATCATGGTAATTTTAATAGTTGAGGTCATGAGTCAATTGAAGCTAGAGCCGGATCGTGAATGCGCACTGCTGAGGAGTTCCACAATAGGACGAAACAACCGTCCAATGATTCCATATTTTCCATGGTGGTCTAGCTTCAATTGACTCTTGATCTCAACTATTAAAATAATGTAATAGTTTATTTGAAAGGGTTTTGTTGAGATTAGCATTAATTCACAGATTGTATTCTTCAGAAATTGATAATCGTCGCGCTTTGTAGCAAATTTATTGAAACTGAAGTTGTGAGTAAGTAAGTAAGTAAGTAAGTAAGTAAGTAAGTAAGTAAGTAAGTAAGAAGTTGTGACTTTGGAGGTCGACCAAGTGATCCTTGTCGTTATTCACTTACCACGAGACCTTTATGAGTTGGGTTAGATGCCCAGTAGGATTGTCATTTCGGAGTATTGAGTTGTACACTAGGACGAGATAGCTGTCCAGTGCTATATTGGTTCTTATTGGTATCACAGCTCATTTAAATCTGTAACGAATACTACCTACAATTCAAACCAATCTTTGCACAACCTCTTTAACTAAATTCTTAAGATTTATATCAATTATATTAATTATTCATCATTTTTCTGTTACGAACATATTCATGTTCTATTCTATATTAATCAAGGCAAATCATCTTTGGATCGAATTAGTCAAGAAATGGCACGTGATTTGAAACAACGTAATGCAAATATTAGTGTTGTCAGTATTATACCTGGACTTATACAAACAGAATCAGTTGTTTCAGCCTATGAAAGTGGTAATCCATTAAAACTGTTTGGATATGATGCCAGTTTAAGAATGGGTAAATTTTGTATTATGAATTATTTTCAAGCTTCTTATTGAATGCATTTAGAAATTATTTGAACGTTAGCTAAATGATTATTCGCTCTGTTTCTGGACTCCACAGCAGTGCTCATCTGCAACCTCACACAATATTAAACGTAGAATCCTCAAGTCATGTTAATGTCAGTTTGTGATTTGAACAGCCCACAATTTATACAAAATTACCTCCTAAAAGCTAACTAACTTGAAAATAAAATATTGCTGATAAGTGGGGTAGTTATTCATAATCTAGAGGCTGGCACAATACTCATCTATCCGAATTCCCATCCCGTCATATTACAACAGAATCAACCTCATAAATTGAATACCCTAAAGAAATCAATGTGATAGTAGTGACTATGATCGTAAAAAGGATCGAAGATAGAGAAATGAAATTGATGGAATTGGTTCCCTTTATGATTTTGAATAAAACCAAAACAACAATTGAGGCAGAATAGAATAGGGGCGGAGGTAAGACGTTAAGTGACGTCCGAAAACAGAATAGGATCGTCTAGTGATAACAGACAAAATTTAAAGAGTGTACATAAGTTTAGTCAAATAAGTGAATAGAAAATCCGACGAATGAATGGATGATTTTGATGTACATAAAAATAAGAATCAGTATGGCTAAGACAACATAACAAATAGACTTGTAAAATAATATAAAGCAATTAATCCATTTTATAAACTTCCATAGAAGAATGAGAAGACGGAGTTGATATGGAAAACCAACTCATTGTTCTATTGAAATAAAATAATAATAATAACAACACACAAACCTAACGTCTCAATGACGCCAATATTTTCATGATTAAGTTACCTTTCCACAAACTTGCCTCCTCGATCACAAGGTGTTTAGAACCAATCTGCAAAAAAATTAGCTCCTTACAGTCTGAAGGATAGTTTCGCATTTGTACAGAAGCTTGACAGCTAAATGTTTTCGTTAAATTTATGGTATCTTTCGACGTCTCATCTCTTCACAATTTTCCCTCTGGAAGAAACGGCTGAAATTGTATGTCAATATCCTGAACTCATTCTTTTCCCATTTAATTAATTAAAACAGTTCATGTCCATGTATACCAAGATTACACACTACCGGTTCAGTAGTATGTTGTACCACATAATTGATAGTCTCCACGGGTAGCCTCCTGGATACGATTCCGGCTGATATACTTATGAGGAACCTGGAAGATTTGAAGCTTAAGCACTCAGTCGAAAAAACTGCACTTTATTGTCTATATATTGATGGCATTTCTTGTTTTCAACAGTCATAAGGATTCTATGTGCTTACTCAACCTGTTTAACAAAGTAAAAAATGATAAAGATTTTACTATGGAACATAAAGTACAAGGCGAATTCCACTACATAGATATTGGAACCAAACGAACTTCAGATGACACACTACAAATACACATTTATTATAAAAATAAATGTTATGGAGTTTATCTAAATTACTAAAGTTTCTGTCCAATCAGTTACAAAAACGGGATAGTACAAACCCTTTTTTGACTGTACCCGTAAACTTTACTCACAGGGAAACTTGCATGAAGAACATGGTTTCATTACAACCTGTCTAAGTGAAAATGTATATCTATATTCTGTATCTATTTTCAAGTGATTTGAATCTTATGAAAACTCTTCTTAATTTCTATAATTAGCACCACATCATCCTATTCTGTTTTCGAACTTCACTTATTGTCTCATCTCCATTTTGGCTAAAGCCAAAATGATTTGAAAAGAATAAACTTATGGGAGAATGTGAGAGAAACATTGCTATGTATGATCCAGTGAAAGGAGAAAAGATTTGTCTGATCGACTGCTAACAGTTTGGAGTTATTCCGCATGAAGTTTTCGATCCATTGTTTATGATTATCGCTCACACTCTAGTAAGGTACTCTGCACCCACCGATAAACCTTAGTTTAACAGTCACTGACTTTATGAACTGATGACGCTATGTTATTTTAAACACCCTCAGTTTTCTTAAAACCTAATCCTGTACCTTGCTTCCATTGTGCATTGAAGTAGATGGTGGTTCGGACAACTTTGCAAGTTTCCAGATCACATCAGTTAATGAAGATTTGAAGCGCCATCAGTCCTAAAGTATAACAGACTTTTTTGGCAATAGACTTTCTAGCCATTACACCTATCTGACTAATAAGTAGGATGTAACAACTAAAGTCAATATAACAACTGGGAATTGGATTTCGATAGTTCCATGAATAGATACATCTTAGATTCGTTTAATTGCAATTATTTTGCTTATAGATAATATTGAATATCTTTTATATAACTAACTTTCATTTAAGTTGATAGTTTTCTGCACAAATTTGTGCATATTTTTCTGAACAAAATTATCATTACTGATATGAATGTAGGGTCAATGTGACCATCAACTGTTGAAATATCCAATAATTTATTGATAATTATTGATTGATCTTATGATAACTACAGTTTGGCAATATGGGATTGCACAACTAAATAAAATGGCGATTAGCTTGGTTCTTATTTTAATTTTTCAGTCATTTAAGCACCAAAATTGAATTACGTAAAATATACTTTCTTCATCGAATCTTTTTCATTTATTGAATAAATGTAAGGAATTTGGGTTACTTTTCAATGGGAATAGGTCATTAATGACATATCTGATTCCTGTAGTGATATATAACATGAATTTAAATTCATTAGGAATCATTTGATGTCTCTTAGTGGTAGGTTTAGGACTTCTCTTTCTTAACCAACCATTTAGAAGAGAATGGTTTCTTCAGTAATTAATCAACTGTGTAAACCAAAATGGATTACGATAGATCTGAATCAATTACCCTTGAATATTCAATAACACACTTCATTCCATCTAAACATATAAATTATGCCCCATAGAAAGAATGGATTTAACTATCTATAATTTGGACTTGAATACTGCTACTCCAATTGACATTGAGATCTCTATCACTAAATATAGCTGTAATTTATTAGCTTGGACATTCAACTGTCAACCAATTGAATATCGATACAAACCATGTTAATGTTTATAAATCTAAGTAATATATCCTTGTTACGTCCTTGATCTGTCTACCAAATAATATACAGAAGACAGCTTGTATCGATCTAGGTTAAGGTTAACTAGTTTAACTTCGAGGTTAGAAATGCGTGAGTCTGAATTGAAACTAACGGCCTTGGATAGAGACGAAAAATATTCTACTACCTGATTAGTTGACAAGCGAGAGAGGAGATAAGTCAACTTTAATACTACTCGTTTCAATCTTGATTCCCAACTCAGATTAGTGTGAAAAGATACATGAATAAGTAGATGACTAACACAACCACATCGCACAAACAATTAGGAAAGTACAATTATGTCCAAATTGGGCATTATAGTAGAAAAATACGGTACAAAAGTTACATTTAAATTACGATAGCTTTGGAACAGAAAAGGATATATCAGTGAATAATAAGTCCACCGAAAGCTTTTGGTTTAAAGAATATTTTAAGGATACAACTAAATGTTATTATTTCACAAACTTTGAATAAAGTAAAATAACGTCCCCGAAAATAGCTTCCGTTTTCTGTCATGGCTTCTTTGTTTCTCTATTCACATCAATCCTACAAATCCATAAACTTTCAGTTAATTGTTAGACAGTAGCACCGAAAGAACTCCAGCTAAAAAGGTAACAATATTTAAGATGTCTCATTTACCAAGTACATATTTATATGTTTGGGTTCTAGTCACAATTTAATTGTGATGGCTTGTGGTGCTACCTGGTTGCGCAAATCGAAGCAGTTAGAGCCTGATTTGAAATTATGATGAAGTATTTTAAAGTTAAACATTAACTACTGAGCTTTTACTTCGCCAATAATCAAATAACTGTATTCCTATCATAAGCTATGTAAATTGATTATATGAATTATATGAATACTCTAATTGGCAAACTCAGAAAGAGGTAGAGTTCATGAAAACAGTCACCGGTTATGAATGTAAACTTGTTCTTTAGTCTTCTCAATTTACTGAAAGTTCTCTTAGTCGGAAAAACTTAAGTAATGTTAGAAAGAATTCTTCAAATTGTATTCAAATTCCTTTCCTGACTGTCTATTTCAGTCTTACTTTCTTCACCATTATTAGCTTACTAAAAATTCTAGCTTGACCATTTTCTAGCTGTTTAGATATTATTATAAAGTTTCAACTGACTAACTATATTTGCTGACTCAAATTTGTTCATATTTATAAGTCTTGCTGATTGAACGTTATATTTGGATCCTAAGCTATTCTCGTAAACCCCAAGCGAAATCTACACAGCGACTTGAACACGAGAGAAAAAGTGCAAAATATACGAGAAGCACTTTACTCCAGAGGTCCATTTATGTACAGAAAATATAGGGTTTTTATAGTATTTTAGAAGTCCTTGGGTTTTCCTGAAGATTCTGGAATGCTAATAAACATAGTAGCAGTATAGTAATCAGCCAATCAGAACCTCTACATGTGACTTTTCACTTTCGTGATATTTCTAGCAAAACTTCTAGTCAAACGCTGATTGGCTAAAACACTTCTTCAGTGATTGTGACCAGTCGGATGGGATTACATCCGTCTCCCAGATTTTAGCCAGAATATTAGTCAACCTAATCGCTAAAACCGGATCACCATATTTAAAGACTTCTGGAGCCAATCCATCTGGACCAGCTGCTCTTCCTCGTTTCAGATTACCTATGGCCTTTTGAACTTCAAGTAGGGTTGGGGGGCCTACTTCAATGTTCCACTCAGGTTTTCTAGGAATAGTGGGTAGTTGTGCAGTAGCTGAAGGCCAGCTAAACTGCTCCTTAAAGTGTTCCGCCCATCGTTCTAAACGTTTGGGTTGAGAGCAGATAAGGGTTCCGTCTTTTTCCGAGATTGTCTCACTTACACTTGACTTCTTAATTCCGGTTTCTTTTATTAGTCTGAATAGTTGCCTGGTGTTGCCTACAGCCGCTGCCTTTTCCATCTCTTTTGCTTTCGTTGCCCACCACTGCTCACGATCGTTCCTCAGACTTTTAGTTAACCTAGATCTAATTTCTTTACACTCTTCGTCATGTTCAGAGCCTGATGGGATGAGTTTACGCGAATCCATCAGTGAAATAGACTTAGAAGAAATCCATTGGTTTTTTGGAGCCCTATGGTTTAAATGACTAATAGATGTAACTGCTGTTTCCACAGCTGTTCGTATGTCTTTCCAAGCAGCATCTGTGTCAGTCTTGTTTACAGAACTGCCTAGATGTGAACTCAGTGGTTTCTGGAATTCCCATTTGGCTTTCTCGTCCTCCAGTTCAAATTTAATGGGTCATCTTAGTGTACTTTTCCTGCGTCCATTGAGGCGCAGACAAATGCGCGCTCGTATTAAAGCGTGATCAGAGTCTAAACAAGTATTCCAATACGAGCGACAATCTTCTATTGAGCCTCTCCAACGATGACTGATGACAATATAGTCTATTTGAGTCCATCGTTGGTTTGGTGCAGGTGGTCGCCATGTTAGACGATGTCTCTCCTTATGTTTAAAATTAGTGCTTGCCAAAAATAAACGATTGTCTGAGCATAGTTGCATCAGACGATCACCATTATCGGTTCGTTGAGCCGGAATACTAAAACACCCACCTAGATGTCTTTCTGTTTGATTTAAGCTGCCTACCTGGGCATTAAAGTCACCCGCTACGACTACTATGTCTGAGCGCTTAGCTTTCTGAAGAAGCTCAGAGAGTTTTCTGTAAAAGTCATCTTTCACCTCATCATGGCTGCAGTCAGTGGGAGCGTATGCAGAAACGACGAAAAGGCAACGACGTGTGTCCCTATCCTTCCGAGTTCTTACGGAGCCATTTAGCCGGACAGCACACAGGCGACTGTTAACGGGGATCCATTCTAATAGTGCCTGTTCTGCCCTCGTATCAAGTGTTATGCCTACACCTGCAAGTCCACGAGAACTAGCCAACGGGTCGCCAGATACACGGAAGGTGCATTTCGTTGGCTGTCCATTTTGGCGAGGTGAGGTCAAGTGAATGACCACACTGGGATCCTGTATACGTATTTCGGAGACACAGCATACATCAATGGTACGAGATTCTAGGGTTTTAGCTAAGGAGGCCTGTTGACCGATTTGGCATAGGGTACGTACGTTGAAGGCTCCAATGTGTAGTTTGGAGCGAGGTTTAAGTAGACCTGGGATAGCGTTCCGCGCACTAGAATCGTTGGCCATGGTGACACTTGAGGAGGAAACCGGAACAGGAAGTTTAGTGTTGAAAGTCAAGGTAGAAGGAATAGTAGGAATTGAAGGAGATTGATTATGAATACAGTGGTCTTGAGTGCTGTTAGAGGTATGAGGGCAGTTATCAATTCCCAGTTGCCCACACCGTGGAAGGGTTCTCCTGGGGGTACCTGAAAAGGAAATTGGGTTAGACGTGGTCTTAATGACCTGAGAGCGTGACCGCAGTGCCCAAGGGACAACTGCTTGAGGTCGGTCACACACGATCTTTTTGTGGGTAGTTTTTGTGTTAGCTCCGTTCTTCAAAAAAAAACCTTACCGCCGGAGACAGATATCCGTGGGATAAGGCGAGGTGTGCATTTTTAGGGTCGACCATTTCTAACCCCACCCCTCCTTGTGGGAAGGCAGCATCGCTGTCATGCTGGTTGTCTGAAGGAAACACCTTACTGCCGTCACACCTCTGTACAGTCGACAGTACGACTTCGCCTTCGGACCTTGGGTTTGCTGCTTTTAGTCTCACCGCTCTTCAACCGACCTGTCTGGCATGGTAGGACCTTGAGGAACGATTGTTCCAGCCAGCATAGCTCGATTGCTTCATCACGATAGGCAAGCCCGACCACCACGTCAAGGTAGCAGCAACGGTCGGGCCACAGATGCCTTAGAAATATTGCACGCATCTGCTGGGATCACCGGGTAAGTAATAGTGAGGTTAGACGCAGGGTATTAGGGAACGATGGTAAATCAGTTGATGAGGTGATGAATCTTCATCGACTGAGATGGTTGGGCCATGTGTTACGTTTGCCTGAACACCGATTACCACGACGCGCTATGATGACTAGTGTAGGGGATGGTTGGAAGAGAGTTAGGGGCGGCCAAACCAAAACATGGCATCAGTGTTTGAAGTCACTAACTTCTAGCCTGAGCCATGTTGGCAGATGCAGACTACCTGGTTGGGGTCCGCGTGATTATCGTAACCAATGGTTGGAGACTCTAGGTGACATGGCTCAGAATCGATCACAATGGCGTAGGTGTATACACTTTTTATCTTCCCTTAAACCTTGATATTAAAATTGCTTCATATCTCTCTTCCTTCCTACTATATCCTTATATACAACCTTTCCTTATATACTACCACCACTAAATTAATTACTTCTATGAATCCGGTGTTCATCTTGTTGTGCTAAAGAGGTATGGCAACTTGGACCGATGCATATATGTGCCTGGTCCTACGTTGTAGCTGACTGACTGACTGAAAACACTTCTTAATGTTTCCTGAGCTCGTCATGTCTATTACAAGAAATTTTCAGGATCATCCCAACACATATCCTACCATAAAAACTGCTTAATACATCATGAAGTTATTTATTATAAAACTCAATCGGAACCTCCATGTCGATTGGTGTATTTTCTTATTTGTCTGTCCTATAGACAAGAAAGAGGCAAATGCAATAGAATTGTAGCATCAACTATATGTAAAATGTTACAAGATATGCCATACGAATGAAGATATATGTAATATCTCGATCTTAGGTTCTTAGTCTGTCGCGTAATACTTGAGCACTCGAACGCTAGAACCCTGCCAAGTCACAAATCAGAAGACAAGTAAAAGAAATGTTATTCCAAACAGTGTCAATTATGGTACAAAACTGTCAGGTATTTATAGTTTTTAGTAGAAACGAAATCATCATTCTAGTTATCCAATCCGCACACATGGAGTTATCAGCATTGTTCAATAGGAAAGCTAGCTACACGTAGTGTTTCTAGAATATTCTTCCAAAAGCTTATTGGATGAAGTATGTCCGGCTCCTTCTGGGCTTCTTAGAGCTTCCTCAACTTCGCCTGTGGACCATCCTCACAATATATAGTAGTTAGGGTCTATTGAAAAACTTTTCTTACATAAATATTCATATATTAATTGGGGACAATTTTATACTAGTAGTCAATTAGTTTGTGTTGAATGAAATTACTATATTCATCCAATTAACAATCTACTCAATTTTATTTAGCTATACCAGCTCCTATACTTGGTGATGTCATTGCATGTTTAGCACAACAATCAAATAAAAAATTACTTCAACGTTCTGGTCATTGTTTATTTGCTCCTGATTTAGCTGAAGAATTTGGTATAAAATCATTTGATGGTTATAATTTTACAAATTTACGTTCTATTAAAGGATTATTACAATTAATTGGTTGGAAACATTTAGCTATTCTATTTCCAGGATTTATTAAAATACCTTATTGGTTAATAGCTATTGTGACATCGAAATTTTAAAACAAATTGAATGATATTCATCAGACTACTTTTATAATTTATCAGTAGTACCATAAGCTCTTTTCTGGATGGATTTTTTCAGCTGTGGTTTTTTCTTCCTTTTCAAAGAATAACTTCTTCATGTTATTATTTCATTATTTTTTTTCTCATTATTATTGTGTAATATTATCAATACCATTATGACTATTATTGTTGTTTTGCTAATATTCAAAAGTTTATATACATTATTCAATATTTTTTCAATGTTCAATTATGAAGTATCAGTGAAACAATAAAATGGCAGCAATTTTGAAAATTCTTTCTGTTACTCGGTTAAAAAGCAAACAAAGATTCATTTACCTCGTTATTGTTTATAATTTTTATCCGTATACTTTATCATTCTTTATAATCTGTCTGTCATTATTTCATATCTTTTATATTATTCTTTGTATTGAATGATCATCAGTCAGTCTGTTAGCTGCTACAACGTAGAACCAGGCAGATATAGGATCATCATCATAGATCTTTTATATTTTGAAACAAATGGTTATTGTCAGTTAACAATAACGTTGTTCATCATAAAAGTGTTTACGCTCGTTACATGTTTTTCTTACTTGTATATGTATGACAAGTTTTTTTCTCGTTGTAGTTCATTTTTTATTGTTTGTTTGTTTTTCTTTGGTTTATTTCATTATCTTCGTGGTTAAGTTTGAATTATGTAAATTTTCTGTGGTAAAACATTTATTTGCAAAATAAGTTCACTCTTCAATTTTTTTTGACCTCTGTAGTGGTTATTGATAAGTCTTGCTAATTGAACTCTATACTCTGATCCTAAACTAGACTTGTAACCACCAAGCCAGAACTACACAGAGATTTTAACACGAGAGAAAAGGCGCAAAATATACGAGAAGCACTTTACTCCAAAGCTCCATTTATGTCCACAAAATATAAGGTTTTTATAGTATTTTAGAAGTCCTTGGGTTTTCCTGAAGATTCTGGAATGCTAATAAACATAGTAGCAGTATAGTAATCAGCCAATCGGAATCTCTACATGTGACTTTTAACTTTCATGATATTTCTAGCAAAACTTCTAGTCAAACGCTGATTGGCTAAAACACTTCTTAATGTTTCCTGAGCTTGTCATGTCTATTGCGAGAAATTTTCAGGATCATCTTAACAGTTATATTACGTTATTAGCACAACGGTGTTTTTGTATTAAGTATATGAATTAGTTTGTGTTGTTTCTGTCATGTTATTAGCTGATGTAATGTCCGACTGTCCTCTGAAGAAAAAAAACACGTTCCAACATTCATCATTAAATTACTCAGGTTTTTTCTCATCGAAACCTTAACAAACAATGTTTTTTCCTGTCTCAGTCAAGGAAAATCGTTCCCTAATGGTTGTTTAACGTTTTAATATGCTATCTTCAAAAAAATTCTAACTATGTTTACACAAAAACCCCTTGTGATTACACATAATAGTTGTTCACCTAATCAATCCTTTTTGGTGGCTCATAATAAGTCTTCCAGTAGAAATACTAAACTTTCTTACATTTAACTTATAGCTAATAAAGCGGATTGTCTATGTTTATTCTTGAATAGAGTCTGTAGTAGGAGTAAATATTCACCTATATTATTGTAAAGATCTCCGCAAAAGATATTTAAGTAAAGAACACTGAATTTAAACAAAGGGATATCAGTTGGTGACTTGTAGCCGGTCTAGCCACATTTAGTATAAGAGATTATTTGTTGCTTGAAAAATTCACCCTATCTTATTCCATACACTGATAACTCGTAGCTTCATATCAATAATCTCTCGTTTTTATTTAATGTGAATCTCTATCGAAGAGTTGGATAATTGAGTAGAATGCTTTATATGATTTAGAGTCCTCCAGTGAAGAATAATAAAAAATTCAACTAAATTTCTATTATAACACAAATCTACTAAGATGAAAGTGTGATATGTTTTCTTCCTATCACTTTGTAACAAAGTAATTGTTTGGTGAACGGTTCTTTTACAATTAAGATGTATTGGAAATTAAGAATTGTGCCAGTAATCTCTAATACGTAATTTCTGTTTAATTTTAGGACCGATGATATACAAAATGTCAACAAAAGCCTGATATTTCAACCATTTATCTCAGTGTAGCATCACAGAAAGAATCCACGTAGGCAACACCTCACTGACTCCCCTTACTATTAATCCATCGAGTAGACAAGATGATCACCATAATCCGATATATCACTCATGTGAAATTTTACTCTACTATTATGTAATTTAGAGTCCACTTGTAAAACACATGTAGTCTACTGATCATAATTGTAAACTAAATGTATCATATCTAACTTGTCACTGGGAATTCATACCTTTTTTTCCATTATCTAAGAAAAACTGAGTAGAGAACGACGCTTACATCTCAGTATTTAATATTTATGTTTATTAACATACTTGTCAACTGGATGCTGAATTAAGATTACACTTTATTTTAATGCCTAATTAATATCTGTTATATCTCGTTAGTTGAACGCTTTATTCAGATCCTAAGCTATTCTGATAACCCCAGGCTAGAACTATTCAGCGACTTGAAGACCAGAGAGAAGACGAGTATGAGAGAAGTACTTTACTACTAGGTTCATTTATGTACAGAAAATACAGGGGTTTTATAGTAATTAAGAGACCTTGAGTTTTCATAGTAGCAGTGTGTTAAACAGCCAATCAGGATCTCGTTATTTTAGTAACATAGCTTCTAATTAATGGCTGATTGGTTGGGTCTCTTTATGAGCCTCTGATAGAGTTTACTGTAAGCCGACTTGACAATATCCATTAATAAATCAATCATTATTGATACAAGAAAACTTCACTTTTTAGACTTCTTCAGTTTATTATAATTCAATTCATTATGAAACTCGTTCGTGTAATGAGAGTATTACAATACCACCATAGATTCAATTTTCAAGTTAAGCCATTTTAAATGTTGGTATAATTCGAAGTCCATTTTAGTTGGGAAAAGGTACTAAAAATTGAACAGTTATTTCGTCTTAGTTGAAGTTATTTAAGAAACGCGCACATACAGATCGCACATGAAATTGAATTCTGGACTCATTTTAAATTATTAATATATATATATATATATATATGTACATTAATTGCTCAATTTTGTGGATAAGTTGAAGTTAGACATTACCACCGTTGGATGCCTGTCCAGTAGTCTTTCGGTTAAGTGCTCTGGTGCGAGACTGCTAGGTCCTGGGTTCGGATCTCCCGAGGCGGGATCGTAGATGCTCACTGTTGAGGAGTCCTACGATAGGACGAAACGGCCGTCTGGTGCTTCCATGGTGGTCTAGTTTCAATTGACTCATGATCTCAACTATATATATATATATATATATATATATATAGTGTCAATAAAAGTATCATGTTGGTGTAAATTACGTTTTTACTTATACATATGCGTGAATAAACTTATTTACTTTTGTATAAAATAGTATTTAACATCTTACTACTTTCTCAAATCGAGACCTTGAAATTGTTTTGCCTATATCCATTGACATTTCAGTGAACCAACGTTAAACGATGTTAGGTTCTTATTAGTCAATGATGACCATGAACAGATTTAATGCTTTGTAAGCACTTCATTTGTATGCTTATAGAAATTTACTATAATATTTGGCAGTATTCTTATCTATGTCCGATTTATATTAATGAATATACAACTTTTTATTAATTTTAAAGATTTAGTTGATCAAATATGGCTGAGAAATGGACTTCTTCAAATAATAATTCCCGTACTTGTATTATTCAATGATATCCATCTGTTGAATCTGCCTGTATCTCGGAGTTGATGCTACCACTTAAAATTCAATCACTTCTTAATGAATACACAAGCCTTAACGGCTAAATTAATAATTTATTGTGAATGCTTTCTGACAAGGTGATCCAGAACATTTCTCGCAATAAATAAGAAAGGTTCAGAAAACACTTAGAAGCACTTTATCTAATCAGCGTTCACTAAAAGTTTTGCCAGAAACATCACCAAAGTTCTGATTGGTTGATTACTACACTGCTACTATGTTTAGTAGCATTCCAGAATTTTCAGGAAAACCCAAGGACTTCTAAAATACTATAAAAACCCTATATTTTCTGTACATAAATGAACTTTTGGAGCAAAGTGCTTCTCGTATATTTTGCACCTTTTCTCTCGTATTCAAGTGGCTTTGTAGATTTAACTTGGGGTTTACGAAACTAGCTTAGGATCCGAGTATAACGTTCAATTAGCAAGACTTAACACTTTCTGTTTATCAAGTAAAAATGACTAATATGGTTTGGACTATTTTCATAGTTAATTTTCTACAATTCAAATCATCAATTTATACCGAAATAGGTTACCCTTAGTAACAAAATATGAATTTATACCTTCTTTCTCCTAACAGCTACGAAAACTTTTTTTTATTTTCAAAAATTTATCGATTCTCTATTATTTTCATCTGAAATTTCTAAATGTCTTGGTGATATGAAAAACTTATTATGATTTTCTATTGGGAAACAAGTTAATTTGAACTAAACAAGAGCATTGCCAGTTAGATATAAATTAAAATGGATAGGTAGTTCAAGGTTATTTTCTCAGTATAGCAATTCACTTTGATTGTATGAACCAATCGTGTCTTGATATTAAGTTTAGTTAGTCTAGCGATTAGTAATTGTATTCAAAAATGAAGATGTTATATAGATATTTGGTTGTAGTTGTAACAATGTGGATGAAGACTGGTCCTAAATCTAGTAGAATGTTTTTCAAGATAAATTGACTGCTACATGAAGGTTTTAAACTAATTTAAAACAAACAATTTATCAATAAGCTAAGTATGCGTTTTACTTTATAAGAATGGTGAAATGTATTGCTGGAGTGTCAGAGAATTCAAGTTGAATGTACTATCCATACATTTGGAATGTTAAGTACTCTAATAACTATTTTGAAATATGAATTCATTTAGTATGGCTATTAATAAGACTAATTTAGTTGTACCACCGCAGATAATTTCTTCATTGGATAAGTTGATTAGGGGCGGCCGAACCAGAACGTGCCCTGGTACGGCCGAGAGTGGGGAGAATCAGCTCTCCCTCTTGAAATGTTCTCACATGGCCACGTGCATACAACCACTGCCTTCTCGTGGCATTACTGTTGTTTACGAAACGGAGAGGACGAAAAGCGAATGTTCGGTGCTTTAACCGGGTTGGTGGGTACGGAGGATCCACCTAGGGGAGTTGGGAAACCCTGATTCCAAAACAATGGTGTACGTGGGGTCCAAGATTCTAAAACAAATGACGTATGAACCTACTGTTGGTCACTAGCTCCACTGCCTTGCGGATTAGACCTTTAGTTCAAAAGCTCCGGGTGTGGCCCCCTAGGTAAACCACCTGCTTCATTTTGAGCACCCGGATAGTATCGAATGATTTATGTGGCGCGTATCTATTCGGTGCCTCCTTGTACTAATGTTTATGTGTTTAAATAAATAAATAACCAGAACGTGGCATCAGTTCATAAAGTCACTAATTTCTGGTCTGGGCCATGTTGGTAGATGCAGCTTACTTAGCTCAGAATAGATCACAATGGCGTAGGTGCATACACTGTTTGTCTTCCCTTGTACAGTGAAATTAGAATTACTTTGTACCTTTATACGAACTAATTCTTCCTCCCTGTATCATCTACATACGAAGTCTGTTTTGACTACCATTAAAGTAACTGCTTCTATGAATTTGGTGTTCATCTTCTTATGCTAATGAAGTATAACAACTCGGACCTACGCAAATATGTGCCTAGTTATATGTTGTAGATGACTGACTGAATCCATATAGAGTCAGATAAGTGATATATCCATATGTGTTTTAGTCATCCTGATAAGTGATAAACTATTAGAATTACTAGTTCAATGGCCACACTACTATGTAATACAATGTGAAGCTCAGACTTGACTCAGATTCATCACTGAACTGGATATACATTTTGAGACACTAAAGGATATTTAACCAATTCATTAAATTACACAAGTCTCAAATCCAGAAGTTAACATTTAATTGAGTCAGCATAATGTTCACGTGATATTACAAGAGGAACTAATTTCATTTTTAACGGGTTTTCTAAATTGAGCATTATGACCACTACTGCATTAGAGATTCTTCAAACAACAGCTATCAAGAGATTCATTTATGAAATACAAAAGAATGCACTAGTTACTTTTGTAGTCTTCTAGGTGCTGCAAGTACTCAGTCACATTTCACCTAAAACATTGAGAGTCGGTTTTGAATGTGTTTATTAGTCAGCCATCATTATTTACTGTAGTCCAGTTCGTTTCAAAAAACAACGTTTACAAAGTCTAGAATTCAAAACGAATCTTAGTTACAGTCCTAAACAGAATAAGAAGTGGAAATGAGACTTCGCTAGGGAGAAAGTTCATAGACTATATGACAGATTAAATGGTCACGTGACCGATTAACTTGATCTCGTAATACAGTTATTGGATGTTCGACTTTGAGTCACACTGTTTGATGACATTATTCAATTTATTTATTTAAACACATAAATATTGGTACAAAGGAGCACCAGATAAATATGCGCCTCGCAAATTTTATTTTATTTGTGTGAGGGCTGTGATACTGCCCAGACTGAAGCAGGTGGTTTTCTAAGGGGGCCACACCCCGAGCCTTTGACCTGAAGGTCTAGTCCACAAGGCAGTGGAGCATCGTAAGGAGATGCCGTTCCATAGTAGCCGGTGACCAACGATTGGTTCATACGCCATTTGTTCCTTCACGATACTGGAGCCCATATGCACCATTGGTTTGGAATGAGGGTTTTCCAACTCCTCTAGGTGAACTTTCCGTGTCCACCAACCCGGTTAAAGCGCCGCACATTCGCTTTTCGTTCTCTCAATTTCGTAAACAACAATAGTGCCACGAGAAGGCAGTGAGTAGGACTTCCCTGGCAGAGGCTATATATTTGCGTTGCCATGTGAGAGCATTTGGAGAGCGAGAGCGGACTCTCCCCACTCTCGGCCGTACCAGGGCATTTGGGGGCACGTTATTCAATCTCTTAAACCGGTGTGGTCTGAGTGAGGTTCGAATATACAACCAAGTGATTGAAAGCCTCAACTTTAAAATTGACTCTTCAGTGGAACAGTAATAACTAGCTGTTAAACAAGGCTGACTGCGTAAATTTCTGTTTGACAGATGAAACTCAACAATGATTGGTGGAGTTTATCAAAACAGGTCATCTCTACGCTTAACAGACTAATCAACTATATATACGAATAAATACAACCATTTACTACGAACAACATAATATACGGAAAGGAAAATCATTGAATCTCGTACAGTCATTGTTTCTTTTTTGTTTATATCTTACATATTCCTAAAAAGTCAATTAAAGGAGAATACAATTTCCAAACGATGAGAAGATTGGATACATTGTTGATTGCTAACTAATTAAAGAACCGGATTTCTAGAAAAAAATCAATATAAATTAAAAGTATGGAGGTGAGAAAGGATTCTAGAAAATGATAGAACATTTAGTCAGTAGAGACATTTGCATAAGCTCGAAATGCTAATAAATCTGAATTATTTTTCTGTAATTGATGAATAATGAAAGCAGTTCCAGCATTGATGAAAAACACAGATCCTTGATCGTATTCACTGAAATATAAAAAAGTGAAGGTATAAGTAAGAATGAATTAATACTTTTAGTATTTGGATGATTGTAGAGTGATCCACTCAAGATTCAAGTAGATTATTCGGGCGAAAAATCATCTGTTTACCAGAAGTAACTTCACTAATACATGAGAGACTGGTTAAAATCCTCTGTTGAATATTGAATCTTTAAGGGCTTTATCAGTTTGCTTTAAACTATAGTGCCACCAGATAAGAATTAGTAAATAGTCTGTTAATAAGAGTGTCATTGAATGATGAGAGTGAACATATATTACACATACTCAACTGGCGATGATCTCGGAACTTTTTCTAAATAGTTTATGACTCAATAGGAATTATATTAATCTGTTGTTGGTAAGAGTTAAATAATGTTATTTATTTCATAAGACTAATAAATTAATACATAAATAGTAAAATTTCCCATTTTAAAAGAAACTTACAAAGATTCACAGACAAACGCGGGAGGCATTGGATAATTATCTACATATTTTGATCTATCATTGTCTAGCTTTGTGTTAGAAGTGGATAAAGTATCCCAGTGTAAACGCTGTAACGTGCCTTTTCCACGGATAATGATCAAAACGCTAGCAGATTTCAATGGTGAAAACTGAACTATTTTATCCTTGTCCGATATCTATAATGAAAAAGATAAGTAAATATCCAATTCGTCCCGTTCTAATTGAAAAATACAAAGTAGGACAGAGATTCTTGACTATATGTTTCACAGTAGAAAGTGGCAATACCAATGAATAAAACTGTTACGTCTGGCCGATTGTGAACGCCATATTCGCTTCCCTAAGCTAGTTCCGTATCCCCGAGCTAGAACCAAACACCGACTTGTAGACCAGAGAAAAGGCACAAAGTGTGAGGGAAGCACTTTACTACAGGGTTCCTTTATGTACAGAAAATATAGAGTTTTTATAGTAATTTAAGAGTCCTTGAGTTTTACTGAAAGTTCTAGAATACTGCTAAACATAGTAGCAGTGTATTAATCAGCCAATCAGGATCTCCACATGTGATATTTCCATTTTCGTTATTTTAGTAACATAATTTCACATAACTTCTAATTAATCGCTGATTGGTTGGGGCTTTTTATGAGCCTCTGGAGGCTCTGTTAGAGTTCTCCGGAAGCCGACTCAACAAAAACACATGAGCAGTCTGAGTGCAATTAAACGTTTTTATTAAAATAATACATAATGGAACCTATACATTTGACAAACTTGGATTGTGGCTAACAGTGGAATTTAAAACGAGTGTTTTATCTTATTTGAGGCTCAGCTTGATGTATCTGAATCCGTGTTGACATTCATACCGAATCAGTGTTGAAGTGACAGACAGCAAGCTGAAGTCTCTATAATACCATCAGCATGTACATGTGCATCAAGCCGATGAGTCCCAAATAGGACGAAATACGTATCTGAGATTCATTTGCTAGTAGCGATCTAACTTTATTAAAACATGTAAATGAATGCCAGTATAAAGGCGATTTGCTTAAGATGGGTATATGCTAATATAGAAACTGGTCACTTGAAGTCTTGAATAAGAACGGAGAAATAAAAACCTTTACAAACAATTTATCATTATCAAGATGTAAAATTATTGTCCAAAATCAATATTGATGATATTGGGTAATTACAACTCGGTTACTAAGTACAGGGTTGCATGATCGTCTTTAACTCACATTATGTGAGGATTCACGATATCACCATGGGTATCGAAGCCGGAGGAGGGGGATTCATGCCCAACTACTGGTTAAAAACTATGTACTTTAGTCAATGAGCTACATGATATCGAGTACAGATCAGATACAAACTAATGTAAACACCTTACTTATGTAGGGTTTTATTCAACGCCTGGATATTTTCAGTGGTAAAATGTCTAACTGTAGTAATGTGGATGAAGTAGGTTGGAATATTGTGGAAGGAGAAACAGGTTCCCGTAAGATCTCAGACATTGCTGATAAATCCCGGTCAATAAGAAGTGTTGATTCGGGTCGAATTGATTTTTCTATAGATTGCATTTAAAAACCACCTAACATCAAATAAAGTATATTTCTTGTTGAAAACTATGAAGTTATAATTTACTGAAGATATTACAAAGAATAACTTTGCATTTCTTCAAAAGAGTAGTTCACTATAACAGGGTTTACTAAATAGTTTTATTAGATGACAGATCACTGATTCTTAACATCAACTAGACTTATAGAAAAGAAAATACCAATCTCCCTATTTTTGGTAAATTTCGGGGAAGCCGCAACAGAATTTCAGGGAAATGGCACAAAAACCCCATAATTCCTCCAAAATCTTATAACAATTGGGGAAAGACCCAAAAATTTCCCCAAAGTGGAGAGATCGGCATGAAGTAGTCAAGATGCTATAGATAGATCTTTTTTTAAAAGATCCGGAAAATCTATACCATACTGAAGGCCTTGGGCGTTTTTAAGTGGCTTGCAGATTGACAAATGCAAATGCAGCTTCCTTGAAATAGCATATTATAAAAGAGTGGTAAAATTGCAAAGGATCCAAAATTTTAACACGGGTAATGAACCTATTGGGGTTGAATATAGGTGAATTAGTACCCAACAACTCTAAACTATAATTCCTAACCCAAATACGTAACGACGTTTCAACTTCGCGCTAATAATTAACATCCGATATTTCAAATTTGATTAGTCCCTCAATACCGTAAGTATAGCATAATTTGACCAAAAATTATAGGTCGAACAACAGACATTAAACTTGCTACCTACTGAGATTTTATCCACAGCAAAATCATCAACTGGAGGAGAAAATGTCACGATTTCAGACATAACTGATGTATCATATTCAATTGGTTTATTTTCTTGATCATCACTAGTATGCATATCTGAATTGATTGGTACAATTTTTTTCGTCTGACCAACAAACTTCAATGCTGATCCCCATCGAGGTTCATATTGAATAATTCGAAGCAGATGATCCACATCTTTGAATTTCGGTGTTAAACCGGCACGAATTACATTATCCGAAGAAGCCATACATTCCACACAATCACCGGATAAATAAGCATGTGGTAAATTAGGCTTTATGATATAAAGAAATAACGATTAAGTTATTGTCAAAATTCGAAACTTCGATAGCATATGACTATTACTGAAAATATACATTAAAGCATATACATACATATCCATCCTGTATATAAGTAGAGTGAAGTCATAAAACTTATAACTTAAAAGAAGAAGGGTATATATATCATATTCCCTCTAAGATACTTCATATTTGTCCCGATACAATTGTACAGTCTCCATTTCACTTGGCTGAAAATTTCCAGGAAGTTAGGCTCTATGTGTTTTATCGTTCTACATTTTTCCAAACTTTGAATGTTTTGGTATGATCTTGTACTCAAATGACTTTCTTAAAGTTACCTCACGAGAAGTCAGTTGACAGTGAACCAGACAAACATAAAAAAATTACACGCGTTCAATGATTTCACCTATACAAGAGATTGATGTTCATCATCCATCATGCATGCATGGAGTTCATACACTTCTCAACAACATGCTCCATCCATCTGGAAAAAGTTAGTTTATTCTCAATATCTAAATTATGGTGAGAAAATTTAGCGTATACTCCTCTTCAGCTATTTATCACAGTCTACTAGGTTCAGATACTTAGTAACAATGTGGTGTACAGTGAACACTATCATACTTAGTGTAGGTATCAATCCTACAATAATTTGACTTTCGTATTGTTGGAAGACGAAATCTTTAGTCCAACCCGAAATGAGTCCTGACAAACTTCGAAACTCGAAAATGAGAGGATTTTTTTAAATTTGTAGTACAATACATCGACGGTCAAACTAATGTTCCAATGTAAAGTGTATCCTCATTAGACAAAGTGATATTTCCAAGAAATAGGAAAAAAAGACTAAAAAGTATTGAAAGATATACTTAATGGTCCATTCAAGTCTGAAGGATACAAAAAAAGCTACAGAAAGATTATCACTGTCTATTACAATTTATGATAATCATTCAAGTCAACAAGTTTTACGATGATTAGGACCCGATAATAACCAAGGAGTCGTTACAAATCAATTGAATACAACTACTCTAGATTTGCTACTCATGTTTTTCATTTAGAACGTAATGAAAGATAAAATAATCGTCTATAAGATAGGAAAAACTGATCAAGTCATTTTAAAAGATGCATTTAAATATGCAAACATATTAGACTTCAGGATGAATAGGCCAGATTGGACAAATGTAAAATAAGACAGATACTTTATAGTGTTATATATATATATATATATATATATATATATATATATATATATATATATATATATATATATATATATATATATATATATAGTAACTCATTTTGTAAGTCATGTTGTGGTGTGGTCTACTTATATCTACATAAGTAATATATGGCGATGGTCAGACATAGAATGTATTTTGGCAGAAGACCGATAAGGAAAGAACTGAAATGAAAGGCAATTGATAGAAAAATGCATGAACAATGGAATTAGAGAAGATGAACTGATATTTACAGAAGAAACAGTGAAGATTGAGACAATTGGTTTTTATTTTGCAAATTAACTGTTTGCAGTATTGTTATCAGAATTTAGTGAGATAGTCTGTAATTTGCGCTTAAATACATTCGATTGTGCTCACCCGTGTTTTGTTAACCACAATGTAACATTTTTACTATCTATATTAATTAATCAGTAATTGTATCAAATAAATTTAGGTGAGAATAACACGAATTTATTCTATTAAAGTTTGATAACATCCGGACAAATTGTATATATTGGTCAAAGATCAAAATAAAAAACCTCAAAATGAAGTTTGTTAAAAGTTAGCGTGTGTATGTATCAGCATCATGTAGTAAAAATTACTATAATTTACGTATGTTGAACAAGATGTAACGGTTAAATAAAACAATAAATAAATATGGATTTCACTGCTAGCCACTATCCATCTTTGCTTACAATGTTTGTGAAATAAGGCTATACGCACAGTATGCCAATAAAAGACTGACCAGTTGCAGTCCTAAACATCATTGGGAAGATTCAAACAAGTAATACTAAGTGAATTTAAACTTCACGCCATTGTACAAACAAGTGGCTATCAGGACTCAGTGGCTGAGTGGATAACGTGATGGCGTTTGAAGCGAAAGGTTCGAGTCCCAGAGTGGACATCAACTCTGAGATGAAGGTAAATCCAGCTGACGAGTCCCAAATAGGACGAAACGCGCGTCCCGGATTCCACTGCTAGCTACTATCCATCTTTGCTTATTTATAAGAATGTTCTAGAATACTGACTGGAATAATAACAAACGACCATGAAGCTTGAAATAAATGACTGCATAATTCAATGAATGAATACAGGTTAATAAAAATAATAAAGAATAAAATACTTATATGAGTTCACCTAATTTAGCTAAAAAAATTTATTAACTAGGGAGCCGTTAAAAGACGACATAATCAGATAACGACTTTGATATTAAGACAAAAAGAAACTGCAAAGTTCACTTTTCAGTATATAAGTCAAGTTTTCGGCAAATTATAGTGACAAGTTCGACAAATGCAGGTAGTTGTTTTTTCATTACCTTGAAACATTTAATCGTATCCTCTATCAGATGTCCTAAATCAAACAGACAACAAATCACAAAAGTTAGTTGACATTTTTACAACTAATTCCCAGCTATACAATTCACACTCAATAGTAAACGCATGGAGTTACTCTGTTAAACTATGCCTCTCCCCAATACTCTTGACCCACCCATTCTCTAACTACTAAGCTAATAAAAAAAGCACAAGCCTAGTGTGTCATACAGAGAGATTTGTCTTGATAACTTCATCTCGCAGTGCTAGTGTGGCATGACAATTTGACCCGATGCATATATTTGCGTTGCACATCACTGAGTGAACTTGACAATCTATTCTACAGTTGAATTGATTATCTTGTTTAAAGCCACGTGTCCACTAACACGACTAAAAGTTAACAGGTACATTTCTGATATTACCACCAACCACATGTATCAACTTATGATTCAGCAATTTACACATGCATTGTAAAAGGAAGTGGAATTGATCGACAAGATTGCCCTTCTCTATGACTCAGAAACATTTACACCAATTAATCACTAGTGGCCAAATTTCGACTTCATCGTTAGGATTCAATCAGCACAAAAGATAAGAGAACACGATAGTGGTTATTATTTAGAGGTCAATTCGTAAATTTGCGCGAACTGGTATCAGTCACAAATTAATTAGCAATCTTGGGTTGCCTTAGACTCAAAGACTTCTGCAAATGACCTGTCAAAATTTCAGAAATTAAACAAGTAGTGTAAATATAACACACCCGGATATGATCAGAAATGGTAAGTAGACTCATTTCTTGATCACTGCATTACTAATCTGGTAAAAATTACTATCTATCTGCAAACCTAGAGGTAGTCCATATCAACTGCATATATACGAAAACTATGAATTACTCAATATTCATCACAAACCAATGAAAATCAAGGAGCATTAGATAAATGTTTCATTCTAGTTTGCAACTATTCAGAAGTCCTGTACACTCACGAACTCACATTGGATAAAACTCAGGATCTTTATAATTAATGGAGAGTGCAATACTACTAGGTTAAAATCGAACAGCCCACATTTTCAGCCTTCATTAATTTGCTATAAACCGTGATCGACAGTATATGTAATTGGTAAGTTATTGTCCCACTTTAACGATTGAGCTTCCGACCAATGGTGCACATGGGCTCCAGGATCCTGAGGGAATAAATGGCGTATGAACCTATCGTTGGTCACAGACTGCCATGGTACTTCATCTCCTTACGATGCTCTACTGCCTTTTGGATTAGACCTTTAGGTCAAGGGCTCCGGGTGTGGCCCCCTAATAAAACCACCTGCTTCTGTTTGGGTGCCCGGGCAGTACCATAACCCTCACACAATTAAATGAAATGACAATTTTTTGTGTGGCGCATATATATCTGGTGTTTTCTTGTGCCAATATTTATGTGTTCAAATAAATAATAACATAAATAAACTCTTCATAATCTAATTTCAAAGACAGTAGAGCTTCATTTTCTGTTGATTTTTGTTGTTGAGATTAACTGTTATTTGGTTATACATCACTTAACATGAAGGTGATCAATTACATATCTGCACTCATATATATTCAACATTATTTGGTTGTTACAGAATTAACAAGTAAAAAATAAAAAAAATAATTTTTACTCACTTCAAGAAAAATTGCTTCTCCTGGACTGAGTTTTAAATAATTAAAAAAGAACAAACTAAAACAGCCAACATCTCCAGGGTAATCTGTTGCTAAACGAATGAATACCTCACCAAGAGTTTCTGTATCAAGAATATAATTTTTAAAAGGTGGGATAATTATCTTTTCACCATTAGTCAGACGTCTTTTCAAAGCTTCCACTAAATTACTGACCTGTAAAGAAATGAAAGGATATTTAACCAAGTTCAGATAAATGATTATATTTTAATCGTAAAATTGATAAAAACTGAGACGACAGTCCGAAATACCAAATACACCTTCATAATAGATCGCTTTATAAACTAGATTGATTTCTAAGAAAATTCCTCACAAATTTATGTCCATAGTGGTTTGGGATGAAAAATACAAACAAAATTACCTCACTCCATGAAAGCTTATGTGTACATCAATTGATTTACTATTTCTGTGTGACAATCTACGTCTGTATTTGGCATTACTCACTAAGGAGTTCCATCATATAATGAGAATGCTTTGAAGATATATTTAATTATTTATCTACAACATGTGTATGTGTTATACCATTATTGGTCATGCTTTGAGGTGCACTGAGCTCCTTTATGGTATATTTGATATTCGAAATATCTTCTGCAGAACAAGCGGTACAAGATAAGCAGTATATTTTGTATGTTTGTTAAGATTTCGATATTCACCAATCTACAATGGTTGATATGACTCTAGAAACAACTAAGTGAATTTCTATGATAGGATTAGGTGTTGACACAGATCAGTCCTGGAAGTGACATCTTGGATTTGAGGGGAGAGCGATGGATTCCAAAACTTGTTGTATTGTCACGTAGTTTCCAGAAGACAAAGTCGGTATTTTCATAAAATTTTTATACTTTACATAAATGAAACGATTTCTAGCTAATGCATCAATCCCCGAGAAGTCAGATTATGTGATAAAAGAAACCTTTAAGAGTATACCTATGACAAAGGTAAGTGAAACTGACAAGAAAGTTTTTAAAGAGCGACAATTTACAGGGATTTAGCCAACTTTACAGTCTAGTTAGCAAAATTTTGGTGAACCAGAAATATTAAAATAAGGAATTATTTTTCATTACATAAACCAGTAAGTATTTCTAATTTTTTTCCTACGCTGTTTAAAAAAACCTATCATTATCTATCTGGCAATCCATTTTTTACACTTAGAACTTAAATGTATGTAAACTATGTTATGCGCAATGGATTACATTATTATAGGACCCTACAGGTTGATAGTAGTGATTTCTTTTAGCAAATAATACTTTCATATATGTATTATTAGCAGCTTTATTAGAAAACGTGCATGTACAATATGGAAATTAGCTCTAACTCCTATTGTGGTTTAGTTCTGATCCACCAGAACGACTGATACAGGCATTATTTACCTGGTGCATATTTAGGCTACACTGCAAGTGTGAGGGTTATTGGTGCCAACTGGGTGGTCAAACCGAAGGAGGTGGTCAGGTCTCGAAGCCGTGATATAATGGGTGAAAGTTGAACCATGAAAATTGAACCATGCTCTCCTAAGTGTTCGAATACCACTATCTCTAAAACGCTTACTCTCAGTTGAACTACTACAATGGGATGTCATTTATAGTCCTTGAATTCTGACACATAAGTTAGATTGAATGATTGTTTGTTACACTTAAAAATGACTGACTGAGCACATCAAAACGAAAAATGATTTAAAGTATGTGATTATTTGGACTTTCAAAAAAACCTCAAAAAGTTTAACAACAATAATTTTTGCATATGTTTTATCGTAAATGTCACTGACGAGGTGAAGGTACCAGATTTTTGACCATAAGTACTTGACTATTCTATAAAAAACATTGGTTTACTTCTTGTACATGAATTCAATCTATTCCTTGTATATTTGGTTTGGATATTGAAAAAGTAAACTTGTTTGTTTTACAGAAGAAAATTTCATTTTTCCAAAAACCATAATAAATGCATACGGAATAAAAATGTCCATGATCATGCACTCTACGCTCTCTAGTGTGAATGTTGACTTGGGATTATGTGGAATTATCAGCGTGATTATTAAAAAAAACTGAACTTCTTTGGTAAAGCTAAGATTGATAGCATCCGATTTGAAGTGAGAAACCCATATATATTTAACAGTAGAAGACAACAGAACAAATATAGAACAACTGAAAATATTTCATACATGCCACACGAGAAAAGAAAAGCTAAAAGAGGTCAACTTACAACACTGGAATCGGCATTCATTAAACGAGAATAGGCGGCTTTAACTGATGAAGAAGTAAGCGTTTTGTCTACTGTGAAAATATTTAACAAGCCATTTGTAAAATCTGAACCAATAATGGC
Source organism: Schistosoma rodhaini (assembly GCA_944470415.2). Taxonomy (NCBI): domain Eukaryota; kingdom Metazoa; phylum Platyhelminthes; class Trematoda; order Strigeidida; family Schistosomatidae; genus Schistosoma; species Schistosoma rodhaini. The sequence continues at coordinate 84,220,326 of OX104036.1, forward strand.
ATGAAGTTCTGGAATATCTATAGAAGACAAAATATAACAATCAGGATCAGAGAAATTACTGGAACATTAAATCTAATCATCAGTTCAACTACGACTTCACTCCTTCAAATATCATTATCACAATTGATTGATTACTGGGTGGTGATCAGTGTCATGTGTGTAAAGTCTTTCTTGGTGCAGATTGAATGCTATCGACCAAGTTGCAATGTAGCCACTAATCTAGGTGACTTGACACTGCATGCACGATGTTGAGATAAGATGGTGGTTGGAGGTAGTCAACAGGAAACCCTAGACCCGGGTTTTGTGCTACTTGGCACTCGTCAGCAAGGTGCTTGTAATCTTGACGGAACTGGTGCTCCCTGACGGATAGCATTCGATCTGCACCAAGTAGGACTTCCAACACATGACATTGGTCACCACCCAGTGATCAATCAATTGTGGTTACATCTCAGTCCTACAGGAGGTTGGTTGCGGCCCGGATAGCTCAGTGGTAACGTCTCTGACTGTGAAGCTGGGTGACATGGGATCGAATCCATCAGGGAGCACCAGTTCCCTCAAGATTACAGGCACACCTTGCTGACGAGTGCCAAGTAGCACAAAACCCGGGTCTAGGGTTTCCTGTTGACTACCTCCGACCACCATCTTGAATCTCTTAACACATATTTCCGTCTCGACAGTCGAATAACATCTGCAGTCCTCATACAATAGCTATGATATAACATTAAATAGACTGAACTGAAGTTTATCAACCACTTTCAGTATATCAGTGATTTATCCTGCTTGATAAATGATTAAGTGTGATTAATTAAATGAGTGAAATAATATAGTAGATTTATGTTGTTTTCGCTACAGAATAAAAAAGTGAACCCAACTGGTGGAACAAATAAGTGAGCCTCTCATAGCGATTTCAACAAAAACTTTAGAAGCAGGGAATACTTAATAATTTTACTTAAAATTTCTTCACAATACTATAACCACTACTAAGCATGAATTTGTATAGAGCTGCTTATTTACACAGTTGTATGGGTACAGAATTTATCACTTTGTGAACTTCATCAACGCATCGATCGACAAAGAACACGAATACACTATGGATTAAAGTTACCATAACAAATAGGATAAATATTTTGTACACTAAGGTTAGACTACGTTTCATGGATAGTCGGATTTCCTGCTGCCTTTAGTAATTTCCAAGTAAATGTCATGAAACCACAACAGAACATGTGTTTGCAGGTCTGAGTAAACTAGGTCGCCCTCTGCTGAAAAGTTTCATCATTGCATTTTTAGTGCATGACGACCTGTAAAACCCAACTGCAATTTGTCAAGCAGGTGCCTCAGGTATTAAATAACAACAATAGGACCTTAGACGGTGACTCTAACAAGTAGCTCCAAATAGTTACAAAACGCCAGCATTATATTCCCCTGGGAGCTACTAGGAATGAGTAACAAAAACATTAAATAACATATATTTAGACAAACAGTCAGCATGAAAACGAGATTAAAGCCAATAATTTGGTAACGAGGAATATAATCTCAACCTGATCATACTACTTTTAATGCCTAAGACGTATTTGAAAGTGTTTTAAAATTATTCATGTAAGAGGAGATTCCACTTACGTTTCGCAAAGGCACCAATTTCTTCGGGTGGTCTGAAACCAACCATTGCCTCGAAAGGTGTTAAAGCGATAGCTATTTCCGGTTTGTGATTAGCATCTTTGTATAGGTCAGGTCTATTAGCATGTAACTTAGCAGCATACTCCTAAAACAAGAAAATAAAACTTTTGGGATAAATAAAACTAGCACTTCCCAAATACAAACCTGTTGGCTTTTTTCGAAAGGAAAACATCATAACAAGGTTTTCTTAGTAAGTCATAATGACTAAAATAGAAAACAACGGAAGAAAATGGTAGTGAGTGCTCGATAAATACAGAGACAAAGATCTCTAAAGGTATCACACAAACGATTAATTTGAAGGAGGTCACACAAAAGTATACTCTCAGTTTAAAACACTTTAGAATAATATACGAGAAAATCGCTTAGAGGGGAGAGATATTAAAATCGACGTGATTAAAATAGAAGAAAGGAAAATAACTGAATGGTTACAAAGTGATTGAGACATAAAGAAAGGTAGTTAATGAACTGGACTAAGTCACCTCCGTCAGTGAACGCTCGAAATTCCATCGACTAACTGACCTCCAACCAGACTTTATGCGTTATCTCAACATTAGTCTCTTGGTGGTTCAACTATATACAGTCATTGCCACGAGAAAGGTACAGGATATATGTCGTCTATCCGTACTTAGTATCGTTGAAGTATCTTCTATATCACAAACCAGAAAACATCCCAACTTTTAATAATATCGACAACAGATGTTACATTTAGTGACACTTTTCATTCAAACAGAACAGAAATGAAGTCCCAGGTGAGCTAGAGGTTCAAATAAATGAACGGGTAAGAACTGAATCGAAAAAGGACGGTTAAGTGATTTGGCACAGTATGAAAACCTGTTCATGATAAAATAATCAGCTCTCCTAGTTTATGAACACATTTCACCAAGACATATATCACTAATAATATCGGATTATTATTTTTTTGAAACAAACAACTCTACGATTGCAATCATTACCACCGTCATAAGACCCGGACAATTTCGAGCCAAGTGTAGAAAATCAGCTACCCGAACACAAAGAATATTTAGAACATCCTACAAATCATGGATCATTTTCAGACTCTGAAACAGATTGAACACACCAGTTATTTTGCGAAGTGATATAGTTGCATAAAATGTTGCTACATAAGACTGGCATCTTTTAGTCTATCGCAATTTTATGGTTGTAGTCGTACAGATTATTTGACTTCAAGTTACAAACTCAAATCGGAATAGAAACCAGTGGCGACCTTACTATTGTTTCCGACTACATTTTCCATGAAACAAAACTTATTTAACAAAGATAACCACAGTTGCGTTGTGAACGAAACCGCCCTATTTGCAGAATAATAGTTCCATTTACTTGTTGGTTATGCCATCCCTACCCCATTAAATTACACTGTCATCCTCAGTTGAGAACAATACATGTTTCCTTAAAATCACCAGGATAAGTATTTTATATGATAATTAAAATTCGATGGCATATCCGTTTGTGCTTTCCAGACTAACCGAAGAATTGAGGTTTAAAACTCGTAGGCCATGCATGTTGTCCAAAACCTTAAATACTTTAAGGAATCATCTTTCCGATATCTTTTTGATCTATATATTTGTTTTCTGTCAGTTCTGCACTAACAGTGGTAATTCTATCTTACAAAAACATAATCGAGCAAACCTTAAGTAAACACGCGGATGAGCTCGAGGTGTTTACCGTTTTGGCCAGTCAGAAGACGACAAGGACAAATGAATGAGTAATGATTGGAATATGATTATAAAGTTCCTATATTACAGTTAATGTCGGTTCGTGATAAAAAATCAACAGAACACCTACCTTTAATAATATTTTGAGATTTGAGTAATAGCTTTTTTAGTTCTTTATTGATTAAGTTGTAAACTTGAGATTCAACCACAATTGTTTTACATGAAAATATCAATAAAGTAAAAAACAAATTAGGGATAAAATGAGCGACTACCTGATTTCAATACAGAAATTATTGTGTACAAGCTTACCTTGTCTGGATGAGCCTGGATAGATAACGCCTTTCGCACAGAAAGAACTTTGAACAGAAAAGGTAAAGCCTTGCCAAATCTTTCACACACTGTGGAACCTAAACAGTGTGGATTTCTTGAAATATAAGCGTCAAGAGAAACTGAAGGACTATCCATCATGAAAGACGGTCCAGAAACATGAGTCCCCATCCATAGCTGTGATGATTTGAACTTGAAAGACATCAATTACCTCTGCATATGGCTTCAAGTTATCTAGCTCTTGGGTTTGACTCAATAGCTTGTACACCTCACTGTTTACTCCAATTTTACCCCAATCATATACTTGAAAAGCACATTTCAAACGAAACATAGCTGGCTAATAACCCTATAAGTCACAAAACGGTTTTCAGTGACCTTGACTTGAAATCTCACACATTTACTATCCAATATCCATCAAATGGCTTTTAAATGATTCTGGACGGAACAGAAGAAGATTTTGTTTAAATGGTTCAAATGATCGTGGACGGAGTAGAAGAAGCTTTCGCTTAACGGGCTTACGTGAGTAGTAGCAATGGATCACCATGAAGATGCAACGGATATTCTAGTTTTACAACTGGATACCAGTAGCACCTTCTATGTTCGGTCGTTCCCAGTCAGATAGAAATCAGAAGTCAGACGAGAAGAGGCAGGAAAGATATATTTGATTCGTTACCAATATATCGAGGACCTTTTCTATAAGCTGGCTAATGAAACGTAGGAGCTGTGTCCCACGCCGTGTTGAAACGTGATCTGGTGCGGATGCATGACCGAAAGCCTTCAGCTAAACAAGTCCACTTAAACAACGTGGTCAGCATCCAATGTCGAACACTTAATGAGCTATTGATTTTGGGGAATTATTTACAGCTACAGATCACTCCCCCCCTAGTGAGGTAGTGATGCCCCTAAGACGTGACCAGCTAGAAGTTTAAACCCAACGAATTTGTCGTTGGTAAACACTCTTCTGATAGCTTGCTTCGTTAAGCAGCGTCTGGTCGTCTTTCCTTAAACTATGGGACCAAAATGTACAACGTAGCAAATAAAGAAATATAGTACAATGAAAATTTCGGTTCCTTGCGAAACTTCGTCGTTCTTTTCCAGCCGTCCTGGAAAAGAGGAAAAATAAAACGTGAGTGCATGTCAAAAATACACTCGTACTTGCGTAAGGACACAAGATGAGCGGAAAAAATAAACTGATACACTTACAAACAGCGTAAAAGCGATCGGAAAAAAGGTTTTCTTTTGGGTTTTTTTCAATATATAAATATATATATATATACGCTCAAAAAAATAATAAAAATGTTTTGTTTTTTTTACATAAATAAAAAAATGAGCATATTAAAAAAATTTATAATAAACTTTGAAAGGGTAATTCAAGATAAAGCTTATGTCCTACGTGCAATATTCGTTAAGATGTTCTGGAAATCTTACTCGTCTTCCAGAACGCGTTGTTTTAGGTTTTTCTATCGACGTTGACGAAGTATCAAGTTGTGTGTCGGTTGTCGTGTAGGGTACTACGAGTGTAGTAGCTGTGTCGTTTGCTTGTACAGAAGGAAAATCGACGTAGCTACGGTTTCCTTCTAGGTACGCTGCTTTGAGTCGATCGATACTGATGCTATCTTTCGTACCGTTCTTATCGACTACATCGTACTTAGGTTCACGTTGAAGAACTTTGAAGGGTCCTTCGTATGCTGATTCGAGGGGTCGTCGATGTGAGTCTCGACGAACGAAGACGTGTGTACTATGTCGTAATTCGGGTTGAACGAAAACATCAGTTGATTGAGGTCGAGTGTGAGCAGGTTTAACTGAACGCATAGCGTTTGTAAGCCTACTCGTGTAAGAGTTTAGATCCATGTTCAATGAAGAAGCTGAAGGATCCACGAATTCTCCTGGGAGTCGGAGTGTCGTTCCGTAAACGAGTTGAGATGCCGTGTATCCAATGTCAGCTTTCACTGCATTGCGGATACCTAGCAAGACGAGTGGAAGAGCGTCTGTCCACTGTGAAACGTTTGCAGCTGATAATGAAGCTTTTAGTTGTCGATGAAAACGTTCTACCAACCCGTTTGCTTGTGGGTGGTAGGCGGTCGTTCGGAAGCGCGTGATTCCTAATAGTGAGGTGAGACAACGGAAAAGTCCATATTCAAATTGGCGTCCGCGGTCTGTAGTGATTGTGGAAGGGCAGCCGAAATTTGCTACCCATCGTTCGACGAAAACGCGGGCCACGATTTCAGCAGTAATGTCCTTAATCGGTACTACTTCTGGCCATCGAGTAAAACGGTCTACGCATGTTAGGAGATATGAGTATCCGTTCGAGTCGGGTAAGGGTCCTACCAAATCTATATGGACGTGGTCGAAACGAGAGTCAGGGGTTTTGAAAGAGCCTAAGGGACATTTGTTGTGTCTGATTACCTTAGATTTCTGGCAGCTTACACAGGAGCGTGCCCACTCCCTCACGTCTTTATTCATACCAGGCCAACAAAAGTGTTCGGCTATAAGTTCGATTGTTGCACGAGCACCTGGATGAGAAAGATTGTGCAACGTATTGAAGACGTTGCGGCGATAATGTTTTGGTACAATTGGACGATCCCTACCTGTAGATGTGTCACAGAGTAAGGTTTCCTTACCTGTTCCCATCTGCCTAATACTTAGTTTAAGAGTTGTCGAGGATAACTCATGCTGAAGATCAATGTCTTCTTTTTGAAGCTGAGCGAGTTTAAGAAGGTCGATTCCTTGGAAACTGTTCAAGGAGCTAATTCGAGACAAGGCGTCTGCGACTACATTGTTTGCTCTAGAAATATGTTGTATGTCTGAAGTAAACTGCGAAATGTAGTCGAGTTGTCGAGACTCTCGCGGTGAGTACTTGTCTGAAGATGAATTTAAAGAGAAGGTAAGAGGTTTGTGATCGGTAAAAAGCGTGAATTCTCTTCCTTCGATGGAATGTTGAAAATGCCGTACAGCACAATACATAGCTAGGAGTTCCCTACCGAACGTGCTGTACCTAGATTCCGCATCTAGCAACCGTCTCGAGAAAAATCCTAAAGGTTGCCATAAGCTGTTAACCCATTGTTGTAAGACTGCTCCGATTGCTGAGTCGGATGCGTCTACGGCGATACTAATGGGCGCTTGACTGTCCTGATGAGCAAGCAAGGTTGCTTTAGCGATGTGTTCCTTAACTGTGGAAAATGCTTTACGGGCTATGTCGTCTAAACTAATTGATTTCGCATTTCCACGAAGCTGATCGGTTAATGGTTTCATTAGGGATGAGCATTTAGGTATGAACCGTCTATAGAAACTTACGAGTCCGTTAAAAGTTCGTAAGTGCTTGATCGTGGTCGGTTCTGGGTAATCCAGAATGGCCGCCACTTTGCTCCTAAGGGGTCGGATGCCTTGGGCATCAATGGTGTGTCCTAGGAAGTCTAAGGAGTTTGTTCCGATTTGGCATTTCTGTATGTTGACAGTAATGCCATGCCTTTGGAGTCGATCGAAAACAATGTCCAGATGCTTGAGATGCGATTCTTTGTCCGGACTTGCTATTAGACAGTCATCAACATACGCATGTACGAAGTTGAGACCTGGGAAGACGTCGTCTATAAACCTTTGGAAGGTTTGAGCCGCGTTTCTTAAACCAAAAGGCATTCGTAGAAATTCGTAAAGACCGAAGGGAGTGATGATGGCGGTTTTAGGAATGTCGTCAGTTGCCATCGGGATTTGGTTATAAGCTTTAACCAAGTCGATTTTCGAAAAGACAGTTGTACCTTTCAAGGTAGCTGTCAAATCGTGAATATGAGGCAGCGGGTAACGATCGGGAATGGTTTTAGCATTCAGGCGCCGATAATCACCAGTTGGCCGCCAATCATTGCTGTCCTTTTTAGGGACCATGTGCAATGGGGATGCCCATGGACTATTCGATGGTCGAATTATCCCTAGGTCCATCATGTGGTTGAATTCGTTTTTAGCTAACCTAAGCTTTTCGGGAGCGAGTCGACGGTCTTTCGAAAATACAGGTGGTCCTGTAGTCGATATGTGATGTGTAACATTGCTGGTTACACAAGGTAATTTCGATTGCGATTGGTATATCCCGGGGTATTTGTCGAGTACAGCTTGGTACAAGGGTCTATGGCGTGCTTAATCGTGACTGGGGATAACCTGCAACCAGAACAAGGAGTTACGCAAACGGACAACTCAGTGTTTCCGTCTATTAACCTTCGTGCGCGTGTGTCGATGAGTAGATTGTGGTGTTGTAACAGGTCAATACCAATGATTGGCATAGAGACATCTGCAATCACGAAAATCCAGTGTATGGGTTTACGTAAACCCACGTTAAGGTAGACGTACCTTTTACCGTAATTAGCGATTGGCTTTCCGTTTGCCGCCTGTAAACTTAAAACAGACTCGCGAAGTCTGTCGTCGAGATTTGCTGGAAGAACGCTAACTTCTGCGCCAGTGTCGACGAGGTAGCGAACTTTCGTGGTCACATCCGTGACATATAAGAGGCGGCTGTGTTCGCCGGCTACGGTTGCCGTTAACGCGTGCCGGCTGGGAAGTTTTCCGAACTGTTTTTCGTGTCACTCGATTTTGGGGTCGGATAATTGCAAGGTTTCCTGCAGTTTCTGGAAAACTTACCGTACTGGTTATGATACCAGCACCAGTCGGGATTGTCTGTCTCTCGTGGTCGAGAGCCAGATCGCTTACGTGAGGCACTTCTACGCGGGGTTTTTGGCCGACTACGGTCATTGCGAACTCTAAGATATCGTGTAAGCGTGTGACATAGTTCGGCCATGTCAGTCGAGGTCGATTGGGGTTTTTCTTTGACGGAAAAAACCTCGGCCTTAGAAGATCTAGTGATTTCCAAGATTCGATCGGCAGATGCAGCTAGTTCATCAATGGCATTGTTTTGAAATGAAACAAGCACTGCCTGCACCTGTTGAGGGAGTTTAGACAAGAAAAGTTGTCTAAATAGGCCATCATCGAAAGTTCGTTGGCCGATGACTTCTCTCATTCTAAGCAACATGTCCGTCGCAGAACCATGTTGCAAGTCGATATTGTTAAGGAGTTGGTCTAACCGTTGTCGATCAGTTAGGTCTCCTCGTTTTAAAATCGATAGCTTAAGCGTTTCGTAAGGTTCGGGAACATCACTAGTAAACATACTAGGTGTTACGTTCCTGTTAAATTAGCGCGGTAACGCCTTAACTAACGCGAGGAAACGTGTGCGCGAGTCCGTGATTCCGTGCATGCAAAAATCGGTTTCTGCATAGCAGAATCAGGACTCGATATTGTCGGGTCAAAATGGCGTTAACTGAATCGAAATAGTGGGAATAGACTTAAACTTAAGAACCTTAGGAGAGTGTTCCGTCATAGTAATATAGATATCGAAAAATGTCTAAGTAAAATATATCCGAGAAAAAAAATTCGCGAAAAAAGTATATCACAATATATAAAATTCAAATAAAGAATAACAATGAATAATAATATTCAAAAATGGAACAGACTCACAGTATATTGACTTGGTGTACCAGATCACGTCGGGTTCACCAATGAAGATGCAACGGATATTCTAGTTTTACAACTGGATACCAGTAGCACCTTCTATGTTCGGTCGTTCCCAGTCAGATAGAAATCAGAAGTCAGACGAGAAGAGGCAGGAAAGATATATTTGATTCGTTACCAATATATCGAGGACCTTTTCTATGAGCTGGCTAATGAAACGTAGGAGCTGTGTCCCACGACGAGTCGAAACGTGATCTGGTGCGGATGCATGACCGAAAGCCTTCAGCTAAACAAGTCCACTTAAACAACGTGGTCAGCATCCAATGTCGAACACTTAATGAGCTATTGATTTTGGGGACTTATTTACAGCTACAACCATTACCTCGAAGCAAGAACCTAGATATATTAAAAATAATAAGGAAAAAAAGAATTTTGGCAAATCAAAATAATATGTTATCCTTGGTCCTTAAGAATAGGTCAAGTTTCCTCCCAAAGGACTCCCAGGAAGTCTTTTGGACTATCTGAGTTAGCAGCGAATTCCAGCATTTGACAACCCTTGAGGAGTAGAAGTTTTGCCTACAGTCCGTTCTGCTATGTTATGTCTCCAGTTTCTGGGTGTTCCCTCCTAAATTAGTAATGTGACTAAGCTTAAGAGGATGTTTAAGGGGTTGAACAAAAGTGTTAAGGATACCGTGAGTCGTAAGAAGGTCACCTCTAAGACGCCTGTACTCTAACGGGTAAAGGCCGAATGATTGGAGGTGCTCTTCATAATGCTTGAATTTGAGTCCTCGAACTGATTTCGGGGCTCAACGTTGGACACATTCCAGAGTTCCTTATCTTTTTGAAGAGAGAGAGGAAATAATATGTTTCCGTAATCTAAATGGAGCAAATAAAAGTTCTACCGTCAAATTGGCCCAAAATGCGCTTCAGTGTTACCAGTGCAAGGTTCGCTTGAAATGCGTTTTCGTCACAGTTAGCGTACGATTTCAAGTCATAGGGCACCAACACTCCTAATTTTTTTTCGACTTTAGAAACTTCTAGAGAGAAGTTTCCTAAGTTGTAACTATGGTCTGCAACATGTCACAGATGGGCTACCTTGCACTTTGAAGTGTTGAAGGTAAGTACGTTGTCGTCTGACTAACGTGCTTTCGTATCAAGTAGCGGCAGATCACCGATGTCAATAGGTAGGAACCTAGGCATATTGAACGACAGAAGAAAATGTTTCAGTAAATTATGTTGTCCTGAGTCCTTGAGAATATGTCAAATTTTCTTTTAAAGAACTACTGGGAAGACGCTTGGACTACCGCAGCCGTCGGTTGGAAGATATATTTGATTAAGGTAACATGGTGGTTGGAGGTGGTCAACAGGAAACCCTGGACCCGGGTTTCGTGCTACTTGGCACTCGTCAGCAAGGTGTACCTGTAATCTTGAGGGAACTGACGCTCCCTGGCGGATTCGATCCCATATCACTCAGCTTCACAGTCAGAGACATTTCCTGTTGACCACCTGCAACCACCATGTTACCTTAATATATATAGTGCACACAGTGTCAAGCCACCTAGACTGGTGGCCACATTGCGACTTGGTCGATAGCATTCTATCAGCACTAAGGACTTGACACACATGAGATTGATCACCACCCAGTGATCAATCAATTGTGATATATTTGAAAGGTTATCAATATATGGATAAATGACTGATCTAATCTGGCTAACGATCGTAAGAGATGTTCCACACTCCGTTCTGTAACGTGATGTGGTACGGATGCATGACCGAGCGCCTTCAACTAAACGAGTCCACCAAAACTAATATGGTCAGTATTCGATGTTGAACACTTACCGAGCTATTGATTTTGGGAATTTATTTTCCGCAACAATGAGGATACGTAGAAGTATTTAATAAGTCACAAATCCGTAGGCCGCCTCTGGGACATCTATACTCCTGTGAGTAAAGGTTCAGTGATTTTCGCCGCTCTTTGTAAGGCTTGAATTTCAGTCGTCGAACTGATTACGTAGCTCACCCTTGGATATGTCTCAATGTTTCCCGGTCATTTTGGAGTGAGGGGAGAAACACTATATTTCCACAGATTGGATGGAATAAAGCTGTTGAAGATTAAGTGAGAAGTTTTGCTGTCGAACTGGCTCTAAGCGCACTTTAATTTCACCAGTGCAAGTTTTGCTCGAAGTTAATGTAAGGCATCGGATTATGGGATACAAGCACTCCTAGATCTTTTGCGATATAAGATAGCTCTATAGGAGAAATACTTAAGATGTGTGCGTGGTCTGCAACATGTCTCAGATGGACTACTTTACACTTCAGAGTATCGAAGTGTTGTTCTCACAAATTTGAATCCAAGTCAGATCCTCCTGAATCGCCGGCTTATCATCTTGATTGCAAACGTCTCTCTCTACACACAACTGCTTTCATTCTGTTCATTTCACGATGACCAATGTGAAACTGTCTTAGCACAAAAACTGAAGAGATGTAGGGATAGCATTACGATCGCCATACATTTAACAATTACCACAAATCGATATACACTCACGTCTCAGGAAAAATTGATGAAACACTCGATCAGCCTTGTACTCTTTTCAACCCTTTAAAACAGCTCCTTTCATTCTTTCGAGTAGTGGATTACTAGTCGTGGCCTCTTTAACCGCTTCCATTGTTACTGGTAGGATTCTGATAGCATCACAGAGCACTCTCTTTATTTCCGGTTCCAGTGAAATAGAAGCAATCACGATATCTTTCTCTAACTTGTGGTTATGTGGTATTTTTTTGAAGTCTGCATCTTATTTCCTTTGCGGAACTTATGCCGACGGTCAGAAACCTTTGGCCTACTTTTACAACGTACTTGAGTATGACCATATTTACCACATTGAAAACATACTCGTTTTTTAAAGTAACAGACATTTGCAGAATGAGACTTACCACATTTTCAACAAGACGTTTTGGTTTTGATTTGATTTGGCATTCGCTGGGAGTACGAATCTTTATTCTTATAAAGATTTACGTAAACCTTGAATTCCCACGTATTCACTGTTCCTTTCTACGAGATTCGTGTCACACTTCAAATTAACCATTCTCTAATATTCTTCAGATACTGATTACAGACTGATATTAGAAGCCTGTTCGATTCTCGCTAAAATCCGTGTTCTAATATCTTCATCTACTGAAGATTGTAATCCACAGACAAAAATAAGGCACTTGAACTGATGTGAGGACATTTTTTGTAAACAGAACCGCTCACATTCCCGGTTCACGATGCTTGAGTACGTCACATAGTCGTCCTGTGCTTTCTTTGTAATATAAATTGCCCAAATATTACGTATTGCGATAGGACTACACGAAATTCTACCGACTGACCAAATTCAGATATCCTAGTTAGACCCCAATACTGTTCCCCAACTCCAATAAATCAGAACACAGCCGTTAAATGAGGATTGTTTATGAGGTCAGCAGCAGAAAAAAAAAAGGTTTACAGACAAGGCATATTTATACAGTTAAAATGACTATGAACAGTAACCAATGGAAAGAAAGGTCACGTAAAGGTTATAATTAGGACAACTCAAAATTGACCAATAGGGAAACGACACGTGAAAGTCATAGTTAGGACAACTGTAAATAATGACCAATAGAAAATAACATGCGAGATATGTGACGAGTCTGAAAACATACGACTTTACTTTCAAAATAATTTTGGGATATTTCTGTGAATATCCTCACACTTTGCAAGTTGAAGACACTCGTATCTAGTGTGAAAAATTGATGACCGTCCCCCGAATATACGTGTCGGGCACTCAACTGTTTATTTTAAGGTTATGTCAGTTGGCTTCTTTGGGAGGATAAAATTACAAAATTTTTCATGTTCGGACACTCCGAGCTTTCTTAATAATAATCTTAGTTTTGAACTTCTGTCCGACTCTTTACAGTCGTTATTAAACAAATCCTCATGGCATCTAAACCACGCCTCAAAAGTAACTCCACTTTCTGGATCAGATCTAAATTCAGTTATAGAATTTGCAATAGAATCCGGAGTCGTAGTGGAATTAGACACATATGTTCTTGAGGATATTGACATATTTTTGACTTAAAATTCAAAAAGAGAATTTTGATATTGCAATAACTTTTTCAAATCATCCATTTTGTTGTTACAAAATTCACTTTCACTGAATATATAAGCGTAGATCCGTTTTGACCACCGTCGCCAATTGTTATAAACGGTAGGATACTTGTTATAACGATAGGTTTCTTGTTATAACAGTCCTTTCACTTTTTACACGTATGTGGAACGTCAATTCACCTTAGACGAATATCTACACTAGATTCCTACCAAGTGTCTATTCTACAGGACTTCGACACAACTCAGATCAAGAACACGAGATTAGCCCGACTAGAATGTCAATATTTTTCCACACTAAAATCCGACACAATCCAACAACAAGGAACAGTCAATCAATAACAGTCAGGATAGAGGAATATATAACACATATAACACCTGTCACAATATCCACACTGTTTTGGGGCATTCCTAGTTAATACAATGATTCAAATACTTCCAAATATCATATCGATTTCGTGACGGTGCCTCTGATGGAACAGTTCAATATACATTCAAATTCTGGAGCTTTCAAAGACTAAATGGAAAGGTTTAAAATCTCAAACATGGCCTGGAAAGATGTGCAGGATGATAAAATTGTGGCTTATTTCCTCGTATTCATCGGAAAGAATGGCCACAGCTTATTAAAACTTTAATAATCCTAGATTAGCCCTGCGGGGGATAGTTAAAGTGGACTTATTTTGTAATTAGTTTTTGTCACTATCTGCATTTTTCATCAATTGATACAACTTGTGCAATTACCACTGTTGCCTGTAAAATTGTCGTCAAAAAGACATGACCTTTGACTTCTCACTCCGGTTTTGTGAACACAGATAACGTGACACTTTGACTTTTGGACAGATCAATCGATTCATCGTCAGACCACAATTTGACCTTGTCACTTATCAGCTTATTAACTTTGACCATTTTTACATCATCGTATGTGAGTTGATTGTATATCCTATTTATTATATGTCTGTAACTTACTTCTAGCCTGACTGTAAATATTGAGTAACACCTGATTAGATTGGGTTGGCTAATATGTTTTCTAAGATCTGCTTCGCTCTTCACTGTTCGTTTTGTTGCTCCTGATGTCTGTTCAAATCAATGAGTGCATGAAATATACAAATTCAAAACCTATTTTCGCATTTGACTTTAGTTCTGTCATTTACCAAAGCAATTTAAGTCAATGATTATATACAAGGATTGGTGATGTGTATATTTCAATGACAATCAGCACATAATCCAACTGGAGTCAGATACAGGGTCACTTAAGCCTATTTCACTTCCATACGCAACTCACAAAGAGCCACTGTGGGGCGTGCTACTGATGTCCACAGATATAAGTAGCATGCATCACCAGTCAATAGTGGAATGCCTGGCGGCAGAAGGTTAAGAAAAGCGATTAGAAGAGGACGAGAACAGAGAGTGATTGGTATGGAAACGAAGGAACAACAAAGTCTGAGAAAATCGATGGATATTTTGCAGATGAATTATTACTGTATAGTTCTCAGATTTCGCCAAGATATTTTGTAATGTGTCAGGTTGTCCCCGTCGTTGTTCTCGTTCACTACACTACTATTAAATCATGTGTTGTGTACTAGTTTCAAATGTCGTGAAATAGCAATATTTGATAAAATGATCCATCAGAATTTATCCTAAAATTACAAAAAACAAGTTGTTGAATTCAATTTTGGTGATCAATATCACGTGAAGCTGCGGAATCGATTGATTGAACGGATTAACATACCTAACCTGGAAAGAGAAGTCGTGCAAATGCCGAAGTGTTCTTTTGAAGATGTTAGAACTGCGTGTATTAATCATGAGGCAGTGCATGAACATAACTTCTAGGACAAAAATCTTCACTACATTACTTGTTTATCTCAGTCCAATGCTTACTAGAGGGCATGCAGACATTTCACCGAGGAATTGCAGAGCAGGTAACGAAGGTGAGCACAAGTTTGGTAAATATTTGTCCTGTGGTAAGTTTCACGCACGTAAGTCACGTGTATTTCGCAATGGTAAGTGCTATAAATGTGGTCACCTCGGACAAATCCAATCTGTTCGTAAAACTACTGTACATTTCGCCTCAGGAAATACTAAACTTTTTCATTCAGATCCTATTAATTCCGATGATTCTAATGACCATATATTATGCTTATTTGCAACTTCCAATAATTTACTTCATATTCAAAAATGATTATATCTGTCTAGTGGCACTTTTCATCATTTTACTGTTGACACTTGTAGTATTAAGTCCAATCGAGAAGTTAAAATCCCCAAATCCTGACGCTATATTTATGCCTACTAAAGTTTCCGTTTCGAGTATCACTGGTCAAAACTTTCTATTCTTGGATGTTGTAACCAGAAATGACAAATCTTTGATTATAAATTGTGAATTTCTCATCACCAAGCGTGGACCATCTATATCAGATCTAGAAAACTTAAGGATGCTTCAGGGTCAACTTTCCCTACTGACCAATGAAGATGGTTTTAGTGATGTGTTTGATAACTTTTTAACTGCAGAATCAAAGTTTGGAAAATTACGTGTCACTCTAAAGCCCCCTCATTCTCATGTACATTCAAAACATCCTGAAACACGGGCGGAAAATTTCAATTCTACTACTTCTGTAAAGTTAAAAGACTCGAAGAAGAGAGTATATAAAGTTCCTCAGTACAAAGTAACTAGATCGTAGGAAAAGAAACAATGATGAAATTGCCTAAACAAAATAAAATCTTGGTAAACGAACTCCTTTTCCAAGATCTATGAAAGTTCTGCTAAAACAGGCCAATAAATTTGTGATTCATATGCAAACCAGTCACAGCAACGGAATACGTTACAAGGAATAAGGTGAGTCTATTCTAATTTCGACTGTTAATTCTAATATTGATGAGTACATCCTAAATTATACTGAATCTATATCCAATACACAGAATACATAATTTGTGGCATCAACATGAGCGAGAATGGAATTACGAGAGGGAATGAATTCGAAACAGACGAAATAAGTTGATGAAAAGTCAATGAGGGTACAACCGGAATTGCAGAATGAAGACACAGTATGAAGGATAAATAAGCTGTGCCTGTGTCAGTTTCGGGCCTGATAGAGACCATCATCATTGGAAGTTTTGTCAATACAACTGATGGGCCAGGGACAACAGATTCTATGAGCCACCAACAGAATGAGCACGAGATTTGCAGAAAAAACTTCGTGTCGCGAACCTTTCATATTCCCTCTCCGTGATCAACAGGGTAAAGCAAAGTTGTATTGACATATAAAATAAACAAATAAACGAACATACAAGAGCGAGATAAAAAAGAGAATAGAATACATAAGAAAAAATAAAACAATAAATACAATGGATGGTTAGATGTCCAATACACTAAAAAAGTCAGGACACTACGGAAGCGACCGTAAGGCAGGGAAATTTAAAATCCGTATATCAACTTCAGATCTTTCAAAAGAGAGGAGGTGTAATGATGGCTCTTTAACAAACTCAAGAAGCCCAGAAAGAGGCGAAGACATTCCATTTCATCACCGCTAGAGGAACATTTTAGAATGTCGACGTGTAGCTCTCCTATTGGATGAATAGGGAGGTCCCTCCATGTACCTATCGGTTGTCCGAAATGATGATTTACTTTCAGCCAAAAAACTATAAATACATGAGTTTTTTGTACTATATTTGACACTGTTTTGGGAATAACATTCCTACTAAATAGTCTTCTCATTTTGCGACTTCGGAGGGTTCTAGTGATCGAGTGTTCAAGTATCACGCAACATACTAAGAATCTAAGTTCGAGAAATAACACCAAAAATAACAGAAACACGGTACTGCTTACTCATCTTAAATAACATTGATCAAAATCGTGACAAATATCAGTTAGATGACTAGTGTTGTACGGACCAGTTGTATTTATTTTGCACTATTATTTATAATTCACCTAATTTCTTTTTTTTAAGTTGACAGATTTATCATCATGATAGGCCAAACTTTTTAGATACCAAGCACAATCAAATCACAGTTAATATGTTGGAAGAAACATTCAACTTGGACAAACTCGTGACAATATTTCCTCACAAAGCGTCATAACTAGCAAAAATGATGAACTGAATAACATACGAATTGATGCATATATCTATATATGTGTAAGAATGGCGCGTTGGTAAACTCTAGGTAGCCTCAAGAAGGCCAGAAAGAGGCGAAGACATTCCATTCAATCACTGCTAGGGGAATATTCTAGAATGTCGACGTGTAGCTTCCCCATTGGATGGATACGAATAACCCCCTATGTGCCTATTGGTTGTCTGAAATGATTTACTCTCAGTCAAAAACTATAAATACATGAGATTTCTGTACCACATTTTGACACTGTTTTGTCTTCTGTCTTCTCTTTTGTGACGTTGTGGGTTCGATCGTTCAAGTAATCTAGTAGTACGCGGTATAGTAAGGATCAAAGCTCTAGATATAACAATATGTATATATATATCTATTTGATGATATGATGAAAATGTATAGAATAGTAAAACAAATACTAAGTAACTCGAGTAACTAAGTTTATGAATGAAATTATGATTGAAATAAATATTACTAATTAAAAATTACATCGACCCCCCTCCCAGCAAAATAACAAGTAAATGCCATCCAAGTGTACTTTTTAAAATTGATCATATATGACTATGATTACTGAACATTGAAAATAGTGCAAAGAAAGTGTAGTAAGTGAATAATACAAGTGAAGGGAGTATAAAGTTCAAATAACAAATGATGGAAGAGAATTTCTACGACAAAAAAGATCACCGATCAAAGAACATTCCAGAATATTTTTAAAAGAAATTTGATAAATAACTTAATCACAATGAAATGAATAATAAGTAAACATATGAATGAATGAAAGATTAGCCTAAACTAAATGCCGTTACTATAGAATAAAGTATAGCTAATAATGATTAGAAATATCAGAAATAAATGAGTGATGTAAGGAAATTCAGGTATCCGAACTGGGTTATTTTTGTTTGTTTGTTTGTTTGTATTGAACTGTTGTCTTGTATTAGTTCTTCTTTGAATGAATTGAGATTCTATTCATTTTCTTAATTGTAATTCTTTTGAATTTACATCAAGATCATCAAGATCATTTTCATTGCATGAACATTGAAAATCATCATCATCCTCTTCATCAGATCTTAATGGATTTTCATAGAATTGAATTGTTGGACTACATACAATTGGTGATCTACTTTTAAGATTACCATTATTGTTATTATTATATATTGATGATGACATATTCAAAGTGGCATCATAACGCTATAAAGAAATATTAAAGAGTATACAGAATAAAATGTGTTACTTAAACAATGCCGTTAAATAATATAGTGTAAAATATTAAATCTTGACACGCATCAGCTGATAAATAAAACGAAGGGATTCACAGTAACTTATACTTTACCTTTATCGTTTCTTACAAAGGCTTTATGGTCGTTATAGAGGTTCGAACCAAAAACCCCTATCTGTGTATTGAAAAAAGATTCGCAACCCCCTCCCACTTATCCTCCTTGACCAGATAATAATTATTAACGATGATTTGTCAAATGTCGATCTTTTCCAGGTTTTGATCAACTTCCTGTTTCGAGACATTTATTCAGTCATTTTTTATTCTAATCACTGAGTACATCTGACATGAAACTATTAATCTATACTTATTACTTATTATATTGAGTTACGTAATCTATTACGTTGTTATCATTGACCCGCAAACTGACTGTGTGGACTTAGTAAATTCATATAAGTATCACTTCGTATTAGAGTAAATCTTGATGAAGAATTCACTGAAAACAATACTGTTTACTTGTGTGTGCTGTTCTAATCAAATATACAGCTTGAAAGATCATTTAATTTTAGAGTAAAAACAAGATGTTTACATACTATTGAGTACACACTGCCATCAGTGATTCAAATACGAAGAACTCAGTCATTGAATCTATTGGAAATCACTTCATACTTTTATTTATTAAAGTGAGATTATAGATAATATAATTGATTCCTGTGGTAAAAGTTCAACAGCAAGTTTGATGTCATTAAAACTTCCTGCATTATTTTCAGCATGATTAATTGAGTTGAACTAAATTGAAAGCTATGAAGATTTGTAAAACTACTTTAATCTTGAAGCTGAATAGTTAATAATTAAAACCCTTTACTTTTTGTTTGAAAATTCCAAATCAGTTAGTTAATTATTTACATATATAACAGCTAACAAAAGGAAATGACAATCTTTAATTGCATTGAGTTCGAGTCCCAGAGTGAACATCAACTCTGAGATGCAGGTACATCCAGCTGACAAGTCCGAAATAAAAATAAACACACACCCTGGATCCCATGGCTAGCCACTATCCATCTTTGCTTATAAAGTTTGTGACTTAAGGCAATATCGAGGCAGTCCGCACAGGATGCACATCTGCCAACAATAGACTGAACAATTGCAATCCTATATAGCAATGGGAACATACAAGTAGACAACATTAAGTGAATTTAGTATTCATCTAGTTTGCACCCAGCACGAAACTTAGATTCAGGATATCCTGATAGACACCTCTGACCACCTGAAATCTAGACGTAGTTCCCGAGAATTCAATTCATTTGAACTAAAATTCATATTGAAACTTGAATGCTAGGATTCGATTAATAATATGGTCTCAATAGTTGTTATTCGGTAACCAACCATTGACTGTGTTCTACTATGCTTAGAAGAATGATGATGTGTTTCAATTATGAGGACGTTTTGATAAAACCACTAATTGATAGATAACATTATAAAATACTTTTTCATCCAACAAAATAGTTTTTGCTTCGTATTCTTTCATATCGGATTGATTGACAAATGGATTCGGGGTAATTCGTAATGGTTGGTGTTTTTGTTCATTCTCATGTTGTTGATGATGATTTATCATCGTTTGAGAGTTGCAGTCGTTCGATCTTGAATTTCTTAATTTTTCAGCACTAGTTTCTGACTTTCTTCCATCCTGATATTCATTCATTTGTTGTTTTAATGCATTGATATCAAATGGTGTCATTTGAAGATTTTGAGTTTGTGATTCAAAATGATTAGATTTTAAATGAACACGGTGAATTCGTTTGATAGCAACAAACAGTATTAGTAGAACTGCCAAAACAGAAGAGCTGATAAGTAGCAAAATACCCTGGAGTACAAATAAAATGAACAGAAAAGTGACTACTTTTGAGATAATACATAACCAAAATCTGTGTTTAAATATTATAATCTGGTCAACATCTTAAGAATATACACATACTGGTAGTTGAGATGCAAAAAACAATACTCGGTGACTCCAGTACTTTATGAAAATTCAAATGGAATCACCCTAAGCAAAGAATTTTGGAAGTCGTTATTATGAAAATTTTCAACCATTAGAGTACATTTGAATATGGCCCACTGAATCCAGTGTACTTGGTCAATAGTTCTTAAGGAAAATTCGAAATGTCAAATAAGTACTCATGCATTTCATATTGCACAATGGTCAATCAAAGATTTGATAAACTCTTCGTGTTGCTTTTACACTTAGTGTAGTGTGGTCTACTTATATCCATATAAGTAGTATATGGTGAGGGTCAGTCATAGAATGTATTTTAATAGAAAACCGATAAGGAAAAGACTGAAATGAAAGGCAATTGGGAGGGAAATGCATGAACAATGAAATTAGAGAAGATGGACTGATATTTACAGAAGGAACAGAGAAGATTGAGACAATTGGTTGTTATTTTGCAAATTATCGGTTTACTTTATGGTTATCAGAATTTAGTGAGAGTCTGTAATTTGAGTCTTGATACATTCGGTGGTCCCCAACCGGTGTTTTATTCACTAAATTAGTACTGGTGGCCAAACTGAAGGAAATGTTCTTTCGTTAATAAAGAATTGAGTGAACTGAACAATAGTGAGTCCCACAATTGGACGAAACGGCCGTCCGATGATTTCAGGTTTTCCATGGTGGTCTAGCTTCAATTGACTCATGATTACAACTATATATAAAAAAAGTGGGATAGGTTTAAAAGTATGGTTGAGAAAGGTTACCATTGAAATTAAGGGAAGCAAACAAAATGTTATAAACGATTCAACAGGAAATATTATATCCAATGACACTTTAATTTCCTATGAATTCTAGTAATGGACAAATGATGGAGGCCTAATGTAGTTATATCTATAGGAAGTTAATTCTTAGTGTATAGAGTAACTGATGGCGTGGAAAAGATTGACACTTGAAGAGTTTTATTCATTTAACATATAAATGTCCAAATAAAGTTCATATTTTATAGTTTGAAAGAATTTGGATATCGGGTAAATGATATTTTCCAATGAGCAAATAAAGAAAATAGAATTATTTTACTGATGTTTCACCACATAATACTAATAGTATCTTAGTTAAATCAGACAACGAGATTGACGTTGATAACATTGAAGTTGTTCAGAAGAAGTTCCAAAATCATACAGAATGTCTCATAGAACAAACATGTCACACAAAATAGAATTCAAATTATCTGATAAGGAATGAGAAGTTGGGACAAAATACGATGGAGCTTCAATACAACTCCTCCTTCTTCCCACAAAATCATAATGTTCACAGAAACTTAATGAGAACTTTGGTCGGTTAACTGTATGTGAGCTGAAATTTTTGAAAATTGTGGTTAACCATTACTTTAATGAGGTTATTAGCCTTAAATAGAGGAAAGTCAGTAAAAACAATATTCCGCAAACAGTTATGGAAATTGATAAATTTTATTGATATCATAAACTAATCCATGTTAAACAACCATTGAAAACCTAGAAGCATCCAACCGCCGTTTCGTGCTAGTATGGGACTCCCTAACAGTGTGTATCTATAACCATACCATAAGGAATCTGATCTTGGAAATTATTCTCACACACCAACATTTTACCATTAGACCACTAAAACTGTGGTGTGGTCTACTTATATCCATACAAGTAGTATATGGTGTGGGTCAGACATAGAATGTATTTTGGCAGAAGACCGATGAGGAAAGAACTGAAATGAAGCGCAATCGGTAGGAAAATGCATGAACAATGGAATAAGAGAAGAAACAGTGAAGATTGAAACAATTGGTTGTTAATTTGCAAAATGACTGTTCATTGTTTGGTTATCAGAATTTACTGAGATAGTCTGTAATGTTTGCTTAAATACATTCTATTGTCCCCAACCAGTCGTGTTCTGTTCATTACAAAACAACACCCAATTGTGTACGTGTCTCAACTCCATCATTATAGATTATTACACTACCGTCTTCCATAGTCTTCGGTGGATCCTAGTGAGAAGCTGTGACCAGTAGAGTCCGGTTAGATCGACAGTGTGGAAGTTACCTACCAAAGACTATGGTTCATGGTTGCGCAATACCCTATATTGACTGAGTAGGATGGTTTAGTCGTTTAAAGGTTGTGTTGGCATGTAACAACAATTTCCAGGATTGGATTCCTTATGGTGTGGTTGTAGATACACACTGTTGAGGAGTCCCATACTAGCACGAAACGGCGGTTGGATGCTTCTAGATTTTCAATGGTTGTTTAACGTAGATTGGTTCGTGATATCAACAAAAAATAACTTTATTTCTTCCAATCATTGGAAGATATAAATTTCTAATAAGAAGAATTTTACTAACATGATTTATAGTAGATGAATTCTCAACCATATGATTTCAATCAAACCACCCAACTACGAGAAACAGTTCAATGGACAAAGTGGACGCACTCTATGTATGGACACTGACTACTTGTCAAACCCTATAATGCTTTCGCCCAAACGAGTCCACATGGACAATTACGGACACTCATCCGACTGAGAAAAAAGTTGAAATATTCAATAGAGGGAATACTAAAATATGTACTATTTGTCTAGGCCTCCCTTGGTGTAGACATTTCGTGATATGTTATTTAAAATAAATGAATTGAGCCTATCAAAATATCAACATTGACAAAACGTAGATAGTACACAGACTCCTGATAACTGTTAACTATAAACTAAACTCTTGATCTTTCCTTTAACACATTTTATTTCACCTTCCCATTCTTGTCACTTTTTGAGTAGCGTTTTAATCATATTCAATTGTTTTTTCTGAACTATTTATCAGTAACAGCATCACAAAAAAACAACACACACACATTCGTATTCTGTTGTTCAGAACATTTATCTGACTAGTATATCTCTAAGTTTAACTGTTTTTCATTAAACTGTTTTGTTTAAATTAATCAGTAATAGATATACCCAGATAACAAGATTTCCAAAGTCCATTTTAAAGAAACTTTTATCTTTTTTCAAGCATGGTAAGCAAAGATGGATAGTGACTAGCAGTGGAATCCAGCTTGAAGAGCGTTTCGTCCTATTTGGTACTCGTCAGCTGGATGTACCTGCATCTCAGAGTTGATGTTTACTCTGGGAGGAACTGGAACCCAGTACCTTTCGCTTCAAACTCCATCGCGTTATCCACTCGGCCACCGAGTGGATTCCACTGCTAGCCACTATCCATCTTTGCCTACAATGCTTGTGAATTAAGGCTATGTCGAGGCAATACGCACAGTATGCACATATGCCAATTAGAGACTGACCAGTTGCAGTCCTAACAAATCGATGGGAAGATTCAAACAAACAATACTAGCTTCAATTGACTCACGCTTTCAACAATGATAAATACTAAATCTCCACAAAACCCCTTCTATAATTAATACTAAATGAATTTTATCTTTTCTGTTTATTGAATGTAAAATACAATGTACATATATTATACACGTAAACGATAATAGTCTACATTAGAAGAACAGCTGCACAGAAATATAATGTTGATTAACAGATATTGTAAAACTAAATAAAGCTAGAGGATAGTAGGGGGAATCAAAATGAATCGAATATTTACTCCCTAACTTGTATAAACGTCCTATTATTATAGACTTCAAATCACATTGAGAAAATAACACGATAATAGATAACTAAACAAATTCCGGTCAACGACTTTTGTGATTTTTTGTACGTAACTAAAAAAAATAACCCCAGTGATCATCTATCACAATCAAGGTTTTATGGTAAAATGTTTAAAATGCTTACAATTAATGAGGATACTTGATTTTTGTCACCAATGGTCAGAAATGACATTGTGTTAAAACACAAATCGGTATATGCTTTATCTTTTCTATAAAGCTTTTATCCAATATATAAATCAATGAGTTTTCCTTCCACTGACTAAATTAATCTCTCAAACAAGCAACTCTAGCAATTCACTGAATATTATCTGTTTCAGTGATGTATTAAGATTAAAAGGATAAATTCTTCGAATTAGTTTTATCTATCTATTTACGGAATATTTCGACGAAAGTGTTGATAATCATTGGGAGGATAATGTAAAAATCGTTGATAAAAACTGTTTTTGACTCATAGGTGAGCATGAAAAGAACTTATTTGTATTCAGGATTGTGATTTTCGGTAGCTGAACCTTTACAATTATAACACCGAAAACTGATCAGAGGCCTTGGAACGTTCACAATTTTTGTAAAATCTATGGGTTAATTTTGGTTTGATTACTTTCCTTTCGAAATGTTGTACATTCATAAAGATTGTATATTTATTAGGTGGGAAATGACGCAAAAATTGAAGGTCATCTACAACGTCCTTCCAAGTTCATCATTATAAGTATAGCTTTACCAAAGACAGAATTAGTAATTCCCCTATGAGATCAGTCTTCAAGTCACAACTTAAAGGATTAACTTTATTGAAAGAAATTTTCTTAAGCATACAGTAGGACATCAGTTCTTCATTTATATGACAATTTAATATAAGTATTTTTGTAAATAAGGACACTTGAAATAATGAATAGATTTATAGCGGTTATTTAGCTTCATATTTTCATCACGAACTGATCTCAGTTATGTAACCTTTAAAAATCAAAAACCATGATATAGCTAATTCTGTATGGTTTGGGACCACTCATTTGTGAGCGTCGATGACCGCACTATAAGAGCCAAAACCCAGAAATTCAGACCCATTGGACGACGACCCAATGACTTAATTATTATGCGTTAGCTTCATGACCTGAAGCTTCTGGATTGAATACTCGATATGGTAATGAATGGAAACTTTGGGATCTATTTATGAACCAATCTTATGAATACATGTTTTTTATCGTATAATTGCTCAATAACTAAACTATTCATGTATGTGTCCCCCTTATTATAAGCTTTATTTTGACCTTCAGACTATTAATATACGATTTACCATTCTTGAGTTATCCCTGGTCTATTAATTGCTGCCTCCCACATTCACAGCCACATTTGACTAAATCTTGTACACATGTTATTTTCTATTTTATTCTTACGATGTGGTTAGTCTGTTTGGTATATAAACCCAGTATGTTTGTGAATAATGATTCATATTGCAGAGGCTGTTATTGTGGTGTGGTCTACTTATAACCATATAAGTAGTATATGGTGTTGGACAGACATAGAATGTATTTTGGCAGAAGACCGATGAGGAAAGAACTGAAATGAAGCGCAATCGGTAGGAAAATGCATGAACAATGGAATAAGAGAAGAAACAGTGAAGATTGAAACAATTGGTTGTTAATTTGCAAATTAACTGTTCATTGTATGATTATCAGAATTTACTGAGACAGTCTGTAATTTTTGCTTAAATACATTCTATTGTCCCCAACCAGTGTTCTGTTCACTACATTATTAGTTTTCTGGACTTGACTGGCTGGGCTAGACAGATAGCAGGACTGATAGTACTTTAAACTGCTCGTACAGTTTCGTGTGTCACTGTTCCAATCGATAGTTCTATGATCTGTGATTGGCGGTCTTATCACGTCATACGTTAACTGAGCATCCACTCGGCCACAAGTTATAACATATGGTTGTGGAATTCCATTGCTAAAAAGTTTCGAAATGTTCATAAAGTTTCTTAAATTAATAATCTTGGTATTCCATTTGGGTACTTCTCAATACAAAAATTCAATATATTTGAAATTATATGAGGAGTGATACTCGTAAGTCTTTTACTATAAATAATATTAAACCAAATACTAAATTAGGGATTAAATCCTTCTTTCAAGATTATAGATTTAGTATTTTGTCGGGAACAAACAATTATCTGGAGAAAATTTAGGAAATTTAGGTCGTACAGTGCTTTCATGCTTTTGGTGGTGGTTTAACTAAAGTCAGTTTGTGAAATAAAACCATGCAAATTCTATATCTCTACAAAACACTATACTGGTAATAATCATGAGCTCTCTAATGACTAGCTTCAATGAACAATCTATATAGCTTCAGCAAGAAGCAACGACTTGTGGAGTTGAACCATGTCGTTCGTGAGATAGTCATTTACCTCAAGCACTGAAAAATGATCACACAATTTCGCAAATTGGTTGAAGTTAGACAATATAACCACTAGATGCTCGTTCAGTGGTTTAAAGATTTTATTTTGTGAGAGATACCGAAGGTCCTTGGTTAAATTCTTGGTTGCTGTATCGTGGCTGGGCGCTGCTGACGAGTACCGTACCAGGACGAAACGGGCGTTCTGTGGTTTATAGTTCTGAATAGTGGTTTAGCTAAGATCAGTTAGTGATATAAAACTGTGAAAATGTCATACTTTTATCTTGACTGTCCCGACCGTTGCTGCTACCTTGACGTGGTGGTCGGGCTTGCCTATCGTGATGATCCAATCGAGCTATGCTGGCTGGAACAATCGTTCCTCGAGGTCCTACCATGCCAGACAGGTTGGTTGAAGAGCGGTGAGACTAAAAGCAGCAAACCAAAGGTCCGAAGGCGAAGTCGTACTGCTGACTGTACAGAGGTGTGAAAGCAGTAAGGTGTTTCCTTCAGACAACCAGCATGACAGCGATGCTGCCTTCCCACAAGGAGGGGTGGGGTTAGAAAAGGTCGACCCTAAAAATGCACACCTCGCCTTATCCCACGGATATCCGTCTCCGGCGGTAAGGTTTTTTTTGAAGAACGGAGCTAACACAAAAACTACCCACAAAAAGGTCGTGTGTGACCGACCTCAAGCAGTTGTCCCTTGGGCACTGCGGTCACGCTCTCAGGTCATTAAGACCACTTCTAACCCAATTTCCTTTTCAGGTACCTCTAGAAGAATCCTTCCACGGTGTGGGCAACCGGGAAGTGATAACTGCCCTCATACCTCTAACAACACTCAAGACCACTGTATTCATAATCAATCTCCTTCTTCAATTCCTACTACCTTGACTTTCAACACAAAACTTCCTCTCTCGGTTTCCTCCTCAAGTGTCACCATGGCCAACGATTCTAGTGCGCGAAACGCTATCCCAGGTCTACTGAAACCTCGCTCCAAACTACACATTGGAGCCTTCAACGTACGTACTTTAAGTCAAATCGGTCAACAGGCCTCCTTAGCTAAAACCTTAGAGTCGCGTACCATTGATGTATGCTGTGTCTCCGAAACACGCATACAGGATCCTAGTGTGGTCATTCACTTGACCTCACCTCGCCAAAATGGACAGCCAACGAAATACACCCTCCGTGTATCTGGCGACCCGATGGCTAGTTCTCGTGGACTTGCAGGTGTAGGTATAGCACTAAGTACAAGGGCAGAACAGGCACTATTAGAATGGATCCCCGTTAACAGTCGCCTGTGTGCTGTCCGGCTAAATGGCTCCGTAAGAACTCGGAAGGATAGGGACACACGTCGTTGCCTTTTCGTCGTTTCTGCATACGCTCCCACTGACTGCAGCCATGATGAGGTGAAAGATGACTTTTACAGAAAGCTCTCTGAGCTTCTTCAGAAAGCTAAGCGCTCAGACATAGTAGTCGTAGCGGGTGACTTTAATGCCCAGGTAGGCAGCTTAAATCAAACAGAAAGACATCTAGGTGGGTGTTTTAGTATTCCGGCTCAACGAACCGATAATGGTGATCGTCTGATGCAACTATGCTCAGACAATCGTTTATTTTTGGCAAGCACTAATTTTAAACATAAGGAGAGACATCGTCTAACATGGCGACCACCTGCACCAAACCAACGATGGACTCAAATAGACCATATTGTCATCAGTCATCGTTGGAGAGGCTCAATAGAAAATTGTCGCTCGTATTGGAATACTTGTTTAGACTCTGATCACGCTTTAATACGAGCACGCATTTGTCTGCGCCTCAATGGACGCAGGAAAAGTAAACTAAGAAGACCCGTTAGGATTGAACTGGAGGACGAGAAAGCCAAATGCGAATTCCAGAGACAACTGAGTTCACATCTAGGCAGTTCTGTAAACGAGACTGACCCAGATGCTGCTTGGAAAGACACACGAACAGCTGTGGAAACGGCAGTAACATCTATTAGTCATTTAAACCATAGGGCTCCAAAAAACCAGTGGATTTCTTCTAAGTCTATTTCACTGATGGATTCGCGTAAACTCATCCCATCAGGCTCTGAACATGACGAAGAGCGTAAACAAATTAGATCTAGGTTAACTAAAAGTCTAAGGAACGATCGTGAGCAGTGGTGGGCAACGAAAGCAAAAGAGATGGAAAAGGCAGCGGCTGTAGGCAACACCAGGCAACTATTCAGACTAATAAAAGAAACTGGAATTAAGAAGTCAAGTGTAAGTGAGACGATCTCGGAAAAAGATGGAACCCTTATCTGCTCTCTACCCAAACGTTTAGAACGATGGGCGGAACACTTTAAGGAGCAGTTTAGCTGGCCTTCAGCTACTGCACAACTACCCACTATTCCTAGAAAACCTGAATGGAACATTGAAGTAGGCCCCTCGACCCTACTTGAAGTTCAAAAGGCCATAGGTAATCTGAAACGAGGAAGAGCAGCTGGTCCAGATGGATTGGCTCCAGAGGTCTTTAAATATGGTGGTCCAATTCTAGCGACTAGGTTGACTGACATTCTGGCTAAAATCTGGGAGACGGATGTAATCCCATCCGACTGGTGACAATCACTAATTGTCCCAATATATAAGAAGGGACCAAAATCATCCTGCGATGACCATAGAGGGATTAGTCTGACTAACATAGTATCTAAAATACTAGCCTCAATAATTATCAGGCGCCTAACTAAAACTCGTGAACTGCAAACACGAGAAAATCAGGCTGGCTTCAGACCTGGTCGTGGCTGTATCGACCACATATTCACCATTCGTCAAGTTTTAGAGCACAGACACGCTTATCGGCGTCCGACAATGATAGTTTTTCTTGACTTGAAAGCAGCATTTGACTCTGTAGACCGAGAGGTTCTGTGGCAGTGTCTGTCATTGAAAGGTGTACCTAAGAAGTACATAAACCTTGTGAAGACTCTTTACTCGAACACTACCAGTCGAGTCGGAGCTTATGGCGAACTGTCATATGATTTTACAACCTCAAGTGGTGTCCGTCAAGGCTGTCCACTATCCCCATTTTTGTTTGACTTCATTATAGACCTGTTGCTGGAAATAACACTCTCTTCGACTGAATTTACAGGAATTGATCTCCTACCAGGGGGACCACTAAGCGACTTAGAATACGCAGATGACATAGTCCTGTTTGGTGAAGACACTGACAAAATGCAGAGTCTTCTGTTGGAACTCAGTAATAATGCCAGGATGTTTGGGATGCGTTTCTCCCCATCCAAATGTAAATTGTTACTCCAGGACTGGCCTACGTCAACACCTGAACTAAGGATAGGGAGTGAAGTAGTCGAACGCGTCGACAACTTCACTTATCTTGGAAGTCTGATCAGCCCTAATGGGTTGGTTGAGCTCTCTCTTACAGACAAATTCCAACAAATACAGAATCCTTTTTAAGAAAATCGTTAAAATTTTCGTTAACCATCGAACACGTATATGAGCATTTTTTGAAAATTAGTTTTGATAGAAATTCAGATATGAAGATTTCCTGAGGTATTTCTTGATGTTTCATTAACCAAAACTCAAAATCTAGTGTAGTACAATTTTATTTTGTTGAGTCGGCTTCCGGAGAACTTCAACAGAGCCCAAAAGGAGCCGAAGAGCCCTAGCCAATCAGAGTATGATAGAACATTCTAGAATTTCAACGTGGCGTGCTACTATTGGTCGGTAGCATATTATGTCGTTAACGGATTGGCTGAAATATGATGTTGATTTAACAGACGCTAACATCTATAAATACCCATGATTTTCTGTACAAGAACAAACTTTGGAGTAAAGTATTTTTTCTCCCATACTTGCGTCTTCTCTCTGATGTTCAAGTCGCTGAGTAGTTCTAGCCTGTGGGTTACCTGAATAGCTTAGGAAAACGAATACAGCGTTCAAACCGACAAGACTTATCATAATCAAAGCAATTACACTGTTATATTTCAATTGAACGGTTCACTTATGTTTAAAAATTAGTGAAAACATTGATGGGTAGCTTTGTCTATTTATTACTTTCAATCATCATCAAAACGATACTGCATATTGATTCAGTTAGCTAAATGTTTTCATATCGTCGTCAGCTTGGTCGGTAAAAATTCAACAAGTCGTAACGAACAGAAAATTTGCGACCAGTTTCTGTAATTTCACTTTTAATGAATAGGAATTAACATAAACTTTTAGTATCAGGTTATAATCACTCCTTTTCGCAAAAGGAGATGAGTTTCATATGAACTTTGATTTTTAATTAATCGTCGATTATGGGATATGCTTTCCTAATAATCCAGCTAGCAATTTTGTTTAGCACGACTAAATACATATACAGAACGTCAGAGAAACTAAAGAACTGCAACATTCATGGGATGCACGGTCACACAGTTAGTTATAGACAATGTAGAATCTGACACAGATGCTCATGTGTCTAAGTGATTCGAAAAACATCAGCAGTGTAAAAGAACGAAATAATAAAGTGGGAAGAACAGGAATTGAAATAATATTCATTATTCTATGGCATAAACAATTTGAGAATATTATCCATGTGGATGGTTAGAGAGCCTATAAGAGTTATCCAAGATGAAGCTATAATAATTGATCCGTCGTTCATATGCGTCATTTTGTCGACTCATGTTTGGTATCTACATTAATGTTATTGAAGCTATGGAGTCAAGTTTACAAAAATATTGTCATTTAGATAAAGGTTCTAAAGTCAAGATGACTTTTATTTTAATGTTGATAAACCGGTGGAGATACTGAATACGTTTACTAATCACTTGAAAAAATATATACTTCCTAGCTTCTTGGGTTCTCTGTTGTCAATTATTCGTTTATACCATCTCCATTCTGATTAACTAGTAAGTGTGTAAATTTTCTCCATTTCAATTTAAAAATCACTCGAGATTGTCAGCATAATTTCTTCAGATGACTCAGACTTGTGTTTTCTTACAAGTTGGCATTCTCATCAATAAGTTATAACTGTAATAATCTTGAAGGAGTTAACCACTTCTGCAGGATTTATATTATAATCTCACTGATAAAGTTTGAATAATACTATGAACTATAAAACATGATACTGGTTACTATCAATAAGTAATTAAAAATAATCATAATAAATGATAATAACAAATGTTAAGTGATCGGTAACAAACATACGTACCGTACTCCAAGTGTTTGTTTTATTTTGTAAATGCATAGCTGGCTGAAGACTATTTATATCCCTTTTATTTACCAGACGAGGTTTTCCTCTCAAAGATAATCTTGTTGAATGCTGTTGTACATTTGATGGAGTAACTGACGGCTGTGATGATTTTCCGTGATAAATATAAAACTGTAAGCAAAAAGCAATAATGGAAAGAGGAGAAAAAAACCATTAAATAAAAAAATATTGAAGACAAAAATAAATAAAAAATTACAAAATGTAAATTAATATGAAGGTCTATAAGGATCTTCCAGTCTCATGTTTAATGTCACGGAACGATGTAAATTAAAAAGCCACTGAAAACTAGGAACAACTGGACGGTTATTTCATCAGAGTATGGGACTCCTCAGCAGTGGGCATCTACAAACCTGCTACCAAGACACAAAACCATAATTTACGGTCTCGTGAAAACGCCTAATTTCTAGACCACCAGTATGATTACATTTGAGAGTTGATTCCAATGCTTTTTTGAGAAGCTGTAATCAGTGGAGTCCAACTGAGTCAAATGTCAGGCGATTTCACTCCTATTATGTTGATAAATGGTTGTTTGATATTATAAATTAACTAAAGTTAAACATATAAACCATCGAATGCCATCCTTGTGGTTTAAAGGTTGAACAGTTGTGCGTGAGACTAAAAACAATCGGTTCGAGTCCTCATGATAGAGTCGTAGATGAACACTGTTGGAAAGTCCTATACCAAGACGAGATAGCTGTCCAATGATTTCAGGTTTTCGGAGGCTATTTAAACATGATCGTTCCATGATGTTACTCAAGATACAAATTGTTAGAAACCTGACATGATCCACGTACTCTTCATTTGATCAAATGAATAATCAAAAGAAAAAAAGTATCGCATAAACTAATCAGATTCATTTGAATAGAAAAAGTAATTACAATACAATTTTATTACAAATGTGCGTGTTACTGTAAGTTTAGCAATAGATGGTAAATATAGACTTTAGATTCAATACGGTATTTATTTGCTCAAAATACCAAAGTTGGTTTATTTTGATTTTAAAACGAAAGGGACAGTTGCCTTAAGACCCACTAAGAATTATCATGTTAAACAAGCGAATGAAATATGAAGAATCGTGTTTCGTAGTTGATTGAATCACGTCATCACATTTGTCAAGAGCATGTACTACAAAAAAACAGGTAGAAAAAGACAAAAATACCAGCGGGTTGTGTTTACATTTTTGTAATTAGTCAATTTTTGTGTGAAGTTTGATTGATTATCTGAGATTTAGTAGTGCCAGAAGCTGCTGAAAATTTGGAAAACACTAAGTATCTATCTCATTTTTATTTCAGGAGCTTCCTAATAGTCAGGAAACGCGATTAAACAACAGAATCAACCTAGAATGTTTATGCCTTGCACCGAACAATAAATTTGAACAAAACAACAATTTAGCCTCCATTGTTTCTCAGTGATTCTCTAATTAGTATAAATTTATAAGTGAAGCATAGACTTTGTGGTTCAACTACTACTTATGCAATCAACAGTTTGATCATAGTCTACTTCCATAGAAAGATATTTTATGTTACCATTATGACTTTAATATGGCTTCTAGTACATGTTACTTAATGTATATTTTTTTGGGCCTAAATCTGACTCCATATGAGATCGTATGAATGATTGTTGTCAAAGTATACATCCTGTCTATCATCGTATTTAAAACATGACGTAATCCGCGTTGATGAACAACAGAGTTAAATAAGTGAAATACGAGAATGGATCTAGAATACATATATTTTGTACACTAATTGATCTGGACAGGCAATCAGAAGGATGAAGTGAATAGAAGAGAGCAAAGCAGAGACGAGACACATTGGAGATGGCGGGTAAGCCAACTTGCTCTAATCAAACGTTAATCAATATTTATAGTCAGATAAAAATAAGTTACATACATGTGATAAAAGGTGATAAAAAGTGCACACACACACGCTCATATGAAAATGGTCAGGGTTAATAAGTGAGTAATTAACAAGATCAAAATGTGACTTCTGATGGGTAGGTGGTAAATTGGCTTATCCAGAAGCTAGAATAAGGGGGGTATATGGGCTTAAACATTATCAACCGACACTACAATATACACTTCAGTATTATTTTATATAATCTGATTAACATTTTTTTAGAAAAAAAAAGAATTAGATGTTAAGCTTGAATAACTTAATTATCAACATAAATGATTTATCTCATGTGATTTGAATGTAAACCATGTTTATTTGTTTTTCTTGATTAATTATAGATAATTTCTAATTTTCATAAGATTGTCAAGAGAAAAATGGACTATTTCAGCATATAAGATTATTCAGTTGAAAAGTAAACATTTGAAATGAAAAAAACGATGTACACTTCTCATCTATTTAGTAGATAATGGATCCACGCTGCTGAGGAGTCCCACAATAGGACGAAACGGCCATCCAATGCTTCCAGGTTTTCAATGGTGGTCTAGCTTCAGTTGACTCAATTTCAACTTACTGATTGACTTTCAGGAGTGAATTGAATAGTTTTTAATGATAACTGAGATAATTTAATCGATATCTTCACATTAGTTTACATTCATATGATGAATACTATATTTTAGCTAGAGGCTACTTGTACGATTCAGAAAGTACACTTCACTTATCACATGAAATCGAATCATTTTTTTTAATCTAAAGTTTGTGGCCGTTAAGTCATTCAGTATAGAAGTACACATACCTGTTAATGTAACTATTGGTACATTAAATAACTAATTCTAAGGAAAAACTCTATCAGAATAGTTCACTGTATAAATCTAAAACTGTGTAAATTATCAAGATATATTGTGAATGTAATAAGTAAGCATATAAAAAAAATCTTACTTCAGATTGTATGGCATTGCTATTCACTTTTCTCATCATGAATGGATCCTTTTCAGAGACTTGAAGCATAGCTTCACATGATACATTAAAACATCGTCTACTTATGTTATTTTGTTCATCTTTACATAACCATTGAACATGTTTCAAAGCATTCATATAACTTAACACACCTGAACTACCATGAATAAGGAATCCATTTGAACGTTGAAATACTTTTATATCATTTTTGATATATTCAGGATTTAAAATGATATATTCTGAAATAGATAAAATATTATCTACACCATTGAATTGATCGCCTTTGCATAAATCAATTGTACATGATGAAATTGTTTGCTGAAATTCCGAAGCTAAGTATTGAAAATAATGTAAAAAGAAAAGTGAAATTTTGTTTGACTGATATAGTTTGAATAAATGGCGCAAAATTTAAATCGAGTGATTTTGAAGAAGCTGATGTCAATCTATACCAAAAAATTGGTAATAAAATAGTAGAAGTTAATTGCCAAGTACATATCTTCTAACAGATTTTGGAATAAGAAAAAACCAAAAAAAATTTTTTTAGTTAATCTACATCAATGAAAATTCATAAAACACCATCAGTATGATTACGGGGGGAAAGCTATATCACAGTGTTAATAGAATTTCTACGCAACTTACATTTTGTTTGACTTTACATTTAGGTGATAAATAGACTTCATTTGTTTTAAAATATCATATGTATGTGTTGTTTCCCGAAGAGAATTGTGAATGGTAACTTTAGAGGACTATTTATGGACCAATGTATTATGTATATTTCCTATTGTATAACTGTTAAGTAACTTAACTATTCATATTCATGTTCCTCTTAAAAGCTTTATTTTGACATATAAACTATATTATTATACGATGTACCATTATTGAGTTATCCCCAGTCTATTGATTACTGTTCTTACTTTCCACAGCCACATTTGACTAAATATTGTACAAATGTTATTTTCTATTTCATGGTAAGATGTGGTCAAATTGATTGCTATATAAACCCAGTATGTTTGTGAATAATGATTCATATTGCAGAGGCTGTTATTGGTGTTCTGGACTTAACTGGCTGGGCTAGGCAGAAAGCAAGACTGATAAGTACTCAAGACTGCTCATACAGTTTTTGTGTATCATTGCTTCGATCGATAATTCGCTCTCCTCTCATTGGCGGGAATCAGCACGTTCATATATCAAACTTGGCACACGCGTATACACACGATATAACAGTATGGTGTGAAGTTTGGGTTTAGTCTATAATACAGACTTCAACAAAATGTGAAAATATGAAAAAAAGAACTATTCGAATGTTTTAAAGTGAATTCATAGCAGGATTTCAACAATTTCTATAATTTTGTTTATAAGTGTTTGTATTTTTCAGTTATTTTTGTTAAGAACTTCAAGTGATCAGTTTCTGTTGGCATCTATGAGTCTTAAGCGAACCGTCTCGATATTGTCATTTATTCACATGTTTTGTCGGTTAGATAGTGTCTCGCACTAGAATCCAGGACGTAAGTTTCTTCCTATTTAGGATTCCTTAAGTGAATGGACATGGATTCAAGTGTTGATATTCACATTAGGAATAAAACCCAATAACTTTTCTGCGAATATCAACGCCTTATCGACTGAGCTACTGAATCCACATGAATTGACATACCAACAACACGAAAATGCAAACTCCTACAAATCAAATACACAAATACTGAACAAGCTATTGAATATATACACTAAGCAACACAGTGCATAATGCGTTTAATGTTTAAAGTAAGAAGTAGTAAATTAGAGTTTCAATGTGAATGTCAAACGAGAATGGGAGATACATCCAGCTGACGAGTCCCAAATAGGACGAAGTGTATGTCCTTGATTTCACCACTAACCAATACATCATATAATAGGTAGAGTTCAGTCACAATGCCAGTATATTTCTTTACTGCCAGTCAACTTAAAAAGATTCATTCGTTAACTTAGTATGATTTCAAAATTCTTGGAGAATTCACTAACAACTTAGATATTGTTCTTTTGGCTGTTTTTTCCTGTGTGAAAGCAAGAAAACTCTTCACTAATAAATAGAAAAACAAAATCAGAAAAGGTTTTGGTAGAAATTTAGCATTTTCATAGTTGAAAGCGTCAGTCAAGTGAAGCTAGACCACAAGGGAAAACCTAAAAGCACTGGACGGCCGATTTGTCCTATTGTGGGACTCCTCAGCAGTGCGCATCCATGACCTCGTCTCGCGAGACTCGAACACAGGACCTAGCAGTCTCGCGCACGAGCACTTATTCGATAGGTCCTGGGTTTGAATCTCGCGAGTGCGGGATCATGGATGCGCACTGCTGAGGAGTCCCATAATAGGACGAAACGGCCATCTAGTGCTTTTAGGTTTCCCATGGTAGTCTAGCTTCAACTGACTCACGATTTCAACTATGAAAAACAAAATATAGAATTTTATTATAATTATGGGTACAGGTACACAAAGAATCAGTTCGAAAAATAGACGGTGATGATTGATTTATATGATCAAGAACTTTAAAAAAGAATGAAATCAACATTGATAGAAACTGAATTTAATCAATTTTGTAACCACTCCCTTTTTATTAGATTTATTTAGCTTTTTCCAGTGGTATTTCTAGAGTAAAGAAATATGATTTTAGTAAATTAAAACAAAAATATAACAGTCCGTTAAATTCATTGAATATTGTTTGTTGGAATCTTTCCATCGATTTGTTAGGACTGCAACTGGTCAGTCTCTAATTGGCATATGTGCATATTGTGCGTATTGCTTCGATACAGCCTTAATTCACAAACATGGTAAGCAGAGATGGATAGTGGCTAGCAGTGGAACCCAGCTTGAAACGCGTTTCGTCCCATTCGGGACTCGTCAGCTAGATGTACCTGCATCTCACTGTTGATGTTCACTCTGGGACTCGAATCCAGTACCTTTCGCTTCAAATGCCATCGCGTTATCCACTCGGCCACTGAGTCATGATAGCCACTTGCTTGTGCGATGGGGTACATCAAGGTACATCCAGCTGACGAGTCCCAAATAGGACGAAACGCACGTCCTGGATTCCACTGCGATTCCGTTAATTTGTTCATAGCACTTATTAACCAGAGCTTAGGATGGGTTTATCACTCAATTGGAAATTATTAACAAGAAAATGCTTATATTTGCATTGAATAGATTTATCATTCTATGCTGTCAGCGTATAGAAATAAATATAATTTATTATAAGTCTACCAGTCATTAACAAAGAAAATACCTAGAACATTTGTGCATCGATCGGTTCAAGTTGCTGTACCACACAAGTACTGTCAAATGGAGTTATCAAGTTTAATCCCAGTTTAGTTGAAGTAGTAACAATAGGTATGGTATTAACAAATATTAGGACATAAACGAAATGATTTAAGAAAAGTAGACGAATTCTCGAAATGAAAGGTATAAACATCTTAAAATATGAACTGAATATCTTTACGCCATTGTGACAGATTTTGAGTGAGGTTACTGTCTCTGACCCCTCTTTACGATAATTGCCAGTACTCCACACTGACAGTGTTCATCTACTGAGTAGGTTCAATCCAAATTTCGATATATTCATGAACTGGTATCATGTTTTGACACGCGCACCAACAGCTTGAACAGTTATGATACTGAAAAATATGCTAATCATAACTTGCGTTATGCTCACCGCAAGATTTGGAAGTCCTAAACTGAATCACCTATTCGGTGATAACTATACGCCTTCCAATCAACTCAAGCAGCTGTTCAGTACACCTCCGATTCTTGAAAGTTCTCTCCACTAGCTGATATCAATTCAAGGAAACAAATAATTTACGTAAAACACGCAAATAGCATAGTTAAGATCTGGGGATTTTTTCTTATTATGATTGTTTATGGTCCACCGGGGTGTTTGGTAGCTGAGTGGTTGCGACACAGGATTGGGCTGTACTGTAGCGTTAAAGCCTATATAGTGTCTGGTTCTCCTATAGGGCGGGATTGAGCTGTACTACTTGGGTTGCCGCGTGAAATCTAGATGGTGTCTGGTTCTCTTAAAAACCAGTGCAAGATTACCCTGGCCTATAAGGGTATATTATATAACTGAATAATGATTGTTTAATAAAAACATAAAAAAGTAATTTTTACATAAACAATTCAGATCAATTTTCTGTCTCATATTTATTGATTAATGACCAAAATGAGAACTTTGATGAATGTTATTTTTATGATAGGAATGTTATTACAGATTCCTCTTATTTCATTCTATAGATGATTTGTTTTTTATCATCATCCATATACAACAAATGTATTTTTATACAGAATATATTCTTAGCATATTAAAAATACATCTATTCTTTTCACCACTGGATCCGTTTGTATGTAAATAGGAATAATGTTGAACTTAAAATTGGACATTTAAAACTGGCTCTCTCGAAGTATATATATACATATACATATGGGTTAACTAGTGGGTATTCTTATAGCAAATGCATTTTTATTTATTTCTACAGTGATGCACAAATGTATTCGTTTATCAACAATAATTGATTACTACAATACATATTGGCAAGATGATAATTTTTCTAGGCAGAGGGAGTTGGAGATTTTCCATTTTTCTTTTATTTATAGTTATGTAATTGTTTGGAAAAGCTTGTTTCCAACATGATAGATAATTTGAATTATTTACTGACATAGAAACTGTTTTGCTAAAAGATTTATATTAAATGAGGAATTACTAAGATGCAATGAAATAATGGAAAATTAAAATTAAACAAATATCCTCTAAACTGTGTTTCAGTTATTTATTTATTTAAACAAATAAATATTGGTACACAGGAGTACCAGATGTATATTCGCCACATAAATCTCATTTGATTTGTGTGTGGACTGTGGCACTGCCCAGGTGCCCAAACTGAAGCAGGTGGTTTTCTCAGGGGGCCGCACCCCGAGCCTTCGACCTAAAAGTCTAACCCACAAGGCAGTGGAGCATCGTGAGGAGATGCAGTCCCATGGTAGACGGTGACTAACAATTGGTTCATACGCCATTTGCTCCCTCAGCATACCGGAGACCATGTGTACTATTGGTTTGGAATCAGGGTTTTCCAACTCCCTTAAATGGACTTTCCGTGTCCACTGGCCTGGTTACAGCGCCGAACATTCGCTTTTCGTCCTCTCACTTTCGTGAACAACACCCCTGCCACGAGAAGGCAGTGGGTAGGACTTCCACGGTAGAGGCTATATACGCGTGACCATGCGAGAGCATTTCGAGAGGGACTGTGGCCCCTCTTCACTCTCCGCCGTACAAGGGCATTTCAGTAAGATCACTCAAATGGCCCAATGCCCTGTAACCACTAAAACTACTATATAGACTTGTTCTATTTTTATCCTGGTTATTGTTTGCTAATTTGATGATGTACCGTTTAACAGATTGAGATGTCGCATAATTATATGGAAATAAACTATGTATGAGAATCACCATTTAAATATTAAAGACACAAAGTTCAGCGAAGGGATTTATTTTAAACAAATTTATTATTAAGCTCTACATAGTTTTAAGTGATTGAAAAACGATTCATCGATGTCTATTAAACAGTCCTACAAACTGACATGAAAGGTAAAAATAGGGAAAGCACAGCAGCGGCAACTCGCTGTTTATGTCATTTTATTTTGGAACACATTTCTTCATCCAAAGCACACCTAATTGGGTTATTAAAACTTTGAATAGGATTTTACAGATAGGAGTTGTGAAGATTTCTGAGGTCCATTGAAATTATGAACTGATCTAAGTTAGACCACGGTTGATAACCTGGAAGCGCTAGAATGTCGTTTCGTCCCAGTATTAGACTCCTCTTTAGTGTGCACCCACTATATAGCATGACGGAATCTAATTCAGGACCTTTAGTCTAGAGCGCGGACGCCAAACCTCTAGACCACTGATCTGACATCCAACGGTGTTACTGCCTAATGTTTGTCAGTCCACAACACTTGTTGGCCATCTTTCACTGTCTTTGGTGGGTAGTTGCCTCACACTCAACGCGGATTGTCCTACACAACAAAATAGTCACTCAAGGCCACTAAATACATGAATCAGTAATTGATCACTGAGTTGTGGTTAGTAAAATTAGATATCACAATGATTACTTCAAAAGATGTACACGTTAGTAGTAGTAGTAGTAGAGTTATTGATGGATTAAATAGAGTGCTAAATATAAACAGGACACTATTTTAATGTTGTTATTAATAACAGTTTATAATTTCCCGTTGTTTACAGTCATGATTAAATCTAATCAGAATCTCTTCACATACGGGAACCTCGAATGAATGTTTCGATGCAGTGACTGTAGTCACAAGTTAATTATATGTTTTAGATAGTGTTTAATAATGGCATCTAAGAAGTGAGTTTCTTCCTCTTTATGGCTTAATAGCTGGATGCACCTCCTTCCGAGAAGTGATTTTCTTAATGATGCTCAGTCTTAACGATCGTTCTAAAAAGACCAACAAAAGGTATTTAAACATGTTGAAATATTGAGCACATAGTATATCGGGAAAAATAACTTATCATACAAAAAATCCTCAAATATGATACTATTTCTTCTTACATGTACTATGCAAATTCAACACTTCTGATGGGGTTTTCCACATGATTGTTATGTATGGAAATATATAGACTCCAGTAGATAAACTGTTTTTTGTGAGATTTCTCGATGTGAATGTCTTGTTCACATGTTCATATTGTTCTGCATTAAACAGTACAAGTGAATTGACTGGTAATGATGTTGATATTTCATCAAATGACTGATGTATCGATTTGTTTCGATGAATAGAAGCTGGTTGATGAACATTAGATTGTTGATAATCGTGACTTGGTTGATTATGATGACCATGGCACCGTTTATGAAGATATCGATCCGTACGAATATTTGAGT
Source organism: Schistosoma rodhaini (assembly GCA_944470415.2). Taxonomy (NCBI): domain Eukaryota; kingdom Metazoa; phylum Platyhelminthes; class Trematoda; order Strigeidida; family Schistosomatidae; genus Schistosoma; species Schistosoma rodhaini. Next base: position 84,261,955 of record OX104036.1, read on the forward strand.
TCCATGTATCAAGTGAAATCAACGTTTGTTCAGTTGGAGGTAATGGACTAATTAGAATTACTTGATTAAATGTTGAGGGTATTTCACAATCTGTTGCATAGCTATGAATGGATTGAAACGAAATAGTATGAAATAACACTGATAACTTCTTAAATAAGTAATGCAGTTATCTAAAATTCTGAAATGGTATCACTAATTTTTTTCAAAACTTTTTCAAAAAGTTCGGATATACTCAAAATAGATTGATTTCATCAACTTCTTCGGTGAATTCCACAAGTCAACATATTTATGTTCCCGTTGTAATCTGATCGATCAAGCAGATAAATCACTTCTTATTCCGAGATCTTTTCAAGTCATATAAATAGGCATTCGGTTTCTGTACTCAAGTTAAACTACGATCGAATCGAGCTGTTAGTTATTGACACAGTCTAAAAATAGTATATTCAGCAATACCTGTAGATTCTATAACTTCGATCTATGTTTAGTTCGCAAGTAAGGATTGTTAAGTAATTCCATACAGTAGGATGAAGCAATGGCTGTGCACCTCTTGATTTTCAATATTCCTTCATAGCTAATTTCAGTCCATATTCAAAAGTAAAAGTAAGACAATCTTCCCAAATCTCTCATGCTAACAAGTATTCCTTTATTTTAATTTTTATTCTCCTTTTGATTGATAGTTTTGCTTTGATACTGCGAAAATTGAAATCACTTAGGAGTATCACTCGACTTTTCTTAAGATAACTGACTGCTTCATAGATAGTGTGTTACGATCCAATAATAATAATAATAATAATAATAATAATAATAATAATAATAATAATAATAATAATTATTATTATTATTATTATTATTATTATTATTATTATTATGATACAGTTCATTTGATGAAGCGAAAGTTTGAAAACGACACTCTATACCTGCTTCTCATCAATGAGAGAAATCTTCCGAACTACAAGAAGTCAAAGTCTACTAGAACTCACAAATTAGCGAACAAAAACATTCCTAATCCTACAATAAAACAGTACATTGGACAAAGTTGACTTCTTTTATATAAGGACACTAACTGTTTGTCGAACCCCATAGTGTCTTCGCTCAAATTAATCCACGCAAACGATTACGGATACATGTCTATCTGGGAAAATGTTGAAATTTTCGATAAAGAGGAAAATTTTTAGAGGATAATTTTTAAAACCCTGGCAATAACCTTAGATAGAAGTCAATTAACACATCTGAATCGACACACAGCAAAAATCATAGACAAATATATAAAACAGGAGTCAGATCAATGGCGGAAGCAATCAAAATTACTTTACAGATGATGACAAGATAAAAGCCAACAGTCATCGCTAAAGATCAAGGCTGACAGTGCAAGCTGCTAATCATATGCGGACGAGCTCGAATATCTCAATTCTTTTAAATCCTTAACCGATTGAAGTTATACGATCAATGAAACATGAGAGCAATGAACAAACGTTCCTTTCTGGTTTGCAACTCGTTAGAAGTGCGTGTCAATGACCCCATAGGAGGAAACCGAACCCAAAACCTGAGATCTCCCGTGCGACCTTTCAGCTTCTAAACCACTGAGATAGCATTCGATGGTGTAAAAGTTTAACTGGTTGAAGTTAGACATGTACATCTACAGGGTCCATCGAAGACAATGAAAAATGTTTGTGTAATATCCCGGACAAATCGAATTTAGACATGTACACTGTTCGATGATGGTTCAGTGGTATAGAGTCTATGGATTGTATGGGAGATTGACTACCTGGATACGATTCCCCATAGTGGGGTTACAGGTGCATGCTTTTCAAGAGTTTCATATAAAAGACGAAATCCTCATCCAATGCTTCCAGGTTTCAGTGGTTCTCTAACTTTGGTCACATCGTGATTTAAGTTACATCTGAAAACTTCCATAATAGCGTGATGACTACCGTCTCAATTCAACCTGAAGTTTTTCCTGATGATATTGTTCAGAAGAACAATGAAAGTTTTACGATAAAACCATCCCTCTGAGAGAAGGAAACTTCACCAAAAAATTAAACAATACTACATATCTTGACGTTTATATAAATTACTTACGTAAACAAAGTATTTAATTGTATGGCCACTGGTTCCGGTCGATATCGTGGTTTATATTGTAATCTTGGATTATAAAATGTCACGTTTCTTAGAATTTTCGATAATTCATTTAAACTTTTAGTTTGAATAATGATACTATTCAAATGAGAATTACGAATATTTGTTGTATCTAAATGATTAGTGTTTGAACTGAATGATGTTGGATCGTTGATAATTAGACGTGGTTCACAATTGGTCAGACAAAGTATTTCCTCATCCGATTGAATATATCCATTTGTATAAGTTAAACCAGCAAGATAACCCTTGTTTATGTATTTTCAATGGGGGAAATAAGACAGTGTGTGCATCAATGGCATTCAGTAATAATAACAATAATAATAATAATAATAAACGCAACTACATTGATCATCGTGAAAGTAGGACCAAAATTTCACTGATTAAAAAGTAACCTACAATAATAACTTTAACTAGAAATCGCTTATTTAAAAAAGAGCAGTGTATTATCGAGAAATTTTAAACCAGGATAGAATAGTAATCTATTGTCTGTTAATTATCAGTAGTTATCCGGTTGATTTAGTGTATGGCGCATATTACCTTTAATTAGTATAAAATCTATAAAGACATCTGTAAACAGTAGCTGTTTCATTAATGCAACACTCATGATGACCTTATAGAATTTTATCGGGTAAACTCTGATTATCATAGTTGAAACCATGGGTCAATTGAAGCCAGACGAGTATGGAAAATCTGGAAGCACTCGGCGGCCGTTTCGTCCCATTATGGGACTCCTCAGCAGTGCGCATCCACGATCCCGCACTCGCGAGATTCGAACCCAGGACCTACCAATCTCGAGTCGGAGCCCTTAACCGATAGACCACTGATTAGACAGGGAATTGTACAGCTAACTCCATCTGAATTTCATAGTAATAAAGATCTTCTCTTTGATAAGTATCACTTGGGGTGATACTGTCTTTCTATAATCAGAAAGAAGGATAAGGTAATGTTGATACTGTGAACAACGTCTCTACCTTTGCCCCAAAAGTTTACGATGGTGACAATAAGGTGAAAAAAAACTATGACGCTATCCACGCTTTATCGCTAGATGTTGTCCATATGTACACAATGCTAACGAATTTAGTTCACAGTATAGTGATTTTGAAAGCCCATTAATTACGATGTAATGATTTCAATAAACCTTTCTTCCTTAAACTCTTATTTCAGACTTTTGTTGGACATTAGCGTTGCATTTTAAAGGAAACAAACAACCATCACAGAATACGTCGAGCCAAGCACACATAATTTATGTTCCACTAAGCGTTTACCCATTTCTTTCTTCCCAACATACTTGATTATCAAATTTTCAAATCGAGTTTCACAATGTGGATTATTTTTCCTCATTATATTAATTTGATTTGTAAGAACTTGAGTTAATGCCTGATTATGCCAGGTTCTACGTGACTGACCATCCACTGACTGCATCATATTATAAAAATAAACTAATAGATTAAGAAAAAACGATAATAATCATAAATAAAAGACTTACGACAAAATGTTGAGCAAATTGAGCACTACGTCCATGCCAACAAGCACCAACTGAAGTACGAACAAATTCATGATTTTTAACAGATAAATGTACCATAGGCATATTTTCAGCAATTTGCACTAGTTCAGGATTATTTGGTACTAATCGTCCGTCCAAATATAATTGTAACTACATAAACAACAGAGAAGATATTATAATAGTGATAATGACTAATAGTTTTGTTATTTCCCAAAAACAAGATTTCATTAGGAATGGTGATTTCGTGTTAACAGTTAAGCTAACCGAAACATTATCTAAGATCTAGAATTAGGACGTGATCTGACTGGTCTTGATTGATGATGATCTCAGTCTATGTCGAAGGATCAAAAAGCCTTTGTGATCGATATGAAATAGTTGTTTTGATTAATGCAATATCAAAATGTTAACCTATATGATCAGTCAACGCCAAACGGTAGTCAAGATGACCTAACCTGTAAAAATCAAGCTGTTTTACAACCTGTAAGAGGATGTATTGATTAAATTTGTAAACTTCTACAGGTTTTAAAACAGAAACACATGCCGACACCCGAATGTAATCTTGTTCGCTAAGATAATCCTGGTATTTTGCTTCATTGATCTGGGAGTTTTTGACAGCACTTGTAACTTAATATGTTACTTAATATGTTAATATGTTAAATTTTTAAAGGCTCTTTACTGAAAGGCAATTGTTGTTTTACAACTTGTGGCAAACTGCCATTTAAATTGGGAACCCCAGTTGTTGTTCGTTAAGCCTGTATACTCTCCTCATACACTTGGAATTTGTGAATGATAGTGTCCTGTTTGGTGATAGCTCTATAAAAACCCAAGTATCGAATGAAGTATTTGCAAGGGTTCAGAAGCATCAGTTGGCTTTTGCCGATTTAGATCACATTTAGGGAAGAGATGCCCGTTTTCCAACCAAAAGACAAATATATCATTCCGTGGTCTGCTATATATTAGTGTATGGCTGTGAAACATAGTTCATAAAAGAGAAACATAGGCTAAATGTAATTGCCCCCAGATGTATTCGAGACATTGGTTCTATTTTGTGGGATATTCAAAGTTAATTAACAAGGTTGTGGACCATCATCAAAAAAGATGGCTGAAACTTGTGCTAAATATGCCCAACCATCACCTATCTCGACATATTACGCTTGTTGGTGTAGGAGTAGGTTGAAAGAAAACTAAAAATGGACAAAGCACCAAATGACATTAGTTAGTGATATCTCTGACTGTTAGATGAGCCGTATTTGAAGATGCAAACTACCTAGTTAGGGCCTGCTTAATAACTTCGATTAGTTGGTTGGAAATTTTGGAGTAGCATAGTTCAAAATCAATCGCAGTAGCATAGATACATGCATTCTACAAAATTAATTCACATTAACCAATATTCGAATGCATTTCTTCGTTTCGAACTGTATTGTCCCATATCCAGTTTTTCTCGATATTATTGATATCATTATTATCTGAACTACTTTGCGGTATGTGACAACCTGGGCTGATTCACTTTTGTGACAACCCCTATGTGGATGATAACTCCCTGACTGATTTTACATGGATAATCCATTTATTGAGTATCATTTGTTTGGTTACAACAAGTAACTATCTATATAAATATGACAATATAATCCATCCTTATCGTTTATTCGTTTAACTCCTGAGTACTCACAATAAGTACATATAAATTTACTTAAACAGTGATTGGTTGCAGTTACTCTTCTTATATGAAAGTTTACAACTAATTTTGTTCCTATGACACATCCTTCACTGCATAATACAAATTTAATGAATGAGACCCAATGTTCAAAGAACGCAGAATAAAGAAAATACACTAACCACGTTGGTAGTTCCGCTAAAATGTTGTAGTATTTAGCTTCGTGATAGTTTGCAAGTTTTTACATATGCGTCAAACCAGGGGATTTATTTAATTGGATGGTTAGGATACATAATTAATTAGTTAAGGTAAATCTCAGCAGATGTAGAACGTTTTACAAGATTTTCTCCGTAAAAAAATAGATAATATAAATATTTGATCAGTCTACTAGAACATTTTGTAATACAGGACTTCAAAACAGTCCACTTTTTTTCACATAATGAAATGCATAACAAGACTGACACATTCTAATCTATCTACCATGAAGAACTACTCAAAATGTATCAGTAATTTGATCTGTTACATCCAGTCAAGACTAAATGAATGGTAACTTCCAGGAATTATCTGTGGACTATTATATATTCTTACAATATAATTATTACGAAACTGTGTAAAATGTGTTTATAATTGATTGGTCACTGGGTGGTGATCAATGTCATGCGTGTCATATCCTTCTTAGTGCTGATCGAATGCTATCGATCAAGTTGCAATGTGGCCATCAGTCTAGGTGGCTCGACACTGCTTGCACTATATATATTGAAGTAAGATGGCGGTTGGAGGTGGTCAACAGGCCACATTGCAATTTGATCGATAGCATTCGATCAGCACTAAGAAGTACATGACACGCATGACATTGATCACCGCCCAGTGACCAATCAATTGTGATTACATCTCAGTTCTACAGGAGTTCGGTCGCGGCCGGAATAGCTCAGTGGTAACGTCTCTGACTGTGAAGCTGAGTGACACGGGATCGGATCCGCCAGGGAGCATCAGTTCCCTCAGAATTACAGGTGCATCTTGCTGACGAGTGCCAAGTAGCACAAAACCCGGGTCCAGGGTTTCCTGTTGACCACCTCCAACCATCATCTTACCTCAAAATGTATTTATATTCCTTTTATGATAAGCTTTCATTCAACTAAGTAACTGCTAATATACGATGTACCACTTGATTTATTCTCATTCTCTTAGTTATAGTCCTCCATATCTCAGCCACTTTGGCATGGTTATGTAAAATTGTTATTTCTCATTTGATGATCTGACGCAGCCTGATCTGCTTGTACATAAACCAAGTATGTGTGAAGTATATGGTTCATACATAAAAGGGGTTGATATTGTGTTCTGGATTCAACAGACGAGGAAAGAGGAGAGTTAACGTATAGAGGACTGAGAGTGTTTTAGAGTTTAATGAAAGCTACTAGTGCTAGGCCGAGAGTTATTGGTTAGCTCATGGACAAGATCGTGGGAGTCTACATTTTAGTTGGCGGTTTTAGTCACGTAATACGTACAGGGCAATAAGTTACAACATGATCAAATTTACCAAAACAAATGTAATAACTTAGCAGGCAATTTTGTATGTCAGATTGAAAGACGAACTCGACGGTATATAAACATTAGACATTCAAAGTCCTGACTAGTATATCCGAATGGTTTTCTTAAGGGTCTAATTAATACTAGTTCGGCTAGTACTATTACTGTAGACTAAAAAGTAGTAAACAAATATTTTTACGCTAATCCAAGACTCTTTGATATCTCACATATATAACCTTATCAAATTTCGAAACCATGAGCTGCATCTACAAAAGGGAGCACTTAACCTATAAAGCAATGTGTCGGTATACAATACTTCATATTCACAAAATACGGAGAATCCAAGTTAAAGACGAAATAAGCTTCGATATTCTTGGGGATAAATGATCCTGGAAGGTCACTATTCTAGGTATTTACCTAAAACTAACTAGGAATAGTGGACCAGTAAATAACAAGTGAATACCAAAAATAGGGATCAAGTTCCTAGCAAAAACTCAATGATTATGCATTTATCTTTGTTGATATAAGAATCATGTATCATCTTGTGTAACTGAGTTGTCCATTTTTAGACAGTAAAATATCTGATGGTGATATGTTTACACATGTTTCAAAAGTGTGATGAACTGCCGAAAAAAAACCATTTGGTTCATTACAAAACACATTAAACTATTGTATTTTATCAACCGAAATCTTAAGAATACACTAAAGAAATTCACAATACATTATCAAATACAAATTAATTTATTAACCAAAACATTTCAATAATGATCAACTGTTGAGTAGTAACCAATGTCGTACTCATCATTACCATAGTGTTACTCACACTGAATCAGTAAACTCACTTAGTTAAGTAATTTGCCGGCATGACAAAATCAATAGGAGTCCCTCGATTTTTGTTTTATCTCACTGACTACTAGTCAACAAGACATATACGTAAACTCGAGAAGAATAATCCTATGACATTGGATTTACACTTGTGTTACTCGATGATCTAGTCAGAGACTCTCAAGTCTCAATTAACCTACAAAATATATTTATAACAACTCATTATTCAGTAGTAGCCGGTTATATTCTCTTGCACTCAGTAGTAGTGTTGATGCATACTCATCAATCAGTTTGCTGCAAGATTCAACATAATTCTCGTTGAAGATTACTAGTGTAAAAATCTAGTTACTTAATAGTTACAAGACAACTGATATGGAGTATCGATTCATAAACCGATAAAATATTCTTACAAAAGCAGTTGATTTCTGCTGCATTCACAAAATTCTAGTCACGACGATTTTATATCTAACCTAATTCAGGATCAAAGATTATAACCCTGTTCATATGCGAAAATTAACCAACATTGAATGCCAATTCGAGGAAAAACGATCACAATATACTGACTTCAATATCACTTTCTGAGTTGGATCCCAGGGTCTTTTGTCCATTTACAACTGTCGTTTCTGGTGGACGATAGGTCAACGAATAATGGTGCCAATTCGAATCGCATACTTCATCGACATCGAAACGCCATTGAGATGGAAGTAGTTGAGACGAATCGGATGATAGGATGGATTCATTGGTCGGTTCACGACGTATCAGCACAACCAGTTTACAATTGTGCAGAAACACAGCAAAATGATGCCGATTCTTTTCTTCAACAGAATAATAATAATAATAATAATAATAATAATAATAATAATAATAATAAAAGTATCCATTAGTCTAATGATATCGCTTTTAAAATAACTGATTGTGAGAGGAAATGAAATTGTATTTGTGCTGGCAAGTCAGTTGACGACGTTATGAGCAAACTTCCAAAAGTAATGCCAACCGACATGTTTGTGATCAGACACACCTCTTTCAACGTAAATTCAGTATGTTGTATACAGCACTCGTGGTCAATTTCACTTCACATAAGTGTCATGAATGTTAGAGTATGAAATGCAATCTCTGGTGAAAAACATATTTCAATGTGTAGCACTCATCCATCCACGTGAACGAAAACAATACACCGACTGAACTCTGGAAGGGTTGTGAACAACCCTAACCAGCAAGCAGCATTCAATTTATGAATTGATTCAGCGTCTACATTGACTCACATTGATAAGAATAAGTTCATTTCGGCATCGTTCAGTCAAACTGATATGATATAAATGCAAAATTATTTCCAATGAGTACTATTAATTATTCGGGTTCTAAGTAAAACATAAATTCATGCAAATTATTTGCAAATAATGTCATTATTGAAGGATTGAATAAGCAGTACTGTAGTATAGGTAAGAGTGTTAACAATAAGGATTTGTTGATTGGAGTATATGTGGAGTATATGTAGTCTCTTCTATCAAGAAACATCAAATTTATAGCCACAAATTGCAGCGAAATATGTCTCTCACCAATGAATACACAAAAGAGTTGTACGTGATTCCTTTCAATGATCCCGACAAGTATGAAACAATAGGTCGATATTTGTTCCTTGTTCCACAAACTAGGAAGACAATGAAGGCAATCAAACAACCCAACTTAACATGGTCAGTGAGTGTGTCTGTGGAGGTCACAGTTTGTATATTGCTTTCATAATTCCCGTTTTATTCACAATAATTTCTCCCAACACATAATGAAAATCGTATAATGTTTTGATGTACGGTGAACTTTTACAAGCTAATTATTTGTTAGCAAAAGTTACTGTCATTCTGAATGACGAATGAGTATTTTAAAAAAGGACATACATTTGAATTGTTATCATCGTAATGGAGAAATACAATGTAGTGATGAGGGAGATTTTCAACCCAAGTAGATAATGTTAGTAGTATTGTATTCTATTACCTAGATGGTTTACTTGTGTCCGTCCGAAAAAGTATTCTGATTGTCGATTTCCCCTTTTAAACAACCCACTGAAAATGTGTTGTAATGGAATTATCCATCTCATATAATACAATACTAACGTAACAAATCACAAAATATAAAGTAGCAGGTAATTAAAGTTATATATTTTTCAACAACACGAAAGGGAAATATACATTTTGGATAATAAGCTAATATTACCAGGGCGTATACTACCGTTTATTGAAGCCTTACACATACGAAAATTCAAACTCCTTTTGTGTATTCAAAAACAGTTTGTTCTCACCTTAAACCTACCCTGGTAATATTTGCTTATTATCCAGAGTGATTAGATATCAAATTGTTTTCCTATTATTATTATTATTATTATTATTATTATTATCCTAGTCTACTCTTACCCTCCATTCCCAGTCTAATTGACCTTTTATTTTAATATATAAATGTTCTTAACAAGTGTGTGCTCAGATTGTTCGAAATGTATTGCACTAATATATCACCACATAGTTCTGATAATCTTCGTCTTCTTATTACGATATCGAAATTTATCAAAGGGACTAATTAAATTCATTTAGTATCGTTTGTTCGAATCTTCCCATCGATGCGTTAGGACTGCAACTGGTCAGTCTCAAATTGGCATATGTGCATACTGTGCGTGTTGCCTCGATACAGCCTAAATATCGAGGCAATACGCACAGTATGCATATATGCCAATTAGAGACTGACCAGTTGCAGTCCTAACGCATCGATGGGAAGATTCAAACAAATAATACTAAGTTGAATTTAAACTTCGCCCCATCGCACAAGCAAGTGGTTATCAGGACTCAGTGGCCGAGTGGATAACGCGATGGCGTTTGAAGCGAAGGTACTGGGTTCGAGTCCCAGAGTGAACATCAACTCTGAGATGCAGGTACATCCAGCTGACGAGACCCAAATAGGACGAAACGAGCGTCAAGCTGGATTCTACTGCTAGCCACTATCTATCTTTGCTTACAAAGGGACTAGTTGCTTTAAATATACGCTTTCATTTGTAATGTGATTTCAAAGGGGGGTGAGGTGGGGTTGGGGTAGAAACAAAACAAACAATAATCACCAATTTGACTTACCATATTCATCTGAACTACATAAAATATTCTCTCGTAAATTTTTTTCATTATTTCTATTGAATATTGATGAATGCTTCATCCAAAAATTTATTGTAAATAATTGATTATCAAAATGGTGTAATTTATGAAATTTATGATATTTATTTATATCATAATACATTGAACCATTAAAATAATAAATATTAGATGGATAAGATTTTTTATTATTATATTTAGGTAATTCATTTATTCCTTGAATAGTTTCAACAATAGGTAAATTGATATCATCATTTGATTGGTGTCGTTCATCTGGTAACAGGTCGATGATTTTACTTTGAGATGAAAGAACTGGAAAAAAAATAACACGATTATAATGTGAATATTTACAGTCAGTCAGCTACAATGTAGGACCAGGCATATTTATGCATCGGTCCAAGTTGCCATAACTCATTAGTACAACAAGATCAACACCGGATTCATAGAAATACTTAATTTAGTGGTGATAATATATAAAAGACAGGTTGTATAAAAGGGTATAGTATAGGAAGGAAGAAAGTCATGAACCAGTTTTAATCTCAAGGTTTAAGGGAAGATAAAGAGTGTATACACCTACGCCATCGTGATCGATTCTGAGCCATGTCACCTAGAGTCTCCAAACATTGGTTACGATAGTCACGCGAACCCCAACCAAATAGTCTGCATCTGCCAACATGGCTCAGACCAGCAGTTATTAACTTCAAACACTGATGCCACGTTTTGGTTTGGCAGCCCCTAACTTTTTTTCAACCATCCCCTACACTAGTCAGCATTTCGCGTCTTGGTAATCGGTGTTCAGGCATACGTAACACGTGGCCTAACCATCTCAGTCGATGAATATTCATAACCTCATCAACTGATTTACCATCGTTCCCTAATACCCTGTGTCTATTACTATTGCTCACCCGGTGATCCTAGAAGATGCAAGAAATATCTCTGAGACATCTGTGGTCAAATACTAGTAACTTACGAGTATCTTCTACTCTTAATGGCCATGTTTCACAACCGTAAAGTAGAACAGAGCGAACTGCTACGCAGTATACTCGTCCCTTGATTGATAGGCGGATGTCTCGTCTTCTCCAAAGATGACGTAAGTTGGCAAAAGCCAAACGAGCTTTTTGAATCCGTGCTGAGATTTCGTCAGACACCAACCAATTAGGGCAGATCAGACTCCCAAGATAAGGGAAGTTGTCGACGCGTTTGACTACTTCACCCCCTATCCTTAATGGTAATAGGGTATACAGTTCAAGATATATATATATATATATATACCATTTTGATTGATTTTGAACTATGATATTCAATGGTTTCAGTAATTATTGATTAAGATGATTAATGTTAGGATATATATCTTCGTATATTATTTAGATCATGATTTTATTACACTGTTGGTATATCTTGTTTTAACTGATTTTACACTTATTCAAGCTTACTCCTAGCATAGTTATTATGAATTCTTTCGAAATAAGTGATGAATGAACTTTTATGCTATATTAGTAAATTTAGTTTAATATTTTCATCGGTCAGTTTGTTGTCTTGACCAAACCGATGGCTTCATTATAACAGATGAATAGTTTAGAGTTATATGCGGTCGGATACTGGCAACGTATCATAGAACTTAATCTTCAAAATCCATCGTTTACAACTACATGTATCTAAAATGGACTGCTGTGCACTATCCCGAGCAAAATCTGATCCAGAATTTTACGTAGTTCTTGGGAGAGGGGCATAAAATTGTGCATCATTAATCAGCATAGTAGGTCAATAGATATCAGTCTAAAAAATCACTATCGTGAAATTAAATCTAAAAATCGTGCTTGACAACAAAGGGTGTAGCACTTATGGATATGTATGCATTTCGAGAGTAATAAGTTGATTTGATCCGAATCTTTCATGTGTATATAGTGTATATTCGACCAAAAAAGACCGTTACTTAGCCCGTATTTAATGTGTAGTTGGATAACTTGGATTTAACAGTAATGGACAGTAAATAAAAGAAGGGGAGTGGAGTTAATCCTCCCCTTCCAAAGTGGCATCTATGCTTGTGAGCGTACTACAGGATGCATAAGTTGATTTGATTTGTGTAACTCAGGTGTGCATGCAATGTATACTTTTCACAGAGAGCAGCTTCAATCTGTCTTCTTAAACTGAGTAGCAAATATCTAAATAACCCTGAAATCTTAACAGTTGTCTCTGGGGTTTTCCTGATCGATTTCCACTTGAAACATACATCCTAGCTCAGATGCATCTGCCAGTGTGAACACGTAAACTTGTCCAGGCACCATAATTTTTTATTAATAAACAGATGGATGACTTTCTTGAGTTACGAGTATTAGAAGTTCATAACAGGCCAAAGAATTAGATAATTGGGACTGAATACCAAAAAATGATCTTTGTTTATGGAAAGATAAATTACATAAACTCTACAAAGTCAGTTTAGTTATAGGTAGTTACTAAATTATAGATTATATCAAAAAGAGCTTGAACTCTCCAACATAAACTAAGTAGCCTGTGATCTCTTGGTTCAGTTAAATAAAAACTCATTGATTTTTATATTTTGCACCAACCAGTGAATTCCGATCATTGGAACATTTGTACGTAATTCTTGTGCAGTGATTAGTTCAAAGAACATGAAGCAAAAAGATAATATACACCAGAGAGAAAAAATATGTACAGTCTTAGGAAGTCTTAAGATTGAACCGAAGATCCTTTCCAATTTTAAATAATTCAGAACTGAAGCCTATAGTTCAACTACCACTTTCAGCAGTGAGAATTCTTATTCCATTGAATTAGATTGATTTAAACCAAAATTAATTGTAAATTACTTAGTAATCAAAATATTTGGAAATATGAAGTGCCTTAATCCATAACATCCAATACAGATACAACATTTGAAATATGCTTACCCAAATAGTTATGTGAGTGAGCGGGTTGAGAAATGCCTAGGAATAATTAAATATATAAATCCCTGACGTCCATACATACATGACCTTGAAGAAGAGAACAATCGAATTCCTTTTATAGAGAGCCTCATCTGAATCTTCTCACCTACCACTTGACCCTGGGCTGGTATATGAAAATAACTATGTAGTCAGGAGTTACAGATTTTGTACTGGAAAGTCTTAATCTAAGACATCCAAAGTCATCTATAATTCATTGGCTTACAGTTGTTCACCAGCTGGTACTATCTCGTAATAAAAATAATAAACTCTCTACAAAAAATTAACTGAAAATATACCCAAATCAGGGAACAATTACTTACTGCATGTTTTACGGTTAGCCAGTAATGAATAATAATCCAAATCACATTCTGAAGATGTTGTTGTTGCTGCCGATAACGATGGAGATGGTTGATTAGTTTGATCATCATGAATAATAATATCTTCTTTACTCCATAAAATTTTCATACGTAATGTCACTTGTTCTATTGGACAATAATCATATTCAGTGATTACTTCGTCTAAATCATCAGCTTTACCATCAGATATGTCATCATTATCAGTACCAATAAGATTAGTGAAATTGTTATTTCTTTGTGGACAAATTGAAAATTTTGCATTCGATGCAAATGGATATGGATTTGATAATGCCGAGTACTCAATTTCTTTAGGGATACCTAAAGATAAAAGTTGATAGAAATAAGAAGATGAATTTTACCGTAGATGCTCTATCACGAAATCCTATTACAAAGTTAATGACATTTAAATAACGTACCCTGAATCAGAATCTTTCTTCTGTTCAGTAAAGAAAAGGAAACATAATCACATGGTCGGTTATTATTTTTTCAAAGTTGAAATCATGATTCAATTGAAGCTAGACAACCATGGAAAACCTGGAAGCACTGGATGGCCGTTTCGTCCTATTATGGGACTCCTCATCAGTGCGCATCCACGATCCCGCGAAACGAAATGGCCGTCCAGTGCTTCCAGGTTTTCCATGGTGGTCTAGCGTCAATTGAATCATGATTTCAACTTTGAGATATACTGAAATCTCCACAAAACCCTTTCAGATTATTATTTCTTATTTAAATTGAGCATTGAAAGAAACAATACACAACTGCCAAAATTTTGTTAATTTCTGCTACTTTTGAATTTGATATCAATAAATGACGAGGGTTATGTGACCGATCTTATATTATTTCTTTAAAATTGTTATAATAATTACAATATATGTGAAAATCATATTTGAAATAATCTCAGAGATTGAAATTTAAATAATTCCAACGTTTCGTCCGGCTAACTTGTATGAACTTCTTCAGGGTAGTTCGGACAAGTTAACTGGACGAAGAGTTGGAATTATTTAAATTTCAATCGCTGAGACTATTTCAAATATAATGTTCATATATATTGACTTCTCTATACTCGGCGCCCAATTTTTGTCAAGCCATTCGTTCTAATCTTAATGAATATTCGTATAAATGATTAAAATAGTTATATAATCAATTGGTAATTGCTTTAAATTTTGGTTCATCACTTCGGATCGATAAATTACAAACATTCATCTAAGGGTACATTGAAAAGTTAACCCAGACAGAGAGAATCTTCTGTTCAAATAGAAGTAATCTAAATTCTAGTCAAAAGTGCGAAGACGTATAGAAAGGTTTACAAAAAAACACATATAGGTCGTCTTTCGGGTGAACACATAATGTCATCTAAAAAACATCTATCAAACTAGTAATCATGTACGATATTAAGTCTTGAAGAGTCTATAGTCATCTCAGAAATCATTACTAGGTTACTGACTATGGAATCACTTCGATGTATACTATCTAAATACTATTTAATCTAACCAGCTTTCTATTCACTTATTCGAATTAAAGTTCAATATTGCACTGTTTTTGAAAAACAATCAATTCGACTGTTATTAGTAAGTATTGTACACGTTAATGGCTACCTGGACTCAGTAAGCCATGGACTAACGTGTTGAAAGTTAAAGCGAGGGATCATGGGTTTAAGTCCCAATATAAACATAAACACTGGGACCCATATAGTCCTAAGTAGGACAAAACACATGACGTGGATTTCAACGCCAGCAGATTTTCGCATTCATTTACAATCACGTAGTTTTACAATTAAAATGAGTGAACGTTAAAAGTGAGCATAAGTCGTAGATATACTCATCTGATCACTTGCAATGTTGTATATACACTCAAGCTATTGTTAGAGAGCAAAAATATAATCACTAAAACAGTGAAGTGGCAAAACAATAAATATCATACTATATTAAAGAGTGTGTATTTCGATGTAAGACGAAAAGAAATAGATTGGATAGAATTAGACATTGGAAAACAGAAAGCATGAGTCAATGAAGTGAGCTAATATGGGTGTGTGTGTGTGTATGAACAATAAGTTAACAAGCACAGGTATACTCGAACATGCATAAATATTTAGAGGAAACAGATTTCAATTAGCTTGTAGTAAATGGTAAATTAAAAAATTACAAGTGTCAATATATAACATTTGTGTTTTCAAAAAAATGCTAAAGTTTTCATTCCACGTACACAAACTTATGTACGTACTGTACATAAATAAATAAAATGTTTCATCTTTCCTTTCTACAGTTCTATTCCATTAAAATACCATTATTATATAATAACCAGACATAGGCGACTAGAGATATACAGTAAAGATCAGTACACATCCACACGCACACACACACACTGGTACACCTATGTTATACATTATTTTCATGGTTAAGTAACTTTCCAATGTACAATTTTGATGTAACAAATCTACAGTAAATAGAAAAGCCATTTAAACAAAACTGAATCAAGAGTAGGAGTGAGGGAGAGGAATTAAATAACTATTGAAACAGGAAATAAATATTTCATTTTTTTTTTGGTCCTTAGTAATGTATGGCAAATGCAATATTGACGGTAAAAACTCAATTATTCAGGGACATTATTCACAAGATAGTCGCCTAGTCAATACTAAATAGTTAGAACAATTTGGAATTTGCAGAACATCAAGCAGTTTTTGGTAGGAAATTAGTTTCAAAGTAAAAAAATGTAGCTACTGTTTACATTAAAAAAAACCATTTCAATTTGATACATAAGGATGTTGAGTATGCATGTAACATTGTTTGGAGTATAAAGACTGATTACGAAGCGGTACTGCAATGTACACAGATATGGTCTAAAGGTATTGTGCACTTAATACGAGATCGGAAGATTTCAAGATTATTGAACTGGCATTGTCGACAACGTTTTCAATGGCAAATCTCTGTATTGTTTCCAGCATTTACGATCAAATAATGAGTTTGTGAAAATTCATTTTACATCAAAATATTATGCGATTTTCATTATGTGTTAGGAGAAATTATTGTGAAAAAGACAGAAATTATGAAAGCAATATACAAACTGTGACCTCCACAGACACACTCACTGACCATGTTAAGTTAGGTTGTTTAATTTCATCGATTGTTTTCCTAGTTTATCGAACAAGGAAAAAATATCAACCTATTGTTTCACACTTGTCGGGATCACTGACGCGAATCACGTACAACTCTTTTGTGTATTCATTGGTGTTGGGGATGTCAAATCCCCAGAACTTACTTGGTAAATGGCTTAATCTTGTAGTTTTATTTTGAAAATTTGAATTTAGCTGTTTTCGCGCCAAAAGCGCTCTTTTTACCTTCACGTCATATTTCCCACCTGTAAACTATCTTAACCGCTATTGGTCCATTGTTTCTTTATGTGTGCTATTTACTAATGATGCTCAAGGACAATTTGTTACTGTATAAATGCGCTTGACTTTTCCCCTTATTTGATTGTTTGTACTCGGCTGCTTACGGAATACATATATATTCCCCTACATGCCTTGGACTTCTTCATCTAGTTAGCGGGGCCTGGGACAACAGATTAGAATAGCTTATCGTGTCATTGTGTCATTGGCTTTCGTTCGTTACCGCGGAATCGATTTAGTGTCAAGCATAACAATTGGTGAAAGACATATTTTGCTACAACTTGTGGCTATGAATTTGATGTTTCTTGATAGAAGAAACTACTACATACATACGTGTTACGTATGCCTGAACATCGATTACCACGACGCGCTATGCTGACTAGTATTGGCGATGGTTGGAAGAGAGTTAGGGGCGGCCAAACCAAAACGTGGAATCAGTGCGTAAAGTCACTAACTTCTAGTTTGAGCCATGTTGGCAGATGCAGACTACTTGGTTGGGGTCCACGTGACTATCGTAACCAATGTTTGGAGACTCTAGGTGACATGGCTCAGAATCGATCACGATGGCGTAGGTGTATACACTCTTTATCTTCCCTTAAACCTTGAGATTAAAATTACATAATCTTTTCTAATTTCCAAAGTAGGCTTTTCACCAAAAGTTTTAAGCGTTGACTCATATAACGAAATGTATGACACAATTATCTTATAACTCTAGATGAAGTTAATCAAAAATGAATATATACATATAAAAATAATGCTCTTACCATTCCATTGTGATACACACATTGCTTTTACATAAACTGTTACCGGCACTGTAGAACTGTACGGTATTGGAAGATGACAATCAAATCCAGTTACATTGAATTCATACAACATATCTGTATGATTATTAAATCTTATCAAAGATCGAATGACACCTAAAATTCATCAATGAATGATAAAACAAATAAATTAGAATAATAAAGAAAATATTTCCATTCCAATCTAATTAAATTAATAATATTAACCGGTTTGTCAACAATAAGAGCAAACAATTCGATATCATCTGCGAAGAATCAGTGAAAAAACCATAATGATAGACAGCTGTTTTGCCCTAATCTGGAACTCCTCAGAACGGCATAGCAACAAATTCATACTGAGTCAATCCTAGCATTTTCCGATCTGGTATATACGATGACACTATCTGATCAACAGATTCTAAAGGGGCCCGATTTAATAGGCATGAACAGATTTGATAGGGCAAGACATTATTATATGTCAGATCATAAACTTAAATACACTATCAATGAAATTCTACCCAGAAACCGAATTGTCCAGAATGAAGTTAAGAGCTGTTTTGTCTTGGTAAGTAAACTTTAAAAAGAAAACACTTTAAAGCACTAATAAGCACTCAAATCATGGTAAGTGGTAAATAGTTTAGGTATAGCATTATCTACCAAAATTCACGACAACATTCAAAAATGCATATTTTAAGATGGAGTTGTCTATTTTTATGGAAAACGAATTTAACTCGTCTTCCATCAATTGACAACCATAATTAATCATTTTTATTTCTAAATAACCCTTACAAGATGTGTTAACACAACTATTTCCCAATCATCTTTCAAGAATATAATCAAAATAAACAAATCAAATATATATGTAGTGGATAACATGATAACGTTTGAAGCGAACGGTACTGGGTTCGAGTCCCAGAGTGAACATCAACTATGAGATGCACGTACGTCCGGCGGATGAGTCCCAAATAGGACGAAACGCGCGTCAAACTGGATTCCACTGCTAGCCACTATCCATCTTTGCTTACAAATATATACTACTGTTTGACAGTTTGAGTAGCTGGATATCGCATTGCTATAGAGAAAGTAAACGAAATACATGGACATAGCAATCTGGTTACTCAGTAATTATGCAACAAAATTATAAATCATAATAACTTTTAAAAAAACCGCTTCTAAATTCCGTTATAACAAACGTTATATACAATGAACATTTATTGGAACAGCATCAGTTTTGGAGTCTTTTCTCTCAATAAAACAAGATATGATTTATATAACTTTTTTTAAATGGATACAAAAACTAAGAGTTTGCAATAAATGTGTTGTAAAACTGTCACAGATTACCCTTTAATATAAGATCTCAGTACGAAACAACTTTTGGGATCCAACATAAGATGAAAAGAACAAATGAAATACTTAACATGTATAACAAAACAACGATCGAATGTACTCAGGACAATTACTAAGACATACAACTGGAGCATATATTACATTAAGTAACAAACTAATGAGAGTACAACTACTGTAGGTAACACGTCTAAGAGTGGATCACAATGGTACAGATGCATTCAATCTTCATTTTCTTTGAGATTTTAAATTTTAAAATTATCCTATGCTATTTGTATTTCTGTTTGTGTGATCCAGAAAATTTCTCGCAATAGACAAAAAAGGCTCAATACACATTAAGAAGCATTTTAGCCAATCAGCGTTTGACTAGTTTTGCCAGAAACATCATGAAAGTGAAAAGTCACATGTAGAGTTTCTGACTGGCTGTTTACTACACCGCCACTATGTTTAGTAGCATTCCAGATTTTTCAGGAAAACCCAAAGACTTCTAAAATACTATAAAAACCCTATATTTTCTGCACATAAATGAACCTTTGGAATAAAGTGCTTCTCGCATATTTTACGCCTTTCCTCTCGTGTTCAAAACGCTGTGTGCATTTAGCTTGGGAGTTACGAGACAAACTTATGATCCGAGTATAGCGTTCAGTTAGCAAGACTTATCAATTTCATGAATTCATTCTTTTCTCCTATAACTGATTATATTGTTATTTATATTATCCTAGTATTTGTTATGATAATTGCTTCTCGTTATGTTCATATAGTGTGACAGCTTTAACCAATTTATTAGATCCTATGATGCTTACGGCTGATTGACTATATTCAAAGTAGTAACATTCTAATCGCTTTACAAAACCATTTACCCATAAAAAAATAGATGGCCCATTTCCACAAGTTATACATAAAAATAAACTTAACAATTGGGTGTATAGAAAATATCTCTCGTTTTACCAATTATAAGTGTCATTAACATAGTTTGACTTGATAATTTCAAATAAATTGAGTATTAGGTAGACAGTTATGAATAAGTTAATAATATTTATTTGTAAATGTTCCAATGAGTAGGGAAACTAGATTTTCCTGACGTTTCGTAACTCAGTCCAAGCCACTTCTTCAGAGTAAATGAATAACCAAATTGATTTATTTTACCAGTTAATTAAATTACTTAAAATAATAATTTTCAATATAAACTGATGGGTTTTTTTCAACAGTTGAGATCATGATTCAATTGAAGCCAGACCACCATGGAAAATCTGGAAGCAATGGACGGCCGTTTCGTTTTATTGTGGAACTCCCCATCAGTGCGCATCCACGATCCCGCCTCACGAGATTCGAACACAGGACCTATCGGTCTCACTCGCGAGCGCTTAACCCTTAGAATACTGAGCCGGCATCCAGCGGTGTTAATGTCTAACTTCAACCAATCCACGAAATTGAGTGACATATCCACCATTGCCTTCAGTGAGTTGATATCTCATAACAGACCCGGTTTTCCATGGTAGCCTAGTTTCAATTGACTCATGATCTCAACTACTGAAGTTACTATAATGCACACAAAACCCATTCTGATATTTTTGTCAATAAATTAATAAAATGTGCATATAACATAACAATAATTGATAACATTAATTCAAATTATTCATGTGTAATATTACAATATAGCGTATTAATAAATTTTATTCAATACACATTGAATTAAACAATTATGTACAATTTACAACCTTGTACATGGATACAATGGTTCAATTTATTAGATTTTATTGGTACAACGAGATAAAATAACCATGGCAAATTCTAGATTATTTACGATAATAAACAACAAGATTAGCAATCAAAGATACAATTTTGAAAAGAAAAAAATTGTTTCTAAGGTAAGCAAAGATGGATAGTGGCTAGCAGTAGAATCCAGCTTGAAGCGCGTTTCGTTCTATTTGGGATATACCTGCATGTCAGATGAAACGCACGTCCAGTATTCCACTGCTAGCCACTATCCATCTTTGCTTACCATGCTTGTGAAATAAGGTTATATCGAGGCAATACGCACAGTATGCACATATGCCAATTAGAGACTGACCAGTTGCAGTCCTAAAACATCAATAGGAAGGTTCAAACAAAAAAACTAAGTGAATGTTTCTAAGGTAGTTTGGAAACCTAGAATGTAAGGGAAGACAATCAGTGAATGTACCTACGCCACTGAGAAAAATTCCCATCCACTACTAATAATATCATATTATCTTCATGTTATATACTTTTCATTTTAATAATTACTTTTCTCTTTCTCTCTGTATTGACGATATTGTAGTGAACAGAACACGAGTGGGGACAATCAAATTTATTTAGACACAAATAACAGACTATCTCTCTAAATTCTGATAACCATACAGCAAACAGTTGATTTGAAAAATAAAAACCAATTGTCTCAATCTTCACTGTTCCTTCTGTAAATATCAGTTCATCTTCTTTAATTTAATTGCTTGTGCATTTTCCTACCAATCGCGCTTCATTTCGGTTCTTTCCTTATCGGTCTTCTGCCAAAATACATTGTATGTCTGACCCTCACTATATACTAGTTATATGGATATAAGTAGACCACACCACAATATGAACTGTGACAGCCTGCAATGAGGCACTTTTATGCAAGATCATAAATTTTAAATAATTAATTGAATGAATGTATGATTTCAACGAGTTACGATTCCACAGTAAAAACTTAAGATGACTATGAAGGTATTTGTTGATAATATGACTTCATGAATTGGACACCCATATTTTTTAACTAAGATTAGTCATAAATTCAAATCATATTCCATTTCTTTTTGAGTCTAGTCTGATTCAACTACTATCAACTTATTGAAATGTTTCGCCAGTTTACGAGGATAAAGAAGAAGAAACCTTGTTTGTGAAAATGGAGTGCCATATAGCGAATGACTTTTACTTACAGTTCATGCCCCCAAATGTCCTTGTACGGCCGAAAGTGAGGAGAGTCCGCTTTCCCTCTGTAAATGCTCTCACATGGCCACGCGTATATAGCCTCTGCCAGGGAAGTCCTACTCACTGACTTCTCGTGGCACTATTGTTGCTTACGAAATCAAGAGGACTATAAGCGAATGTCCGGCGCTTTAACCGGGTTGGTGGACACTGCGAGTCCACCTAGGGAAGTTGGAAAACCCTGATCCCAAACCAATGGTGCACATGGGCTCCAGTATCCTGAGGGAACAAATGGCGTATGAATCAATCGTTGGTCACCTGCTACCATGGGACCGCATTTCCTCACGATGCTCCACTGCCTTGTGAATGAGATCTTCAGGTCGAAGGCTCCGGGTGTGGCCTTCTGAGAAAACCACCTGTTTCAGTTTGGTCACCTAGGCAGTATCACAACCTTCACACAAATCAAATGAGATTTGTGTGGCACATATATCTGGTGCTTCCTTGTACCAATAATAATGCGTTTAAATAATAAATTACATGTACACTGATAAGTAGGCAGCATAATTAGACGATAAACTTGGTTAGCTACATTGTCTACCGGTTTATTTACTATAGCTAGATTATACTTTCTTCTAACTTATCTAGCAACTATGAAGTATAAGATGTATATCAAACAATACATTATCTAAAATGACCCCCAGTTTTTCCTATTCTTTTTATAATATATATTAAATGAAAATCAGCATAATGGAAAATTATAAATAAATCTAATGAAATACATACAAATGTCATTATGATAGATGTATGCACACACACATACATACAAACATGGTAACATGTTGATGGTCTACGAAATAACCAAGTGCTTACATAAAATATGACATAATCAACTACATTGTAGCTACCTATTCATTAAGATAGACTAATGGAATTTACTAGACATAGAAATTTTATATGGGATAATATCAAGCGACAATTGAAGTAGTAAGGTGCATCACTACGTATAAATTGATGAATATTAATGAAATAAATATGCCTACATCTTTTCATTTAAAGAAGTAAGTTAAAGATATATATATATATATATATATATATATATATATCTTACAGATGCCGAATACCAATGTTAATGGTTCATCAAATAAGGAATCGGGTTATCTTTTGACCGTTTACGACACTCACTACTATGTATTCCTTTATGGGATAAAAATTTCAATTGATGAACTACAATGTTAAACTTAATTACAGATAAGGGATTTATGATAAAAACAAATCAGCTACTACTATAGAAAAGACTGGATCACAGATGTTCCACGAGGCAACTTATAATCAAATAATGAGTGAATGTTTCTCTGAACTTTTTGGAGAAAAACAAACAAAGTTTTAACTTACTTCCCATGCTGTTATTGTGTCTGTCACTACCATTACCACCGATCACTAAACTTTCAGTTTGTAATTTTGCTGGTTTTGACTAGTTATGTGATCTATTTCATTGTTATCATTGACTCGTGAATTGTGTCAATTCGTTTCACATTTTTCATATACTGATGTATATTAGAATGAAGCCTGATGAAGGTCTAGTTGAAAACAATATTGTTTGTTTATATGTATTGCTCTAGAAATTTCAATTTTATACTGTTCAACAGTGTAAATATAAGGGAATAGTAGCACTTAGAATCATTTTGCATAGTTTTTAGTAATTACGGGATTTTATCACTTAGGTTTGCAGTGTAACTACTATGTATGACATGACGGCACAATTCATTCAACGTAAAATGATTTGGCAGAATTGGTTAGGTGACTTGAATTTAGATTTTGTGGTAATTGGTAGCCTTCAGTATCTAGGACTTTGAGAGAACTAATACTTAGTAGTAACACCACTGATTTGCAGCAAAGGGATGGAGCAGATGTCCGTATCTATGGATGGGTAATAGTCTCCTAAATATTGTTGATAAATGCTAACTAGTACAAAGTTCAAATTCATATTTTCCTACCAGATACCACAAAGCAACCAATAACGGTGTGTACTACTACCGTGTGTTATCAAGTTGGCACGATATATGACTACTGCTACTTCATTCACGATGGTTCATTGACCTATGCATTTACCAAAAAAACTTGAGAAATGAAAAACTGACGGACAATTATTTACAGATAGGGGGTTAAGTCGATTATGTGAAGGTAAACTATGAATGAAAAAATGAAATAGAGGAAATCATCCTGAATAAGATCAAAGTATTAAGATAGATAAAAATATATGCAGTATTTCAAAAAGTGGTTTGGATAGTAAGCATTAAACTAGGTGTTTATTGTAAACTAATCTTCGTAATTCAACTTGATTAATTCGTTGATCAACTACAACGAGTTCGCTACATCTCCTCGGTCACTTTATTTAATTGTATTTTCATACATACGTTCAATCTGCCACAGGATTTCGCCTTTTCTAAGACATGCAAGGCAAAGACTGACGTTAATGTGAGTGATTGATTCATCATTGCAATAAATACACAAATAGCTAACACATATATATTACAGAGACAGTTGTATGTGTATTATAAATCAAATAATATGTTTTCTTCGAAACCCCTTCATACAAGATTCGTTTCGTTTTTGTCATTAATTAGTGTCATAATACAAATACTACAGTGTGTGGTTTTCGTTATAGATCGATATAAATTGGGATATCCTTTAAAAAACACAGAACAACAGACTGTTATTTCATTCTGATAATGGACCAATTAGCAGTAGGAAACCGCAAGCTGAGCAAACGATTCAACCTAAAAGCGTTTTATCTCATGGTATCTGGCTATCTATCATATCACTCGAGTTGGAGTTGAATCGTTTCCACTTCCGGCTTTAATCATTTACAATAGTACAACATTTCAGTTTATATACACCGAAATGTTGTAACTTGTGTTGCTAGTTTTTCACATCCGTTTCTTTAAATTCTTTTGCATACATCTTGTTGGTTACCGTGAACATTCTTTTTAAATCTTCATAATTCATTTAGATAATTTTAAGTCAATAACGAAGGTACAAATGCGCTTACTTTTTACATGGTTTTTTCCAAAGTTCAATTCATGAGTCAATCTAAACTAGACGGTTATTGAAAACCTGTAAGCTGTGGACAGATGTTACGTCCTAGTTTGGGACTCTTCAGAAGTGTGCACCCACGATCCTGCACGCGGGATTCTAATCCAGGATCTTACGTCACTCACACAAACGCTTAACCTCTATATGGTTGCTAATTATTTAATATTTTGTTTCATTTTCATTTTAGTAAGTTGAGAATTTTGTACAATTTTAAAGAATTTTTCATGATGAACTTACATCATCTGGAAAGCTATTGTAAATTAGCTAGTACAGTACGGTTCATTAGCCCTAGCCTAAAATTGCTGAACAGCGTGTTACCATGACCTATTACGAGACTTGATCCAGAACGTGCAGAGTTTACGCTAAACACACTATACTTATATCACCGAGTTGAAATTTAATAATTTACTCTTCATTTTTAGTATAAGCGGCTTATATAAATTGTTGATCTGTATAGTTTAAATCACGAAATGACCTTAGTTAAACAGTTCCTGATACCGAGGAACCACTAGTTAGCTGTTTCGTCCTAGTATAGGACTCCTCAAAAGTGCACATCTACGAGCGATCTAAGGACGTTCAACTTTTTTTATTCGTGTGAATCTCGTTATCACTGTTTATGAAATGTTTCAAAATTGAGCTGAACGATTGTCATGTACATGGATAGGAGTGAGTATCTGGTTCATTACTTTTGTGTTTATCCGCAATAAGACGACAAATTATTGCATCCTGGTGATAATATTTGACCAAATTCTTGTAATTCAACATTGAATTTTGTTTTAAAACAACAGATCCCGTGGGAAATGTAAAAAAATCTAACACTTGAAGGGAAATGAAATTTTCATAAAATGCATCAACCCTAATGGAATATATATAGGTCATAGAAAGAAATCGGTATGATTAAACTCTTCCCATTATTAATCTATAATTTAGAGAGCCTTTAAAATTTTGTTTCATTCATATAGAAAAGTCATTGTTGTCTAAAGTTTGTAATATGATTACATACCTATTTCGTTTTATTTATCAGTTATTTAATCATAGACAACGTTGCTTCTGAGAGTCGGTAAGATTTAAATTAGAGAAAACGTGGAGATAACTATTTCCATGGTAACAAAAAAAAGAAAAAAAGCGTAAAACATAATTTAACGAAAACAAGTGAGATCAAAGAAATAAAACTATGAAGTAACACTGAAATCAATGACTAAAAGAATTTTTCTAACAGCAACGATCTCATTTAGTTGGACTTCAGTTGAGTTATCTAAAATCTTTCTTATTATAGATGATGATCATTACACGAGATTAATATGTGCGGTGTATATTTTAGACTTTCTTTCATCTTTTTACAGTCATAAGTTTGTTAGTATGAGAGGTTTGTTTAGATTGTTAAATCTTTAAGAGGACATAATCAACTAATATTAGTTAGTTAGCTGTTGGAGACCAAGAAGCACTAAACGGTATTTTCATCTATGTACGGTCTTTCCCAGTAGTGTGCACTCATGACTCAACCAGAAATCGAACCTTTAGGCTGTGGGTCACATGCAGAGTACTTAACCTATAAACCACTGCATAGGCATCCGATGGTTTGAATTTCTATTGGAGTAAAACAATGTCGCTTATGATACAGTTGTTTATGCAATATCGTTAACTGATTGAAGTTGGAAATGTAAACAACTGGGTGTCGACTTAGTGGTTTAAAAGTAAAGTGCTAGCCGCCAGACCTGAAGGTTCTCGGTTCCATCCATGGTAGAGTCGTGGATAGGCAAAGAAGAATACTCCTATACTTCCTAGTTTTCAATACTTGTCTATCTAAAATCAGTTCGTGATGTAAACCATTAAATCGTGTTATTTATTTGTCATGGCACGAATTAAATCTGGTTACAACTAAACTTCTATTTCATTAGTTTACAAGTTTTAATTACATTTTCATTTCCTTTGACTGAAAAGGAAATAATTGAGCTGACACTCCAGTGCAGTTTAACTAAAACAATCGTATATGTGAAAAATTATATTTGAAATAGTCCCAGCGATTGAAATCTAAATAATTCTAACGTTTCGTCCAGCTAACTTATCTGGACTTCTTCAGGGAAATAATCAAAATCATCAAAGAAATATATAGTGTTTTTTTAACAGTCATATCAAAATCTCTACTACTTTTTAATCCAGTCATATTTGGATGTCGAATTTTCGTACAACAGGATAATCTGAGTCAGTTGAATGAGAATCAAGTGAGAATCAAGTTCAACGATGTAAAATAAAAGGAGACTGCATAAATTGTGTGTATGTATGTGTAAGATGAGTTATTAATGAATGATATTCAGTGTTGATATGTTTCTATGTGAAGTAAAAATAAGAATAAAAGTGTAAAATTTGAAGGTTAATTATTAAAAAAACACTATATATTTCCTTGATGATTTTGATTTCGATTATTTCCCTGAAGAAGTCCAGACAAGTTAGCTGGACAAAACGTTGGAATTATTTAAATTTCAATCGCTGAGACTATTTCAAATATAATTTTTTCACATATAATGAATTCTCTATACTCGGCGCCCAATTATTGTCAAACTATTCGTTCTAACTTTGACGAATATTCGTATAAAACAATCTTGTTTCAAGAAACTAGTTCCTGAATTCATAATGAATTATTGTCACTTAAATCATCATCTTGTTTTAGTACAAATTCATGCATATGATTGTAATAAATTAAGTCGATACATTCTCGTTCATTGCCTTTTTTTAATTTTATACCGGTTAACTTGGATTTTGGATAGTGTATGATTCTATGTAAACAACTGTAACTGAACAACCTAATTAGAAATGCAAAAATAAAAGAGTAACTAACAACTAGTACTATTTATTGAGCAAGATGTAAGTTTAGAAATGAATTTATGTATACAATCTGTAAGTGGTAATAGGGTTTATGATGAAGAGTATAAGATTAAGTGAATCACAATGTCCAGAATATGAGAAACTATACTATACTGTGTAACTTATCAGGTTCCTGGTACTGACTTTTAGATGTTGGTACAGAATACAAACTTTTATGTTGGCAATTGATCGCATTTTATGAATTGTTGTCATATCTTAATAATGAAGTATGTTAGGTGCTTTGAGTTGTTTGTGTCATTTCTGATGACCTAAATTTCATTCTTAAGGGAATCAAGCTACCTATGATAAATCGGAGATAGTGTAATTTATTCATGATTATAATGATTGGCTACAGTAGCATAACAAGTCATTATTTAAAGTTCAATAACAAATGGAAATGAAGCTAGTATTCTGCTAATGGATATCACCTATGAGCAAATTCTAGGATAATCTTCACCCTTATTTGAAACTTGTTGGCAAACATGTTATCCTCAAAGTGACGAAGTTACAATAACCACCAATCTGCTCAACTAGCATGTTGGTTAATTATTTGTCTTGGATCTGATTGATAGCCACCACCAGAAAATAAAAGTAGCGCCAAAGTATCCGCTCAAGGAAGCCATATAACGGATTAACTTCGATTGCGAATATCCACATCTAAAATTCACCACAAAATGAAAGTGATTGATAGCCCCTTCATGTTAATTGGTGTTTCATAAACATGGTCGATGAATAAATTAACATAGAACACAACTGATGTCAGAATTACTCTCAAACTTTGTCAAATTTCCACAAAATATCAATCATGGAAAATAACTGTACGTTGATCATTTATTAGCTTTGAAATGGTTTCCCAAAAGGTTTCGTGGGAGCCCATGGTTTCTAGTGTCAAACACCCAAAGCGATCGAAAAACAGTTTCCTTATGAATGAAGTTGCATAAAGATTGCACTACATCAGAAAGTGACTAGAATTAAATAGTCAAGACAATCGATTTCCAACTCAATGAATCAGTTATCTAGAATTCATCACGAGACATGATGAACACGGGTTTGGACACAATGTGCAGGCTTTAAGTGCATAATACTAATAAAAAGTTCTTCAGCAAGATGAATGACTATCCTTTGTTTTAAAGTTTTCAAAGGAGCTGATTAGTAGGTACTCGTTTGTGATGAAACTCAGCTTCGAGAACTTAATAAGCGATATTCAATTCCATTTTACAGTGATTTGGTTTAGTATCAAAAAGAATATAGACATCAATATGTTCTCAAGAAGAAGAATAATCTATTCTCAACTTTAAAGAATACACAAGTATATCTTGATAAAAATTTATCAAGGTTTCTAAAAAATTAGTTCTGACACATTAGGGAAAGCTATGAGGAAAATTCTCCCATTCACTAGTATAAACTTGTATCATACTTACTTACTTACTTACTTACGCCTGTTACTCCCAATGGAGCATAGGCCGCCGACGAGCATTCCCCAACCCACTCTGTCCTGGGCCTTCCTTTCTAGTTCTATACAAATTCTGTTCATTCTTCTCATGTCTGTCTTCATTTCTCGACGTAATGTGTTCTTTGGTCTTTCTCTTCTCCTTTGACCTTCAGGATTCCATTTGAGGGCTTGTCTTGTGACGCAATTGGGTGATTTCCTCAAAGTGTGCCCAATCCACTTTCAGCGCTTCTTCCTGATTTCTTCCTCCATTGGAATCTGGTTTGTTGTCTCCTATAGTAGGTTATTGGTCATAGTGTCTGGCCAACGGATCCAAAGTATCCTGCGTAGACAACTGTTAATAAACACTCGTATCTTCTGCATGATGGCTTTCGTAATTCTCCGCGAAAGCTTATATTATATCCGTCCCTTAAATCTAACTCCATCACATTGATAATTTAGATAATATCATGCATATATCATCGTGAATGATCATTAAAATCTATTCAGTTAAGCTCTCTCTTCATTAATTCTACTTCAATTTTATCATTAATCAACTTCTTAAATGTTTATTTCGTATCCAGTTTTTACATTTCTACATTTGATAGCGTTGCTAAGGTGTGACAATTTCAAGTTATAGTTCTATGTGCATATGTTCAATGTACAATTAAACAAGTATGAATTAAGATAAAATAAACCTAGCTTATCAATAATGTTTCACATCCTAGATAAAATCATAAAATCATTGTAGTAGTGGTAGTAGTATGAATATACGTCAGTTTACATTTGATTGATAGATTGTAAAGTTAACTGAATGTTAACAGGCTTTAATTCAAGGTGTATTGAATTTTTTCTTCTCAAGGGTAAACAATTTTTTTTGGTAATAAGTAGTAATGTTTAAAGATTTAAAGAATTCCCGTATATTCCGGGGGATAATTTGAACACACACAGAAACACATATCCACAAATATACATATATGTATATGTAATTAGGCGTTTACAAGTTTGAAATTATGCACAAAGTGATAAAAACAGTCTTTTCATTTTATTATATGAAAGCAACTTTATGTAAAAAAAAGTTGGAATGTATTAGAGAACCAAGGAAAGACATGGGAAGTTTAAAATGAAACAGGAAATCATATGAAAGATTCATTTCGTAACTTCTGCCAATAAACACGTTTTTACAAATTGTTTTATAAAAAAACTGTCAAAAATTAGTGACAATCAATGAAAAACTCCTTAACTTTATTTTTGAAGGCGTGAGTCAATTGAAGCTTGACCACCAAGGAAAACCTGGAGGCACTGGATGGCCGCTTCGTCCTATTGTGGGATAGCCATCCAGTGCTTCCAGGTTTTCCTTGGTGGTCTAGCTTTAATTAACTCATGCTTTCAACTATGAAAACACTGAAATCTTCACAAAAAAACTTGTTATATCGAGAGACTTGATTCTTGCTATGCCGCGTACTACTTGATTACTTGAACGATCGAACCCGCAACGTCGCAAGAAAGAAGAAAGAAGACTAGTAAGTAGGAATCTTATTCCTCAAAACAGTTTCAAAATATAGTACAGAAATCTCATGTATTTATAGTTTTTTGGTTGAAAGTAAATCATCATTTCGGACAACCAATAGGCACATAGAGGATCATTCTTATCCATTCAATAGGGAAGCTACACGTCAACATTCTAGAATATTCCCCTGGCAGTGAATGGATGGAATGTCTTCGACTCTTTCTGGCCTTCTTGAGGCTTCCTAGAGTTTACCAACGAGCCATCTTCACAAAACTCCCTCAACTTTATTAACTACTACTTTCTTATTCTTACATGATTCAAAACTGGATTGAATAATGAGGATCTTAAGCTTCATTGTTATTCTATATTTTGTTTTCATCAACCACCTAAAGTCAATATACCTAAAATTTGATGAAATATCTTGTAAAATCTGAATATCAAAAGATCTTTCTTCAAATATAGAGAACAATTATTACTCTTATGACACTTCAGAATGACTGATAAAATTATTAGCATAATTAAGAGAACTTAATAGACAATTTTCTTAAAGAATCACTCCCTAAAATTTGTAAAAAGGAAAATTTTTGGAAAGTGATAACTGAACAACTGATTGAAAGTACATTCATGGATTAGAACTGCTATTTATATTGGAAAGAATATTTCATTAATTCATTTTCAAATAATCATAGTTTAGACTAAATTTCTTTCCATGAAGTCATGTCTATATAACTTAGAATTGAATATATTTTCAAAATGTCATGAGAAATAAATGACAGAAAAATACTACAGTAACACAATAAGTAACAAAATCAATGTTTCAAACCAAAGATAACAAGACTGACGAATCAAGTTATTTAAAAAAAATAGACGAAAAAAATTGAACCCAGCATAGAAACAAATTATTATTTAAACAAACGAAACAATGTATTATATTGTAAGAAAAGATGGATAGTGACTAGCAGTGGAATCCAGGAGGCGCGTTTCGTCCTATTTGCGACTTTTCAACTGGATGCACATGCATCTCAGAGTTGATGTTCACTCTGGGACTCGAACCCGCTGCCTTTCGCTTCAAACGCCATCGCGTTATCCACTCAGCTCCTGGGTTTGAGTCCCAGAGTGAACATCAACTCTGAGGTGCAGGTACACCCAGCTGACGAGTCCAAAATAGGACGAAACGCGCTTCAAGCTGGATTCCACTGCTAGCCACTATCCATCTTTGCTTATAATGCTTGTAAAATAAAGCTATATCGAGGCAATACGCACAGTATGCACATATGCCAATGAGAGATTGACCAGTTGCAGTCCTAAATGTCAGTGGGAAGATTCAAACAAGTAATACTAAGTGAATTTAATGTATTATATTTTACAAAAATGAATTGATTAATAATAATTCTAGTCGTACACAAATAAGAACATGGCATACATGTATGCATTGATTCAAGCTGCTACAACTAATGGACACAGTGAGATTAAGTTATAAGGATGAATACCGAAGTATTAATATCAGTGATAGTAAAAAAAACCTTAAACATAAAGAATATGAATCTGGAAGATCTGATATATGGAATAAAATGTATGAGTATTTTATGATGAAAAGTAAATGCACCTGGGTAATCATTATTGATTCAAACGTATTTCATCAAAGGTCTCTATCCACATGAACCCTAACCAATAGTTTGGACTTATCTATACTGCTTAGTTTAACTGAAGATATCATCCTTTGAAATACTAAAGAAATAATAATCCATTCAACCGGCAAGAATTACATTGGATTTACCAAATGCTAATAACTGCCACGTTTCGTGGAATAAAACCAACTTTATTTCAGCAACTTAATTGAAGTATGTCATAGAGATATTAGTTATTAAACAAAACAGAAAAAAATTATTTTCGAAATAACTCAATGTACACTTACCGTGCCCGTTGATTGCGAATGAATAACTTGGATCTTGTATTGTATAGGCGCACATACCAGTATCGTCACCGTATAAAAAATTATTATTTTCTGTCATATTTATATCTGATGTGTATGCTGTCACTTTGCCAACTTCATAACCTGGTCTATGTAATGAATCTATTTCAAATGTATATTTTGTTTTAGACCAAATTGGTAAATCCGATTGGATATGCTAAAATGTAAACAGTACATTGTAAGGAATATATGTATTTATGTTTTAGTTCGAATAAAGGAAAAGATACCCTCACTCGTGCACTGAATTGTGTTGATAGTGCTATCCTAGATTCTAGGGAGTTTTTTTCAAGAAATCATAACTCGTTCTAAGAAACATCTAAACTTTATAAAAAAACATACAAACAATCCTACGAAACTTAAAAAGCTATAAATTTTAAGTCAGTAACAGCAGTAAGTGGTATTCCCAGGATCCATTAGATCGATAATGACAATATCAAAATAATTCATAAAAGCTCTCCCAACTAAAAATGAAAGCGAGTGACTGAAGCTTTTGATATGTCGCTGAACAACATTGTAGTCAATAAAAAGGAAGGTTCAACTATCCAACCCATTTTCTTAGCAAACTTACAAATTAGCTCTGCTCTTTTACATTGCAAATATAACGTTTTTTCTAGATAATGAATAAACGTTGAGGCTTATGTCGATGATTTTGACGGAGTTTCGTTCTTTGAGCGAAAGAGTTTAGTTTTAAAGCTTTCACTGTTCTTCTGAATAGGTACATCGTTAATAACCAGTCAAAATCAAGGTCGACAAAACAAGCTATCAGTCATAAGTTGAATAGCTCCAATAGCTCACTTCTACCAAAAGTTTGTGCTAATGATGTTATTCACAGTAACAATGGAAACCTTGACCATTGAACTATTCAGTTTAGAGAACGAAATTCCACCGCAACCACATTTTTCATACGTTGTTCAATCCGCACAATTGTATTAAACATTTTGATTAATCCCTCTGCAATATCTAAACTTCCGCTAATTAAGAAAGGTTACTTATTCTTCGTAAAAGTGAGTTACCATAAGTCGCAAAGAATCCGAGATTCAATTTCCATTCATTGAAATATGACAAATATATTGTTTTCGTATTAGAAACAATCCACTCAATTCTCAATTTGTATAAGATTATCAAATCAAATATCATCGATAATGCTTTATGCAAACAATTTCAAAATATTCTTTTATTATTCCAATGTGTAATAGATTATCAAAGATATGTGAATAAATTATTTAGAGTGACATTTAGCTACTGAACATATCTATATACCTTTGAATAGATTCTCTCAGTCCGAAAACTTAGCATGACAGTTGGTCTTTTTAAATTAAACTTCGTAAGCTATCCATTAGCACGACAGTACATAGCATCAAATCCAAAACATAAGAATCTTCCCGTCTCTATGGTCGCAATCCAGTGGTTCACACTCTCGATTTAAGTTTTTCTGGTGTAGAATAATCTTCATTCCATGCGTTATTTAAGGCAAGTTATTTAACATGTAAAAACTTCAAACCTCAGATATAATGTATGTCTTCAGACAATTGAAGCTTTAGAGAGAGTGGATAATTATGAATGGTTATTACATTCAAGCTCATATACCATATGAGCAAATGTCGCTTTATAAAGCTACCAGAAAAAAGCACATATCGAACAAAATACTACCAACTATTTGTAAGTTGAACAGAATTCTGTCGCCATTTACAAGACATTTTACGAAAAACAATGCTTAATTCATTTTTTGAATTGATTATATGAATCTTCCGACTAATGTTT
Organism: Schistosoma rodhaini; assembly: GCA_944470415.2. Taxonomy (NCBI): domain Eukaryota; kingdom Metazoa; phylum Platyhelminthes; class Trematoda; order Strigeidida; family Schistosomatidae; genus Schistosoma; species Schistosoma rodhaini. Next base: position 84,297,081 of record OX104036.1, read on the forward strand.
AGGATTGCAATTGATCAATCCCTTACCGGCATATGGACATCCTGTGCGGATGGCCTCCATATTGTCTTGAGTCACAAGCATTATAAGTAGAGATTGATGATGGTTAGCATTTGAATCAAGGATGTGAGTTTATTCCTATTTGTTACTGGTCAGCTGGGTGTATCTACATCCCAGAGTTGAAGCTCTCTCTAAGATACAGGTAAATTCAGCTAACGGGCCTCAAGTAGGAAGAAACCTACATCCTGGATTCCACTGCTAGTCATTATTCATCTCTGTTTATAAAAGTGCTTGATTTAGATCTAGTAGTTAAACTTGGACAAAGTCTTTTCGTATTTCTACTCCACATTTTACCATCATTTAACACAAAATTGGTTTTTAACAAGTTCAAAACAATTTCAAATGTTCAAATATTTTTTTCGTTTTTACGTACTTCCTACATTATTTTATTTTTACCTTTATTGATTTATTGTTCTATTACAGTTATGAGTAATTGCGGAATCTCAACATTTCTTATCGTTAACTCATCAATCATAATCGTTAGTTAAATATATGTACATAAATATACAGTTACAATGTATACCCGAGTATACCTTAGAAATGATTTGATCAAAAATAGAACTATTTGCTTAAGTACCTTTTCATGAATTTTATTCATTCACAAAGCTATGCAACGTTACATTAATTATCGTTATACACCTTAAGAAATACTTACTTCAAATGTAATTGGCCATGATTTTGTTGACTTTGGTGGATTCGAACAATCTTCAGCTATTATTCTCAAATGATAAAATCCTGTTCTAGCTTCTAAACTACCAAAACTTTTAGCAAGATGATATAATGTTCCATTGAATGTTAAATAACCATATCCTTTTTCTTGATTTAAAACATTACCATGAATAAAACTGGGGACATTATTTCTGTCAGATGCCAGTAATGAAATGGAACATAGTTTTGAATCTATTTATTGTAAAAAAAAAGATAGAAATAGTCAACACAGCTCACATATTCGTTCTTAAAATTAAAAAAGAATGAAGATGGTTATAGTTTTTAACATTAAGTAATAAAAAAGAATCAGACTTTCCACTTATCTAATCAAAGTTTCAGACCCCACTTCATCTAATTCAGTGCAAGTATCTAAGTCATAGTGTTAGTTGATAGATAAAAATATTCATTGAGAACGAGTGTACAAATTTCTGCACAGAGATAAGATTAGAATAAATTAAAGTTAAAACTGTCAAATTATTCACAGGTCAATATATGTAGATAGCAAGAAGTTAGTTTATTTGGTTTTTAAAAGGATAATCTATTTTTAAACCCAATAAAATGAAAACAGTTACATTGAAAAATTTTATCGCTTTTACCATTTGTGTAAATGTTTATGAAAAATGTTTTAAAGAATTAATATTAACCTATACTGCGGTGCGTATAGCCTTCCGATTTATAGTAAAGAGGAATTTTACATAACGGGAGTGCATCTAGAAATCTAAAATATTTTACAGAAGAGTATATTTTGATTGTCCTGTTATTTGTAGCAACATAAATAAAAAAATCAGTCAGTCAGTCATATAATGCGCAGAACCTAACTTATGTGCAAGTTGGTGCATTCCATTACAACAGTGAGATAAAATTATTTCCAAATAAATCACATGGTAGAAGTAGTAACGATATCAGTAAGCGTAGAAAAAAATAAGTATAGAAAGAGGAAGAAAGATGGAAAGAGATTTTGAAAGTCAGTTTCTAGAGAATGACAGTGAGTAAATACACACACGCCATTGAGAACAATTGTGGGCTATTATAAGCAGAGATGATGGTGGCTAGCAGTAGAATTCAGGATGCAAGTTTATTCCTGTTTTGGACTGGTCATCTGGATGTACCTGCATTCCACAGTTGGTGTTCACTCGTAGACTCCAACCCAGTACCGTCTGCTTCAAACGCCATGACGTTATCCACTAAGCCACTGACTTCAGATCGCTACTAGCTTATGCAACGGGATCTAGCTAAGTGGATAACGTCATGGCGTCTGGCGTGAACAGTAGTAGGTTGGAGTCCCCGAGTGGAAATCAACTGTGGGGTGCAGATACATCCAGCTGACCAGTAACAAATAGGAATAAACGCACATCCTCGATTCAGATCCTAAAAACCATCTATCTTTACTCATAATACTTGTGACTTAAGACAATATTGAGGCAATCCGCACAGGATGGCGATATGCTAATATAAGACTGATCAACTGCAGTCCTAAACATCAATGATAAAATTCAGATAACAAATGCAAAAGTGCATTGCTAGCTTTATCACTTCAAAGTTACTAACTGTTGGTTGCAATAATCAAGGAAAACAAAGAAAACTAAGAGAGATTAAGGTGCTTGTAAAGCTGAAAATTGGGAGAAGGAACAAAAATTAGACGAAGGAAATTTAGAAGAAAATTTGCATACCGAACAGACTTGTAGTATTTTGTTCGTCTTTGATTCATGTTCGCTAAAGGTTCCATGATCATTCATGTGGCTAAATAATTAAGAGTTAGTCAGTCATAACCGATGTTAAACTTGAGAATGACCTGAACCAGTTCACGTTGCCACACCCTTTTGTCACAGAAATATCAAGTTACCAAATGAGTCATAATAATAGCACTATTAGAGATAAAAAGAAAGACTGAAGATAAAGAATATGATTGAAAGGTGATTAACAGAAAAAGATTTGAAATTTCCGATGGTGAAGTGTTAGATAGTTAGCATTCTGTAGATCGAAATGAGATTGGAAACGTGGACCATAGGATACCTATTAAGTATTCCAAAAGTAACACGCCCCGTGAGCGGTTTGGAGATTACATCTACGTTCCATGGTAGGATGGCACTAGATGTGCTAATAAAAAATTTCATTATAGAATGGAAGAGCTATCGATTCGTTTCATCAATTTCTTAACTTATTTCTATCCGTATGTTGTCATTTACATTTAATGCGGGTATAAGTATCAAAATATGGAAATATATTTATTCAGTCCACCATATTTCATAGCTTTTATCTATCTGATATCAGTTAGACGATGAAGAAAGTAATCAATACATTGGATCAGAAGTTAAATTATACCATATTTCACTGCTTGAAACCGCGTTTAAATGCCTTGCAATAATGCATAAATTATATGTTCTTATAAATTCCGAACTAATTTAACATATAGATTATTTTTGCAATCCGAACAATGATAAGGTTATGGACTCAATCATTATCTAAAAGTGAGTGGTTAGAGTGTTACAGCTATACACATTTGCTTAAAACAAAAAGATGATGGTGCGATGGAACTGTGAATGATTGAACCGTGTCTTATGTCAGACATCAAAGGTTATCACGGGAAAGCCAAGTACAAATGAGGTGCGACTAATTGAGATATAATAATTTACTTTAGCTGAGTTATTTGAAATTCAAAAATAGCCAGCAATATATATATATGTTTATTGGTGCAATGTGACTGAAAGACCTGAAGGTTTAATTTTGGAGTGGTCCTGACAGTATGTTTCTGAAAAGTCATGAGGTAGGAGAAAACAGTTGTTTATTACACATTGATTTTCAATGGTTATCAGGCTAACGTCGATGAGCAATAAAAATGATTACGACATAATGATTTAGACTGTTTACATTTAGCGATACTACGTTTGAACTTATGGATTTATTAAAAGAAGCTCGAGTGAGAAAACAGGCACAGTTCAGCCATCTAATATGCTTCTCAAAATCAAAATTGCGCCGGTTTCACTTATTATTTTGCATATTACAACCTGGTACCATGAAATAATTCTTCCTAATAAAATTCTAAAGTTACATAAAGAGGATTCATTGCTGTGAGTTTAGATGATTAAACGATAAAAGATGAGTTCAGAAAGTATGTGGTTATGTTAAATTTTAATATTCTATATTTGAAGTTTATAGTCCTTGATTCATACTTTAATAACTATAAGGCTTTTTTCTTTTTACCTATGAATGAAGGGACTTTACATTCTCTTTTGCATCGATTAGATCTATGATAATATGAAGAACAGATTGAGAAATAACCAAATCTGTAATGAAAACCCCATCGCTAATTAAGTGACCACTACATTACTCAAAGATTTTAACATCGGTGAGATTACGCTAATGTCAACCCAAATAATAAGGTCATCGCAGGTTGGACAACTGAATGTCTTATCAAATGTCTGACTAATTTCTGCACAAATCAAAGATTTTTCAACACTTGCGCTCAACTGAGACAAAGTGTGGTATATTTACTGTTTACTGGATAAATATTTTCATGAGCTGAAATTCCAAAGTTTACGATATGTTTGATTCTAGTGAACAGACAAGTTGTCATTACTAAATAGTTAATACCATGAGACATTGATGATAGTACTTTACATCCATGACATGCTGTAAAATAAGCTAATTTAATTGAGACATTTTACTTTAATAGTCGCTTTTCTAACACTGCAGAAAATATTTTCAGCCTTGTATCCAACAGCAATCAACTTGCGCTATTAATTGATAAATAAATGAACAAAATTGAAAGCAGATCCGTGAAAAAAGTACATTAGTTAAAAATGTTAAGGTTTCAGTCAGTGCAAAGAGTGGAATCTATAAGGAGAGGTGATCAAACAAACACAAAGAGCACATATGAACTTGTTAAAAATTTGGTATTCAGCAAGACGAAGTTAAACATATAAAATGAAAACTATCCGCAAGTTTTAGTGTATTTTTTCGCACTTATTTCAGTGTTGACGGATGTGCATACTGTACAGTGCTTTTTAATGATCATCTGAGGATATTTCAATACTTTGTTGATACGAATAGCAAACCTTAAACTTTCTAACACATCCAGCCCCATAGTTGGAAGACAGTAAAGCACAATTATTTCAAATACGATACGGAGCACAAGTTACTCATCACCCAGCATGTCTTATAACCTTATCATTTTCTAATTCAACCTTGTAGATTGTAGCTGTAAATAATTCCCAAAAATCAATAGCTCATTAAGTGCTCGACATTGGATGCTGACCACGTTGTTTAAGTGGACTTGTTCAACTGAAGGCTTTCGGTCATACATCTGTACCAGATCACGTTGCAACTCGGCGTGGGACACAGCTCCTACGTTCCAATAGTCAGCTAAGAACGAACGCCTCTCGATATATCAATAACGTATCAAATACATCTTTCCTGCCTCTTCTCGTCTGACTTCTGATTTCTATTTGGCCAAAAGGGTTTCGATTATAGAAGGTGGTACTGGTAGCTAATTGTAATGTTAGAATACTAGTCGTACCCTCAAGATATTTATGTAGTTTCAACATAATATCATCTTCTATTCTGATAACTCAAATTCTCACTCACAATATCATCCAGAACTCGATCAAAAATATTTCGATAAATACGAATAGCTAATTAAACGAATACTTAGTACCTCATCATTTAAAAATAAATAAATCTTAGTGTCAAATGAAAATTTGTTTAACTTCCAAAACGTTAATCAAAAATTACGATGCGGAATTAAATGTAGAAGTTTAAAATTCCTGTGCAAACTTACCATTAGTTAGTTTTACTTGAATCGATGGAAATACTTGTATAGTATGTGCTTTTTCATTCACATATGCATGTAAAACTTCCTTTGAATTACGTGGGAAATTCCAAAACAGTTCACATTGCACGAATATTACTGCACAAAGTTGTGTGTTATGAGTTATTTGTATTACTTACATAAATGAAGTAAACTTAATAACGTCAAACGAGCCTTCATCCTAGTTTGTCGTAGTACCCGCGTACACTTAATGTAACGCATATAGCAACTGTTGAAGGTTCAAATGGTTCAAATGGTTGAGGACGGAATAGAAGAAGCTTTCGCTTAACGTGCTTCCGTGTCTGGTAGCAGTGGATCACCAATACCTCCAGGTAAGAACCATGCAACAAATCACAAGAGTAAAACCGTGACGGTTGAGAACATTAAAGACAAGTTAACGTTTTCCATGCTGATTGAGTAACCACAAAAGCACGTATCACTATATAGTGAGCTCTTTCCTGTGTGTGTAATAAACTCCCTTCCCCCAGTGCAAATTTAGATTTGCCATACGGTACGGAAGATGTCTTATTGACATTTCGGAAACCATCGACCAAATGATTCAATTAAATTGAGGTAAGAAAAGATAAACGTGTTCCGTTCTCAAAGTACTTGAGATATTGGTTGGTTATCAGAATGAAACTCATAAAAAGGATATGCAACATCAGAATCAGCTATCATGTAGCACAAGCCCTTGCATTACTACGAGAATTAGCATGTCCATGTTACTTCCTTAGTTTTACCTGACGATCATTAGGTTTCTGCGTCTCATGGTTAAGAACCTCAGAAACAAGGAGGACATAATTGAGGCACCTCAAAACCTCTCCAGTTAGATCAAACGTTGTGAAAGCCAACCTAGGCCAGAAATGCAACAACAGAATAGCTCAATAAAACAATACAATTAGGACAGAATTATTAAGCTTCTTTTTTGATTCTGGATCGATTAAAACTCTGAGTATAATTAAAGATGGCAGACTGTGTGAGGTAAAAATTGTAATCGATTTTATGGTTTTTGGTAAGCAATTGTTAATTGTTTCAAAGTAATTTCTTAACAATATTCACTACCAACAAGCCGAAAGCTTTGAGATACTTCTGTTCAATGAATTCGGTATGCAGCTAAAAATACTCTGCGATGTCAATTTAGGTTTTTGAATTTTATACTTTGGTAAATTACCTCATTTGAATACCACGTTTAGAAGATCGCTAAATGAGTTCAAAAGAGTATGTTAGTTTTTCCGGTGCGTCGTAAGCATCTCTTACAAATGAATGTAGATAAATAAGCCGAAAGTTAATATTCTTTGGTACCTTTTCTGCTCATTCTGTAACGTTTTGCAGCAATCTCAATATTCCTCAAACACATCATTGGTTATGTTCACAACAAATTACCCAAAACCAAACCCCATTATATAATTAAGAGTATCATTTGGAAATGACAAAATGGAAACCCCCGTTCCATCCAAAAAGGACATTTCCATCCAGAAATCAATCCACATTTCTGTATAAAGTAAACAATGTGACTGGACTGAGAAAGAAGTTCTTCAGCAGATTTCATCTCATGTATACTAATAAATAGTCTTTTTTACTTATACAATTGAAAGTAACAAACTATGGAACATCTCTTTACGCCATGGAAACTTATCTATTCTCATGGGAGTAGGCTTCATTAAATCTAATAAATTAGTCCGATGGAATAATGAGAAAAAAATGATCACTCGCGACATTTTTGCAAAAATAGAATGTATCCGGAAGTATTTTTCGTATTGTTCAAGATTCACCGACTAGATGTAACCGCATCCCAGTTTTGGTGTTCACACTGAAACTAAAACCAAGCACTTTTGGCTTTAAACGTCTAACACATTATCCTCTGAGCTATTAAGTATACACGGTCACTAACGCGCTAAGTTTAGGAGAAAAAGATACTAAGGCGGGGGAACGTCCGGCTGGCGAGTCTCAAATAGAACGAAACATCCTCTCGAGGTTCCACTATCGGCCACATTCTATTCATTTAAAAATAGGGAAAACTTGTGAAGGCATTATTTATGTGATCTGTTTATGATGCACATATGTCTATAGACACTGATCAAATGATGTTTTTAATCTTAACGACGGAATAACTCGAATGACTATTTACATGCACATAGTGGATTCACTTTTGATGCTAGTGTAACTGTTCGGATGCGGATGTACTTTCCTCATTTCTTGTGCGTTATGACGGCCCGCTTGAATATCTGGGCTACCCGTTTCGGCAATTTGAATATTTCAACAAGTTATCTGTTTTCTTGGTTGTTTTAACACATCATTATGCCCATCAGTCTCATAACCTATTCAGGTGCGTCTGTGAAACGTTTATGACATTTCACTGTACTAGTTACAAAAGAGCCCGAGCAGAAACATCGTAGTTGCTGGCGACTTGCATCGAAAAGAATATACATTGTTTAGATATCCATTACCGAACTGCTAAAATCTAACTGGCGACCACTCAATATTTATCGCAAGGATCGGTCGAGAAACAAGAGAAGGAAACTTATTGAAATACTTTGTGCTGAGAATTCTATATGGTACCAAAAATATAATATTGAATAAAGTCACTAATAATAATAATGATCTTGTTGGCAACGTTCATTTTTGAGTTAGTTCGAACAAGGAATAAATCTGATGACAGTTAAGCGAAATCGTTTTCCCATTCTTCGTTTGGTGGCTTATCAGGTCGTAGATCAGCAATAATGTACCCTTTCTCACTCTGTCATCAAACTAATTCAATCACTATTACCAAGGCTCACGGTTGTAATTGGTAACTTGTCATATCAAGTTCGCAGCCAGATCTAGACCATCTTCCGTTTCTGTATGTTAAGTGCTGACTAGTGGGCAGACAGATCAAAGACGTGATATATACATATATATATTTATATTTATATATAAGTGGGTAACCAAATGTATGTTTGAATTTTCCGTCACTTCAGACAACCACAGCGACCCCGCTTAACTAATTAAGTAGTATGATCTACATTAAGTTATCAAGTGTAAAATATCCATCACTCATTTGTTGTGTTCACATGGTCAATCAAGGGATAGTGGTCGGCAGCCTTGTTGTTCTTGTATAAATACTCAATCAATAATCGAATTTTTCGGCAATTAGAACATAAGTTATATCAATTTAGTGATTTTGTGTGTATAAATTGAAAGATTGACGGGTTTGCTTACTCAGTAGCAACATGGGGGAAAAAGATGAAGATAATGATAATGCTCTTTCAGCTATACCTAAAGGTCGTAATCCTAACTAAAACGTGGTTATCTTTCGGCATCATGGATGACGAAGTGACTATCTAAATCGCGAAACTTCTCCCATTAGACTGGGTATACAAAGCATGGGATGGATTGGTGATACACATTGACAGTCACTTCAAATTCATCAAACCACACATCGGAGACTTGGTCGAGATGAAAGAACCATACTAGTGTCCCTTCAATGAAAAAAGCTCTAAGTGCTCGATTGAAAAAACACCTGTCCTCCACCGGCACCATTGTCCAAAAAGATAAGATAACCCAGATGATATTACAACTTACCCACATAAAGTTTGACTGAGTCCTATTGGCTGGAGATTTTGACACCGCACCTCTCAATATCAACAGGTAGGATGCAATACCTACAAAGTTGTTCTATAAGCAAATCTTGTTAGCTGTCAGAAGTTCGGGAGTGACGGAACATATAGATGACGCCACCAAATAGTATAAGGCTGTAAAACCATCGAAATTAGAATTTGGCTATCTAATAACGAGCTTTTGGTGGAAGATGTGAATCTCCAAGCATCACTCGAAAGCAGTAACTATGGCACGATCATATTTACTATAGCAACGAACAAATCACTTCTTACTGATGAGAAAGTACCTCGCCTTTCTGCTCGGGGTCCGCTTTCGGCAGTGCTAAGTATATATGTAATGCAGCATTTTAAGTTTATAGTCGTTATAAAGTGACTTGTGGAGCGTCTGGTTCGAGCTATGACCTTGGGGTAGTGCGTTCGTCGAACTTGTTCCAGATGTCAGAGGTTACATAGCTTCACCCTCGGAGCATCATTCTGAAGAGAGAAAAAAAGAAAGAAACCGAGGAGCAACCAGACATTTGAATATGAACGATAAACAATGCTTAACACTTAGTAGTGGAACAGACGGAGGTATGATAAATTATAAGATCAAATTGATACTGGCTCATGTTGTTAGAGTGAAATGTGATCAGGGGCTACAGATGAGAGAGTGCAGTAATAAACAACAATGACTTGGGATATTTATCAAGGTGGAGTAGGTCCGAAAGATGGAAGGGAAGTCAAGATTGGAATGAGAAAGACTGTTTATTGGAACAGAGAATGTATATAGAGATCAGAGAGTAAAATAACAACCATATCCTTTACAGTCAGTTTTTTTCTTTTCTCATCCGATGCCTGCCACACAGTTTTCATGTAAAAGTCCGAGTTAGCATGTTAAAGGTTGTCTTAGTAGAATAGTTAATCCAGCACAAAAATTAGAAACATGAGTCTTAATGGTGAGTGTAGGTGAACAATTTCAATATCACAGATCTTTCGACTTGTTCTCATCCATAAAGAGCCTGATACAAACAAAATGTTCTGCCCCACAAACACGGGTGGATTAAAATCATCGCCCACACCATCAGTGCTTGCTGGTCAGTAACTCCACCCTCCCTCCTTTTGTGATGTTAGGCTCATTTACGCTTATTTTTTGGATAAATATCATACCTCACACAATGCTCTGTGTTTCACATCCTGTTGGAAAACACTATTTTAATAAGCACCATTTCACAAGCTTATCAGACAGTTACAAATTATAGACTGTGGGTAAGGCTTTGATGCAATGCTTTGATTGACTATCGTGTAAAGTATAGGTTGCCTATCAGAGTATAGATTTATATTAGTTACAGGTAAGGTAAGATAACGAGTGGTGAAATAATATTAATGGCAAGGCAATACAGTGTGCAGAAGAGTAAAAAGCTGATAAATAATAGACAAGAAAGAACTCACACTAAATTCCTACTGATGTCCATTTGTTCTATCCTAACCGGTTGATGTGCAACAGGTTCTATAGATGTACTACCACTGGTAGTAGGCAGTCGGTTCTGCGTTTCTTTTGACATTTTAGGGTATTTGTAAGCGTCGTTTAGCGACCGATTATTGAAAGGTCCAGTGAGTTGCCTGTCTACTTCAATTTTTTAGAAAACTAGGGAGGGAAAAGTATCTAATACAACTACAAAGTAGGGAAATAAGGCACTTTAGTCTATATGTGTAGAGAGCCTATGATGTCTGTGTGGGACGTGGATGTGTTCGTTTGCACCAGATCTATGCAAGTGAGGGCTTGATCAATGAGTATTGTAAACGTATGTAATTTGTCTGTCATGCGTACTTCAGAAGGCAGACTGTTCCATATCAATGCGTACTTGATAAGGAAGAAGTTTTCACGTGTTTTTGATCTGTGTTTTTCAATTTTGACAGTGGATACTTTGTCTCGAAGGTTGTATCCATGTGAGTCTTGGTAGAGAGCTATATTACATGTGGAATAAGTAAGGTTTTTAAGGAGTTTGAAATAAAGAATTAAGTTAGACCTAAGCCTTCTTTTCCAGAGGGGTTCTAGTCCTAAGATATGGCATCTGGATTTGTAGTCAGTGAGTTGGTCATTCTTAAGTATTTTGCGAGTGAAGTCTCGCTGTATTCTTTCCACCTTAAGTATATCAGATAGGCGTAGGTTGGAAAATAAGAACGAGCAGTATTCGACGATGGGTCTTACGCAGGTTTTATACAGGATGATTTTAGTTTCCTTTTGAAAGAAATTACGAAGGATGAAGCCAAGCAATCTCCGCGTTTGAGATGCTTTAGTTGAGATATGTTATGCGAAGTTAGGAATGTCTGGGTAATGTACCCCTAGGTCAGTTGCTGATGTCAGTCTGAGCAGTGAGTTTTGTTAAGTGATAGTTTTATTTTAGGAGACGTGTCTCCAATACTCAGCCAACCGCATTTCTCTGTGTTGAGCTCTAAACCCCAGCGTTTGCATCAGTTGTCTACTCTGTTGAGTTTAAGTTGGATTGTTTACATAGTACTACGTACATCGCCAATGTCAGTTTTATAGATGACTTTTAAGTCATCAACGTAGAGGTAGGTCTTACCTGTGGTAAAGCACTTGCATATATTGTTGACACAGATTATAAAGAGCACTGGACCCAAGATGCTGAGAACAAATACCATAACTTTTTCCAACTCATACGCGTGTTCTATTTTTTCGTCAGCGTCATTTGATTTTAGCAGACTGCTAGCGACAAACTTCGATTAGATAAGTCTTTTTTATGCCACAATAAAGTTGAGCCTGGCCTTACTTTTACACATAAGCGGAGTGTTCTTTGACTGTTTGAGGCTCTCTTTATCTCTTGTTGAAGCATGAGAATTCAATTTCCTTCACTTTCGTCGTTCACATCGAGAATGCTTGAGACGGTGACGGTTTCATGTTGGTCTTCAAGAGCTACTTAAGAATCGCGATCACCAGTAACTAGTGGTATTATACTCTTTGTTTTTTTCAAAGTGGATTTTCTCTTTCATGATTTCGCAAACGGGTGTTTGACTTGTTCCGCAGTTACCACACTGACACGCCCCTTATGCTCAGTACGCATATCTGGTCTAAACTTTGGATTTGCATACTAAATTTTTGTTTCCGGTTATTTATGCAATGCAACAATTTCATAACTTTATAGTTGTTATAAAGTGATTTTTGAAAAGTACTTGTTGCAAGCTTCGACTTTGAGAAACGCGTACGTCAAGTTTGTTTGGGGTGTGAAAAGAAGTGCCGTGGCTGTGAACGGAGAATACAATACTGGAATGGAAACAAAGTAGTGGAAGAGCATTCAGGCATCGACTCTCAACAATGTTAAACGGCTTATAGTGGAACGAACTGAGGTATGGAAAGTTAGTAGATAATGCTCATACGAGCTACTATTACCAGAATGAATTGCAGTGAAACAGTTTTGAAATAGGTGAACACAGTAATATAGAACGATGAGTTGCGATATGTATCAAGGTGGAATGGGTTAGAATGATAAAGGGGAAGTTGAAGTAATAATCGGGAAGGATGTTCATCAAAATAGAAGTGTATCAAAGGAGAGTAAATTGTTGATCAGTCAAACACTCGGGAGGAAATTGGCTTCATGGCTTCCAGCAGTACCTCCGAAACAACTTCATGATCCATTGGACTTGAGGTAATACATTGTAGGACCTTGGTAATCCAGACTTATTTGCCCCTAACTAAACATCTGAATTCATCATTACCAGTTAATTCAGAGTCTAGTTTTATCTGGGCTGTATTACGATCACCCATCAAGCCAAAAAGGCGGTCAACTGTGTCTTGAGCTCGCTTGTCTACTGTAGAATGTTCTTTATGAATTTCATTGGGCTCATGGTTCTATGATTATTTTGAATCCATTAAAACATCGTCCAATACAGAACAATGACATCACTCTAATTGATGTACTGATCTGTTTGCTCCCTTCGGATCTATAATTACCCGATCGAAAGAAGTAAGTCCAGATCAGCATACAGACGATTTTCCAATCAACACCCAACACCGGATGACGTCAAGCCTCTGATTCTCACCGTCGCGCTTTAAGTCCAAGTCACATTATCTAACCATGGGACACTTTTTCGAACACAGTTAACATAGACCACGTCTACGTGACATATATGATTAATTTAATGCGCGTCATTGTGACAGACAGTAATAGATGAAAACAATTTTTGCTTAAACCTGTAGCAAAAACCTCAAATTCTGGAAAAGAAAGTGTTATGAAGGAAACGTAAAGTAGAGCTAGCTAGGTTGAGTAACTCTTATCGAGAAAAGGTATCTGAATGGTTGAAGAGATATTAATCTGAATCTGGAAATCATCTAAAAGGGAGAATCAGTTAAGTTAAACACGGTAAACATTACTACAGGTCAATGTTCGAACCCCTTTGTATCAGTGCTGAAACTACCTGAGGTGGAACCGAGTTACTTCAATGGACAATCAGAGACGTACTGGAAGTTTTTTCGGTAGTTTATGACGTGCGTGGCGTCAAGGGTCGTCAATGACAAAGTTTGTCATATTCAGTGAGTTATTGCAGGTGAAAGTCACCACCGACGGGCGTGCTAAGACGGACCTACCTACTGAGTATAGCAAAGCCAGCGAAAATTTAGAACGATTCCCATGATAATCTACTGTAATAGCTCGAGAAACATTGGAAGGGTTATTTAGTGGTATAAACACTGATTGTGATGGTGTTAAACAGTTATCGAACCTGGCTATAGCCATGAAAAATCGCTTCACGATTTTACATCAGATAGAATGTAATGTTTTACTTTTCTAACCCTCAAAATTTTACAATCTACTCTTTCATATCCTCTGGTTCGCTATTAGTCCTTACCATCTCTTAACCACGTATAATCTCTTTTAACTTTTACCATTAGTTATCCTCATAGCTGTACGATAAATTCAATGGATGTTTAACCCATAACACAAATGCTTTTACCATCTCATTTGCTTGTAACATGGACCTAGCAGAGACAGTGTGTTCTAACTATGGGCCTTGATTAAAGCCATATTCATACTGACCACAAACGTAAGAGAGCCTAACATCGTAAAAGGAGAGCGGTGGCGTTACTGACCAGCAGACATGATGGTGGGGAGATAACTTCAATCCACCCGTGTCTGTAAGGCAGAACATGTTGAATTACGGCTCCTTATGTCAAGTGTGATGTCACGAACCAACGGTATTGATGCTGACATATCTGTGCAAAACACCTCTTTAAATCGTGTTTAGAGCGTTGAATTGGTTCCATTTCCTATCAAGTAATCCTATTACAAGCAAACTAGACAATTGGCCCACTCCATACCCTATAAAATCTAAAAACAAAAAATGGGCTGAAATAGCTTGACAAAGAAGGGGGACAGCCATTTGTGTAGCAGAATACTGTTTTCAGCGCTTTATTTCATAATTACACACAATTCCATACTTCTTCCTGAACTACCTTCATTTATACAGTTCTTTATCCACTCATGCCTTGTTCACACTTATTTTTCTTTAACACATTAGTATGCTCTTGTTTAATAAGTACTTAAGTAACAGACAAAGAGACTAAATCGGTATACCTTAACCATTCCTCCATGAATATTGTGTGCTCCGCTTTTCATCCTTCCTTTTTCTTACACTTTTTTTCAGCCCTCTTGAGATACCACGCCGAAAATAGATATGGTACCGGTGACTTCGTCCTACACCGTTATTAAAGCCTCAGACATTCCGGAGGGATATAAGGTTGTGGCTTCTAAAAGACCCCAACTTTTCATGTATTTATTCTCGACCATCAGCTGTATGTTGCAACGCAACCTTCATAAAGTGCGCCGATTGTGATATTGACATATTTCTTACGAAATCCATTTACACTTATATCTTATAAAATGTCAAACCAGCTGAGTAATTGTCTACAGTGAAAATTGTAACTTCTGCAACAGTTTGATATTGCCTGTAAACTGGCATGCCTCATGTGACAAACTGTTATTTGGGAATAAATTATTATTAACTCTTCGTGGACTTAAGAATTAATAGCAGTCTTCATCTAGTCAGTTAAAGTATGGTAGGCAGGCGTAGTTTACAGAATGACGGAAAACTTCAGAGAGCCAACCTTTACTGAGCTCTCCCAGTCCATGGCGTGTCATGGCAGGGTCGCTAGTGAAAACTTCTGTCATTTGACAAGCCATTCCAAACAAAGATACGACGTTTTTATGCACTATCACTTGCAGTTTCAGCAACGGAATAGTCTGGTCACAAAAAATAGACATTATATGCTATGATGACCATGATATTTATCTATGCCCGCTATTGATACTGACAGTGGAAGAACGACGTTGGTGAGCAAAGGCGAAAAGTATTTGTTTTATCCGTCTTGGGTAAGGATATAGAGCAGGTGAGTGCAGTTCAAGAAGACGTATTAATGATGAAGAAATATATGTGATGTTTATATGAACCAATGATTTCTTTGTATTGATGAATTTGATTTTGAGTTCTAAGTGCAGTACATTCTTTCGCATTCATCTAACACTTCTTGATAAAATTACGTTATTGCTAGGGTTACTTGTTCATACTTTATTTCAAGTACTCCTAAATATTATATTGGCGTGCCGATGGAGCCTGCGACAGAACAGTTGGAATGGTTTGAGATATGGAGTATGACCAAGAAAGGTATGAAGGGTGACAAAAGTGTAACACATTTTCTTATATTCAACGGTGAAGGAGCCTACAGTTTACTAAAAACTTCGCTATACCCCGCAATGCCTATTTTACTCCCTTTAACAACTCCCAAGGAACTACTATTAAATCATATGAAGTGAATCAGTTTTGAATGTCGTGAGAGAGCGAAATTTCATAAGATGATTCGTCAGAATGACCAAAGGGTTAGGCAATTCATCCTTGAATTGCAAAGACAAGCTGCCAAATGCAATTTTGGTGATGAACTTCATGTACGACTGAGAAATCGAATAATTGCGGGAATTAACATACGAAGTCTGGAAAAAGAGCAGTCAAGAATGCCGAACTGTTCCTTTCAAGATGCTGGAACTGTATGTATTAACTATGAAGCAATGAATGAACTTGATATCCAATCGATCAAAATTTCTAATAATTTGTCCAGTCGTCATGATGAATTACAATCTCTTGGCCGATCAAATTTGAGTTCGTTTAATCATGATTTCCATTCTCGTGGAAACATGAATAGTTATTCAACAAGGAACTGCAAAGCAAACAACAAATATGAGAAAAAGTTTATAAATGCCCACCATGTGATAAATTTCATCCTCGTAATTCATGGGTATTTCCTAATTCTAAATGCCTTAAATGTGGTGAAACTATACACGTTCAGTCAGTTTGTAATACCATGGTTCATTTCGCTGAAACTAATGCTAAAACTTGCGGTTGTGGTACTGCTTAGTTGGTTGTTTCTAATAATCATTTATCTTTATTCAAGACTTCTAGAAGCGGTATAACGTCCCATAGTAGTTCAGAGTTGAATGAAACCCAGAATCAGTATGAGACAAAAAATTCCAATCAACCGACTTCTTATCAGATTTCTCGCGTTACTGTACCAGATGTGGTTTGTCATTATGATTAACATATTTCTGATGGAATTTCTTACGACTCTGAGAATAATATGTTGAATGAGTCAAATCATGATGAAAAATCAGTTTTGTTAGATGCTGATATTTCTAATGAGTCATTATTCTTTAATGAAACTCTTAATAAATTTGAGGGAAATATTTCAGAAAAATGAAGTCCTGGTGTCATATAATATATTATTTATCTTCATAATGCATTTGCTTCTTGTAGGAAACTTATTGAATGCGAAGAACGAGTACTAAGTGAGCTTGATTTTCATTACAATTTGGATAACTGCATATCAACTGTTGTCTATACTTATCATAAAGTTGTAGTGACCTGCTTTTCTCGACTAGAACACGATTGGAATAATGGAAACAATTATTATTATAACCAATTGTATCAGTGATTGTTTTACCGTACTTGTTGTTGTTTAACTGTATCAAAGTGACTTCTCGTTCCGTTATCCATCTTGTTCGTTCGAACATTCTTACGCTCTGCTATTATTGCCCGTAATCTTTGCTACATTTCCGTGTCCATCCGATACCACGAGATTGCCAATAAATATACTCTATCTGGACCAGTTACAGTCTTCTGGTTTGCGAGTTATCAAAGGGACCAAGTCGTTTTTGGGCGCGTAATCTCATTGTAGTGGTGTCATAGTCAATCAAGACTTCATGCCATCTACAAAGTCACTTCTAATGAATACTCTAGTCAATATGTGAAATATGTTTTAAATGAACCACATTATTCATAATTTAGGGATATGAAGATCCAACATTATTTCGTGGGGGAGGGCAATATTGGAAAGTCTATGATGCAAATTCTAGATATCAGTGGTTTCACTACTTAATCGACATGATGATTGTATACAACTCCAGGAATCAGGTTAGTCTTTTCCAAATTGTTAATTCTAACAATAATGAGTGCATTGTAGATAATACAGGATTTATATCCATTACACTTTCGAACAAAAGTAAGATAGACGTAAGAAGATGTACAATCGATTACAGACAATTAGACTCAAATTTAATCTGTGGATGATGTGATGTTTATATGAACCAATGATTTCTTTGTATTGATGACATTTGATTTTGAATTCGCGCCCATCTAATACCTCTTGATTAAATTGCGTTATTGTTGGGATTACTAGTTTATACTATAATTCAAATACTCCTAAACATTGCACTATCATTAACTGTTACATAATGATTCACAAAACAACAGGTTAAAAGATAAATATGGCACAGCAAATTTACTAAATCCCCACGGTGTCGGGTAGGCTTGGGAGTATTTTCGTTATAAATAAGATCATGAGACGCTGATGTAGTAGCTTTTGTTCTTTGGATGACGGTTCTGACACAACATTGGTAAGGTGAGACTCTCCTTGAAGTTTCTTGGGTCGGAGTAAGACTCCGTATCGGTATTCATCGAGAAAGTGAATAGTAACTAAATAGCAAGGACTAAAAGTGAGCCTCCCGAGTTGTGTTCCATCATGAATAATCTCAAGCGTTGTTTTTAATTGACGTACCCCTAAATAATTTAGACTCTGGAGAAATCGAGATTTTAATTTGTTGTGCAATGCTTAAAGCACACTGGCTGCTAGACTAGGGGTTATGAGAAGAAAAACACTATAGTGTTGTCAAAGCATTGCTGCAATGAACTGTTTCGGGACCAATTTCATATCCTGCATTCAGAAGAGGTGTCATTAATCACACTTCTTAAATACGAACTTCCAGAATTAAAGTACGCAAGCCTTATGACGTGGCGTTTGCTTATGTCTATTCAGGTGGTACGTTGATGCCAGGCGACGACACAAAAGACTTTGAGGTTGTAGAGAAGGGAAAGCACTTCCTCGGTGAACATTTGTTGCTCCGATACCAATGAAGTGCAGCACCAACCAGAATGTCATCGCCGCTGGTCTTCACCTCATCATGCTGCAATAAACTCGAAGCTAGAAAAACTAAGAATCGCATTTGCTTATCGTGGTAAGCTTTCAGGAGTTTCCTGAAATGGCATAACTTATAAAGGGCTACACAACACTGCTAAATCAGTATGCACATGACCGTGAAGATACCACAGGCATTGTGGTTTTGCAGCGCTTTACCAGTAACACCTTCTATAATTGAATCGCTCCCACCCAGTAAGATCAAAAGTCAAAAGTAAGGAGGTTGGAAGATATATTTGATGGGTTATCAATATATAGGGAAGTGACTGATCTAATCTGGCTAATGATCGCTGGATATGTTGCGCACGCCATTTTTAAACGTGATCTGGTACGGATGCATGACTGAGAGCCTTCAGCTCAATGAATCGACTAAAACTAATGTGGTCAGCATCCAGTGTCGAACACATACAGATATATTGATTTCTGGGATTTATTTATCGCTTCGACCGTCTCGTTGTGGATGTTATCAAAAATAATTTTTGTTTACATGACTGTTTACTACTTTTTTCACGAAGGCATGTGCCACGCAAACAAATGAATTATTTTCTCGAGGCTATAAATTCAAGAAATTATAGCACCTCTCCTGCACTCGAAATTGTGTACAGATAATTTTTTTAAAGACCTTCAATTAACTTATTTAACAGACAGTGCTTCTTCATAAATTACGAATACTTAACCAAAACACACTATTTTAATAATAATTATTATGACAGAATTTACAGTCAAGCTTCAATTTTTTGGCATCTTTGACAAAATTTCCAAAAGGCTGAACCAAAACAATGCGAAATCAAAAATGCCCAGGATCAAAGTGAATGAATAGGTCATGTTCAAAGTTGGAGTAAAATGAATATATCTGGACACAGTGAAATCAATAACATTGACTATGACAATTAATTTCTAAATAATTTGTTCTTCGGAAGAATACCCAAATAGACAATTCATCCTAATAAACAACTTACTAAAGACAAAGTTTCTCATGTCATCTACTCTACCTTTACCTTTCACCTTTACGTGTCATGAGATGTAACACGGTTTCCCACTACCGTAAAGCCTGTGTTGTGGTTGATTAACCTATCAATCAGTTACGAACAATCGTTTCGCCCAAAGAACACTATAACGAGCAGATAAACTTCTAAACTAACATAGCCCATTGAGTGTTAATAATATATATGATTCATTGAAAGCTTTCTTTGGCATTGAAATATAACTTTCAAGCAAATTTACCATATGACCGATATTCCTATGAGTTTCATATCCAGATTTTCGAAGCAGGTAGAGTGTTAATATTCTAGGTGTAAGTACACTGGGATTTCAATTGACCTCTAACTTCCGTAAACCCTAAATAATACTTAGACGTGAAGAAAATTTTCTTGTCTAGTATAAAGGAATCAAAAAATATATCACCAATAATTGGTTAAGACTAGCTTAGTTTGAAGTATGACCTCATTACATTTACGTACATTTCTTTGTCCCTTCCCGCTGAACTTTTGGTAATGATCATGTCTACTCACAACCATTTGTGGCAGAAATATCCCGAAATATTTTCATTTTATGCCTTCTATCTCTGCATCCAGTTTTCCATATGGGTTGCTGTTCTCTTGTTTTCAAAAATCAAACAGTAGTAGGTTGATTGTCAGTTGGCAGTGCACTCTTTTGAAGTATTCCGCCACGTTAGGATGTCTGCTAGTCAGCGGATGAAAGTACAAAATGGGAAGGCTCATGGTAATGTAGTCAACCGTGGCAATGTCCCTAAATCACTGGTAATTTATCTGGTTCGTTATAACTCGTGTAGAAGTCCTCAGACTCTCAGTCCAATATGAATACATGTATTTTGGGTCTAATTGTTTTCGTTGTTTGTGGTTCAGGTAATTCCTCTTGAAAACTGACTGTTGGTTTCAGCTATATTCGAAATCATTCAACATATAAGAATGGCATTCTGATTCGATAACTCAATGATTTCAAAAAATAACAGAACTATGTGATATTTGTTAGTCTCTTTGTCTGGTTGCGTTTCCCCATTTCCTTCATCAAGACAAGCGTATGATTCAGTACTTTTGTTGTTTCTTTCCAATGGTTTGTTATCATATGTTTACCTATAAATGTCCCGAATTATGTTAAAATGTATTTTGATTGACTCCAAGCACTCCCCTTATTACACTGAATGTGTATAGTTTGGTCAATTAGTGTGTAGCTGTCTCTTTAAATCCGTCAAGTTCGAGTCTTCCATAATTAGGATTCTTTATTAGTGTATTTCCGAACTATTCTATATTGTTTCCAACCACTAGAGTACTCTCTTCTTGCCTAGTTCTCATTAGCTCCCTATCTTCACCGAAGAGAATATTCGACCGGTTGACTTATGCTATTCCTACAACTATACATTCACATGAAAATTCTTATTTTCCCTTAAAACACTACCTTTAGGGCTGACACCACTTGTTCAGGTACGTCATTCCGGTTGTTGATCACTTAATGAGAAGAACGGAATTCTATGGAGTTTATTTGGTCGCGGCTTCTAAGCTCTCGTGGGAGCCAATGAAATCCACTCCAAAATAATTAAAGACACAAAATGCCTGGTAAAGCTTTACTGTATCGCCGAGTGACCTTGCGACTGTTACCCGTTCAGTTAATGAGAAGCTAAGGATGCTAAATATAGTTTATTATGCTACGAATTGGGATTCCCCTTGTATCACACAACAAAATTGTCATTTCATTTAATTTTGTAAGAACTATGATACTTCTGTGGGTGTCCAGACCGAAGCAGGTGGTTTTCCTGGGGAATCACATCCGGAGCCTTCGACCTAAAGGTCTGATCCACAAGGCAGTGGAGCATCGTGAGGAGATGCAGTCCCATGGTTGCCGGTGACGAACAGTTGGTTCATACGCCGTTTTTTCCCCCAGGATACTGTAGCCCATGTGCACCGTTGGTTTGGAGTCAGAATTTTCCAAATCCCCTAGGTGGATCCTCCACAACCACCAACCCGGTTAAAGCGCCGGACATTTGCTTTTCGTCTTCTCAATGTCGTCAACAACAATAATGCCACAAGAAGGCAGTGAGTAGGACTTCCCTGTCAGAGGCTATATGCGCATGGCCATGTGAAAGCATTTCGAGAGGGAGAGTACACTATCCCCACTCTCGGCCGTACCAGGGCATTTTGGTAAAGGAGAATGCAAGTCTTTAAATGGTCGAGGTCCGAGTAGTTTAACTACCAACCCAGGAGTGCGTAGATCATTAAATGTTGCAACTAGGAACTACTGTTATCACTGATTATTCGATTACGAGACGATTCGTCGACATCGTGTCTTTAAAAAATTGGGAATTACTTTGCTTCACCTTTAGTATGTAACTACTACAGAAGCACTGAATACCATCGTGGTTGTATTCCAGATATTGCGCAAGTGGTTACCGATATTTCGAGTTTTTGAAGACCTAGACTAGTTTCGAAACCGAATACTCAGTATTAATTCTTCCTATGAATGCCTAGTTTCTAAGTTTACTCAAAGTTTCATCTGCCCTGTGATGCTGTTTAGGGAATTTCATATTTCAACATGATTTATATTGTGTGGTTGTTTCAGATACTCATTCTGGTTTTATTTGGGTATCTTGCATAGTTAGTCTTCGAGGTATTTCTTCTGGGTAAATCAGCCGCATTATCCTTACTGCTATATGTACTTTAAACGTATAATTGTATGTATGATTTCAGTATATTTACCAAACTGTTAGTCGCGTTCCTAACAGCGTAGAATTTAATACGTGTATGCACCAGTATATCTCATCTCAGTTAGGAATGACGTACAATTAAGGAAATATAGAGAATAAATGCAGCTATACCGTTTTAACGGGTCTGTCTCTATGTCACTCAACTCATACAATCAGTGATTGGACATACTGGACCTTCCAACATACCTCATACCAATAGTTAGTGATTTCATGGATTGGTACTATTTTCTGATTTGACCTCCTCTAGTGTTTTCCAACCTACTAATATGTTGATCAGCACTACACGTTGGAGTAGGTGGCCGGTAGTCATATGAAACGCATGTCCATGTTACTTCAGTCAATTAAGACCCAGAATTTTCCGGACATAATTGGTTTTACATTATATTTAGTCTCAATATCGTACTAAATGTGGTCAATAATTCGGAGACGTCTAAACTAAAATACTTGCAGTTTACATACCTCTGTCATAGAGCATGATTTACGACCATAGAGTAATACAATAAAGTTTCACTAATAAACCATCCAGTTTAGCTGGATGACCTGAAACAGATTGATTTTCCAAGGATGAACCTTGAGCTAAATACTGACTTCTGCCACTGACACCGCTGTTTGCTATAATTTACAAATACTTTTACTTACTCCTTATTGCAACGTCACAAGACTGCTTTGCTAATCCAAGGAAGAAAGCAAGACTATATAAGCGGGCTGATTTATTCTCCAATCATTAGTCAAATGATATTCAGAATAATATCAAATTACATATTATTTCCAATACTTTTTATTAGTCGATACATCCGAAAGGACCAAACTAGTGGTTAACTGATAATCTAGTGTGCATGCGATTTTCAAAACCAATAAGCTAACTGACTTGACTGGGAAACATATTTCACCACTAAAACTAGATATTCGTTTTTTTAACATTAAGATATCATATGATATGGGCTAGTCGGATTTCAACCGTATGTCAAGCTTAAGCAACAGGCCAAGATTTAGCTTCGTTTCTTGGGAAGCAAGACACATCGTCGGTTAAGAATGTTAGGGACAAATATGTGTATAAATATACAGCTTTCGATTCAGTTTGTTAAATAAAGCTTCGACATTCAAGAATCTACTTCGGTTTGCGCGTGAGAACTCGCATATCGGCCTTGTCCACCGTGTAATATACCAAATTACCAAGATATCTGAAATATAATGACTCTTGTTCTATCACAGCTTTTAGTTTAGTGGTCCGTAGTTATGCAGAAAAATATCAGCCAGTATAGGGCTTGGTGGACTCCCCATAAAAACACCTGTTTGTCCTAAATACTTTCAATTGAAATGGATCTGCACATTTTTGTGTGCATAGTAGTAGTAATCTTTCTACTCTGTTATTTGAAAAATCTTCCTTTCAATGTAACTGCATATGAGATCTATAGACTTGTCTAGTAGGATATTAGTGAATAAAGACTCTGCATCATAAGAAACTTGGCAATTTCTATCTAGGTCGATTCTTTCAGTTCTGTAACAAAGGCGGTGATTGGGGTTAGACAACAGAAGACCTTGGATTTACGTTTCGTGCTATTTGGTATCTAAGTTAATATGCAAAAATATATAATAACCCCTACAGATAGCACCTTCGGAAGTATAAAAACTCCACGTGGATTGCTAATTACAATGAAATTATTTTCAAGTAGACCGTTATCCACAATGAGATAGGTAAATGCGATTCTCAGCTAGATGCGTATTTTTGTACCAGCTATCATAAACGTATACTACCTGGCAAATCAATCTAATTGTCATATGACTCTTAAGAGATTTAGTACTATATCATATCAAAATAAGAAATTTTGCACAGAGAAAAATAGAGTACGACATTCCATATGTCATTACGCTGAAATAACCAACATATCAAAGGTTTCACACTTGAATTCCACAATTAAGTTGCATATCTGGTTGCCGTAGTTAGCATATTTAGTGTAGGATGGAACCTATACAACTATCGAAGTGCACATTCAGGGAGATAAATACTACCTCTTTTGACCATGAGTCTATATATGAATTTGATTTCTAGTCCAAGAAAATGTCAAGTAACTCAGTTATTGTGTTCAACGTGGTTTTCACGGTTCAGAAATTTTTAAAGCACAAACTGATTTTTATGAATAGCACATCCGCCCATACGTATATAGAACTCGCCATTTTCTAAGCCCCCTTTGGTTTTTCCCATCTTTATGTTTCATGTAGTCTTACCCTACTTAATTCATGTCACTTTAGAAGATGTCTCGTTGAGACTCGTTCTGTTACTTTTATTATTATGTTTCTGTTCTTCCTTACAATGATTTTCTTACACCAGCTCACAAATATCACGTCGGTCTATGATTTTATCAATCGCAGTTTGCTTAATATGTTGGATCTTAGAAATGATATTTAGAATAAATACGTTTATATGAGATTGAAAATATGTTAGTTGATATCACTGTCTAGTCAAAATAACAGATTTCACAGTTGAATTGACATACAAATAACAGCAGAACAACAATATCAGTAGTTATTTTACAAATTTCAAAACACTGAAGAATTTCGGGTGAAATCCAACTATCCTAACAACCTTTTGTGACTTATCTGTCAGTCACAAATCAGTATTTCGTTATAAAGTAATTAAAATTAATGCAATAACAGTGAGTAAATAATTTTGACGTGAATAATGAACCTGTACATATTGAACTATTTATTACAGTGAACGATAAAAAGTTAAGTATTACGTGATGAGTCGGATTTATAACTCAGGGTTATGAGCTACGACTAAGATATGTGGTTAAAGTGGCACAATACTTGTTATTCATACAAATCCAACTGATTAAGCATTAAGTCACATGAAGTACACCCATACACTTTTCATCAGAAATAGGTTTTCCTTGTAATTCAACTTACAAACGATGCAACATTCACCCTCTGGTTACACATAAGGTATTTTTTTATAAACTTTAGGGACTAGACGTAGACGATTTCTACTCATTTCTCACTAACATACGTACTATCCTTCACTACACCTTAGATTACACTCAAAATTACAAGTGACGCTGTCTCAAATCTGTTTAGCTGGTGGGTATCTCTCCATTTTACCATGTCTTTAAATTTAGGTCTACTTGTAAATAATAAACCTGCTAATTCGCATATAAGCTCTCCGATAGTAAAAGTGAGGTATCAAGATTAAGTAGTTAGAGTTTGGGTCAAAAAGGTAATGACTATGCAGTCACGAAGGTCGGTGTAAAACGATTCTGAGTAATAACAACTCATACTCAAAGATATCAAAATAATAAGTCTAATAATTGTTAGGAAATTTCTGATATTCGAGGTTTACACGGATAATGAGTAGAATCGATTTCTCTTTTTCCTCAGTATAATCTTATGTCAATTTGAGTGTAATCGACCGAGTATCTAAACAATATTCTGCTAACTTTATCAAGTCAAATATTTTGTTCTGCATAAGGCTGTCTTGGAGTATATTAAAACACTATTTTCCAAGAGACGTCAATCCAATAATTCTTATCCGGAAAAAACTGGACTTCTTGAAATACTCTTAAACCAGATGTTTCGTGGAAAACCGCTCATATCGATCGTTTAATAGTTCCTTTCTTACAAATAAATCTAACTCGGTACGTCTTGTTAATAAAGAAGTAAAACAATCCGTTAATGTGGTGATCACGTTTGTGACGGGCTGGGGCCTGAAATTCGATAATTATACATGGCATGCTACGTGCCAACCCCTGGACTGACTATTTAGTGAATACACAAGAGTGGACGAGAAAACATATTAGGCTACCGAATAAAATGCACAAGTACTAATTCATATGTATATACCATTCTAATTTTTAAGAAATTGATCCATTTATAAGCCAATGAAATGTACTTCTGATGTCCATCATTTGACCTTCTCATTAGGCTACTTCTGATTGGCTACCTCACCTTCATATCAAGAATTTCAAAAGTACCCAATATTTAAAAGGAAATTTCAACCTTTGACGCGATTGGGAAGATTAAGATGTTATCTGTCTAAAGCCAATTGTGCAGCATAAACCAAAATTGCACTGGACTTGAATTTAACTGACAAACGTCATAGTAAGAATCCGACTGTCATTCCTCTTATCTTAAGGGGAAGTTAATAGATTAGAAAACAGTGTATCAGTCTATTGTTCGGTATTCAAACGTTCTTTGAATAATCTCACCAAAAATTAATTCGGTCACTGAGTTAAACAGTACCAATCGTTTTCTCTTTTGATTTAAATGTGTGGGACAAACAGTATTTCTCCTAGGCCTAATCTTTATATATTCCTGCACCTCACTGATAGGCAAGGTACTAAATGGGGCAATTGTATTCTCTAATTCGCGCCTATTTATTATAGTTTGTTCTTTATTGTTGTAATAATTTAATCAGCCATATCCAATTGTCTTCTTCTAAGCAGTGGGTAACGGTCGTTGCTCATGTAATTATTTGAGCTGAGTTATAGAAATGTGCAATGTTCAGTGATAAAAAATTTTTTGAAGTACTAATAGTAGATGACGTAATATGCGGGCTGGTAATTCCCAGGGCTAATCAGTACATACTTTAAGGGTCATGACTAAGCCAGGACAGAGAACACTTGGTGGAGTGTGCTGTGTATTAAAGTTAGAATCATACGGTTATGGGTTTACAAATAAATTACTGGTTCACACGAATATCTCATCTATACAGCGAAATGGGCAGCCATGAACAAAAGATACATTCACATGAATTCTGAAGTGAAGTGCAACCCATAGATTTTAATGTTAACGGTGCAAAGAATATGAGAATCTCCACGATGTTGGACAAAAGAAACTCTATTTCAGTCTTTTTTTCAATTTTTACCAATTATGTATTAGAAAGGACTTTGAATGCAATGACCAAACTGTTTTGTTAAAATGAGATCTTTGTGTGAATCGTTTCATCACCAGTGTAGCATGAATTCATTTTAAAACTTGGTGTAAGACTGCTGCTCTTCTTGGTCAGGGTCCTTTGGATCGGAAAATTCCCGGGATAGGATGAGTATAAATTCGCAAACTCTTTGAAATATATTTGTATTAGGGTTATAAATAAAGCGGACATTAATGTACAAATCAAACCACTGACATAAATGGATGACGAATTGTGTTAGTTTTTACTTTGTATTTTATATCTTAAGAACTTCAAGAGTAAGAAAAAACATCTCGTTTGCAGTCATAAGTAGTAATTATGTTATAGAAAGATAACACCACTTGGTATTTCCATCATTATAGGATAAAAAAATAGACATTCACAAGTTTCTTAATTCATGTATTTTTACAATTCGAACTGTTTTACATGCATTAGTGAAATGGTGGATTATTAGTTGGAGCATTCAATTGATCTACTTCAGTTTAGACAGCTAGATAACTTCACCAGGTTTATCCATATTTCTTAGAGACATTTTACTCTAAGGCGGCCTGCTTGAATGTCCGAGCTACCTATTCTTACCATCTAGATATTTCAACAAGTTATCTTTTTCCTTGTTGATTTTAACACTTCATTATGTCAATTAATTGCACAATCTATTCAGGTGCGATTGTGAAAAATTAACTATTTCTCGCTGTGAAAGTTACAAAAACGTACAATCAGAGACATTTTGATAGCTGGCAATATGCATTGAAAAGAATATTCTTCAAATGTCGACTTCTGAAATGCTAATATCTAACTGGCGATCACTTAATATTTATCGTCAATATCGATCAAGAAGTCAGAAACCGAGACTCGCTGAAGTATTTTGTGCTGAGAATTCTATATTGTACCAAACATAGGATATTGAATAAAGCTAATAAATAGGTTGCTGACTAGATATTTTACATCTTTACGAGATCATAAACCTTTAGATATCTGTTCCATTGCTTAACTTAAATATGAATACAATTGATTCCTGAAATAACCATATATTAATCCAAACATATGATATATTTATGAACTAGTTATTTTTATCAATACACTATGGGATGAAGAATATAAAAATAGATTGATGTGATTACAAAAAAATTATATATTTTTAGTTATGAAAATAACAATCGAATGACAACGGGATTCACACCAGTTTACAGGCATGATCAATTTGATATAAATAGCAACATTTAATCTAGAGAACAAACATGATTGTTTTAAGTTTGCTGGTTCATTAATTGTTAAGTAGTTTATTTATGACATGTATCACCAGGAAACTTTTAATTTTTTCTTAAGTGGATAACCTGATGATTTATGAACGTTTTTCTTTAAGGTTATTTCCAAAGCCAGAACGAGTTATTGATAAATATCTACAACTAGAGAAAGTAAGATTAAAGCAGAGAGCACGGAACAACAGGACAATGATTGCCAATATATGTCTGTCAGGTTTACCACTGTTCATGTTAGATATTATTCAAACGTGTTAGAATTGCTAGTGACAGTGTTAATGTAAAGTGACAGCAAGTAAGTGGTTGAACATTCCAAGTTCCTATAATCTCACTTGTGGAGTAAGATACACTTACAGGAGCTAGAGCATTTTCAGAGGAGCAGTATGCATCAATGGAGCGAACAAATAAGCAAAGAGATTTCGTCGTACGGATAATTTCTAGTAGTTTATTCCAGAGTCAAGAAAATTTACAGGTAATGTAATTCATATAGAGAGAAGATCTAGAATATGTTTGTTTCGCTAAAGACGAATGTCGTAATGTGAAGTTTCAGCATATTGAATCGCCTGGTTGGATGTGAAGGATAGTTTGTTAAGTATTTTGAAGAAGAAGATAAGGTTAAGTATGAGTCTCCTCTTCCATAAAGGGACGAGCCCAAGTTTAATACACCTTAATTATATGTCAAGGCTCAATCAGTTCCAAGAGTACGAAGTGTAAATCGTCCCTGTACTGATTCCAGTCTTAATTTATCCTTTATGCGCGTGCTACTAAGAGTAAATGCGCAGTGTTCGAGGAGTGGTCGAACACAAACTGTACATTAGAATACGAGATTCGCTGTTATGAAGGTTCCGAGTTATGTAACCTATAAGGTGTTGAAACTTGGAAGTTTGTTTCATTGTCTGTTCAGTAAACGACAAGTCGTCGGAGTACCTAAGTCCTAGATCTACTACTGTGTGTAACCTAGATAACATTTCCCATTTATGGTAAGATCGAGGTTGAGTGATGTATCACCGAAGCATAGCCA
Source organism: Schistosoma rodhaini (assembly GCA_944470415.2). Lineage (NCBI taxonomy): Eukaryota > Metazoa > Platyhelminthes > Trematoda > Strigeidida > Schistosomatidae > Schistosoma > Schistosoma rodhaini. The sequence goes on from OX104036.1 coordinate 84,326,664, forward strand.
TCCACATTTAGCTGTATTAAGCTCCAGTTGCCATTTCGAGCACCAGTGTGCTACCTTGTTAAGCTCCGTGCTGATGCAATTTCGAATATTTCTCAGCTCATGTGGAGAAAATGAATACACCACCTTAAGATAGGATTAAACTATACTGCCGACCTTTGAACGAATCTTAAATGACCTTGAGAAGAAGACACTTAGTATACAGTAAAAATATATTAAACAAAACCAAAGAATTAAAGTGGAAACACTTCTTTTACATGGGTCAAAAACTTCTCAAGGTCAGATATAGGTTCAGAAGTTCTTAAATTATAGTGCATACGGTACAGGAACACATCCATATGGATCCATTGTAGTCGACCTCTGAAACCATGATAAGGTCTCAAAAATTTTTTTAGCCTCGTCCACATAGCTTCAATAATGTTAGTATATTGGTATGGTTTACGGGTTAGGGTTAGAGTTAAGGTTTAGGTGTAGGTTTGGCGAGACTAAAGAACATGGACGAGCCAATCAGAAGCTTTCGTGGGTTTTCAAGGTCACGGCGCGAAGTTCGGTACCTGATGCTTACATACGGTCGGTTTACAACGGATTTTAGAGAAAACATGATAAATAAGCGTCTACAAGATAAGTTATCATAAGATTTTGGCGCAAAACTCAATCATACATTTGGATAGAGTTGTGGCGTTATAGTTGATGTCAGTTCGTGATGAAAACCCTAAGTATAATTCCTAACCTTAACCATGAACTGTAAATCATAATTTGAATTCTTAACAAAGGTTTATAACCCTCATTTAGTCTTAGTTATTACGTTTACACTCTCAGATTCACTCTAGCGTCGCTCAAATGTCCATAATTCATAGTCTCATCTTTAACCCTAAACCTTAACCCTAATCTTAAACCCTGAACCATACCAACATACCGACAACACTGAAACTATGGGCTGAAAGAATTTTCGGGACTTTATCATAGTTTCAGAGGTCGGCTACTATGGAGCCACAGAGATGAATTCCTGTGCCGGATGCACTATGATTTTAGAACTTCTGAACCTATATCTAACCTTGATAAGTTTTTGATTCATGTAAAAGAACAGTATCCCCTTTAATTTTTGAGTTTTATATAATATATTTTTACTGTATGCTAACTGTCTTCTGATTGGCTAATATTTCTCAAGGTGATTTAAGATTCGTTCAAAGGTCGTCCATGTTCTTTAGTCTCGCCGTAGGTTTATGGGTGAGACTATAAGTTAACTTATAGTTCATAATTATGGACAACATTTGAGCGACGCTAGAGTGACTCTGAGAGTTCTAACATAATAACTGAGACCAAATGAGGGTTATAAACCTGTGTGAAGAATTCAAATTATGATTTACAGTTCATGATTAAGGCTAGGAATTATACTTAGGGCATTCATCACGAACTGACATCAGCTATAATGCCAAAACTCCATTTATCCAAATGGATAATGGAATTTTGTGCCAAAATCTTATGATCACTTTTATTGTAGACGCTATTATCACGTCTTCCCTAAAATCCGTCGTAAACCGACCGTACGTAAACATCAGGTACCGAACTTAGCGCCGTGACCTTGAAAACCCGCGAAAGCTTCTGATTGGCTCGGCAGTATAGTTTAATTCTACCTCATCTGCATAAAAAAGGGACTTACCCACACAAAAGCTTTAGTGAGTGCTAGCGCTCACAAATATCAATAATAAAAACTAAAAAGAGCAAAGGGCCTAAGACACTACCCTGAATTATCCCAATTACAACAGGGACGGCATTCGACAATGAAGAGTTGATTTTAAATATTTGATGTTCGGAGATCAACATGAAACTAATTAATCAAGTTATTTTCGCCAAATAATTTAACTTATATATAAATACTTAATTATTTTAATCTATTCAAATTATCGTAAACGAGTTACGCCCATAATTTTAACAGTTGAATTTATGAGTCAAATCTATGCTAGATCACAATTGGGAACATGGAAGCTCTGGAGACCGTTTCCTCCTTGAATGGGACTTTTCGGCAGTGCTCATGCACAAGCCGCCACGTCGGACTCTAGCCCAGGACAGTGGGTCTCGCGCACGACCGCTTAACTTCTAGACCACTGAACAGCTATCCGACGGTGTTAGTGTCTAAACTCAATCGATCCATAGTCATGCAAAACCATCCATCCGTTGTCTGAGGTGTAAAACTATCTCCATCCGACACGGGTTCGACACCACTAGTCATTGCTACTATCCCCACAAATCCCTGTTCTAACAATAATTCCATAGTTACCTGTCATTAATGAAATGCCCTTTTTCGGATTGATTTATGGACGGTTTAGTAGAAAACTGCGTCTCAAAATCATTATTTCACAAGTATCTAACTAAGCACAAGATGTGAATATCCTATAGTGATCTACTTTTATGAAGAGGACGCGGTCGGTGTAATGGAAACATTTATTATTTTAAACAACTGTACCGGTGATTGTTTTACAGCATCTTTCTGTTTAATTGTACCAAAAACACACATTTTCACACTGCTTGTGACCTTGAACTTGCTCACGCTCGCATAGTAGTCTCTCCTGTAAACCAGTGTTATTTCGATATCACGAGATCACCGACAAATATATCCTAACTAAAATTTACAACTGTCCTTCTAATATTTATCCAACTGAGGGATTTAACCTGGTAATTTGCATATAATTGGTCTATAGTGGTGACCATAGTTAACTGCGACTCGGCATTTTCACACCTGGTGAGCGACAACTTCGGACGCCTCCCAACTGCTGAAGAATCTCCCAAAGAAGTCAATAACGGTAAGTTTATTTTTCATCTAACCACATCTGTTGCATATTTCATATTGATATCTTTAAATAAATATTATACTTGCAACAACTTTTCGAAATAGTGGACAGCAGTAAGAATTGTGTTAATATAATGGACTTCAAAGTACAGGTCATTAATTTCCGAACTGTTCCTTTCGTCCTCCCACGATCCAGAAGTCTGGTTCGCGGCACCGGTAGCTCAACTCGAGATCTGCCTCCTTACGAACCAGGAGCAAAAGTAGGTCTACGCTCTGGGTACCTTACCTAGAGATCATATAGCTGCTATGGGGTTTTCCTCAATCGTAATGTACCTGACGTCTACGGTCGGCTGAAAGAGGTGATTCTCAGACGTTTTCTCCAATCGGAAGAACGTCACCCTCTGGGTGACGCCTAACCGAGCTATCACCTCACGCGAATGCAATCTCTCGCAGAACTCATGATAGCCGATTTCGAAGTCATTAAGTAATTATGGCTCGAATTTCTACCAGGACATATACAACCAACAGTTACGGCTCTGATCGAAGATACACCACTTTCCCAAGTAGCCCTCATAGCAGATAAGATATTAATGAAGACTAACACCCGACACAACTATATGGTTGCCTCAATGTCACGTTCGAACGTAGATCTCGACGTTAGTCGCCTTTCGGCTGAAGGTGATAGGGGTGGTTCTATTCTACCCGTCTCAATTTCAGAGAATGTTCCAATATACCGGAACTCAACGTCTCCCGAGTCAGGTCACTCTCCTGTAAAGCCGTAGCAACTCGCTTTAAGCGGGCATCTCCCCAGCCTCGTCAAAAGGCGGTTTCAAAGTCGATTACTGGTTGATGCTGCATTCACCGTACCTTTGGGTCAGGTGCCCGCCATTGTCGAGCCCCCTGCTCATAGAAGACGGGAGACTCCCGAGCCGGCGAGTAAATGCAGCCGTTCTCCACTGACGTCCACCTCAGGTTGACCACTTATTTTACTTGCATGACTGTCGCACTGACGTCAAATACCTAGTAGATACAGGTGCCGAAGTTTCTATCATACCTATTGGTAACAGCAAGTCTTAAGCTACGACGCTTCGACTACGCGCTGCGAGTGGCTGTCATCCCTACCCATGGTACACGACATCTCACTGTCAACCTGACCAGCCGACGACAGTATCTGTGGACATTCATCACTGCTCACGTCCCAACAGCCATACACACTATCGATTTCTTACAACGCTATAAATTGCTAGTTGATTCGCATAGGCTGCAGATAATCGATACTTTGTTAAACAGTAGATTCATAAGCGTTATAGCCCAAAGAAACGCGTACTGAATCGCAGGCGTATTTCATTCATCTGAAGATATATCCCATGTTTCATTCCAGAAATTCCATCAATAAACTAAGCCTATCAAGGATATCCCATCGGTGACCAATCGTGTGGTACATTACATAGTCACCCGCTGATTCCCGATCACAGCGAAAACGCGCCTACTGACACTGGACAAATTAGCTTTCGCTTAACGTGAGTTCTACAAATTGTAATTGAACAATGCCGCATTTACTGCATTTTCGGATACAAAAATTGCTCTAGCTCAAGCTACACTCCACGCTCATCCTGACCCATCAGCCAAGCCTTGTATGAGGTTGATGCGCGCGGTTTTGCTATAGGAGCCCTTATGCAAGAGAATATCTCCAGAAGTTGACAACTGCATGAGTTTATTCACGTTGCCTCACTCCCACGGAGATGAGATATGGCGCTTTTGGTCGAGAACTGCTAGCAGCCTACTGTGCCATCAAACATTTCCGACACGCAGTAGAAGGTCAGGATTTCATCCCATTCACCGACCATAAGCCCTTAACTTATGTTGTGCATACTAAGTCTGACAGCTACTCACCACGAGAGTGCAGACATTTGGATTATATCTTTCAGTTCATGAAAGAACCTTGTCACGTTAAGGGCGAGTCCAATTATGTTGCCGATATTCCCTCACATATCTAAATGAATTCAGTTACGTTTCCGGTGTTTGATCTCCCTGCTGTGGCTGCCGCCCAAGCAAGTGATCCTTCCTGTATCGAACCACAACATTCACATCCCTTCAGTGCCAAGAAGGTTATATTCCGTGTGATACTTTTTCTGGTCTTCCCCGACCCAATGTGCCCTCTGCTTAATGTCGTCCAGTCTTTGACGCCCAACATGAACTGTCACATCCAAATGTCGCAGTCATATCAAGCCTCATCGCTGCATGATACGTCTGACCGTTCATGAATGAAGATGTTCGTATGTGGGGAAAGCAATGCTTACATTGTCAACGATCAAACGTTTACAGGCATGTAGCAGCCCCCATTGCCGCGTTTGCTACGCGATCACGTTCATATAGATATGGTGGAACCATTGCCACCATCGCACAAGTGTGATCACATACTCATGTGGATCGACCGTTTCACAAGATGGCCCGAAGCCATTCCCATCACGTCTGCTATGGCGGAGACAGTTGCTCACCGCTTTGTAGAACGATGGATAGAGCTGTACGGTAGCCCCTTGACTGTCACGATTGACCAGGGACAACAATTGGAGTCCGAATTATTCTCCTTTCTAACCCGGCTGCTTAGTACGGAACGCATACATACTTCCGCTTACCACTTAGCATCAAACGGTTTAGTTGAACGGTTTCATCGCCAACTTCAAAGTGCAATTCGTGAACACGAAAACGACAGTTGGTACGAAACATTGCCGCTCGTCCGATTAGGTACTAGAACGAGCTGAAAGGCAAATTTTCAGTGTTTCGCCGCTGAACTTATATACGGCACGACATTGCGACTGTCTGGGGAATTTTTCACACCACAGAGCAGCATCGATTCTAGTAAATTAGACTACTTCCAACGGTTGCCTGAATTAATACGAACACTGCCTCCGGTGTCAGTTCGAACACAACATCGACAATTCGCTCTCACTCGAAAGTTATCTACCTATTCGCATGTTTTCGTATGAGTAGATTAGGTACGCAAACATTTGCAACAGCCTTACGAATGACCTCTCCACATGATTTCTCGTCAAAGCTGATAGACAGGGTTGCATCGAAATAGTCAGCATTGGTCGTCTCAAGCCAAAACACGATCACGACAGTGCTCTACCTGATAGGCTGAGACCCAGTGCTGGACCAATCAAACCTACAAGCAGGATCCCTACATATACTTTGGACCCCACACTAGATACACCAGAGACCTTATTCTCATGTCCCAGTTAACAGCACGTGTCATCTGCACCATCTACGGACGAGATTTCAGTCACACGTCCAGATCAGCACACCACACAGCCCTTGACTCTGGATGAGATTTCAGTCTCATCAGCTGGGGACAAGACTACTGTCTCACGTTTCGACGGCCGAGAACGCCCACCCGTACGCTTTCGTGACTGGCCTCTCAATCAACAGCAGATACAGTATCCCTATGTAATATGTATGCCAAACCTTTCTCTTTTTCTTTGATTTTCTTCTATCCTGAGCCCACGCCTTCAACAATCGCCTTGTTGGTAACTTCGACGTCAGTCAATCTTGGAAAATCTGGCCTGATCACCCACGCTCTTTTCAACGCACTCAGTCGATGTTCTGGCTCCGAATACGTTTTGAATACGTATGTTCTCAAACCTGGTTGTTGTTGTCGCTTCTGGTTTCTTGGTTCAATGCGGTTCCGTCCTACGTCTGTAGTGTATTCTTGTCCGTTAACCGTTTGGTGACCGATTCGTGATTTATTCTGATTTGACTGAAGGAGATTTTACTTAACATTTTCGAATTCTACACACTGATGTTAATTCAAGAGCATTACTAGCTAATTATACACTTTATTCACCATCTATGTACTCCTGAGTAATATGATAATCGTTTGAAAAATCGATGATGGTAGACCATTAAATGAAGTTAGTGCGCGATATTATTGTGTATTGAACTGAGGTATAGAATTCCTGTTTGGATCAATGACATTCGCGAACCTCCACGTGAAAACCTCAAAATCTACGGAACTATTCTTCAGTAATGTTTGAAAATGATAATAACATAGATGCCATCATTGATATTATGTTTACCTGAGACATTCGCGTTTTAGCTGTTTCTAAAGCCACAGTAAATGTATGTATTATCTGGACTATTTTCTCAGTCAAGTTTAAGAATTAATGAAGGGTCATAATATTGTTCAATTGATGATCCCAGTCAAAATGTCATAACTTAGACCTCAATAAACTATTTATAGTTCTTGTAGCCACATATAGTAAAATAAGTACTGAATATAGACACTTATACAATATTTACTCATTGTGACATCTGCTATTATAGAATGTCACGGCTATTAATACACAAATCACCATTGAAAAGTATTTCCATCTAATGGTTCCATTTGCATCATGATGAATACACTAATTAAAAAACATTGCCTACGCATTCATCTGTTTGCCTTTCACTTTATTTATTCAGGACTATAGGAAACTTGGTTGTGAAATAAAAAGAAAGTATACATATATAAGTGGTTTTGGAGTACAGAAAAATGCACAGAGAAAATTATTATGATAGGCTGTGTCCGAAATCTGGTATTGATACTTGGCATGATATGCGCCAACTACCTAACTGACTACTTTAGTGAGAACACAAGAAAGTATATTTGACTACCGAATAAAACTCACAGGTACTTGTTCCTACAGATACCACTCTAATCCTTAGGAAATCTTTTTCTTAGCTAATGAAATGTACTTATCCTTCAGGTCTCTTTTGATTGTGGTTAACTGACATTATCAAAAACAGTTATGCTCCTCGGTTTCTCTTTTTTTCTCTTCAGAATCTTGCTCTGAGGGTGAAGCTATGTAACTTCTGACATCTGGAACAAGCTCGACGAACGCGCTTTCCCAAGGTCATAGTTCAAACCGGGCGCTTCACAAGCCTACTTTATAACAACTATAAACTGAGAAAGCTGCATTACATAAATACTTAGCACGACCGAAACCCTAATACACGTTTTGTCGAGATTGGATCTGGTATGTAACGTGGACGCCATGCCCCTTTGGAAACTATTCTTATGAAAACAAATTATATCTGAACGAATGAACTGCTATCAACTTTTATAGATTATAATTACTAAACAACCTTGCTTGGGATGCATACTGTGAACCAGTATATGTTGTAAATTGTAGATCATGTCTGTAAAAATGGCGTGCACCTGCTATTACAGAAATATATTATTATTATTATCACACTTAAGTAGATTGAGGTTCGAAGCTCATGCATGTTCGTTTTATCAAAGTGATGCCGTTCTAAGAATTTACGCTCCCATAGTACACAATCGCATTATAGTTAAAAGTCTATCAATGAAGTCATCTTTTAATTTCTTTCAAATCTAGAGTCTTAACATTGTTCTATTCCTTTTTATTTCTAAAGTTTATACATTGTCTTTTGATCACTTAGTCTTTTCAATGAGAGTTCCACTGATATTGGTTCGAATGCTTTGTTTTCTTGTTACTTGTAACTGTCACTGTGTTCAGGCGATGTATATTTACTTATGACTGACTGATTAACTAAGAATCATAGCTTGTATCCTTAATTTCTTAAATTTATTTAGGACGTATTGACTTTAATTATTATTATTAATAATAATAATAGTATATTTCTGCAATAGCAGGTACACGCCATTTTTACAGACATGATCTACAATTTACAACATATTCTGGTTCACAGTATGCATCCCAAGCAAGGTTGTTTAGTAATTATAATCTATAAAAGTTGATAGCAGTTCATTCGTTCAGATATAATTTGTTTTCATAAGAATAGTTTCCAAAGGGGCATGGCGTCCACGTTACATACCAGATCCAATCTCGACAAAACGTGTATTAGGGTTTCGGTCGTGCTAAGTATTTATGTAATGTAGCTTTTTAAGTTTATAGTTGTTATAAAGTAGGCTTGTGAAGCGCCCGGTTTGAACTATGACCTTGGGAAAGCGCGTTCGTCGAGCTTGTTCCAGATGTCAGAAGTTACATAGCTTCACCCTCAGAGCAAGATTCTGAAGAGAAAAAAAAGAGAAACCGAGAAGCAGTAAGGCATTTGGATATGAACGATAACCAATGCTTAACATTTATTAGTGGAACAGATTGAAGTACGATAAATTATTACATTAAATTGATGCTAGTGTGTTGTGGTCTACTTATATCCATATAAGTTGCATATGGTGTTGGTCAGACAGAATGCATTTTCGCAGAAGGCTGATGAAGAAGGAACTAAAAAGAAGCGCAATCGGTAGGAAATTGCATGAACAATGAAATTAGAGAAGAAACGGTGAAGATTGAGACAATTGCTTGTTAATTTGAAAAAAAGACTGTTCATTGTATGGTTATTAGAATTTAATGAGATGGTCTGTAATTTTTGCTTAAATACATTCGATTGTCCCCAACCAGTGTTCTGTTCACTACACTAGCTCATGTTGCAAGAGTGAAATGTGATCAGGGGCTACAGAGGAGAGAATGCAGTAATAAAGAACAATGAGTTGTGATGTTTATCAAGGTGGAGTAGGTTCCAATGAAGGAGGGAAGTCAAGGTTGTAATGAGGAAGAACAGAGAGTGCATATAGAGAGTAGAATGTTGAGTAAAATAACATCCATATCCTTTACAGTCTGTTTTTTCACCGTCCGATGCCTGCAACACAATTTTCATGTAAAAGTCCGAGTTAGCATATTATAGGTTGTCTTAGTAGAATAGTTGATCCAGCACAAAAATTAGAATCATGAGTCTGAATGGTGAGTGTAGGAGAACAACCTCAATATCACAGATTGATTGACTTGTTCTCATCCATAAAGAGCCTGATACAGACAGAATATTCTGCCCCACAAACACGGGTAGATTGAAATCTTCGCCCTCACCATCAGTGCTTTCTGGTCATCAAGATCTGAAATAGACCGCTAGGAAGACAAAATTGGAAGTGAAACGTGGACATCATCGTAAGCCACTAACTAGCGGAAGTAATTACGGAGACTGTGCATCCGTACACGGAAATATTAACTGCATACATGGTCTGAAACCGTTATCACAAACTAGATCTCCAAATCATTGAAAACTAGGTACAAAAAATGGGCAATTATCGAGACTTGAATCTCCATTCTTCTCAGTTAGATTGCATGGTGAAGCGATGGGTCTTCGCCCACGAGCTGCATTATCAAGACTATTATTACTAAGACCATACCGATAAACCTTGGCAGTTTGAACTTCAAAAACTACGTTATTCATTGCTTTCTGAGATATGCCCGGACAATAACTAAACTCAAATAGAAGGTAGCACTATTTAACTATTAATCGTTGTGAAAATGGATAGAGACTGATATAAGGGAATTCGGTGATAAGCATCTTCTGAAACAACAATCGAAAATACTTAAAAATCATGAAGTCGATTGTGAATATCTTCAGATTCTACCGTAGTGCATGTCCGCTTCAACAAACGGGAGTCGTTTAATCACCGCACGTTCTCCAAATTTTGCCGCCAAACGTCAAAAAATATAACCATAGGAGTGTCTCATGCTGGAGACTAAACTAGTTCAGTTAATTTTATGTACACAAACCATTCAGTGTTTCTTCTCACTGCTTCTCGAGGACCATAAAAAATAATTCGCTTTTCAAGAAAAACCGAGTAGTACCTGAAGACCTATGGGGCGAATTATCATCTGCCAATCGCATTAAGAACATGCAGTGAATGAACCCTTGAGTAGAGCGTCAGAATGTTATTTGAAAGCTAATTAAGACTATTACACTCTAGGCTCTTTCAAATTTTTGAAATCCAATATTGACGGTCCCGTTTAATCAATTAAAAACTCACAAAGCATGTGTGGAGAACTGGAATGTCTAGTTAGCACTTCAAAGCATTTTAGTACAGGCAGTTTCTATTCAAAAACCTCAATGGTGGAGTTTCGGCAGGTCATAATACAACATCAGAATATGAAGATTGTAAATTTTTGAACGAAACACCGGGCTATACACTGTCTTTGTAATAGTGAAATCATGGAAATAACCAGAGGAGATATATAAACTCTATCGATTTGTAAAATACTTCTGTAGATCGTGAACAAAGATGCTAAATGATCATTAGGAACACCTAAATTAACGAAATACATATAATAGGACTTATTACAACTGAACGCCAAATGAACAGTAGTTCTACAAACCTACTTGATGCATCAGATTTTCCCATAGTTCAAAAATTTAACATTATGAAATCCACATGAATTATGCGAGTGAAGTTTATCACATAAATAACATTTACTGAACTTGGGCAAAGATTTGCATTTGGCCTTGAAAACATCCCATGGATCGTTTAACATGATATTATGACAAACGAGAATAATAATTATATTCAAATCTATCCAGTGGTACTCTATATCCGGTAGGTTATCACACTAGCCAATAACACTATAGGATTCACATATAGCTTCACGTCTTCAGTACCAACACATCCAGAGGAAACTTCGTTAGTCAAGTAAACTCATTTGTGCTTTTTATCCCCAAAGGGTCTTGCAGTTAGCACTCATTTCATCTAAGTTGCTATCGTCTTCATTACTTAATATAACGTCCTGTCGCGTTAATTTTTTTTATACTCTTTCTTTATTCATAGATAGTCACTTCGATATGTAGTGGCAATATTCTCTTCGTTATATATTAGTTACTTTCTGTATTGCCGCATCTTGAAATAAGTTCTTTCCCAGGGATCCACCACAATTTTTGTATGAAAATATTTAAAATATTTTGTAACATCATGCGAAATGTACGAAATTCTGATGCGGTGAAAGAGCAAAAGTTCACAAAGTGATTCGTTAGAAGAGTTAGAACATCAAAGCGTTTATCCTCGAAATGCGGCAACATACCGCCAAATGTAATTTCATATCCACAAGATTGATCGAATAATTAAAGGGCGAACTTGACAATCTGGGAAAAGAGCTTATCAAAATGCTTAGATATACCTTCCGAGATTCTGGAACTGGGTGTATTATTTATGGGTTAGTGCATGAAACTCTATTGCAGGATGTTTGACGAGATCAAACGTTTTCTGTCTTTAGGTGTGTATTATGGGAGCACATATTTAATCCCGCCATATTGTTTTCTTATTATTTTCTCTCTGTCGTTTATTTCCTATCAGTCGATACACGCACTTCGAGACTACTTTTAATTGTAACAGATTTACTTTTACCTGCACGGAATACTTAATGAAAAGTATCACTAGTCTTCAGCGGTTTTTCACTCTTAATTTGTTTCAAAAGAGATTTCATTTTGTGATGTTTCGCACTCCGTCGTTTAGCTCTTTTCTTAACATCACTCGCCACGTTGACATATTCTTCTCTTTCAACGCTCATGCTACTCATCCAACTCTCACCGACTTACTAGCTGGAAAACACCCGAACGCTAACTGCCTCTTGAGTCCGTGATGTCTTGCACTAACAGCGCAGCATACAAATTCAAGGGGTATTAGACTTTGAGTGACTTTTGTATGCAGTGGGATTTAAACTAGTACACATTCTATAGAACCACTTTTCGCACTCACCACCTTACACTTCTTCCTACACATGTAAAGGAGAAATAGAAATTCCATAATCGTGAGCAGAGCCAACCTTTTTAAAAGGATATAAAGGTGAAACCTATTGAACAAATACACAAAATGAACATTAGTGTGGAAGAAAGAAGAGTCGATTCTCCATAGTTACGAAATCACTGCATTTTTTGAAACGCTAGCGATGTGTGTTCTTTGCCCCACAGTATTACATATTCAAGAGATAATTTACTATTTTTATAAATTGAGCATTCTTTTGTATACCATCTGAGAATATGTGATGTTTTGTTCTGTTCTTTGTGGTGTTTTAAATTATGAGCACCATAGTGTTGTATACGCAATTTTTTGAAATACCTTGTAATACATTTGAACGTCTTCATTCGATCGTCGCATTATCTCAGTCTTAAGCTCATAATATTTTCGATTGTCATATTTATTTTTCTTCATTAAACGTAATTGCATTATACGAACTTACTGAAACTTTGACTCAATTTTTCTTTTTCTCTTTTCTTTCGTAGTTAACCTCATTTATTGTTTTTAACGCTTTCTAAATACAAGAAATACCTTCAGAATAAGCACAAACATATAAACGGATGAGTTTTTCTTCCTAACGATGGCTTTACCATTTCTTCCTGGCTATAATTTTAATAAAAATGTAAGCGCTTATTCTTCTTATGTGTTTCTTTAGATTGGAAAGGATAAGTTCCACAAGTCACATTACCTAACACTGAAAGGCAATGAAGCCTATATGCACGGCGATGACAAGCCAGGTATTGGTGGGGAAAAACTACCAGGACAAAGAATCAATGCACCAACTAGCGTCTATCCATCTGGAATAGGTAGTCAGCTTCCTGCGTGGTTGGCTTTTGATAAACAGGTACGAAATGGGCAAAAATTATATGTTTCATTTATCACATACGAAGCAAAACAAGTAGGCACATTATGGTGATTCAAAAGCATGTTGCAGTAATTATAATAAAAGGTGGATGATCAACAATAAATAAATGCTGCAAAACTAACACTCCTGAACCTTCCTTTCTTAATACATTGATGTCTTTGATCATGATGAAATATCGGTCTTTCCCGAATGAAAAGATCTATCGAATCATGAATGATTGAATACCACTGAGTTTTACTTAATTTACGAAAGTCTTATGTGAGGTTCATGAGCTGCTTTAAAGTACACCACATAAATCATAATCTGGCTGTTGATTAGCTAAATATATAAAGACATAAAACTGCCTTCCTAACGCTAGTTTTTGCAAGGGAGAAGACAATCATTTTGCACCAGCTCGTTTAAGATATTATAGAATTTCGCAATTAATAATAATATTTTTTCTTTATTCGCTCAGCTCTGTCTTATTAGGTTCAAATGCTGTGGGTTTTCCTCGTCAATTGTCTACGTAGGATTTTTGAGTCAGTTTTTATGAGTTATATGGATCCTTTTCAATTATTCAATATATATTTTTTGGTGCATGGTTGTGGAGATTGTGATTTTACTTTTCTTAAAAATGGCACGAAAATCGCCACTAATTTTAGAACTGTTTAGTATTTATATGTTTAATTTTCAGCCTTCAAAATCCGTTATTCCTTTTGTGATAAAAAAATAAATTCCATGTTTAAGAAATCTGCCTAGTTCGAAGGATCAAGACTAAGGCTCCGTTTTTTCTGTGATGAAATAGAAATCAACTCAATTTTCGAAGTAATTACTCATATATTAAGGAAAGCGTTCCGTATACCGTGAGTTTGTTAGTTACGTAGAATTTTAGAAAAGCTTTTATTTCAATGATGCTATGGTCTTTCCGCAACTTTTGAAGTGGATATTTGTGTTAGTAATTAGGTCTTCCATTTAGCAGTGAATACACAAATGTTTTGTTTGACAGTGACCTTATACTTGTTTGTAGTTATAATCTGTTGAGGCTGGAGTAGGTATAATTATGTAGCTTTTAAGATACAACAGTTGGTGTATTTTGATATGGAGTAAGTAAGATATTACCTATCATATCGATTGTAACTTCCATCTGTAGTAAGTTTGGATTCGTCTTGAACAAGTGGGTTTCGGGTATGTGAAAAGTTTGGAGTAAGAGAGTATGGATTGTAGGTACCAAGTGATCATGAACAACACAACATCTAATTAGGATTAAAACTCTTCATAATTCGTAGCAGCCCAAAATTAAGCAAGTAATGTTCAGGGACACGTGAACCTTAGCAGATCCTTTCTACCTATCATGTGTGAATACACATTGCGCAGAATTAAATTTAATCAAACGTATTGATTTAATAAAAGTTAGCGACCACTTGAAACATTTATGTTTATTATTTGATGTCTGATATTATGCATGTGTCATATTTCTTAAAATATTTGGGGAATCGTGCAAAACACTTGGATTTACTTGCAAACAACCGAGAGCGTCATGGAAACTTACTGTTCCAGTAAAGGATCTAGAATTATTTTTCTGCTAGTCATGCCCTAGCTAAACTTAAATCTTGTATAGATCGTTTTTGTTTACATTACTTTCTATGAATTTACTTCCTTCACGTTTTCATTTAACGGACGGCTTTATTTTCTAATCTTTTATAACTAGGCCTTATCTTTTGATGCGTATTTTCAAGAGTCCGTTAATGAAAGACGTGAAGAACAATACCGCATAAGAAAATGTAAAATCTTATTTTACCCAGAGGATGACACTATTCAAGTAGTTGAGCCACGTATTGCGAACACTGGAATGGCTCAGGGTAATTTATGCTTCTGCTTTTTTATTATATTTAAAAATGTTTTCTGTCTTAGTCTGCTAGTTTTGCTTTGCTTTCTTCGTCCTTGATCATATTTCATGTCGCGTACTTGATAATGAATTTTGAGACGTTTGTGCTAGATTTTAACTCATAGCTAGAGTTATAACGCCCCATAAAATTCTCCAAAAGATATGTTTTTTAAAATAAGACGATAATTACAGTGAGTAAAGTTGATTTTGAGTTTTTAAGACTAGACTTTAAAGAATTTATGCTGGTATGCTGTTTAACACTACATTATCTGTACCCTTTACTTTAAAACATAAGTGATGTGTTAAGGAAATACCGAAGTGAAGAACTATCATCCTCAAATCGAATATTGTACATATGCACATATAAAGAGTATTTAGCTACATCAATACGCTTTTAAGCACCTTTGGAAAAAAACTTATATTATCGCTGACATTTATTCCAATAAATGGTGTATATGGTATGTTACTTTGTTAGTAGTTTCCATAACAGATTTGCTATCAGCTAAAGGACCATCGCAGACAATGAATCTTGAATAAATGTTTCAGTTTAATTTGGAAAACGCCAGAAGCAAACATCATCTTGTTCACATAACCTATGAAAGCCAATTTTATGAAATAATATTGGGTGGGTTAACAGATTATTGAACACAAATCGGGGTGTTGACAAATTTTCCAGGATGTTAGGCATGAAAAACTCAGTGAAATACCAAATAAACCAATGTTCAGTAATTCTTTTCTCCTTATACATTACCAGTCTATTCTAAGTGCCCTTTTGCAATTTCAGAGTTGTGTATGCATCAACAGGATCCGCGAACCCGAATAACTGATTTGTTATGCTAAAAAACGTAAGGTTTTAGAAACAGGATTTCAGCTAACCAGTAGTCATATTTACATACGTTCCGTAAACTGTCTTATATACTAGAAAATGAAAACCATTTTGCCTATTATCCTAAAAATGCTGATCAGTAGATAGATTAACACTCCCTTCATTGTCATTACAATAACAATTTTTCTAGATCTTAGTCCATTAAACTGATCCAAGAATAATTATTCTGATGTCACTTATTTATCAAGGAACAATTATTAAACGGCACCGTATTTCCAAACCTGTACCAAATGAGCATCTCTATTATACTGTGCATGATTTCAATGTGGGAACAGAGTTTGTAGCTTATGGAAAAACATTTCGAATTGTCTCTTGCGATCAATTTACATCAAATTTCCTACGTAAACTTGGTGTAACATTAGGTAAACCGGAATCAATACCAGATGATCCTTACAGTATTCATCGTAAAGCTGTAAGTAGGTTTGATGTTTGTTTCGTTTTAATTAATTTATCTTGTAGGAATGGCAAGTTATATTTTTTAATATATCTTTAAATTTTATATTAAAGCACTTTTAGGTACGTGTAATTGAATTCTGTAAAAGACTTTTATAAGCAGTAGCATGTTTCTTGTAAAACTGTTGTCCTGAAGGATAGGAAAAGTACTATCCACAATGAAAAACCGAAAAACATACATTTACTGTTCAATGTTTGAAAAATAAATGTTATCGAGATCATATTTAGGTAAAATCTAAGACTCACATTTTATACATAGCTTAAGAATACATTTAAAATGTTAATGAAATTCTGTGTCAGAATGCTGCCATCAACATTTTCCAGTGAATGAAAAACGTTCCAGGCTTAGTTCTCTTTCAAAAAACATAAACGTAGTTTCATCTCAACTCATTAAAACTGTGTATTCGCCTTTTATAGTTTTATTCGCTTTGCCACTTTATTCCAATCCTCGAAATTTAGATTTGCTGGAAACTCGTGAAAGATGACTATGTTGATTATTTGAATACGCTTCATAGGAAGTCCTGTGTTGAACTCTGTCTTGATGCTTGTCAGGAAGAAATAAATAAATCCTCTAAAAGAAACTTAGAGTTGCCTGAAAATTAATTATTTTGTCTTTTTATAAAGTGACTACAAACCCTTCTAATGAATTATTTTGGCTTGTGTGGTTTAATACGATTATTTAACTGGATCATGAATTTGATGGTAAATATTTTAAAGGCATTCTCTGCACGTGTTTTACATTTAAAATAAAGGGCATGAATATAAAATGAGGGGCAGATTTTAGTTTAATCACACTGAACTATAACTAAAGTTGATCAAAAGAAGGTATACAATCAAATATCGGAGCGAGTATTTACGTGAGTAGTGTACATAAGTTAAGGTTTATTGGGTAAAGTCTTCGTAAAATCAAATTCTATCAAGATGTTGAAGTCGCAATTCACATTTGTTTTCTTTACGTGTCAAATACATTACTATCACTACTTTTTAGACAAGGCTAGTCAAAAAAGCAGTCCAAAATTATATTTTCATGTTTAAAAAAAGCCACTGTATGGAAATATTTTAATATCTTATTTATACAAACTAGGAGTGGTACCGATGACTGTACCACTTAGTACGAAAAATATTCATGTGTTTCATGATACATTCTGTTTCGGATTTTCTATTATTACTCCGTTATATCTTTTGACCCGCTGACTAATATCAAATGTCCGGTCAACAATCAGAATACGAATTGTAATTTGGTCCTCTTCGCGTCTACTATTTTCACGGCAGTTTAACATACCCAAAGAGACCAATTACACGCCCAACCGGCACTACCAACCTGAAAAGGAGAGCCAAATTCTTCCAGGTTCGTTATTCAAGAGCTCCAATCTATGCCATGCCCTGAGTCCAGAAGTAGCGACCAGCTTCTACGATATTTACTTTCTAAACCGTCATTATTTATAAACAGTCATATCAGGCCGCATCACACCATAAAATCAAAAGTCCCAACTATACATAAATAAGCCAAAAGTGTCTTTAAATGGGGGAGACTATAACCAACCAACCGTTGACAAACTAGGAATAATAAACCGTACAGTAGTAGTTTATAAGTTAATCAAAATCTTATAGTAAATGGAATGTATACACGTAGTAATCTAGTTATTTAGTAATTATACAAAAAATTATCATTCACAATGATTTGAAAAAACCTACAGACTTTAGAATATTCATTTCATTATTATATACCTTGTAAAAAGTAAAAAATTTAATCTATCAAGCATTTAATGTTTTCATTTTGTATTAGTTTACTGAGAGTATGCAACCACTCAGACCATATGAAAGAATGGATAAACGTCGTCAATTTCTTGACCATGATCGTCATGTGTTAAGATTTTTCTGCTTTTGGGATGATACAGAATCACTTTATGGTGATCCTAGAGAAATGATATTAAATTATTTTCTAGGTAAGCGAACAAGTGATTAAGAAGAACATGTTTTTTTAAACACATGTCTGTTTGTTTGATGTATTGAAATGAAAGACCATCTTGCCAGTTTTCAGAACATTCATTTTCATCCATAATTAATCACTGATTTTCTACTGTACAGGTTGAAAATGCTGTATATAAATCATAATTTTAATTCCCTATTCATTCGGTTGACTCAGGATCTCATTTACCTAGATCTGTTAAATAAAGATTATAAGACCATTGACCAGCAACTTATCATTTACAGCTCCAATTGATCAAATTTATTTTAACATAATAACCAAGTCGTCTGTTGATTGTAAAACAGTGTTTTACATCGCTAACTGTTGATGAGTTAGATATTACCAAAATTAAAGTTTTATTAAAGGTGGTTGTATACTTGGCAGTACGAACAATAAGTCTTCTAGCTTGTTGAAATTACCAGCAGCTAAATAGAATGATTGTAGGAAGCAGACTAAAAGTTTCAAAGTTCTATTTTCCACTTCTGGAATACATTCTAAACATACTACAAAATCTCCGAGAAGAAAGTCCATAAATTTCAGAAGTTAAAAGTCATCCAATCTCTCTAAAGACATGTCATATAATTATTGTCAACAATCGCTATGCCATATGTATAAACACGAAGCTGTTTTTTTAATCATTTGACACTAAAACATAGTTTGACTTTTATTGTCTTTTTCAGCGGACGATACAATTGAAATACGTGAAATTATACCAGCTAACTCAGGTCGTGATGCTGTTCCATGCTTTTTACGCCGTCAAAAGCTACCTCGTACAGTTATTCCAATACCGTTGCCTGGTGTAGTGACCGACAGAACATTATTAAATGTATTTGGTCATCCACAAAGAGGTGGACATTATGTACTCGATAGTTTAAAGGTAATATTAAAAGAAAATAAAACTTTCCATTCTTTTTTAAAATAATGATAATATAGATACAAATACTTTCACAGAAATTCTATGTTGTATGATTGAAATTGTCATACTAGTCATTATTATCAGAAGGGGTTTTTTGTGGAGATTTAGTATTTTCATAGTTGAAAGCGTGAGTCAGTTGAAGCTAGACCACCAAGGAAAACCTTGAAGCACTGGACGGCCGTTTCGTGGCGAGGTGAGACGAGGTCGTACATGCGCACTGCTGAGAAGTCCCATAATAGAACGGAGCGGCCGTCCAGTGCTTCCAGGTTTTCCCTGGTTGTCTAGCTTCAATTGACTCACGCTTTCAACTATGAAAATACTAGTCGTTACCGAGGGCTTATTTGGATTAATTGTCTGAGATAGTTTTGTTTGGTAAATCAGTTTGAATACTTCCTCAATAGTAATAATGACTTATGTAAAGAAAGCTAGTATGTTACAGGATTCGAAACCCTGATTTTTATTTTAGTAACAGGACTGTTTAATAAATGTCCTGCAAAGTTCCAACACCTAACCACTTTACAGATATTATCACTAGAAATCAACAAGCTGCTCTTTACAATAAGGTAATCCGAAAAGCTTTAGACAAATGAATCCCAAACTTGACGCCGTAAGTGAAATTTATGTTTGGTTACCATTCAGTTGTCAAAAACTATCTATGTCTTAGACTAACGAATCAAAGCCACAGGTTCTTCTTACTAAAAGCGTACAACCATTTAGGTTTTTTATCATCTAAAAAGGTTACAATCAATCATCTCTTGCAAATATAGCTGGTATTTTTCATGAACTTTAGTTTCTAATCAAAAGTATTGAAATTTAATAGATACTCATAACATTACTAAATATCTAAATACTATGATATACTACAATAAAATACAAATGAGGTGGTCATGGTGTGGTGTGGTCATTCACTTGACCTCACCTCGCCAAAATGGACAGCCAACGAAATACACCCTCCGTGTACCAGGCGACCCGTTGGCTAGTTCTCGTGGACTTGCAGGTGTAGGCATAGCACTAAGTACAAGAGCAGAACAGGCACTACTAGAATGGATTCCCGTTAACAGTCGCCTGTGTGCTGTCCGGCTAAATGGCTCCGTAAGAACTCGGAAGGATAGGGACACACGTCGTTGCCTTTTCGTCGTCTCTGCCTACGCTCCCACTGACTGCAGCCCAGATGAACTCGAAGATGACTTTGACAGAAAGCTTTCTGAACTTCAAAAAGCTAAACGCTCAGACGTATTACTCGTTGCAGGTGACTTTAATGATAAAGTAGGTAGCTTAAACCAAACAGAAAGACTTTTAGGTGAGTATTTTAGTATTCCAGCTCAGCGAACAGATAATAGTGATCGTCTGTCGCAACTATGCTCAGACAATCGTTTATTTTTAGCAAGCACTAATTTTAAGCATAAGGAGAGACATCGTCTAACATGGCGACCACCTGCACCAAACCAACGATGGACTCAAATAGACCATATTGTCATCAGTCATCGTTGGAGAGGCTCGATAGAAGATTGTCGCTCGTATTGGAATACTTGTTTAGACTCTGATCACTTCTTAATACGAGCGCGCATTTGTCTGCGCCTCAATGGACGCAGGAAAAGTACACTAAGAAGACCCATTAGGATTGAACTGGAGGACGAGAAAGCCAAATGCGAATTCCAGAAACAACTGAGTTCACATCTAGGCAGTTCTGTAAACGAGACTGACCCAGATGTTGCTTAGAAGAATATACAAAGAGCTGTGGAAACAGCAGTAACATCTATTAGTAATTCAAACCAAAGGGTTACAAAAAACCAATGGATTTCTTCCAAGTCTATTGCACTGATGGATTCTCGTAAACATCCCATTAGATTCTGAACACCACGAAGAGTGAAAACAAATCAGATCTACGTTAACCAAAAGTCTAGGGAACGATCGTGAGCAGTGGTGGGCAACTAAAGCAAAAGAGGTGGGAAAGACAGAAGACATAGTACTGTTTGGTAAAGACGCTGGCAAAATGCAGTCTTCTGTTAGCACTGTGTAACAATGCCAAGATGTTTGGAATGAGTTTCTCCCCCTCTAAATGCAAATTAGTGCTTCAGAGCTGACTTGCGTCAACACCTGAACTAAGGATAGGGAGTGAATCAGTCGAACGCGTTGACAACTTCATTTATCTTGGGAGTCTGATCAGTCATAATGGGTTGGTGTCCGACGAAATCTCAGCATGCATTCAAAAAGCTCGTTTGGCTTTTACCAAATTACGTCACCTATGGTGAAGACGAGATATCCGTCTATCAATTAAGGGACGAGTATACTGCGCAGCAGTTCGCTCTGTTCTACATCGCAGCTGCTAAACGTGGCTATTAAGGGTATAAGATACTCGTAAGTTACTAATCTTGACTACAGATTTCTTAGAAATATTGCTCGCATCTACTGGGATCACCGGGTAGGTTATAGTGAGGTTAGACACAGGGTATTAGAAAATGATGGTAAATCAGTTGATGAGACGATGAATCTTCATCGACTGAGATGGTTGGGCCATGTGTTACGTTTGCCGGAACACCGATTACCACAACACACAATGCTGACTAGTGTAAGGGAAGGTCGGAAGAGAATTAGAGGCGGTCAAACTAAAACGTGGCATCAGTGTTTGAAGTTAATAACTGCTGGTCTGAGCCATGTTGGTAGATGCAGACTATTTGGTTGGGGTTCGCGTGACTATCGTAACCAATGGTTGGAGACTCTGGGTGACGTGGCTTAGAATCGATCACAATGGCGTAGGTGTATACACTCTTTATCTTCCCGTGAACCTTGAGATTAAAATTGCTTTCTTCCTGTACCATATCCTTATATACAACCTTTCTTTTATATATTACCACCACTAAATTAACTACTATGAATTCGGTGTTCATCTTGTTGTGCTAATGAATTATGGCAACTTGTACCGATGCATATATATGCCTGGTCCTACGATGTAGCTGACTGAATGACTAAATGAGTTTATGATAAATTGTTAATTATTACTACTTCTATAATTCTAGTAAGATATGACCTTATGAAATACTAACATTTTAGGGTGTCAACCAATAAGGTAGCAATTTACTTAGTTTATTATTTCCGCTCAGGTCTCTATATAATCTGAATAGGCCTATTTCGGAGTTTCTTCTTCCGTTTTCATACTAATCAGTTCAAATATTTTAATTACTTTTCTTTGGCAAAAATTCAAGTACCTATAAAATATCTATATAAGTGTTGTATTTTTTCTTATATAATAACTCTGATCAGTTACAGGATATGCAGTATTTTTATATCTCACTGACTTAGTGACACAAAAAGTTACAATAAACTGATCATTGGGTAAAG
This sequence comes from Schistosoma rodhaini, assembly GCA_944470415.2. NCBI lineage: Eukaryota > Metazoa > Platyhelminthes > Trematoda > Strigeidida > Schistosomatidae > Schistosoma > Schistosoma rodhaini. The sequence goes on from OX104036.1 coordinate 84,349,330, forward strand.
ATTAATGTCATATGTGTCAGATCCCTCTTAACTCCACCTGTAGCTCCTCTAGGGGTTACTGCCGGTCCCAAGCCCGGGTAAAGGAGGAGGGTTGGGCATGGGGTTAGCGACCCCATCCCGTAGAAAATCAACTCGCTAAAAAAACGCTAACCAGAAAAAATCATTCAAACCTTTCAAACTCTGCCCTGGGAGTAGAAGGAATAATTATGACGTCTCATGATGAAAGCCGAGTTCATTCGGAAGTCATGAGGCCGATGCACCTTCTTACAACCAGAGCGAAAAATTTTATAGGTACATGGAATGTCCGAACAATGTGGGAGACCGGAAGAGTCTTCCAAATTGCTGCAGAAATGAGAAAATACAACCTGGAGGTTCTTGGAATCAGCGAAACACATTGGACGAAGGTTGGACAACAGCGACTAGCTTCAGGAGAACTTCTGTTATACTCCGGTCATGAAGAAGAAAATGCCCCACATACACAAGGAGTTGCATTGATGCTGTCCAGAAAAGCACAAAATGCACTTATAGGATGGGAATTTCATGGACCAAGGATCATCAAAGCCTTCTTCAGAACAAAGAGAGAGGGCATTACAATGAACGTCATCCAATGCTATGCGCCTACCAATGACTACGATGAAGACGCTAAAGACCGATTCTACGATAGGCTGCAGTCAATCTTCGAGAAGTGCCCAACCAAGGACCTGACAATTCTGATGGGAGATCTCAATGCTAAGGTTGGAATGGACAACACTGGATACGAAGACGTCATGGGACAATATGGACTGGGAGGAAGGAACGAAAATGGTGAGAGATTTGCAAACCTATGTGCCTTCAATAAACTGGTCACAGGTGGCACCATATTTCCACACAAAAACATACACAAAGCCACTTGGATTTCACCGGATCACACTACAGAGAATCAAATCGACCATATCTGCATCAACAAAAAGTTCAGGAGGACGATGGAGGATGTGAGAACCAGAAGAGGAGCTGATATAGCATCCGATCATCATTTGCTGGTCGCCAAGATGAAACTAAAACTCAAGAAGCAGTGGACAACGGCGCGGACAACATCACAAAAGTTTAATACGGCCTTTCTTCGAGATGCTGACAAACTCAACAAATTCAACATAGCCCTCAGCAACAAGTTCGAGGCCTTTCATGATCTACTCAATGGAGAGGGGACTACCATGGAGAGCAACTGGAAAGGTATCAAGGAGGCAATCGTTTCAACGTGTCAAGAGGTTCTGGGCCAAAAGAAGCACCATCATAAGGAATGGATCACTGTTGGTACACTGGATAAGATTGAAGCAAGGAGGAACAAGAAGGCAGCAATCAATATCAGCCGAACCAGAGCGGAAAAAGCCAAGGCACAAGTCGAATACACAGAGGCAAACAAGCAAGTGAAGAGGAGCATCAGAACCAACAAACGTAAATATGTTGAAGATTTAGCAACGACAGTGGAAAAGGCTGCAAGAGAGGGAAACATGAGACAATTGTATGATACAACAAAGAAACTTGCTGGAAATTACCGTAAGCCAGAAAGACCAGTGAAAAGCAAGGATGGCAAAGTAATCAACAACATTGAAGAACAACGAAACAGGTGGGTAGAACACTTCAAGGAACTCTTGAATCGACCAGCCCCACTGAACCCACCCAACATCGAAGCAGCACCCATGGACCTCCCAATCGACATTGGCCCACCAACAATTGAAGAGATCAGCATGGCCATTAGACAAGTCAAGAGTGGCAAAGCAGCGGGACCAGACAACATCCCGGCAGAGGCACTGAAAGCAAATGTAACAGCAACTGCCAAGATACTCCACATCCTCTTCAGTAAGATTTGGGACGAAGAACAAGTACCAACAGACTGGAAAAAAGGACTTCTGATCAAGATACCAAAGAAAGGCGACCTGAGCAAGTGCGACAACTACAGGGGCATCACTCTTCTCTCAATACCAGGAAAAGTCTTCAACCGAGTATTGTTAAACAGGATGAAGGATTCCGTGGACGCCCAACTTCGAGATCATCAAGCTGGATTTCGTAAGGATAGATCGTGCACAGATCAAATCGCAACTCTGCGGATCATTGTGGAACAATCAATCGAATGGAACTCATCACTCTACATCAACTTCATCGACTACGAGAAGGCATTTGATAGCGTGGACAGGACGACACTATGGAAGCTTCTTCGACACTACGGTGTGCCTGAGAAGATAGTAAATATCATACGGAACTCCTATGATGGACTAAACTGCCAAATCGTCCACGGAGGACAACTCACCGACTCGTTTGAAGTAAAGACCGGTGTTATTCAAGGTTGCTTACTCTCACCGTTTCTCTTTCTCCTGGTGATCGACTGGATCATGAAGACGTCAACATCTGGAGGAAACCACGGGATACGGTGGACAGGCAGGATGCAGCTTGACGATCTAGACTTCGCGGATGATCTGGCTCTTCTATCACAAACGCAACAACAAATGCAGGAGAAAACGACCAGTGTAGCAGCAGCCTCAGCAGCAGTGGGTCTCAATATAAACAAAGAGAAAAGCAAGACTCTTCGATACAATACAATATGAACCAATCCAATTACACTTGACGGAGAAGCTTTGGAGGATGTGGAAATCTTTACATATCTGGGCAGCATCATTGATGAACACGGTGGATCAGATGCAGATGTGAGAGCGCGGATCGGCAAAGCAAGAGCAGTATATCTGCAACTGAAAAACATCTGGAGCTCAAAACAATTGTCAACCAACACCAAGGTTAGAATTTTCAATACAAATGTCAAGACAGTTCTACTGTATGGGGCGGAGACGTGGAGAACTACGAAAGCCATTATCCAGAAGATACAAGTGTTTATTAACAGCTGTCTACGCAAGATACTTCGGATCCGATGGCCAGACACTATCAGCAACAAGTTACTGTGGGAGAGAACAAACCAGATTCCAGCAGAGGAAGAAATCAGGAAGAAGCGCTGGAAGTGGATGGGGCACACCTTGAGGAAATCAGCTGATTGCGTCACAAGACAAGCCCTCATATGGAATCCTGAAGGTCAACGGAGAAGAGGAAGACCAAAGAATACATTACGCCGGGAAATAGAGACAGACATGAGAAGAATGAACAAGAACTGGATAGAACTAGAAAAGGAAGCCCAGGACAGAGTGGGTTGGAGAAAGCTGGTCGGCGGCCTATGCTCCATTGGGAGTAACAGGCGTAAGTAAGTAAGTAAGTCAGATCCCTCTTAGTAAAGATTGAATTGTATCGATCAAGTTGCAATGTACAGAAGTAAACAAATTGTTTGTGGTCGATGCATAATTTTAATTTAACCCGCTCATAATTATCATGTAATTCTAGTCTGTTACACCAGGTTTTAGTAAGAACACATTAATTTTAAATCCCCTAGAATGGCTGCAACACTCGACATGGTGTATAACAATTCAATATTTTTTTAACAAATTGAATGAATATCAAATGAAATCCTAGTTCTCAATGATAAACACTTTCATTTCCATCACCGAAATCTATTATGAAGGGTTATAACTTGTGCCACCTGGATGTCCTGTTAATGTAGAACGTGATAATACCGCCAATTAGAGAGCAGAAATTTATCGATCGGACCCATGACACACGAAACCCGTGAGAGCAGTCTGGAATACTTATCGATCCTGCTTTCTGCCTAGTCCAGCCAGTTAAGTCCAGAACACCGATCTCAGTCTCTGAGGTATAAATCATTATATTTCAAACATACTGAGCTTATATACCAATCAAACAGACCACATCGTACAGTAAAATAGAAAATGACATTTGTATAAAATTCAGCCAAAAGTGGCTGTGAATATGAGGAAGATAAATTAATAGACTGGGTATAACTCAAGAACGATAAGTCATATAATAATAGTTCATAGGTCAAAATAAAGCTTATAATAAAAAGGACACGAATATGAATAGTTTGGTTAATTAAAAGTTATACAATAAAAATATATGTATCATAATAGTCCATAAACGGACCGTAACATTTACCATTCATTATTCTTGTCGTGGTATAACATGAAGAATTCTAAATAATCAGTTCCTTAGTATTTTGAAATATCTAACATGTAATATTTAATCATTTAGTCAATATTCAGTCAATATTGTCTCTCAATGAAATCCAACAAATCATATTTACTTTTTGTTGATCAGAAAGGGTTCCTATAGATATTATATTAATTTTCTAATAGTTGAGATCATGAATCATTTGAATTTAAACCACCGTGGAAAACATGAAAGCACTGGACGGCCGTTTCGCTTTATTTTAGGCCCAGAGGTCTAGAGGTTTAGCGCTCGCGCGAGAGGATGATAGGTTCTGGGTTCGAATCTTGCGAGGCGGGATCGTGGATGCGCACTGCTGAGGAGCCCCACAATAGGACGAAACGGCCATCCAGTGCTTCCAGGTTTTCCACGGTGGTCTAGTTTCCATTGACTCATGGTCTCATTTATTAAAAAATTATTTAAGATAATTTAAAAGGAGGTGAAAACTAAACTTAAGGAATATAACCTTTCAAAAAAGATTGACTACTATCTTTGTTTATTTTTTTAGATATTTTATTTTAATAATATATCAAAATTAAAATGAATGACCCTCTTTTTTTCTTCATTTCATTAAAACTAGCTTGGTGCACCTAAAGATAATTTTTATAAAGATAATGATTTAATAATCGGTGCAAATATTAATGTTTATGGTAGAAAGTTTTTAATATACGATTGTGATGAATTTACTAAAGAGTATTATCGTATCAAATATGGTATACGTAAGTCAGTAATTTACTATTTGCATTATGATGATTAGTTATCCGGATGCTAGTACAAAGTAAATATGTTGTTCTCAACTAAGTCCCATATTATATGAGGATAGATCATTTCAAATAACTTAACAATGTGAAAAGTTTGTGGAAATTGTTCTATTTGACGGTAGTATCTATCACTGACCAAATTTAGTCAGGCGGTTGATAATTCGAAGAGATCGATAAAATAGGCTTCGCTTGCCTCCGGAAGAGCAGAAACTGCCGAACTTTGGAAACGTAGGTCGGTTTTAAAGTTCTGCTCAATCTCCCCAACCAAACGCTGGAAACGCAGTTTCCGGATAAGCAGCTCGGTTGATTTTTGGTAACGAAAAATCTCACGTAAAGCTACTGTTTCAGGGCGATAACGATTTGGTTTTTTAACACCACCTGTAGCTGGTGCACTTTTCTGAGCAGCTTTAGTGGCCCTTCCCAGGTGCCTTCCCATCTGTACTCTTGCTAGCGGTCTGCTTCATGCGTGCCATGACTGTGAACAACTGTGAACAACAAGTTAATAATTTTTAGTCCTTTATTAAAATTCATTAACGTCTGATAACTACCAGTAACTACAGGCTTTGCTATGTGAGACAGGCATCATAAATCCCGATGTTTGATAATCACTCGATATTACGAATAAAATTCAGCTGGTAATGTGGTCCATCCGAAACCAACTTGGCAATATAAGTGTAACTCTCTCTTAGCGAAGCCTGAAGTTCATAGACTTAAAATTCGATAAAACTGTTTATACACACTGTTGAGCAGTCCTATACTGAAACGAAATAGCTGTCCACAGATTTCTATTTATTGATCATAGTCTGGCTTTAACTAGTCCATGATGTTAATCACTTACAAAGTAAACTACTTACGAGTAGCTAAAACTATTTATATAATTATTTCAATAATATGCCATGTTTTTTAGTCCACATGACTACTTAAACTCATTTTATTAGGGCTGTATTATGTCCATTAATTTAAGTGACTTAATAATGGTACATAACTTATATTAAGTTAGATGACATTAAAAGAATGAATTATCATCTAAATCATCCAAAATTGGTTATTACTAATTATTAAAAAAGAATAGAAGTGATACTCATAATTACAGCTGTTCTATTACTTACTTACTTACGCCTGTTACCGCTCGTGGTGGAGCATAGGCCGCTCACCAGAATTATCCATCCAACTTTGTCTTGGGCAATTATTTCCAGTCCTTTTCAGTTGTTATTCATCCTTTTCATATCTGATTCTATTTCCCGGCGTAATGTGTTCTTTGGCCTTCCTCTTTTCCGCTTCCCTTCATGATTCCAAATTAGGGCTTGCCTCGTGATACAGTTTGGTGATTTCCTCAATGTATGTCCTATCCACTTCCAACGTTTTTTCCTAATTTCCTCTTCAGCTGAAGGCTGGTTTGTCCTCTCCCATAAAACGCTGTTGCTGATAGTATCCGGCCAGTGGATGTTGAGTATTTTGCGTAAACAACTGTTTATAAATACTTGTATCTTCTTGACAATGGATATAGTAGTTCTCCACGTTTCAGCTCCGTACAGTGGGACTGTCTTGATGTTCGTATTGAAGATTCTCACTTTGAAGTTAGATGACAGTTGTTTTGAGTTCCATATGTTCTTCAATTGTAGAAATGTTGCCCTTGCTTTGCCAATCCTACAACTGTTCTATGTTTATACATAATTTAGCTTTAGAGTCATTAACTTAAATTAAATGTGCAAAAATAGAAATATGAGGAAGTTAATACAGATATAAGTGATAGCTAATAGGCTATACTTCTGTTTGTAAAATACTCCTATCAGATAATACTAGAATGCATCAAAAGACCTTAAGTAACACTACTCAACATCAGTTTCAATGGCATAGATTTATTTTTCCCTATTATCCTCTAAATCGAAAGTTGTGAGTATCTGATCTTATTCACAGTGCTGACAATTCCAGTGTTGTTTTTGACTGACCGACCTACTGATTCAAGTTCTATAAGGTGAGATAACTGATCAATTTCAGTCGTAAACATCAATAGGATGATCTATGCAACCAATACAAAACTCATACAAGTTCTCTTTGAAAATTAATGTTTATGATTTATTACGATTGATTTTTATTAATTCTTTGCAGAAGATTTCACCCCAGTTAAACCTAAGCTTCAAGATCATATAGCCACTGTGAAACGTGAAATTCCGCCATATAACGGTTGGGGTACTGATGAAGACTCACTAGCTAATTGTTACAGTTTAATACCAAAAGCACCAAATCATAATTTTAAGAAATTCATGGAATTAGATCGTCAAGGTTTAGAATCTCATATATTACGTTTCGCTGGACGTTTATTGTCTGGACGACCGATAGATCGTGATCGTCAGTTTGTGATTAGTTGCTACTTGTCAGATGATACAATTTCAATTTTTGAACCTCAACAAAAGAATTCAGGTTAGATATTTTATTTTCCAATCTTTCCCCCTATTCAGAATGATGATTATTTATTCTTCAGGATATCAATCTTTTCAGTTTTTTATCCACTCATAATAGTAATGATTTACACTTCTAATGTATCCGACTGACGAATCCCAGATATAACCAAGCACACGGCCAGTCATCATCTAAACTGTGTCCTTTTATTTGTTTCTTAAACCGGAATCTATTCAGCCCTAAATATTTAGTGAGTCTTCAGTTCGCTATAGATCACTAACTAATTTTCAACTAATAAAAGAGCTAATCATTATTCTAAGGTTCGAGTCTGGCTATTTCTTTTTTGAAGTTGATGGAGTACTTGTTATGATATCCGAATTGTATTAAACTATTAAAGTTATCTATACATATATGTTTTAAACAAACGAAGTTTTCACAACAAAGATTTTCAAAAGATGATTGATTTTACGTAATACAAAGTCTTTATAAAAAAAACCTTGTTACGTAAGCATAAGGCTTCTCAAAATACTTTAGTTTAAACACAGGTTATAAGAAACTAGAAATTTCTAGATTGAATTGCCAAATTAATTTATTATCTATTTCTATGAATCATTAGAAGTTCAAGGTTATATAAATTTAAGGGCACTTTAAATGTTACATACAAATGTAATTTTAGGTTATGGATTCAAACGTTCTAGCAATAACATAAACAAAGAATGTTTAATATAACTTATTGTTTGGGTAATAATTTTAACAATTTAATAGTTGAATTCATGAGTCAACTAAAGCTAGACCATCATGGAAAACCTGGAAGCATTGGACTGCCGTTTCATCCCAGTATGGCACTCCTCAGCAGTGCGCATCTACGATCCAGTCTCGCGAGATTCGAACGCAGGACATAACGGTCTCGCGCGTGAATCCAATTGTTAAAGAATGTCCTGTTGCAAGCAAAGTAAATATAAATAAGGAATTGATGAACAAAGTGAATATTTTTTAGTGATTCCTTCTCATGACAAACTATTTAACAAGACAAATCAATGAATCTTCTGAATGTCACCTTATTTGTTCTTAAGGTTCCTTTGGTAGGAATAATGAACTAAGTTTTGAATAGGTATTATAAAAGAAAAAACAACTAGGTACATCAGTAATAACACTAAGTACAGTGATTATTCACACTTTTCTCCATAATGAAATTTACTAATAATTGGTAGCAGATATAGTAATGGATTCTATTTTAGGATTCTTGTTTGATGAAATAACTATTGTAAAGACTGGAAATAGTTCATTAGGTAATAAGATCAATAAAGAGCCTTTATATTACAAATATATCGGTTTTGATTTATGTTATGAGAATTTTATTATTTTGTAAGAAGGGGGTTTTTGTGGTGATTTAGTATTTTCATGGTTGAAAGCGTGAGTCAATCGAAGCTAAACCACCAGGAAAAATCTTGAAGCACTGAACGGCCGTTTCGTCCTATTGTGGGACTTCTCAGCAGTGCGCATCCACGATCTCACCTCCCGAAGTTCGGAACCAGGGCATTAACACCATGGATGCTGGCTCAGAGGTCTATCGGTTAAGTGATCAGGCGCGAAACTGGTATGTCCTGGGTTCGAATCTCGTGAGGTGAGGTCTTGGATGAGCACTACTGAGGAGTCCCACAATAAGACGAAACGGCCGTCCAGTGCTTCCAGGTTTTCCATGGTGGTCTAGCTTCAATTGACTCATGATCTCAACTATGAAAATTTTATTATTGTCAATCCCTAAATGAAATTTTTTTAATTCATAAATATTTTGAATGTGTGATATTTTTCGATCTTTTAATATCAAGAAGGATAGATGACAGTGTAAGACGAGGAGTTTAACAAGAAAAATCTAACGTTGAAAAAATACATTAACGTAAATTGTTTTCTTTCCCTTCAGTACAATAAGGATTCCATCTATAGTTTAGTAACTTAGGACAAACATATACAATACTGTTGAAGAAGTAATAACAATAGTACATATGACTTGGTATGAAAAAATGATTATTTTGAATAGTTTATCAAGGTTAATACAATCAAAGTAAAAACAGAAAATCATTCAACATCAATGAGCAACAAAAAACGATTAGATTCATCTAGTATTGTTTATTTGAATCTTATCATCGATGTGTTAGGACTGCAACTGGTCAGTCTCTAATTGGCGTATGTGCATACTGTGCGTATTGCTTCGATATAGCCTCAATTCATTAGCATGGTAAGCAAAGATGGATGGTGGCTAGTAGTGGAATCCAGTTTGACGCGCGTTTCGTCCAATTTGGGACTCGTCAGCTGGATGTACCTGCATCTCAGGGTTGATGTTCATTCTGGGACTTGAACCCAGTACAGTTTGCTTCAAACGCCATCGCGTTATCCACTCACCTACTGAGTCCTAATAGCCACTTGCTTTTGCGATGGGGTGAAGTTTACATTCATTTAGTATTGTTAGTTTGAATCTTCCCATCAATGTGGCCGAGTGGATAACGCGATGGTGTTTGAAGCGAAAGGTACTGGGTTCGAGTCCCAGAGTGAATATCAACCCTGAGATGCAGGTGCATCCAGCTGACGAGTCCCAAATTGGACGAAACGCGCATCAAACTGGATTCCACTGCTAAAAAATGATTAGTTTTTATACTTCAATTCAAATCAATTATAATTATCAAAGTATTAAAAACAAAACCAAGAGAGATTATGGACGGACACTCAAATTTCATATCGTTTATACCCTCTGTTGTTTACTCTCCATACAATTAAAAGATAAGCCACCTCTATACGTACTTATAAATTTAGCTGTTCCTGTGATTAATATAACTAAATGAGTAGAATGGATTAGAAAGTCCATCACCGCTTTCTCGGACTTTGTCCAGAATGATTAGATAAAGGTTCAATACAAAATATGAAATCAATGAAAGTTCAACAATCACCATTATATACATATGTGTTGGGGTGATCCAGAAAACTTCTCTCAATAGACATGAAAGGCTCAAGAAACATTAAGAGGCATTTTATCCAATTAGTGTTCACTAGAAGTTTTGCCAGAAACATCACCAAAGTGAAAAGTCACATGTAGAGTTTCTGAGTAACTGATTACTACACTGCTACTATGTTTAGTAGCATTCCAGAATTTTTGGGAAAACCCAAAGACTTCCAAAATATTATAAAAACCCTATATTTTCTGTACATAAATGAACCTTTGGAGTAAAGTTCTTCTTGCATATTTTGCGACTTTTCTCTCGTGTTCAAGTTGATGTGTAGTTTTAGCTTAGGAGTTACGAGAATAGCTTAGGAACTGAATATAGCGTTTAATTAGCAAGACTTATCGATATGTTGCTATTGAGGTTTCTAATGTTTCTATTTCTTCATTTACTAACTATAACAGTGGCAATCAAAATAAGAATTTTCGGACTAAATTTAAATAAATCTGTATTATGTGTTTAATTCTTCCATCCTCCATAATCTTCACCAACTATTGTTTCACAACAAAATTCACTCTTTGTTGCAGTTAAAGGAAAAGTGTAAATATTAGTTTTATGTATATTTTAAGTATTTCTACTCATCGTATTTTTACTAGTAGCAGTTTTTATTTTAATTAAATAGTGAGTTATTCATTTTGTTTTGTGTACAAGACTCTTCTCACAACTTGTACAAGTAATAATTCCTAGCTTGATGCTTTCTCTAGTTTAGTGTAATTATTATCGGCATCATCATCATTTCGTTTAATTAAACTCATCGTAGCATACGTGTCCTTCAATTATCACAATGAGAATAATCATGTTATCGTTCAGATTGTCAGATAGTATTCTATTCTGTCGTCCGATTCAGTTACACTATACACTTCCTACGATAAACTAAACCCAATATCCACGTGAATAGGTATGTTAAGTTGCAAAACTGAACTATGATGAACATAAACCATATTGTTTAACACATTTACCTTTCTTATTCAGAAAAGGACACGTAGATTAAGACCTCAAGTCGTGCATCGACTTCTTTCAATAGCGTGTCTCATTTATAACTTTACCTAATATTCAATCTTGAGGTCGCGTGTAAGCACCGACATGTAATATGTTTATACTCTTACAGTTTAGAAGGCGGGCATAGAAACTAAAACCGTTTCAGAGCCACCTAGTTTAGAATTACAACCACATTACCTTGACATCTCTTGATCCAAACTACCCTGATATTTGTTTCACCCAACTTAATATTTTTGTATAACTTGTCAAGTTTAAATAATCAGTAAGAGGATATCCAAAAAAAAATACTTACGAGTTAAATAAATAGTTTTTCAAAGATTATTTTCTGTTTAAACGGAATCTTAGTTTTTTAGAAACCCTCAATAACTCCCTAGATATGTCTTTAGAAGCTTGAAAAATACTGAGAACATTTCGGAAACTAATTACAATTCACTCATCCAGGTTGAACAATTACTAAACTATTCATCAATTTTAGCATAAGTTTTAGAAGCTTCTACAATCTGAAGTTCCTATAAACAAAAAGGCCTCGAAGTAAAGCTTCTTCTAAACTTCCCGACTTCTAATGACCAGAAACAAATGTTTAAGCGTTGAAACACAAAATTGATTATTATTACAAACTAGCATCGGCTGGAGAGCTACTAAAACGCCTAACAAAGACCGGATAGCTATTTTGTTTTAGATTCCGAATGAGAATGAATGTAGCATCTGCATGTTTTACAAAAAACAACACCATGTGGTAATAATCAAGAGTACCATTTAAAATATAAACCACTAGATTTGGGTTTAATGATCAAATTATTTCGTACTAGCTGAAAGACCTATAGAACCAAATTGTCATCCAGTGCACTTTGAATTTTTAACCAATGTCCGAGGAACATTGGCTCATGATGATAATTACTTTTGAAAAATTGTTACTTTCACTATACTGGTCGGTTTTTATTCAAGAGGTGATCATTTAGTTTGTCCCTTTTACGTGAATCTTTAACCCTTAGTACAACATTTTGCTAAGCTAATTAGTTGAGTTTCTAATTTTGCCCCCAATAATTTGCACCTTCTCACCCTTGTAAATACAGTTTCACTCCTTCAACCAATAATACTTCTTTCTTTCAAGGTTTCCAAGGTGGTTTATTCTTAGAACGATCAAAAATAAAGAAACCTGACAGTAAATTATTTGATAACAAACCATTGGAATATTATAAACCTACAGATTTATATGTTGGTGCTAAACTGGATTTCAATTCATTTCTATTTGAATTAACTGAAGCCGATGATTATACATTAGACTACATGGAGAAACATAAAACACAATTTAAAGAAGCTGACTGTCAATTAATATTGAATAAATTAATAACAATATTGAACAATGAACAACATGATGAAATTATCAAGTATGCTGTAAATCAAGATCCAGATGATACAGGGACATTTGGCTTTGATCAAATGATAAATTTAATTAATCAGTTGACTGGTAAAGAAAATGCGTTAACAACCCATGAACTTGGTACATTGGCAAGACATTATGGTGTTAGGTAGGCGTTATTTATTTGTTGTTAAAACACACGATGATTGTCTTTTTCTCTGTTTCTCTGTGTATCTATACCTGAATAGAATATGATAAAAGAAACTGATTAGAATTCAAAGCAATCCTGTTACTCTCTTAATTAGATATCTAATGAGAAAGCAAGCAGACTTCATGATTTCACAAATTATCCTTGACCTTTGAAAGTGATAAGTCTTGCTAATTAAACGCTATATTCAGTTCCTAAGCTATTCTCGTAACTCCTAAGCTAAAACTACACATCAACTTGAACACGAGAGAAAAGTCGCAAAATATGCAAGAAGAACTTTACTCCAAAGGTTCATTTATGTACAGAAAATATAGGGTTTTTATAATATTTTGGAAGTCCTTGGGTTTTCCCAAAAATTCTGGAATGCTACTAAACATAGTAGCAGTGTAGTAATCAGTTACTCAGAAACTCTACATGTGACTTTTCACTTTGGTGATGTTTCTGGCAAAACTTCTAGTGAACACTAATTGGATAAAATGCCTCTTAATGTTTCTTGAGCCTTTCATGTCTATTGAGAGAAGTTTTCTGGATCACCCCAACAGAAAGACAATCAAACGTCTTGTCAGAGTTATATGTTGTTGAAGTAAGTTTCATTCTACTTCATATTACTCCAAGTCTTTCATATGCACATAGATTTTCTAAACATGCAGTTTTATGAATATGATTCTACGAGTAACATGCATAAAGTGGTTCAGTTTACTGATAGAAAGGAATAATACATATATCTCATACATACAATGGAAAAGAATAAATGAAACAGTTTATAACATAATCAACTGCAAAGTAAATGTATAAGCTTTTTTGCGTCATCTAAACAGATAAAGTAACATTCATCACAACAGAGCTTGAGAAATAGTAAGACAATAACTTGAATTATCAAGTGATGTGTGATTTTTAAAAAACGGTTGAATTTATAAGCAAGAGTATACTATTTGAATGACCCAGAATAAAGTTGACTCAATGACCAACTGACAAAGAAGGTAGAAGAAAAAGATCTAAGTACAATCTAATAAACGTGTTCCAGTTCACTAATGGATTGGATGACAATATGTCGATAATAAAAACTAACTTCTCTCCAACCAATGACCATTTAGTTGGTATGGATACATCACAGAGGTGGTAAGTGAAACTTTGAAAAAGGAATATAGACTAAGATAGGAGTCCACGGCTGTATTAAGTAGAACAAAATTATTTTACATCTATATAAGTTTGTTTCATTTACTAATTATAGTCATTATTCTAACTTTAGACCATCCAAGCAAATAAGGCTTGAAATTTTACTTGGGATTGCACAACAAACACTTCGTAGAAAAGCATTTGAAGATTTCTCCAGTTTAATGACTGCCTGTCGCCAACAAGATGCCGATAAAACAGGTGAAATGGACCGTCATGCAATAAGGCGCATATGCTTAGCTCATCACCTACCATTACCTGATGATATGTTGAATTCACTTATGGATTGGTAAGTGACATTTGAAAAATGCTCGTCATTAAATACTGACTTCAGCTAGACATTTATTTATTACGAGGAAGGATAGAACAGTTTAAAACTACTCATTAGATTCCAGTCACGACTACTCTAGTAGTCGAACTCAAGAACTTCAGGTTCCGTGATTAACACTAGTCACCATTCAATAGTTCCCACTTTCAACTCTCGGATATTCCCAATATACTGTGACTAAGTCATTTGTTTTGTTGAATTTTTTTACAACTGGGCTTTATAACTATGCGATCTTATGTCTCTGAAGCAATAAGCAACTAACTGGAAATTAGTTAAAACTGGTGTTTTGTAAAAACGCTTTTTCATAAGTTTTCTATAAATCTTCTTGTGTAGATATTTCAGTGAACACATAATTTTAACGTGACCATAATTAATTAATTAATACATTTTCTGATGAAACATTTCAGCTATGAATAACATGGTATCAGTGTTGCTTCAACTTAAATTACAATATTTTTTATATAGTTGAGATCATGAGTCAATTGAAGCTAGACCACCATGGAAAACCTGGAAGCACTGGACGGCCGTTTTGTCCTACTGTGGGACTCCTCAGCAGTGCGCATCCACGATCCCGCCTCGCGATATTCAAACCAAGTACCTACCAGTCTCGCGCCAGAGCACTTAACCGACAGACCACTGAGCCAGCATCCAACGATGTTAATGTCTAACATCAATCAAACAATACTTCTACCGTTAAGTCAAGATAATAAAGTTTTCGTAACTTTAGGAAACCTGACAACTCTAGGATTTTACACAAATTTCAAGATTTTCAACATGATAGTTAACTAGTAAATATTTTATTGGTCTACAAAATAGTAAAAATGCTAAAATTACTCTATTATCGGTTTGTAATATGAAGTATGACAGTATTTTCGCTTCAACTTTCCTGGATAAATGAAGCACTAAGTAGATATTCCCTCTATTCAAATCAATAAACTAAAAATCTTATTTGCATGCTTAATGAATATGTCCTGTACACGAGGTAGATAACATAAATCAGCAAATCGAAATGAAAACACATTAGTGTTTAAACTCAATTTGGAAGTCAAGTGGTTCTGAATACTTCGTTATTAACATAATGAACGGATATTTTTTATTTGAGGGTCTGAAAAGACAAATGGCCCAAAATATAATCACTTGATGTCAGTAACACAAATAACATTTTTTATTTGTTGTGTACTTTCCAAACCTTCACATTACGATTAAAAATCTGTCGTTCGAAGGAGTATTAACTGATTTTAGTCCTGACCTTTATTTAACAACTTTAGCATCACTGGGGATTATCTGAAGAAAGCGCTATCACTGTATTTGATAAATTCCACATTTTATCTTTTTGATTCATTGATACCACATTTTAGCTTTACATGTCTTGCTGTACTCGTAACTATACTTAAAAATAATTGTTTTAACTGTGTGGGAATGACTTGATAATAAAGAATTTAATCCGTTGTCTGATGGAGTGTGGACAGCACTTGCCTCCGTACTATTTGATCTGTTTCATATTCTTCAAAACTTGGACTTGATATCACAGAAAATATTTACGAACTTTTTTTTAACTGAGAATCAGTTAAATAAAATTAAGTAAATAATAAAGCCTTAAATCGTTATCTATCACCAACGAAATTAACGATCACTTTATATTTGGTGCTTATATCGATATAAATAATAACAATATTAACTATTCTCAGTACAGATATTAATGATGACGGGTTAATGGTCTAGAAGTTAAGCTTTCGCGCATGAGACCGAAGGACCTCGGTTCGAGTCCCGCGTGTGGAATAATGGATGCGCACTACTGCGGAGTTTCATACTAGGACGACATGGCCACCTACTGCTTTCATGTTTTCAGTGGTGGTGTAGCTTAGATCAATTAGTGAATTCAACTGTGGCTATACATCTGATGATGTATATATTTAGATGATTGATAACTGAGTATTAATGTCCTCACTTTGTTGTTTAAGTGAATTCCAACAGAATGGATGTACCAGTTAATTGAAATTAAATCAATTTTTTGTTTTTAAAATCGTATTATCACAATGACACACCATAGTTATAAACTAGATACAAAACAGAATAAAACAAACAACTAATTAAAATGGGATTATAAGCATTTTTCGAATCACTGATAACAAATAAGACAGAATCGATACTACGTTGAAGGTGATCACAAGGTTTAAGTTAAGAACTATGTACAATCTTATTTTCCCCAATCGAAATTTGTCAATAAAAATAAATAAATTTTCAGTCAGTCAAGAAAATACGGTATCTGACAAAAATGTTTATTGATCCAAGTTGTTATTTTTCATATCTCCTAAACTAAAGAAAAAGCTTAACAATATGAAAGTGAAGCAGGTTCAAACAATAGAATTATTGATGATAGCATGATAAAAGCATTTAATAAGGAAAGAAACGGATGGATTTGTTGAATGAAGCATACGAAATAACATGAAAACCCATGATTGCACAGAGGTTAAGGAATGAATTGACCTACATCATTGTGACTGATTTCCAGCAATAATGTTTACAAATATAGATTATGATTATTACTGTTCAAAAAATCCATACCTACTCTCATAGCTCATTTCAATAACCAACGAACTCATGAACCGACCCTGCAATCATTTTGCCGACACTAACCCCCTTTCAACCAAACTTAATTCTGTCCCATATATTCCAGTCACCTCAGTTGATAAACACACACTAATTTATCAAGGAGTTTGAGATCTTAATGTAAAATCAGACACTTAACTTCATCGTAACTGATTAGGCGGTCTCACTATACGTTGACAATGTTTCACAGACGCCAATGATCTAGCGACGTATGGATATTCTTAACCTGTAAAGAACGTATTTCATCATTATAGATCAATATAGCTCATATATAGTTGTATGGTCTACTCACCCTTCGATTATTAAGCAGATATCTCGTTTCTGTAACAGGTGACCGAAGTTGAGAAAACAGAGTAAGTTCCATTTAAATCTGCAGAGACTTTCCCAGACTAAACTATGTCGGCTGCATGCTATGAGCCAAAGAGAAAGCATTAGAGTAGATTAATTGATGAAAGGTCCTGTAGAAGAGTCATCTCTAGAACTATATCTAGAAGGTGAGATCAAAACCAATACAGACAAACTTGTTATATATATATATATATATATATATATACATTACCACCGTTGGATGTCGGATCAGTGGTTTATCGGTTAAGGGTTCTTGAGCGAGACTGGTAGGTTCTGGGTTCGAATCTCTCGAGGCGAGATCGTGAATGCGCACTGCTGAGGAGTCCCGTAATAGGACGAAACGGCCGTCCAATGCTTCCAGGTTTTCTATGGTGGTCTAGCTTCAATTGACTCATGATTTCAACTATGAAAATACTTAATTCTCAACAAAACGGCCTCTGATTTTTATTTTTATTTTCTTTCCTATATGTAAACTTCAGTTCAGTCAATCAAAATAATTCAATACAATATGAACAATTCATTCATCAACTGAATTGGAAAAATTTTGAAACTAAAGAATTATCTAATCAAGAATCATTTCATTACATTGAGAATATTGATATTGATTGGTTACCAATAAGTAAAGGTGATACACCAAAATCAATTGGTTTAAGTAAAAAATCAAAAGTGGAAAGAATCAATTATAAACAATTAATTAATGATTTATTTAAGAAGGATTTATTTCATTCATCAACTGATTAATCAATCAATCTAATAATGATCTGTATACGAAATAAAAACTGCACATTCGCTTTAGATTTAAGTTGCCCGGTTGTTAGTAATTGACAGATAAACAAAAATATTAGAGGAATGAAAAAATAGCAAATTAACTATCTGCTGTGTTAATAAAAATGTAGAAGTGAAAAAAGAACGATATACAGATAAATAGGTAATATGCTTTTCAAAGGTAATCAATCATGGATATGCAAAATATCTAAACAAAATCATTGGACAAAGTAAGGGTAATAAGTTCATTTAGTATTGTTTGTTTGAATCTTATCATCGATGTGTTAGGACTGCAACTGGTCAGTCTCTAATTGGCATATGTGCATACTGTGCGTATTGCCTCGATATAACCTTAATTCACAAGCATTCTAAGCAAAGATGGATAGTGGCTAGCAGTGGAATTCAGGACTGGGTTCGAGACCCAGAGTGAACATCGACTCTGAAATGCAGGTACATTCAGCTGACGAGTCCCAAAAAGGACGAAACGCGCATCCTGGATTCCACTGCTAGCCACTATCCATCTTTGCTTACAATAAGGGTAATAAGGTTCGGGGAATTAAATGAATTCGTGATACTACATAGTTTCTCATCAGTTGCATACAATTTGAAATTGTAATTATTAATATAAATATAGTTATTAACAAATGTTTAGCGAACTTTAATTTATCAACGTCTACTTCTTCGGTCATTTAAGTAAGTGTGTGAAGTTTAGATAACCGTTTGAAACGCAACCATAATCGTAATATTCAGAAAAATAAAGATTTACAGTGTGTGAGTAAACATAGTGAAGATCGATTTGTGCCTATATTTTGGTAAGTAATAACTGAGAGATTATGTGAAGGTAATGAAATTAATGATAAAATAAGCGAATACGTGGACATTAATCAGACTATGTAGGAGATAAATATCAGAAGACAAAAGAATAATAAAAAATAACAAAGTTGGGGACAGGGTTGAATAAAGACTAAAATTAACGAAGGCTATTAGATAAATATCCAATCATCATAGCAGGGAAATGCTAATTAAGCTTTCATTTAGTATACATAGGTCGGGTTTGGCAGCGATCGTCTCTGAAAAACGGTGTAAGATTGGTGTTGTTTGTTTTGAATGCATCACCAGGAAAGCTTCTTTTCAGTAAAATCCAAAGATTATGGGACAGCTCTTTCGTGAACATTTGAGAACCCTCAATAGTGTGCAAAACTAACTGGTGTTCTGACCCATATCTGAAGATTGTTCAAATCAAATTATTATTAACATATTACTAATCTCGATATATGCTATGAAAGTTGAATTAAGTGTTTATTTGAAACATAGAGGCAGAAATACATTGATGATGTAATAAAGGAAAATACTGTTTTTGACAATTTTCTCTTTCAAATTATTCAACATCATTTATTGTAACCCATTTAACAAATACCAAATAAAGTAGTCGGTTTTGAATGACACGGTTTGTGTGAAAGATAATGGTACCATACGTTTACCTAGGGACATAATGATAAAAAAATGAATGAATTGACCATTATTACAATGCTCTGAAAACTTATATTCATAAATACTGAAAATATAAGACACCTACCACCATAGACTAAAAACCACTGAAAGAGGATTAATCAGGAGTCCACTTTCATAAAGGTTTGAATATAGAAATTCATAATGAATTAAGTGTTGTTTGAATACTGATGGTTTATTTGTAATATCCAAATGAATAGAGAAAAATATTCGATTTCCGATGTTCGCATGCTCATTAAATAAATTAACATGTTCAATGGACAAATTCAATATTAAGTACAATCAAAACATGTCTCATCCCGATTTCTTGTCCATTCCAGCCAAAGGGATTCCTTATGAAATATAACAATGAATGTGAGCGGCTATGGAAAATGTCATATTTATCATGGAAAAATCGCTCCTCAAAGTTCTACCATGCCAGGCAGGTCGTTTGAAGAGCGGTAAGACTAAAAGCAGCTAACCCAAGGTCCGAAGGCGAAGTCGTACTGCTGACTGTACAGAGGTGTGACAGCAGTAAGGTGTTTCCTTCAGACAACCAGCATAACAGTGATGATGCCTTCCTACAAGGAGGGGTGGGGTTAGAAAAGGTCAATCCTACAAACGGATTCCCGTTAACAGTCGCCTGTGTGCTGTCCGGCTAAATGGCTCCGTAAGAACTCGGAAGGATAGGGACAAACGTCGTTGCCTTTTCGTCGTCTCTGCCTACGCTCCCACTGACTGCAGCCCAGATGAACTCGAAGATGACTTTGACAGAAAGCTTTCTGAACTTCAAAAAGCTAAACGCTCAGACGTATTACTCGTTGCAGGTGACTTTAATGATAAAGCAGGTAGCTTAAACCAAACAGAAAGACTTTTAGGTGAGTATTTTAGTATTCCAGCTCAGCGAACAGATAATAGTGATCGTCTGTCGCAACTATGCTCAGACAATCGTTTATTTTTAGCAAGCACTAATTTTAAGCATAAGGAGAGACATCGTCTAACATGGCGACCACCTGCACCAAATCAACGATGGACTCAAATAGACCATATTGTCATCAGTCATCGTTGGAGAGGCTCGATAGAAGATTGTCGCTCGTATTGGAATACTTGTTTAGACTCTGATCACTTCTTAATACGAGCGCGCATTTGTCTGCGCCTCAATGGACGCAGGAAAAGTACACTAAGAAGACCCATTAGGATTGAACTGGAGGACGAGAAAGCCAAATGCGAATTCCAGAAACAACTGAGTTCACATCTAGGCAGTTCTGTAAACGAGACTGACCCAGATGTTGCTTAGAAGAATATACAAAGAGCTGTGGAAACAGCAGTAACATCTATTAGTAATTCAAACCAAAGGGTTACAAAAAACCAATGGATTTCTTCCAAGTCTATTGCACTGATGGATTCTCGTAAACATCCCATTAGATTCTGAACACCACGAAGAGTGAAAACAAATCAGATCTACGTTAACCAAAAGTCTAGGGAACGATCGTGAGCAGTGGTGGGCAACTAAAGCAAAAGAGGTGGGAAAGACAGAAGACATAGTACTGTTTGGTAAAGACGCTGGCAAAATGCAGTCTTCTGTTAGCACTGTGTAACAATGCCAAGATGTTTGGAATGAGTTTCTCCCCCTCTAAATGCAAATTAGTGCTTCAGAGCTGACTTGCGTCAACACCTGAACTAAGGATAGGGAGTGAATCAGTCGAACGCGTTGACAACTTCATTTATCTTGGGAGTCTGATCAGTCATAATGGGTTGGTGTCCGACGAAATCTCAGCATGCATTCAAAAAGCTCGTTTGGCTTTTACCAAATTACGTCACCTATGGCGAAGACGAGATATCCGTCTATCAATTAAGGGACGAGTATACTGCGCAGCAGTTCGCTCTGTTCTACATCGCAGCTGCTAAACGTGGTATTAGGAAATGATGGTGAATCAGTTGATGAGACGATGAATCTTCATCGACTGAGATGGTTGGGCCACGTGTTACGTTTGCCGGAACACCGATTACCACAACGCGCAATGCTGACTAGTGTAGGGGATGGTCGGAAAAGAATTAGAGGCGGTCAAACTAAAACGTGGCATCAGTGTTTGAAGTTAATAACTGCTGGTCTGAGCCATGTTGGTAGATGCAGACTATTTGGTTGGGGTTCGCGTGACTATCGTAACCAATGGTTGGAGACTCTGGGTGACGTGGCTTAGAATCGATCACAATGGCGTAGGTGTATACACTCTTTATCTTCCCGTGAACCTTGAGATTAAAATTGCTTTCTTCCTGTACCATATCCTTATATACAACCTTTCTTTTATATATTACCACCACTAAATTAACTACTATGAATTCGGTGTTCATCTTGTTGTGCTAATGAGTTATGGCAACTTGGACCGATGCATATATGTACCTGGTCCTACGTTGTAGCTGACTGACTGACTGAGAGCAGATTTGTACGCAGATATAGTATAAGATTTGAACAATTTAAAAGTTCTGTTCTATTTCGGAAATGTTGTAAAGCCATACAAGTTCATAACATTGAAGCAATTTATTATTGAACATTTGGATCCATTTTTCAAAATATATAAATGCAAAAAAAACGAAAACTACAATTTTACTCTAATTTCTGTAAATTAAAACAGGGATCCAATTACTAGTAATGTCTACCCAAATATCAAAATTATTCTGACAGACGTGGGATGACACTGAACCATTGTGTTATTTAATTCAATAATACATTCGAATAGTTAACTTTAGTATACCTCATGATATGGATTGATCAATTTCTATGTACAACAACCAAATTAACGCTATGATAATTTGATGACATAAAAAATCAATTATTTAATGGTGAAAAATATTGACATTCATTTTGTAGTCTTATAAATACAATAAACAAATCAGCCCATGCTCATTCGTACTGATAGTGAAGATGAGTAAGTAGTACAACTAGAAACCACCCACTACATGATTTTCAAATGATGTTTCAACAGACACTAGTTAATGCCGTAGATCATTCAACAATTATGCATTAATACAACGATACTACCTTATTTATCGGAGGTTTAGTTGAAGTTTTGAGATTGGTATAATTTATAGGTTGTATCGATTGAATTGAGAGTATTACTGACGAATACAGCCAACAAAGTAAACCAATCTCTACAAAACCCCTTTAACCAAGCTATAAGAGTCAGATCATAAGTGACTTACTACAAGAAACACCTGAAGCTCTAATAAAGACTTGTGACTGGTAAAGTTCAGATATGTAGAGAGTGAAAGTTGCTACCAGTGATATTAGATGATTGCCATGACATTCCAAATTCTTTTAATCTGCAATTGCACCACTACACCCCAACTCATTGCTTCTAAAGACTGAGTTCCGTGCGAGATCTGATGGGTTCAACCCCTAAATGGGTGGTGAGCACCACTGTAGTATGTCTAATGCCTCCTAGTTTTCAGTGATACTTATATTGAGATTAATTCATGACGAGTACAAACGACAAATTATTCGGAACTTTCGTTGAATAGGATAACCGGTAGTTACATGACCAGATAAAACGTGGCGGTGAAAACAATTTGAAGATGATAAGTGAACAGACACTGAAGATGAATAACATGGAATTATCGTGTATGTTTTATATTGGTAACATTGAATAATTTATATTTCCCATGGAGAATTACTGAGAACTGTAATAAAACCAAATATAAGAAACGAAACTACGTACGTGCACACATACACACGTTTCAATGGAAAAAAAGATCAGTTAAGGCAAAATATAAACAAAAACAAGCAAAAATAAAACTGAGTAAAATTGCAAGGGTAAAGTCGAGCAATGAATATAAAGAGTTAAATGCTTAATGGCTGAATGAATTGATAAAACATGAAATAGGATTGTAAACACAATAAGTAAAATTACTTTTTTTGCAATGGATTACATTGAATATATGGATGAATGGGTGAATGTATAGTGTTTTATACTTTTTGAATAAAAGTTATTTCGAAGGTGAACTGACAAATTTCTATCGAAAAAAAACAGGAAAACAATAAATAAGGAAAAATTAAGATATTTATATATATGAATAATATAAACTAGTATAAATGAAGTTCCTTTGAATACCGATGACAACGTCCCTTGATACAAATTATGGGAGTCCTGATCTTCTATGTACTCCATTTTTTCTCTCGCGACAAAATTTTTTTCCAACTTTTGGTCCACTATGAGAGGATGGAGATGAATTGCCGGAAGCTAGCAAAGTACCACCATTTTGATGTTTACGTCCTCTTCCGTGACGACGTTCCTTACACATTTGACCTATGAAAAAAAGAAACCAAGAACTGAGAATACAACCGAAATGTATATAATATTTTAATACAAATAACCGAAAACTGGTGTAGTCTTCTCTTAACATATTTACTAAGTAGAAATTCATGTACTCCCGGCTTTAGATGTGATGGGAAGTGATGGTACTCAGTTCCAGAGTTTAAAGTAGAGGAAAGTGAGATTCAATCAGTGGTTGGACATCGAGTACCACTAACTCTACCAAGTGTCATACATTCATAATCTGCCGGTGTCAAGTGTATGTAACACTTAAAGTTTGAGATGAGAATGATACTTCAGTTATGATATTAAGATATAAATTATCAGCTCACAGAAGGAAACATAAAAATAAAACTTAGTTGACAGAACGGAGAAATCTCTTTTCAATTAGTTTTTCATCACGGCTCTACACAAATGCATACATACGTATGATTTACATCAACGAAATAATGCTCATCAAGTAGTTGACCAATATAATAATCAGAACATTTCGCATCGATTACAAAAAATATTGAGTAATTGAAAGAAAGGGGATTATAACAATCAAATTATTCTAAAAATCAAACATTTGCTACACTGCGCGCGAGACCAAAGGTCCTAGGGGTTCGAGTCCCGCCTGCTTCCAGGTTTACTATCGTGGTCTACACTAAATCGACTTACGAATTCAACTATTAAATTACTACAACCTCCATTAATCCCCATTCTGATAATATAAAAAGAAATAACAAAATACTCTGAAAGGTCAGTATTATAGTATTATAACAAGAATCAAAATACGGATGTTGAGAATATGTAAAAATACAAAAGTGGAGGAAATTAGAAAATTGTTTGAATATTTCTGAAAGAAGGTACTTATTGAAAATCCAGCTGAAAGCTCACTACTATACCTATTACCGAGAGTGGTTGTACAAACGTATTTTGTACGTTACGTTTGTGAACACGAATTCCGATAGCTTCCGCAATATGGAACAGAAAAACTCGTTAACCATATGGTGAATTTGATGGAATATGGTGTATAACCTTAAAAGTCTGATTCAAGCCAATGTGATGTCCTGTACCCATCAAGTGAGAGAGAACAGAACTCTTAATGACTCTTATATGTCCTGTTGCCAGATGAAAAGATTTAATCCTCGGATGTACAATGAATGCACATTTTTAATTTAAAAACAAATTTTAAAGACAGCTGTATGGTCTTATTATGCAATCACTATTAATTCCACTACATTGAGATACTTTCTTCGTGAAATTAGAAAATGATCCGCCTACAGAAACGAATCGATTAGCATTTATTCTCGCTACACAGAAACACATTTGTTTAAACTAGTGGCCGATACTTTAGTTTGATCGGAACTGAAGATTAGATAAATATAATAAAAGTTAATAATCTATGGAAATATAAGAAATCAGTCACCGCCAGCATATCTTAAGGGTAATGTCTTTGATTGTTAAATTGGGTGACGAGTTGTGTCGAGTAACAAGAGTATCATTTCGTTTGAAAATGAAAATATGCCTTTTTAACAACTTGTTCAACTAATTAATTTAAAGAATTAATATTTGAAAAATAGAAACTTGCCTTCAGGACAATCACCATCAGCACTGCATCGTGTACGCTGAAAACAAACAGGAACAATGCAAAGAATAAACATTAATTCTGAACAATATTTAATTAAAGACATTAAACTTGAAATTTTCTGAATGGAGAACGTCCGTAGATAGAAACCATATTAGCACATTTTTAATTCATATAACTTATAATGCTGTTCAGAATTAATAAAGACTGTCGTATGATGGATGCTGAAATAGATTATTACGTAATATTTAATAACAAATGTTAATTTTTAAGGAATAACATAAAGGTAAACAAAGCCCCCAAAATGCCCTGGTACGGTCGAGAGTGGGGAGAGTCCGCTCTCCTTCTCCAAATGCTCTCACATGGCCACGCGTATACAGCCTCCGCCAGGGAAGTCCTACTCACTGCCTTCTCGTGTCGGGGGTGTTGTTCACAAAAGTGAGAGGACGAAAAGCGAATGTCCGACGCTTTAACCGGGTTGGTGGATGTGGAGGATCCACCTAGGGGAGTTGGAAAACCCTGATTCCAAACCAATGGTGTACATGGGCTCCAGGATCCTGATGGAACGAATGACGTATGAACCTACTGTTGGTTACTGGTTACCATGGGACTGCATCTCCTCACGATGCTACACTGCCTTATGGATCAGACCTTTAGGTCAAAGGCTCCGGGTGTGGCCCCTTAAGAAAACCACCTGCTTCAGTTTGGGCACCTGAGTAGTATCACAGCCCTCACACAAATCAAATGAGATTTGTGTGGCGCATATGCATCTGATACACCCTTGTACCAATATTTGTGTATAAATAAATAAATAAACAAAGGTGAATACTATACTATTTTAAAAAATACACGCTTGAAATCCAGTATGAATTTTATGAACACAGTATATAATCATATTCAGTCAACCAGCCAATACGAGACTTGGCACAAAGGTGTATCGGCTTAAAATGTCCGTTTAGTTTGCATCATGACAACAAAAGAAGAATTGAGACGGGAAGGAATACAAATGAAGGACAAACACTAATAACATTAGGAAGTTAAACATTGGAAAGACAATTCGAAAAGATCGAATAAAATCGATAAGATGTACAATATAACAATTAAGAACAGATCAAAAACCAATACTTCTGTGCCACTAAGACTAATTTCAAACAATATCAGGTAAAGTATCCAACGATAGATTGCAATTATTGGGTGGACCCTGAACAACTTGTGTTTTTTTTATTTTCAACGATAGTAAACTGCAGTTAACTGATGAGCCGGTGAAGTAATTTTTATCTACACATAACACTTACATGTTTTTTTCCACGTCTATGTGACCGTCTCCAATTAGCACCACCTGAAATAGTGATGGATAATAAACAAAACACAATACAAAACTATTATTGGTGGGATGTTTTATAAAACTAACAAATCTCAAAATTACTTTATGCAGAATGCAACAACTAGAGTAAAATAATTGGAGACTACTAGAAGAATTTAACTGCTTCTATATCCATTAAAATATGTTATAATAATGATAAAAACTGTTAACACCTACTGTAGTGGACTGGTAGGGACAATCGAATATCTTTAGACAAAAATTACAGACCATCTTACTAAATTCTGATGATCATACAGCAAACAGTCAATTTGCAAAATTTTCATAGTTGAAATCATGAGTCATTTGAAGCTAGACCACCATGGAAACACTGGACGGCCGTTTCGTCCTATTGTGGGACCCCTCAGTAGTGCGCATCCACGATCCCGCACTCACGAGATTAGAACCCAGGACCTACCAGTCTCGCGCCAGAGCACTTGACCGATAGACCACTGAGCCGACATCCAACTGTGTTAATGTCTAACTTCAACCAATCCACGACTTTGAGCAACCGTTCACCAATTGTGTTCAGTGAGTTGATATATCTCTAAAACAGACTTGATAGAACTCCACTGGTGGTTCGTGGTTGCGCACTGCTGAGGAGTCCCATAATAGGACGAAACGGCCGTCCAGTGCTTCCAGGTTTTCCATGGTGGTCTAGCTTCAAATGAAGCATGATTTCAACTATGAAAATACTAAATTCTCCACAAAACCCCTTCTGATCTATAATTTGCGAAATAACCAATAGTCTCAATGTTCACTGTTCCTTCTGTAAATATCATTCCATCTTTTCTAATTTAATTGTTTGTGTATTTTCCTACCAACTGCGTCTCATTTCAGTTCTTTCCTCATCGCTCTTCTGCCAAAATACATTATATGTCTGACCCTCACCATATACTACTTATATGGATATAAGTAGACCACACCACACTACTTCTTTGTATAATACTTTATACAAATTCAATTGGCATTTCTCTGTAGAAAATCCATTTCATTATTATTTATCTGATTTGATTAACACGTTGGAACTACTTTTTTCTTATAAAACACTCGAAATATGTTTTCTATACTGTTATATCGTGATTATCTTTTGTGAAAGATTTTTGCAGGTCGAACTGTGAATGCTGTTTATTTCATAAATTCATGTATTTACATTTTAATGTCAACGAGGAAATTGAGATAGAAAGGAAATTTTGACGATTAGGGGGATTTTGTGTAATATGTGAAACATAGAGTTCGATCGAACAAAAATTTCTTAGCAACACGAAAACTCAAGAAAACCCAAATGATACTATTAAATAAATCCTAATTGTGTTGTTATATCCCGATAACAATAGTGAATGGTAACTTTGAGATCCATTTATGGACCAATATAATGCATATATTTTGTTATCGTATAATTGCTAAATAACTAAACTATTCATACTCATGTTCCCCTTATTATAAGCTTTATTTTGACTTGTAGACTATTATTGTACGATTTACCATTCTTGAGTTATCCCTAGTCTATTAATTGCTGCCTCCCATATTCACAGACACAATTGGCTGAATCTTGTACAAATGTTGTATCCTATTTTATTGGTACGATGTGGTCTGTTTGGTATATAAACTCAGTATGTTTGAAATACAATGATTCATACCACAGAGGCTGTTATCGGTGTTCTGGACTTAACTGGCTGGACTAGGCAGAAAGCAGGAACGATTAGCACACTAGACTGCTCGTACGGTTTCGTGTGTCACTGTTCCAATCGATAATTCGCTGCTCTCTGATTGATGGTCTTATCACTTCATACGTTAGCAAGACATCCACTCGGCCACAAGATATAACATGTTACTTTCATGATCATACTGAATAAAAAAATATCTTAAAATTAATTCTATATATTTTTTATATAAAATTAAAATTATGTGGAACTACATAACTATGATTCCTTATAGTATTATTGATCTGTGTGCAAATAGTATAAGGGAACCATATGTGTAAATTAATAAATAGACTGAATATGTGGTTTAAAACTTTTATCGGATGCTTAATTTTAATGGAATTAAAAAAAGAGTGAAGACTTTGCCCGTTTGTCGATTCGGGACCAAATTAAATGTAAACAAACAGAACGCTTTTCCAATGGTCATGGAGAAAGAAATGAAGATAATAAATGGCAGCAGTGACATGTAATACTAGAAATCGATCCTAATTTTATCAAGGAGATCCGAGTAAAAAATTTATCCAATACTGTTCGGGGAGGAGGTAGAAATGTGACCGATTCTCAGCTCATCAGGCTGGAATAAAAAGAATAGTTGAAGCAAAAACTGTTGAATTGGCTTTCACTTATTTCTAGTTGCCCAAAATAGAAAATGAAACTAGAGCTTTTGGATATTGGCGAAATTGACTAGGCTATGATTGATTTCGGTAGGGAGAGAAAAACAAGAATTATTTAGACGTTATATTATCAGCCAGACAAACTGCGAAACTAGGTAAAGGTTTGGAGCTTTTGGAAGTGATTTCGTATCACTAGTCTTAAGTGCTAAACTTCCCAGTTTCGGGAAAGGATAGAAATGGTACTGAATAGTGTTTCGTCACTTGGAGTATATCACCACCCAGCACTTAGAAGCAGTGCACAGAGGAAAGTCAAGATTCCTAAAGTGATGTAACATGGGTCCTTCGACAGGTTTCCGACGTTAGACTGTGGTTTTGCCCCATCTATAGTGAGAACACTGATACGCCTAACGAAGTGTGTGAACCTGCTGAAGTAGATTTATAATAACATTCTTAGCAGAGTCAAAAGTCGTAAGTAGTGATTATCTTAATTATCTGGTCCACCAATTTCCATCGGAGCTGTCTATTTGTTTTCAGTCAGTCAGCTACAAAGTAGGACCAGGTACATATATGCATCGGTCCAAGTTGCCATAACTCATTAGCACAACAAGATGAACACCGAATTCATAGTAGTTAATTTAGTGGTGGTAATATATAAAAGAAAGGTTGTATATAAGGATATGGTACAGGAAGAAAGCAATTTTAATCTCAAGGTTCACGGGAAGATAAAGAGTGTATACACCTACGCCATTGTGATCGATTCTAAGCCACGTCACCCAGAGTCTCCAACCATTGGTTACGATAGTCACGCGAACCCCAACCAAATAGTCTGCATCTACCAACATGGCTCAGACCAGCAGTTATTAACTTCAAACACTGATGCCACGTTTTAGTTTGACCGCCTCTAATTCTTTTCCGACCATCCCCTACACTAGTCAGCATTGCGCGTTGTGGTAATCGGTGTTCCGGCAAACGTAACACGTGGCCCAACCATCTCAGTCGATGAAGATTCATCGTCTCATCAACTGATTCACCATCATTTCCTAATACCACGTTTAGCAGCTGCGATGTAGAACAGAGCGAACTGCTGCGCAGTATACTCGTCCCTTAATTGATAGACGGATATCTCGTCTTCGCCATAGGTGACGTAATTTGGTAAAAGCCAAACGAGCTTTTTGAATGCATGCTGAGATTTCGTCGGACACCAACCCATTATGACTGATCAGACTCCCAAGATAAATGAAGTTGTCAACGCGTTCGACTGATTCACTCCCTATCCTTAGTTCAGGTGTTGACGCAAGTCAGCTCTGAAGCACTAATTTGCATTTAGAGGGGGAGAAACTCATTCCAAACATCTTGGCATTGTTACACAGTGCTAACAGAAGACTGCATTTTGCCAGCGTCTTTACCAAACAGTACTATGTCTTCTGTCTTTCCCACCTCTTTTGCTTTAGTTGCCCACCACTGCTCACGATCGTTCCCTAGACTTTTGGTTAACGTAGATCTGATTTGTTTTCACTCTTCGTGGTGTTCAGAATCTAATGGGATGTTTACGAGAATCCATCAGTGCAATAGACTTGGAAGAAATCCATTGGTTTTTTGTAACCCTTTGGTTTGAATTACTAATAGATGTTACTGCTGTTTCCACAGCTCTTTGTATATTCTTCTAAGCAACATCTGGGTCAGTCTCGTTTACAGAACTGCCTAGATGTGAACTCAGTTGTTTCTGGAATTCGCATTTGGCTTTCTCGTCCTCCAGTTCAATCCTAATGGGTCTTCTTAGTGTACTTTTCCTGCGTCCATTGAGGCGCAGACAAATGCGCGCTCGTATTAAGAAGTGATCAGAGTCTAAACAAGTATTCCAATACGAGCGACAATCTTCTATCGAGCCTCTCCAACGATGACTGATGACAATATGGTCTATTTGAGTCCATCGTTGGTTTGGTGCAGGTGGTCGCCATGTTAGACGATGTCTCTCCTTATGCTTAAAATTAGTGCTTGCTAAAAATAAACGATTGTCTGAGCATAGTTGCGACAGACGATCACTATTATCTGTTCGCTGAGCTGGAATACTAAAATACTCACCTAAAAGTCTTTCTGTTTGGTTTAAGCTACCTGCTTTATCATTAAAGTCACCTGCAACGAGTAATACGTCTGAGCGTTTAGCTTTTTGAAGTTCAGAAAGCTTTCTGTCAAAGTCATCTTCGAGTTCATCTGGGCTGCAGTCAGTGGGAGCGTAGGCAGAGACGACGAAAAGGCAACGACGTGTGTCCCTATCCTTCCGAGTTCTTACGGAGCCATTTAGCCGGACAGCACACAGGCGACTGTTAACGGGAATCCATTCTAGTAGTGCCTGTTCTGCCCTTGTACTTAGTGCTATGCCTACACCTGAAAGTCCACGAGAACTAGCCAACGGGTCGCCAGATACACGGAGGGTGTATTTCGTTGGCTGTCCATTTTGGCGAGGTGAGGTCAAGTGAATGACCACACTAGGATCCTGTATGCGCGTTTCGGAGACACAGCATACATCGATGGTACGAGATTCTAGGGTTTTAGCCAAGGAGGCCTGTTGACCGAATTGACTTTGGGTACGTCGTTGAAGGCTCCAATGTGTAGTTTGGAGTGAGGTTTTAGTATACCTGGGACAGCGTTTCGCTCACTAGCATCGTTGGCCATGGTGACACTTGAGGAGGAAACCGAACGAGGAAGTTTAGTGTTGAAAGTCGAGGTTGGAGGAATAATAGGAATTGGAGAAGGAGATTGATTAGGAATACAGTAATCTTGAGTGCTGTTAGTTGTGTGAGGGTAGTTTTCACTTCCCGGCTGCCCCTAGAAGGGTTCTTCTAGAGGTACCTGAAAAGAAAATTGGATTAGAAGTGGTCTTATTGACCTGAGAGCCTGACCGCGATGCCCAAGTGACAACTTCTTGAAGTCGGTCACACATGGTCTTTTTGTGGGTAATTTTTGTGTTAGCTCCGTACTTGTTGGGACCTTACCGCTGGAGACGGATATCCATGGGATAAGGCGAGCTGTACATTTGTAGGATTGACCTTTTCTAACCCCACCCCTCCTTGTAGGAAGGCATCATCACTGTTATGCTGGTTGTCTGAAGGAAACACCTTACTGCTGTCACACCTCTGTACAGTCAGCAGTACGACTTCGCCTTCGGACCTTGGGTTTGCTGCTTTTAGTCTTACCGCTCTTCAAACGACCTGCCTGGAATGGTAGGACCTTGAGGAACGATTGTTCTAGCCAGTATAGCTCGATTGACTCATCACAATAGACAGGCCGGACCACCACGTCAAGGTAGCAGCAACGGTCGGTCTATTTGTTAATTTCCAATTGGTTTCCTACAGATATGCTTTTATAAATAAGAACTTTGCTTTACTTTTACAGAGTTGGTCCTTTACTCGAAAATTCTTAGACTGCTTTACAATAGTATCCAGAAGGCATAGGTCTGTTTGGTTAAGAGTAGAAAAAAAGTCTTCGACGTATTTTGAGTGACAAAGCGTTTCTTGGAAAAAGACTGAATTTATTCAGTAGTCATCTGCATACATGAAGTGCATAATTATTGAGTGAATAAGGTGGCAAACTGATGATTATCTAGCTGGAAAAAGTTTAGTTTAAAGAAATCTGTCTATAAAATAAACTTAGTTATATGCAGCTTAAAAAAATACTAGTCGGTAATTTACCTTCAGGACAGTGGCCTGTTTGTTCACATTGTCGGTTCTGCAAGCAAACATAAAAATGTAGAAATAATATTATGTACAAACAATTTTAAATAGATAATTGATAGAAATAGTACTTCCTAAGGTGGTTTTATTAAACAGTTTGCATTGTTTTAAAAGTATTTTTAGTATGAATTAGGATCAATTGTAAAACTAATGAACACCAGATAACACCAAACAACTGTTTTGTGCTGAAATAGAAATTGTTATGAATTGACCTAGACGTCGCCAATTGTAGTCTTGATCAACGTCGTCGCTAATTTGTTATGACCTTACGAATCAAACAAGGACGTAAAACTACCCATCAATAGAATACGACTTCCGCGACCTTCACACTGTGACAATGACGTTCGATTAGGATGAGTAATCTATCGTCCTTATTGGTCCTTAATCCGCCTAGCCCGTCCACTTGAGTCCAGAACATCAATAGCAGCCTAGGCAATATGAATCGTTTATTTCAAGCATACTTTGTTTATATATCAAACAGACAGACCACATCACACCATGAAATAAAAAATAATATTTGTACAAAACCAAGCCAAATGAGGCTGTAAGCGTGGGAGACAATAATCAATAAACTAAGCATAACATAGGAACAGTGAATCATATAATAATAATCAATAGGTCAAAATGAAGCTTACAATAACATGAATATAGATATAGATAATCTGGTTACTGAATAGTTATACAATAGGAATATACATAGAATAATAGTCCAATAATAGGTCCCGTAAGTTATCCGCACTTACTTCTTCCCTAGTATATAACAGAAATCATTAACAATGAGGGCGCTATCGACAACCTACATCACGTTGAGCCTGGGACATATATTAAAGGAAGCACGATACTATAGAAACAACTGAGTCAGAACTTAACTGCTCATATTTCTAACTTTAGTCAGTTTGTGTTGCAGTAGGATTTTCAACTAACATTACTGATGAGTTATTAAGTTACGCTTGATGTGGTTAACTAAATATACTACGAAATCTAACTAAAACTTTGAGAAATCCATTTTGTTAGTGGGATATAGATTGGATTAAGCATGTTTTATGCATGATGGTGTTGCTGCGCGCTGATTGGTTAATTTTAAACCGATCAGCCCGGGCATATTATTGCAGAAAAATCTATAAGCTTCTTATGCATATACTATAAATATATGAACGATATTTAAACTATTGAATGCTGATTGCTGTTCACATACCATCATTATTTGAATACAATTTCATTCCTGTTCAACGTGTTCTGATTTTGGGGTCTTGTCGAGTGTCATCGTATAAGAATACTAAGCAATAGGAATAGCTGGGTCGTTTATATAGCAGCAAAAACACAAATATAACAGTGGCGACGAGGAAAAAGGAAAATTCATTCAAAATGCCTATATCAGATGACCAGCTCAGCCGAATACTTCAACAACAGCAAGCACAACTTGACGCACAAATGCGCCTGTTAGAAACTCTTACACAACAGCTTAACATACACTACTCGAGTTCACATACTACTACAAGCAATTCTTCTTGTGATGCAGTTGCCAGCAGCACCCCAGAATTCTATTATGACCCCGAATGTGGCAATACATTTCTCACGTGGTTCAAGCGTTGGGAAGACACATTTAGAATAGAGTTCTGTAATCAAGACAACGCATGGAAGACTCGACTGTTGATGCGCAAGTTGGGAAGTCATGAACATGCACGCTATGCTGATCATATATTATCAAAGTTACCTCGAGAGCTCAGTTTCGAGGAGACAGTATCTCAGCTGTCAGAAATATTCGGTGGATCTTCCTCATTGTTTAGTATTCGATATCAGTGTCTGAATTTGGTGAAACGTGAGGCCGATGAATATGGTGCTCTAGCAGACGTCGTCAACAGAGAGTGTGAACGGTTCAAGTTACGCTCGTTGACAGAAGATCAATTTAAATGCCTTATATTCATCAAAGCTCTCCAGTCACCACAAGATGCTGAAATTAGAACCAGACTTCTAACTCGTTTGGATCAAGACCAAAACGTCACACTCAGGACATTGACAGATGAGTGTAAGCGGCTACAGAACATCAGACACGACAATCAGTTGATTGAACAGGTAAATCCTAATTTAACCTGCAGTAGTGTCAATGCTATTACTAGGTTAAAAGTTCAAAAACCGAAAACAAGTGGTAGCAAACCAACGACTGCATGTTGGTTATGTGGTGATTGGCATTATGTACGATTCTGCCCATTCAAGAAACATAAATGTCAGATGTGTAACAAACGTGGGCATAAAGAAGGTCATTGTCCTCCAAATCGTACGTCCCAGCCTAAGCAGAAGCACAAACGTCCTCGACACATAAAGTCAGCCGAATCTAAATCACTTTCTCTGGTAGCAGCCTTTCAAACAGACTATGACATTGGGAGAAATTATGTTACGATTCAGATTAATGGTATAGCGGTTCGTCTCCAAATTGATACAGCATCCGATATTACTCTAGTGTCTAGAGAGACTTATAACTTGCTGGGAAAGCCGCCAATGAAGCCATCCAAGAAAACGGCTAAAAACGTATCTGGAGGTGTATTGAAGCTAGTTGGTGAATTACAATGTGAATTTTCCTTCAACGGAAATAGCTGTAAAGGAGTATGCTATCTAACAGAACGACCAAACCTTGATCTACTTGGTCTAGATATGTTAGAAAAGCTTGGATTAATGGATATACCCATCAACAGCGTGTGTAACGTGTCGTGTCCATCATTAGACACCACCTCATATGCAAAAAGACAGGTAAAAAGATTCCAGAAATACGGAGTGTAGCAGCAGCGGCAATTCGAAACACTCCAGTGTCGTCAGTTGAAGTCAGTAAAGACTTTTCAGAATTTTGTCAGCAGAACGGAATCAGGCACATCCGAACACCTCCATTCCATCCGCAATCGAATGGCCAGGTAGAACGTTTTGTTGCTACGTTCAAAAATGCTCTAAAAAAATCAAGAGGGGAGGGGGACACCGAAGAGATCCTAGAGAGGTTCTTGTTTATCTACCGTTCGACACCGAACCCTCAGACAACAAATGGAGTCTCCCCAGTGGAAGCGTTACTTGGCAGAAAAATACGTACACATTTCGACAACATTCATTCGACTCCAGCTCTTAAGCCGCAAAGAAACGTGATGATGGAGAAATAGTACAATAGTCATCATGGGGCACAAAAACGATTGTTCAGTGTGGGTCAAAAGGTACTTGCTATGGACTATCGAGGAAAACATCCTACATGGATAGCTGGTCGGATCGTACAAAAGAAAGGAAATGTGGTTTACGAGGTGTCCGTTGGTTCAGAAATCTGAGTGCGTCATGTTAACCAACTGAAATCAACCTCGATTTCCAACAACGAAACGCAGCATAGATTACCTCTTGATGTTCTGCTAGACACCTTTGAGATCAAAACACCTGAAACAGACAGGACAGTCAAGATGCAAACGAAGGATGATACAACGTCCTTATTACCTAGAAGATGGACTAACCGAAAGCGCAAACCAGTAAAGAGGTTGCAGTTGGACCCTAACACCAGATCCTACGAATCTGCTCAAGGGGGAGATGTTAGTGGGATATAGATTGGATTAAGCATGTTTTATGCATGATGGTGTTGCTGCGCGCTGATTGGTTAATTTTAAACCGATCAGCCCGGGCATATTATTGCAGAAAAATCTATAAGCTTCTTATGCATATACTATAAATATATGAACGATATTTAAACTATTGAATGCTGATTGCTGTTCACATACCATTATTATTTGAATACAATTTCATTCCTGTTCAACGTGTTCTGATTTTGGGGTCTTGTCGAGTGTCATCGTATAAGAATACTAAGCAATAGGAATAGCTGGGTCGTTTATATAGCAAAAAAAATACAATTATGACACATTTTGAAGAAAAATGATGGTGAACTGAGAAGAATCTTATAAGAAATATGATAGTCATTCCAGCAAAAGATGAAGACAGTTTCATTTACGTGTCTTTAGTATATAATGTAGAATGTGGACAACTGCAATTCATTCGAATTTTTGCTTATTATTAGGAATCCCCCAGAATAACATATTGTAATGACTTAAATCTAGGCCATGTTTAAAGAAAAGTAGTTTTTCGTAACAAAACGGAAAACAGTAACTTTTAACAACTACGAATATAGATAAGATAAACAACAACATTAATTAACTGAGAATATTAGTTGGTTAGTGAAAGTATGACCTGCTAATGTGTGTCGGTTTAATTTATCGCGACTCACAATAGCACAGAGAGCGAGACAGAAAAAAGTCAACAGGAGAAAAAGCATAAGAGATTCTAAATACAAAATAGGGCCATTATGTCGCAACGTAGAACCTGATATGTATGTACATCGGTTCAAGTTTCCACATCCCATTAGCGCAACGAGATGAAACTGTTAGGGCGAATCCCAGAGTAGCAGACATAGTAATAGTTTCAGAGGCAATAGAAAAAATTAGCCATCGACGATACGGTTCAAAAAATATAAATTAAGGGAATTTAAAAAATTACGAAAGATTCAGATGCTTAAAAGTTGGAGGAAGGCGAAAAATGGATGCAACTATGCCATTACAAACGAATATATTTAGAAAAATGTGACGACAATCGAGTAGTGAAACCTATGAAATAGTAGACGCAATGTTCGTCAGACAAAGGAATGAAAACACAAAAAGCAAAAGCGTCATAATAGAAAAATTGACAACAGAGCGGGTAAATAATCACGATAATTGGTTTTTAAAAATTTGACCCGAAATGCTTTGAATATTGGATTAAAACACAAAAGATAAGAATCAAATATTTTTAATGAGTGTTTCTTTCATTCGCCATTAGCACATACAGTTTTGAAATACTGTATGTAAAAATTAAGCCCATACTTTAAAAATTTGTAATCCGTATGATATTGAATAGGGTTTGAGAAAGGTCGAGTTTTAGGAACTACTCTACAGAGAATTATTAATATTTTTACTGTATAGTTAATATATGCTTTGATTATTATGTTATTATATTCCCCTAAACAAAAACTTTGGTATAATTTAAAAACCGTCGTTATATCTTTCGTCATTCCAGATTTGGGATGATGAGTCCCCGAATGCCCTGGTATGGTCAGAGGTGGGGGGGGAGTCCAATCTCCCTCTCGAAATGCTCTCACACAGCTACGAATATACAACCACTTATAGGGAGTTCCTACTCACTGCCTTCTTGCGACATTATTGTTATCTACGAAATCGAGAAAGGAAAGCGGATGTCCGACGCTTTAACAGGGTTAGTGGACACAGAGGGTACACCTAGAGGAGTTGGGAAACCCTGATTCCAAACCAATGGTGTACATGGGCTCCAGGATTTTGAGGGAGAAAATGCATATGAACCTATTGTTAGTCACCGGCTACCATGGAACTGCATCTACTTAAGATGCTTCATTGCCTTGTGGATCAGACCTTTAGGTCGAAGGCTCTGAGTGTGGCCCCCTAAGAAAACCACCTGTTTCGGTTCGGGCACCCGGACAGTACCACAGCCTTCACACAAATCAAGTGACTTGCGTGGCACATATGTATCTGGTGCTTCCTTGTACTAATACTTATGTGTTCAAATAAATAATAAATAAATAAGCATTCCAGATTTATTATCAGTTAAGTAATTCCCTATTGCTTCGTTTTTTGTATCATTTAAGACTGAGTTATGTGTACATTACAACTTTTATTTGTTCATGAGTTTGAGCAATGAAGGAATAGAGTACAATTTGGAAGGTATCTGCTTGCTATATTTGTCTACTTATCGGGGACAGCTCGCGGGACAATAAGCAGTAAGATTCTCCAGTCATCGCATACAGTTACTGAGTCACTGGCTAAGAGAAGGTAGTAGTTTTATTGGATTAAGACCACCAGTCCTATAGAAAATATAGGCGAATAAGTCAATAATCGGACTAGATAATGCACATTCTTCCACAATAAATGGGCATTCACACAGCCTTTAATACAATTTAAGAATTTGTTCTTTTTGAAGATACAACAATCCTTCACACAGTTAGGAAGATCTAATTTCCTAGGAATTTCGATAACAAAACACAGCCAATTTAACCGTTTATGAATCAGCAATCACAACACGGAAGTAACTTACTCATCGAGTACCTCTTCATGCTCTTGGTTTTGAGCTAAATCTTTTAGTGTAAGGACTAGAAATACTAGCTAGTGTCTTTTAAAGCTCAAGATATTTCCAAATAATCAATATTAATCACACAAAAGTAAGTACATCAACAATCTTGGTACATATAAACTATACAATGAGTGAGAAAAATTGTTGTTGGAAAAACCCATATATACGCCTCAACAGCTAAACAGAAAAGCGTTATTGACGTATAATGAAACGAATGATACAAGAAAATGTTAGCCAAATTCTACTTGAAACTCACATGCTTTCTGCGACGCCTATGTGACCGTCTTTCACCAGTGGATGAATCATCTGTCAGTTAATTAACAGGATAAAATTTAACATTAGCGTTGAAATGCAATAATTTGATCGAACTCATTAGCCAAGTAGATGGTTATGAATCCGGTTAGTGATATTATCGAAGCAGGTGAAGTAGGATTCAAACCGACAGCTTATTATTTGCAAGTGTTTTAACCAACAAGCCACATATTAGTGTGCGTAGTGTGAAATCACAACATCAAAGGCAAACAAACAGCAAAACTCACACAAAGCTTATACCGAGAAAAAAAGTGAGTAGTGTATCGAATAGAAATTTAAAAGGAATAAATTGCAAAAAACGAAAAAACAAAATGTGGAAAATAAATTAGCTCACATCAACTCTAAATAAAATAAAC
The DNA here is from genome assembly GCA_944470415.2 of Schistosoma rodhaini. Lineage (NCBI taxonomy): Eukaryota > Metazoa > Platyhelminthes > Trematoda > Strigeidida > Schistosomatidae > Schistosoma > Schistosoma rodhaini. The sequence continues at coordinate 84,388,937 of OX104036.1, forward strand.
CTATAAGATACTCATAATTCTCCAAAGCGTTCGATCTTAACTACTTATAAGAAAAAGTTTTAACTCCGTTTATCGATGAAAACTTAGCGGTTGGAAGTACCAGACTAATAATAACACAGCCTTTTACACAATCATTAAGTCTTCGTTCGCATCTGCAACTTGACAGAATTACTGTAAAGCCAGAAGCATTATAAATCGTTTTATAATCACCACTGCATAAAAAGTACTAGACATCAGCATGACATTAAGTACCAACTCTAATGAATGAATAGTATATGGTTTGTTTTTGTCAGAAGGTGCACAAAATTAACTAAGAAATCTATTTGTTTGACAGAAAATGACCAACTTACTTCATGAACGAAATAAATAAATAAATGCTAGACAGTAAGGAAAATAGTACGTGAATGTAACCATAACTGGTTTGTGGAAAAAGAATTTTTAAGCTTCTTAATAAATTATAACGAAATATATTTATAAAATAATAGATCAGAACAAAGATTTAAATGATTAAATTGAGGATTAGGATACTGATTTTATAATAAGTGAGATAAACTAATTGCTATCAAATTTCATATGAGTACTGAACAGTACAGCTTTTAGGCAAAAAAAAGTAGGACATTGATTCCCGCACTTCTCAACTATAAAAATTAAGAATTTGTTAATTAAAGTCTTGCTTCAAGGCTGCTTTTTAAAGAAAATTTTTTTACTTAATTTTAATTCGATGGTACTTATCATCAGACTGCATTAAAAATCTTAAATGTTATTCAATGGTCTATTTAAATAACTGAAATGCCACTCGGTGTTGTTTTTTTTGAAGGATAATGCTTAGACTTAATATCAACCAAATTTTAGTTCTGTTTTGACTATGAAGTATTGCACCAGTGGTATGGGACTGGAAATGTATTTAAGATTATAAATAAATTAATTAATATATTTGTAATATCCCAATGAGTAGAAAATTTAAATTTTCTGACGTTTAGTGACTCAGTGTAAGTAACTTCTTCAAAGAATAAAAGATGATAGTTTGACAGTGAAGCCACTTGTTCAGATGTTTGGTTCGTATGGATAGCTGACCAAAGAGTTTCAGCGAAATCAGTCCTAAGCATAACACTGACAGTATTCTGAAACCTAAAAAATCAATGTGCCAAAATTAACCATATCCCAGCTAACTGTTCTACCAAAACAAAAGAAACTGTCCCCGTGGATTATCAACATATGTATGCACAGAAATAACCAGGATTATATTGGGAGCTTAAAACGCAAAACAGACTATTCCAAATCATATAGCACTTCCCAGTATACATTTGACTGGGCTTTTGTATGATTTCATGATCTCAATCCTATGTAACCCAGACTGCCTTGATGATGTGACATAATTAACAAGAAGCAACTGAAAAACTGAAGCTTTTATATACAAATAACCTACTTTTTCCAGATCCAAGCCTGTTACCAAACTGACTCCCTCGATGATGTGATCCGTCATCCTCTATCAGTTGACTGTTAAAATTAAACCGATTAAAGTATAATAAATTAAATGTCAAACATAATCAAAACTGATATGAATTTGGCTCCTTTTTTTAAAACGATCAACTCGATAGACTGTCTCGATTATATTCATAATTTCTACGCACCGCCCCCAAATGGCTTGGTACGGCCGAGGGTGGAGAGACAACTCTCTCTCGAAATCCTATCGTATGATCACAGATATACAGTCACTGTCAGTGACTGTAGCTACAGGTCAACAACTCGGAGAGTAGCGGCCCTTTAAGACCACCTCCAGTTTGGGGATCCGGGCTGTATCCCAGCCCACCCACATTTAATGATTTGAGTGGCCCATACATATATTCGTATCCTTTTGTACCAATATTTGTGCCTAAAAAGATAAATATGCAATTCTGCACAACAGTGAACGACGTTGATCGGTGTCATTTACTTACACCAAGTATTTAGATCCCAGTAACTCAGATAAGCTGGGGAAGTTTACGACAAGAGATGATTGTGTATTTTGTCCCTTCCGAAGAGACCTATAAAAGTTCCGTATAAAATGCCTAAGAAAACGTTCCTGCTATTCTCAAGAAGTAACTTACATAACTCTAAAGTCAAACGGAACACACGCAACCTTGATTTCTATTAATAGGCGATTCAAAGTCATGGATCAATTATCACTTCAGAGTATGATTAAAGTACATCTGCACTTTATGGTGGACCAACAGTCAACCTGGAACAACTACGACACTAGTTATGATCCATCTACTATCATTAGTGCACTTAGGGTAAACATCTTATTGACAAAAAACCTATTAGGCTAGAGAATGATCAAAATGTAAAGCATACTTCACAATGAGCAGTTGTAAAAACTAACGACGGAAAAATTCTGGTGAAAAATGACACATAAGTATAAAGTTTTAGTAGTACAGAAAAACACAAAACGTATTCCTTGGATGTGCCGGATTTTTATTTATTTATTTATTTAAACACATAAAAATTGGTACAATGAAGCACCAGATAAATATGCGCCTCACAAATCTCATTCGATTTGTGTGAGGGCTGTGATACTGCCCAGGTGCCCAGACTGAAGCAGGTGGTTTTCTTAGGGGGCCACACCCGTAGCCTTTGACCTGACTGTCTGTTCCACAAGGCAGTGGAGCATCGTGAGGAGATGCAGTCCCATGGTAGCCGTTGACCAATGACAGGTTCGTCCGCCATTCGTTCCATCAGGATACTGGAGCCCATGTGCACCATTGGTTTTGAATCAGGGTTTTCCAACTCCCCTAGGTGGATCCTCCGTGTCCACCAACCCGGTTAAAGCGCCGGACATTCGCTTTTCGTCCTCTCACTTTCGTAAACAACACCCCCGCCACGAGAAGGCAGTGAGTAGGACTTCCCTGGCAGAGGCTATATATTCGCTGGCCATATGAGAGTATTTCGAGAGGGAGAGGTGACTCTCCCCACTCACAGCCGTACCAGAGCATTTGGGGGCTGGTACTGGAATATAAGTTAGTCAAGGATAGACTTTATATGAATGTGAATTCGTTCAAATTGTCATGGCCTAATTCAGTAGAGGAAAGGTCCTGGTATATGGTCTATACAAATGTGATACATGATTCTCACTGTGAAACACTACAAGGTAGTGAGATAAGATTGATAGACACGTCCATAACTCGGGCAGACAGAACCTCAGTCAACAATACCATCTCTCCAAAATTTGTATGTAGTCTTTTCAAACATATTGATCACTAGAAACAGTTCCTTAAACGTCAACATATAACCAACCAGATACACTAATATGACTAACCATATAAAGTGTCTTAATAATAAATGTGAACTGGTTTTACTAACACAAAAAACTCCAACGACATGCAAAAATCGTAGAACTAACTTACGAATCAGTTTCTTCAAGATCAGGTTTCTGTATTGATGTAGGCACCGATGAAACCAAAATCACTATGCATAACAAAACCAAAAGGGTCTGAAGCCAAAAACCCATTCTGAAACGAAATAACTTTCCCTTAGCCCACGAACAGTAGGTCCAACTACTAAAAATAAGGGAAATCGTCAAATAACAGGCGTCGAAAATTGAGCCTTCACAAATCGCAGATGGAAATAGGATATCATTCTACTTTGCCAGGTTAAAGCAAAAAGTCACTAAACTGACAGTCAGCCCAACCAGACCGAAACCGTAAAGTAAATAAAATGCTAATGGGTTAGAGTCAAGACTAGTTATCAAGAACATTTTACAACTTTCATTCAGATATACAGTTTACTTTACATTTCTCAACGACATTCCGAGGTAACAACAAAACATAATGGCGAACACATAGAGCTATTTTCAGGAAATTTCCGATTTCAACTAAATGCTTCTAATGAAATGTCAAGTAGATTTCTACACGCAGTTTGAAAAAGTCCACAAGGGAGTTAGGAAAAGTTTGTCTACCGTATTTGATAAACTTGCAAGAGACCGAGAACCATTTCATGCATTTAAACTAGTAGAAACGCCTACTCATTCTCAGAGGTTTCTGAAATCAGTGCTTTGAAAACCTTGTTACAAGTGGTAGAACATGTTGAGTTAGCGAATAAAATGGTCTAGCGCCGTAATTTGTGTTTAATTTGTTGACTAATAATCCGTAAAGGAAATTCACCTTGGAATACTGACCAATAGTCTGCAGAAGAATCGCAAGATTTAGATCATGGTTTTAAATCGCCGTAAACTTTATTCCTGAAATCATATAACCAGCACTCTCAAACAAAAAGTTTACTGTAGTGTTTAATGTACCTTGACTTAATATAAAAGTCCTGACCATACAAACATATCGTTAATCCATGTAACAGCTTCCCTACGAGGCACACGGACAGTGAGAAGAGGAAATCCCAATTTAGGAGTTACAATAAGGCCTAGAAAACACAATCAGTTCACAACGAATCACGATCAACGACCAACTGCCACCCTACAGGACAATGAGTCACATCCACACCGCAGCTCCAACCTTCAAAAACCGTCACACCTGATTATGAATAAAGACGAGCTTTCTTTTAAACTAGAGAATAAAGTCCATTGAGTATATAATTTTCACTTTAAGAACCTACACTTGATTTCACTAAGAACATACATATCCAAAAATAAAAACAAATGATAATTACTACCTTAGTAAATGCGGCAACTAATAAATACGATACCTAGATATCCACACTTGATGACATTCAAAGAATCCTAAGTTCGTCCGGCCTGTTAAAACACACAGTATGTGTCCTATGAATCAAGATCGGTGTCAGTATAATTCTGATTGGTCTTACAAACAATCGATTGTCTAATTGATACAATGGCCAATCAACTGTGAGTGAGAGATAAACGGACACATAATCCCAATTCGTGAACATATGGTCTAGTAATGTCGTTTGCCATTCTATAGGAAAGAGTCCAAGTAGTTTGGCCCAATACGAACGTGTGTTTGATGAACATGCATGCAAAAAGATGTTCTGAGGTCTGACTTTTAATGACGTGAATATGTGGTAGGCTAACAGTTTCACAAAATCCATGTTCACGCTGCTCCAAAGCCATTGGTAGTATATCTAAAAGAGCTCTCAAACACAATGTTGATGATTGAAGTTCTGAAAAATTTTGGCTAAACTGTTGGTATGGATCTGTATATTTGGTAATTTGAGGGTGTATGTGTGTCTCTGAGCAGTAAAGTTTCTGATCACCAGCAGCTACCATATCAGTAGACAGGAATCCGGCTGGTTGCAATGTGAAAATTAGAATTTAATAATGCGTGTACTAAGAGAAGGCAATTGTCTCAAGAATAAATAATTTACTTAATTGATAACGCGTTAGAAGACGAGTTTGAAAGAATAAAGTAGGTAAAAGAGATGATAATATAGGAGACAAAAAGCGGTTGCTGGAGTGTCATGATTGCAACGGTAAGTAAACTATAAGACATATTTCAGGCACACTGGTTCAAAGATATCTTAGACTGATAAACCTGTAGAGCTAAATCAGTCATGAATTATCTAGCTTTTCACTTCATTACTTCCTTGAAAAAGCACAGATCAGATGACCAGGCGGAATTATTTAAACTTTTGTTTGAGATTATCCCGAATTTACTTTCCATATTTAAACAGTTGTACTCCTACTTCAGATTACTATTCCTTCAATTGTTTATTCATAAAAGAACTTTCTTCTAAATTAGATCTAATAGTTCCACAGTATTAGGGCGCCGAGTTGATGTGAGACAAAATAGGAGGAATGCATTTGTAAAATCTCAATGAATAAATTTGAAGTAAATCCAACATTTCACCTGGCAACCTGGTCCAATCTTTTCCAAGGAAATATAATCAAAATTATCCATAGTTTGCCAGGCGAAACGTTGGATTTATTTTAAATTCATTCTCTGAGATTTTACAAATACATTCTTCTTATTTAATTGTCTATTCAGTTTCACGCAAATGCATTGACTCCTTTGACATTTTAGTTCATTCCAATGAAATGCTGCTTTACTCACGTTGCACAATCATATAATCTTATTGGGAATTCGAAATTTACTCTTCGTCCATTTCAATATTGATTTCCTTAGTCAAATATATAGTTTAACGTTAGGAACCCCGTGTGTGTTATCACTGGTATCCATCTATTGAAATGTTTCTCAGTCATGGAATTTCTGCTAACCTTGTGTTAATTTCACTATATTCAGATTTGAACATTCAACACAACTCTTGATAAATGTGTATTATTATTTCTTTCGAGAGAGTTAAAATCCCTTGTGTTCCTTTCAGGTTTTTGATCTGAAATTTTCTTGCGCCATTCAACACAATCTTTGTTTTTTTTTTCCTTACTTAGCAGTCAGACGAACGGTGGGCCAGCAGTGTGCGAGCGTTCACGTTTTTGGAAGATATTCTAGACTAATCTGTCTTTGGGGTAAGGTCAAGTCAACAAATTCCACAATAACCTTGAAAAATTCCAACACAGACACCAGAGAATCCTATTTAGCTGTCACAAACGTACGGTCCTAGTTTAAATGGTATGTCGGACTCAATAACTGGTTAGACAAATACTAAGATTATCCTGTGGTAGAATTAGTGATTCGATATCACCGGCTGAAGTTTGAGTAAAAAGATCAATGTAATATAAAGTCTGATCAACTTCGAGAAAATCTATTTCTGCTTTAGTGATCAAAAGAAGCGAAGTTATCTGTTTGAAAATTATTTTTTGAAGATTCGCTTCTGGACTATTTATTTTCCGCTTAAAATCATGCTACTCGTTAAAAATAGATAGTTCAAGTTATTCTGTTGTAACGAGTTATATTCCACAGATTTTATCATGTACATTTATCCTTCTACCTCAATAAAGTACCTTTATCACCTTTACTTATCATCTTATTCCTCCATCCATTCTTATAAACGTTCCTGTTAAGCACTTTTCGCCTGTATCCAACTATTTTCAAAATCAACTCACTTTTCATGTTGCTTGTGACTTTGAAATGTAGCCAACACCTAAAAACATCGCGACTAAAGGTTTTTAAATTCAGAACGTTCATTCTGACATTTGCTGAAGAACTAGATAATTTACATCTTTTGATTTCAGAAATTAACATAAAACTTTATCTCTCGGCTAAATTTCTCTTGAGGGTCGCCTACTTGGAATAAAGGATATTTGGCTTAATTAGCACAGTGATCCACTGTAATTTCACCGAACCTCAAAAGATCATTTTATTTGTTAGCCCAAGACACATGGCTAGGGTCCAGAAGACAACCATAAACAGCTGTTATGAATGTTGCATGGCATTAGTCAGAATCGATTTTAATGGTTCAAGTGTATTCTCTCTCTTGGTCTTGGGTAACAGTATTTCTGCTTACGTATCTTTTTCTTGTCTTTTCAAAGCATATTTTCAATACCCAATCTATCTCATAAGCATCGCTACTACATTATTTTAACTATTCTACCACTGATCTTCCAAACTTCTAGTTGTTCTAAGGTAGTATAGAAGCTTAAGCCACAAACTTGTGCCAGACCCTATGTTGATCATGATAGACTGAGCGCTGGGCGTACAAATCATAATTAACAACAGCACCTAGTGCATTGACATTACCTAATATTAGTTGAACGAATAAGTGTTTCTTGGGAAATAGACGTCATACAGTCAGTCATTTACAACGTAGGACCAAACGTATATACATCGGTCCGAGTTGTCATACCTCATTAGCAAAACAAGATGAACACCAAATTCATAGAAGCAGTTACTTCAATGGTAGTACTAATATAAAAAAGGATGCATATAAGGATATGATCCAGTGAGAAAGAATCAGTTCGTAGAAAGAAAGGTTTACAGTAATTTTAATCTCATTGTTTAATGGAAAAAGTGTAAACACCCACACCATTGTGATTGATTCTGAGCCATGTCATCCAGAGTCTCCAACCATCATACAAATAAATTGGAAATTCGAGGAAGAAACAAACACTACAACCGCCGTATTCTAGGTAGACAAAATTATGTACATAAGTATGGTAGTGCTCAAAACCTTACGACTCGGCACAACCATAGAAATAATGATAGTTAAGAATCGACTAAATCAAATTCAAGAATACTGCACTAAAACGTAATCAACGCTACAAAATACTTAAGATTGAAAGCATAGTAAGGATTGGATACATTCGTCCGAATGACTGATTTTCAGTCAATTTGTATTTAGGACTCAATAGTTTGATTTGTCGTATCATTACTGACCTTTCTAAGCTTAATGCTGCATTAAGGGTTACGAATTATAAAAAAACATATACTGACAAGCACACTCGATAAAGCTGCACAACCTTACCAAGTATCTTTCTGAAACGTCTTGCTTGAAAACGATTTGTTGTGCAACTTTCACCTAAATAACTGGCTGACTTTCAAGCGCCTTATAATGAATTTAACTGTAAATGTAAGTGAAATATCTAGATTTATTTGGACCGGTGTTTTGGTGAGGACCAAACATCAAGATGATTAGTTATATTCAATAATCCACAATACATTGCAGTAAATTACCATTGGTTACTTAGTGTGACCTTTATTCTCTTGTGATTGACCAGACGTCAACTAACAAGCAACATACATGCTATTATGACTGAGAGTCTTCCATTTCTATTCTGTAAGTGATATTCATCAGGAAATGATTTCAGTTGGGATGTCACTGAAGACTAGATAGCGAGTAGACAAACGTTACGTCTTAGTATGGGACTCTTCCGGAGTAGACACCTACGACTCCATCATGGCTCGACCCCACATCACAATAATTCCCACAAAACCCATTCATGTAAACTATAATAAACTCACAAGTGACTTACTCCGAAACGCACTCATGAAGTTCTGGTGTGAAGTCACGATTAATGAAGTTGAAACATGTCTAGAGTGAAACCAACTAGCTATTTGTCTATGATACTAACGCACAAATTTCCAACAAAGCATATACACTTACAATTTTGCTACATTTATTATGATCATTTCCAGCTCTCCAATTCATATACATGTTCTATGATTTTACTAAACACACCAATTCAGATATCCCGAACAGATAGATTCATCTAATTGTAATAGTAAAGCCTGATGAGAAGTTACTGAAAACATTTGCTGAAATCTTTTGTAGGCTTTTTGGTTGAGTGAGCTTTTAAAAAGATAAATACTTATCAATGTATTGAGTTATTGCCTTATCACTTATAAAAAACCTCGACAGATGGTATGATTATCACTTCCATTTTCTTTAAGAAATGGTGCTTTCTAGCTTCAACAAAATTATTATGCAGAATTATAAGTTGATATGATGAGTTGCATTATGGACCCAAATCAGCATAAAACCTATTGAAAACTAAAGATAGCTGTCAAGTTTTAGTCTGGAATTCCTCAATACTGCCCACCCACAACCTCACGAACGACTAAACTTAGGACTTTTAGGAACTACGATAAGAACATTTTTGAGTCAGAATTTTATGGTCCAAATTCCTAATTTTGGTTAGTGTAAGACGAGAGATTTCGAGATGGTCACTTGACGACATCAGTACATAACCACCTCATGTATGTGACTTTACATATTACAAGTCATTAAAGCTATACACGACTCATTTTGGAGCTAGTCCCAATTGAACGCAGGATTATTTAGATATAGCCTCAGCATTCACTTCGGATCTTCAAGGATATACAACCCTCAAACTACCTAGCACATATTTTTAAAGCTATATTACTGTAGTGAACAGAACACCGGTTGGGGACAACCGGATGTATTTAAGCACAAAATCACAGACTATATCACTAAATTCTGATAACCATACACTGAAAAGTTAATTTACAAAATAACCATCAATTGTCTCAATCTTCACTGTTCCTTCTGTAAATATCAGTTCATCTTCTTTAATTTCATTGTTCATGCATTTTCCTACCAATTGCGCTTCATTTCAATTTTTCCTTATCGGTCTTCTGCCAAAATACATTCTATGTCTGAACATCGCCATATACTACTTGTATGGATATAAGTAGACCACAGTACACTACTTTTGAGAAAAGACCAGGAAAACATTCGAGGTCTCTTCAGTTATCAGATGGAACTATGTTCATAAATTTGTGCTTTATTATCGAGCAACATTAAGTATGGTGGGAAAAAAACAGAAACTACCCACCCATTACTTCATGCCTACAATGATAAAACAAAGTTCAACATAGCTTCCCCCATTTTATTGATTAGTACAGAAACACGTTAAGAGGGTGAGATATTATTTGCAGCTATAAGTTCATCATTTCAGATATTTGGTCAAGGAGCTAAAGTGTAAACTTTTTGTTTCCTATGAAAACTGTTACTGAAACACAGGCCTTTATTTACATTCACGAATTCTTTCGGACTAATATTTCCAGTCCCAGCAAACTTATATCATTGCAGATGATATCATACCTGTTACTACACTTAGCAAAGCATTCAGTGGAACTTAATAGCTAAATAATGAAATGAATGCTAGAATCAGGTGACAAAGGGAAGGTTGCAAACGTCCAGAAGTAAATTCAGAATCAATTTTTAAAATCTGAACACGAGATCTGAGGGGTTTTAGCTCACGCTAGTGAGTCATAAGGCAGGATAATCAGAGTACTTCGCAGTTTTGTTACCTCAGAATAAAACATTGAACTATCGACTTAAGAGGGATGTTATTCATCGCAAAATCAGACCCTACCTAATTGCCTAGTAACACTTCATCAAAACAATCAGTTCTTTAGCTCTTCATGAGAAATAATTTACAACAGAATGTAAACTCGTTTTGACATAGTTGTATTTTAAAAATTCAACTAATTTACGATTGCGATATAATACAGAAAACAGGGAGATCTTTTCTTTACATCTAAATTCCCAGTTTAGAAAACAAACTTTTTCCAGAATATATCCTGAAAAAGTCTAGTTACCAGTTATCACTTTCGAGTCTGACGATGCCATTGTAGACAACTTTTTAGTAGTTTGCATGTACGCTTGCATAAATTTAGAGGCGCATCTATCCAAACAAACTGCTTCACCTTTAGTTAGATCACCATCATTATAATTAGATGGAATACATTTAGCTAGACAGCTACTTGTCATACTGGTAAATACTTGTTGCATCATTTCGATTTCAAACATTTGCATTTGTCTTTCAACAGCTTTATCACTTTTGGTCGACATGATTACGATATTCGTTTGTTTACAGTCACGATTTTAAAATTAGCCAATTTATTGGTCTACAAACGAACATTTGAATAGTAAAGAAATTAACAGAAAGTTAACGCAATAATTTAAGCAAATAAATGTTAACTTTGTTTCAAGTTTAAAAGTGAACAATGAAACAATTTGTGGTCAGATTTAAAAGGGAAATGTTGATAAGATAATTTGCCGAAAACTATGGGCAACTTATAAATGCAAACAAAAGGGTTTCGATAAGTACTTATAGAGATAACTAATCAGTCAAAGCACTCAACATTTATATACTCCAGTACAGGTATGAACTCCAATTTAGTTTGGATAGTTTACATGGATAAAATTTTGGCCTGAAGCTGAATATACAAATTAGTACCTATTGATAACAACTGAAATATATAGGTTATGTAGCCTTTTTAACCTCATATTGTTGAGCTCCTAGCGTAAAATCTGTTTGCAAATATTCCTCTCTGAGTTAGTTCTACAGTATTGATCGTTTATTACGCATCAATACTACTGTTTTTGATTTAATTGAATTTAATTCAATTAAAGTAATTGGTAAGGGTATCACTTTTTGTTCTAAAGTAATTTATCTTCTGTACTTTCTGAGTGCAGAAACAAATAGGGCAGTGATATTTCTCTTCAATGAGTAAACCTTTCAGTATTGTTTGTATTCAAAGGTGTAAAGGCTCTTTTAGCACTTATTTAAGTCAGGTTTTTGTTTCTAGTTACAGTAAAACATAAACCTCTGCCTTTTGTGTCCAGTGCCTGTCACCTTTACAGCTTTAAAAAGACTTATTCTAGAGATCAGGTTCTTGTTGTTCTCTCGGCGAGATCGCCAAACAATTTTATGGAGCAAGTAAAACATTGTTGTGGTAGACACACATATCTTCTCCTGGTTGAGGATGTAATGCAATGTGACAACTGCAACAAGTGGTATTACAACGTATGCATCGGACGATACCAACTGCATGTAAAAGGTGCTGCAAACCACTATTACATTGACTGCGCAAAGCATGCTGCTCTACAAAGTCTCTGCTGATTTTTGAGGTGACTGAGCTGCTGAACATAGCTAAAAGGATGCCTTCAGATAAACAGACAGCAGCAAATGAACAATTTTCAGTGGCGAAAGTTATCGTAAGTCAAGCTTTGGACTTGAATGAAACCATCAAGGTTGGCCCAAATTACGTAGCGGATGACAAACTAACAGATGTAGGCATGGTTACCGGAAAGAAGAAAAAGCACGCTGAGAAGAAACAAATTATAGGGAGCTCTTAGATATGTGAGTCGATGGTTTCAGCTCCGCATCCACATATCAACGCGAAATAGACTAGTGAGGAGTAAAGCCTGAGCGGTGTAGATGATGTGACCAAGAGACATAATACGGTCAATGGACGACTTACAGTCATACCCAAAGAAAGAAAAGTAAGGAAACAGAGTTAGACCTTCGCGTCTCACTCCAAATTGAACTGCAGGGATTGGGATATTTTAGGGAACGAAACGTCACAGCTTGTTAAGACGGACATTCCCGACAAGTCAGTCATTTTTCACAAGTTAAGAGAATCCTCCGAAAAGGAACCAAAGGTTGGATTTGAACACGACTTAAGCTACACGACTTAAGCCCTTAATAAGCAAGCTGCTTCCAGAAACAGTAGCAGAAGTTAGCATCTATAAGGTTTGTACAATAGGGAAAAAAGTGGACTCTGAAAGTGAGCACAAAATCGGCCTCTTAAAAGCTACTTCAGCTTCTGCTGAAGAAAAAAATGTAATACTGGAAAACTCAGGCAAACTGACTGGGTCCGGAATATATGTCTGTGAGGATCTCTGACTGGTTGGTCGTATTAAGAGACGATCAGTAGAGATAGAAACAAATGAGCGCCGCCGGAACGGTGAAAAAACCTTATACTAAGGGTTTTCACACTGTAGAAGTTCAGAGTAAAACGATCCTCAAACCACTCCGAGTGGTAAGGGAAAACTATTCGCAGAAATAAAGGTATGCTATACAAATGCTCGCAGACTGCTTAATAAAATGGCAGAGCTTGAAACAGTGGTGGACACAGAAAACCCTGATGTCATTAACATCCTAGGAACATGGTTAACGTCAGGAGTGTATGATAGTGAAATTCAATTGCTTGGTTTCTTACCTAGTAGGATTGATAGACTAAACCGTAGGGGTGATGGAATTATCCTATACACGAAAAGTACCTTAACCATACGAGCTGTTGAGACAGTGGCATACGACTCAGGGACATGTGAACTGGTGCGCTGCAGGCTGAAATGTAAATGGCAAGATGTAGAATTAGTTGTAGTATACCGCAGTACGGAATGTGTAGTGGGTGACTTCCTTCTAAGAAAAATTAAATCCTAGTCTAATAAGGGTAAAAGCCTTATAATAGGCAACTTTAACGCACCGTTCATAAATTGGAGAAATTTAGAAGCCGTGACATCAACAACATCATTCGATTGCAAATTGTTAGAAACCGTAATCGCCTCACCTTTATTCCAGTACATTAGAGATCCCCCTAGATATGACCTACACAACTCATCTCTCTTGGGCTTAGTCTTCACATACGGGGGTGACGTCAGTCAAATAACTTTCCCCCACCTTTAGGGAGAAATGATGGTGTGGTAATCTTACTCAAATTCATGGCCTGTCAAACAGTTGTGTCGGTCCGTCCTAACATATAAAAGGCAGAAATGAAGGCGATCATCTCCGTAGCCTCGGTTGAAGACTGGATAAATGACTCAATGGCATCGGTAAAAGAGGCATGGACTCATTTTCGGCAGTTATAAAATCGAGTAATTCAACCATTTATACCCTGAACTGTCACAAAGAAGAAGAGGCACGGCCATCCCTGGATAGACCGGGATAATAGATGTTTACTAAGGCAAAAGAAGAAATTTTGGAACACTGCCATTTATTTAAACACATTGGTACAAAGGGGCACCAGATATATATGCACCACACAAATCTCATTTGATTTGTGTGAAGGTTGTGATAATGTCCGGGTGCCCGAACCGAAGCAACTGGCTTTTTTAAGGGGGCCACACCCAGAACCTTTGACCTAAAGATCTGATCCACAAGGCGGTGAAGCATCGTAAGATAATGCAGTTCCATGGTAGCCGGTGACCAACGATTGGTTCATGCGCCATTTGTTCCCTCAGGATACTGGGGCCCATGTGCACCATTGGTTTGGAATCAGGGTTTTCCAACTCCCCTAGAGTGACTTTCCGTGTCAACTAACCCTGTTAAAGCGCCTGACATTCGCTTTTCATCCTCTCAATTTTGTAAACAACACGCCGCCACGAGAAGTCAGTGATTACGACTTCCCTGGCAAAGGCTATATACGCGCGGCCATGTGAGAGCATTTCGAGAGGGAGAGCGGAGTCCCCCCCATTTTCGGCCGTACCAGGGCATTTGGGGGCCATTGCCATTAGCTCTGGCACAACAAATACGATGGAACGCTACAGGTCGGTAAGCGCCAAGTGTATAATTACAATCCGGGAAGCTCATAGGAAACATGAAAAGCAGTTAGCCCAACCTGTAGTCAAGCAACCTAAGAGACTATTCTCGCACATAAATTACAGGAAAAGAACGCAGCACTGAATTCCTAACTTAATTACGGAAGAATGTGGATCTCAAATGACAGAGGATGATCAGGAAATAGCAGGGGATATGGAAAACTATTTCGGGACAATTTTCACTTAGAAGCCTCTTCTAGATGAAAATATAGACCCAGATAAAGTCAAAAAATTGTTTGCTTACTGTGGAATTCGATCGAGACGATGTCTTTAAGGCTCTTAGCACCTTAGACACGGAAAAGTCAACAAGACGGGATGAACTAAATCCGAAAATCTTGAGGCAACTTGTACAGTATATTGCTGCTCCATTGACTACGATATTCAGTGTCCCTTGGCCAATGTAAGTTGCCTATAGGCTGGAAGAATGCAATTAACACTCCAATACATATGACAGGATCAAGCCAACTCCCATCAAACTACAGACCTGTCAGTTTCACTAGCATCGTAGTTAAAGTACTGGGAAGAATGATCGAAAAACCATAATGGCATTCGTGGAAACTAAAAACTTAATTAACACTGAACAATATGGTTTCACGAAAAATTTATCTTGCACAATAAATCTTTTTACAACATGAGAGAAACGGATAGACGCTCTGGATAATCAGTGATTGTTGTCCGCAGAGATTACAGCAACGCATTTGATAAAGTGTCAAAAAGTAGACTACCCTTGAAGCTAGAAAATCTAGGCATTGCTGGACCCCTCCTAAGATGGCTTAAGGACTTTCTGGTAGAAAGCAATAATAAATTTCAAGCGCTCTTGCTGGAAACCAGTATTCAGTAGGATACCGCAAGGCTCTATCCTAGGTCCTTTACTTTTTACACTGCATGTAACAGAACCCTCAAGTATAGCCGAGTCTCCAATGCTACTATACGCTGATGTGAAAATCTGGAGGAAAATGGCAGGAGACCCAGATACAGGCGCACTTTAGATGGACTTAGATATTCTGATTAGCTGGTTTAAAAATTGGCTGATGCTTACCAATGCGGTCAAGTGTGTCTACATGCACTTCGGAGATACAAAGGTAAATAGGTACATAGTAGGGGCAGTGCCTGTACCAGCAGTCCGAACTCATAGGGCTCATGGGATGACATTGAGTCATAATCTTAGGACCACGACCCACTACCGTGAGATTGCAAGTTAGTGTTTTATGACTATATGGGCCTTAAGACGGACATTCACTAAGTTAGATACTACTATGTTCACTTCAGTATACGCAACCTTAGCGAGAACTAAACTTGAGGACTGTGTTCAGGCTGCAATCCCCTGTTCGAATGGTGGCTAAGATATCCTGGGGAAAGTAAAGAGGGCATCTGCCCGTGCATCCCCAGAACTCTGGGGTTTACCATACAAAGGATGGCATGAAAAGCAAGACGTCTTTACTCTGTCCCATCGCAGATTAAGAGGTGATCTGATATCGATGTATAGAAAGAATACTAGGGAATGACTTTGAACCCAATATATCTCGTCTTTTTTTCTTTTTAACTGATTGGGACAACTCAGAGGACACAGCAGGCGAGTAGCAAAGCTAAGAACAAACAAAATACTTGTGGCATACAGGTTTTCACATCGAGTAGTCAATTCCTGGAACCTGTTACCCGAAGCAGAGGTGTTAACACCTTCAAATGACCCATTCAATAGAAGAATAGACACTCACAGAAGTATACTAGAAAAGGAATAACGTAGGCCTACACAAACCTGAATCTGAATTAATTAAAGTTTTAGATTGTTGATCATCCGGTTATTTCATCACATTTTTATTTGGTTATTCTAGAATCTACAGACAAACATAACATATGCTAAGATGCTCTCAATATGAAGGAAATGCGATGGTCAACCTAACCTACAAAACTACAAATTGCCAAATAAGTCTGACTAAACATTCATTCAGGTTGTCAGCTCCAAATACGTCAGGCAACCAATAGACTGCAATAAACGCCATGTAACACGCATAGACATTACAAAAATTAACATGTGACGGTAAAATGCTGTGACTAGCCGATAAAAAACGACATTAAAAACCCGCGACAACATGTAACGTATGAGCGAGAATCAATGACATGACTTTTCGACCATGCTTTACGAAGGGTTGCCAATTCATTTGCAAGTTGCGGTGCTCCAATCTGACCTAGAACCTCTACAACATCCAATGAATATATGAAAAGCTTGTGTAAACTGATCGGTTCCTTCGCGCTCGCCTCTTGTTGTTTCGGCAAGACTCCAATTATTCGGTAATGTCTAACGAATGGTAGCTTGACCACTCAACTGCACTAGTTCTATTCAGTTTGGCAGTAGTTATTTATGTGTTTTTATGTCGTATGGTTTAACTAAGTGCGCTTGTCTTAAGGCAGTAGGGTTTCTGGGCACTAGCAGTTACCAAACTACCAGTCAGGAAGTTTTCCGGTTGCTTGTAATATGTATAGTAATGAAGTGAAACTTCGAGTGATAAAAGAAGATGATTGTTTCAATAGATAAGTACGTCAACTAATTGGTAGTCAAAAGTGCGATAAAACTGAGAGGGAGCCGGTGGTAGGAATTCGAGTGAAAACGGAGATGAAAATATGGGAGGTAGGAAGTAGTTACTGATATGTGATAATGATAACAGTAGGTAAATTATGAGACATTCATTACGCATAGCTGGCCTAGGAAGGAGATGGTAATTCATGGGTAAGTACTTGTTGGTTAAGTCTGCTCTTGTAGCCATTCATTAGTGGGTCTGTGTTCACTTATGCTTGAGAAGTATTCCAAGTAGAGACAACTCTTAATGTAAGGAAGTGCGATCTTGCATGATTTTTCGACGTTTTATGAGCAACATTTTGGGGTAGCTGCGCGGATTGTGGTGGTGATGTTCTTGTGGGATGTTCATGTCGAAGTGACTTGGTATATTGTTATGTCTTGTAGGTTGAACGCTTTATTCAGATCCTAAGCTATTTGGATAACCCCAGGGCTAGAACTACACAGCAACTTGAACACCAGTAAGAAGACACCAGTATGAAAGAAAACACTTTACTGCAAGGTTCATTTATGTACATAAAAATACGGTTTACTTGTCTTTCTAGATAGCAACATACTGCTAAAAACTGTTCGAATTCTCCTTCCGAACATACACTCGGCTGGTGACTTACCTTCGGGTACTGCCGGATTGGGGGTAACTCTGTAAGACATAAGGAACTTGCTGATTGCTTGTTCTGGGATGGCCTCTCCTCCCCCTTTGACTAGAGCTCGCGTTATAGTATCCACGAATCTTTCTGCTTGGCCATTCGACTGAGGATGGTACGAGGGAGACTGTAGATGTGATATGCCATTTTCAATGCAGAACCGTTTAAAGACAGATGACATGAACTGGGTGCCGTTGTCAGTCACTAAGATCTCAGGAACCCCAAAACAGGCGAACGAACCTGTCAATTTTCTTATAGTACTCTCTGACGTCATTTTCGGCATGTCGTATACTTCTGACCATTTCGTGAAGGCGTCGACAACAACCAAGTAATTTCTGCCTTGTATTGGGCCGGCAAAATCAGCATGTATTCTTTGCCAGGGACCGTCTGGTTTTGGCCATGGCTGCGGTTCAGCTTTATTTGGGTTCTTTGAGGCCTCTAAACAGGACGAACAACTGTGGCACTTTTGCTCTATATCATGGTCCATTGATGGCCAGTATGCGTAGCTTCGAGCTAACGACTTCATTTTGCTTATCCCCAAGTTTCCGCTGTGGAACTGCTTAAGGACTTGGTTTCGAAGATTTCTGGGGATAACGATACGGTGGCCAAACATGATGCAGGAATCTACAACTGTCAATGAGTCTCGTCGACGGAAAAATTGCAAGAGTTCTCCATGTAGTCTAGACGAAGGCCACTTGTTGAGTATGCAGCGGCGAACAAACTTCAACGTGTTATCTTTCTCACTAGCTCCTTTAATAGCTTCGAATGTGACTGGAAGTCCGGAAACTGCGTCTGCTAATATTGTGTGAACCTCGGCCTCAACATCTACGGCCGCCACAAGCACCTCCTCTTCTTGTTTTGTACGGGAACTAATTAGTCTTGAAAGGGCACCTGCCTGTCCAAAATCCGTTGTTGTTTGGTACTTTATCTTGAAATCATAGCCCAGCAGTGTAGTTGCCCATCTCTGTAGACGGTTTGCTGTATATACAGGTATACCTTTTTTCGATCCAAAAATTGTCAGCAGCGGTTTATGGTCTGTTAGCAAGGTAAATTGTCTTCCGAATAGCATCTTGTGGAACTTCTTTACAGCGAATATAATAGAGAGAGCACCTTTTTCTATCTTACTATAGTTTCCTTCTGTCATAGTCAGCGACCGTGCAGCGTGGGCGATTGCCTTCTCAGACCCGTCTGGGTAGGTATGTGAGATCACTGCGCCGATTCCGTAGCTGGACGCATCTGCTGCGACTATAATAGGAAGATCTGGATCATAGTGTGTGAGTAGAAGGTTTGATGACAGGAGATGTTTTAGTTTTACGAAAGCTTCTTGGCACTCAGATGGCCAGAAACATTTGATTTCTTTTTTCAGCAACCCATTAAGAGGAGCACGAAGGCGATGCAGTTCTTTAAGAAAAACTTCATAATGACTGACCATTCCCAAGAAAGAGCGTAAAATTGGCACATCAGTTGGTGGAGGCATGGACTTGATAGCCTCGACGTTTTCAGGATCAGGTTTTCTTCCGTTTTTATCAATTATGAATCCAAGGTACCGTACCTACTGCATATAGAAGTCACACTTGTCCACTCGGAGGCGAAAACCATAATCGGCTATGCGTTCTAGTACCTGGTCCAGTTTCTTCTGCAAGTCCATTTTATCTACTGCCATAATTATGATGTCGTCTAAGTAAGCCGCTGCCCCTGGAATACCTTGTAACATGGTATCCATAATTTGCTGAAAATTAGAAGGCACTGTCTTCACCCCAAAAGGTAGTCGGTTATACCGGAACAGACCTTTGTGTGTGTTGATCGTTAAAAGATCTTTGCTTTCATCAGATACCGGAATTTGTAGATATGCGTCTGATAAGTCCAATTTCGCAAAATATCTGCCACCGTTCAGCTTAGCGAAAAAGATCTTCTGGTAAGGGTAACGGATACTGATGGGACTCTAGAGCTTCATTTAATCCTGTGGAGTAGTCTGCACATAGACGGACACTTACATTCGACTTCTTGACCACCACTATCGGTGCAGCCCAGTTCGAGTAGTTCACAGGCTCGATAACACCATTTTCTGAAGTCGTTGTAATTCTTGTTCAACTATCGGAAGAGCAGCATAGGGCACAGGTCTTTTAGGTCGAAAAATGGGAGAAGCTGCAGGCTTTAGAGTTAGCACTGCTTTAGCCTTCGTGCATTCACCTAATCCTTCTTTAAACACGTCTTGGTGTTTTTGGAGCATGGCATTTTTCCGACTCCACTCTGAAGTGTTGTAAGTTGTGATTCGTTTGCAGATACTGTTAATAGAGTGGTCTGCTAGGTCAAGTGTTTCTATAAGATCCAACCCCATTAAGTCGAGTGCTGGCTTCTTTGTAAGATATACTGTTGCACTTGTTGTTACCGCACCTTTAGACACAATGCAAGATATTTCTCCAACAATATTTAACTTTCCACCTGATACACTGTGTGCTATTTGTGATGTTTGATGCACCGTGGGTCGCCCAATCTTCTTCCAAGTTTCTGGACTTATAAAAGTAATATCAGAAGCCGTATCAAGCTGAAGTCGAGTGCGGGGTTTTTTTAATATTGAAGGTTACGTGCTTTCTCTGGCGACAACTTCGAGCTTTGTTATGTGATACCAAAATTCTTTTCGTTACTGCCCCAGACCTGTATTTCTTGAAGTAAGGTTTTGCAAAATGTCGTTTATAGTTTCTTTTTCTGCAGCTGGTTTCTATATGGCCCTTTCGATGACACTTACTGCAACAATGTTCTTTATACGGGCAAAACCTCCACATGCCCAGCATGCAGATGATGGTTTGTCGCCGTTATTACGATAATTAGGTGTGCTGTAACCTTGCAAGGATTTTCTCTTGACTGCATTGACATTATGGAAACAGTTACCGTTTTCTACCATTAAGGTATCATGCTTCAAGATCACTAACCCTTGGCACTCGGTAGTTACTTCCTGTAGGGTCATGTTAGAGCAGTGTTCAAGTTTACTTAAGATTCTGGTCCGGATATCAGCATCATCAGGTGAACGAAGGCTGCAGATAAATACTAAACATTTAAACTGGTCCTCAGACATGGACGACAATTTGAACCTCTCACATTCACGGTTCACAGTTCCTGCATGTTTCACCCAATCATCTCCAGGTTCTTTCGTTAACTTTAAGCACTGATAACGGATATTAAATAGAGATGATTGTTCTCCGAAGATTTGGGACAGGTTTTCGACTGTTTTATCAAAACTAAAATCTCGTGGGTTCTTCGGAAGAATGAAGTTGCTGTAGCGTTCATGTTCCACAGTCCCAAGTTTTCTCAGAAGTATTCTGACTTTCGAAGCGTCATCCAGGTTGCGAAGATCAACATAAAACAAATCTTCGTACTTCTTAAACCACGACTCAAAAGTTATACCTGCTACACCGTCAGAATTAAATTCATGTATGGCATTAATGACTGATTCAGTATGTGATACTTGTGATTCACTAGAAGCAGGGTTCCTCTCGGACAGGCAGAATTTCTGCATCAGGGTTTCCATGATTCTAATGTGGGACTCTTCAAACCTCTTTCCTTGACGCACCATATAGGCTTCTAATTGCTCCAGAGAAATATTCATTGTCATTTTTCCGTCGCCACTGATATGTCTTGTAAGTTGATTGCAGTTTTCCCCGTCGCTAGAACCACACAGCAACTTGAACACCAGTAAGAAGACACCAGTATGAAAGAAAACACTTTACTGCAAGGTTCATTTATGTACATAAAATACGGAGCTTTTATAGTAATTAAGAGACCTTGAGTTTCCATAATAGCTGTATGTTAAACAGCCAATCAGGATCTCGTTATTTTGGTAGCATAGCTTCTAATTAATCGCTGATTGGTTGGGGCTCTTTATGAGCCTCTGGAGGCTCTGACAGAGTTCACTTCACCTGTGGGCCATCTTCACATATATTCAGTGCTTTATATTATGTTATCAAATCACCTCATATTTTCCTGTAGCTTTACGAGAATAATTCCAGGTGTTGGAGCCTATCCTCTTAAGATTGAGGCTCTCAATCTACCATCCACATGGTGGTTTGTCTCTGTACTTGGTCAAAGAGATTTATTTCTCTTTCGAAAAGAGGGAGAGCAACAAACTCACAAACAATGAGGTGCGACTGTGTACACTTTTCAAAGTGTTAGGAAAAACTCTGGGGTGAATGCATCAAGTAGTCATCGTATTAAGTGAAGAGTTGCGTCTTGCCTTGGTCGCACACCCTATGTAGTTTGATCTGGTGTCTAATAAATTTTTGGTTACGAGCCTTAGATCACTCTCTGAGGGTGTAATTGCTTTGTATCAAATGTAACAGAATTTTCATGATGTGATATTCAGACAGGTTAATTTCTAACCGGCTATCTACTCCCTATTCTTCTATTGTTGCAAGGTCCCTTTGAAACTCAAGTGAATCCTCTTCCCTTTACATAAACCTTCAGATCTTCGCGTTGTCTGCATGCATCAGTCATGCTGAGCTTTCGCATAGTCATTAATCTGCAGAGATATTTGTAGTTAGCTTGGATTTCGGATGCTGGCTTGGTCAGGAACCGTCTCCTGTTGCTTCAGACTTCGACACAGCATCTGAAATGCATCGGTTTCAAGTAATAGCTGCGGTAAGAATCCTTCAGAGAGACTCTCTACCTGTGCGACACTCTCCGTTCGGCTTGTACCAATCGTTCTGTGACTCTCTTAACCCAGGACCTTCACATTCAAGTTGTATGCTCTAACTGAGGTGCGTTGTGTAGGATAACGTTCTGAATGATATTCTTCACTATCTCCCAGTGGTCAGCCAGCTTTTGCCTCTACCATTGTCACACTATGTAAACACTACATGCGTCAATTTTATTGTAGCTCTGGTTTTTAGGAAAATTATGAAGTTTATGATTTTCAACGAGTCACGGTTTTCAACATGAAGCTTGATAATTGTTATAAATTGAGACCATTTCACTATCAGTGTAGATATTCAATGGTTCTGGCGACGTTTTTATTTTCAACATTTTGCTCTGTGGAAAGGGATTATCGAACACACAGTCAACCTTCCTTTTATATCCGTCGAACAGGAGAGAGACTCCAGGTGGAATTTCGACGAACTAGACTAATGATCCGGTGAAAATAATTGATCCTTTATTTCATAAATGCACGTAATCGATGCCTTTGTTTTTCGCCATACATGTAAGACTGTGCTACAAAGCACACATGAGGGTGTCATTTAATTGCACTCACGTCTGCAGTAGATCCCCGCTTGTCCATCGACCGCACTGATCGGTCAAGCACGTGAATGTTTCCACCTGTCCCAGAGTTTCTCCATCAGGTGATTAGGTTGCTATTCTCAGTGTTGTATTTAAGGATCTTGCTTTTTCCTCTCTGTTTGTTGAGGCCTACTGATGCAGAGACTGCTGCCACATCGTTTTTCTTGACCTGCACTTGTTGGTAAGTATGGGATAGAAGGGCCAGGTTATCTGCGAAGTTCAAATCGTCCAGTTGCATGCAAGCTTCCCACTCTATTCAGTAATTCCATTGAGTTGTGGAGGTCTTCATAACCCAGTCGACCATCAAGAGAGAGGGAAATGGGGAAAGTGAGAAACCCCGTCCGACACCGGTCCTCATTTGGAATGCGGCTGACATTTGCCCTCCATGCACGACTTCGCACTGCAGTCCATGGTATGAATTCTTAGTTTTAAAATATCCACTAGAAGAGCTAGAGCCTAGTATGGGAAGCAAAATGGGGGACATCAAGGAAGCAGTAACTGCAACGTATTTAGTGATGGTATGTAGTTTGACCAAGGAAATCAATATTGAAATGGACGAAGAGTAAATTTCGAATTCCCAATAAGATTATATGATTGTGCAACGTGAGTAAAGCAGCATTTCATTGGAATGAACTAAAATGTCAAAGGAGTCAATGCATTTGCGTGAAACTGAATAGACAATTAAATAAGAAGAATGTATTTGTAAAATCTCAGAGAATGAATTTAAAATAAATCCAACGTTTCGCCTGGCAAACTATGGATAATTTTGATTATATTTCCTTGGAAAAGATTGGACCAGGTTGCCAGGTGAAATGTTGGATTTACTTCAAATTTATTCATTGAGATTTTACAAATGCATTCCTCCTATTTTGTCTCACATCAACTCGGCGCCCTAATACTGTGGAACTATTAGATCTAATTTAGAAGAAAGTTCTTTTATGAATAAACAATTGAAGGAATAGTAATCTGAAGTAGGAGTACAACTGTTTAAATATGGAAAGTAAATTCGGGATAATCTCAAACAAAAGTTTAAATAATTCCGCCTGGTCATCTGATCTGTGCTTTTTCAAGGAAGTAATGAAATGAAAAGCTAGATAATTCATGACTGATTTAGCTCTACAGGTTTATCAGTCTAAGATATCTTTGAACCAGTGTGCCTGAAATATGTCTTATAGTTTACTTACCGTTGCAATCATGACACTCCAGCAACCGCTTTTTGTCTCCTATATTATCATCTCTTTTACCTACTTTATTCTTTCAAACTCGTCTTCTAACGCGTTATCAATTAAGTAAATTATTTATTCTTGAGACAATTGCCTTCTCTTAGTACACGCATTATTAAATTCTAATTTTCACATTGCAACCAGCCGGATTCCTGTCTACTGATATGGTAGCTGCTGGTGATCAGAAACTTTACTGCTCAGAGACACACATACACCCTCAAATTACCAAATATGCAGACCCACAAATTACTGTCAAACTGGCTAGGATTATTGCCATCATGTGGCTGAACCAACACACATTGGACATCGCAAGAAGCCGGAATTTGTATATAAACAACAAGATATGAACACAAAGAAATCAATCGCTACATACAAGCTAGCGAAGGATATATTGGGTATTGAATAAAGCTTGTGACGAAGATATTGGATATTGGATATCGGTTGTCATGTTACCAGTAATTGAACGTTTTCGAACTCTCAAAAGTACTTTCATGTAATTTAACGTCTCAGCAGATTTTTTTTTTCATGACTAAAAATTCTGATTCTCCATTTTTCACATTAATCAAAAAAATTTGCTTTTCCTTGACCACGCAGTCAAGAAACCTTGATTAAACTCAATTCATATGGTTCTAAATCACAATAAGACAGAAACGAAAGTGGAAAAATGATTCAGCAAAGTAAACAGAACGAGCATCGTATCATTTGTTGTGGCTTTAGATATATATGGAAATTATCAGATGAAATGTTTGATAAAAGTCTTCATACTTAGTAGAAATAGATTTATCAATACACTTTTTCAAATGTTATGAAATCCCAAATTGGTTCTTGGGCAAATATTTGTCTCACAATTTTTTGTAAGTAGTATGGGCTAAGGACTCTTTCGATTTTGCTAACTACCAAGTCATTTGCGATAAATCTTGGAGCACAACTCACAATAGCCACTCCATTTGATTATTATTGTTGAATGAGTCTTTAGCCTGAGTTTTCTGATTTTGTAGACTTATGTGAAATTAATCAATTTGAGTTGGCTAGAACAATCATGTTTTGCCGTATTGCTGGTGGAATACTCTTGGAATCAGTGTACTTAAGTATCTTAAATCTCTTTGTTGTACGTTTTATTGGTGCAACCGTTATCGGTGAATTTGTTCTAATCTTTATTCGTAAATCACAATATATTTTGCGCACAACGTTTTTTTACGAACCCCTTCGGCTTCTGGTAAAGATTATGACCTGCAACGATCACGCTTTCAACGTTTTCCTAACGTTCTACACCTTACATGTTTACAACAGGATAGACAGATTAACTTACGTAACTTGATGAAAGGTTGGGAAGCTAGTGAACATCTTGTTATAGATAGGCGTACATTTCTTTTATGGCAGCACTGTATATATTAGAACATGAAGGTTGAAATCGTATTATTCTGCAACCGACGCTCAGGAATACTTTACTTTTATTCAAGCTAACGTCACAAAACAGTTAACCCATTTACTATTCCTGAATTATCTCCAGTCGATTTATTATTGTTCCCCACATTCACAGCCACATTTGGCCGGGTCTTATACAAATGTTGTTTTTTCTTTTATGGAACGATGTGATCTATTTGATTGGTATATAAACCCAGTATGTTTGAAAATAATGATTCATATTGCAGAAGCTGTTATTGGTGTTCTGGACTTAGCTGGCTGGGCTAAGCAGAAAACAGGACCGTCCAGTACTCTAGACTGCTCCATAATGTTCTCCTGTCCACACTGTTAAACACTTTCTCATAGTCAATGAAGTTGATGTATGGTGACGAGTTCCACTCGATTGATTGTTCAACGATGATCCTGTCGAACATCAACGTTGATGATCTAGGTCGAATGATTGGGGGCCTACTAGAGTTAGACGAGAATGGTGACAATCCGTAGTGTTACGATTTGGTCTGTGCATGATCAATTCTTACAGAATCCAGTCTGTTGATCACGAAGCTGGACGTCTACTCAATCTTTCATCTGGTTCAGCAACACTCTATTGAAAACTTCTGGTACTATAAACAGTGTAATGCCTCTTTAGTTGGGCTGTCACATTTGCTCAGATCTCCTTTCTTCGATATCTTGAGGAGATTTCCTTTTTTCCAGTCCGTTGGCACTTGTTCTTCCTCCGAAATCTTATTGAATAGAAGGTGAAGCATGTTTGAACTAACATCAATGTCTGACTTCAATGCTTCAGCTGGTATATTGTCAGGTCCCGCTGCGTTCCCATTCATGATTTGTCTGATGGCCATCTTGATTTCTTCGGTCGTTGGTGGAGTGACAGATATAAGAAGGTCTGTAGTCGTTGCTTCAATGTCCGGTGAATTCAATGGAGCTGGTCTATTCAGCATTTCCTGGAAGTATTTTGCCCATATTTTCATATGTTCTTAAATCTCCGTGATTGTCTTTCCTCGACTAGTCCCTCCAGTTTACAATATTTTCCCACCAGTTTCTTTGTTGTATCATATAGTTGTCTCACATTTCTTTCTATTGTAACTTTCTTCGCTTTCATTACTAGATCTCCCACGTATTTCTGCTTGTCGGCTCTAGTGCTCCTCTTTACTCTCTTGCTTGCCTCTGTGTATTCGGTCTTTGCCTTGACTTTCTCTGTTCTTGTTTGACGGTTGTTAATTGCGGTCTTCTTGTTCTTCTCTTCATGAATCTTGTCTAGAGTTTCCACAGAGATCCATTCCTTATGATGATGCTTCTTGCAGCCCAAAACCAAACCTCCTGATACGTTGAATTTAATGCTTGTTTGATCTCTTTCCAGTTGTCCTCCATTGTAGTTTCTTCGTTCAGTAGATATTGTAGGGCTAGGAACTTGGTGTTGAGAGTTATCTTGAATTGGTTGAGTTCGTCAGTATCTCGTAGGAAGGCTGTATTGAACCTTTTTTAACGATGTCCTCCCAGTTGTCCAGTGTTTCTTTAGCTTCAGTTTCATTTTGGCCACAACCAGGTTGTGTTCTGAAGCTATATCAGCTCCTCTTCTGGTTTCCACGTGTTCCATTGACCTTCTGAATATTCTAGTGATACGAATATTATTGATCTGATTCTCTATAGTTTGGTCCGGTGATAGTCATTTGTCCTCGTGTGAGTGTTTTGGAGTAATACTGTGGTGCTTACAACCGATTCGTGGTGTGGTCCGGTGAGATCCATGTAGCTCTGTGTACGCGTTTGTGTGGAAATATTGTGCCGCTCATAACCAATTTGTTGAATGCACATACATTTGCAAATCTCTCTCCATTTTAATTTCTCTCAGTCCATGTCGTCCCATTATATCTTCATATCCTGTGTTGTCTACTCCGACTTTAGCATTTAGATGTCCCTTCAGGATGATGAGGTCCTTTCTCGGGCAATTCGCTATGATTGATTTCAGCTTCGTGTAGATCTAATCTTTATCGTCGTCGTTGCTATCATTAGTGGGGCATAACATTGGATAACATTCATTGTGATCCCCTCCTTCTTTGTTTTGAATGATGCTTTGATGATTCTGGATCCATGATATTCACATCCTACAAGTGCATTTCGTGCTTCTCTGGACGGCACTAGAGCACCTCCCTGAGTGTGTGGAGTACTTTCCTCTTCGTGAACACAGTACAGCAGCATCTTTACTGTATATAGCTTTTGCAGTCCAGCTTGGGTCCAATGGGTTTCGGTGATTCCGAGTACTGCCAATTTGTATCTCCTCATTTTTTGCTTTTTGACTGATCTTTCCGGTCTCCTTAATTGCCTGGACATTCCATGTACCTATGTTAATTGTTGCTCTGGTTGTTAGAACGGGAATCAACCTCGTGACTTCCGAAGACTCTTGGCCTTCATCATGAGGAGTCCTAATTCTTCCTTTAACTTTCAGGGCAGTGTTTAAATGGTTTGAATTATTTTTTCTGGTTAGCGTTGTTTTGGCGAGTTAGTTTTCTACGGGATGGGGTCTCTAACCCCATGCCTAACCCGGGCTTGGGACCGGCAGTAACTCCAGAAGAGCTACAGGCGGAGTTATATTTATAGTTTTGTCTCATTAATTAATCTTTTGTTTCAAATCTTTTTAGCTGGTTATTCAATGGTACTGGAGTAAAATTATAAAATCTTTCAAAGTAATTGATCGAATAGGTCCGGAGTGTAAATTTCTTTTTAAATATGATGTCATCTGACTACTATTGTTATTATTGAACGCTAACCACCATCCATGATGCTATCCTTTCCTTTTTGATAAAATTATAGAAACTAATAATAACAATCTATCAGATTGAATTAAATGTAGTGTTCAGGCATTTTGTAAATTCTACAATTCTACATAAATGTTGTTTATCAAAGCTGTAACAACAACGTTAAAAATTAGAGGACTCTATATTCAGGTAAATGGTTAACTAGTTATAAACAAATTATAGCTTAGCATGAACATTCATCTGCTCAAGTTACCATATTTTGCATCAACAAAAAGACAGAAAAATAACACGACAAAAGTGCAAGGAGTTAGCATAGTATTGATAGTAAAAACAAAGTGCTATACATGGGGAATATAGTTAAAGAGTGAATAAAAATGGGAAACAGAAGATTTAAAATGACATTTGTACCTAAAATTTGTAAAGTCATAAAAAATTGCTTTACATTCTCTACTACAACCTGTTTCGACTAATTTCTACTAAAGTTTTTGGTCACAGACTAAGTAAATCTCGGAAGTAGCAACCAAGATATCTATAGGTTCCGGCAAGAATTAAACCAACAGACAATAACTTCACGAAATGGGTTATGGAAATAAAGCTTTCTGTACAATGTAGTAATAATTTTTAAACATTGATAGTTGCGTAAAGTGTTAAATATTATGGTAAAGGCATATTCATATTGTCAACTTTAAGATACTATACCTTGTAGTATCAGTTCTTATGTTAAGCCCATATACTTTATTTTAGTTACTGGCCAAGCCAATTCACCTATACATTGAGTCATATTTTGATCCTGTTAATTATTCGCTTATTGATTTTTACTATATTTTTATATGAGCGTATATGTGTGCACACTTCGTATCTTATTCATCATATGTCTGTCACTCATTTTTGTCCGACTATAAATGTTGATTAACGCTTGCTTAAATCGAGTTGGTTTCACAGCCATCTCCAATACGCATCATCTTTCGCCTCGCTCACTCGCTCGTTCACATTCGCTCAGGTGTTGTTAGCTTTCGAACCTGAGTTATTCGACAATAAACTGTAGTTGCTGCTATTCTTTGTCTTCTGATTTTACGCGCCGTTAAGATTAGGATTATAACGGTTATCGAAGTAAACGATTAACGAATCGCGACACTACAACCTAATAGCTTCATGATTGCGAAATTTATGCCTCTCATATGTATTTATTTTATGTGGTCTGACTTGAGTACATCGATTAAAAAATCCGCTTGTTATGAGACCGTGTAAACTGGTGTAGACAATTCTTTATGTTAAATATTCCATGTTATACCACTCCATCTTCTTCTGTTTGATTAGATTTTGGTGAAGATTTAAGAATCAACTTAAAGTCAGTGTATTTAACACCTCTAGCCACCTATTTGACCTATTTAAAATGCCCCGTATTCTTTAATTATCTTCACATTGCTTGATAATGCTGTTTGTATCTTCTAGTCCGTTTGGAATTATCCTACATAAACTACTAATATTTGAACAGCACGTGATCGGTAACCTTATTCTCTGAAGTAAGCATGTAGTGAAAATAAATTTCATCGCAGTTACTAAACTGGTCATTACAAATATCAATTCTTTGTAGATTACCACTGTATAAAGAGATTTCAAGTGCAAAGTATTCGGAAATAGAATGTGCATTCTTGGGAATCTTTTTAGTTCATAAAGATGCTTATAATAACCCCCATTTTATTTTCTAAATTTGTAGATGTTTAGATTAAAAAAGGCACATTTATTTATAAGCTAATTGTGTTTTGTAATTGAAATGAGTCAATTAAGTATTCTAACTGAATCAGAATTTAATCGAATACAAAATAGTGTAGAAAATGTAAATGAGGATTTCAATAATGATCTAGATCTTGGTAGCAATAACGACGAAATTAATTTATCCGATAGGATTCAACAGGAAGAAAATGATGCATTCATAGAAACTAATAGTTTAGATGGATTTCACAGAAGTCGAGAATTTCAAGAATTAAATCCACTCTACCTACCCGATAATTATGATAAACTTCCAGAATCTTTCGATATATCTACATTTCCACTGTCACATAAGCAAAATAATTTGAAAGAATCACATCTTTTAGAGTATTGTGAAAATTTTTGTCGACAATATGCTCATCTATGTCCTGATCGAACAAAACTATTTCTGATACCAACGAATGAATGTGATATACAGAAATTTGTTTGTACTACATTGAGTAAGACATATTTAAATTATCCTGAATTATACTTATGGTATGAGGCAGCTAAGTTTGTGGCTGATTTTCTCAACTTTGTACCACTTGTTCCATCAACTGAACTGCCTAAAAGACTTTTAAGTCCAATGACAACAGTCAACTTGCAAAAGGGTACTTGTTTTGAATATGCTACATTATTATGTTCACTCTTAATAGCTGCTGGTTATGATGCATATATAGTCAGTGGTTACGCAACCAGAGAATGCTGTTATATGGATGAAACTAGAGAGATATGTCCATATCTTATTGGAGATGTGATAAAAGAAACTAATAATGATATGAAAAGTGAAAAACTTGAACCAAAACGATATACTATCAAACCAGAAAAAGACTTAACATCAAAATATGAACACGCTATGACAATGAAAGACTTACAGGTTGAAGCGGAACGTGTTAAACAAGCCAAAAAAGAAGCAGAACTGGTTGAAGAAGAACGTTATAAACCAACTGTTGATCCATTATTTGGTCTTAGAATACATGCATGGATTTTAGTATTACCTGGTAAACGTGAAGTGCCTGAAGCATTTTTCATTGAAACATTGACAGGTCTTGCTAAGCCCTTAGATTGTTCGATGTATCTAGGTATAGAAAGCTTGTGGAATGATCATAATTATTGGGTGAATATGCAAGATTGTTCAACTGGTATATCCCATTTAAATTATAATCTAAGTGATGGTTTGTGCTGGGAATATTTATTACCTAATGATAGATTATCTGTCGAAGGAACAGGATTTTCAAGTATTCAACGGCCAGATATGTTCAATGTACAATCAACAATGAACAGTAAAACACCTATTATTAGTCAGCTAGCATCACCTTTATTAATCGTACCCAATTCATTAAAATCAAAAGACAATAACTATAATTCAAGTTTCAATTTAAATGATAATGATGCTCATGGTCTAACTGATAGTATTCATCAAGTTCGAGGAAATTTACACGTTAAATTATTAGGTAATTCACAAAACAAACCATTACTATTAGATTTACCACCATCATGGACCTTACCAATTCAGATCGAACAAAAATTATTTAAATTACGCTATCCAAATGGTTTTAAAAAGAGACTGTATAAATATTCAATTGTAGAAAACTTTGCGCCATATTCACAATCCGATGGTTTAATTTTAAGGTTAACAATTTTTCAAGATCGTGAATTAACCAATCCTACTGAAGTTAGGGAAACTTATGCTAATCGTAAAGATAAACTAATCAGTCGTAGTACGGTATTGAGAACGAATTGGATTGTCGAGAAATTTGATCATGGTCGTCAAACTAGTCATTTGGCTGAACATGGTTATTATAAGACACAACAAGGTGTACATACCATACGTTATATGATATTTGATCATGATGCTAGAATTGATGGCCTGTATAAACGTGAACAAACATTCAGTACAATGATAGAACATTTCAAAGATAGACATGATCACCTTTATTATCGTGAAGTACATTTCAGTGCTAAAATCAAGAAATTTGGTCCAGCACCAACTCAAAATAAAGATAATCCAGATGCATTTGCATTATCTACAACCAGCCAATCAAATATTGATAAAATCATTGAGAGATTTACACGTAACGAAGAAATTGAAGCAGATGAAGATATCGCTGAAAAAATATTTAATATAGCTGAAGAAAGAATCTCGCTTACCTATCATGTTGGTAAAGAACGTATTGTTCCGTGTACTAGAGAGTTTATTAAACCATCACCTTCAAATGACAGAAGAGATAGTATCCAACTTTATCCAGACACACATGTGGCATTTCAAGTAAGTATGAATTTAAATTATGATAAATACACTGTAATACTTAATAATAGTGAATACTATTATTTTAATACAATGAAGTGAAGTAGACATATTTCATCTCTATCCACTGTCAACTTTTATCTAACAGAATCTCTTCGATACTTGTTCATTCATATTCTTTTTCCTAATAATTTGACTATCTTCCTTCTATTGAACTTCTGAATTTTCGATATTATAAAGAGTGACAACTTCAACTGATACAATAATTTTAATATCTATATTTAAGTCTATGAATCTGACAATCTGAAAAGTGTCAGTTCATTTTCGCTAAATGAATTAATAAATTAACACAAACATCAGTAAATAACGTGAGCAATGGTCAAAATTTCAAAAAAGATGAATTTTTCCAAGTTTAAATCATAAAGTGATGTTAGCTAGACCACTATTGAAAACCTGGAAGCACTTGATGGTTGTTCAGTTCTAGTATGAGACTCATCAGCTGTATGCATTCATGACCCCACTGTCGAACCCCTAACATCCAGACCACTGGGTTCGTATTGAATATTGTACAAGTTTAATGTCAATAAAAATTCACCACATATTACTATTATTATTAATGGCTTTATTACAGTTTAAGAAGATTTTCGAACGCCAAGTCTTTACGAAATTAGTGAAGATCAGTAGTTTATAACATTCCATATTCAGAAGAAACCATAACTATGTAGTGGCTTGCTTTTCTCGACGAGAACGCGATTGGTATAATGGAAACAATTATTATAATAACAACTCATTGTACCAGTGGTTGTTTTACTGTACTCGTTGTTATTTAACTGTATCAAAATCACTTCTCGTTCCGTTATCCATCTTGTTTGTTCGAACATCCTTACGCTCTGCTCTAATTGCCTATACTTATTGGCGCGTGTCGGTATTCATTCGATATCACGAGATTGCCAATAAAAAAACATACTTTACATGGACTAGTTACAGCCTTCTGGCTTGCGAGTTATCAAAAGGATCAAGTCGTTTTTGGGCTCGTGTTCTTAGTGTAGTGGTGATCATAGTCAATCAAGACTCGACGCCATCTACAAGTAGAAGTTCTTATTGTCTTTTAATTTACTATTTTCACATTATCTACTATCTAAATTTTCAGTAGTATAAATAATAATTTCAAATAATATGATAATATAATTGTTTTTCATTTATAGGTAAATTTATTATCTAAACCTAAATCCCAAATTGAAATTTATAATATGCTTATTGATTTATTAAAAGAAGAAAATGATTCTATAGAAACAGTATATAAATCTATACATGAAATATATTCAATATTAAATGAACGTACTATTGAAGATTTACATGTTATCTTAGATATGGATCCATTTGATACATTACATAATATAGAAGCTAATCAATTACGTATAGAATTAGAGAAATTAGCTGAAAATGAACAAAATTCTAATTCTAATAATCATAATAATGATATAGAATATGATTATTTAGAACCATATTTGATACAATTTAATAATGATAATAATGATAGTAATGGTAATAACAAATTGACAATTGAACAAGCTTCAATAGTATATAATGATTGTTTAAATGAATTAAAACAACAATTAATTAATAAAGCAAATATTATACAATTAAATTATGAAAAATTAATTGAAAATTTATTAAATAAACAAAAATGGTATCAATTAAATCAAATTAATTTAAATAAACAAAATGAACATGATTATTTAATAGATTGTAATGAATTATTATTTAAAATTCAAACATTAGAATCATTATTATTAGATCATAAATTAAAAGCTAAAGAAAAATATAAAGAATTAGAAAAGAAACTAAAAGCAGATCCAAGACTTAGTGAATTATCATCATAATCATCATTTAAAATGAGTTAATTGATTATTATTATTATTATTGTTTTTTTCTTTTTTTCTTTTTCTCTTTTTTTCTTTCTTTGCTTCTTGTTGTTGTTGTTGAGGATGTTTTGGCTATTTATAAATGAATGTAGATAATAATAAAGTGAAATAGTAAAGAAATCAATTCAAAGAATGAATGGTTTTGTTTTTCTTTTTTAGTGAGATGATGTCAGAATGACGTTGAGACGATTCACCTAATTGACTAGAGTCAAAAGAGCTTAGTATAAGTTATGACTGAATACAGTGATCTTGAGTGCTGTTAGAGGTATGAGGGCAGTTGTCACTTTCCGGTTGCCCACACAGTGAGAGAAATTCGGTTTAGAGTTGATCTTAGGGATCTGAGAACGTGTCCGCAGTGCACAAGGGACAACTGCTTGAGGTCGGTCATATACGACCTTTCTGTGGGTAGTTTATGTTAGCTCCGTACTCGTTGGGACCTTACCGCTGGAGACGGATATCCGTGGGATAAGGCGAGGTGTGCATTTTTAGGGTTGACCTTTTTTAACCCCACCCTTCCTTGTGGGAAGGCTGGTTGTCTGAAAAAAACACCTTATTGCCGTTACACCTTTGTACAGTCAGCAGTATGACTTCGCCTTCGGACCTTGGGTTTGCTGCTTTTAGTCTTACCGCTCTTCAACCAACCTGTCTCGCATGATAAGACCTTGAGGAATGATTGTTCCAGATAGTATAGTTCCATTGGTTCATCACGATAGGCAAGTCCAACCACCCACATCAAGGTAGCAGCAACGGTTAAAAATATATATAAAGATTGACATCATGAACTGAACAAGAATACGAGTGGGGACAACCGAATGTATGTGACATGAGATTACAGTAAAATATGACAGTAAAATATGACAATCATACAGCGAACAGTTAATTTGAAAACTACCAATCAATTGTCTCAGTCCTGACCGTTCCTTCTGCAAATATCAGTCCACTTTCTATGATTATTATTGTTCATCGGTTTCTGTACCAATTGCGTTTCGTTTCCATCCTTTCCTTATCGATCTTCTATTGAAATACATTCTATGCCTGACTATCGTCATATACTACTTATGTGGATATAATCAACCCACACCACAATAGTACCAAAATTCTATTTAATTATATGAATGAATGAATTTCACATCAAAGTTTAAGACTTCCTATTATTAATTTTATTGGTTCGTTTACAAATTATAGCGTCGTACATTTTTTGCACATAAATTTCATGCTGTAATATAGAATACGGAGTGAGTTTTTAATATAAAGTAAAAATAACCTTAAAAGATTCATTCGTTTATATCATAAACTAGATTTGGTTAAATGATCATTCGATAATTTATTTATATTTATTTAAATAGTTGAAAGCGTGAGTCAATTGAAGCTAGACCACCATGGAAAACCTGGAAGCAGTAGACGGCGGTTTCGTCTTATTGCAGGACTCCTCAGCAGTGCGCATCCACGACCCCGCCTCGCTAGATTCGAATCCAACAGGACGAAACCGCCGTCTAGTGCTTCTAGGTTTTCCATGGTGGTCTAGCTTCAATTGACTCACGCTTTCAACTATAAAAATACTAAATCTCCATAAAACTTCTTCTGATAATAATGTATTTAAGAAAACAACTAGACGATAGTACTCTCGGCTGATCTTAGGTTCTCACAGTCAATTATGTACCGTTAAAGAGCTTAATAAACTACAGTCAATCTGTTTTGTTAAAAATTGTTTGTTTCTCAAAGAGTAGTCATCAACTTGGAGCTAAACGATTAATTTTTCTAACTGAATCCTCAATAAGTAAGTTTTGTCTATTAATATTTAGGGTTTTCGAGATACAATAATCCATTAGATTACTTTTATAACTTACAAATAAGCCTATATTAGCCAGGCAATCAGTAAAAGCTAACATTGCAAATATGGAAGAGAGGATTTCAACTAAAAACAATTAAAGAATCGTCCTAATCATTATAACACTGACGAGGGATGCAAAACTAGGACGAAACAGCTATCTAGTATTTTGTAGCACTTAGTGGTCATCCAAGTGAAATCAAAATAGAGATAATCGAGTTTGGACAACAGAAACTGAAAGGGCTACGTTGTTCTTCCAGGATCATTTTAATAGTGTAATTTATCAGTTTCTATATTTACAAACACCTTTGCTAAATATAACAATATTGTACTCGTAAGTTTTAGATGCTGAAATCCTGATATCACCTCACTTTTTTAAAGTGAATTCAAGAACACCTTTATACCATATGACGATGAAACATACTGGAATTGTGCTAACTTTGACATTTTCTCTGTTAGATAATTTCATATTAGTCCTGTGAGTTGGACAAAACTTCAGATTGTTAATTTTCCATAAGACAGAAAACAACTCAGATTTCAAAGCTTGAAATGTCTACTAAGTTGTTCTTTCTAAGTATAATTACAAGCGAATTTAGAGAAAATAGGTCACTAATCGGTTATGTTTTACTATCATCTTCAATCTTATTAGAAGCGGACTGACTTCATATGAAACTGAATATAAATCTGATTTATTCTTCTTATTGGGATTAATTTAAGGGTTTGTTACAATCTCAGTTTACGACTAGGAACCTTATTTAAGGGGATCAATCAGCCTAAATTAGCAATATGGTTAATACTGTATTTTAAGGAATCAGAGCAAATGTTAAATACTGAGAACATAAATAGGTGAAATATTGTTTCTCTAGAATCACTTGACCAATATCTCGATTACATTAACCAAGAGAAAGGATACGATATCTGTCAATATAGACGAATGTATATTTGGATAAAATCAGTTTGTCACGACGTGTTAGCTAGGCCCGTTACAAGGAAATAGTGATTATGTAGGGGAAACAACATAACTTGACAAACCACTGAGTAAAATTAGTCTTTGACACCATACTGTCAGTTTATTTATTGCAGTGTAGGTGGAGAAGTCGATAAGGACTGTTAAAAGTATCGGGAACTTAATACCACTAATATTTCTAAAGGTACTGCTTCAATATACTCATAAACTGTTCAAGGAGTTTTCTAGCACCATGAACAACTAAGATTAGAATAATGAACTAACTTGTAATTAGTAATCCTTATCTTCCTAGCTAAGTCCATAACACAGCTCACAATGAATTGTAATAATAATGTCTATTATCACCATGCACGTTTCCAGTAATTTACCGAGCGGAATGTCAAAAGGAAAGGATAAAAACTGGGTGGGACGCTCTATTGCTAAAATCGAATAAAGTACTTCTTAAAAACACATATTTTTCACTTGGCTGGACTAATCCAGATAGGTACACTTTGGTGGTAAGGCAGAATAGATGAATTATATGCTTATTCACAATACTCTCGTTATATTTGCATCTTAATTATCATGTGACCCTTAGATGTTGTGCGATCCTTCTACCTTTGCCACATATGAGTATTCTTTTTTAAATCTAGGAATCAAATATCCAAGTTTTATATTTATTTTCATAGTTGAAATCAAGAGTCGATTGAAGCTAGACCACCATCGAAAACCTGGAAACACTGGACGGCCGTTTCGTCCTATTATGGGACTCCTCAGCGGTGGGCATTCACGATCCCGCACCCGCGAGATTCGAACCCAGGACCTATCAGTCTCGAGCTAGAGCCCTTAACCGACAGACCACTGAGCCAGCATCCAACGGTGTTTATGTCTAACTTCAAACAATCCACGATTTTGAGCAACCGTTCACCAATCGTCTTCAGTGAGTTGATACCTCACTACAAACGTGGTTCGAACTCCACTGGTCACTGCTTCTCACTAGAACTCCTGGATGTACTTCTCGAAGTCAGTTACTAGTGAGCATATGGTTATATAATTATTAGACGGGGTCAATTGACTCACGCTTTTAACTATGAAAATACTAAATCTCCACAAAACCCCTTCTAATAATTTATATTTATTGGTATACAGAGAATGTCAAATACTTCATGAAGATGTAAAAAAGGTACGTTTTCCAACATTACATAAAAACGAGCTCTGTGTAGCTAAGTTAGAGACACGTCAACTATATTCAACATGTAGAAAATACCAATCGAAAGTCTAAATCTTAACTATCAAACAAATTATTTAAATATAGAAAATTTTTTAACATATAGTGTTAGTCACTATCACATACCTAAATCAACAAAGGATTGTTGATGAAATAGATAACTGAAAAATGTGTTTAAAGAAACTTTGATTGATCAAGTGTAATTCGCGATTGGATCATAGAAAGTCCTAGATCCATGTTTTAGGTAATTTCAATTTTAATTACTCAGTACTACCATGGGTGGTTTAAATGTTGAGTGCACCATGTTTAAGCTGCTAAGATATGCATAGTTTCGTTTGAGATCTTCAAACATCAAAATATTAATTCTATCTTTATGAATGAATGTTATCATGAAAATGTCAGAAGGTGATCAACAACCTTCAATAAATTAAAATGGTTTATTAAAATATACTATTTTGTTTGTACCACAAATAATAATCTTCTGTAAGTTTTGACATTATCTTTTCATAGGAATTTCCACTTTCAAAAACTTTAAAATGGAACAATATAAGGACATAGGAGTGGTTACAAATATTCTCTCACTAATTCGATTCTTATCATACACGGTGATACTATGGTGTGATCTGCTTATATCCATATAAGTAGTATGTAGTGATGATAAGGCATAGAATGTATTTTGGCAGGAGACCGATAAATAAAGAACTGAAATGAAGCGTAATTGGTAGGAAAATGCATGAACAATGAAATTAGAGAAGATGAACTGATATTTACAGAAGGAACAGTTAATATTGCGACAATTGGTTGTTATTTTGCAAATTAACTGTTTGTCGTATGGTTAACAGAATTTAATGTGATAGTCTGTAATTTATGCTTAAGTGCATCGATTGTCTCCAGTCGTGTTCTCATTCACTACAATACAATCAAAATTCAAACACAAAATACCGTATTACAATTAACAAACTTTGTAGGTAAATAACTAAGCCATTTGTTATTGAAAATATTTAACTGACTGTTATGTTTGATCAGTGTAAGATATAACGATGATTAATGGTTCGAAAGGGCGCCAAGAATCGGAATGATAAAATAATAATAAGAAATATTTTCAGTAAATACTATTTGAAAATATACAAACTAATTACCCATGGTGGTCTAGCTTCAATTGACTCATGATTTCAACTATTAAAAAATACTGTAATATCCACAATAACCCCTTTTTGATATTAATCAGTATATGTTCACTAGTGACTGGCTTCAAGAGGTATTTCCTGAAGTTCTAGTGAGAAACAGTGACCAGTGGAGTTCAACCGAGTCTGTTGTGAGATAGTTATTCGCTGAGGACAATGGTGGACGTATGGCTCAATTTCCTAGATTGGTAGAAGTTAGACATTAACACCGTCGGATGCCGGCGTTCGCGTGTAAGACCAACAGGTCCTAGGTCCAAATCATGAGGGGCGAGATCGTGGATGCGCACTGCGGAGGCGTCCCGCGATAGGATGGAACGGCCATCCAGTGCTTTCAGGTTTCCTATGGTGGTCTAGCTTCAACTGACTCATGATCTCAACTATTTTTAAAAATTTACATGTATTTAATACATACATCAATGATCTGGGCAGCATCATTGATGAACACGGTGGATCAGATTCAGATGTGAGGGCGAAGATCGGCAAAACAAGAGCATCATATTTACAACTGAAAAACATCTGGAACTCGAAACAATTGTCAACCAACACCAAGGTTAGAATTTTCAATACACATGTCAAGACAATTCTATGAGGCGGAGACGTGGAGAACTACGAAAGCCATCATCCAGAAGATACGTGTTTATTAACAGTT
This sequence comes from Schistosoma rodhaini, assembly GCA_944470415.2. NCBI lineage: Eukaryota > Metazoa > Platyhelminthes > Trematoda > Strigeidida > Schistosomatidae > Schistosoma > Schistosoma rodhaini. The sequence continues at coordinate 84,429,267 of OX104036.1, forward strand.
GTCTGAGCAAAATACTTCGAATCTGATGGCCAGACACTATCAGCAACAACCTACTGTGGGAGAAAACAAACCAGATTCCAGAGGAGGAAGAAATCAGGAAGAAGCTCTGCAAGTGGATTGGGCACACATTGAGGAAATCACCCAATAGCGTCACAAGACAAGCCCTCAAATGGAATGCTGAAGGCCAATACAGAAGAGGAAGACCAAAGACCACATTACACCGAGAAATAGAGGCAGACATAAGAATAATGAACAAAAGATGGACAGAACTAGAAAAGAAGGCCCAGGACAGAGTGGGTTGGAGAATGCTGGTCGGCGGCCTATGCTCCATTGGGAGTAACAGGCATAAGTAATTAAGTAAGTAAGTAATAAAAATGTCGTGAATAATTTTTTGACTCTAATTTTCTCAGCACAAAACCAAGGTTTTTATCTTTGAACATAAAACAATCTCTTACTATTTACTTGCTTTTAAATATTTTAAAATATCATGAAACCAAGAGCCTTATCTCTTTTTAAGATAAAAGTGTTTAGTGAATGCAACCTGAACTTAACACCTTCCATAAAAGTTAGGACATTTTGTCTGAGTATATTTTTAGGAGTAAAAGTGCTAGTTACCTTTTTGAAAGTGAAAATGTTGTTGTTTCAAAGTCTTTAAGGATAATCTCTAAACGAAGAACGAATTTATTGAGATTCGCAGAAGCAACTACTAAAAAAAGGTAAACCAAATTTATGCTTCAAAAAAGGTTATTATTCTTGCTTTGCATTGATGACCTTATTTCTGTGAGTTTGTTAATTAACATTTCTTTCAACAGGAACCAAGTGGATTTCATCTAACAATATAAGCGACCCTGAACCTGATAATCTACAGCAGATACTAATCAAAAACGACCACCCGATTAGTTTCACTGAGAAAAATATGAAGCCAAATCAATAAACCAAAAGTGCCAATAGAACTAAAAGATCGTTTTCACGACATCAAATTAGAAGGAAATAGCATGGTGAAGATTATGAAGATAGACTCACGAGATTTCTAAGAAAAACGTTCTATCAGGCTGAATTTCGCTTTGCATTCCCTAACCGGCGCTCGGTTCGTAATCGTACGAAAAACAAACTATCAATTTGGGCCACATTAAATTGCACAAATAAGTTCACTTGTCCTCGAGCAACGGGTTACATTGATCATATATATATATTGAGCTCTTTTGAAACGCACTTTGTTCAGTCAATAGTTTAATTTTTAAAGATCTCATAAACACTAGCCAAATTTCTCTACCGGAGTCTTTCCTTCAAGTCATTTATACAATGAAACAGAGTGGTTTAAATGGAATACAAATTAAAATTTGTATACCGTAGAAGCTTTAGCAGTCTAACAGTTTCAAACTAACCTCTATGTACAAAGCAATACTTTTAATCTCATATATTACCGTGGTATAAACCATCACTTTAGTTATTACTCCTTTATTATGAAGAAGGAAATATTTCACACACTCAAGGAGTTGCTTTGACGCTGTCCAAAGAGGCCCGGAAAGCACCTATGGGATGAGAATCTCATGGATCCAGAATCACCAAAACATCCTTCAAAACAAAAAAGGAGGGTATCGCTATGAATGTTATCCAGTGCTATGCACCCACCAATGATAGCAATGAAGACGGTCAAGATCGGTTTTATGAGAGGCTCCAGTCGATCGTAGCTAAGGGCTCATGAAAGGACCTGACAATCCTGATGGGAGACCTAAACGTCAAAGTTGGAACGGACAACACGAAATGGACTGAGAGAAAGGAACGAAAATGGTGGCAGATTTGCAAATTTATGTACATTCACTAAAATGCTTATACTTACTTGCTTGGTCGCATACTTACTTGCTTACTAACGCCCATCACCCCACATGGAAAAGCATGGGCTACCCACCAGCATTCTTCAGCCAACTATGTACTGGACAAACTTTTCCAGTTGTCTCTAGTTGCTATTCATTCTTTTGGTATCTGCTTCCAATTCTTGGCCCAATGTGTCCTTTGATCTTCCTCTTTTCCGTGGTTTAAGGAGGCACTGTATTCCCCCACAAACGTACACACTAAGCCAAATGAGCATCACCGGACCACACTAAAGAGAATCAAATTGGTAATATTTGCATCACTAGAATATCCAGAAGGTCAATGAAACACGTGGAAACCAGGAGAGGAGCTGGCTCCAGATCACCACCTGATGGTCGCCAAATTGCGACATCACGAATTCTTGTCTAACAACCAGTTGAATGAAAATCGTCACTATACATCGACTTCCTTGACTATGTGAAAGCATTAGACAGTGTGGATAGGAGAACCTAATGGAACCTTGTTCGACACTTTTGTGTACCTGAGAAGATCGTCAACATCATATGGAACTCGTGCAAGGAACCACCCTGCAGAGTCTTATTTGGAGCACAGCTGACAGCTACATTCCAAGTGAGGACCGAAGTAAGACGAGGCTGCTTACTTTCCCCATTTCTCTTTCTTTCAGAGATTGACTGGATTATGAAGACCTCGAAATTGAAGGGGAAGCACGGAATAAAATGGATAGGTTGGATGGAACTAGACGATTAGAACTTCTCAGATGACCTGGCCATTCTATCCCATGCACATCAATAAGTGCAGGTCAATAAAAACGATGTAGCAGCAGTCTCTGCATCAGTAGGCCTCAACAAACACAAAGGAGAAAGCAAGATCCTCAAATACAACACAAAGAACAGAAACCCAATCACACTTGATGGAGAAACTATGGAACAGGTAGAAACATTCACATGCTTGACTGATCAGCATCATCGATGGACAATGAGGATTTGATGCATATGTGAAGATAAGAATTATCAAATCAAGGATGGCATTCCTGCAGTCGAATGGCATATGGAACTCAAAACAACTATCAGTCAACACCGGAGTCAGAATCTTCAATACAAACAACAAGACAGTTATGTTGTACGGACCTGAAACATCCACAACTACTACAACCATCATCAAAAATGTACAAGTATTTATAAGTAATTGTCTACACAAGATACTCAGTGTCTGTTGACCGGATACCATCAGCATCCTATTACGGGAGAGAACAAACCAGGTTGCAGCTAAATAGGAAATTATGACAAGATGTTGGAAGTGGATAAGACATATATTGAGGAAATCATCGAACGGCATCATGAGGCGAGCGCTAACTTCGAATCGTGAATGTAAAGGGAAAATAGGAAGGTCAAAGAATACGGTGCATTAAGAAACGGAAACAGATATGAAAAGAATGAATAGCAACTGGAAAGTATTGCCCAGGATAGGGTTGGATTGAGAGTGCTGGTGAGTGGCCTATGCTCTTCCACAAGGGGTAACAGGCGTAATTAAGTAGGTAATAATTATTAATTAGCTAATAGTATAACACATAATTATTGTAAGCAAAGGTGGATAGTGGTTAGCAGTGGAATCCAGGATGCGCATTTCGTCCTATTTGGGTCTCGTCAGCTGAATGTAGCTGCGTTTCAGAGTTGATGTTCATTATGAGACTCGAACCCAGTACCTTTCGCTTCAAATGCCATCGCGTTATCCACTCGGCCACTGAGTCTTGATAGCCACTTGCTTTTGCAGTGGGGTGAAGTTGAAATTTACTTGGTATTGTTTGTTTGGATCTTACCATCGATGTTTAGGACTGCAACTGGTCGGTCTCTAATTGGCATATGTGCATACTGTGCGTATTGCCTCGATACAGACTTAATTCACAAGCATTATAAGCAAAGATGGATAGTGACTAGCAGTGGAGACGAGTCTCGAATAGGACGAAACGTGCGTCCTGGATTTCACTGCTAGTCACTATCCATCTTTGCTTATAATGCTTGTGAATTAAGTCTGTATCGAGGCAATACGCACAGTATGCACATATGCCAATTAGAGACTGACCAGTTGCAGTCCTAAACATCAATGGGAAGATTCAAACAAACAATACTAAGTGAATTTAATTACTGTATTCTCTCTCGTCTATAAAATATCTTCATTAGAACATTTGTTAGACTTTATATCATTATATGAACTACTTTTATATTTCATATTTCCGGACAATTTATAATGCAATACTACACTGAATCCATACTTTTCACTATTCTTTAAGTTAACAATCATCTTCCATATTTATTCTGTTCATGTTTATTCTGTTTACTACACTTCCTAAATGATTCATTATTGATCTAATTTACTATTACTGAATGAATATATGATTGTATTGGATAACTTCTCTGAATAGATTTCTTTCGACTTTTTTTCTAATTTTTATTTGAACTTCACTCTTTTCATCATTACATAATCAATAATATGAGTGTTCGATTTGTGGAAGTTCTGTGTTCATGTTTCCTGGCATTATGTATGGATACTTATTTTCAGTTTATCAATTAATTCTATTTGTTGGTGTCAATACTGAAGTTTCACTTTTTAATTTTAAAATTTCTGACGTTTCGTGGCTCAGTGTGAGTCACTTCTTCATAGAATAGATAAACAAATTCGAAAAAAGCTAGGGAAGGCTAGACTAAGATATGGAAACAGTCCATTGAGTTACTCACTGCTGGTCTGTTCCAACGTTGATAAATGCAGGTTACCTTGTCTAAGAGTGACAACTACGATCAGTGGTTTGAAACTGTAAGTAACATGGCTTAAAATCATTCACAATGACCCTCAGATGTATTTGTAGTGACCGGTCAGTCTCGATAAGAACACGATTGGAATAACAGAAACAATTATTATTATTGTAACCAATTGTACCAGAGATTGTTTTACTGTATCTGTTTAATTGTATCAGTTTCACTTCTTGTTCCGCTATCCGCCTGGTTTGGTTCGAACTTGCTCACGCACTGCCCATTTCGCATGTACCCTTTGGCACGTCTCGGTATTATTTCGATACCACGAGATCGCCAATAAATATACTTGATCTGGATTAATAAAGCCTTCTAATTTACGAGTTATCAAAGGAACCAAGTCGTTTTTGGGCGCGTAATCGAATAGTAGTGGTGATCATAGTTCGTCCTCGACTCGACACCCACTACATATTCATTCTTCATCTTTTTATCCATTTTGAATTCCAGTATTCTTTTATATATACCTTTCGTTTTGTCTTTGAAACTATATTCCCAATGTTTATTCTCTATTCTTGTTGTCGGTACTACAGTATTCTAATTTTCTTTGCTATTCATCCTGTCATTTGTTTTCATTCTGTTGAGCTGATGTGGTATGGTGATTTGGTCTAACCGGTATCTGTAAATTTTCCATCAAATTGTATCAATATTGAATTGATAAATATCAAGTGTAACGATAACTAAAACAAAAATATAAAACCCCACAATTTTGATGTTACACAATTTCTATTGGTCAATGAATAGGATACTTTCTATTCCTCCTTTTTATTCTCTATCAATCAATTTAATCAATATTTAAGAGTTGTGCTCATATAAAATCAATATTTGTTCATTGTAATAATGATCAAATTGTAATAATCTTATTGATTCATATAATGAAACGTTTAACCATTGCGGATATATTTAATTCATCAACTAATCCTGTAACATGTAAACATCATACTAATGAACTAGTAAGTTATTTTTTTCACAAAATCATTTCATTTTTGTCATGGTTTAAATATATCCTGTTAAGTGGATAATGCGATGGCGATTAAAGCGAATGGTATTGGATTCGAGTTCCAGAGTGAACATCAACTCTAAGATGCAGGTACATTCAACTGACGAGTCCCAAGTGGGATGAAACGCACGTCAAACTGGATTCCACTGCTAGCCACTATTCATCTTTGCTTATAATATCTTGTTATTTGTTTGTATTGTTTAAATATATGAATAAGACGTGGATAAATTATTCATTTCCTTACGCCTGTTACTCCCAACCAGCATTCTCCAACTCACCATATCGTGCACCTTCATTTCTACTTCTATCCAATTGTTGTTCACTCTTCTCTTCTCTCCATTTCTCGGCGTAATTTGTTCTTTGGTCTTCCTCTTCTGTATTGGCCTTCAGCATTCCATGTAAGTGCTTGCCTTGTGACGCAGTTGGCTGCTTTCCTCAATGTGTGTCTTATCCACTTGCAGAGCTTCTTCCTGATTTCTACCTCCGCTGAAATCTGGTTTGTTTTCTCCCACAGTAGGTTGTTGCTGATAGTGTCTGGCCATCAGATTCGAAGTATTTTGCTCAGACAACTGTTAATAAACACCTGCATCTTCTGAATGATGGATAAATAGTTTACATTAATGACTGATTAATCTCTAATATAGAATGATTGAGAATCAAATACTGGTAAATCAACTCCATATGAAATTGAATCCATATCTTGTGGGTAATGAGATGCTATTGAATGACTAAGGCAAAATCCAAAGTCACTACATTGATATAACATGATAAACGGCTCTAGCAGTTAGTTATTGAGGAATATTTGTCTACTGATTTTCTTATTGGATTTTGTCTCAGTTGTTTAACAATATCATCCTCATATATGAGACCTGAAGTTCAATTTCATATGAGAAGCCCCCAAATGCCCTAAAAAAGGCCGAGAGTGAGGAGGGCCCACTATCTTTCTCCAAATCCTCTCACACGGCCACGTGTATATAGCCTCCGCCAGGTTAGTCCTACTCATTGCCTTCTCGTGGCATTATTGTTGTTCACGAAATTGAAAGGACGAAAACCGAATGTCCGACACTTTAACCGGGTTGGTGGTGAACGTGGAGGGTCCACCTAGGTGAGTTGGAGAACCCTGATTCCAAACCAATAGTGAACATGGGCTCTAGTATCCTGATGGAACAAATGACGTATGAATCTATTGTTGGTCACCGATCACCATCTCCTCACGTTGTTGCACTGTCTTGTGGATCAGATTTTTAGGTCAAAGGTTCGGGGTGTGGCTCCCTAAAAAACCATCTGTTTCGTTTTGAGCACCCGAGCAGTATCATAGCCCTCACACAAATCAAATGAGATTTGTTTAGCGTATATGTATCTGGTGCTCTTTTATACCAATATTTATGTGTTTAAATAAATAAATAAATCATGTGAAATCGTTTGTATCTATCACTAAACAGTTTCAAACTAGGACGAAACAGTCGTCGAATGACGTTCGGTTTTTACCAGTGTTAATACTTTACTCGTTTATGCGTAGAATTATACAAATAGTATGAATTAGAGTGTAATATCATTCACTGTAGTAGTGACAAACTTGGTTATATATTTCAGTCTGAAGTATTTCATGTTCTATGCACTATAGAAAGGTAAGCATTGAATATTTATGACAAATTAGATTATGGCAGGATATACAATTCAAAGATCTTAAATATATATCCGAAAATAAGTATTAACCTCAGAAAACTTGTAAAAAACTATCATTTATTGTAATCAAACATTTTGAGTTAAGAAAAACCCACTAAACATTTGTATTTTTTACCACAAAACCTTGGAATAATTTGATACCTTGAGTTCAGTTTTGAAAAGTATGTACGGCTTTTAACAATAGAATATCTCATTATATTTATAGAAATGTCAGCCATTGTTAATCTTGTCCGCTAATACTTTCACTATAATGAACTCTCCGAAAAAATAATCCGATCCAGAAAAGGACAAGAAATAATTTTTTTGATACTTTTTTCTCTAAAAAAGTTCATATTATATTATTTAACAAAACGTTGGATTTTTAATTTTGGCTTATTTATTTATTTATTTAAACACATAAATATTAGTACAAAAGAACACCAGATATATATGCGCCACACAAATCATTTGATTTGTGCATGGGCTGGGATACTGCACGGGTATCCAAACAGAAACAGGTGGTTTGCTTAGGGAGCCACACTCGGAGCCTTTGACCTAAAAATCTGATCCACAAGACAGTGCAGCGACCTTAGGAGATGCAGTCCCGTGGTAGCAGGTGACCATCGATTGATTCATACGCCATTTTTTTCCTCAGGATACTGGGCCCATGTGCACCATCGGTTTGGAATCAGGGTTCTCCAACTCACCTAGGTGGACCCTCCACGTTCACCACAAACCCGGTTAAAGTGTCGGACATTCGGTTTTTGTCCTTTCAATTTCGTGAACAACAATAATGCCACGAGAAGGCAATGAGTAGGACTAACCTGGCGGAGGCTATATACACGTGGCCGTGTGAGAGGATTTGGAGAGAGATGGTGGGCCCTCCTCACTCTCTGCCGTATCAGGACATTTAGGGGCTTTTATTATTCATAAATCATTTCATTAATAATTTCTTATAATTTTTACAACTTTTCACCGTAAACTCTTTTAAATGTCGACAAAATGATGTAAGCAGATAAATTTAAAAAATCTTGGAACTATATAAATGAAAGTTTTTTTAATATTTTAAGTAACTTAAACAATCTAATAAACAATCAATTGACTCATGATTTCAACTTTGAAAAAAATACTGAAATCTCTACAAAAACCTCTTCTAATTATAATCATATGCTCACTAGTGGCTGACTTCAAGATACATGTCCTGGAGTTCTAGTGGGAAGCAGTGACCAGTGGAGTTCAACCACGTCTGTTGTGAGATAACAACTCACTGAAGACAATTGGTGAACGGTTGCTCAAAATTCGTGGATCGGTTGAAGCTAGACATTCACACCGCTAGATGCCGGCTCAGTAGTCTATCGGTTAAGGGCTCTGGCTCGGGACTGATAGGTCCTGGGTTCGAATCCCGCGAGTGCGGGATCGTGGATGCGCAGTGCTGAGGAGTCCCACAATAGGACGAAACGGCCGTCCAGTGCTTCCAGGTTTTCGATTGTAGTCTAGCTTCAATTGACTCACGCTTTCAACTATAATCAATTTCTATTAATGTAAATAAGCATATACTTCATCTATAAACATGAAATCAGCTTAGATCATGAAAAAAAGAAAAAAAAGTTCTTTTGATTTTTACAACCATTTCATCATTATTAAAAAATGAATAGAACTCATTGAACAATGAGAATTATTTATTATCTAATTGGTAATATTACGTAATTTGACTTGTGAACTAAGATAAATCTGTTAATATTATCCATCATATATATATATATATATATATATATATATATATATATATATAGATAGATAGATAGATAGATAGATAGATAGATAGATAGATAGATAGATAGATCGTGTATTAGATCCATTGAATGAAATTGATTTTAGAAATTCACATTCATAACTTCTTAGTTTTTTAATTAAGTTTATAATGATTGTTATATAGTTAACCCTAAGAGGTTAACTATCTGTCATAGGGAACAAACCCATAGTTAATGTTCTATGATCAACAATAAGCTTATGATGTCTTGACTGTCAGCATTGGAAAACCTGGTTGGTAGGTGGTAGAACTATTAATTGCTCACGAAATTTATCCTGATTCCTAGCTGAATATATTTCAGAAGGAAAATCTACTGACGAGTTGACTAAGAATATATTTTTTAACAATTATATGATCAATGTTGAAAGTCACAGAGTTACTGATGACTTTTTTAATATTGATCCTCAAAAAACAGATATTAGTAGAACTAGTAGTAACCAATTTCATTTTACCTAAATCATCAACCTAATATTTCAGTGATAACGGTTCTGTATTAGACTTTATTACAATTCTGCTCAAATCTTCCAAAAAATAACGAGTTTACAAAGTTGGCTTTATTTACAATATTCACTAGAAACTAAAAATTATTTTACACAAAAAGCACGTATTGTGTCGAAATGCTCTCACATGGCCACGCGAATATATAGTCTTTTCCAGGGAAGTCCTACTCACTGACTTCTCGTGGCGGGGGTGTTGTTTACGAAATTGAGAGGACGAAAAGCGAATGTCCGACGATTTAACCGGGTTGGTGGACACGGAAAGTCCACATAGGGGAGTTGGAAAACCCTGATTCCAAACCAATGGTGAACATGGGCTCCAGTATCCTGAGGGAACAAATGGCGTATGAACCAATCGTTGGTCACCTGCTACCATGGGACTGCATCTCCTTACGATGCTCCACTGCCTTGTGGATTAGACCTTCAGGTCAAAGGCTCGGGGTGTGGCCTTCTAAGAAAACCACCTGTTTCATTCTGGGCATCTGGACAGTATCACAGCCCTCACACAAATCAAATGAGATTTGTGTGGCGCATATTTATCTAGTGCTTCCTTGTACCAATATTTATGTGTTTAAATAAATAAATAAATAAACGTATTGTGACAAACATCGAGTCAGTGGAGCATTGTGTCATTGTTATACGTCGTTTTGCAAGTGTGAATTATATATTTGTATATCTATTATTTAAAAGCCTCAATGCATAATCATTATTTTAAAAAGAAAGCAATGTCATTCATTGTTTTGAAAACTCACGCTATTAGATATCAATGTTAAAGTGATACCAGAGTATACTCCCCAAACACTTGATAATAATGAAATTCATGAAGTTACGTTTGGTTCTTATCTCAGTAACAAATGTGCCTACACAATTTTCATGCAAAAAAGGTTGTACAAGATAATGACCTGACTCTGTTTCGACTTACATTAAACTGAATATCCTTAAATAAAGATTTACAGTGAATCAAAATAATCAACATCCATGTTAACTAATTTATCGATTGATTTAAAGGTTTTCTATCAAAAATCTTATCAGTATCACTTTTCCTGTAATTTTAAGACAAACAGCTAATGGTATTTGATTCCATTATCTATTGTATAGTTGTATACCTCTATCAACGCTACAAACTGAACTGGAACTGAAAAAAAGCCATAATTTGCGTAATCTATCAGCTGTGTAATCGCTCAGAGATATAGTCTGAGTTGAAATCAAGTAACATATAGGGTATAATAATCAGTAGAATGCAAAGGACTGACATCTATCAATAAGTTTAAATAATAATACTAAAGTGATTATTTATATGTGTAGATCATTAGAATGCACTTGTTAAGGTAGACTAACCGATTGCCTGATTATTCCATTAAATATTTACATGCACTTATGGGATCTATTAAAAGTTACTTGTCCTAATTATGAGTCATATAGATATGAAATTACTCGTTATTGATAGACTAATTTATGTGAAAATAAACTACATGTACATAACGTTCATACAGAGGAAAATAGTAGTATAGGAAAGGGATTGATGCGCACACATGCACCTTTTTGCTGTCATTTTAGTAAAAGAAAATTAGCTTATTTAATAAGTTAAAACACTTTACAAATGATCCATGTCTCTTCGCCATGACTTGTAAACACTACAACTTTTACATCACCTACTATCATTCCTTCGAATGTTCTGTTGATGGCACTTACAAACAATGTCAGTTTGTTTAAAGCATTTAAAATTCTGTGAGATACATTGTTTTAAGCACAAATCGCCAACAATAGTTACACATAAATTCACTTTTAAAAAGACTTTACAAAGATCGTCTTGTGGATTAAAATATATTGATAAACGAACACCATCAACATCATCATCATCGTCTTCTTCGACAGGTTGCAGACGTTTGGTAAGAAGTTTTGGGGAATTTGTAAGTAATCTATGTTTGCACAGTTTAGGATAGTCTTTTTTGACTATTTGCTCATTCATTTATAATATATAGATATGTGTGTATTTCGGTGTTAAACTAATCGGAAATACCATTGAAATAAATACACTAGAAAACTGATTAATCAATTAATTTCGATTAGTCAGGCAGATGAATGAACAGTGATATCAGATTGTACACAACAACAATATAATTCTAAGTACTAGGTGAGAAAACGAGTATCTTGACGATTGACATTTGATTAAGGCACTTCTAGTCAAAAATCACTGTTGCATTTCCTTCTAGTTCTGTGTACTGTCATTTTAAAACCCTGCTCCGTAAGTCGAACTTTCTAAGGGAAATTTAGTTGTAGTACCTGAGGATGGTTTAAAAATAGTGAAAAAATTAATTGTCTTAGAACCTCTGTAACTAAAAGTTGCTTCTCCTCCTCATCCTTTATCTTTATATTTTACTTTCAACCTTCTTTTGAATGAATAAGGCTAAGAGAGTATATGTAAGGTGGTGGTTGGAGGTAGTTGACAGAAACCCTAGTCCTGGGTTTCTTGCTATTTGAAACTCATCGACAAGGTATACCTATAATCTTGAGAGAAGTGCTTCTCCACGGTGGAATTGATCCCGTTTCACTTAGCTTCATAGTCACGGACGTTATCAATAGTGCTCAGTGGTCGATCAGTCATATGAAGAAAGTATATATTTAAACATTAATCCCTTAAAAATTCATCGCTAAAAGCTTCCGGTCTTCAAGTTATACACGCCAACTAATTTCTTTGGTCTGTTTGATCATCCACGTCACAAAACTTACCTTCTATAAGGATGATAAATTAAACATTTCTCCCAGTACCTCCTTTTTTATTTCAGTATTAGAATGAGAGTACTCTTATACTAAGGATGCTCTTCCTTGTACTTGAAGAAGTTTTCCGAAATGTTATTCAGAGAGTATACTTACTCAAGCTTGGTTAGCGTATTATCCATTATTTCGCTTTAAATAGTTTGTGGTCAAATAAAACCAATACGTAGTAATCATCTGAAGAACAGTGACTAGTTCACTAAGTAGAGTATTAAATAATAAAATTTTAAACCCACCTGGTGATTGTTGTAAAAGGTGGAAGCCAAATAATCAGGATAATACGATTCAGAATACCGTCCTCTAAATATAACACATAGTGATATCAAATCATTGAAATTTATACGGAAATTCAGTTTGCTTTTTAACGAACTTCAAGTAGGCACAAAATTTTCAGTATTGTATGTATAATATTAAAGATTTAATTCATCTAATTTTTATTATTTTTTTATTTGAATACATAAATATTGATACAAAGGAACACCAGATATATATGCGCCACAGAAATCATTCGATTTATGCGGGGGCTGGAATAATGCACGGGTATCCAAACAGAAACAGGTGGTTTGCTTAGGGAGCCACACTCGGAGCCTTTGACCTAAAAATCTGATCCACAAGACAGTGCAGCGACCTTAGGAGATGCAGTCCCGTGGTAGCAGGTGACCAACAATTGATTCATACGCCATTTGTTCCCTCGAGATACTGGAGTCCATGTGCACTATTGGTTCGGAATTAGGATTTTCCAACTCCTCTAGTTTGACCCTCCATGTTCAGCAACCCGGTTAAAGTGTCGGACATTCGGTTTTTGTCCTTTCAATTTCGTGAACAACAATAATGCCACGAGAAGTCAGTGAGTAGGTCTTTCCTGTCAGCGGCTGTATACGCGTGGCCGTATGAGAGGATTTGGAGAGAGAGGGTGGGCCTTCCTCAATCTCGGCTGTACCAGGGCTTTCGGGGGCTTATATAAATTTATCTTGTCGGATATGTTTTAAATAAAATAGTAAAACAGTAATTAAAATTTTTAGTCTTAGTTATGGTTAATGCTTCATACGAAAAAATGTCTAAGCTTAGTTGACTAAGATGATTAAATACCTTTCCTTTTTAAAATCCATTTACTTTAAAGATGGTTGGTTTTTAAAGACACACCTCAGATTTATCGCTACCATTTGTTTACATTTGTTAATTTAAGAAATGATTTAGAAGCATTTAAAGTGTGCATACACACTGTATTATTTGCATAATTTTTTAATAAGTATCATTCATCTCGCATGAACTATTACTAAACATCCCTTTGTCAGTTTGTATTTGTTTCAACTTGGATTGTCGAATCGACACACAAAAGATCCACCAGTGACTTTAGATTTTTAAAAAATCTCGTGGATCAGTTGAAGTTAGACATTAACACCGTTGGATGCCTGCGAAGTGGTCTACATGTTAAGCACTCTCGCGCGAGACTGGTAGGTCCTGGGTTCGAATCTCGTGAGGCGGGATCGTGGATGGGCACTGCTGAGGATTCTCACAATAGGACGAAACGGCCGTCCAGTGCTTCCAGGCTTTCCATGGTGGTCTAGCTTCAAATGACTCATGATCTAAACCATTGTTCTATTATTGTTTGACAATCCTAAATTTACACGCTTTAAACGATGTACTTTGTCTTTAACCTGGCCATTTTTTCGCATTAATAATTTGGATATATAATTGTAGAACCTGGAGAGAGTTTATCGAAAAGACTATTCTTCGTTCAAATATTAGTGTTTTAAACTAAATTGACCCAAAACCTCAATACTGGTTATTTTTGTGTACAACCAACCTTTTAAACGTCGTGCTCGGATTGATCTATTTTAATAGATGACATATGTCATTCTGTCTAACAAAGTTGAACTTGTACTCACTGGCCACTTTACATAGATTGGATAAATGTTTTGCTAATTATTTTTAAAACAGAAAAGTGATATGGTTATTCACTATTGATCGAAAAGTAATCTGTTCAATAAAACTTCAGATTGACGTGTATAGTACTGGACTGATTCATATCAGCAACCACAACTTGTGGTCTTACTTGGATAGTCTTAAACAATAACCTTATTGAGTGATTTAAAATTACTCAACCATTGGAATTCTCAATAAAGACTTTGTAACTAGTAGTTCATTCTCGTATGGTTTATTCATCATATAATAAAATATAAAACAATAGTTTTTACTCTACAGATTTTTCTCAATAATTGGATAAACCAAACTTTAAGTCTTCCATTATTCTCGTCAGAACTAAATATGGAAGTAGCTAAACTGAATCTGGAGATAAATTGTCAACCATATCGATCAGTACAGACTGACAGTTTCCTCGAGAGGACCTTGGTGGTGATAGTCTATCAACTATATTAAATCCAATCTATTCCACTAATGTTGCACTCGATCAATAGTTATTTATTTCTAAAACTACAAGTGGCTGTATTTACATTCAGAGGTAAGAAATGACTATACTATAGGGTTGCATGTTAGCAAACAGACGAACATCTGTTTAACGTTACTAGTAGTATAAATTACTGATTGCAAACCAACATGTTCGTAGAAAAATTCTGTAAGTTCTCCGTTGCATAGATCACCCTTAGGAAGATGAAGTACAAATTCTTTTTGTGCATACGCTACTTTATACTGATCAGGTCACCAAGCTTGATAATGAGAAGATTAATAATCAATATTTTCTGTTAACTCACAATTATACGTCTACATTATTTTACGTTATCACATTTATCACTTTCTATTTTAAATGTTTGTTTCACGAAGCCTAAGAAAAAGCATGATGGATTACCATCCACAGACACAGAAACTATACCACCTAACAGAAAAGGCAATGGTCGATCAATTTTATTAACTGGATTGAAAAATCGGCGTACACTTGGTCGCCATCATAGTGTACAGTACAATAAAGAAAATGAACAATACACTAAAAATGATCAAATTGGTTTAGATCCAAATAAAGTTGGCAAAGAGAATTTGAATGTTGGTTTACGACGCAATACTGTCTGTAGTGCTACTGGTGCTTTTAAATCGATCAGAACACGTGGTTTGATGGAGTTGAGAAAGTCTAACAAAAACAATAATACTGAACAAACGAAGAAACTAAACTCGGGTAATAAACTGTTTTTTGACAAGTTCGTTAGTAATTTATTGCTCGTAACAATTTTTGATTTTAATTTGTGCGATTTATGTAAAGTTATCTAGTTTTTGGAGATGATTTACATCAGATAATATCAGGAATTAGTTATATTGGGACTCATTAGTAATCGGCCAGTCAGACTCGAAGCACAATCGAATGTGAGAATTTCAGATTCTGTAATAAATGTGTTTTTTGTGTACTCAGTTACCATTGTTTTGTGATTTTAGCCAATCTTTCATATGACACAACTATTGTCAGTGAATATACCTAGTTGCTGTCAACTTAGTCTCAACCTAAAGATCAGTTATTCTAATAAAAAATGAATGAAATTTATTTCGTAACAGGTCACAAATGATATGGAATCTTATTTTTACTCGGTTGCACCATCGATATGTATCTTACAAAGTACTGAAATTAGATTATTGGTTAGGGATCCGGTTTTTGATTTATGAGACAGAAACTCAATTTCAAGATTTAAATCACGAACTGAACTTAGATAGATCATCACTGAATACCAGGGAACACTGGAAGGCTATCTCATCCTAGAATGCGACTGCTCAGTTATGAGCATCTGCGGCTTCACCATAAGGGGTCAAACCTATGACCTTCGATCTTGAGAGCGAACGTTCAACCTCTAAACTGATCTAGCTAAGATTACTTCATCGTTGAAAGCATGAAGATTCTACAATCCTCACAAACAACTTTACATTAATTCTTACATGTTCGTTCCATTATTTCACCTAGTTATAAGGATCATTTAATTGACTTCTAATTAACTGATCGTTGTGGTTTGAGTTCAGAAATACATGATTGGATAAATTAATAGAATGGGTTAGAGAAAGTTTCAAATAGTGATAATAGTTTCTGTAGTTGTAAAAGGTGTTCTCTCATAAAATACACTTCTTTTCTATTCAATCTAGACGAAAATGAAACCGATTAGTCTACTTTCATGTAATATTCATCATGCATACAAGAGATTGTAAAAATGAAATAGATTAGGAACATTTGAACACAAATATTTCTTAATAGATATTCTATGATAAAGACTGTTCATGTGTTATGAGTCTCTCCCATTCTTCATTTCTTTCACATTATTCTTTAGAAAAATCCAAGTCTAGAGATGATTCAGTAGTAGGATTGATACATTTTCGAAAGCTTACTCTAAACGATAATATACGTAAAGTAACCGAATGGGATCAAATTCAGATTAAAAGTGAGGAGTGTATTTTCCAACGTCAATCATATAATCAAATAGTTGATGATCAATTGGAAGGAATAATTACTAGTCAGGAAAGTGATTTATACAAGTACAACAGGAATAAAAGATTGATTAAATGGTCTGTCGTAGAAAGCACCAAAATGATGACAGCGCTATTCTTTGATGAATTACCCATAATTTTTGAAAAAGAGATTAACAATGAGATAACAAGAAATGAAATTCCTACTGAATACTATCGTGATAATGATAATAATAGTTCCAACGAGAAAGTAAAACCACACTATAGTCATTGTTCAGTGATTTCACTGCCACGATCTGCAGCCGATGAAAAACATTTGGGAGAATTTCACTTGAATCATGAACGTGTAAGTCGGTCTTTGTTTTAAGATTTAAAGTAAATGTTTCTTTGAGGTTCAGTAAGAAGGCGTTCTGTAATAAACATGAATACATATGGATCAAGTGATATAATTTGAGTTAATTAAATAATCTTTCCATTGTTTAAGGAATTATCATAGACCTTGAAGATTGTAGTTTAACACTATCAACTCCAAGGAGATTCACTCTCGAAAGAAGCACCTGTTTAGCTGTTTATCTGATTTTTTGTATTTAAAAGAAATTATAATATAATCAGATACACACTATGACTATCATCAAAAGTCAAGTATGATCGATGTCGCTGTGCGAAAAAATATTTGAATTTCAACTTCCGACTGAAATCCGACTGAATAAAAAACTATCACAATGAAGGTTACTATTTTCAATGATTTTAAAGGAACACTTTATGTTGAAAAGCAGCAAATGAGTAACTTTAGACAGTCTATGCTTAAGTAATCTTCCCTAAACTGCAGTAACAAGTGATCTGAAATAAAGATAATGCAACAAATTCTACACACTTTTTAAGTTCAGATATCCTGTTCATGTTACCTAAAACCAATAAGTGTTTCCAAGCCAACCCCCATGATGAAAAAGACTATGAACGGTTAGTAGAGAGTTTCATAACAATGAAGTTGCTTACTGAATAGGCTCTACCAGCGAGTGTTGATACATTTTCTTAATGACGATGAAAAGTATGATAAGTAAACCTAAAGCATCAGTATTTCAATGTGAGAATTCGAGACGTCACTTAATTAAATAATGAATGATCTATGAATGGGTAAACTATGTGGTTTGTTTAACTTGATGGTATCAATCAAATCTGTAATAATTAACTTATCAGGTGTCATCAGTCTTTGTTACATACGCATCTTTCTAACGTTTATCAAAAAGATTGAATTATATGTGGAAGTGATAATCTAAAAGACTGACTTCAGTGATACGACTTATTTATTTCTTTCATAATTTCAAAACGTTTGAAGAACCTGGAATCACTTCAGATAACAGTAATCTCCTTCAGTAATTTCCTCTGAGGGCGATAAATCTTTTATAGAACAAATCTCATATCACTAACGCGTAATTAAGCTAACATCAACCCGAGAAGCATAGTTGAATGGTAGCTAGCAGTGAGATCAATGATTCGTGTTTCTTCTCATTTGGGACTCGTCAGATGGGTGCGTCTACGTCCCAGAATTGATGTTCATCCCAGCACTTGAACCCAATATCTTTTGATCCAAACACCACTGAGTTGTCAACTTGGTTAATAAGTTCAAATAGCTACTGGGTTCTGTGACGAGGTTGGATTTTCATTTATTTGTCTTGGTTGTTTGAACCGTCCCATCGATGCTTAGGACTGCAAATGACCAGTCTCCTTTGGGATGTGTGCAGCCTGTAAGGGTTACTCTGATATTGCCATCAAGTCACAGGATACACACATATCGAAAGATCCTGGTTAATTATATACCTAAACATCAATGAAAAGATCCAAACAACCAATGCAAATGAATTTATATTAGCCTGTTTGATAGAAAAGACATTTATTTATGTATCACAGTGTGTAATTGCTTGTCCAGCGTCAACATTGTACATGGAGCACTGTATTTTGAGTAATGAACAATGGACTGTGCGTCTTATCTTTCATACTGATCCATATTTGATATATAATCACTATTTTTCTCATTTTATTCATGACTGCTCAACCCAACACACAGATTTTTCGTTACTTATTCATCCAAGATTTGAAAGCGGCTTCGTATTATCAAGCGAATTTCTTGGAACGGCATGGTTTAACAGAAACTGTAAGAGCAACTCTTTGCGATTGGATGATAAGAGTGAGTTTAATCATTAAAGAGATAAAGCTGGTTTTTGAAGATCTTGTTAAATCGAGGGATTATTTATATTCAGAATTAACACTAGTTGGGAAACAATTTAAAATCAGGATTGTGCTATAATTCAAAATAACTGGATTTGAAAAATCGAGAGAGTTTAATTCCAACTCAATGGTCGAACAGTATTGTGGTCCTTGCATGAGCTGAAGGTCCTGTGTTCTCCTGTGAATAGGGTTCATAGGTGCCCACCGTTCAGAGGTCCTAAACTATGATGAAACAGCCATTAAAAACGCCCTATGTTTTTGTAGATTTTCAAGTGATGTCAGTTTGTGATCAAAGTAACAAAATTATTTTTGAGTATTTCAAGTATTATTTCCATCTAAAATCTTTCTATGGATAACAATAATGTCTAAAACAGAACTTGTACTTTACAGGTTTTATTAACGCCATTATAGTGTTGCAGAAGCTTCATGAACACGATGTTTGCTACAATACATGGTAGTTAAACTGGATTGATGAATTGTACTGGAAAAGTAACTAATCAAATAACTATAATAATATCATTACAGTACATTTTACTTTTGAATGTTTACTATAGCCTGGTCCCCTTACTAGCAATTCTTGTGTTTTTTGTAAATATACACGAACATGTAGAAATAAGATATATATGAATCTAAATATATGGAAATAATTTTAGCTTACATAACGGACTACTCTCAAAATACAAGATTATGGAAGACTTGGAAATATTTAACATATGTTCTACCATAAGTTACAACATTCCATCAGTATTCAGTATAATATCACAAACAGGATTATACCGAATCATCTTTAGCTAATGTAATTAGATAAAGTATCTTAAGAATAATGGGTTAGATTCAGAAAGTTGTCATTTTTGACTTTAATTAATTAGTAACAGAGTGACCTATTATTACTATTTCATTTATAACATTTTTAACTGTATAAGTCACAGTCCGTTATAAGAAGTATCTCCAGCACATTCAAAGGTACCACCTATATTCATTTTAATAAAACTGTTCTATTCAAGTTATGATATTGAATAATGCTCAGTAACTTGATTAAAAGTTTAAAGAAAATTACTTCAGGAACTTTACCTTTATGTGAGTTGTTTTCGTGTATCCATAAGGAATACTATTCATAGGAATATAGTGGAAGTTTTTGTGCAAATGACAGGTTCATTTTAGGAAGAAATACTACTAAGCTATGATGTGACTGAATTGACTTTATTTTGTATGGAAAATGATTAAATCTAATTAAATTACTAACACAGAAACAAATTACTCAAATTATTGAACGAATATTTTTCTGCCCTCAACTTGTGAAGTTATTTCAGATTAACATGTTGAAATTTATAAAAAAACATCCAAGCAAACGATACCAGATCTTTCCACTTAGAATACATCTTAATGCTAATGGCTTCCGGTCATTTGACTTCAAATACAGCATGCTTTCAGTTTGAGTCACTCAGCTAAATGGTCACAAAGTGAATTTGATTACTTACATCTAAATAGCCGCCCAATGCCTGGTACGGCTGATAGTGGGGAGAGTCAGCTCTCCCTCTCCAAACGCTCACATGAACACGTGCATATAACCACTACCAGGGAAGTCCTACTCACTGGCTTCTTGTGGCACTATTGATGTTCATGAAATTGAGAGTACGGAAAGCGAATGTCCGACGATTTAACCGGGTTGATGGTGAACATGGAATATCCGTGAGTATCCGTGCAGTATCTCAGCCCCGCAAAAATCGAATGATTTGTGTGGCGCATATGTATCTGGTGTCCCTTTGTACGAATAATTATGTGTTTAAATAAATAAATAAATAAAACGAAAATGATCGAATTGTTACCTGTCCAGTTAGCCACTAGTCTAAATGTTCATTTAAAATAACATTGAACATAATGATTCTTTTTTAAGAGAAGAATACATATCATGGTTTTCGATATTTACAAGTGATTCATAGAAGTCGTGATTTAACAGTATCGACTGTCTGCTACGTATACCTTTTGTTGAGGTATGTAAATTATGAAATTAACTAATCGTTTTCATACATGATTTTTATTTGAATCCGAAACTTATGCTTTAAATTCCTATGTACATTATCTTTTGTTTAAATTCTAGGTTCAACAATATTTAAAGCTGCGCACAGAATCATTGCATCTAGCTGTCAGTTTAGTTGATCAGTATACCTGGAGACAAATTACTTTATATCCATCAGAATACCAGCTACTTGGTGTTACAGCAATATTTATTGCTGTAAAATTCGTTGAACGCTTCCCTCCAGCAACTAAAATTTTGTGTTATTTGACTGAGGATTCGTATAATTCTAAACAGGTAACTAATAAGTTGACTTAATTAAAATGTTTTATTACTTATTTGATATATAATAATAAGGATAATCGTACAGCTTACCCAACAAGTGCAGATTTGTGTACTCAGGTTTGATTCACATACCTAGAATAAAAGTAATTGATCCTATCCGGTTTTCAAACTGGTGTAGATGGGGTTAGGTTTTGAGACCTCACCACAGTGGATATCAACTCAAAGCATTCGATCTTCATGATGTTTTATTGGACAAGATAATATGTAATCTGAATAATCATATTTATTCTACCTTCAGGTACATAACGGTTGATTCCATCTGTCAGCCTTTTATCTGTATGCATACAACTATTAATATACATAAATTTTCTGATCCATTATCAGTGTTAGGTGTAGATAAAGTCTCTAATCAATTTTGTTAATGAACTTGTGACATGATATTACAAAACATATTTCTAACCTATGACGAATTGAGCAAAGAAAAATTAATTAGTCTGTGTGCTTACGTAACTATTAATAATAATAATGCTGTGTGACTGCTGCTGTTTGATAGTGTTTGTAGCATATCAAATTTACAGTGTTACCAACAAAGTGGTAACATAACACTCATTCAGTTAGTTTACATAAAGCTTTTTCTTCAATCTACAGAATATACTTTACTAATATGCAATCACTTTCATCGCTGCAAGGACGAGTAAATGTAGTTCAAAATGAGTGTATTAATATGGTTCAGAGTTTGTATTACCATTGCTGTTAATAGTTAGCAATAACTAACCGCAGAGTACCGAAACTCTGGTCATTTACCTCACCGACTTTTGTGTTCCAACTAGCTTCTTAGGCATTTTCAATTGTAGTCGAATGACTTATCATCTACAATGCAATCTACCTCATCAACATTACGATTCATCCGCCCAATGACTCCAGTTAGATCAATAAACTTTCAACAGTTTACGAGTGTAACTTTGATTCCTATTTTATTTGCATGTTTAGACTACCAGAGTTTTCAGTCACTGCGTAAAAGTCGAAACTTATGATAGTAGTCCACAAAGGATTAGTTGTAATTTATTTTACTTATTTATTTAAACACACAAATATTGGTACAAAGGGACACCAGATACATATGCGCCACACAAATCATTCGATTTTTGCGGGGGCTGAGATACTGCACGGATACTCAAACCGAAACAGGTAGTTTTCTTAGGGGACCACATCCCGAACCTCCGACCCAAAGGTCTAATCCATAAGACAGTGGAGCATCGTAAGAGGATGCAGTCCCATGGTAGTCAGTGACCAACGATTGATTCATACGCCAGTTGTTCCCTTGGGATACGTGAACCCATGTTCCCCACCAACCCGGTTAAAGCGTCGGACATTCGCTTTTCGTCCTTTCAATTTCGTGAACATCAATAGTGCCGTGAGAAGTCAGTGAGTAGGATTTCCATGGTAGTGGTTATATGCACGTGTCCATGTGGGTATTCGGAGAGGGAGAGCTGACTCTCCCCACTATCGGCCGTGCCAGGGCATTTGGGAGCATTAGTTATAAAAAGTTCACAGAAACAGTATTTATAAGCGCAATATATCCTACATTCATTGATTAATTTAGAAATTGTTTCCATGAAGCTTAGTAGGTGGAACTGATTCTATATAAGCTCTCTGATGGCTGCTTCTGGATCTGGTGTTATACCATTCAATACAATTGGTGGAATAACAAATCGTCATCAAAACCGAGGCCACAGAAGTGAGACTTATTTCAGATGTTTTTTTCCCGACAACCTGACCTGAAATTCTTCACGTATATAACTCCATATTAGGGTGAATGACTTGCCCAACCATTTCAGGTTTTCAATTGTTTTTAAGTCAAAGTTAGTACGACATGTAAACAATGAAGCTACTTTGACCATTCTACTTTACTTTGCTCTTTTACTTATAAAGGTACTAGATTTTGAATTTAAAATGTTAGAAGCGTTGGATTTTGATATCAATATACCCTTACCGCATCACTTTTTAGATCGTGCATTTGCAGCTTGTAATGATCTAACTCTAACTGGCAAGGCGAAGGTAAGTTTTATTTTAACTATAGGAATAAAAAATTAATTACATTCCATATCTTTATCAAGTTATTTTTACGTACGATAGGTTAACTATGATCGGTCCATGATACTGACTATAAAAGTAAAAGAACTCCATAAACTCCCTATAGTAAATATTCATGTATTCACTAGCATCGAATTTCGACAGATAATTCCGGAGTTCTAGTGGAGTTCAACAATGCCGAATGTAAAGTAGTTGCCCATTCAATAAATTGGAAGATTATTGAACGGTATTATGCATTGATAGCAGTTAGACATGTATACAATTGTAAGCCGGCTCTATAGTCTAAAGATTAAATGTACGTGCGTGAGACCGAAGGTCTTGGTTTCCGTCCCTCTTGCAGTGGGGTCGTGAATGCCTACTGCGGATGAGTTCCATACTAGGACGAAACAGATGTCCAGTCCTTCTTGTTTCTCACTGGGTTTTTTAAATAATAGTGAATAATAATAACTAATTATAAGGATGTTAGCTATGACGCAATAAGATAACGTTTGTTTAGATACTGTAGGGAATCTTTTTGGAAGGGTTAGGACTGAAACTGAACAGCTTATCTTGCTGCAATTTCACATTGAGCAGATTTCGTCGATACTGGCACTTGGTTGGATTGCGTCTAGCAGTAAAATTCAAGATGCGTGTTTCATCCACTGATGCTCATCAGCTTGACGCATCTGGATCCTAGTGTTTATTTTCATATTGAGGCTCAGAACCTTTCAATTACGACGTCAGAGCGTCATCCACATGGGCTACTGAGTCCGAATAGCCACGCACTTGTTCAACGGGTACGAGGTTACTTGTAAGGGTTTGTTTTTCCCGTTGTTGGCATAAGGGACCACAACCAATAAGTTGTTACTGAATTTACTCGATTGATACAGTTTTATCAGTTTGTTTGAGCGATTTAACAATTTGGTTGACATACGAGTGCAGACACTGATGTAACAAGAGCAGTATGATGGTTTAAAGCTCAGGAGTCTAACCAAGACGTGGGATCAGTTCACGAAAGTCATCATCAAGCGGACGCAGAATATCTGATTGAGGTCAACGTGATTATCATGACCAATGGCTGAAGACTTTGGGTGACATGGATTAAAGTCTTCCGCAATGGCGCAAATACATTCATTCTTTGTACTTTCTGAGTCTCTATATCTCT
Organism: Schistosoma rodhaini; assembly: GCA_944470415.2. Classification (NCBI taxonomy): domain Eukaryota; kingdom Metazoa; phylum Platyhelminthes; class Trematoda; order Strigeidida; family Schistosomatidae; genus Schistosoma; species Schistosoma rodhaini. The sequence continues at coordinate 84,453,803 of OX104036.1, forward strand.
TTATGCTTTCATCTGTACCCAATTTTTTGTACTACTGCTGGAGCTGCTACTACTTCTTCTACTCCGGGCTCGTCATCACTATGCTAGTGTAGTGTGGCAACTTGAGCCGAAGAATATATGGGCCAGGTTTCATGTTGCATATGACTAAATGAATGATTTTACGAAAGGAAGCTTGATGTTAAAGATTTTGAGCCAATTAAAGCGCTCGATTTGATCAGAAATTTAAAATCCTTTGAACAGATATTTAGATAGAAGTGGCCAATTCGAAAAGACAATTCTGTATTTCAATCTTCAGCTCTTCCAAGATCTATATTCTCAGAATTCCATTTGATTTTGGTGATGAATTCTATGCTCGAAAAATATTGAAGTTTGGGAAGTATGTAAGAATCATCTGATCTCAGTTTAAAACTCTCCATCAATATGTAACCTTAAACCTCATACGCTTCAGTGTTACCTACGTATCTTGTGGTGAGCGAGATACCGTTTCGAGATCCAATAATAATGAAATAAAACTAAATGAAATAATAATAAAGTTAAATGGGTAAAATAGACTCGATACAATCCGCTTCTACTAAGGCCTGTGAATTATTGACGCGGAACCATACAATTGACAAGAAAAACACAAAGAGCCATACCTAACAGTCAATTCAACTTCAGCCAACATAGTTATTCTCCCGAAAATGAACTAGTCTTTTGACCAAGAATATCTTAGTAATCCGAGTTGGTCTATATAGAAAATAAAAACATGATTCCTTGTACGACAGGAAGACTACAACGGCTTCTCTAGAACAATGGCTTAATGTTTAAAGCATCAGTTATTGGGTTGCTTGTTCAAACTTCTCTTCTACTACAATTTGAGCAGGCCTGATGTAAAATGTGTTTCTTGTGACAGAACATATTAACATGAGTCTGTTTAGTAAGTTGCAGTGAGATTTTGAAAACCCGTGTTTTGCAATTAGACTGGTTTAGAAGTATAGGCATTTTTATATTCTGATCTAATAATAATAATAATAATAATAATAATAATAATAATAGGCAGTTGATGATTGAAAATTATTTTCTGCTTCTCTCCCATAAATTTATAGATAGAATTAGTTTGTCGTTATCTTTTTGAATTGAACTTAACTGAACTATCAACTGCAGGTACTTTAGCAAGTGTAAAATGCGCAGCTGGCGTCTACTTGGCGCGTGAACTTATACGATTAGAGTATGAAAATGGAAAAAGCGAGACAGATGATATTCAGATTGGAAATAATGGCAGTTTGGGTTTATCAGTAACATTTGAAACATGGCCAAAAGTACTTGGCCTAAGTATGGGACATGAAAATGTTACCAATCTGTTGCCCATGGTACTCCTATATGTGCAAAGTATTGTACGAACTTTACCAATCTCCAATACAAATAACAGAAATTACGAGGTAAGTGATCAATCCAAATAGGAAATTTAACCAAAAAAGAAATTTCGAAATCGGTACGTTTAGCACTAAAGGGTCATTCTTAAATAAATATAAGTAGCCACAAAATCGTACGTATTAAGTTTTAGGAAAAGGAGTGAAACAATACTACTTGTCCCAATTATTTATGTTATTCACGCGTTGCTATCTGTTGAAAACCAAGAACGAATGAACAATAACTTGCCATCTAAATAGCATTAAGGTGATGCTGATTTGTCCTGATTATTATGCATACAAATTAACAGATCTCGGTATCATCCTTAGGTGATGTATAAGGTATCGAGTGTCTGGACTGAGGAATGTTTTGGAGCGATACAAAATCAATCATCAGTATTTTTTGACGTTAGGCATTTACAATCTGTTGTAAAGATCCTATACTTACCCCGCAGGCTTGTTGTCAATTGTAAGTATTCATAACTTGAAATCTACGGAAACCCATATTGCTTCAAAGAGTTGAACATGCATCACTTATCATGAAGCTGGTTGTTATTTGTTATTTATCGAATAATTTATAGCTATACTCAGTAATAAGTTGGAGTCTCATTAACCAGTGGATAGGACTGAATAAAATAGGTTCGAACCATCGGAAAGCTTGCGAATTATGTTTGGATGATACTTTTTCCTGGTTGCATTATTATTATTATAAGACTGATAAACGAAGTGAAGTTCATTATCCAAGTCTTGAAGTCACGGTTACTATATTAGGGTTAAATGATACTATCTATTATGTCCCAAACTTCTGACGTATTGTGATGTTAAAACTTCAGTAAACAAAATAACGAGTTACATCTTTCATAGTTGAAAGCGTGAGTCAATTGAAGCTAGACCACCATGGAAAACCTGGAAGCACTGGACTTCGAGAAGTACATCCAGGAGTTCTAGTGAGAAGCAGTGACCAGTGGAGTTCAAACCACGTCTGTCGTGAGATAGGAACTCACTGAAGACAATTGGTGAACGGTTGCTCAATTTCGTGGATCAGTTGAAGTTAGACATTAACACCAACGGATGCAGGCTAAGTGGTCTATCGGTTAAGGGCTCTGGCGCGAGACTGGTAGGTCCTGGGTTCGAATCTCGCCAGCGCGGGATTCGGAATTCTGCCTAAAAATGTTTGTGATTATTTAAAATTTACCATCAACGTGGGTTGGTAATCAAAGTGATAGGCTTTAGTTTAATGAATCTCAGGTTAGAATTCACCTGTGCCTATCATTCAGTTCGAAGAGCCAAGTTATATCATTAACCTTCACATGGGAATGTGTGGAGTAAAGTTGAGTACACTAATATTATGTACAACTTGATGTATATATTATAACACCATGTAATAACTAATACACTATGAGTATACTCATTGAACCACTTCATTTTTACCGCTCACACAAGTTTTAACTAACTGATCAGATAGTGAGATTAAGCATATGTTTATTTTGCTAATATCTATTTACAGGCTGCTTTTCATAAATTCAGTAATCGAAGCTATGGCCGAATAGCCCAATCTAGTTTGCTTTTGGACGCTGATTATGATTTCATTGTACAAGATATCAGGAGGAAAATGACATCCAACTCAAAGTGGACAAATATAGACTGTCATGAAGAAATTCGAAACGTACAAAGAAAAACTTTAAGAATGAAAATGTAATAATTACAGTTAATCCCCCTGTCATCCAGAAAGATTCAAGATGGAAATATTCAGTCCTATCGATTACTTACACTTGAACAAAGATGCGAAGGAGAAAAAAATCTTCCTTAATAGTTAAATGAATATTTGCTTCTCCCACCGATTTATTCATCTGACCTTCTACAATATATATTATTGCTTTTCTCTGAAATAATTACTTTACTGCATAAAATTGTAGTAACTTCGATTCTTCGAATTCGTTACTTTCGTTAACTACCTACGTTTTTTTTTCTTTTCATTGAATGGCATAATATATATATTTTATCATTTAGCATGTATGATCTTGTTGAATACAACTGTAACTTAATGACTGGTTTGTTCACTGTAAAAAGATGTTAACGATTCAAACACTTTGTTCATTGTTTAAAACCTTAGTAGATCACTTGAATGAATTAGGCATACTTCTTAGTTCGATTTGGCGATAATATTTCAAGTCAATATTAGAGTTTGTAGAAATGTCCATGACTGATTGACAGACTAACAACGTAAACCAGGTAGCTAGAATATATTACTTGAAGTTGATCATATCAATAAATTACTGAAGACTGTCATCTTAACACCACAGGAACGAGTTTAGAATTATAAATTCAAATTTACAATTCATCACTGCTACGATGATCTGGTATAACTTTAAGCCGTAAACTTATTTTAATTAGGAGAGCCTAGTAAATGTTCTACTTTTTTTTTAAAATGTGTCATATCCTTGTAAAACTCAGATCGCAAGAAATTACTTCTTGTGTTTTATTAAAAAAGTTATGCTAAAGGCAGCAACATCATCCGTTAAATAAAATGCACCAATTGTAGCAAACATTATATCGACCAAAGTGGATTCCCCTATAACTTATGTATAGACAAACACAGATTATCAGTGGGAAGATACAACATATTGTAGCACTACGCGTAGATAATTATGGACAAGAATCGGATTGGGAAAATGTAGAAATTCTAATTCGAAAAAATAAGGATTCTAGAGAATTCCTGCAAGTTAATTTGATCTTAATAAGAAATATCGACGGAGACGTGACTTATCAATTTACACAAGTAGGGTAAGCCAGTCAGGTAGCAAGTGTCCAATTGAACAAGACAGTCGGCAAGAACACAAAGAAAAATAAATAGTCAAATGCCTCAATTCTATATCAGACAATTCCCAACAACGACGTGCAAATCAATAACTGAAATTCAAATGGAGTCATCATCATTATTGATAGTAACTATGAGAAGTATCACGAACAGATGAACTGGAAATATCTAATCACATTTAAGCTACTGAATAAACATGATATAACAACTATCGGTTATGAGTATCTTCTGAGGAATAATTATGTTTTGTCAAATAAAACTAGTGTTCGTTACTGTACTCATCAGTGAAGGGTATGATTCCAAATTTTAACCGAATTCATATGAAGAGCAGGATGTTAATGAAAGGCAAAAGAGGAAAAAGATAGGTACGCAGTATAAACGTTAATTTTAACAAAACTTGAGTTTTTCATCACAGATATATTTAAATATTTATTTATATATATAATTTGTACATACAGAAAATACAGTAGTCTGACTAAAAATAAAAAGTTGATCAAAAGAGTCGATCTAAACTGAAAACTTTTCAGGCACTGAATGCAACAATAAATAAAGTAAGCTTCACCGTTTGATTCATTTAATAAACTGCTGTATACATGAATGCCTGTAATTTAGAGAAAATAAACAAATCAGAATGGGGTTTTGTGGAGATTTCAGTATTTTCGTAGTTGAAATCATGAGTCAATTGAAGCTAGACCACCATGGAAAACCTGGAAGCACTGGATGCCGGCCGAGTGGTCTATCGGTTAAGTGCTCTGGCACGAGACTGGTAGGTCCTGGGTTCGAATCTCGTGAGGCGGGATCGTGGATGCGCACTGCTGAGGAGTCTCACGATAGGACGAAACGGCCGTCCAGTGTTTCCAGGTTTTCCGTGGTGGTCTAGCTTCAATTGACTCATGATTTCAACTATTAAAATAAATAAATCTAAATACTGACTTTTAAAACATAAAATAAAAATCATTTTATTTATATAATTATCAATAACTGAGATCATTTTAAATTATTAGTGTTTTCTAGCAATGTTGTTATACATTTAATTAATCTAGGTATATATTTATTATGAAATATAAATGAAGAGTATTTGAGAAGAATCAGAAATAGAAAATATCATGAATAGACAAATATGAAGAGATATGATAACAATTTAAAATAGTAGTGTAGTGGATGAGAACACAATTGGGGACAATCGAATGTATTTGAATACAAAATTATAGAATATTTAAATAAAATCTTAGAACTATACAGTAAATATTTAAAAAATGTCAACCAATTGTCTCAAACTTAACTGTACATTTTACAAATATCAGTCAATCGTCTCAGACTTCATTGTTCTTTCGTTTTCATACCAATTATTCTTTGTTCTCGTTCTCTTTTCTTTGATCTTCTTAACATTGTGCCGCCAGACATGTCACTTCCGGTTGATGATACATAATACTTATATCTGTCGACATTACTAGCACACAACCACAGTAGGATTTCCGATTAAGGCTTTTATGATGAGATATTGGATGATGTAACTCAAAATTGATTACAATGTAGTATTTCCATTGGTTTTACATTATCTGGCAGCTAGTTTAGACCTACTTTTTAGACGATATGAATACTGCCTGTTTTAGATTTGTTTGAACATGAATATAAATCATAAGTGCACTAATAGAGTATTATGAAAGCCTTAAAACCTATTGTGATGCAAAATACTTGAAATCTCAAAATGAAATAGTGCAATTATCGGTATATTCCCCTCATTGTCCACCGTTTGTAAAAAAATAAAAACGAGGGACGAATATATTGGAATCCATGCACTACTACCCAATATCTGATGAATGAAAAAAAAATAGTTTTGACACCTGAATTGATGATAAAGTTTCATTACTAGAAATGAATAGGAGTTACTGACTATTGGAAAAATATTTATTAAACACAACTTCTGAATGACTACAGTTTGAATATATTATTATTATTTATCAGAAGGGAGTTTTGTAGAGATTTTAGTAATTTCATGGTTGAATTCATGAGTCAATTGAAGCTAGAACACCATCGAAAACCTGGAAGCACTCGACGGCCGTTTCGTCATATTGTGGGACTCCTCAGCAGTGCGCATCCACGACCCTGCCTCGCGAGAACAAAGAAAGTCAAAGCACAGACCGGATACAAAGAGGCAAACAGGAAAATGAAGAGGAGCACTAGAGCCGACAAGCAGAAATATGTGAATAATCTAGTAGTGGAAGCGAAGAAAGCTGAAAGAGAAAGAAATATTAGACAACTATATGGTACAACGAAGAAACCAGCACGGAAATATTGTAAACCAGAGTGACCAGTCAATGACAAAGAAGGCAAGACAATCACTGAAATTCAAAAACAGTGGAACAGATGGGTTGGACACTTTGTAAAACTCTTAAACAGACCAGCCCCACTGAACCTAACGGACATCAGAACGGCACACACAGACCTTCCCATAGCTGTCACCCCAACAACAATAGAAGAAAGCAGCATGACAATCAACCAAATCACGAATGGGAAAGCAGAAGTACTGAAATCAGACATAAGAGTAATTGCAAAGATACTCCGTGTCCTATTTAAGAATACTCGGGAAGGAGAACAAGTGCCACTGAAAGACTGGAAGAAAGGATACCTCATCAAGATTCCAAAGAAAGGAGATATGAGTGAGTGTGGGAACTCAACTACACAGGCATCACACTATTATCGTTACCAGGAAAATTTCTCAACAGAGTGTTGCTGAACCGGATGAAAGATTGAGTAGACGTCCAGCTTCATGATCAACCGACTGGATTCGTTGAGGATCAATCATGCGCAGACGAGATCGCGACTCTACGGATCATTGTCGAGCGACCAATCGAATGGAATTCGTCACTATTCATGAACTTCGTTGATCATGAGAAAGTGTTTGACAGTGTGGATAGGAGAACCTGATGGAACCTTGTTTAACACTTCTGTGTATCTGAGATCGCCAACATCATACGGAACTCATACAACGGACTACACTGCAAAGTCGTGTATGGAGGACAGACTCATTCGAAGTGAGGATCGGTGTGGGACAAGTCAGACAAGATTACTCTCATCTTCCCACATCCTTCTGCTGGTCGACTGGATTGTGAAGACCTCCACATCTCAGTGGAATCACTGAATAGAGTGGGAAGCTTGCATTCAACTAGACTATTCGAACTTCTCAGATGACCTGGCCATTCTATCCTATACACATCAACAAGTGCAGGTCAATAAAAACGATGTAGCAGCAGTCTCAGCATCAGTAGGCCTCGACATACACAGTGAAAAAAGCAAGACCCTCAAATTATTATTATTATTATTATTATTAGCTTGATTCAATATTATATTATTTGGTACAAAATCGAATTCTCAGCATAAAGTATTTCAACATATTTACGTTTCTTATTTCTTCGTTGCTCCTGATGATAAACATTCAGTGATCGCCAGTTGGATGTCAGAAGTTCAGTCAATCGACATATGAATAATGTATATCCTTTTTTGCTGCATGTTCCCAGCAAACACGACATCTCTGATTAGACCTTTTCTAACTTTTACAGCGAAAGGTTGTACAGTTTTCAGAAACGCACCGGAATAGGTTGTGTGCTTAATAGCCATAATGATGTATTAAAACAAACAATATTAGATAACTTGTTGAAATATATAGATGACGGGAAACAGGTAGCCCAGATGTTTAAGCAGGCCGCCAAATATAAGCAGGCTACCAAATATAACACAGATAACACCAACCCAATCACACTTGATGGGACAGGCGGAAACATTCACATACTTGACTGATCAACATCATCGATGAGCAATGAGGATCTCATGCATATGTGAACGTAAGGATTAGCAATTCAAGGATGGCATTCCTGCAGTCGAATAACATCTGGGACTCAAAACAACTATCAGTCAACACCAGAGTCAGAACCTTCAATACAAACATCAAAACAGTTCTGTTGTACGGACCTGAAACATCCACAACTACTACAGCCATCATCAAAAGTGTACAAGTATTGATAAACAGTTGTCTATACAAGATACTCAGTGTCCGTTGACTGGATACCATCAGCTGGTGGACTGCCTATGCTCTTCCACGAGGGGTAGTAGGCGTAAGTATGTAAGTACGTGACCTTCAGATCACTGGGTTGCAGTCCATTGAGATTCATTAAGTAAAGTGTTACTGTATCAGTTATATGAGGAGAGCCTGTGAATATCATCAAACTTTCTTTTAGAAACTAATAATATATCACTTACTTATTCCAGCGTAATATCATTTATATACAGTTGTTTTATTTTTGTTAACAATTGCACCAACTGGTAGATGATAATGTGAGGAATATGGAACATGTTTCATTACTGCAGTATTGTTATTCATAATCGATGAAGTAACATTATTATTATTATTATTGTTATTATTATTACTGCTACCAATAGAAGGACCAGTGTGTACACTTGATGAATAAACATTATTCCCTGACGGACGCATCAATGCTTGCCTTTTAGCAGGTGGCTCTGCTTTACTATTTATTCCATGATATTTGCTTGAATCGAATGATGTTGAATGCGTTAAATGATGAATTGGTAGTTCACTTTTAGTTACATTACTGTTACTGTTACAATTAATATTATTCGTTGTTATTTTATTCGTAAAAGTAGTATTATTACTTCCAACCTGTTCATCACCAGTATTCCCATCAGCAGGGTATAAGTCTAAAATTTTATGACATATATCTTCCATAACCTAGATATGTTTTTATTTTGGGAAAAAGATTTTAAAAAGTAGCTACAATAATTCACTATTAAATAAATAGGCTAATGGAGGAAACTAATCTGAGTAAAACGAATTGTTCTTTCAATTGTCAAATTTTTCTTTGAAAAAAATTTTCATTATGTACTGGGTTGCATTACAGAGCTGAGACTTTTAACTAGTACAACACAATTTTGTATAATAAGGAACATACCATCCAAATTAATACATAAAGAATAATTTTGTTCTAAAAAAATTTATTTTCATGCAGTTAATCAGTCTGTATCAAACTATATGGATTTCTTGAAAGAATCAGCAAAAGATTATGGAGATTTTTGACTTAGATCGGTTAATGAGTTCAATGACATTTTATATTTCCTAAATTTCATACGGTGCCCTTGTACTTTATTACTGGATACTGCGGTCTGAGAAACTTCTTCGAGTGAGGTGGCTTGGACAAGTGTTGAATGTCCAAAGTTTCCACCTACCCCAAAATGTAAAGTTGGCTGGAGTAAACAGAAATGTGGAGAAAACTACGAGAGGTCTAACCAAAAAATAATATCAGTTCATGAAGTTGGTGACCATTGGACTGAGTTATGTTGGTAGATCCAGACCACTTGATTGGGGTCAGCGACACACCTACAATCAATGATTGCAGATGTTTGATGATGTAGGTCAAAATTTGCCACAGAGTAGCAAACCCACTGACTGTTCATTTTGTTTCAGACTTTGGATTTCAGTATTGCTTCATATATATCTTCTTTTTATCTCTTCTCTTAGAAATATATCCCCAACATTTAGTCTGTTTGACGAATATTCATACAACTCATATTTTGACTTGCTTTTTACCCCACGAATTATTTTCATCTAGTTATGCTTATGTGTTCTGGTAACTTGGGATAATGTGAGTCTGTGTTTTAGTAGATGCATTAGTATTTAGATAAAAGTAATTCAGATTGATGAGACCTAACTAGAGAGAAACGCTTAATTTAAATTCCACTGTTGGGTGCTATCATGAGGCATATCGTCTAATTTAAATAGTATCTCCGAAAACCGTTCCCTCTTAGATGGATCTAGTCATCCTTAGACAGAGATGTATTCAGCGTATCTGCATTTCCATAAGCTTAAATAAAGTCAGAACGAATATGGATGCAGAATAATATGGATTCATTATATTTTGTGGTTTCTCATCAGGTGCTTACAACCAAATATGTGTTAAAATTTTACGAGGTAAGATATAATGTGAAACAATTGACATAAGCGAATGAAAAGAATTGGAATGGTAAAGATTATCAATCATAACTATATATATATATATATATATATATATATATATATATATATATATACCCTGGCACGGCCGAGAGTGGAGAGAGTCAGCTCTCCTTCTCCAAATACTCTCACATGGACACGTGCATATAATCACTAGCCTTCTCACGGCACTGTTGTTGTTTACGAAATTGAGAGGACGAGAAGCGAATGTTCGACGATTTAACCGGGTTGGTGGTTAACATGGAAGGTCCACCTAGGGGAGTTGGGAAACCCTGATTTCAAACCAGTGGTGAACATAGGCTCCAGAATCTTGAGGGAACAAATGGCGCATGAACCTATTGTTGGTCACCGGCTAACAAAGGACTGCATCTCCTAAGGTTGCTCTACTGTCTTGTGGATCAGATTTTTAGGTCAAAGGTTCGGGATGTGGCCCCATAAGAAAACCACCTGTTTCGGTTTGGGCATCCGGGCAGTATCCCATGTATTTATTGCCTCCTTGTATCAAATGTTTATAGGTTTAAATAAATAAATAAAAAATATACCACTGAGCTGGCATCCAACGGTGTTAATGTCTAACTTCAACTGATCCACGAAGTTGAGCAACCATTCACCAATTGTCTTCAGTGAGTTCCTATCTCACAACAGACGTGGTTTTGAACTCCACTGGTCGCTGCTTCTCACTAGAGCTCCTAGATATACTTCTCGAAGTCACTAGTGAGCATATGATTATATTAATTATCAGAAGGGGTTTTGTGGAGATTTAGTATTTTTCATAGTTGAAAGCATGAGTCAATTGAAGCTAGACCACCATGGAAAACCTGGAAACACTGGACGGCCGTTACGTCCTACTATGGGACTCCTCAGAAGTGCGCATCCACGGACCCGCTCTCGCGAGATTCGAAACCAGGACCTACCAGTCTGGAGCCGAAGCCCTTAACCGATAGACCACTGAGCCGGCATCCAACCACAAAATATAATGAATTCATACTATTCTGCATCCATATTCTCTTTGGCTTTATTCAAATTCGTAAAGACAATTAATTGCATGAAATTTGTATGTGCTGATATATTGATTTTTTCTATTGAAATGATTTTGCGTTAAACAATCATTATTATTTACACTAAAGATAATAATCCAAGCATTGGTTTATACAAATACAAAGCCAACTTTAGTACAATTAACACAGATGATCCCCATAATGGTGAACATTAGGCAAACTATATTGGTTTTAAACTTCTGACCCAATATTAAGCGGCACTATGTGTAAACTATAGAACAGTCACAAATAAGGGGTAACATAGCTATGTGGTATTCCTTCATGACTTAAATTAATGAAATTTATTAATTAGGCACATTTTTATGTATTCGATTTTGTGATACACTATTATTACAGGAGTGAGTAATATCACTTGCCTGTCCAAACTGACCCATAACCTGCTATCAATCAATCGAAAACCAAGTTATATCATCAATAAGCCAATGGTTCATTATGTAAGGTTCTTTACGTTTCAAATGTTCTTCAGTGGGTGTCAGTTTGTGACCAGAGTAAAAAAGTATGCGAAACTGAAACTGCTTAAAAGAAGTAATAACATCAGTGGCAAGTGAACTTACTTCAGTACTCATACCTTCAACAAAACATTCCCACCAACGCTGACCTGGTTGACGACCTTCCCAATCTTCTATTGTAAATTTACTCATACGTGTAGCTAGATAAAGAACAGCACATGCGACTATTTCTGGTTCCCACTGTAAACATAGTGTTGTTGCTAAACTATCATTAATAAATGACCATGACATTTGAACTAATTCTTTCAGTTTCTCCTGATTGCCTACAATAAGGACAAAAAGTATAAGTAGAGGTTATTTAAATCATAACATCGTTCATATTGAAGTTAGCATTTATCTCAAACTGACTACACAGTCAGTTATAATAAGCATAGGAGCCAGCACAGATGCATATTATCCCAAGTTACCAAAACATATAAGCATAACTAGATGAAAACAATTCAGTGAATAAAAAGCTGAGTCGTGGTGCGGACCCCAATCAAGTGGTCTGGATCCACCAACATGACTCAGATCAACGATTACTTTGTTAAGCATAAAAATGGTAATAGGGATTATATAGTGGTTGAAATCAATCTGAAATAAATTACTAACACGAACTTTTATCTACCACTGACAATCAAGGTTTAGGTCTAAATGTTTTTATTGGGGATGTATAATCCCTTGATACAACCTATGGGTAAGAAAATTCGTATCGACTTACAGTGAGTTTAAGGTAAACTTTCAACAAATTATCGTGACATTGTGGACTTCTAATGCAGTTTCACTATGATTTGTGCTGTTGATAATTACTCAGTTCATAAAATATTATCTTTGTAATCGATATATAACTGATCGACACAATCGTATTTTTAACTCTACTGTGGTCGTCATCAACAAAGCTTCTATTACCAAACTGGACGGCTTACTCTAGTTAACGCGGTAGGGAAGAAGAGAATTGTAGTGATCTCGTTAACAGTAATAAATTCGGGACTGCGAAATAGTAGCTTAGCGCACGTACACATCATTCTTAGTGAAATTGTTGCACTGTGTAGTTTAATGTTGTGTTAAAAAACTTTATCACTTAAGTCTTCAGATTGCAACCCATGATCCAAAGGACTTGGCTAATTGTATTACCTAGTCACGACTTATCACTCAATCTAGTCCCTCAATATGGACTAAATCTAATAAAATTTTCGACAGAATGAGACACCTAGAAAAAATGTCGATATATGTAGGAAACGTGGACTTATCGGGTTTGATATACACTGCTCAGGCGCTTCTATTAAGAAAAACGGGGGAAAATCTTTCTTAGACAACCATCTCTCCAGAAAAATCGTCGTCTAAATAAGTGACGGATAAGCCTTTCTTACTAATTGATTGTAAAAGCCAATTCACTAGTTCGAATGAAAATTTATTCAGATAAATCAGACCAGGCAGTTGAAAACGTTGGTTTTATCTTGTAGGGCATGTATGCAGGTGACGAAGAAGTGGGTTTCTTGGTATTGTACAATAAAACAAACCAATCGCTACCACTAGTTTAGGTAAGGACTGTGCACAGACACTTAAACTAAGTAAAATGGCTAAAAAGGAATAGCAACAAGTGTGTCTGTGTTCCTACCCTAATTACTTCAGTTTTGGTAGCCAAGTGTTATCAATAACCTTTACACAAAAAATATATGAACATTTACTTGACTGTCGAGTTACACTAACTTATTACTCCTGTACCCTGGAAAATAATGAAAGCTAATACTCATATACTGATGGATGAGTAACGAACACTGACCTTTGATTCTTTTTGCGAATTGAAGTAAATAGGAATATGGATGTGAAACTTGCAAGTCAAATTTAATCGTTTTTAGTAGAACTCGTTCGAATGCCATTACTTCTTCCTACAAATAATAGGACAAATGAGGGAAGGGGAATAATTTAAGTTTATTATTAAAACAAATAATAATACTACATACCCTAGGATCATTTCCAAATTGTTCAAAATCTGCATCAGATAGCAATGATCTAGCGGTTTTAACAATATCACGAACTTTTTTGGGTGTTTCTTCCACTTTTCCAGCTAGCATTAAACAGCAAGCAGCCGTTACCTGCAAAAGGATATTCATAAATAATAAACCCTGACATGTAGACCTACATAACGTGGAAATGCCTTAAATGAATGGAACATGTAAAATCGATGGAAGAATACAATCGCTGTAGCACATGTATCATATCGAAGATTTAATTTGGTACTAACGGCTGACAAAAATCTGGCACCTTCTCTACGATGACGTGTCTCTGTTTCATGGTCAATTTGATCATAATATGATGGTGTTTTATATAATTCTTCTCTTTCATAGTACCAACACGGCATTTGTTGCTATGAAACAAATGAATATTGTTATGAATTGACATTGTACTTGATCGTCCATGTTTTTTTTTTTCAAGTTTCAAGCAAAGAATATGTCTGAAATAGCAAACGTAGATGAGAGAAAATGTTATCAATATCAACAACACACAATAACTTGACAGACAACCTAACAACCTTATCCGAGAATATGTTAAGCTTGCAGTAACTCAATTTTGTATGCCTTTGGAAATTTTACTAACCCGTTGAAAGTTTCTAAGTCATGTTAGGCGGGAGTAAACATACAATTCGGCGATTCGTTTATATAGGTAGTTGATGATGTATAATCTATTGATGCTGTGAATCGCATAACTGCATTTAGTAATCGATCAATTTACATCAACCACCGTCTACTTCAATGTATTAAAATTTGACTATTGATTGGTTGGGTAAATCACACATTACTTATTGTAATTTAGGTATGGTGGTTGATCAGGGGTTGCATTAGTTGTGAATTTACTGTTCAGTATGTCATATGCAACCCAGAATCTGGCACATGTGTACATCGGTTTAATTTCCCAAAAATCATTAGTAGAGTGGGATGAAAATTTCAAGGGGAATCTCAGAGTAGTGCATGTAGTAACAGTATTAGTGGTAACAGAAAGGATCAGGTATAGAAGACACAACCGGAAAAATTGTGGATCAGTGGAGTTTAGAAAATTTATAGGATAATTAAAGAGTTTGAGATCTACGAGAAGACGAAGAATAAATGTGACTGCGCCATTGAGAACAATTCGTAGTCATATCACTTAATATCTCCTATCACTGATCAAGATAATCGCATGGACTCCAATCAGGTAGTCTGTACATACCTACATGGCTTAGTTCAACAGCTAGTGTTTTTATGGACCGATGTCACGTTGATTTGGTGACCCCTAGCTTTCTTCTAAACAACTCCTTCATCGTCCACCACGAGCATGCGTAATACATGTCCTAACTATCACAGTCGATAAAGATTCACTGCTTCATCACTCGATTTGTCATCCTTACCTAGTAACCAGCATCTAACCTCAGATCGCTAACTATATTATGTTAGCCAATAGGGGTAATGCTTTGAAGGCATCAATGTGAAGAGCTGGCTTAATGATTAAGGAGTTTGATTCTCGCTAACTTAGTACCGGGTTTGAACTTAGCTTCACCTGATTTGATCTAGGTAACCGGATAGTATCGTTAGCATTCACATTTGAAACGTGGCTTAAACCCAAGTATCTGGTGAACGAATTATTTTAAGCTAAGTTAACTTCATGATAGAATATTAGTAACCAACGAATATCCTCTATTTTTAAATATATTTCGTTGCCGTAAAGTAGAATGGAGCAAACTGCTACGCATTATACTCGTCTGTTAATGAGCAGACAGATATCTTGCCTGCGCCACAGGTGATCTAAACTAGCAAGATCTAACCGACCTTTCATAACGAGATTTTCTCAAATACCAACCCACCAAGACTGAGACAGGCTTCCAGGTTGAGGGAAGTGGTAGACGAGTTCATCTAATTGAATTCCTACCACCAGGTCAGAAGCATATCAATCCTGAAGCAATATTTCGGAATTGGAGGGTGAGAAACACGTCGCAAACCTTCTTGCATTTTTATTTAGGGCAGTCAAAAGTGCATATTGTCAGCGCCTTCATCAAAAAGAACTGTCATCTCCATATTCTAAGCCAATAAGTGATCTTGTTAGTAGGAGATTATCTTCTAAAAAGTTAAACGATGAGAGCGTTATCTCTAAAAGAATTTTTATGACGAAGTCAAACAAAAGTGGTGAAAGCGTACAGAACTGACCACCACCACTTGAAGTTATCGATTCCGATGATAGGTCGTCATAATCTGTGACTCGACCAGTCGTGTTCGAGTAAAGAACCTATACAAGGATAATGTACTTCGTTAATGTCTTTAAATGACAGAGACTACCATAAAACTTATCGATCTACAGAACTGAACGCAACTTTAAGGCTAAGAAGTACAATTCACTGGGAATCAATAGGTAGTTGTCACAGAACTACCTAGTCAGGAGTGAATATCTGTTCTCTATATTTATATCCACATTTGAAATCAGCCTAATTTTTCGGTTCGCTGTTCACCAATCCTAGTCAAGCTTTGGATGATGACTAAGGCTATCATTTTGGACAGTATGATAGACAAAATAATCCCTCTAAGATTGTTACGAGAGGATTTTTGTCCCTTCTTATAGATTGGGTTTACTGCTCCTACATAATAAATCTTTAGCTTAAGTCTTTCCTTCTGTTTTGGATCGAGCCATATTAGCCTTCATTTAGTTATAATAATAGGTGGCACAAACCAAGTTTACCACACTTATAAAAAGTGATCATAACATTGTTTTATTGGGGTACTTTTACAGAAAGCTCTCTCAACTTCAAAAAGCTAAACGCTCAGAAGTAGTACTCGTTGCAGGTGACTTAAATGTTCAAGTAGGTAGCTTAAACCAAACAGAAAGATACTCATGTGGATATTTTAGTATTCCAGCTCAGCAAACAGATGACGGTGACCATCTGCTGCAAATGTGCTCTACTAATCGTTTATTTTTAGCAAGCACTAATTTTAAGTAAAGGAAAGATATCTTTTAACATGGCGACCCCCTGGACTCTAATAGACCAAATTGCCATTAGGCTCCTAACACGATGAAGAGAAAAAACCAGATCTAGGTTAAACAAAAGTCTAAGGAACGATCGTGAGCAGTGATGGGCAACGAACGCAAGAGATGGAGAAGACAGCGGCCATAGGTAACACCAGACAACTCTTCAGACTAATAAAAGAAACCGAAATCAAGAAGTCAAGTGTGAGACGATCTCCGAAAAAGACGACAAGCTTAACTGCCTTCAGCCCAAACGTTTAGCCCGATCAGTGAATTTCTTTAAGCAGTTCAGCTGGCCTTCAGCTACTCCAACTACACAATTCCCAAACAGCCTGAGTAAAAAATCGTAGTAGGTCCCCCGACTCTAATTGAAGTTCAGAAAGATACAGCTAATCTGAAACGAGGAAAGTCAACTGGTCTAGATGGATTGGCTCCAGAGGTCTTTAAGTATGCTAGTCCAGTTTTAGCGGTTAAGTTGACTAACATTCTAGCCATAATCCGGGAACTGAATGATATCCCATCTGATTGGTCACAATCACTGATTGTCCCAATATATAAGAAGGGGTCAAAATCATCCTGTGAAAACCATGGAGGGATTATTTTTTTTTTTTATTTTATTTAAACACATATATATATTGGTACAGAAGGGCACCAGATACATATGCGCCACACAAAGTAATGAAAGTAGGAAGAGAAGGGATGAAAAGATAAGGCGGACTGAAATGTACAACCAGAAGACTCTTTCAGTTAAGAAAGTTATAACCACTCTTTATGAAGAAAGTAAAAGAAGGTTACAGCAGGTTCGCCACTGGCTTTTATTCTGAGCCATATCTGATAACGTCTCTAGCCACTGTGTTGCACCATCTCTCGGACCCCAGCCAGGGAGTCATGAAGGACCAACAGAAGCTAGCCCTTTGCAGCTTTCTTTCATACCACGACACCATGTCATACACTGACCTTCTCTCCGCTTTTTCCAACCAGTCCCAGAGTCGGCAAATAATGCACGACGTGGAAGTCTCTGGTACGACATTCGTAAAACATGTCCAAGCAACCGAAGTCGGTGTTTCAAGATGGTGACACCAATTGAATTATCGTCTCTGCGCCCGAACACACGATGCCGAACCTCTGCATTACGCGTTGAAGATCCGACCTTTTACAGCCAGACTAACATCACGAATTTGCCAAAGATGGCCCAGATTGGCATAAACCGCTCTGGCTTTCCTTATACGTGCATCAATCTCATCACTCACGCCACCACCAGCACTTATATAGCTACCTAGATACACGAACTTCTCAACTACTTCAATCTGCTCAGCATCTAGGGTGAGTACAGGATGAGAATCCTGCCAGTCTTGTAGGAGTACTTTGCACTTGGAGGGTGCAAAGCACAGGTCGTACCTGCGGACACTGATTGCCAACTGATTAAGTGCGGATTGCATGCCTTGGGCATTATCGCACAGTAAGACAATATCATCCGCATACTCGAGGTCGAGAAGTCGTTCTCCAGGCAACATATCCACACCGCCATTACTTACATCCATCAGAGCTGTTTCCAAGATGTCGTCGATGGCAAAGTTGGAGAGGAATGGTGAGATCGGACAACCCTGTCTAACCCCACTGCTCGAATGGAACAAGGGAGAAAGGTGGTTGTATGCCCTCACTCTGCCTGAGGTGTTCGTATACAGGGCCTTTAAGATGTTAATGAACTTCTCAGGCACACCCTTCTTCAATAGACAATCCCAGAGAACAGTCCTGTCCAACGAATCGAAGGCAGCCCTGATATCAAGAAACACTACGATTGTTGGCCTGCGATAAGTATGACGGTGTTCTAACATTTGGCGGAGGGTGAAGATGTGATCAATGCATCCTAGACCAGAACGAAAACCAGCCTGCTCCTCGCGAGTCAACCGTTCTCGGGTTTTAAACAACCTACGAAGAATGACAGAAGCCAATAGTTTGGACGCAATCGGAAGTAGACTTATCCCTCGATAGTTGTTACAGGAACAACGTGAACCCTTTTTAAAGATAGGGACGACTATTGACTCATTCCATGATGTCGGAACACTTTCTTGCTCCCAAACCTTTGCAAACAACACCGTCAGTTCCTTAGCCAGAAAGTCACCACCATCTTTAAAAAGAGCCGGAGGTAAGTCATCTGGGCCCGGTGATTTGTAGCTCTTCAAGAGTTGGAGTTCCTTGCGGACTCCCGCCTCGTTTGGTAGATCAGTCGTCACCGGCCATGGGGGGCAGGACAAACTGGTTGATGTTGCCGGAGCAGCAGGCCAGTTGAACTGCCCTTCGAGAAACTCCGCCCATCGTCCAAGACGTCGAGAGATGTTAGTAATTGGCATCCCGTCATCCTCGTAGATTGTTTCACTCACACCAGACTTCTTGCTGCCAGTGGCTCGGATGAGTTGGAAGAGGTTCCGGCAGTTACCAGATGCAGCTGTGTGCAAACGTTGAAGGAAGCCAGCTTGAACGGTGTACGTGGTTTCAGAAAGACTGCTTCAGTATTCATAATCGGTGGAAGCATTCACTTTCAACTAGACGGTGACTGGAGATCGTTTAGATAGGACAGAGTTTCCACCATGGGCGAGCTACTGCATATGTTGGAAATGAAGGATACACAATTTGGGAATAAAGGGAGTGAAAAAGCGACGTAGTAAATAATAGTGATAATAATAATAATAGTAATAATAATGATAATAATAATAATAATAATAATAATAATAATAATAATAATAATGTAAATTGTCTTGCTTCTAGTATGAGCGAGAATAGTATCGTCAATAGAATTCATTATTTCATTTATTTGTGTGTGGGCTGTGATACTGCCCGGGTGCCCAAAACGAAACAGGTGGTTTTCTTAGGTGGCCACACCCGGAGCCTTTGACCTAAAGGTCTGATCCACAAGGCAGTGGAGCATCGTGAGGAGATGCAGTCCCATGGTAGCCGGTGACCAACAGCAGTTTCATTCGCCATTTGTTCCATCACGATACTGGAGCCCATGTGCACCATTGGTTTGGAATCAGGGTTTTCCAACTCCCCTAGGTGGACCCTCCGTGTCCACCAACCCGGTTGAAGCGCCGGACGTTCGCTTTTCGTCCTCTCACTTTCGTAAACAACACCCCCGCCACGAGAAGGCAGTGAGTAGGACTTCCCTGTCAGAGACTATATAAGCATGGCCATGTGAGAGCATTTGGAGAGGGAGAGCGGACTCTCCCCATTCTCGGCCGTACCAGGGCATCTGGGGGCATAGACTGAGAAGTTCTGTGTCAGTGTTCGTCACTGAAATGTGTACCTCAGATGTACATAAACCCTGTGAAGGCTCTTTACTCGAACACTACCAGTCGAGTCAGAGCTTATGGCGAACTATAACCTGATCCTGCAACCTCAAGTGGTGTCCGACAAGGCTGTCCACTATCTACATTTCTGTTTAATTTTATCATAGACCTACTGTTGGAAGTAACGTTCTTGTTCTCCTACCACAAGATCCACTTATCGATTTATAATACGCAGATGACATAGCCTTGTTAGGTGAAGACGCTGATATAAATGCAGTCTTCTTTTAACACTGAGTAACAATGCTAACATATTTAGAATGCGTTCCTCCCCATCTAAATGTAAATTTTTACTCCAGGACTGGCCTGCGTCAACACCTGAACTAAGGATAAGGAGCGCAGTAGTCGAACGCGTCGACAACTTCACTTATCTTTAAAGTCTGATAAGACCCAATGGGTTGATGTCGGACAAAATCTCTGAACGGACTCAAATAGCTCGTTTGGCTTTTGCCAACTTACGTCACCTGTGGTGAAGGTGAGATATCCGTCTATCGATAAAGAGGTTGAGTATACTGCGTAGCAGTTCGCTCTGTTCTACTTTACGGCTGCGAAACATGGTCATTAAGGGTAGAAGAAACTCGTAAGTTACTAGTATTTGACCACAGATGTCTTAGAAATATGACCAGCATCTGCTGGGATGACTGTGTAAGTAATAGTGAGGTTAATCACACGGTATTAAGGAATGATAGCAAATCAGTTGATGAGGTTGTAAATCTTCACGGATTGAGATGGTTGTGCCACGTTTTATGTATGTCTGAACACTGATTACCACGACGCGCGACGCTGACTAGTGTTGGGGATGGTTGGAAGAAAGTTAGGGGCGGCCAAACCAAGACTTGGCATCAGTGCATAGACTCACTAACTTTTGGTCTGAGTCATGTTGGCAGATGTAAACAACTTGGTTGGGGTCCGCGTGACTATCGTAACCAATGGTTGGAGACTATAGGTGACGTGGCTCAGAATCGATCACAGTGGCGTACGTGTATACACTCTTTGTATTCCCTTAAACATTTCTTTCTAATTCTTTCTCCTTTTATCATATCCTTAAGTGAAATGCCTTTTTACTACCATTGAAGTAACTGCTTTTATGAATTTGGTGTTCATCTTGTTGTGTTCATGAGGTGTGACAACTTTGGCAATGTGCCTGGTCCTACGTTGTAGCTGACTGACTGACAGATGTTTACCAAAAACGTCTACTCGGCTTACTATGGAATGACTTTTTTAATTTTCGGAAATATACGTGATGAAACTGACCTGACTAAAATGTTATTATAGTAAAATTATAATATACTGACGACTTTGAAGGGTTGACCATACATTCAGGAAACGCTACCCAGTTATGTAACGATTAACAAGACAAAGTAGTGAGAAAACAGTGGAATGACAGCTTTAGTCTTGATTACCAATTGAATTCATGAACCAGTTTAAGGTAGACCACCATGAAAAGCCTAGGAGCATTGAACGGTCGCTTCATCCTAGTACGATACTCTTCAGCAGCGCGCATCCAAAATCTCACAAATGTAACTTGAACCCAGGACCTTAAGTCTTGCGTGAACGCTTAACCTCTAAACCACTAAGCCGGCCTTCAACTGTGTTAATGTCCAACTTCAACCAATCCACGATATTGAGCGACCGTCCACCAGTCTTCAGTACGGGATCGTGGGTGCGCACTGCTAAGGAGTCCCATACGAAACGGCCGACCAGTGCTTTTAAGTTTTCCATAATATTCTAGCTTAAACAAGCTCATATATTTAACTATTAAATTACTATAATCTCCACAAACCCCGTCTCATAATAATTAACACTCGCACATCAAATCATCTCTTCTACTAAAGAAAAAAATGGGCAAGTTTACATACACACATGACAGGTGTCGGACCAGTATTGAGTTAGGGCTATCACCATATTTTTTTGTCAACTTACATAGCTTGTAATGCGAAGTAGCTAGGGGTATGAGTTGAGAGTAAAACTGGAGTTTTGAGTACAGTTTACAATTTGGTGTCAGGGTTTTCAACACGAACTGACATCAGCTCTAATGCAAAGCCTTTTTACTTTTCTGATCACAAACTTGAGAAGCTAAAAGTTCAGATTTCGAGTAAGAGTAAAAAGGGCGATTATCTAGCACTCTTGGTTACGAAACGAATGCAACTCAGTAATGATACTAAATATATGGCACAGAAGAATGAGTGTCACGTAATTTAGCCTAAGCTACATATAAAATACACCTGGTCGTTGTATGAACGTTATTTACATTGATTTCAGTGAGACTATAATTTATGGACAGCCTTTGAATGGCGCTAGGCTGACCTTGATAGTGTCCAATTAATAACCAGGACAAAATGAAGGTTATAAATATGTGTGAGGAATTAGAATTATGATTTACAGTTGATGATTAAGGTTGGGAATTAAATTTCGGGTGTTTATCACGAACTGACATCAACTATAAAGCCGAAATTCTACTGAACCAAATGGATAAGCGAACTTTGCGCCGAAATCCGAAGCCTGTTATCTTATACGTGGTTGGTTCGTCCATAAATTATAGTCTCACCTTGAGTTCCAAGATTTTAAAAAACCAAATGTCGCCAATCTTCACCTGCTAAGTAATAACTCACACTACCTACCAGTGCATCTAAAAACTTGCGCAAAATAATTAAGGTTAAGTCAAGGCTGTTGCCCCCAAATGCCCTGGTATGGTCAAGAGTGGGGAGTGTCCGCTCTTCCTCTCCAAATGCTCACACATGGCCATGCGTATATAGCCTCTGACAGAGAAGTCCTACTCACTGCCTTCTCGTGGCGGGGGTGTTGCTTACGAAAGTGGGAGGATGAAAAGCGAGTGTCCGGCGCTTTAACCGGGTTAGTCGACACAGAAAGTCCATCTAAGGGAGTTGAAAAACCCTGATTCCAAACCAATGGTGCACATGGGCTCCAGTATCCTGAGGGAACAAATGGCGTGTGAATCAATCATTGATCATCGGCTACCATGGGACTGCATCTCCTTACGATGCTCCACTGCCTTGTAGATCAAGCCTTTAGGTCAGAGGCTTCGGGTGTGGTCCTCTAAGTAAACCACCTGCTTCAGTTTGGGCACTTGGACAGTATCTCAGCCCTCACACAAATCGAATGAGATTTGTGCGGCGCATATTTATCTGGTGCTTCCTTGTACCAATATTTATGTGTATAAATAAATAAATAATTACTGTCTCTATATATATAGCATTTTTCCGAAGTAGGGTAAAATTTGCACAGACTGAGCGAACTATGCCTCCAGCTGACATACATATAAATACTTAAAGTTGAAAAAATATCATAGATCATAAATTTTTAGAGGCTTAAAGAACTTCAAATCTCTCTTTAGCCACCTTGCTACATAACTTACTTCAGTAACGCAGAATATGAAACGCCCTCTGAATAACAAGTGATTCAGACAAACAACACGGTCACCTTGATTTTTATATTTTTTCTAACGATTATTTTCAAAATATATATATGGCCTCCGGATTTTTAAAAACTTCTATATGAAATTTGATCAAAACTCACCCAACCTTGATTTGTATGTGTGTAAATATAAATAGCGTTGTTTTGGTGTATTTGTCAAAAAGCATTTAGAATCATGTTGTTAATCATCCATTGTGTTATGTTGCTCAGCTTAATTCAACTGCATGCACTTCCTTATGATTATTATTCTCATCCCGATCCATTCGTTATAAGAAGATATAATGAAAGAACGCAGAATTGTTGTGGTTCAGATAATGATGATATTTTTTATCCTGAGGAATATATAACAGATTCGAAAAGACTCGACCCTAGAATCGGCGAGAAACGAAAGAAAATCGGGCCAGGATTCTATTTTGGTTGAAATTACTTAAGAATGTACGTTCAAATATTTGAACATATACTAATCATCCAAATATATGTTATTATTTAGCTAACATATAGTTTCAATTTTGTCATGCCTCCTGGTTTTCCTAGGATATCATACAACTAATTTAGCTTATAATGTTTCTGTCTCTTAACCATAAGGGATTTCCCATTTATTTAGGAATGTTGCGTTCTAGTAAAATTAAACAAGTATGTTGTTTACAGGAAGATTCATAATTAGGTGTCATTTTTATTTTCCTAATAAAAATATGGCTAAATGTGTGTCACATAAATGAATCATTACTGGTAGGATAGAAAAGATTACTTATTCTATTTGAAAAAAATATACAAAACTGCATAGTTGATAATAATTCCGATGTTTAGTTGGGGTCCCTCTGAGGCTATTATAGTTAATTGCACGGTTTGACTTTACATGACTTCATTAAGATAAGAACTTTAGACAAATTTTACTGGGTTTTTCTTCAGTAACGGTGGAGGCCTTGGTTAATGAAGAAATGTTCTTCAAGGTAAAAAAAAATACACATCAACAGTCCTATTTGAATTTTTCTAATTTCTCCTTCTTTTTAAGACTATTATTATTGTCACAGCAGACTCTTAAAAATATAATACTTCTCACTACGTCAGATAACTACTCTTTTGTACAATATATCATGAAAAGCATATTTAACAGTTACAGTTATATTTATATCATTCGTTTTAATGTTTCTATGTTTTACAACAGTGTAAAATGATGAATGAAATGCACATTAATAGTGAAAGTTTTATGATCAAAATGTATTTATATAAAGGAGAACAAATTCGTTTTAGCTTGTCTCAAGATAAACGATATATTAGTAACAATTGTCCATAAAACTGGTTATTTATGTAATTCTGTCACATATTTTGCCAGGTTCAAGAGCATTCACCTTAGTGTTTGCAAACATATTCTCTTTTGTTTAAAATAGTAGGTATTAGGTTAATGAACCAGGAATTACTGATCGGAATAGCATCACAAAAGTAATTCATCACTATGTTTGAACGTGTTAGCACTAATTATTAGTGAGTTAAAATAAGTATAGTTGATGATACATTTCTTAGATTATAAAATAATAGGGGTTTTCTACAAAGCAAATGAATGTAATTTTTCAGTCTTGATGAATAAATTTTATTCGTAAAATAACGTGAAAGATTTTGAAAATACTCGTTCATTATTAATTGAACAGAAAAAATGCTTGTCCTGAAAGCCAATTCATTTCTGTGAAATATATAACCAGTTACTAAATCTCAAAGAAATCCAACTATAAGATAGAACTTATTCTTTGCATATTGAAAAAAATATTAAATTCAACTATAGAATGATGGTCTATTGTTTAATATCAGAAGGGGTTTTGTGGATATTTCAGTATTTTCATGGTTGAAAGCGTGAGTCAATTCAAGCTAGACCACCATGGAAAACCTGGAAGCACTGGATCGCCGTTTCGTCCTATTATGGGACTCCTCAGCAGTGCGAATCCACGAACCCGCTCTCGCGAGATTCGAACCCAGGACCTACCAGTCTCGTGCCAGAGCACTTAACCGATAGACCACTGAGCCGGCATCCAACGGTATTGATGTCTAACTTCAACTGATCCACGAAATTGAGCAACCGTTCACCAATTGTCTTCATTGAGTGACTTCGGGAGGTAAATCCAGGAGTTCTAGTGAGAAGCAGTAACCAGTGGAGTTCAAACCACATCTGTTGTAAGATATCAACTCACTGAAGACAATTGGTGAACGGTTGCTCAATTTCGTGGATCAGTTGAAGTTAGACATCAATACCGTTGGATGCCGGCTCAGTGGTCTATCGGTTAAGTGCTCTGGCACGAGACTGGTAGGTCCTGGGTTCGAATCTCGCGAGAGCGGGTTCGTGGATTCGCACTGCTGAGGAGTCCCATAATAGGACGAAACGGAGATCCAGTGCTTCCAGGTTTTCCATGGTGGTCTAGCTTGAATTGACTCACGCTTTCAACTATTGTTTAATAAACATAAGATTTGTAACCCTTTAAATAAAATAAACCAGTTGTATGTATTTATATCTAGCCAAGTGGAATATCATCATACAATTGAGTATATGAATTTGCAGTTATTAGATGGAGTTCTCAAAAATAAAAATGAAAAATATACATTCAGTAGTTGAATAATTCAATATTAATAATAAAATGGTAGATTAATAATAATAAATTCATTCAGAAAAACAAAAAAGAAGAGAAAACATGCTATCGATAGACTAAACAGATTACTAATTTGTTAATGACAGTTGACTGTTTCTCCAATGCTAATAGAGAGAATAAAAAAAAAGAAAATCAGAGATACAAATAGATAATAATTTCATTACTACTGTAATGAATGAGAATACGGGTGGAGACAGTCGGATGTAATTAAGCTCAAGTTACAGACTATCTCTCTAAATTCTGATAGCCATACAGCAAACAGTTAATTTGCAAAATAACAATCAATTGTCTCAATCTTCACTGTTTCTTCTGTAAATATCAGTTCATCTTCTCTAATTCCATTGTTCATGCATTCTCGTACCGATTGCGCTTCATTCCTGTTCTTTCCTTATCGATCTTCTGCCAAAATACATTCTATGTCTAACCATCACCATATACTACTTATGTGGATATAAGTAGACCACACCATACTACAATATTCACTGACGTTTAAAGTTTATCGATCGATATATGAATTTTAAGATTCAAACAAACAATACTAAGTTGAATTTAAACTTCACCCCATCGCACAAGCAAGTGGCTATCAGGACTCAGTGGCCGAGTGGATAACGCGATGGCGTTTGAAGCTAGGGTACTGGATTCGAGTCCCAGAGTGAACATCAGCTCTGAGATGCAGGTACATCCAGCTGACGAGTCCCAAATAGGACGAAACGCGCGTCCTGGATTCCACTGCTAGCCACTATCCATCTCTGCTAAACCTGACTTTTTTTCTTAGGTCTTTATCTATATAAGGGAAAAAATATACTTTAGATTAGTTAGAAAACCATACTCTCAAATATTTAAATCTGATTCTTTCAAGTAAATTCAATATTTTAAATACCATATGGGTAAATTTGCTTGGTGTTGTTTACTTGTATCTTCACATTGTTATTGACGACTGCAATTGATCAGTCTCTTGTTGACATATTTGCATCCTGTGCGGACTGTCTCGATATTGCCTTATGTCACATGCTTTCTAAACAAAGACGGATAGTGGCTAGTAGTAAAATCTAGGACGCTTTAAGCTTTATCAATATATTAGTAAATATAATAAAGATAAAATTTAAGACATAATTCTAGAAATTTGTAGTACCTTTGCTAATCTAATATTCTGGGAAATAGGAAGAATATATGATGGATTCGAGCTCATGATTCAGTGATTACAAATTAAAAATAGAGAAGAAATTTGTCTGGATTTATGCACATTTGCTAAGGTTATATGTTTATATGTTTATTAAGTAAATCTAACTTTTCCTTTACATGAATAATTCTAAACTTCATAATAATCAAATAGCTTAGTGTTTCATACTTAAGTGTGCTGTATAAAAACTATGATTTTCGTGAAAGGTTAACTTTCATCTATTATTCATGGAAGTTACATACCGAATTAAGATACAAATATTAAGAAACGAATTGTAATTGCTTTAATTACAGATCGTCGATTCATCTTGTAAAGTGGATACATATATAGTAAACTAACTTACTGTTTAAGTTATATAGCAAATGTTAAATGATGCTTCATTAGGAACTAAATGAAGCTGAAGGATTAGTGAAAACCGGATAGACTTAGTTTAAAACTTTTCTATAGTTTACATCCACTCTCGTACACGAAGTTTGACATATAATCTTTAAGTCTTTCAATGAGCATAATGTCGTTTAGTCATTGAATTTGCATTAAATGGTTCTAATTTTCAACTTTAAGTAGTTTGAGATACATCACAACTATTATTCAATACCAGTGAGGAACCATTACATTTACTACAAGAATGACTTTAGAGATCACTATCTTCTACTTTCAGAAGATTCTTGGTTCAGTTTATTGTTGAATCATTAGTATGTACTCCTGAGGAATTTCAATCTAGCAAGAAAACATATATCTAATGTTCTTTGGTTTTCTATGGTTCTTCACCTAATTTCAGTTCATAATTTAGATGAAAGTGATATAAAATATAGCCATATAACCATCTTGATAAAATGATAAAGGTCAGTAATGAATACAATTTATAATCTGAACTCCCAAAACCAGATTTGTTTTTTTTGGCTTGCAACGGTAGCTTGATAAAACTAATCGGCAGAAAACCTTAACAATCACGTATAAGATTATAATAATGTTATGTATACCTATCATTGTCAATTAGAAAACAAAGAAACCGGAAGTACGTTAGGCTATTACTGATTAACTCAAATTTATTGTTTAACATGCTTCTGTTTATTACTTTTTAAGAAAAAACAAACAACAAACAATTAAGTGAATGGATAAATAAACATATCAGAAAACAAATACTACTCATATCTATAATAAGAATGAACGGGAAATGATTTTTTTGTTAATAATGTTTAAATACTGTAAATAAATTTCATCCATTGAGAAATGAGCAGAGAAATTGAACACTGAACACAGAATTATATTGTATATCAACCATTGGAGTAGGTAAGTTGTATTAGTTCAATCAATGTTTAGGGAAATGCTGAAATACCTAATTGACTTTCTTCTGATTAGTGTTTCCAAAAGAAAACAACTCATTTTATACATAAATAAGTTGTTTTTTGGTTACCATTATAGTATTTAAGAGCTAGATTTAGTCGTAGTGATTCAAAGGACGTCCGTTACTAGAAGGTAAAATTGTTGTAATTTCTGTAAAGAAACCTGGGTTTGTGGAGCCAGACAAATAGGGACAAATAATCTCTGATTAAATTTAAAAAAAACTCAGATATTTTGTCTTTCTAATTGCAGTTCTATTGAAAATTAATGATCATACGTTTGGCTTAGAGGGGGAAAATATATACCAGATCTTCTGATAAGCTTCAAGTTTGGGCAAAACACCCATCTGTTGTTTCTTTTGTCTGCGGTTCAGTCACCTAACATTTGTGGTTGCGTATGCTTGCAAGCTAACTAAAATGGAAAACTACCAAATTGTATTTTTTTTAAAGTGCTTTTTGCACTAGTGTCTCGCTTCAGAGAATAAACTGTCAACCACGGATAATTGATTATCCATGTCCAGCTCACCAAGATCATCTTCAGTGGTACATATATTTGCCTATATAATCATTTATCCAAGCCTTCGAACCATTTAATCAGAACTTAATAAACCTCATTGTTTAAAAATAGAAATATTAACAATTTTCTTTTAAGTCATTTTTATTCTATCTGTTCATCTGACGAAAGTTTATTCAGTAAACTTGGTTAGTGCTTAAATTTTATTGAGTTGTTTTGCATTATACGTGCTTATTTTAACTTCTGCAACTCAGTTGGGTTTTCGTTCATGTATTTATCGCTTTCACACAATCTACCAGACATCTTGTAAAGTTTCCAAAGGGCTTCATTTATTTCAAGTATTTGTTCTCACCGCTGTAATCTATCCAATGTCAAGTAATCTTCAATCGATTAGTCAAATGATGAAATATGGTTTAAATCAATTTTGGGGGATATTTTTGGATTGTGCATTTTGTCGAATTGTTTTTGAATAGTCAAATGACTAGTTGAAGTGCATTTCAGCATTCACAAACAATCCAAAATTAATAAACTTAATTACAAAAATTAGCTATGATTATAATTTTGGACCGATAAATGTAGAATCTGATGGAAATTTACTGTAAAGAATATTCCTCATTAACATACCGTTGTTTTAATAAAATTAGAACTAGAATTTTCTCAGTATTACTATTATCATTATTATTATTATTATATAATATATTCTGAAAATAATATTTACAGAATTCACACCAGTTTACAGGCATGATCAGATTGTTAAGAAAATCAACATATAATGTAGAGAACAAACATGAAATATAAGATTGTTTTATGTTTGCTGGTTTAGTAATTGATAAGTAGTTTACATATGGCATATATCAGGGCAAGCCAATGTAACACCAGGGTGCTTTTAATTTTTTCATAAGTGGATAGCCTGATGATTAATCAACGTTGTTCTGTGAGGTTATTTCTAGTGCCAGAGCGAGTTATTGATAAATATCTACAACTAGAGAAAGTAAGATTAAATCAAAGAGCACGGAACAACAGAACAATGATTGCCAAAATATGCCGGTAAAGTTACCACTGTTCATGTTAGATATTATTTAAGCTTGTTAGAGTTGCTAGTGACAGTGTAAATGTAAAATGACAGCAAGTAAGCGGTTAAACATTTAAAGTTCCGATAATCTCACTTGTGGAGTAAGATACACTTGCAGGCGCTAGAGCATTTAATGCATTTTCAGAGGAGCAATATGCATTAATGGAACGAACAAATAATGGGGGAGAGTTTATCGTACGGATAGTTTGTGGTAGATTATTCCAGAGTCTAGAAAACTTACAGGTAAAGTAATTCATATAAAAAGAAGATCTGGAATATGTTTGTTTCGCTAAAGACAAGGAGTTACGAATGTCGTAATGTGAAGTTTCAGCATATTGAATCGCCTGGTTGGATGTGAAGGATAGTTTGTTAAGTATTTTGAAAAAGAAGATAAGGTTAAGTATGAGTCTCCTCTTCCATAAAGGGTCAAGCCCGAGTTTACTACACCTAGAATTATATGTCAAGGCACTATCAGTTCCAAGAGTACGAAGTGTAAATCGTCTCTGTACTGATTCCAGTCTTAATTTATCCTTTATGTGCGTGCTACTAAGAAGAAACGCTCAGTATTCGAGGAGTGGTCGAGCACAAACTTTGTACATTAGAATACGAGATTCGCTGTTATGAAGGTTCCGAGTTACGTAACCTATAAGGCGTTAAGACTTGGACGTTTGTTTCATTATCTGTTCAGTAAACGACAAGTCGTCAGAGTACCTAAGTCCTAGACCTACTACTGTGTGTAACCTAGATAACACTTCACCATTTATGGTAAGATCGAGGTTGAGTGATGTATCACCGAAGCATAGCCAACCACATTTAGCTGTATTAATCTCCAGTTGCCATTTCGAGCACCACTATGCTACCTTGTTAAGCTCCGTGCTGATGCAATTTTGAATATTGCTCAGTTCATGTGGAGAAAATGAATACACCACTTTAAGATCATCTGCATACAAAAGGGACTTACCCACACAAAAGCACTCACAAATATCATTAATAAAAACTAAAAAGAGCAAAGGGCCTAAGACTTACTATTATTGCTATTACTACTGCTACTATTACTACCACTACTTCTACTAACGCTTGTTGCACCTCGTTCGAGAACATAGACCATCATTCCCTATCAAGGCTCTCCTCTCGAATTGTTTCCTAATGCTATTCATTCTTTTCATGTCTGCTTCCAAGTCCCCACTGAATGTGTTCATTGATCTGCCTCCTTTCCTTTTATTATAACGATTCCACATCAGTTCTTGCTTTGAGATTTGCAGTTTTATGATTTCCTCAGTGTACGTCCTGTCCACCTCAAGTGTCTCTTCTTAATTCCCTCTTCAGCTGGAATCCTGTCTATTCTCCCTCATACCAGGCTGTTGTCGATGTTATTCGATGTCTCAGCTCCGTACAGTAGAACTATCTTGACGTTCGTATTGAAGATTCTGACTTTTGTGTTGACTGACAATCGTTGTCAGCACTTCTTGACCATTTCTTGAATCTAGTTTAGTCAGTCAGATCGTGAAGTCTTCAACACTCATGCCTAGATTGTGACCATTAACCTCGCGCATGAATTCCTATACTGTCTTTGCAGGGAAATTTGTATTCAGGGGTGGTAATAATATAATTAAAAAACTCATAACGATGTCAGCTTATTTACTGTTTAGTTAATGAGTAAAAAGATCATCTCGGTCTATAGTATTAACAAACATCATACAAGGAATCAAAATTCTAGGTTATCAAATTTCAGTTACTTAAATACCGAAATGAATCTATACTTTTATTGTAAAAGTTCATCATAAATGCATCAACAATTGATCTATGTAGAAGATTTCAGTGATTTCACTTGACTCAAATTTCTTTAGACATCCTATCCAAAACAAGAAATCAAGACAATCATTTTCAAGATTACTAGTCTGAAATGACAACAATATAATTAGGTGAATTTCCATTAATAAACTGTCCTATGATTACATCTCATTATCTGAGTATTTAAGTAACGATAGAGGATTTACTTCAAATCTTTAAAAATACCACCAGTTCATCTGAACGATTCAATGCATTTTACTTCGCTAGTATGAGATTATGAAATTGTTGTGTTTCATTCAAATCATAAACCGACTTAGGTTATAAGACCACTGAAAAAACTGGAAGCATTGGACAGCTGTTTCGTCTTAGCATGATACTCTTCAGTAGTGCGCATCCATAACGAAGTTAGGCATTCGCACCGTTAGATACCAGCTCAGTGGTCTAGAAGTTAAACGTGCGCACCGAGGGCCAAAGGTCCGGGACTCGATCTTCGCGTGTTGAGTCGCAGACGCGTACTGCTGAGGAGTCCTATACTAAGACTAAACGGTCTTCCAGTACCTCTAGGTTTTCACTAGTGGTCTAACATCGATCAGGTCATGATTGTAATGACATTTAACTTCGTATGAGTAATTTACACTTCATTAAAATCCACAGAAAGTAAATAATGACCTCGTATCATTAAATTAGTTTTAAATATCAGATGGGGTTTTGTGGGTTTTATGGTCATTTTAATAGTTGAGATCATGAGTCAATTGAAGATACACCACCATGGAAAACCTGGAAGCACCGGATGGCCGTTTTGTCCTATTGTAGGACCCCTCAGCAGTGAGCATCTACAATCCCACCTTGCGAGATTCGAACCCAGGACATATCAGTCTCGCTCGCGAGCGCTTAACCTCTAGTTAATCATTCAAGTTTCTAGAACCTGAAATTAGTATGTATAGTAATATTCTTCTCAACCATTGAATATCACTAATAAACCAATGATAGTAAGAACAAATATTTGAGAAGGATAGCACAAATTCATTTCACTTCGTTTGATTCTCGTCAGCTGGTTACAACCTGTAGTATTTAAGAATCATAATTATTAAAATGGATTTGAATCACTCATATAAAAGAGTTTAGTTGGAAGTTACTATGATCACACAACAGTACAGTAGAACTTATCCGTTAGCCAAATTGTATACTGTATAAAACAACATATGCAACAACGCAGTCAAAGGTCGACCAGTACCCTTTTCATATTACCACTAATTGTGTTTCCAAATTTACGCATACTTACCAAAGCAGTTACATT
Organism: Schistosoma rodhaini; assembly: GCA_944470415.2. Lineage (NCBI taxonomy): Eukaryota > Metazoa > Platyhelminthes > Trematoda > Strigeidida > Schistosomatidae > Schistosoma > Schistosoma rodhaini. The sequence goes on from OX104036.1 coordinate 84,487,169, forward strand.
AGCTTAACAGAAAGAAGGGCATATCTTATACTTTTGAACGTGTTCCAAAAAGCCTTTGAATTAGAGGAAAAAGTGCTTCAAACAATTCAATTACTACACATCTCTTGGACTCAGAACATTCCAAAATAAGTAATAGACAACCAAGCTCCAGTCTTTCGAAGTTTGCCGAAGCTATTTCTATCAGGTCGTCATTACCCTGATTTCAGTTCCCAAATGGAGACGACTGTTAATCTTTTTTTGCCTATGTGGGAAATATTCCTTCATTGCATCATAAAATTCTGTCCAACTCTTTCATTCAATGGACTACACTCTTACATCTTTTTATTACAACTGACTCTTAGAATAGTAATATTATTTTAAGTGAGCACTACGTATTATCAGCGTTTACTCAGTACTTAAACACTTATTTCTAGTCCCTTGGACCTTTGTTACTATCAGTGTTGTAGAATGTTCATTTATATAAGGTATATATTCATAACATTTTATTCAGTCTGTTGAATTTATTTACACCCTTGCTATATTATACCGATATGAGAGCAACTTCCAACTAAACTCTTTTATGTGAGTGATTCAAATACATTTTATAATTATGATTGTTAAATATTACAGGTTGTAACCAGCTGACGAGAACCAAAGGAAGTAAACTGAATTTGTGCTATCCTTCTCAAATATTTGTCCTTACTCTCTTCAAGATGGTAAGATGAATTATGTATATGAAAAACAATAGTAAATGAACAATCGTTTAACATTTCTGTAGGCAATTTAAATGACAAATAACAATAATATTTGATAACTTCTGGTGGAAGTGCATCTATTTAAAACTAGTTAGGTAGTAACTTCTGATTCTAATGTGATTCATGCGTTATTAGTTAAACATATAGATTGATTTGTAAATTTAAGGTGTTATAGTCTATTTCTTTAACTTAATTCTAGACTGAATTATTTTCATGTTAGAATACTTCTCAGTATTAGGTTGCGGAGATTTTTATGATTTTGATTGAGAACATGAACTGATTGATGTTAGACCACCATTGAAAACCTGGAAGCACTGGACGGCAGATTCGTCCCATTGGGCAACACCTCAAAAGTGCGTATCCACAATCGCGCCCTGTGGGATTCGAACCCAGGACCTTCGGTCTAGCTCGCTGACACTTAATCTCTAGACTATTGAGCTGGTAACCAACGGTGTTAATGTCTAACCTCAACCAATCCACAAAATTGCGTGACCATCTTAGACATTAGCATTGTTGGATGCCGGCTTAGTAGTGTAGAGGTTAAGCGTTCACTCGCGAGACCGAATGCCCTGAGTTCGAATCCAACAGGGTGGAATCATGGATGCGCACTTTTGAGGAGTCCCACGATGGGATGAAGCGGCCGTCCAGTGCTTCCAGGTTTTCAATGATGGTCTAACATCAATCGGTTCATGATCTTAATCGAAACTAGAATATTTCTAGCCATAAATATTTAGTAGATTAGATACAACTATTTCATTGAATTCACTTGACAATTTTAATTCATTTAAAGTTACAGGTTAATGACCTTAAAGATGACAGATCTCAAAGTATTTGTTCTTATCATTTAATTATTCTATTTTAGAATTTATCCTATTACTACAATAGTGTAACTTAATGGTTCATATCTCATTGTAATAAATTAACTGAATAAAAAGTCTATAGAGAATGTTTAATTATAATATTTATTCATTAATGTTTGTTACTAATCATTTATAAATGTTCAGATTATCTACCACCTTACGGTATACACCCATCCATCAATCCATCCCTCTACTGATTCAATAGTAAGACAAGTGATTAAAACAAAATGGATAGATTCAATTTTCAATGACCATAATTGAGTAGGTAAATAGAGATAATAATAATAATATGGTATAGTATCTTCTTTAGAATAAGAAAAAAATAATATTTATTATATTATTAATTATATAATGTAAAGAGGATTTTATCTTTATTATTCCGGATATGCAATAAAAAGGATTGTAATTAATAAATGAATGACTATTATGTAGAGAAGGAAGAATGAAATACCATTGAATAGACCCTGGATTTTGTTTTCCTGTATTTAATTAGTTGTTTATTCATCTATGTAACCGGTTCCTGATTAACGATTAATGAAATCACTTGGATAAATAATAATATTGACAAAGTTAATGGTATTACTGTTGCTGTTGTTATTGTGGATGTTGTCATTATCATTAATATCCCATTGTTTTCACTGAGGATAAATGAATAGAGTAATTAACGGGGGAAAAGGACGTTGTATAATTATGTATTAATTAATTAATGACCTTATAGTATGATTAAATAATCAACTTAGTGAGGCTACTTTAATTTAAGGCATATAGAAATATGCATGTACCTATTCATATATGTCAATAGGATAAACTTAATGAACTGCAGTAACACTTCTCATAATCTTGAAATATATTCTGTTCCCTGTTTGACCAATGATCATATAGATAGGTTAAAATAGAAATCTGTTAATGAAAATGGGTCGAACTGGAACTTATTCTACTTTTCATATAAAGAATGAAATCATTAGGGTTCATAATAACTTTTCACATTATTGTTGATGTAAGTACTCGAAAAAGACCCATCCAGATGATGAAATCTAGTTTTCCTCTTCAATTTTTATGAGGCTATATTAAATATTGCCTGAAATATTTTACTAAGTCTTTCAGAAAGAGACAAATGTAAAATTTCTCAAATGTTTCAATATGCTAATCTTATTATTCAATACCAAATGAGATGCATAATTCTCAATCATTATTTCTTCATAAAACGACAGTAGTTGGATTAACCAAAGAGTGAAATAGCTGAAATTGTTCAATAACATATAACTAAAGTTATGGAAAATATCAATAGTTCATCTCAATTGTTTTCCCATTTAAATCTGAAACATTTTCTATCGTGGTTATTGAACCGTTCAACTTAGACAACACGGAATTAAAAAATCGAACTGGAAGTATCAAAATCCCACTACATTACATCCCCGGGCCAAATATTCATATAATTCAAAACGTAATTTGTTGTAAGGATCATAACAAATCACTGATTAAATTAGATAAGAGGTTTTTAGTTTGCCACTAATTTTCGCCTATTATTGGCTTACTTATAAGTAGTATGAATTAAACTGCAAAAATATCGGTGACCATTACTGTGAAATGCGATTTACTAACTGAGGAATTTCGTACCAAATAGAATTTTTCTGTTGATTTGAAGAAGAACATATCCACAAGTGAAGTATAGCTTGACTCGCCAAATAATTTTATTTATGGAGTAGAGCGACGTGTACATGTTGGCTTTGTTTTACATTGATGTTCCAACGATAAGTTTCAAATCAGATTTTCCTTAACAAATATCACTGAGAATTAATAAATATATTAATGCATACTTCATCTGAATAGGATACGAAGAACTAACTATTCTGATGTACGTGTTTCATGACAAACTAAAACCAGCAACATAAAACCTGAAATCTCTGGAAAATTGGACAGTCAATCATTGATACCGAAGCGTGAATAATATAGAAGTCTAGTTGACCTTTTAATTTTCATAGAAAAATGTCTTAACAAGTATATGTGTGATCAGATTGTTCGAAATATATTGTGCAAATATATATATATATATTCTGATAAACTTTGTTTTCGCATTACATTATCGAAATTTATCAAAGGGACTAATTGTTTTAAATATAGAAGTCGTCAGTTCGGATTTGCGGTGAATTTGAATTCAGTTTAAATCACAAACCCATAAAAATTAGACAATAACTGAAAATCTAGGAGCACTGAACGGCCATTTCGTTCTAGTGCAGGACTGACCAAGAGTGGGCACCCACGATCCTGCTGACAGGAATCGAACCTTAGCCCTTCAGTCTCGCATGGACGCGAGTCATTTAGTGTTTTTCGCACTGTGCAGTGAAGGTCATACGGGATTATTCGTCTTTAAGAAGAACTGAATCGCTCTGTCTTTGGAGTTCTATAAGTTGTGTATTTATCTCACCATTCCATTTATCACATGAAGCTATCAACTCTTTAAGTAAGGTGTCAGGATCTCCCCTAGGAAATAATCAAGACAACTTCACCTTAAGCCTTTCAAGATTTTGTAAGCCTGGTACTGATGGCCTCATTTACTTACCGAAATCTCGCACGTCAAAAATGATGAACTGTCATTTCGAATTAGGAATTCAGTACATCTTTATATGGGCAGCTTGTGTCAGGTTACGTATGTAGTCATTCCAATGCATGCTCTAGTAGTTTCAAATGATACATTATTCTAGTTAAGGCGAAAGCAGTGAGCACACATCGAGGTATTGCATTCTTAAATTCGGATTCAGCGTGCAGTAATGTAAAATGTTACTGTCGTTATGCACCAAAAGTGTACATATAATGGTCTTTGAATCTGAAGATTTTAATTTTTTGATTGAAACAATGAACTAAGTTAGTTATGTTCACAACTAACCGATCAAATCGCCGCTTAAGGGCCCAACACGACAATGTGCTCCGACATGTCTATAGATTATCCCTGCTACATGTGAACCACCAGTTGAGGAACATTATTATCGTGTTGCATTAGTGCGACGCATAATTTTTATTCATTTCGATAAGACACGGAATACTGGTCGGTATGTTTATGCATTCCACCCAATGACTATGTATGATGATCAGAAGTATTTGAATTGTAGTATAAACTAGTAATCCCAGGAATAACGCAATTTAATCAAGAAGTATCAGATGAGCCCGAACGAATGTATTGTATTTGGAATTCAAAATTACAACAGTCATCAATACGAAGAAGTCATTGATTTATTTAAACACCACAACCGCCACAGCTTGAATTGGAGTGTAAGTGTCTGTAATCAATTGTTCGTCTTCTTCTTAAGTTCATCTTACATCGGTCCGAAAGTGTATTGTATATAGACTCTTATTTATCTAGAATGCACTCATTAGTATTAGAATTAATAACCGAAATTGGAACAGATTAACCTGGGTTCTGGAATTGTATACAATCAGCACTCCGGCTTTGTAGTAAAACCATTGATATTTAGAATTTGCATCATGGACTTTCCAACAATATCCTCCCCCACGAAATAATGTTGGGTCCTTACTTCGCAATGTTTTAGCCAATATGACGTTCCCAATTTGCATTATCTTCTCAAATCTTACGCACCGACTACTGTATGTGAGTATTTGGGGATAAACACTGATATATAATTTGAGGTATTCCATCATGTGACTTTGACTTGAATAAAAATCATGATACATATTCTTTTTGTTATTCATATTAGAATACACAGATGGATATGCATTAATATATGTAATTAACACATGTGATTCAATTAGGCTTGATTTACCTGCGAAACAATCGAATAGAAAACATTCATATGTCTCATATTCATTAGGATAATCTTGGACTTGATTTGGATTCTCTGTCTGTGCAAGCTTCACTTCTGGGCAAGCTGGTTCTCTGATTATTTCGGTAAATTTTGCTATCCCCTCTGATTCATTATACCCCTGACTAGGGATTCTATTCAACATGCATTGTTCGTGAGAGTATCTAACATATGACACAATAACATCAGAAATATGACTAGAATTCAACTCATAAGAAACACATTTGTCACATTCATGAGGAATATCATTAGAAATAAATTGATTGTGAGGACCACTGACACTTGATATGATATCATAATTCGATTCTTCTGAAATATTTTCCTCAAATTGATTAAGAGTTTCATTAGAGAATAATGGATCATTCGAAAAATCAGCATCTACCAAAAGTGAATCCGGTTTTTGCTCATGATTCGACTCATTCAACATTTTGTTCTCAGAGTTGTAAGAAACTACATCAGAAGTATGTGAATTATTACGACAAACCATATCTGGTTCAATATCATGAGAAATCCGATAAGTTTGTTGGTTAAAAAGTTTCGTCTCACAATGATTCTGAGTTTCATTTAACTCTGGACTGCTATGTGACGTTATACCACTTCTAAATAAAGATAACTGATCATTAGAAGCATCCATCTTAGCATTACTTTCAGCGAAATGAACCATGCTATTACAAACTGACTGAATGTGTCCAGTTATACCACATTTAAAGCATTTAGAATTACGAAATATACATGAATTACATGGGTGAAACTTGCCGCAGAACATGCATTTACTAAACTCGTGCTCATCATCATGGACTGTTTCACAACTCAATGAAGTATTGATTTATTTAAACACCACACTATGATTCCTTTAATTACTGTACCAATCAAAATGTTATTTTTACGTTCAGAAACGGATAAAGTTTAAAGCTAAGTTGTCCTTATTCTGACTATAGCTTTCACATAGACTCTGGGGTCGCCAGTATTGCGTTTACAGTTTTATTGGAATATCTGTAGAACAAATTAATTCCTACGAACTATAGACTGTCTTTGTAAACAGTATAATTGTGAAATGAACCGATAGAAGCAAATAACCGCTTCTAAATATGGAAAGTGCCTTTCAGAATTGCGGACAAATACGACATAAAATTATCAGAATCAGACGTTTCACAGCCTCAAATCACAATTTCTATTATCACCGGTATCAAAATGGAAAGTATTCCTACACACAAACTCGATGTTACGAAGGAAGCTTGAAGTATGAAATCAACGATCCTTCTGACTGAATTCTATATATTTGTTATATTGAAACTTTAAACCTGGTTTGTTTGTCCTGTTGAGCTTTAATGTTTGGTTACACTCTAACTCTTTGAATTGTCCATTTCATTGATAAGCTTTAATATTGAAGTTTGCCCACGAATTTTTTCTCTGTAATTAATGTAAGGAACAATTATTTGGTAGATCCGTACTTATATACAAACTATCCTATTTGGTCTAAATGTTACTTTAATTTTAGTTGTAACTGTAAATAAATCTCCAAAATAAACAGTCATGTGAGTCTTCAACTTTGACACTGACATCGTTAGTTTTACTGGGCGCACCTCAACTTAAAGCGCTCATTCATTTATCGGCACCAGATCGCGAGTGGGTACGCCGTGCTACGTGTCCCTTCCAAATAATAGCGAGCTTACATCAAACACTTATCAGTACAGTGACAAGCTTCTAACTCCATCTTCAAATCATTCATTCCGGATTTCTGATTTGACTGGGTTAGTATCCTTCTATTAAAAAGGTGTTGTAGACAAATGCGTTGTCAAACCCTGAATATCTGTAGCATATTGTAGTGTTTGTATAAACTAATTGTTCTTTTGTACTGGATTTGTGCCAGGTTTAGAATTCCAAAAGAATATGTGTTCGTTTGTGCTCACCTAGTTCTACCTGACATAAACTGCATTATTTTGGGGTTTACGTGGAAAGGTCCCAAACCTGAATTATGACAAAGAAAGATGTTGAATATGTTAATACTGTGGCTCCTTACCTTGTATTCATTGAAAAAGTAGCCTAGAGCCAACTAAAAATTTTGACAGTTCCAGACAGGACGGTTTCTGTTTCTTACTCTTTTAGAAAACAACCTTGCTAAAATCGCCAACCAGAATAAATAATTCAAACCATTTGAACTTTGCCCTCCGGATTGAAAGAAGAGTTATGACACCGCTAGATGAAAGCCCATATTCATCGGAAGTCACGAGACCAATATCCTTTTAAAAACCAGAGCAACAATTAATGTAGGTACTTGGAATCTCCGCACATAATGAGAGACCAGGAGTACAAATCAAATAGCTGCGGAAATGAAGAGATACATTATGACAATGCTCAGAATCACTGAAACACATTGGACCCAAGATGCACAGAAAAGGTTAAATCCGGAAGAGATGCTGCTATACTACGATCACGAAGATGAAAATGCTCCGCACACTCAAGGGATTACACTAACACTGTGGGAAGAAGCACTTAATGCACTTATAAGATAGGAATGTCATTCATCCAAAATTATCAAAGAAGAAATGAATCACGATAAATGTTATCCAGTGATATACACCTAACAGTGATAAAGATGACGACGATAAAAATCCGTTTTACGAGGAGCTGTAATTGATCATAGTAAAATGTACAGCAAAAGAACTGACCATCAATATCGGAGATCTAAACGTCGAAGTCTGAATGGACAGAATTGGATATAAAGATACCATGGGACGACATGGACTGACTATGATAAGAGAACTAGGATAGAAACACATCTGAAAATGTATATGCATTCCACAAATCGGTTATAGGCACCACAATATTACACAAAAGCGCACACAGGAAGACAAGTATCATCGGACCAAACTATAGAGATTCAGATCAATAATATTTTAATCGCTAGAACATTCAGAAAGTCAATGGAACACGTGGGAACCACGAGAGGAGCTGATATAGCTTCAGATCACCACCTAGTGGTTTCCAAAATAAATCTGAAGCTAAAGAAGCACTGTAAAATTGAAGAAGTAACATCGCTTATGTTAAATAGAACCTTCCTTCGAGATACTGAAAAACCCAGTAATTTCAAGACAGCTCTCAATAACAGATTTAAGGCCTTACAAGATCTACTGAAAGGAGAAGAACTTACTATAGATAGTAACTGTGAATGCATTAAAGAAGGGATAACTACAACGTTTCAGAAGGTTTGGTTCTGGGCCTCAAGAAGCATCATTATAAGGAAGGGATCTCTTTCTAAACTCTAGACAAGATTCAAGAAGAGAAGAACAAAAAGACCGCAATGAACAACAGTCAAACAAGAACAGAGAAAGTCAAGGCACAGGCCGAATACACAGAGGCAAGCAAGAAAGTGAAGAGGAGCACTAGAGCTGAAAAGCAGAAATACGTGGAATATCTAGCAATGAAAGGGAAGAAAGCTGAAAGAGAAAGAAATATTAGACAACTATGTGGTACAACGAAGAAACTTGCAGGGAAATATTGTAAACCGGAGTTACCAGTCAAAGACAAGAAAGGCAAGACAATCACTGATATTCAAGAACACTGGAACAGGTGAGTTGAACACTTCGAAGGACTTTTAAACAGACCAGCCCCACTGAACCTAGTGGACATCCGAACAACACACACAAACCTTCCTATATCTGTCACTCCACCAACGATCAAAGAAATCAGCAAAACAATCAACCAAATCAAGAGTGGGAAAGTAGAAGGACCTGAAAACATATCAGCTGAAGCACTGAAGTCAGATATCGAAGCAACTGCAGACATGCTGAACTTTCCATTCAGTAAGCCTTGGGAGGAGAAACAAGTGACATTGCTACCAGTGGAGAACATATGAAACTGAAAACGATTGCCAATCAACACAAAAGTCAGAATCTTCATTATGAACGTCAAAATAGTCCTGTTGTACGGATGGTATGGAAGAATTAGGTAATCTGCAATATCCAAATCGTCAAAATGCATTCCACCTCTCCACTTTATGAAGTGCTTTCGCTGACTTGTGGAGGTCCTCATAAACCCGCTGAGCACCAGATTAAGGTGACAGTGTAAGAGTAATCAGACTTGTTCAAAACTTATCTTCACCTTGAACGGTTCTGTTAATTTTCCTCAATGTGCTACCTCAGTTTCTATACGGTTAAAATATACAAACTCTAAGATGCTTCCTCGTGGTCATGAAAGTTAATGCATAGTGATTGGTCTTAGTGCTCAATAATGATCCTCAGTTTCTCCGTTTTGTCGGTACACGATTGATCTTTAGGAATCGACGATAAGGAAGTCGGATTTCAATACATGTGAAATGGGTATATTTTTGTCTCAAATTACAAATGAAGGGGGGGGTCCAGTTTATTTACATCTTTCGGTGACTGTTTGTGCACATTAAAATTGTAACAGTGTAAAGTAATGGAAGCCATATGACATTTCGGACATACTCGCTAAATCAAAGGCGACCAAGCTGGGAGATTATTCCAGGAGATTTCGCTCCAAGAATATTAATTTTAACTGTTCTCATATTCATACATCTGAGATACAGGCCGCAATACTAGCTTTTTGACAAAGGAAACAGTTTATCGCTTGATTAGTGACCTAATAAGCAATTAGTCCCGGTGGGTAACATCCACAATTTTTTGTCGTTTCAAATGTTATTTGCATCAAAACCGCCGAGAAAGTAATTTGACACGTGCGTTCCCTATATTTAACACACAGACCTCCTTTTGATAGGCGACTGAAGAACATACGTCCTTCACCCCTATAGTAGAGTGACAGATAACCTAGTAGTGACACACCATATTTAAACTAATGATTTTGGTATTGCCACGTTTGAGTCCTCGCTACTCGTAATACATATAATGATTGTCACGCTGGTTGTTAGAAGGAGCATCGCCCTCGTGACTTCCGATGAGTCTCAACTGTCACCATGAGGCGTCATACTACTTCCTTCAACTTGGAGGGTAGAGTTTAAACGGATTAATTTGTTTATTCTTGTTACCAAGGTCATTTCCTTCTTTATGCGTGCTTGGGAATGGCAGCAACCCTCGGGGAGCTATAGGTTCAAAGAATAATATCGACAGAGCTCACATTGAAATCCCTATTCCGTCCTCAGTAGTAAGGATAGAAGGTCTAACGACCCATATTGTTCCATATAATTTGTAACTATGGGGAGATCCAATCTCGCCTTGAAAGTATAACCAGCAGGTGCTGATAGTACGTATTTTTGTAGAAAATTTCAGCAATCCAATACTCGATGTGAAAAACAGAAACTAGAACGTAAGTGATTTGATCTCGTTTTTGAACTATTTTAGAATGTCTTCTCAGATGAACGGTCCCAAACAGAAAAAAAGATAGAGCTTTATTACCAAGGTCATAATTTAGTATACGACAAACCCATAGTAAATGGCTAAATAGCACCATAACCTGCGGTAAGATAACAGAAATTGGCTAAGGTTTCTAAGTTTGTCTTTGTTGCGGTAATTTTCTTATATTGTGACATTTTTTCATGTTTTTTGGATATTATTTTTCCTCGTTCATTCCTGTTTTTCATACTTGCCATAACGGAACAGATACCTGAAGTACTTAAGTTAACGACTATGACTCCACCTTGTGGCCATACAACATTGGGGCCTGGTCCTGCTACGCGGAAGCCAACTTTTACGAGCACGGCGTGAACGACACACGAATTCAACAGGTACATGACACCGAGTGTGTTTACTAGTGATGTTTCTGAACCTTGCAAAACCCTTAAACGATCTATTCGCGAGCACGGAGACCTAACCGTTCGACAAAGGTTAAATCAACTCCTCAATAATATCGGCCTACAACACGGTTCTGAGATTGACATGTTGCTAAGAACTAGAGAGGTAGTTGGTCAAAGAACTTTCGATGATGGCCTATTCAAACAACTTTTCTTGTCTAAACTTCCTCAACAGGTGCAAGCTGTTCTGGTCTCGTTTCAAGACAACACCGTAAACGAACTGACTGCATCTGCCGACCGCATACTAGAAATCACGAAATCTTCTAGTGCCGAGGTTTTTCAGTTAAAAAAAACTCAAAAGAGACACAATAAGGCATTACGGAACTATGTCATACGCTGACATGTTTCCATCGTACTCGTAATGATCGTAAACGGTCACAAACCCCGCGAAGAAATACTTCACATGAAAATTCTGTCTCCAAACTAAGAGAGACGGATAACCCCAACTGGTGTCGGTATCATAATCAGTACAGAAAATCTTCTGGAAATTTCATAAAACCGTGTAATTACTCGAAATCCAAACTGACCGACAAGAAAAACAATCCGGGTAACTTCCTAGTCGGCATGTCTTAACGGCAACCATAGCCGACGAACATAGTCGTTCGCTATACGTCACAAATGTGATCACGGAAGTTTTCTACCTCGTCGATACTGGCGCAGAAGTTAGCGTTCTTTCCGCAAATTCTAACGATCCCTTCACAACATATAGGCGGCAAACGGAAAGCCAATCGTCACATATAGTGAAAGGTACTGTAGCGGTAAATAAAACACCAAAATGAATAGCTCTGTAAGTGTTCGACATTGGATGCTGACCACAGTAGTATTGATGGACTCAACTAGGTGAACGCGTTTGCATTTTGGGGTATTTTCCCCTCGTCCATTCCTATACTTTAAATTTACCATAACAGAACAGACTCCCAAGCTACTTAAGATCAAGACTATGTTCCCACCTTCGTTTCAACTAATGCTCTTCTCGCCAGACAACATCGAAACCTGGTACTGATACGCAGAGGCTGATTTCTGTGAGCACGGCATGACTGATCCTGTGGTATGCTCATTGGTGAGTCTAACGTGATCTGGAACATCAACCCATAAACCGTGAGTACGTTCCCCTCTGGAACTTCATAAATCATTGCTTTACATTACATTTTATATATTGTGCGTCTACTTTAACGTGTGTTTACGCAAACCCATTCACTGGATCTTCGTTGTTGCAGATGTTTCGAAGGCTAGTAGACCGAAACACTAATTTATCTCAAGGGGGTTTTTGTGGAGATTCAGTAATTTTATAGTTAAGATCATGAGTCAATTGAAGCTAGACCACTGTGGAAAACCTGGAAGCACTGGACGGCCGTTTCGTCCTACTATGGGACTCCTCAGAAGTGCGCATCCACGGACCCGCTCTCGCGAGTTTCGAACCCAGGACCTACCAGTCTCGAGTCAGAGCCCTTAACCGATAGACCACTGAGCTGGCACCCAATGGCGTTAATGTCTAACCTCAACCAATCCACGAGAGCGGGTTCGTGGATGCGCACTGCTGAGGAGTCCCATATTAGGACTAAACGGCCGTCCAGTGCTTCCAGGTTTTCCACGGTGGTCTAGCTTCAATTGACTCATGATCTTAACTAATTTATCTGTTTGCGAAACTCCCTTTTCTGGTTGCAAACGAATTTGACCACATGATAGAGTTAGGAATCATTCGACCGTCAAAGTGTCCTTGGGCATTTCCTTTGCACATGGTCCCTAAAATGGACTGCAACGATTGACGCCCAACTGGTGACTACCAGCGTTTCAATGCCAAAAACCTTAGATTTCCTAGGACACACTATTGATGCTCATGGCGTCCGACCCCTTGGAAGCAAAGTGGCGGCCATTCTGGATTACCCAGAACCGATCACCATTAAGCAGTTGCGCACATTTAACGGCCTTGTAAGTTTCTATAGACAGTTCAAACCTGTTACGTCCAATTGTGAGTTTTTGTCCGTTCCAACTATTGAAGTACTGGCCGTCGATATTCGCAAATCACGAACCCAATTAGGCAAGAGAACCAAAACTCCGAATTAGATACCAAGTTTATTCGCAATTCATAAATAATCCACCAAAGTCGTTCTAATGACAATAATTATAACAATTACAAAACAAACCTTCAATTTTGTAGTTTCCCGGAGAAAAAACTCCCAAATACCGAACCAATGACTAAAGAAACCAAAATTTCCGAAAAGAATGATATAAACAGACAAGTCCAAAGGTTAAGTAAAACAAACACATCCAAAAACACAGTAAAATTGATGTACAGTAAAAAACGTTTTAATCAGCCAAATGTTGTCAGTTCTCCTGTAACAAAACCGAAATGCCCATCCCTTATGAAACCAACTTCGCGGAAATGCGAAATCAATTAATCTGTATGACACCGCGTGAAAAGTATTGTCTATAATTGGGGAACTTATCGCAAAGAAAACCATGCTAGCACATCAGGACACTCAAGCACCCATCAGTATCGCAGTAGACGCATCCGAATCAGCAATCGGAGGAGTCTTACAATAATGGGTTAACCACTCTTGGCAACCTTTAGGATCTTTCTCAATAAGGTTGCTAGACCCTGAATCTAGGTACAGCACGTTCGGTAGGGAACTCCTAGCTATGTATTGTGCTGTACGGCATTTCCAACATTCCATCGAAAGAAGAGAATTCACGCTTTTTACCAATCATAAACCTCTTACCTTCTCTTTAAGTTCATCTTCAGACAAGTACTCACTTCGAGAGTTTTGAAAACTGGACTACATTTCGCAGTTTACTTCAGATATACAACACATTTATGGAGCAAACAATGTAGTTGCAGACGCTTTGTCTCGTGTAATTTCCTTGAACAGTTTCCAAGGAATCGACCTTCTTAAACTCACCCAGCTTCAAAAAGAAGACACTGATCTTCAGCGCGAGTCATCCTCGACAACTCTGAAAATGCGTATTAAGCGGATGAGAACAGTTAAGGAAACCACACTATGTGACGCATCTACAGGTAGGGTTCACCCAATCGTAACAAAACATTATTGACGCAACGTCTTCAATACGTTGTACAATCTTTCTCATCCAGGTGTTCGTGCATCCATCAAACTCATAGCCGAACGGTTTTGCTGGCTTGGTATGGATAAAGACGTGAGGGGGTGGGCACGCTACTGTGTAAGTTGCCAGAAATTCAAGGCCATCAGACACAACAAATGTCCCTTGAGTTCTTTCGAAACCCCCGATGCACGTTTTGACCATGTTCATCTAGATTTGGTAGGACCCTTACCCGATTCAAACGGATACTCATATCTCTTAACATGCGTAGACCGTTTCACTTTTCCGTTGTCTGACTACGCTTTTAGGAATCACACGATTCCGAACGACTGCCTGCCACCCATAAACAAATGGATTGGTAGAACGCTTTCGCTGACAACTAAAAGCTTCGTTGTCAGCTGCAAATGTTTCACAGTAGACCGACGGTTTTTCACTCGTCTTACTAGGTATTCGCAATGCAGTGAAAGCTGACATTGGATACACTGCAGTTCAACACTCCAACTTCCAAAAGAATTCGTGGCTCCTTCATCTTCTTCAACTAACATGGATCTAAACTCCTACACGATCAGAATTGCATGCTCAATACGTTCAGTTAAACCTGTTTCCACTAGACTACAATCAACTGATGTTTTCGTTCAACCTGACTTACCATATAGTACGCACTTCTTCGCACGTCGAGACTCTCATGGACGACCCTTGGAATAAGCATACGAAGGACCCTTCAAAGTTCTTCAACGTGAACCTAAGTACTATGTAGTCGATAAGACGGCACTAACGATAACATCAGCATGAATCAAATCAAAGCAGCGTATTTATAAGGAAATCCTATCCACACTGATTTCCTTCGGTACATTCGAACGACACGACTCCTACACTTCCGATACCGCATCCGATAGCCATCACTCACGATGATACTTTACAGTATCTGAAAATATACTCCAAACAACCCGTTTTGGAAAGAGAGTAAGGTGTCCAAGATATTTAAACGATTGTTTCACTTTAGACACTGATTGACGTTTTGTTGTATCTCGATTTTTTGCATTATATAAAATATTAAAAAAAACAATTTCAATATACCTATATTTATATATTTATCCCAAAAAACAAAAGAATTTTGGTTCGTTAATATATGCATATTAAAAACTTTTAAAAAAGCGGAAAAAAGCCCTTCTTTAAAAATCATTTTTACGCTATCGCATATGTATCAGTTTATTTTCCTTTCGCCCGCTTGGCGTCTCTATGCTCGTACGTGTGTGATTCGACATACACTTACATATTCATTTTTGCTTTCTAGGATGGCTGGAAAAGACGAAGAAAGAACGGTGAATTTCACGATGAACCGAAATTTTCATTGTATCTTATTTCTTTAGTATTGTACCGAATGGCTTCTTACAGCAAGAAAGGACGACCAGACGCTGCGGAACATAGCAAGCTGCCAGAAGAGTGTTTACCAACGAGAAAATTGTTGGGTTTAAACTCCTCGCTGGCCACGTCTGTAAAAGTAAATAAATCCCCAAAATCACTAGCTCTGTAAGTGTTCGACATTGTATGCTGACCATAGTAGTATTAATGGACTCCTCTAGCTAAAGGCGTTCGGTCATGCATCCGCACAAGATTTCGAGTGGGAACACCGTGTTTAATATACCCTGCGATCACTAGCCAGATTAGATCAGTCACTCCTTAATATATATTGATAATATATAATACAAATCTTCCAACCTCTTCGCTTCTGACTTTTGATTTCACTAGGTGGTTAAGATTAATGGTAGAAGGTGTTACTGGTAAAGTGTTGTCAAACTCTAAATACCTGTGGAATCTTCATCTGCATAAGATAGGCCATAGTGGCCTTTTAACATTTAACTCTCTTACCTTTGAACTCATTCTAGCATATCTACCCCATGCTCGAAACAAGAACTCGCTGATCCAATCCCATATTTCGCGTGTCTCCTCATAAAAGTAGTGTATAAAACCCTAAACATTTTTCGTCCAAGTACTGAAACGACTAAGGAATAGTCCATAAAACCCTGAAGGCCTTGGAAGCGGTAGCTTGCAGTTACTTTTAGCTTCAATGCTACCACTCATTATAACTCCTTAATCTTCATAGTTTATTACTTAGGGAAACACAGCTCTACATATTGTCTGATGATATGAATCGTTGCGGTTATTACTCGAACCCTCACACACTTGTTAGAGTTAACTTTTAATGTCAGTCTAGAGAATAGCTTAAAGTTGCACCTGTAGGAAATTGCTTCATACAATGCATGACCAAGCGCATGCAGCTAGGTGAACCCATTAATACTACTTTGGTCAGCACTCAATGTTGAACACTTACAGAACTATTTATTTTGGGGATTTATTTACCGTTACATATTATTCTATCTGATATATTATGTATGGGTTTCCAAATCTTCACGTCATTCGCAAGGAGCAGAATAGATGACTTTACTTCAGTTGATAAGTCATTTGCATAAAGTAAAAATGGAGAGGATCGAGGATCCCACCTCGAGGAACTCCACATTTTACAAATTCAGACGTTGGTAGAGCCCCATTTACTTGTACCTGTTGTCTGCTCTCAGTGAGAATGTCATTTATTCAGTCTACGACTTCACAACGGATATCAAAACTTCCCAGCCTTGATTGGAGACTCAGATGAGAGACCTTATCAAAAGCCTTACTTATGTATATATGGACATTACATCTAAAATAATATTTCTATCTTTCGGTTCATCACAACCTCTTGCAATGAGCAGATCTGTCAAGCATGACGGGCATTTCCAAAAGCCGTGATGTTTCCCGAACAAAAGTTTATGCCCTTCCATACAGTTCGAAATGTCCATATGAATTGTATTTTCCACTATTTTAACGACCACACTGGTTAGATCAAATGAACGATAGTTACTAAGTCTCTACTCCACGTCTTATACACAGGACTGATTATCACGTCCTTATCGGTAACCAAGGCAGTCCACCTGAATGAAAAATAAAAGTTTCATTGACGAAATTTTTCAAGTAAACACTCGGTCCTAATGGGAAACATGTCACTAGGATTAACACTAGTCGGCCTACCGTCCTTACAACAGAAAAGCAGTATATACTTATGTTAAGAACTACCAAACTAGGTTCCAGTGTCAAATCTGGAACAAGCGAAAAATAAACGATATGGCTTTTGTTCTCTTAATTCAAAATGGTAATTCATAAAGGTTTACTTATTATGCACCACTTCACCACTCTCATATTTGACTGTGACCTAGGATTAAGGGGCGCTTGGTACAAAGTCCTGTTCGTAAAGCGGTATGTAGTTTTGATTTTACTTATCCTCAACTGTAGTTATGATTTTTTGCTATGTTAGTGCTTTTTGTTGGTATAACTATTCCATTTTAAGTACTTAGTGGCTGGCTTTTCCGATAAGAGATCGTACTTGTCATAAATTTTCTTGTATTATCATTTTGAGCTATCAAAGGCTGCATGGATTTTCTGGGAATAAGTAAATGTACTATTTTAGAATCACAAAGAAAATAAATTCCATGGTAGCTCTCGCATTTTGATGCGCGCTTGAAAAATGCTAATTCGTGTCAACTTGTCACGTAGCATACTCTCTTAAAGTTGATGAATCAGCTTACAGTCATTGACCTGCTCAATTCGTATTGTTCATCAGAATATTGAGTGCATGGCAATATTAGTCCTTCATTAATATTTAACTGTTCGCTTCAGGACATGAAAATGGGTTTGGATTCATGTACATTTATGCGTTTAAGGACTATTTGTTAGCAACATATTTGTAGTCCCATTGCTGTGGCTTTCAAAAATCTGAGTTTCATTTTCCCTAACTCTTATCTTCCGGTGACTTTTCTAAAACCGTGAATAGGTGAAATTTAAGACGGCGGCTAGGTGTATATTTCAAAGTAACAACATGAGCAGCGTTTCTCTAATGTCTGGGAACACTGACCCACTTATGCTAACTCATCAACGAAACCAATAAACCTAGTAAGATTAAAAAATTCGATTGAACGTCGGAAAACGCCGTTTAAATGCAATACAAATTAATTCGTCGATGGGAACGAATTGAATGGTGTAAAACGCAATTCTCACAAAGTGGGAAAATAATGGTGATAGATTAATGGATTTCTTTTAAACGTTAAAATTTCTCCACAACGTCTTAGATGTTCCGAATACGTTCTCGTTTCAGGTGTATTGTATTGGAAACCTTGAGTCTATGTTTCTTACTAGCTTACATTCATCAATGAGGCATGACATCTTAAGTGCATTGAAAAAAGTAAGGAACCAAGTAGCTGACATCAAAACGCGAAAGAAATTATTTGTACTGCATTCCTGTGTAATTCGCCAATTATTTTAGAAACTACGATTCATTAATCCAAACACTTGACTTTCAGCCGATGTTTTTTTTCAGTCTAGAACTCCGTTTCAATTTGTTTGAATGTAGTAATACACAACAGATGTGGATAACAGTCTATTAATGACTGTCATAAATATGCATTTTTGTAGTATTTATCAGTTTTATCTCGTTTTATGTCAGCTGGTCGAAAAAAGTGCGATTTATCAATATTTATATACGTTTTTTCCTTACAGAAAATATCTCCTCAGGGCGTTTCACAGTTTGTCATGTAACGTGACGTTTAATTATTCTCATGTTACTTTTAATTGTTTCCGGTGCTTTCAGTACTCTTTTTATATATTCATGTATTCAATTAATCTGCATAAAAGGATATATTTGACAATTTAACTATCGATTTTACACATTTCCCATGATGAGTTATCAGTTTTTAATAATACATTTTCGCATCTCTCTTCATTGTCCTTTTGTTTATACAACTTTTCATATGAGCTTTTAGGACACTAATTATTTTAAATGCCTTAAATTTTTATTTGCAATACATCTTATATGAATAATAAATGTCATAAATGTCTGATAATAACAACAACAATAACAGTTTTAACGGCAAATATCCGCTTATTTCGTCTCCAACTATTCCCACTTCAGTCGGTTTAGGAATTACTACTGAGCAGCATGCACATTCTAATGTGATTAATAATGATCTAAACAACTGTACTGATAAGTCGAATTCCTCCATCATCTCATCTGGCACTACTGATATTGGTAGACTATTATCATGTATAACTTCAAATGGAAATTGTTATCCTACATATACTTCAACTCATCCTACAATTCAAACACAATTTTCTAATGATGTGGGAAGTGAAATTTCTATTCATCACCAGAAGCAAAAACAAGAATCACCCGGTGAAAATAATTCATCTACAAATTTATGTGGTTTTAGAATTAAATGTGAAGCAGATGATGGTTTTTCACCGACTGGGAATTTATCCGGACAATCTGCGCCAATCTCTAAGTCATCGTATGAAATGATGTGTAACAATAAACCGACCGCCACTAACTCTACGTTAGAATCTTTCTCAGGGAAAAGTGAGTCATTCGAGGAACATGAAATAGTTGATGACCAGTTTGTTGAAAATCGGAAACTTGTCGAAACGTGTGGATCTTTGCGAGCACATACACAAAGCAATAAAATTATTGGTAATAATGATACAAAGGAATCTATTTCATCACAATCAACGAGATATATACCATGTTCATCAGTAGATCAACTTACACTACCTCAGACTAATTTAAGTAATCCTTTCCATTCAGATAATATTCTTAATCCAGGATGTAATAATCGTATACTGAACAATTCCCCAGTTCGTGTTGTTTCTCAGGGTCGATTAGACAATGATAACGCAAGTGTTAACTCTTCATCAGATTTTACAGCTGATGCGCTTACATTCATTGATACATCATCAACATGTATAAATACATTTGATACAAATGAACGTATGCTTACAGGAACACCTGATTTTTCATGTTTCTTTCCTAATACATTATGTGATCCGCTGACTAAACGTTTTACTTCTAACGGTCATACACCGTGCGCTGGTTTTTCTGTAACTAATCAGGCCGATTCAAAGGTTCTAATAGGTTTGAGTCCTGTATCGAAATCCCATCGTTTGTGTTATCCATATGATACATATGAACCGCTGAAAAGTGATTTCAAAGAACACCCAAATATAAATAATAATAATAATAATAATAGTGTTGACAGAGCTCAACCGAATTCTTCACCGAATAGACTTAAAAATATACTAAACAATACATTTTATGACCGTACTGGTAGTAACAATGGATCTAATTTAGTTACAACGCCTATATCTTCTTGTAATAATGATGAAGCGGTGAACTTAATTACCGACTCTGGTCAAAAGAGTTTTGTAAATTGTAACGAAGTTCAATTACCAGGATTCAGTAGTCCTGAATCAGCTTTCTATCAATATCAAAATAAAATGGAGGGGCAAAAATGTCAAGTATGTGGTGAGTTGGCAGCTGGTTTCCATCATGGAGCATATGTGTGTGAAGCTTGCAAAGTAAGTCCGTATTCATTGTAATTGGTATTTCTTTGGTGTTATTCGTAATTTAGTATCAGTTAAGGAAATCCTTTTTAAAAGAGCAATATATTTTATCTATGGATTAATTGTACGTTTACTATGTAATAACTTCGAACTCCATAGTCTCATGGTCGATTATTAAGTATCTAAAGTATCAATGTCCCATTAATGGGAAAAGATTCTGTATATAACCCTTTAGATATTTCACTGAATAACTATCTCATTAATGCATCATAACAGTTATTAAATTTTGCAAATTCTATACACTAAGTATATTACTACTCTATGTTTTTGTGCTATTGTCTTTTCGTTTGTGTATTTTATTATTCTCCTTCCTTTTAAATTTTTCCCTTGGTAGTTTTGTGTAATGTTCCTTGTTCTTGTGTATCTTCCATCAATATATGAAACACTTGATGACCTCCCACTGTGTACTAAACTTTTCATGTCATAAACCATATAAACATTCCACTGTGGTTTATAGGAGACTACATCCTAACAACTAAGAACAGGTTTGTTTGTGAACCTTTGGTGACTGGAACTATTACTTGGTTGTCCAAACGAAAGTAGTAGTAGGCGGTTCGAACATGTGGTTCTGTTATTTAACCAAAACACTACTCAGGCAATACAAATTCATAATTAATAAAATATCTATTTCATAAATGTTCGATATTTTTAGTTTCTGACCTCATTTATGGTTTATCTGGTTATTGAAATTACTTAAAATATTTTGTTTTATTTAAATTATATAGTAACTTTGCTTAGTTCTCTGCGTAACATATTTAGCAATCCTTTCCATATAATCTACAATCTTATTTAATAGAATTATGGCATTTTCCCTTTGAGTCGAGAATATATTTTTACTTGTTAGCAGTGAAATAGTGTCTGGGCATCAGTGAAGACTAAACATACTTACAAAGACTGATCAATTTAATCTTAATACCGTAGACAGAAAAACGTTTCAAGCTATAGTAACAGTCGATAACAGGCGTTTGAGCCACTGCATTCTAGACCGGAGTTGTAATATAAACCATACATACTAGGAATGTTGTGAAATCCACGTAAGGGGAATTCACATCCCAATTTCCACTGGTAGCCGAATGCAGTTAAAAGGAAAATACATACCTGGCTGATAAGATTTACAACTTCGTCCTAATTTCTTGTTAACACTAACCAGTTAATTGTCATAAATTCGAAGAAACTGCCGGGAAGAATAAGGATTAAAAATATCCTCTTTTTATTCACTTAACATTTATATTGTGCAGTGGTAAGATATGATATTAGTCTATTTCTTAACTCCTACATATGTGTATTCACATAGATATGTTCTGTTTAGGTTCACTTGCCTTCCATGATAATGACCTATAAATTGTAATAAATCCAGTACGCTTCGGTTCAGCACAGCAACAAAAGATCGAATGAATCGAAATAATAGTAGTATCAATGATAGCAAAAGAAAATAAACGTGGACAGTATATTATACGTATGTTTAGTACGTGGTTGACGGTAGAATTCACGTTTTGTCTCGTTTGACACTCGTCAGCTAGATGTACGTACATCTCAGTACTGTTGCCCACAGTGGAACTCAAACCTGCTACCTTTCTCCCCATACGCCTAACTCATTGTTCACTGAATCCTATATAGGACGAAGCGCATATCTTGGATTCCACTGCCAGCTCATATTAAATATCCCAATAACGTGGCAATGCTATATCTAGCCACAAAGGATCAATATAGAAGAGTTGGAAAACCCTGATTCCAAACCAATAGTGAACATGGCTCCAGGATCCTAAGGAAACAAATGACATATGAACCAATCGTTGGTCACCGACTACCATAGGACTGCATCTCCTAACGTTGCTCCACTGCCTTGTAGATCAGATCTTTAAGTCAAAGGCTCCGGGTGTAGCTTTCTAAGAAAACCACCTGCTTCAGTCTGGGCACCCGTGCAGCATCACAGTCCACACACAAATCGAATGACTTGTGTGGCGCATATGTATTCGGTGTCCTTTTGTACTAATATTTGTGATCAAATAATAATGATAATAATAATAGATGTCAGAACTGAAGCAGTTATGTATGAACTACTAGTAGGATATCTAAAAGCTGGTTAACAACTGAGTACATCACACATCGATCCATCCTGTTTGAATGATATACAATTGTGTGCGGTACGAAATGTTGATTCAAATAATAACCTAATTCTACTGTTTTAGCAAATAGAATTCTTTTCGATCATCGTTTTAAATCTGGTTAAATCTCGCTAAAGCTCGGATAAGTTGTGACCGATTTTTGAAGATGTATAGAAATTTTCTATGAATATGCACTTTGTGTCATCATTAGTCGAAACTACAAGAAAATGTTTCAGCTTTCTCCGTCTTCTCGATTGCCAGAAGCAGAAAAAAGTAATGAGCTAATGAAGAAATGAAAATTTTACCATAAGTTTTTGTGTTATTATTCTAAAGTTTCGAGCTGCGTAGCAGATTATACATCAAATAAATTTAATTTATTCTTTTAACTGTAAATTATTTGATATTTGTCTAGGTAGGTGATTTTCTTGATCCGATAAGAAGTTATTAATTACCAGACAGTTTGTATTCGTACATTGAACTTTTTATGACGTCATAACTGTCGAATTTTAGTACTATTTCTAATTGTCTACGTCCATGTAACTGTATAAAGCTACACTTATCTTAACACCTATACCATTTTGTTCAAAACACTTTTGTTGCATTTGCTTCTTAGAAAAAACTTTTTCTTTACAAAGTAGGAATGCTTGACTAATTTAAGTTGTTCTTACATCACTGACAATGTATCGTAAGAATATAATTTATGGACGACCTTTGAGCGACGATGCTGAAGTGACTTTGAGACGACTCACCTATTTACTACAGTCAAAAAGAGTTAATATGAAGAGTTACGGTTACGAATCGAAAGGTTTCTACCACGAACTGAATGAATTTTGCGCCAAAGTGCATGACTTGCCATCCTTAATTTCATTAATTCGTTCATAAATTATAGTCTTACCAATATAATTCCTGATTTTTGTATTTTCAACTTATCACTTTTTACGTTTTCAGGTAAATATTCCGAGTGTGTAAAGATGTTTTTCATCTTTGTAACTCGAACTTTTGATAGTAACTAAAGACTTTCATTTCCAACGAATGTATTTAGTTTATTTGCAAAGCTCAGGTTTTTGTAGCCAAGTTTGAGCCATATGTTTGTATGGAGATTAATTGTACTTCCTGGCTGCACAAGTTAAGCGGGGGTTCAAATCTACTATTAATATCGGTTGAAAACTTTATACTTAAACCATTAAGCCACTATTCTGTCATCGTGAGTACTTTTCAATCCATTTCAACTGCAAGTAGTTGATAAATCTATCTAAAAAATTATTTTATGATTCACAATAGCATACAAATTTTGGTGTGAATCTTTCCAAAATAATTATTTAAAGCTTAATTTTTTGATGAGAAAGTTAATAGTTTTGACCGCTTAATGTATACTCTCATGTGAATCGTTTGAAACAGAGATTATTCTATTTAATTATTACTGAATTTATGTAAATTATTTTATTTAAACACATAAATATTGGTACGAAGGGATACCGAATACATATGCGCCACACAAGTCATTCGATTTGTGTGTGGACTGTGATGCTGCACGGGTGCCCAGACCGAAGCAGGTGGTTTTCTTAGAAAGCTACACCCGGAGCCTTTGACTTAAAGATCTGATCTACAAGGCAGTGGAGCAACGTTAGGAGATGCAGTCCTATGGTAGTCGGTGACCAACGATTGGTTCATATGTCATTTGTTTCCTTAGGATCCTGGAGCCATGTTCACTATTGGTTTGGAATCAGGGTTTTCCAACTCTTCTAGGTTGATCCTTCGTGTCCACCACCAACCCGGTTAAAGCGTCGGACATTCGCTTCTCGTCCTCTCAATGTCGTAATCAACAATAATGCTGCGAGAAGTCAGTGAGTAGGACTTCTCTGGAAGTTTTTGTATGTACGTGTCCATGTCAGAGTATTTCGAGACATAAAGCTGACTCTTCCCACTGTCGATCGTACCAGGGCACTTGGAAGCACTGGATAGCTGTTTCGTTCTGGTACTGAGCTCCATAGATAGTGCACATCCACAACCCGTCTGGGTGTCGTTTTCTGGACATTGATATTGAGATGAGTGGTTAACTTCTAGACCACCGAGTTAGGATCCAATCGCCTACATTCAAAACTTCAACTGACTTGTGATGTTATGCATCCATCTACTACCCATTCGTAAGTAACTGAATCACATCCGCTATTGTCGAACCTCACTGGTCATCAGTTCTCACTGAAACTCAGGGAAGCGCCTTTCGAAATTAGTTACTAGTTACTACATGGTTGTTCTTCGTATGAGGGATTTGTGAGGGTTGTTTAGTTCCATAACTTACGTCACGAATTGTCCTTAGACAACCATTGGATTATAATGGGTTCAAAAAAGTAGTAAAACTGGCCTTTATGTGCATAAAATATGTAATTTTATGCCAAATCCACGTGACCATAAACTTGGTTTCTAGTCTACAGTGAGAAGTTCATATCCGAATCAATGTAAGTTTCCTTACATAATAATTCTATCGGTTCACTTCACATATAAGAAGGAAAATGAATAAAATGACATTCATTAAATAATCATAGGGTTACAACATTTAAAATCTTGTTAAACGAGAAACAAACTACAATCAAGTGTTTTCACTTGATTTTAAGCCATTCTAATCTTGTATGTCATCTCAAAAAATTCAACTAGAAAGCTTTGCATTTGTACGCACACTTTCAACCAATGTCTTTATTAATCAATACAGTGATTTGGTTCACTCAACTTCCTGTAGCTGACAACATTGTATTGTACCATCGGATTGGGTAGTAGCGAAGTAGCATTGGGTCCAATAAGTGAGACGCGTAGTTTAATCAGTCTAAGCATCTGAATAATAATATTACTAGACCTCATGCTTGTGAAGTACGCTAATCTGTACCTAATAATTGAGTTAATAAAAAAATATTTACTTGTAAGCTGAATATTTACAGTGGTAGCTGTCTTTTCTTCCCATCTATTATAAAAGAACACTATAATTCATTGATCTTCTTTCCTATTTGATTTTATGCTAATAAATCAGTGTTATTTTGCTTTGAGTTATGCTGGTGAATAGGGTTTTAATGTCTGTAGAATAATTTTGTCCAACCATATTTTTTTGTTTTCAGTCTTTTTTTTTACATTTCTTATCACTACTTACTGCTTGATTTTTTCCTAGTTTTCCTTCATTTAACAATGTTCTCTTCTTGTCAACTTACTGTCCTATTTTTCTCTCCAAGGTTGCGTCACAGGATTTTTCAGATTAATGAATCACCTACTTGATCTATGTTGGTTGAAACATGACCGAATTTGGGAACTGCACATACCATCGATCACATTTAAAGATATTTTCACCATATGTAATTTCACCAACATACTTATCTTTTGTAAAATTCTGACTTCCAGTTCTTGTATTTTTATTCTTCATTCAGTTTCCTTTGTACTGCTTAACCACTTTGATTCTATGGAGGCTTTTCTCTTTATACCATTTCATTATCACTCTAATTTTTAATTAGCATTACTTTCCCTAACTTCATACTTAAGTCTGAGACGAGAATGCCAGTGGCTAGATAGATGGATGTGATCGAATTACATTCATGTCCGGATTTTTTCCACCAAAGTAAAAATTTTGTCTCCTCCATCAGGTTATAAACACGAATGTTTGTTCGCCGAAATTGAAATGTTTCAAAATTATGGTACTTAGTCATTGGTTGGTTAGTGGTTAAAACTAAAAATTATCAATTTCAAATAAACATGTGCCTGTCTGTTCCATGTCATCATCAATAAACTTTTCTTGTGGTGATTCACTTTCTGTAAAAGACTGTTATCATTATTTACTTAACTAATCAATTAATTATAGCGATTCGGTTATCGTTTTTTGCTTTACCTTTTTCTCTAATTCCGTAGAAATTTTTCATGCGTCATTCGATGGCTGATACAAAACCGACAAATGTCTGTCCAACCGGTGGTAACTGTATAGTGGCTAAAGGTAGTCGTGGGAAATGTCAAATTTGTCGTTACCGTAAATGCTTACTAGTTGGGATGAAAATGAAAGGTGAGTTCTCTATGTAGAGAGAAAGAAATAGGAATTTTATAAATTAGTGTCATTCTTTAAATTGAGCCAATGATAACCACTTTTCTTCAAGCAGATTTCAGATGTTTGTCTTCACACTCTACTTAGTTATAAAGGTTGACTGAATCAGTCTGTCTTAATCAAATTAGAACCTGGCATCAAGGTTGTGTATGTTAATCTAAGTCACCACATCACATTAACTCGACGAGCTGAATAGTGGAGCTGACTAAATCATTGTAATTTATAGTTTATTATTATTATTTAAACGCATATATATTGGTACAAATGGCACCAGATACATATGCGCCACACAAAATAATGAAAGTAGGAAGAGAAGGGATGAAAAGATAAGGCGGACTGAAATGTACAACCAGAAGACTCTTTCAGTTAAGAAAGTTATAACCACTCTTTATGAAGAAAGTAAAAGAAGGTTACAGCAGGTTCGCCACTGGCTTTTATTCTGAGCCATATCTGATAACGTCTCTAGCCACTGTGTTGCACCATCTCTCGGACCCCAGCCAGGGAGTCATGAAGGACCAACAGAAGCTAGCCCTTTGCAGCTTTCTTTCATACCACGACACCATGTCATACACTGACCTTCTCTCCGCTTTTTCCAACCCGTCCCAGAGTCGGCAAATAATGCACGACGTGGAAGTCTCTGGTACGACATTCGTAAAACATGTCCAAGCCACCGAAGTCGGTGTTTCAAGATGGTGACGCCAATTGGATTATCGTCGCTGCGCCCGAACACACGATGCCGGACCTCTGCATTACTAACATGGTGTTGCCACTGTATGTCAGCAATCCTTCGGAGACAACGATGATCGAGCACAGAGAGTCGTCTGACATCCTCAACTCGAAGAGGCCAGGTTTCACAAGCACAGAGCAAAACTGCTCTCACCGACGCGTTGTAGATCCGACCTTTTACAGCCAGACTAACATCACGAATTTGCCAAAGATGGCCCAGATTGGCATAAGCCGCTCTGGCTTTCATTATACGTGCATCAATCTCATCACTCACGCCACCACCAGCACTTATATAGCTACCTAGATACACGAACTTCTCAACTACTTCAATCTGCTCAGCATCCAGGGTGAGTACAGGATGAGAATCCTGCCAGTCTTGTAGGAGTACTTTGCACTTGGAGGGTGCAAAGCACAGGTCGTACCTGTGGACACTGATTGCCGACTGATTAAGTGCGGATTGCATGCCTTGGGCATTATCACACAGTAAGGTCGAGAAGTCGTTCTCCATGCAGCAGATCCACACCGCCATTACTTACATCCATCAGAGCTGTTTCCAGGATGTTGTCGATGGCAAAATTGAAGAGGAATGGTGAGATCGGACAACCCTGTCTAACCCCACTGCTCGAATGGAACAAGGGAGAAAGGTGGTTGTATGCCCTCACTCTGCCTGAGGTGTTCGTATACAGGGCCTTTAAGATGTTAATGAACTTCTCAGGCACACCCTTCTTCAATAGACAATCCCAGAGAACAGTCCTGTCCAACGAATCGAAGGCAGCCCTGATATCAAGAAATACTACGATTGTTGGCCTGCGATAAGTATGACGGTGTTCTAACATTTGGCGGAGGGTGAAGATGTGATCAATGCATCCTAGACCAGAACGAAAACCAGCCTGCTCCTCGCGAGTCAACCGTTCTCGGGTTTTAAACAACCTACGAAGAATGACAGAAGCCAATAGTTTGGACGCAATCGGAAGTAGACTTATCCCTCGATAGTTGTTACAGGAACAACGTGAACCCTTTTTAAAGATAGGGACGACTATTGACTCATTCCATGATGTCGGAACACTTTCTTGCTCCCAAACCTTTGCAAACAACACCGTCAGTTCCTTAGCCAGAAAGTCACCACCATCTTTAAAAAGAGCCGGAGGTAAGTCATCTGGGCCCGGTGATTTGTAGCTCTTCAAGAGTTGGAGTTCCTTGCGGACTCCCGCCTCGTTTGGTAGATCAGTCGTCACCGGCCATGGGGGGCAGGACAAACTGGTTGATGTTGCCGGAGCAGCAGGCCAGTTGAACTGCCCTTCGAGAAACTCCGCCCATCGTCCAAGACGTCGAGAGATGTTAGTGATTGGCATCCCGTCATCCTCGTAGATTGTTTCACTCACACCAGACTTCTTGCTGCCAGTGGCTCGGATGAGTTGGAAGAGCTTCCGGCAGTTACCAGATGCAGCTGCTGCTTCCATCTCATTAGCACGCTCCGACCACCAGGCTTCTCGATCCTTACGCAAGCTTTGCCCAATTTCATTACGTAACAGCCTTCGTTTGTGGTCAAACTCACGGTCACCCGGAGTAGACCGACGGGCTTCCATCAGTTGTAAGGAGCCAGAAGAAACCCAGTGCTTATAAGCGGGACGTTTCACGAAGCTGCAAGCGGCTTTACTCGCCATTTTCATGGCATCGTAAAGATGCAACCAATGCTCATCTATACTTCTCGGTGGGATGATAGCTAGCCTAGAGGCTAGCTCCGCTCGATACTTACTTGCAACAGATGTTGCAGCCAGTTTACTAACATCGATCCGTTGGTGGTGGTCAATCCTTCGGCCACTGAAAAGTAAGGTGAGATTGGCGCATGATCAGACTCCAGATAGGCACTTCAAAAGGAGCGGCAGTCTTGTAAACAACCACGCCAGCGGTAGCTGATCGCTATGTGATCAATCTGAGTCCAGGCTTGAGATGCAGAGGGAGGACGCCAGGTGGCACACCGGCGATCACTGTGCCGGAAGTTAGTGCTAGCCAGAAACAGGTTGTGGTCTGTGCACAGTTGCAGCAAACGGTCCCCGTTATCTGTCCTGCGACCAACAAGTCCACATCGGCCACGTAAACGACTCTCTTCTGTGCCTAGACGCCCGACCTGTGCATTCAAGTCTCCGGCTAATACTATAATATCTGTCGAACGCGCTTTCTGGAGAAGAACAGTTAATTGGTGGTAGAACTCATCCTTGATTACATCAGGGCTGCAATCTGTCGGGGCATAGGCGGAGATGACGAAAAGACACCGTTTCTCACGCCGGTTTCTTCTCACTTTGATGGAACTTTCTAATCTAACAGCACATAACCGACTGTTAATGGGGATCCAATCGATTAGTGCTGCCTCAGCCCTAGCGCTTAGTGCAACACCAACGCCTGCAAGACCAGACGAAGATGCCACAGAGTCCCCGGATAAGCGCACGTGAAACAAGCTTTTCGAAGCGATAGATGGAGAGCGAATTTGTAGTACTTCACTAGAGTCTTGAATACGGGTCTCGGATAGACAACAAACATCAACATTAAGACTTTCTAAAGACATAGCCAGCCCCATCTGTTGTCTGATCTGCATTAGTGTGCGAACGTTGAAGGAAGCCAGCTTGAACGGTGTACGTGGTTTCAGAAAGACTGCTTCAGTATTCATAATCGGTGGAAGCATTCACTTTCTACCAGACAGCGACTAGAGATCGTTTAGATAGGACAGAGTTTCCACCATGGGCGAGCTAGTGCATAAATTGGAAAGGAAGGATACACAATTTGGGAATAAAGGGAGTGAAAAAGCGACGTAGTAAATAATAGTAATAATAATAATGTAAATTGTCTTTCTTCTATTAGGAACGAGAGCAGTGTAGTTAGTGCAGTGCCTCATTTCATGTCATTTGTGTGTGGGCTGTGATACTGCCCGGGTGCCCAAACCGAAGCAGGAATTTATAGTTTAATTCGAGTGATTCAATTAACGTGTCTGTGATGATAACACACTATATAATAAGGTTCTTAACTAGTCACTGTGACATGGATGTCCTAATTTGTTAAACTCTGACTTTAAATATTATTTTATGTCTTCATTTCGGTAATTTCTTTTTATTCATACCCCATGTTCTCCATGTTTATTTCTGTATTATTACTTCGATTCTTTTGCTCATCCTCTTGTTAGTTTCGTTTTGCTGTGCTAATCTAGTGTAGCAAATTGAACTGATGAACATCTAAGGTAGGTGTTACATTTATTACGATTGCCTAATTCACCAATAGTCTTGCTAGTTATGGCTTTAACATTTTAATTGCCAAGCGTTTTGTTAAGGACTTGGCTTACTGACTAAGGCGTTCAACATTCAACCATTATTTATCAGGTCCAAGTCCCACTGCGATCAGATAGTAATACACAAAATATGACTCTAAGCGAACTACTCTGATTTCGTATTTAGTAAGTGATTTACATTAATTATTATTAAAATTCAATCACATGATTGCAATGTTTAATTGCATTATAAATAAGGAACAAGTATTTTTTAAATGTTAATTAATATCTTCATTGTAAAAACAAAGCACTTATTATCAAATGTATAATGAGGTTTATTTATTTTCAAATTAATCAACTCCCTTGAACATTCACTTATCAGTGACAGGATCTAAAAAAACAAATCCTGGTAAATTCGTAGCTGAAGTCAACTGGTTCTCGAATTATGACATTTAATTTCAATGATAACACCAACATGTCTAAACAGTTAGTTAATAGTCAGGCTGAGCGAATGTCAAACCTAACAGTTGTGTAAAAATCTCTTTAGAGGTTTGATATGCTTGAAGCTAAATCGATTCCGCGGTAACGAACGAAAGCCAATGACACAATGACACGATAAGCTATTCTAATCTGTTGTCCCAGGCCCCGCTAACTAGATGAAGTCCAAGGCAAGTAGGGGAATATATATGTATTCCGTAAGCAGCCGAGTACAAGCAATCGAATAAGGGAAAAAGTCAAGCGCATTTATACAGCAACAATTTGTCCTTGAGCATCATTAGTAAATAGCACACACAAAGAAACAATGGACCAATAGCGTCTAAGATAGTTAACAAGTGGGAAATATGACGTGAAGGTAAAAAGAGTGCGTTTGGCGCGAAAACAGCTAAATTCAAATTTTCAAAATAAAATTACAAAACTAAGCCATTTACCAAGTAAGTTCTGGGGATTTGACATTCCCAACAAGGTTGAAAGTACACATCATATAGTTTTTCCCAGGAAAATTTTCTTAATAGTTGTGGCAAGAATTATCGTAAAATCACCACATTCAGTTGAAATCTAATTTTAGCGCTTCTAATTGCCATTCAGATAATGTTGGATTTCGATTAGCACTAGATGCTGTGGACATGATATTGGTTGCTACTCAGAAACCTAAGGTGTTGGTTGAAGGTAGTAAACAGGAAATCCTGCACTTAGATTCCGTGCTGTTCCGCACCTGTCAACAAGGTCTGTCTGTAATCTTAAGGGAACTAATGTTTCCCCGTGAACTACTTCCAACCACCACCCTACATTTTAACACAGTCCATGTGATGTCGAGTCATTTAGACTAGTAGTCACATTGCCACTTCATCGATAAGACTGGATCAACAATAAGAAGGACATGACACACTTGATATTGGCCAGTCCTTAGTAATCATCAAGTTGTAAAAAACTCAAGGACTTATTAGTATGTAAATATCTGGTTTCTACATATGGTTAATAATCGCCCAACTTGTTCAGTGGTATGAGGTCTCTGGTTGTGACTATGTTTGGCGTAGTTTCGAATCTCAAAGTGAACATCGGTTCCTTTACTGACGGATGCTAACTAATATGAAACATCTAACTGCTCAAATTTAAATAAATCTCATCTCTATATCTAGTCAATTGAACCACTGAGTACATTAAAGTGGTTTTGTGGTTAATGTGGTCGATTTTTAGGCCAGAGATCATAGTCTCAAACCTCCGTTACACCTCCCTTAGTTAATACAGCTGGGTAGTAGTACTAGCCCTTACATACAAAGATGTTTGACTCTAAACTTAGTTATCTGTGTGCATTTTATAGGTTAGCTTCATTACTATATCATTTTATCCTTTATGTATATATTACAAATTGACGGATGGAATTCGATTAGCACAAAGGTGTATGCAGATGGGACATAGGTTACTTAACAGTTAATGGTTAATGATCATGTAATTACTATTAGCTAGTTAGCATATTGTTATGGACTCATCCAGCTTATTGAATGAATTTTTTTAAATGATAAGTAAAGAATTTAGATGTAGTTGGGAAAAAAGCAAAATTTAATCAATCATAGGTATTCCAAACAGTTCATATTCATTATTTAATTAAGTTATCTTTGTTCAGTTGAGAAAATTCCGATTTAAAAATAAAATGAACGTTCTATTTCATTCATATAAAAGTCATATATAATACCACCAATCTTACTGTCATCAACTGTTTCTTTTATGAATTAATGGATATAATAATAATAATAATAATAATAAGAAGAAGAAGAAGAAGAAGAAGAAGAAGAAGAGGAAAGAAAAAAATAAGAACAATAATAATGGTCCTCATTTTCACGTTCATTGTTTTTGATAATGGTCATGATAATGACTTAACTATATTCATACCAGCACATGCATGCACTACCGATGATAGGATAAATAGTAATAAGAAACCTTACAGAAATCTGTATAGATCAAATTGACCTCACAATATATCACAACACTAAAAGGTAGAATCAATGATCATTAAATTAAATGGTTACAAACATACATATATAATTTTCCATTAGTTAAGACGCTTGATAGCATAACGAAAAATGTTTGCATTTGGGAGAACTTTGACATTCTGAATTATAAAATACTCTGTGATTTAACAGTCAAAGAGTCGAACAGTCATAATCGCATATTTATTTTCACTACTCTTCTTTTTTTCTCGATACATTGAGGTATGGAGCTTGATAACTTGAACAGATACATATCGTATCTTGTACATAAAAATTTGTAGTTAAAAATAAGAACTTTAAGTCGAACTGATTTTGTGAATAGTAAACTATTATCTGATAACTTCAGTCAGTTATTCACCAAGAATCTTATAACCTGGCATTAATATACATTGATTTACGTTGTCATATTTCATAACCAATCAAATAAAAACTAAATGATTCGAAGTTACGGTTATATTCATTATAGTAAAAAACTAGGCATAGAGATTAAAATGTAGTTGTACAAGTTATAAAGTAATTTTGAAACATAAAATTTAGCAAAAGAACATGAATCAATATAACTGCGCCATCGTGACCAATTTTCAGTTGTCGTTTAAGAATCACAACGATGACGTATTATCGCCTACAGTGTAACCAGGTCTGCATTTCTTTACATGTTTTTAAGTTAGTATTTTAATCATCTGAGTAAATAATTTATTTCGACCCCACCTGTTAGTCTCTTACCAATCAAATTCTATGTTAGCCACCATAGAACGCTGAAGTAAAAATTAGCTATGTTACATATTATATGTAATATTTAATTTGTGATTGGAAGCAACCAAATATCTGCACGTTAATTAGTTTTCATACTGAATTAGTATTCCTAAAAGCAACTGATAATTCATACTTTCAACCTTCGTATGGGTTTCATTTTAACTTTGTCAGTTAAAATCAGTCTGTCATAACTAGCACAAATTCTTTATACGTACTAACTGTAAACTTCAAGTTTACCATACTGTCATAACGAATAATCCCTCTCAAAGAAAGCATATTTCTTCGAACTACTGTACTTTCTTGTCAAAAGTGTACATAATTTTAAAAGAAGATTAACAAAGTGTTTGTCAACCGCTAATGTTTTTCTTGAAGTTTTGTTTTATGAGCTATATGGTTTAGTCTCAAGGCCTTCATTGTTTGTCTTCTAGATAGCAGTTGTATTGTCTATAGAATAAAAATCCCTCATTTCAAGTTACAAGTGGTCTCCATTATCGCAACAACTAATATTCGCTGTCTCACTGACCCAAGCAACGAAACGCTATGGTTTTTCAAGACAGCTAAGATTTCATGGTCTGACTAACTTGAGTCTTTTTGCAAACCTACTTCCTTATCGTCGAAAGATCTATCATTTCTTTATAAGCTGAGTGCTAGATGTAATTTGCTATTTATATATCTTCGTACTGTTAACATTTATTGCATTTGGAGTGGGGGATAGGTTAGCTATGTATTTCATCAAGTCGATTGTTCTGAAGAAAACAAAACAGGATTATTCTGTAAATAAGTCTTATAGTTTTTTCAAGACTTTCAACCTCTTTTAATCACTTTTCGTTTCTTTTCTAAGACTAACAATGTTGTCTCACTACTTTGATATTTGTGGATATGAGTATCAACGGGATTCAAGTTTAAGGGTAGCTTGTTTTAAAATCGTAAATTGATAGCTCCCGAATGCCCTAGTACGACCCATAGTGAGGAGAGTCAGCTCTACCTCTCGAAATGCCCTCACATGGACACATACATACAAAAACTTCCAGAGAAGTTCTACTCACTGACTTCTCGCAGCATTATTGTTGATTACGACATTGAGAGGACGAGAAGCGAATGTCCGACGCTTTAACCGGGTTGGTGGTGGACACGAAGGATCAACCTAGAAGAGTTGGAAAACCCTGATTCCAAACCAATAGTGAACATGGCTCCAGGATCCTAAGGAAACAAATGACATATGAACCAATCGTTGGTCACCGACTACCATAGAACTGCATCTCCTAACGTTGCTCCACTGCCTTGTAGATCAGATCTTTAAGTCAAAGGCTCCGGGTGTAGCTTTCTAAGAAAACCACCTGCTTCGGTCTGGGCACCCGTGCAGCATCACAGTCCACACACAAATCGAATGACTTGTGTGGCGCATATGTATTCGGTATCCCTTCGTACCAATATTTATTTCAGATAAGCAATAATCCCCATACACCCGATCTCTTGTCGCTTGTTTTCAAGTTCAATCATGTGGATTGCAATATTTACTACGCATACAGTCGAAAAAATAAATGCTCATAGTTATAGTGATAATAATTGTGTTCTACTTGATATACGGCCCATTTAGTTCAGTGGTCTCATGTCCAACTGTAATACTGAGTGGAGGCAGTGTGTTTGAAGCCCTAAAGATTGACGATATCAGATGATGATAACGTTGTAATCCAGATAATTGCAAAAATTAGTGTTGCGTACTCTATATTTATTTTATGATACCCATAGAAAATTCGTTCTTATATGTATTTTTCTGATTAAAAAAATTTTTTTCTTGTATTTTTTGTTTACTTTGGGTTGTAGTAGAGGCTGTAATCTTAAACAGTTTATGTATAAAACTGTTCAACATTTACGTCTCCTTATTTATAAATGATGCACATCAATTGATATGTTTCATTTTGTCTCTCTGACACACACTACTCTGTGTCACCAACATCACTCAGCGTCTTCCTTATAATCATTATTGTTGTCCAATTCGTTTTACCTTGATTGATGCGTTATTGTTGTTTTTGTGCGTATTAATAATACTCATTATGATTGTTATTGTTTTCAAATCAATTATTGTTTTAGTCAGTGTGAATGCCAAAATTCGACATTGGTTTTTGAATATCTTAGGTTGGTAGCTACGGTCTGTCTGTATACGTTTAGTTTGTATATACATACCCGTAAATGTGACACATACACGTTATATATCTATCGATTGTTGTTCATGTAGTTTTCGTAACTAATTTTTCTCTTTCTGAGCAGATACTTACATGCACATAAAAACTGACTCATTCAGTTACTCTCAACTTCTTTCAGCTATGTTACTGTTACCAGTCACTATACAATAATAGTAATCATTTTTCTGTATAGGATTACTCTACTTACACGGTTCTATGTCTTTCATTCTATCTAATTTGTTTTACGGAAATTCATTAGGCATCTGAGTGGTTTTTTTTAATTTATAAGGTATATGTGTGAATTGTTAGATTTCAACTAAATAGTTTGAAGATACCATTCTCGCCTTGATGTATAAGTCTACAGAGATATGGGTTGTCCACTCTCAACGATTCCTGCAGTAAAACGAGATAACCGGCAATTTCTCCTTGATTTCCAGTAAATTGTTTGGCCAAAGTGGGGTACCGAAGATAAATACTTATGCTATGAACAGTTTTGATTGTCTATCCACTTATTACGTTATTTCAAACTTTTACATTGACACGAAATGAACGCAGGAATCGATGAACACATTAAGTTCTGTTTCTATACAAAAAAACTATACAGTACTGTACATGAAATTGATTATTATCAAACAGATCAAAATATGGGGGGCTTTAGACGGCTGTTTCGTCTTAGTATAGAATTCCTCTGAAGTATGTATCCACGACTATGTTAACAATTGGACTCGAGACATTTCATGTGTTGGAGACTCTGCTCACTTTTTTTTCTTTCCCTGTTTTAGTAGTTCCTCAGTTGGTACCAAACCATAGTGATAATCAACTTCATAGTTAATTATATTTTTTATGATATCCTAATCAGTAGGGAATTGTATTTCTAACATTTCTTGACTTTAAGTGGCCAACCAAAAGCTAGTTTAACAAAGAAATTCAATTTCACAAAAAATAACGCCTTCTATCCTACTATATGCTTGTTTCATATTTTGATCAAGGATAGAGGACGTAAAAAAATGTGTATTTTAAAAAGCATAAGCTTCATTAATTAATGAGGTCGTTTTTAAATATATATCCATTCTTACTTCAAATGAGACTGAAAGGTAAACCAAGCAGTGCATACCCTAGTTATTGTTTCGTTATCAAGCCGAAATACTTAGAAAACAAGTTAGTGGATATCTGAAATTAGTATCACATGGCTGGAAACGTGTTTTTGTTCAAGTGATAGATTCTTGGTCCAAGCCTTAATGTGAACGTTAACACCAATGTGTAGATACATCCAGGTTGCCAATTAATCTCAAATACACCATAACACTCATTTTAAATCCCACCTACTAGCCACAATCTAAATATACTACACTGTTGTGATAAAAAGCCAGTGTTGTGGCATTTTTCCTAGGAGATGCACATGTGGTAATGTTCAATTTCAGTCTTGAATATTAGCAACATAAAAATTCAAGCCCTAACCCTTGAGAACTGTTATAATCAACCATTTAGTTCTATCCTTTCCCGAATTCCTATCTATAACTGCCTAATTGTTGGTCGCTTTCAATAAGACATATTGTACTCGTTTTTTTTTCAATTCACCATACATTTGATTACGATGTGACAATTTAACACCTTAGAGTTGTCTACCAAGATCTTTCTTTCCATTCTTGTCTTATATCACATCGAGCCATCTTATTCGGCATAATCACTTTTTTTTCTCTCTGTTAACTAATTGCTCCATCCATAAACTTCACTAGTTATTTATGTAATTGATTTATTACAGTGTGTGTGCATGGGTATAATAAGGATTCTGTGATGGACGTATAGATAAAAATTCACCTCCATGGAAAAGTTCAAGCCAAACAATAGTTAGTCATTATTGGATTTGGGGAAGGAAGTCCATGTGTTATAATCACCATTGTTATCACCATTTCTAATTGATTTCCAATTCACTGAATATCCTCTACTATTGACACCATACTCATGCTGTTATGGAGTGTAGTTTTGTGTACCCCATGGATCCACATAGTTTTATCGTTAAAATGACCAAAGAGAATTCCTAGTGAATAGACGACTATGTACGATGCAATATTACATGTTGTGACCTATTGATAATTGCTCACTAGACGGATACACTGACGTGACTTACCTACTTACTTACGTCTGCCACCCCTCGTGGAGGAGCATAGGCCGCCCACCAGCACTCTCCATCCAACCCTGTCTTGGGCAATCCTTTTCCACTTGCTATTTATTTATTTGAACACATAAATATTGGTACAAGGGGGCACCAAATATATATCACCAACCTGGTTAAAGCGTCGGACATTCGCTTCTCGTCCTCTCAATTTCGTAAACAACAATAATGCCGCGAGAAGTCAGTGAGTAGGACTTCCCTGGCAGAGGCTGTATACGCGTGTCTGTGTGAGAGCATTTTGAGCGATAGGGCGGGCCCTCCCCATTGTCGACTGTACCAGTTGCTGTCCATCCTTTTCATGTCTGCTTCCATTTCCAGAAGTAATGTATTCTTTAGCCTTCACGCTAACGTAAGTATCAGACTAATTTGGTGTCACCACACACCACAGCTGGACAATAGTCTCTTTTTCTCTAGTAAAATGACACTGATTTATAAAAATAAATTAATGTTATTCAATAACATGAGTGATTTGAGGATATGAGTTTTGTCGATCGCTCAGTCACTAAATGTACCAGATTATCAGACTTAGTTCCTGTTTTTCATATCACATGCAAATCTACGTATTTCCCTACTTGGGTGTTTGTTTGACTTCCTTTATTTCAAACATGTCCTCCAGGTATTTTTCTAAAAGCTTGTGCAAAACGGATCAGTCTTGAACGGTGGTACAGGATGATACGGTTCGAATCACATGGGAACTTTAGATACGTCCTGTTCGCGAATGATGTTTAGTATGAAATCTAAGTCCAGAGGTTCGTAATGACTTATTATTATTAGCTTTATCCAATATTATATTTTTGGTACAATATAGGATTCTCAGAACAAAGTATTTCAATAAGCTTTCGTTTCTTACTTCTTGGTCGATCCTGATGATAAATATTAAGTGATCGCCAGTTACAAGTTAGCAATCTAGTCAATCGACATCTTAATATTGTACGTTCTTTTCACTGCATATTGCCAGCAATTACATTATCTCTGGTTAGACCTTTTGTAACTTGTACAACGAAAGGTTTTACACTTTTCAGAAACGCACCTGAATATGTCTAACATTTCTGCTAATACTTACACATATTTCTTATTAATACAACGCCAATAGATTGTGTTTGAGCCTTTTCCACAAATTAACTAAAAGAGTCCCAATATTGAATAAATCCTATGGTATGTGAAGATTTTATTTTACTTCCTATAATTATCATCAACTTGTTAGTCGTTTGTTTAAATCAAAAATATTCTAGATCGGTAAACTTACACTCATAAAAATATAAAAATAAAAATTTTTTCTCAAGCACAAAACAACTAATGTGGATTGCAATTGAAAGACAATGTTTGTTGTCTTTATTTGATAGTAGTTTGATAGCTTTGATAATAAAATCCAGTCTTATCCACTTTTTTATAAGTTCTGTGTTTGCACGCACGGTCAAGGTATAAAGCTTATGTGTATGAACTGCATGTTGTAGTGACATAATGTTAATAATCTAAAATGCAATTAAAATCGATGTTTGGAATGAAAAGAGAGAAACACCACTCTTCTCTCGTCATTTTTTTGGCATACGAGTACTAATAATACTGCTCATTTACTTGTGTGAGTGTGTGTGCGGCCGAAGCCCATTCCAGAATACGCATTATCTGTGCTTGCTTTCTCTCCATAGCTTTCTCATCTCTATCTCTACTTATAATCGTTTTTATCTTTAAATGTTAACCACCAACGTTTTTTGTTGGAAAAAAATACTTCGCAGTGTAATTGGAATGACATTATGGCCACCGTTAGACCTGATATTAGTAGCTACTCAATCCTCTAAGTAGTTCGTCACTCTTTCTAAAGTTTCCAGTGATTCTTTATCTGCTTCCATCCTATAATAAAAAGCTCTTCACATTGAACAAATAATAATGATAATCGCATGCTCAGTTCTAACTGGCTTCAAAACGAATTTATTGAAATTTTGAACGAGAAACTGTGATTTATACGATCGAAAAAGTCAACCTGTTATCTTACTCTTAAACCCTTTGTGTACTTAACAGTCTTATTAAATTTTTATTGACCCGTTTACTTACCATTGTAATTTCTATATTCTCTAACCCTAATTTGTTGAATGGCAGTTGATTAGTTTAGTCTTGAAAATATCTGACCCTACGATACTTATTTTCATTAATGAGTTACACGTATATTCGAAAATGTAGGAAATGAATTTATCCTGCTCAGCTATTTTCATCAATTTAATGGTTAATTGTCTATTATCAATCAGATAAAGGTCAACCTTTCAGTAGTTAGTTATAAATAATGTAGCGTCTAAAACAAGTCTGTATCTAACTCAATTTGTTGTCTCAGAGTACTTTAACACGACCAGATGAATAATAAAAGATATTAAGGTATGTTCACGACAATATTTTTCTAAAAAAAGAACGTAATGTGAGGAAAATTGTTTAAAAAGGTGAAACAAAGGAATAAAAAGTATAAAATAATGTAGAAACGTACAGAACAAATACATCTACGTCATCGCATCACCAATTTCGCGCTGTACAACAACGTATTTTATGGAGTTACATCTGCATAATATGTAACTTATGTTTTACACTATTCAAAACGAAACTATACTTTTAATCACTCTTGGCCCCTTGTCTATGTGTATCGTTTTTCATAAGTAAATATTTTTTTGGTTTAGTAAGTTTGACCGCTATATCATCTGTTGTATTTTCTAATAAAAAACTACCGATACTACTACAGATATTCTATGTTGAATACAAAACTGCTTTTGACGTTGATGACAAATTCAGTATACCCTTATTTACTCATATATATATATATATATATATATATATATATATATATATATATATATATATATTTGACGAGATCATTTTTCACTGAACATTTATGTCAGATATACACATGTACTGAGATGAAGGTACACATTGTTGTCGTGAAAATCAACACAATTATTAATTAGTCTGATTATATTAGTAGTATACATGTTTCTATTTATTTATTTGTTTACTTATTTGAATGCATACACACATGTCTATGTTCTAGGCGTGTAATTCTGACCTGTTCACCAGTTATAACTTGAATATTAATTTCTTTTTGTGTTTATCATACATTTATAGTTTTAATCTCAACAGCTTAGTAGTTACTGCTATATTTTCTCTTTGTCTTCCTCTTTGAATTTCATCTCAGATTAAGTCAGTGTTCGTATGTAACCTACATTATTATTAATATTTTTATTATTATGAGCGAAATGAATTAATCCGTCATAAACTCACCTAAGCTACTCAACTTACAATTTTTCGTCGGTACTAAAATTCATTTCATCTACTATATCATAAATAATTTAAGTAGTATCGCTAGTTCTTATATAACAAAAATGAATACGACTCTGCACGAAGTCTTCCAGCTGTGGAATCTTAGTGAGATGAGTAGATAATTGTAACATGTTTTTGTACTATATATATATATATATATATATATATATATATATATATATATATATTATACATCATTTTTATTGGTGTAAGTAAAAAAGTTTCGGAACCTAAATTGTTGCCCACATAGTGTTGTAATCTGACTAGTTAGTGGTTGAAAAGTCACTGAGTGATACATACAAATACTCAAAGCAAACTTTATTTTACTATTGATACATTCAGTTTCATATAATTCCATAAAAATAATTTATTTTGGTTTGGATAAGTTCTGATAACTATTTTTTGTTAAAAAAGTACTTGCTATTATTCATTCATGTATTTTTCTGATATACAGATCCAGAAACTCAATCAGAAATCGATATTTCTAATATTCCTTGTCGAGTGTGTGGCGGTAGATCGTCTGGATTTCATTTCGGTGCATTGACATGTGAAGGATGTAAAGTAGGCTTTCGTTTGTCCATTTATTTGTTTTTCAGAAAATTATTTATTTGTCTTTTTTTTTTACCTTATAGCTCGTTGTTTTCAGCTCAGTACTTAAATCGAAATAATTCGATCAGTACTAGAAGGTGAACAAGTGACCACTCATTAAGGAAGTCAGCTTCCATGCAATTGTGTCCGTGATCACGTTTTTACTGTAACACTGAATGGTATAATAATAATAATAATAATGGTCTCCAATTTCATAGGTAGCATTGGTCTCATGGAAACTTTTCGAAACTTCCCCATACCTCTTTACGGTTAACTGTAGAACTTCTCACTCGGACCTTTCGTTTCTGCTTTCAGTCTCACCTGCTTGTTTAACATGATAGAACCTAAAGGAGTAGTGTACACGATGTTTGGAAACAGCATTCATTGTTCTAATCAATGTATAATCTGTCGTAAAAACAACTTTTTTTATAATTAATCATATTCATTTATTAGCATAAATGAATTATCCAAACAATCGTATATTATCACACCTTACTAGTATAATTCAAGGCTTTGTATATATTTGTAAACAAAATTGTATTAAGAGGGATTTTTGTTTTTTCGATTTATTCACTAATAATAATTATTAGTGGTATTTATGTTATAATAATAATACTTTTAGTTCATGGGATTAAGACATATTTTCATAGTGTATTTGTTAACCTATCCATCAAAACATGAAGCACTGAACTTTGGATTATCATTAATGCATATGATGATCATTTCTGTATTCTTGTTAGTAGTATTATTTTAGTAAAATTAGATATATATTTTTACAGGAAATTACTTTTTGTTTCTTCAACCCAACTAATAAATCAAACCATATCTAATAATATGAAGATTGCAATTTTTCTCCTCTTTTATTTTTGATCCATAAACTAATTTCATCATCGTCTATTGTACTATACATACGTAGATGAAACTTGATCCTAATCCCCTGGCAGTTAAATTTATTCTTTTTTTCTAATTCTTCAAAATTTTCTTTTGGTATTTTTGATCGTCAGAAAAACAAAATTGATTTCACTTGATAAATCGATTTTTACACAATACTATGTTCCAAAAGTTGGGACAATATTTTGTCATAGAAAATTATCAATACACACATACAAATAAATGGAGAAAATAAAACATACAACTTAGTCTATTATTTTCTTTTTTTATTTCACTGATTTATATTTTAACACAACATATTTGTCTGAAAATGCAAATAAATAAATTGCAGATAGAAACAAGAAAGAAAGAAAAAAAGCGAGAGAGAAGAAGGCGAAAAAAGCCATGGATTACATTACACATTTATTTTTAACCAGTAATGATATCATTTTATTTGTTTGATCGGGATTGATAAATGATCTGAATTTTGAATGGATCACATGCTTATATATTTAATTTATTAAAACTAAAAAGATGGTTTGTGTAAAATCAGCTTTAAATCATACAAAGTTAAAAAACAATTGATTGATCATTGAATAATAACTTGTATCATATTTGTTTAATCCTGCTTAATTGTGATCGAATTATATTAATCAAGTAATATGGCGATTAGCCTAAGTGACTCTTTATTGCATGTACTATCTTAAAATGTTAGGTAGTTTGAAGTGAAAGTCAATAGGAAACCTTGAATATCTCCTTGATGAGCACCGACCCCCAAATGCCCTGGTACGGTCGAGAGTGGGGAGAGTCCGCTCTCCCTCTCCAAATGCTCTCAGATGGCCACGCCTATATAGCCTCTGCCAGGGAAGTCCTACTCACTGCCTTCTCGCGGCATTATTGTTGTTTACGAAATTGAGAGGATGAGAAGCTAATGTCCGACGTTTAAACGGGTTGGTGGTGGACACAAAGGATCAACCTAGAGGAGTTGGAAAAACCCTGATT
Organism: Schistosoma rodhaini; assembly: GCA_944470415.2. Taxonomy (NCBI): domain Eukaryota; kingdom Metazoa; phylum Platyhelminthes; class Trematoda; order Strigeidida; family Schistosomatidae; genus Schistosoma; species Schistosoma rodhaini. Next base: position 84,531,390 of record OX104036.1, read on the forward strand.
CCAAACCAATGGTGCACATGGGCTCCAGGATCCTGAGGGAACAAATGACAAATGAGTCAATCGTTGGTCACCGGCTACCATGGAACTGCATCTCCTCACGATGCTCCACTGCCTTGTGGATCAGACCTTTAGGTCAGAGGCTCCGGGTGTGGTCCTCTAAGTAAACCACCTGCTTCAGTTTGGGCACCTGGACAGTATCTCAGCCCTCACACAAATCGAATGAGATTTGTGCGGCGCATATTTATCTGGTGCTTCCTTGTACCAATATTTATGTGTTTAAATAAATAAATAAACCGACTAGCATTAAACTCTTAGTTCAGGTTTACCTATTAACCTAATAAGTCAACAGTAAAAAATCAGAAAGACTATTGTATGGTAGAACGACGGTTGGTAGTCTGACACATGAAACGTTTCTGTTTTTCCAACTAAAAATTGTCTTTCCATATTATCCTATTCTTAATTGATAAAAGGTTAAAAAAAAGATTCGTCAATATCATAAGCTGTTTTATTCCTTAGAATCCATTGTGAAGAGATTACTGTTTCCATATAAGACAATGTATGAATGATGTCAATTTTATCTTCTCCATTTATAATTATCTTGTATCTGGAGGAAATACAGTAGGCAAAAAGTAATGTTGAACTTTTCCTTCAACTTGTCAATTTATCAAAAGTTTTTCATGTCAAGTTTATATTTTGTCTTCGTTTGTTTTAGGGTTTCTTTCGTCGTACTGAAGGATCATCTAATTCATTAGTTTGTGTAGGTGGTCAAAATGCTTGCACAATAACACCTCGAAGTAGAAACGCTTGTAAAAGCTGTCGTTTTCGTCGATGTTTAGCTGCAGGAATGTCTAAAAAAGGTAAGAGATTTTGTTGTTGAATTGATTCGCTTTTATCTTCAGTGTAGTTAGTTGTATGTTCGGTTATGAGATACATATTAATGGATGGAAAAATATAGTTTAATTGAAAGATTTTTATACTTTGTACTTAAATTCTTATCCATTTTAGTCCTCATTTAACTAATTCACTCGTATTTCACAAGTCAGTTTTTCTAAGCTGTAGAGAATGTTAAAAAAACTTAACGTCTCAGTTAAACGAAAAAGCAACCTATTGGCAAACGTAAATTACTCACTAGATAGTTGTTCCATATCTTTCTGCATATAAAGACGACACTTCGGTTATGTATACTTATGACCCTACAGTGTATTGAACTGAAACTATCGCTACTGATTTTGATCACTATCACCCTAACCATCTACAACTATAGATAAAGATTATCTCATGGACATCAACTAGTAAGTCGTCTACATGTTAATAGTAATAACAATAATCTGTTTATTCCATATGTTTGATCACATTAAAGAGTTCTCAGCAAAGATAACACAAAATTGCCGTTTTATAAACATATTCAAAAAATGTTTATAAGAGTAACTTCTTAGTGATTATCTATCATTCATTTTTATCCATGAATGTTTACGACCAACGATTTTTCAATCCCGGAATATATATGATGTATGAATTCTATGACAGTCAATTTCCGTTACTCGATGGTTGTATATCTTATATGTTGTAAACATTTTACGAAAAGGATGAGGCTAGGCGCATGCTGTTAGCAGATGTAACTAGTTATTCAAAATAAATGTATACTGGAAAAATTAATGGGAATAAAGTCACTTCTTAAAAAATAGTGTCCCAGAAGTTAGAACATCACGTCATGGTTTCACACCCTGTTTCTATTGAACGAAATTTATACAGATTTAATCAATTTGCTTGTTTGATTTTTTTTCTTGCAAGACAAATATTAATTATATATTTCAGTGGTTTCTAAAGACTACGACTTCCGTAATATATCTCATAAACCAGGTACACATTTTTCTCACTGCCGTCTTATTCAAAAGCGTATGTTCAAACAGTTATTTTTCAACTATAAAATTTATTTATTCCATTGTATAAATATGAATATATTTGGTGATTGAAACCTTAATTTTGTTTGTTTCCTCCGATCAATTACTGAACAACAACCTTGAATCTCATCCACTTAAGTGTTTGTAAATATTTGTCTGGCCTCTTATAGTCTATGCCTCATGTATTGTATTCATCACTGAATTCTTCATACATTCGACGATCAACCTTGACCCAATACGATCATTTATATATTGGATATTGTTTTTGTTTGTACTTAAACATCTATACTGAGAAACATAAACAAATTCTGTACTCCCTATATTTTCTATTATGATATTTGAATTTTGTGTGTGCAGTTGTGTGTTGTGATGATTATCGATTGTGCTTACCGAAATTGTTGTCTTTCGGCCTTTTTCTATGCGTATTCTGTATATCTGTTTTTCCTGTTTTACTTAGTAATGATAAACACTTGTACATCCCTCTCTTTTGGTTGAATTATACACTTATATACAATGTAGATGAGTGAGTTGATCACTTCACTTATCTTGAAAATTTCATCAGTTCTGGCGATTTGATTGTTGACAAATTCTCAGCACACTCGAAAAGTTCGCTTGGTTTGTACCAACTTTCGCTACCTGTAGTGTGTGAAGGATACCCGTTTCTTTATCAAAGATTGAGTATCCAGGACAGCAGTTCGATTCACTTTGTGTTTAAAATACAACCTTTGAATGTTGAATATATTTGTATTATTTGATCAGAGATACTTTCGAATCATGGCTTACTCGTTGTGGAAACACTGAGTGAACAATGCTGAGGCTAGATGTAGGCTACAAGGTTAAAAAAGGACCATTGAATTAATAAAACTATGGATTTTCATCGACTGCGGTGACAGAAATATTTTCCATATCTCTAAGCACTGTCTCCTTCAACTAGTGATGCAGGCTGGAATAAAAAGAAGGTTTAGGATGATCAAGCCAAGACGTGTGGCATCAGTCCATGAAGTCATTGACCATAGGTCTGAGTACGTTGGCAGAGATAAACTACTTGGTTGTTATTTGTATTATAATCGTGACTAGTAGTTGAATATTTTAGGTGACATATCTCAAAATCAATCACAGTAGCTAGTTGTATCCAATAATCTTCTCTTGGCTCACCAGTACTTTCTCGATTAAGGTTCTGGACATCTCACGAAGCAAGCGATGTCCAACCATATTACGCATCTCTTAATTGAAGCCAATAATGATCCTATTATTCACTTTTTCAGAGAAACCTGGTAACTTATATATGTTGCCTCACTAATACTAACCACATTTGTTGCGTGAAGGTTAACGGTACTATCTATCTGCCCAAATCAAGGTAGGTGGAGTACGGTATTCGAACATGTGATTAGATAGAATAAAAGTTTAGTGTTGAAAGTCGAGGTGGGAGGAGTAATAGAAATTGAAGAAGGAGATTGATCATGAATACAGTGATCTTGAGTGCTGTTAAAGGTATGAGTACAGTTATCACTTCCCGGCTGCCCACACTGTGGAAGAGAATAAAATCCGGAATAATATTAGTCATTTTTACTCACAATTACTACTTGGTATTACTGTATCTGTCTTGCCTGTATACTTGTAATTAAATGATTGACTTTTTTTATTCGTTCCATACTTTATTACATTATTATAAATCTATAAACAAATAAATTATCGTTACATCTCGTAGTAATTTTATTGAATATATATGATTTGCTACCGTTATTATTTATTAAATTCTAGGTAGCCGAATCGGTCGTCAACCGAATGCAGTCAAATTTCATTGTGCCATTGAAATTAAACAACTACAAGCTATTCGTGGTAATTCATCCAGTTCAACAGATGGATTATCACCGAGCCAAAGTTCCACAGGCTGTCCTCCATATAGTCAATATAATCTTAGTAGTGGAGGAGGAGTTGGATTTGGGAGCGGTAGTAGTGATCCATTAACTTCATCCCTAAATCATTATCGACATATAAGTCGAAGTGATAATGATAATAATGATGATAAGATTGGTCCTAATTATAGTTCAGCTGCAATAAATCCGATAAATTCGTCATTAAAACAAGATAATTTATTAATGTCGAATGATTGTAAGCCAACACAACCACCCTTATCTTTATTATTCTTCTTACCGCCGAATTCCATGTCAAATCATCATCAATTAACAACATTGAATGATTCAAAGTGTACACAATTATCGTCTGCTTGTTATTCAAATAATCATGATAGCGCTGAACAGGATGATGTTGATAATGATGATAATGACGGCGATGATGATGATATTGATGACGATGATGAAATGCAGTCAATTAGATCTGATTACAATCTGGAATCTGATACATCTTCTCTATCGACTAATTTGAAATTGCAAATATATAAACATATGCATATGGTTAGTTGTTTAATGGTCACTATTGTGTATGTATGTGGTAGTATTATCAGTAGTAGGTTTATTAAACTTAGGAGAATAATCTATAATCGATGAGTGGTTCCATGTTTACATCTGGCCAATTTAATGTTTCGTTAGGTTTATGATATGCGTTCATTTTATTTAATTTTTACGAATCAAGCAACGAATCGATTACTTTTAAACTAGTTGGAAAATTTTCAACTCTATTATGGAACACATTTCAAGCTGTTGTCTTGTTTTAGTAAGGTAATACAAAATAGGTTCGTTTTCATTCTCGTTTTGGACGAGATCATCAGTGGTACACTACATGAAATAAAAATGAACAATTTCGACTTTTTGTAACTTTACCAAATCAGTTCATCTAGATGACTCTCTGTAAATGATATATTTTCTTCACAAACATTTCCTTACTTTCATGTTTGCTTACGCTAACGACTAAATATTGTGTTAAATTGATACTTTTTTCGGGAACTGATACAGAGATTGGACCTATGTGGGCAGGATAATTTCCGGTTTTTGACAATCTAGATTTCAATTATCTTCAGGTTGATTGCAGTCCATGACAAGAGCTATTTGTAGTTAGTGAATCATAATATCACACTAACTCGAATACCGACTGCTTGTAATCTCTTGACATGGCTCGTACCATTAGTTTATTACTTTAAGTCAACAGAATCGATACAATGAGACCAAATACTTTTTTCAAGTAGAATGACTTTTTATTCCACTTCTAGTCATAGTTTATTGGTTTTTAAAAAAAACATCAATTGATTATATCGAGCCATCCCACACAGAATACATGTATCCTAACAAAAGTTGATCAAAATTCAGTCCGGCATATCAACAATGCGATCATTTAAAGTATCGTTAATAATGATGTAAACATCGTACCCAATGAACTAGTTAATGGTTGCATGAACTCAGTAGATAATTCGGTGTTTGAAGTAAAAGACACTGGGTTCGAGTCCCTATGTGAACAAGAATATTGCTGACGTATCCCAAATAGGATGAAATGTGTCTACCGATTCTACTTTTAGCCACTATCTATTTTAACAAACAATATGGTTTTATCTACCCCGTGGTAATTATTAAAGACTAAACAGAAAATTGCTGCAAATTATGCAGAGCTTGATGTTTATTTTTTTAAAAGTCAAACTCTGAATAAACAATAATTCGGCCAAGTCTTTTTTTAAAACTAACAATAATAATAATAGTAAAACATAATTCAGATTTCCGTTCCCTCCTATTCAACTGAAAGAATAGTTTAAGCCATGATAAATTAAGAGATTACATATTATTTCTTCGAAACAACACCTGTCAATGCATGTTTCAGTTTGAAATACCACATGAATGAAACCGAAATTAGATCATTTAATGTTATAAATGAGTAAGTGTTTAAGAAACTTAAAACTTCGTGACTATTTTACAGATTGTTGTTGTTATCTGCATTTTTACTGTCTGATTTATAAATGGTTGAACTATTATGGTTTTATATTCCCCTTTTTTGTAAGTTTATGTTGAACTTGCTAACTATTGTTATACTACTAATCAATCTTTTTACAACACCCTGTTCACTGGTAATTTTCGCTTGTTTATGTATAAGCTGTGTTTTTTTTACACTGTAATGCTATCCTATATACTTGTATATAAACGCATATATGCTTGAAATATAGTGATAGAAGCTTGCCTAGTGTGTGTTCTCTTATTTGCAGTTAAAACTGGTGAAAGAAGACGTTCATGTCGATAGGACAAGATTATCCCACCCCAACCTAAGGTTAACCTTGGCAGCAGAAGCCTATGATTGGTCAAAGTTTAAGATTCTAGGTTATGAACAAAATATTATACACGGGATAGAAAAATTATAACAGAGATTCTGATTGACGTTTCAATCATAACATTAAGTTTTAAGAGTTCTTGTTATATGCGATAATTAGTATGGAAGAAAGGTTTGTGAAGATTGTTATCCTGAATTCACTGAAGCTCAAAATGCCAACCACTATAGTTCCTGAATTCATTCTCTCACAGCATTGTGAATACTCACTGCTGATGGGTCTCACCCTAAAAAAACAGCTGTCGAATGCTCTCCTATATTCAATGGTATTCTAGCCAATCAGCCCTTAAACTAAACCACATGTAGAATAATTTCTTTTGTTTCTTTAAGAAAAATATCGGTTGCAGAACATTCAGTTTTTTATAATACCGAATTCGGTATTTTCTATGATTACCTTTCAGCGATCATCACCACTTAACGATTCTTCTCAATTGATCCGTCATTATTCCAATGGATCATCCAGTGTATATGACACTTTAGAACGACATGCTTTGGATCGTGCCGGTGAATCTATCACGTTTAATGATGATAGAAATGATGGTAATGAAGGTAGCATTGATCAAAACTCAGGTTATAAAACGGTCAAATCTATTCCGCTGCATCAATCACCTATTTCGGAATCATCATCGGCTACATTTTGCGCATCTCGTTTACTTAATAATAAAAAATTATTATCCTTTTATTCTCAGGAACATCAACTACAATCATTATCATCTCAATCCAATATCAATTGCTCTCTGTCATCTACCTCTTCTATTCCTACTACTACTTCCTTGTGTTCTTCTCAATGTTCCTCTTCACCTTTTTCACTAATCTCTTCAAATCTATCTCAGGTGCAAACATGTACATCTACTATACCGAACTCAGAGAATGAACGTGTTAATAAAGTGAAATTACCTACCTCCAGCTCTTCAAACTCAACTCTCAATACTACTACATGCAATAGTACTAATACTACTCCTACACTGACAACAATTAATACAAATACATCATCAAATGCAACAATGGCAAATAATACAACTGCTAATCGTCACAATTTCATAAGTTTCGATGATCCGTCATTTTGGGAAGACGTAGAAGATGCTTTGCCATCAATTAATGTAACTTCTGAAGCTGTTTCACAATTCACTGATGGGATGCGTACAGCTACTGAATTCCTACGATTACCAAATGCAGTAAGTTTTTTTAGACGAATGCTATTCAATGACAGTTACATACAGTATAAATTATTACAAATACTCAGGCTATGATATAGTAGTTATAGCATTCAACTACCAACCCATAAGTTGCAACTTCTAAATCCGCTTCTTAGTCCACTTCAAGTTGAACAGACGAATAGGGTCATCAGACCTTATGTAACTGAACGCTAATTAGATAAATCTCTATATTCGTTAAATGACTTACATAACATGTTTCTATTTGTTACTTTTTCCCTGTTGAATAACAGAATGATTAATTTAATATGGTTACTGTTCATTTTTAAAGTGTATTAAAGTGACAATTTATCCAAGAGCCCAGTCACAGAATGTAAAATGAACAATTTCTAGAAATAAAAGCCACTAACGCTAACTGATTGGATATAGATTATATTAAGATATTAAAAGTTTTCCATGTATAAAACAGTCAATCTATACGATAAATAACTAATCAGTATTTAAATGAATCACAAATCAATCAATGATCCTTTACATCTGTTGGTTATGCCACTCATGGTAACTGAACTTTGTGTAGAGTCAACCAAACATTTTAGAATATGCTCTATATACCGCTTAATCATTCGAATCATAAATTCAACGGTCGCTTTAGGGTAGCGTCACTGATAACATTTACAAAACAGGTGGGATCTCACAGTTTTATGAATAATTACCTTCTGTGTATACGTTTTGAATCGCCAATCAGAAGTGTACTTCTTTACTGATTGAATCGTTTCGACTTTTGATCTTTGAATTACAACCTCAAACTCTGTTCTATCTGCGTGTTCCGTTCCTACAACCATCTTTTATTTCCAGTCAAAACAGATTAAATATCTTCAGTACGAACAAGTGTCAAATGAGTAAGCATTGAGTCACTGTTTAATCTTTGTTTTGAAGCCATGGGGATTAACCAACACCTAATAGATATCAAGACCTTTTAATTTTTTCAGTGAGCACTATACCTTTTTGATCATTTAGTCATGGAAAGTTTTTTAGTTTAAATCACAACCTGACCTTAATTATGCAGCCTTTCAAAACTGGGAAGCACTAGACAACTACTTCGTCGTGGTGATAAATCCCTCAATATATTTTAAACACATAAATATTGGTACAAAGGGCACCAGATATATATGGGCCGCAAAAATCTCATTCGATTTGTGTGAGGGCTGTGATACTGCCTGGCTGCCCAAAGCGAAGCAGGTGGTTTTCTTAGAAGGCCACACCCGGAGCCTTCGACCTAAAGATCTGATCCACAAGGCAGTGGAGCATCGTGAGGAGATGCAGTTCCATGGTAGCCGGTGACCAACGATTGACTCATTTGTCATTTGTTCCCTCAGGATCCTGGAGCCCATGTGCACCATTGGTTTGGAATCAGGGTTTTTCCAACTCCTCTAGGTTGATCCTTTGTGTCCACCACCAACCCGTTTAAACGTCGGACATTCGCTTCTCATCCTCTCAATTTCGTAAACATCAATAATGTCGCGAGAAGTTAGTGAGTAAGACTTCTCTCGAAGTTTTTGTATGTATGTGTCCATGTGAGAGCATTTAGAGAGATAGAGCTGACTCTCCCCACTCTCGGTCGTACCAGGGCATTTGGGGGCCTCAATAGTGCAAGTCCATGACCCTATCAGGGATCAGAAACAGGACATTTATGTCTCACGACAGACGCTTAACCTTTGGACTACTGAGTCAGAATCCGATAGCTTACATTTGAAACTTAAATCAATTTACGATATTTTGGAGCCATCTTCCATTGCCATTGTTAAGTAACTGAGTCAATCACACCTGACATAACTGAACTCCGAGAATCACCTCTCGAAATAAGTCACTAGTACCTACATGAAGAATTTGTGAAGATTGTTAAGTTTCATAATATCCGTCACCGACTGACCGTAGACATACAATGGTTATCTAACCCAACGTATTTTTATACACGAACCTTTACCCGTATTATTCAAAGTTATTTATTTATTCAGACTAAATATATAAAGTCTTTCCATAAAATTTGTGTCATTCACTTCAAATTTGAGCAACCGAATATTAGTGTCATCAACCTTCAGGTAAAAATGATATCTAAGAGCTAAGTACATAACAGCTGGTCGTACGTAATAACTGTGTTACGTTCATACAGTGAAATTAACTAGTACAATGACCTAAGATTATTGAATCTATGATTCATTATTAACAAAGTAGCTGTGTACGTATCGACAGATATTTATTAGTTTCACGTAAACCTTCTTTAAGTTTGCATCATATACATACAATAACAATTGAAAAGTAATCATATTGTGAATTTTGTGTCTAGTTTTCAGACTTTTGACCTGATTTCTAAACTAAATGTTGATATTCACTTTGTATTGTTTGTTTGAATCTTCCCATCGATGTGTTAAGACTGCAACTGGTCAGTCTCTAATTGGCATATGTGCATACTGTGCTTATTGCCTCAATATAGCCTTAATTCACAAACATGTTAAGCAAAGATGGATAGTGGCTAGCAGTGGAATCCAGGACGCGCGTTTCGTCCTATGTGGGACGAAATGTGTACCTCAGATGTACATAAACCCTGTGAAGGCAAGTCAGAGCGTATGGCGAACTATAATCTGATCTTGCAACCTCAAGTGGTGTCCGACAAGGCTGCCCACTATCTCCATTTCTGTTTAATTTCATCATAGACCTACTGTTGGAAGTAACATTCTCGTCGACTGGATTTTCAGGAATTGATCTCCTTCCAGTAACAGTGAGGTTAGACTCAGGGTATTAGGGAATGGTGGTAAATCGGTTGATGAGGTTGTAAATCTTCATCGACTGAAATGGTTGGGCCACGTGTTACGTATGCCTAAACATTTATTACCACGACGCATAATAATGGCCGGTGTTAGGGATGGTTGAAAAAGAGTTAGAGGCGGCCAGACCAAGAAATGAAATCAGTCCTTGAATTCACTAACTTCCAGTGTGAGCCATGTTGTTAGATGCATACTACTTGGTTGGAGTCTTCGTTACTATCGTAACTAGTGGTTGTGAAGACTCTGAGCGACATGGCTCATAATCGATCACAATGGCGTAGGTGTATACACTCGTTATATTTCCTTAAACCCTGAGATTTATCTTTATACCTTTCTTTCTAGAACTAATTCTCCCTGTATTATATCCTTATAAGCCATCTTTCTTTTATATATTAATACTATTGAAATAACTATTATGAATTTGTCGTTCATCTTGTTGTGTTAATGAGGTGTGGCAACTTGGAGAGATGCATATATGTGCCTGGTCCTACGTTTTAGCTGACTTACTGATTGAGTAATAGTGTTATTAGTAGTGTTACTATTGTTATAAACAATGAAAATTGATTTTTTTTCATTTTTTGATAAATAATAAAAGGTTCATGTTTATGATTGAGATATATTTTCTATTTGTTCTTTTCTTGTTTGTTTATGTTTCTGTTTTCTTTAAAAATTCAAATTCAAGTACTTTAAAACACGTTTTCGTATGACATCGATACCACCGGAACATCAAGATAATATTAATCAAGTATGGGGTCATATGATGAATCATTTTCATATGCACGCTCAACAGGTTGTACAATTCGCTAAACTTGTACCCGGTAAGAGGTGTTAATACTCAAATTACATTTAGTATTGATATGTGCTCTGTTGTTTGCTTGCTTTTAATGCACTTCTTCCGTTGTTCGTGATTCTTTTTTTCAATCAAGAGAAGTAAATGAAAAATTGAATTCAATAGTAATGAATTAGTAATAATAATAATGCCTTAGCCAACATCATTAACTAAATTAATGTGACCCATTTTATCAAGTCAAGATTTGTGTGCCCGACTTTACTGACATTGTATGAGGATTAAATGTTTATTATTTATACATATAAACATTGGTACAAGGAGACAACAAGTATATATTCACCACACTTCATTCGATTTTTGTAGGGCTGGAATACTTCCCGAGCGCTCAAACCGAAGCAGGTGAATTTTTTAGAAAGCCACACCCAGAGCCTTCGATCTAAAGGTTCAATCCACAAGGGAGTAGAGCAACGTTAGGAGATGCAGTCCCATGGTAGCCGGTGACTAACAATAGGTTCATACTTCATTTGTTCCCTCAGGGTTCTGAAGCCTATGTGCACCATTGGTTTGAAATCCGAGTTGCCCAGTTCATCTAGGTGGATCCTCGATATCCGCCAAGATACTGCCCCGTTACCCTAAGCCTGCAAAGTACCGTTTCTAGATGATGAGATCAGTGATTGTAAAATGATTTTACTGGGTATGTGGTGATTTTTAGACTGTGAAATTAAACCAACCGACCATTTTTGGATAACTCGTCCAAAACGGTAGATGCTGCGCTTATACATCTATATTTTTCTAATCGCTTGAGAGGTTGGGTACGTTATGTACGACTGAAGTTTAGTGGCGCTGATAGACGGCTTCTAGATAACAAAAATCCACCTATAAAACCCAGCAATAATCATATCCGGTTTTATGGTTCATAACTCGATCATTACGCCAGATTGCATGTTTCTTATTTCTTACTACTTGTTCACATATAGTATAGGTAGGTGTGCAATATGATCCTAATGTAGTGTCAAAATACCGGTAGTATTGTGTTATTTGGCCTAGCTCGAAGAACACAACACAAAAAAATATTTGTCTAACCTTCAATCTTCTCTGTCAATCCAAATAATTGAATACCTTGATATCATATATACCCACCATATCTTAGGACTTAGGAGAGTAAGACACTTAACTAGTATTACTGATTGGTTGGTAGGTAGAATGAAAAGGTCAGTCATATTCGATCAACAAAAGTTTCTTGATAGAGTATACAATAAAATACCTTTTGTATGAATGTAAATTTCTCATTATTGTTTGTTTGTTAGTTGTTTATTTCATATTGATTCTAATTCCTACTACCTTGTCTGGATATTTGTCCAACAGATAGATTAAAGCAAACTTAAATCAATTAATCAATACATATGCATGCAGATTGATACGAGTACAACGACGAAATTACCCTCTGTCTCGTTTTTTCTATCTCATGATATGATGTGGTCTTTTTTCTCTTTATTGGTGCGGCTCTGTTACTGCCTAGTTTTCGGAACTGTCCACTTATAATAATAATCGTATATTAAACAGTGTTGACTTATAGTTATCATATCAGCTAACAACTTGATCATAAGTTATTATAAACAAAGAGATTACGTAACCGCAATAAAGCTGAGATATTTCAGCTGTTGAGTACAAATTTTAAGGAAAGCCTATTGGAAAGTTCATGTATTTCGGAGTAGGGAGGGGACACAGTTATACTGTGTAATATTTTCGTTTGGTAAAATGATTCGGTTTTGCTCTTTAAAATATTTTCTTTTTCTAAGTATCGATTGTCCTTGATACTGTTATACTTTGTGTATATCTAGCACGCTGAATGTAAAAATTGATGATATAACTCATTTACTATTTATACATTTGTATACTCAACTCTGAGACAAACCTTATATATTATGGTTAGTGCTACTATCCTTCTGTCAAACTAAAAGTAGATGAATTGACACTAGGATTTTCTATTTAGTAGCTAAACGTTGAACACCTTGCAACCTCATAACCGCTCTTCGGAAAGTAACCACCGTTGTATCAATGATAGAGAATATAGTTTGAAAACCGACGCGTAAACTCAAGGCATAAAAAGGAAGAAATAATATTCAAAGGGAAAATCCCGATGGAGGCAATTTATTAATATTTTAATAAAAACACTTGCATACTTTCGCTTATAATTCAGTTATCATATATTCTTCAGTTTCTTCGAATAAAGAAGAAACGTTAGTAACAATAACTATACCAGAGCGACTTTAGCTCATTGATCATCATTTAAATCTGATATACTTCATATCCTGATTATCGAGAGTAAATCAATAATGTACAGAATTAAAATCCATAATGATGTACCATTAGCCTAGATTGTCTCTCAAACACCTCTTCATAGTTCAAAGCAATAGACAGTGAATCTTATGGAGTAATAATATTTTTTGTTCCCATGTAATTACTTTCAAACATTTTTATTTGCTTTACTTAAACTGATATTGTACATCGAATCAATAATATCCAGCAGCTTATTGATTTATTTCATCATTCAACCAATAAGTCCCTAGGTTCTAATCACATTCTATATTCTCCAGTTAGTGTAACTGTGCTGTATAAGTAATTCTCATTCAAAGTCTCCCTCAAGGTCAAGTATCTTGTAGTGGATGAATTCGAAGCACATATGATTCACGTGCCATTCCTTTTAGTTCTTATCAGTTATTAGGATGCTAACATTTTCTTTACGAGTAAAATCTTCCATACGTGCATCTTAAATATCTCTCATTGAGTGTTTGACTTGTTTACACGTCATCAATGCTGTAAAAAAGGTATTATCAATCAAATACTTGTGACATACTTGATCAGTTAGGCTTTTATGCTTATTTAATAGATATGTAACAGAAAAAAATCTATTGTTGTGTGATACATTTGTCCTTAGATGCAGTCAGATTTTAACATTCCAACATTTTGGTATCAAAATAAGCGTTGATAAAAACAGAAGTCTGCTTATGATTAACTTACCACCACTCTAACTGTTGTTCAAGTATGCCAAATTTTGCACTTACTATTTCTTTTCTGTAAACTCAGTGTTTAGTTCCATTCAATTTCTTCGCTAAAAATCTTTATTGATTCCCTTCTATCTCTTCTTCTGTCCTCCTATTCACAGGTTTCAATCAGTTAGGCATAACAGCCAGAAGCAATCTAGTTCGCGAAGCTATGTATTCAGTCCTACTGCTGCTACTTAGCCGTGATTATTGTCCAGAAACGGATGAATATAATTATTTTGATTTTCCAGCAAAAGAACGTGAAGTGATCATGCGACACTTCCCGACATTTAAACGTATTACAGAGCACTTACGTGTTTCCGGACGAATAATGCATCATTTAAATTTGAGTCTACCGGAATTGTCGTTATCGTGTGCTGCGGAAATATTACGAAGTAAACAATTCACTAGATCTGTTTTTTCACTCTCCACATAAATTCCTCTTTCACTCGGTTAATTTTTTTATACGAATATGAAACTTTTCTTCACTGTTCAAATTTTTGATCGTGGTATTATAAACCAATAGTCGTATTTTTATTTATTCATTTAATCACATATATATTGGTACAAAGGGCACCGGATACATATGCGCCACACAAAATAATAAGCATGAGAGGAGAAGGAAGAAGATGTGTGTATATAAAAGAAGGAAAAAAAGAGAAGAGTAATGATGGGGGTGGAACTGAAATGTACAACCAGAAGAGCTCTCTCAGTTAAGAAAGTTATAACCACTCTTTATGAAGAAAGTAAAAGAAGGTTACAGCAGGTTCGCCACTGGCTTCTATTCTGAGCCATATCTGATAACGTCTCTAGCCACTGTGTTGCACCATCTCTCGGACCCCAGCCAGGGAGTCATGAAGGACCAACAGAAGCTAGCCCTTTGCAGCTTTCTTTCATACCACGACACCATGTCATACACTGACCTTCTCTCCGCTTTTTCCAACCCGTCCCAGAGTCGGCAAATAATGCACGACGTGGAAGTCTCTGGTACGACATTCGTAAAACATGTCCAAGCCACCGAAGTCGGTGTTTCAAGATGGTGACACCAATTGGATTATCGTCGCTGCGCCCGAACACACGATGCCGGACCTCTGCATTACTAACATGGTGTTGCCACTGTATGTCAGCAATCCTTCGGAGACAACGATGATCGAGCACAGAGAGTCGTCTGACATCCTCAACTCGAAGAGGCCAGGTTTCACAAGCACAGAGCAAAACTGCTCTCACCGACGCGTTGTAGATCCGACCTTTTACAGCCAGACTAACATCACGAATTTGCCAAAGATGGCCCAGATTGGCATAAGCCGCTCTGGCTTTCATTATACGTGCATCAATCTCATCACTCACGCCACCACCAGCACTTATATAGCTACCTAGATACACGAACTTCTCAACTACTTCAATCTGCTCAGCATCCAGGGTGAGTACAGGATGAGAATCCTGCCAGTCTTGTAGGAGTACTTTGCACTTGGAGGGTGCAAAGCACAGGTCGTACCTGTGGACACTGATTGCCGACTGATTAAGTGCGGATTGCATGCCTTGGGCATTATCACACAGTAAGGTCGAGAAGTCGTTCTCCATGCAGCAGATCCACGCCGCCATTACTTACATCCATCAGAGCTGTTTCCAGGATGTTGTCGATGGCAAAATTGAAGAGGAATGGTGAGATCGGACAACCCTGTCTAACCCCACTGCTCGAATGGAACAAGAGAGAAAGGTGGTTGTATGCCCTCACTCTGCCTGAGGTGTTCGTATACAGGGCCTTTAAGATGTTAATGAACTTCTCAGGCACACCCTTCTTCAATAGACAATCCCAGAGAACAGTCCTGTCCAACGAATCGAAGGCAGCCCTGATATCAAGAAATACTACGATTGTTGGCCTGTGATAAGTATGACGGTGTTCTAACATTCGGCGAAGGGTGAAGATGTGATCAAAAGAGATGTTAGTGATTGGCATCCCGTCATCCTCGCAGATTGTTTCACTCACACCAGACTTCTTTCTGCCAGTGACTCGGATGAGTTGGAAGGGCTTCCGGCAGTTACCAGACGCAGCTGCTGCTTCCATCTCATTAGCACGCTCCGACCACCATGCTTCTCGATCCTTACGCAAGCTTTGCCCAATTTCATTACGTAACAGCCTTCGTTTGTGGTCAAACTCACGGTCACCCGGAGTAGACCGACGGGCTTCCATCAGTTGTAAGGAGCCAGAAGAAACCCAGTGCTTATAAGCGGGACGTTTCGCGAAGCTGCAAGCGGCTTTACTCGCCATTTTCATGGCGTCGTAAAGATGCAACCAATGCTCATCTATACTTTTCGGTGGGATAGTAGTTAGCCTAGAAGTTAGCTCCACTCGATACTTACTTGCAACAGATGTTGCAGCCAGTTTACTAACATCGATCCGTTGGTGGTGGTCAATCCTTCGGCCACTGAAAAGTAAGGTGAGATTGGCGCATGATCAGACTCCAGATAGGCACTTCAAAAGGAGCGGCAGTCTTGTAAACAACCACGCCAGCGGTAGCTGATCGCTATGTGATCAATCTGAGTCCAGGCTTGAGATGCAGAGGGAGGACGCCAGGTGGCACACCGGCGATCACTGTGCCGGAAGTTAGTGCTAGCCAGAAACAGGTTGTGGTCTGTGCACAGTTGCAGCAAACGGTCCCCGTTATCTGTCCTGCGACCAACAAGTCCACATCGGCCACGTAAACGACTCTCTTCTGTGCCTAGACGCCCGACCTGTGCATTCAAGTCTCCGGCTAATACTATAATATCTGTCGAACGCGCTTTCTGGAGAAGAACAGTTAATTGGTGGTAGAACTCATCCTTGATTACATCAGGGCTGCAATCTGTCGGGGCATAGGCGGAGATGACGAAAAGACACCGTTTCTCACGCCGGTTTCTTCTCACTTTGATGGAACTTTCTAATCTAACAGCACATAACCGACTGTTAATGGGGATCCAATCGATTAGTGCTGCCTCAGCCCTAGCGCTTAGTGCAACACCAACGCCTGCAAGACCAGACGAAGATGCCACAGAGTCCCCGGATAAGCGCACGTGAAACAAGCTTTTCGAAGCGATAGATGGAGAGCGAATTTGTAGTACTTCACTAGAGTTTTGAATACGGGTCTCGGATAGACAACAAACATCAACATTAAGACTTTCTAAAGACATAGCCAGCCCTATCTGTTGTCTGATCTGCATTAGTGTGCGAACGTTGAAGGAAGCCAGCTTGAACGGTGTACGTGGTTTCAGAAAGATTGCTTCAGTATTCATAATCGGTGGAAGCATTCACTTTCTACCAGACAGCGACTAGAGATCGTTTAAATAGGACAGAGTTTCCACCATGGGCGAGCTGCTGCATAAGTTGAAAATTAAGGTTACACAAATTGCAGATAAAAGAGGGTGAATTAGCGATATGGTAAATAATAATAATAATAATAATAATGCAAATTGTTTTGTTTCTAGTGTGAGCGAGAATGGAATTGTCAGTTGAATGTGTCATTTCATTTATTTTCGTGAGGGCTGTGATACTGCCGGGGTGTTCAAACCGACCCCGTCCCGTAGAAAGCCAACTCGCTAAAAAACGCTAACCAGAAAAAGTTATTCAAACCATTTAAACTCTACCCTGTTTTATTTATTTATTTAAACACATAAATATTGGTACAAGGAAGCACCAGATAAATATGCGCCGCACAAATCTCATTCGATTTGTGTGAGGGCTGAGATACTGTCCAGGTGCCCAAACTGAAGCAGGTGGTTTACTTAGAGGACCACACCCGGAGCCTCTGACCTAAAGGTCTGATCTACAAGGCAGTGGAGCATCGTGAGGAGATGCAGTCCCATGGTAGCCGGTGACCAACGATTGGTTCATACGCCATTTGTCCCCTCAGGATACTGGAGTCCATGTGCACCATTGGTTTGGAATCAGGGTTTTCCAACTCCCCCAGGTGGATCCTTCATATCCACCAACCCGGTTAAAGCGCCGGACATTCGCTTTTCGTCCTCTCACTTTCGTTAACAACACCCCTGCAACGAGAAGTCAGTGAGTAGGACTTCCCTGGCAGGTGCTATATACTCGTGGCCATCTGAGAGCATTTGGAGAGGGAGAGTGGACTCTCCCCACTCTCGACCGTACCAGGGCATTTGGGGGCATGGTCGTATAGTAGATCATTCCTATTCTCAACAACCAAATATTTTAAACTGTAAAACCGGATTATGCGGGTTTAAAACTCGCACGGAGCACCAGCCTTCTCCAGATTACAGATTACACCTTACTGACAAGTGCCAGCTAGTACAAAGCCTAGGCCCATGGTTTCTTGTCGACTAATTCCAACTATCTAACACAAATTAATAACTTTGATCATCGGTAGTTTAATGATAATTTGCATCGGCAAAGCATCTCTAAGAAAAAATAGGCTTCTGCAAAGGTGTTGAATCGTCAAATAACATACAAATTAGTGTAAATTTTATTTATGAGAAATTCGTAGATTTCTTATTAGTTTTATTTTGGTATCACAATACCTTATTGTAACAAGTAAATTCTCTAGAAATAGGTACATTTTGGTCAGTAAGATTTGACGGTAATTATTTTTGTATATCAAGTTCTCCAAGTGGCAATATTTTAAAACATATTATCTAAGATAAACAACTCACTATAGTCTAAGCATTTCAGAAATAATCAGTAACTCAGTAGATGAAGTTTCGTCTGTTAGATCAAAAGCATATCAGTGTGTTCTGGAAAAACTCAACAACTACACTTCTAATTTTTTATAATTTTATTTAATTATCGTGTAATGGGAACCATTTTTTGCACAAATTATTAATTAAAATAAAAACACGTTGCTTATTATGACAAAATAGCTCTGAGTTGTTATAGTCGTCATTATTTTTGTTTATTCCAAATCAGTAATTTGTTCGATAAATGGTATTTTTACAAAGAAGTTATGTTTCATTACGATTATAAATCAAATGTCTATCGTCATTAGAAATCAATAAGCCATTCAGTTCTGTTGTACTATTTGCCTAAAATATCTAAGACTCTTGAATTTTTCTCTATTCCATGGGGTTGTTGATGGGTTCGAACCAACGGATCCTGAATTGATTTTTTTTCTAAAGATCACAATTATCACTTTCCATAATTTGGAGGATCTTTCTTGTTTAAAAGTAAATAAATAACACTGAAATGAATTACTGTCTGTTTATCTATGTAGCTCCCAGTTTTCATGCCACTTGGAATATTTGTTAAATTCAGTTTCTTCTAAGTGTTTTATTGCAGATGCGAGAATTTTTACTTTCTTTTATAACAGAAAAACAAATTCTCACTTTGTACACTTCTTCTATTCCTTTCAACAGATTATTGTATACTTGAAGAGCCTACCGCAAAAAGTACAGCTGAATTATTTGTACTGGCACATCATAGTTTATTAAATTGCATGGCAAGTAAGTAGTTACGTAGATGAAATTATTTTTCTGGCAATAATATATTTGTTTGTATATGTATATCTTCTTATTTTTATGCTGTTATTCGAGACTGCAGTTCATATATTCAGATCTTTATTATATTAAAGATTCCCATTGTGAAAATTATAACAACATATCTTTATTAGAAAAAAACGCGATTGTAAAATTCATCCGTAAACTTAATTCCGATTAAAATTCCTTTCACTGGAACGTTTTTCGATAAGCAGGTTTATACCTCTAGCTTAATGTTTCAGACGTTATGATTATAACCGCTGTGTCCCATGTTAAATTCTCGCCTCACGTAGTTCCATTTGAACATGCGGCTAGTCCTCACACCGATAGCATGGGTTAAAGTCAAATACCTACCTTATCTTTCTCTGGTCTAATATTATTACTTTATTATCAACCTTGCTCTGATATGGTGGTATTTCAAAAAAACTGACATAGCAGTCAGTGTTAGTTAGGCAGTTTTAAGCAACATAGAATGGTGGAATGGATGTGTATTGATCCAAGTAACCATAGTTTGTATCAGCACAAATAGAGAAAAAAAAGAGAACCTACACGATGATAGTCAATAAGGATTGTTAAGTTCAAAACAAATCTAACCAAGGCATAAAGAAGTATGGAGTTTTATTTACATTGATATTCAGAAAAAATTGGGGAGTTAGTATATTTGTGTACCTACCACAACAGATTTCGAGCTCTATATCGCATAGAATCTATAATCTAGCCAGTGTTTCAACAACAAAAAATTTTATCAGATGCCTCTATTTTTCATTGGTAGACTTATTGAACATTATAATAGCAAAATACAGTAGACGTTAGCGGATTTTTTGTATCGTAATGTTCATGAGTTGAATCGTAACAAGGATTATATGAATCTCAAACAGAGGCTATCGAGTAATGTTTACTTTCAGTCTAAAAAGATAAGACTCAACATTTATTCGTTTAATAATTCAAACAGTCCGCCATAAATGAAATAGGAGATGCATCAATTAAATATACGACACTTTGTCATAAAAACGAGTTGATTGTATAATAATAATAATAATAATAATAATAATAATAATAATAATAATAATAATAATAATAATAATATGGTATTTGTCTTAGTGTATCGTTTAGTACCATGTCAAGTTCAAATGAGTTATTCTAGCCTACGGACAGACCAATTTATTCATTCTTCTCCAGTCACAATTTGATCTTATCAATTATTTGCCTATTGACCTTGTCTGTTTTTATATGAGCATACATTTGTGTATTGCTTATCCTATTCGTCACATTGGGCTCACCACTTTAGTGCTTCATTGGTCTGACTCCAATTTTAAAGAACGAATGAACATAACTCTGTATATTACTTAGGTTAACCCTATTTGTGTGACGGCGGTAATAAGAAGCCAGATACGGGTTGCGTTGGATGAATTTATTTCAAGCACTTGTTTATCCAGACAGATATTTAGGATAAGAAGCGGAGAAGGTAAGTTGGCCAACTTATTTTGATAAAGCGTGATTCAATATTTTGGCCATACGAAAATAAACTGGTGACATGTGATGAATAGGGTAAGCAATACACATATATACCCATACAGAAACAGACAAGGTCAATAGGTGAATAATTGACAAAATCAAAGTGTGACTGAAGAAGAATAAATAAACTGGTCTGTCCGTAAGCTAGAATAATCCATTTGGACTTAACATGGTACTAGATACTATAATAGTAGGATTTAAAACGAATAGTATAATGAAATACAAAGACAGTACTGGAACTCGGAATACGGCAAGGACATGCGCTATAATTGCATCAACTCTAGACCACTTGATCCGAATCCGTTTGACAGAGTCTTTGCATTGGTCACTAAGCATTTCCAATTTTCCAATCCTTCCTCATTAGGCAAAAGTAATAAATCATAATAAATTTTATAAATATTGAAAAAATATTTTAATCCCCTATCGTTACTTCATGTTCTTCTTGATGTTGTTCTCTTGCTTTATGGCATTCCTCTCCCCCCCTCTCTGCATGACAGAACCTTCATCCGTATATATGAATGAACTATATTTATCTGTATCTTCACTGCTATACCGTCACACTTTTCAATTCTATGTGTCTATAGTGATGGGTACTTCTGTACGCTTGTAAGTGCATAGGTGTATGTTTGTGTATGTGTTTGTTGACGACGGTAGGTAGATAGTCAGGCACCGCCGTGATTACAAAATAACATAAAGGAAAACGTCCTAAATCTTGGATATATTGTATTACGCTAAAAACCAAAACAATACGTGAACAAACTAAACTATTATGAATTTTCCTAATTTTATTATTACCTCTGCTGTTGTGTGCTGATTAGATTTGTTCATCTATTTGTGTATGTATGTGTTGTCAGGTGATTGGTTAACTGCCTGGCTGTCTGACCAACTGTATAATAAATCGCTTGGTTCACTTTCTACAAACAAATTCACTAGTTATTACTTGTGTATATAACTGGCATCTTTCGATCTCTCACAAATCAGCACGCAAGTACAGACACTACACCTTTCTTCACAGTTTTATTCATCATTTGCTTTCCTTGATGCCAGTGTGGTTTATTTTACAGCACACATTTGTCTTTACACATATGGTTAACATGATGAAACAATAAGTAACTGACTGTCACTACGACGTCGACCATTACTACTACAACTAGAATTACTAATACCAATTTAATGTTTTATTATTGTTTTCATTGCTTTCTTAATAGATGGTTAAATATTTATGAAACACTATCAACTAGTTTAGAAAAGAAAATAAGTAGAATCTTTCCAATGAAACTTTAGTACATGTATGTGTGTCTGTATGTATGTTAATCTACCGTAATTGTTTACAATTTGATCTTGTGTAATTAAAATTATTATTTTACGTTTACTTAGGTGTGTTGTGGTCAGTTGTGTTAGTGATGAGTTAACACACATTCATATACTTGTTGATCTTTCTCATTAAGTGTTTTTATATTACCAAATTCACTTTCATTACAGTTTATTGTCTGGTAAAAGAATACATTGAAAATTAAAGCTATAATTAGTGTAACTCACTTACTGAATACACATTTATGTACTCAGTTTTAACTGTTTTTCGTTCGAAACGTCTAGCGATCTACTACCACTCGGCTGCCTAAATACGTGATACACAAATCATGTTTTTAACCGAATTCATTCATCGAAATGATGCGTCATGCTCATCTTGATATCAGATGATTCTCATTTCAGTTCAGTGTGTATCGGTCGATGTTTTTCTTGTTAACAAATTAAAAGCTAAATTCAAACATCTTTATAATACTTTCTAGTGTTTAAAGTTCTTCAATTATTATCAGTGTGTCACAAGAACAGTCTTCTTAATTAATGCTGACAGTCAGTATTTAACTAGTTAGTAAAATACTTTAATTTTTAGGAATCATTTCTCTCACTGGTGATTAATATTTTGTTGTTTTCTATGAAATCACTGGTTATTTAACTAAGCCGCATAAGGAGATGTCAGCTTCATTGTTCGTATATTGATAGTGTTAGAAATTAGTCTCTATTAGTATTTAGTAACCTCTTTTAATAGATACCTAGTTATTCCCTGAAATTGCATGTCTTTTATATTCTTTAATGATGGTCAGTTGCAGAATTTAGAACTCATATTTTGTTTTATTTGAGATTTATCAACTGCAGACATCTGCATTTTAATGTTGGAACTTCCATTGAAATTCTGGCCTAGTTTCATGGCCGATTTCAAACCGTGTCATTTGAGGTTACCAAGTCCATAGATTCCGACTGTTACACAGGCCTGAACTATGAGGTTTACACTTGCCTATGCAGCTTAGAGGAACAGTCAGTGACTTTATGAATCACCTCTGTGTCTTGGTTTTGAACATGCCTCCGTGATTATTATGTTTAAATTACCTTATTCTGTAAAAATGTTTTATTAATATTATTTTTAATAAAGATATATTGATCCCAGTGAGTAGTCCTAGTATAACACCTTGGCTGATTATTATTATTATTATTATTCTACTTTACATTTTTCCACTACGCATCTGGTATTTTCTGTTTATTTCATTGTTGTTGGCTTTCTGTTTCATTTTCAAGAGCACTCTGTTCCAACTGTTGCATCAACTCAACAAAGACGGACCCAGTTATTCGCTCTTAGAAAAATGATACGAGTAATGGACAAGGAACATCATGGAATTTTAGCAGATTTAAGAGTAATGTTTATAATAGTTTTTAAAATTTTCATTGATATAATTAATATCACTGCTGTTATTGAATGGATTACTATTAATCGTATTATTTAATATAATATTATATTAATTGATATTCATGAATAACTGCCTCTTTTACTGTCGCAACTGCAAAACCATTGAAACCATCTTCGTTATGATTACGCCGATTAGTAGTAGTAGACATTGAGTGATATAACTCAGAGTGGTATATATTCATTCACCTTTTATTTTCCACACTACTATCAATCCATCCATCTGACGACATATCTGTCTATCAACTCGTCTATCAATTAATCGATATGCCTATCCGTCCATTCACCTATTAATTCATCCATCTGTTCTTTGGCATAAAAATGTTATCGGGATAAATTGTTGACCTATAGATTTTACAATCACTAAAGTATGATTTTTATAGTGACTAATAATCATAACAGTGGTAATAAAAATAATAATAAAACCAATAGTTATTTTCACATCCGGAGGGGATTTATAGAAAAGCGATCGAGAAAAAGAAGGATAATTGAAAATGTTATACAGTGAACTCTTTTATTATATGAGGTGACATACTAATATAAACAAGTAAATAATAATCAGTAGTAGTAACCGTAACAACAGGCTGACAAAGTGCTGCTGACTGATCGTCGCCTACCTCGACGAGTAATGTTTGGGTGGAAGAAAGTTAATGATGATCATGAAATTAACAACTATTGATCCAAGAGGCGTAGGTAGATGCATATTATTAACCGAGATCAGTAGTTGGGTGACGTGGTTCATAATCGGTCACAATGGCATATATTCATTCACCTTTTATTTTCTTCTAAAAATGGAATTCCAGTATTCCTTTATACATGACTTCTCATTCTGCCCTTTTTAATCATATTCTCAATGTTTATTCTTTCTCATCATCATCGTTATTACAATCATTTCGACCCATTAACTTTTCACACTGTTAAATTCATTTCATAGCACTGTGTTATGCGAACTTGAGTCATTGCATATCTGTCAGGCTCTCTACGTTGTGACTAACTGACTGAAAATACTGCTGAGTTATCTTCCTTATGCTGAAATTATATAACTTTTCGTGACATTTGTTTGTAGGTTCCAATTTCCTCATTATGAGGTCGATGTTTTTTCGCGAGGTAGAGATCGGTTACTGTTAGTTAGTTCACTGTATTCCCACCATGCCAACAAAGTAGAAGCTAAATATATCTACCTATTGGTTCGACGTACTAAATGTTGCAGTAATGACAAACTCTACCAGAAGTCTAAAAATTAGAAAATAGAAAACAGAACAATACGAAGGGCAAGTACAAAAAGAGAAAATAATAATTGTGGGGAAAGTTAAACAGGAGAGATTTAATTCGAAAAGAGTGTTAGAAACCGAACGATGAAAAAAAAATTACTTGACGCTAAATATAAGGCTTAATAGCTAAGTGATAAATGGAACTGTACCACAGTAGCTTGTTTAAATATTCGACTTTGAGTCATAATTTTCACATGACGTTGAATAATACTAGCCGGCGTCACAAACTGAAGTACATGGAACACAGTTAACTATTTATCTATCGCTCCACTTTTTTACATTTAAAAAATAACTTAAAGAAAAACAATTTTGAGAAATTTCATACACATATTTCTCTTTATTATCTTAAAGTGAGCAAGAACGAAGATTAGTGCTAGAAAATATACCTCAGAATGAAATTCGATTATTATGTTTATATCTTGTGTTATGTCTAAAGCAACTAGTTGCTTTCCTCTTTCATAAAAATTTGTATATCATTTGTTCTCTGGTCGTTTGGACACTTTTTATTCATTCATATGACTTCATTTCCCCCTTATAACAATTCTACTAACTTGGTACGGTTGTTATCTTAATCTAAGGTTATGATTATATCTCACAATTTGATATTCATGTTATAGTGCACATATATTAGTTCTTGAGGTTCGTGTCGATTCACATGTTCATATGATAATTAATTTCTATAAACATCCTAACATATGATTCGTTCGTATTAGTTGTTTGAATCTTTCCTTTGATGCTGTAGACTGAAGTTGATCGGTCTCTTTGCATTTGTGCATCTTATATGGATCCTAACATATGAATTAAGAAATATGATCTACTCTATGGACTTCTAAGCATTAAATTTGTACAGATAAACTAGTATGAAGTACTATTTAAAAAATGTAATTTTGTTGAGGAGAAGGAACTGATATTCTATTGATAATTATTTTAAAGATGGAATTTTCGTTACGTATGTATATGAGGCGGAGTATCGGTTAAAATTAAGTCTGTCATCAAACAGTTGTTCCATTCTAGTTCATAATTTTGTAAATAATGTGCATTTCCAATTGAGACTAGTGATCATATTGCAACTTGACTGATAGAATTCGATCAACCCTAGCAAAGTAAAACATTAGTCAGTTAATCAGTGATCAATCAATTGTAAACTATAAGGATATTATTTTCAATGCATCAAACGGGGTACGAATAAATAGTAAGATATTTTCGGATACAATAGAGTTACAAACCAAACATACTTGTTAAAGAGAGACAGAGCTTACATTCTAACATTTGTATTGTACATATCATTTGTTAGGAATATTATTATTCATGTGTATATTGTTTCTGAAATTTGAGACCCAATGTTTAATGTGATTTTGTCTTTTATATGTATATATACATATATATAGGTTCTCAGGTCTGATCTTCGGTTTCCTGAACTATATGTGGAAATGTTTCAATTAGCTGATAGTGCATCAGCTCTATTTTCCGCCTCTGCTCAAGCTGTAACACTAGCCTGTTCTGGTGTTCTACAATCCTCATTAGGATCTTTTCAAAATTCTCAGTTACCATCAACTTCTTTGAATAATAATCAATCTGATTTAAATACAAATAAATCATCTGACTCAACAGTAAATAATAGTGATTTTATTCTATCTGTTGATCGATGGGATGCAGGCCGACTTGCTTTAACTGTTCCCGCAGCAGCGGCAGCGGCGGCTGCAGCAGTTGTTGCATTAACTGAGCAAACTTCTATATGTCAAAATAATAATAATAATAATCAATTATTACTACAACCTAGTTGTCAATCGTCTTCAACATGTGCATTTCCTCAATTATCCAATTCAGTTGTTGTCGGTTCATCATCATTGTTGTCAACCAATGTTAGTCTTAGTTCGTGCCAGAAACGAGCTAAAAATGATGTGAATCAATCAAACAATATAGCATCTAGTATTCCTGCGTTTCCTACTAATACAAATAATAATATTGCTTTTATTACATCACCTTCTTTTATGTTTCCTAATCAATTACATCATCCATCTTCTTGATGTTTACCTGCCTCTCTATCCATCTCTCTGTACTTCTATACAAATATAAAATACCCAGCTACACTAAATTGATTCTGTTTATTGACCCTGTGTTTCTTTTTTGTTAATTCTTTCATTCTTAATGGATGTCTTTTAAATCTATGAAATACATATTTACCTTTCATCAGATCTATTTGTCCATCGATTTTTTGTGTTTGTTTGTTTGTTTTTCTTTTGCCCTCAAAATAAAGATGATGATTATTAGGTAACACTACACAATTACATATTGATTGATTAATTTTTATGAGACTGTCTCTTGGGTTTTTTCTTGTCGATTGCTTTTAGCTTATACTTTTCTTTCAAATCGAATTTCTTTTCTCAACCTTAACATTATTATCATTGTGTGTTGTACTTCGACTGTTGTGTATTTTGATTTGTACTACTTTTTTTGTAATATATACACATACATTGAATGATGAACCTTTCTGTAAAACAATTAAACTTCAAAAAGGAAAAAGAAATCTAACTAACCTATACATACAAATCTATAGTAATCAATAGTTTAATTGTATTTCTCTTATAATTGTAACTCAGGTTATATTTTTCGGTCTATTTACATATTTTATTATTAAATTAATTTAATTTAATGAAAGGGATTTATGTTTTATTTATATTTTTTACTAACGCCTCTAAAATTTACATTGTAAATGACATTTTGTGTATGTGTGTGTATGTATGTATAAGAAGAGACAAAAAAAGAGCAATGAAGAGTAATGAATATATTGCCATTAGTGTCATTCATTGTTTTGTTGGAATTGTTATTGTTATTGAGTAATTCGTCTTGACATTATGGTTACAATTTATACAGTATGTACTTTTTAAGTTTCTATTGTCGTTCATTGTTCCCTTCTATCATCTTGTTCACTTAATTCAAAAATTATTTATGTTTTTATTCAAAGTTTTGTTGTTTTTCTTACAGTTCCAGGTTTTTCCATGATTTATCTTCATCTTTGTTTGAATATTTCATTCTGTGTTGCATGCTATTTTAATTTTGATTAGTTCATGTCATTCAATCTAAGCGTGTGCGCATGTGTATGTGATTTTGTACACGTGTCAACC
Source organism: Schistosoma rodhaini (assembly GCA_944470415.2). NCBI lineage: Eukaryota > Metazoa > Platyhelminthes > Trematoda > Strigeidida > Schistosomatidae > Schistosoma > Schistosoma rodhaini. The sequence goes on from OX104036.1 coordinate 84,559,484, forward strand.
CATATTTTAATAAATAGGTTCCCTTATTTTTTCAATATCACTAAGGTGTAATCTTGTTATTATTATCGCCATCTCAGGGAGAAATGAACCTTTACTATGACTAATAATATCATTAGTTATCAAATTTGTTTTATTACCAATAATACTACTTACAATTTAGTGTTTATTATTATTATTATGATTACTGGTTAGTCTATCTATCTGTCTCATGGAAGATTTTGTACGTTTGCTTTCTATCTGCATTACCTCGGCCCCATTTTCCTCTTTCATCATCTACTCCTCTCTATATACACAGAGACACGTACATATATTTATCTATCTTCATATAATTGTTACAATTTTGTTCTATGTAAAATGTTTTGCTGTGCTACTTTTACACATATATATACACACACTATTCGTACCCTTTTTATAACACATGAATTTGCTTTTCCTAAAGTTCTACAATGATTTAATTCCGACCGATGATACCTGAAAACTCTGTTTTATGGAGTCTGTAAATTGCTATTATGGCGTTTTTTCATCTGCATATGCTTTTATAAATTTCTATATTAAAATTTTTTGTTCTTTACCACTTTTGAGTTGCTTTTTTACCCACTCCCAGTGTGTCTCTCCTTTATATAACTTTAATAAAACAAACTTATATTGGATTCAGGTGAGTACAATGCACAAACCCATATACCATTTTTTTCCATCTGGATTCTGTCTTCTATTTTTACATGTGTGTATACGCGCACCCTGAATACAGACACTTTTACTTCGCTTTTTTTCTTGCCCTGCTCACTGTCTACATCATGGTAGCCAGTGTCGACGTGCTGATTCAAGTACCCATGTTTGTCTGTGTGTTCAGGCGATTTGTTTATCACATTGGTACACATATGTGCTTACAGACATAAATAACTTCATTTTGTTGAATATTCCATTTTGTGTTCTTACTGGTAGACTTTTTTCTCCACCTCATTAAAGGAGATCAATTATCTCAGATGTGGAAACTAAAACAGTTATGTTGTTAGTTTTGGTGGTGAATGTGTGTACACTCGTATCATATACTGTTCAGTGTTATGAATAATACCAGTTAATTTCTACACTATTTTTGTTATTAGTGTTATTTCGGCCCATTTATTTCTCTCATATTACACTATTCTTTCACTAGTTATTACTACAATTATCTTTTTTCAGTTTAATTTTACTTTCGAATACAACACATGTACATATATGCATACACATATTTCTTCATTCGTTTACACGGCAGGGAATTGCAAATAATGTTGTATTCCTTTCTTATTTTCATTAAAAATGACGCAGGCACTAATTGGCTACCTCATTTTGTCATTATCACAAATTATTAACATTGTCAATCAAACAACATTGGAATAGGAATTCGAAACAGGCCTTACATGCACATACACATACACTTAAATGCACCTCACTGGTTCAAAAGTCGTAATCGAACAAGCAGGCAGTGTGTATATCATCTCAGGTGGGTTTTTTTGTGGTACTTCAACAACCTTCGTTTTATTTATTGATTTCTAGTTCGTGACGTCATTTCCATTGTCATTATTCTCGTTTTTCTACGATGAATTTCATAAATATTGTTTTGTACTTCAGGGCGTATTATTTTTTAGCTTAATCTTATTAAAGCGCCAATCTGTCTCGCTACACACGTACATAAAGATGCGCGCCATACGAATCAGACCGATTTGAATGTCCAGTGTAATTTTATAAATAATAAACTAATAAATGCGCCATTTTTTGAATTTCTTTTTGTTTCACTTCTTTTTACTTCTAAGTATTACTTAATACGCTTTTATGGAGTGACTTTTTTTTTCCAATACATGTTTCTATCCGTTATTCTGGATCAATGTGTACAATCGAATGATTATGTATAGGATGTGATGGACGACAGAAATACAGATTAAAAAATGAAACATGGTTTTTCCATCTACTCCTGTGGAGTAAGCAAAATCTTCCGGTATTCTCTTCGAAACAGCTTCATCTATACTTTTTTTCCATTTTCCACTATACTATTTATTATTGTTAATGACCATATATTTTATTTTTCTTCATAATGATAATTATTATAAACAGTAGAATCGGTTGGTTTATAGCGCCTTTTTTAAAATTATTATTTATTTATTTATTAAATTATTATTATTATTTACTTTTAAATTGTTTATTTCAACTACATATTTATCGATTTGTTTGTTGAGTAAATGTGTTTTTTTGTTCTTTCTTTTACTCCCTCTCACTCTCTCCCTCACGAGTTTCTTGTCTCTTTTGAACATTATTCATTTGTTGTATGTATGTATGTGTGTATATATTGTTCTGATATAATTACAGACAGTAAATAAATAGACATACCTGTATACATGCACCGAAACATACATACAGTTTAACCATTTTGTGCCTGACCCTTTTTTTTAATAAATTCAAAAATAAAATAAAATTTTAATGATATTTAATTCTGCTCTTTTTTTTCTATTATCATTATTGTCAACTCTGCTTTGAGTTGCACCAATCATAGTTATTAGTCAGTCAGGTAGTTGTGTATAGATCTTCTATTTTGTGCTGTATTCTATTGTTGCAATGATTGTGTATTGTTTCAGAATATGAGTTAAACAAAACGGAACATGTACGTGTAGGTATATCTTTCCAAGGTTACATATATATATATATATATATATATATATATATATATATATTCCTTTCCGTCACTCTGTTTTACACATACCCATACTCATAAATACTCTTCCATAACAGTTACATTACCATTGCCATACCTCTCTCTTGCTCAGGTAATTTATGATCACCGGTCATCTTGTTAATGTGCTTTTTTCTTTTCAAATACTTGTTTTTCGTTTCATGACTTTATTGGTGTATGTGGGCGTACAGTGTTGTTTCCTGTTCACTTATGTACCTGCCCTCTCTGATATATTATTTAGTCTGAATCCATATATCAGAATTCCATTCCCTACGTTCCTCCTTTCCAACGAATACAGACTGTGTAGTGAATACAAATTGAATTCCAAGTGACTTTTACCGTTGATCCTGTTGAGCTGTACGCCTCATCTTTTTTTTTGTGCGTTTTGTTTTACACACATGTAAAGAAGAATGAATAAACAGTTGTTTTTTTAAAAAAAACTTGCCGTCAATGTTTCACTTCTCTTTGCGCCAATTGTTACTGTGTTATTTCCTCTGTTTTCTTTACTATTCTCCACGAGAAAGAAAAAACTATCATTGATTTTTGTCTTTTGATGAATAATAAATAGTAATATATTTTAAAGTTTAGTTGTCTACACTTACAAATACAAAATATACTAGAAATGATTTGAATCTCATTAATATTTACTCTATAGAGTTGATTGGGGGGTTTTATTCAAATATTGAATGTAATAATTACAGCATAATATTGTGGAAGATGAAGAGTTTTGTTGAATTCTCTTTGTGTCATATGTAGAGGTTTTCAAAATCTACCATATAGTGTACAACAAAATCAACCTTTTTGATATGTATTGATATATGCATTTACTGAAATCCCTCAAATCAATATGTATCGAATATGTATTGTTTCTTGGCTCTACGAGGAGTCATTGTATCCTCAATAGTTCTTGGTTTAAAACAAATTATTTGGGAAGATGTTATTTCTGTGGAATCAGCCAAGTCAGTGTTGAAACAGAAACTCATAGATTAAAGATTTAATAAGGATTACGTTATGTAGACAACTTCGGAAAATATGCTTCGTTTAACTGTGAAGAAGTGTTTGAGTGATATAATGCCAACTAGTGTTATAGACTTTAATCACAAGGATTTTGAAGGTAGTATGTAGCGGAACGTGGTGTCGAAGTTTCAACAATTGTCGAACGGAGTAATGAGTTTCAACGCATTGAAAGCACGACATTGACTGAACTCCAAAAGAGAAAACATTTCAGAGCACACTGGAAGTTGCAAATGGACGGCTAATGTATATGTATTATGTACAGAATTTATAACTTCTCTCAATAAGTATACATACGTCCTGCCTGTTGCCATATTTTACAGTAGTAGTTGTGATGTGTTGGTTCTAATTACAATCTTGTATGCTGTGAGCCCATATCACGAAAGAATTATTAAACTTCTGAAAAAACTAATACTGCATAATTTTTGCTAGTCCTTCAATCCAATATTATTTGTGATGAAAATCAATTTTGCTGTGTTCACAATTCACCACACAAAATCACTCAGCTCGAAGAAGAATATCAACAGAATCGTTTGTTGTTAGGATGGAACAAACATTATAACTCAGTAATTTAATTACGTATGTTAAAGCAGTTTAATCCACTGTTATGTTAAATTGTATACATGCATTTAAAAGGAATCAGTGTTGTTCATTGTTTCAAGCCTTTGTTATTCCAATCACAACTAGTACACTTGTCATCACACTACCAATTTATAACTTTCACTTATCTATGTAATCTATTGACTCATAAACTGCCTTGATTGGTTTAATAATTTCGTATATGCATATAAATATTACTATGTATTAGAGTAAAGCCCGATGAAGATATAATCGAAAACAATTATTTGCGCACATATATGTTATATATGGATTAACTTAAGTTCTAGTGGATGGGTTTACGTAAATCCACGTACCGCTTACCATGTGTGGCGTTTCGTTTTCCGTTTGCCTCCTGTAAGTTTAAAACCGGTTAGTGTAGTCAGTCGTTAGAATTCGCTGGAAGAATGCTAACTTCTGGGCCAATATCGGTGAGGTAGTGAACTTTCATAATCACATCATTGACGTGTAACAGACGGCTATGTTTGCCGGCTACGGCTGCCGTTAACGCATGTCGACTGGGAAGTTTCCCGAATTGTTCTTCTTGTCGGTCGGTTTGGATTTGGGAAAATTGCAGGCTTTTCTGCAATTTCGAGAAGATTCTCCGTACTGATTATGATACCAGCACAAATCAGGGTTATCTGTCTGTCATGATCTAGAGACATTGCTTTCGTCAAGAACTCCTTGGAGGAGTTTGGCAGCGTCTACAGTCATGACGAATACTAAGGTAACATGTCGGAGTATGGCTAAGTTCCCTAACGTCATTTCATATCGTTTGAGGTTATTCTTTGACTGGAGAAAGCTCGGCATCAGAAGTCCTGATGATCTCTATAATCCGGTCGGCAGATGCAGTCAGCTCGTCTAGAGCGTTGTTGTGAAACGAGACAAGCACTATCTGCACCTTTTGGGGAAGCTCAGATAAGAAAAGTTATATAAACAAGCCATCATCGAAAGTCCTTTGACTAATTACCTCACTCATTTGGAAAAGCATGTCCGTTGCTAAGCCATGTTGTAGATCGATGTTGTCGAGGAGTTGATCTAACCTATGCCTATCAGTTAAATCTCCGCATTTAAGAATAGGCCTTTTTAAAGTTTCGTAAGGTTCCGAAACACCGCTAGTAAATATAGTAGGTGTGACATACCTGTTGAATTCGCGCGAAAGTGCCTTTACTACTGAGGGATTGGCATGTGGATCAGTCACGTCAGACATATACTCTTCTGATAGTTTGCTATGTTCAACGGCGTCTGGTCGTCTTTCCTTACCATATGGGGTCATATGGTACAATATAGTAATGAAAATTAGATACAATGGAAATTTTGATCCATTGTAAACTTCGTCGTTTTTTCATCTTTTCCAACCGTCCTGGAAAAGAAAAAGAAAGGATATGCAAGTGTATGTCGAATCACACTTGTACGTGTGTGAAGACACAAAGCGGGTGGAAAAAAAAGGAAAATGCACTCATATACATGCGTTTCGTGAACATGCAATAGCGTAAAAACAATCTTTACAGTATGGTATATAATACAAAGAAAAATCGAGACGAAAGAAAGTGTTATCATGGTGTTGTTGTTTAATTACTTCAATAAATAAGTTAAAGGTTGGATATTAATTCTTCTCAAATACATTGATTCAGTTCTAACTACCTAACTACTACTATGGTACCATGGACGTCAGTATTTTTCTTGATGCTTACATGATTAATGGTCTATGGTCCCTATTTTACGCTCTTTCTCTTAAGATATAGGAGAAATTTGATTTTTGAAAATTATTCAACAATCCTTAAAAAATATGTGTTATTGTGAAATATTTTATTTTTCACACAAGTTGATAAATTAAATCAGATGCAACAAGTGATGTGAATGTCCATTCGCCTTTATATTCTTGAACAGACTATTCCATAAATAATTATCCTAATCCAGGATTGTGGATTATAACTTTTAACATCTGATTATATTTGGTATTTCATCAATATTGAAAATCATCAGAATAAATATATTGCTTATGTTGTTTATTTGTCATTTTCACAGAATAGGTTTTGAAGTGGATCTAGAAATAATAACGTTCCGATAATGTAATGAGAAGACGAAGATTATCAGAACTATGTGGTGATATATTAGCGCAATACATTTCGAACAATCTGATCACACATATACTTGTTAAGAAAGTTTATATATAAAAATAAAAGGTCAACTAGACTGGAAATAGGGGTAAGAATAGACAAGGATAATAATGATAAAATAATGTGAAAACAATTTGACACCTAATCACTCTGGATAATAACCTACCAGGGTAGAAAATTCAACTTAGTATTGTTTGTTTGAATCTTCCCATCGATTTGTTAGGACTGCAACTGGTCAGTCTCTAATTGGCATATGTGCATACTGTGCGTATTGCCTCGATATACCTTAATTCACAAGCATGGTTAGCAGAGATGGATAGTGGCTAGCAGTGGTATCCAGGACGCGCGTTTCGTCTTATTTGGGACTCGTCAGCTGGATGTACCTGCATCTCAGAGTTGATGTTCACTCTGGGATTCGAACGTAGTACCCTCGCTTCAAACGCCATCGCGTTATCCACTCGGCCACTGAGTCCTGATAGCCACTTTCTTGTGCGATGGGGTGAAGTTTAAATTCAACTTAGTATTGTTTGTTTGAATCTTCCCATCGATTTGTTAGGACTGCAACTGGGTAGGTTTAAAGAGAGAACAAACTGCTTTTCAATACACAAAGGAGGTTTGAATTTTCGTATGGATAAGGCTTCAATAAACCTTAGTATACGCCCTTTTACACTTTTAAACAACACCACAAAAGCCGAGTTTAGATCAATCTTATGACCTGTTTGGATTATATGTTTAGCAATAGAGGATGATGGATGTTCATCCTCTACTCTTATTGGGTCATTCGACTGTATTTGTTTTTGCAACCATTTTGGTACATGTTCACCCACCCTAATTTTCAGATCACGATTGCTCCTCCCTAGTATGTGTGACCACACACACATTTAAATTAGTAAACGCAGTGGGATGTGACACAATCGTTTTCATGTCGTCTGGGTCTTGAATGAAGCATGGACCTCGTTCTTTCCTTAATTATGACTTTCGCAGCACAATACGTTTTGTTGATAACAGATTTAAGCCTTTGTTTCAATAAAAGGCTATTTGAATCACCTCTAAATGGTAAGGTGATGTAGACAGGCCTTTTCTCTACCAAGGCTACAGTAGGACTCGCTGTGCCCTGAACTTTCCAACTATTGATAAATTTAGGTGGATAGCCATTCCCGATTAATGACTTGGTTAACAACTTAACGTCGTCATCAATAGCGTCTGTTCTCTTTCACAGTAAGTTGTTGAGGATGATATCCGGTGAACAGACATTGAGTACCATGCGTAGACAATGGTTCATAAATGCAGGTATGTTTATGATGGTGTGCGTAGTAGTCGTCGATGTCTCATTTCCGTACAGTATTGAAAACTCTGACTTTTGTGTTGACTGATAATTGTTTTGAGTCCAATATGTTCTCCAGTTGTAGGAATGCAGTCCTTGATTTGCCAATCCTTACCATCAATCATATCTGCATCAGATCCTCATTGTTCATAGATCATGTTGATCAGTGAAGTGCGTGAATTTTTCACCTACTCCAGAGCTTCTCCATCAAGTGTGATTGCATCATTGTTCTGTTCTCTACGATAGACTTGAGGGCCTTGTTGTTTCCCTTGTGTATGTTGAGGTCTACTGATGTAGAGAATGCTACTACAACGACTGTCTTCACCTGCATTTGTTGGTGTGTATGGGATAGAAGAGCTAGGTCATCTGCAAAGTCCAAATGGTATAGTATAGTATAGTGTAGTTGCATTCAAGCTGTCCACTCTATTCAATGATTCTACTGAGATGTGAAAGTCTTCACAATCCAGTCGACCATCGGAAGAATGAGGAAAGACGAGGGTAATCTTGTCTGATGCAGTAAAGAATTCTAGGGATATATTGTCCACTACTACAATAAACTTTTTAAAATATACTTTTAAATTGTAACTATTCCAAACATCTTTTAAAAATGTCTTTGACAGTATTCTCTACCTAAACCAATCGTTAAAGATTTTTACCAGTTTAGTTGGTACAACTGGTTTTCCGCCTAAAATAAGGTGTTGAATTCCATCATGTTCATCCCTTATTTTGTCATAGAACAGGCGAAGAAGAAAATGTGCCACATACTTCAGTGTATCTGTTTGAGTTTTCAAGTATTTAGTACAGTTATAATTCATAATTCTTTTAAAATAGTCTGACAGTATTTACAAATACCATTCAAAATCGTCCAGTTCAAACAATTCTCAAACAAACTGTTCAATTGCAATATTTGAACCGATTGAAATATAAGCGACCCAGATGGTTTATGATGTTAAAGACCAATCCAATTATAATTCTGATAATCTCCTCACTACTAATAACTCTTTAGATAATTCCGAATTTCAGATAGACAAAGAAAATAAAAATAAAATTGCTAAATATTAAAGATCGAACAGAATTGCAAATAAACCCAGACTAAATCATAGACACATAGACTGAAAATCAGTATGTAGCGGGTTTGGCGAATAAATACTACACCTACTGAACAGATGAATATTTTATGTTGTATGTAAACCGATCATAATAACACAATCCAATCTGATATTGCGTACGTCGAATTTAAGTTATTAATTGTGTCTTGTTGAAGTTCTTGACCTATTGGGATTAGTTCTATTTCGTTACATTATAATAAATTCATATTGATTTATTTACGTATTGTGTAATACCTATGCACAAAAAAGTAAGCACAAGATACACACGCCCCCCTTAGACCCTATAGTAAGTAAAACAAACTTAAAATTTGTACCTTTAAATGTAATTAAGAAGAATATCCATTGTTTCTTTTTAAATAAGGATAAAATGAACTGAATACACGTTATTAATGAACAACCGGATCTGTTCCAAAGTAGTAACTCACTAAAAACAATGGTGGACGGTGGCTCAATTTCGTGAATTGGTTGAAGTTAGACATAAACACCTTTGGATTCCGGCTGAGTAGTCTAGAAGTTTAGTGTTCGACTCCCGCGAAGCGGGATCGTGGATGCGCACAGCCGAGGATTCCCACGATGGGACGTGACGGCCTTCCAGTGCTTCCAAGTTTTCCGTGGTGGTCTGGCTTCAATTGACTCATGAATTTAACGATAAAATTACTAAAATCTCCACAAAACCCCTTCCGAGAATATTTATATGTTTGTTTGTGGAACATAGATGAATAAAAGTTAAAAGTAAACAAAAAATAACAAATCATCAGTTATATATCAGGATAACAGTAGAAAACAAAAAGAAGACATGAAAATCAATCAGATAAAGGATAAACACTATTTCTAAAGTATCATTACCAAGGTAAGACAAAGTATCATTTTAAAAAAACCTGAACATTAGATAAAAAGTTAATAATAAAAATAATGGTATAGTCGTAATATCTCAACGAGTAGAAATCATAACTTTCGACGTTTCGTGAATTCTTCAGAGAGTAAATAAGTAAATTAAATTAACGCAAGTTTAAGTAGTATAGAAATAAATAGAATAAATTGAGATTGTTTGGATAAACGGTTTAGGTTGAATGAATAGTTATACCTTCATTTACATTGTTGATAGAGGGATTTAGGACACCACACTTACTTCCCCTTCTTTATATTTGGAAAAACCTTTCTAAATTATTTCGATATTTTTCATATATAATGGGTGGATATTAGAAAGTAACACTTACTACCGTTTCCTGTTTGATTTGTAAAATTTCAAGTTCTACAGGATTATTAAGTCTTTTTATATAGCTTAAATGTTTCTTGATACGAGTTAATATTACATGAGAAGATACTTCAATACAGAAAGCATCACAAACAGCAAAATCTAAAATAAACGGAATAGATATAAAATGGATCTTTCTTCTATCCGGACTAACACATTTCAATAGGTGTTAGGCGCTTTATAGAAAGCTTTAATTCTATATATGCCTCCAAGATAGGTTGCGATTCTTCTGTCGTACCATGACGGGAAGGCAAAACTATATTACCAGTTCATGATATTTCATTCGGATTGTTATTCAAAGCTATAGTGTTTTGTTTTAATACTTTTCCAATAATTTTTATATGAAAAGGGGGTAATCTATGTTAGGTGCTGACCGGGAGGTGTGACTTCGACGTCAGCTGCTGGTTACACCATTTCCGTCTAACTCGAGTAGGCTCCAATCATTGGACATAGATCATCTACATTAGTGATTTAAATTAACATGAAAACTGAGACTAAATATTCATATCAGGAAAAATATATTAATAACAATAATACTAATGTAATTAATCTTATCAAACAACAAATTAAAATGATTAGTTATTGCGTCCCCACTAATGCAGTTGGAAGTTTAGAATCGAATCCCCTACTAATCAAAGTATATCAACTGAATTTTGTATAGTTTTGAATACAGAAAAACATTATGCCGGTAATTCTATTAAGATTATCTCCGGTGAAGTGCAGCACAAACACCAAAAGTTCTATGCTATATCTTAAATAGTATTAGTGAAGTGTATGCTACTGACGTCGACAGAGATTAATAGTACGTAACGCCAATCAGAAATGGAGTAAAGAGTAATCTACAGAAAATTTGCAAACGAAGTATTTGATCTATGAATTCATTTAGTATTGTTTGTTTGAGTATTCCCATCGATGTGTTAGGACTGCAACTGGTCAGTCTTTAATTGGCATATGTGCATACTGTGCTTATTGCCTCAATATAGCCTTAATTCACAAACATGTTAAGCAAAGATGGATAGTGGCTAGCAGTGGGATCCAGGACGCGTGTTTCGTCCTATTTGCAGGTTACATCCACAATACGAGTCCCAAATTGGACGAAACGCGCGTCCTGGATTCCACTGCTAGCCACTATCCATCTTCGCTTATTTGATGTATGGTTTTCACATTTTATCAATGAACTCTGTGATTCCATGTTGAGAAATAAACTAGTCTTCCCCACCTGAATGTTCGTTCACTACAGTACTAGTAGTCATAGTTCTTTTCAACTACAATTATTCATCATTAATTACCCCGTTAAATATATTTGGCTCTCTTCACGATGCTATTTTGCCATAAATATCGTGAAATATTCTCATGTTTTAACCACTTATATATTTTAATTTTGTTCATTCGTCAGGAATAAATGATTGGATCACTCTTGGCTTTTAATTGAGAGACGAACAAAAGTCATGTTATTGTTTTAAAATTATCTTGAATTTGGATAACTCGGTCATAACTCTTAAGACCTATTTGATTTTCATTCAATCACCGTTCTAAATATACTAGGATTATTATATTTGGTACGTGGCTAATAGTGGGATTCAAAATGTGCGTTTCTTTCTCTTACGAACTCGTCGGCTGGATGTACCTGCATCCCAAAGTTGCTATTCACACTGAAACTGGAATCCAATATGTTTAGCTTCTAGGATTCTATTTTAAATCCTTCAAACTTGTGGTCATGAGATGAATAACTCTCCAATCGATGATAAAGTGATACAAAATGTTAGTTGTAGTACACAAACTATTTACAAATATCAAGATAAAGAATAGGAAAACTGAGAAATTGTACTCTTTGTTCTAATAAGTCAACAGACTGTCTGACCTTGAAACAAGGACATAACCAAGTAATAAGTTAATCAATCGGTAAACAAATAGATTTCCGCATAAACAGAACACATTATCCATCAAAACGACTGAGGTATGAATGGAATATATTATGCACAAGTGACTAATAAATCAGGTCAAGGTCATTATATATGTAACCTTAGCAACAGAGTTAACTTATGAGGAGGGGGAGAGAAGAACTGAAACACTGGTTTGAAAAGAAATTCAAGTAACAAGGTTCAAACATGCAAATGTTGTTCCACATTAATTGATGGACCAACAAAATAAAAATAATAGAGTAACATTAAATAATATGAAGTGAATTGGGCTAAAATTTCCTTCTCTGAATTCTCTTTATTTTTATTCAATGGGTCATTTTAATTGACTAAATAATATGCATGAAATCATTCATTTCAACAATACTAATTTTAGAAGGGGTTTTGTGGAGATTTTAGTAATTATATAGAGTTGAGGTCAGGAGTCTCAGTGCTTGCAGGTTTTCTATGGTGGTCTACCTTCAATTGACTCATGATCTCAACTCTATAAAAATACTAATTTTAAATCTCATAGTCATGTGATTGATAAATTATGCAAAGAATAAATTAGCTCAGTTTAAAATACTAAATTACCTTCACAAATATTTTTTATTGTATTCTTTGAATACAATGTATGGTTTGCCAGAAATCCCTATTCCTGTTGACATTTCCTTATGATTGGTGTATCTTGAAGCTTGACAAAATCCAAGATTACCCAGAAACTGAAACTTCTTTCCTTCAACATCTCTGAGTAGTTCAGTAGAAGAGTCTTTGCGGGTTCTGATGTGTGAAGAAGGAAAAATGTTCTACGGATCGTTGATATAAGTAAAATTGAATTCCGAGTAAGGGTTTTTTATCTGTTGACTTCAGCCAAAAGTTATTGCCAAACAGTAAACTCTTATATCACTTACCCTAATAATTACACTGGAAACTGAAATAACAACGTTAAATTACCGAGCTCAGTAAATAGAAATTTATGTGATTTGATTGTAATAATCATTCCAATATAATCACCCCTTCGAAAGAAAAGCATGTCAACAGTTGTGATAGTTTCTGTTGAATTTTACAGTTTTTAGCTAAGCCATAGATTCTACATAAAGTAGGAGCTGATAGTGTCATACTGAATGACAATGAAATCTGCGCAATAAAATTCAGAGGACGTAACACCAAGAACAGTTTTTATAATTACAATAATAATGATAATAAACGTCTGTTAAAGGTGGTGACAGTGAGGTAGAATAACCAAAGGTATTAAAAAATCATTTTAAACACGGAAACTAATAATCGTCTGATTGTTAATGGCTTAAATATTCATCAAAACATAAATAGGAAAATTATCATTGGGAAAGGATGGATCAGTATGATAAGATAAAATGTTGAAATTGAGATTAAATGTAATCAAGAGGGTCATGGAAACAGAAATAAACCAGTAGGGGGTAGAATGTTTTAGGAGAAGATGGAAGGAGATGGCTATAAAGGAAAAAGAACAGGAAGAAAGAAAAAAAATCATAAAGCATTAAGACCATGGTAGCAGAAGATGTTGTACCAATCTCTTTCGGGCACACAATTCTGATTTATCCAAATGTATGGCTACTGCTTCGGCATTGCTAAGAAGATGCAATATAATTGCCTTTCGAAGACTTCTACTTACATTATGAATGACTTTAAACGCACATTCCGTCTTGATTGAGTGACCTATGTTCACAAGGTGTTCGGTTATTGATCTTCCTATTAAGCCGTTTGCTCCTCTCCTTAATCACGCCAGGTAATGTTCTTGAATTCTCCTGGATAAAAAACGCGTTGAACGACCTGGCTCCACATGGGAAGGTAAATTGGTAAATGCGAATTGAGTTTGTCAGGTGAGATAACTTATCCAAAGATTATTGATGAACAATGATCGGTTGGAAAATATTATTCACAACGTTACTGCGAAGAACATTCTTTTCAAAAATCAGAAATTCTCCCCTATAAGACGTACGTGGGTCTGTCAACCTTGAAGTCGATGATCATGGATAATGTTTTCTTTTCGACTGAAGTTAGCAAACTAATCACGAAGGACAGTTTCTTTCTCAAAAGCTCCAACCAGAAAAAATCATCCATTCTATTTAAACTCTGAAATAGGGGAGGAAGAGTAGTCTTTAAAAAACAGGTACGACACCTTATGATGAAAGACAAGATTCATCCCAAACCACGAGGCCGATCACCCTTATGATAATCATAATAGTACTTACCATTTCTACGAGAAAAATCAGTAGTATGTATGAGACCAGGATGATCACTAAAGTAAATTCAGAAATTAGAATATACAAACTCACGGTGTCTAGAATAAGCGAAACCAATCGGGTGTAAACAAAACAGAAAACATAAGAACCGAAAGAGGTGTTGTTATACACTGATAATAAGGAAGAGAATATATATCACACTCAGGGATTTAGAATGATACCGTCCTAAGAAGCACGACAAACACTCATAGGATAAGAATCTCACGAATCCACAACCATAAGAGCATCCTTCAAAACAATGAACAAGAGAATCTCAATGCATGTTATCCAGAGCTATGCACCCACCAATAATAGCAATGGAAACGGTAAAGACCAGTTTCATCAGAAGCTCCAGTCGACCGTAGATAAATGTCCAGGAAAGTACATGACCATCCCGATGGCAGACTTAAACATCAAAGTCGGAATGAACAACACCGGTTATGAAGATATCATGGGACAACACAGACTGACTGAGAGAAAGGAACGATACACTGAACAGGACACAGGAAAGGAAAGACAAACAGACAACAATCAATAACAACCAAACAAGAACAAAGAAAGTCATGGCACAGGTCAAATAAACAGAAGAAAACAAGCACGTGAGAAGCAGCATTAGAGATAACAACCAGAAATAGGTGGAACACCTAACAACGAAAACGGAAAACGCTAATGGACAGGAAATCAAACAACAACCGTATGATACAAAGAAGAAGCTAGCAAAGAAATGTAGTAAACCAAATGATCAATCAAAAGCGAAGAACACAGTCAGTCAGTCACAACGTAGAGCTTCGTACGTACGTACATCAGTTCGAGTTGCCATACCACATTTACACAGAGATGCAGTTGTCGATTCAAATCCTTTAGTGGTAGAAGTAGTAAGAGTATAAGCATTATGTGAAAGATTAGTGTTTGAAGATGGTATTGAAGGAGTATAATCCAATGAAATAAATTTCGAAAGAGAAACAGATAGAGACGTGAAGAATTCAGGAGATTAGAATTTGGCAGAACACAAAGAGTGGATGCATCTTCGTCATTGCAAACGATTTTGAGTCATGTCACTCAAGGTCTCTAACCATCGATTGCTATTATCTCGCGCATTCCAACCAGGTAGTCTACACTTACTAACATAGATCAGTCCAATTGTCAGTGGATTTATGCCGAGTTTGGTTCTGGCCGCACCTAGCTTTCTTCCAACCTACTCATACGCCATAAAACATTGCACGTCGGGGCAGTCGTTGGTTGGGCATACGTAACACGTGCCCCCGCCAATAACAGTGTTTCGAGAATTGCGATGAAGGTGGGTAGAATACCTATATGAGGTCTTAAATAAACCAACACAGATGAATACAACAGACGTCGAAGCAACACACACGGACACTCCTATGGATGCTAATCCACCAACAAACGAAGAAAACAGCATGACAATTAGACAAATCAAGAGTGGAAGGCAGAAGCATCTGACAACATACCAGCTGAAGCACTGAAATCACACATAAGAGTAATTGCA
Organism: Schistosoma rodhaini; assembly: GCA_944470415.2. Taxonomy (NCBI): domain Eukaryota; kingdom Metazoa; phylum Platyhelminthes; class Trematoda; order Strigeidida; family Schistosomatidae; genus Schistosoma; species Schistosoma rodhaini. The sequence continues at coordinate 84,575,270 of OX104036.1, forward strand.
AAGATACTCCGTGCCCTATTTAAGAATACTCTGGAAGGAGAACAAGTGCCACTGGAAGAAAGGATACCTCATCAAGATTCCAAAGAAAGGAGATATGAGCGAGTGTGGGGACTCAACTACACAGGCATCACACTACTATCGTTACCAGGAAAATTTCTCAACAGAGTGTTGCTGAACCGGATGAAAGATTGAGTAGACGTCCAGCTTCGTGATCAACAGACTGGATTTGTTGAGGATCAATCATGTGCAGACGAGATCGCGACTCTACGGATCATTGTCGAGCGACCAATCGAATGGAATTCGTCACTATTCATGAACTTCGTTGATCATGAGAAAGTGTTTGACAGTGTGGATAGGAGAACCTGATGGAACCTTGTTTAACACTTCTGTGTATCTGAGAAGATCACCAACATCATACGGAACTCATACAACGGACTACACCGCAAAGTCGTGTATGGAGGACAGACTCGTTCGAAGTGAGGATCGGTGTGGGACAAGTCAGACAAGATTACTCTCGTCTTTCCTCATTCTTCCGATGGTCGACTGGATTGTGAAGACTTTCACATCTCAGTAGAATCATTGAATAGAGTGGACAGCTTGAATGCAACTACACTATACTATACTATACCATTTGGACTTTGCAGATGACCTAGCTCTTCTATCCCATACACACCAACAAATGCAGGTGAAGACAGTCGTTGTAGTAGCATTCTCTACATCAGTAGACCTCAACATACACAAGGGAAACAACAAGGCCCTCAAGTCTATCGTAGAGAACAGAACAATGATGCAATCACACTTGATGGAGAAGCTCTGGAGTAGGTGAAAAATTCACGCACTTCACTGATCAACATGATCTATGAACAATGAGGATCTGATGCAGATATGATTGATGGTAAGGATTGGCAAATCAAGGACTGCATTCCTACAACTGGAGAACATATTGGACTCAAAACAATTATCAGTCAACACAAAAGTCAGAGTTTTCAATACTGTACGGAAATGAGACATCGACGACTACTACGCACACCATCATAAACATACCTGCATTTATGAACCATTGTCTACGCATGGTACTCAATGTCTGTTCACCGGATATCATCAGCAACAGCCTACTGTGGGTCTCTGGAAGTGGATGGGACGTACATTCAGGAAGTCACCAAACTGCATCACAAGGCAAGCCGTAACTTGGTATCCCGAAAGGAAGCAGAAAAGATGAAGGCCGAAGAACACATTATGTCGAAAAATGGAGGCAGATATGAAAAAGATGAATAGCAACTGGAAAGTATTTCCCACGACAGGGTAGGATGAAGAGTACAGGCGGCTAGTCTATGCTCCTCCACGAGGGATAACATTCGTACGTAAGAATGATTTTTATATTAAATCGATATTGATAATTATTGCAATTACTAACTTTAGGGTGAAAAAACATTGAAATTTTTTTAATTTGTCTTGCAAAGCAGTCTATACATGAATGATAATTTCATAAAGGCAATTTGTCCGTACATGTATGAGTGATCGAAACAACTTCGAACTTTATCAGTGTCAACATTGATTTTAGTTCTGTAGATAGTGGATTTACTTATGCTTAACCATCTATTAATCAAGATTTTATGTTCCATAAAAATCAATCTCCCACTTCATTTAAATGTCATCATATTATTTACAAAACTGAATTCTCACTACGTAGGTATAGATAAAATATATTTGATGTTTATGAATTATCCTAAATAATTTTGTTGTTTACAGAACTAAGACTGATGTCTAGTTGGATGTAAAGGAAGAAGGCAAGATTGCAAATCAGTATTTGCCAGAAAATAAATCGAAGACCATGCCTGAATACACGAATTTTCTATATTTAATTTAGACTGATCAATAGTACAATTCGAATACACTAAAATGGGTAGTACTTGATTTAATTTAATCAGTAAATTAATATATCCATAGAGTTTAGAATAACAATAGAATAAACCACTTTAACTAACAAATATAACTCAATGACTTAGTTATATGATTTTTCCCGTCCTAACATTAAAAATGATTCTGACAATGTAAATGAATTTTGGAAAAATATGAATTCCAACTGGTCGGCAGAATGATTAGACACTTGTGGATTTGTCCCTGATTAACATGACACTTACCAATGATCTTTACAATAATAATAACAGTGATGATAATCACAATCAAAGGTGCTTCTACAACTACCCAATTTACTCATCATTTCAGTACCAGGCTACATTCTATTCCATGGCAACCATATTCACTCTGTTACAGAGTCTCATACTTGAACGAAGCAGCTATCCAACACTTCCTGGCTTATTTAGCTAAAATTAATCTGCAATGTAAAACTCCATACGGTATCTGTTTCCACAAACCCCATTTACTAATAAATTTTAACAGAAATTTTAATTGTAACGAAAAGTTATTTACAAACAGAATATAATCACTTATGGTTCAGGTCATTGAATATACACAAAATGAGAATGACATATTCACCATTATAACTGTATGAGTCATTTCCTCTGCAAGGCAGGAAAAAAGAAATAGGGTGTGTAATGATGATGATGATGATGGGCGAGATAGATACATTGTTTACGTATTTATTTATCGTTCTAATCTACGGTATGATTGGTCGGTCGAGGTCATTCAAATTGTAATGATTTATGATATTGTGTGTGTATTCTTTCATTGTCTCTTCATTATTTTGTGAAAAATATCACAAGCAGTATTATCATTGATATGACCTTTCTTTTAGTTGTTTATCAAAAATTGTAAACAAAATCAACAATAACAACTTGAAAAATACATAAGTGAAAAGTGTACTTTTATGGCAAGAAAAACTATTCCAGGATTATATTAATTATCAAGGAGGTTTTGTGGAAATTTAGTATTTATCATAGTTGAATAATATAATCATATGCTCACTAGTGACTTCGAGAAGTATATCTAGGAGCTCTAGTGAGAAGCAGTGACCAGTGGAATTCAAAACCACGTCTGTTGTGAGATAGGAACTCACGGAAGACAATTGGTGAATGGTTGCTCAAATTCGTGGATCAGTTGAAGTTAGACATTAACACCGTTGGATGCCAGCTCAGTGGTCTATCGGTCAAGTGATCTGGCGCGAGACTGGTGGGTCCTGGGTTCGAGTCCTGCGAGAGCGGTTTCGTGGATGCGCACTGCTGAGGAGTCCCATAATAGGACGAAACGGCGATCCAGTGCTTCCAGGTTTTCCTTGGTGGTCTAGCTTCAATTGACTCACGCTTTCAAATATTACTATTTTGGTTGACTAACCCATATGACATAAACTATGATATGGGAACCAAGTTATGAGAATTCAATAATCACTATGAACTGATATCAGTTAGTGTTTCACACTAAACTAGAACTCTTCAGTAGTGTATACCTATGAACTCACAAAAGACTAAAATAAGCACTTTTTATTCTTGCTTCAGTCAAGTCAAAGCCATAGTTCCATGTCATTGGCGATATCTGTCTCACTAACAAGATTTACTAAAAATTAAATCTCTGATCGAATTATCAGCCTTTTCGGTGATGAAGATACAATTTCTGAATGTTTACATTTTGAATTCATGCAATCTATATAAGAAATAATGCTAACAACTACTTCATATAGTTGGTAATAGAACTAACTACTGACATCACATAGTTTACTGACATTGCTTATCAGTAGTAAGATGTAACAATTACTATATGTAATTAATTTGGTAATGCTGATATACAACATTAAAACTTCAAATATTGAAATTCAGTTGTATGATTTACAATAAATTATTCGGTTAATTTCATTGATGACATCAGAATTTCGCTCTGATTGCTAGCATTTGAAAAGCCATTTAATTGGCCAGTGTGTAGTTAAAATTCACTTAGTTATATTAGGATAATTACATTTTCTCCTTGTTTGTGTTCAACGTTGACTATCTGTTGCTTGTTTCGTTACCCCGAATATAAGTTTGTATCTGAAACACACACTTATACACTTTAAACTATTGCATATAATTTCCATAAGCGTAATAGTCTTCCGGTTTTATTGAATAACAAGATGTTTATTCAAGTACAATTGACTGGCACCATATCGACGTTTCATTAAAGGATACCTCGAAACTCTGAACTTTTACTAACTTATGTCTTAATGTCGATGGATTCTCTATATGAATTCATGAGGTAAGAACTAAATGACAATAATCCTGTATTTATTTCGACAGATAGCTTTTAATCCAGTCAAGTTGAATATCCAAAACATTACTTTCCATACTAAGTCATCGAACTCATTCAATTATTAGCATTGGACTTCATTTCCTGATTAGGATTTATAATAGAGATTTTGTTGACATAAAAAAAGAGTTTTGTTTATTCACTTAACTTAAAAACGTTTTCATTATCGTACCAGACAACAACATCTAACAGATTTAAACGGTCTGTCATTTAATCACAGAAACCACTACTACCAAATGTACCCTAAGATGGCTACATTGAGTAATGAAATAAACTCATGAAATTACTCTCTATAGGCTTGTTATTCTTAGTACATTCGGTAAACTTTCACAGACGTTCTTACAACTGTATGCCAGTCCATAATAAAATTTTAATCAAAATAGAAATATTTCAACTCTGAATTGAGAATTATTGTGTTATGTTTTATGTTGTAACCAAAGTTTAAAAAAGCTTTGAATTTTGACGACAAAGTTCAATGAATTTAAGGTAAATTGTACAAACTGTTTCCTGCAAAAACAGTGTTTATGAACGAGTGAATCTCACGGGGCGGGATCGTGGATGCATACTGCTGAGGAGTCTCATCCCAGGACGAAACGGCTGTCCAGTGCTTCCAGGTTTTTCATGATGGTCTAGCTTCAAATGACTTATGAATTCAACTTTTAAATTACTAGAATATCCACAAAACTCCTCTCTGATTATAACAAGTGCATAATCCTACCGAGATTACTGACGATTCATTTATCAATAATGTAAATAAACACATTACCAAAAAAAGAATATTTTCCCTAAGTAGATTTTAATCAATCGTTTGTAGAACGATGATTCATCAGGTTAATTGGGATGATAATGTTGATTGATTTTATTTCAACAGTAAGTGGATGAACATTATTGACACATGTCAATTTTTTCTCATCAATCATGCAATAGACGATATATTTTCTTATTATTCAACCAACTACTATTAAGATAGCAAGTAGTATATGTCATTAGTGAGAATATTATTTTTACGACTTAAAATTTCGATATGTATAGACTTTTTTGTTTAAATTCAAAGTTTACCTACATATATATAGTAGATATTAACAATTTCTTGGATATATATGAAAGAGAATTGTTAATGATTTAATTCGAAAGATAAGATATTTTATGACTATGGAAGATTATGTCTTTCATCCCGATGGCAGACTTAAACATCAAAGTCGGAATGGACAACACCAGATATGAAGATATCATTGGACAACATGGACTGACTGAGAGAAAGGAACGACTATTGTGACACATTTATAAATTTATGTGCATTCAATAAAATAGTTGTGTGTGGCACATTCCCCATAAACGCATACACAAAGCTACAAAGATCTCACTGGATGACACAACACAGAACCAGATCGATCATATTTGTATCATTAAAATATCCACAAGGTCAACGGAAGACGTGAGAACCAAGAGAGGACCTGGCATAACTTCAGAGCACCACCGGATGATTGCCGAGATTAAACTGAAGCTAAGGAAGAGATGGCGATTGGAGAAACAGAACTACGAAAGTTTATTAGTGTCTCCCTAAGAGTTAGTGATAAACTTAACGAGTTCATGATAGGGCTTAGAGATGACAAGCAGAAATAGGTGGAACACCTAACAACGAAAACGGAAAACGCTAATGGACAGGAAATCAAACAACAACCGTATGATACAAAGAAGAAGCTAGCAAAGAAATGTAGTAAACCAAATGATCAATCAAAAGCGAAGAACACAGTCAGTCAGTCACAACGTAGAGCTTCGTACGTACGTACATCAGTTCGAGTTGCCATACCAGATTTACACAGAGATGCAGTCCATCCACTGATTTGGGTGATAACATGGCGTCGAATATAGTTCGAATACTTCTTCCGAACATAACTTCAGCAGGGGACTTTCCATCTGAAACAATAGGGTTGGGCGTAGGTCTACAAGCTGTTAATAATTTTGTAATTACTTGATTTGTCCCCTCGTCTCCACCTTCCATCAATACTCTTTTAAACGTGTCAACAAAGCGCTCTGGCTGTCCATTTGATTGAGAGCGATAGGGTTAGAGAGTAAACGTGTAATTCCGTTAATGCTGCAGAAGTGCTTGAATGATTCTGAAGTGAATTGTGAGCTGTTGTCAGTCACCAAATTCTCAGCAAATCCGAAACAGCTGAACAATTCAGATAACCTCTTGAATGTTTCACTGCCTGTACAATTTGCCATATCATAGATTTGTGGCTATTTCAAGAGCGTGTGCACTATGACTAGAAGTACTTTTCCTCGTACTCGATCAACAAAATCTGCGTGAAGCCTCTCCCAGGGAAAATCAGGGTTTGTCTAATGTTGTGGTTCAAATTTCTACGGATTCTTGACCGCTTTTAAGCACGATGAACAAACGCAGCATCTAGTCTTGATACCTTCATCTATGGTAGACCAGTAAGGATAGTTTTGAGCAAACGATTTTATCTTATTGATATCGGGATGGCTGCTGTGAATGTGTTTCAAGACAGTTTGATGTAATGGTCTTTGGAACAACAATCCTGGATAAAAAGTTTCCCAGCGTTTCAGGGCCCCTTTGTGCTATTTCTGCGTCCCCCCCCCAAAAAAACACTACCATTCGCATTGACAAAACTTGGAGCATAAACGTGTTTTATTTTAAAATCAAAATCTCATAACCCTTTCATTGGTCTGTGGAGGTTCTGAGTAGCTGTGAGAATAACCATACTACTATCAGACAGGGTGAGTTGACAATGTTATACCCTAAAACCTTTATTTGGTCGTCCTCCAACCGAGTTTTCTAGATTATTATGACTTCGTGGAACATATGCTCCGGAAAAATAGCTCAATTGTACCATCTTATTAAGATACGCAATTCTTGCTGCATACAAAACTCAATATGCAAATGAGAAGACTGAAAGGAGTTATTTACTTACACCTATCACCCTCGTGGAAGAGCATGCGCTAGTCACCAGCATTCCCCATCCAACTATATCCTCGGATCTCCTCTCCAGTTGCTAATCATTCCTCTCACGCCTGATTTCGATTCCCGAATCAATGTATGCATTGATACGTACGAATGTTATCCCTCGTGGAGGAGCATAGACTAGCCGCCTGTACTCTTCATCCTACCCTGTCGTGGGAAATACTTTCCAGTTGCAATTCATCTTTTTCATATCTGCCTCCATTTTTCGACATAATGTGTTCTTCGGCCTTCATCTTTTCTGCTTCCTTTCGGGATACCAAGTTACGGCTTGCCTTGTGATGCAGTTTGGTGACTTCCTGAATGTACGTCCCATCCACTTCCAGAGACCCACAGTAGGCTGTTGCTGATGATATCCGGTGAACAGACATTGAGTACCATGCGTAGACAATGGTTCATAAATGCAGGTATGTTTATGATGGTGTGCGTAGTAGTCGTCGATGTCTCATTTCCGTACAGTATTGAAAACTCTGACTTTTGTGTTGACTGATAATTGTTTTGAGTCCAATATGTTCTCCAGTTGTAGGAATGCAGTCCTTGATTTGCCAATCCTTACCATCAATCATATCTGCATCAGATCCTCATTGTTCATAGATCATGTTGATCAGTGAAGTGCGTGAATTTTTCACCTACTCCAGAGCTTCTCCATCAAGTGTGATTGCATCATTGTTCTGTTCTCTACGATAGACTTGAGGGCCTTGTTGTTTCCCTTGTGTATGTTGAGGTCTACTGATGTAGAGAATGCTACTACAACGACTGTCTTCACCTGCATTTGTTGGTGTGTATGGGATAGAAGAGCTAGGTCATCTGCAAAGTCCAAATGGTATAGTATAGTATAGTGTAGTTGCATTCAAGCTGTCCACTCTATTCAATGATTCTACTGAGATGTGAAAGTCTTCACAATCCAGTCGACCATCGGAAGAATGAGGAAAGACGAGAGTAATCTTGTCTGACTTGTCCCACACCGATCCTCACTTCGAACGAGTCTGTCCTCCATACACGACTTTGCGGTGTAGTCCGTTGTATGAGTTCCGTATGATGTTGGTGATCTTCTCAGATACACAGAAGTGTTAAACAAGGTTCCATCAGGTTCTCCTATCCACACTGTCAAACACTTTCTCATGATCAACGAAGTTCATGAATAGTGACGAATTCCATTCGATTGGTCGCTCGACAATGATCCGTAGAGTCGCGATCTCGTCTGCACATGATTGATCCTCAACAAATCCAGTCTGTTGATCACGAAGCTGGACGTCTACTCAATCTTTCATCCGGTTCAGCAACACTCTGTTGAGAAATTTTCCTGGTAACGATAGTAGTGTGATGCCTGTGTAGTTGAGTCCCCACACTCGCTCATATCTCCTTTCTTTGGAATCTTGATGAGGTATCCTTTCTTCCAGTGGCACTTGTTCTCCTTCCAGAGTATTCTTAAATAGGGCACGGAGTATCTTTGCAATTACTCTTATGTGTGATTTCAGTGCTTCAGCTGGTATGTTGTCAGATGCTTCTGCCTTCCCACTCTTGATTTGTCTAATTGTCATGCTGTTCTCTTCGTTTGTTATTTGAGTGACACCATGTAATGTGTGTGTGTATAATTTGCAAGATCAATAAATTGACTGATGGAGTTGAAAAACGTAAGACATCGATGAATTATCTTTTTGCTCCCTATTTAGGAAATATCGAGAAAGATTCTTATCATTATCTACAATATTTACATTATATAATCTAACTTTTAGCATATAATATGAGCTTCATATTTTAGCAATTGAATGCAGTAATGTTTCTCATTTTATAAGAAAAAACATCAACTTCAACAGTGTGTGATGTTGAAATTAACAAAGTCTTTTATCTTATCTACTTCCTAATTCTACAATTTACATATCGTCAATATGAGATCTCAACGTTATTCATCTGGAAGAAAATATAGCTGTTGTGAAAAATACCATGTTGATTATTTTTAATATATTTATACTACTAATAAGTAGGCAAAATACGAATGCGAAAACAAAGAAAAATCATAAAACATCCGGAGAAAATTACATTGACAACAATAATAATACTAATAAACAATAATTAATTGCGCGCCTTGATTGATGCATTTGGAAGAATTACTTTATGGATAGTCATAACTGTTTACTGAGATAGTTGTATAAATTAAATAGTTTGTATTTCATATTCGAATATTAAACTGTTTTAATATTTTTATATATATCTAAACCAGTCATGGTATGTATTAAGTGTGGTAAACTATTCATAATTGTAAATAATTCACCAGTTAATTTCGCAACACCAATATCACCTTCACCTGTACAGATCATAGTGACTTTATCACATTTAGTTAAAGGTGAACTAATCTCTGCAGCAATTTTTGGCAACGATTGTAACACCATGTCTAATTTAGCAACATTCTGGAAAAAAAAGCAAACAAATAAACAAAATATAGAAAAATATTGGCAAAGTACATTTGCTTCTTAGAAAAACGAGTAAAATAGAGAAGATTTATGTACGTGTCAACACTGAGCCCCGTAAAATATAGTTATGTGAAGGACAGCAATATAACCTCTCTGACTTAATTAAAGTAGACGGAAGTTTCAAACAAGCAACTGAATAGTGGAAATTTGAGTGTTTTATACATTAAGTCACGGTTTCAACAAAATATGTGATTGTTGTTGTATCCCCTGGCGAATTATGAATCATAAATCTGATGTCCATTTATGGACAAATGTAATACGCCTATTCCTATTGGATAGTTGTTAAATGAGTAACCTAAATCTGATGTCTATTTATGGACAAATACAATATGCCCATTCCCTATTGGATAGTTGTTAAATAAGTGACCTAATCGTTTCCGTGTTCCTCTTATCATAACCTTTATTTTGACCTTGGAACTATTATTATTGATTACTTTCCCCCTAGCTACAGCCACATTGGCCAATTACTGTACAAATGTTATTTTTCTATTTTTGATATATGTGGTCTGTTTGGTTAGTATATATAACCCAGTATGCTTGTAAATAATGATTCATATTTCCGAGGCTGTTATTTGTGTTCTGGACTCAACTGGCTGGGCTAGGCAGTTAGGAAGGACCGAATAGCAATCAAGACTGCTCGTACGTATTTTCTGTATCATTGCACGTTTCATATACAATAACGATTGTTATACGAGTCATAACAATTGTATTTCAAGAAACAACACCATTCCTCATGATTGAGCTAAATGATAAACAGTAAAAACAAGATATATGTATCACTGCAAATCTTATTGACATCAAATGTTAACGTGGATATATCTCTGGTAAAGTTGGTAACCGAGTTCTACCCAACTTGTTATATATTTCAAGATTTTGGTGTTTTACATACTGTATGATAATAATAATCTACATAAATAAGCCTAAACTAAGAATTCGTAGTAAATCTGTACGGTAATTCTGTTGATCTGGATTCCTTCAAATGGACTTAACCAAAAATTATGCCAACATTTTTTCAATCATACATTGATGTAATTAGTGTTAATAATTAGTCGATGGATTCTTTTTTTTTCTTTTGTCATTATTTAACAGTACAAAACTTATCATGTAATTAAGAATCCATTAACGTTGGAGAAACGTGGAATAATGAAATGAAACACATTAGCCTAAAGACTATGAGTTCATTGTCAAAGCAGAAGACCATGAGTACAATCTCTGGAGATAATGGAGATGCACTGTTGAGAAGTCCCAAATTAAATTGAAATGCATGTATAATACACACTGATTTCGAATGATTTTATGTTTATATTAATATGTGATGCAAACTACATCAAAATATTATGTAATCTGTAAATAGTTAGTTTTAATTAACCTATTACATAAGCTGTTGAAATGTTCACATTTTTTAAATGTATCACTAATATTAGTTTCAATGAAGTCATAACTATAATTGACTTTATAATTGTGAAATTTACGAACTAATAATGTATTTAGTCATTATGACAATAAGGAATTCGCTGAAAAGAAATATCTCTTTCGTCCAAATTTTATTTGAAATGCTTTGATGGAAATATTTAATTTATGAAATTATACTTGAAATGTTTAAAGACTGATTTCTGACGGCTAAACATCTCGTGAAAATATTTGATAGAAGACTGTGTAATACAATATGGTTAACACTTTATATTCAAACCATTCATCAAATGGGTGCTTTATCATCGAACAATTCTGAGCTACTACAGAGAATCATCGGATATAGTAGTAAACACATCACTAACAAGGAACTATAAACAGATTTAATAAATTGAATTTTATCCACTACATATTAATGTGGGATTCTCCCCCATTGTTATTAGTATACATTTGTGTTTTCATATTAGTTTATAGATAAATAACTATAATTTGGTTAAAATATCCAATTTACTCATAATATGAAGGAAAAAAAAGAATCAGGAGCTTAGAATAGGCGATTAACGATGGTACTAGAAAATGATCATGTTACTGGAGTTATATAATTGTCAATAATTGAGTTTATGTCTTGTTATTCAACGGATATGTACCTACTCAGGACCAGTAGTTATTTGGTGTCTTTAAATTCGGCTGACAGAATAGTATAAATACACTTCATACAGTAAGTGTAACTTGAAGGCAAGAGAATGGAGCTAAACTCAGTCAAAATTCTAGTAATGTCCTCTTTACCTTTCCTAAAGGTATTATGATTGCTCTACAGATCAGAATACTAACAGTAATCAAATGAGATAAATACAAAATTCATATGCATTTTATGATGTAATTATTTCAATTAATAATTCTCCACTTTGAACCTCGCTCGCACAACTAGACTACAACAAAAACTTGATTACATGAACCCACAGTTGGTGAATGACTTACACAACAAATCAAACTTAGAAAGACTTCCATAGAGTATCTATCTTGTTTCTATGGTTTCCAAAAAATTCTCTAACTTATATCAGTCTTTTCAACATAGTTTATCTTCGAAGTAATTACCACTTATTGATTAATTGTTTTCTAGTGAATAATGCACTTATTTCATTTTGAATTTTATAGTACAAAAAACACACCTATATATATATATATATATATATATATATATATATATATGCAGTAGGAAAAAGTGAAAGGGTATTATAATAATTATAACAATCAATCTTCAACTGTTAAATCACAAGTACAAAACCTGTTTCGCTGACTATTTCTATTTGACTGACTGAGTAACTGGATAGTATCAATCTAACAGTTGAGTGCAAAGTAGATATATGTGCCTAAGTTCAAGTTGCCACACTACATCACTACAACGCGACGAAATTATGAAGTAGTAACACTATCGATAATAGTAGAAAACACTAAGCATAGGTAATGTGATTTGAGAGAAAAATTTATTCAGGGAATAAAAAGATAGGAAATAATCTTAAAACCCAAGATCTAAGGGAACACAGAATGAAAGTATCTGTGCTATTGTCAAAGATTTTGAGTCATGTTTTCAACCACTGGTTACAATAATCCCATGGACCTTAATCAGGTAGTTTGCATCTATCAACACCACTCAATACAGTGATTTCATGAATTGAGGCTAACTCTTGGTTAAGCAACACTTAGCTTTCTTTCAACTTACTGCTAAATGAATTAACATTTCGTGTCGAGGTAGGGGGTAGGTAGTGTTGTTACCTACCGGTATTAGAAAATTTAGTTTAACTGCAAGATCAGGAAACTATATAGTTGGCAAATGAGCTACATTATTTATTTTGATCAATAAACAAATAAATAAACAAACCTGATAATTTTTCCATGCTTCAGCTTTCTTTGCCATTTGTTCTGCCTCAGCGTGTGCTATAGCTTTTAACGCTTCCGCCTCAGCAAGACCACGCAGCCTAATAGCTTCAGCTTCTGCTTCCGCCTCGGCAGTTAAACGCAGCCGGTCAGCTTCAGCGAGACGTTCCAAACGAAAACGTTCAGCTTCAGCTGGTTTTCGTACTGTTGCATCTAAATGACGTTCTTGCCGTAAAATTTCTAATTCCTCCACTTGGATTTGTTGAGTTTTCTCAAGAACGGTGATTTGCATTTCTTCCTCCTTGATTTGTTGTTTAACTTTAGCTGCCTAGTTTTTGTTCCAAATGCAGGTATATGTGTGACAGAGAGACAGGAGAAGGATACATGAGATAAGAAAAATAACAAGTATTCTTTTTATGACTTAATTAATTAGTATAATTCGGTATTCAGGATTTAAATACAAACTGACTGCACAAATGAGACGAAATTCGAACCCATGATCCGTTACCTGAATATAAAACTGAGGAACATTTAAACTACTTATATAATATTCAACAAAATTTCAAATATAGAGGACTGATTCAGCAACTCCTTCAACTGAAACTGCTAACAATTATACTACGATTAGAACATTATTTCAAGCTGATTCCATAAAATACAATATATCTAAGTAGGTATGCAAATAACATACTTTAATTGATTCTGTAAATGCAGAATTAAAACCTAATAACGGCCAAATAGCAAAATGAAGTTGAATAGTGCGGGCAGTTCTAAATTCTGAGATAGGAAATATTTTCTTATAGGGCCTGCAAAAGAAACTAGGTTAATAATTCATATCTTCTTAACATTTAGGTCTGATCACAGAGCCTAAGAGACCTTACTGTCTGAACTGAAAATCTTTGAGGTGTAATGGAATGTGTTATGTTTTTGAACAAACCTTTTCTAACATCTTTCTTTCATCTGTGGAAATACATTATCTCCAGAGACACTGGTCATCTGTGAGAGACATTGCATTTTGATCACTACCGAGTACTGTTGACAATACAATCAATTGGATCGTCTTGATAAACTAGCCAGACTATTTCACTAAGGTAACAGCTGTAGTTGGATTCGACCACAACTAATTAAAGATATTTAACTTGAACACATATTCCATACATTTAGTTCCTTTTATTATCATGAAGACAGAAAAAAAGAATTGAGCAGATTAACATGAATTCATTTTATTTGTTTAGGTTCTCATAAGCTGCTTACAACTTACAGTATTTTAAGATCAAAATTATTATAAAGTTACCACAGCGATAACATGTGAAAAAAGAATCTGGATCATCAGACAGTAGATTGTTAGCAGTTGATGAGAATCTAACTAAACATTTTGCTCGATGGCTTCAACAAATAAAGAAATGATGAATTAATGAAAATTTCAACGTTCATTAAATCCATTTTAAACTAAGAATTTAGAATCTTTATTAATACTATCATTATTGATGAGTTGCACAACGTTAACTGGTGCATGATTTTCAAAAGTCATTTTGAAACAATAAAAATAACTACATGTTAAAAAATATCAACTTAGTGATATATATATATATATATCATCCAAAGTTTTGTTGAAGACTGAAAGGTTCGAGAATTCCTGGTACCTAATGTTGTATTTTTATTAATAGTCCATTCACATGGACAGTGAAAAACAAAAAAAACGACAAAGACAAACCACTCCAATGGAAAAAAAGCATAGACAAAATTTCAGTTAAAAATTACCTGTAATTCATAGGCTAATTCCGATTCCGCTTTACGTGATTGTACTTCTTTCTCGTAAGCAGCATTTTGTAATTCGAAATCACGTTTTGATTTAGAAATTTCAATATCATTTAGTAGTTTACCGGCAACACGTTGTTTTTCAGCTTCTGCTTCTCGAATACCAGCATCACGTCTTGCCTCGGCTTCACCAATACGTGCATCACATTTGACTTGTGCTGTTCTTGCTAAACCAAGTGAACGTAAATAACCCTAAGAAGGGATGGAGATACACAAATAAGAAAACAACATTGATTGGAATTGAATGAAAGATTGTATAATATAACTATTTTAAATTAAAATTAAGAACTGTTGAATTTCAACTGAATGGCTTGAAGATATTGTGACGGCCATAGGATATGATGGTGCTAAGGACGTATCGCAAGATAATTCATAATTAAAGTCATCCAAAGCTTCATTTAGAAAGTTTTCCGGATGACATAAGTTTGTGACGAAAATAACCTTCATTTTGTTTAAACAATTTTAAATGTTTGGTTTAACATTTGTCTTATAGTTTAGAAATTTACATGTACAACAACATTGTTAAAGATCAAATAATTGTCTAAAAAATTATGAAGGGTATTTACACAGTACTATAATGAGAAATGGCTTCAATTTTTGAAGTAAACTAAAAGTGAATAAACTTATGATGCTTGCAAATATAAATCATTTCTGATCCTGTAGATATATAGACATACTAAAACTCGCGTTTACTGTTTAATCATGTATTTTATTATAATACATGGATATGATATATGAAGTCATTGGCTCCCGTAGTGAACCATAATAGCAGGTGAATACTATCTGTTTTATGTTCTTGTGATAATCATGATCATTCGTTGAGGACGTTAGATGACAAGGCCTAGAATTGGTCAAAGTGACACGGATGCATTTACTCTTTATCTTTCCTTTAATACTTAGCTCCAATATTAGTTTATACTTGTATTACCCGAATGTACGTCTTCTTTTCGAACAATATTTTCTAATATTCTATTTTCCTCCATATCACTTCTACTACTACCATTTAGACTCCTTCACTATGATTTTTGTTAATTTGATTTTTACATGTCGACATGGTACGACAAATTGAACTAACACACATTTGTCCCAGGTTCTACGCTGATTATGACTGACCGAAAGACAAAAAGCTGAAAAACAACAATATCAGGCTAGAGGTATTTGGACACTATAGCTTTTGAAGAGTCGTTTGTGAGTGGTGAATAATATGAAGTAAATCAACTTATAAGATACGGGGCACGTACTGGTTGAGACTGGAGTCTGTTATACACTTCAAAACGTTACTCAAGGTAGTAATGTAATCTACCTAGATGGTAGAATAACTCATTAGAGTTCACTAACAACTGGTCTAAACTATGTACAAAACCCAGAATAAAAAAGGCAGGCACCATGAAATAAAAAAATCC
This sequence comes from Schistosoma rodhaini, assembly GCA_944470415.2. Lineage (NCBI taxonomy): Eukaryota > Metazoa > Platyhelminthes > Trematoda > Strigeidida > Schistosomatidae > Schistosoma > Schistosoma rodhaini. Next base: position 84,591,463 of record OX104036.1, read on the forward strand.
CCCGCTATTAACAGCTTTAGCTGATGTAAGAATCGATAACAGAAATATAAACATCATATTATAATAAATATTATACATTTTTTAGTCTATCCATTTTTGGATTCGCCAAATATCAGCTTCTTTTATTTTGAAATTTTCAGATTGAATAACAATTTATTTACCAATCCATCTATGTTTATTACTAATGAATAATTTACACCGCAAGTATATGTGGATTGTTCTGAATTTAATTAAATCAACTTATGCTCCCTAAGTAATTACTTTCCATTTTTATCATGTATTACACTGAATTAAATCAGGCAAAAGCTCGTAGAATTCGATTCACCAACAGTTGGTTTAGTTTCATATTTATGCAGTGAATATCTGTGTGTTGATTATACGACTTTAGTGAATAAGTGATAGAATAAAACATAACTTGGCTGAACAAAATAAAGACGGTGAAATACTTAAAGATGTCAAAAGAAAATATGTAGCTCACAGAATAATTAATTCAATCTACAATAAACCTGATTATTTTTATTTATTTGAACACACAAGCATTGGTAAAAGGAGGAAACATATATATGTACCACACTTCGTCACTCGAATTGTGTGACGGGTGAAATAATTCCCGGGTGCCCAAACTGAAGCAGGTTGTTTTCTGTTATGCTTGAAGCTAAATCGATTCCGCGGTAACGAACGAAAGCCAATGACACAATGACACGATAAGCTATTCTAATCTGTTGTCCCAGGCCCCGCTAACTAGATGAAGAAGTCCAACGCAAGTAGGGGAATATATATGTATTCCGTAAGCAGCCGAGTACAAGCAATCGAATAATGGAAAAAGTCAAGCGCATTTATACAACAACAATTTGTCCTTGAGCATCATTGGTAAATAGCACACACAAAGAAACAATGGACCAATAGCGTTTAAGATAGTTTACAAGTGGGAAAATGACGTGAAGGTAAAAAGAGCGCTTTTGGCGCGAAAACAGCTAAATTCAAATTTTCAAAATAAAATTACAAGATTAAGCCATTTATCAAGTAAGTTCTGGGGATTTGACATCCCTAACATTTTCTTACGTCGGCCACTTCCCGAGCCTTCGACCTAGAGGTCTAATCCACAAGGCAGTAGAGCAACGTTAGGAGATGCAGTCCCATGGCGGCCGGTGATCAACATTTGGTTCACACGCCATTTGTTCCTCCAGGATATTGGAGCCCATGTGCACCACTGGTTTGGAATCACAGTTTCCTAACTCCCCTAGGTGGATCCTTCATATCCACCAACACGGTTAAAGCACCGGACATACGCGTCTCGTGCTCTTGATTTTGTAAACAACATAGCCGCCGTGAGTAGGTATTTATTTAGCTTAAATGAACAGACTCTAGTGATCTAACCCAATGAACTGGAGTTAAAGCAACTGAAAAGATGATACAAGCTATTTTTTTAACTAGTTGGTGAAATCCATAAGTCAATGTAATTAGTTTTCAATACTAAATTATTATTATTTCTTATTGAAATTATGTCCGATATTTGAGAAGGAATTGTTTACATAATAATAATAAAATGAATGCAGTTGGTGAATGTATTTATATCTAATGAGATTATGTGTAACTTCTAAAGCAGAAGAAAAAAAAAGATAAAAGTGGGGTAAACATGTGAAGAAAAAAGACAGAAATATAAATAAAACTGGGTTTATGAAGAGGAAAGCAATCGTACCTACTGTTTCTATGCACGTAAATGTGACTTCATGTTGTGCATTGCTAATGCCTCTGAGTTATTTTTTACTATGGCATAACCAAGAAGTGCTCTCTTGAGTACCGACAAACGGTTCTCCATGAACTAATTACGCACCTACTTTTATCACTGAAGGTGAACAAACATATGTACATCAAAATATTCGACTAATGTAACTTGTCCTTTGTACAGGTATGTAATGGTGAGTAACTAGTGTAAGATATCTGGAATGAAGAAGCATAAAACGTTCTCGTGATAACCTGACCATATGATACATCAGAACTTTATCTGATTCATTATCTTTAAGTACCAGATTAATGTATATTTTCTTTTGTGTAGTGATGACCGTTGGATGACTCGATATATTTAATTTTTATGCCGATGAACAACTGGATACTATCTTTAGCATTCGCTTACACAAGTGAAAATGTGATGACCTAGGAATTTTTATTTGACCCATGTTTCTTAGTAGAACCACCTAATGATGATCAGTTACCTCAATGTAATCACTTTAGAAGATTAAACAATGTCTTGAAGGATCAGTTATAAAAATTTTGACATTTTCTATCATCCATATTTAATGGTTATCAAAATTATATGAATGAGGCGACAAAAACTCGAGAAAATTAAACAAGGAGTTTTTGATCTTCTGAAATGTACAACAAATATAGTCATTATTATAATTAAATGAAACTGATATTTACGGTTTACATAATATTGTGATTTCAGTAAGAACGCCTGTTATTGTTTTTTTTACTTAATAGTGTGTATTTTGGTTAAACATTTTGATTTATTATATTAACATTCTTATATGAGTGCTTCTTACATTTTGCAGTATTTCATATTATAACTCATCAAATATCAGTTTATATGCTCTATTATTTCTATGTAGTGATAGTATTCTACTGCCCCCAAATGCCCTGGTACGGTCGAGAGTGAGGAGAGTATGCTCTCCCTCGAAAAATACTCTCACATGGCCACGCGTATACAGCCTCTACCAGGGAAGTCATACTCACTGCCTTCTCGCACTACGGGTGTTGTCTACAAAATTGAGAGGATGAAAAGCGAATGTCCGGCGCTTTAACCGGGTTGGTGAACATGGAAAGTTCACCTAGGGGAGTTGGAAAACCCTGATTCCAAACCAATGGTGAACATGGGCTCCAGTATCCTAAGGGAACAAATGACGTATGAACCTAGTGTTGGTCACCGGCTACCATGGGACTGCGTCTCCTTACGATGCTCCACTGCCTTGTGGGTTAGACCTCTAGGTTGAGTGCTCAGGGTGTGGCCCCCTAAGAAAACCACCTGCTTCGGTTTGGGCACCCGGGCAGTATCACAGCCCACACACAAATCAAATGAGATTTGTGTGACTCATATATATCTGGTGCCCCTTTGTACCAATATCTATATGTTCAAATAAATAAATAAATAAGTATTCTACTGCTCATATCAAAGTAAGCGATCTATTAGTTAAAAGGCCAGTGCATTAGACGCTTAAATGATTCTCATAGTTGAAAGCGTGAGTCAATTGAAGCTAGACCACCATGGAAAACCTGGAAGCACTGGACGGCCGTTTCGTCCTATTATGGGACTCACTTAATCTATTTTGTTTGTGCACAAAAGTGGAGCAAATTGTTGTTATATCCCCTGGTGAATTATCAATGGTAAATCTGAGGTATATTATCGACCAATGTATTATGCCTATTTCCTATTGTACAATTGTTACGTAACTAAACTATTCATATTCGTGTTTCTCTTATCATTAGCTTTATTTTGATCTTTGATTTATTATCATACGATTCTTGAGTTATAATCAGTTTATTGACTACTTTGGTTTGTATAAAAACCCAGTATGTTTGTTAATAATGATTCATATTGCCGAGGCTATTATTTGTGTTCTGGACTCAACTGGCTGGGCTAGGCAGTAGCAGGGCCGATACGCACTCAAGACTGCTCGTACGATTTCAAGTATCATCATTCGCGTCCGATCAATAAAATTCACTCCTCTCTAATCGCACGTTCATATATATTACGAGTTCACACGATATAACAATTGTAAAGCAAAATGTTTATGTATTTCATTCATATCAATTTTTACTAGTATTTTAAACAATCCTTCACGGCATACACATAAGTAAACATTCATTGTACAGACAATTAACAAGAAAGAAAATATGATAGATAAACTGACTTTTTTCTAATTCGTAATAGAGGGGACAAAATAAAATTCATTAGTTAATAGTCAACCCTTCCCATTTGTTAAATACAGAAAATAGTAAATGAAAACAAACAACCTATTGAAAAATTGAATGCCTATTCACATCAATTACTTCCTTACCAAAATCTATGGAAAAGTTGAAAATGAGTTATTATTACATCAAAAGTACTCTACATAAATGGTAGTAAAATATAAGAGATGAAAGACTACTGAGATACATTTCAATGGGAAGATCAAAATAACCAGTACAAGATGAATAGTAATAACGATAATAATCTGAGTCTATACTATATAACCAACAGTCACTGAGATCCAGACAAATTCAGTTAATGAACTGCGAATTCAATTAAATATGCATTTGGAATTCTACGGTTACTAACTATCATTAAATATATATGTATGTTGGACTGAGCCATGTGCATAGGTACAAACTACCTCGTTGGGGTCCGAGCGATCAGTGTCATCAGCGGTTGGGGACTTTGGGTGAAATGAACTGAAAATCAGTCCCAATGTGACAGATGAGTTCACTGGTTGTTCTTTCTTAGATCCTGACTTTTGAAATTACTTTATGCTTTTTTATTCTGAGTAGCCCCCGAATGCCCTGGTACGGTCGAGAGTCCGCTCTCCCTCTCGAAATGCTTTCACATGGCCACGCGAATATATAGCTTCTGCCAGGGAAGTCCTACTCACTGCCTTCTCGTGGCATTACCGCTGTATACGAAAGTGAGAGGACGAAAAGCGAATGTCCGGCGCTTTAACCGGGTTGGTGAACATGGAAAGTTCACCTAGGGGAGTTGGAAAACCCTGATTCCAAACCAATGGTGAACATGGGCTCCAGTATCCTAAGGGAACAAATGACGTATGAACCTAGTGTTGGTCACCGGCTACCATGGGACTGCGTCTCCTTACGATGCTCCAATGCCTTGTGGACTAGACCTTCACGTCAAAGGCTCCGGGTGTGGCCTCCTAAGAAAACCACCTGCTTCAGTCTGGGCAGTATCACAGCCCTCACACAAATCAAATGAGATTTGTGTGGCTCATATATATCTGGTGCCCCTTTGTACCAATATTTATGTGTTTAAATAAATATCTGGTGCCCCTTTTTATTCTGAGAATCCACTCTTTTATCTAGAATCATATTGTTTATGCCCAATCTTTCCAACTATCACTTATATCATTACTGTTCAGACAGCTCCCAGAAAGCAAGATGAAACCTACAGGGGCTCTAAAATAGCCAAAGAAGTCCCATACGATCGCAGCTCGATAGAATTTTCTAGAACATCGACGTGTGGATGGACAACTGTATAAACTTCCTGCTTGCAGATTGGGTACCCCCAAATGCCCTGGTACGGCTGAGGGTGGGGGGAGCACGCTTTCCCTCTCGAAATGCTATTATATGGCCACGCGTATAATGATGTTACAGCACATACCGAAAACTACAAATTCATGTTTTTCTGTACATTTCAACACTACAGTAAACGCTTGTCTTAATTTCCTCGGACTTTTAACTTGCGAATTGGGGGTTTTACACATGCAAGTGCCGAAGTTGTCATCAAGTGATAAAAATAACAGGTACTACTTTTATTACCCCGGCCTTTATATAGATACTTTCATTTTTCAGTGCTGATATGATGTGACGAATTGAACAGATGTGCATATGCACCAGATTTCATGTTGTTCATGACCGACTGATTGACTTATGTAAATATACACAGAAATTTGTAGATAATTTGCTATATTGTTTTGTAAATCACTCAAACTGATTAAAAGTTACATAATCGGTATGTTCAAACTTATTTTTTGAACAGTAACTAGATAAATAAATAAGGTTGATCCAAACAAATATCGCTCAATGATAAACAAATTAACAAAACATAATAATATAATAATTTGATTATTTTAATCAACAAATATTTCATGGTAATAAGTATTTATAGTTAAATTTGAGCATTAAAAGTCAACGAACTACTGGCAAATGTTTTGATGCTTCTATTAAATCAATAAACATCATTAAAAATAACCTAAATTCAAGATTTAGAGGTTATCTTTTCAACCTACGAAAAAAAATCTTTATATTTTATTAAGAATCTAGATATCCAAGAACTAGAGAATTTTAATGTTTTGTGTGGTATGAAGTCACATGACTTTGAAGAAATCTGAGTGATGTTAGGATTGTCAAGTACGGAATTCGACCTCATGCTTCAACTGGTTAACTGTTAGTGCTCAGTGGTCGGTTAGTGCAAAAATATTAGTCTTACACAGGACAACAGTTGTTCAAAATAATTCAACAACACGTTACTGATTAAAACATTGCGTGACACGAACACCAATCTTTGATGAGCATTGATTCCTATTTAATTGTAGGTAAGTCAGTCCAGTCAGTCAGTCACAACGTAGAACTTCGTATGTACGTACATCAGTTCGAGTTGCCATACCACATTAGCACAGAGATGCAGTTGTCGATTCAAATCCCATAGTGGTAGAAGTAGTAGGAGTATAATCAGAAATCCAAAAGATTAGGGTTTGAAGAAATTATTGAAGGAGTATAGTACAGTGAAATAAATTTGGAAAGAGAAAAAGATAAAAACATGAGGAATTCAGAAGATTAGAATTTGGTAGAACACAAAGAGTGGATGCACCTTCGCCATTGCAAACGATTTTGAGCCATGTCATTCAAGGTCTCTAACCATCGGTTGCTGTCATCTCGCGAATCCCAACCAGGTAGTCTACACCTACCAACATGGCCCAGTCCACTTGTCAGTGACTTCATTGATTTGTGCCGCGTTTTGGTCTGGCCATCCCTAGCTTTCTTCCAACCTACTCCTACACCATGAAACATTGCACGTCGGGGCAGTCGGTGGTCGGGCATACGTAACACATGTCCCAGCCATCTCAACTGATGAAGTTTCACTACTTCATCAATCGATTTGCCATCCCTACCTAGTACTCGTTTCCTAACAACTGCATTACTTACCCGGTGGTCCCAGGATATACGAGCAATCCTTCGAAGACACCTATGATCGAACACTAGTAGCCTACGAATATCCTCTACTCTTATTGGCCATGTTTCACTGCCATAAAGTAGGACGGAGCGAACTGCTGCACAGTAAACCCGTCCTTTGGTTGCTAGACGGATATCTCGCCTACGCCATAAATGACGCAAGTTGGCGAAAGCTAGACGAGCCTTTTGTATCCGTGCTGAGATTTCGTCACATACCAGACCACAAGGGCTGATGAGACTCCCAAGATAAGTGAAGTGGTCTACACGCTCAACTACTTCACTCCCTATCATTAGTTCAGGTGTCGCTGCAACCCAATCCTGAAGTAACATTTTGCACTTCGAGGGAGAGAATCGCATCCCGAACATGCCTGCATAGTTGCTTATAGTGGTCAGAAGACTCTGCATGTTGTCAGCGTCTTCACCGAGTAAAATTATGTCGTCGGCGTATTCTAAGTCAACAAGTGAGCCTCCTGGTAAAAGTTCAACTCCTGGAGGTTTAGCTGATGGAAGTGCTATCTCTAAAAGTATGTCAATGACAAAGTTAAACAAGAATGGGGAGAGTGGACAGCCCTGACGAACGCCACTTGTGGTAATCAGTTCTGACGACAGTTCGCCATAGGCTCTAACTCGACCAGTTGTGTTCGAGTAGAGAGCCTTTATGAGGTTAATGTACTTCTTTGGTACTCCTTTCAGTGACAAACACTGCCATAGAACCTCATGATCAACGGAGTCAAACGCCGCCTTAAGGTCAAGAAATACTACTATTGTGGGACGTCCGAATTTGTGTCTATGTTCTAGGACCTGATGTAGGGTGAATATCTGGTCTATGCAACCACGTCCAGGTCGAAAACCAGCCTGGTTTTCTCTAGTCTGCTCTTCACGAGCTTTTGTTAGGCGACCTAGTATTATTGAAGCTAATATTTTAGACACTATATTAGTCAAACTGATCCCTCTGTGATTGTCACAGGAGGACTTTTGTCCTTTCTTATAGACTGGCACAATCAGTGATTGGGACCAGTCAGATGGAATTACGTCCAGTTCCCAGATTCTACCTAAGACCTCAGTCAATCTCACTGCTAGTACGGGACCACCATCCTTAAAAATCTCAGGGGTCAACCTGTCAAGGCCTGCTGCTCTCCCTCGCTTCAGATTTCCTATAGCTTTTTCAACCTCACAGAGGGTTGGAGGACTTACATCAATTTGCCATTCAGGACGACTGGGGATCGTGGGTAACTGAAGTGTGGCTGAAGGCCAGTTGAACTGATCCCTAAAGTGTTCTGCCCATCGATCCAATCTCCTGGATTGAGAATGAATAATATGCCCATCTTTATCTGAGATGGTTTCACTGATATTCGGGTTCCTAATACCGGTTTCTTTAACGAGTCTGAATAGCTGCCTACTGTTACCTATTGCCGCTGCCTTTTCCATCTCTCTTGCTTTCGCTACCCACCACTGTTCACGATCATTACGTAGGCTTCTTATAAGCCTGCGCTTAAGTTGACTCCGCTCTTCGTTATGTTCAGAGCCAGGTGGGATGAGTTTACGAGCATCTATCAGTGCGGTAGATGCTGCCGAGATCTATTGTTTCTCCCTAACGTTATGGTTTACCTTACTAGCGGATATCACTGCTGTTTCCACAGCTTTTCGGATGTCATTCCACGCTGCTTCGGGGTGGACACAACTTACATGGCTGCCTAACTGTTTTCCTAGTTGTTCCTGAAATATATTCTTAGCTTGCCTATCATTAAGTAGAACCCTTAGAGGCTTCCCTGCAGTGTCTTTCCTACGACCAGTAAGACGCAGATAGATGCGTGCTCGCACTAGAGCATGATCTGAATCTAAACATGTGCCCCAGAATGAGCGACAGTCTTCTATCGAGCCCCTCCATCGGTGGCTGATAGCGATGTGATCTAATTGGGTCCAACGTTGGGACGAATTCGGGGGTCGCCATGTCAAAAGATGTTTTTCCTTGTGCTTAAAGTTAGTATTTGCAAGAAATAGGCGGTTATCTGAGCATAGCTGCAACAGACGGTCGCCATTATCTGTTCTTTTCGTCATGACACCATAAGATCCACCCAGGTATCTTTCCCTTTCACTTAGTTTACCTACTTGAGCATTTAAGTCACCTGCTACTATTACTACATCAGAACGCCTAGCTTCTCGGAGAAGGTCAGAAAGTTTCCTGTAGAACTCATCTTTTATACCGTCTGAGCTGCAGTCAGTGGGAGAGTAGGCAGAGACGACGAAGAGGCAACGACGAGTTTCCCTATCTTTCCGGGTCCTTACTGGTCCGTTTAGTCGGACAGCGCATAGACGACTGTCTACTGGGATCCAGTCTAAAAGAGCTAGTTCTGCCCTAGGACTTAATGCTATACCTACTCCAGCGAGGCCACGAGAGGCAGCATCAGGGCTTCCAGATACACGAAGCGTGTATCGAGATGAAACTTTATTTTGATTAGGTGCGGTCAAATGAATGACACTACTCGGATCTTGTATGCGCGTTTCGGAGACGTAGCACACATCGATAGTGTAAGATTCTAGAGTCCTAGCTAAGGTAGCCTGTTGTCCTACTTGACACAATGTTCGGACATTAAAAGTCCCTACATGTAGTTTAGAGCGTGGTTTCAGGAGACCAGGAATAACGTTCTGTGTACTCGAATCGTTTGCCCTAGCGGTGTGAGGTGATAAAAGGACGTGGGAAGGGTTAGTCGTGGAGATAACAGAGTTATTAGGTGTAGGAAGGATTTGAAAGCGACCAACTTGGTCTCGTGTGCAGTTAAGAGTATGAGGGCTAGTATCACTTCCCGGCTGCCCACACCGTGGAAGGGTATTTCTTGAGGGATCTGAAAAAGAAGTTGGATTAGTATTGGTCTTGACGACCTGGGAGCGTGACCGCAGTGCCCAAGGGACAACTGCTTGAGGCCGGTCACGCACGGCCTTTTTGTGGGGGATTTTTGACGTGTTAGCTCCGTTCTTCAAAAGTCCTTACCGCCGGAGACGGAAATCCGTGGGATAAGGCGAGGTGTGCATTTTTAGGGTCGACCTTTTCTAACCCCACCACTCCTTGTTGGAAGGCAGCATCGCTGTCATGCTGGTTGTCTGAAGGAAACACCTTACTGCTTTCACACCTCTGTACAGTCAGCAGTACGACTTCGCCGTCGGACCTTGGGATTGCTGCTTTTAGTCTCACCGCTCTTCAACCGACCTGTCTGGCATGGTAGGACCTTGAGGAACGATTGTTCCAGCCAGCATAGCTCGATTGGATCATCACGATAGGCAAGCTCGACCACCACGTCAAGGTAGCAGCAACGGTCGGAGCGCTCATCAGCATGAAACTAGGGTTTAGGGCTTCCTGTCAATTTACAATAATCGATCATCAAGTGATAATCATTGTCATTTTTGCCTAGTTCTTAATGCTAGCTGATTTTATCGATCAGGTTGCAATATGAGTACTCATCTAAGTAATTTGACATTATCTAAGTTATATTCTGATGCAATAGCTCCCCTGGAGACTACCTTCAACCATATAAATTTCAACTGATTGTCTAAAGATACTTAACATTAGGGAGTGGATCATGAACTAAACTCATTTAGTAAAGTTAATTAGTGAACTGATGTTACTGCGCTCGTTGCGAGACGTAAAGGTTCTGGATAAAGTCTCATGCACAGGACCTCCAAAATAGGACGAAATAGATGTTCAGTCCTCTAAAGTTTCCCACAACTATTTAACTGATGTCCATTTATGATGAAAATCATACTTAAGTTGGACAAGGATCTCAAAGAACCATATATCTAAATAAAAATTATTACTACATACATACCTCGTCATCTTTTATATCTTTTAGTGTATAACTAACTACACTAATCCCCATATTCACCAAATCCGAACTGGCTACTTCAAAAACAGCTTTTGAAAATTTTTTTCTATCTTTGTATATTTCTTCAACTGTCATATTCCCCATAATAGCACGTTGATGACCTTCAAGTGTTTCTTGAGCTATTTCACGTATTTCATTTTCTGATTTGCCAAGAAATTGTTCACATGCAGCCGCTAACATTTCTTGGTTACTTCCATTAATTTTTACCTAAATTATAGATAGATCACATAGAAGTAAAGATGAGAAAGCCCCGATTATTGAATTGTTAAACCACATAAACCGAAAGTCCTCCTATGGTGAATGTACTTATTGAGAATCTTCAAACTAGGTATTTAGGACATTTCCAAAAATGGTGATTTGGCCGCTTCAATACAAATGTGCACTGTCTACTTCCTTGTATATAGTTCTCTACAAAAATCTTCCACAGAGGTAATGTTGTAGCTTAGTCAGCAGCAAATAGTTACTTAAGACGTTGTTTCTATTGTATTGGTTAGTTTGACAGTAAAACAGAGAAACATAAATTATTTTGACATAAACCTAACTCATACTCCCCAGATTTTAACCTTATCAACAACTAACTACATGCGAGACAGAAAAATGGGAAGGTTAGTGGAAATAGCTTCCTCAAGAAGACTATGCTTATTGTTGATTTAAACACAAGTATTTGTGCAAAGGAGCACCAAAAAATATATATGCACCACACAATAAGAAAATGAGATTGCGAAGGGATGGAGAAATAAATATATGGTAAAAAACATACTAAACGAATCAAAATAAGTGAGAGTTCAATTAGGAAAAATACAAGTACAAAGAAGTTCCGCTTGTTTATATGGAGAAAGTAAAGGAAAACGGCACCAGAACCTCCATTAGCTTTCATTCTGAGTCATGTTTGACAATGTCTTCAGCCACTGTGTCGTACTTTCTATGGGACCCCAACCAGGAAGTCGTGAAGGGCCGACAAATAACATTTATATGCAGCTTTGTTGCAAACCGCAAAACCATTTTACACACTGATCACTTCTCCGTTTTTTTTCAATTAGTCCCAGCGTCTGCAAATAATACACAATATGGGATTCACTGGGATGACAATCTTAGTACATGTCCAAGTCACCGAGGTCGGTGTTTCGAGATGGTGATATAAATTGAATTATAGTCTCTGTTTCCGAACACACGTTGGAGAACCTCTGCCGTAATAACATGGTGCCTCCATTGAGTGTTAGCAATCTTTTGGAGGAAATGATGACCAGATACTGAGAATCGCTTAAATTTCTCAAGTCGGAGAGGTCAGGTTTCATATAACTGCTCTTACCGACGCGTTGTAAATCCGACATTTTACAGACAAACCATCATCACAAAGGAGCCAAAGATGGCCCAGATTGGTATAATCCTATGGTTATAATCTCTCTTATTACAACACAGTTGTTCCTATTGCTTAGTATTCTTGGACACCAATTCACTCGAGCACGGTTGAACAGGAACGAAATTATATTCCACATATTAAGGGTAGGTGGAAGTAAGAAACACAATCAGAAAAACGTTAGTATATTTATAGTTCTTACATGAGAAGATTCTAAAGTCTTCTCCAAGTATCCGCTAGCGCTGATTGGATAAGAAATAGCCAATCAGCGTGCACGGAAGTGCTTTAATCTAATCTATATTCCGCTAACACCTCTCTGACCTATACTATACCTAATATGATCTCATCACTCATGCCACCGCTAACCCTTACAAAGCTACCAAAATACACGAACTTTTCGACTACTTTTAACTGCTCACTACCAAGAGTGCAGGAACAGGCTCCTACATAATGTAGGACAATATCAACCACATACTCAAGATCCTTCTCCAGGTAACAGATCTACACTACCATTATCCGCTTTCATCAGAGCTGTTTCCTAAAGGTTACCGGTGCGAAAATTGGAGAGGAGTGGTCAGACTAGACAGTCCTGCCTAATCCTATTCCTCAAATGGAACAATGAAGAGAGGTGGTTGTATGCCCTCACTTTACCCCAGGCGTTTGTATATGACCCTTTAAGGTGTTAAGAAACTTTTCAGTCAAACCCTTCTTCAGCAGACAATCCGAGAAAATAATCCTCTCCAACGAACAGACTACACAAATATACCGAAATATGGCTACACCTGGATAGTCGAAAGTAAGCATCATATATTATCACTGATTGAAATCACTAAATACAGCATACAGCGATATTCAGTAACTTACCTTAGCTAATATGATCGACGGAACTCAGTTAATATTTGAACTGGTGGTAATACTACTGAGAAACAGATAAGTAATCTCACCCATGTCCACATCAATTTTAGTTTATATATATGACAGAGAGAACCTAAATGGTTACTCCTATTAACAGGGAAAATTGACTAGCGAAATTTTAAAAACAGGAAAGCAGATAGTTTCTTCAAATTTTTGTAAAAACATGGTAGAGTTAATAAGGATGTTCAAAAAACTTACTACGCTAATATGATCATTTGTGAGATATTGTTTTACAGTCAAATATAAAGAAACCCGAATATTATCAGGTTAGAGCTTCACTTCTGATGAAGTTTAAAATAAACAGGATTTTAAATAGACTAAATTATAATTTTAAGAAAGATTCCATAGCATTTGTTTTCGGTATACATTTAAATATTTCGTTGTTGGTAATGTAGAATTTGTACTTACTAGTTCACTTTGTCAGAATTAGCCTGTCTGTTTAGCTAGATAACTATAACTTCCCATATATTCGTTTTCATTTGCTTACTGAAAGAGTTTCATGAAATATGAATCAGAAAACTTATAACATGAAATATAAAGAATATATATTCTACTACTATATTAAGGTAGTGAGGTCGTCTCTGAGTAAATAAAATGGCATAACTACAAACAAACATACTTGTGCGACACCAGTTACTGTGATAGGAACACCAAGCTGGGTGTAGATTCGAGGGCTTTCGATGATTAGTGTCATTGTATTCAATGGCATTCTTCATTTGATTATTGAAAAAAAGTGAGCAAAAACACAATTGCACAATATTAGAATTATTCAGTAATCACAATATAAAGTTAACTAATTAAAACGGTCGGGTTTGAATATCCCAGCATACATGATTCAACGTTGTGACTGACTGACATGATTCAACGACAAAAAATATACAGTTGTGCATTAACAACTGAGGCATAGGAACTTCAATTCATGAAATGCACATTTGAATCTTTCTTCATCTACATTAGTTTCAGAAACTGCATAGCACTACAAACCTATAATAGGTGAGGCCCAAAGCCAAGTGGAATGTCTACTTGGTATCGGAGGTGTGTGCTCACTTAAAATTTGACCACGCAGACTTTCTTAAAGAAGCATGACAGACTGATGTTTAACCTTTATAACGAAGAGTAAGAATTGATACTACATTAAATCGCAGTATTCTCAACATCAACAGCCCCCAAATGCCCTGGTACGGCAGAGAGTGGAGAGAGTCACCTCTCCCTCTCGAAATACTCTCATATGGCCAGCGAATGTATAGCTTCTGCCAGGGAAGTCCTACTCACTGCCTTCTCGTGGGGGGGTGTTGTTTACGAAAGTGAGAGGACGAAAAGCGAATGTCCGGCGCTTTAACCGGGTTGGTGGACATGGAACGTTCACCTGGGGGAGTTGGAAAACCCTGATTCCAAACCAGTGGTGCACATGGGCTCCAGTATCCTGAAGGAACAAATGGCGTACGAATCAACCGTTGATCACCGGCTACCATGGGACTGCATCTCCTCACGATGCTCCACTGCCTTGTGGATCAGACATTAAGGTCAAAGGCTCCGGGTGTGGCCCCCTAAGAAAACCACCTGCTTCAGTCTGGGCACCTGGGCAGTATCTCAGCCCTCACACAAATCGAATGAGATTTGTGAGGCGCATATTTATCTGGTGCTTCCTTGTACCAATATTTATGTGCTTAAATAAATAAATAAATACCTTGGGGAGTTGTCTGAGTTCGATCATAAGTACCATAAAGGTCACATTGTAGCTATTTTCAGGCTTATTCCTAAGTTCATGCACCTGATTGTCTGCTCTTTTAGAACTTATTGTGAGATAACAATATATTTCCTGAAGCACGTGAGTGTAAAACTTCAGTTGTTTCTAGATGAAGATTTGTGTAAACTGTTAGGAAAGTTATCATCTGGGTGGTATATCTTAATCATATCTTTATTGACCGTTATGGTATCGAAAACCCAATATCAGGACGCTAAAAGCCATGCACGAAAATAATTACAAACTTCCTCGAGGTTAATGTCTGCTCCCCTAAGGAATGCGTTTCTGTATCAGATAGTAGTTCAAGCACAGATCGTGAGGGACAAACAGCTGATGATGCAGGTACTCTGTCGACTTCTTCGAAAGGCTTGAGAAACACATTGGGTTCAATGGGTCTGAAGGAGACATTTCTAAGCGTCTTTCAATTACTGCTAATATTTTTTCTCTAACAATACAGAAAGTTGAACAGAAGTGCGATACTTTCTTATCTTAAACTGCCATCAATAAGTCAGGCACAGATCTCAAGGAAGCAACAATTCCGTTCAATAAAACTTGATATTTGCTGAGAAACGCTACTGGAAAAATGTGACACTTGAGGTTAGATTTGAATTATTTTATTAGTCGGAGATCGTGACAGCAGAACCACTACAAAATAATATACAGTGTTAATATCCACATTTAATATTATTTATTTGCTTATATTTGGTGAGAGCATATTTGTAGTCCAGTCGTTTACCTTGTCCAAATTGCTTTGAAGTATAACGATATTTAATAGTTTCCGAATCTTCGATCAACTCTCAAAATCTGAACGAAGTAGATTTATGGGGACATTCAGTAAATAGTTGAGGGATAGAATAAAAGATGTGGGTCGATAATGAGAGCATGTGCTATTCAACTAATTCTGAAAGGCCCAGTAAACAAAAATCAAACTCGAAAAGTTTGAAACGTGTCATTGAGACGGTTCTACATATATTTAAACAAATACCTGTAAAAAAACAGATTTAAGACTCAAACCAGGCACTTCACGATACGCAGTTAGAGGTATAACAGAAGTATACTACCATGGACACTTCGTCCGAATTGCGGGATTAATTGTTCACAGTGATTGACAGATTAGTAAGAAGATACCTTGGAAATGGATTCACTAGTAGATCCATTTGTTACTATTTTCATGACTTTCGAAACAAATGACAAGGAAATATGTTTAAGTTCGAATAGTTTGACTTCTTACCTTTTTTCCACCGAGAATGACTGATTCTAACCTCCAGCTGTTCAAAGGCTAGATATTTGGGGTAGAGGGCAAAGTAAGTCCACAAAGTCTTTTGACACACTAAGGAGAGTCATTTAAGCAATCAGACTCATTTGGATCCAAATGGTTCGAAATGAGATAGGATTAAATCACAAGGAACTTAGAGAAATTACTAGAAATATGTGAGAAAAGCGACAGACCTTCTTCCTACTAGAAATTGGGTGAGGTTCAATTAGCCAGAAAATTAACGACCTGACAGTAACAATTATGAATCATTAGAAGTTTTCGTACTTGCACGTAAACAGCGAAAGTCCCCTTTATACATTAATTCACGCAAGGGCTACCTGTTGCCTAAATTCTAAACTAAGTGCGCCACACAAATAATCCGGTTGAGAATAAACTAACAGAACTGTTTATAACAGATGTCTACAGCAATATATATGTAATATACCCCGCCTGATCTTCATGGTTTCGCTAGAGGGTTGTTTCCAGTTTGGAAAGAATGAAACTAGTGAATAAAGTACAATAGTGAGATTGAAATAATCATACAGTTCTCAAGAATCATGCTCACCTCTCCACTCTTTGAATTCCTGGCCAGACAAATACTCGTCCACCAGGGACCAGTAAGGGACTTTTGTGAAAGCAACCTGTGGCAGTAAGAAAAAGTTAACGCTAGATCAGAAACATGCCAGAGACAACCATGGCCTCATTCGGGCCACATGTATTAAAACCCCAACCCATTTACAGTCAGAAATGAAAACTTAAAATGTTCTCCATAATAAGGTCATAGGAATGACCTCAAAGATCCAATAACCAATATCTCTGTCACGAGCATACATAAATCGTTTGGTTTCTTTGTGTTCGCTTCTTGTTGCTTCGACACGACTTCATGTATTCGGTAATGTTTAATGAGTGGTACTCTGGCCACTCAACTGTACTAGTTTTAGTCAGTTTGGTGGTAGTTGTGTAGTGCCGTGTTTCATTAATCGTTCACCTCCATAACCGTTATAATACAAATCTCAACGGTGCATAAAATGAGAAGGCAAAGAGAAGCGGCAGCTATTGCCAAATAACGCAGGCCAGAGAGTTATAAGCACATCAGCAAATATCAGTGGGCGAAGCAAAAACAACACGCATTGGAGGTTGGGATTGAGATTAAGTTCGTGGTAGTTTCTAGCCCAAAATCGCGCCAGGAGGAGAATGTCAGGGGCAGACTTCTATGAGTGATTTATGTTGTTTGTGGAACATGGATCTAAATGTTAGAATCGTTAATGTTGACTCAACTGCCTATTCCTCTACTTTGTAAGGCCTTTTGAAGCCTCACTTTCTTAACCACTCTAGATACTGTGATGGTTAATAAATCTCAAAAATCAATAGCTCCGTAGGTGTCCGACATTGGATGCTGACTACATTAGTTTTAATGGACTCGTTTAGCTGAAGGCGCGCGGTCATGCATCCTCACCAGATCACGGTTCTGAACGGCATCCATACAGCTCTTCCGAAAGTGATCTGTTGGCCAGACACTATCAGCAACATTCTACTGTGCGAGACAACAAACCAGACTCCAGCGAAGGAAGAAATCAGGAAGAAGCGCTGGAAGTGGATAGGACGCATATTGAGGAAATCACCCAACTGCGTCACAAGGCAAGCCCTCACATGGAATCCGGAAGGCCAGAGGAGAAGAAGAAGACCAAAGAACACATTACGCCAAGAAATGGAGACAGACATGAGAAGAATGAACAAAAATTGGATAGAACTAGAAAGGAAGTCTCAGAACAGAGTGGGTTGGAGAATGCTGGCCGGCGGCCTATGCTCGATTGGGAGTAACAGGAATAAGTAAGTAAGTTGTAAGTTGTGGTAATAGAATTTTGTAGAAAGTCGATTAAAATAACCCAGCATCCATTCATTTTAAACATCGCTATCAAACTTATGATAATGTAGGGCCAGTGAAATATCACTGAGCACTAGCTCAATCATCTGGCAGTTGGGTCAATGAATACCGAGCAGATCATCGATCCATGTCAAGCTCAAGGACAACCAACACGCACCAGCTAATCATACGTTATGGACTGATTAATGAGCTGGAGGTCTCACTTTCGCATATACCTACTCTAACTAATAAATTTCTGTAATAACGTCCTTTGTGTTATACGGTCTTCAAAGTATCCGTAATACCTCGGCACGAAGAAGAGGTAATATCTGCTAGATGCTGACCGCGAAGTCATGAACGTCTCTCAAGAGTTTACCTCGTCAGCGGAAGGTGACAAATCGGACGATACTTATTGAGAAAGGCTATTTTTAGGAATTAAGGAAAAGAAGAGGTTCTAGTACTGAATCCTGAGGGCACCGTTTATGACATTCCGTAGTCTGAGATGAGGCGAATTCTATCCTGACTCTAAAATGTCTGTTGTTCGGACATGAAGTGAGCTAATTAGTAAATGGTGACTTGATATCTAACCATTCGTGCTTATTATTGAGACATGTACGATTGACAACAATCCAGAACGACACTACGGAATTATGTCATACATTTACAGGTTATCTTAGATTTGAAAATGACCGTAAACGGTCACATACCCCGTGAAGAAGCCTTTCACGAAGACGATCTGTCTCCAGATGACGAGAGACGGATAACGCCGTCCAATGATAGTATCATAACCAGTATGGAAAGTCTTCTGGGAATTTCAGAAAACCCTGCGATTATCCGAACTCTAAATCCACCGACACGAAAAACAATTCGGGAAACTTCCCAGCCGGCACGCGTTAACGGCAACCGTAGCCGGCGAACATAGCTGCCTTTTATATGTCACAGATGTGACCACGAAAGTTCGCTACCTCGTCGATACTGGCGCAGGAGTTATCGTTCTTCCTGTGAATTCTAACGACAGGCTTCACGAATCTGTTTTGAGCTTACTGGCGGCAAATGGAAAGCCAATCATCACATGTTGTAAAGGGTAAGTCTACCTGAACGTGGGTTTATGCAAACGTATTCACTGGATTTTCGTGGTTGCAGATGTTTCTATGCCAATCATTGGTATAGACCTGCTACAACACCATAATCTACTCATTGACACACGCAAACGAAGGCTATTGGACGAAACACTAAGTTGTCTGTCTGTGTAACTCCCTTTTCTGGTTGCAAATTATCTGTAGTCACAATGGGGCACACAATAAACCCACTCACCAACCATCACTCGATAAGTACTCTGGGATATACCAACCACAACCGAAATTGCCGTGTGTAACCAGCAATGTTGCACATCACACCACGACAACGAGACCACTTGTATTCTCGAAAGCGCGCCAACTGGCTCCCGAAAAGCTAAGGTTTGACCAAAAACGAATTTGGCCACATGATAGAGTTAGGAATCATTCGACCGTCAAAGAGCCCATGGGCATCTCCTTTGCACATGGTCCCTAAAGTGGACAGCAACGATTGACGCCCAACTGGTGACTAACAGCGTTTCAATGCAAAAACCATTCCCGATCGTTACCCGTTGCCTCACTTTCCAGATTTGACGGCTACCTTGAAAGGTACAACTGTCTTTTCGAAAATCGACTTGGTTAAAGCCCATTCCCTATGGCTGCTGACGATATTCCAAAAACCGCTATCACTCCCTTTAGATTCTACGAATTTTCGCGAATGCCTTTCAGCCTGAGAAATGCTGCACAAACCTTCCTAAGATTCATCGACGACGTTTTCAGAGGTCTCAACTTCGTACATGCGTATGTTGACGACTGCTTGATGGCAAGTCTGTACAGAGAATCCCATCTTCAGCATCTGGATATTGTGTTCGAACGACTGCAAAAGCATGGCAATACTGTAAACATTCAGAAATGCTAAATCGGAACGGACTCCTTAGATTCCCTAGAACACACTATTGATGCTCATGGCGTCCGACCCCTTGGAAGCAAAGTGGCGGCCATTCTGGATTACCCAGAACCGATCACCATTAAGTAATTGCGCACATTTAACTGCCTTGTTAGTTTCTATAGACGGTTCGTACCGAAATGCCCATCCCTTATAAAACCGCTAACCGACCAACTTCATGAAAATGCGAAATCCATTAATCTGGACAACACCGTGCGAAAAGCATTCTCCACAGTTATGGAACTTATCACAAAGGCAACCATGCTGACACATCAGGACACTCAAGCACCCATCATTACCACATTAGACGCATCCGACTCATCAACTGAAGGAGTCTTACAACAATGGGTTAACCACTCCTGGAAACCTTTGTCATTTTTCTCTAGAAGGTTGCTAGACACTGAATCGAGGTACAGCACTTTCAGTAGGGAACACCTGGCTATATATTGTGCTTTACGGCATTTTCAACACTCCATCCCATCTCTTAGAAAAATTAGTCGTTCCCCTGAGTCATGATGTCGTGTATGTGGGGGATGGGTTAGCTATTAAAATGCGTAGCTAAGTTTATTGCATGGTTTTCTCCACATGTTCTCCAACTAATCCCATCTTTTTTGCGTACCATGTGGAGAGGTGAGGCCCAGGGACTGTGCGAAGGACAAATAATACCATTAGCTAATAAATTGTCGAACTCAAATTTAGCGAAAGCTACTTTGTCCGGTGCCAATCGGCGAGGTTTTGCCGTAACCGGGGGTCCGCGGGTGACTGTGTGGTGTACCACACGATTAGTCACCGAAATGATCTCCTCGACAGGCTTAGTTAGTAGGGGAAATTTCTGGAATAACGCTTGGGACATAGCGTCACGCGAATGAAATACTATTGTGTTTCAGTAAGCGTTTCTTTGAGCTGTGAAGCCCATGAATTTACTGTTCGACGGTGTATCCATTAGATGCAGCCTATGTTCTTCGACTAGCAATTCATAATGCATTAGGAAATCGATGCCGAGTATGGCTGTGTGAACATCGGCGATGATGGACGACCACAGATGCTGTCATCGGTTGCTTAGGTTGACCGTAAGCTGTCGTGTACCATTGGTAGGAATGACTAGGCCATTCGTGGCGCCTAGTCTAAGCATATTAGCTTGAAGCTTACTATAACCAATAGGTCCGACAGAAACTTGGGCACGTGTATTCACCAGGTACCTAGCGTTAGCGCAGTAATCGAGGAGGACAACATGAGGTGAAGAGCCGGCGAGTATAAGCGGCCGTACTCACCGGCTCGGGAGGTTCCCATCTTGTATGAGCAGGGGGCTCGACAACGGCGGTCACCGGACCTGAAAGCACGGTGGAACCAGCAGCAACCAGAAATCACTTCCGAAACCGCCTTTTGGTGTGGCTCGGAAGATACCGTAGGATTCTGGTACATTGGATCGGTCTCGAAAACTGAAACCAGTGTGAATACAGTTATCCTTGTCATCATGAGCCATAGGTGGACTAGCATATAGATCGGTGTTAGAACGTGGTATCGAGGCAACTACGCAGTTTTCTCAAGTGCTAGTCCGCACTAATATCTTATCTCCTACGAGGGCCAACTGTTTAATTGGGGTGTCCTTAAGCACAGCCGTTATAGTTGTTTGCATATGTTCTTGCCGACAAAAATGATGAGTCGCATTTGGAACACGTACCATTTCCATGCTAAAAATGATGAACTCGCAGAGGAGAAAATAAACAGAACAAGTTACGGTGATGAAGAAATTTCTGCACCCCTTAGTTTCGACAAACGAACTCAGCGAAGCCTGAGCAGCAAGATCTGGACATATTGAAATCGCATTATCTTGTCGATACTTTGTCCTCATGTCAACTCTGCTCGTTGATCCATCCGGATGATTGTTTCATTATGATTCGAATAACCATAATAAGTCCATTATTACACTAATGTCATATCATCACGTAACATGGAATTATTATTGCTGTTCATAATGACATTAAGTTATGACATTTACACAGTCAAACAACTCAATAAACAATATTAATTTTGCGAACATTCCATTCACGTTGACATTTGAAACGCACTGGACTATTTTACTACTCAGTAACGTCAGATTTTCCTGCTCTAAGTGGGTTCGTTCCACTTATTTCCATGTCATTTTTTTGCTTAATATTAATCACATCCACTTAGTCAAGGTCATTTTTTTCATGTTATCATACAACACATTTTTCATTTTGATACTGCCTCCTATTATGGCTGTGGATGCCTGTAATTTTAATAAGTTTTTCGCTAAGACCAATTATCTCTATTTTGTTCTGGATCATTTATCACATCAAGGGCAAAATTATTGTCGTTCATTGTTGCGGATATATCACTATCTCATGTTATATATTTCCGACGTCTTTACTACCTGCTCGTACACTGAACAACCTGCAACCTGCTAAGTAAATTGATGTTCTAGCGAATCATGCATGCTCACGAATTCTCAGTCTAAGCAGTCGAGCGAACTTTGTGCACGCTGATAATGACATAGTGGCAACTTCACAAACACTAAGAACGGTTAGCAACTATATTGTAGACATAAGTTTGGAGTCATACTCCCGATAGTAGGAACTTATGTTCTCGATATGCAACTAATGTTCACTCATCTCATTGGTACTCAGCAATCGTCGTTTCCTATTTTTTCAACGACAACCCAAACCAAACTTCAGCAATTTTTGTTTCACAATGATCCCTACTTTAATGCCTATACACCAATCAAGTATTCGACGCCGCATTACCAGCTGACTAGTAATGATTATGTTCATATTATCTATTCATTCACATATATAACTGAATGCTGCATCACCCATTACCCATAAACACTATTCGATCACTGCAATTAATATTCTATTCCTATTGCACTGTAAACCAGAACATAGAGTTTTGAGTTGATCTCTCAAAAATACACTCTTGCCCGTCACATTCAAGTCAGTCTCACTCACTGTCATCGATAATCATATGCATTGGTATTGTTTTCATGCCTTAGTACGGTTTCGTAACAAACGAGGTTAAGCACATGTCCCTCAAGCCACAAAAACCACGTTGAAAATCATGATCGTAAGGGAATAGGGCTCCACTTATCTCGTCTTCCAGTAACTATCTTGTTCCTCTGGTTATTCTACTAATACATATTTAACGATAACTCAACGCAAACGACAACGTACACTGACTTCGCATTTTATCATCATTTTTCAGCAGCAGTACAGCAACGAATATCAGCCGTTGGTGCAGTCATCATCGTACGGCTGGATTATTTTTATCCCACATAAACTCCATGTATGGAAATTGGAATCCACTCATCACTAATCGACGATATTTACTCTACTGCGGCTTATCAGAACATCATATTTCACTGTTCCTTATCCTCATATTCAGTCAGCACCACAGACCAATTTCTGTTATATTCTACCTCACTTATTTTCACGATTTCTTCAGCTGTCATACCTATAAACAATTTATTACTCTTTAACGATATTTCGAATCGCTCATACGAACATGTTATTTTATCATCCAGACAGTAACGACATAAATGCATGTTAAATTGTTTGTACGCTTACTAATGTACTCATAATCACATACTAACATTTCCTTTTTGTCCGCATTTTGACGATACTCATGTACATTTTTACATAAGTATGATACTTTTGTATGATAAACTCACCCCTCACATGACACTGTAATTTACCAGGATAGTACGTCTTTTTCACTACCTATTGTTAAAGTTATATTAATAACGTTATTATAGCTTCTGGACAAGCCAATTTACCTATCCATCATGAGTCACGTTTTGACCTTGTTAATTATTCACTTATCAACCCTGACTGTTTTTATATGAGCATACGTGTGTGTACATTTATTTTCCTATTCATCACATGTCTGTAACTTATTTTTATCCGACTATACATATCGATTAACGCTTGGTTAAAGTCAGTTGGCTTACCCGCCATCTCCGATGCAAGTCATTTCTGTTTCTCTCTCTTCTATTCGTTTCATCCCTCTGATTTCCCGTCCAGATCAATGAGTGTACAATATACATGTATTCTAGATCCATTCTCGTATTTGACTCATTTAACTCCGCTATCCATCAACGCGGATTAAGTGATTTATTACATACGAGGATAGTCAGGATGTATATTTTGACAACAATCATTCATAAAATCTAATTGGAGTCAGATCCTGGCCCATAAAGATGTTGGTTCGCACCATTTCTCTAAAACAGTATGTTTCTCTGCCGGTTGCCCATTCAGTAAATATCTCAAAGCTGTGTCAGTGTAATTGGAGGCTTAGTGGCACAAATATGCATGCAAATCATCAGTTGAAACAATCGGGCGAATCTCTTGCAAGCTGAAAACGTCACCATCGAATTAACCGCAACACTGGCTAAAGTTCAAGTCATTATCATAGACATGAGTTGAGAATGTACTCTCCTTAGTTACAACTTATGTTCTCTCTGATAATCAAATCAGCATCACTCACTGTCAGTTATTTTGTAAAGACTTATTTAGCAGAAGAAACCTTACTACAGCATATCACCTGTGATTGCGGCAAATAAGCTTAGTTGATTTCAGCAACTTTTAACCACTATGTCTCAATAAAATCGTTTTCCGCTTTATGCTATACTTCATACTTGCAACCATCTGCTAAGCACCATCACCTGGTAAGCATGAATTTAGATAATTATTATATGGGAAATCAGAACATTGAGTCTAGAGCATGTCTCCTACGAATAAACCTATGTTTAACGAAATGTTCTTATCTATCTGTCCAGAATTCATAATTATCACTTTTCACGTATTGAAAATTTTTTGATAACCATTCATATATATTAGTATTGTTACTAAATTCTATCACCGTTAAATAATAATGAGTTTGAGAAAACCTCTGCATAACTAAACAAACCGTATCAACTATAACAAACTAACTGAAACACTGGCTGGAATTCTTTTCCACGGTTATACTTTTGTTCTTTCAGTTAGCCTACTAGTGCAGATGCTATTGGAAATGAAGTCATACAGACAGCATGCTAACATAAGCGTCATTGGACTTCCTAATTTAAACCAAAAGTAATATCGATGTCAAAACCGACACTAGATTGATTATTTTTCTACCTCTAAGAACAAAATACTTATACTACCTAAAAGTTATCAACCGGCGGCTATCAATACGCATCGTGCGGTGACCTATTGAAAGGTATATACACAGAATCATTCTCAGTTATTATAATCCCACTCTGCTTAGCTCAAGTAATCCTTCACCTAATTCTCAGTTTTGTGCACGTTAAGAATTAAACCAAACATTTTTAAACTGTGACGTGTATTTCCCGACCAGTTGCTGCTGCATTCTTTCTGATTTATCTTTCAGCTTCTTAATACCCTGAGAATTCTTATTATTCTTGGTATCTTCTGACGTGCGACAATCCCACTCAACTTGGTATCGAGCCAACGTCACGTTGATTCTGATGGGAGAGTAATGTAGTGGAATTGTGCCTGAACCACACAATCCTCAAAGCTGAACACGAGGCAACTGAGAAAACGGGTATTCAACATTTAACGCGGAGAAAAACCCAATGGTGGAGAAGGAGGGAGGAAAGAATTCAGTGGATTCAATTCATCGGATGGCATGGCTCAGCCTTGCAGGCTTAGTCGTTCTTGTGTGTTGTCTTATCCCTCTTATTCATTTTAAATATAAGGTTCTATCTGCAGTTTAAATGTGTTCTCCATCACATATTGTTAATTGTTACGATACAATGCTTCAGTGTGATCAATGATGTGACTTCCACGTAAGATCTTATAGATTAGGTAGTTACATCATGAAAAATCCACAATCTTAGGATTGGGTCTATTATTCTACATATGTTCAAAGACGACTTTTTATTACCTTTAATATACTCTGATAATACTGATTTATTATTAAGCGTGGTTTTCACATTGTGTACTTAATTATTATCTTCCTTTCCTCTTACTTTCCAAACTATCTAGTCCTTCTATTTTTCATATGTAATGCATATGTGTTGTGAGGTTGCTCGAGGTGCATTCGAGAAATATATCTCATGGTTTTGATAAACTTCATCTTATCATCGCATTATCAAAGCTTTCAACAATATCAAAGATTTAGAGTAGAGACTCACAAGTTTACATTAAATCGTGATAGATATATAACATAATACACTAACAATGCGGCTGCCTAATAACGGTGTAAAACATATCAAAAACTCCAGGTCACTCCAATTAGAGCATCCTACCCGAACCTCAACGCTGCAACTCATGCGGCAATCCAGAACGAATACTCATTAAATAGTAAGTACTCAGGTAAGATCACAATTCTTCTCAGTACGAGTAAGCTCTATCCGGATGGCCACCCTAGCCAGTGTAGCTACAGCTTCCTGAGAAGACAGGTTCAAGAGGTTGCACGACAATTACCTACTCACTACTGCTTACTGTACTTCACCTTAAACAGCAGTATCTGGAAAATTTTTCGTATGTTGTCATTACTACGGCTGTTATTCTCATCATTAATAATACTATTATTTTTATTATTATCATCCCTTCATCTCCACCATATTTTTCTTCTGAACATCTGTCTAGTCGTTTATACACAGACTTTTATTTATTGACACTATTTGCAGGAACTGTTTATTTACACATTCTGATATTTAACCTCTCTTTGCCACACTACATCCTGATTTTATTATCCTTATATTTTAACACAATAATCTCTGAGTCAGTACTCTAACAGATGCTGGTTGTAGAAGTCAAACTGTCCTAGAAAAAACACATTCATTTTCCGAAAAATATATTACCTCCAATTAACTATTCATTCAGGCCCAGTTACCATAGAGCGCTGGAATACAAAGCTCGAATAGCATTTGAGGTGCAACTAAGAAAATCGCAACAGTTCACTTTGTACAGAAGGGGATTACCCACACAAAACTCACAAATATGATTACTAAACACCAAAAAGAGCAAAGGACAAAAACACTACCTTGTATTACACATTAGTTGAAATGAAGGTGGAGACATAGTCTTTAATTTAAGTACTTTGGGTGGTTGTTCCGTCATAGTGAAAAATCAAGTATGAGGATGAACGAGGAAAAAATATCACGTTATACAAAAGTTTAAATAAAGCGATGATCTATGAAATTCCAAAAAAGAACAAACTCACAGTTCATATATTGGTGTACCGGATCACACTGGTCTCATCAATGAAGATGTCACAGGTATTTTAGTTTGACAACAAATCGACAATAACACCTTCTATGATTGAATCGCACCCACCCAGTAAAATCAAAAGTCAGAAGCGACGAGGTTGGAAGATATATGTGATAGATTATCAATATATCGACAAGTGACTGATCTAAACTGGCTAGAGATCGCATGAGACGTTGACCACGCCGTTCCAAATCGTGATCTGGTGAGGATGCATGACCGCGCGCCAACAACTACCACGAACTTAATCTCAATCTCAAACTACATTCGGGATACAGCTAAGAAAATCGCAACTGTTCACTTTATGTGACGACAGCTTGCCCCTATTTGGAATGCTGTCCTAGATAGTGCCCACAGCTCCCTCAAGGTGTATCTTTAAAAGGAGGCTTGACGAACACATATCCACCCAAGCATCAACATCTCCCTCTTGAACCAGCTGTGTCTGGTGAATGTCTCATAATTTACCTACTGTTTTCGTTATTGTGTATCAGTAAATACTTCGCATTTCTCAAATTATTATCTCCGTTTTTACCCTAACTCCTACCACCTGAACTTATCGACTACCGATCAATTTACATATACATTCATTTATTGAAACAATTGCCTTCTCTTAGCACTCTAATTTTCACATTATTACTTTACATATATCAAGCAGCCGGCCAACCTCCTGACTGTTAGTGTGATAGCTGATTATGCCCAGAAACCCTTCTATCCTATGACGAACGCACTCACTCAAACTATGAGTTGCAAAAACCCGCAAGCAACTACCATCGTACTGACTAAAAATAGTGCAGAGAGTGGCTAGGCTATCACTCATTAGACATTACCGGATACATGGAGTCGTTTTGAAGCAACAAGAAGCAAACAAAAAGAAAACAATCGTTTTATGTAATTTCATGGCATGATATAAGGTATTGTACAATGAAGCATTGCTTGGTTACATAAAAGCTGCGAAGGTTCGAAATTTCACAACTTTCATTATTTCATCAATTGGTAATATTGGAATGTTTTTCAAGAGTAAGGGAAACATGTTGCATATAATTATTCACCTTCAAAAAGGTTTCGGTATCTATATTGTCGGAAATTGCTGCATGGTTTTAGAACAGGTTACTCTTGTCTCACAAACTTATTAGTCGCTCGTGAAAGCTGGTGCGCTCTTAAGGACCAAAAATTACCTATAGACGTAGCTTACATCGATTTCAGCAAAGCCTTCGACAAAGTTCCGCATAACCGGCTGTTATATAAGCTAAGGAATGTCGGGATTGGAGGCAATCTATTGATGTGGATAAAAGACTTCCTAGTTGGGCGTCAACAAAGAGTAAGGGTGAACTCCAAGTTGTTTAGCTGGGAAACTGTGCTTAGTGGAGTCCCCCAAGGTACAGTTTTGGGGCCAGTGTTATTCCTCCTGTACGTAAATGATCTCCCTCGTCTACTATCGTCATCGGTCTTACTCTATGCTGATGATGTCAAGATATGGAGAGCGATACAAAGCAAGAGCGATAGCTTAGAACTTCAAAATGACCTGGAGAGATTATCTGAATGGTCCCAAACCTGGCAATTGCCGATAAACACTTCCAAGTGTATTGTGATGCATATTGGCCATCAGGGTACAGATACATACACGATGAATAACACTGAGTTACCTATTGTTCAGGCACACAATGACTTAGGCGTCATCGTTAGTCAAGACTTAAAGACTACTGCACACTGCCGTGCAATAGCCGCCAAAGGTTTTAGGACTTTATGGTCCATACGCAGGACTTTATGCATCTTGACGCTAAAACGTTTCTGACTTTGTATACAGTGTTCGTACGCCCTAAACTTGAGTACTGTATACAAGCAGCTAACCCCTGCCTAAAAAAAGACAGTGAACTCTTGGAAAGAGTTCAGAGAACAGCAACTAGGCTGATTCCCGGAATAGCGAAGCTCCCGTATGGTACTAGACTGACCAAGCTAAACTTATTCCCGCTGTCATATAGAAGAATCAGAGGTGACTTGATTATAGTTTTCAAATTGCTAAATGACAAATTTGCACCTGATATGCCCTCATTTTTCTTGTCTTCCAAAACAGAAAATCTACGAGGACACTCCAAAAAAGTTCACAAGCCCAGAACGAATTACTTGTCAGCTGACTACCGACTTTCCCATCGAATAATCAACGAGTGGAATTCATTACCTCAGCACGTGGTTGAGGCTCCATCCGTCGACTCCTTCAAAAGAAAGTTGGATCAGCTGAGAGACCATCATTGCCAGGACTAACACAGGCCACCAAGCCTCCTGTCCTTTCCAAACTGAAACTGAAACTGAAACTGATATTCATGCATAAAACATTAATTCTCCAGTCTCCCTATTTTGGGGGAAATTTGTCTGTTTTGGTAGAATTTCGGGAAAATGGCACGAAAACCCCGCAATTTCCTCAGTACTGTATGACAATTACTTTAGGGAAATTTGTCTGTATTTATGGAATGGTGATTTCATCAATCTTGTAACTGATCCCAAACAACAAATAAAAGGGGAAATAAAGGCGAACAAAGGGAAAATAAAGCGGACGAAAGCGTAAATAAAGGGAGTTAGACAAACAGACAACTTAGTGTTTCGTCCAATAGCCTTCGTTTGCGTGTGTCAATGAGTAGATTATGGTGTTGTAGCAGGTCTATACCAATGATTGGCATAGAAACATCTGCAACCACGAAAATCCAGTGAATACGTTTGCATAAACCCACGTTCAGGTAGACTTACCCTTTACAACATGTGATGATTGGCTTTCCATTTGCCGCCAGTAAGCTCAAAACAGATTCGTGAAGCCTGTCGTTAGAATTCACAGGAAGAACGATAACTCCTGCGCCAGTATCGACGAGGTAGCGAACTTTCGTGGTCACATCTGTGACATATAAAAGGCAGCTATGTTCGCCGGCTACGGTTGCCGTTAACGCGTGCCGGCTGGGAAGTTTCCCGAATTGTTTTTCGTGTCGGTGGATTTAGAGTTCGGATAATCGCAGGGTTTTCTGAAATTCCCAGAAGACTTTCCATACTGGTTATGATACTATCATTGGACGGCGTTATCCGTCTCTCGTCATCTGGAGACAGATCGTCTTCGTGAAAGGCTTCTTCACGGGGTATGTGACCGTTTACGGTCATTTTCAAATCTAAGATAACCTGTAAATGTATGACATAATTCCGTAGTGTCGTTCTGGATTGTTGTCAATCGTACATGTCTCAATAATAAGCACGAATGGTTAGATATCAAGTCACCATTTACTAATTAGCTCACTTCATGTCCGAACAACAGACATTTTAGAGTCAGGATAGAATTCGCCTCATCTCAGACTACGGAATGTCATAAACGGTGCCCTCAGGATTCAGTACTAGAACCTCTTCTTTTCCTTAATTCCTAAAAATAGCCTTTCTCAATAAGTATCGTCCGATTTGTCACCTTCCGCTGACGAGGTAAACTCTTGAGAGAAGGGAAGTAAATCAAAGGCCCATGCTAATTATTTTGGCATACAGTTTTGTTTATCTAGTTTAATTTAGAGTTATTCAGTCTAATGGACTGGTATCGTCTCTTTTAGTAGTATGTTCCAGAATTTAGTTACTCTTAAGACGAATCTATAATCGTATAGAATGCGGCATTTCCTGAGCTTTTGAATTTGTTTTCTACTGATTCTCGGTTTCTTTAATTTAAATACGAAAGGAGAATGACCTCAAGCCCATCACTATATGGTTTCGTTACGAATGAAAAAACTCTATCACCTTATTCTAACAATTTAAACCTTTTCCTACGGGCCTGTTTGCCACGAATGTTTGATGATATCTACTCGTATGTTTGCCTAAGCTTTAAAATTAACCTATAATGGTATATGTTGGCATTTATTAGGTGAATACTTAATATTTTTGCATTTCACTCCTATAACTTACACATTTATGAATAATGAATATAAACTATGGATGTAGATCTGAATGTTTCGTGAGCGGAAGACGCTACAAAAACTGTGATTGATTGCCTGAAAAATTATGCCGTTCATACAAGCAAAAACGTATGGATCGTGAGTTTTAAATTCAGTCGTCAGATGCTATATAACGTTTATAGAATTCAATGCCTGACGCTTACCACGTCTATTTTGAGCTTTGCGTCATGCTGTCAAAACCTATTACACCTAGAAGAAGGTCAAATAAAGAACCAAAGTCAGTACCGGTCACCAAGTAAGCATTATATGAAACAGTGATATTTCTAGCGTGACTCGATAACTCTTTTTACGTCGGGTTGTAATTCAAACGTGAGACTAAAGTCTCTCAAGGTTGTACATATGTGATATTATATATGGTCGTTTAGACATCCAATAAAAACTTCACTAAACACACATGTACAAAATACTTGATGAATTTGCTCACATACAAATGTTTTATAAAGTCTTTTATGCGTAATAAAAAGTTTCTAGAGGTTTCTAGTACTAAGATCTCTCGTAATAATACATCTTAACACAGACAAGGGCCAACTAATATTACCTATGTAGGTGGAAACAAACTCTAAATATAGTTTATGCTACAAAATATTGTAATACACAAAATCATTATAACATGTAGGTTCCAAACAGCCGCTTTTCATTGATTTTTAAATTATTTAGTTACTTAAACGATTGTTTCTCATAGTCATTAATTTTAGGATACTTGTGCTTTGTATACACACGGTTATTCTAAAATCACATTATACTGTCAATTAATTTATCGTAATGTTTATGCCTTTGAAAAAAGATTTCATTTATTCACGTTTTTTACCGGGAAGATGATGGATAACTTAGTGTAACTGGCAAATATTCTAGTAGGCGTGGGACTGATAGGTCCTGGTTGCGAATCTCATGGGGTAGGATCGTGGATGCGAACTTCTGAGGTGTCCCAAAATAGGATGAAACGGCCGTCCAGTGCTTCCAGGTTTTTCATGATGGTCTAGCTTCAACTGACTCATGATCTTAACTATTAAAATTGAAAACAATTTGTCTAATCATCTAAAATTAATTCTCATAAAAATCCTTTCTTCTTTTTAATTAATATCACATTAACATAAGACAAATATCTAAAATCTTTCAAAATTTTTTATATATTTCTCTAGAACAATGAACAGAATTAATTTGATATGAATAAAATAGAAGAAATAACTAAAACATTACAAACAGAAATAGATGATAGTAAAATTATATCTCAATTGACAGAGTTATATCAAGTTTATTTACAAGAAAAAAATGAAAATCATGGATTCATAAATAATTATTTAATTAATTTAAATTTACCGCTAATTTTATGCAAATCAATAAAACAAAATTTTTCACAAATCAATCAAAATTGGTTCATTGCATATCAATTAAGTTGTTTCTTATTAGATATTATCTTATCATCAAATAATACAAATTTAAATGATTTTCAAATGAATATTATTATTGATTCTCATTTAATTTTATTAAAACGTTTACAAAAAAATTATCTTTTAAAAAAAGAATCAATAATTAATTTGGAAACAACAAAAGATGAATATTTAAATGTAATCAGATTAATATTAAATAATTTTAAAAAAATAATTCAATATTCTACAAAAATTGTATATTTATTATTGAAATCACCATGGTTTCTACAATTATTTATAACAGATAATAAAGAATTTTCATTATTATTAATAGAATTTTTTATTGTATGTATTAATTTATCACCGGAATCATTTGATCGATTAAAGCACAGTTTAAAAATTGATATATTAGACGAATTAATTTATCATTTATCTATAATGAATAATTCTGAAATGATACAAAAAATAATCAAGTGAGTTGAAAATTAATTGTGGTGTGTGCTATTTATACGACATAAGTAGTATATAGCGCTAGTCAGGAACAGAATGTCTGGAAGCAGAAGCTCAAGAAGATCAAAAAGGAAAGAAAGGGAACACAAGATAATTGGAATTGAAATATAGGGACAGTGAAGTCTGAGACAATTGATTGATATTTTGCGAATTAATTATTCACTGTATGGTTCTGAGATTTTCCTAAGATGTTTTGTCATTTTGTGTTCAAACACATTTGATTGTTGTTATATCGTAGCGAAGACATAAGTCTGGGTATTTTATGGGACCTATAAATGGACGATTATTCTATATATATTCTTATTGTATAACTATTTAGTAACTAGATTATCTATATCTATATTTATCTTATTACAAGCTTCATTTTGACCTATTGATTATTATTATATGGTTTTTTGTTCCTAAATTATATTCGGTTTATTGAATACTTTCTCCTACGCTTACAGCCACATTTGGCTTAATTTTGTACAAATATTATTTTCTATTTTATGGTGTGGTGTGGTCTGCCTGTCTGGTATATAAACAGAGTATGTTTGAAATAAACGATTCGCATAGATTCGCACAGATTCGTATAGATTCGCATAACAGAAGCTGCTATTGGTTTTCTGGACTCAAGTGGACGGGCTAGGCGGATTAAGGACCAATAAGGATGCTAGATTACTCATACTAATCGAAAGTCATTGTCACAGTGTTAAGGTCGTAGAAGTCGTATTTCGATTGGTTTATAATTCACGCGAGTTACGTCCTTGTTTAATTTGTAAGGTCATAACAAATTAGCGACGACCTTCATCAAATCATAACAATTGGCAACTGCTTGAACAAGACATAACAATTCTCCCAATCTGTGTTCTCGTTCACAACATCACCGCAATCAATCTTCATTTGCACTGTTGACTAATCATTTGGCAACTCAAAAGTATATCATAGGTTTGTTTGAAGATTTTGCACATAAATAATGTCTATAATTTTCCAGAACATAATCTAGGAGTCCTCTTAGATTCTAACTCTTTTCATGGTTTATATTCTTGCTACTAACCATAACACCACGTATATGTCATAATGACATTGTTGTTCCCAAATTGGTTGGTTAACCTTATAAGATGTTAATTTGCTTTCCCAACATTTTGTCTTCCAGAGAGATATTAGGGAACCTCTTCAAAAACACTTGTCTACTCTTTTCTTTCTTACTGAATACTTTGATACAAATATGCTTGAAGAGTGATCACAGAGAAGAAGAAGCATAGATCACGGATCAACATTTTTCTATAACTGTGCCCACGTATTTCCATATTCAATCGGCTAGTCAATGATTCTATCTTCTAAATTCGTGTATCATTTCTGTGGTCAAATAATCATTTTAGCCGTCTCATTCATTTCAGTATATTATAAAATAAACTGGCCCTCGTAACACACTGTTCTTTAACTTTTCCAGATCTCTTGTTGTATTATTAATTAAAATACCAGGATTATCGAAGACTATAGTAAAACGTTATCGTGGTATTCAATTGTTGTTAATGAAATGGTTGAATCAGTTTACTAATAAATCAAATGGAGTGGTTAGTACAAAAGTCAGCATGGAAACTACACAAACAATACTAGATAAGAATGAAGCTTGTAGACTATTATTAACACAACTAATTGATCTAATCAATGAATCGCAGATACCTACAGCAAAAGAAAAAAAGTCAGAAATGATAGTCAATAGAAAGAAAACACTTGAAAATAAGAACATAGATGTGAGACAAGCAGCGATTATTATTCAGTCAAATTGGAGAGGTTATTCTGATAGAAAGAAAATAAAACGTATGAATGAAAGTATTGGACTTTTACAGGTAGGAATATTTATACTTATATTTTATTTATTTAATTATTTGCGGTAATCATATGATATTTCATTTTCGACTTTTATTCATTCACGAACTGAGATATGTGTAATTCTGATATTTGATTTTAATAATGATGTATTCAGAAAAGTTACGATTGGTTATTGAGTTAAGACAGGTATAACCTTACAAGTCATATACATATTTGTTCATGAATTTACAATGCATCCGTCCTTCAATGCTCAATATGAGTACAATAATGAGGACTTTTAGACATTTCTCAGTTTATTTAGTGGATGAGTACTGCATATTAGCGCATAATTATCATTAAGAATTTTATTTCAAACTAACTTTCTTTTTATTTTCTTGATTCATCTAATGAATTGTAACGCGCTGTAGTGGTGTGCTCATAAAAGACATATGTAGATAACTTTAGATAATTGACATGAAATACCCGGTGAAAATCATACTCTTTTTTTCTCAGTATCTACCCATTGAATGAATGGAAAAAGTGCTCAAAAACGCTAGACATTGCAATCTAAATGAACATAGAAGGAAGGTTGGATTACCTCGCATGCAATAGTTGTCTTACATTTATGGTTATAACATATTCACAAATTAATAAAATATAATTAACATTCATCAATTTCCTAATATAGACTGTTTTTGACTGGCTGTGAGTCAGTGTACTTAATATCCAATAAGAATTAGGCTTTATTCACAAATTTACTCCAAATAACCAATCAAATTCAAGGTTATTGTATATATAACCAGACTTTAATGTTTACTTAACGTAGATCGACATCAGTTACGGTCAGTTAGAAGAGAAAGTTTACCTACAAGTAAAATTATTTTCTGTCAATTCTAAAATAGTTCTGAATTATTCAAACATTAAAAAAAGGTATGGTAAACTTAAAAGAAACTGGGCAATGCGGATGATGTTGTAGACCAATAGGAATGACTTATTATGAAGATAGGCTTACATTCGATTTGTTGGTAATTAGCCAATTTCACTTACCTAAAGAAGTTGGGAGGATACAAAAACTATTCAAATTTTTATCAATGGAGTCAAACGAACGTCTAAATTCTTGAAAATCCTTTGTTTCATCTTAGTTCTAGGTAATTTTGTAAACAAGAAACAATAAGTTATAATACGAGAAATAATGAATCTCTAGAAATTTCATTTGATGATTATATTTGACAAGTTTATATTGTTAATTAAATACCTTTTGATAATGAAATTTCATATCAATACTTATCAAGTGGTGGATTTCAAATCTTTCACGATAAATGTATTCTTTTATCCTTATACTAAACAAGAATTTTCTCTGAAATCCCTCACCTTATTCTTCTGCTTTACAAGCGACATTTTAGAGAACATCAATTAAAAAAGTTAGAAAATGAGCAACAAGTTCAACTTGAAAAAGACTTCCAGATTATGATCACAATGAATCGTCATAAACGCTACCGAGAGAAGTTAGAAACAGAAATTAAATTATGGTCGAGTTTACCTGGTTGTTTAGTTGAAAATGAATGGAATAAAGAACGTGAATTAGCTGCCATATTTATTCAACGACATTATCGTGGTTACTGTGCACGAAAATATCTGAAAAATCAACGGGACTATTTAAAACGTGATAAAGCTGCTAGAACAATTCAATTGAATTTTCGTAAGTATTTATCACGTTTAGAATGTGCATCGTCTGGAAAAACTGTGTTCAAGATAGATCCAACAGAGAATAACTTAATCAATAATAAAAAGTTAGAAATCACTATTAAGGAAGTTCTCAGGGTAAGTATCATCTCAACTACTCAATATATTTTCCATATGAACAAATAGTTGCATAGAGAATAGGTTTCTTTTATCGAGATATAGTTTATAGTCTAAATTCTAACACATTTCGTTAATTATTGCTCGTTGTACTGATGTAAGGTGTGACATTTTGACCTAATCCACTAGTTTATCAAATTTTGTGTTGTTTTTCACTAGATAATGATTGATGACTTTCCCTATTAAAAAACTGCTGGAATAGTTTTAAGAGGTATTTAAAAATGGTTCATGATAATATGAATGGGATAACTTTAAAGGCTGCATTTGGATTGATCTAGCAGAATGTATCGAGTAGGTATGAGACAACTGAACATCTTTTCCTGTGTTCAGTTATGAACGGTGATGTTCAGAAGCATAGGAATGAACTTTTATCCTTTAGTCAAACACTTGGTTCCCAAAGCTAAAATCCACTGGGTTTTTCCATCCAACTCGTTCTGAGCTACGAAATGTTGCTTTGTACACAACTGTTGAGTTGGCTTCCGGAGAACTCTAACAGAGACTCCAGAGGCTCATAAAGAGCCCCAACCAATCAGCGATTAATTAGAAGTTGTGTGAAGTTATGTCACTAAAATAACGAGATCCTGATTGGCTGATTAACACACTGTTACTATGTAAACTCAAGATCTCTTAATTGCTATAAAATCCCTGTATTTTCTGTACATAAATGAATCCTGTAGTAAAGTGCTTCCCACACACTTTGTGCCTTTTCTCTGGTCTTCAAGTCGCTGTATAGTTCTAGCTCGGGGGTACGGAACTAGCTTAGGAAAGCGAATATAGCGTTCACAATCGGCCAGACGTAACAACAACCCAGGCCTTAATGATCCACATAAGTAAATCTGATATTAGAATCCAGAGAATTCTCGCATAGCTCTTCACCTTGTTCTGGCTATCTAATTAACTTCATGTTTACACCTTCATCCATCCAGCTTTACTGATATGAAGTTATTTATAACAACTAGCAGATTATCAAACTAAATGTTTTGTTTTTCCAGTTCTTATTCTTATGGAAAATCAGTTTTAATAAATAATCGATCAATTCATACTTTCATGATTAACGTCGCTATTATTATGCCCATTTCATAATCAACTTTACCTGTAGCTCTTCTAGGGCTACTTCTGGTTCGAAGCCCTGGTAAAGGAGGAGGGTTGGGCATATAGAGCCAGTATCCCCATCCCATAAAAAACCTTGCTAGAAAACACTAACCAAAATAAACAAATTAGACCATTTAAACTCTGACTTGGGAGTTGAAGGAAGAATTAGGACGCTTCATGATGAAAGCTGAGATTCTTCGGAAGTCAAAAGGCTGATTACCCTTCTAGCAACAAGAGCAATAATTAATATAGGTACAAAGAATGCTCGGATAATGTGGCTGCGGAAATGAGGAGATACAACTTGGTGGTGCTAGGAATCAGTGAAACCCCTTGGACTCAAGCTGGACAGAAAAGGATAGATTAGGGAGAGATACTACTGTACTCGGTTGATGAAGAAGAAAATGCTGCACACACTCGTAGAGTTCCTCTGATGCCATCCAAAAAAGTATGGTAAGCACTTGTAGGATGGGAATGTCATGGATTCAGGATCATCAAAGCATCTTTCAAAACAAAAAATGAAGGAATCATAATGAGTGTTATCCAATGTTAGGCACTCACCAATGATAGCAACAATGACGATAAAGATCAGTTTTACAAGAGGCTTCAGTTAATCTTAGATAAGTGCTCAGGAAAGGACCTGAAAATCCTGTTGTGGGACCAAAACGTCAAAGTCGGAATGGAGAACACCGGATATGAAAATATCATAGGACGGCATGGACTGACGGGAAAAAGGAACAAGAATAGTGACAGATTTGCAAATCTATGTGGATTCAACAAAATGGTTATTTTATAGTTAAGATCATGAGTCAATTGAGGCTAGACCACCATCGAAAACCTGGAAGCACTGGACGGCCGTTTCGTCCTATTATGGGACTCCTCAGCAGTGCGCATCAACGAACCCACTCTCGCGAGATTCGAACCCAGGACCTACCAGTCTCGAGCCGGCGCCCTTAACCGATAGACCACTGAGCTGGCATCTAACGGTGTTAATGTCTAACCTCAACCAATCCACGAAATTGTGCAACCAACTTCCAATGTACTGAGGTAGATACCTGTCTCTACCTGACATGGATTAGCTCCACTGGCCACGACTTCTCACTAGAACTCCATGAATTACCTCAAGGAGCCAGTCCCTAGTGAGCATATGATCATTATCACAAGGGGGGTTTTTGTGGAGATAAAATTACTAAATCTCCACAAAAACCCCCCTTGTGAAAATGGTTATTGGTGGCACAATATCACCTCACAAGCTCATGCACGAAGCTACATCAGTCTCATAGCGTTACATTACAGAGAACCAGATCGATTGCATTTACATCAGCGAAATTTTTAGAAGGTCAATGGAAGATGTGAGCACCAAGAGAGGAGCTAACATAGCTTCGGATCTCCACCTGGTCGTGATATATGTTAGATATAGGTAGTAGTATGTGGCAGGAAGTGGAAGTAGAATTCTTACTAGCTAAAAAGTAAAATGAGGAAGAGAAAAAAGAGACAGAGAGCTATCAACGTAACAACAGAAATGAAAAAAACGATGGAGTTTGTAAGGGACAACTCATGGATGATATGCAAATGATGTAAATGATCTATTGTTTTCTGATTTTACGAATGCAATGTGTAACTTTGCACAATATGGTCGATTTTCCCTTGCCCAAGTTTCTGTCCGTACAATACTAACCGATTACTCTACCTTTGATTTCACCCGGTAAAACTATAGGGAGTAATTACTTACAAATGAATTTCTTGAATAAGTCCATATACTGTCACTAACAGTGTCTTAGCAGGACTGTAGTAAAAACATGTAATTATGTACATACCCAACAATTGTATACTGTTGCTAAATTATGAATTAATACAATTGGTAGAAAAATTCCAAATAGTAGTCAGTAACAAAGAGATCAATGAACACTCATATAGAATAGTAGCAGGGACATAAAAAAGTAAATCAATAACGAGAATTACTCATGCTCACGTAGCTGGTACAATTCCATGATCGATAGTTTAATAAAAGTGTCAAAGTAATAACCGGTCAAGGAATAAATGAATCTTAAGTGGTGGGCAGTTAATTGAAATATCATAGATTGGTTTATCCTTGTCGATAAAAATTATCAATCTCCCCGAAACAACCACCATGTCCTTTGTCAGCATTCTTCATTGTCATACCTTGTGAATTTTCGGTCGAACATACTTTTCGTACTATCCGGATAACTATTTCGGTCACGATCTCCTGCCGCCCAGTTGTGTTGAGTCCACGGCCTACTTCACTGACCATAGCACTCTCCCGCCTACTCGTGGTACAGTCATTCAACAGTCGTAGAGGTGTTACCAACCATCGATCTGTTGACTCATTAGATAGTAGGTTGGCAGTAGCAGATTGAAATATATTCGTTTGTTCTTGTAAAGAGAAAGAAGCGGTATTTAACTTTATATCTTCATCAACTACAGCCTCTGCTAGTTTTCTCTTGGTCAGCAATAGATTATCGTTTGGTCATTTCTTCGCCAATCAGCGCCAGTTGGTAATTGGAGAAAATTCGTGTAAATTTATGAATTTACTAACGTTTTTCTTAGTATGAATTTTACTTCCATTTAACATTGTTTATTCGGAACATAACTACTTTCCTGTTCAACCGTGTTCTAGTTTGAGGATCAGTTGAGTGAAGTGATGTCCGACGAACACTTAGCATTAAGGGTAGCTGGGTTTTAGTAATAGACATCATAATAGTTATCAATGAAGCATCTGCACCACTATCTAACAAGGCACAGGCATGAATGGTCTTCTTACTTAGCTTCAGTAATACTGGTACTATTGTCAATGCAGCTGGTTTATGTGTATATTTTACGAGCTCATCACTATCTTCCGTTTCCCTACAGTGATAATTATTGGCGTGGACGTTATCGAAAGTATTCATCCGTTCCTTTCACTTCATCTGAAGTACAGTACGCTGCAGCCAACCGCACTCTTAAACCAAAAATGCTCTCGGCGACTGACAATGTTTTTTCACATGGCTCGCCTTCAAACACACTTTACACAGCTTTTGCCTAAGAACCTATTCTTTGCATTATTTAGCATCCTTATTTTGAAACTTCTGGCACTAATCTAAATAATTATTCTCTGAGCACTCTAAACAAGATGAACCACGGTAACCATATCTGTCATGTAATGGGACATTGTGATTACTAGTACTTGCATAGAATATGCTTGCTGTATTGTAATCCGCACTAACTTTTCCTTTTACATCACCGACATCTCTATTATCCCTTTTACCACTACGGCTAACAAGTAGGCCATATATGTTTATTAGACATATCAGCTTGTTTCTTAACAAACTCAATAAGGTCGCCAAACAGAAGCTCTTGATCTCCTTTAATTATCTCGTAAGCTACCTTTAGCCACTCTTGTTGAACGTGCGTTGGTAATTTCAGAATTCTAGTTTCAACAGTTCTGGAAGAGTTCAAATCAGGAAAGTAATTCATCTATTCGAGAGTCAGACCTCATGCTAGCATTACTCGAGATCTTTTAAAACCGTCTGGTTGATTCCTGTTTATATTAGGAAAAATTAACAAGTTGTCAGTAAATGTGCTTCCTGAGATGTGCCTATTATCAAACGTTTCCTCCGGAATTTTTAGTGTTTGACCATAACTTATCTCCAATTCTAACAAGGTACCACGAAGGACAGCACTTTTTGCTTCTGTGTCACAACACTGGATTACATAATTTAATTTAGCTCTAAGTCCAACATTTTCACTGTCGATTCATTCTTCGAATTTCTCGACGTGGTAAATATAGATATTTTAGTATTTCATTCTCGCTAATGATTAACCTGAACCTTCACTTCCTTGGTTACGTAGCTTTTCCAGTTACACGTAACCCGGCTAATCTAATTCTATCAGGGAGTTGGTCTAAATTAGTAAGGAGTCAAATATTTTGTTGAATAATTTTAAAATTATGAGACTAGTTTTAATAACCATAAATTAATAATGAAAAATGGGACAAGAGGGAACAATGTGAATGTTGTGATTAAATAAAGGTGAGGTCAAGCAAACGAGATGGAGACATTAAAGGATGGGAAGTGCAACAGTGAATTGGTCACCATGGCAGCGCCAGGTGAAACACAATTTTTCTTGTATACATAGGTTGTATTTAAGACGACTCGCTGCTTCTGCGTTATATATAAGGCTGCTGTTATTTGCTACTGGAAAGGTAGTATCAGGTTTTGCTGAATAATCCACGTCCTATTTATGTTTTCCCATGGCATTGCTAGTTTTTTAAAGCCATTCATGATTAGATTCTTTGAGTTAGCTGAAAACTCAGTTTTAATTAGATTATCAGGATGAAATTATTAAAAACTCTATTAATCCTTGTGAAGTTATGGTGAGACATTGGTTTGGATATTTGTTATGAATTACGTCATTTATGGTCAATGTATACTGTTCCGTGTGAAAAGATTAATTGACGAGGCATCTGATAAAATGGTGTTTAAACCACCCTTTTTATTAGTTGATTTGACTTTTTAACTAGCAGGTCGAGTTTAATATTTTTTCGAAATAGAATCTAATTATTATGCTATATCATTCATATAAAAAGCTCAAGCTGATTCCAATATCTGTGGGTTTATGGTTTATTTCTTAGCTAGATGTTCAATTAGATCCAAAGCTATTTTTCGTCATGAACCGATATTTCCTATCGAATTTTAGGGATTTCAGAGTTAAATAGTTTCAGAAAGTTGACATTCCCCGAGAGAGTGTACCTGAAAACTTGGAAGAAGCCGAATAGTCCCCGAGCTTAAAACGTTTTTTAAAACTAACATCCGCAGCAAGATCAACAAAGTGGCCAAGTGATAGACATCTAACATTGAACTATTTAATCGAATTGTATTAAACCTTAGTGTCTTATTTCTTAAAACCACTCAGGAACATCGAAAATGGTGTGAAACGCATCAGCAAAGTATGAGACTGATCAATCAATTGGAAGATGT
Organism: Schistosoma rodhaini; assembly: GCA_944470415.2. Lineage (NCBI taxonomy): Eukaryota > Metazoa > Platyhelminthes > Trematoda > Strigeidida > Schistosomatidae > Schistosoma > Schistosoma rodhaini. The sequence goes on from OX104036.1 coordinate 84,634,206, forward strand.
TCATAAAGAGACCCAAATCAAAATTGGTCAGTATCGCCGTGATTATCAAGTGAACAGTATTAAAGTAAGATTTACTTGTTCATTATTGTTGCTCTAGTATTTTTATTCACATGAAGCAAAGGCTATCTACTTAAATCGCCAAGAATATTTGCAAGTTATGGTGAGATATTAAGCAATAAATGACTATGTACAATATGATACTGAATCGTCAATGTTCTTACATTCATGCTTAGATAGAAAAACTTGGAATTAGAGTTTATTGGTGTCAGTGTTCATCTGAAGAACATACTGTTAAGGTCAAGATGATTCATGGATTCCGTTAGAAATTTGAACACAACATTTTTAAAGGTTATCATGTTAAACTGTTTGATCAACAGTGTAACTATAAAGTACGATGTTTTCCATTGGCGAATGACCAATTATAACTAGATACCTAGGTAACTGATATAACGAGTAGAACACTACTCATCTTGTTAAAATAAGTAATGAATGTTTCGGTCTGCATGGAAACAGAAGAACCTCTGAGATTGTAAATGAACAATCTTAATGAACACCAAATAATTGGAGTTAGATCAGAGGATAAATCAATAAAATCTCCACTGAGTAACATCACGTTAAAAAGACTATGAAGCAATGCCAATGTTATTTAGATCTCCTATATAATACACAGCACCAGAAATCACTTACTTGAATAATTAGTTTGGTTAAGTTTATCAATCATGATTATCAACCACAAAGACGTCCTGTCACTACAGTTATTCATTTACAACAGTTCAGATTATGCTACCTTATTCTTATCATTCATTCTAGTCAACATATATTGCTACTTAGAATAAACCCGACCGTTGCTACTACCTTTACGTGGTGGTCGGGCTTGCCTATCGTGATGAACCAATCAAACTATACTGGCTGGAACAATCGTTCCTCAAGGTCCTACCATGCCAGACAGGTCGGTTGAAGAGCAGTAAGACTAAAAGCAGCAAACCCAAGGTCCGAAGGCGAAGTCGTACTGTCGACTGTACAGAGGTGTGACGGCAGTAAGGTGTTTCCTTCAGACAACCAGCACAACAGTGATGCTGCCTTTTCACAAATAAGGGTGGGGTTAGAAATGGTCGACCCTAAAAATGCACACCTCGCCTTATCCCACGGATATCCGTCTCCAGCGGTAAGGTCCCAACAAGTACGGAGCTAACACAAAAATTACCCACAGAAAGGTCGTGTGTGACCGGCCTCAAGAAGTTGTCCCTTGGGCATTGCAGTCAGGCTCTCAGGTCAATAAGACCACTTCTAACCCAATTTCTTTTTCAGGTACCTTTATAAGAACCCTTCCACGGTGTGGGCAACCGGGAAGTGATAACTGCCTTCATACCTCTAACAGCGCTCAAAATCACTGTATTCATAATAGATCTCCTGACTGACTTAGATTAAACACATAAGTAGCCGACAAAGAGAAATCTATGAGATAAAATGTGTAGATAGTATCTAGATTTATTGCTTGTTCAACTAATTGAATTTGTTTTTATAATTAGATCAAGGTACTTGTAAGAATAAGTGACATCATAAAGTGACTCTCAGGCTGAATAATAAAAAACAGTTGTTAGGTTATTCACAGGAATATCCCAAAATTATCTCGAAAGTAAAGTCGTATGTTTTCAGACTCTTCACATATTTCGCATGTTATTTTCTATTGGTCATTATTTACAGTTGTCCTAACTATGACTTTCACGTGTCGTTTTCCTATTGGTCAATTTTGAGTTGTCCTAATTACAACCTTTACGTGACCTTTCTTTCCATTGGTTACTGTTCATAGTCATTTTAACTGTATAAATATGCCTGTCTGTAAACCATTGTTGTTCTGCTGCTGACCCCATAAACAATTCTCATTTGACGGCTGTGTTCTGATTTGTTGGAGTTGGGGGACAGTATTGGGGTCGAACTAGGATATCTGAATTTGGTCAATCGGTAGAATTTCGTGTAGTCCTATCGCAATACGTAATATTTGGGCAATTTATATTAACAGTGTAATTAAATTACACTTATATAATGTAGTAAACAAAAACACGAGTGTGGACAATCGAATATATTTAAGCATAAATTACAAACTACCTCACTAAATTCTGATAACCATACAGTAAGCAGTTAATTTGCAAAATAACAATTAATTGTCTCAATCTTAACTGTTCCTTCTGTAAATATCAGTTCATCTTCTCTAATTTCATTGTTTATGCATTTCCTACCAATTGCACTTCATTTTATTTTTTTTCCTTATTGGTCTTCTGCCAAAATACATTCTAGGTCTGACCATCGCCGTTTACTACTTATGACGACATAAGTAGACCACACAACAATAACATTTATAGTCGAGGAATACGGTATTTTTGTTTTGTAATGTTGACTAGAAAGATTAGTTTGCCTACTGCAATACATGGATAAACTGGAGTGAATTTTATAAAAATTATTTGAGAATTTTAATGGTATCTTGCATTACGAACTGGCATCAATTGAAGGACTATTTGAAACAAGAGTAGTACATAGGTTTTCCATCCTAGTTTAAGATCTTCAAGAAGACGAAACTGTCATCCTATCCTTCATGATTAATGTATATTTCGATATTTTTTAAAAGTGTTCATGATTTTTAATGTTTATGTGCTTACTTATCTGTATATAAACATTTTTAGAGTCAAACCAGACAAGTGACATTAACAAGAATGAAAATTGACGCAGATTTACTGTTGAATGAGTTCACTGAAGAAGATAAGCAATTAAAAAATGAAATAAAACACAAGAAAACAACAACACTAAATGAAATAGTTGATAAACATATTGAAAACTCTGATTTAACTAATGCATTTAGTCAATTCACATGTCGTGTCCAACCACTGGCACGTTTGGCCCAAATGGAACATCACGATAGAATGACAAGAATGAATTTAAACAAATCATGGTGGAATATATTTATGGATGAATGGAGAAAGAAACAAGATGAGTATATTCAATCGCATAATAAAAATTTCTCAGACTTGACAGATACTGATGTTACTAATCAAAATGTTGATAGTTATGATTTATCATGGTTGCCTGATCGATTTATTGAAGAATTGGAGAGGCGGGATATTTTTCAACGATGAAATATGCCTCTTTTTTTACTTAGAGTAACTCTTAGGAACGTAAATTAGATTTATCAAAATTAATTTTATTGCTAAGAAAAATGTATGAATTTCAAGGACTGAGTTCAATATGTTGTACTTTAAAATTTTGAACATCATCCCGGTGATTTATGCTTTCAGTATAAGTTATACGAGATCTAGCAGAACCTGTTATCTGATGCTATATTCTAATAGTGAATCAGAATTTTTCATGATGCTCTCAGACAGTTTTATTCGTCTGAGTTATGAACTGAGGTTTATAGTTTATGTCATGACAAGGACAAGTGAATAATTATTGGTTGTTTAATATTTTGATTCTACAGTATTCCATCTGTTAATTGATAAGTGTCTCATAGTCACAATTTGTAAAGCCAATTAATAATATTAAAAGGCTAATATTTGGACGAAGAATGTTTTTTTCGATAAATTATCTTATCACACTCTACAATTCATATATCCAAATTAATAATCCGAACAAAATGGTCAGGTTATAAGGGCAAAGTACATCGTTTAAAGCATGTAAATTTACGATTGTCAAACAAAATATAATAGAATTGTTAACATTTGAATCTGTATATATGTTAAGTGAAAATTCCAGATCTGTGATCAGAATATAAATATGGGTCAGATAGGGTGAGACAGATAGAAGTGGTATTACAGAGGTGATGCGGCGAGTGAAATACTAACTCAGAGACTACGTAGGACAGTACAAAAATCTTTCAAAGCCGGTGGACTACGATTAGTGTTTACTATGAGCCCAATGGTGACACTGAGGCTAAAAGATGAATTACCTAGAATGACCACCACATTTTTGTATTTACCAGTTCGACTGCTCCTGTGGAGCAAGTTATATTGGTCGAAGTTCTAGGAATTTACATTTTCGTGCTTGCAAACACCTCCCAGCATGGCTAAACAAAGGTTTGGTGAAGAAAGTGAACAGCTTGATTTTGGCCCACTTAGTGCGAACTGATCATAGTGCCAGTATAAACCAACCCTTTTCAATTATTTATAGGGTCAGTAATTTTTTGCAAAAGCTTGTTCGGCTTAAAGAACTCAGAGCTATGTGTACAAAATATATCTCCAACCCCTCCTAATCCCCTGGCCAACCACCAGACCAATTAATCAATAGTAATCTTAGCTATTGAATGAACTAATTTGACTGTTGTACTTACGACCTTTCGTAGTCAAATGTAATTGTCTCTACTATCTTTATTCACAAATCTTTGAATTCTTATTATTGTTATTATTATTATCAATCTCCCCGATACATGATTCATTTACTTCGCATTCATCCCTCCTTATTACGTTTTACTATATTTTCACACAATTTAGTCTTCCGTTAAACATTTGATCGAATTTGTAGATATCATTGTAGGTATCTAATTTTTCTACTCATTGGGATTTTACAAATATATTAATTTATTTATTTGATGGAATTGTAATTGCACGATCATATCTCTCTCACCCTATCTGACCCATATTTATTCTGATCACAGATCTTACTTATTTTCACCTAACATATATACAGATTCAAACGTTAACATTCCATATGAGTCATATCAACATTAACAATTCTATTTTGCTTGACAATTCTAAATTTACATGCTTTAAATGATGTACTTTGCCTTTAACCTGACCATTTTTTCGGATTATTAATTTGGATATATGAACCGTAGAACGTGAAGAGAGAATTTTCACAGTTGAAATCATTAGTCGATTGAAGCTAGACCACCATGGAAAACCTGGAAGCACTGGACGGCCAACTCGGCCTATTATGAGACTCCTCAGCAGTGCGCATCCACAATCCCGCACTCGCGAGATTCGAACCCAGGACCTACCAGTCTCAAGCCAGAGCCCTTAACCGAGAGAATTTATCGAAAAGAATATTCTTCGTTCAATATATTAGCCTTTCAATTAATAATAATTTAAATTAAAATTTTTTTTCATATACTCAGTTGGTTGACAAGTGGTTTTGTCATGGAAAATCTGACTTCATCTACATCAAACTCTCTAGCAACTTTAAAAACCAATTGAGGTTTAATAACTTTTGACGTTTATTAAACCGTGAAAATTAGATCGGTGAAAGAGTTTGGGATGGAGTATGAAAACATTGCCAGATAGTTATAAGCAATGCCACATCATATCTCAGTGAAATAAAATTATCAAGACAAATGCCTCACAAATAATAATGGTAGAAAAGCATAGGTAATATAATTTAATAGGAAAGAATGAATTCGGAAAACAGGAAAGTATAAAATAATCCTAAAACTTAAGGCCTGGTGGAAGACAAAGACTAAATGCATCTGTGCTACTGCGACCGATTTTAAGCTATGTTACCTATCGTCTGCAACCACTGTAGCACTCATGTAAATAATAACGATTCATCTGATGACGACAATTTATGGATGAACCTGTTAACAATAAACAGTGTAACTCAATATTCTATACACAATTGTTAATATACTAAGTAAATTGCTTATTGAAATCACAACATGACTATACAAATCTTATTTAGGAGCTGATGTAATTCAGGTACTGATTTTTATGTGAGAAGAGAAAAAACATGACTAACGACTTTTATAATAAATTTGATAACAGTTCTACAAGTGTATAAAAATTTGTGGAAATAATTCCAATCCTAGGTGGATATAATATTCTTGAACATTAGTGCTGGTAGTAGTCGTAGTAGTAGTGCAGTGAACGAGAACTCAGGTGGAGTAAACCAAATTACTGTTGAATGCAAAATTACAGAGTGCCTTCGTGAAATGTGATAACCATACAATTAAATACGTTATTTGCACATATTCCTTCAGTTGCCTTTTAACATGCTTCATGGTTCTTTCAATTCTGTTGTTATTACAGTTGCTCTCTGGTTCCCACCCGGTTATTTTTAATTCATACTTCTCAATTTTCTGCCGGCAGGAATCCTACCTCCGATTGCAGCAGCGTACTACTTTTATTAAATAAACGCAAGTAACATAAACCAATGTAATAATCGTAGTAGTAGTATTTCGCTATAATATATGCTTAATTTTACTACGTTCCTCTTCGTTGCCCTCTACTGATTTGTATGTTTTCAATGATAGCCGTCAAATATTATCATTTGTTCTCTGAAGTTCCATTGGCGCCGATTCTTAATAAGTTAACTGGATGACATCGGTATCTCATTCGATTCTACCATATCTAACCAATGTAAATTGAATTTTATACATCTTAATCAATCTAAAAAATAGACAGATTAGTAATTCAGACTAGTTGTCATATTGCATTAATGATGAGTAAAGCGTCAAATAGAGGTGAATAATTGAAGATGGTAGGGAAATCTAAAGGCTGTTCTACGGAGATTTTTTTATGCAGAGGTAGATGGTGGCTAGCAATGGAATCCAGGACGTGCATTTCGTCCTATTTTGACACGTCAATTGGATATCCTTGCATCCCAGAGTTGATGTTCACTTCACTGCCTCCAAATGCTCTGGTACGGCCGAGAGTGGGGAGAGTCCACTCTCCCTCTCGAAATGCTCTCACATGGTCACGTGCATACAAACACTGCCAGAGAAGTCCTACTCTTTGCCTTCTCTAGGCGGAGGTGTTGTTTACAAAATTGAGAGGACGATAAGCGAATATCCAGCGCTTTAACCGGGTTGATGGACATGGAGGATACACCTGGATGAATAGGAAAATCCTAACCTCAAACCAATGGTGTACATGGGCTCCAGTATCCTGAAGGAACAAATGGTATATGAATCAATCGTTGGTCACGGGCTACCGTGGGACTGCATCTCCTCACGATGCTCCACTGCCTTGTGGATCAGACCTTTAAGTCAAAGTCTGTGGGTGTGGCCCCCTAAGAGAACCACCTGCTTCAGTTTGGGCACCTGGGCAGTATCACAGCCCTCACACAACTCGAATGATATTTGTGCGGCGCATATGTATCTGGTGCTTCCTTGTACCAATATTTATGTGTTTAAATAAAATAAATAAATAATATATTTGTAATATCCCAATGAGTAGAAAAATTAGATTTTCTGACGTTTCGTCACTTAGTGTAAGCCACTTCTTCAGAGTATAAATAACCAAATAGATAGATGAACTAGGAATTGGATACTTAATTAAATTACTTTGTTCGACTTAGACATCTGAGGAGTACTAGCATGTTGCTATCTTTTAACAAGTTTGTAGATTTATGCATTTAGTTTTGAGTCACGACTTCAGTATAAGGCCTAATGTGATACTACCAATAAATGAGTAGAGTAGAATGGAATTCCCGATATTATAGTTAAAAACCAAGTACATTCATCATTAATGTACCACACTACAAGACTATCGTTTACAATGAGATAAATGCCGTAATTAGGAAAAAAATTAAAACACCGATTTTATAAGTAGGATTTGACTCAGAGAACACTATATCCGAGTATTATTTTTCTACATCCTCTCCAAGGTAACTGTTACTTATTTTTGTTTAAGCAATAACGTGTTACACTATAAATATCGGCTTCATTTGCCTAACCTGTCAGTTATGATAAAATGTGATAGATAACATTACACGGACAAAGTTGATAAAACCAAGGAGTATGTTTTCATTCAACTGTTATTTAGGAGTAATTAATTAACAAGAAAATTGATTTTAAGACTAAAAGTAGCATTGATTAGTCAACTTTTACCGTGTATATATCACTTATAAACTAGAGTTGGACAAGATAGTGGTTAATCTGGAAATTTGCATAATCATCATCATCTACATCATAAACTTTTTTAGCGTAAATTCTCATAAAACTTCAATATTATAGGTATCAACTTACTTGCATAGTAAAGTCACATGAAATATGACCTCTAGGATTGGCGTAAATTAATGTTATGAAAAGTCAGTCAGTCATAACGTAGAACCTGTATGTAGGTACATTTGTTCAAGTCTCCATATCCTATCAGCACAGAGAGATGAGGTTTTCAGGCTAAATCCCAGTATATACGAGGTAGTAACAGTGTGAATGGTAATAGAAAAGATAGCTGATTGAAGATATGGTTCAAGAAAATATAAAAAAATTTAGGAGCTTAAAATTATAGGGACAACAAAAAGTAGATGCACCTGCACCATTAAAGACGATTTTTTTCCACGTCATACAAAGTTTCTAATAATCGGTTACGATAATTACGTGGATCCTAACCAGGTAGTCTATACCTATTAACAAGGCTAAGTCCACTTATCACCAACTTCACTAACTGATGCCATGTTTTAGTTTAGCCACCCTTAACTTTCTTTCAGCCTACTCCTACACCAGATAACAACATCCGTCGAGATAGACGGTGCTTGGGCATACGTAACACATGTCCCAACCACCTCACTCGATGAAGATTTACTACTTCATCGATGGACTTTCCATCTTTATCTAGTAATCAATTCCCGACCCAGGCATTGCTTGCACTGTGGTTTTAACTACACGAGCAATGTTTCATAGACACCTATGATAGAATACTAGTAGCCTGCAAATATCCCCTATTCTTAATGGCCCTGTTTCACACCCATAAAGTTGGCAAAAATCAATCGAGCCTTATGAATCCGTGTCGAGATTGCATCAGACACCAAGCTATCAGTGTTGATATGACTCCAGAGATAAGAGATCGATGAATTCAACTACTTCACTCCCTATCATTAATTCAGTTGATGATTCAAGCCAATCTAGAAGTAACATTATACATTTGAAGGAAGAGAATTATATCCCAAATATGGTTGAACTGTTGCTGAAGGTGGTTAGAAGACTGCATTTTATCAGCGTCTTCCACAAATAGAACTATATCATCTGTGTACTCTAAGTCAACAAGTGAATCTCCTGAAAGAAGGTCGATCACTAAAAATTCAGACGATGAAAGTGGTGCCTCTTAAAACATGTCTATGAAAAAGTTATATAAAAATGAAGAAGGTGGACAACCTTGAGAAATACCACTTGAAGTAACCAATTTCGATGACAGTTAACCATAAGCTCTGACTCCACCAGTAGTGTTCGAGTATAGAGTCTGCACAAGGTTGATATACTTCTTTGAGACGCCTCTCAGTGACAGACACTGCCATAGAACCTCGCAATCAACGGAGTCGAGCATCACTGTGAGGTCTATGAACAGAACTACAGTCGGACGTCGAAAAGTATGTCTCCGTTACAGAATCTGGCAAAGTGTGAATATTTGGTAATATATTAACATCCAGATTTAAATACAGCCTGGTTTTCTCGGATTTGCTTTGAACCGGCTCTAGTTAGACAACTAATTATTGTTGAAGCCAATATTTTTGGCACTATATTAGTTGAACTGATTCCTCTGTGCTTGTCACAATGGGATTTTTGTCCCTTTCTATAGATTGCGACAACCAACCATCGAGACCGGTAAGATGGGATTTCGTTCAGTTAACAGATTTTGGCTAAGATTTCGATTAATCTAACTGCCAAAACTGGACCATATTCCTAAAAACTCTCAAGAGTCAGTCCATTTGACCCTTTTGCTCTCCGTCGCTTTAAATTATCCATAACATTTTCAGTCTCACTGAGAGTTGGGGGGATTGTATTAGTTTACCGCTCAGGTTGTTTGTAGGTAGTGGGTTTGTGTGTCTGAAGGTCAGTCAAACTGTTCCTCAAAGTGTTTTAAACATCGGTCCAATATCCTGGATTGAAAGTGGATAATAGCCCCAACATTTTCCGTAATAGTTTCACTTACAGCCGGATTTCCTATACCCGTTTCTTTGATAAGCTTGATCAGTCGTCTACCATTATCTATCGCTGCTTCCCTTTCCATCTCTTCTGCTTTCGCTATCCACCACTGCTCACGATAACTACGTAGGCTTTTTATCAGCCTACGTTTAAGCTGTCTCCACCTCTCATTGAGCTCACAGCCAGACACGGTGAGTTTACAAGCATCTGTCAGTTCTGTAGACGCTGCCGAAATGTACTGAATTTTTTAACTTTTGTTCTGTTAACAGAATATGTCATTGCCACTTCCACAGCTTTTTTAGTATCATACCAAGCTGCCTTGGTGAAGATGTCACTTTCACGGTTAACTCTTCTGGCTGTTTTTAAGATATTTTCTCAACTTTCGCATCATCAAGTTGGACTCTAAGGGGTTTTCTTGCTGCTGTTTTTTAACGTCCAGTATAAAGCATACAAATACACACTCGAACAAGAGCATGACTCGAGTATAAACATACGCTCCAGAACGAGGGACAGTCTTCTAGCAAGCCTCTCTAACATTCGTTAATCGCAATGTGATCTCTTGCAGTCCATTGATGAGTTAATTGTGGAGGTCGCCACTTTGGACGATGTTTCTTTATATGTTTAAAGTTGGTGTTTTTTCAGAAATAGATGGTTATCTGAGCATAATTGCAACAGATTGTTTCCATTATCTGTTTAGTCTTTGAAGAAAGTTGGATAGCATCCCATAAAATTCATTTTTAACTTCATTCAAAGTGCAATCAGTGGGAGCGTAGACAGAGGCCACGAAATGGCAACAACATGTATCCCTATGTTTTCAAGTTCTTATTGTTCCGTATAGCTGGACAGCGTACAAGCGACTGTCTATTGGGATCTAGCTTAATAGAGCCTGTTCTACTTTTGAAATTGGTGCTATACGTACACTAGCGAGGCCACAGGAAGTAGAAGCATGATCTTCAGATACTGGAAGGGTAAATGGTGACAGTCCTTCATATTGACAAAGTGGGGTTAAATGAATTATCATACTTGGAGCCTGTGTAGGCGTTTCAGAGATGTGTAGTGACCGGCCAGTCTCGATAAGAACACGATTGGAACAACGGAAACAATTATTATCATTGTAACCAATTGTACCAGAGATTGTTTTACTGTATTTGTTTAACTGTATCAGTTTCACTTCTGCTTTCGCTCTCCGCCTTGTTTGGTTATGCGGCGGATCTCAAATTGAGATTCCAGTGCTGCGAACCAGACTTCTGGATCATGAGGGATGAAAGGAACCGGTCGAAAATTGATAGCCTGTACCTCGGAGTCTATAATATTTATACTATTCTTATCGTTATCCACCATAGTAAATTGCCAAGATATTATATATTGAAAATATCAATACGAATATATGCAACCGATGTGGATAGATTAATAGACTCACCGGATTGATCTGGCTTGGAGAATTGGCCAAGTTTGAACTGTGCTCGAAGAATTGGGTTACTGGTTGTGGTGCACCAGATGTGCGTGTTCCCAATACGGCTCACCAGTTTGTAGTGGATGTCGAGTCGAAGACGGACTATGATCACCACTACAATTCGTTTACGCGCCCAAAAACGACTTGGTTCCTTTGATAGCTCGTAAATCAGAAGACTTTATTAATCCAGATCAATTGTATTTATTGGCGATCTCGTGGTATCGAAATAATACCGAGACGTGCCAAAGAGTACAGGCGAACAGACAGTGCGTGAGCAAGTTCGAACCAAACAAGGCGGAGAGCGAAAGCAGAAGTGAAACTGATACAGTTAAACAAATACAGTAAAACAATCTCTGGTACAATTGGTTACAATGATGATAATTGTTTCCGTTGTTCCAATCGTGTTCTTATCGAGACTGGCCGGTCACTACAGATGCAACATACATCAATGGCACGAGATTATCGATTCCTAGCTTAATAAACCTGTTTTCCTATCTGACAAAAGGTTTGATGAGTATTAAAAGTTCCTACATATATTTTAGAGCGTGCTTTAAGGAATCTACGAATAACTTTTCATGAACTCAAGTCACCAGTACTGGTGGTGCGTGGTGATAAAGAAAAATGAGAAGGGTTAGTTGTGGGTTTGGAAGAATTATTAAGAGTTGAGGGAAGGATTCAATCGTCAACAAGACCATCTCGGATGCTGATAGAGGTATGAGAGCGGTTGTCACTTTTACCGTTGCTAACAGCGTGGAAGGATATTTTTTCTTAAGGATTTGTAGAAGTTGTACCGGTAGTTGTCTTAGAGGCCTGAGAGTGTGACCACAGAGCCCAAGGAACAACTGCTTGAGGCCTGTGACTCACGGTCCTCTTATGGGAAGTTTTTGATGTGTAAGCTCCGCACTACTTTCCATCATACCTCAATTGGCAGTTTTTAGTCTCTCCGTTCTCCAAGCGACCTGTCTGGCATGATAGGACCTATAGGGACACGTGTTCCAGACAATACAGCCCGGTTGATTCATTACGATAGGGAAACCCGATCACCACGTCAAGGTGGTAGCTAAAGTAGGAATAGTATTAAGTATGATTTCTGTATCGATTGCAAATTCATTCAGCATAAAAGTTTCTTCAACATCTACACTTTCCGAATGATCTGTATTTGTTATATTCAACAAACCATTGAATATATAGTGTCGATGGCTATGTCAGGGTTATTCTAGCCTCTGAACAGATCAACCTATTCATTCTTCTCAAACCATATTTATGCTTTGTGGTTGATTATAGAGAAAAAAGAGCATACGCAAAATGTTTAAATTGTAATAAATCAAATCTTTACTTTCAGACTTTATTCCTTCCCTATCTAACTTTCTTTAGAGTTACGCTACATAATTATCAGTTGCGTCAATTACATTTCACAACATGTAGGTCTTGGACGGTGGCGAACAAAATACAATGATCGCAAATTCCTTTATCACCCTGTCTCTGATATGTCTTGATCAAGCCGTCGCCAATTGTTATGACTTGACCAAGGTCATCACTAATTTGTTATGACTTTACAAATTAAACAAGGACGTAACTCACGTGAATTATACACCAATAGAAATACGACTTCTACGACCTTAACACAGTGACAATCAATGACGTCCAATCAGTATGAGTAATCTAGCGTCCTTATTGGTCCTTAATCCGCCTAGCCCGTCCACTTGAGTCCAGAACACCAATAGCAGCTTCTGCTATGCGAATCATTTATTTCAAGCATCCTTTGTTTATATACCAGACAGACAGACCACATCACACCATAAAATAGAAAATAATATTTGTACAAAATCAAGTCAAATGTGGCTGTGAACGTGGAAGACAATAATAAAAAAACTGAGTATAGTTTAGGAACAGTAGATCGTATAATAATAATTCATAGATCAAAATAAAGCTTATAATAAGATGAATATAGATATACATAATCTAATCACTGAATAGTTATACAATAGGAATATACATAGGATAATAGTCCAATAATATGTCCCGTACGTTATCCGAACTTCTTCCCTAGGATATAACAGTCTCAGTATTTGATTTTTGCTAATATTATAGGTTAGTCATTTTGTGAGTGACAGCTTGGATCGGAATAGTACTTCTGATAAGTGTGTGGAGATAGGTACGAAAAACTTATTTTGTAAATAGTTTTTGATATTATTTGCGTTTATTTTGTTAATTTTCATAGTTTGCACATTTACTACAAATGATTGTCAAAGTTGTTTAAGTGCATGACTTTGAACTCTTTCTCTCTCTTCCGTTTTGAATCGCTCATAGCATGACACACTCTGTTAGCCGCTCGTAAATATACTGTTACACATACGTCTCTCGTTCTCAATTGCCTGTGGTTATGATCAGTGGACTATAAAATATCTATTATCTACATTTATAGACTACAGTCATATTTCCATTATACACTAAATTTGGCTATATCTCTGGAATTACTAATTACCTATAATTGTGGATTATGGTACCAAATGGAATTCGAACACGCCTAATCCTATCGACTTAAGTAACGTCACATAACTTTTCTTTGTGTTTATAAATTATAGTTGATATATTATAACGTTAACTTTTGAACGTAATAACTTTATTGTCATTTTGGTCCACTACAACTGCCAACCAATATGGAGTCTAAATATAGCTCTTCCTGCAAATTGCTTCCAGCTATTTATTATCAACCAAAGTGCCCAACAATGTTTTGCCACTTAGATTGGTAGCTACATAGTAACAAGGTCAGTAAAATTCGATTAATATTGATAGCAAGACAATATGAAATTGATTATTACTCAATTACCAATTACCCCGCACAATATTCACTGATTTTAAGGCTGTGTAGAGTCGAGTCTTAATTTGCTTGGTAGTTTCATAACTGTATTCCATATTTCTTCTCCCCTTTAGTTAACTGTAGCTGCGGATTATTTATAGTCTATTAGATTAATTGTCGATTACTTCTTTTACTCAACTTAAATTGATTTAAAATAGATTCTATGCAACAGTTTAAATTTTCTCGCTGTTGTTATCAAAGGATATGGCTGATCGGTCTCTGTTGGCACATGTGCATATTCAGTGAACTGTCTCGATGTGCTCTTTAGTTACAAGTTTCAAGACATAGTACACTAGGAAATGCAAGTGTATTCAGTTGAAGAGTCCAAAACAATATGAAAAGCGTGTACTGAATCCCATCGCTAGCCATAATGAAAAAATATTAAGATAGATTCATTGATAGTTTTTCATGAAGTAAGATTTTGGCAATATATAAAAAAGAGTAAAATACCACTTGCACTTCCCACTACTGAACACTATCCAAGTAGGCTACATATAAATCAGGGTTCCGTTTCAATAGTATAACGCGTATCCACAACTGATGATGTTTAATCTAATCAAATAAACAGATCCTATATCCAAACTTCTAAAAATATGTTATCATTATTATTTACTAAGTGGTTTGTAGACATTTTGTTTGACAGTGAAAACAACTTTCACCAAATACTAATTTTACTTGAAGAATCATTCACACAAACCAATGGAAATTGGACAACTGTTTCATTTCGGTTCCTTAATGATTCTTTGATAGTCTGCACTTAACAGTCCAAAACAAGACCTAACCCTGTAGTCTTCGAATATTTTGGTAAACAGGATTATTTTATAACCCTAATTTGTGTAGTGCTGATTGTTAGATACTGACAAATTGGAATGGAATCAGTTGTTTAATTCCCCACTATTTTTCCACAGTTCTCCGGTTGATGTTAATTCATGTTTCACAAAAATATCTCCAAATTAAATAAAATATTCTCAAATTTGATTGACAATAACAATATTCATAGGTAAATAGCTTGTTAAAATACTTTTTGATGAAAGTACTTTAATCCGGTGAAAATGAGATTTGAAGTCCAAAATATAAAGGAAACTTTTCTGTGAACATACGTTAGATATATAAGAACTTTCGTCTAAATTAGAGCGAATAGTTTCACAGTATTTGAGTGCCGAGTTGATGTAAGACATTAGATAGGAATAATATATTTGTAAAATCTCAGCGAATGAATTTGGATTTACTTCAAATTCATTCGCTGAGATTTTACAAATATATTATTCCTATTCAATGTCATACGTTAGATATGTTCGAAATTTAATTAGACGTTTACTGATGACTTAAAAATCTATCCATGGATATAAGATGGTTGGAGGTCAATGATATACAGCTCATGATCTTCCTCCCGGGATACCAAAGCCAATTTGCTATCCTGGAGAAATTGATGCTTTTTGTGAAACCTATTTTACCCTGTATCAGCCACTAACATTGCGTGACTGGAGCCACAAGTTACCTTCTATAAGACTGAGACTTTTACTCTGATAGATTATTGTCAAAACTGCAGAAAACTGGTACTTGCTACAAGAAACAGAAATTTTTAAGACCCAAAGGGGAAAGTACAGCTTATAAAAGATGATTTATTATGCACCGAAAGTAGGACACCTATATCGGAATGCACTGAAGTCTATATTTTATTTATACTGATCTATATCTATAGCTGAATAAATTCAATGGGACAATAATGAATATTGATTATCCAGTAACTTAATGTATGCAAACAATTTTGAATGTTAATTATAGAAGGGGTTTTGTGGAGATTTAGTATTTATCATCGTTGAAAGCGTGAGTCAATTGAAGCTAGACCACCATGGAAAACCTGGAAACACTGGACGACCGTTTCGTCCTATTGTGGGATTCCTCAGCAGTGCGCATCCACGAACCTGCTCTCGCGAGCGAGATTCGAACTCAGGACCTACCAGTCTCGAGCCGAAGCTCTTAACCGATAGACCACTGAGCTGGCATCCAACGGTGTTAATGTCTAACTTCAACTGATCCACGAAGTTGAGCAACCATTCACCAATTGTCTTCAGTGAGTTCCTATCTCACAACAGACGTGGTTTTGAACTCCACTGGTCACTGCTTCTCACTAGAGCTCCTAGATATACTTCTCGAAGTCACTAGTGAGCATATGATTATATTAATTATAGAAGGGGTTTTGTGGAGATTTAGTATGTGTTATATCTAGAGCCTTGATTCTTAATATGCCGCGAACTACTTGACTACTTGAACGATAGAACCCGCAACGTCGCAAAAAGAGAGAAGACAAAGACTGGTAAGCAGGAAGTTTATTGCCCCGAACAATGTCAAAATATAGCACAGAAATCTCGTGTATTTATAGTTATTGGCTGAAAATAAATTATCATTTAGGTCAACCAATAAGCACATAGGTATCAAACTAATCCATCCAATGGAGAAGCTCCACGTTGGCATTTCTAGAACATTCCCCTAGCCGTGATTGGATGGAATGTCTGCGGCTCTTCCTGGGCTTCTTAGGGTTTTCTAGAGTCTACCGACGGGCCGTCCTTACAGAATGTTAATAGATTAAACTTCTTTAACTGATAAATTAACTAAATTACGGAGTTAGATGGTTTGTTTCATTCTAACAGTCACTTAACTATCAACCTATGTCAAATCTGGACCTTTAACTTTGTTGTATTCTATCAACTTGATGTCACAGCCACCTTCAGTCAATTCTAATAATCTAGAGGCAATAGAAACTGATCTTTACAGCCTGATAGTCATCGCTATACCAAATGGTCACGGTGTGACAGTTAAGGTTGTCTATTTGTAACCACTAGATGAGGAGTTCAACACCGATAGATACATGTACTGATAATCTTTGTAATTCCTATTCTTCAGTCACAAACACTTATTATCCTATATTATATTATATTCCAAAATGAATACGGTTGTAAGCATCTGATGAGAACACACGAAATAACAATATCAAAAAGAGAATAAGAATTTGAAATAAAGTAAAATCACCAGCAAATCATATTTCATATCTGATTAGCTCCTACTCAGCCGTCTATCATGAATTATTTATAAGAATATCATGTTTAGCAAGTTTGGAAATGAAAGTTTATTCAATACATATAAAAGTCTGAAAAACAAAATAATAGAATGGGAAAAGAAAACAATCAGTTAAAAATAGAACAGATCAATGACCGCTAACAACTGATGTTTCATAAGGAATATTCAAATTAGTTATCAAATAAAACAATTAAGTTTATCAATAATTCTTAGTGAAGAAACTATTTTTTCATTCGTGAAAATGTTAAACTAAACCATTTTAAAGAGCTTCTTATTGCTATTTTGCACGATGTCACACTAATTCATCATCATAGTTCACAAGATCTAATTGTACTGATGATCATCTCATCGTTCAGATAATTTCCTTCTGATAAAATAAATAATTGGCTAGTTCGTAAAGAAAAACAGTATTAAACACTACAGCTACTTCTAATACCGACTGACAAAATTCCAAATTGAAAGTATTTTATCTTTGGGAATTTATAAAATGATTGTTTTACGTAACATATCTACTCTTTGATTTTACACTACATAAATGATATATGGAGTGAAAGAACATATTTAACTTGAGGATACACTTATAGGGGAGTGTGGGGAGTAGTGTAACGTCGTGTACTATATTACACCTACATAGCTTATTCTAGTTTCTGGACAAGCCAATTCACCTATAACGTTATGAGTCATGTTTTGATCTTGTTAATTATTCGCTTATTGACCTTGACTATTTTTTTATATGAGCGTATGTGTATGCACACTTCTTATCCTACCTATCACATGTCTGTCATTCATTTTAGCCTGACTATAAATGTTGATTAATGCTTGCTTATAACGAGTTGGCTTCCCAGCCATCTCCACTCTGCGTCATCTTTCCTTCGCTTGCTTACATTTGCTAATGTGCTCACTGCCTTCTAGACCATGTTATTTATCAATAAAAATGTAGTTGCTGCTTCCCTTTGTCTTCTGATATTATACACCGTTCAGATTGTTATAATAACGGTTATCAAGACGATCGATTAACGAAGCACTACACTACAGGAGAAAGAAAAATCATTTAGTAGGAATACAAATCTATGCTGAATAGAATTATCAAGACATCTATTACATATGAAAATTGTTAGGAAGAGCGAATTTTCTGAACAGAGTACTTGAGATGAAACAAATCAGTGATCAGAGATCTAAAGGTAAAAAAGTTACTAACCCCCTAAAGTAGTACAGGTATCTTATATGGTTGGTTAATTATTCTCAAATAAACATTAGGCAAAACACAACCAGGCAGTTGAAAAGAACTAAGTAGATATCTAAAAGAAGTAAGTGACCAGAAACGCCTAATCATGTGTTTATAGTCCAATTCAACTTGAAAGACAAGTAAATAATTCAAGTTTAATTAATACTCAGCATTCAAAAATCTATAAGAATAACTGATGTAATTGATTTTTTAAAAAACGATAGCATAAAACGAAGACAAAGAAGATAGAAAGAGTGAATAGGTTAACACAAAAGTGATCAAACACAGTAAAGGAATTTCAGAAGAGATCAGAAGGATCCCAACTTCGAAATACAAGAGTATTCTTTAGGACAAACAATACTTTAAGATCAAAACCGGTAAGAATCAAATATCCAATACACAGGGAGGGACAACAAAGTTATGTTTATAAAATCAAATGTAGTGAATGTAATGCTACATATGCATGCGAAACTGTGGTGTTTGTATGAACTAATGATTCTTTTGTACTTGGTATCTGCCTGTTTTGAATTCCAAATACAATACGTTCGTTTGTGATCAATTAGTTGTTTGGTTTAAATTGTATTATTTCGGGGATTCCTAGTTCGTATAATAATTCAAATACTTCTAATAATCACCGTTTTCTTAAAAATCAGAGCCGATAAATAGTCAATGAAGTTTCTTCTCACACCTCAGATCCGCTGACGAATACACACAATCTGCTCGTTTCACACCACGTGTCTCATACACGTTATAGCGAATACCTACTTTAAACATTGTTAACGTGTTTGGATGACCGGTTTAGTATATAGTTAACCAGAGAGCCATGTACTTATTTATATTCGATAATTTTTGAGTCACGTTATATTTCCTTGGAGAAACTAGAACCAGATTGCCAGGCGAAACGTTGGATTTACTTCAAATTCATTCGCTGAGATTTTACAAATACACTCTTCCCTCTTAATGTCTCACATTAACTCGGCGCTCGAGTACTGTGAAACTATCCGATCAAATTTAGACGAAAGTCATTATATAACATAAACTTGCTTGAAATTGAATTCATATCCATCACCACTCAGTATTTAATTCTTGTGCAGCCGATTCACCGGGGAGTTACTCTCTGAAAGCCATCCCACACCGGTAAAAAAATAACCAGAAAATTCGAAATTCTCATTTCACATGTAGCTGCTTACTGCCATCTTTAAGTCTTGATAAGTTGTGATACCTTGAAATCTTCTTGTCCTATACAGATTGACTACTACGGACTACTAACTCTCCCCTAACCAGTATATCTAAGAAATATAAATTTGCTGATCCAAATACATATACAATAGTCCTGCACACAACCTATGTTAAATGAAAGATTATTTTTTAAATCTCACAAACAGCTTGAAAATGTCAAAATAACGATTTACATTCGTATTAAGATCTCGTCATGAATCAATCCACTTGACCAAATGTATCACCTAAAAGTAAACCCAGAAACAACAAAACTATATTAGATGAACCCCTAAGTAGCATTTTGCAATTAACAGATAAGAACATTTTTCATGGTCACACCCACGGAGTTTAGGAGGTTCTTCACAATGACCACGACTAACAGAATTATATTGGCAGTTTTAGCTCACAACATGATAACTACAGAAGAGTTGAGTGATAGAAAGGAGTCAGAAAATATTGTATCCAGAATTGCATCTGGAATAAAGTCTAACAATGATAGGTTTTATGGTCTTGACAAAAAGGAAATCCAAACCAGTTCTGTTTTTTAGGAAACCCGTTAGATCTTGTCTTTTTTATAGGACTAAATTGGAATTTCTAAACTGCCCAAGGACTTTAAAGACAACTTCGTATTCTCGTTCACATGAACGACTTCAAAGTTTTTATCAACATGACCACCAGATATGAACAATTCGATACGTTTGACAAGTTATCTCGACAATGAAAGACACTGGTACAAATCTGATATATTAACGGTCGGATCTTATCTTTAAATAAAAATATACAGTTACAGATGAGATTCTGCGTTTTTACCCCAGAATCTGGAATATGATCTGATTCGTAAACTCTTAACACAATTCGAAATATGGTAGGTTTTTATGTCCAAAGACTACATTCATGTGTCAAGTTTTTGAGGAATTTGGGATTTTTAAGACTGTCACAAAGCCAAAACTAACCTACAATGAATCAATAAAACTTTTGAAATTACGCGACAAGTTTAGTTTCTTATCCATCAGTGGACAGTTTTCGATGTCACAATGTATTCTTTAGCGTCGATATTATTTTAAAATCTAGGTTTTGAAGCGCAACCAATAAATTTGTAATTTATATATCACCGTACTTCATCTACGTTTACGGTGAACAAACACAATTAACTGTAATAAAGTAGCCAGGGCTTTATGCATGTGTTGATGAGAATAACTGTAATGCCAAAAAGTGCATAGTTTTTCGAAACAATAAAGTAGTATACCTCACCCATACTTCGAGATTTTGTCAACCTTTCATTGTCTGTGCAAAAATTACTTTCAACAACCCGGCTAATTTCATGTAATTGGTTCCCTTAATTCCAATTCAACTAATAGTTTAAGAAAACATAATCCAAAAACATTAATGAGAAAGATCGATCATGAAGTAAATTATGTACCCAAGACATGAAATCTTATTTGCCCCCAAATGTCCTGGTACAGCCGGGGAGAGTTAGCTCTCCCTCTCGAAATGTTCTCATATGGCCACGTGCATACACTGCCAGAGAAGTCCTACTTTATGCTTTCTCTAGGCAGAGGTGTTGTTTACGAAATTGATAGGACGATAAGCGAATATCCGGCGCTTTAACCGGGTTGGTGGACATGGAGGATCCACCTGGAGGAATAGGAAAATACTGACCTCAAACCAATGGTGTACATGGGCTCCAGTATCCTGAGGGAACAAATGGCGTATGAACCAATTGTTGGTCACCGGCTGCCATGGGACTGCATCTCCTAATGTTACTCCACTTCCATGTGAATCTGACCTTTAAGTCAAAGGTTTCAGGTGTAGCCCTCTAAGAAAACCACCTGCTTCGGTCTGGGTTCCCGGACACTATCACAGCCCTCACACAAATCAATGACAACTGCTACTGGCCTCATTGCTATTGCGTGGCACATATGTATTTTGGTGCCCTCCTCGTAACAATGTTAATGCGTTCAAATAAATAAATAAATAATAAGTTTAAAACATTAAGTAATCAGTCGTGTATTTTGACAAAAATAAAATCACAGTTTCAACATTAATAACTATACATATGACTAAAGAAATCGGAGAATAAACCAACACATGAGGAAAATGATGGACACGAATACAATTACATAACAACATAATCCAGAGGATAAATTCTGTTTAGCAATTCGAGATAATCGAGACATTGTAGAACGAAGAACACCTTCAGATCGATCAAACGCTCCAGCCATATCTCCAAGTAAACTATTTTGGGATCGTAATTCATCTCCTATTTTTATCGAAAGACTACGAAGTCCGTCAACTTTCTCTCTAAGTTCAAGGTTGAGACGTTCATGATCATCATGTACAGGTCTTGGCAAGTATTCTGAAGTGCTACTAGCTAAGTTTGCAGATGCACTAATCCTCCCATGTTTCTGTTGAGAATAAACATATTTATCACGAGAAGTCATGAAACTATTGGAATTTGAATGCATTTGCTATGTGCACCTCAGATCCATTTAGTGCACTGCACAAAACAGTTGTCAAGATACCTATAAAATCAAGAGATAAGCTTGACTTTTTGTTAATGAAGTGGTAATAAACGTTTATAAACAAAGTGTATGCAGACCAAAATATGTAAAAAAAACCGTTTACTTGATATGAATTCTTTCAATTATGCCAACTAAACAAAGTGAATGAGAAAAATAAACATGTTGAATAACGAAGTGTTATACGTTAAATTATGTGACAAGATCATTAGATTGACTTCGAACCGAACTATGGTTACCAATCAATCAGCTAATTTGACGTTTTAGATATACAAAGAATAAAATAGGAGTCCTTGTGGTGCTGTCTGTTTCTTCCTCTTTTCAATGGCGCACACTTAATTTACGGCATTTCTACTTACCAATCAATCTGTCAATTTTTGTTCAGTTGAAAATGTCTTTTCTTTCGCTAATTTCCTATCGCCGTTATGGCAAGGTATTATCATCTTGGATCCATGGATTATGCCCATCATCGATCAACTCAGTTATAACATTATATAAAATGAATAATACATAAAGGTGTAGACTTTACATTACACAACATAATACAGAGAAAACTGTAATAGACAAGCAGTTCGAAAATATATTTAGTAATTTGAATACATAAATATTGGTACAAAGGGGCATCAAGTACATATGCGCCACACAATAACAATGAGAATGTGAAGAGATGAAGAATGTAGGGTGCGTATAAGAAAAAGAGGAACAATAACGAACAGAAATTAGTGTATGAGCGTATAATAATAATAATAATAATAATAATAATAATAATAATAATAATAATAATAATAATAATAATAATAATAATAATAATAATAATAATAATAATAATAATAATAATAATAATAATAATAATAATAATAATAATAATAATAATAATAATAATAATAATAATAATAATAATAATAATAATAATAATAATAATAATAATAATAATAATAATAATAATAATAATAATAATAATAATAATAATAATAATAATAATAATAATAATAATAATAATAATAATAATAATAATAATAATAATAATAATAATAATAATAATAATAATAATAATAATAATAATAATAATAATAATAATAATAATAATAATAATAATAATAATAATAATAATAATAATAATAATAATAATAATAATAATAATAATAATAATAATAATAATAATAATAATAATAATAATAATAATAATAATAATAATAATAATAATAATAATAATAATAATAATAATAATAATAATAATAATAATAATAATAATAATAATAATAATAATAATAATAATAATAATAATAATAATAATAATAATAATAATAATAATAATAATAATAATAATAATAATAATAATAATAATAATAATAATAATAATAATAATAATAATAATAGGAGAGGCAGCTCAGTTAGCAAAGGTACAACCAGAAAAAATTATTACATTTGAAGTTACGTCCATTTTTTATGAAGAAAGTGACAGCAGGATCACCAATAGCTTCTATTCTGAGCCATATCTGATAACGTCTCTAGCCATTGTGTTGCATCATTTCTCAGACCCAATCCAGGGAGTCGTGAAGGACCAACAGAAGCTAGCCCTTTGTAGCTTACTTCCATACCACGACACCATGTCATACACTAACCACTTCTCCGCTTTACCCAACCAGTCCCAGCATCGGCAAATAATGAACGACGTGGAATTCTCTGGGACGACATTCGTAGAACATGTCCAAGCCACCGAAGTCGGTGTTTCAAGAGTGACACCAGTTGAATTATCGTCGCTGTACCGAACACACGAAGCCGAACCTCTGCATTACTAACATGGTGTTGCCACTGTATGTCAGCAATCCTTCGGAGACAACGATGATCGAACACAGAGAGTCGTCTGACATCCTCAACTCGGAGAGACCAGGTTTCACAAGCATAGAGCAAAACTGCTCTCACCGACGCGCTGTAGATCCGACCTTTTACAGCCAAACTAACATCAAAAAGGTACCGAAAGTGGCCCACATTAGCATAAGCCGTTCCGGCTTTCACTATACGTAAATCTACCTCATCACTCACGCCACCACCAGCACTTATGCAGCTACCCACATACACGAACTTTTCGACTACTTATATCCGCTCACTAACCAGGGTCCTGCCAGTCTAGTAAAAGTACTTTACACTTCGAGGATGCAAAGCACATACCATACCTGCGGATCGCATGGCCTGAGTATCATTGCAAAGTAAGACAACACCGACGTCGAGAAGTATTTCTCTAAACAACAGATCCACAACATCATTACCTGCATCCATCAGAGCTGTTTCCAAAACGTTATTGATAGCAAAGTTGAAGAGGAATGGTGAGATTGGGCAACCCTATCTAACCCACTGCTTGAATGGAACAATGGAGAGAAATGGTTGTATGCCATCACTCTGCCTGGGGTGTTTGTATATAGGGCTTTAAAGGTGCTAATAAACTTCTCAGGTACACCCTTCTTCAATAAACAATCCCAGAGAACAGTTTTGTCTAACCAATCGAAGGCAGCCCTGATGTCAAGAAACACTACGATCGTTGGTCTGTGACAAGGATGACGGTGTTCTAACATTTGACGGAGGGTGAAGATATGATCAATACATCCTTTAACAGAACGAAAACCAGCCTGCTACTCGAGAGTCAATCTTTCTCGGGTTTTGAACAATCTACGAAGTATGAAGGAAGCCAATAGTTTGGACGCAATCGGAAGTAGACTTATCCCCCGATAGTTCTTACAGAAACAACGTAAACCGTTTTTAAAGATAGGGACAACTACCGACTCATCCCATGATGTTGGACACTCTAACTGCCAAACCTTTGTAAACAACTCAGACAGTTCCCTAACCAGAAAGACACCACCATCTTTAAAAAGAGCCGGAGGTAAGTCATCCGGGTTCGGTGATTTGTAGCGCTTCAAGTCTCTTGAGGACTTCTGCCTCGTTTGATGGATCAGTCGTCACAGGCCACGAAGGGCAGGACAGTCTGATCGATGTTGTCGTGGCAGCAGGCCAGTTGGACTGCTCCTCAAGAAAACTCTGCCCATCGTCCGAGACGTCGGTAGATGTTAGTGATTGGTACCTCATCACCTTCACAGATCGTTTCGCTCACACCAGACTTCTTGCTGCCAGTTGCTCCGATGAGTTGAAATAGCTTCCGGCAGTCGTCAGATGCAACTGCTGCTTTCAACTCGTTAGCACGCTCCAACCACCAGGCTTCTCCGTCTTTAAGCAAACTTTGCCCAATTTCATTGTTCGACAGTCTTCGTTTATAGTTAAGCTCGCGGTCATTTGCAGTAGACCGACGGGCTTCAATTAGTTGTAAGTAGCCTGAAGAAACTCAGTGCTTATAAGCAGGCCGTTTCGCGAAGCTGCAAGCGACTTTACTCGCCATTTTCATGGCGTCATGCAATTGCAACTAATGCTCATATATACTTTTTGGTGGGATGGTAGCTAGACTTGAACATAGCTTGGGTTGATAATTAGTTGCTACAGAAGCTGCAACCAATTTACTGACATCGATCAGTTTATGACGAATAATTTGTTGACTACTGAAAAGTAAAGCAAGACTAGTACAAACAAAGGCATGATCAGAGCTTAAATGGGTACTTCAAAAGGAGCGGTAGTCTTGTACACAACCACGCCAATGGTAGTTGATCGTGATGTGACCGATCTGACGAAAAAACATCGTTTAACACACCGATTTCTCACTTTGATGAAACTTTCTAATCAAATAGCACATATCTGACTGTTAATGAGGATCCAATCGATCAGTGAAATCCCAGCTCCAGCGCTCAGTGTGGTGTCAACGCCGGCAAAATCAGACAAAGATGCCACAGAGTCCCCAGACGAACTCACATGAAACAAGCTTTTCGAAGCGACAGATGGAGAGCGGATTTGTAGTACTTCACTAGAGTTTCAAATACGGGTCTCGGATAGACAACAGAAGTTGATATTAAAACTTTCTAAAGACACAGCCAACCCTATCTGTTGTCCGATCTGCATTAGTGTGAGAACCTTGAAGGAAGCCAGTTTGAATGGTATACGTGGTTTCAAAAAGACTGTTTCAGTATTCGTATTCGGTGGTAGCATTCAACTTCCGACTAATCAGTGACTCGAGATCGTTTAGATAGGATAGGGTTTCCACAATAAATGAGCTGCTGTATAAGTTGAAAAATAAAAATGTACGAAGTGAGAATAGAAGCGAACAGATAAGTGACGCCATTTGTTCTTTCGGGATATTGGAGCCCATGTGCACCATTGGCTTGAGGTCAGAATTTTCCTATTCCTCCAGGTGAATCCTCCATGTCCACCAATCCGGTTAAAGCGCTGGATATTCGCTTATCGTCCTCTCAATTTCGTAAACAACACCCCCGCCTAGAGAAGGCAAAGAGTACTACTTCCCTGGCAGTGGCTGTGTACATTTAGCCATATGAGGTTAGTCAGCTACAACGTAGGATGAGGCACATATATGCATCGGTCCAAATTGCAACGCCTCATTGGCACAAGAAGATGGACACCAAATTCATAAAGGTAATCATATATAACAATATAATATATAAAAGAAAGGTTGCATACAATAATATAATATAGGAAGGAAGAATCGGTTCGTAGAAAGAAAGGTATAAAGCAATTCCAATCTCACGAATTAAGGGAAGACAAAGAGTGTATACACTCACGTCATTGTGATTCAATCTGAGTTATGTCACACAGAGTCTCCAACCATTGGTTATGATAGTCGCGCGGACCCCAAACAAGTGGTTTGCATCTACCAACATAGCTCAGACCACAAGTTAGTGACTTCAGGGACTGATGCCACGTTTTGGTCTGGTCGCCCCTAACTTTCAACCATTTCCAACACTAGTCAGCATTGTGCGTCGTGGTAATCGGTGTTTAGGCATACGTAACACGTGGTCCAAACATCTCAGTCGGTGAACACTCATAACCTCATCAACTGATTTACCATCATTCCCTAATACCTTGAACTCCGCATGTAGCTCCTCCGCGGGCTACTCCTGGTCCCAAGCCCGGATAAAGGAGGAGGGTTGGGCATGGGATTAGCGACCCCGTCCCGTAGAAAACCAACTCGCTAAAAAACGTTAACCAGAAAAAGTTATTCAAACCATTTAAACTCTGCCCTGTTTTATTTATTTATTTAAACACATAAATATTAGTACAAGGAAGCACCAGATAAGTATGCGCCACACAAATCTCATTTGATTTGTGTGAGGGCTGTGATACTGCCCGGATGCCCAAACTGAAGCAAGTGGTTTTCTTAGGGGGCCACACCCACAGCCTTTGACCTAATGGTCTAGTCCACAAGGCGATGGAGCAACGTAGAGATGTAGTCCCATGGTAGCCGGTGACCAACAATTGGTTCATACGCCTTTCGTTCATTCCGGATACTGGAGCTCATGTGCACCATTGGTTTGAAATCAGGGTTTTCCAACTCCCCTAGGTGAACTTTCCGTGTGCACCAACCCGGTTAAAGCGCCGAACATTCGCTTTTCGTCCTCTCAATTTCGTAAACAACACCCTGGTGCGAGAAGGCAGTGAGTAGGACTTCCCTGGCAGATGCTATATATTTGCGTGGCCATGTGAGAGCATTTCGAGAGGGAGAGCGGACTCTCGGCCGTACCAGGGCATTTGGGGGCCCTGGGAGTTGAAGGAAGAATTATGACGCTTCATGATGAAAGCCGAGTTCCTTCGGAAGTCACTAAGCTGATACCTCTTCTAACAACCAGAGCAACAATTTTTATGCGTACATGGAGCGTCCGGATAATGTGGAAGACCGGGCGAGTCTTCCAAATTGCTGCCGAAATGAGGAAATACAACCTGGGGGTGCTTTGTATCAGTGAAACATATTGGACGCAGGTCGGACAACAACGACTAGCTTCAGGAGAGCTGCTGCTATATTCCGGCCATGAAGAAGAAAACGCTCTATATACACAAGGAGTTGCATTGATGTTCAAACAAGCACAAAATGCACTTATAGGATGGGGATCTCATGGACCAAGGATCATCAAAGCCTACTTCAAAACAAGGAAAGAGGGCATTACAATGAATGTCATCCAATGCTATGTGCCTACCCACGACTACGATGAAGACGTTAAAGACCAATTCTACGATAGGCTGCAGTCGATCGTCGAGAAGTGCCCAACAAAGGACCTGACCATTCTGATGGGAGATTTAAATGCCAAGGTTGGAATGGACAACACTGGATACGAAGACGTCATGGGACGACATGGACTGGGAGAAAGGAACCAAAATGATGAGAGATTTGCAAACCCATGTGCCTTCAATAAACTGGTCATAGGCGATATCATATTCACACACAAACACATTCACAAAACCACATGGACTTCACCGGATCACACTACACAGAATCAAATCGACCATATCTGCATCAACAAAATGTTCAGGAGAACGATGGAGGATGCGAGAACCAGGAGAGGAGCCGATATAGCATCCGATCATCATATGCTGGTCGCTAAGATTAACTTAAAACTTAAGAAGCATTGGACAACGGGGTGGATAACATCACAAAAGTTTAATACGGCCATTCTTCGGGATAGTTAAAAACTCAACAAATTCAAGATAGCCCTCAACAATAATTTCCAGGCCTTTCATGATCTACTCAACGGAGAGGGAACTATCATGGAGAGCAAGTGGAAAGGGATAAAAGAGGCAATCACTTTAACATGTCAGGAGGTTCTGGGTCACAGGAAGCACCATCACAAGGAATGGATCACTGTTGATGAACTGAGTAAGATTGAAGAAAGGAGGAACAAAAAGTCAGCAATCAATACCAGCCGAACAAGAGCGGAAAAAGCCAAGGCACAAGCCGAATACACAGAAGTAAACAAGCAAGTGAAGAGGAGCATCAGAACGGACAAACATAAATATGTGGAAGATTTAGCGATGACGGGGGCAAAGGCTGCAAGAGAAGGAAACATGAGACAATTGTATAACGCAACAAAGAAACTCGCTGGAAAGTACCGTAAACCAGAACAACCAGTGAAAAGTAAGGAAGGCAAGGTAATCACCAACACTGAAGAACAACGGAACAGGTGGGTAGAACACTTCAGAGAAATCTTGAATCGACCAGCTCCACTGAACCCGCCCAACATCGAGGCAACACCGACGGACCTCCCAATCGTTGTTGGCCCACCAACAATTGAAGAGGTCAGCATGACCATCAGGCAAATCAAGAGTGGTAAAGCAGCAGGACAAGACAACATTCCAGCAGAGGCGCTGAAAGCGAATGTAGCGGCAACTGCAAAGACATTCCAGATTCTCTTCAGTAAGATTTGGGATGACGAACAAATACTAACGAACTGGAAAGAAGGACTTCTGATCAAGATACCAAAGGTGATTTCAACAATTGTGGGAATTACTGGGACATCACTCTCCTCTTAATACCAGGACTCCGTAGACGCCCAACTTCGAGATCAACAGGCTGGATTACGTAAGGATCGATCATGCACAGACCAAATTGCAACTCTACGAATCACTGTGGAAGAATCAATCGAATGGAATACATCACTCTACATCAACTTCATTGACTACGAAAAAGCATTTGGTAGCGTGGACAGGATAACACTATGGAGGCTTCTTCGACACTACGGCGTACCTGAGAAGATAGTCAATATCATACAGAATTCCTATGATGGATTAAACTACAAAATCCTGCATGGAGGACAGCTCATTGACTCATTCGAGGTAAAGAACGGTGTCAGACAAGGTTGCTGACTCTCACCCTTTCTCTTTCTTCTGGTGATCGACTGGATCATGAAGATGTCAACATCTGGAGGGAAGCACAAGATACAGTGGACAAATAGGATGCAGCTGGACGATTTAGACTTCGCAGATGATCTGGCTCTTTTATCACACACATAACAAATGCAAAGACGACCAGTGTAGCAGCAGCCTCAGAAGCACTAGGTTTCAATATAAACAAGGGGAAAAGCAAGACTCTTCTATACAATACAACATGCACCAATCGAGTTACACTTGATGGAGAAGCTTTGGAGGATGTGGAAACCTTTACATATCTGGGCAGCATCATCGATAAACATAGTGGATCTGATACAGATGTGAAGACGCGGATCGGCAAAGCAAGAGCAGCTTATTTACAAACAAAGAACACTTGAAAGTCCAAACAATTATCGACCAACGCCAAGATCAGAATTTTCAATACAAATGTTAAGACAGTTTTAATGTACGGGGCGGAAACCTGCAGAACTACGAAAGCCATCATCCAGAAGATACAGGTGTTTATTAACAGGTGTCTACGCAAAATACTTCGGATCCGGTGGCCAGACCCTATCAGCAACATTCTACTGAGGGAGAAATCAGGAAGAAGCGCTGGAAGTGGACAGGACACACGTTGAGGAGATCACCCAACTGCGTCACGAGACAAGCCACCACATGGAATCCTGAAGGTCAAAGGAAAGGAGGAAGACCAAAGAACACATTGCGCCGAGAAATGGAGACAGCCATGAGAAGAATGAACAAAAATTGGATAGAACTAGAAAGGAAGGACCAGGAGAGAGTGGACTGGAGAATGCTGGTCGGCGGCCTATGCTCCATTGGGAGTAGCAGGCGCAAGCAAGTAACCTAATACCTTGCGTTTACATTCACTATTACTTACACAGTGGTCGCAGCAGATGTAAGCAATATTTCTAAGACATCTTTTTATTTTATTTTATTTAAACACATAAATATTGGTACAAGGAAGCACCAGATAAATATGCGCCTCACAAATCTCATTTGATTTGTGTGAGGGCTGTGATACTGCCCAGGTGCCCAGACTGAAGCAGGTTCTAAGACATCTATCATCAAGTACTAGTAATTTACGAGTTTCTTCTACTCTTCATGGTCTCGTTTCACAGCTGCAAAGTAGGACAGAACGAACTGCCACACAGTATACTCGTCCCTTAATTGACAAACGGATATTTCGACTTTACCATAGGTGACGTAAGTCGAAAAAAGCAAAACTAACTTTCTGAATCCGTGCAGAAATTCCGTCAGACGCCAACCCATTGGGGCTCATCGGACTTTCAAGATAAGTAAAGTTTGTCGACGTGTTCGACTACTTCACTCCCTATTCTTAGTTTGGGTGTTGACGCAGGTCAGTCCTGAAGCAACAACTTGCATTTAGAGGGGGAGAAACCCATCCCAAACATCCTGACATTGTTGCTCAGTGCTACTAAAAGACTGCATTTCATCAGTGTCTGCACCAAACAGGGCTATGTCATCTGCGTATTCTAAGTCGATAAGTGGACCTCCTGGTAGATCGATTCCTGAAGATCCAGTCAACGAGAACGTTACTTCCAAAAGTAGGTCTATGATGAAATTAAACAGAAATGGAAATAGTGGACAGGCTTGTCGGACACCACATGAGGTTTCAGGATCAGATGATAATTCACCATAAGTTCTGACTCGACTGGTAGAGTTCGAGTAAAGAGCCTTCACAAGGTTTATGTACTTCTGAGGTATATCTTTTAATGACAAACACTGCCACAGAACCTCTCGGTCTACAAAGTCAAATGCAGCTTTTGAGTCAAGAAGGACCAACATTATCGGACACCGATAAGCACGCCTGTTCCAAGATCTGACGGAGAGTGAATATGTGGTTGATACAGCCACGACCAGGTCTCAAGCCAGTCTGATTTTCTCGTGCTTGCAGTTCACGAGTTTTTGTTAGGCGTCCGATAATTATTGAGGCTAGTATTTTGGATGCTATGCTAGTCAAACTAATCCTTCCGTTGTTATCACAGGATGATTTCGACCCCTTCTTATATATCGGAACAATCAGTGATTGTGACCAATCAGATTGGATTACATTCGGTTCCCAGATTATGGCTAGAATATTGGTCAACTTAGCCGCTAAAACTGAACTAGCATACTTAAAGACCTTTGGAGCCAATCCATCTAGACCAGTTGACCTTTCTCGTTTCAGATTAGATGTATCTTTTTGAGCTTCAATTAGAGTCGGAGGACCTACTCCAATGTTCCATCCAGGCTGTTTGGGAGTGACGGGTAGTTTTAGAGGAGCTGAAGGTCAGCTACGGTGCTGCCATGCGAGAGCATTTCGAGAGGAATCTCACCACCATTGGCCGTGCCAGGGCAGTCGGGGGTAAAAATGTGGGACGCTTTACGATTTTGCGTATCATCCTTGCACAGGGGACACGTTATTCTCCGTACCGTTTCAATTTTAGTATATGTACCACCGAACTGATGACATTGGATAAATTTATCTTGAAAATATCTGTTGTTAATGTATTCTCTGAAGAAGTGGCTTACACTGAGTCACGAAACGTTAGAAAATCTAGTTTTTCTACTCATTGTTATGCCACGTTAAGGATAATGAATGGTAACTTTGGGATCTATTTATGAACCGATATTATGTGTATATCTTTTATCGTATAATTGATAAATAACTAAACTAGTCATATTTATGTTCTCCTTTATTTTGAACCATA
This sequence comes from Schistosoma rodhaini, assembly GCA_944470415.2. Taxonomy (NCBI): domain Eukaryota; kingdom Metazoa; phylum Platyhelminthes; class Trematoda; order Strigeidida; family Schistosomatidae; genus Schistosoma; species Schistosoma rodhaini. Next base: position 84,666,881 of record OX104036.1, read on the forward strand.
AACTATTGTTATAAGATTTACCATTCTTGAGTTATCCCTAGTTTATTAATTACTGCCTCTCACATTCAGTCACATTTGGCTAAATCTTGTACAAATGTTATTTTCTACTTTATTGGTAAGATGCGGTCTGTCTGTTTGGTATATAAACTCAGTATGTTTGAAATACAATGATTCATACAGCAAAGGCTGTTCTGGACTTAACTGGATGGGCTAGGCAGAAGCAGGACCGACAAGCACTCTAGACTGCTCGTACGGTTTTCATGTGTCAGTGTTCCAATCGATAACTCGATGCTCTCTGATTGGCGGTCTTATCACGTCATACGTTAACAAGGCATCCACTCGGCCACAAGTTATATCATATTACAAATATATTATTTATTTATAACAATATACCCAATGGGCAATTTATTCGAAATTATCAAATCAAAACTTGGTAATGATACCTACAAACTCATTAATAACCGGATTAAATTATCTAAGTGTAAATGCAATTGGTACAATCACAGAATATTCAGTAAACGATGTCTACAAGACGATATTATTCCGAAATCTCTTTTTGTAACACCTCCAGAACGGTCCTGGAGATCTATCCAGACTTCTCAACGCTCATCTCGACTACTTTTACGAGAACACATTCACAAATGAACATATTTGCTAGAAAAATATCGTGAACGAATCAAAAAGCTAGATGAAGCTTTTAATTCCTACAGAATTACAAACCACGATTTTTAGACTGTTTATAGAAAGAGAATGCCATTATTTAGATTCATCAAAAGGCCGGCAAATTAAAAAATTTGAAAAGATCAAAGAAAGAAAGATAAGAAAACGTCAGCAATAAAAACTAATTCGAATGATCTAAGAATCGTTCATAATTTGTCAGACAGAAACTTAGCCAATCATTAAACCACTCTAATGGGGAAAGGATTAAATTTCAATTTACATAGAAAACCACTTAGTACTTTTGAAGTTGATTCAATTATAGAACCAATAATCGCACAACTACCGGAAAAAGAATCGCATTTATTACGTCGAAAGACATCCCATATTTTGACTAAAAAAAACACCCTAAACCAAATATTTCAAAAGAAGAATTCAAGGCTCTGTACTCGCTTCAAAAAGACAAAACAATTATAATCACAAAAGCCGACAAAGGCAACACAACACTGGTCATGAATAAAACAGACTATATTAGTAAAGCTCTTGAACATCTATCAACAGGACCATATGAAAACATAAATGCAAAAAATTTTCTAACGATTAAAAATAAAGTCAAACCCAGAAACAAGTCAACTTTTGAAAGAGCTAAAACCAGTCATTAGGGTCTCGCTTTGGTTTGCTCTGTATCCTAAATCAAGTAATACTTCACGGTTCTATGGTTTACCTAGAATTCATAAATCCTGTAGAACTGGGTAGACTTCAAATTAAATCGGCAATAGCAGTTAAAGCCATTTTCAACGACCACCAAATCGATTTAAAAAATATCAAAATATTACAAAAAGGCTTTTCTAATTACAAAGAAGGGAAAGTAGGTGAAGCGTTCCATATAATGCTTAATCCTACTGCTCTCAATAGAAAAGAAGGCCTTACCACACATCCTACTTGGACTATCTATTCTAGCCACCTAGTCTGATATTATTCACAATTCACATTACTATCTTACAAATTAAACTCTATCCTTTATCACTATAGAGGTCATATATTTTTCATCCTTAACAGTGCACACATACACACACAAATTTACATACATGTCGTTTATGAATTACCTTGACTGAAATTATATGACAGTAATTTATTCAGACCTGTTTCTTGATTGATCACGTAATCTTCGTGTTGTTCCGTTGTATCATTTAAACTTGGACATTACAAATATATTTATTTTCAATGGTTGCAGACTTTGGATGATATGGCTTACAATCTTCCGGAGTAACCCATATCCACTGACTCTTTCTCCTCTCTTAGATTCGAGTTTTCTAAATTGATTTGTAAAAACTTTTAACCCAATTAATTCGGATTTTCCGGAATCATACGTATAATGTCAAATCTCTACTATCAATAATACTGGTGCTATCTCTACCACTCTGGGATTTACCCTGACAACTTTGTCTCATTGTGCATATGTGGTGTGGCAGTTTAAACCGGTGTACATATGTGCCGATTCCTACATTGCGTATAAATGACTTAGTCAATGGAGTTATACACAAACATTTTTCCTTATCTAATGTCTTTTAGGTACGTGATCTCCAATTTCGTCCAGCTATCCCTTTAAATCGTGGCGAGAATCTGTATGGCGTAATATGTTGCTTACTTGTGCGAAAAACAAATAGAAACAACTTGACAGCCAAATCCATTGGTATGCTAGGTTATGATCCATTTCAACATTAAACTGGAATAAAGATTAGAGGGTTTATGAGGAGGAACTCTTTATACTATGATACAGTTCATTATGTTCCAAAACCTAAAGGAAAGCAGAAACAACACCAACTAAAAAGTCAACTAAAGAACTTCGAGTAACGGGAAAGAAGACTTCATCTACCGTTAAACTTCTTACGTAGTGTGGTCTATATCCAATTATTATTGTGATAAAAGTAGTGAAAGACATTAAGAATATATTAGTCAAGAATCAAAGATTAGACGCTTACTACTTAAGGCTTATAATGAAAGGGTAACGAAGGTCCTGGAAAGCTCGTTTAAATAACTTAGCACATAAGGTTATATGACCTAAGTTTAGGTTAGAAGCTTATTGTTGGTAATACACTAAGTAGTTGAATTGCATAAAACATAACGTTTGTGCAAAAGCTCCGGTCTTGCTATACATTTAACGACCAATAAGTAGACGCTTGTCGACTAAATATAAGTTTACGAGTGGTCTATCATCTTGACCAACGACAAGCGTCCGGCAAAATCAACGAATAATCAAAGTTTTGTTAACATTCTGGCTTAGAGCCATTAAAATCGTGAAAATGCTACCCCCTCTTAATCTCTCTATTTTAGGGAGAATATTGTCCGTTTTAGGGGGAAATCTCGGGGAAGCCGTAATAATAAACTTTGGGAAAAAGGAACAAAAACCCCAGAATTTCCCCAGATCTAAAAAAATCCCCAAAACGTTTGGAGAAATGTTGGGTTTTTCTCAATGTTCACCTGAAACCTTGTAACATTCTAAGGTTTTCCGCCAGAATTTCCCCAAAAATAGGGAGATTGGGCCTAACAATGAAAGCAGTGTAATGTTAGTACAAGTCAAAAGTAAACTCGGAGGTCTCTGTGGATAATATTAAGTGAATAACAGTTCTTGGTAAAGGTCTAATGTATGCGACACTCAAAGTGGGGAGCCTAAAAACGCTCCATGTCTAGACAAAGATCTTATTTGACGATACGAGAAAGTTCGAGATAATCGCAAAATATTTTCACTCAACAGACTTGTAAGAACTTACCGCTGGTCGCAGAGTCAACAGTCTTATTATCAGGCTAGGAGCACTTAGCATGCCTAAAAAGTACCACAGACAACACTTACGCGTCAGTCGTAACGCGACCACCTGAATGCCACATCCGAAGGCAATCATCCAATATCCAATATCTTCGTGGCGAGCTTGCATAAACCAACTGATTTTTCTGCTATCGCTTCTTGTAGTTACGGTATGGCCTCGGGTCTCTGGCAATATCAAATGAACTGTAGCTCACTCTTCCAACTGTACTAGTTCTAGTCCGTTTGATGATGGTTATTTGTGGATTTGTATATCTCATGATTCAAATGTGTTTTTCAAAGGGCAGCAGCTATATCATTACCAGACACGAGGCTGTTTAATTGATTGCAGTGTGAAAAATAATGAGTAAAATATTCGTATGTTAACAGAAGACTATTGTCTCAATAAGTGAATAAATCAACCAGTTAGTTAGTTATTCAGAATGTTCGAGCAGACTGATGTAATATTAAAAAGGCGTTAATAAGCAGGATAGTAAAAAGTTAAAAGTGCGTGATAGTAACAATAGTTGTCTAGTATTTACAAGGCATGCATTAATTAGTTCAAGAGGGAGATGATAATCCATAGGTGTATGTGTTTTCCACGTCTCCTCTTGTAGCTGTTTACTAGGCAACAGTCCTATAAAGACCATGCCAACTCATATCCGCACAGAGTGGAGAGTTGTATTTGGTTTTTGGTGATCTCTCATTAATTTGAGCTGGTGTTCATAGTCCCTGTGGTTATTCGTCTTAAGTAGTACTCTGAGGAAACCACTAAGAATACATCTTTATAGAGGATACAGATTGTTTGTATGCTATGTAGGTATTCGTAACGTCACATTTTTACTAGTTGAATTTTAACCCAATATCGATCGCTTATTTTTTTAATGCTGTGAGGTCTTTTTAAAGCCCAAGTGGATCCTTAAAGTTTCACATGAACCTCCATGTAGTGTCATCGTCAGCGTATAGAAGGAGTCGGGAAACTAATTTGTCAAGAGGTTGCTGATAGAAACCTGTGGGGAGAGTAAGCTTGTAATGGTTTCTTGCAATAATCCCGATGTTACAACTCTTCAACTCGTCAGATTTCTGTGTATCTTGATGAGAAATGTCCAATTCCCCAGTAAATTTCGAAGCCAGGATAAAGTGGATAGTTAAAATCTATCTATAAAACCTTCGCTATTGTGAGCACTTGCGGTGCTGCGTCGGAGGCCCTAGTAAGATCAAAAGATAATACATCGACCGGTATGTTTCGATCTTGGAGGTTTAACAAGCTTTCCTATGGTATAAAGACATGTAACGTACAGGATCCCTTTTTCCAAACCTGTGTTGGACGTCATGAAGAATATTTTTTATCTATGTGGTGTGACTAGTTTGTAGCAGTTTGTGTCTTTCTTATCTCCTGCTTTGAAGATTGGATGATCCACCGTGTTTCCATTCCTTCGGAAGGTTCGGTGACTCTAGGGGATCCTTGAATAGGTCACACACCGATGTACTGATGGCTTCTGAGTATTGTTTCAAGGTTGTGGAGCAGATGTCGCCACACCTTGGTGACTATGTTCGGCACATGGACTTTGGCCTACTTGGTACTAAATTGGTAGTTAGATGGATATATCTCAAACCATCAACTGGCTATAAAGCCAAAGATCGCCCGCATCTGCAGGTCCCTGGTTTAATTAGACGGAAAAGCTGCCATTAAAGATTTCTAACACCTATAGATCGGTAAGATCTTCGCTTTTAGCACAAAACCTCTGGTCTGTAGGCTTTCCTTTAATCATAAACCTGTAGAGATATTTCGAGTTAGCTTGTATTTTATCGACTAGCTTGACCTACAAATATTTCTCATCTCTTCGAACTTTGGCATTGTATCTGTTTCTCAACGCCAAGTGAGACATATGGTCAGAATCCTACACAAGGAATTTTCACTTGTACTAGACTCAATGATCAGCTTGTTCTATCTTCTCATGTTGTACAGAAGATTTTCTGCATATATTATTTTCTAGTCCATTTTCGTTAGGACAATTAAGAAGTCGATCTACACAAACATTAAGCTTTGATTCTAATAGTGATCAGTAAGAAAAGTGATACCACTTCTCTTTTTTTATCTTTATTGGCAGTGGTGCTGTTTAGTTCTAAGGTAAAAATTTGTACTACTAAACAACTGGGCCGTCTGAAAGCATTTCGTTTTCAAATAAAATACAAATAAAGAATTTGAGTCTCGACATTTAATTGGAACTATTTACACTGAACGAGCTACATCTAATCATTATTTGCAGTCAATTAAACAATTGATTTAGGCAACAAATTGTGTTCCTAGTTGTGATATCTTACCGTCCCATCAAATACCAAGTGACAAAATCCCCGATCACAATATTGACTTATATGGTCTTGTCCCTGTACTAAACCAATGACACGTCAACCAGCACTATCAGCCCTGAGTCGACTCTGAATCCCTGATGGTTCTGTAATCCAAAATAGAGGATATTGGTGCAATTGTTTCAACAACTATTCTCGACATTTTGTAGGTCAATTTCTTCAAGGAGATACTCAAGAGTATCTCTGTCTTGAATATATACTGGCTCTTTGAGTCAAGTATTTTATATTGTATGGGGCGTAAAATCCCAAAAGTGTTCTCACAGAATCACAAGGCTATGGGAAATGACCGCAACTTAACAAACACCTATGCATCCACTGCATTCTACTAAGAAGCCTTTTTTAATATCAGCATTTAAAAATACCTCCTTTCCAGAACTTGTTGAAGAGTGTCGCAATACGCAAGTCTTGAGCAACAAAGAAAATTGGAACTGACTGTTCCACTTGTGGACTGTCAAGAACTCAGAAAACCCAGTGTAAGTAGACCCACACTTCACTCACATGAGGCTCGCTCAGCTAAAGAGAACAAGGAAGCTTATGAGATCCGAATCAAAAGCATCGATCACGTATGTACGAACGTCCGGAGATTGGCGAACAGATGGATGAGTTGCATGAACCATGTAACGCTAATAGCATTTGTCCGTTAGGAATATCTGGAAAGTTGGCAAGTTTTCAAATTACGGACCATGAGCTAGCAATAATCGAGGTGTATTTGTTTCGGTACAACATAAAGACTGGAATGTCAGGCGAGGCAGCCCTAAGCCTACGATCTTATACGATAGTACATCAAGTGTAAAATCAAGAGTTTGTATAACTATGGTCTAGTTCGTTATTAGTACTACTTTATTAAAAGGCCTAACCCTAAAATAACAGATTTGTCATGATGTGACTATATAATCTACAAGGTCCTATGTGGAAGTCGAACCACTGTCTACACTTACTTATCCTATCGTGACAGCAACATGATACTTAGTACTTCTGAAGAACACATTTAAGCTGGAAACAGAATGATATATTAGAGATGAATAAAGACAGGATATACAGAATGATTACGTCTGCGAGGCTGACCCATGACATCCGATTGAATTGAGTATTGTTGCGTTCACCATTTTTGGTCTTCTCTCCGTGTTAAATGATGAGTATCTGTTTTCCCGGTTATCTCATGTTCAACCATGAGGATTGTATGATTAGGACCAAAACCACTACAATTTTACCAATCTCTATGGATCAACATGATGGTCAGTGAGTTTGTCTAACCCGTCGAGATGTCCAGTTGCAGTCATCTATAGAAAATCCACTGCTGACAACAAGTATGACAATCATTCGCAGAAGGGGCTATCCACTATTTCTGGAGCCAAGGTAGCTAAGCACACGTACAATGAAGATAATAACTCTACTAAAATTCAGTTCCTCAACTCTAGCGAGGGTTTGCAGTTTTTTGAAAATATAAAATTATCAACTTTGTGAAGAAATACTTCGACGCTGTCGCGCTCAGACTACAATATCATAAAGAATTCCTATTTGATAACTTTTCAGTCCTGGATGTTACATACCTTGATCTCTGAAAAGCTTTTAGTTGTGTCAATTGTACATGTCTCAACAATAAGCACGAATGGTTAGATATCAAGTCACCATTTACTAATTGGCTCACTTCATGTCCGAACAACAGACATTTTAGAGTCAGGATAGAATTCGCCTCATCTCAGACTACGGAATGTCATAAACGGTGCCCTCAGGATTCAGTACTAGAACCTCTTCTTTTCCTTAATTCCTAAAAATAGCCTTTCTCAATAAGTATCGTCCGATTTGTCACCTTCCGCTGACGAGGTAAACTCTTGAGAGAAGTTCGTAACCAATATTATAAATTGGCACTTCAAGTGGATCTGAGTGGACTTCAATGTTGTGCGGATAACAACGGGCCTACTTTCAACACTTCAAAGTGTGAAGTAATCTATCAGAGAAATGTTGCAGATTACTCATACACCTTGGTGACTCTCCTCTGGAGGTATCTTGAGTTGAACACGATTTGGGGTTTCTGATACCCTATGATCCGGAGTGTTATGCCAACTGCTACAAAAATACCTTTCGAGCAAACCAAGCTCTGGTAACGCCTATACTCAGTTTGGGGGCTCAAATTCAAACCGTATGGAGAGGTTCTCAAATCGCTCTATATTTACCCATCGGAGTATATACGTCTCAGAGGTGACCTTTTAATGAGTTGTAACATTCTGAGCACCCCATCAAATATTTTCTTCAGCTCGGTTTCGACACAAACTTAGGGAGCGATACCTGGAAGTTACAGTAACGACATAGCAAAACGGACTATCGGTACACCTACCCTCTAGGGGTGGTAAAATCCTGGAAATTCACTGCCGTTTAAAGTGGTTTAAGATACCTCCTAGGAGTCTTGTAAGAAAAAGCTTGGCATATTCATAAGTTCAAATGAAGATACAAAATAATCAAGGGGGTAATAAAGGAATATTAAGGTGAAGATACAGAGGACGTCACAGGCATTGTAGTTTCACAGCATTTTATTCAGCAACACATCCTATAATTGAATAGTGCTCACCCAGTGAAGTCAAAAGTCAAAAGCAAGGAGGTTCGAAGATATATTTGGTGGATCATTAATATATATCGAGAGTTGACTGATCTAAACTGGCTAGTGATCGCAGGGGATGTTGGGCACGGCATTCCAACTCGTGATCTGGTGCGGATGCATGACTGAGCGCCTTCAGCTAGGTGAGTCCACTGAAACTAATATGGTGAGCATCTAATGTCGAACACCTACAGAGCTATTGATTTTGAGATTTTTTTACCGCTAAAACACGAAGGTACAGTCTAAGTAAATGGTTTGCCGGAAAGAAAATTCTCTTCACTGAATTCCCTTAATTTTCATTCAATAACATAATGGGTTATTTTAATATTCTTGATGACACAGAATAGTATCTCGATCTGATTTACTGATATCATTCGGCAAGACCTACAGATATTGAACTGTTTTAGAGTGTTGAGCGATTTACTTCTCATCAAACAAACTGATTGAACAGGAACCAATGGTATGGAGATTAATGTTCTAGCGTCAGTAGATTGTCGGCCAGTTAATCCATTCACAAATCTCCAACAAAGGTACTTTATAGGACGACGTCTTGTGGATCAATTCTTTCAGCCTTCAGCCGTACCATTTTTCTAATTCAAAAACATGATCATACTGCAACAGTGACTAATTATGTGTGTTGTTTTAGTTAACATACCAGCACGACCCGCTTTTCAAATAATTGCCATTGTCTGACCAGCATTAGCCTAATGGATTTGGACTAGGTTATACTTCATATTGTCTATGAAAGATAGACTTAGCAACGGTAATTGGTGGGTAAAAAACTAGTGCGTTGCAATTGGGGTCTTATCTGTTTGGTCTCATCATCATTTAAGCTAGATTTTTGACACTTACATTGATGTTCTTGACCGATATTTTCTCCCTAAAACACCTAATGTTTCGATTAATTTGTGGAGATTATGTAGTTAAGCTAAGACAAGGTAAAAGTAATCTAATAACAAGAATGTTCGTTTATTTCAGAAATTAGAAGCTTGAGGTAGAAACGGAATATCTTTAAGACTGTATAGACAATGATATCATGTACATACTTTTGCACTAAATAATATGTTCTGTACACTATTTATTTTTGTATTACAGCTGCGAACAGCTCGGTTGTTCATGTTCGAGATTTTTTCATGTTTCCATTTTTGTATTTTGATAGAAAAATACAAGTTACACAATAAAATCTCATTTGCAGTTAGAAGTGTCCTCCTTTCCGTGATACGAAATGAACTCCTAACTTTGTTGGGTCAAGTCAGCGAATTAATTGTTCTCTTAAACGTCACTCTGACGGCCACTCAAGACGTCCGTTCATCCTACGTATCCTAATTAGTGATATAAGTTTCATTATAATGTGTGTATTCCATTGTTTTTGAGGCACTACTCGGTAATGCTCGAACTAAGGCTAAGTAACATGCACTCGTTAGTTGGTAAAGCCAAAAGCTCATCGACTGGTGGTTAGGACATGTGTCCATGATTAATCACAACACGCTTCGTGCAATATTGTACAACATAGTAGTTTTGAAAAAGAACCAGGCACAAGCAAACCGACGCACTGAGACCTACGCAACACATATAGTCATTGGAGAATTTGGGTGACCTTTTGTTAGAACAGTCACAACCGCATAAATAGATCTATCTTCTAAATCATGAATTAAACACTATCCCTTCTCATTTCTCAGTCTCATTTTTACGAAATATGATTCATGCTTAGGCCCCCACAACTTCTATTATTTTACATCGATCGCTGAATATAATTGTGCAAATTGTTTGGTCTTCGCTCAATGATATATATTCCTACCACCAAATTTGATGTGGCGTTCACCACTCTAGTCTGCAAACCTCTGTACTGGTTCGTGTGCTTAGTCTGTCTAGTATGTCTCAGCAAATAAGTATATCTTCTTTCAAGATGGCTCTAATAAACGTTCTGTAGACCTGTTTATAGTAGTCTCGCCTTCTATGTGGGAGTAGACACTACAATTTAGTGATAATCCGTAAGTGATTTGTTTAGTAACGTAACTTCTAACCACCTTTTATGAGGCCGACACAAAATGTACACCAGATATTTTGTAGTTTTCTCTTCTTACAAAGACAATCGCATTTAGATTTGGTCACTTCAAACTCCTACACATCACATCGCCAGAGTGAAAATAACAATAAGTGGTAAGAGAAATGAACAGTATATTTCCTGATATACAAATAAAGATGGAAAATGGACTTGCGTTATCTTGTTAGGTTCTTAGTCACTCTACCTAAGTTCTTCAACCAACTCTTCGGATAAGCACCAACTCTAACCAGAATTTGAGACACGACAGCTCAGATTAAATGTCATACCTCTGGGTGTCACTAAACCAGAAATGAGAACCCAATACCAGAACAGTTTGGGAAACAGTGATGTAGATTAAACACGGAGAAATCTCAAATCGTTCGTCAGGAGAAACTGTTTGCACGCTTTCACTCAGCATCTCTGTCAGGTTGTGTCTCATATCCAATCAAAATTTCTTTTTACATACGTGTGTTCTATCGTCACTTTTGAAGTTAGTAATTTTCCTGAACAGTCCCTAATAAATCCTCTTATCGGAGCTCTGTTAAAGTCAATTAGCTCTATTCCATTTTATTTATTTATTTAAACACATAAATATTGGTACAAGGAAGCACCAGATAAATACGCGCCTCACAAATCTCATTTGATTTGTGTGAGGGCTGTGATACTGCCCAGGTGCCCAGACTGAAGCAGGTGGTTTTCTTAGGGGGCCACACCCGGAGCCTTTGACCTGAATGTCTGATCCACAAGGCATTGAAACATCGTGAGGAGATGCAGTCCCATGGTAGCCGTTGACCAATGACAGGTTCGTCCGCCATTCGTTCCATCAGGATACTGGAGCCCATGTGCACCATTGGTTTAAAATCAGGGTTTTCCAACTCCCCTAGGTGGACCCTCCGTGTCCACCAACACGGTTAAAGCGCCGGACATTCGCTTTTCGTCCTCTCACTTTCGTAAACAACACCCTGGTGCGAGAAGGCAGTGAGTAGGACTTCCCTGGCAGAGGCTATATATTCGCTGGCCATGAGAGTATTTCGAGAGGGAGAGGTGACTCTCCCCACTCTCGGCCGTACCAGAGCATTTTGGGGCTCTCTATTCCGTAGAGATAAGTTATCTTCAGATGATACCCGCTAACCAATCTACGTCAATTGTATTTACAGCGAGACTTTAACTTATGGATGAACCAATAAAATGTAATAGGTCTTGTATTTAGCGCGAAATTCATTCACCCACCTGGCTAAATAACGTTTTGGCATCTCAACTGATGTCAGTTTGTAATGAAAATTCTAACTCCTAACCCTATTCATCAACTGTAAATCATAAACTCAATTTATCACACTGGTTCATAATCCTCATTTATCCCAAGTGAGTAGGTGAATATTCTCATGGTTACTTTAGTGTCTCTCAAAGGTCGTCCGTAAATTATAGTCTCACCGTTTTTACCAGCATTTTAAGTTCAGTAAACTGATGGTGTATACAGGTATCCAGTTACCTGTCACAAAAACATTAATTTAACTTATTTATGGGATAAAGATATGTTAAATAACAGTGTAAGTAGTCGTGTTCAAAACCTTCGACACCAATCTAATCTATTCTTCAAGTTCATTTCAAACCGTATATGGTCGAATGCCTTAATTTGTTCTTTTTTTCTCCTATCCACCGTTCAAAGTGGTTTGTTTCTGGTCATTAGGTGTTAGGTCCGAATCCTACCTCATCTATTTCCGTTTAAACGGGTGGATAATATGACTAACTATAAATTTTATCGTAATACTGCTTTCACGAATCTACACTTCGTAAATGAGTCACATCAATTAATATATCAATGTCTTTTTCAGAACAAGTTTCGCACATTTTACTCATTTTTCGTCCCTTTTTATTTGCTTTGTAGTTGTCTCGTGATAACGCTTTCCGGGGCCCATGCACCCAACTAGTATGGGGATTCTATATATGCTATAATTTTCCCGAGTTACATAAAAAGTCTGTGATATGTCTAGCCGATCGCGTCAAAGGCGCAAGCGTTTTATCAGTGGGAGCACTTTGGATGAGACCTCTTCCTGTCGTGCAAAGAAAATGCTTATAAGTACCGTACATCATTCCAAATCCCAATGTAATGAGCAGCATACCTCTTTACCGTCTTCACCAAATTCTCCTTTTCTGGACTCCGCAAATATGCTATTCCATAATTCTGATATCGGCTTGGGCACTTATGTTAGTCGGAAGGATATTCCTGTCGATCGTTCTGATCCAGTTGAAGATGAGAACTCATTTTCCTCAAGCATGTTTTCTGAAAAGCTTGTACAACCCGGACTAAATCTGGTTCCTGAACCGTCATCAACAAACGAACATGACTCCGTAAGCCATAAAAATTCCTCTGTTCCTAACAAAAGTTTATTAAATTCCCGTCCGAGTACTATACTGGATGCTGAATCCGATATCAACTTAGACAGAATGTTGATTCGGAGTGAAAGAATGGTTTTAACGCCAACTCCAGTGGCAACAGACGATCCAGGCAGTTCTGAGGGGGAGTACGAAAATGAAAGTCGAGAATCAACTTTGCATCAAACTAATCCTTCAGTTCGTCATACCACCACAAGGAATATGACCAATCAGTCTGGTTTGGCTAATGTTCCGTCTAACCGAACTTTGGAACTTGTCGAATCTGAGTCACAGGGAAGTATTTATTCCGACCCAGTTAAGGTTTCCGTTTTCGATACAATATCTCAGTCTACAGAGTGCAGTTCTACTAGGTCTGGGAGCTTGTCAGCACTAAACTCTACTTTAACCAAACCCAGTGGATTTGTGGAGTCATCAACGCCGAATTGTTTCGTTGCACTAGTTAATTGTAGTCCTCCACTTCAAATTCTCTCCAGTCAGAAAATGCATAAAACTGTTAGTTGTCATCGAACTACTACTTGTTTTTCCGAATCTTCAGTTTTACCAAATATGGAGAATATTGAGTATCATGATTCTTCGGGTAGTAATGGGATGATTGTAACGTGTGGTTCTCATTGCTCTCACAGGAGCACAGATGGAAGCCCCTATAAAAAGGAAGCTGAATCAATAAAACAAAATCCCTGTAATTTCGAGAAACAACCTCATGACTTTCATCCAACAATAAACGTGAACGACTTTTCAAGAGAAGCTCAACATAAGATTCTACTGAGGTCAGAGTCACTGTCATCTTCAGTTTCACTCAGTAATAACAATTTTCTCCATGATAAATTTCAGCTGACACAAAAGTCTGATGATATCTCTTCATTTCCTCCTGGTAAGTTGAACGTCACCATTTTTGTTTTATGTAGTTGCTATGTAGAACGCTTCAAGGCATCGAGTCACCGGTTTTAGTTTTGCATAATATTGTGGATCTATTCCTCAATTGCCTTGACATATATATATATATATATATATATATATATATTATTCAACTAACCATTAATTCTAAGTTGCTGAATCAGTTACGAATATAGTCCCCAAACGCTCTGGTACGACTGTGTGAGGAGAGTTCGCTCTTTGGGTCACGCGTATTTAGCCACTACCAGGGAAGCCCTACCCACTGTCGTGTGGCAGGAGTGTTTATGAAGTTAAGAGGACAAAAAGCGAATGCCCAGCGCTTAAACCGGGTTAGTGACTACAGCGGACCCACCCTGGGAAGTTGAAAAACCTTAATTCCGAACCGATGTGCACATGAGCTCCTAGATCCTGAGAGAACAAAGAAAGTATAAACTTATTCTTGGTCAACGGCTATCATGGGACCGTGTCTCTCAACGTTGCTCCATTGCCTTGTGGGCTAGATCTTTGTGTTAGAGGCTCTGGGATTGGGTTCCTAAGAAAGCCACTTTTTTCGATTTATGCACCCGGGCAGTATCCCAGCCACTACACAAATTCAGTGGTTTGTGTGGCGCATACATTTTTGTTACCTCTTTGTACCAACGTTTGTGTCCGAATAAATAAGATGGATTCATGTGCTTAACTCTAGTTCACCCGTTTTGTGACCTAAGGTAGCTTAGTTCAGAACCTTGAGCAAAAAATACGCTTCATGGATTGAGATAACATGTATTCTTTTGTTTCCGGTTAGTCAAACAGTTGCCTGAAAAGCTATTTCCTTTTCTCAGAATACGAATCTCCATGTTTGTGAGTTAATTTGTACCTTTTGGTTTGACCTTAAAATGATACTGTTTTCTTGTCACATCAAACTGTTACAATTCCTCTTATTACGACCCAACTATTCCTATTGCTTAGTATTCTTGGACACCGATTCACTTGACAAGTCCATAAATCAGATCATGGTTGAATAGGAACGAAATCATATTCCAAATAAGAAGGATAGATTGAAGTAAGAAACACAATAAGAATAATGTTAGTATATTTATAGTTTTTACATGAGAAGATTTTCAAGTCTAGTATCGTCCGGCGCTGACTGAATAAGAAATAGCCAATCAAAGTTCACCAACACAAACATGCACGGGGTGCTTTAATCCAATCTATGCCTCTAACACAGACTACACATTAGCCAATAAATACACGGAACTTTTTCAGTACTGTAGACATTCGCTTATCATACTTAAATCAGTTTGTTGAAATATTCACTTGAATCGATTTGGGCAACGAAGTAGAATGTTTTTCCATTTAGATCTGTTCAGCATCCCTGTACAGAGGTGGCTAGCTACATGTTATTTCTAAGTCATATCCATCCATACATAGTGATTGTAGATCATCATTTTATTCCACTCAAAACCCTGTTTTGTATATTTAGCTGACTCATTTTTGTTATTTTATATGGAACCATCTGGGAAATCAATACTTCACTAAATAATGGCTTTATTTTTTTTTCAGACCATATTTTTATCATCACTATTCCAAATTCTTCCGAGGTATCACCTACTTTTGTTAAGAAATGCAGAGATTCTGGAAGTGGCTTCGATACTCCCATGTCTCATAATGTAAATAATATCCCGAGTCCGGAAGTCGGTCACAGCTATCCACTTCGATCCCGCCTACGACAGGCATCTTTGCGATTGCAGTGGCAAGCCATGCAAGTAGCTCCAAAGTCATTTGGGCAGTTACCTACAGAAGTTGTGTTTCGCATTATCCAGTATTTGAGCGTACAAGATGTATTTCGCCTTCAGCGTGTTAACCATCGGTTCAAATCTATTATTGAGCAGTATCTTCTATTAGTTAAACGTATTAATTTTAGTAATGGCCTCCCGTTTGCATTCTTGCCAGATTCAATCACTGACGTAGCTCTGAAACGCATGCTAAGCCGTACGCCAGAAGTCACACATATTCTTGGCTTCTATCCTCGTAAAATAGCAGAATCTTATCCATCCGACGGACAATACTCGAACATAGGTTCTGGTCATAATGCATTAACCTACGGTGGGATCATCACAGCCTTTCGACTTTGTCCGAAACTCCGTTCAGTTGAATTGATGGATGTCGAGTTGATGAGTGAGTTAGTTCGACATCTCCCGCGCATCAAATTTCACGGCATGTTTCGAAACCGTCCAGATTCTTGGGATTGTGAATACGCAGTTCCTCTGCCACCCGAACCGAATGCTGAAAGTATTCCAATGGATAGTGACCATGACTCTATGACAAGCGTTCCAAATTCACGTGACGAGTTCCATGTCGACTCAAAATCCAAACCTCTTTTTGGCAGTTTTATTAGCACGTTATTTTGTTCCGCAACTGCTGTTTTAGCGGTGGGAAGTAGTCGTGGTAAGCGAAGAAATTTAACTCGTTTAAAATCTAAAAACCAAACAGGATGTGCATGTTCCGTGCAATCACTCCAATCTCTAAATGCGGCATTTTCATTACCGTTATGTAAGAATGAAAACAGTCAGCCACTTACACAGATGGCCGCACAATCAGTCCATAATGTTGCTTTGCGTCATACGAATTTCGCAAATTGGTTTGAACCTATCGGTGAGTTGCCTCTTGGCCAAGGTTCACCTTCCACAGTGCCTCACTTTCTTCCATCTCGGCTGTTCACTGCATTTAATGGTGGTCCTAGTTTCCCTCCCGCCCACGAGAATATCCCGAATAATTCTGCCCCACCTATGGAGCAGGACTGTTACTCCAACGCCATAGAATCTTTACGCAATATAGCTGTTTCACATTTCCTGCAGCCTGGTTTACCACCTATTGAAGCTGAGCTAATTGCTGTGGCTCCCTTTGGCTATTCTCGATGTTCTTTACATGGTGTAGGATCTGGTCGAAACAGCATTCGTAATGCTCATGGTCCAGTCTTAGCATTTGCCTTCGGGGCTATATTCGTCCCACCACAAGCAGTTTCGCCGTTCATTTTGCCATCCAATAACGCGTCAAACTGCCGCTTTATCGATGCAAGACAGTATAATGCCGTCATATTGGGAGCTAACTTACTGCGCGGAGCACAAGGACCTCATCTTGCCTTTGAGCGTATATTAAACTTCCCGCAAAATGTTAATCAAAATAATGCTCCACGTCAAGTGCAGCTGCACGATCAAGTAGGAGGGCGAAACCAACAGAGACAACACCCTCAACGTTTTCGTCGACCACGTACAAGCATAACAAGCTTGAATGCCTCTGGACCATGGTTGGTCTCCCCATTTCCCAGTCAACTACAATGGATTATTTTACCCCACGCTATTACAAATCTAACCAAACTAGATCTAGTTTCTGTCGCAATTAGCGCTATTCCACGACTAGACAATATTAAATATCTACATCTTAAATGGGTAAGCATAAATTAATTTTTTTTGGAAATATGTCGTTTTAAATGTGATAATTAGTCTTAAAAAAAATACTTTCTACAATTTACTTATCTCTGTCATTTGGAGAATTAATAACATTACAATCATGTGACTACTATTAGTTACATATCAGATGTCTTTCACTTTGCTAAAGTTCCAAACATTTTTGGCCAATATTTTAACTTAATGTTTTCAAACTCCTGGGCACCACCTACACTGAAACTCAAAGAACATCTACACGTTCATGCGGTTGGTATTTCGAGTATAGTTTTAACCTTTAACTCATTGGCTAAAAATTAAATTCTTATATCGATAAACCCGCAGATCCTGTATGTTAGATTATGAGATAAAGATATCAGGGACACAGATTTACAAACTGACTTAGTTTCAGATTTATCTAGTTTAAATAGTCGAAATGGAATTTCAGAGTATACAAAGTCCACTTTCGAAAATTGGAAGAAATTATTACATGAGATCCAATCGCTATGTCACACTTTAATGTGTTAGTAATTTTCGATGTAAATTTTGAAGTAGTCTAATTATTTGAGTACCAAGTAATTCTAAAATTCATCATTTTATCATTTATCAAATCTAGACGATTTACAGCTCATCTACAACTTTATTGATCCTTAAAAAGGTTGATATAACTGTGTAGTATCTCTGGTAGCTCTCAAACCCTGATTATGGTTAACTATCAAGTTGTATATATATATATATATTAAGAAGCAACTATTTGTTAAATCACAAATCTCAATAAATAACTTATTATCCAATGATGATCCCAGTAAAATAATTTTGAATATGACGTAATGTGCAGATATCTATTACTACAGTATTTTACTAAACACGAACAATTTCTAGCCTGACTGATTCTAAAGATTCCTTAGCTGATACATTTGATACCACCTGAATATTTTTGAATGTCACGCGCTTCTCTGTTACTTAATTGGTTGGTTTTCTGACTTTAGTAATAAACTGTCTTCATTATGCGCGTTCACTTACTACTGATTGCAAAGGAACATTAATCACCTTAAGATGCTATCAATTTAGATTACTTCAATACATTGATTAGTAAATTATTGAATACATCTGAATATGACTTTAGTTTTAATCTCTAAATAAATGTTTATTGACTAATGGTTGTTTAGATCACATAAACATTTAGCATAGTTTGCTAACTTATAGGCAAGAATTAGGATAGCTAGTGCAAACACGTTTTTAAAGATATAAGCATCTTTTTTATACAACGCGTTTCAATGGACGTTTCCTCTTACAATAAATTGTCAAAGTATTCAGTTTGCAAAATATTACACATTTCAACTTGAAATTTTGAAATTCACTTCCTATTATCTTACTCATATAAATTTCAATTTGGAGTGTAGTTAGATCTTAAAAATAATCTTGTTTCTTTTTAACTACAATATATTGATCAATTCCTAACATAGCTATTTCATGTGTTAGTATCTGCGAATTTGACGTAATATTCCTTACATTTAATTTAGGTTGTATTTGCTTCAGCTGACCCATTCTTCAGTTTTTTGGCACCGAAATTACAATCATTTGTCATGAACAACTGTAGTACACCATCAAGAGTTGTTCGATTTGTTCGTATTTTCTCGGCTCTTTCACGGGCTCCTCAGCTTACGCGGCTTGAGTTAGTTGGTACACGCTTCATTGGTATGTCATCTGTATGTATATTATTTATTTTTTTTCGTCTACACTATATTACCGAATTGGGTAAAAAATGTTCGAGTTCGTTTGTCTTTACCTAAGCTCAATTGCATTCCAGCCTATATACGTTTGGTCTAAGTATTTTCCTCCCCATATATGAAATACTTTACCGATTGCTTTCCAACCTATGATTTTAGTGAGTAATTCACATGGCTTTCATTAGCATAGTGCTCATTTTCGGGAGAATTCGTGCAAGCCGTTGGTTAGATACTAATGTTTAACTAATAGATTACATCTATGTTCCTTAAAAGTTGTAACTGGTTGATTTGTAACACCATCTTTTCTTAGATTAGTTTATGAGGTGTTAAATCAATTTAACCGTTGGCTTATTAGTTATTATATATATATATATATATATATATATATATATATATATATACATCTGTTAATAATTTTATCATAACTCTACTGCTTTTCTAGATGGTCTAATTGGACACATAATTGATGATAATATGTCACATGGGCGCGGATTTCGTAATCTTCAGCGTTTGGTGCTTTCTAGCAACAAAGATGCATCTGAAGTAGATATTGGATTGCTTCTGCTGGCTGGTCAACAGTCTTTGAATCAAGTAGCTCTCCAAATGCTTCATACACGAAATTCATTATTTGAAGGTCTTTATCATGCCGGTGCTGAATTTCCACGTCTTGAGAGTCTTACTCTTGGTAAGTAGATTATTGTCGTACTTTCCCAGTATACACACGTGTCTTGTAGAGACTTATTTGAGACATTATGTGTTTCGAAATATTCTTATGAGTATTTTATTTATTTATTTGAACACATAAATATTTGTACAACGGGGTACCAGATATATATGCTCCACACAAATCTCATTTGATTTGTATGAGGACTATGATACTGCCCGGGTGCCCAAACTGAAGCAAGTGGTTTTCTTAGGGGGCCACACCCACAGCCTTTGACCCAATGGTCTAGTCCACAAGGCAGTGGAGCATCATGAGGAGATGCAGTCCCATGGTAGCCGGTGACCAACAATTGATTCATACGCTAGTTGTTCCCTCAGGATGCTGGAGCCCATGTGCACCATTGATTTGGAATCAGGGTTTTCCAACTCCCCTAGGTGGACTTTCTGTGAGACATTATCATGTCTCAGAATTGTTCACAATAAGGCAAATGAATTTAATTTTTGTCCTGAAACCTCCCACTGTCTTTTTTCTCTCTATGCCCAATTTTTACTTCTACTAATACTGCTATTACTTTTATTACTCTGGCATTTGTATTGATAATTTCATCTCCCTGTACTGTTTATCTAAATGGCGTATTATCCTGTTATATTAATAGTGTAGGGACTTAAACCGATACACATGTAGCAGGTTCTTCGTTGCATATGACTGACTAACTGATTGTCTATTTTATCTGAATTGGTGAGGCAAATGTAGTTTCCATCATCCTGCAATATATCCATTATTTAGTATTCTCTTTTTACGGTGGTTTGACATTATCAAGCAAACTTGATCAGATGTGGTTTGTATGTTATTCCTTAATACTTAACTAAATTGTATTTGTTTAAATTAATCTGTTTAACGTTTACCTTTCAAGGGATAGGTATGACATCTTCCATTTTCTAAAATGTACATGACATTATAGTAATACCACCTTCTTAGCGTATCGTTTTTTTTGAATTTGCATATTAATTGTGTTTGTCTTACAATGTTCACAACTGGATGTTATAGTGTTTATTCCGCCAATAATAATGATTTATGTTTCATGCATTTTATGCTTTACATCATTAACAATGTTACAAATCCTCAGTCAAAATAATTTGTGAATCATGTCTTTTTCTATGTCCTATATTTTTTGGCATACCCTCTGTAATCATTTGCATCACTGTAATAAAGATGATGTCTACGTTCAATCTGTTTTAAATTCCTAGGTTATTTAGATCCTTACCAGTCACGTTTAACAGTTTCTGAACTGATGAGTTTAGGTATTGGGGAATCATCTGATCATTTGTCACCTATTTGTATGATAACCGATTGGGGTATGGCGCTTGCATTTTTCATCTGTCCTCGACTTGTAAATATTATCATTCGAAATGCACCATATTTAAATGATATAACACGATGGTTTTCTGCTGGATTTTGTGATGAAGAATCACTCCACATTCGACCGACAATTATACCTTCAGCTAGCGAGGATTCTACTCAACCAACTGCCGACTGTCAAGAAAATTCCACACAAACTTGTGTAACAGACAAAATTTCAAAAACCTATTTCTTACCTCTACGATCACTAACGTTGGAAAACTGTTCTGGAATATCAATTGAAGTAAGTCTCAAGAACTCGATAATTACCACCGAAAATCTGATGTTGACAGGCAAAAGAATTTTATAGACATACTAATGCAGTTTACCTCATAGTTTGTTCACGATTCTGCATTTCAGTTTCGTAGAGCCTTCTGTAAATGACATTTTATCTAACTTGACTACATCCTCTATTTTTGCTCCGTCCCACTATTGACAACTGAAAAGGAGTGACTAAAATTTAGTTCCAATAAAACACTTTCAGTTGAGAGGAGTGACAATAATGTAATTTCCATAAAAACTGAAGAACTTAAAGAACAAGTCAAATGTATCACTACTTTATTAATGTTAGTGCAGAAGGACTTCAAGTTTCGTTAGGGACATGGTACAATACCGGAAATTAGGCCTGGTAACCAGGTCTTAATTGGAGAATAAAGTGACCTACTAGCGAATTTCCTCTAATCACTTATGAGAGTTTATTATGCTTACTTTTGGCTCATATTCTATATAAGGACATGCTTTACAACATAAGAGCCTATTCTCTTGGCGTGTTCATCTTGTGTGTTTAATTTCAAATCATTCGGGGGGTTAAGTCAATAATGCAGTCTAGTCAGTAACCGTCACTCAGCCACATCATGTCGTTGTGTCTACTTATCGATTAGCACTCTGTTCATTGATTTTAATAATCGGAATTTTCATCTCAATCAAGATCTCCATTTTGCAAATATGGGTCAGTTATTTTGATGTTGGTTTGTTCTCTGAGCTGGATCCAGAGAACAAACCAACATCAAAATCACCCGCCTGAGCTACAAATCTTCACCATGGGTCAGTTATCTCTCCTTTGCTAGCCTATTAAATTTAAGTGCATACATTAGTCCTTGATACCTGATATTATCAGTATACGTTATGTCTTATTTATTATTATTCTGACTTTTGACTTTATTTCCCCTTACATGCTGGGTGGCTGGATCTATTGGGACTCAATCAATATGTTGCATGTTCGCAAGCCTCTTTACCGACTTCGAAATAGACTGCATGGTAATATCATTAGCTTTCGCACAAAGTCAGGTTCTGCGTTTTCTACAATCGTCTGATTAATAGATTATATATACTGACAAGTTGTACAGAAGAAATAGGGATTTTTAATGACTGCAAAGGTTCTCTTACGATATACCAGCTTTTCTTTTCTATTGTAACTGTGCACGAAGGATGGTTAACCTCTTTCCTGTAATCGCTAGTTTACAATAGGCTTATATAAGTCAGAATTTTTCATCTGATCTCTGCCTCATTTAGGTTGAAAATATTTGTTTCTCTCTAGGCTTATTAGTGATCCAAATAAATGAATTTTGACATAACAACTACAGAGTCCTTTACCTTTCCCTTTCTTTTGTTTAATTATGCTTAAATGAAACATTGGCTATATTAGTTTGGTCAAATTAAGTGGTATCATTCCATAAAAATCCTACTAACGATTACTAGAATACACTTGCATTTTTGTCAGTTGATACAGTTAGAAAAATCTCGTAAACATGCATAAACATGCATACATATTTTCTTTCGAGATTTGTATAGTATGTCGAGATTTTTGTGATTATCTGTTTAGTGTTTTCAAATTTGATTTTTTATTGATTACTCTTTCACACAATAATTCCCCTCATTAAGATGCTGCTTATTATTCTTTTGTAGAATCTTGAACGTGTTTTGATTAGTGGACATCCTTTCCCATGTTTAGAAACTGTCGTCTTAAGAAATATGTTTACACCTCAATACGGTGAGAACAAAGGCTTCATGAGTACACCGCATCTTTTTGTTGATCAACATGATCAATCTGTTACTGAACAATGTATAGATTGGCGTAAACTTGTTCACCTTTTATGTTTATCAGATTTACTAAGTACTTGTCGACTGGGCTATTCTCCTTTATCACCTGAAGACTGTATTGGCTTAGGTGCATCCGCTAGAGAAGTAATTCATATGAATCCACCACGTGGTTTTCTACCAGATTCTTTACGAACAAAACCACATGATTTATTTGTAAGTGATAGTATTTGTATTTTATAGCTTTGTTATATTTCATTGTATTCTATTTAAATGTTTTAGATCATACATCTGGCTGAATATTACTATTCGAGGAAGTAAACAGATCGAATAGCTGACTTCACATTTTACGTTTAAAAATACATTGACTCCATTTATCTTTTCTGCTTAAGTTAGCAATTAAGAACAGAAAATCCATCAAAATAGATATTAAAACTGGTACTAAACGTATGATATTCAGATAAGATAGTCATTGTTGGAGATGCAGATACCAAGAAGTCACTCCGTAAACGTCTTATTTTTTGTAATTTTATTTTGGAAATTTGAATTTTTTGTTTTCTCAGCACAAGCGCCCTTTTTCCCCTCATATTGTATTTCCTATTTGGAAGGACCCTAGATGCCATTGGTTCGTTGCCTCTTAATACTCTATTTCGTGACGTTTTCCAAAGACTTTTTGTTCTGTATACGTATGCTTAAGTTGTGTGCTTGATTGTTCATGCTTCTGGCTGCCTGTGGAATATACCTTTCCCTCATCTGGACCTGGTCTTCTCCCTCTAGTTAGGGCTGGGACGCATCGGAGTAGTTTAACTTATTGTTGCGTCTCTGATCCTTCGTTCCGTTCTCAGATTTTAGATGATCTCGTAATCTCTCCAAACATATCATTCGTCTTTTGAAAGGCTATTGTAATTGCATTTAAATCTGGAACCACTAGTTTTCAACATATCGACAATTCCGACAAGGAATTCGACAGTGCTCAATGTTACCATTAAATCCCTTTATCGATCTACGTTATAATCTCAAGACTTTTGCCAACCTGTTCCTATATCAGTCATAAATTAACATTTGATTAGGTTTACAGTTTTTGTTCTGTCAACTTTAATTAGTGTACATATTCATTCATTCTTATGTTATTCACTTCAATGACTGACTGGTTGATTTTAATGAACTTGTCACTTCCGTGTATAGAATCGCTGTCTACTAGGTTTATATGTATTTCAATTTGGTTTAATTTTCCGGATTATTTTCCCTATTTCCGGTTAGTATAAGTGAGAAAAAATAACGGACTGTTTAAAAAGAATTACGTACACCACCAACTTATGATAGTTTATTTAACTTGATTTTCAATTATTGTTTATGAATTTTTAGTCCATTTCTTTCACTTTCCGAGTTTCGGACTTTTTTTATAATCTGTTATCGTGTTGTGTTTTTTACTGAGAAGATATCACTAATATTATAGTAGATCTAATATGATTAATGCGATCAAGCAACTAATATATAACGACGAAGTGAAGAATGCAAAAATTGGAATTTGTAAAAGTTCTGACTTTTCGAAAAGACAAATGTAATGAGTAAACACCACTGTTTAGAAATCTGAATTGACATCATTAAAAGAGACAAATACGAGCAACAAATAGTATAAATACATCTGACTACATATGATGTTTACGATTAATGTCTCTGTGTTAATTGACACAAAAGTGTAAATTAAAAAAATTAACAATTCAAGTTTTTTTTATAGGAAAACTCAGACACATAAAACTTCTACAATAAAAAAATTGAGTACTTAGGTGAAATATGGGGCGTTTTCTAGCTTTGTACTGATTTTAATTGCCTGTGTTTATTTATTTCGGTTATTTGTTTGCTTACTCTTTGATGAGAGGCTTACACTAACTAAGAAATTCAATTTTTAACTCATTGGAATACTATAGATATATCATTATTACTACTACTAGCAATCTTCTCAATGTCCAATTTACTTGAAATTATTAAGTTGAACCTTGCTAATGATACTTCTCTATTCTGAATCACATCAAAGAAATAGTTGACGTATTCATATTGTCGTTAAAAGAATGACTAATGCCAGTTTTAATATGTTATGTGTGATAAAGTTGATTCTGATTGAATATTTTGCACTTTTTTCGTAGAAATCATAGTTTTGACCATAATAGTTGTTTTTTTTCGAATTTGTCACAGTGTTCACTTCGAGCTCATACCTACTTAAATAGTCTGTTGGAATTAGACGGTTCCTGTGGTCGGTCAATGTCAGCACCAACCAGAGTGTTTAAAACGCTGTTTTCACACAACGTGCATATCCCCGTGTCAGATGGTCCCGAACGATATCCCAGTAAACCGGATGACGATAATGATTTTATGTCTCGTTCTACGCAAACATGCATTTGCGGTGTATTAGAATGGGATGTTACTCTAAGGATGTCGCAGTCACAATTGGCTACTGATCAAAAAATTGTGAGAAGTAAACTTATTTCTCCTGACAACTCAAAAAGCAATCAAAATTGCCTCCATGTACGTATTGACACCGAAACTAATCGAAATACTGTCCCAAGTACCAGTTCACAATCCGGAAAGACATTACTGTTACGTTCACCAGTAAATCAAAATAATGCTTTTACTCCGATAACGTCTCAGTTGCAACTTGGTGGTTCTTTATCATTTCATCCTTTTCCTCCTTCGGTTCAGCATAAAAATTTCTATAGGATGATTACTATGTCAGAATGGAATCAGTTGATTGTCAAAATGTCTACACCATTTGGTCTTCCGTGTTGTCAGATTATTTACCCTGTGACTGGTTCAAATGAGTGCTCAGGGTGTGCTTCTGATTCACTGCTTTTTTCTCAGGGTATTTCAAACTATCAAGTAAGATTTGTAACGAGATTTATGCTTATATCTTTATTTTGTCACTTGCTAATGCTGTCTATCAGAAAGTTAGGCTTTTTTATTTGTCTTAAATCAAAGGTGGATTGAATGATGTTTGAATCTACAACTTGTTGTTTGAAAGTCAAGTGCTATAATGACCACCACTGAGGCACCACCGTTTATACCTGTTTTAATGTTTAATTACATTGTTTACTCACCACTGTAATCGTTATTGTCAATAATCTTTCCTAATCATTTAGCCCTATTATGGGTGGTGTAGCAGTAGTGGTCGTCAGTCAGTCACAGCGTGATTTGTTTTCGCATTACGTAATTAAAGATTTGAGATTTCAAGAGGGAATTGGCTTCATAAACACAAGAGTTGAAAGAATCAGTTATATATTTGTAATCAAGCTTTTCAAACAGGTGTCGTAGTGACTACTCATATACAAACATTTACAAATATTCTGTTTTATCACTAATGTTTTATACGAAACATCGGGTAATATGTTTACTTGGTGTTATTCTATCGAACAACATATATCGATAAAGTCAGTTGCGTTTAGCTTATTGTTTACATTGTTTGTTCGCTATCCCATGACCATCGACGTGTGAAATAAGAGTTACGTAAGAGTTATTCGAGTAGTGGGTTTATTGTTAAGACTCTCGAATTCCGGTCACTAAGTTGAAGGTTTGAACAATAGTCCATGTAACTCGGTTTAGACACCACTCAAACTCCCGACCGTTGCTGCTACCTTTACGTGGTGGTCGGGTTTGCCTATCGTGATGAACCAATCAAACTATACTGGCTGGAACAATCGTTCCTCAAGGTCCTACCATGCCAGACAGGTCGGTTGAAGAGCAGTAAGACTAAAAGCAGCAAACCCAAGGTCCGACGGCGAAGTCGTACTGTCGACTGTACAGAGGTGTGACGGCAGTAAGGTGTTTCCTTCAGACAACCAGCATGACAGCGATGCTGCCTTCCCACAAATAAGGGTGGGGTTAGAAATGGTCGACCCTAAAAATGCACACCTCGCCTTATTCCACGGATATCCGTCTCCAGCGGTAAGGTCCCAACAAGTACGGAGCTAACACAAAAATTACCCACAGAAAGGTCGTGCGTGACCGGTCTCAAGAAGTTGTCCCTTGGGCATTGCAGTCAGGCTCTCAGGTCATTAAGACCACTTCTAATCCAATTTTCTCTTCAGGTACCTCTAGAAGAAACCGGGAAATGAAAACTACCCTCATACCTCTAACAGCACTCAAGATCACTGTATTCATAATCAATCTCCTTCTTTAATTCCTACTATTCCTTCTACCTTGACTTTCAGCACTAAACTTCCTGTTCCGGTTTCCTCCTCAAGTGTCACCATGGCCAACGATTCTAGTGCGCGAAACACTGTCCCAGGTCTACTTAAACCTCTCTCCAAACTGCACATTGTAACCTTCAACGTACGTACTCTATGTCAAATCGGTCAACAGGCCTCCTTGGCTAAGACCCTTGAATCTCGTACGATTGATGTATTCTGTGTTCCTGAAACACGCATACAGGATCCTAGTGTGGCATTCACTTGACCTCACCTCGCCAAAATAGACAACCGACGGAATACACCCTCCATGTTGCTGGCGACTTGATGGCTAGTTCTCGTGGACTTGCAGGTGTAGGCATAACACTTGATACGAGGGCAGAACAGGCACTATTAGAATGGATCCCCGTTAACAGTCGCCTGTGTGCTGTCCGGCTAAATGGCCCCATAAGAACTCAGAAGGATAGGGACACACGTCGTTGCCTTTTCGTCGTTTCCGCCTACGCTCCCACCGACTGCAGCCATGATGAAGTGAAAGATGACTTTTACAGAAAGCTCTCTGAGCTTCTTCAGAAAGCTAAGCGCTCAGACATGGCACTCATAGCGGGTGACTTTAATGCCCAGGTAGGCAGCTTGAATCAAACAGAAAGACATTTAGGTGGGTGTTTTAGTATTCCGGCTCAACGAACCGATAATGGTGATCGTCTGTTGCAACTATGCTCAGACAATCGTTTATTTTTAGCAAGCACTAATTTCAAACATAAGGAGAGACATCGTCTAACATGGCGACCACCTGCTACAAACCAACGATGGACTCAAATTGATCACATTGCCATCGGTCATCGTTGGAGAGGCTCAATAGAAAATTGCCGCTCGTACTGGAATACATGTTCAGACTCTGATCACCTTTTAATACGAGCACGCATCTTTTTGCTCCTCACTGGACGCAGGAAAAGTACACTAAGAAGACCCATTAGGATTGAATTGGAGGACGAGAAAGTCAAAAGTATGTTCCGCTTTACTGGTTTGTGCTCTCGGTCCGTCCACCTTCTAGGTAATAAGGACGTTTTACCATCCTTCGTTTGCACAGTGACTGTCCTGTCTGTTTCAGGTGTTTTGATCTTAAATGTGTCTAGCAGAACATTAAGAGGTAATCTATGCTGCGTTTCGTTGTTGGCGATCGGGGTCGGTTTCAGTTGGTTAGCATGACGTACCCAGACTTCTGAACCAACGGACACCTCGTAAGCCACATTTTCTTTCTTTTGCACGATCCGGCCAGCTATCCATGTAGGATGTTTTCCTCGATAGTCCATAGCAAGTATCTTTTAACCCACGCTGAACAATCGTTTTTGTGCCACACGATGACGATTGTACTGTTTCTCCATCATCACGTTTCGTTGCGGCTTAAGAGCTGGAGTCGGATGAATGTTGTCGAAATGTGTACGTATTTTTCTGCCCAGTAACGCACCCGCTGGAGAGACCTCATTTGTTGTCTGAGGGTTCTGTGTAGGACGGTAGGTAAACAGGAACCTCTCTAAGATCTCGTCGGCGGTACCCTCCCCTCTTGATTTTTTAGGGCATTTTTGAACGTACCAACAAAACGTTCTACCTGGCCATTCGATTACGGATGGAATGGAGATGTTCGGATATAGTTGATTCCGTTCTGCTGACAAAATTCTGAAAAGGTAGATGACGTAAACTGTGCGCTGTTGTCGCTGACTATTTGTTCTGGAACCCCGAAACGACTGAATAATTGCCGCAGTTTTCTAACTGTGTAGCTTGCTGTTGTATGTTCCATGATGAAAATTTCCGACCACTTGTATGCATCAACTACCAGAAGGTAAGTTTGTCCATGGAATGGAGCAGCGAAGTCTAAATATGTACGCTGCCACAGTGACTGTGGTATCGGCCATGATTGCAGCTCTGCTTTTCGTGGTGCCTTTGCTGCCAATGCACATTTTATACACGAACGGGATAGCTGCTCGAGTTGAGTATCTAATTGTGGCCAGTAAAAATAACTTCGTGCTAGCGCTTTCATGCGGTTTATTCCAGGATGTCCTTCACGCAGCTGCTTGGACTGCCGGTTGCAACTTCTTTAGGATTAGGACACGTTCAGCAAACATGAGGCATTTGTCGATGATTGAAAGAGATAGTCTGCGCTGATGAAACTGCTGAAGCTCTGTTGAACTGATCTTCGAGGGCCACCCTCCTAGGTGGAACTTTTTGACTTCTTGTAGAACAGGGTCTCGAAGAGTCTCTTTTCTAACTTCATCTGACGACAGTGGAGTGTTTCAAATTACCGCTGCTACTACATTCCGTATTTCTGGATCAACTGATATGGAGGCAATGATCATGTCCTCCGGTCCAGGATGTTGAACTCCAATAAGTCGTGAGAAAGCATCGGCTTGACCGGTAGTATTGGTTGACTGATACCTTATGTTAAAGTCGTAGCTCAGAAGCATTGTTGCCCAGCGCTGTAGTCTGTTAGCTGTGTAAACAAGAATCCCTTTCTTGGAACCGAATATTACAATCAGTGGTTTGTGTTCTGTCAACAGAGTGAAATTACGGCTGTAAAGCATTTTATGAAATCTTTTGACAGCATAAATGATTGCCAGGGCTTCGTTTTCGATTTGATTGTAGTTGCGTTCGGCTGGGGTAAGTGATCTGGCAGCATGGGCAATTGTCTTTTCTGTTTTGTCTGGAAACATATGTGATATAACTGCTCCAACTCCTTGACTAGATGCAT
This sequence comes from Schistosoma rodhaini, assembly GCA_944470415.2. Classification (NCBI taxonomy): domain Eukaryota; kingdom Metazoa; phylum Platyhelminthes; class Trematoda; order Strigeidida; family Schistosomatidae; genus Schistosoma; species Schistosoma rodhaini. Next base: position 84,696,808 of record OX104036.1, read on the forward strand.
CAGATGCAACAACAATTTGCAAGCTGGGATCGAAGTGTGTCAAGAGAAGCTTTGAGCTGAGCATTAACTTGACTTTGTCGAAAGATGCTGCCCATTGCCAAGGTTTATCTTTCGATAGTAATTCGTTCAGAGGGCTTCTCACTCGATGCATTTCAGGCAAGAATGTGCTATAGTGACTAACTAATCCCAAGAATGACCTTAATAAACGGACGTCAGTTGGTACGGGCATTTTATGAATGGCTTCTATATTGGCAGGGTCTGGTCGTCGGCCGTTCTTATCTAGGATGAAACCAAGGTATTTGATCGAATGCATGAAGAAGATACACTTTTCTTCACGTAGTTGGAAACCATACTCCAACACTCGGTTAAGCACTTGATGTAGACGATCAGAAAGTTCACTGTTAGTGGAACCCATAACTATGATATCATCTAGATAAGCTGCTGTACCCGGTATGCCAGTTAGCATTGTATCCATTATTTGCTGAAAGATGGCAGGTGCGGTCTTGATACCGAATGGTAGGCGGGTGTATTGAAATAACCCTCCATGAATGTTGATAGTCAGAAGCTCTCTACTATCGTCATCTACGTCCACTTGCAGATAGGCATCCGAAAAGTCTATTTTCGCGAAACATACCACCATTTAGTTTAGCAAACAGGTCTTCAGGAACTGGTAACGGATATTGATATTCATCCGATGCAGCATTTAAACCCGTTGAGAAATCAGCACATATGCGGATAGTTCCATTGGACTTTCTAATCACTGCAATCGGCGCGGCCCATGCAGAGTAATTAACTGGTTGGATTACACCAGCGTGCTGCAAACGATTAAGTTCCTGATCGACTGGTTCAAGAGCAGCATATAGCCCAGGATGTCTCGGACGAAAAATGGGTTTGGCATCTGGTTTCAGGGATAAATGAGCTTTCACTTTAGTGCAGTGACCAAGGCTATTCTGGAAAGCAGAAGCGAATTTTTTCGTCAGATTTTCTAGTACCTTTTCACCTATCTTTTTTGCATGTTGATGGGTATATCCATTATTCCAAGTTTTTCTAATATATATAGACCAAGAAGATCAATGTTTGGTCGTTCTGTCAGATAGCATACCCCTTTACAGCTATTTCCATTGAAGGAGAATTTACACTGTAATTCGCCAATTAGTTTCAGAACTCCTGATGCATTTTTAGCAGTTTTCTTTGATGGCTTTATTGGTGGTTTTCCAAGCAGGTTATACGTTTCTCTAGACACTAGGGTAATATCGGATGCTGTGTCGATTTGGAGACGAGCTGCTATGCCATTAATCTGGATGGTAACATACTTTTTCCGAATGTCATAGTCTGTTTGGAAGGCTGCTACCAGAAAAAGTGATTTAGATTCGGCTGACTTCACCACGTGTCGAGGACGTTTATGCTTCTGCTTAGGATTCAAAAAACTCGTTTGGCTTTTGCCAACTTACGTCACCTATGGCGAAGACGAGATGTCTGTCTATCAATTAGGGGACGAGTTTACTATGCAGCATTTCGCTCTGTTCTACTTTACGGCTGTGAAACATGGTCATTAAGAGTAGAAGATACTCATAAGTTACTAGTATTTGACCACAGATGTCTTAGAAATATTGCTCGCATCTGCTGGGATCTCCGGGTAAGTAATAGTGAGGTTAGATATATGGTATTAAGGAATGATGGTAAATCAGTTAATAAGGTCATGAATCTTCATCGACTGAGATGGTTGGGTCACGTGTTACGTATGCCTGAACACCGATTACCACGACGCACTATGATGACTAGTATTGGGGATGGTTGGAAGAGAGTTAGGGGCGGCCAAACCAAAACATGTCATCAGTGTTTGAAGTTAGTAATTGCTGGTCTGAGCCATGTTGGTAGATACAGACTACTTGGCCGGGGTCCGCGTGACCATCGTATCCAATGGTTGGAGACTTTGGGTGACATGGCTCAGAATCGATCACAATGGCGTAGGTGTATACACTCTTTATCTTCCCTTAAACCTTGAGATTAAAATTACTTCATATCTTTCTTTCTGTACTATATCCTTATATACAACCTTTCTTTTATATACTACCACCACCACCACTAAATTAACTACTTCTATGAATTCGCTGTTCATCTTGTTGTGCTGATGAGGTATGACAACTTGGACCGAAGCATATGTGTGCCTGCTCCTACGTTGTAGCTGACTGACTGACCCCTCAAACTCAGGGTGTGACTCAAAGATAAATCCACAAATCTGTATTTGGTCAATGAGTTAATAATAAGACTACATCAAAGCTAGCATCTGTTCGCGGTCCAAAACGAATTCCTGGGTATGTAGTCATAAAGATTATATAACTTGGAACGTTATCGCATATATTGGTCAGAATAAAAGCCAGTGAGAATCACGTGGTAGTTCTCCTTGTACATTCTTCACAAAAGTAAAGTTCACCTTTCAAGTGGGTAAAACCTACTTTGGCCGTTTTCCTTAAATCAGACTGTCTTGTTAACGAGTACTATTCATCTCCATTCATTCATTGTTTTATTCTACAACTAAGGAATAATTACTATATCTATTTACGGTTATCAAAGTATTATCTTATTTCCCAAACCTAAATTATTTGTTATTCTTTCTTTATATTTAGATATCTGCTCCTTGTAAATTAGTTAAACAGTCTAGTCACACTGCTACAAAATGGTTAGCTCGTGATGCATGTATAGATACCAGTGAATTAAGATGTTTTACATTGCCAAAACCACAAATCCTCAATGTTTTACAACCATTGAATGCTATTCATAGTTGTTTAACTTCAATACACTTTGAAAAAGTAAGTCAAATCACAATAAGTGTGTGTTTATAGCATAAATTATGTTGTTTCAATGCATGAAATGTTGTTTTCATCAATGTTATTTTGTTACAAAAATAAGTGTGGTCAGATAATATAAAGTATGGAATAGTATTTTGTTATAACGCTCGGCTTTTCTTCGTCTACACGAATGGGACGCTAATTTGCCTTAGACGAATATCTACTCTAGATTCCCTTCCAGTGTATATTCTACAGGGCTTCAACACAACTCAGATCCAGAATACGTGATTAGCCTGACTGAAACGTAAATATATTTGTTCACCAAAAACCGACACAATTTAACAACAATCAATAATAATATAAAAATAGGGGAATATATAACTCATTTAACGCCTGTCACACTATCTACAATTCTGACTAAGCAAACAACCAATCATTATCATTCTTGCCCACACATCAAGTTAATCATAACTATCATCAACGTAGAACCTGGAATAACTATTGATCCTCCCTAGTTTCCTTGTCAAATCAATGGGACATTGAGATAAAATTGACTAGATTTATATCAGGAAAAAAAGTTGGAGTAATAGTAGTAGCTATGTTTGTGACAAAGACTAAACGAGAGAATATATATTAGTGAAATAACAAACAATAGTAATGAAGCTTTGGATGTCAAAGGAGAGAAAGACTAAATATCTCTGTACCATTGTGACAGATTCTGAACCATTTAATCCTAGTAGGCTCAAATTCTCGGCAAAAATTTAGAATATATACTGTCGATTTTGGACCTTTTCATCTATAGTTTCCAATCGTAGAGTTATGGTGAAGTGGTTTATTGGTTGTGAGCCATTTTACTTTCAATCACTAAGTTACCGATTCGAATCCCTCTCCTTCCACTTCGATTTCGACAGCCATTTGTCACCAAACCAAGTACAAGATTAATAATGGAGTACGACTATCTCATAAATTGTAACAAGATGTTCTACACCTTCTGGTTTGGCTCATTTCAATGGTTGATGACCTTGTAGACTAATCTCATGTCTTGGTTTGACCACCTCCAGCCATTTTAATATCCATTCATCTTTAACTAACACCATGGATATGGGCTATTTCGGTCTATGACAACGCGTCATAGATGCAAAATACTGTGCAATCGATTGGCTTGGTCGATGCAAATTGTGTCAAAGTGACGATTGCATGGGAGATCGAACTGTTTGTTTCACCCCTCGAACAAATTGGCTAGAAAATAAAATTGCTTTGGCTCAGACAAAAACACCAATGATTTGAAATCATTCAATACATATTATATAACTACCATTTAGTTAGTTCTCGGGTATCAAACCACGTAATTACACGTTTGATCACCGTCCCATCGATTTGTTTATTGTTTATGTCGAAATTTATATAACTGACCTCAGGGTTATTCACTTGGTAACTGTACTATGCATAATTAAGTTATTGAAGATCTTTGTGATCAAATATTAGCCACCTACATATGTCTTACTCTTATGGGCCATGTTTCATAGACATAAAATAATTCTAAAAGGTGTCATGCAGAATATTTGCTCTTTGACGTATGTATAAACATCTCACACGTTCCACAGATGGGAAGAGTTGCCATAAGTCTAACAAAATCTGTCCCAAAACTGGGTCCACCGCCGATTTACTTGGGGTTTCTAGGTGAAGGAGATGGCCGACACGTTCGACAGCTTTACATATATTATAGTTGAGTTGTTTATACAATATTTAAAACAAGATTTCTTTTCCTCCTGTTTTTGTCTCTTCCATTGTGTTTTGAAAACATGCATTCTTCGTGTTCTTATCTAAATCTATTTTGCTTTAGTACATAGTAAACAGATATAGACATATTGTGTATATATGTATGTGTAAACAATAAGGTCCATTTATTTATATATTTCGTATCGTCAATTCTGTTATACACGTCTAACACGAAACGACCCGTTGTAGGTATATTTATGCTTAAATCATTCACTATGCTTTTCACACAAATACGGATGCAAGTAGATCAGACTCTTATTTACTACATCTGATTGTTATTGATTTAGTAATTATTTCCTTCATATATATATAATATTTGAATTAAAGGGTAGTTGTGCTTTTTTATATAATAGGAAAGTTGAATTTCTATACATTTCTATTTACTAAGACAATTCGTGGGAGGATCTGTACGGTTTTAAGACGCTTTTTCCCCCATCAAAAACTTTGACATCAGTTAAGGGATCATTTAAAAAGAAAATTCGACAAACAGATAAGTTTTTCGTACTAGTTTCAGACTCGTCAGATGTAACATTTAAATTCCATTCTTAGATGACATTTGCCTTGTGAAATTCATCTAGACAGTCTACATCTGTCTACATTATTTGAACAAATGGTCAGTGCCTTTACATATATATATATATATATATATGTATATATATATATATATATATATATATATATATATGTTAGCATAGTAGCAGTTTTCCAAGAAACCCTTGATATATGTTGATACTACTCACAGTACTCAACAGTAAAGCTTTCTTAACATGGTCCGAAATATTCGAACTCGAATAACTTATTTTCCCAAGTTGAGACCGGGGTATAACTAAGGTGCCCCCAAATGCCCTGGTACGGCCGAGAGTGGGGAGAGTCCGCTCTCCCTCTCGAAATGCTCTCACATGGCCACGCGAATATATAGTCCTACTCACTGCCTTCTCGTGGCGGGTGTGTTGTTTACAAAATTTATAGGACGATAAGCGAATGTCCGGCGCTTTAACCGTGTTGGTGCACACGGAAAGTTCACCTAGGGGAGTTGGAAAACCCTGATTTGAAACCAATGGTGCACATGGGCTCCAGCATCCTGAGGGAACAAATGGCGTATGAACCAATCGTTGGTCACCGTCTACCATGGGACTGCATCTCCTTACGATGCTCCACTGCCTTGTGGACTAGACCATTAGGTCAAAGGCTGTGGGTGTGGCCCCCTAAGAAAACCACCTGCTTCAGTCTGGGCACCCGGGCAGTATCATAGTCCTCATACAAATCAAATGAGATTTGTGAGGTGCATATTTATCTGGTGCTTCCTTATACCAATATTTATGTGTTTTAATAACAAATAATAAAAATAACTAGGGTATTCAAACCGTGCACAATGTTTTGACTCTGTTCCTATCTAACTTCTTCCCCGTTTTGCCATGTACGTTACTTTTTATTTTTATTTTCATTGTTTTTAGGTTGGGATTTCCCATATAAATTTGTGCGAATCTCCACACTTAAAAAATATCACTTTAGAAAATTGTACTGAACTAAAAGCTATCATATTCGACAATCATTCTTCACTAGTTGATTGTTCTAATCATCAGGATAATGTCAACTGCAAAGTTATCGATCGATTTCCAGCACTTCGGCGTATTCGAATAATTAATTGTCCAAAGTTTGCGATCTATAATTTCTTATCCAGTGTTGGTAAACTTTACCCTACACACAATGAAAATATATCTATAACATACAGGCAAGTATTTTTCCCCATCAAATTATTCATAGTATAATATATATGCATTTGCTTTATATAAAACAAAATCATTGTTACATCCAAAAATAGACACTTCTAAGAGCGTTTTGCATGCTGGCTCATCAGTTACAAGTTTAGACGCTTTCCTTGTGGCCTGAACGTCGGTATCAGTGCCTGAAGATAGTAAAAGCTGGCAACGATGATTGGGTGCAACATGCCAGCATTGTGAATCGTGAATGTGAGCCTTTTAAACTATCAGCAATGACAGTAGACCAATTCAAATGTCTTGTTTTCGTATGCAGCTTACAGTCTTCAGAAGATGCCGACATCAGAACCAGAATTCTAAGTAAAATTGAACAGTGTCCAAATATCACCCTTCAAGAGGTGACTACTGAATGTCAGCGTCTGGTGAACTTGAAACATGACACCTCGATGGTAGAAAATAATGGTCGACTTCCTTATGTACAGGCAGTAAGTGGGAAGAAAGATTCCTATATGCAAAAGCAGAACACAACCTGCAGGAAGCCTCCATCCGCATGTTGGTTTTGCGGAGGGGTACATTACAAAAGGTTCTGCCCATACAAAAACTACCGGTGTACCAAATGTCAGCTTAAAGGACATAAAGAAACATGTTGTAAGAAGAAGATGCACCATCGATCATCACGAAGACGTAAAAATTATTCCACAACTAAAAGGATAATGGTGGCACATACCAGAACAGAAAATAATCGAAGAAAATATGTGACTTTAGAGATTAATGGACGCCGTGCCCGTCTACAGCTTGACACTGCTTCAGATATTTCACTTATCAGCCGCAAAACATGGAGTCATATTGGCAAACCCTTGGTGCTCCCTACAACTCAGTTAGCACTCAGTGCATCTGGAGAGAAGGTAAATATTGCTGGAGAAATATGCTGTCCAGTTAAAAAAGGGAATGTACAGAAGAATGTGAAAGTATATCTCACTGAAAGCCCAGGACTAGATTTGCTTGGTCTTGACCTAATAGAAATGTTGCAGTTGGCTAACCAGCCAATTAATCATATATGTAGTCCGGTGAGATCTGATGCACTCTCAAGACTGATTGGTCCCCAGGCAAAACATGGAGAAGACGTACTCATTGCCACAGGAGAAGCTGAAGTTCAGGCAAAGAACCCAGGGATATTTGACAAAAAATCGCCACCCAAGGAAAGAAGAAAACCTGTACAAGAGTATCAGATGAACGACCGCAGCTTGAAGGTAGGTGAAAAAGTACTTTTGAAGTATCAAGGCGGTCAGAAATGGGAACCAAGTGTCATAGGACGGCGTATCGGGAAGGTACTTTATTTAGTCCGTGGAAGGGACGGAAAATGTATCAAACATATTAATCAGATAAAAAGGGATCATAGAACAGCAGCAATAGATACACAAGTACCGTTCCACATGCTGGTGGAGAAAAGCCCGAAAGAAGGCCGCAACCAACGACTAGAAAAACTTAAAAGTGAGAGCGCACAGCCGATGATGAACAGAAAAAGAAGAACAACAACAATGTTTCAAGAAGATCCAAAAAGAAATTCATACGTCACAGGCTTCAAAGGGGGGAGGTGTAAGGACGGCTCGTCGGTAGACTCTAGGAAGCCGTAAGAAGCCCAGGAAGAGCCACAGACATTCCATCCAATCACTGCTAGGGGAATGTTCTAGAATGTCGACGTGTAGCTTCCCCATTGGATGGATTAGAATGACCCCCTATGTGCCTATTGGTTGACCGAAATAATGATTTACATTCAGCCAAGAAACTATAAATACACGAGATTTCTGTACTATATTTTGACACTGATTTGGGGAATAAACATCCTACTTACTAGTCTTTGTCTTCTCTCTTTGCGACGTTGCGGGTTCTATCGTTCAAGTAGTCTAGCAGTACGCGGCATAGTAAGAACCAAAGCTCTAAATATAACATAAACTATGTAACTTAAATAATCTGCACGAACCTCCTATAGTAATAATGTAAAAAATATTGAAGACAGATAACGTTATAGGAGCAAATGTTTATGATAAATGAAAGTGTAGGATGTAAACTGAAGTTTATGCCGTGATAGTTCTCTTACTAGTTTAAAATTTATAATTTCCCTGTCTTGTTCCTTCTGTTTTTTATGTGCTTGGTTGATTTCATTATTCTTGTGTTCGAAATAACACATCTATCATTATTAAGTGGTCTACACACAAATATTCACCTGCACATTTTAATGAAATCAGTGTATTTGATAAATGTTTAGGTGATTTTCATTTGGATTCATTCCACTATTGTTCGACTGATGATTTCATCAATTTTTCAACAATGATTCAAATAAATCTCTCTTAAACCATATGTTTACCACATATTGTACTTAGTTGTCCATCTTTTCAATCAAATCCATAAATAAACATCTATATTTTCCTTCTTCACACTTGACAGTGAATATCTATATACTTTGGTTCCTCTTCTTTTCAATTTCATTACAGTCGTCAATTTTTCCGTATAAGATGTTATCACTGGTTGTTTGGGTAAAATATGTAAACCCGTATTATTGATAAAATAAATTTTATTGTCCAAAACTTATATGTATGTACATGATCGAACTCCAGATGCTTCCGATCTCACAGTGAACATGATACCAATTTGAATTAATTAAGTTTGAAACTCAATTATTCATATTTCCGAACTTATTGATCATCGTTATAACTTAACTTATTATTACAGATCTGATCACAGTAATAAATTCTCTCACTAATTATGCTGTCGACCACACTAACGTATATCTTATATGCATCTGTTCAAAAATATAGACTCAAATGTATTACAATGGTGTTTATTTCTCATTACCGTTCAGCAATAACGGTTTTCGACAATTTCCATATTTCATATTATGTCTGGTGTGTGAATTCCGAAATACTCTCTCATTTTTCTAGTAAAATAAACAGAGTGTAAATATACCAACCAACTACATCATTTCCTCTTTATTATTTCATGCTATTTACATTCACAATAAGTTCTAGACCTTTTACAAAACCTCACAACCATATAATACAATATATATGCGTAATTTTCAGTAAAGGTAAATAGCGTCTAGCAGTTCACTCCAGGATGAGCGTTTTGGTCGTCTCGGAACTCACTAGACTGGGTCTACGTGGTCTAAGTAGTTCGCATGGGATGTACATATTCTAAAAATTGACTGATCAATTGCTTTCCTTAGTATCAACGAAATGATACCAAGCTTCGTCAAAATAAATTTAAAACCGGAAATTTCATTTCAATAAATGCATAGTTTTAAAAATATGCTTAGCACTCTAATGTTGACAATATGATTGCAGCACTTTGATGTCAATTGTTGTGTTCCATTTGATATCAATGTGATATGATGAAATGTAGTTAGTTTTTACTTCGTGTACATATTTTATCAACAAATCGTGTTGCTACGAAGTTGAGCATAAAAGTCGAGTATGAATGGCATTTCGGATGCCTATATATCTCAGGCATGCTAATATTAAACGTCAGATCGACAACAAGGGATGCAGCGAATATTCAAAGCATTCAATTTTTGGGGAAAAACCTATTTGAAAGAGTAATGAGGTAGTGATTCAGTTTTTATAAATCGTGTAAGGGAATCAAAGGAGTGGCTGGATACATATGTATCATTTATGCATACATTTGCATAAAAAATGGTCGAGGTTAAGGGTTAGTAATTGGTATAACTGGAGTAGCGTTAATGATAGTTTACGTGGCCTGAAGCTAGAATAAATCACTTAGAAGCATGATAAATTAATACGGCTTTCTATACTACTCCATCACCATTAGTCAATTTGTGATGTAAAACAAAACAGTGACTACTGTCAACGTTTATAAACACCTTCAAATAGTCAATTTTTGTGTTAATCGGTTGTGTTTTGATAAAAAGTCCTGTTTTATTTTAACCTTGTTCTTTTTTGGTTAAAAATTAACCTTTTTTATAGACCATTTGGACAATATAATACTCAGGTAGAGCGAGCATTATGGGATTATTGTCAGCATGCTCACATACTTATTTCACATGACTACAAAGTTTGGGAAAGTGAACGTGCCATGGAAGATTTTCATTCTACGTTTGATCAGTTGTTTAGAGAAGTGATCAGTTTCTCAGAGTAAGTTTATATTTAGCGTGTGTGCAACCCAGTGAAAATGTTTGCTGAAATGATGATCTACTGTAGATGACTTTAACTGTATGGAAAACGTTCATTGAAACGATAATCTTAAATCCTACTTTTAAATTTTAAAAATATATATCTGATAAGTCGAGATAAGAAGGCGAATTGACGTTTTTTCGTATCTCTGTGTCATATTTTATGACTTTTTATGGGACCCTAACCAGGTAGTCATGAAGGGCCGACAGATAGCATTCCTGTGCAGCTTTGTTGCAGACCGCAAAACCATTTCACAGACTGATCACTTCTCCGCTTTTTTCAATTAGTCCCAGCGTCTACTAATAATGAACAATATGGGATTCACTGGGATGACAATCTTAGTACATGTCCAAGTCACCGAAGTCGGTGTTTCAAGATATTGATATAAATTGAATTATCATCACTGTACCTGAACACACGTTGACAAGCCCCTGCTGTAATAACATGGTGCTACCATTGAATGTTAGCAACCAGCCCAACGAGTCAGCTCTGTGTCCTCATTAGTCCTCTGTATAGTAGCTTTTCGCCTAACCCACCCCAGTTCGGTCCAGAATACAAATATCAGCCTCCGCTACATGCATCGTATATTTTATACATACGTATTTTATGTACAAGCAGACCAGACTGCATCACACCATATAACAAAAAAAATTATACAAGATCAAGCCAAAAGTGATTATGAGCGTGGGTTACTGTAACTGATAGATTGGGAATAAGTTAAGAATGGTAAATCCTATAACAGTAAGCAATAGATCGAGTATATATAGCATTCAACTTCCGACTAATCAGTGACTCGAGATCGTTTAAGTGGAACAGGATTTCCGTAGTAGTGCAGCTGCTGTACGAGTTGAAGAATTATAGAATGTACAATATGGGAGTGAAGAAATAAACAAGTTGCTTAATGTAAAACGAAACCGAGTATTAACAAGTAGTTTCGATTATGACTTGTGAGAATAGGAATTAAAGCGCAAATAGTTTTCCTATTTGTATTCATCATTTCGTTTGTGTGTGGGCTGGGATACTGCCCGGATGCCCAGACCGAAGCGAAGCAGGTGGCTTTTTTAGGAAGCGAATCCTCGGGCCTTTGGCATAGAGATATAATCCACATGGCAGTGGAACAGTGTTAGGAAATGCGGTCCTATGATAGCTGTTGACCAAGAATAAGTTCATACTCTCTTTGTTCCCTCAGAATCCTGAAGCCTATGTAGATCATTGGTTTGGAATCATGGTTTTTTAACTCCTCAAGGTGGATTTTGCGAAACCACACGTGCTTTTACAATAACTTATATGGTAGTAATTGATCGTGGATTGTGTAATAAAATAGTATGTAAATAAATGTGTTTGTTTTCATGATGGCGTTCATGGATGAATCCATTGGGGACGTTTTTTCGAGTCTTCAGTGCACCGATCTTTGCTTTTTTAATTCGTTTTCTGAGAACTGCGGTGGTTCTCGTTTCCAAGTATAACTAGTGGGCTTGTGGATACTACAATTTTCTGGACATTAAGTAAATAACCTATAACACTATCGTCAATTAACTCAAAGTTCATTGGTTGAAATTTTTGTCCTTGAGTACTTATCCGACCTTCCTCCAATTATGTTTGAATTATCGTTCTGAATAGCCTCACTTTTCTAGTGATGTAATCCACTCAATTCTGTTTTATGGTATGATCCCACAAGGTATTTAAGACTTGTCAGACATCGATTTTAATTTTTCCATATTCTTTTTGGTTCTTCAGTCCTGCTAGTCTGGAAGATTTCTTGAATGAAAATGAAGTTAGATGTTTTAATGCTTAGATAAACTGTTCATTATCCAGTAGGATTATGTGTTGCATCTGATCTCACATGCTTCAGTGCTTAACAGTTATGCGTTTACTTTTCAATAGACGTGATGCATTTAAAATCTAGCAATCTTATTTAATATTAGATTATAACTTTTGATTATCAATAGACAGAAGTTGGAAAAAGTTAGATATGCAATTCATCTTTAATTAGTATAGCGATAATCCTGGTTTCATTGTCTGAATATATATGTGGTTGGTAATCTAGAGTTCGCATACAAATTATTTACTTAAATTTTCAGTTGTATTTACTATCACTAAATTGTCTTTCATTTTATTTATGTAATTCATAAAACGTCTTGTACAACCGGGAACCAAAAATAGCATACTTACTTACTTTGACCTGTTACTCCTCGTGGAGGAACATGTACCGCCCACCAGCATTCTCCATCCAATCCTGTCCTGCGCAATCATTTGCAGTTCTTTCTAATTGCTGCCCATCCTTTCTACATCTACTTCTATTTGCCGACGTAATGTGTTCTTTGACCTTCCTCTTTTTCTCTTCCCTTCAGGATTCCAAATTAGGGCTTGCCTCGTGATGTATTTTAGTGATTTCCTCAATACATATCTTATTCGCTTCCTTTGTGTATGCTGGAGCCTATTGAGTCAGAGGCTGATGTTAAATTAGTTGTCTTCGTCTGTATTTGTTCGTGTGTACGGATAGGAGGGCTAGGTCATCTGTGAAGTCCAAATAGATTAATTGACTCTGAGATGTCCACTGTATTCCGTGCTTCCCCACATGTGTCGAGGTCTTCATAATCCAGTTAATCACCAGAAGAAAGAGGAAGGGGAAGAGTAGACAGCCTTGCCTGACTCCGGTCCTTACTGAAAATACATCTGTCAGCTGTTCGCCATGCACAAATTTGCAGTGTGGTCCATTGTATGGATTTTGGATGATTTTGACAATCTTCTCAGGAACTCCATAGTGCTTAAGAAGTTTCCATAATGTTCTCCCGTCCACACTGTCAAACGCCTTCTCATAGTCAATGAAATTGATGTATAGTGACAAGTTCCACCCAACTGATTGTTCGACGATGATCCGTAGCGTCACAATTCGGACTGTGCACGACCGATCATTACGGAATCCAGTCTGTTGATATCGAAGTTGAGCGTCTACTGCGTCTTTCATCCGGCTCAGCAAAACTCTGTTGAAGACTTTTCTTGGTACTGACAACAGTGTGACGCCTCTGTAATTCTCACATTTGCTCAGATCTCCATTCTTTCGTATCTTGATGAGTTCTTCCTCCCAAATCTTCTTGAATAGAAGGTGAAGCATGTTTACAGTTACTTCAATGTCTGACTTCAGTGCTTCATCTGGTATATTGTCAGATCCTTCCGCTTCCTTCTCTTGATTCTGAGGCTCTAAACTTATAACTTTGTGGAAACGTTTTGAGAGAATAAGTTGACACACTTTCGACTATAACAATGCATTCTAGGACCTTACTTCGATTATTATTTTTTTAAAATAATTTTTCCTCATCTAACAGAAGAGAATGATATATGTAAATCTTAATCTATCAATTACTGAACCGAGGCATCTGTTTGTGTGTTTCAACTTCAAAGTTTAGTATATAATGCATTTTTTATTTTACACTGTCATGTAGTATGGTTATTCGTCGAGACCTCCTACCTGTGTATCCTCATCCCATGGAATACATACAAAATTCATTTTATAAACGCTGTGAACTTGGTAAGCAACACTACTTCGTTGTATTTGATTTGCTGTTTACTTTTATTTTGTCAAATTGTTATGGTCTTGATATCGAATCCTAGTGATTCTATCACATTTTCTGTGAAATGTATAATTAAGCCAAACATGGATACATACGTAGTTTGACATATGTACCATTGATTTCCGGTCCAATTATTTAAATTTTTGGCTTTCGGCGCGAAACCTGAAGATCTTGGGTTCGGTCCCTACTGAGGTCGTGGATGTACTCTGCTAAGAAGTCTCGTTCTGAAACAAAATAAGCTATTCGGCCTTCTCTAGTTTTAGTGTTTGTCTAAATTGATTCAATACTCAGGATCGCAATAACATACTCCTCTGTCGGTTCATCATTTTTCGAGCGTTCAAAGTTCCATAGACTATTTCCGATGTTTGGTTGTTAAATTAAAATCGCGAAAAGTACCCATGATTAGGTGCATATAATGGGTTCGAAAACAGCTCTTAACAAATATTCCTCTTATCTGTAAATCTTTACTGATTCCTTGTTAATTTTCTGTTTATCAAACTCAGAATCTTGAATAAATGTATTCACAATTCTTTATGATTAATTCTCTCGATGTTTTTTTCCATCATCGGTTACTTATTTGGTGAAGAAAGACAACACTAACGCTCTGCTTTGCTCAAATCAACAACTTATTCATCGAATCGGTAGCTAGATATAATTCTGTGCTTTGAGCAATACTTTTTCCTGTTAAGAATAATAGCCATTTCTGTTCGTTCAAACCCTGAAATAGGCTGAACGGAGTTTCCACCTGTAATACAGTTGTGAAATATTCTAGCTAGTAAGCCGCTACACAATAGAGAGGTTTTATGTGTTTTTCGATTATTTCACTCCTATTCAATCGTTAAAGAACGTGTATGGATGATATAATTCTATACTTTGTATTTGTAGAGAGGTAGGTGACTTATTGGCTAAAACATTTAACATTAAGTCAGCTGGTCAAATGTTCAGACCCTGCTGTATCCACCTCGGTGTAAGCAACTGAATATTATCACGGTAAACCAGGCAAAACACAAACATTTACCCCATAAATGAGATGCATTCATTAACCTTCATATTAACAAATTTCAGTTTTCCTTGTTGTGGGAGGTGGTTGGAAGCAATCGGTACGATTTTCTGTGACAAGATTTTGTGCTGGTTAGCATTCGTCAACATGACATAGATGCGATAACCAATAGTCCCTGTGAGTTTCGAATCCTCATCACCCAGTGTTACAGCTAGTCACTATTTACCTTAGTAGCCTGTGACTGTTTTTTCCAATTGTTTTATTGCTTTTTGTGCTTTGTTCACTCTTCATTTTGTTTAACTTTTTCAACTTTTCCCTCCAGGTTTTGAGTGGGATTTTATTACAGATATACCATGGGTTCATGAAGTATGTTGTTCTCTTCTTAAAAATAGTGAACAACATCGATCTGATCAAGCTGATCAACTTTATGAATTACTGTCGGAATATCAAGCAGCATCAGAAAATTTGAAAATTCAACGACATGGTATACATTATCATGTGCAATTTCGAAATGTTCACTCGCACATTGATATGTGTAATAATGATTCGTCGAGTATGAGAGACAATGATAGCTTAAATTATTTCTTAAAGCGTAAACCTACTTCTTATATTAACTGGCCATATTCTGAAAATAATTTACTTTCTACCTATCCTTCTGATGATCTCAATGCAATGAAGAATATCTTAAAAGAAAACCGCCCATCTTTTGTTCAGAATATGTCTTCAGACAATTGTTCACAAGCAACAATAATTAAAGATGATAATAATATTGAATTTTTACCTTGGAAACGTTTATTACTATCACAAGAAGAAATATTTAGTGCTGAATTTGTGAATCGTGACAAATCATCAAGCTTAGCATCATTCCCTAATAATATTAAACCTTTATCTAAACAAAATTCTTTATCCCATTTGTCAAATGTCATTATGAATAAATCATTTTCAACGTCTGATAATCGTTCAAAAAAATTTACCCCATCTTCCACTTCGAATTTTTCCTCATCTCCCACGTCCCGACAACAATCATCATCCATATCTTCTTCTGCAATAACTACTATATGTGATCATTCTACTTTAATTTCATCCTCCCGTAAACGTTCACTTCCTCCAACTAAATTATTTTCGAATTCTTGTAAAAAGTTTAAGTTAAAACAGTGATTATCTCATTTCCTTTAATGGTTTGTATGTATGTTTGTTTCTCAGTTTTTATGCTTGTGCGTAGACGCATGTATGTACTTAACTGTTTCTTACCTATCATATCCTCTCTGATTCACTCTCTCTTTACTTATTTACACTATTTCTTATTACACCTATATCTTGTGCTCTTCTCTTATTAAAACTCTTTGTTATCAATTCTGTGTTCCTTAATAAACAAACACATAAAATTGTATACAGTTGTTGAGTTCTCTTTATTGTCGTATTTATAATACCTTTTGTCCCACACATTCATGCACACTCTTTTTATTTGATTACCGTCCCGCTCCGCATCTCGACATAATCATCACGTTTAAAATGTATTGTACATTGATGATGAATAATAGTAATATTGTTATTATTATTACTGTTACTATTATTATTAATATTAATCTCAGCCACACTATTAAGCTACTTGTTTAACAATGCGATTTATATTGGACCAAATATATTTTCAAACCATATATATATATATCGTCTTTTAGTTATTTAAAACAAGTTTGTGCGATGTACCGACTTTATAACTGGACTCTCTTACACTGTGTGTACGCGTGTGTACTCTATTTGCTACATACATTATACCAGTATGATAGTAAATAGAATTAGCAGTCGTTATAAATCAGCAAGAAGCTTCTTATAATATAGTTGTAAATTGAGTAAACGTACTACAATCGTCACCGACCTATTGATTGACAGAAATTAAAAATAAAATGCCTGAACACACTACTTATTTAGGACTGTTACTCCTCGTGGAGGAACATGTACCGCCCACCAGCATTCTCCATCCAATCCTGTCCTGCGCAATCATTTGCAGTTCTTTCTAATTGCTGCCCATCCTTTCTACATCTACTTCTATTTGCCGACGTAATGTGTTCTTTGACCTTCCTCTTTTTCTCTTCCCTTCAGGATTCCAAATTAGGGCTTGCCTCGTGATGTATTTTAGTGATTTCCTCAATACATATCTTATTCGCTTCCTTTGTGTATGCTGGAGCCTATTGAGTCAGAGGCTGATGTTAAATTAGTTGTCTTCGTCTGTATTTGTTCGTGTGTACGGATAGGAGGGCTAGGTCATCTGTGAAGTCCAAATAGATTAATTGACTCTGAGATGTCCACTGTATTCCGTGCTTCCCCACATGTGTCGAGGTCTTCATAATCCAGTTAATCACCAGAAGAAAGAGGAAGGGGAAGAGTAGACAGCCTTGCCTGACTCCGGTCCTTACTGAAAATACATCTGTCAGCTGTTCGCCATGCACAAATTTGCAGTGTGGTCCATTGTATGGATTTTGGATGATTTTGACAATCTTCTCAGGAACTCCATAGTGCTTAAGAAGTTTCCATAATGTTCTCCCGTCCACACTGTCAAACGCCTTCTCATAGTCAATGAAATTGATGTATAGTGACAAGTTCCACCCAACTGATTGTTCGACGATGATCCGTAGCGTCACAATTCGGACTGTGCACGACCGATCATTACGGAATCCAGTCTGTTGATATCGAAGTTGAGCGTCTACTGCGTCTTTCATCCGGCTCAGCAAAACTCTGTTGAAGACTTTTCTTGGTACTGACAACAGTGTGACGCCTCTGTAATTCTCACATTTGCTCAGATCTCCATTCTTTCGTATCTTGATGAGTTCTTCCTCCCAAATCTTCTTGAATAGAAGGTGAAGCATGTTTACAGTTACTTCAATGTCTGACTTCAGTGCTTCATCTGGTATATTGTCAGATCCTTCCGCTTTCCTACTCTTGATTTGTCTGCTGACCATCTTGACTTCTTCGATCGTTGGTGGAATGACATGTGTAGGAAGGTCTGTGTGTGCTGCCTCGATGTCCGGTGGATTCAATGGAGTTGATCTATTCAGCAGTCCCTCGAAGTAATCTGCCCATCTTTTTCTATGTTCTTGAATCTCCGTGATTGTCTTCCCTTCTTTGTCCTTGACTGGTTTCTCTGGTTTACTATATCTCCCTACTAGTTTCTTCGTTGCAATTGTAGTTGTTTCCTATTCCCTTCCCTTGCAGCATTTTCCACAATGGTTGCTAGTCCTTCCATGTATTTCTGTTCGTCATCTTTAATGCTCTTCTTCACTTGCTAGTTTGATTTTGTGTACTCAGCTTGTGCCTCGACTTTCTTTGCTCGTGTTCGACTGTTGTTAATTGCTGTTTTCTTGTTCTTCCTTTCTTGAATCTTGTCCAGGGTTCCGATCGAGATCTATTCCTTATGATGATGCTTCTTGCCACCCAGAACCAAACCTCCTGACACGTTGGAGTTAATTCTTTTTTCATCCGTTTCTAGTTGTCCTCCATCGTAGGTTCTTATTCTTTGAGTAGATCTCGTAAGGCTTGGAACCTATTATTGAGATTTATCTTGAATTGGTTGAGTTTGTTCGTATATCGAAGGCTGTATTGAACCTTTGTAATACTGTTTGTCCAGTTGTCCAATGCTTCTTTAGCTTCAGTTTCATCTTGACAACGACCAGGTGGTGATCTGTAGCTATGTCAGCACCTCTCCTGGTTCTCACATCTTCCATTGACCTTGTGAATTTTTTACTGATGCAAATATGATCGATCTGGTGGTTCTCTGTGGTGTGGTCCGGTGAGATCCATATGGCTTTGTGTAAGCGTTTGTGTGGAAATATTGTGCCACCTAAATCGTTTCGTTGAATCCCCATAGATTTGCAAATCTGTCACTATTCTTGTTCCTTTCTCCCAGCCAGTCCATGTCTTCCCTTGATATCTTCATATCCGGTGTTTTCCATTCCGACTTTGACGATTAGGTCTCCCAACAGGATTTTCAAGTCCTTTCCTGTGCACTTATCTAAGATTAACTAGAGCCTCTTGTAAAACTGACCTTCATCGTCATTGTTGTCATTATTGGTGAGTGCCTAACATTGGATAACACTCATTGTGATTCCTTCATTTTTTTGTTTTGAAGGATGGTCTGATGATTCCTGATCCGTAAGTTTCTGACTCTACAAGTGCATTTCGTGCTTCTCTGGAGAGCATTAGAGCAAGTATATGAGTGTGTGGAGCATTTCCTTTTTCGTTACCGGGGTACAGCAGCATCTCCCCTGTATCTAGCCTTTGTTGTCCAGCTTGGGTCCTATGGGTTTCGCTGATTCCAAGTACTACCAATTTATACTTCCTCATTTCCGTTGTTATTTGACTGGTCTTCCCGATCTCCCATATTGTCCGGACATTACTTACTTACTTACTGACGCCTTTTACTTCCAATGGAGCATAGACCGCCAACCATCTTTCTCCAACCCACTCTGTCCTGGGCCTTCTTTTCTAGTTCTATCCAGTTCGTGTTCATTCTTCTCATGTCTGTCTCTATTTCTCGGCGTAATGTGTTCTTTGATCTTCCTCTTCTCCTTTGACCTTCAGGATTCCATGTGAGGGCTTGTCTTGTGACGCAATCAGGTGATTTCTTCAAGGTGTGCCCAATCCACTTCCAGCGCTTCTTCCTCTGCTGGAATCTGGTTTGTTGTCTCCCACAGTAACTTGTTGCTGATAGTGTCTGGCCATCTGATCCGAAGTATTTTGCGTAGACAGCTGTTAATAAACACTTGTATCTTCTGGATAATGGCTTTCGTAGTTCTCCACGTCTCCGCCCCATACAGTAGAACTGTCTTCACATTTGTATTGAGAATTCTTACCTTGGTGTTGGTTGACAATTGTTTTGAGCTCCAGATGTTTTTTTAGTTGTAGGTATGCTGCTCTTGCTTTGCCGATCCGTGCCCTCACATCTGCATCTGATCCACCGTGTTCATCAATGATACTGCCCAGATATGTAAAGGTTTCCACATCTTCCAAAGCTTCTCCGTCAAGTGTGATTTGATTGGTGCATATTGTATTGTATCGGAGAGTTTTGCTTTTCCGTTTGTTTATATTGAGACCTACTGCTGCTACACTGGTCGTTTTCTCCTGCATTTGTTGTTGCGTTTGTGATAGAAGAGCCAGATCATCCGCGAAGTCTAAATCGTCAAGCTGCATCCTGCCTGTCCATTGTATCCCATGATTTCCTCCAGATGTTGACGTCTTCATGATCCAGTCGATCACCAGGAGAAAGAGAAAGGGTGAGAGTAAGCAACCTTGTCTAACACCGGTCTTTACTTCAAACGAGTCGGTGAGTTGTCCTCCGTGGACGATTTTGTAGTTTAATCCATCATAGGAGTTCCGTATGATATTGACTATTGACCGTTGCTGCTACCTTGACGTGGTGGTCGGGCTTGCCTATCGTGATGAACCAATCAAACTATACTGGCTGGAACAATCGTTCCTCAAGGTCCTACCATGCCAGACAGGTCGGTTGAAGAGCGGTGAGACTAAAAGCAGCAAACCCAAGGTCCGAAGGCGAAGTCGTACTGTCGACTGTACAGAGGTGTGACGGCAGTAAGGTGTTTCCTTCAGACAACCAGCATGACAGCGATGCTGCCTTCCCACAAGGATGGGTGGGGTTAGAAATGGTCGGCCCTAAAAATGCACACCTCGCCTTATCCCACGGATATCCGTCTCCGGCGGTAAGGTTTTTTTTGAAGAACGGAGCTAACACAAAAACTACCCACAAAAAGGTCGTGTGTGACCGACCTCAAGCAGTTGTCCCTTGGGCACTGCGGTCACGCTCTCAGGTCATTAAGACCACTTCTAACCCAATTTACTTTTCAGGTACCCCCAGGAGAACCCTTCCACGGTGTGGGCAACCGGGAAGTGATAACTGCCCTCATACCTCTAACAGCACTCAAGACCACCGTATTCATAATCAATCTCCTTCAATTCCTACTATTCCTTCTACCTTGACTTTCAACACTAAACTTCCTGTTCCGGTTTCCTCCTCAAGTGTCACCATGGCCAACGATTCTAGTGCGCGAAACACTGTCCCAGGTCTACTTAAACCTCTCTCCAAACTGCACATTGTAACCTTCAACGTACGTACTCTATGTCAAATCGGTCAACAGGCCTCCTTGGCTAAGACCCTTGAATCTCGTACGATTGATGTATTCTGTGTTCCTGAAACACGCATACAGGATCCTAGTGTGGCATTCACTTGACCTCACCTCGCCAAAATGGACAGCCAACGAAATGCACCTTCCGTGTATCTGGCGACCCGTTGGCTAGTTCTCGTGGACTTGCAGGTGTAGGCATAACACTTGATACGAGGGCAGAACAGGCACTATTAGAATGGATCCCCGTTAACAGTCGCCTGTGTGCTGTCCGGCTAAATGGCCCCATAAGAACTCAGAAGGATAGGGACACACGTCGTTGCCTTTTCGTCGTTTCCGCCTACGCTCCCACCGACTGCAGCCATGATGAAGTGAAAGATGACTTTTACAGAAAGCTCTCTGAGCTTCTTCAGAAAGCTAAGCGCTCAGACATGGCACTCATAGCGGGTGACTTTAATGCCCAGGTAGGCAGCTTGAATCAAACAGAAAGACATTTAGGTGGGTGTTTTAGTATTCCGGCTCAACGAACCGATAATGGTGATCGTCTGTTGCAACTATGCTCAGACAATCGTTTATTTTTAGCAAGCACTAATTTCAAACATAAGGAGAGACATCGTCTAACATGGCGACCACCTGCTACAAACCAACGATGGACTCAAATTGATCACATTGCCATCGGTCATCGTTGGAGAGGCTCAATAGAAAATTGTCGCTCGTATTGGAATACTTGTTTAGACTCTGATCACGCTTTAATACGAGCACGCATTTGTCTGCGCCTCACTGGACGCAGGAAAAGTACACTAAGAAGACCAATTAGGATTGAAGTGGAGGACGAGAAAGCCAAATGCGAATTCCAGAAACAACTGAGTTCACATCTAGGCAGTTCTGTAAACAAGACTGACACAGATGCTGCTTGGAAAGACATACGAACAGCTGTGGAAACAGCAGTTACATCTATTAGTCATTTAAACCATAGGGCTCCAAAAAACCAATGGATTTCTTCTAAGTCTATTTCACTGATGGATTCGTATAAACTCATCCCATCAGGCTCTGAACATGACGAAGAGCGTAAAGAAATTAGATCTAGGTTAGCTAAAAGCCTAAGGAACGATCGTGAGCAGTGGTGGGCAACGAAAGCAAAAGAGATGGAAATGCAGCGGCTGTAGGGAACACCAGGCAACTATTCAGACTAATAAAAGAAACCGGAATTAAGAAGTCAAGTGTAAGTGAGACAATCTCCGAAAAAGACGGAACCCTTATCTGCTCTCAACCCAAACGTTTAGAACGATGGGCGGAACACTTTAAGGAGCAGTTTAGCTGGCCTTCAGCTACTGCACAACTACCCACTATTCCTAGAAAACCTGAATGGAACATTGAAGTAGGCCCCCCCGACCCTACTTGAAGTTCAAAAGGCTATAGGTAATCTGAAACGAGGAAGAGCAGCTGGTCCAGATAGATTGGCTCCAGAGGTCTTTAAATATGGTGGTCCGATTTTAACGATTAGGTTGACTAATATTCTGGCTAAAATCTGGGAGTTGGACGTAATCCTATCCGACTGGTCACAATCACTGATTGTCCCAATATATAAAAAGGGGTCAAAATCATCCTGCGATAACCATAAGGGGATTAGTCTGACCAACATAGCATCTAAAATACTAGCCTCAATAATTATCGGGCGCCTAACTAAGACTCGTGAACTGCAAACACGAGAAAATCAGGCTGGCTTCAGACCTGGTCGTGGCTGTATCGACCACATATTCTCCATTCGTCAAGTTTTAGAGCACAGACACGCTTATCGGCGTCCGACAATGATAGTTTTTCTTGACTTGAAAGCAGCATTTGACTTTGTAGACCGAGAGCTTCTGTGGCAGTGTCTGTCATTAAAAGGTGTACCTGAGAAGTACATAAACCTTGTGAAGGCTCTTTACTCGAACACTGCCAGTCGAGTGAGAGCTTATGGCGAACTGTCATATGATTTTACAACCTCAAGTGGTGTCCGTCAAGGCTGTCCACTATCCCCATTTTTGTTTAACTTCATTTAGACCTGTTGCTGGAAATAACACTCTCTTCGACTGAATTTACAGGAATTGATCTCCTACCAGGGGGACCACTAAGCGACTTAGAATACTCAGATGACATAGTCCTGTTTGGTGAAGACGCTGGAACTCAGTAATAATGTCAGGATGTTTGGGATGCGATTCTCCCCATCCAAATGTAAATTGTTACTCCAGGACTGGCCTGCATCAACACCTGAACTAAGGATAGGGAGTGAAGTAGTCGAACGCGTTGACAACTTCACTTATCTTGAAAGTCTGATCAGCTCTAATGGGTTGGTGTCTGACGAAATCTCAGCACGGATTTGAAAAGCTCGTTTGGCTTTTGCCAACTTACGTCACCTATGGCGAAGACGAGATATCCGTCTATCAATTAAAGGACGAGTATACTGCGCAGCAGTTCGCTCTGTTCTACTTTACGGTTGTGAAACATGGTCATTAAGAGTAGAAGATACTCATAAGTTACTAGTATTTGACCACAGATGTCTTAGAAATATTGCTCGCATCTGCTGGGATCACCGGGTAAGTAATAGTGAGGTTAGACGCAGGGTATTATGGAACGATGGTAAATCAGTTGATGAGGTGATGAATCTTCATCGACTGAGATGGTTGGGCCATGTGTTACGTATGCCTGAACACCGATTACCACGACGCGCTATGATGACTAGTGTAGGGGATTGTTGGAAGAGAGTTAGGTGCGGCCAAACCAAAACATGGCATCAGTGTTTGAAGTCACTAACTTCTTGTCTGAGCCATGTTGGCAGATGCAGACTACCTGGTTGGGGTCCGCGTGACTATCGTAACCAATGGTTGGAGACTCTAGGTGACATGGCTCAGAATCGATCACAATGGCGTAGGTGTATACACTCTTTATCTTCCTTTAAACCTTGAGACTAAAATTGCTTCATACCTCTCTTCCTTCCTGTACTATATCCTTATATACAACCTATAATTTATATACTACTACCACCACTAAATTAATTACTTCTATGAATCCGGTGTACATCTTGTTGTGCTAACGAAGTATGGCAACTTGAACCGATGCATAAATGTGCCTGGTCCTACGTTGTAGCTGACTGACTGACTGACTGACTATCTTCTCAGGTACGCCGT
Source organism: Schistosoma rodhaini (assembly GCA_944470415.2). NCBI lineage: Eukaryota > Metazoa > Platyhelminthes > Trematoda > Strigeidida > Schistosomatidae > Schistosoma > Schistosoma rodhaini. The sequence goes on from OX104036.1 coordinate 84,721,151, forward strand.
AGTGTCGAAGAAGCCTCCATAGTGTTATCCTGTCCACGCTATCAAATGCCTTCTCGTAGTCGATGAAGTTGATGTAGCGTGATGAACTCCATTCGATTGATTGTTCCACAATGATACGTAGAGGTGCGATTTGATCTGTGCACGATCTATCTTTACGAAATCCAGCTTGTTGATCTCGAAGTTGGGCGTCCACGGAATTCTTCATCCTGTTTAACAATACTCTGTTGAAGAGTTTTCCTGGTATTGAGAAAAGAGTGATGCCCCTGTAGTTGTCGCACTTGCTGAGATCGCCTTTATTTGGTATCTTGATCAAAAGTCCTTTTTTCCAGTCTATTGGTACTTGTTCTTCATCCCAAATCTTACTGAAGAGGATATGGAATATCTTGGCAGTTGCCGCTACATTCGCTTTCAGTGCCTCTGCCGGGATGTTGTCTGGTCCCACTGCTTTCCCACTCTTGATTTGCCTGATGGTCATGCTGATCTCTTCAATTGTTGTGGGCCAACATCGATTGGGAGGTCCGTCGGTGTTGCCTCGATGTTGGGTGGGTTCAGTGGAGCTGGTCGATTCAAGATTTCTCTGAAGTGTTCTACCCACCTGTTCCGTTGTTCTTCAATGTTGGTGATTACCTTGCCTTCCTTACTTTTCACTGGTCGTTCTGGTTTACGGTACTTTCCAGCGAGTTTCTTTGTTGCGTTATACAATTGTCTCATGTTCCCTTCTCTTGCAGCCTTTGCCCCCGTCATCGCTAAATCTTCCACATATTTATGTTTATCCGTTCTGATGCTCCTCTTCACTTGCTTGTTTACTTCTGTGTATTCGGCTTGTGCCTTGGCTTTTTCCGCTCTTGTTCGGCTGGTATTGATTGCTGACTTTTTGTTCCTCCTTTCCTCGATCTTATCCAGTGTACCAACAGTGATCCATTCCTTGTGATGGTGCTTCTTGTGGCCCAGAACCTCATGATATGTTGAAGTGATTGCCTCTTTTATCCCTTTCCAGTTGCTCTCCATAGTAGTTCCCTCTCCATTGAGTAGATCATGAAAGACCTGGAACTTATTGTTGAGGGCTGTCTTGAATTTGTTGAGTTTATCAGTATCCCGAAGAAACGCTGTGTTAAACTTTTGCGATGTTGTCCGTCCCGTTGTCCAATGCTTCTTAAGTTTTAAGTTAATCTTAGCGACCAGCATATGATGATCGGATGCTATATCGGCTCCTCTCCTGGTTCTCGCATCCTCCATCGTTCTCCTGAACATTTTGTTGATGCAGATATGGTCGATTTGATTCTGTGTAGTGTGATCCGGTGAAATCCATGTGGCTTTTTGTGTGGGAATATGGTGCCACCTATGACCAGTTTATTGAATACACATAGGTTTGCAAATCTCTCACCATTTTCGTTCCTTTCTCCCAGTCCATGACGTCTTCGTATCCAGTGTTGTCCATTCCAACCTTAGCATTGAGATCTCCCATCAGAATTGTCAGGTCCTTTGTTGGGCACTTCTCGACGATCGACTGCAGCCTATCGTAGAATTGGTCTTTAACGTCTTCATCGTAGTCGTGGGTAGGCACATAGCATTGGATGACATTCATTGTAATGCCCTCTTTCCTTGTTTTGAAGGAGGCTTTGATGATCCTTGGTCCATGAGATTCCCATCCAATAAGTGCATTTTGTGCTTTTCTGGACAGCATCAATACAACTCCTTGTATATGTGGGGCATTTTCTTCTTCATGACCGGAGTATAACAGAAGTTCTCTTGAAGACAGTCGTTGTTGTCCAACCTGTGTCCAATGTGTTTCGCTGATTCCAAGCACCTCCAGGTTGTATTTTCTCATTTCTGCAGCAATTTGAAAGACTCTTCCGGTCTCCCACATTGTTCGGACATTCCATATACCTATGAAAATTGTCGCTCTGGTTGTAAGAAGGTGCATCGGCCTCATGACTTCCGAAGGAACTCGGCTTTCATCATGTGACGTCATAATTATTCCTTCTACTCCCTTCAACTCTCAAGGCAGAATTTAAGTGGTTTAATTTGTTTAATCTAGTTGGTGATTTTTTAGCAAGATTTTTTTCTACGGGATGCGGTTGTCGACCCCATGTCCAACCCTCCTCCTTTAACCGGGCTTGGGACAGGCAGTAACTCTAGAAGAGCTACAGGACTCAGTAGCTGATTGGATAATGCGATGGCGTCTGAAGCGAACGGTACTGGGTTCGAGTCCCTGAGTGAACATCAACTCTGAAGTGCAGGTACATCCAGCTGACGAGTCCCAATTAGGACGAAACGCGCGTCTTGGATCCCACTGTTAGCCATAATTCTGTGGTACTCTCTTTTAACTGACCCTAATAATTGATTAACTTATTAATTTCAACAATCGTTCAATAGGTTTTAGCTCATAATCAAATCTTGAAATGAATTAACATTTTCGTTTTGTCACAATTATTTCTTACGTTGAAGTGGTATAAGATATGCAGTAAAACTGCTTAAATACCACTTAGAAATACACTTATATGCACGTACATGCATGACACTATAAGAACAGTAAATTTAAAACGCACACACAATAAAGTAGATGAAATGAACAATTTTAATGTAATCATATACAAAAGTAACAGATACTTCTTAGCATTATGGTAATTTGGCGTAATTCGATCAGGACTAGGGAGTTGAAACACGCGATTGATTTCTGATTATTGAAAGGTAATTGGCCTGATACTTTTGCTGCTGCTTATAAGCAGATGTATTTACACAGACTTTTCTATAATTTTCTTTTATTGATCTAATGGAAGCTGATTTTCATTTATTTGGTGAACGTAATCAATGCAAATATGTTAAAAACATCAAGTCATATTTTATCTGTACGTCTTATTGGTGCATGATATGGCTCTTTAAATGGATTCGATCAAACCTTACTAATAATTACAGTCTATACTCAAGTGTCACAAAATAACTATTAACTCATTAATTATTAGATTATCAGTAAAGGGTTCTGAAGATTCTTGAGTTTCAATTAAGATCATGAACTGTAGAATGTTGGACCGCCATTGAAAACCTGGAATCAGTGGACTAAAGTTTCGTTTTATATGCTCACCATTGACTAGCTTTGAGAGACAACTCTCAGAGTTTTAGTGAGAAGCCATGACCAGTGGAGTTCAAACGTGTCGGGGGTTAGGCAGCTACCCGCTGAAGACAATAGAAGATGGTTACAATATCGTGGGTTGGTTGAAGTTAGACATTAAAAAAACCGTTGGATGCTGGTTCAGTAATCTAGAGGATAGGCATTCGCGTGCGAGACATAAGATCCTGGATTGGAATCCCGAGTGCGGAATCGTGCATGCGTACTGCTGAGGAGTCCCACTCTGGGTCAAATCAGCTTTTCAGTGCTCCCAAGTTTCCGGTGGTGGTCTAACATTGATCGGTTCATAATCTCAATCACATTTTAATCGATTATTTACTCGAAGTAAACGTTATTTAGATGCTTTGAAAATATTTTTCATTGTTATTCGCTTTCCTAACAAGCTCTCAGTTATGTTGTGAACGCATATATGTATGCAAATCTATTGTAAACTGTTATTTTGTGTGAAAATTATCATCTACAGTTTGCATTAAGGAAAATTTAGCTAACTCTGACCAGATCTTTTGCCTCACTGTTGAACTTCACAACCCTTTTTATGCTAATAGAAATCATGTAGGTATTAGTAACTAACTTTAGGAGATTCTAGAAGTTTTAACAAGTAGCTACGGTCATTGTATTTTAACCATGTCAAATGTAGGACAAATAACATGGAAATCAATGGATAATAAAATAGACTGAAGAAATTTCTTTTCAATTAGTTGTTTATCATGACTCCATATTAGTATATATACGTATATAATATATAACAATAAAATAATACTACTAATCCAATTGTAATCTACCATCATTCTAGTTGTCCTCCATCGTAGGTTCTTATTCTATCACTGTGTCTTTTACCTTCGTTACGAGTAAGGTGAACTCTTGATAGCATTAAGCATATCATTTGGCGACGGTGGTTTCGGAAACATGAAGTCTTCTAAACTTGAATCATTACTTTAGCAGCTGCTGAAACTAATTCAGATGTTGACAGGTATCAAGATTTCGCCTCTCATACAGCCTGGCACATCTAATGCAACCAAAGCACCATTAGTAGATGGCATCGCAAATAGCATTGCTGAGATTCATTATGTTCGTGATGCCAACGGCGTTATGAAGACCTATTTAAATTTGATTTTGCTGGTGAAGATGATGCTTGGAAGGTTCGGCTGCTACTTCGCTTTCGAGTGAGCTGGACAGGTATTGTTATTTGATCCTGCTTTTGAAGTCACTGTCCAGTTATAAGCCAACATTTCGACGAAAACATATCATTGTTTAATACCTTTTATCGATGTTTTGTGGTAATTATGAACGAAGACGATAATTTTCTTACGCATGTAAGCGTCGTCAACAGTGAATGAGAACGCTGCTGGTTGAAGTCTTTGTCTGAAGATTAGTTTAAAGCCCTCATCCTCATTTGCAACTCCCAGTCCCAAAATTTCAGTGACATAAGGACACGGCTACTGTGTCGATTGGATCAAGATCTTAGACTCACCCTTAGTGACATAGTCAATGAATACCAACGCCTCATTAATCTGCAACGAGACACGATTATGATTCAGAGTGGTGGGTCTAGTCTATCTGAAGTACAAGTAATTTAACAGACACTTAACCAGAATAAGTGTGCCTCTGCTACACCCAGTCCATCCCACTGCAGCTCAGCCCAACAGACTTAAACGAATCCCCTTGCTCCTTGCTGGCACTGTGGTGCATCGCACCATGTACGAAACTGCCCATTTAAACAATATCGACGCAGGAAGTGTAAGATTGTTGGTCATAAAGATGGGTTTTGCCTTAAGAAGAAGCAAACTGATCCAGAAGTACCAAAAAGAATGTTCTTAAATCCTGTACCACTTCATTGAGCCTAATATCTTCTTGTCAAAGCTCATCCTCAGATGATAAGAAATTCATTACCTTTAATATTAAAGGACATTCGTTTAGATTGCATACTTCATGTAGTAATTACCTTCGCTCTTTAGAATTTTCCTTTTACTGAGGTATGTTACACAACGCCAGCTGACCTAAATTTACTTGGTTTAGATTGATTAGACCAGCTAAAATTAGCTGATGTCTCGTTAAATACTATATGACCCTGAAGCATATACGAGGAAGCTAATGACACAGTTTTCATCTATTTTCCAACCTGGATTGGGTCAGTGTCCTGCCATAAAAGCAACGCTTCGGTTGAAACCTGGGGCTATGCTTGTTGTCCGTCCAAAGAGACCTGTGCCTTATGTAACGTTACCAACAGTAGATCAAGAATTGAATCGCCTTGAACAACAACGAGTTATGACGCCCGTTTCTTCCTCTGCTTGGGTATCACCTATAGTTGTTACCAACAACGCCAACGGCACGATAGACATATCTGCTGACTTTTCCACAGGTCTTATTGCAGCACTGGAACAGCATCATTATTCTCTGCCAGTTCCTGAAGATTTGTTTACTATGCTGAATGGAGGGAAATTTTTTGCTGGATCTTGCTGATGCTTACTTGCAAGCGGAAGTAGATGAAGCATCAAGAGAGCTGCTTAATATCAATACTCATCGTGGGTTATTTCAGTATAACCGTCAGCCTTTCGGTGTCAAGACTGCTCCATCTATCTTCTAGCGAATAATGGATACCATCCTATCAGGTATCTCGGGGGTTGCTGCTTATCTTAAAGGGGTACTAGGTAAGGATGGCAAGTCTTCATCAGTTGAGATGGCTGGGATACGTACTGCGTATGCCCAACCACCGACTGTCCCAACGTGCAATGTTTTATGGTGTAGGAGTATGTTGGAAGAAAGCTAGGGGCGGCCAGATCAAAACGTGGCACAAATCAATGAAGTCATTGACAAATGGACTGAGTCATATTGGTAGGTGTAGACTACCTGGTTGGGATCCGCGAGATAATAACAACCGATGGTTAGAGACCTTGAATGACATGGCTCAAAATCGTTTGTCCTAGCGAAGGCGCATCCACTCTTTGTGTTCTGCCAAATTCTAATCTTCTGAATTCTCCACGTCTCTATCTGTTTCTCTTTCCAAATTTATTTCATTGGATTATACTCCTTCAATAACATCTTCAAACCCTAATCTTTCACATAATGCTTATACTCTTACTACTTCTACCACTAAAGGATTTGAATCGAAAACTGCATCTCTGTGCTAATGTGGTATGGCAACTCGAACTGATGTACGTACGTACGAAGTTCTACGTTGTGACTGACTGACTGCTTATCTTGATGGCATTTTAATTGTGGCCGTCTAATAAGTTCCATGGTGATATGAAACAGCTGTATCAGCAGCAGGATTCACTATGTATTATAAACGACTGCGTGATGTTTGGTGAAAGTGTGGTTGTGCCAGAATCCATTCGCGCAAAAGTGTTGTGACAGTTTCATGGCCACAACCTGATCATTCTTGGTCCAGGATACACGTCGACTTCGCGGTCACAATTAATGGAACTATGCATTTAGTTTCGGTCGATGCCCTTTCAAAATAGCCAGAAATCAGCCTTGTAATGCCGCTCACGACAACTAAAACAATTAATCTGTTCACTGAAATGTTCTCCCGAAACGGCATACAAAATGTGATTGTATCTGATAACAGGTCGCAATTTAACTCTAGCCAATTCCGAGCTTTCTGTCAATGGCTTCTCATCAAGCATTTACGCTCCCCACCATACAACACGCAGTCGAATGGGCAAGCGGAGAGGTTTTTGAATTTGTTTAGAAGAGCATTGGTTAAGTCAAAAGGGGAGGGGATACCAGCTGACGCGTTACAAAATTTATTGTTCGTTCATCGAACAATACCGAATGAGGCGGTACCGGAGCAAAAGTCCCCAGCGGAAATCCTGATGGGAAGAAGACCGAGAACGATCTACAGCCTGATGCATCCGAGTAATGCATCAACACCACTACAAAGTCCGAAAAGCAATCCACGTGCAAAGTGGGATATCCTATGTTCTCCCGTGACTACAGAGTAACCTATGGTTCATGGACAGAAGCGCAAGTGGTCAGAAGAGTAAGCCGTGTCATGTATGAAGTAGAGGTAGGAGGCGATAGATGGTCACGCCATCGGAATCAGATACGCAAATAGCTAGTGCCAGGAGTAAATCTTCCCCTTCACATCCTGCTTGATACCTTCAAGTTACCGGCAGCCCCATCAGGAGAAAAAGCTTAACAGCAAGCTGATCTCCGTTTCAGAAGATGGTCTCTCCAACAGCGGCGAACAACAGTCAAGATGCAAGTCAACCTCAGGGAAATGCGCTATTAAAAAGGGGAGGTGTGTTGAGGACGTGAGATCCCCAGAGCTCACTTAGAAAAGGTTCTAATTTTGTATTTTTATTCTGAAAATTTGAAATTTATGTTTTCGAACCAAGAGACGCTTAGTTGACCTACAGCTTACATATCCAACTCGGATATCCTTGACTGTTATTGGTTGACGGATATTTTTAGTACGTTATTCTGTGGCTCTCTTAAAGGTGTTTCTATCATTGTATAAATAAGCTTGATTTGTGTGCTTAGTGACTTCGTATTTTCTGGGTGGTTGTAGGAAACATTTTCTACGCCTCATCAAGACTTCTTGATCTAGTTAGCAGGGCTGGGGACAACGAATTAGACTAGCCTATTCTATCACTGTGTCTTTGACCTTCGTTCCGTTTACCGAGTAAGATGAACTCGTATTAGCATAAAGAATATCATTTGTTTAATCTGGCTGGCGTTTTTTTTTAGCAAGATTTTTTTCTACGAGATGTGGTTGTCGACCCCATGCCCAACCCTCTTTTTTTACCCGGGCTTGGGACCGGCAGTAACTCTGGAAGAGCTACAGGCGGAGTTCTGAACGCGCTTACTATATACAAATTCCTGTTGAAATAGTCGTAGTGACGGTAATAAATATAGCGAAATGTACACACAGATTTCTAACAAACCATTAGAAAATAAGTTGAGTTGGCTTTAAAAATGTCTGAAATTATGATTCCAGTTAAACATTACGTAAATGTTTCGGTTCTTCACTCCTTACGATGACGAACTTCAAGCTGTCTACAGTATGTATGTAAAGAAACCATCAAATTTCAAATATAATTATGTTAGATCTCATTGAAAATACTTTATTCGACTTCTATCGTAGTTTTTGACACTGGTTGAAATTGTTATTACTTTATAAAAGAAGGCCGTTGCCAATTCGTTATGATTTTGTCCGGCTTTTATCACGTGAATTATCGAAATACGACTTGTCTAATTTTAACACTGTGCCAAACCAATGACTTCGACACCAATCATAGCTTCTGCTATACGAATCATTTATTTCAAGCATACTCGGTTTATATACCAGACAGACAGACTGCATCACACTATAGAATAGTAAATAATATTTGTACAAGATGAAGCTAAATGTGGCTGTGAACGTGAGAGACAATAATCAATAAACTGAATATAATTTAGGGACAATAAACCGTATAATAATAATTCATAGATCAAAATAAAGCTTGTAATAAGATGAATATAGATATACACAATCTAATTACTCAATAGTTAAACAGTGAGAATATATATATAGAATAATCGTCCATTAATAGGTCCCGGAAGTTACCTGTACTCATGTCTTCGCTAGGATATAACAGAAATTAAGTCCTATACCAAATTAAATGAGTTCGAAAGTAAAAAATTACTAGCTTTTTCAGCTTAATTCTATCTGTTATATATTATGGTATAATTCTTATGCATTGCTATGACTTTCTGTACCCTTTAATAACATGAGCCTGTTAAGAGTGGGTAAAATAATTAGTTCTATTAGTGGTACCATTAGGTTATCAATAAATGATGAAATAGTATCCTATGAAGTGAGATAATAACTAAGGCTAAGTTGAGCCGTCTTCGATTATCATTTTGTAATATAGTTTGTATCAGGGGGGTATCACCTGCGGGTTGCCTCAATGGTTTGTGTTATCTATGATTATCTTCGTCTTGATATGTTGACCACTTCAATTACGTCTTTTATGCAAGTTTTAGTGTAACTACTTACTGTTTTGACCTTCATAAATATGTCAATATGTTCTTGAAGATGTAATGTTTTCCAACTGTTAATTGAGTGAGTAGTTGGTGATTGGTCAAACAGACTACAAATTGATCACTGATATAAAACTCCTACTAAGAATCTCCATTGATCAACAAAAGGATATATAATTACCAAATTCTTAATCAGATACTGTGGATAACGCGATGGCGTTTGAAGCGAGGGTACTGGGTTCGAGTCCCAGAGTGAACATCAACTCTGAGATGCAGGTACATTCATCTGACGAGTCCTAAATAGGACGAAACGCGCGTCCTGGATTCCACTGCTAGCCACTATCCATCTCTGCTTAATCAGATAGTTTATTAGCATACATTCACCAAGACCGTAATCCTATTTTAAGATATCTGAATTTAGTTAAAGTCGATTACTGTTACGTAATTGATTCAATGTAACAGGATAAAGGAGTCAACCACATGTTTACTGGGATATAATTGACTTGTTCTAATCAGTGTTACAGACGGCTTGGCAATTAAGACGTTCAGTTTTCAGCCGATGAGTCGCAAGCTCAAACTCCAATTTACCTCTATTTTACTAAACAGGTAGTACCAAAAGTCCTCGTACAAATAACTTGGCACAAAGCTGAGTACATACTCTGTATATCATTTAAAATAATTAAGTACGCTGAACTAAATGAAGATTGAATTTTGTCAGCATGAGAATGCCCTTTGGACTTTCTCTAAAACCAAAATATCCCAGGTCAGTTTTATGATTAGATTGAATATGGGTTCACGAAGCAGACAGATTGATTTGGGGTTCCACTAATGTAAAATATTCTTTTTTAAAATAATTTAACGGGGTGATTTTTAAAATAAGTTGATGAATGATGTTGGTAATAACAAAAATTATCCCTACTTTCAATGTAATTTCCTTGTTCCGAAATACTATATAATAAATGAATCTTTAATTGTAGAGATATTAACAACACTCCCTCAATCTTGATAAGTACCGTAATTGGAACTACTAGACTTCTCAAGGAATGGATTACCTTTATTCCATTGATTAAGCATTCAATGGTTCACCCTTCAGTTAATTAACTATGTTATAGCCATAATCGTATGTTCTCAAAAGAAATCAATACAGCCACTCTCTCTACTATGTAGATCGATATAAGAATATGTTTTGGCTGAACTCTATTCTTCCAAACAATTCTGTAATTTCTTTCACTTTCATATTCTTTGTATGCGTCTCTTGATTCTTACACAGCTATTACAAAATTGACTTTATATCAAAATACATTTTTTTAAAAATTCCCTCATCAAATATATAATGTAACAACTGTTTAATTACGTGTTTTCAATTTTCGCAGATCATTGGTCAGATTATTATAATTCCCTCCTTTCAATTACTTAATAATTTAATGTTATGTTTTAATCATTTTGAAATTATATATAATTATGATGGTAGATTACAATTGGATTAGTAGTATTATTTTATTGTTATATATTATATACGTATATAGGCCAAAGTAAGTAAGTACCACAATATGAAAATGTTATCACTATTATCGACGATCGAAATTATGAATTTCAAGCTGAATGTACAGAAATATACTTTTGCTCATCTATTGTACTGTAATCCAGTAACACTATACACTAATAACTTTGTTGTTATGACTTTTAAAAAGAAAAAGCTGATAAATCACGAAGATTTCAAGTGCATACAGTTATCAATGACCAGTAACTAAGATCTACCAAATAAATCATGAACTCTGATTTTCTAATTCAATGTTCATTATTTGAGATTTGTTGAAACGAAGTGAGGGCTGTAATAGTTGAAACTGAAAAACACTGCTATTTCCACGATGTCAATAGAAATATGAAAACTAGGGAAGATGAAGATTTATTTCACCATCCAAAATATGTCGACGTTAACTAAAAATATACTAATTTATAGATTGGTTTGTACACACAATTGATCATTAATCAATAGGTATCATTATCTTCAAAGTTGAAATCATGAGTCGATTGAAGCTAGACCACAATCGAAAACCTGGAAGCACTGGACGGCCGTTTCGTCCTATTATGGGACTCCTCAGCAATGCGCATCCACGATCCCGCACTCGCGAGATTCGAACCCAGGACCTACCGGTCTCGAGCCAGAGCCCCTAACCGACAGACCACTTAGCCGGCATCCAAAGGTGTAAATGGCTAACTTCAACCGATCCACGATGTTTGGGCAACCGTTCACCAATTGTCTTCAGTGAGTTGTTATCTCATAACAATAGGTATCATACATATGGCAAATAAATAAAATTATTACAAAAACCCATGCTATATGTGATGCTAAACGCAGTTCATATAAAACTGTAGCAAAGAACATAATAATGAGCAAACGTCATACTGAAAATAAAATCAATGCTATACTGAGCAAAATATTACAAGAAAAGAAAAGTTAAAACGAATGTCACTATTGACAAAACAACGTGCCGAAAATATTCTACTGAACGGTTATCATACAATTAAAAACTGAAGTAGCGTTGAATCAAAATCACACTGAGGTAAAAAAGTGATTTTGCCTTCTTATTCCGCCTTAACATGATCGTTAACGAAATAGTCGTGGAGTTGTTGATGTATATACATATCCATCTACATTCTCTCTAGTAGCGAAATCGTAGATCTAGTTTTGTCAGTTCATATATATAAGAACCGGTCAAAAATACACAGGCAGCATTCATATTGTATACCTAAGGTCAACTAATCCAATTTCACATTGTGATATTTCGTAATGGATGTTCGACTAATGAACGAAATTACTTTAGATAAATCATTTGTCATTAGTTTTGATATTTCAAGCATAACCTTAACATTTAAGAACTAAAATAAAACTTGAACGTTATTGATGTTACTTGGAAAGTATTAGGTTAATTTTATGTAAACGATTTTTGTCTACTGAATTTAGTTTGATATATATTTTTTGACTGACAAAGCATTTTAGATTTCATATAGAAAGTAGTTAATGTATAGTTCCAATCATGAACTGGTTGTAGACTTACATTCGTCACTTTCTACTTGTTTGTGACTACAAGTTGTTTGGCGAGACTAAAGAACATGGACGAGCCAATCAGGAGCTTTCACGGGTTTCCAAGGTCACGGCTGTAATTTCGGAACATGATGCTTACGTACGATCGCTTTACAGTGGATTTTTGAGAAGACGTGATAATTGAGCGACTACAAGAAAAGGGATTATTAAGAAGCTCCTATACTTGTTACTGCGGTAGTCAAATGACCATTGTACGGTGTGCAGACTATCTTGATGATATCATCTTTCGATGTCCTTCATGTTGGAAGAAGAAATCAGCTCGAACAGGGACTTTTTTTGCTCGGTCAAAATTAAGGTTGAGACAAATTATGCTCCTTGTTGCGAATTGGATAATAAAAGCACCGGTAACACTAGCTGCCACCTTTGCTGATGTAAGCGAAGTTTCGGCAGTTCAATGATACGAGTTTTGCCGAGATATTTGTGCAACAAAACTGACAAGCGTACAGAAATTGTATGTAGGAGTGGGGAACATTGTTGAAATAGACGAAACGGTTGTAAGGAAACGCAAATACAACCGTGGCCGTTGTATTAAAGAAGATTGGGTAAGTATCTCTCCCACAAATATACCTCACAGGTCCTTGGAATACATGATAGATCATTACAAAAAGGATATTTTCAAAGAGTCAGGAACCGGCAGGCACCAACAATCATACCGATTATACAGCAATATGTGCTGCCGGGCACTACTGTTTATACAGATGATTGGAGAGCGTACAGGTGTCTAGGTAGACTGGGATATGTGCATGAAGTCGTTATACATAAGCGCCATTTCGTTGACCCTACTACTGGGGTGCACACTAACAACATAGAAGCTATGTGGTCAAGACTGAAAGAGTTTTTGAGACCCTATCATGGCTCCAGAGGCAGACTACTATGGAGCCATATGGATGAATTCATTTACCGCATGCAATATGATTTTAGAACTTCTGAACCTATATCCAACCTTGATAAGTTTTTAACTCATGTAAAAGAACAGTATCCACTTTAATTCTTTGGTTTTGTATAATAAATTTTTACTATACACTAACCGTCTTCTGATTGGCTAATATTTCTCAAGGTCATTTAAGATTCGTTCAAGGGTCGTCCATGTTCTTTAGTCTCGCCAGTTGTTTTTTAAAAAAAATTAAAGATTTCTTACAAATTACCTACGAGATCAATGATGTCCATTACTCACTAGTAACATGTCTTACAATAGATTTCATTAGACTCTGTCTCATGTATGCTTGTAAATACAAGCTGTTAAGAAACTTTAAAATAAGTATTGAAAACACAGTACAGTGTATCCTGATTATCAGCGGTTCCCAAGATAAATGTCGATTTATGATAATAACCAATCTTGGAATTATACCAAAGCCAAGGATAACAATTTAAACAGAATAACATGATTACATTTCATATCCCTATATTTTCTCAGCTATTTCTTACAACTCGTAAGATCTGAAAATTAGATTCAGGATCTTACAGACTGAATGCCATACCAACATTTTCTTTAGTCCTTTTAGGTTTATTTAAACCTTCATTACAAAAATCGAATTTATTTTTACAAGTATTATAAACCATATTTTTCTTATTTCGATCTCTTTTCTTACTTTCTCTTTTATCTCATCACACTTATACGATACGACAGCTTGGGACGACGTATATTATCTATTCTAGGTTGCTCTATGATGTTTATGTTCAGATTTTCTCATTTTGATTTCAAAATATTATAAGTTGTAAGCAACAGTTGAGGAAAATCTGTCGATATGAAATAATTTCATATCATCTTGTTCAAACTGTTATTCCCACACATTTCAATGAAATAAATTGAACTATGTAAATTAAAAATAATATGATGAAATGTAATCAGATCAACAAACCTATCCAGATTAAAAACTCGAGATCACAGTAGATGCTTCGAAAAGAATCCCTACTGTTTATTGTATCATGATTAGTAGAAACTAAAAGAACTCTATAAACTATTTGCAAGACTTTAGATTACTGAGAAAAGCTCGTATCCACTATATTGGGCCTGAATGGGTGGCAGAAAGAGCTTAAAAAAGTACGAACGGAAGTGGTGTTTCATGTTTTAGGAAAAAAACCTATCAGAAATGATTTATGCCTCTTTCTTTTCAAGTTGGGACTTCAGATACCACGTTAATTGCAATGTACTGAATTATAAGAACTGAACTTACCATTTCAGATTCCTTAATAGGTGGTTCAATTAGAATTGAAGTATAATAGTTTCTCTACTGAAAAAAACTCTACTCTGAAATTCTGATAAACCTACCAATATCTGTAGGCGGTAATAGAAAGAGTTTTTGAAGGATATGAAACCTTGATACTGAAAAGAAAGTACAATAGTATATGGGACGGAAAATCTAACATCCAAGTAATTAGTATCTTTAACAGTAGTAGGTTTTTAACAGTTTAACCAATTACTAATCTCAAAAAGTTTATGAATCATGTAGAAGTATTAATTTCCTTTAATTTATACTATAATCTATCCATTCCTATGGATGCCTTCCAACTGAGAACTCGAATCGGTTTCCTAGATGTTTCTATTAACCCTATACTGAATCAACCCGGCAACTTCAACATGAGAGAGGAGTCACAGTGCGAAAAGAACGCTTTAATATCAGTTTAATTTATGTACGGAAAATTGAGGGTTTTTATAGTATTTCAGATAGCCTTGGGCTTCTGGCTGTTTCTGAAACCATACTAAACATAATAACAGGATAAATAATCATTCAATCAGAAATTTGACGCGTAACTCTTTACTTTCTAAATGTTTTTAAAAATCTTTTATCTATCATTTATCGGATAAAATGTTTTTCAGGGTTTTCAGGGCTTCTCTGAACTTTTTCGAGGAATACTTTGAATTTCTTCAACATGTATAATCTGTTTTCTGATTGATTAAAATGGTGGAAAACTCTGAATCACTTTAATATATTACTCGATGTCGACGTCATAATTGAACTTTACATTATTTGTTTACCATATGTAAACGAAAAACTAAGATAACTCAGTGAAATTAAACCAGGTATTTATTTTTGTATATATAAGATACTTTGAAAATGTAGTAGGACATATCTCATGAACTGTAAATAAAACGAAATTTATGATTTGTTTTCTCAATTGATTGATCACTGGGTGGTGATCAATGTCATGCGTGTCAAGTCCTTCTTAGTGCTGATCGAATGCTATTCTGTTAGACAACAACATAATGAAAAACATTATACTCAAGTACAAGTTTTATTCATTAATTCTTTTTTTTCTCCATATTATTGAAAAATCTTATAATTAGGGGGTTAGAAAGCAAATAAATAAATTTGTTGTTATGTTTATAAAAAAAATAATCAAAATTTATCTTTATCGATTAAATAGGTCAATATAATATAGAATAAAGTTAAAGATTAAGGAAATAATTAAATGAGACTAGTTCCTTTAGTGAAATCTTAATTTTTGGTTACATGAAGTAGATGAAAAGCAACAGAGTATTTATCTCTGCTCTCTAACCCATAAAATTATATTTAATTCAATATTTAAAACGTAAAATATGAGATTCTCTCCTATTAAAGTGAACAAAGTTTCATTATTTAAAATGAATGATGAATTGGGTAAAAAAAAGTTTCCGTTTTCTAGAAAGTGTATGGATACATTATAAAAATTCATTAGTAATAATGAGTTAGTTACGGAGATAAGGGAAAGGAGAAAGAGAGAGATGTTTTTGAATGTTAGTTTTTTTCGTAATTGAAACATTCAATGAAGTACA
The DNA here is from genome assembly GCA_944470415.2 of Schistosoma rodhaini. Lineage (NCBI taxonomy): Eukaryota > Metazoa > Platyhelminthes > Trematoda > Strigeidida > Schistosomatidae > Schistosoma > Schistosoma rodhaini. Next base: position 84,737,105 of record OX104036.1, read on the forward strand.
AATATTAATAAAAATTGTTAGTATTTTGTTGATTACTGTCAGCTGTGAAATAGTAGTTGATGATGTCATAAAAAGGTTAAAAACAAGCACTGATAAAGTCAATAAAATCAATAGTTTATATATATTATATATATGTCTGCATGTATATATGTATATTCCAATATCATTCCACATTACTTTGATAACCATTCGTTACTGAATAAACTTGTACTCCTCCTACTTTGGCAGTTAATAACAGATTTGATTGTTTTATTTCAGCTGGTGGAGTAGACAAAGGTCTTAGTTCTCTGTAATAAATCTTAAGAGAATTTCAAAAATAAATAAAGAAAACAGTAATGTTAAACAAAAAATAATATGGCGTTTTTGTATGTATTTATCAAACATCGTTAGAATTTACTTAGATAGATGTAAAGATTTTGGTATCACTTCATAAATGCAGAATTAGTCAGTTCCAATGGTCTGGTTAGTGACGAGTAGTCTTCAAAAACTTTTTTATCTTTAAGTTCATACTTATTTCCAATGAACTACTTTGTTAGGTTGATCTCTGGTTATATGGCGTTGAATTTATACTGATGTCTATCCACTCAAAACTAGAAACCATTTAGGCATTCCAGAAATTTCTTAACCTTTCTACAGTTTCTTCACTCTGATATGTTGACATTGTCTTAATCAAATTCACCTCCATAATTGTTAACATAAATTGACATAACTAGTACTATGTTATCCTGTTAAACTAATGTGTTCATAAATATGTGGATGGAAAGGACGTCTAACAAATCGTTCGGTTACAGTAGGTGAAACTTATGTTGTAAATGATGATAGATTTGTCCTTTTCCGTTATTGCAATCCTTGTTCTGATTGAAATTGGATTTATTATGTGAGCAAGATTAATTCCAAAGAAATTTCAGAGTATTTTCATAGATGGTTAATTTTCTAAACATTTTTTGGTGAAACTGCCAAAAAAACTTTTAATTTTGAAATAAACTTAGATGATGTTATACCAAAAGACATTGAAACTTGGCAAGTAAATCATACAATTAAGAAAACCCTACATGAAGCCATATACTTTTGATCATTTTGAAATTGCGTTTTTTTCAGTTAGTGATTATACTGTACTCTAATCTATTGCCTACATACTATACATGCATAGTGTTTATTTTTTTCATCATGAGATGGAAATGATGGTGTGAAGCGCGTCAAGACCTCACTTCTGTCTATACAGATGATTTGTAAAGTGTAAATGAACGAGTTATTTCAACTAATAATGTTAATAGTAAAGTTTTGAGTGAAATACTTATTTGGTGGGTCATTAAATAATAATAGGAAATTTATTGAAGTAAGGATTTTAAAGTTGATAACCACTCCTACATATAGAACTCGCTAATCGTTGTCTTAAGACTCCATTTCATTAACTCTTACACGAGTTTGTCAATAGTGATTTTGTAGGCGATGATGAATATTTTCTAAGACGTAAAAAATATGAGAACGATGAATACAAAAACTTGAGTGTGAACATTTCAGCACTCATGTAAAGGTAATTATGTAACAACAACCAGACAATATTAAGATTGAAAATTGATTAATTGCCAGAATCACTGGAAAGTGTCAAATATATTCTTAATCAGATAAGCATTTCGCTTACTCATAATATCGGAGGACACTTGTCTAAACTTAACTGTAATGAACTTTAGCTGTCCAGTTAGCCGACCAATTTCAAATCTAACCATTATTAGTTTTATATTAACCATATTTGTCTACCTAAGAACACTACAAAAATATTTTAATATCCTAATTATAAATGAAAAAGGGTTGTCGGGGAAAAATTGCTCGTTTGTAATAAAAAGTTAAATATCATTTTGTTCAGAAATAAAAACATCTCGTAGTTAAACAGTAAAATATGAACTTTGAAGATTAGTAACACCTTAAACGCCTAAACCTCTTAGTAATTTCAGCTAAATTTATCTATGTTGTATACACAGATTAAAATATCAGTCAATCCATTGAACCAATACTGTCTGAAAAAAAAGTTTTACACAACAAAAATATCAAGTATCATCATTCATATTTTAGGAGTGAAATCTGTTTAAACGTACCTTCTCCATTCTACTAGGAACTCTATTTAAAATACCGAAAAATAATGTAGTAGATGGTCTTTGTTGATTGCGCATTTTACGTGTGAACTTTTTCAGAGCTGGATAAATGTGACAAAAACATTTTTAAAAAATAAAAAAACCCAATAAAATGGACTACAAACTTTACCATTTAAAAGGTATACATGAAAATGTTATGATTCACATGCAAATGCTTTAATACAAGTATAAACTTCTGATGTTTAATTATTCTACTAGACATCAAATTGATGCATGGTGGTACATTAGGACTCATTGATCAGACTATGTCACCAGAGAATTCATATATCCTTGGTCACAATGCAGGACTGGCACACATGTAGGAGCTATATTATAAATTATATCTTATTACACCGATTCTCGTCTATCTGTGGGTTACTCAGTGGTATCGAGTTAGATAAAGTGGATTATGATTAAAAGATGTTCTTGTCCTTATTACTTTGAACACATATCTATGATACGAAATTTGAGTCATATCACGTTATTAAGATGATAACTTTTTGAATGATTAAATACATATTGGTCATAGCTAAGATAACATCAACTGCACACTAAAGGCCATTTTTACGATAAACGGTAGTATTTGGCGAGTAATTCAGTTTTCCTGGATGATCGTCACTTGGCCAAACTGTTCACGCAAATTCAGACTACTTATTGTGGTTATCAACGCATAAACATACAGTCCTCTTACTGTCATAATAGATATACAGACGGTTCCTGAGAACTGTAATCCATTTGTGAACAAATAGATTTATTTATGCCCATTAAGAGTACAGGGTATTCATCGGTTACTGGCATCCGACCATAGGTGTCTACGAAGCAATGTTCGTGTATTTTGGGACCACTGAGTGAGCAATGCCTAGGTTAGGAATAAGGTACTAGTAAGGATGGCAAATCGATTCGTGAGGTAGTAAATCTTCATCAACTGAGGTGGTTGGGACATGTATTACGTATGTCAAAACAATGCCTATCTCGACGGGCGTTGTCGTCTGGTGTAGGAGTAGTCTGGAAGAAAGCTAGGGATGGTCAAACCAAAACATGGCATCAATCCATGAATTCATTGGCTGTTGGACTGAGCTGGGTAGGTGAACACAGACGACCTGGTTGGGGTCCTTGCAGTTATCACATCAAATGATTAAAGGTTTTGTACGGTATAGCTCAAAATCGTTTTTAATGGTGCAGGCGCACCCATTCTTTGTCTCCCCCGAACTCTGAGATTCTAAATTCCCTATAATTTTTTTATTTCATCAATTTATATTTTCTTCTCGACCTGTATCCTTAATGCTTAATCTTTATAATCACCACTTATACTATTACTACCTCTACAATTCTTGCGTTTTTCCTGACATCTCTCTATGCTAATGACTTAAATCCAACTTGAAAGTACAAGGTACTACGATGGGACCGACTTGCTGACTCAGCAAACAATCAACCAAATTACCTCGGCTTTATGGGGAGTAAGTTGCGGCCTAAATAACCCAGTGGTAATGTAATCAACCGTAACATAAGGTAATGCCAGGCTGAGAACCACAAGGAGAATCAGATTCCCCCCATGCTGTCTAGCATGAAACATAAATCAAAGCTTGTCTGAAGATTGTATAAGACTACCTAACAAGTAATTCTGTTTGATTCGTCACTTATATAAGTGATTTTGCCTAGATGTTTTTATGATTCAAAGCCAATTTTCAGCAAACCAAATAAATTATATTGAGAAACTATTAAAAAGTCAAGAAACCGTTATATTCTATTTTAGAACACTTCTGTGTACACTAACTAGGCTACACTGAATAGGACCTATATATTACGATCTATGACATCCGATTCGGATAAATACTCTTCTCATGTGTTTTCCCAATCATTTATCCATACAGACAGAGAAACGACTATGAAACTTTAATTTACAAAACCGAACCCATAGATACATAAATCAGTGTTACATACACATTTGTCCTTCTGATCCAAACAAGAATATAAAGGCTGACAACTGAACTAGGAGCACAATTAGGATCTTTTGATAAAATACCTCTTTTATAATCTTTTTATTGCTGCTTGACTTTAGGGTGACGTTTGAATATAAAAACGTGACCTCCTTAGACTAGTCCACCTACACTAAAGATCTCACTGAATGCACTATCATTTAAGGTCACATAATTGCAATCAAAATTAAATCTGTCACATTTATAATATCCAATATCATCTATGAGTCGTCGTCTTATTGTTGGCTTGATAAATTCTACACTCCATAGTTTTTTTTTACTGGATCTTTAAGAAATTCATCTCAAAGTTAATCAGTAATCACTTAATTTAATAGTAAAATGTGCTTCATGTCAGTTTTGAACAATTTAGCAAAATCTTACAAATTGTAACGTGAATTATCTTTAAATGTTATTCAGTTTTATATATAGACTTACTATATCCAAAAATAATATATCGTAAAGGTATGAAATAGAGGATTATTGAAATAATTAAAATAGTCACCAAGAATAAACAACTTAACGAAGGATATCTCCATCTGCATAAACTATGAAGGCAAATGAGAGAAAATCAAAAAAGAGGGGTTCATTGTGGCATACTGACTTGACTATTCATGTTGAGAGCAAACAAGTTGACAACAAAGAATGAAACCCAGTCAGACCATTGAAAAATAGTTCAACTAAAATTTGTAGAAGGAACAAAGTTGACCGAATCATTATCGTTAAATTTTAATTTAATCCAGACTAATTAATATGGTTTCTATAGAAACATAGTGTCCAGTTTTTTTCTTATCTGTGTTCTTTACTAGAAAGCTTCAATGTGGTATGAAATAGAACAAATGGACTGTGGATAGACTTGGGATCCAGGATACATTCTTTGTCCTATCTGGAACTCGTCAGCTGAATGCATCTGAATCACACTGTTGATGTTCACGTTGAAACTCAAACTCTAATGACAGTCAAGTCGTAACATGGCGCCTCTCTAAGAAAATAATCACTTAAAGCTATCCGCTAACCAATCACCTTTCCACAAACAATGAAATCACCATGATTGTTACTTATTAAATCATACCTAAACGAAAGGTTACAACCATGAAGTAGCAGTTCAAATTATATGACGTTTTAAATCAACTGGTCAGTATCAGTAATTGCCACAATTGCTTCAGATCATACCTTCGTTTGGAATACTTCTCCATCCAGGAGGAGAATTCCAATAAAACGAAGAAGCTCACATCATTTAGATTGTATCTTATTATGAAGGTTAAATAGCGACAATCAACATAACGTTCTTAGTAAAAGATCACTTACAGGTGACAAGTAATACCTTATTATCTAGTACCGAACGTCAAGTGGATTCTATTGATTAGACTGAAATATGGTCTCTTGTCTAAATAAGCCAGCATCGTCATGTATTTTATTTGATATTAGATGGTTAGACACAATTGACAGGAGGCTCAAAATCTAAGTTAACTGTTTTTTAGCAAGGTGTATCTGAAATATTGATGGAACCGATGATTTTTGTAGGATCCCAATCCCACTATGATACTGAGTGATGGCTATCAGTTATTAAGAATAATCCAGTCAGCTGGTAGATGAATCTTTAGCTTAATATTTTTGACTCGGTGCAATAAGATTTACATTTTCGGGTTAATTATCTAACAACCAGAAGAGATTTCAGCAATTTTTCATCTACATATCTGATTAAATGAGAGGATAGTTTCATTTAATTCAACTAAAGGTCTACCGTATCAACAATAATCAAATTAGGCGTAGAACTTTAAACATCGATTAACAGGTAAATAATATGTTCAACATATATGCCAACTAAAGTGTTATGATATTTGATAGCAGTTTTCTCTGGGGAGAAGTTTTTTTGTTGTTCTTCTGATTTATTTATCCTTTTACGATTTACTATGTTGAACAATTCAAAACGCAAGGTATTGAGATTTTTACCTGTAAACATAATTCAGGCTGTTTATATGCATTAAAATTTCGTCTAAAATGATCACATTTTCATATGATATATTTTTCCATTTCATGTTGAACCGTTAAAGGATTCATCAGAGTATAATCAATGCATTTATGATTATTAAGTCCTGGAAGCATTCGGTTGCGGCTAGGTAACCTAACGATTAAATAATTACTGGACATTTCTTGAGCATATGGAAAACCTGTTGCTTTTAGCTATTACCTTTGTGTTGAATAATCTTTTTTTAATTAATATTGTGAAGTAATGAATTTTTAATGTACTTAATGTATACCTCTTGAATAGCATCTGTTATCAAGTGAGATATATAATTTCAGTTAATAGGTTACCTAACCAAGTATTGTCACTTTGGACTAAATCTGGAGTTTTTTTATGTCAGTCGACATATACGATATTGCACACTATTCCCAGTCTATTAGTGGGAATGTAAGAGATATAGGTAATTAAAGGGATTGAAGTTCAAAAACATCATTTTGTCACTGGATAGATGAGTAAATACATTTAGTGAGCTACAGTAAATCAACAGCTACCTATGGTTTTCAGAATCAAATATTTAACTAAATTGGGTTGATTCATTATCTCCAATATCCAACAATCTCCACAAACCCCCATGCTAATATGTAAGAAACATTGAAGCATTTTAATACCGCTAAGCCTCAATAAAAGATAATTGTTAGCGTGATGGCATTCAAAGTTCATCATCCTGACAAAGTGAAATCATGTCTAAGAATTTTAAGCTGAGTTGTCTAATGTATGTTGATATAAGCATTATTATCAGAGATGAATGGTGGCTAGTAGTGGAATTCAGGACGCGCTTTTCGTCTTGTTTTTGACTCGTCAGCTGGACTCAGTAGCTAAGTGGATAATACGATAACGTTTGAAGCGAATGATAACGGTTTCAGGTTTCGGTGTGAACATCAACCCTGAGATCCAAGTACATCCATATCACTGGTCCAAAACAGAACGAAATGCACGTCCTGGCTTCCACTGGTAGCCACTATCCATCTCTGCTTATAATGCTTCTGACTTAAGGCGATATCGAGGCTGTCTTCAAAGGATGCACATGTGCCAAAAAAGCTTGACCAATTGCAGTCCTAAACGCCTATGGAAGGATTCAAACAAGTAATACAAGATGAAGGACTCTGATATAGTTTAGTTTATTTATTTATTTTATTTATTATTATTAGCTTTATTCAATATTATATTTTTGGTACAATATGGAATTCTCAGCACAAAGTACTTCAACAAGTTTCCGTTTCTTACTTCTTCGTCCTTCCTGACGATAAATATTGAGTGATCGCCGGTTAGAAGTTAGCAGCCCAGTCAATCGACATCTGGATAATGTACATTCTTCTCGCTGCATATTGCCAGCAACCACGATATCTCTGATTAGGCCTTCTGTAACCTTTACAGCGAAAAGTCTTGCACTTTTCAGAAACGCACCTGAATAGGTTGTGCGAATAATAAGCATAATGATGTATTAAAACAAACAAAATTAGATAACTTGTTGAAATATCTAGATGACAGGAACAGGTAGCCCAGTTGTTTAAACAGGCCGCCATTTAAATGTGACATAGACATTTTAATATTAGTTTTGTTGATGTTTTGTTAATTAATCCATGTCAATATTCCTGATTATTGTGATACTACTAACCGCAAAAGTAGAGATTAAAATACTATCAAACGAAACTATTTTAATAGTTTAACTTACTAATTCAGTCGTTCGAGGAATGATGTTATCGACTCAGCAATATCTTGCAATGTTCCGAGTACAGAACGAAGCTTATTTAGCTTTGCTGTTAAACTAGATTTTTTATCTTTCTAAAGTTATAAAAAAAAAGATGAAAGGCTTTGACAAAAGAAAAAAAGATTTTCACTAAACTTTGTCATAGATTTTTATCAGTTCTGATTGATTTACTATAATGATTCTTTCAATCTTTGAGAAAACCACAAATCAAATATACGTGTATTTTAGCAGATTACTTAGAATAAACAAATTATATGGAACAGAATGAGAAAAAACCACACTATTTATTAATAAAGTGATGTTCAAGGAAACACAACCGAGTATCCTTTTGTGACTTTATATCTTTCAGTTATATGCTTTTGTGATATAAAGTCTATGGTTTATTAATTGCTCATATTTATACTAATGGGTTACTGATTAATAACCGTTGTGAATAATTCAGTCCTACAAAAAGTTAGTTGAGATCAGACTAGCTCAGTGGTGGTGTATCCGACTATAATACTGGGTCACGAGGGTTCTAATCTCACTGAAAGCACGAATTCTCTTTGAATTATGGATACTCATTGCTCACGAGTGACAACTAGTATAAAAAATAGATCCAGAATATTCTGCTAACTGATTCCAGCTACCGAATTACATAGTGTTGAATGAAATAAAGACGAATCTACAATGTAATGAGTTAGGGATTAAAATTCTGAAGTGTTTCAATCAAGACAATAATTAATAAACAATAATCCAAAGAACAATTAATTTAGTTTTTTAAATATATTAATGAAGAATACCAGTCAATCATTTAGCCAGAAACAACAAGGATCCTGGCAAAAGTTGTATCCCTCGCAACTACTATATTTAACGTGAGTACAAAAGGTGAGATGGTTAGCAAGATGAAATGTATGGGAAAGTAATAATAATATCCATCGCACTCCGGAGCTAATTATAAGAAATACGGATTACGATAGAATAAATGAAATGAAAGACTACATATCAAGTAAGAAAGGAACTATTCAACAAAATGCTCTTTTCAAAATGATAAGGGGAACTATATATATAAAATGTCGTCGACCGAAATTCCCAGTTAGTCTAAGAAACTTGTAGCAGAAGATTACTTACTAATCAAGGTAAAACATTTTTGAGAGCCAAGATAATTCACACCTAGAACTGTCATCAACCGAATAAAGTATCGAAGGAGGCACTGAACGAATGTTTCGTCTAAGCTTCAGACTCCATCTTGCGTAAACTCAAAGCCTAAATTGGGTTCGAACACACGATGTTTACATCTTGTGGTAAGCATTAAACCAATTAGTTGTTGAGTATTAAGTTGCGGATTAGAATTTTCTCACCTCAGTTAATTAAGGATGATTTTGGTAGATATCTAGTTCCATTGTGAGGATACACTAGTTATATGAGTTAAAACTTTCAGTTCAGTATTTGATACTAATTCGCTTAAAATGGATCAAGAAAGATTTTTCTGGAAGTAACTACACGAGCTGTTAAACAACTAAAGATTGATAATGATTGATATCTGGTGATGGCCTATTTGCTGAAGATCCCTAAAACTAGCATAAAACTATGGATACTGATTAGTGCTTTGTTTACAGTATCGTTTGAAATGTTATTAATTTGTGATTAAGACCGTCTATAACACATAAATTTATTAAAAAACCTGTAATTTTTTTCATTCTTTTTCTCTTAACATTCCCCTCTATCCATTAGATATTTTAAAAACAACTTTCCTGATAACTTGTACTCTATATGGTTTGACTGAATAATTAAAATGAATAAAAATGGATTATAATGTGTGACAAAGATTCAGAATTTTTATTACTTCAGTCTCAGAGAAAGTTTAACATGTAATTTTTCTATTTTCCCATCTAAATAGAAGTTTATTAAGTAACAACTGAACACATAATGGGTAGAAATTCAAATAGTTATAACGTCATTGTGTTTCACAATATTTTTAATATGTTGTTTGAATGATCAACCTACATTTTGTCAATTCATTGTCATGGAGGCTGACAAGAGTGTATATCTTGAAACGTTTCTTCTTATAAATTAAACATCAAAACCAAGGTCAAAAATAAGGTAACTACCTTTCTCTTCAAAATTGCTTCATCTTCATCATCCATATCAGAGTAGTCACCATAAATCTATAAATTGTGATCAATATTTATTATCAAAATCAAATTTGTTACCTCTGGATCAATGATGTCTTGATCGTCTTCGTTCTAAATAAGAGAAAATTTATTGATTTCAGCTTAATGTAGTTATAATAAACACTTGAACCTACTAAAATATTTTACGAATAGGTAAAAATCTGATGACTAAAATACTTTTTGGAAGTTCTGATTTGATAGTTTTACGTAAAGTTTAGGGTGATTGATAAATTGCAAACTTTGTATTCTTAACTTCCAAGTCTCGGAACTTCCTATCGTTTGTCCCATGTTAAATTTAATAAACATAATTTCTTTTACAAACTTTTAGACAGTTGAGACATACTGAGAATAATCATTTGATACCTCTTGCATTAATCAGTAATCAGGTAGATAAATTTTACAAGTGAACAAATACATGGTAGCTTCCTTAAAGGAAACCAGATATTGACTGTGAGTGAAAACTGTTTATAAGCACCAAATTAGGATAAAACAGCTGTTCAGTGTTATCTGGTCTCTAAAAATCTCGTCAGCGGATATCAATTAATTATTTAGATTTATCTTTAAAACGTATTAATTTATTACAAATCATTGAAAGCAACAATCAATTTTTTGCTTTGTTCACTCACCTCCTCGCTATCTGAATCTTTAGATCTAGAGAATCGGAAGAAATTTATTGATGTTGGGGAAAATAATGATGATGAAGTGGAATATATCCTTGGGACAATCAACATAATGATCATAAATAAAGCCAAGAAGAAACCAATCATGTATGGTTGAAAAAATAAAACAGCCAATTCAAAAATTATCAAACTGATTAATGATACAAATGGTCTTTCCCATGAATAAAGTTTATGAAAAGTTTGTCCACTTTTTTTTATATGATCTATATACGGTGTAAGACGATCAATATTGCGTTGTAAGAGCTAGATAATTTCAAAAAAAATCAATAACAAGGGAAACAATGAAAAAATATTAAATGAAAACTATCATTATTGAACTTAAATATTTTTAGTAATCATTTCTGAAAGCTTATGAACAATTAAAATTATTATTATTATTAGCTTTATTCAATATTATATTTTTGGTACAATATGGAATTCTCAGCACAAAGTACTTCAACAAGTTTCCGTTTCTTACTTCTTCGTCCTTCCTGACGATAAATATTGAGTGATCGCCGGTTAGAAGTTAGCAGCCCAGTCAATCGACATCTGGATAATGTACATTCTTCTCGCTGCATATTGCCAGCAACCACGATATCTCTGATTAGGCCTTCTGTAACCTTTACAGCGAAAAGTCTTGCACTTTTCAGAAACGCACCTGAATAGGTTGTGCGATTAATAGGCATAATGATGTATTAAAACAAACGAAATTACATAATTTGTTGAAATATCTAGATGGCAGGAACAGTTAGCCCAGTTGTTTAAACAGGCCGCCAATAGTCGTAGAGGTATTATCCTCATTAACTAGTCGTCACGTTATACAAGAGGAAATACTTCAAAAATGAGAAAAATTTGTTATATAAAACTTTTTAGTTATTTAACATTACGTAATAGATGAGATAGTTTTCAAGTTAAATGTTACATAATTTAATAGAAGTAACTATTTTTCTTTCATTGAATGTGACTAGTTTATTGAGTAAATAACTGATCACTTATGTAGATGTTTACAACAAAACAGCTTAATTAAAAATCAACATTTTATGCTATCGGTTAATGTGGTAGAATTTTATTAATCTTGACTCAGATTCACATTGTTACGTGATCTGCATGAATCACTCAGAGTAAATCATTCAATAAATTTTTTTATTACAATTTTAAGTTGAAAATGTTTGTAAAGAGTTGTACTACTGCAATTTAAACATCCTCATAGAATATTCAAAAATGAAGAATATTTGAGCGAACAACTGCTTTCGATAACTTCATTATCAGGCGCTACAGTTATAATTCCATAATTCTGATATTTTAAAAAGGCCAAAATATACTTCTGTTAAATAGCAAATCTTTACAGTCAAAAAGTCAGATACTGTTTAGTGTTTCTGTGGCTTTGAAAGAAAAATATTGCATTTATCAGTCTAAGTGTATTTTCATTGTCGTACAAACACACTTGTTCATATTCTATTTAATAAGTTACATCCGAATATTTTAATAAAGCATGCATTACTAGTTTCAACTGAATAGGGTAACAATCTATTTTGAAACATGATAAATCTTCTGACTGTACACTTACATTGGTTTCCTAAACTCTTCTAAGATCCTCAGGCTAACTCTACACGACAACTTGAACATGAGAAAAAGGCGCGTAATATGTAAAGTACGCCTTACTCCGAGGTTATTTTATGTACAGAAAATTGAAGATATTTATAGCATTTTAGACAGCCTTGGGTTTCTGGGAAGTTCCGGAACCCTATTACAAATGGTAGCAGGATAAGTAACCATCCAATCAAAAATGTGACACGTGACTTTTCACTTTTCAGATGTTTCTGAGAAACTTCTATTCAGCGCTTACTGGGTAAAATGTTTTACACAGTTTTCAGGGCCCCTTTGGGCTTTTTTTCAAAGAATTTTCCGGGTCTCTCTAACAGAATAAAACATGTTTTTAGAGATAACTCGAAATACTATACCACCCATCAACTAAAAAAACATATTTCTTAAAAAACCACTCAGCTACAAAATCCACATTAAGTCAATGTCAGGATCACCTGAACATGAGTAATGAATATAATGCTAGAATTGATTTGGACTGATAATGACGTTAGGCTTGTCACTGAGACACTAATAAACTGAATTATATTTCTAGAGGTACTACAAGACTGTAAATAATCCACCTAGAGGTCATGAAACTACTACTAATTAAGTCTTGAAGCCATCAGTTTTCTTTACCTGAAGTCTAGAAAACACTGGTGATCTATCTAAAACTACTGCTTGATCATTAATTTATATAAACTTTTCAAACGTAGAGGAAGTTAAATTGGGTTAGAATTTCCAGGGGAGCATTGGTTCTCTAAAGATTACAGAAACATTATTTTCGTAAATGCTAACTAGTAAAAAACGTAGACTTAACAATTCATTTTCAATGCTTACAACCATCTTACTGTAAAGTAGGTGAATTATGATTTCTAGTCATTTAGAATAATAATTATGTTTTAAATTTGGTGCCTAGTGCTCTATTAAACCGCATGTTATTAGCCAAATTCCATACAGAATTTGAAAAGTAAAATCTACACTTATACACTAATTTTTATTAACGTTTCCTAAAATAACTACAATAACCATTAAAAATATAAAGTCATTAAGATTGACTTACAGGTAAATGCTTCTTTGTAAAATCCTACAAAATAAAATTATTACACAAATCATTATAAATTAATTGAATTTTAGGACTCATCAAATGGATAAGGATTACGTTTTATAAATCATATTTTAACTCCAGTAGATCAATAAAACTTTAACTAGTTCCATGCTTTACTGAACTTCTGCTCAATAAATAATTATCAGATAAGAGCAAACGGCTGAAGAATTTATGAAGATTACCTTGAATTACAGATAGAATTCCTCCTGAATTGGCTTACTTACTTGAGAGCATACAACTGCTTTTTACCTAGTATGAGATTTCGAAGTATTGAGTGCTCATAGCCATATCAGAGAACAAATACAATATCCACAATTTTCGAGGCTAATGTCCGACTTTTAGGTTACTCAGTTAAAGTTCAGTTCTCCACATTTTAGGGATACAGCACGACAATCATCCATCTATACCAGTTACTGATTTTTAATGTCCGAACACAACATTCAGAAGCTGTATTTGATTTTACTGCATATTTATCAGAATTACCATCATTTACAATTATTCAACTAGACTTTATTTCACTCAGAGAGTAAGCTTTTAGTCAGCTCATCCTGTTAAAATAAACAAAACATTTTTTAGATATTAAATATCGATGAAACATGTTAACACATTCCGGTTAATCAACACACAGTAAACCTAATCGATAGAATTTGACTAGCCCATGACATCTGTGTTTTCCTTATGTTTATCTACTGTACAAATTCAATTCGTTTGTGCTAAACAATTTTAAATTTTAATTCATAAAATAAAAAGTTTTGATTAGAAAAGACTATTTTTAAAAAATTTAATTCGAAGATCGAAACAACTTACTCTTAGTTTAACTTTACTATCTTCAACAAATAGACGTTTTTCTTTAGGATATAATGCACGGATTGAAGCTTTAAGCTGTGAATTATAAAATGAAAGGAAAGTAGTTAACGACTGTAGTCCTGTGAAGGTTTTTTCATTTGAAAATGTCGACTGTGAAGCTCATTTTCATTGATTCTATTAATCTAGTGGTTATTAGGCGGAACATAATAACTATTACTGTTAATTAGAATATGACTTTATTTTAGCAACCAACAATTTTTATCTAGTTGTTGAGTGAATTTAATAGCAGAACTGCTTCGAATACCACTACATAAAATTGTTAATTAGGTCTCTATAAGTAAACTGAGATTATTGACTGTTGTGTACTGATTATAAGACCTGAAAGTCCTGTGTTTAATCATTGGAACAGTTGTTATGTTGAACATACCGTACTAGTCAGATTCATATAAAAGTGAATTAATCTCATTAAGGATCTCTTTGGATTTTGGTTAAAATAATCCAAGTGATGTTGACCAACAATAAAGCCTTAAACATTATCGCATTTAGATTAATACTAACAAATTTTAGGATGTCGGCGTAGACCCACCGATTGAAGTCGGTGTAGACATATTAAGATTTATGTTAGGAAGTAATACCCAACCGTAGCCATTACCTTAATATAGTATTCAGACTTGCCTATCGTGTTGAATCAAAAGAGCCATATCGGTTGCAATACCTGTTCCTTTCGGTTATACCTTGCCAGATAAGTCGATTGGAGAACGATGAGATTAAAAGCAGCAATTCGAGGTCTGAGGCTCGAGTTATGCTGCTGATTGTACTAGTGTAACAGTTGTGATGTTTTCCCTCGGGTAATCAGCACCCGCATTAGTTCTACTTTATCTAGATTGAAGAAAAGAGTTAAAAAAAGACAGGACCTAGAAACAACACAACCCACTTTACCCCACGGATTTTCGCCATCAGTGTTGAGTCTTCAAGGTGTGGAGCTAACGACACACTAAGAACTGCTGACAAAAAGGCCATTTGTGGCCAGTCTCAAGCACATGTCCTTCAAGCTCAGCGAGCAGTCTACCAGGTCGCTAGATTCCTTATCAGTATTTCTACAGGAAGAGATAGAAAATAACTTGACACTCAGCTGACTAGGTAGTGTTATTGATTACTTGAATATGTTTCGTAAACTTATACAAAAATATTTGCAAATTTTGATTTCTTTTTCAAAAAACAAATGAACCGAATAAGAATAAGTGAGGTTATAATTTATATGAAAAATTATTGTGGATATGATTGCATAAAGTAAATCTGAACTCATAAAGCTTGTATCATGCCATGTAGTTTAGTAATGGTGAAACGCTAAAAATTGTCGATATATCAATATTCAACATGCGGTTTGGGTATATATCAAACCGTTATGTGGTTTCACGTACAACTAGGTAGCATTGTAGTGGATTATCTTTGAGATAACTCCTAGGGCTTCGTATATAAATCGCCCTGATAGCCGTTATTAAATTAATCCCAACGATGTATGAATTTTAGAAGTCGAAACGCAGCGCCAAGAACAGATTACTAAGCTACAAGCACACCAATTGAATTCGAGAAGAAATGCTAATGTGAGTGAGTAAGCAAATACAAAGACGAATTAAGAATCAAATAATAAATCGAATGCAGAGTCGAATGAGTTAATACTATTCAAGCATATATATAATTCATCGAGTGATGTAAGCAACTAACATTTAGGCTAGAGAGAGGATCATGTGCATAGGCTGTTACTTGTGATCAAGCACCTATGATCATACAGACAAAATTAAAATACATAGCTATAAAAAAATTGTTACCGTCACAACAACACTGTTTTTTAATTAAGTTAATTGAACGGCTTGACAAAATTAAATGTAAACACACTTAAGTCCAGGATAGGTCCTACAATATAGCAAACAGCTTGTACTGAAGGGCTAGAATAGATTTACGTAATAGGATAGAGGTTATCGATATCAGACCACCCATTTTTATGTAAATCAAATAGATTACGGATGTAAACCAACTCGCCAATGTGTCGCATTATTTGAAATTAGGGACTTTTTTATTTGTTTTGTAAACTAATACAGATCACTCAAAGTTCATATGAACATCTTCAAGTTTTTGATTGGTCTTACGTAATCATCTACGGACATGATTCAACTGCGATAACGTCGAATTTCCGGAATTCTAATAATGTCGAAGAATTCCTAATATTTAGATCAGACTGCAATCAACAGACACAATGAGAAAGACATAATCAATCAATCTAAACGAAAACGGTCAGTCAGTTATAATTTCAAAGATCAACCGTGTGATATGGTCAACTTGAATATTATAAGGACAAATGAATACAACCAAAAACTATAAGTGATGTTCTGGAGAACGAAAATGAAATCTCCGTAATAATACCACCTAGCTCATAGAACATAACAAAACCAATAAAATAACATTTTAATCATTGATCAATAAGTAGCTTACAGGATTGAAAATAATAATGGTTTGTAGTAGAATAGAACCTTTAGCTAATGTTGTCAATGATTTATCTTTTAATGCATACCATTTCTGTCGACGATTAACAAGCTGTAAAAACCAAGACAAAGAATATCAAAAAACGGGATAAAATAAAATTCAAAATTTAAGAAAATGACTTCAGATATAATGTTGTTTTATAATTATATAAGGTTGAATTGATAATATTACTCCACAAACATATGTTTATTAAATCATGAAAATTGTCTGATGACATAACTCCCCCTGTAGATCTTCTAGAGTTGCTGCCGGCGCCAAGCTTGGGTAGAAAAGGAGGGTCGGCAACCCCATCCCGTAGAAAAAAAACCTTACTAAAAAACGCTAACCAGATTAAACAAATTAAACCATTTAAACTCTGACTCGGGAGTTGAAGGAAGAATTAGGACGCCTCATAGTGAAAGCTGTGGTTCTTCAAAAGCCACGAGGATGATTACCCTTCTAACAACAAGAGCAATAATTAATATAGATACATGAAAGGCTCGGATAATGTGGCAGACCAGGAGGATCAACCAAATAGCTGCGAGAATTAGGAGATAAAACTTGGTGGTGCTAGGAATCAGTGAGACCCATTGGACACAAACTGGACAGAAAAAGATCAATTCGGGAGAGATACTTTTGCACTCGGGTGATGAAGAAGAAAATGCTGCACACACTCGAAGTGTTCCTCTGATGCCATCCAAAGAAGTATGTTAAGCACTTGTAGGATGTGAATTTCATGGATCCGGGATCACCAAAGCATTCTTCAAAACAAAAAATGAAGGAGTCACAATGAGTGTTATCCAATGTTAGGCACTCACCAATAATGACAACAATGACGATGAAGGTCAGTTTTACAAGAGGCTCTAGTTAATCTTAGATAAGTGCACAGGAAAGGACTTGAAAATCCTGTTGGGAGACCTAATCGTCAAAGTCGGAATGGACAACACCGGATATGAAGATATCAAGGGAAGACATGGACTGGCTGGGAGAAAGGAACAAGAATAGTGACAGATTTGCAAATCTATGGGGATTCAACGAAACGATTTAGGTGGCACAATATTTCCACACAAACGCTTACACAAAGCCATATGGATCTCACCGGACCACACCACAGAGAACCACCAGATCGATCATATTTGCATCAGTAAAATATTCACAAGGTCAATGGAAGATGTGAGAACCAGGAGAGGTGCTGACATAGCTACAGATCACCACCTGGTCGTTGTCAAGATGAAACTGAAGCTAAAGAAGCATTGGACAACTGGACAAACAGTATTACAAAGGTTCAATACAGCCTTCGATATACGAACAAACTCAACCAATTCAAGATAAATCTCAATAATAGGTTCCAAGCCTTACGAGATCTACTCAAAGAATAAGAACCTACGATGGAGGACAACTAGAAACGGATGAAAAAGGAATTAACTCCAACGTGTCAGGAGGTTTGGTTCTGGGTGACAAGAAGCATCATCATAAGGAATGGATCTCGATCGGAACCCTGGACAAGATTCAAGAAAGGAAGAACAAGAAAACAGCAATTAACAACAGTCGAACACGAGCAAAGAAAGTCGAGGCACAAGCTGAGTACACAAAATCAAACTAGCAAGTGAAGAAGAGCATTAAAGATGACGAACAGAAATACATGGAAGGACTAGCAACCATTGTGGAAAATGCTGCAAGGGAAGGGAATAGGAAACAACTACAATTGCAACGAAGAAACTAGTAGGGAGATATAGTAAACCAGAGAAACCAGTCAAGGACAAAGAAGGGAAGACAATCACGGAGATTCAAGAACATAGAAAAAGATGGGCAGATTACTTCGAGGGACTGCTGAATAGATCAACTCCATTGAATCCACCGGACATCGAGGCAGCACACACAGACCTTCCTACACATGTCATTCCACCAACGATCGAAGAAGTCAAGATGGTCAGCAGACAAATCAAGAGTAGGAAAGCGGAAGGATCTGACAATATACCAGATGAAGCACTGGAATCAGACATAGAAGCAACTGCAAAGATTGACCACCTTCTATTCAGGAAGATTTTGGGGAAGAACAATTGACAACAGACTCGAAAGTAGGATATCTCATCAAGATACAAATGAAAGGAGATCTGGGCAAGTGTGAGAACTCAGCTACAGAGGCATTACAATACCATCGTCACCGGGAAAATTTCTCAACAGAGTGTTGCTGAAGCGGGTGAAAAATTCGGTAGACGTCCAGCTTCGTCATCAACAGGCTGGATTCCATAAGGATCAGTCATGTACAAACGAGGTTGTGACACTACGAATCATTGTTGAGTGATTAATTCTCCTGATGGTCAACTGGATTATGAAAACGTTGACATCTCAGTAGAATTGGAAGTAGACATGAAAAGGATGAATAACAACTCGGAAGAACTGGAAAGGATTGCCCTGAATAGAGTTGGATGGAGAATGCTGGTGGGCTGCTAATTCTCCTTCACGAGGGGTAATAGGTGTAAGTAAGTACGTCTGATCACATAATTATTATTTTCTTCTTCTTTTTATTCGATCGTCATCCATTAAAGAAACATTTCTAATGTTATAGAGAAATATGAAATTACTTAATAGTTGATTATAGAGATTAAATTTATGTTATTTGTTGAATGGACTTTGTATTTACGAAGGACATTGGTTAACATTTGAAGACATCTCTGTGAGTGAAATGCATTCAGTAAAGACTTTAACAGTGTGAATTGGAATTTTTATGATTTTACTGTTAAGTTTAAAATTAAATATTCTACCTAGAATCAAGACTTCGTATTGATCAATTTAAAATACCAAAGTGTTCAGTTAATATGCTCAGAAGGCTCCTCATGTAATCAAATGAAGAGAAGCAGTTAAAGTCTCTTTGATTCCAGAAAATTTAACGCATAAATTTATCGTCGTATTGTTTAAGAAACAGGGTACCTATCAGAATAGGGTTGTGAAGATTGTTAAGTTTGATTGAAATCGTGAACTAATTAATATTACACCACCTCTGAAAACTTGAAAGTACTAGATAGTTTATTCGTTCCAGTATGGGACACTTTAGCAGTATGCACCCACAATTCCGCACGCGGTAATCAAGCCCAGGACCCTCAATCTCATGTGCGAACGTTTAAACTGTTGCAGAGGCTGCTGCTACACTAGTTGTCTTAATCTTCATTCGTTAGTGTGTATGGGATAGAAGATCTAAGTCATTTGCGAAGTCCGAATTGTCCAGTTGCATCCAACCTGTCCATTGTATTCCGTGCTTCCCCTTCGATGTTGAGGTCTTCATAATCCAGTCAACCACCAGAAGAAAGAGAAAGGAGGAGGGTAAGTGTTATGTCTGAACCGGTTTCGAATTCACTTAGCGAACGGAACAAAGACTTATGACCAGAGACCAATAAGCTAGCTATTCTGACGCGTCCGAGACCCAGCTAACTAGAGTAAGAATTCTAAGTTGGAAGTGGAGTAAAATATATTCCGTAAGCAGCCAGAAGCACAGCAATCCCAACAAGAAGAAATCAAACGTATATATAGAGCATAAGGTTGACCTTGGGAAGCATTACAAAATAGCACACTAAAAGATACAACGGACCAATAGCGTTTAAGATATTTTCCAAGTGGGAAATACGACTCAAAGGTGAAAGGAGCGTTTTTGGCGCGAAAACAAAGAAATTCAAAATTTCAAAATAAAATCACAAAAGAAAAAGAGAATTCAGCGAAGAAAATTTTCTTTTCGACGAAATCATTTACTTATGCTGTACAAAGTAAGTCATTTATCAAGTGAGTTCTGGGGATTTAATATCCCCAGCCTTGTCTGACTGCGATGCTCACTTGGAATGCGTCTGCCAGTTGTCCTCCTACACTTTGCAGTGTAGTCCGTCGTATGAATTCTGAATGATATTGATAATCTATCCTGGTTCACAAAAGCAGTTCCTTTGATTCGTAGATATCTGAATGATAAGCTTTCTCACTGAGCTTTCTCACACCAGTTTTCAGCTATAAGTTTACTTCAAGCATTGGCTGTTATATAGTCCAACATCATTCATATCGATGCTATTTTCATTATTATTATTATGATTTTGGTTTTAGATACAGTTTGATTGAGAATAATTAAACAACTAAAGACTTATTAATATTATCATATCCATTATTGTAATAACACTTCAAAGTGACTAATGTTCGGATTGTGCATCAATAAAATCCAACTCATTTGTTGTATATATATGATGAAAAATTTGGTTCTAGTTAATTTTATGTTTAATTGATAAGCTAATTAGATGAAAAGACTTTTTGTTTTTCTATATTTATAGATTTTACCACAGATACTTTCATATCCGATTATTCTTTGAAATGTTCTGTTGAATAATTCAATAAAAAATAACACTACTAAAGTGTAGTTATAATATTAGTAGGAATTCTTCAAAATTAACAAATTCTGTATACAAATGAATCATTCATTGAATAAATACAAACAAGTATATTATTTAATGAGCAAAGATGAATAGTGACTAGCAGTGGAATCCAGTTTGACGCGCGTTTCGTCCTATTTGGGACTCGTCAGCTGGATGCACCTGCATCTCAAAGTTGATGTTCACTCGATTGAATAATATTATGTAAAAGATGAAAATAAAAAAAAGCTAATAGAATATACTTTTGAAAGCTAATT
This sequence comes from Schistosoma rodhaini, assembly GCA_944470415.2. Lineage (NCBI taxonomy): Eukaryota > Metazoa > Platyhelminthes > Trematoda > Strigeidida > Schistosomatidae > Schistosoma > Schistosoma rodhaini. The sequence goes on from OX104036.1 coordinate 84,758,429, forward strand.
TAACTTACTTGTATAAGTGGAAATGAAATACATCCTATCAATTCAGATGATTCTTTACCTTCTTCATAGATATATACTTCCAAGACAGAATACATATCTTCAATTGGACTTGAATTTTTAAAAAAAAAAACAACAGTAAAGGTAAATAATTGAAGTTAAGACTAATTGATTTTGTATCCATTTGATTTTAATTATAAAATTAGATAAAGATTTTTAACTGATTTTGATGAATAAAGAATTCTGTAATTCTATTTCTTAATATTAATTCCATTTGTTATTTCAATATAATAATCTCGCGAGTGCGGGCTCGTGGATGCGCACTGCTCAGGAGTCCCATAATAGGACGAAACGGCCGTCCAGTGCTTCCAGGTTTTCCATGGTGGTCTAGCTTCAATTGACTCACGCTTTCAACTATGAATATAATAAGTGATTATTTGATTTTAGTACAATAATTTTTGTTAGTATAATCGTAATCTATTTTTAATCTGATACTTATTCAATGTATTTTTTTTTGTATTAAAGTAATATGAACTCTATTTAGCATGAAATGTAACATTCATTTTTACACTATTCCTGTTCATTCTCCATACATCTGATACCTGTTGAATAATCCATCAAATATGTGTACAAACCAATGTATAAATAAATTTATTTCTGATTAAGGATGAGGTGTTTTAGGAGGGTCAATAAATCATCGGTTTGAAAATATACTAAAGGTTGAACATTGAGTATTGGAAAGAATATTTACTCCTCTTATTATATTAGAAAATGTATCAAATTTCATTTTAACTTTTGACAATGATAATAGTAATAATAATGATTGTAAGAATTATTATGAATAATATGACGTGAACAAGTAGAAAGATGTAAATGCAAAGTCACTGACGTATGCTTACAATACAAATGCCTGATTCCATATAGGATTAGCATTCTTCTGTGCTGTGAATGTTCGTACAACTCGATTAACAAGTCGTATTTCACAGAAAACATTAGATTTTCCACTCCGATCTTTTGCTGGCAAATTAGACGCTCTATTTACTGTAGATAAGAAACAAAAAATAAATTTTAAATCCCTTAATCGTAAATACTATAAAGAATTAAATATTTTGGTATTGATTAACACCCTAGGATGTATATAACAAGAACATGGCATTGGTCCACAATGTCATTGACAATTTGGCTAAGCCATATTGGTAGGTGCAGGCTGCACGATATTAGTGACCAATGGCTAAATACTGTGAGCAACATGGCTCAGAATTATTCTCATTGACGTGGGTGCATTCACATTTTATATTTCCTCAGGCATTGGAAATTCAAAGTATATTATAATCTTGTGATTCCAGGAATCCATATTTATTTAAAATGACATGCGTTCTATACCTAATCTTTATTATTACTATTATTGATATTATTATTGTTACTAGGACTTGTCTTGACAATTTTATCTTGCCATGTCAATGTAGTATGGCAACTTGAGCCAATGCACATATGTGCTATGTTCTGCGTGATTAACTGATTAACTGGTAATGTGATTGAATGTGTAACTATAATTGTTATTTAGGTATACATAATTTAATAGCCTATTTAAATATTTCACTGTCAAAAAAATGAGAAGTTTTTCTTGTACTACTGTTTCAGTAGAGTCGATAGAAATCGTTTGTTTTTGAGATACGTAGTTATAGCTTAAACAATACTCATTTACACTGCTAGCCATGATCTATCTCTGCTTAAAACATCTGAATAAACATTAAGATATGAGAAGAATTGGACATCTGTTTTTTTAAAGTTATTCAAAACCATAGTCTCCAACGGGATTTAATCTGTGAATTTTCTCACTTTTTCAATGAATGTATTATACGTGATTTGGGCATTAAGAGTAAAACACCTTCTAGTTTAATGACTTGATCTGACTAGTTTTATATTGTAAACTTTCTTTTTATATTCTTCTTCAGTATAAATCTCAACTTATTAAAATTACTTTACTAAGACAATTGAAGGCTTTAAGTTCAGCCTTATTAAATAGGCTTTAAACTAAACTAATTAAATGTTTTATACTTTTATCAGTATCTAACAACCTGAATTCACGGAAATACTACTATTAGTATGGACTCTAGTTAACCTGAATGTCATGGATTCGAACCACGGTAGGGTCATAGATGTTCACTGTCGAGGAGTCCAGTACAAAGTATAAACAGCCGTCCAGGGATTTCTGGTTTTCAGTGGTTTTTTTAAATTAATGGCAGCCTGTGATGTAAACTGTAAAAGTATTACTGTTTTTAAAAGGGTTTTCTGTACTCATATGTTCTGTTCACAAGACTTCACTTTTAATTTTTTAACAAGCAATCTAAATCATTGTAGAATTATATGTTCAAAATGTCAATCTTTATGTGTGACGTCAACACAGTTATAGTGACTCAAATTCTTGATACTGAAAAGTTGATACTGTTGTACTATTACGGATGTTGTATTATAACAAAATGTATTACTTTACTTTATCATGGTTACAATAATTATCATAATACCATTCATTTAAAAAGTATAAAAGATCATACAATCATTAATTTCTAGAAATGAATAGTCGATTCAAGTAAAATAAACACTATAAGTATATAAAGATAATGGCTAGCAGTGCAATCAAGGACGCATGTTTCGTCCTATTTGGGACTCGTCAGCTGAGTGCACCTGCATCTGAGAGCTGATGTTCACATTTTATCAGTTCAAAAATTCATTTAAATTGTTATCTTCAACACTGGTTCTTCTGAAGTTTCAACCAGATTTGTTTGTGACCTCTAATCAGTTATAGGTCTATAGAGTAAGTGTATGAATAATAGGTAAATAGGTCAACAATACATTTACTCCAGTATCAATCTATGTTTTTTTAATTAGATGTGATATTAAAACGTAGCTTAGATTGTTCATAATGAAACTCCCAACTCACCATACATATATTACATATATTATTAACAAATAGAAGAAAGGGGGTCCCGACTAAATAATTTTACATCTCTTATTCAAATGATAGAACGATAAAACATTTGATGACCAGGTCGAAATTAAAGTCCATTTAACATGTATGTATCTATAGCTTGATTAACAACCATTGTAACAACGTTTTACTTAATGTCCAAATATCTGCATTATAGGACTTGTTTAACTCGGTTAAACGTCAGTTTATGTTTAGAATGTAATTAACTGTAGATCACTTTACTGGAGTTTGGCTAATGGAGGTTTCGTACTTTTTCTTTCTTCTAGATACGTCTTCTAGATTCGTTTTTCACTAAAAGATTCGCTGATAAAATACCTATCAATCACCCTGAACCTGACATCATACAACCTTATTTCAATATCGCTGTTTGGTAACACTGATAAAATCGTATTACATTAGTTAAAATGTTACAATGAATATTATTTGTACTTTTATATACATTACTTTTAAGCAATTACAATTACCACTTACCAACAACATGTAACCAGCCGACATCCGACCATTTTCGAAGTGCATTTCTGACTTTCTATAATGATGATTATCATGTATTTTGGAAAATAAGATTAATTGTATTAAGTTATGAAATACATATGACTACGTATATAACTTTGAAGAAAAACTGTGTTTAAGTAAACAGAATAAGAATTTATCATATTTGATGTTGACGGATAATTCTCATTTGAACATTAAAAACTGAAAACACAAAGTTCAGCGAAGGAATCTCTTTTCAACGAATTTATTATCAAGCTATACAATCGTATATATATGGAAAAAATGTTTTTGTTTAAGCACTAATTCCGTAAGGAAATGTGAACACGAATAACCAAGATGATGTAATAGAAAGATTATCATACTAGATTGCGTAATAAGAGCGATAACAACAGATTTTGTGAATATAATAAGATAATTAAAATGAATAAAATGTGATAGGTCCTGGGTTCGAATCTCGCGAGTGCGGGATCGTGGATGCGCATTGCTGAGGAGTCCCATAATAGGACGAAACAGCCGTCCAGTGCTTCCAGGTTTCCCATGGTGGTCTAGCTTCAATTGACTCATGATTTCAACTATGAAAGTGTTTTTGTTACAGTCATTAATAGTCATAGAGGTGGAAAAATAAGTAAGGTGATATGATAAGCATTCATGAACAAAGTAATGAGAATATAAGAAATAAGTAATGGGGAATGCAGCAATAATAATAACAATGACAATAATAATAATGATAATAATATCAATATAATAATAATATTAAATAAGGCCACGGTAATGATAATAATGAGACGTATTTCTTTTGTACGCTCATGGATGGTAAGAGCTTCGGCTATTTTTAAGAGTTGGATAGGTAGAAATCTAGGTAGATTTGAACGAATCATATAAACAACCTTAAAATCAAACTGTGAATCTGTAGAATGATTACAGTCGATTAAGTGTTCAAGTACAGAACTCCTAACTGCTTTCTTTTCACCCTTGTAGAACCAAACTGGGATATGTTCTCGTATCCGAGTTGAAAGCAAGCGCTGGCTACAGCCGATGTAACTTGCTCCACAAGACCAGGTGGACTGGTAGATGCACATGGAGGCGACCAGACTCGGAAGCTTATCTTTTATGGATACAGAAAATAAGCTCCTACTAGTGAAGGTTATTCGCAATTTAGCCACATTAAATGTTCTTTTAATCGTTGTTCTTAGATGAATTTTGATTAGAACTGATGTTCGATTACCTATAAATTCCGGAATTATATAAAGGTTTTTCTTTGGGACGAAACAACTAGGTTTAATTTCGAAACTACTTCTATTCATATTCTTCTCTATGAAACGGTCTGGATAGCCATTTTTCGTCAAGGTTTTCTTGAAGAATGCGAGTTCTTCGTTAATGCATTCCGTACTGAATGTCTGATGTATTCGATATCTTAAAGAATGAATGAGGTTTCTCTTTCTACTTAACGGAACCCAGCTATAGAAGTTGGTTAGCTGGCCATTCCACGTTTGTTTTTTAAAGATGGATCTTTTTAACAAACCATTACCATTACTTATTACTCATCGAGAAAAGTGATTGATTGGTCTCGCTCCCTTTCAAAGGTGAAGTCTACGAAAGGGCGGCATGAGTTGAAGGTGTGTAAGATATCCTCTGAAACAATATTATAGTCACAAACGACAAATGTGTCGTCCATGTATTCTGAGTACAGGTGAAATCGATTGATCATTGAACTGAGTTGGTCGTTTTCTAGTTTTTCCATGAAACAGTTTGCTAGAATTAGACCTAATAGAGACCCCAATGTGATCCCATCTCTTTGTCTACATATTTCATTGTTGAAACTTAACTGGACATTAAAGGTACTATTTATAACTTTCTTCTTATTTAGAGTTAACGTATCTGGAAAATTTTGTCCAAGATTTAAGATAGTTAAGTAATGTCTTGAAGCCTCTAGGTTAGCCATATATGTGTAATCGAGCTAAGGTGAGTAGATGGATTGTTGACCTACTCGAAGTCAATCCTCATGTATCCCTGTCTAAGTTGTTTGTAGATCTATTATGTACATATAAATTATGAGTCCTTTGATCCAGATTTTTCCAATACAATTTCCTACGTCACCGTTATATTCCCTCTTTCTGGTCTGCTACAATTGGTCAATAATTAGTAGTGCTCACGTTAACTGAAATGGACTCCATATTACAACATAAACAGGGAATAATTAACATTATATTCACATTATTTAAACTGTTGAATAAGAGTAACTTGCATAATATTCAGCTACTTGATCTAATGTGGTTTTCGAGACAGATTCTTTTGATAAATCACCATAAATTGAATCAGTTTCTAATTTCAACTGATCTGATGAAAATGTTCTAGGAATAGTGGAATTGGAAATTGGAAATAATCCGGTCATTGTAGCTAAAATATGTATTTCACCATGACCTCGACCATCCTGATTATTCAATTTGAAACATGTTGTCCAATCTAGGACAATTTTTGAAAAATCTAAATAAAATCTGAATTCACATTTAAAAAAGTGAAATGACAATAATTGAAGAAAAATAAAATGTTCGGTGTAGTTAAATAGATAAACTCGATTAATTTTAAGTACGAAATGAAGTTAGTTGTAAAAATGAATTATAAGATTTCATTTTAGTATTCTAAGGGTTAGAGGCTTATCATGATACTTCAAGGTCCCAAGTCTAATCTTCGCTGGTATAATAGGTGCGCAGTGCCGAAGCATCCAATACCAAGATTGTCTACTGCTGTCTGATGCTTTTCTAATTCTCAATAGCACCTCAACCTATATCAATCCGTAAAGGATATCAATTACGAATCACTTTGATAAATTTAAACTCGTTAAATTGGACATTTTACCTATGGAATTTCCATCGTTATACTACAAAGAATGATTTCCAAAGAATTCGAATTTAAAATTATGGAAAATTTAGCATAAATAACTTCGAATCCGACTATTTATTCCCGATATTTATTTTATCACTATTTAGGAATGTGTTTTAATTCATTTTCCATGACTGAACACCTGATCTTGCATCAACCCGTAATTTTCTCTTATTGTGTAACTGTGGTGTATGCTACCTATGTATGTCGGCATAAATACTGTATAACACCGATCAGAAGTAGAATGTCTGTCAAAAAAAGTTTGAGAAGAATGAACTGAAGAAAACAGAAAATGAAACATAAAGAAATTTGGAACTGAAAGAATCATGAGGGATGTGAAGGACATTGCATGGAAGATTCGCAAATGAAGTACCTAATGTATGTTTTTCACATTTTATCGAAAAACTCTGTAATTTTGTACTAACCTATGAATTGGTTTTACCACCTGACTTCTCGTTCATTACATAACAAATTTTCGTTATAGCCAACTGTGTAAGTTTGTTGTCACCTAGTTTATTTGTTTGAGTGTCAGAATTTTAAAATCTTCCTCGTATTCGTGATGTTTTCTAATTATAAAGCCATCACCATTTTTATGGTTTAATTTAACGGTCAGTTAGTGTTTGTGTAGACAATAACGAAGACAAAAACATTTATTCCAATGAAACATTATAAACGACATAGACAAATTACTTTATAGTTAGTTCAGTGAAAAATTAAGAAATGTTTTTAATTGAAAAAACAACTTTCATCATGGATTGACATCAGCTGTTCTTAGTCTTTTAATAGCTCTTCAGTGATAAAAACTACCTTGATAATTAGATTTCAGTTGGTTAATCGTCAATTCAATTGTAGATTTATAAGGCCTTTCTCTAACTCCCATGATTGATTTTCGTAATCATCATAACTACCATATCAGATCATTTGAACAGATTGTTAGTATTACTGCGCATATCTTATCTGGTGACTAGGTTTTTTGACAAAAAGCTGATGCTGTTTATGATGTCTAATGTAATATTTTAATTCGCAATAATAAATCACTTATTTCAGAAAATATAACAGTAATACAAACCATTTGTGTGATCCACGATCATCATCCGAGCATCATAATTAACTATAAAAGTTTTCTAATGTATATGAATATTGTTAGACGTAACCACACTAAGCTTTGTATGTATCTATCTAAATAAACGAGGCAAGTAACTCTAATCAAATCTTTTCTAGTATAACTTACCGACCGAGTAGATTGGTATTTTGATGTGAATCATCAAATACTTCACATTGAAGTACTGTTCTCATTCCAGGACGAACACGAAATTCAAATCGTTCATTCCATAATGGATTTCTTGTATGCATTGCAACCTTGTCGGTATAAATATGACGCATGAAAAGTATACAAGTTATACAGATATATAATTCGGCATATTTTTATGTTAGAAAGTTAGAGACAATAAAAAATTGCAACGGTTCAAGTATTACGGACACACTGTGATTTTTAGTTACATCGACTAATGATCATTCTACAACTCGATCAGTAGAATTTGATTAGCACTAAGATCTGCTTAATACGAAAGTAATTACTACTAGTATGTGATAAGTGAATGCAAATATTTCACATTTATTGGAGGTCATTAATGATCCTAACAGTTGAGTGTTAACATTTCTGAATGTCATTTGATTATATGAATTCAAATTCAACACCATTTAAAATATCAGAAACACCAGGGTTATCAATAGTAACAATAATAAATCTCAGGTCCATATTATGTCCTTAAACCAGCAAACATTTTAAAAAAGAAACAAATGACTGATATAATAAAATAGATAAAAATATATATTCTGGTAATCTGAGCCACTTAATATACCTGAACGATTAAGTACTATTATCTAAAGATATCAAGTGAAAACTATGTCCAGGAATGAATAACTGTTTACTAATCAAATGCTCAAAACTAAAAAACGCATATCATCAATTTGTTTAGATGTAACTTTTCACAATAATGAAAACCATCAAAATAATTAATTTCTAGGTTCAAAATTGTAACTGATAATTAAATATGAAACTTTTTTTACTCCTCCTAATTGAAACTTAAACATTTTTTATCTTGTAAAATGTATTCTCATCATTTGATAGGAATTATTCAAATTCAATCAATATGACAGCTTAGTGAGAATATAGAAATATTCATTAGGTGTAAACAACAAAGAAAAAGTATATTTTTCAAGTGTTTTGATTGGTTTAATTCACCATTTTGAATAGTTCCGATCACTTTTCGAACTAAAAATCCCTTCAAAGTATTCAGAAGTATGACCAGTATATATCTTTGCTCAAACTAGCTTATAAAACGTGTATTTCTATTTTTCACCACATTTAAAATGGTATTACAAATAACAACATTTCTTCCCTAAAACTAATAGGTTATCTAAAGTAAAACTCTAAAATTCCCAAAATTTACATTTTCTGGCATATTTTTCCATTTTGAATGATTCAATACCTACAAATTACTAACCAAGATATACATATATATATATATATATATGTTTTATTTACTAGTTGTTTACTTGTTTCTTCCCATTGTTATATAGGACTGCAATTGATCAGTCTTTTATTGGCATATGTGGCTATCAGGACTCAGTAGCTGAGTGGATAACGCCATGGCGTTTGAAGCGAAAGGTTCTGGTTTCGAGTCCCAGAGTGAACATCAACTCTGAGATGTATGGGTATCCAGCTGACGAGTCCCAGATAGGACGAAATGCGCGTCCTGGATTTCACTGCTAACCACTATCCATCTTTGCTTATATAAGTTTTAGTTAAATAATTTTGTTGAATTTTTTTACTCTTACTTGTAATTAATCATCATTAATTACCGCTTTATTTTATCTTCCATAACCCTACTTTGTAGGACTACTAGATTATTGGGCTCATTATCATGAACTTGCCTTACGGCAATAATATTAATGACACCAGGTACAAGATAATTTATACCCCTAATACCGGTCAGAATACTTATGATAATATGAATCAGTAACTTGATCACAAGTCACAAACAGGAAATCATATCTAAGTCATTTTGAATACAAAACTGAATAACAAGTATGTAATAAGTTGACTGTAGTTTATGAACCTTAAGTCATCTATGAGCATTTAATAAGTAACATGAAAACTTAAAATTAGGTCACCATAAAAACACCGTAAATTAAAAGTATGTGATTAATACACAGTGAATTTTCCATTAATTCACTCATATCTAACAGGTATAAAGCTACAGGCAATTAAAATAAAAGTCAACCACGTAACCTTGTATTCAAGCTGTGCTAGTTATGTAAGGATTAAAATTTGTACTGGTTGATGCAGAGAATATAGAACATGAAACAACGAGGTAGACGAGAATTTCCAATGGTATTATGAAAATGAAAATGAAGTTAAGACAAAGATACTCTCATTAGTTATATTTTTTTCATAAATAAGGGGGCATTATTGAAAAAATAAAGCTAAAGTGATATTATTTCAGTAAGATAATGTGTTTATCTACTAAGGTGACGTATGATATACATATATGACTATTCTTCCAAGTGTGAGTCGAAGACATCAAAATTCAATAGCCTTCTTGCCCTACTTTGAAGAACTGTTCTGAGTTATACTATATTTGTATGTTATTTTCCGTTGTAGTGCATTTTATTGATTTTGATGCTGTACAAATTACAGTGACGTTTTCTTCAAACATGGAAAAATATCAGTTTATTTATTAAATAATAAAATATATGATAAAAAGTATTTTCTTTGACATGGCTAAGACAAGATATATCATTACAGTTCAACATATTATTTTGAGAAGTGATTCTGTTAAATGTTACATTTTATTGATGACAATCAGTCCTGAGAATATTTAAATCCATAAAGTATGATTTATTCAACCTACTTTACTTTGATGTGTTTTGGTTCCAACAGTTAAAAATGCTGTTGGACAAGGTAAATTGTTTTTTTCTTCATCTAAACCATTTAGTGTATGATCTGAATGGCTTCTTGTTGATCGACCACGTAGTGTCTTAGAACTATCGGCTTCACTGACAGGAACAACGTTCTTTAGTTTAGTTCGAACTTTTAAATTTTTTGCACCGACCAACGTAATTATTAAACGGGATTGTTGAAACAAACTCTCCATTTGTATTTCATTATTCAATGTATATAGTTTATCAATACTTTCATTTGTATCACCTTGACATTTGCTAGTGTACAACTCTAGGCTAGTACCTTCGTAAAAATTATACGGCCATATAGGCTGAGGTAGTAAAGATTGGTTTCGTTCCGTCCAGTTGTCTTCAATACGATTTTGTAACGATTTGTCTCCTTGTTTTGATAAATTTGGTTGCCCATCATCATTTTGTAAATCTTCTGTAGAATCCACGATTTCTGTTGAATCATGGATTGATTGATTAGATTGTGGATTAGATTGCTGAGAACTTGTCTGTAAGTTTAAATCGAAACCAAATATGTGTACAAAGCTCTTCGAAAGTGGTATAAAAACCATGAAAATAACCATAAGAAACCCAAAAAAGTAGTATCAGTTTTTCTTTGACATACTTTGTAGTGGAGAACCTTCAATGAAGTAAAGAATGAAATGAGCACCAATTATGAGCATTTCTCTACTAAACTTGTCTTCATAATTTTATTTTGTTGGAACTACTTGCTAGTAATCAAGTGGTTTGAAGCCGATATATAATTAACTGAAATTTATAATTATTGATTATTTTGTTGTTTAGTGATTAGAGGAGATCTATTAACAGTCTTCATTTATCTAGGTTTCGCTTATTTGTGTTTATTTGTTGAATACTACGGGAACACATACTTTACATGTAGCCAAAAACACAATCAATATGGAAGAAAGAAGTATGACCAATAGTCTATGTGAATAGTTTCTTATCTAATCCAGTGCAACATAAATACACTAACCAATCACATTAGAACAATCAATGTCATTCACCTCCATAATATTTATTAATGATGTTATTTCAATAAATAATATTTCACCATAGCCATTAATCTATTTGACTATACATTACAGAGTTCGAGCTCATAGTTCATTTCAAAGTATAACATTTTTCCAACTAGACAACAGATTTATAGGAAAGAAAAACTCAAAATATCAACTACTACATTGTATATTCAAAAGATGGTCAATGCTGAAAATGATTACTTGAGATCATAGAATTCCAATAAAACTCAAATATATAGATATGATGACTATTTAGCCTAATTTTTTTCTCGAGAATTGATTGGAATGAATGAAATATCCTCTGAATTGAAAAATAATGGTTTTTTAAAGTATTATCACTTACGGAAATTACTAAACGTAATTGTTCTTCTATTTTCCAACCCCATTGATTTATCCTATACTAAAAATTGATATATATATATATTTTTTTTTAAAAATTAAGTTTTCTATTTTACGTAGAAATTATTCAAAGATTGATAACTTTGAAATCTCCTTTATTTTCATAATACTCTATTCGAAAATTTTTGAATATCTTAAACTAAAGATAAATATATAAGAACTTTCGTCTAAATTAGAGCGAATAGTTTCACAGTATTTGAGTTGATGTATGACATTAAATAGGAAGAATATATTTGTAAAATCTCAGCGAATGAAAAAGCTTGGACCAGATTGCCAGGCGAAACGTTGGATGTACTAGAAATTCATTAACTGAGATTTTACAAATATATTATTCCTAATTAATGTCTAAAGATAAATATATTTAAATTTTCCACACTTTTTTGTGAAATGAAATATACTACTGAACAAAATAAGTAGTTTTATTCAAATTTATACTAAATACAAGTCGATTTTATGAAACTAATTGTAACAATATAAACAATGATTCTCTCATGTTATATAGAGCTATGCTTAAATAATTAAGGTTTTGCAAAAATTGATTTCAAGTATTTATAATTAAAAAAACAACATTAACCTATGATATTCATTTAAATATGGTTTAATAATTTCAAACAATATCACTTGGATTCTGTTGACAACAATGATCAATTACTGTTTACAATATTTTATTTATATTAGAATAAAAATATCTTAATGTTGGATCTATTTCAAGAAGTGATTAAAAATACTGTTATTACATATAATTCAATAGGACAGGAAATGGGTACAATGTAAATCAACATTTTAGACCATTGATTAATTAGGTAGAAAACAATTTTTTCACTGTATATATTGATTGATATTAGGTTTTTTCTAATTAAAATAACAATTTATTTTATCACTATAATTTTTTATTACTTCAAACTATGTGTAAATAGTGACATTTTTTTCTTAAATATTTATTTATCAAAGTGATGAACTGGACTTTACATTCTAATATTTTGTAATTCAGTGAAATATTCAGCTGGAAAGGGTAACAGTCATATATATATTCCTTTATAGAATTATTATAAATCTACTCAATTGTATTAGTGATAGAATTCAAAGTTTTCTTGAAAAGAAACAAAACAACCACGTCACTCAGTCATTAGTAATATAATTTGGATTTTTTTAAATATTCTTAGTGATAATAATAATAAACTTACAACTGAATTATTAATAATTCCTGAACGTACAATTGGTACGCCAATATTTTCTGCTACAGAATAATTATCAGATTGAATGAGCTGTAAGATTAAATCAAACAAAAATTTAATAATAAAAATAATTCAAACATTGAAATTCAATAAAATTTGTGTGAAATTATCAGGAGTCCAGAATTAAAATCATTTAATTGATGATCAATATGCAGTGAACAAAACACAACTGGTCGGAGACAATCGAATGTATTTAAGCAAAAATTACAGACTATCTCAGTAAATTCTGATAACCAAACAATGAACAGTCAATTTGCAAATTAACAACCAATTGTTTCAATCTTCTCTGTTTCTTCTCTAATTTCATTGCTCATGCATTTTCCAAACGATTGCGCTTCGTTTCAGCTCTTTGCTCATCGGTCTTCTGCCGAAATACATTTTATGTCTGACCCACACCATATACTACTTATATGGATATAAGTAGACCACACCACAAATATTCTTCAGGAACGGAGTATTTTCAATCTTGAAGGAATTATTTTAGTAAATTATCAAGGTCATACCATCCATTGGGTTGGTTATAGATGTTATGACTAAGCCTGACGACTTATATACCTTCATGGTAATCTAACAATATGATCGATATATTTTGACAGACCCCAGTAAGATACAAAGCATAAGATTTAATAATATCCAGTAACCGAATGATTAGTATGAATATAACATATGTAATGCAAAATTATATATGATATAATCAATGAAAAAATATTTTATTTAACATCGTTTCATCCTGGTAACAAAACTAAGTGTCCGAAATTAATGTGTCTGAAGAAAGTAGGCAGTGAATGGTCAGCGAGGAGAGATAGACTCATCAGGATACAATAAACACAAAAGAGACTATTTATCATGTATAAATTCAATCTATTTTGATCATCTTCTAGTATATTCTTAATTTGTGGAATGTCATTTATTGACTAAAAACTGGACCAGCCAACATATTCCCGTTTGAGCCTGATGAAAACACAGGATATCTAGGACTCCTCTATACTAATAAGTTGCTTAATCAGAAAACTGGTTCATTATTTAATCAACTTTAGATAAAATAATTTCTACCAGCCTCGAATATTAATAGTAATATTATGGAATAACAATAACAGTATTTTGTGTTTTTTTTACACAATGAGATATACATTAAAAAAATAAATCGAACAATATTTACCGTTGATGAATTTGTGCCAGGTAGTTGTGATGAGAATTCCGTAGCAAATACACGTGATTTTTCTTCTTTCATTTTCTTTTTCAACTTTTTACACTCTGAATTATCAATAAATGTTTCACTAATTTCACTTAATGTTACATAGAATTTGATTTCACCTGAATTAACAGTTTTCATTAGATCATTTTCTAATTTTGATATAAATTCATATTCTCTATTGAAAATATTAAAATAATAAATGAATGATGAAAGTTGGATTTTTGTCATTTATTGATATTAGATGTGAACACAATAGTTATCAGAAATGTCTAACTAATCAAATGACTTAGTAACTAAAATTGCATTTGTTGATTACATAAGTTTAATTGTATATCCTACCTATTTAAACATTAAGTTATTGATTAATTAATATCTAGTACCAGTCAGATCAATTTATTTATACTTAATTATTGATCAACATAAATGAAACATTGAAAACACAATATATTGAGATATTGTTTCGGATTTATTGTTGGTGATTAATAATGTTTCATCTGTCGTCTCTGCCTTTTTTCATAGTTGTTTAGTGTTAACAAGTAAGCAAAGATCATTTTAATTATGAGGTAATGTCAGATGAAGTATTATTAAAAGCACTTGTTAACCGAGCAGAGTTTTCTTTATACCACACGAGTTTTTGGTAGCACTCAACTTCAACTACTGATGTAAAGTCAAATATAGAAATTTTAAGTCACTCGGGATACAATATTTATCGTTTTGATTGGATTCTAAATTTCTTCATTTGTTGAAGCTTCTAGACTAAAATTATCTTGGAGTAATAAAATCATTTCCATTTCTAAAATATTAATTTTATTCCTAAAATTAGGTCGCCTCTCTTACTATATCATAACTACGTATCACCAACACTTTCTTTTAATAACTTATTTTAGAGATCGTGCAGACAATGAACTTGTCTGAACTATAACATTATATACATCATGGTGACTATTACAATGCTTCCATGGGAAACTGTTTTCTCCATTTATAGCTGTCTGAAATTTATTCTTCTTTCCATTGACTACTCCTAATAGTTAAGTTACCTAATAAAAGTCAGTAGTTTGAATAACTTTAGCAAATATGATGGTGTATCTCAAATTCTAACGAATAAACTTATTTGGAATCATGAACCACCACTGAAAACTTTAAAGTACTCGGAGGCCATTTCATCTTAGTGCGGCTTTTTAAGCAGTGACCATCCATGATCCCACACACACGGATTGAACCTAAGTCCTCTGGTTTCACGCGCAAACGCTTAACCTCTAGATCACCGAGCCGGTATTCGACGGTATTTTAATATCTAACTTCAATCAATCTATAAAATTTCACCACTATATTTCATTGTCTTTGATGAGTAACTGCCTCACAGCCGACATGTATTAGATCCATTAGTCACGGCTTTTCACCAGAGCTCCGGAAATTTTCACTTGAAGCTAGTCACTGGTGACCAAATAATAATTACTCCGCACACGAGGTCGTGGATGTACACTGCCGAGAAGTCCCATAATATGACGAAAGGCTGTCCAGTACTTTCGGGTCTTCACTGGTGGTTTGAATTAAATTGACTAATAATTTCAATGAAATTCAATAATTTTCACAACCCCTAACTGACAATAAGCCTTTTATTTTATCCGATTATATTCATACTCCGATGTTCTGATTCCTTCTACACTTTCTTTTCTCATCGAGTGGTTTTTACCGTGTGTGTTACTCTTCAAATTTAGTTTGCAGCGTTTGGTTATTTCCAACATATGACATTTAATCTGTTTTCCTGTTTGCACAACGTGTTGTAGTTTCATTCCTATTCACCTATTTAAATTGTTCATTATATTTCGGTCTCTATGCCTAACAGAGTAAATCACATCTGAGTATTCCGAGGTTTTAAGATTTTACGATATTTTTATGGTAGTTTCGGCTATAATTCCTGAATTTTTTGCACAACCTGACCGCGGAATTACTATCCTTGATATGATCCTATGCCGCACATCTAATTTCCTTTTAAAAAAACGTGATTTTGGCAGAGTTTGGTTCTCTGAGCTTGATTGTTTGGTCTATCCATCTCAGAGAATAAAACCCCAAACAAATCATCTACCTGGTCTACAAATTTTCTCCACCATCTCAAAAAACCATGATCTTAACAATTACATTTTAAAAAGAACTAAATTCGAAAATTTTTAAGTTGAAATTATTTGCTTATGTAAATTTATTTTCTCTGAAACGTATAAATGAATAAGTACATTCTTTGTCGACAATTCTATGGTTAACTTGATATTGGTTTCGTAACTCCGCCTGTAGCTCCTCCGGGGGCTACTGCCGGTCCCAAGCCCGAATAAAGAAGGAGGATTGGGCATGGGGTAAGCGACCCCATCCCGTACAAAACCAATTCGCTAAAAATACGCTAAGCAGAAAAATCAGTATCACTACCTGGAAAATAACAGAACATCACACCAAGTTATCATTTTTGACATAGAAATCTCAACACTGTAAATCCTTTAAGTTTAATAGTTTAAACAAAACCTTGAAGTCCAAAATAAATACATTATCACCTAAACTTTAAGTGTGTATCCTTCCTCACTTTTATATCCATTGACATTGTTAAATTCTTGGAAGTTCCATTGAAGTTTGATGTCACTTTAAAACTCAGCATAATTTCAATGATTGTATCAACACACTAAATAAGGGGTAACATACAATTTTAATCTTGTGGAATTGAAGATTATAAACTTTCATGAATAATGTATTCTGTATCTCATAGGAAAAGCAACCTCAACACTTTGTCAACATGATTACAATCATTAATTCGACTGTATGAGCAAGATAAAGATATAATAAGTTCACAAAAAATTCTTTTTTTTAAACATATCAATATACACCTACTTGTCTAAATCTAACTCTACTAGGCCAAATTGTGTTCGACCAATGTATGAATCTTTTTTAAATGGATCACGATGATAGACTTTCAACTACAAAGTAAAATAATGTAGAAAGGCGTTTGTATAAAGAAACAATAATATTATTCATCTTATGCTGACTCGTGACCTACCCCTAGAGAAGAATTATTGGTTTGTTTTAGAGAGACCGGCTGTGACTAATGGAATTCAATCATGATTAAACATTACACAGGTGGATAATGACGATGATGCAATATCATGATACAAATGAAGTGGGAAATACTGGTTATTAGATATTAAATGAGTAGTCTAAAGGTAATGTGCTTATAGTGTTGAGTTAGGATCTGACTCCAATTAGATTATATGAATGGTTGGTTGTCAAAATATACATCCTGTCTATCCTCGTATGTGATACATGACTTAATCCGCATTGATGAATAACGGAGTTAAATAAGTCAAATAGGAGAATGGATCTAGAATACATATATATTTTGTACACTCATTGATGTGGACAGGGAATCAGAGGAATGAAGCGAATAGGAGCGAGCGAGGAAGAAACGACACACATTGGAGATGGCGGATGAGTCAACTCGCTTTTACCAAGCGTTAATCAATATTCATAGTCAGATAAAAATGAATTACAGACATGTGATGAATAAGATAAAAAGTGTACACACATACACTCATCTAAAAAATAGTCAGGGTTAATAGGTGAGTTATTAACAAGGTCAAACGTGACTCGAGATGGATAGGCAAATTGTCTTGTCCAGAAGCTAGAATAAAGTATATGGGCTTAACATATCAACCGACACTACAATAGTAAAGAATGAGAATCCTTGGTCCTGTCTCTGTTATTGTGGTGATGACGTGGTGTTGGAGGGTTTTAAACTGCACAAAACAGCCGTCCAGTGGACCATAGTTTTTAATTGTTACACAACTAAAGCCAGTTCGTGTTGTTAACTACTTTTTTAAAAAGCACCTGACATCATATAAAATGTTTTGTATCTTAAACAAGGAAAACACATTATGTGATTAACTTCATGATATTTTATTCTTTAAATAAACAATCTTGTGTATTAGGATGCATGTTCAGTTCATGTTTCAATGAACAAATAGATCGCCAACTTCGAATCAAACATCTAAACGCCTTGGTAGAACCAAATTTTATGAATACATTTTCTGATCAACTATCATTGATAGTCTTTACATGAAACTTGACAAATTGATTGGACTAAGAAAGATAACAGTCAACTTTCTTCAGAATCGTTTACATGGAATAAATAGAAGACTTAAAAAATAAACTCGAAATAAGTTATTTTCCTCGCTTATATATATTTTAATAGTTGGCTAACATTAGTGGTCACTCCATCTGAAGCCCTTCTGAAATGACTGTCATTTCCGAGTCCGGGTAAACAAAGGAGGATTGGGAGCATAGGTGTGATGACTAGATATCATCCTTCGAATATTAAGTCCTGGTAGCTCTTTTACTTCTAATTCTTTAATTTCTGTTCATTCTTCCCTTTTAAATCATATTCTTTATGCTTAGTTTTCTATTATCATTTATAAGTAAACATAAGTAAACAAACGTTTCCTTTTTACAATATCATTAAAATATTCAATACATACAAATAAAGATGGATAGTGGCTAGCAGTGGGATTCAGTACGGGCGCTTCGCACTATTTGGGGATCGTCAGCTGGATATACCTGCATCTCAGAGTTGATATTCACTCTGGGACTCGAACCCAGTACCGTGCGAAGATACAAGTAAACAACACCAAGTGAGTCAATACATACATTCTATCATGGTCATTATATTTCCTGGGAATATTATCAATTATACATGAGGGCGATTTGAAAATATGGTTAATAGTCATAGGCAGTCATCAAACCTAAACTAAATATTACTATTGTTCTAGACTATTGTGTATTGTAGACATTTTAAATATACATTTATTATAATTTCTCCACATGAAACAATGTAAATCACAATATATATAAACTTTTATTTTTACAATAATTAAAAAACAAATATACATCTATATTAGTCAGTTTTTCTTAAGTAGGTCATCTATTCTAAACAAACTATAAGTGCAACTCCATCTGGAATCCTTCTACAGTTACTGCTGATACCAAGTCCGGGTAAAGAAGGACGGTTGGGCATTGAGTTAATAAACCAAATCCGTGAGAAAGAACCTTACTAAAAACACTAACCAGGAATGAATAGTTGGACCATTTAAACTCTTTCCTGAGATTTGAAGGGTTTACCTATACAAGAGTTATAATACTATGTGGTGAAGGCTGGGTTTCTTAGAAAGTCATTACGCCAATGCTACTTCTGACAGCCAGAACAGCAACTTATATAGGTTCTTGGATCTGCTGCACAATGTGAAAGACTAGAATGACCATTCAGGTAACAACAGAAATGAAATGTATAACCTGTCTCTGTTTAAAATAAGCGAATCCCATTAGACACAGGCTGGACAGAAAAGACTAATTTTGTGAGAGGTGTTGTTGTATCCTGATCGCGAATAAGAAAATGCTTCACACTCATAAGTAGATATCTGAGGCTCTACGACGAAGTTCGTCAAACTTTAGGTTTGTTTTAAACACTTACTGCTGACTATTTTGAAAATAGCTGCACCATATTTGGATGAAATTAGATGCACAATGTAAAGAGTCAACGTTGGTTTTCTGTAAAAATTATCCGAAAACTAAGAAAAACGTTAAACATATATTGACAAATCAGCATTCTTTGGAAACTCTCAAGAAAAATAGTACTCTACTTGGACAATTATCAAATGTACTACCAATTTTAGCTTCTAGGGTCATCAATTGACCTATAAGCTTATAAATACCCTTGTCTTTTCGCAGAATCTAAATTTTGAAGTAAATGTTCTTTTATGTATCTTTACTTCTTTTCTCCATTCAGTCTAAAAGTCGAAGTTATCTGGGGATTTATTAGCATCCAAGATGTCAATGTTTAAAAGGCTCAGTGTACAAAGTTTACCATACAAGAGTTAATGGGCTGTATTTTTAAGGAAGATGTTACGTTCTCTACTTGGTATACGATATACAACTAACGGCTCTCGAACATGTGAGACCCAACGGTCGCAAATGCGAAGGCAGATGATACACTGGAAGGGATTATTGGGAAAGAATCAATAACGTATAGAAAAACGTGGGTATTTTTAGTTATTAGTATTGGCTATAATATCATTATAGTTCAGACAATCCGCATGAAGGCAAGTTATGCTATCTCTTAATTGTAGTATGTCATGTTGGTATGCTAGAAGGCTCTATTAGACTCTGATTAGATGGGATCTCTTCAGTTCCTTTATAACTTCTGAGGGCTTTATTGTAATTCCCAAAGCCGTCCTATAAGTAAACAAGTTAATTCATCTCACTTGTGAAATCAGACTTAAGATACCAATCATTTTGGTTCATAATAAAATTTCTTCTTAATAAAACCTTAGAAATCTCTGAAACTGAACAGTACAACTGTAGAGTGATATCATTCTTGAATCCTTTGACTGAAAACTAAGAGAAAAAATATATTTCTTTATTCTGAGTTTATAAGATTAACTTTAATAATTACTAAACAGAAATAAAGAAAATCTGGGTAATTTAACAACGACTTACCTCTATTGGCATATCTAAGCTCCATAAACGAAACCAAAATTTTTCATCCCATACAGGATTACAACTATTTGGAATCATCCGACTTCTAGCTAACACACTTCCATTGTGCTTAATTTTTACGTATGGATTAGTTTTACCTGAGAAAATTAATGTACAGGAAAGTATGCGGTTGAATTATTTCAGAACATAAAGGCTATTGTTTATTAACATGGTTCACACAGGAGATATTGCATTGTTTACTTTCGGTCACTTTGTCTCATGACCTATATTGACTAGTAATTGCGTTCCAACGAATTAATTAAATGATTTGTTGATATTAGATGTACGAAACAATGTCTCAAAAGATAATCGACTGGACACACTTGATCACGATACTTGACCACGTGGTACGCACTACTTAATTACGACATATGATTAAGAACCAGATAGTCGGAACTGAATAACTGTTCACCGCCGCAGTGTAAAATCCAAAGTTCAGTACTATGAAATTAATAGTGGGAATGAGTTTATAATACTATCTAAGGCCTCATACATTTAACAAAGCACGATGTCTGTCTTTGCTAACAAACCAATCAAGACTATCACTGATACATCAAGCTTTTGAAGTAGTATATCAAACAAACGTATTTATTTTATTTCATTTCATTTCAACAACCGAATATTCTCCATGTTTGAATTTTATCTACTTAAAAAATTGATCAAGTCGAACTATAACTGGGCTTGAAAAACATTTTAAATGAGGTTGACGAATTCCTGAATTATTCATCCAATCAGAAGACAGAATTATGAATGAACGAATTAAGGTAATGCATCTTGGATTTTGCAGGAATGACACTCATCCATGTGATCACAATCATTGGTTCATTGTAGCTGATGTAAGTTCATGATTAAAGATCTAACCTTAATCCCATTCTTTATTTCATCATCGGTAGACGATATGCTGTTTGATATATGCTCCATGACCTTAAAGCTACTTTTACGTTCATCATTTACTCGCCCCTACGGTTCAACTTTACCAATAAATCTTCGATCATTAAAACTTTAGTTTTTCACTTAGTACAAATTTACATAATTCTGGCATTCTTATTTTATACAAAACAGAAAAGTATTGTTAGGATTTAACATTACTGAGATGAGAAAAATGAGTTCACTTGTGCTTCAGCAAGCGATTTTGAGCTATATCATCAAACATCATAGAATTTTTTATTCCAACTGCTTTTTTATATCCCAGCCTGGAAGCCTGCACACCGACATACAGTAGAGACCGTTGATAAAAAATTTGACAAACTGAAACCATTTTTTCCTTCTGATTGTTCCTAGCTCATTTCTTCAATGAGCCAGACACTTGAAGCGATACCTTTGAAGCACTGCAGTCTTAATGATTAGAAATGATTAACGCCTTTTGACTTTTATGAAAATAAATCCCATTTTTTTGACTAATTTTCCTTTTTTTTCATTATTTCAATCGCTTTTTATGGTACTACCTTCATATCGAATTGTTTATACTAATATTTACATACAATAGAAGTAATCCTGTGTCATTTTCTTTGTGCTGCTTTAAAAATAGACGGAATATGCTGATTGAGAAAAGAGAACTCTTCTCTGTACCAATCTTTCTTATTTTAAAAACATTAATGACTAATTACTAAAATTTGCTCATGTGAAAACATCCTTTGAATTAGACATTATTCAAGATATATTTTAACACTGGACACCGGAAGTCAACCAATGTCATGACATTCAGCCTCCTGAATCCCGACCGATGACTCTTATCAATCGTTTGCTGATCTAATTAACGTACCAATATGATGCACCACATTGTATTTAAATTAGTCTGAAATAGTTAGCTAAAGTACTTAGATCATATAAGTTTTGTATTTGTTTAAATTCATCGGTAGGAAGTTTCTAAGGCTTTAAGTTGAGCATGCTTTCTTTACTGAGCTGTATTTGAATTGTCTAAATGAAAAAATGTTATATTATAATTACCTTTGAAACTGTGAGTGCTTTTTCATGATGTTGTTTTGATGTTAAATTCGTGTCGTGAAATCTAGCTGGATAACCGTTTCTGATGATTATCTGTTGAAGTTGAATTAGTTCGACACATATTGTGTCATTATATTATATTCACCTATTCCTTGAGAACGGTTGATTAGTAAATACATGTCAGATGGATCCCTACAGAGATCTATACATAAGAACGTCGACCTGGGTTGGTCAGTATATGAATTTCCATACCTGGGTCCAATCGAGTAGAAAGCGAAACTTAATTCACTCCGTACCCTCTAGGATCATTTAGTCCAAGTTGTTTTATATATCATACAGCAGCAAATTCGTCTTATGTAGTTGCAAAATCACGCAATACTAAATCATTTTAAATTAAGTTAGCATCGTAAATTATAAGGAATAAATAAATGAGGGGTTCGCCTCATGTCCAAGTGCTTTCCACCAATCATTGGTTAAGTTACATTACTTTAAACTTAGTAAGTAGTACTGCGATCAAATAACATATATTTATTCAAGGAACATGAATTCTAACATCGGTTGTCAAGTCGGAACAAGAAAGAAGAACTGTTCATGATATGCATTTGCTCTTCTCAATAGTGAAACGGTTTTGATGTTCCCGACTACGATGTTAGGTTCTGACCAGAATAAAATCTTGAAATATAAAAGTACTTTACAAGTAAATGATGAAGTTAGTTAACTGACGAAATCTACTGTTGAGTGGTGTACAGACTAAGTTATCAACTGGAAAAAGTAAAATGTTTCGTCATTGAACGGGAAAATATCTAAACGCTGTAGGGTTGTACTATTAATTCGATGGTAATTTCGTCAGTAATATACAGTAATCTGAGTCAACTTGAATGAATAAAAACACTGTCATCAGTGGATGTTAGTTATGCTAGTTTCTAAAGAATAAGCTTTTTTATAGTGAGAAAGAGATCAAGATAAAAAGTGAATTGTTTCGCTTAAACATGTGGTTCTATATTTTTTTTATGTACCATTCATATGTATCTAGACAGATGTAGTTGTGGGTATTCACAATGATTGTGTACAATAAACACATGCTACCAGTGAATAATGGTATTATGAGGCTGATACTTTTTAAGTCACATATGTTCTTTAATCATATATATATATATATATATATATATATAATTAAAGCAAAGTTTACCTTTTGGGCTAGTGGGGACTAATTTGGCACCAAGTTTGATAAATAATGCAACTGACCAGAAATAACCATCTCTTGGAAAATGCTGCTGAAAACAATGAAATGTAATAAACGAAGAATTGCTTGAAAAAATTAAATAATTGGCCAGCGTGATACTGTAGTTATCTATGCCTAATCAGTATTTACTGATGTAAAAGCAGTTTTATTTTTAGAACAACATATATAAGCGAACAATATTGTTTTCGATTAGATCCTCATCAGGCTATACTCTAATATACAGTAATATTTATATGCATATACGAAAATATTAAACCAATCAAGGCAGTTTATGAGTCAATGATAACAGTGGAATAGATTACATAATCAAAATTAATAATAAGTAGAAAGTACAAATTGGTAATGTAATGACAGGTGTACTAGTTGTGATAAGAATAATAAAAGGCTTGAATCAATGTT
Organism: Schistosoma rodhaini; assembly: GCA_944470415.2. Lineage (NCBI taxonomy): Eukaryota > Metazoa > Platyhelminthes > Trematoda > Strigeidida > Schistosomatidae > Schistosoma > Schistosoma rodhaini. Next base: position 84,782,757 of record OX104036.1, read on the forward strand.
ACATAATAGGAAAATAGGTCAATGATTAGAAAATATAGACACTGAAATAACAATCATAGAAATTATAAGATTACGTAATAAGAAGTGTTCAGATAATTGGAAGCGAATATTAGAAAAATTATAAGTAAATAATTGATAGGGGGGGGGTGAAGAAAAATAAACGAAGAAAGAGTATGGAAAATAAGATTATTTATTAAGGCCAAGGGAGGGATAAGGGTGTTACAAATTTCTTATGAACACAAAGACTTGGGTTGTTGGATCGAATTCCTATAGCTTCTGCTATGTGTAGGAGACGAGATCGAACCCCATAAGGAAAAGTAGTAGGAATACGATAAATAACTTTAAAAGACTGGTTTCTGTCAACTTCATGACCGCTATCAATCAATTTGTACTTTCTACTTATTATTAATTTTGATTATGTAATCTATTCCACTGTTATCATTGACTCATAAACTGCCTTGATTGGTTTAATATTTTCGTATATGCATATAAATATTACTGCATATCAGAGTATAGCCTGATGAGGATCTAATCGAAAACAATATTGTTCGCTTATATATGTTGTTCTAAATCACAATATGGGAATTTTTCAAAGTTTTATTTTTCACAACCACCATGACGAATGTCTATGTGACAAGCTGAGGATTCAAGCATTATGCTCTCTAGTCAGCTTATAAGTATAGATTCATGCAAGTTAAATTTATAGTCTGGTAGCTGGATGAAATCAACAGCAAATAGCCTGTATAGCGGACTGTAATGCCAACTCGTTTGATATTATGATTCTGAAATGACGAGGAACATTTGAAATTCCGGTAGATGGTCCTTGTCAGTTTGTATTCTCTAAGCCAGGTGATTTCATTGAGAAGCTTTCATTATCGTTCTGGATAAATCTGTCAGAAATAACATCTTGTAGAAGTAGAGTGGACCTACATGATGCTGTCCAGAAGGGCAGTTTCTCAAAGAAATCACATATCTCAGTGAACACAATAACACTAATATATTTAATTATTCTTCTTGGCATAGGTGAATGTACTGCAATGACATTTGGGGGCAAATAAAATCACTTTGATTATTAATCTATGGTGAATCTGTATAGGTTTGAACTCAGTCTTTTCAGTGTATGGCCTTGATTACGAATAAATTCCACAAATCAATAGGGGAAAACTTTTCACTGTTTTGACTTCATAATATCGCAGACGGAAATATGTCATGGAAATAGGTATATTTTCCGAAACGAAAATCCTAAATCTGTTTTAATCATTACTACTATAAAGGATTGATGGGAACTTTTGGATTTTATCGTCGTTAATGTTTACTATTGAGAAGTTCCATACTGAAATAAAAAAATTTTCTTATTGCTTCCAGGTTCTCAAGGGTTGTCTAACTAAAATTATTTCATGATGTGATCTGTTTTAACCCGTTAATATTAAAGAAGCTTACTTTTACTCTCGTATTGCACCTTAATAATTCAGATTGTGATAACCATCTTTCCAAACTTGAATTAGTTGTTCGATCAATGGAATACTGATTTTGTGATGAAAAATCCTTCAATATACCGTCATCTTGATCATATTGATCTAAACTAAGTAAATCATCTATTGAACTGGTTACAGGAATGGAATTCAATTCATCACCATATGACATTGGAGGTGATGTATTTAAATGAGAAAAACTGCTGGATTGACATGTGAGACTACTCGGTGAAACTAGAATTTCTTCATTTGTTGCATTAATTTCGCTTTGATGGTGATTATTTTGATGTTGGTGTTGGCAATGCTTGCTTGTTGCTTCATTCTTGATCTGATTGTGATACACATTATCATCATCACCACAACTTTTAATTTCAGTACGACAATCAATGCTACTATTGTTACTGTTAGTAGTGACAGAACTAATGCTAAATTTAGTCATGATGGTTTCATCAAGTTGCCTTTCAATGCTCTGACTCTCAGTTCTTTCTTCATTCTGTGATACATTTATTTCATCAGACTTCTTTCTAATATCAGCTATGAAAGTTTTGAGAGAAAAGAAAACCAGTCAACAAGGTAATTTGTCAGCTGATCTATCAATCAGATTTTTTTAGTTTAAAAATTGGTAAATCACTGTCTGAAGTAGCCTGTTTGATACGTCCATTTTGTAATCAATTCTGTTAGCAATCATTCTCTTCCATATACTTCTTCAAAGTTCTAAAGAAAAGCCTATGAGATCTAGTTGGTAGAAATATCACACTCAGTGAACATTGTATTCAGATATTGTTCGATTTAATGATACACTAATACTTTCATCTCACTGGACCAAATGCTTGAAGGACTTAGAAAGAGAACGATCTCTTTAGATCGTTCATTTGGAAATCAGTAGTCAGCGTGTCCAACTTCAATCAATTTCTAATATGATACAGATGTCAACAGTTTACAAAATTGAAAGCATGACTACTAAGTTAAGAGGTTTAATATTGTGGTGTATTTTTTGTAGCTAAGTGATATGACAGGGTGAAAAAGAAAAATTACATTTTTAACTAATTGTGATTTTTGCTCAACATTACTTCTGTTTTTGATTCAATATGATATTTATTCAACGTTATATTTGTTTCATTTTCAATGTGCTATTTTATCAGTATAACACTGATTTACTTCAGATGTTTATTCATGATATGATGTTCTTGCATTAAATTAACCTGAACTATATTTAGCATGACATGAAGCGTGCAATTTCGCTGCAATTTCATAAATGTGACGTGTTACAAACTAACAATCAAATGTGTGTGCAAATCAATAGATAAATGAGCGTGTTTTCTATTAGAGTCGTCGTGTTTCTGAGGTTTATAAATCTTTATTTGTACCAGTCTTCCATGTTCTTCATTTACGTCGTGTCAATTGTAGTGGCTTCCCGTTTGAAGTATAAGGTAATAAATGACGGGTGCATAACGTTAAGCAGCTCAAAATGATTGACAGAAAACCTTGATACTAAATTTATAGCCAACTGATAACCATTACTTTGGTGTATCCTAAACCTATAGGAAACAAATGCTGGATACGAGATCGAAACCATAATGAGTTAATGCAACACTCAGAAGTGTTATCATCAAGGAATCATAACGAATAGTGATCCTTTACATTACTTGCATCATTCATCCTTGGTGACAAGTTGAATATTTCTAGATAGAATCTGAATTTTACAATGTAGTAAGATTCACATCTTTAAGTAAAATTATTTGTATAAACTTTAATCTCGTCACTAATGCTTTCGTAAATAGATGAAAATAATCGGAATCTTAGAACACATTAGTTTCAGTAGTTTTGTTTACAGAGAAACAAACGAGATCCAGCTCTAAAACATTCTGTCTAATGCTTCCTACTGACCAGAACATTGAATTACTCTAGGTTAGGGGTTGTATAGTAGACTAGATCTATAGAATTTGATCAAACTTAAGAACTACATCATGCTAATTTAACTCTACACCAAATACAGATAACAATCTCTCAGTAATTTGCGGGAGATTATTTTAGATCATTTGTGTAATATAAATAATTGACTAGCATGAATTAACATCTCATTAACTTACAAATATTACTTAACGTCTCGACCATTTTATCGAAATACATTGTCAACTTCTTATTCGTAACAATAATCTTTTTTGATTTAGATATCTAATACAAAAATATACAAATGAAATTATAAAAAAACTGTAATGAAATTATAATGAATTCAAAAAAGAGAAAGACAAAAAAACTTGTGACATACACAATCATACTTACTTACTTACTTACGCCTGTTACCCCTCGTCGAGGAGCATAGGCCGCTCACCAGCATTCTCCATCCAACTCTGTCCTGAGCCTTCCTTTCCAGTTCTTTCCAGTTACTATTCAGCCTTTTCATATCGGCTTCTATTTCCCGGCGTAGTGTGTTCTTTGGCCTTCCCCTTTTCCGCTTCCCTTCCGGATTCCAAGTTAGGGATTGAGTCGTGATGCACATTGGTGATTTTCTTAATGTATGTCCGATCCACTTCCAACGTCTTTTCCTAATTTCTTCTTCAGCTGGAAGCTGGTTTGTCCTCTCCCATAAAACGCTGTTGCTGATAGTATCCGGCCAGTGGATGTTGAGTATTTTGAGTAGACAACTGTTTATAAATACTTGTACCTTCCTGATGATGGCCGTAGTAGTTCTCCACGTTTCAGCTCCATACAGTAGGACTGTCTTGACGTTCGTATTGAAGATTCTGACCTTGAAATTAGTTGAGAGTTGTTTTGAGTTCCATATGTTCTTCAATTGTAGAAATGCTGCCCTTGCTTTGCTAATCCTTGCCTTTACGTCTGCATCAGATCCTCCTTGTTTATCAACGATGCTCCCCAGGTACTTGAATGTTTCCACCTCTTCCAGAGTTTCGCCGTCAAGTGTGATTGGGTTGGTGTTCTCCGTGTTGCATTTGAGAATCTTGCTTTTTCCTTTGTGAATGTTTAGACCTATCGATGCGGAGGCTGCTGCTACATTTGCTGTCTTCATTTGCATTTGGTCGTGTGTATGAGAGAGGAGGACTAGGTCATCTGCGAAGTCCAAATCATCTAATTGATTCTGAGCTGTCCATTGTATTCCGTATTTCCCGTCAGATGTCGAATTCTTCATAATCCAGTCAATCACTAGAAGGAAGAGGAATGGGGAGAGTAGACAGCCTTGTCTGACTCCGGTCCTTACTGGAAATGCACCTGTCAGCTGTCTTCCATGCACCACTTTGCACTGTAATCCATCGTATGAGTTTTGGATAATGTTGACGATCTTCTGAGGAACTCCATAGTGTCGAAGAAGTTTCCATAATGTTCTCCTGTCCACGCTGTCAAACGCCTTCTCGTAGTCAATAAAGTTGACGTATAGTGATGAGTTCCACTCAACTGATTGTTTAACGATGATCCGTAGTGTCGCAATCTGGTCTGTGCACGACCGATCCTTACGGAATCCAGCCTGATGATCCCTTAGTTCGGCGTCTACTGCGTCTTTCATCCGATTCAGCAGCACTCTGTTGAAAACTTTTCCTGGTACTGATAACAAACTGATACCTCTGTAGTTCTCGCATTTGCTCAGATCTCCTTTCTTTGGTATCTTGATGAGATATCCTTCTTTCCAGTCCATTGGCACTTGTTCCTCTTCCCAAATCTTTTTGAATAGAAGTGAAGCATGTTTGCAGTTATTTCAATGTCTGACTTCAGTGCTTCTGCTGGTATATTGTCAGGTCCTGCCGCCTTCCCACTTTTGATTTGTCTGATGGCCATCTTGACTTCTTCGATCGTTGGTGGAGTGACATCTATTAGAAGGTCTGTGTGGGCTGCTTCGATGTTCGGTGGATTCAATGGGGCTGGTCTATTCAGCAGTTCCTCGAAGTATTCTGCCCATCTTTTCTTCTGTTCTTGAATCTCAGTGATTGTCTTTCCTTCTTTGTCCTTGACTGGTCTCTCTGGTTTGCTATATCTCCCTGCCAATTTCTTCGTTGTATCATATAGTTGTTTCATATTCCCTTCTATTGCAGCTTTTTCCGCCGTCGTTGCTAGTTCTCCCATGTATTTCTGCTTGTCGGCTTTAATGCTTTTCTTCACTTGCTTGTTTGCTTCTGCGTAGTCTTCTTGTGCTTTGACTTTCTCTGCTCGTGTTCGGCTGTTGTTAATTGCTAGTCTCTTGTTCTTCCTTTCTTGAATTTTGTCCAGGGTTCCCAGAGAGATCCATTCCTTGTGATGATGCTTCTTAGGACCAAGAACCTCCTGACACGTTGAAGTTAGTGCTTCTTTTATCCCTTTCCAGTTGTCCTCCAAAGTAGTTTCTTGTTCTTTCAGTAGATCCTGTAGAGCTTGGAACCTATTGTTGAGAGTTATCTTGAATTCTTGGAGCTTGTTAGTATCTCGAAGGAAGGCTGTATTAAACCTTTGTAGTGCTGTTTGTCCAGTTGTCCAGTCTTTCTTAAGCTTCAGTCTCATCTTGGCCACAACCAGGTGGTGATCTGAAGCTATGTCAGCTCCTCTCCGGGTTCTTACATCTTCCATTGATCTTCGGAATTTTTTGTTGATACAGATGTGATCTATCTGGTTCTCTGTGGTATGGTCCGGTGAGATCCATGTAGCTTTGTGTATGCGCTTGTGTGGGAATATTGTGCCGCCTATAACCAATTTGTTGAAAGCACATAGGTTTGCAAGTCTCTCACCATTTTCATTTCTTTCTCCTAGTCCGTTTCGTCCGATTATATCTTCATATCCTGTGTTGTCCACTCCAACTTTAGCATTTAGATCTCCCATCAGGATGGTGAGGTCCTTTCTTGAGCACTTTGCTACAACTGATTGCAGTCTTTCATAGAACTGATCTTTATCATCGTCGTTACTATCATTGGTGGGTGCATAACATTGGATAACGTTCATTGTGATCCCTTGCTTCTTTGTTCTGAATGATGCTTTGATTATCCTGGGTCCATGAGATTCCCATCCCACAAGTGCATTTCTTGCTTCTTTGGACAGCATTAGAGCAACTCCCTGAGTGTGTGGAGCATTTTCCCCTTCGTGACCGGAGTACAGCAGCATCTCTCCTGTACCTAGCCTTTGTTGTCCAGTTTGTGTCCAATGGGTTTCGCTGATTCCGAGTACTGCCAAGTTGTATCTCCTCATTTCCATTGCCATTTGGCTGGTCTTTCCTGTCTCCCACATTGTCCGGACGTTCCATGTACCTATAAAGAGTGTTGCTCTGGTTGTTAGAAGGTGCATCGGTCTCGTGACTTCCGAAGAATTTCGGCTTTCATCATGAGACGTCATAATTATTCCTTCAACTCCCAGGGCAGAGTTTAAATGGTTTGAATTATTTTTTCTGGTTAGCGTTTTTTTAGCGAGTTAGCTTTTCTACGGGATGGGGTCGCTAACCCCATGCCCAACCCTCCTCCTTTACCCGGGCTTTGGACCGGCAGTAACTCTAGAAGAGCTACAGGCGGAGTTATACACAATCATGAATATTGTAAAATACATGATTTTAACATATGATGGTGGTTGGAGGTGGTCAACAGGAAACCCTGGACCCGGGTTTCGTGCTACTTGGCACTCGTCAGCAAGGTATACCTGTAATCATGAGAGAACTGGTGTTCCTTGGAGGATTCGATCCCGTGTCACTCAGCTTCACAGTCAGAGACGTTACCACTGAGCTATTCCTGCCATGACCGACCTCCTGATTTTAACATATATCAAGTTTAATATTAAAAGAAAAAATTACCGCCTAAGATAAATCATTATCAGTTGAAGTTGTAATGACTCAATTTATACTATGAGTGGAGAGAAATGAACAAAACAAAAAGTAATAAATAAGTATCAATACCATGGTTGAACTTGATAGTTTCAAAAACGGTTAATAGCTCTATTTTAGCCCATTTAGTTCAGACGCGACATAGAGCCAACATCGAGCAATCTTTCACAATAATATATCGTGTTAACAGCAGTCTACCTAATTCCATCAGACTGATAATACTGCAGACGGCTGAGACAATTGCTATTCGTATCAGGCATCCAAAAGAAATATGTTCAGCTGCTCCTTTTACCCTGGCCAACTTCAGGGTCAACTTGTTAATAATCAATTCTATAATATGGTGACATTAATTTGATTAATGTTCATTAAACTTATTTTATCTTATCAGTCATTATTATTATTATCACACTTGTTAACCTTTTAGAGAAATTTATTCAGCATCCACCCCTATTTACTATATCTGACCTAATTCATATTATTCTACATATTAAGTAATTTCTGATTTGTAATCCCATTGTGCTATCTCACCCCCATGTCAATTATGCATATATTCTGATCATCATTTATCTTACGATTTTATTTCACTTATAAACTGATTCATGTTAACACTTCATCTTAGTTAGCTCCAACATTAACGATTCGATTTGATTTTATATGACAAACAACACTCCTTGATTCACATGTTACAGTTTTGTTAAATGATGTACTCTGCCTTAAACTTGGTCAATCTTCTTTTATGGATTATTAATTTGGATTTATAATTGTAGAGTACCTGATGAGAAATTATTGAAAAGAATATTCTTAGTTCATATAATTGTGTTTTAATATGATGGGAATTTTTCAGCGATCAGAAATTATTATTAATTTAAGGTAGAGTAAAATTTGCTTCATTTACCGATCCTTTACGGTAACCGTGTTTACTACATGTCTTATTCATTATTTTATCATGATGATTTATTGACATGTTTACACGCACATCACGTTTATTAAAATAGCAATGGTAACATCTGGAATGTGATTGACTTTTTCTTCTGCAATAAAAAAATAATCTTATCAGTCTGCAGGGATTTCCAGTTAATTAACATTCCATTAAAACGATGTACGTGCCTATGTATGATAAAACAAAAGATTTACCATAATCATTCTAATCAGAATTCGCAAAGCCTAGTTTTACAGAGAGTTTTATAATTATCATTTGTAATTCAAGAGTTGATCATTAGCTACAGTTCCTTACCTCTATAGTTGTTATATCATGTACAAAATATGTATGATGCTCTTACACTTATTATCATTTGAGCCGGTATCAAATGTCCACTTTTTGTTAATAAAACATTAGTATTTGTAAAATAAAAGTCAACGTTTTAACGAATAGACCTCAACATACACAATGGAAAAAATAAAGATCCTCAAATACAACACGGAGAACACCAACACAATAACAGTTGATGATGGAGAAACTCTGGAACAGGTGGAAAGTTTCGCGTACCTTACTAATCAGCATCATCGATAAACGTGGAGGATCTGATGCAGACGTAAAGGCAAGGATTAGCAAAGCAAGGACGGCATTACTACAGTTGAAGAACATATGGAACACAAAACACATGTCGACCAATATCAAAGTCACAATCTTCAATACGACGTCAAGACAGTTCGACTGTATGGAGCTAAAACATCGACAACTCCTACAACCATCATCAGAACAGTGCAGGTAATCATAAACAATTGTCTACGTAAGATACTCAACATCCGTTAGCTGAATACCATCAGCAACAGCCTACTGTGGGAGAGAACAAACCAACTTCCAAGCAGACATGAAAAGGATGAATAGCAAGTGGAAACAACTGGAAAGGAGAAACCAGAAAAGAGTTGTTTGGAGAGTGCTAGTGGGATGCCTATAATCCTTCACGAGGGGTAGTAGGTGTAAATAAGCAAGTAAGTTGTAGTAGTTTTATTATTATTGGTTATTGTGGTAACTAAATTTTTTATTTCAGCTCTGATTACTAACTCACTTGCTATTGTTTGTTTGGATCTTCACATTGATGTTTAGCACTGCAATTGATCAGTGTGTTATTGGCATATGTGCATACTGTACATATTGTGTTGATACAGCCTTTATTCACAAGGATTATAAACAAAGATGGATTGTGGCTAGCATTGGAATCCAGGACGCGCGTTTTGTCCTACTTGGAACTCGTCAAATGGACGTACCTGCACCTCAGAGTTGATGATCGCTCTGGGACTCGAACCCAGTACCTTTCGCTCCAAACGCCTTGCGTTATCCACTCAGCTACTGAGTTATGATAACCACTTAGTTGTGCAGATACATCCAGCTGAAGAGTCCCAAATAGGACAAAACACGTGTCCTGGATTCCACTGCTAGCTACTATCCATCTTTGCTTATACTGATTACTAACGCTTATAATCCTAGTTATATTATTATTTATCATGATCAAGATATAATCATGAGTATTATAAATATAAAAATGGAATATATGCATACCGTCGAATTGATTTTAGCTTTACTCAATCGATCTGAAGAAGTTGAATTATTACAATCAATATCATCAATATTCCGATCTTGACCTTGTTCTTTGGACATATTTCTAAAATTAAACGACAATAAGCCATGTTGAAATTTTGTCAATTTTAAGCGTGCAAAACTGACAATCATCGAGTAAATGAATCGGTGGCGGTTTCTGTTATAAAGTGAAACTAATTGATTGGTAGTTAAAAACCGGATGTCTCAATATGGCACTTCTCAGCTATGCACATCCTTAGCCTCCCATAAACTTTAACTTGGATCCTACAGTTATTACGCTACTTAAAAACCAACCAGTCGGAATGTCGTATGTTCATTTTGAGGCCTAATAATTCTAGATTCTGTCGCCGGGTAGGACATTAGCGTTCATTCCCGAAGTCCTCAGCTTAAACGTATGTCTGTTTTGATATATATATATTTTATATTTATATTTTAGCGCCTCCTCAGCTGATGTCAATCTATTTAGGCATAATTAAATGAAAGCAGCACCTACTATGGCGTGACGATGGGATGATCTAAGGTTTTTGATATAATTTTGAAGCTCATTTCTATTCGAACTAGGCATTGATAATGTTCAGTGAATGACTAGCAATTACACTATCAGGTTTCGAGAGTATAACACCTAAGAATACTTGCAAATTACTATCATTGACGATATGAACTTTGAACTTGTCAAGTATTGGTGCAAGAAAAGGGATAAACAATTAAAAGTTGGGACTAATTGAATTTCCGTTGATGTTGAACAAAATAGTAATACCTGTAATATGCCACCTAAACCGAAATTCCATGAACAAATCATGCTTAACTCGTTTAATGTAATCAGTGAAAGAAAAAAATGATCATTTGCAATAGCACCATTATTTAAACTTGTGTTGATTTAATGTTCGGTTGTTTATTTACTCTGAAAAAGTAACGTAGATTAAGTCATGAAACGTCAGAAATACAATTTTTCTATTCATTGGGATAAAACAAATAGCATACTTATTATTAACTCTCTACCCAATGCTCGATTTATTTGAAACTATCAAGTCCAACCTTGGTATGGATACATTTGCAATATTGTTAAATTAATCGAATTATTTGAAATTATAAACACACTTGAAAAAATTACTAAGTAAACAATCTGATTAACACTATTTTTATTCTGATTGATTTTACTATACTGTCTACATATAGACTGTTGTATCCGAAGACTAAATGAATGACAACTCCTGGAAATTATTTATAGGCTGTTATTATATGCATATTTTTATTGTATAACTATTGAGTATTTATTCATATATATTTTACGATTAGCCTTCATTTGACCTGTTGGTCACTATTATACGATTTAATAATCTTAATTTATTCCCAATCTATCGGCTACACATTCCCATACTCACAGGCACTTTTGCCTTGATCTTATATAACTATTATTTTCCATTTTATGGTATGCTGAGGTCTAGTCTGCTTGTATATAAACTACGTATTTCTGAAATATATTATTCATACCGTGGAGGCGGATATAATGTTTTGGGCAGAATGGTCAGGGGCAGGCGAGAAGCTACTATATCGAGAACTAACAAACATCCAGAGTTGATTCAAGGCCGGTTGTGCTGATTGACATGTCATTGGTTTAACACAGGGACATAGCCATAGAAGTCCATATTCTGATTGGCGATTTTGTTGTGATATTTAACAGAGGCATAAGTCATAACACAGACATTATAACTAGGTCATTGAATCAGCCTTTAATAGGTGTTTTGACATTAAAATTATCGTCAGTCAAAGTTATCAAATAATCTACACCCATTTTCAAGAAAGAGCAAACAATAAAAGGGTATAAACAACTTTAATAAAACTTTCTAAAATAACATAAATATCAGGAGGTGGGTGGATAGTGGTCATAATACAGGCCTAATAATCAGACTTTACACCTCCAAGTTATCATACATTAGAACTGCCTGAATAAAAATAAGTAAATTTTTGATGTTATAACAGATTTTAGGCTAAATCGCTCTTTTTATTTCTAATATGTAAATGAAGTACGGAACTCCCTAAATAGTTGGGTTTAGTAGCCAATTACTTTAAGGAATTTTCCCCATGTCTTTGATCTGACTTGCGTTAACCCTTTTACGTAACGTACTTCTACTGTATAATGCATTACTCATCAGACTACGTCAGGAATCAACACGAGTATCAAATCGCCGAATATTAATAACTAACTCAATGATCATTTGAGTTACTGAGACCGTCTTGATAAAATTAAATGTGGAATTTACGTAAAATGACAAGGAATCGACTCAGAAAGTCTATTTGTGCAACACTGTATAATGATTTTCCCTCGAGGTGATATCTGTTCGTCATATGACTTTACATCCATTAAGAAATTGAATATTTACTTTGTCTAAATTATATTTTTGTTCATGTGAGTGACTGAGTGTGTAAACGAGAGAGAGAGATGGTAATCATATGTAACTAAACTACAATACAAAAAAATCAATTACTTATGCAACGGTTATCAGGGAAGCTACAAATGAATGAAACCAATTATGTTCAAACAGATTTCTTTATAAATATTATTCAGTATTGATTAAGGCAACTTAAATGTGTATTGATGAATATACCATGGTAATTAAGTCAATGATTGAATAGTAAGAGTATATCTGATATATTAACTAACAAAAAATAATTACTCCTTGTGGATTTAACAAAGTCATCAACGTTATATTTAAAATAATTTGAAGATAAAAATGTTTTGGGTTGAGTTTTGAAAAGTTTTAAATAACAAGATTGAAATTTCATTGAAATATTCTATCACTAACAACGGTTTTGCCACAGAAAACACCTTTAAAATGACTACTGGGCAAATTCAGAAAATTATGCTCAGAACATACTTTTATTGACTAGAAGTAAAAATGTCAGTGAAGTCGTTTTGAAATATAACGAACACTACTGAGATATTCTAAATCATGGGTCAGCTTCAGCAACACAATAGTTAAAAATCAAGTAACAATGGGTAGTGTGTCGTCGTAGTTTATGACTCCTTCGAATTAGTCACCCAAGATATCACCAGGGTCAAGTCCACGACCATCAGGGTTGGCGATAAGTTTGTAATCTTTGCATTATTGAGTGGGGATCTAGTGACTAAAACTTCTTACTCATTGCACGTATTTTCATAAGTGATGGTCGCCTCTATATGTTGCTCACTCACCGCTAAACCAGTAAGTTCTGATTTTGATACTTGGTTAAGTCGTGCACCTCCACTGTTGAGGGATTCCATATTAGGACGAAACAGATCTAATGTTTCTTATTTTCTGGTGATAGATTCAGTCAGTAGTATGACTCATGTTATGAAACTTTACTCCCTAGAGTTAAGACATGACGTGGTCTATTGTCACACTTATATATTTTTTCTGAATCCGCATTAAGATCAAGGAAAAATGAAGCACACACTTATGTAGTCCATCAAAGGAGTAGAGTACTAGTTTTGAGTTTCTGTTCCAGTAAACTCTCCAGATTATATATGCGATATTTTAGTTGGTCGGTCAAATATATTGATGCAACTGTGTTTATTTTGATATATTACATTATCATAGCCTCTAGCTGTGTATGTGTATGAGCATGTTTTAAAGGTATCATAGTAGATGACAGTTGTAACACCTGAGAAGTTTTATTTTTTCTCTAAAATCTATTCAGTCATCCTTTTCTTTCTTGCGGCATTAAAAGAGAAACTAGTCAGCTTCAGTGCAATGATGTAAGAAGTCATGATTGCATTGCTGTTGAATGTATTTCTGTTGCACAAATGTTTACATTTATTTACGTTTAAATGGCTGAATTATTGTTGACATTATTGATCGCTTTACTCAATGTTATATTTTTGTTTGAATATAGAATCCTCCGCACAAACTATTTCAACAAGTCTACTTTCCCTATTGCTTGATCGATCCTGACGGTAAGTATTGAAATCGACATCTGAATAATGTTCATTTTTTCCAATGTATATTGCCAGACACCACAATATCTCTGATTGTAATTTATTGTGCCTTGTGAAGTGATAAATTGTAAACTTTTCATAAGCGCACCTGAATGGGTTATGTGATTAATGGACATGATAATGTGTTAAAATAAACAAAAAGGAGACTGGTTCAAATATCTAGATAGCAGAAACATGTAGCCCAGATATTCAAGCAGATCGCGTGCAGAATTTCTCACTATTTTTACTTGGAGTTATTATTCGGATTGATTAATGCACCTAATTAGTATTCCATAGATGCTGGACATTAGATGTCTTCGTAATATACGTTTCTATCCAAAGATAGGTTGTTTATACATTACGAATGAAATGAGAGAGTATTAGACAGTTGTTTCTCACACCATCTGCTATTTAGTGTACAACAAAACAATCTTTTATAAAATCCTATTTACGATAAAAATCGTGAAATAATTCTGATTACTTCTGTCAGATTCAGTGTTTTAGTAACTGAGTGCAAAAAAATTAAATATGTCCATCAAGGTGATTTGTGGTGTTTGTATAAGCTAATGATTCCTTTGTACTTGATGTCTGTCTGATTTCGAATTCCAAATACAATATATTCGTTCGTGCTCACTTAGTTCTTCTTGGTCTAAATTGAGTTATTTCTGGGATGCCTAGTTCGTACATCAATTCAAATACTTCTAATCATCACGGAATTATAGTTTAATTTCTCAACATATTGTTATATCTGTTGGAACTTTCTGATCATAAAGCTGTTATCAACCTACGAACCAGCTATAAATTATTCGTTGTAACTATACCACTTTTTAACAGCTGAATTCATGAGTTGATCTAAGCTAGACCACCATCGATAACTCGGATGCACTGGATGGCCGTTTCATCCTAGTACGGTACTCCTCAACAGTGCACATCTGCGACTTGAACTCAAGACCTTCGGTCTCGCGCCACAACGCTTAACAACTAGATCACTGAGCTGGAATCTAACAATGTTAATTTCTAATTTCAATCGATCCTTGATATTGAGCAACCCTTCATCCAATGTCTGTGGTGGTTAACTGTCTCACACCTGGCACAGACTAGACTCCACTGATCACGGCTTCTCCCTCAAACTTCAGGAAGTCCATCTTGAAGCTAGTCACCCGTGAGCACATGATTGTTATCAGTATGGGGATTCGTGGAGATTGTAGTATTTTCACAGTTGAATTCACGAGTCAATCTAAGGTAACCCACTATTGAAAACATGGAAGCACTGTACCTATTCAAATGTCTAATGTTGAACTGTAATATCTATGTCTATTTTAGACATGTTATAGATTGCTTCAGTTACCTGTCTAACTATAATTATTGGTAATTTTCCGAATGCAAATAAATTACCACTGATACTGCTGATCCCGTCCTTTTTGTGCTAATGTATATATGATTACTAATGAGAGCCAAGTGTTAAATCTTTCTTTCAAAAAAAAAAACATGAATAAACTTAAGTCAGCATTACATTTGTTCGAAAATTCTTTAAGTTTATGACTTTGTACAACCCATTAATAATCAGTAAGCTCACTCTGCAGAGCTCTCATCTAGTGAGTTTACTTTGAGTATTTGTCAATTAAGATAATAAAGATCTGTGGCTCAATCAATACTTTATCCATTGATAAGGATTCTGGAAACAGGAAGTTTTAAAAATTCCAGTTTTACTATTATGAGTTAGAAACAAACCTCCTATCTCAAAATGTCTGTTGAACTTTGTACGATTGTTTTACGTTTACAAGTTCATTAGCAATAACCTAATTCGTTCAATATTATAAGTGTCTAGAAAAATATTTAGGGATAGGAATTTTGTTAAGGTATTCAATAATACTTGGATGTGAGTACAATAACTGTTTTTAAGTTAATGCTATTGGAGGTTAAGGGCCTGGAAAAAATCAGGATAAATAAGAAAGAGTGTGTGCAAGAGAATTAAAAGTCATTGTGTTTCAACAAAAGCGCGTAAATTACAATTCGATGAAAATTGGAGTTCACACATAAGCTGGTTTACCACTAACTTCGATCATGCATAGGAACATAAGTTCTCACTGTTGAGGAGTCCTAATCTTAGACGACCCTGGTGTTTCTTGATTTTCAACGGTCCTTCAGCTTAGTCATTCACTCATACACAACGTGGAACCTGGCACACATGTGCTTTGGCCCAAGTTGACATACCACAGTAATATAAGGAGATGAAGTTATTAACGTGAGTAGAAAAAGAGGTCGAAATAATGTAATCTTTAACAAAAATGAGGAAGACTAAACACGGAAAATAGGGTTAAAAAAATAATCAGAAAGTATGTACGAGGTAAACTGGAACTGAAAATCGAGTGACAGATAAAGAGTTATAGATCCACATCATTGTGAATGATTCTGAGCCATGTGATCTGAAATATCCAACCACTTGTCGTGGTTATTATTTCTGGCTTTAATTAATTAGTCTGACTACGTAGCTCTGTTCAGTAGTAAAAGGCTTCATGGACTGATCACGAGCTTGGGTTTAGCCTACATTAGCTTTCTTTCAATCTGCTCCTGTATCAGTAAACATTGCCTACCTAAGTAACAGGTAATTGGGGCCATTACGTAACAAAAATAACACACGATTATGGAATCCAATATCATAACTCACATGCAAATTACCAGTTTAAACAATTAAGAGAGAGAAAGAGAATATATAAAATGTGGGTATTTAAAACTTTGACCACAGATAAAGCCATTGTACCTATACTGAGAAAACTCTAGATAGATTATAAAAGGCAAAATCTTTTTTTTAAAGTTCAAAATAAATAGTTGTGGTCAACAGTTTGATCTAAGACATAAGTTTTGTTCTATTTACATGCCAATTGGATATGGATGTTTTATCTACTTTTAACAAGAGAGACAGGTTCGTACCATGGGATAATTTCAAAAAATAGCGAATAAACTTATTAATACTGCTTAACTTCTTACAATATTTTTTCGATAAATAACGAGTAGTGAAATTTATTTCCACAGTGCTAGTAAATGAACACTGTTCAATAGTTCCATATTAGGAAGAAACAGCCGTCCAATGCTTTCAGCTTTTCAATAATGATCTAAATCAGATCTGTCTATGACTTCCATGAAATTTATTGATTTATTTAATAGTTTAAACATTAGTTTTATAATTTTACATTTCTGCTATAATCATGTCGTTTGCTTTAAATCAGTTTGAAATTTATATTAATCTATACTGGTAAATAAAAGAAACTGATTGTAAGCAAGTTAAATTACAGTTTAGTTTAGATGACATTGATTAACAATGGCATCAGTCATTCACAAACATAAAGGAAACTGTATTTAGCCACTATAGCTGACAACGTTTTTGTCGGTAGAGGTGGATAGTGGATTAGACCGGAATCCAGTATTCGAGTCTCGTCCTTTTTACCATTTACCAGCTCAAATATTTGTAACTTAATGGCGATATCAAAGAAATCCACTTAGGATGTACATAAGCCAAAAGAGAATAGTCAAGACTCAGTTTCTAACAGCGACAATGAGAATATTCAAGTAACCTCTACAAATGAAAAATATTAACCAAAAAATTTGTTGAGTTGTTCTGTTACTTATTTTCATAAAGAATGTATGTGTATACATTCAGCATAAAGTAATTTACAATGAAAGATTTAAAATGAGACAAGTATTTCACAGCTGTTCACATACCCTAATAAATTTCAACAAAAGTTTATATTAGTTTCTTATTGCTGTATTTGTTATTCAACGAACTAAAGAAGATGTAGGCGTCATGTCACAAAATGATCCAAGTAGGATGATTAGTAATAGTTAGTAAATCTAAAGCCATGGTAGATACGATTGGATGTTTACACTTGGACTTTTTCAACTACTTACACTTTCAGCTTGATATGTGGATTTGTGAGTCAAGTGAGTACACCTGTACAATTTTCTCTGATTTACAGAAGTCAATTAGTCGATGACACTATAATTCAACTACTTATAAACATTTAAGAGTTTGATTTTAAGCTAAAATCAATGTACACATGATCGTAAACCGTGAATAGTTGGTGAATTGATATACTTTATTCTGATTTTTTTCATTCTCATGAACGGAAGAAATTAATGAAAAATAAAAATAAAGATAACGGTTTACCGTATATCTTCCATGCTTTAAGCTTCAACTGTTCTCTCATATTGTTGTTCAATAATAACCTCTCTCTTTACATATTAATTTGCACCATTAGTTAATTTCAGAATTAACCTATATTATGAAACCTAAGTTATTGTTTATAAGTACCAACGCCATTGTTAGAATTGATATTTTCAAATAAATTGAACATTGGGTAGAAAGTTATTAATAAAGATATTGTTCGTTATATCCTAATGAGTAGAAAAATTGTTTTACTTTGAAGAAGTAGCTTAAATTAAGTCATAAAACACCAGAAATACAATTTTCCTACTCTTTAGGATATAACAAAATATATATTTATTACTAAGTTATTATGTTTCAGAATTCACATCAATGAAATGAAAGGTAAAGCAACAGTTAAGTTTTTATTCGATATATTGTATGCTTCTACATTAGTTATAGCAGTAGTAGGATTAGCTTAGGAGTTGAAATACTTATTTTTCAACCAGTTGGTAGCAGGTAGTAACCCCGATCCACCTATTTTGGTTCTACTATCTAGTTAGTATCACTAGCTACCACACATAAATGGAACTTCAAATTGACTACATAAAAGTGTAATTTCATTAATTATCGACGGTTGTGAGGTTTGTTGAATTTCATGGTTTTATATTGCAAATTGATTTTAATAAGACTACTGCTTGAAACTAGAGAAAATTAGACAATTGCTTTGCTTTCCTATGAAACTTCTCAGTATTGAGCACCAGCGACGTCACCGGCAATCTAATCCAGGGTCTCCAAGCTATTTGGCAAACGTTTAACATATAGTCCACTGAACTGTTATTTTTCTTCTTATGTTTCTACTCTGCACTTTAACGACAATATTTACTTTTAAAAATAAATAACCAAAACAATGCTGTAAGTATTGCTGTTATTGTGTACAGATGAATAACGTTTAATAACCAATGTATACATGTACTGATTTGCATTAGGTCTAACAGGAAAAGGTGATAATAGTTATATGGAAAATATATATCTACAGGAGGCTAGGAAAGATTGCATTATAAATTGATTCGACAATAAATAACAAATGAAGTTACGTACTAATCAAGGGTTACCCCTTGATAATTTATGGGTCAGATAGTCCAATTGACAGATATGAAGAAAAGCGACAAACACAAAGACTGAATAATAATCAAGAAAACCTGTATAAGATAATAATTGTTATATCCTAGCGAAGACATAAGTACGAATAACTCCCAGGACCTATTGATGGACTATTATTCTATTTATATATATATATATATATATATATATATATATATAGTCTCACTGTTTAACTATTGAGTAGCTAGATTGTGTTTTTCTATACTCATCTTACTATAAGCTTCATTTTGACCTATGGATTATTATTATACGAACTACTGTCCCTAAATTACATTCAGTTTATTGATTGTTGTATCCCACGTTCACAGCCACATTTGACTTGATCCTGTACAAATATTAATTTCTATTTAATGGTGTGATGCGGTCTATCTGTCTAGTATTTTAACCGAATATGCTTGAAATAAATGATTTGCATAGGTGAAGCTGTAATTGGTGTTCTGGACTCAATTGGAAGGGCTAGGTGGACAAGGGACCAATAAGGACGCTAAATTGTTCGTACCAGTTGAACGTCATTGATTTAGTACAGTGTTAAGATTAGACAAGTCGTATTCCGATTGGTGGATAATTCACGCGATAAAAATCCGGACATAAAACCACAACAAATTGGCATACGTCCGGTTTTTTATGAAGTCGTAACAATAATCATTAGTACGTAACCTCATTTGTTACTTATTGTCGAATCAATTTATAATGCAATCTTTTCTAGCCTCCTATAGACGTATATTTTACATATAACTATTTATACGAATATACAGTTAAGTAAATGATTTCGTCGAAAAGAAAATTTTCTTTGCTGAATTCTCTTTTTCTTATTCAATGACACTATGAGTTATTTTGATTATCAAAAGGTGATAAATAAATATAAAGGTTGATTTTTACATATTTAAATGAAGTAATCATTGAACAACAGTAATTGATGTTTGAAAGTACTCGTATAATGATGGGTTTTGGATTGGTAGAGAGAATCAATATAGCATTTTTATTTTTAAGGACTATGCTTTGCAATATTCTGGTATATATTATTTGGATGACAATGAGCAAAACGATATAAAACTCAAGTTTTATAAGTGTTTGATGTGCTAGAAAAATATAGGATCTGAATAATCTTTGCAGCTTAATAGTTACATTTTTCTGACTGTGATTCAATTATTATATTAGCTGACACCAGTTTGTTTTATTAAGATCAAGCCCAGTTAATTGCAAATTACTTTGAAGCAAAAGACAACGGCTATTATTTCATAACATGATCGCCATCTACTGTACAAGACAGTTTAAATATTATTTTTACGTAACATTTAGAAGCAATTCTAGTCAGCCATTTTTTAAACTGAACATTAAATATTATCACAGTATCACAGGATTTACTATTCACATCAAAAACTATATTATTAATAAGTTATCAAGTGTACTGAATTACATTGTGATAAGTATAAACTTACAACGGATAGATAAAAACATTTAAAATGGATAAATCTTAAGTCAGTAGGAAGAATAATAACAATAAAATTGATAATGATAATTGTAACAATTCCGTAAAGTTTAGTTGTCTATCGAATATAGAATGGGTGGAACATTATTCATTATTGACTAACTTTTTGGACACTTTTAATAGATCATTATATCATGGTAGTTACAAATATTTAAAATCTAACTATAGTTTTCGTGTCTTGCGTTTATCGCTTTCAAATGAAACATAAATTCCAAAAAGGAAAATTGGATCAAGGCTTGAAATCGATACTTAAAAATTACACTTATTGATTATAGATTCAACGGATAAATATAAAATAATCAATTAGTCGCTTCACTAAATGGGAACTGATATTTGCAAGTGTTTTTTTCTCAGAACCTATTATGAGATTGTGTATCAGCAAAATACTTATCAGTGAATAGATGTTTTTATGAATTAATTCCTTAACTAATATTAATGCCATTGCATATGGCACTAATTTCAGTACTTTCATATTTTGAATGATCATGATTGATTATATTTTAGGTTATTAGGTTGACTCCTGACGATTTGCGTGTTGCTCTATGGTTGTTGCTTCCTTTTGGTGCTTCGACATTTAATACCACCATAATCTTAGCTTCGTTAAAAATCCAATGTAATGTATCTTAATTAAAATTTTATTACCGTAGAATTTCAGTAATTGGGTCCCAGATATGAAATCCATTTCATCGATATTAGTTCGGGTAGCAAATTAGTCTAACAAGTTTACATGTAATTATCATGTGGCCTTTAATAGAATATATAAACTTATACTTAATAAATAAATCAAGTTTGTTCAATACCATAGAAAGTGAGAACTCCTTCACAGATCTGTTGTAAAAATTCTTGTAATTAGAACATTCTACTTTCCGAAAATTATTTTAAAACCGAAAATAAACACCGAATTACAGTTCACCAATGAAATTAATTTTAATGATTTTTTGGCTTGCAAGTCAAATTGATAAATGTGTAGTGACCTGCTTTTTTTCGACAAGAACGCGATTGGTATAATAGAAACAATTATTATCATAACCAATTGTACCAGCGATTGTTTTACTGTACTTGTTATTGCTTAACTGTATCAAAGTCACTTCTCGTTTCACTATCTATCTTGTTGGTTCGAACTTTCTTACGCTCTGCTCTTATTGCCTGTAATCTTTGGTACGTCTCGGTATTTATTCAATATCACGAGATTGCCAATAAATATACTCTATCTGGACCAGTTACAGTCTTCTGGTTTGCGAGTTATCAAAGGGACCAAGTCGTTTTTGGGCGCGTAGTCTCATTGTAGTGGTGATCATAGTCAAACGCAACTTGACGCCATCTACAAATGTATCACCTAAATATCTCTGCAAGTTTGCCTTATTAATTATTGAATGGAATTAGTTTAAGTTTGAGTAACTACTCGAGTAAAATAATTTCATTGAAAAACGATTTATAGGTCTAGTTTTCAAATAAGTTTATAGATTAACCTGTCTAGTTTTCTAATTCATAGTTGAAATTACTTGTATGTATAGTGACTGAACTTGTATCTAGAAAATCTCTGGGTGCTTTACATATTATTGCTACACTTTTGAAGTGAAAGTGAATATTCCACGGGACCAAACAGACTGTAGAGTCTGTACATTCTTATCTGTCCGTAAACATATTACTAAAATCAACCATACTCATTCCGCTACCATATTTTTCTATTTAAATATAATAATTATAGTCGTGGAATATAAATCGATGAACAGAATCTCTCCAAATGATAAGCCAGTTGGATGAGTGATTTCATTATCGTTTTTGAAATTATTCAACAATGTTTCTTGAACTATATTAATTGGTATAGTGATAAAATGTCTTTTTACAACAAAGGAAGTTGTCTTACATTTCCCTCTTATTTGTATTCTATCTTTGTTTCGGTTACTATTTAATAAGGTTATAAATAAACATCGATTAAAGTGATTAGGACATGTGCTATGAAGTTTCACTCTCTAAATATTTCCATGTGCATAGCTCACTGACATCGTAGCAAGTTGAAAAATAGCTAGATGCCAGTAAATCAAGCCATGACCCTAATATGTTAAATCAATGATCATTTTCTGAGTTATTTCAGTATGCCCAGACTTCCTGCTTAATTCTCTAAATCACAAAGTAACTATCGTGCTTGAGTTTTCATTATCGTATCATATTTGTTTATCTCTTCATCATATCTTCTACGGTTGTTGGGTAAGTCTAGTTCTTCGCTCTTAATTTTCATCCCTTTAGTTTCTCTGATGGATGTGCTGATGTGAAGTGTGGAGACATTAACTAACAGATTCTTACAAGTTTTTACTTTGATGATGACTGACTGATTTCAATCCGCATCAAGTAATAAACCTATAAATTGTATCGAGATATTTTGCTGGAATCTGTGAATCGAATCTGTACTCAATGCATGCAATTTATAAAGAAAAACACTAGTTCAATACTTATTCTAGATAATCATACTTATCCTGTCGTAGACTGTGGAGGCTATAGAAACTTGAGTTTTTCAATCATCCGACAACCTTTGTCTTATGGTAGCAAAATTTTTATATCTGACATATCATTTGGTGTTTGTTATTAACTCAATAATATTTATTAGATAGAACATCATAGAACACCATGTTTACTTAGCTTTATCTTAATATTATCTGTAATTACAATCATATAAATTCTTACATCTGAAGTGAACTAGAATAACAATTTGAGAAATTAAGATTAAGGTTTAAGAACAAACTCAAGAATGAGTTTATACCTTATTACATTCACTTAAATATCAAAAACTCCATCTAAATCAAATCGAAAAACATTTAAATCACTATTCATACTCATTGTAAGTGAACACACCCAAATGCCCTGGTATGGTCGAGGGTGGGAAGAGTCAACTCTCCTTCTCGAAATACTATCACATGGCCACGCGTATACAGCCACTGCCAAGAAAGTCCTACTCACTATCTTCTCACAGTATTACTGTTGTTTACGAAATTCAGAGGACGAAAAGCGAATGTTCGGTGCTTTAACCGGGTTGGTGGATATGGAAATTTCGCCTGGAGGAGTTGGAAAACCCTGATTCCAAACCAATGGTGCACATGCACTACAGGATCCTACGGAAACAAATGGCGTATGAACCAATTGTCGGTGACCGGCTACCATGGGACTGCATCTGCTGACGTTGCTCCACTACCTTGTGGGTTAGACCCTTAGGCCGAAGGCTGTAGGCGTGGCCACCTCAGAAAACCATCCGCTTAGGTTTGGGCACCCAGGCAGTATTATAGCCCACACATAAATCAAGTGACTTGTGTGACACATATGCATTCGGTGCCCCTTTGTACCAATATTTATGTGTTAAATGAAACTATAAGTTAATAAATGAGAGAAAATTAGGTGTAGGAAATATTCCACATTAATTATGGACATACAAGATGACATTATTATTCTAACTTACCAAAGCAATACGTTTTATTTAGTAATGATGTTACATGAATAAATAATGATACTAGTTTCTTTTTTTCTTCAAAACTATTTATGTTAGACAAACTGACAAACAGGCGTACACACCCACATAAGAACTAACATTCACTAATCCACAAGCACTAATTAAATAATTGACTGAGATTAACCAATTGCGTAGAAGAACTAATCGATTGATTCAGTACTCAATCTTAAATAATTGGATACTCATAATATACTACGTACCATTATTTAAAATATAATAAAAATAGGTGAAGTAAAACTTTGTAATTTTGTATTTCTGTTTTATGTCTGCATACTATTACTGTAATTACGAAAGTATTCCATGATCACGTGACTTCTAGTCAAGGCAGCTGAGATCAAATCAATACACTGGAGTATAGCAGACATGCCATAAGTTATACAACATAATAATGACGTGGAAAGAAGGAAGAGATGGTTCCTGTTCATGTTGACTTCTTTGGAAGGTAAGCAATTCAAGATGACTCCATAGACATTATTTCTTCCTGGTTCAAATAGATGCACGTGTTCATATGACATGAATGGTTGTCTACCGCTCGAATTTGAAAAGCTAATACGTCGAAAGCTGACTCTCTATTTAAATCAAAGTAATAACGGATTTTTATGAACAAGGTATTTGAAATCTATGGAAAAATGAAGAACCGTTATGCTTTAAACCTAGAACATTAGTATTACAACAACTGGACAGCTAAGATATACAGCCTCGTATGAAATAACTTACATCATACAGCAAAGTGTAATTCATTTTATTAAAGTGTTACGTAGACATTAGGTGGAAAGCAAATAGATAATGAAAGCCAAAATATTATTTCAATCCACTCTTCAAAGATTAATTTATTTAGCTACCAATATAAGTTTTTCAAAATATAATACAAGATATGCTCGTTTCTTTGGTGTTCTGTTGACTCAGATGTAGACAAACTACTTTGTCAAGATACTTCGAAGACACAGATACGATTTTAGACAGATTAAAATGTCTTTAATAAAGATACTTGGGTGCATAATTTATAAGTGAAGTTAATCTATGTTTACGCAGTCAATAGCATGTCGCTTTACTCGATCAAATGAGCACGGCTGTGAATTTATTTGTATAAGAGTGGGGTGTAGTCAGATGTCGTTACTTTAGTCGTATTGCATGATACTGACTCAAGACTTGTATCTGTTAGTTCACATGAGAAATTCAAAATAATGACGTTTATAAATAAAATTACTGTTCACAAATATAATGTGACTCAAAAATGAGGACATTATACGGACAAGGTCTCTCAGGTTGGAAACTTATCCTTGACTAATGATGAATATGAATCAATTAGCCAAAATCAGATACCTGAAACACTAATTTAGGATGATGTTAACTTGCAGTTCCGTAAGTTTCTTCTGAGGATAAGGAGTATTTGCTTAAATTTCGAGAGAAAGTTTAGCGTTTTGGAAACCAAACTATTGGTTCAACCTTTTACAAATCTTTAAGATGTGAAAAGCTGTTTTCGAACCGCTTAATATGTTCTGAGAATATTCCAACAAGACCATTTGTGTCTCACGCCGAGAAATGAGAACAGTTGATGACGCATATTTCTAAGTGATCTAATATACTGTATGGATGAGAAGCATCTTGCCAACAAACTAATATTTTATATTTCCGTGTTGGCTCAAACATTCATCACATTAGCCTAATTCTTCAAAAGCGATCGTGTAAGATATCATCTTCAGTGTAAGATTTCAAAGCTGCAAACGTAAACTGTCGAAATAGGGCATTAAAAGTTGGATGCAAATGTTATAGAGATATCATGAAAAACCATTATGAGGTGGACAAATTATGATCTAATCCATGGCACCATGATTCAGTATACTTTTATACGTGTCACACCAAATTTAACAATAAGTGACTATGAAAGGAGATAACTTTTTTTAGTTGAAAAAACCCGATTTCTTTTGATTTAATAAATGGTCTAGTGAAAGACTACTTTTTGTATCTAGGGTAAGAAAGTCATCAACAAAGTATGTGTTATTTAATATGAAAACACGTATCACGGTTACTGTGTACCTTATATCTAGAGACATGAGCCGAACAATTTTTTCAGTATCTAGTATTCAGTCAAAAAGTGTAACGTTAACAGTTCGTGAACTAAACTCTGTTGCTTTTTATGAAACTAGAAAAGAAGTGACAACTGATTTCAAATGAATAACAACCTAGTTTAACGACTAGGACTAGAGACAGCCAAATTTATTTGTAATAGCCAGAGGCTTGATGTTTTCCGTGAGATTCATCACAAGCGAAAAACTTGAGGATGTTGCCACTGTAATAGCCGCATCACAGCTTACGTCCTTTATGACTTGGATATGTATCCCGATTGGTCACTGAGTATTAACCAGTGTGACTTTTATCTGATCGAAATCCACTCATCAGTTTACAGTGTGACAGTGAATAATTCTTAAGGTTGAAGTTTCCCGTAACATAACAATAACTTTTTCCACGATTGTTTGCTTCTTAAACGCCTTTACTTACAGCAGTAATAACTGTATCTATTGTATTTCCATATTTGTACAGACTTCTTATGCAAAAATATATACCAATGTATATGATTGACAACTTGTCTACCTATCTATATTTCTCATTACAGTGTGTTCCCTATGTGAATCTGTGTACACATTTAGTTTTAGTGTTGAAAGAAGTTTTTCTCCTCGAAGTTAATTTCTCTTTGTGAGAATATTTTCAACTCAATAAATTCTTTCTAATTTGATACATCTTAATATCCGACCGGTATATTATCAGACCATACTGTTTTCCCACTCTTGATTTATCTGATGGCCATCCTGATTTCGATCGTTTGTGAAGCGACATCTATAGGAAGGTCTGTGTGTGGTGCTTCGATGTCCGGTGGGTTCATCTGTGCTGGTCTATTCAAGAGTTCCCCAAAGTGTCCTACCCACCCGTCCCACTGTTCTTGAATCTCAGTAATGGCTTGGCCTTCTTTTTCCTTAACTGGTCTCGCTGATTTACTGTATTTTCATGCTAGCTTTTTCGTCGTGTTATATAGTTGTTTTATATTTCCTTCTGTTTCAGCTTTCTCCCGTAGTGCCATGCTTCACTAATCGTTCACCTCGATAACCGTTATAATACAAATCTTAACGGTGCATATGATCAGAAGGCAACGAGAAGCGGCAGCTACAGTTTATTGTCGAATAACGCAGTCCAGAAAGTTATAAGCACATCAGCAAATATCAGCGAGCGAAGCAAAAAATGATACGCATTGGAGATGGCGGGTAAACCAACTCGCTTTTATCAGGCGTTAATCAATATTTATAGCCAGATAAAAATAAATGACAGACATGTGATAAATAGAATAAGAAGTGTACACACATACGCTCATATAAAAATAGTCAGGGTTAATAAGTGAATAATTAACAAGGTCAAAACATGACTCTGATGGATAAGTGAATTGGCTTGTCCAGAAACTAGAATAAGCTATGTAGGTGAAACATAGTACACGACATTACACTACTCCTCACACTCCTCTCCCTGCTAGGTCGTCCACGTATTTCTGCTTGTCGGTACAAATGCACCTCTTCACTCGCTTGTTTGCTTCTGTGCATTCAGCTTCTGCCTTGACTTTCTCTGTTCTTGTTCGGCTGTTGTCAATTACTGTCTTCTTGTTATTCCTTTCTTGAATCTTGTCCACGGCTCCAATAGACATCCATTCTTTATGATGATGCTTCTTGCCACCCAGAACCAAACCTCCTGACACGTTGGAGTTAATTCTTTTTTCATCCCTGTCCAGTTGTCCTCCATCGTAGGTTCTTATTCTTTGAGTAGCTCTCGTAAGGCTTGGAACCTGTTATTGAGAGTTTCTTGAATTGATTGAGCTTGTTCGTATGTCGAAGGCTGTATTGAACCTTTGTAATGCTGTTTGTCCAGTTGTTCAATGCTTCTTTAGCTTCAGTTTCATCTTGACAACGACCAGGTGGTGATCCGTAGCTATGTCAGCACCTCTCCTGGTTCTCACATCTTCCATTGACCTTGTGAATTTTTTACTGATGCAAGTATGATCGATCTGGTGGTTCTCTGTTGTTTGGTCCGGTGAGATCCATATAGCTTTGTGTGAGCGTTTATGTGGGAATATTGTGCCACCTATAATCATTCTGTTAAATCCACATATATTTGCAAATCTGTCACTTCTTGTTCCTTTCTCCCAGTCCGCCTATTATATCCTTGATCTGTCCACCCACTTTCGTGCAGAGGATAACTTGTCGAATGTAGATTAAGACCTTGTAGAAGGCGTCGAGTCGCAATTGACTATGATCACTACTACAATAAGATTACGCATCAGATAACGGCTTGGATCCCTCGATAGGCTGAAAACCAGAAGGCTGTTATTGGTCCAGATATGATATATTTATTGGCGATCTCGTGGTATCGAAAGAATACCGAGACGTTCCAAAGAGTACAGGCCAAACAGCGGAGCGTAAGCGCGTTCGTACAAGCAAAATGGACAACGGAAGGAAAAGTGCGTTTGGTACCTGTATCCACTAGGTACCTAGCGTTAGTGAGATAATCGTGCACATAAAATAAACTACCAACCTGAGGTGCAGGGCCGGCAAGTAAGGCCGCATTTAATCGCCGACTCAGGAGTTTCCCGCCCTGTATGAGCAGGGAGGTTTACCATGGCGGGCACCGCCTCCTAAGGCACGGTGGAGCCAGCACCAACCAGGACTCGCTTCTGAAGCCGCCTTTTGGGGTGGCTTGGAAGATGCCCGTTTAGGGTGAGTCGTTACAGCTTTACTGGAATGTGACCTGGGTCGGGGGACTTAGGGCTCTGGCACGT
Source organism: Schistosoma rodhaini (assembly GCA_944470415.2). Classification (NCBI taxonomy): domain Eukaryota; kingdom Metazoa; phylum Platyhelminthes; class Trematoda; order Strigeidida; family Schistosomatidae; genus Schistosoma; species Schistosoma rodhaini. Next base: position 84,811,617 of record OX104036.1, read on the forward strand.
TGGGTCGATCTCGGAAGCTGAGACGAGTGCGGATGCACTTATCCCTATCCCCATGAGCCATAGGTCGCCTAGCGTCGAGGTCAATGTTTGAATGTGATGTTGAGGCAACTATGTATTTCTCTCGGGTGCTAGTCCGTGCCAGGATCTTTTCTACTATGAGGTCCACCTAGTTAAGCGGGGTGTCCTCAAGCAGAGCCATAATAGTTGGTTGTATATTTGCCGGTAAGGATTCGAGCCACAATTCTTTAACAATCCCAGAATCGGCTGTCGTATTTCCTGCAAGAAATTGCAGGCGCGTGAGGTGGTGGCCCAGTTTAGCATCACCCATAGGGTGACGTGCTAACAAAGTCCTCAATCATTCTTCCATTGACAGGCGGAAGTGTCTAAGGATTGCCTCCTTGAGACGATTGTAAACGTTCGGTACATTTGACTTGAGGACGACCTCACGAACAGCGGTTAAGTGATCCCCAGGCAGGGTTTCCAGAGCGTAGGCGTATTTTTGCCGTTGGTTTGCTATGCGGCTGATCTCGAATTGAGACTTCAATGACGCGAACCAAACTTCTGGATCGTGGGCGACAAAGGGAACCGGTCGAAAACTAATTGCCTGTACTTTGGAGTCTATTATATTAGTGCTATTCTTATCGTTACCCACGATATTGAGTTGTTGCCGCAATATTATATATTGAATGGATGTACTTTCATCTATTTTCTGATGTTCACGATGAAATCCAAACGCACTAATAATCACTCCAAATTCCAAAGTTTAAATTGTTTATTCTGGTTAGTGATTTTTTAGCAAGGTTGTTTTTAACGGGATGGGGTTGCCGACCCCATGCTCAACCCTTCTCCTGTACCAGGTCTTGGGATCTGTAGCAGCCCAGTCTATATGTTTGTCGAGACCTTGACTAACAGCATAAACGATGTCCTCCAATTTCATGTCTCTCTGATAGCTTATCACTTGCTATTTGACATTCATGTAGTGAGCAATATGCTATTCCCCACCCTATCAACCCCTCAGTAGATTATATCCGTAAATTTAAGGAAACTGGTACTGTAGTGAATGAGAACACACAAGTGGGGACAACAGAATCTCTTAGTAAATTCTGATTACCATACATTAAATACTTCATTTGCGAAATATCCGTCAACTGTTTCAGACTTGACCGCTTCTTCGTTTCCACACCAACCACTCTGTTCTCGTTATCTTTTCTTCGATCTTCTTAACCTTCTGCTACTAAACATTTCACTTTCAATTATCGATACATACTACTTATATCTGTCGATATCAGTAGCACACACCACAATACTTCTCTAAACAGGAAATATCGGAACCATGTCACAGGACTATTCAAGCCCAAGTAGTTCAAGTGAAATGTAACTCAGTATCAAGTTGCTTAGCCTATTGGCAACACCGACCAATAGAATTCAATCTGCACTGAGGATTAAAAAACGTGACATTCATTACTACTCAATAACAATCAGCATGAGTTAAAAGAATTTTTTCAAAACCAGTTGACTATTTCAACCGTTATTATTTTTAAGCAAACTTTTGAAGTAGGAACGTTGAAGTTTTTCAACGCAAAGTAAAAACTTGTTCATGAGTAATTTCAGTTGAGAACTAGATTAGATTAATTAATTTACATATATGATTAGACCTAAAATTTTAAAGTGGTAGCTATTAGCTCCATGTTGATATCATTCGAGTTATTTATTAATTTATTATCATTAAGTAAACAAAGAGCACGTAATGGAATAAATTACGAGAACTCAGAAAGTCCTGGATGTTAGTTGCCACCTCGTGTAAGTACATCAGTCCTTCTCTAACAAGCTTATTGATGATATCTTTGAGTTTGATAGTGAGTTATGTGAGTGTCATGTTTCTTTGAAAAATGGTTTAAGAAGCATCTGTCGAAAACAAACATGCAAGATTTATACATCACTATGAATGAAGTGGAAAGTTATTGTATTTCCACTTCTGAAAACAGAATATTAATTGGAATTTGCGGAAGATATTAAACTAGATTCAGATTAACATGAGTTAACAAGACTCCACACTCAGCATGGAAGCAAGAGATATTAACAAAGATAAAATTTATTTTTGGTCGACTATTATTACGAATAGACCATGTATACACACCGATCAACTGAGTAGTGTTTCAAGTCATATTTTTAGTTTTACGTAACGACCACCCTTTATCATCAAACAAGTTCAAAATTCAGTTACCAAGCGAAGTGACTTGATACTTTATGAGATGTTGACAGAGTGAATAAATAAAATTCAGAAACTTTGGTAAATCAATGTATACAGTTTGTAGTATTTATCTGTGAAGCAGTTGGTCTTAAACTTTTTGTTCTGGTTATAAGGTTTTATTTGACTTATTAACTGCTGCTATATCTGTTCCCATTCATAAATTACACATTAATTATAAACTTGTTATCCAGATTGAGAGAAAACATTTTTAGTTGTGTATGGTGTTTATTATTATTTATGACGCGTCATGGTCTTGCATTTTTATGTGTATAGTCACTAGAATTTTTAGTTCAGGTTAATGAAGAATTAGCGATGAGTGGATTCCAATTTACATACATGAAGTTTGTGTGGGATAAAGATGATCCAGCCGTACGATGATGACTCCATTAACAGGTGGTATCCGTTGCTGTACTGCTATTGATAATGATTATAGAATGAGAAGTCAGTGTATGTTGTCGTTTGCGTTGAGTTATCGTTAAATATGTATTAGTAGAATGACCAGAGCAACAGGATAGTGACTACTGAGATATGCGGAGTCGTATTCCTTTTTGGTCATGAAGCCTAGCGTGGTTTGTGTAGTTAGAGGGATATGCGCTCAACCTCGTTTGTTACGAAACCGTACTAAGGCTTGATAAAATACCAATACATATGATTATCGATGACGGAGAGTGAGACTAACTTGAATGTGACGAACGAGAGTGTATCTTTGAGAGACCAGCTCTAAACTCTATGTTCTGGTTGTAGTGCGATGGGAATAGAATATTAATTGCAGTAGAATAGTGTTTATGGGTAATGGATGATGCAGCATTCAGTTATACATGTGAATGATTAGATAATATGAACATAATCATTACTAGTCAGCTGGTAATGCGGCGTCGAATACTTGATTTGTGTATAGACATTAAAATAGGGATCATCGTGAAACAAAAATTGAGGAAGTTCGGTTTAGGTTGTCCCTGAAAGTGTAGGAAACGACAATTGCTGCGTACCAATGAGATGAATGAGGACCAATAAGCGTCAAGGTCTCCATTGTTGTTTATTGGCCAGCGTATTAGTCGGTAGATCGGTCACTGGTCCTACTAAGGCTTTATCACGGGTTGTCGATTAGAATCTGGAGTTATAACAAATCAGCATTCTGAAGAACAAATTAAGCCTCAAATGAAGCAGGTTTGAAGGCGTTGCTGAAAATATGTGAAATTTATTACGATTTTGCTTACACCAATGTCGTGAATAACCAATACATTTAGTGTGCAGTTAAATATTTCATGTTATGTTTAAACCTGTCATAATAATACAACATAATTTCATACTGAGTACTTGAGTTCTTGATTGTGTCTTGTCGAAGTTCTAGACTTATTAGGATTAGTACTATCCCGTTATACTATTTCAAATTCCCTAACAATAACGATAATGTCTACACTAACGCTCGATCGTTCACAAGAAATTCTCCCATTCCTAATTTACTAATCAAAACACTAATGGGACATTTAAGTATTCTATATTATTCTTCATTAACCTGAACTAAAAATTCTAGTGACTATACACATAAAAATGCAAGACCATGACGCGTCATAAATAATAATAAACACCATACACAACTAAAAATGTTTTCTCTCAATCTGGATAACAAGTTTATAATTAATGTGTAATTTATGAATGGGAACAGATATAGCAGCAGTTAATAAGTCAAATAAAACCTTATAACCAGAACAAAAAGTTTAAGACCAACTGCTTCACAGATAAATACTACAAACTGTATACATTGATTTACCAAAGTTTCTGAATTTTATTTATTCACTCTGTCAACATCTCATAAAGTATCAAGTCACTTCGCTTGGTAACTGAATTTTGAACTTGTTTGATGATAAAGGGTGGTCGTTACGTAAAACTAAAAATATGACTTGAAACACTACTCAGTTGATCGGTGTGTATACATGGTCTATTCGTAATAATAGTCGACCAAAAATAAATTTTATCTTTGTTAATATCTCTTGCTTCCATGCTGAGTGTGGAGTCTTGTTAACTCATGTTAATCTGAATCTAGTTTAATATCTTCCGCAAATTCCAATTAATATTCTGTTTTCAGAAGTGGAAATACAATAACTTTCCACTTCATTCATAGTGATGTATAAATCTTGCATGTTTGTTTTCGACAGATGCTTCTTAAACCATTTTTCAAAGAAACATGACACTCACATAACTCACTATCAAACTCAAAGATATCATCAATAAGCTTGTTAGAGAAGGACTGATGTACTTACACGAGGTGGCAACTAACATCCAGGACTTTCTGAGTTCTCGTAATTTATTCCATTACGTGCTCTTTGTTTACTTAATGATAATAAATTAATAAATAACTCGAATGATATCAACATGGAGCTAATAGCTACCACTTTAAAATTTTAGGTCTAATCATATATGTAAATTAATTAATCTAATCTAGTTCTCAACTGAAATTACTCATGAACAAGTTTTTACTTTGCGTTGAAAAACTTCAACGTTCCTACTTCAAAAGTTTGCTTAAAAATAATAACGGTTGAAATAGTCAACTGGTTTTGAAAAAATTCTTTTAACTCATGCTGATTGTTATTGAGTAGTAATGAATGTCACGTTTTTTAATCCTCAGTGCAGATTGAATTCTATTGGTCGGTGTTGCCAATAGGCTAAGCAACTTGATACTGAGTTACATTTCACTTGAACTACTTGGGCTTGAATAGTCCTGTGACATGGTTCCGATATTTCCTGTTTAGAGAAGTATTGTGGTGTGTGCTACTGATATCGACAGATATAAGTAGTATGTATCGATAATTGAAAGTGAAATGTTTAGTAGCAGAAGGTTAAGAAGATCGAAGAAAAGATAACGAGAACAGAGTGGTTGGTGTGGAAACGAAGAAGCGGTCAAGTCTGAAACAGTTGACGGATATTTCGCAAATGAAGTATTTAATGTATGGTAATCAGAATTTACTAAGAGATTCTGTTGTCCCCACTTGTGTGTTCTCATTCACTACAGTACCAGTTTCCTTAAATTTACGGATATAATCTACTGAGGGGTTGATAGGGTGGGGAATAGCATATTGCTCACTACATGAATGTCAAATAGCAAGTGATAAGCTATCAGAGAGACATGAAATTGGAGGACATCGTTTATGCTGTTAGTCAAGGTCTCGACAAACATATAGACTGGGCTGCTACAGATCCCAAGACCTGGTACAGGAGAAGGGTTGAGCATGGGGTCGGCAACCCCATCCCGTTAAAAACAACCTTGCTAAAAAATCACTAACCAGAATAAACAATTTAAACTTTGGAATTTGGAGTGATTATTAGTGCGTTTGGATTTCATCGTGAACATCAGAAAATAGATGAAAGTACATCCATTCAATATATAATATTGCGGCAACAACTCAATATCGTGGGTAACGATAAGAATAGCACTAATATAATAGACTCCAAAGTACAGGCAATTAGTTTTCGACCGGTTCCCTTTGTCGCCCACGATCCAGAAGTTTGGTTCGCGTCATTGAAGTCTCAATTCGAGATCAGCCGCATAGCAAACCAACGGCAAAAATACGCCTACGCTCTGGAAACCCTGCCTGGGGATCACTTAACCGCTGTTCGTGAGGTCGTCCTCAAGTCAAATGTACCGAACGTTTACAATCGTCTCAAGGAGGCAATCCTTAGACACTTCCGCCTGTCAATGGAAGAATGATTGAGGACTTTGTTAGCACGTCACCCTATGGGTGATGCTAAACTGGGCCACCACCTCACGCGCCTGCAATTTCTTGCAGGAAATACGACAGCCGATTCTGGGATTGTTAAAGAATTGTGGCTCGAATCCTTACCGGCAAATATACAACCAACTATTATGGCTCTGCTTGAGGACACCCCGCTTAACTAGGTGGACCTCATAGTAGAAAAGATCCTGGCACGGACTAGCACCCGAGAGAAATACATAGTTGCCTCAACATCACATTCAAACATTGACCTCGACGCTAGGCGACCTATGGCTCATGGGGATAGGGATAAGTGCATCCGCACTCGTCTCAGCTTCCGAGATCGACCCAACGTGCCAGAGCCCTAAGTCCCCCGACCCAGGTCACATTCCAGTAAAGCTGTAACGACTCACCCTAAACGGGCATCTTCCAAGCCACCCCAAAAGGCGGCTTCAGAAGCGAGTCCTGGTTGGTGCTGGCTCCACCGTGCCTTAGGAGGCGGTGCCCGCCATGGTAAACCTCCCTGCTCATACAGGGCGGGAAACTCCTGAGTCGGCGATTAAATGCGGCCTTACTTGCCGGCCCTGCACCTCAGGTTGGTAGTTTATTTTATGTGCACGATTATCTCACTAACGCTAGGTACCTAGTGGATACAGGTACCAAACGCACTTTTCCTTCCGTTGTCCATTTTGCTTGTACGAACGCGCTTACGCTCCGCTGTTTGGCCTGTACTCTTTGGAACGTCTCGGTATTCTTTCGATACCACGAGATCGCCAATAAATATATCATATCTGGACCAATAACAGCCTTCTGGTTTTCAGCCTATCGAGGGATCCAAGCCGTTATCTGATGCGTAATCTTATTGTAGTAGTGATCATAGTCAATTGCGACTCGACGCCTTCTACAAGGTCTTAATCTACATTCGACAAGTTATCCTCTGCACGAAAGTGGGTGGACAGATCAAGGATATAATAGGCGGACTGGGAGAAAGGAACAAGAAGTGACAGATTTGCAAATATATGTGGATTTAACAGAATGATTATAGGTGGCACAATATTCCCACATAAACGCTCACACAAAGCTATATGGATCTCACCGGACCAAACAACAGAGAACCACCAGATCGATCATACTTGCATCAGTAAAAAATTCACAAGGTCAATGGAAGATGTGAGAACCAGGAGAGGTGCTGACATAGCTACGGATCACCACCTGGTCGTTGTCAAGATGAAACTGAAGCTAAAGAAGCATTGAACAACTGGACAAACAGCATTACAAAGGTTCAATACAGCCTTCGACATACGAACAAGCTCAATCAATTCAAGAAACTCTCAATAACAGGTTCCAAGCCTTACGAGAGCTACTCAAAGAATAAGAACCTACGATGGAGGACAACTGGACAGGGATGAAAAAAGAATTAACTCCAACGTGTCAGGAGGTTTGGTTCTGGGTGGCAAGAAGCATCATCATAAAGAATGGATGTCTATTGGAGCCGTGGACAAGATTCAAGAAAGGAATAACAAGAAGACAGTAATTGACAACAGCCGAACAAGAACAGAGAAAGTCAAGGCAGAAGCTGAATGCACAGAAGCAAACAAGCGAGTGAAGAGGTGCATTTGTACCGACAAGCAGAAATACGTGGACGACCTAGCAGGGAGAGGAGTGTGAGGAGTAGTGTAATGTCGTGTACTATGTTTCACCTACATAGCTTATTCTAGTTTCTGGACAAGCCAATTCACTTATCCATCAGAGTCATGTTTTGACCTTGTTAATTATTCACTTATTAACCCTGACTATTTTTATATGAGCGTATGTGTGTACACTTCTTATTCTATTTATCACATGTCTGTCATTTATTTTTATCTGGCTATAAATATTGATTAACGCCTGATAAAAGCGAGTTGGTTTACCCGCCATCTCCAATGCGTATCATTTTTTGCTTCGCTCGCTGATATTTGCTGATGTGCTTATAACTTTCTGGACTGCGTTATTCGACAATAAACTGTAGCTGCCGCTTCTCGTTGCCTTCTGATCATATGCACCGTTAAGATTTGTATTATAACGGTTATCGAGGTGAACGATTAGTGAAGCATGGCACTACGGGAGAAAGCTGAAACAGAAGGAAATATAAAACAACTATATAACACGACGAAAAAGCTAGCATGAAAATACAGTAAATCAGCGAGACCAGTTAAGGAAAAAGAAGGCCAAGCCATTACTGAGATTCAAGAACAGTGGGACGGGTGGGTAGGACACTTTGGGGAACTCTTGAATAGACCAGCACAGATGAACCCACCGGACATCGAAGCACCACACACAGACCTTCCTATAGATGTCGCTTCACAAACGATCGAAATCAGGATGGCCATCAGATAAATCAAGAGTGGGAAAACAGTATGGTCTGATAATATACCGGTCGGATATTAAGATGTATCAAATTAGAAAGAATTTATTGAGTTGAAAATATTCTCACAAAGAGAAATTAACTTCGAGGAGAAAAACTTCTTTCAACACTAAAACTAAATGTGTACACAGATTCACATAGGGAACACACTGTAATGAGAAATATAGATAGGTAGACAAGTTGTCAATCATATACATTGGTATATATTTTTGCATAAGAAGTCTGTACAAATATGGAAATACAATAGATACAGTTATTACTGCTGTAAGTAAAGGCGTTTAAGAAGCAAACAATCGTGGAAAAAGTTATTGTTATGTTACGGGAAACTTCAACCTTAAGAATTATTCACTGTCACACTGTAAACTGATGAGTGGATTTCGATCAGATAAAAGTCACACTGGTTAATACTCAGTGACCAATCGGGATACATATCCAAGTCATAAAGGACGTAAGCTGTGATGCGGCTATTACAGTGGCAACATCCTCAAGTTTTTCGCTTGTGATGAATCTCACGGAAAACATCAAGCCTCTGGCTATTACAAATAAATTTGGCTGTCTCTAGTCCTAGTCGTTAAACTAGGTTGTTATTCATTTGAAATCAGTTGTCACTTCTTTTCTAGTTTCATAAAAAGCAACAGAGTTTAGTTCACGAACTGTTAACGTTACACTTTTTGACTGAATACTAGATACTGAAAAAATTGTTCGGCTCATGTCTCTAGATATAAGGTACACAGTAACCGTGATACGTGTTTTCATATTAAATAACACATACTTTGTTGATGACTTTCTTACCCTAGATACAAAAAGTAGTCTTTCACTAGACCATTTATTAAATCAAAAGAAATCGGGTTTTTTCAACTAAAAAAAGTTATCTCCTTTCATAGTCACTTATTGTTAAATTTGGTGTGACACGTATAAAAGTATACTGAATCATGGTGCCATGGATTAGATCATAATTTGTCCACCTCATAATGGTTTTTCATGATATCTCTATAACATTTGCATCCAACTTTTAATGCCCTATTTCGACAGTTTACGTTTGCAGCTTTGAAATCTTACACTGAAGATGATATCTTACACGATCGCTTTTGAAGAATTAGGCTAATGTGATGAATGTTTGAGCCAACACGGAAATATAAAATATTAGTTTGTTGGCAAGATGCTTCTCATCCATACAGTATATTAGATCACTTAGAAATATGCGTCATCAACTGTTCTCATTTCTCGGCGTGAGACACAAATGGTCTTGTTGGAATATTCTCAGAACATATTAAGCGGTTCGAAAACAGCTTTTCACATCTTAAAGATTTGTAAAAGGTTGAACCAATAGTTTGGTTTCCAAAACGCTAAACTTTCTCTCGAAATTTAAGCAAATACTCCTTATCCTCAGAAGAAACTTACGGAACTGCAAGTTAACATCATCCTAAATTAGTGTTTCAGGTATCTGATTTTGGCTAATTGATTCATATTCATCATTAGTCAAGGATAAGTTTCCAACCTGAGAGACCTTGTCCGTATAATGTCCTCATTTTTGAGTCACATTATATTTGTGAACAGTAATTTTATTTATAAACGTCATTATTTTGAATTTCTCATGTGAACTAACAGATACAAGTCTTGAGTCAGTATCATGCAATACGACTAAAGTAACGACATCTGACTACACCCCACTCTTATACAAATAAATTCACAGCCGTGCTCATTTGATCGAGTAAAGCGACATGCTATTGACTGCGTAAACATAGATTAACTTCACTTATAAATTATGCACCCAAGTATCTTTATTAAAGACATTTTAATCTGTCTAAAATCGTATCTGTGTCTTCGAAGTATCTTGACAAAGTAGTTTGTCTACATCTGAGTCAACAGAACACCAAAGAAACGAGCATATCTTGTATTATATTTTGAAAAACTTATATTGGTAGCTAAATAAATTAATCTTTGAAGAGTGGATATAAATCGCGACGCTGGATAATCGTCGAACAATTAATTGAATGGAAGTTGTCACTACACATGAACTTCCTTGATCATGTAAGGCATTTGACTGAGTGTTGAGGACATTATGGAACCTTCTGCGATACTATGATGATCGTTAACATCATTCGGAATTCATACGATGGGCCATACTAGAATTTGGTGCATGGAGAACAGCTGACAGACGCATTGCGAGTGAGGAGTGTTGTCGGACAAGGCAGCCTACTCTCCTCCTTTCTCTATCTCCCGGTTGTTGGCTGGATTTTGAAGACCTCGACATGGAAGAGGTAGGACGGAATACGATGGACAAGTTAGATCCAAATAGACGATTCGGACTTTGCAGATAACCTAGTTCTTCTATCCCATACACACCACCAACAAGTGCAAATCAAGAAAAACGGTGTAGTTGCAGCCTCTGCATCAGTAGACCTCAACATACACAATGGAAAAAATAAAGATCCTCAAATACAACACGGAGAACACCAACACAATAACAGTTGATGATGGAGAAACTCTGGAACAGGTGGAAAGTTTCGCGTACCTTACTGATCAGCATCATCGATAAACGTGGAGGATCTGATGCAGACGTAAAGGCAAGGATTAGCAAAGCAAGGACGGCATTACTACAGTTGAAGAACATATGGAACACAAAACACATGTCGACCAATATCAAAGTCACAATCTTCAATACGACGTCAAGACAGTTCGACTGTATGGAGCTAAAACATCGACAACTCCTACAACCATCATCAGAACAGTGCAGGTAGTCATAAACAATTGTCTACGTAAGATACTCAACATCCGTTAGCTGAATACCATCAGCAACAGCCTACTGTGGGAGAGAACAAACAAACTTCCATGTGAAGAGGAAATTAGGAAAAGACACTGAGGGTGGATAGGACACACATTGAGGAAATCATAAAACTGCACAACGAGGCAAACACTAACTTGGAATACTCAAGGGAAACGAAAAAGCGGTAAGTCAAAGAACACACTGTGTCGAGAATCGGAAGCAGACATGAAAAAGATTGCCCAGGACAGAGTTTGACGTAGAATGCTGGTGAGCTACGTATGCTCTTCCATGAGTGTTGTCAGGAATAATTTAGTAAGTAATCATCCAATAAGGAGATACTTCATTATCACGCAGAAAATCTTGGAGGCACTTCTTAATGGTCAATTCGTACTATCTTTGTTGTATGTTGATATTTTCTAATTATATTTCTTATCTATATGGAAGTAGTTTGACATATTTGCAATTATTATTACCTCACTCTATTTAAAATTCAATCAGATATTCTTGTTACATTTTGAAGCCAAGCGTAATTACCTGAGACGAATGAACTTCTAATGTTTAATTAAATTACACACTATATAATTCTTTAGGAGTGACCGACATCATTTTAACTAGTCATTATGTGTTGTACATGAAGTTGTAATGTAGTACACTGTTAGAGCTAGTAGTGATATCACGTGACTTTCAATCAGTAGGATGGAGGTTAAAATCTTGTTTCATATATCTCGATTAGAGTAGCCAAACAGTATATTATCAAGTCTTACATAAAGCGTACCTGAAAGCCGATTACAGAAACAAACAATTAGTCGTTAAAGGTTACAAGCATTGGTTTTCTCTATGATTTTAGTAGGACGGTGACTTGTTTGTTGAGGTGCTCGATTTTCAGTCACTAACTAATAAGTTCGAACACCGCTACACCCACTTTGATCTGGGTGACTAGGCAGTATCACTAGCCCTCACACTTGGAGTGTGGGTTGAAGACATGTGCATAACCCTGTATTCAGTAGGTTGATATAATCTTAGTAATATTATATGATGTTCTTCTACACATTCATTTTAGGATTAGTCATATCAATACCTGGCCAATCACCAAATCAGTAGCGAATTCACACCTGGCTATTAACATGATACATAATTAGGATTATACTGAAATGTTGAATGTTCTTGAACAGCTTTGTCCTGAAACTATCGGACGTACAACGTGTGTCAATGTTAACGATGTGACAAAACATAAGAACACATCACAACCATTTACACATATTTCTTTACTTGAACACCTTGTTTTTTATGCTTATGTTGGGATGACTAAGGTGCAAGTTGGGAATCGCCCACTGGCCCTTCTGAATCCTTACCGAGATTCAGTTAGATAACAACTCATCAGGGCTTATGGAACTTTCAAAATAAGTGAAGTAGTTTATTAGTTCAAGCATTGATTTAGACCTGTTTTTAAGCACAGTTTTGCATTTAAGGGGAGAGAACAATATTTATATTGCTGGTTAGGAACAGAAAATTTCTCATTTACTTAGCGCCTTCACTAAACAAGGCTGTGTTTTGTGACACTCATTGGGTTGCTTAATATACACATATAATAATTTGTGAAATAGTTATCTTAAAATCAAAATTTACCAAGGAATTATCGACGCTAAAGAATATCAGTATGATTCAATGGATGTTTATAATTGACAAAAGTTACACAGATATTAAATAATTAAATGTATGTACGTGAAGATACAAAGGTTGACCTGTATTTTCTCATTGTTGAATAGTTTTTTGAAAAGCATTAATAGGATAATCTGGACTTGTTTCTTGTTCTAAGTTATGTAATTCCGCTACAAGCTTATCACGTAAACGATGGTTGACACGATCTAAATCTAATTTTCGAAGAAGCAGTTTTTCTTGATTTAATGAAGTTACTCGTGCTAACCAACGGAAATCGCCTAATATTAGAAACTGTTTAATTTCTGATACTAGACGAGTGATATTTTCACAAGCATGCACCTAAAAAATAAAAATTATATACAGATATGAAGAATAAAAATCTTCTCGATAGTGTAGTAGTAATGATAACAATAATGACTCTGAAAACGAATTTTGAACGATTGTAACATAATGTGGCGAGACTATAATTTATGGACGACCTTTGAACGAATCTTAAATGACGTTGAGAAACATTAGCCAATCAGTAAACCGTCAGTACAGAGTAAAAATATATTATACAAAACCAAAGAATTAAAATGGATACACTCATTCAATCAGCTACAACGTAGAACCAGGTACATATATGCATCGATCCAAGTTGCCATACCTCATCAGCACAACAAGATGAACACCGAATTCACAGAAGTAGTTAATTTAATGGTGGTAATATATAAAAGAGAGATGGTATGTAAGGATATAGTACAGGAAGAAAGACAGATATGAAGCAATTTTAATCTCACAGTTTAAGGGAAGACAAAGAGTCTATAAGTGGATACACTTCTCTTACATACTCCAAAAACTTGCAAGGTTAGAAAGATATTCAAAGGTTCTGAAATCCTAATGCATACAGTAGAGGAACTCGTCCATGTGGCTCCATAATAGTCGGTCTCTGGAGCCATGATAACGTCGAAAAAACTTTCTCAGCCACGACCACATAGCTTCAATATTGTTTCTGTGCACTCCGGTTGTGTGAGCCTGTCATTTCCATTACATATACATCCCTACAATACTCATACCACTGAGCAGCCGAATCTTCAGTAACATCTGCGAACATTGAAGCCAATGTTACTGGCAACTTTATGATACAGTTAGCGGCAATTATTATAACTTGCCTTAGTCTAAATCTAGACCGAGCAAAAGTTCTTATTCTAGCAGACCTCTTCCTCGAACATATATTACATCGAAGGACAACATCACGGTAGTCTGTACAAGGTTTACAAGTCATTTGATTACCTCAATTACAAACAACGGAACTTCTCAGTAGTCCCATTTATTGTAGCCGCTTAATTGTCACGTCTTCTGTAAAAACCCTCTGTGAACCGACCGAGCACGAGCATCAGGTACTGAAATTAGCGCCGTGACCTTGAAACCCTTCAAACGCCCTTGATTGGCTCGTCCATAACGTTCGGAATATTTCATATGAACTGACAAGATTGTATAATTAGTTAAAGAATTATCATATAATTTCACCTTCGGAACTTTGGACAACAGTTGAAACAACACTCAGAAGGCGAAATGTATTCATTCTATTTTGTCGGTTCTCATCATTTCAAGAGATATTATAGAACTCGTGGGACATAATACCGTTAAATACGTGTTTATCCCAGGCTTTGGACAGAATTTATTAACTTGGGCACCACGTGACTATTAAGTCATTTTTACCTTCCTACTAACCGTATTCTTTCCATTACCTCGGCTTCGGTTTGGGCGCCCAGGCAGTATTCCAGTCCTTACAAAAACAGAATGACGAAGTGTGGAGCATATATATCCGATGCCTCCTTGTACCAATGTTTGTCTCAAAATAAAACTTTTCAATATTATTAATTCAAATACAAACCATGGTACAAAGGGGAAGTAAAATACATAGACCCCACACAAACCATGGAAGTTGTACGGTCGCTGAGATACTCGCCGGGTGCCTAAACGAAAGTAGGTGGTTTTCTTAGCCAACAACCACCAGAGCCTTTGACCCAGAGGTCTAGTCCACAAGACAGTGGAACAATTACAGGAGATGCGGCTTTATAGTAGGCCGTGACCAACAACAAGTTCATATACTTGTTCCCTCAGAATCCTGGAGCCCATGTGCACCTTTGGTCTGGAATCAGGGTTTTTCAGCTCCGCTAGATTGACCCTCAACCCAGTTCAAAAGTCAGATATTCGCTTTTTGTCCTCTCAAGCTCCTAAACTTTCCCACTACGAGAAGGCAGTGATTAGGACTTCCCTGATAGTGTCTATATACACGTGGCCATATGAAAGCATTTCCATAAAGAGAGAAGACGCTTGTAATAAGTAATATTCCTAGTAGACACATTTGTTTTCTTCACTGCTTATTCCTTCGTCTGTCTGGAGAAGTGAACGTATGAAACATAAACATCTGAAACACTCGTATTGACTTTTTATAACCACGTTGTTATTAACGGTATTCATCGACAGAGCATATACAATGTAGGTAGGGTCCATATTTCGTCTACATCACTAACGATCCAATCATAATTAGAATCATACAACGGCCATTAAACGCTAATGAAAAAAGACCAAGAATAAAATAAATTTATTTTACGCTAAAAATGCTATTCCAATTACGTTATATAGAGTAGTTGATTATTGGTTTAAAACTTGCAGTCCATGTTCCGAATGAAATTAAGTGTAACTAAGCGACCAACTACGAGTTCATGCACTTGAATTAGAACAAAATTGCTGTAAATATTAGGAAAAATACCCAGTTTTTGGAATATAAGTAGGTGGAGTGGGCTTACAACTCAAAAGGTTGGTTTAGTCATATAGATAACTACATCAATTGTCTTATTGTCCATATGATCCTTGAATACAGTTTACTGATATGAATAGCTCGTCTTAAGCAGTGAATATTAGAACGCAATATAAGAACGTAATGGTTACTCTCAAGTATCATATACATCAGCAAATATTTATTAAAAGTCGACCCTAAAAAAGCCTGAAAACGCTAAGTTTACTGGATCAAAAATAAATTGAGTGAAGTTGGAACTGTAGGTTATTGAGCTTTTAACCACAGACTTAATAGTATCGTGTCTGCCTCAAGTTATGAAGATTCTGCGTACGATTTTGGTGCAGATGTGGTTTTGAATTTTCAAAACAGTTGATCAATAATTCTTGACTTATAGTTGTTCTTCGTCAGCCAGTCAACAATAAATACTAACATAAGGAACAAATCCAAATGAAGAGAAAACACATTGATTATTTAATGAATAAGGGTTGGTGGATTCCAGTTTGAAGTAACATTAAAGAAACATTAGGACAGTTATTCTCTCTATACTTACAAGGAAACTTCACAATATAACTTACTATATTTGCTGCTCTTACGCTGAATTCAAATGTGTCTTGGGCACACTGAGCATATGGACCAAGACCTTTAATAACCTCATTTGGGTCAATCTAAAATTTCATTATTATTATATAAGCACAGGAAATTACAACGTACCTTGGATCGTGATAAAATCATTTCATAATTAGACAAAATTGAATTAATATTTGATCTAAGTCTAGATTTCAACCCTTGAACATGTGTATTTCTTTTGCGAGGAAAATTAGGTTGATTAATTGACGTTGACCGTTGGTTTGACTGCATATAATCTGTAATTGTGGATGAAAGGTTATGAATGAAATTTTAAGGTTCAGATGTACTATGACATTAAGACAAGAGAGGACCACATATGACGACTACTACAGCTTAACTTATCAAACATTGTATTTTTCCTGAATTACTAGATGATAACGAAATGCATTTTCAAATATAAGGATATGCACCACCTATATGACGCAAAGATTAAACAAAATATCTTATCTACATCGATGTATGGGCAGTGGGATTTGAGGACATAATTCAGTAGTCAGAGCAATCATTAACTATTCTACGGTCACCGAATGGTGTAAACATCCAACTTTTGGTGATTTAGTAGATTTGAATGCTGCTCTATTTACCTTAGTTTGGGCGAATGACCGGGATTTTATTTCAACGGAAGCAACGTTTTTAAGAAAACAAGACCAATATATCCATCACGTTCCGTGAAACAGAAATATTGTTAAGAAATATGATGTGGAAAATCATAGAACTAAATATAAAATATGTCAAAAAACGTCAAATTACGGACATAGCCAAGATAGATTTCGTTCATTTCGAAAATATATTTTATTGTTTATGAAAGCACGGATTGATAAAACTACAGCAGGATCATCACTGGCTCTCATTCTGAGCTATACTTTATATCCACAACACCACTGAGGAGGATCTCTAGCCGCTATACAAAATATAGCTTAGGGTTAGTCAGTTTAGTGCTGGTGAGAAAAGATGGCTAGCATGAAGTGCGTTTTATGAGATCTCAAGCTTTGAATTAAAATCTGAGCACTACTACACAATACAGAATAACCTTATACTAAGATGCACGAAGTATTGACCTGATCATACCTTGTTTATGAAGGCTATGATGACAAACGCAGTAAGGCTTATTAATTGAAGTAAATGATTTTTAACAGTGAGATCAAGGTTGAAGTGCCGTCCTTCCTAACTCAATTTAGACAGCTAAGCAAGAAAAATTAGTTTTGATGCGAAGTACATACTTGATTGCTTCAACTTTAAATAATTAAATGAGAAAAGCAACATTATATTTTGCTTCCACAACAGGAATATCATTAAACGTATGGTGATTTTTGTATTTTAATTAATTTTTCCATCCCATTTTCAAAACTTTTTTATTCCGTTTCATCCAAATAAATGACTAGTTTTAAATCTTTAATAATTGGTTATCTATTTCTTAAAATTAATATAAATTGTAAGTACTTGTCGCCAGAGTACCTTTTATGTCGTTTCTCACGTTGCCATGGGCACGGGTAACATGTTGTTGAATACATTGTATCTGGTAGCGTTCCAATCACTTGAAACGTTAAAGAGCGCGATCAGAACTTATGAAAGTGCGACGTACTCCCATTGTGTCGTGAGAGATCCTCATTTCCATGGGGACAAGAAGCCGTATATCAAATTTGTATGTTGGAGAAATGGCCGTAGAACACCAAGCGGATCCTCACAACCGATCACACTGAGGTAATTTGTTTAGTGTTATTATCTTATTCATGAAGGTCAGTCAGTCAGTCAGCTACAACGTAGGACCAGGCACATTTATGCATCGGTCCAAGTTGCCATACCTCGTTAGCACAACAAGATGAACACCGGATTCATAAAAGTAATTAATTTAGTGGTGGTAGTAGTATATAAATTATAGGTTGTATATAAGGATATAGTACAGGAAGGAAGAGAGATATGAAGCAATTTTAGTTTCAAGGTTTAAAGGAAGATAAAGAGTGTATACACCTACGCCATTGTGATCGATTCTGAGCCATGTCACCTAGAGTCTCCAACCATTGGTTACGATAGTCACGCGGACCCCAACCAGGTAGTCTGCACCTGCCAACATGGTTCAGACTAGAAGTTAGTGACTTCAAACACTGATGCCATGTTTTGGTTTGGCCGCCCCTAACTCTCTTCCAACAATCCCCTACACTAGTCATCATAGCGCGTCGTGGTAATCGATGTTCAGGCATACGTAACACATGGCCCAACCATCTCAGTCGATGAAGATTCATCACCTCATCAACTGATTTACCATCATTCCCTAATACCCTGCATCTAACCTCACTATTACTTACCCGGTGATCCCAGCAGATGCGTGCAATATTTCTAAGACATCTGTGGTCAAATACTAGTAACCTACGAGTATCTTCTACTCTTAATGGCCATGTTTCACAACCGTAAAGTAGAACAGAGCGAACTGCTGCGCAGTATACTCGTCCTTTAATCGATAGACAGACATCTCGTCTTCGCCATAGGTGACGTAAGTTGGCAAAAGCCAAATGAGCTTTTCGAATCCGTGCTGAGATTTCGTCAGACACCAACCCATTAGGGCTGATCAGACTTTCAAGATAAGTGAAGTTGTCAACGCGTTCGACTACTTCACTCCCTATCCTTAGTTCAGGTGTTGATGCAGGCCAGTCCTGGAGTAACAATTTACATTTGGATGGGGAGAATCGCATCCCAAACATCCTGACATTATTACTGAGTTCCAACAGAAGACTCTGCATTTTGCCAGCGTCTTCACCAAACAGGACTATGTCATCTGAGTATTCTAAGTCGCTTAGTGGTCCCCCTGGTAGGAGATCAATTCCTGTAAATTCAGTCGAAGAGAGTGTTATTTCCAGCAACAGGTCTATAATGAAGTTAAACAAAAATGGGGATAGTGGACAGCCTTGACGGACACCACTTGAGGTTGTAAAATCATATGACAGTTCGCCATAAGCTCCGACTCGACTGGTAGTGTTCGAGTAAAGAGTCTTCACAAGGTTTATGTACTTCTTAGGTACACCTTTCAATGACAGACACTGCCACAGAACCTCTCGGTCTACAGAGTCAAATGCTGCTTTCAAGTCAAGAAAAACTATCATTGTCGGACGCCGATAAGCGTGTCTGTGCTCTAAAACTTGATGAATGGTGAATATGTGGTCGATACAGCCACGACCAGGTCTGAAGTCAGCCTGATTTTCTCGTGTTTGCAGTTCACGAGTCTTAGTTAGGCGCCCGATAATTATTGAGGCTAGTATTTTAGATGCTATGTTGGTCAGACTAATCCCTCTATGGTTATCGCAGGATGATTTTGACCCCTTTTTATATATTGGGACAATCAGTGATTGTGACCAGTCGGATGGGATTACATCCGTCTCCCAGATTTTAGCCAGAATATTAGTCAACCTAATCGCTAAAATCGGACCACCATATTTAAAGACCTCTGGAGACTTAGAAGAAATCCATTGGTTTTTTGGAGCCCTATGGTTTAAATGACTAATAGATGTAACTGCTGTTTCCACAGCTGTTCGTATATCTTTCCACGCAGCATCTGTGTCAGTCTTGTTTACAGAACTGCCTAGATGTGAACTCAGTTGTTTCTGGAATTCGCATTTGGCTTTCTCGTCCTCCAGTTCAATCCTAATGGGTCTTCTTAGTGTACTTTTCCTGCGTCCATTGAGGCGCAGACAAATGCGCGCTCGTATTAAAGCGTGATCAGAGTCTAAACAAGTATTCCAATACGAGTGACAATCTTCTATTGAGCCTCTCCAACGATGATTGATGACAATATGGACTATTTGAGTCCATCGTTGGTTTGGTGCAGGTGGTCGCCATGTTAGACGATGTCTCTCCTTATGTTTAAAATTAGTGCTTGCTAAAAATAAACGATTGTCTGAGCATAGTTGCAACAGACGATCACCATTATCGGTTCGTTGAGCCGGAATACTAAAACACCCACCTAAATGTCTTTCTGTTTGATTCAAGCTGCCTACCTGGGCATTAAAGTCACCCGCTATGAGTACTATGTCTGAGTATTTGGCTTTTTGAAGAAGTTCAGAGAGCTTTCTGTAAGTCATCTTTCACTTCATTCGGACTGCAGTCAGTTGGAGCGTAGGCAGAAACGACGTGTGTCCCTATCCTTTCGAGTTCTTATGGGGCCATTTAGCCGGACAGCACACAAGCGACTATTAACGGGGATCCATTCTAATAGTGCCTGTTCTGCCCTTGTACTTAGTGCTATGCCTACACCTGCAAGTCCGCGAGAACTAGCCAACGGGTCGCTGTCCATTTTGGCGAGGTGAGGTCAAGTGAATGACCACACTGGGATCCTGTATGCGTGTTTCGGAGACACAGCATACATCAATGGTACGAGATTCTAGGGTTTTTGCTAAAGAGACCTGTTGACCGATTTGACATAGTGTACGTACGTTGAAGGTTCCAATGTGTAGTCTGGAGAGAGGTTTAAGTAGACCTGGGACAGCGTTTCGCGCACTAGAATCGTTGGCCATGGTGACACTTGAGGAGGAAACTGGAACAGGAAGTTTAGTGTTGAAAGTCAAGGTAGAAGGAATAGTAGGAATTGAAGGAGATTGATTATGAATACGGTGGTCTTGAGTGCTGTTAGAGGTATGAGGGCAGTTATCAATTCCCAGTTGCCAACACCGTGGAAGGGTTCTCCTGGGGGTACCTGAAAAGGAAATTGGGTTAGAAGTGGTCTTAATGACCTGAGAGCGTGACCGCAGTGCCCAAGGGACAACTGCTTGAGGTCGGTCACACACGACCTTTTCGTGGGTAGTTTTTGTGTTAGCTCCGTTCTTCAAAAAAAACCTTACCGCCGGAGACGGAAATCCGTGGGATAAGGCGAGGTGTGCATTTTTAGGGCCGACCTTTTCTAACCCCACCCCTCCTTGTGGGAAGACAGCATCGCTGTCATGCTGGTTGTCTGAAGGAAACACCTTACTGCCGTCACACCTCTGTACAGTCGACAGTACGACTTCACCTTCGGACCTTGGGTTTGCTGCTTTTAGTCTCACCGCTCTTCAACCGACCTGTCTGGCATGGTAGGACCTTGAGGAACGATTGTTCCAGCCAGCATAGCTCGATTGCCTCATCACGATAGGCAAGCCCGACCACCACGTCAAGGTAGCAGCAACGGTCATGAAGGACTGGACTGTTGTTCGTGAGAATGTGCATCACAGTCGTGAGTGCAATTCCCGGAGGTACGACAATAATTCTTGGATGCGCCGGTTAAAGGAGACCGAATTTGAAACATTGCGATCTCTTCTGATTTCGTGGATAGTAGCATTCAATATTGTGCATTTCACTTACCGCTCTTATGGAAAGCGCCTGAACGCCCAAGAAGTTTGAAACATCGCCTGGAGGAGTTGGAAAACCCTGATTCCAAACCAATGGTGCACATGCACTACAGGATCCTACGGAAACAAACGGCGTATGAACCAATTGTCGGTGACCGGCTACCATGGGACTGCATCTGCTGACGTTGTTCCACTGTCTTGTGGATCAAACCTTTAGGTCAAAGGCTCGGGTGTGGCCCCGTAAGGAAAACACCTGTTTCGGTCTGGGTACCCGGGCAGTATCCAAGCTCTCACACAAGTCGAATGATTTATGTGGCGCATATCGATTTGGTGCGTCCTTGTAACAATGTTTATGTTTAAATAAATAAATAAATCTGACCCTAGAAAGTAGGTGAATTCGTTCAGGGCTATTTTAGTATTGCTCAAAGGTCGTTCGTCTATTATTCATTGATATAATATAATCAATTGATCTGTGTGGCGTATATGCATTCGATGCTCCTTTGTACCAGTATTTATGTGTTCAAATAAATGAATAAGCAAATGCGAACATATACTCCGCTGGTGATTTTCTTTCTAGCACTGACAGATTGGGAGTAACTCTGTAAAACATTAAGAGTTTACTGACCATTTATTCTGGAATTCTCTCTCCTCCCTCTTTAACCAGAGCCTTTTTATCGTATCCACGAATCTTTCCACTTGGCCATTCGACGGAAGATGGTATGGAGTAGACTGTAGATGCCTTAAACCACTTTCGCTGCAAAACCTTATAAAAGCAGATGACATGAACTGAGTGCCGATGTCGGTTACCAAGATCTCTGGAACCCGAAACAAGCAAACAACCTTGACAATTTTCTATTGTATTCTCTGACGTAGTGTTCGGCATGTGATATACTTCCGGCCATTTCATGAAAGCATCTACAACAATTAAGTAATTTCTACCTTGTATTGGACCGGCGAAATCAGCATGTATTCTTTGCTAAGATCCGTCCGGTTTTGGTCATGGTTTTAGTTCTGCTTTGGTCGGTTTCTTTGTGGCTTCTTGACAGGACCAACAACTGCAACACTTTTGTTCAATATCACGATTCATTGACGGCCAATGTGTGTAGCTCCGAAACAGTGACATCATTTTACTTATCTCTAGGTGCCCGCTATGGAAATGTTTAAGAACTTGATATCGCAGAACTCTGGGGACAACGATATGGTGGCCAAACATAATACGCGAATTGACAACTGTCAAAGAATCTCGAAAATACTGTAAAAGCTCTTCATGCAATCTAGATGAAAGTCACTTGTTGAGTATACAGCGGCGAACAATCTCCAACGTATTATCCTTTATACTAGCTTCTTTAATGGATTCAAATGTGACCGGCAGTCCGGAAACTGCCTCCGCCAACACTGTGTGAACCTCATCCTTAACTTCTACGGCAGCTATAAGCACCTCCTCTTCTTGTTTTGTATGAAAACCAATTATTCTTGAGAGGGGATCTGCCTATCCAAAATCCGCTGTTGGTTGATACTTTATCATGGAATCATAAGCCAGCAGTGTAGTTGCCTATCGCTGTAGAAAGTTTGGTGTTTATACAGGGATACCCTTCTTGGATCCAAAAACTGTTAGTAGCAGTTTATGGTCTGTTAGTAAGGTAAACTGTCTGCTAAACAGCATATTGTGGAACTTTTTTACAGCGAATATAATGGAGAGGGCTTCTTTCTCTATCTAACTGTAGTTCTTTTCTGTCGTAGTCAGCAATCGTGCAGCGTGGTTGATTGCTTTCTCAGGTCCGTCAAGGTTTTTTATGTGAAATCACTGCTTCGATTCCGTACTTTCACGCGTCTGCTGCGACCAAAATGGGAAGACCTGGATCATAGTGCGTAAGCAGAAGGTTTGATGATAGGAGCTGTTTGAGCTTTAAAAATGCTTCTTCGCATTCTGCTGACCAGATCCATTTGATATTCTTTGCTAGTAAACAAGTCAGTATGGTACACAGACGATGCAGGTCTGGAAGAAAAACACCATAATGGCTAACCATCCCCGAGAAGGAGCGTAAGGTTGATACATCTGTCGGTGGAGGCATGGTCTCGATGTTTTCTGAATCAGGTTTTCCGTTTTTGTCGACTATAAATCCCAAATAGCGCACTTGCTCTATGTTGAAATCATATTTCTCAGCACGTGATCTGAATCCATAATCTGCTGTGTCTGAGGACTATATCCGCCTTCTCTAAGTCAGCATAGTCCGTATTCATGATTAGTACATCGAGATACACCGCAGTACCATGAATATCTTGCAACATACTTCCCATAACTTGTTGGAAGATTGAAGGGGCGGTCTTTATTCCAAAACGAAGTCTGTTATACAGGAACAAACCTTTATGCGTGTTTATTGTCAGTTAATGCTTGCACCCTACGGCTACTGGACTCTGTAGATAAGCTTCTGACAGATCCGATTTTGCGAAATACTTCCCTGCATTCAGTTTCGCAAATAAGTCTTCTGGCGAGGGGAAAGGGTACTGATGGGTTTTAAATCCTTCGTTTAATCCTGTTGAATAATCTGCACATGGCCGGATATTTCCACTGGGCTTCTTAACAATCACTATTGATGCTGCCCAATCAGAATAATTCACTGTTTCTATGATTTCACTTCTTTGCAAGCGCTCTGATTCTTGCTCAACAATAGGTAACGCTGCATAGGGAACTAGACATTGTGGTCCGAAACCGGGGTGGTTCCCGGTTTGAGAATTAGTAGTGCTTTTACTTTCTTGTGTTACCCCAATTCTTCCGTGAACACTTGACTATGTCTCCCCAAAACAACGTTTTTGAGATTCTTCTCCGCTGGTTTGTTGGTTCCCATGCGACCGCGTATATGATTAGTGGAGTGGTTTGCTAGCTGTAGTGCTTCTATTAGGTCTAGACCCAGTAAGTGTAGTTTTGGACTCTCTGTGAGGTATAATGTCGCATTCATCTTTGCATTTTCTTTTGAAACTGTACAGAATACCTTTGCAACAATATTTAATTTCCCTACAAATGCACTATGGGCTAACTAGGTTGTTGGGAGCACCTGGGGTTTTCCAATATGCTTCCAAGTTCTTTGGCTAATAAGCGTGATGTCGAAGCAGAGTAGAGGTGCAGGCGGGCACAGTGACCGTCAACTTCGATGGTTATAGATTTTCGTCGACTATGTTCTGTTTGTGTGTGTGCTACCATTATTTTACTGGTTGATGCATGAAGTTTATATTTCCTGAAATAAAACCGCGGTAGACGATGAAATATCTTCCTTTCACAGCAGGATTCCTTATGTCCTTTATACTGACATTTAGTGCAACGGTAGTTTTTATATGGACAAAACTTCTTGTAAAGCCACTCACCGCATAACCAGGACGAGGATGGAGGCTTTTTGTTTGAGCTGCCCTGTTTTCACACAAAAAAATCTTTTTGGCCGTTTAATACCTGAACGTATGGTGGCCGGCTACTGTTTTCAACCATAAAAGTGTCATGTTTTAAGTTTACCAGCCTAACATTTAATAGTTACTTTTTGTAGCGTTATATTTGGACACTTCAATTTCACTCAGAATTGTGGTTCTAATATCAGCATTTTCTTACGACTACAAGCTAGATACAACTGGTCTTCTGTTATTGCCGATATTTAAAGCGCTCTCACGCGATTTACTATGCCAGCATGTTGCACCCAGTCATTGTCTCCAGTTTCTGTTAACTTAAGACACTGATAGCAAATATTGAATAAAGATGACTGTTCACCAAAGATTTGCAACGAAATTACGACCGTTGCATCAAATGAAGAGTCTCTGGGATGATCGCGTGGAATATGTTCGGCTTTTTCTGAGCTTATTAGAGCTTCCTCGAGTTCAATCGTGGGCAGCCCTTACAAAACACAAGTAATTATATGCTTTTATACTGACTGAGACACTGCTCGAACAAAACAATACGAACTTCGTTGAGACTACTGATCGAATCTTGAAGCTTCACAAGCTCAACAGAAAAACCTCTGTGCTCAGATCTATATTCAATGGGCTTCTTTTGATTGGATATTGGATGGAAGTGCGAGTTTAGAAATACACAATTTATTGTCACAACAAAACAAATATTTGTCGGGAGCCGTAAATACGTCATCTTCAAAAAACCTTACACCTGCTGCCTGTCAACTATTGAAGCGTCACATGCGCATTAGTGACAGAAGTCATAACGTCAGTGGACTTGTTCATGGCTGTTGACACTAATAGCACTTACACTTACTTACGCCTGTTACCCCTCGTCGAGGAGCATAGGCCGCTCACCAGCATTCTCCATCCAACTCTGTCCTGAGCCTTCCTTTCCAGTTCTTTCCAGTTGCTATTCATTCTTTTCATATCTGCTTCTGTTTCCCGGCGTAGTGTGTTCTTTGGCCTTCCCCTTTTCCGCTTCCCTTCAGGATTCCAAGTTAGGGATTGAGTCGTGATGCACATTGGTGATTTCCTTAATGTATGTCCGATCCACTTCCAACGTCTTTTCCTAATTTCCTCTTCAGCTGGAAGCTGGTTTGTCCTCTCCCATAAAACGCTGTTGCTGATAGTATCCGGCCAACGGATGTTGAGTATTTTGCGTAGACAACTGTTTATAAATACTTGTACCTTCCTGGTGATGGCCGTAGTAGTTCTCCACGTTTCAGCTCCATACAGTAGGACTGTCTTGACGTTCGTATTAAAGATTCTGACCTTGAAATTGGTTGAGAGTTGTTTTGAGTTCCATATGTACTTCAATTGTAGAAATGCTGACCTTGTTTTGCCAATCCTCGCCTTTACATCTGCATCCGATCCTCCTTGTTTATCAACGATGCTCCCCAGGTACTGGGGACTGGCACTTACACGGTAACCCGAAATCCCATTAATTGTTCATGTCATTTTTCTATTGAAAACAGATTGCAATGCCGTCATGTGTTGGCCTACTGTACACATACTGAGGCAGAAATGAACACTGAAGTAATCAGTGACAGATGGTTACTGTCAGACAATTACTTCACTAGCATAGCTATTGACAATTACTTCCCTGTCCAAGTAGGACAGCCAAGGATCAAAAGGCATTGTATTCCTTAGTAAGACGTATGTCTGAAGAACAATGTAGTGTCGTCTATAACTCAGACGGAAGCCTCCAGTTCCGTTAATTCAACAGACAAGAAGTTCCAACTATTAAACAAACGTGGATTTGGATACCACGTTAAGTAATGTTGGAGATGAAATTGTTTCCACAAATGAATAATTCGCTGACCGAGACAACACTGACAAAGATGCCTACGACAACCGATTGTGTGACATATGCAACCTTGCTCAGTCGTCAATTGAAACTGCTGATGGAAACACTTGGACTTTTTGTCGCTGCAATGCAATTTTTCATTTGTTTTGTGACTGGAACCTACAACCACAATTCCACTGTCCCGTGTGCGGCACAATTATGGAATAATAGTTTCGTCACTGTTCAGGACAATCTGAAATGTTAAGAGGCTGAGTAAAGACCCTTTTTGGGGCGATACACAATTTGATCTAATTTCTTCTGTTTCAATTAGTTAAAAAATGGCACCAAACAATTTTCGTTAATCTCACTATCAGTGAAGTGGTTTAACTGTTTCATCTGATAACTCCTTTCTTGCATACATTTAAGTCGATTATATGTTTGGCAATAGAGGATGATGGATGTTTATCGTCTACTCTTATTGGGTCATTCGATTCTATTTGTTTTTGCAACCATTTTGGTACATGTTCACCCACCCTAATTGTCAGATCACGATCGCTCCTCCTTAAGCATGTGTGACCACACACACATTTGAATTGGTAAACGCAGTGGGATGTGACACAATCATTTTCATGTCTTTTGGGTTTTGAATAAAACATGGACCTCGTTCTCTCTTTGCTAATGACCTTCGCTGCACAATACGTTTTGTTGATGACTGATTTAAGCCTTTGTTTTAATAAAAGGCTATTTGAATCACCTCTAAATGGTAAGGTGATGTAGACAGGCTTTTTCTCCACCACGGCTACAGTAGGTCTCACTGTGCCATGAACTTTCCATCTATTGATAAATTTAGGTGGATAACCATTCCCCATTAATGTCTTGTTTAACAACTTAACATCATCATCAATAGCGTCGTTTGTGCAAATACGATCAAGCCTATTAAATAGTCACCCTACCAAACCCCGTTTGTATTGCACAGGGCAATAACTATAGTAACCAAGGTATTGACCCGTCCACCTCGGTTTTCGAAAAATGGATCGTTTTATTGAGCCATCTTCTCGTCTGCTTAGAAGTATGTCTAGGAAGGGAAGTTGGTTGTTCTACTCTTCGCATGAGAGACTGATGTGGTTTTGGATAGTGTTAAGTTTATTCAATGAGCAGTTTATATCATCTTTTCTTTCACAGATAACTAAGATATCGTCCACATATCTCTTATAAAGTGATATGTTTTCGATTAAGTCTTCAGACAGATTTTCCACATGTGCCATAAACACATCTGCTAATAATGGTCCTAACGGACTACCCATAGAGACCCCATCAATCTGGCGAAAGTATTCGCCTTCAAAAGTGAACTGAACTTTGTCAGTACATAATAGTAGTAAATCTTTAAGAATTCTCAAAGCGATAGGTAATTTAAGGTTGTTTAAAGATATATAGTCACATAATATATCAATAGTCTTTTTTAAAGGTACATTTGTGAATAAAGAATTCACGTCAGATGAGCACATTGTCTTTCCCTTGATATTAATATCACTTAAATGATCGAGCAATTCAAAAGAATCCTACAGAGAATACTTACATAAACGTCTTCGAATAGGATCCAGCAATTTTGTTAAACCTACCTTGGTAATATTAACTTATTATCCAGAGTGATTAGGTTTCAAATGGTTTTCACATTATTATTATTATTATCCTTGTCTATTCTTACCCCCATTTCCAGTCTAGTTGACCTTTTATTTTTATATATAAATGTTCTTAACAAGTATATATGTGATCAGATTGTTCGAAATGTATTGCGCTAATATATCACGTAGATAACCTTCGTCTTATTGTCACATTATCGAAATTTATCAAAGGGACTAATTGCTCTAGATTATTACAAGACCAAACTATGTGTTAAAATAACTTATGGAAATACTTAGATGAAAATTGGTTTACTGCTTGTGCATTAAACATTTTATTAGCTTTCGAGTCCAGTGATAACTATTACCAATTATTAAAAATAGTTATCAGTTTTTCCCAATTTACTTTTAATGACATGCATTGTCTTTCTTTTGTCACTTTAACTAACGACTTCAGTTCCAGTACTATTTGATCGAAAAAAGTTTATCCCAATATACATTCACAGACAGGAGCAGTCAAATAGAATTGGTGTCTACTTTTCTCAGAAGTTAAAATTTTTATCAATACTCGGATGGAATAGTCAGGCAGAATTATTTACTCAAAATAAAATTTAAATGTGAACTTGTAAATTCTCATATACAATCAAACCAGTTAATGTTACTTAGATTTGAAGCAATTAGATTACAAAGATGCACAGTTCAAACCAATTAACAAATTATTGCAGGTAATAAAATGTTTGTTTATTATCACATGAGCACACTTTCAAAAACAAGTTCACCAATTTCCTATTTCGAAATTTCTTAATCATCAACGGGGGGTGGGGGATCACAACCACCGTGCAATAATTGTCGACTCCAAAACAGTGAATGGAAGACACGAGATTTCGGTAAATATCAAAATTTTTATCGAGCTTATGAAATAATCAGATGAAGATCCTTGGATTCTGTCTAATTCCGTTGCAAATCAGTCAACTTAGCTTTTTGAGATTGTAGAGACATACGTTCAGAAATAGATAAATCATTTTGTGATAAAATACCAACAAAATTGGGCTAAGCAACTTCAGTAACATATTGTTATTAAAGTTTAGTCAGTCAAAATAGCTGTGATAGATGTTTTATTTATTTATTTGAATACATAAATATTGGCACAAAGGGGAGGGCCCTCAAATGCCCTGGTACGGCCGAGAGTGAGAAGAGCCCGCTCTCCCTCTCGAGATGCTCTCACATAGCCACGCGTATATAGCCTCCGCCAGGGAAGTCCTACCCACTGCCTTCTCGTGGCGGGGGTGTTGTTTACGAAAGTGAAAGGACGAAAAGCGAATGTCCGGTGCTTTAACCGGGTTGGTGGATATGGAAAGTTCACCTGGAGGAGTTGGAAAACCCTGATTCCAAACCAATGGTGCACATGGACTACAGGATCCTGAGGGAACAAATGGCGTATGAACCAATTGTTGGTCACCGGCTACCATGGGACTGCATCTTCTCACGATGCTCCACTATCTTGTGGGTTAGACCTTTAGATCAAAGGCTCGGGTTGTAGCCCCCTAAGAAAACCACCTGCTTCGGTTTGGGCACCCGGGCAGTATCACAGACCTCACACAAATAAATGAAGGGATGACTTGTACTGAAAACCCTGTTTACGTGCTTACTATATGCCAGACAATTTGTATCAATATTATTAGTATTATTAATAATAATAATAATAATAATAGTTATTATTATTATTATTATTTACCGTATCGCTTATTCACTCCCTTTTGTTCTCAATTTGTGTACCCTTACATTTCAAATTATGCAGCAGCTCGCCCATGGTAGAAACTCTGTTCTATCTAAACTATTTCAAGTCACTGATTGGTCAAAAGTTGAATGCTATCACCGAATACGGATACTGAAATAGTCTTTCTGAAACCACGTATACCGTTCAAACTGGCTTCCTTTAACGTTTCCACACTAATGCAGATCGGACAACAGATGGGGCTGGCTGTCTTTAGAAAGTCTTAATGTTGATGTTTGCTGTCTATCCGAGACCCGTATTAAAGACTCTAGTACTACAAATTCGCTCTCCATCTGTCGCTTCGAAAAGCTTGTTTCACGTGCGTTTATCCGGGGACTCTGTGGCATCTTCGTCTGGTCTTGCAGGCGTTGGTGTTGCACTAAGCGCTAAGGCTGAGGCAGCACTAATCGATTGGATCCCCATTAACAGTCGGTTATGTGCTGTTAGATTAGAAAGTTCCATCAAAGTGAGAAATCGGTTAGATAAACGATGTCTTTTCGTCACCCCTGTCTATGCCCAAACAGATCGCAGTCCGGATGCAATCAAGGATGTATTTTACCACCACTTAACTGTTCTTCTCCAGAAAGCGCGTTCGACAGATATTGTAGTACTGGTGGGAGACTTGAATACTCAGGTCGGGTGTCTAGGCACAGAAGGGAGTCGTTTAGGTGGCCGATGGGGACTTGTTGGTCGCACGACAGATAACGGGGACCATTTGCTGCAAATGTGCACAGACCACAACCTGTTCCTGGCTAGCACTAACTTCCGGCACAGTGATCGCCGGTGTGCCACCTGGCGTCCTCCCTCTGCATCTCAAGACTGGACTCAGATTGATCACATCGCCATCAGCTACCACTGTTTTTTTATTTATTTATTTAAACACATACATATTGGTACTAAAGGGCACCAGATACATATGCGCCACACAAAATAATGAAAATAGGAAGAGAAAGGATGAAAAGACAAGGGGGACTGAAATGTACAACTGGGAAACACTTTCAGGTAAGAAAGTTAGAACCACTCTTTATGAAGAAAGTTGCTATACTTGTGGCCGAGTGGATGACTTGCTAATGTGTGATTTGATAAGACCGCAAAACAGGGAGCAGCGAATTATCGATTGGAACAGTGACACACGAAACCGTACGAGCAGCCTAGAGCGCTAACCGATCCTGCGATCTGCCTAGCCCAGCCAGTTAAGTGCAAAACACTTCTCGACCTTGAGTATGCGGATGATATTGTCTTACTGTGCGATAATGCCCAAGGCATGCAATCCGCACTTAATCAGTTGGCAATCAGTGTCCGCAGGTACGACATGTGCTTTGCACCCTCCAAGTGCAAAGTACTCCTACAAGACTGGTAGGATTCTCATCCTGCACTCACCCTGGATGGTGAGCAGATTGAAGTAGTTGAGAAGTTCGTGTATCTAGGCTGCTATATAAGTGCTGGTGGTGGCGTGAGTGATGAGATTGATGCACGTATAATGAAAGCCAGAGCGGCTTATGCCAATCTGGGCCATCTTTGGCGCCTTCGTGATGTTAGTCTGGCTGTAAAAGGTCGGATCTACAACGCGTCGGTGAGAGCAGTTTTGCTCTGTGCTTGTGAAACCTGGCCTCTCCGAGTTGAGGATGTTAGACTACTCTCTGTGTTCGATCATCGCTGTCTCTGAAGGATTGCTGACATACAGTGGCAACACCATGTTAGTAATGCAGAGGTTCGGCATCGTGTGTTCGGGCGCAGCGACGATAATCCGATTGGTGTCACCATCTTGAAACACCGAATTCGGTGGCTTGGACATGTTTTACGAATGTCGTCCCAGAGACTTCCACGTCGTGCATTATTTGCCGACTCTGGGACTGGTTGGAAAAAGCGGAGAGGAGGTCAGTGTATGACATTGTGTCGTGGCACGAAAGAAAGCTGCAAAGGGCTAGCTTTTGTTGGTCCTTCACGACTCCCTGGCTGGGGTTCGAGAGATCGTGCAACACAGTAGCTAGAGACGTTATCAGATATGACTCAAAATAGAAGCCAGTGGCGATCCTGCTGCAACCTTCTTTTACTTTCTACATAAAGAGTGGTTCTAACTTTCTTACCTGAAAGAGTTTTCCGGTTGTACATTTCAGTCCCCCTTATTTTTTCATCCTTTCTCTTCCTACTTTCATTATTTTGTGTGGCGCATATGTATCTGGTGCCCTTTAGTACCAATATGTATGTGTTTAAATAAATAAATAAATAAACTAGGTGAACTTTCCGTGTCCACCGACCCGGTTAAAGCACCGGACATTCACTTTTCGTCCTCTCACTTTCGTGAACAACACCCCCGCCACGAGACAAAGTGCAAATCAAAAGACGGAAATGGATAGGTGATAAAACTCCCAAGGTTTAGAAAATCAAATGCATCTACAACATTGCAATCGACTGGACAAAGTTATTTAGGACCTTAAACTAATTACTTCTAAAATTCGAAAAGGCCTACTGAAAACTTGCATAACTTTAAACAATTTAGACCATTGACTTTGTGTACCAGGCCTGACTGACAAGATTACTAGGATGTTGAAGTAGACCAACTCATCACTTTAGCTTTCATAGTTCACTTCATGATACTGAAGAGAGCAAAAACAAAGATTTGAGCAGAATAACATGAATTCATTATATTTTGTTCGGTTCTCGTCAGCTGCTTACAAATTATGATATTTACAAATCATAATCATAAAATGGGTTTAAAATATAAAGAGTTTAGTTGGAAGTTACCTAGAAGTGACCCATTTTGTAACTATGATTTTTAAATATCACAAGCTGTAAGCAGCTGACGAGAACCAAAAATAAAATGAATTCGTGTTATTCCGTTCTTTTATTGAGAAAAAAGGTGACGATGAACATCACTGCTCACCTATAGAACTAACTGATGTGGTGAAGAGTATTCAATCCCTAACCTCAAATTCCCACTGCAAATATTAACCCTAATTCTTAGCCAATCTATAAAGCTCTTCTCTTTTCCCCCAAATACCCTGGTATGACCGAGGGTGAGGAGAGTTAACTCTCCTTCTCGAAATACTATCACATGGCCACGCGTATACAGCCACTGGCAAGAAAGTTCTACACACTATCTTCTCGCAGTATTACTGTTGTTTACGAAATTCAGAGGACGAAAAGCGAATGTTCGGTGCTTTAACCGGGTTGGTGGATATGGAAAGTTCACTTGGAGGAGTTGGAAAACCCTGGTTCCAAACCAATGGTGCACATGCACTACAGGATCCTGAGGGAACAAATGGCGTATAAACCAATTGTCGGTGACCGGCTACCATGGGACTGCATCTGCTGAAGTTGTTCCACTGTCTCGTGGATCAGATTATTATTATTATTTAAACACATATATATTGGTACTAAAGGGCACCAGATACATATGCGCCACACAAAATAATGAAAGTAGGAAGAGAAAGGATGAAAAAATAAGGGGGACTGAAATGTACAACCGGAAAACTCTTTCAGGTAAGAAAGTTAGAACCACTCTTTATGTAGAAAGTAAAAGAAGGTTGCAGCAGGATCGCCACTGGCTTCTATTTTGAGTCATATCTGATAACGTCTCTAGCTACTGTGTTGCACGATCTCTCGAACCCCAGCCAGGGAGTCGTGAAGGACCAACAAAAGCTAGCCCTTTGCAGCTTTCTTTCGTGCCACGACACAATGTCATACACTGACCTCCTCTCCGCTTTTTCCAACCAGTCCCAGAGTCGGCAAATAATGCACGACGTGGAAGTCTCTGGGACGACATTCGTAAAACATGTCCAAGCCACCGAATTCGGTGTTTCAAGATGGTGACACCAATCGGATTATCGTCGCTGCGCCCGAACACACGATGCCGAACCTCTGCATTACTAACATGGTGTTGCCACTGTATGTCAGCAATCCTTCAGAGACAGCGATGATCGAACACAGAGAGTAGTCTAACATCCTCAACTCGGAGAGGCCAGGTTTCACAAGCACAGAGCAAAACTGCTCTCACCGACGCGTTGTAGATCCGACCTTTTACAGCCAGACTAACATCACGAAGGCGCCAAAGATGGCCCAGATTGGCATAAGCCGCTCTGGCTTTCATTATACGTGCATCAATCTCATCACTCACGCCACCACCAGCACTTATATAGCAGCCTAGATACACGAACTTCTCAACTACTTCAATCTGCTCACCATCCAGGGTGAGTGCAGGATGAGAATCCTACCAGTCTTGTAGGAGTACTTTGCACTTGGAGGGTGCAAAGCACATGTCGTACCTGCGGACACTGATTGCCAACTGATTAAGTGCGGATTGCATGCCTTGGGCATTATCGCACAGTAAGACAATATCATCCGCATACTCAAGGTCGAGAAGTCGTTCTCCAGGCAACATGTCCACACCGCCATTACTTACATCCATCAGAGCTGTTTCCAGGATGTCATCGATGGCAAAGTTGGAGAGGAATGGTGAGATCGGACAACCCTGCCTAACCCCACTGCTCGAATGATACAAGGGAGAATGGTGGTTGTATGCCCTCACTCTGCCTGAGGTGTTCGTATACAAGGCCTTCAAGATGTTAATGAACTTCTCAGGCACACCCTTCTTCAATAGACAATCCCAGAGAACAGTCCTGTCCAACGAATCGAAGGCAGCCATGATATCAAGAAACACTACGATTGTTGGCCTGCGATAAGTATGACAGTGTTCTAACATTTGGCGGAGAGTGAAGATGTGATCAATGCATCCTCGACCAGAACGAAAACCAGCCTGCTCCTCGCGAGTCAACCGTTCTCGGGTTATAAACAACCTACGAAGAATGACAGAAGCCAATAGTTTGGACGCAATCGGAAGTAGACTTATCCCCCGATAGTTGTTACAGGAACAACGTGAACCCTTTTTAAAGATAGGGACGACTACTGACTCATTCCATGATGTTGGAACACTTTCTTGCTCCCAAACCTTTGCAAACAACGCAGTCAGTTCCTTAGCCAGCAAGTCATCTTTAAAAAGAGCCGGAGGTAAGTCATCTGGGCCCGGTGATTTGTAGCGCTTCAAGAGTTGGAGTTCCTTGCGGACTTCCGCCTCGATTGGTGGATCAGTCGTCACCGGCCATGGGGGGCAGGACAAACTGGTTGATGCTGCCGGAGCAGCAGGCCAGTTGAACTGCCCTACGAAAAATTCCGCCCATCGTCCAAGACGTCAAGAGATGTTAGTGATTGGCATCCCATCATCCTCGTAGATTGTTTCACTCACACCAGACTTCTTGCTGCCAGTGGCTCGGATGAGTTGGAAGAGCTTCCGGCAGTTACCAGATGCAGCTGCTGCTTCCATCTCATTAGCACGCTCCGACCACCAGGCTTCTCGGTCCTTACGCAAGCTTTGCCCAATTTCATTACGTAACAGCCTTCGTTTGTGGTCAAACTCACGGTCACCCGGAGTAGACCGACGGGCTTCCATCAGTTGTAAGGAGCCAGAAGAAACCCAGTGCTTGTAAGCGGGAAGTTTCGCGAAGCCGCAAGCGGCTTCATGGCGTCGTGAAGATGCAACCAATGCTCATCCATACTTTTCAGTGGGATGGTAGCTAGCCTAGAAGCTAGCTCCGCTCGATACTTATGATATATCTGAAGCGTTACGAATTCACTAGTAACGAACGGAACAAAGACACGTGACCAGAGACCGATAACTAGCTATACTGACGCGACCCAAACCCAGCTAACTAGAGTAAGAAGTCCAAGTTGGAGCGGGGAAGTTATATTCCGTAGCAGCCAGAAGCACAGTAATCAAATAAGGGAAAAAGTCAAGCGTATTTATACAGCAACGAAATGTCCTTGGGCATCGTTAATAATTAGCACACACAAAGAAACAATGGACCAATAGCGTTTAAGATAGTTACAAGTGGGAAATATGATGTGAAGGTAATAAGAGCACGTTTTGGCGCGAAAACAGCTAAATTCAAATTTCCAAAATAAAATTACAAAATTGAGCCACTTATCAAGTAAGTTTCGGGGATTTGACATCCCCAACAACTTACTTGCAACAGAAAATGCAGCCAGTTTACTAACATCGATCCGTTGGTGGTGGTCAATCCTTCGGCCACTGAAAAGTAAGGTGAGATTGGCGGAGACCAGGGAATGATCAGACTCCAGATAGGTACTCCAAAAGAAGCGGCAGTCTTGTACACAACCACGCCAGCGGTAGCTGATGGCGATGTGATCAATCTGAGTCCAGTCTTGAGATGCAGAGGGAGGACGCCAGGTGGCACACCGGCGATCACTGTGCCGGAAGTTAGTGCTAGCCAGGAACAGGTTGTGGTCTGTGCACATTTGCAGCAAATGGTCCCCGTTATCTGTCGTGCGACCAACAAGTCCCCATCGGCCACCTAAACGACTCCCTTCTGTGCCTAGACACCCGACCTGAGTATTCAAGTCTCCCACCAGTACTACAATATCTGTCGAACGCGCTTTCTGGAGAAGAACAGTTAAGTGGTGGTAAAATACATCCTTGATTGCATCCGGACTGCGATCTGTTTGGGCATAGACAGGGGTGACGAAAAGACATCGTTTATCTAACCGATTTCTCACTTTGATGGAACTTTCTAATCTAACAGCACATAACCGACTGTTAATGGGGATCCAATCGATTAGTGCTGCCTCAGCC
This sequence comes from Schistosoma rodhaini, assembly GCA_944470415.2. Lineage (NCBI taxonomy): Eukaryota > Metazoa > Platyhelminthes > Trematoda > Strigeidida > Schistosomatidae > Schistosoma > Schistosoma rodhaini. Next base: position 84,848,386 of record OX104036.1, read on the forward strand.
TTAGCGCTTAGTGCAACACCAACGCCTGCAAGACCAGACGAAGATGCCACAGAGTCCCCGGATAAACGCACGTGAAACAAGCTTTTCGAAGCGACAGATGGAGAGCGAATTTGTAGTACTAGAGTCTTTAATACGGGTCTCGGATAGACAGCAAACATCAACATTAAGACTTTCTAAAGACAGCCAGCCCCATCTGTTGTCCGATCTGCACTAGTGTGCGAACGTTGGAGGAAGCCAGCTTGAACGGTGTACGCGGTTTCAGAAAAACTGCTTCAGTATTCATAATCGGTGGAAGCATTCACTTTCAACCAGACAGTGACTGGAGATCGTTTAGATAGGACAGAGTTTCCACCATGGGCGAGCTACTGCACAAGTTGGAAAGGAAGGGTACACAATTTGGGAATAAAGGGAGTGAAAAAGCGACGTAGTAAATAATAGTAATAATGATAATAATAATAATAATAATAATAATAATAATAATAATAATAATAATAATAATGGTAATAATAATGTAAATTGTCTTTCTTCTACTAGGAACGAGAGCAGTGTAGTTAGTGTAGTGCGTCATTTCATGTCATTTGTGTGCTGGCTGTGATACTGCCCGGGTGCCCAAACCGAAGCAGGTGGTTTTCTTAGGGGGCCACACCCGGAGCCTTTGACCTAAAGGTCTGATCCACAAGGCAGTGAAGCATCGTAAGGAGATGCAGTCCCATGGTAGCCGGTGACCAACAACAGGTTCATTCGCCATTCGTTCCATCAGGATACTGGAGCCCATGTGCACCATTGGTTTGGAATCAGGGTTTTCCAACTCCCCTAGGTGGACCCTCCGTGTCCACCAATCCGGTTAAAGCGCCGGACATTCGCTTTTCGTCCTCTCACTTTCGTAAACAACACCCCCGCCACGAGAAGGCAGTGGGTAGGACTTCCCTGGCAGAGGCTATATATTCGCTGGCCACGTGAGAGCATTTCGAGAGGGAGAGTGGGCTCTCCCCACTCTCGGCCGTACCAGGGCATTTGGGGGCCTTTAGGTCAAAGGCTCGAGTGTGGCTACGTAAGGAAAACACCTGTTTCGGTCTGGGTACCCGGGCAGTATTTCAGCCCTCACACAAATCAAATGAGATTTGTATGGCGCATATTTATCAGGTGCTTTCTTGTATCCATATTTATGTGTTTAAATAAATAAATAAAATCAAAATGTAGGCACGGATCCGCCCTGAAGTCCATAATTCCATTATGCCTCCTCTCTTCAAGAGACATTAATCTCTTAGACCATGTACAGAAGCAGGCGAGCAAGTGAGCGATTTGTATAGAACATAAATCTTACGAGAAAAGGCTTTAAAACCTGAGATTATCTTCGATGAGATACAGGAGAAAAAATGATCTAATAATGGCATATGACATTGAGTATGCCAAACCACCTCAACACGACTATATTGTATCACCACGCTCATCGAAGCAACTCTTGGAAGATTACACACTGAGTAGTGAATACCCTGGTCCACTCACTTTCACTTACTAAGAGTTGCCTCCAGTTGTAATGCTCTCTCAGCCGAAGTGACTACAACCTCAGTGGATAACTTTACGAGGAAACTTGACAAACACGTACTCACCCATGGATTATCATCTGCTTGTTGAGCCAGCTGTCTGATGCATGTCCCATAATTTACCTACTGTTGTCATTATCACATCACTAACTACTTCCTATCTCTTATTGTTATCTCCGTTTCCCCTTTTATTTTTACAATTCGGTCTACTCACTTTGTCGGCATCACCAATTAATCTATTTCTTATTTATTTCATGGAGCGGTCGTCTTTTATCAATGATCACATTCCTTATTTATTATTCATCACATTGCAACCAACCAAAATCTCGCCTGGTAATGTGGTAGCTGTTGATATCCAGAAACTCTACTGTCTTAAGACACCCAATCTCCCAATTTTAGGGTTTTCCCCAAAGTTCTGGGAAGTCCCCAATAGTTTCCCAGAATTTTCTATAGCAGCTTACCCAAAACGGACAGAACATTTTCCGAAAATAGGGAGACTGGGAAATGGACTAATCTCTCACAAGATATACAAATCCACAAATAACTGCCAAACTAACTAGAATTAAATCAGTCAAGTGGCTATACTACCTCTATTGATATCACAAGATACCAAGAATCGTACCGAAACAGCAAGTGAGCACAAAGCAAACAATCAGTGTACATAAGTTCGCGACAAAGGTGTTGAATATGAACAAACTAAATTAAAAACAAATCTCTAAAGAACATGACTACTTTGAAAACCAGCTGTACAAAGGAACATGAGGTTGGAACTTACATAAGATTATTTTACAATGAATAAAGCCCGGCTTAAATATGCACAGTGTTTGTACATTAAGGTCAAGAGACCGCAAAAGAACTAGCGAGTTTCAAAATTCAATATGTTTATAGAAAGATCTTATGTCTATCAATCTTATTTGCTCGGGCTTTTATTATTTGACTGTGACTAAAATTTAATATTTAATTTGATCTTATCGTAACACCCTGTCGGTACATTGAAAATAAGAAAGTGTTTGACTAGACTTAAAGGTACTGCATGTTTGGGTTGGTGATTATTGACCTTTGTGTGCATCCTAGAAACGGCGACTCGAGCATTTTCAGATAAATATTTGATCCCATCTTATACAGAGTGCCCTTATTAATTCCCGAGTCCCTAAGGAGATAGTTAACATGAACCTATTCTGATATCAGTATTTGTTGTTATTCCAATTTTTTCATTATTTCGCATAATTTGTACTACTCAAATGGTTCAAATGGTTGAAGACGGAATAGAAGAAGCTTTCGCTTAACGGGCTTCCGTGTCTGGTAGCAGTGGATCACCAATACCTCCAGGCAAGAACCTAGGTATATGAATGATAATAGGGGGGAAAAAAAAGAATTTGGTAAATCATAATAATATGTTATCCTTAGTTTTTAAGAATAAGTCAAGTTTTCTCTTAAAGGACTCCTGGGAGGTCGCTTGGACTAGCTCAGTCGGCAGCGAATTCCAGCACTTGACAACTCTAACGGAGTAGAAGTTGTGTCTACAGTCTGTTCTGCTATGTAGGGTCTCCAATTTCTGGGTGTTACCTCTGAGGTTAGTGTTATGACTAAGCTTAAGAAGTTGTTTAAGGGGGTGACCAGAAGTATTAAGGATACTATAAGTCATAAGAAGATCACCTCTAAGACGCCTATACTCTAACGGGTAAAGGTTAAGTGATTTGAGGCGCTCTTCATAAGGTTTGAATTTGAGACCCCGAACTGATTTCGTGGCTCCACGTTGTATACGTTCCAGAGTGACCTTATCCTTTTGGAGGGAGGGAGGAAATACTATGTTTCCGTACTCTAAGTGGGGACAAATAAAACTGTTGAAGATTATATGGAAGGTTCTACCGTCAAACTGGCCAAAAATGCGCTTCAATGTTACCAGTGCAAGGTTTGCTTGAGAGGCGTTTTTGTCACAGTTCGCATACGATTTCAGGTCGTAGGGTACCAACACTCCTAAATCTTTTTCAACTTGGGAAACTTCTAGAGGTGAGTTACCTAAGTTATAACTATAGTCTGCAACATGTCTCAGATGGACTACCTTGCACTTTGAAGTGTTGAAGGTAAGTCCGTTGTCGTCTGCCCAACTTTGAAGTCGAGTCAGATCCTCCTGAAGAACTAGTATATCATTATGATTACGTATCTCTCTCCAAAGTTTCACATCATCAGCAAAAAGCAATAAGTCAGATGAAACTTGTTGAGGAAGATCGTTAATATAAATCAAGAAGAGAAGAGGTCCTAGTATTGAACCCTGGGGGACCCCACTAGGACATTCCATAGCCTGAGAGAGAGTGAAGTTAACCCTGACCTTAAAATGTCGGTTTTCTAGGTATGAAGTGAGCCAGTCAATTAAAGGGGGTTTTATACCCAATCGTCCAAGCTTCTTGATAAGACATGCATGGTTGACCCTATCAAAAGCTTTTGAGAAGTCCAGGTAGATGACGTCAACCTTCCCCTTGCGATCAAGGATGGTTGTCCATCTATCCACCGCAGTCAGCAGGTTGGTCATACAAGAATGACCTTTTCTGAAACCATGCTGTTGAGGCGAGAAGAACTTTGAGGATGATAAGTGTTTTAGTATGCCGTCGAATACTAGGGATTCCATAATTTTTGAAGGTATGGAGAGAAGGGCCACTGGTCGGTAGCTTGAGGGTTCACTGCGTCGACCTCCTTTGAAAATTGGTGTGATGTGGGCCAGCCTCCATATTTCCGGTAGTTTGCCTCTGCTTAGCGAGTGTGCAAACATCACGCTAAGTGGTGTCGCCAGGATTGAAGCTGCTTCCCTCAATACAGCGGAATGAACCATGTCCGGACCAGGAGAAGTGTCTTTTTTAAGGTTCTGCAGTTTACGGAGCACCAGGTCAGCACTGAGGTCCACTTCGGAAAGTCCTGTACAGGTGCAGGTGAAGCTTTCGTCAGTATGGTTGATGTGGGTCAGCTGGAATGTCCGGGAGTAATGTTCAGCCAAAAGTTTAGCGGCATCACTGTCGTTGTTGGTCGGGCCATTAGGACCAAGCAGTTGGGAAACTCCAGTTTTGCCTTGTCGAAGAGAAGCTGCATAACTGAACAAGCTTTTCGGATTGGAGACGAATCTATCGATAAGCTTGGTCTGGAACTGAAGCCTGTCTTCTCTTATTGCCATTGTGCATATGTTGCTTATATGTTTGTATTGCCTGTTATCAGTTCGTTTATATTCAGTCCAACAGTGCCTTTTGCGGCTTAGCAAACGACGAGTGCGGTTCTTGATGATTGCAGGTTGCTTGTAGCTTTTTGGGACCATTTGAGGAACTGAATGCTCAGTAGCACATAAGATCGTGTGCAGTAAAAAATCCCAATGAGCATCCACTTCAATTTCAGGGCGAACATCCCAATCCACCTGTTGAAGATAGTCCTGTAAAGCTAACACATTCAACCGTTTGAAGTTCCAGCGCTTGTTGCTAGTAGGATATCGTAGCTCCGTCTTGCTGACAAAGCCGAATGATAAGACGGCGTGATCACTTTTCTCCAGGGGAGCCAGGATTGAGAGGTCGTCAACTAGGAATTCTTCATTTGTGAATACCCAGTCTAAGCGTGACGGCGTCTGACTGTTTCTCCAACGGGTTGCCGACTTCACATTTTCAAATAATCCCAGGTCGCCGATAAGGCTGAAGAACAGAGCTTCAGTAGAGTTGGCACCACCAATGTATGTATGTTCCACGAAGTTGATTCTAGAAAGATTGAAATCCCCTAGAATCAGGATATGAGAGAATCCGAGACGCGTAGAGCGAGTTAATCCTTCCAGCAGACGTTTGTCATATTCGATGTCGGCAGTGGGCTTCCTGTAAACGACCCCAACTAGGCACCTCGAGGTGGTAGATAATCTTACTGAGCACCATACTGACTCGTCAAGATTGTGAAACTCTTGGTTGTGAAGTTGGTGCGCATCCAGGCATGACCGTACGTATAGTGCTACCCCACCCCCCATTCCTGTTTTTCTGTCGTTGCGAAATAAAGACATCCCAGTTATTGCTAACTCTTGGTCCGTAAACTGAGACGTTATCCAAGTTTCGGATATTCCTATCAGTTGGGCATCATTAGCGTTGCTAAGTTTACGTAGCTCATCCATTTTGTTTGGCAAGCTCGCGGCGTTCGTGCATAGGCAGTTTATGCTTTCAAGTTGGAACGCGTGAGCCTCTTCTTGTTTGTCTATATGAGCCGTGTGTGAGTGGACAGGTAGCCTACCTATACGATGTTTACCGAGTTGGTATTCCCTGTCCTTTACACGTTTTTTTATGATCAAGACAGTCCACGAGTGGAATTGTCAGCTCCAGCTTTCGTTTGTGCTTGATCCTGCTGTCGTGGGGCCTATCCGGATGCATATGGATGCCAGTTGGCAACCTACGTCTATTGGCACGGAATGCTTCCAGAGTTGCAGCCGCCATGTGGGAGGAGGGGAAGGTTATCTTCAGCAGCCGGGGCCTAGAGTCTCCTTCTCTCTTGGCCAGTCTCATTACCTGTTGGGTCAATATGTTCTTGAGTTTTAAGGAATGCTTGATGAATTTCCATTCCCGAATATCAGAGTTTGCTTGAGCTGGGTCCATATTTTCCGGCACACCTTGCACAATGATTTTTCGTCCACGGAAAAACGCCTCGCGAGATTCCTTAGGGATGTTCCGGATGAGATTTCGTTCAGAATACGGTATGTCGGGCAGTATTCTTACGTTCCCATCGGACTTCAGTAAGTGACTGGCTAACAGGACGTCCTCTACGTCGGAGGCATTCTTAAGTGTAACACGAAGCAGCCTCGGGTGGTTTAGGTGGTTAGAGTCTTTCCCTCGAGTGAGCCGTGTGACGGTCAAAGGCTCTATTCTAGGGAGTTCAAGCCTCTTGATTAATTCTCCCCAGAGTATCCTATAGTTTTTGTCCTGCAAACTGAGAGGAAGGTCGGGGTTGTCAATAAGGTTCATGATTATGACAGAGTCGTCACGAACCGCAATTGATTTCCCAGGTTTTCCAGGGCGTCTAGGTTTTGGTATCTTGTTGTTTGGATGTCGAGGCGCGTTTTCGATTCCTGGGCTCAGTGATGACCGGGCGGACAGTCTTGGGTGTAGACTGTGCGGCCAAAGCATCAATTGATTTCCGCACGATACTTGGGACGTTCAGTTTCGGAGGGGACTATTGGGCTTTATTACTCCTGTTAACGTGAGTCCATCCACCTACAGGATTTTTGGGAACCACTGTCTCATTCAAGGACCGTTCCCCTGGGGACCCAAGTTTACTGAGGGAGTCGATGACAGTCGATGTTAAGATGGTGCTGAGTTTCAGCACATCATCACTCGTGCTGTTAACAGCACCGTCGATAACCGACCTGTCAGTATCCTTTTTCTTATTTGCCCTATGCGTTCCAGCTTTGTTACCCGTCATGATGATATCATTTACCGAATTCTTAGACAACTTATCTCTCAAACCTGTCAGTAAAGTAATGATAGTACCCAACATAACTACCGTATCGGTGTTGCAGGTAACACATACCCACTTACGATCAGACTTGCTGAGTCTGCTATAGGCTGCTGCTGTTAGATCTGTACATGCCTCATGGAACCAACCTTTACAGTTGTCACATTGTATGCCAGATGTAACGGCAAAACGGTAACCAAGTCTCTTGCATGAATTTTTCATGGCTAGTGATTTAGACTGTCTTAAAAATATAAGCAGTAAATTTAGGACCGTTAAAAAAACACACAGTAAACAAAAACTATCAAAAATGTATAAAAACAGTTAACGATAAGCTAAAGCTAGCCTTCACGTGAAAACTATTAAAAAAAACGATAGTGAGCTGAGGCAAAACCACAGTTAACTATTAATTTGAGTGAAACACAAAAAAAGAAGTAATCTACCGAACGTATAGCTCAGAATAGATTCTTTGGATTGGAAATTATACTTTTGTTGCGTAAGAACACAGCAAAAGTTTGAGAAATGTAAATCACGTTAGGACTAAACTTCCCGTTCGAATACCACTAATGACTGTAAACGTTTTGCTTAAAACATTTTGATCTTGATTTTTCATTCCCATTTTGTATTCTCTTGGCATGACACATCGATTGTCTTCCACAAATGCACCGTTGCACACACACGCACTTCTTGTTCTCACTTATCAGCTGTCCTGATAACAGAGCTCTGATATATTTGCCATCTATGTTCACGGGTCGTACCGATATCCTCATCACGTAATTACTCTAGATAGACATCCTGGATTGTATTGCAGCTGTAAATAATTCCCCAAAATCAATAGTTCATTAAGTGTTCGACATTGGATGCTGACCATGTTGTTTAAGTGGACTTGTTTAACTGAAGGCTTTCGGTCATGCATCCGTACCAGATCACGTATCAACTCGGCGTGGGACACAGCTCCTACGTTTCATTAGCCAGCTCATAGAAAAGGTCCTCGATATATTGGTAACGAATCAAATATATCTTTCCTGCCTCTTCTCGTCTGACTTCTGATTTCTATCTGACTGGGAACGATCGAACATAGAAGGTGCTACTGGTAACTAGTTGTAAAATTAGAACATCCGTTGCATCATCATTGGTGAACCCGACGTGATCTGGTACACCAAGTCAATATACTGTGAGTCTGTTCCATTTTGGAATATTATTATTCATTGTTATTCTTTATTTGAATTTTATATATTGTGATATACTTTTTTTCGCGAATTTTTTTTCCCGGATATATTTTAATTAGACATTTTTCACTATCTACATTACTATGACGGAACACTCTCCTAAGGTTCTTAAGTTTAAGTCTATTCCCCCTATTTCGATTCAGTTAACGCCATTTTGGCCCGACAATATCGAGTCCTGGTTCTGCTATACAGAAGCCGATTTTAGCATGCACGGAATCACGGACTCGAGCACACGTTTCCTCGCGTTAGTTAAGGCGTTACCGCGCTAATTTAACAGGAACGTAACACCTGGTATGTTTACTAGTGATGTTCCCGAACCTTACGAAACGCTTAAGCTATCGATTTTCAAACGAGGAGACCTAACTGATCGACAACGGTTAGACCAACTCCTTAACAATATCGACTTGCAACATGGTTCTGCGACGGACATGTTGCTTAGAATGAGAGAAGTCATCGGCCAACGAACTTTCGATGATGGCCTATTTAGACAACTTTTCTTGTCTAAACTCCCTCAACAGGTGCAGGCAGTGCTTGTTTCATTTCAAAACAATGCCATAGATGAACTAGCTGCATCTGCCGATCGAATCTTCTAAGATCTTCTAAGGCCGAGGTTTTTTCCGTCAAAGAAAAACCCCAATCGACCTCGACTGACATGGCCGAACTATGTCACACGCTTACACGATATCTTAGAGTTCGCAATGACCGTAGTCGGTCAAAAACCCCGCGTAGAAGCGCCTCACGTAAGCGATCTGTCTCTCGTGGTCGAGAGCCAGACAACCCCGACTGGTGCTGGTATCACAACCAGTACGGTAAATCCTCTAGAAATTGCAGAAAGCCCTGCAATTATCCGACCCCAAAATGGAGTGACACGAAAAACAGTTCGGGAAACTTCCCAGCCGGCACGCGTTAACGGCAACCGTAGACGGCGAACACAGCCGCGTCTTATATGTCACGGATGTGACTACGAAAGTTCGCTACCTCGTCAACACCGGCGCAGAAGTTAGCGTTCTTCCAGCAAATCCCGACGACAGACTTCGCCAGTCTGTTTTAAGTTTACAGGCGGCAAACGGAAAGCCGATCGCTACTTACGGTAAAAGGTACGTCTACCTTAACGTGGGTTTACGCAAACCCATACACTGGATTTTCGTTATTGCAGATGTCTCTATGCCAATCATTGGTATAGACCTGTTACAACACCACAATCTACTCATCGACACACGTTCACGAAGGTTAATAGATGGAAACACTAAACTATCTGTTTGCGTAACTCCTTGTTCTGGTTGCAGGTTATCCCCAGTCACGATTAAGCACGCCATAGACCCCCTATATCAATCATTACTCGACAAATACTCCGAGATATATCGACCGCAACCGAAATTGCTTTGTGTAACCAGCAGTGTTACACATCACATCTCGACTACAGGACCACCTGTATTCTCGAAAGCCCGTCGAATCGCTCCCGAGAAGCTTAAGTTAGCTAAAAACGAATTCGACCATATGATAGACTTAGGGATAATTCGACCATCGAATAGTCCATGGTCATCCCCATTGCACATGGTCCTTAAAAAGGACAGCAATGATTGGCGGCCAACTGGTGATTATCGGCGTCTGAATGCTAAAACCATTCCCGATCGTTACCCGTTGCCTCACATTTTCTATTTGACAGCTACCTTGAAAGGTACAACTGTCTTTTCGAAAATCGACTTAGTTAAGGCTTACAACCAAATACCGATGGCAACTGACGACATTCCTAAAACCGCTGTCACCACTCCTCTCGGCCTCTATGAGTTTTTGCGCATGCCTTTCGGCCTAAGAAATGCGGCTCAAACCTTCCAAAGGTTTATAGACAACGTCTTCCGAGGTCTCAACTTCGTACATGCGTACGTTGATGACTGTCTCATAGCAAGTCCGGACAGAGAATCGCATCTCAAGCATCTGGACATTGTTTTTGATCGACTTCAAAGGCATGGCATTACTGTCAACATACAGAAATGCCAAATCGGAACAAACTCCTTAGACTTCCTAGGACACACCATTGATGCTCAAGGCATCCGACCCCTTAGGAGCAAAGTGGCGGTCATTCTGGATTACCCAGAACCGACCACGATCAAGCACTTACGAACTTTTAACGGCCTTGTAAGTTTCTACAGACGGCTCACACCGAAACGCGCATCCTTTATGAAACCATTAACTGACCAACTTCGTGGGAATGCGAAATCATTTGATCTAGACGACACCGCGCGAAAAGCATTCTCCACAGTTAAGGAACACATCGCTAAAGCAACCTTGCTTGCTCATCAGGACACTGAAGCAAACATTAGTATCGCAGTAGACGCATCCGACTTAGCAATCGGAGCAGTCTTACAATAATAGGTTAACAACTCGTGGCAACCCTTAGGATTTTTCTCAAGACGGTTGCTAGACGCGGAATCTAGGTACAGCACGTTCGGTAGGGAACTCCTAGCTATGTATTGTGCTGTACGGCATTTCCAACATTCCATCGAAGGAAGAGAATTCACGCTTTTTATCGATCACAAACCTCTTACCTTCTCTTTAAATTCATCTTCAGACAAGTACTCACCCCGAGAGTCTCGACAACTCGACTACATTTCGCAGTTTACTTCAGACAAACAACATATTTCTGGAGCAAACAATGTAGTCGCAGACGCCTTGTCTCGAATAAGTTCCTTGAACAGTTTCCAAGGAATCGACCTTCTTAAACTCGCTCAGCTTCAAAAAGGAAGACATTGATCTTCAGCATGAGTTATCCTCGACAACTCTTAAACTAAGTATTAAGCAGATGGGAATAGGTAAGGAAACCTTACTGTGTGACACATCTTCAGGTGGGGATCGTCCAATAGTACCAAAACATTACCGCCGCAACGTCTTCAATACGTTGCACAATCTTTCTCATCCAGGTGCTCGTGCAATATTCAAACTTATAACCGAACGTGAGGGAGTGGGCACGCTCCTGTGTAAGCTGTCCGAAATCTAATGTCATAAGACACAACAAATGTCCCTTAGGCTCCTTCAAAACCCCTGATGCTCGCTTCGATCGTTTGTATCTGGATTTGGTAGGACCCTTACCCGACTCAAACGGATACTCATATCTTCTAACATGCGTAGACCGTTTCACTCGATGGCCAGAAGCAGTACCGATTAAGGACATCACTGCTGAAACTGTAGCCCGCGCTTTCGTCGAACGATGGGTAGAAAATTTCGGCTGCCCTTCCACAATCACTACCGACCGCGGACGCCAGTTCGAATCTGGACTTTTCCGTTGTCTGACCACACTTTTAGGAATCACGCGCTTCCGAACGACCGCCTACCACTCATAAGCAAACGGGTTGGTAGAACGTTTTCATCGACAACTAAAAGCTTCGTTATCAGCTTCAAACGTTTCATAGTGGACAGACGCTCTTCCACTCGTCTTACCAGGTATCCGCAATGCAGTGAAAGCTGACATTGGATACACGGCATCTCAACTCGTTTATGGAACGACACTCCGACTCCCAGGAGAATTCGTGGATCCTTCAGCTTCTTCATTGAACATGGATCTAAACTCTTACACGAGTAGGCTTACAAACGCTATGCGTTCAGTTAAACCTGCTCACACTCGACCTCAATCAATTGATGTTTTCGTTCAACCCGAATTACGACATAGTACACACGTCTTCGTTCGTCGAAACTCACATCGACGACCCCTCGAATCAGCATACGAAGGACCCTTCAAAGTTCTTCAACGCGAACCTAAGTACTGTGTAGTAGATAAGAACGGTACGAACGATAGCATCAGTATCGATCGACTCAAAGCAGCGCACTTAGAAGGAAACCCTAGCTACGTCGATTTTCCTTCGGTACAATCAAACGACACAGCCACTACACTCGTAGTATCCCACACGACAACCAACACACAACTTGATACTTCATCAACATCGATAGATAAACCTAAAACAAAACGTTCTGGAAGACGAGTACGATTTCCAGAACATCTTAACGAATATTGCACGTAGGACATAAGCTTTATCTTGAATTACCCTTCCATAGTTTATTATAAAAAAAATTTTCAAGATAATAATTTTTATTTTTATAAAAAACCAACAAAAAAAACAAAACATTTTTTTGAGCGTATATAGATATTTTTTATATATAAAAAAACCCATTTATTCCGATCGCTTTTACTCTGTTTGTAAGTGTATCGGTTTTTTTTTCCTGCTCATCTTGTGTCTTTACGCAAGTACGAGTGTATTTTCAACATGCACTCACACGTTTTATTTTTCCTCTTTTCCAGGATGGCTGGAAAAGAACGACGAAGTTTCACAAGGAACCGAAATTTTCATTGTACTATATTTCTTTATTGCTATGTTGTACATTTTGGTCCCATAGTTTAAGGAAAGACGACCAGACGCTGCTAAACGAAGCAAGCTATCAGGAGAGTGCTTACCAACGACAAACTCGTTGGGTTTAAACTTCTGGCTGGTCACGTCTTAGGGGCATCACTACCTCACTAGGGGGGGAGTGATCTGTAGCTGTAAATAATTCCCCAAAATCAATAGTTCATTAAGTGTTCGACATTGGATGCTGACCATGTTGTTTATGTGGACTTGTTTAACTGAAGGCTTTCGGTCATGCATCCGTACCAGATAACGTTTCAACTCGGCGTGGGACACTGCTCCTACGTTCATTAGCCAGCTTATAGTAAAGGTTCCTCGATATATCAAATATATCATCAAATATATCTTTCCTACCTCTCCTCGTCTGACTTCTGGTTTCTATTCGACTGGGAAAGAATGATTATAGAAGATACTACTGATTGCTAGTTGCCAAACTAGAATATCCGTGGTATCCTCAGTATCAACCATATTTATAATCACTGACTACTTATTATTATGAACTAAAACTGTAATTTGAATACGCCTCCTTTTAGAATTTAGGTAACACTGAATATTTTTCTTTGAGTATAATTTATGTTTTGTTATATCAACAAACTAACCTTTTATTTTTTCAACAACCTTGTTCTAATTTTAGAACTGATATATTTTTGTCCACCAAAACCAAAATACCTAATTATTAATCATTCCCTTCGCTATTTAGTACACTATTTCATGCTAGGAAAACCTTGATTGTATAGCACAGATTGTACCGTTTGAGATATTTTGTATTTTGATATAATCTGTTTTCATTCTTAAACTAGAAACGGATAAATTAAGCACAGAGTTTGTGTTTGAAGCAACTTCGTACGCTATACAAAAGCAAGTAGTTCCGTCCGCACGGATAAACTTTGGTTTATTGACTCTAAATTCAAAAGAAGTACTGGAAGCTTAGTCGCAACAGTGGTATGAGCATTCTAGTTCACATAGTTGTATAATTTAGAACAATCCTAAAGATGCCACCAGTATTTGGAGTTTGACAACACCTTAACCGGCAACACCTATAATCAAAATGTGCCAACCCAGTAAAATCAAAAGTCAGAACCGAATGGGTTTGAAGATATATTTGATAGGCTACCGATATATCGAGAAGTGACTGATCTGAACTGGCTAGCGGTTGTAGAAGTTGAGCACAGATTACCCGCTCGTGATCTGGTGCGGATGCGCGCTGAGCGCCTTCAGCTAGGTGAGTACGTTAAAATTAATATAGTCAGTATCAAATGTCGAAGACTTACACAACCATTGATTCTAGGTATTTATTTACCTCTGTAATGTGAATAAACTTCAAAACTGGTGTGATGAGTTGTCTCTCTCTTTCCGTACTCAAAATTTGAGGTCCATGTACATTGGTACGTCTTTAACACGGATAAACGTACGTCTAAAAAGGGTAAAATCTAAACAATAAAGTAGCATTTGTAAATTAGGAGCGAGATACTCTAAAATAATTCATTCGCGAAACAAGCCTTATCTTAAGTCTCTAAAGCTCTTAGAACTCTTGAGTTTATTAGTAGTACCTTTCGTTTAGAGGAATCGAAAATGATTTTCCATAAGGTATGTCGTTGATCTCTACTAGAATAGTACCTTATTATATTCAGTTGAGTGCAGATTATCGAAAAATTATAGCGTTGTTTTGCGGGACTTCATACTCTTGACCTTTCCTGGAAAGACAGAAAATGGGTTTTATGAATTTAACTTAATTGTACTTTATTTTTCAGAATTTTACATGATGGAACTGTAGCATATTTTGATATCGCACGATATGTCATAAGTTTTACATAACACTATAGAAGTCAGGATGTTTTAGTGAAGCAAATTAAAGCCACCTTTTTTAGTTACGTTTAACGTGTGCCTCCTCATTGGGCTACGAAGAAAATGCCGTCAGGTAAAACTTTTACACAATTTAAATCGTCCCTAAACTGCCTTACTGATAAATTTGGCGTTCACCATGTCCTCAGAACAGCATATGTAATTCAAGTTACACTTAGTAATGGACCACTCAAACTATAAATTTGTAATTAAGTAGCCCATCGTCACTCGGTGGCTACATAACGTACTACACAATATTCCACTACCTAACAGGCTCTCTAGTTCACATTCTACATTTATCAGTCTCAAATTTACTTACTTCTTTCAGTTTCTAGACACATGCTCCAATTTCGCTTTTCATAACTGTTAAATAAACATATAACTTTTTGAGTTTTCTCTTAAACTCCATAACATACTGAGTAACCGGTTACGCCGCACGCATTAAGGCCTCAAACAGGCGCCCACGGAACCCGATAAAACTTAGTGTGGTTCAGGATCAATCCGGTAGGAAATATGAAATACTCGGTAACTGTCCCTAAGAAACACTTACAATCACGACATGATGCTAATCCCTGCTTGTTTATCCCAGATCAGTGTGTTATTTTCAACACATATTAATAATGATAATAATTTATTCTCAAATAACAGATTGTTACATGAGGCATGCCGGTTTACAGGCAAGATCAAATCGTTAAAGAAGTTACAATTTTCACTGTTGAAAATTACTCAGCTGGGTTGATATTTTATAAGATATGAATGTAAATGGATTTCATAAGAAACATGTCAATATCAATATGACACTTGGCGCACTTTATGGAGGTAGCGTTGCAGCATACAACTGATGGTCGAGAATAGATACATGCGAAGTTGGGGGCTTTTAGAAGTTTCGAACTTATATCCCTCCGGAATATCTTAGGCTTTAATAACGGTGTAGGACGAAGTCACCCGTGCCATATCTGTTTTCGGTGGAGTATCTGCAGGAGGCTGAAACAGGTGTAAGAAAAAGGAAGGACGAAAAGCAGAGCACACAATATTCATGGAGGAATAGTTAATGTATAACCATTTAGTCTATTTGTCTGTTACTGAAGTATTTATTAGGTAAGAACATACTAATGTGTTAAAGAAAAATAATTGTGGAAAAGGTATGAGTGGATAAGGAACTGTAATAAATGAAGGTAGTTCAGAAGGAAGTATGGAGTTGTGTAATTATAAAATAGAGTGCTTAAAACAGTATTCCGATATAAATGGCTGTCTCCCTTTTTTTCGAAGCTGTTTGAACTCTCTTTATAGAGTGGGCTTCGTTTTTAGCCAATTGTCTAGTTTGCTTGTAATAGGATTACTCGGTAGGAGGTGGAACCAATTTAGCTTTTTTTAACATGATCTAAAGTGGTATTTTTCATAAATAATTTCGCATCAATACCGTTGGTTCGTGACATTCCACTAGACATAAGGAGCCGTAATTAATATGTTCTGCCCTACAGACACGGGTGGATTGAAGTTATCTCCCCACCATCATGTTTGCTGGTCAGTAACGCCACCCTCCCCCCTTTTATGATTTTAGGCTCTCTTACGTTTGTGGTCAGTATGAATATTGCTTTAATCAAGGACCATAGTTGGAATACACTGTTTCTACAAGTTCCATGTTACAAGCGAATCAGATGGTAATAGCATTTGTATTATGGGTTAGATATCCATTTAATATATCGTACTACTATGAAGATAACTAATGGTGAAGGTTATAAGAGACAAGTAAGATTATATGTGGTTATGAGATGGTAAGGACTAATAGCCAACCAGAGGATATGAAAGAGAATATTTTAAAATTTTCAGGGTAAGGAAAACAAAACACTGAACAACTCACAAGAATTTAGGACATTTGAGCTTCTTTTTACCGGCCTTAGTTGGTCAGCATCCATAAGATTAGTCAGTTATCTGTCTACTTGTAATAAGAAAAATAAAAGGACATGACACTTAGGAAGAATAATTTGGATTTATCCATTAGAGAGATTCGGAAACTGAAAATGAGGGTTAGGAGCGGAAGGCCATGGTTAATAATCAATAAATAGTGGGGGAGGATGAAGCATGTTTTCTTTAGTTTTGCTATATTCAGACTAACGACAATGGAGTTTGTTATATTCTTGTTCCGTCTAGATATTGGGCGGTCCATTATAAAGTGCCTCATTGGTAGACGAGAGTTCAAGGAATAGTTAAAGTTCTTTAGAGTTTAGTAACAGGGTTATCAGCCTTTTAAATTTGGTAAAAGTTCCACAATAAACTATACGGAACTGTAAAAAACCTACAACGCATTTGTTTTTGGTGTTTTTCGGTAAATAGTGTATATGCATTGTTTCTTAGTCTATAGGCTGGGTCATTGATCATAGTTGGACAGGAGGTTAGGAATGACAGTCCATTTATTGCTTTGTAGAGAAATATCAGATTGTTCCTTAACCTACGGTGCCATATTTTACTATCCCACCACTGATTTTTGTATTCATGCCGATTGGCTTACAAAGTATTCAGTTCTCCCGCTCTTTTGCCTGATAGATTATTCTTGTTAGGTTGTATTTTGTCTGGAAGCGCATACTTTATCCATGTAACACAATACTGGGTCGATTATTGGTCCAACATGACGCATGTAGAAATGGTGTTTTCTGAAAGCGCAAAGCACAAGGCTTAGAGTATATCAAAATATCAATCCAAACGAAGCTTTAAAGGAGCTCAAGACAAAAAGCAAGGAGGATGAAGTTAACTGCAAAAACAAGTTGGTGGTCAGAGCGTTGACTTCAATTCATCCATGATTTCGAGGCAGAAAATTTTGCTTGTTTCAGTGATTTTATAACTAGTGACGCTCCAACTACTCAGCGATATTGAGTCTGACCTCCCATCTTGAGGAAATCTTAGACTGACGTTTCTCAACGGACGCCAGTTTCACTATTTCACCAAGAAAACCTGCGAAATGCAAATTCAGACACTAAGACTTAGGTCAAGGGGTTCGTGCTCCATAACAATGATGGAGAAGAGTGCCGGATAAATAGCCTTTCAAAACCCGATGTCTTTGTAACGGGCTTGCGTAAAACGGTGGATTTCTTCGCCCTCACATCTCTTTATCTCGGTGAGGTTCCAGTGATATCCAATGGGCTGTAGTCTACCCACTCGACTGTACTACTTCTTTGTATCAAATGGGCCAAAATGTTCATGACGTGACGTTTTGACGGGCTAAGTTTCAAACGATCGGCTGCTGCTTATTTCTTTACTGTTGTAGGGCTTTTTAGAGCTCACTTGAATCCTTTTGGTTTTTGATGCACATCCATACCTTTGTGTCGTCAGCTTATGTGAGAGCCAGTGAGTTGATTCTGTCCAGGACGTTACTAGCAAGCATCAGGAGGAGTGACGTGAGGAGTTTCTACTTTGTAGTGCTTATATCAAACTTTCTGTGGCTTAGGGAAGGACTGTTGAACTCTGCAGGTAAGAATGTCTGATAGAACGTCAGGTGAGTTAGTTATAATGGAACTGTTATCATCTTGAATCCCTACCTTCTAATAACTGCGATGCCCGTAATACTGCTCTTGTCTGGTACTTGGTGCCATTCATGTTGGAGTAACACTAAATACAAATCCAGATGCCACATCTTAGGACTAGAACCCCTCTGCAAAAGAAGGCTTAGGTCTAACTTAATTCTTTATTTTAAACTCCTTAAAAACCTTACTTATTCCACATGTAATATAGCTCTCTACCAAGACTCACATGGATACAACCTTCGAGACAAAGTATCCACTGTCAAAATTGAAAAACACAGATCAAAAACACGTGAAAACTTCTTCCTTATCAAGTACGCATTGATATGGAACAGTCTGCCTTCTGAAGTACGCATGGCAGACAAATTACATACGTTTACAAGACTCATTAATCAACCCCTCACCAGCATAGATCTGGTGCAAACGAACACATCCACGTCCCACACAGACATCATAGGCTCTCTACATATATAGACTGAATCGCCTTATTTCCCTACCTTGTAGTTGTATTAGATACTTTCCCCTCACTAATTCTTTTCAATTGAAGTAGACAGGCAACTCACTGGATCTATCAATACTCGGTCGCTAAACGACGCCTATAAATACCCTAAAACACCAGAAGAAACGCACAATCGACTGACTACTGCCACCCATCAACCGGTTAGCATAGAACAAAACAAATTCAGCGCGAATTTAGTGTGATTTACTTCTCGTCTATTTATCAGTTTTTTACTCATCTGTACACTATGTTGCCTTGCCATCAATATTATTTCACCACTCGTTATCTTACCTTATCTGTAACTAATATAAATCTCCATTTTCCTGCCTACTATGGTAAAGAAATATTCTACACTATACCCTTCCTAATGCCTATACTCTGATTCGTAACCTACACTTTACTATATAGTCAATAAAAACATTGCATCGAAGCCTTACCCACAGTCCATAATTTGTAACTGTCTGATAAGCTTGTAACATGGTACTTATAGAAATAGTGTTTTCCAACAGGATGTGAAACATAGAGCATTGTGTGAGGTATGATATGTATCCAAAAAATAATCGTAAATGAGCCTAACATCACAAAAGGAGAGGGGGTGGATTTACTGACCAGCAAGCACTGATGGTGTGGGCGATGATTTCAATCCACCCGTGTTTGTGGGGCAGAACATTTTGTTTGTATCAGGCTCTTTATGGATGAGAACAAGTCAATAGATCTGTGATATTGAGATTGTTCACCTACACTCACCATTAAGACTCATGTTTCCAATTTTTGTGCTGGATTAACTATTCTACTAAGACAACCTTTAACATGCTAACTCGGACTTTTACATGAACACTGTGTGGCAGGCATCGGATGAGAAAAGAAAACAACTGACTGTAAAGGATATGGTTTCTATTTTACTTAACACTACTCTCTATATGCACTCTCTGTTCTTCCTCATTCCAACCTTGACTTCCCTCCTTCATTGGAACCTATTCCACCTTGATAATTATCACAACTCATCGTTCTTTATAACTGCATTCTCTCCTCTGGAGCCCCTAATCGCAGTTTACTCTTGCAACATGAGCTAGTATCAATTTAATCTAATAATTTGTCATACCTCTATCTGTTCCACTAATAAATGTTAAGCATTGATTATCGTTCATATCCAAATGCCTTGCTGCTCCTCGGTTTCTCTTATATTTTTTCTCTTCAGAATCTTGCTCTGAGGCTGAAGCTATGTAATTTCTGACACCTGGAACAAGCTCGAAGAACGCGCTTTCCCAAGGTCATAGCTCAAACCAGGCGCTTCACAAGCCTACCTTATAACAACTATAAACTTAAATAAATACTTAGCTCAACCGAAACCCTATTACACTTTTTGTCGAGAATGGATCTGGTATATAACGTGGACGCTATGCCCCTTTGGAAACTATTCTTATGAAAACACATTATACCTGAAAGAATGAACTGCTATCAACTTTTATAGATTATAATTACTAAACAAGCTTGCTTGAGATGCATACTGTGAACCAGCATATGATGTAAATTGTAGATCATGCCTGTAAAAATTGCGTGTACCTGCTATTGCAGAAATATATTATTATTATTTTTAATATAATTCTGCGACTCCTGTTAGATCAGTTCTGTCTGGAATAATACCTTTGAAGTGACTGCTAATGTCCTCTCACTCCTCCTCCTATTTTTCCATCCCATCACACCTAAAAATTTCGATCCCTTTCACACTTTGTTGTCCGTGACGTCAGGGAGGAACCATGTCTCTGTTAGCATCATCACCATCAGATCCTCCTGAAAGTACATGTATCCTCTCTCACCTATTACACCCCTTAATTGTCTTTTGTTGCTACGGAGGCAATTGATGGCTCGTTTTATCACCTGACATTCTTCCTTAATAGCGTTTGAATTCCAGGTTATAAAGAGATTGTCGTCTCAAGTGGGCTTGCTAGCTATATGGGATCTGACCGCCTCAGATTTCTTGCCCATATATAGAGTGTCCTGCTGCTGAGATCTCTTCTCAGTAACCTGTATTGTAAATTCTTGGTCAGATTCAACTCATATTGAGGTGTGTTTTGTTTGGCTTTTCTTCTGTCGCTTTTCTGATCCAGGTCGGCTCTCATAACACTTTATGTTGTTGGAGAGAACATTCTTTGAGCTGTAAAATGCCTAAAGAGCCTCCATTATGTCCTCTCCGTTTTTGCAGTTCACAGCCATCAAATGTGGAAGCTTGGTGTTCATGAGATATAGCGAAGGGAGAGCCAAGATACACTACGTTTCATGGTTATGTGAAAAATTAGGGTACTGACAGCCGACGCCAATGTTCCACATTGTGTTCGTAAAATAGGCTCAAACTACCACTCAGTCGTAGTTGCTCCATAGACCACCGTGACAATTAGTTGTCGGATGTTTGTTGATGACTCTCTCAAGGCACTTTCTTGCAGTCCATGCTTTTTCATGCCTTACTCTGATTTGAGAAAACAGTTTATTCGACTGCCTCTGAGATATCGATTAAATTTCTTCGGCAATATGGGCTGAATGTAAAGCTGCTCTTAATAGAGGGATTTACCTTTCGTAGTAGAGTAAAACGATAACTTGCTGCTCTTTACGAGCGATTATCGGCTTGTCGTTGTCCGGATAAGGGAATAAGCATCTTTGGGGATTGTTTTCGTGTTGATGGAAACCCCGTATTTCATCGACAAAAGAAACCGAACTAGTGGTGAGTAGGTTTTTATCTTGGTTGTGGGACTTAGTGTTTGGAAGGTGAGATTATCCCTGTTCAACACATAGAGATTTTCAATATTCAATTTAAAATAGTGGATAATATAATGCCTATAAAAATAAGGTAATGAATGATTACTTGAGCTATAGCGCTTCTCCATTACTAAGATGTTTGTGGCCAACTCTTTACCAATCAGCTCTAGTTATTACATCGGCCTCCTGGTAGTACTAACTTCCAAGGGAATGTCGGTTCGATCAATTTACCGAACAAGAATATGTCATTTCGGTCCCTGAAGCCTAAAGTAGAATCACTAACTTACATAAGGTTAGACTCTCGGTTGATGACGAACAACACTCAGTCAGTATTCGGCAATATTCCGTGGATGTTATATACTTGATTGGTTTGCTACGTCATCTCGTAGTATTTTCCTTCTACAAATTGTTGCCCAAGGTTTGTTGAGCATGTCCTCTATATGAGAATAGAAGCTTGTAAGGGAATTGAGGGTAAAAAAATGAAAGAAGGATATCTGATGAATTGCTGCGAGTGAGCCACCCAACACCATGTTGATGAGTTATGATTTTCTCATGCTCTGCCGGCTATCAGGTGTTTACTCACCTGCATCTTGAGTCAATCGCAATCAAAAATAAAGGAAAGTATTACTTGAAGTAAAATATCTCAACCGAGCCTGAAGAATTACCCCACCGTTTTGTAAATATGACAATGATTATTATTGTTATAATCCACACACATCTTTTGGGTACATAAGTGTTGTGGAGAAACCATTTTGGGTTTCTTCAGAAATGCAATAATACACAAGTTTCAACAATGTTAGCAAAATGTTCACCATTTTTGAATAAAAAGAAAGAAAGGAAAAAGAATAATGATAATAGTGATAGTAGGATAATAAGAGGTCAGGTTCTGTATGACTGAGGAGAATATCCAGTTGATTTTGAGGAAGGAAAAGGAGAAAATAAGGGAATGAAAATGAAGGAAACGCGAAATACGTAGATAGTTCGATAAATATGTTTGTGAACACAAGACAAGAATAGACGACTATGTATGTATCGCCAAATAAATAACAAAAAAGACAGAAATGGATTATAAATAAATAAGAATATAACTTGTTATTGCAGTGAGATGTGACGGTAAAATCAGTGCTTGTGCAGCAACGGTCTGGAAAGATGCCATGACAGTCTTAATTACGTGCAAATGGTAATCAAATATCAATATGTATGAGCCATACATAAATTGTGAAAATAAAACGAGTGTGAGAGGTTAATTTAAGTAAAACATAAGATATCGTCTTAATTACGAACTTCGGATATTTAAGAATAATGTTTATTTAGAAGGAAGAGAAGAAACGAAATTTTGAAAGAAGAAAAGGTGAACACTTAGTGAGACGGTTCAAGCATGATAATATGAACCTCTGAAGTAAACCATCAGCTTTGAAAAAACGTTTTTAAAAGTCTATTTGGGTAAATATACATACACTTATGTAATAGGATACCGAGTAAAACTTGATATTAGCATAAACTCATGTTCAATATTAGTTTAGAACGATGCTATAAATGCCATAATTAATTGCAAAGGATAAAAAATGTAAATTTCTATGTGTTGTATGTATGTAGTTACGATAAAATGAATCCGAGTTTACTTGATAGTGTTGTATCTTGTGGAGAATTGTGAATGGTAACTTTGAGGATTATTTATAGACCAATATGATGTGTATATTTCCTATTGTATAATTGTTAAGTAACTAAACTATTCATATTGGTGCCCCCCTTATTATAAGCTTTATTTTGATCTATAGACTATTATTATACGACTTACCATTCTTGAGTTATCCCCAGTCCATTCATTACTGTTCCCCCTATTCACAGCCACATTTGGCCAAATATTGTACAAATGTTATTTTCTATTTTGTGGTACGATGTGGTCTATTTGGCTAGTATATAAACCCAATATGTTTGAGAATAATGATACACATTACAGAGGCTGTTCTTGATGTTCCGGACTTAATTAACTGGGCTAGGCAGAAAGCAGGACTGACAAGTACTCGAGACTGCTCATGTGCGTCTTGTGTATCATTAGGCGATCAATAAATTCACTGTTCTCTGATTGGTGGTCTTAGCACGTTCATATATGAAACAGGGCACGTACGCACCCACACGATTTAACATATAGTAACATAACATAATTTGTTTCTAGTCAAAGACTTTGGATGTTTAAGAGGAAAAGAAAGGACAGAAAGAGTGTCTAATGTGTCGAGGGACCATTCAGAAAAATAATTATTACCATAAATAGAACATAAGCGAACTTTGGATATCAAGATGAATAGAAAGAAAATAAGGCAAACGAGAAAAGTCTCAAAAGTACTAATTTGTTTTTCAGTCAATTAGATAGTTGACGGACCTCGTTTGTATAAATTATTGTTAAACACATTGATATTCGATAGATGACACAGTCCACTTTCGGAAGGAAAATCGTCAAGGAGTCGGCTGGACCGGGTTGTATTTTCACTGCGTCTTAAGTTCTCTGGTAGCCTGTTCCACACTGTTGAGTAGCAAATAACGAAAACATTTTGGCGTAAGCTTGTGTAGGTTCTCGGAATCGGTAGAATATTTTTCTTATTGCGTAGATTGTGGGATGATATCATAGAATACGAAGGGGTGGATGCCGAAGAGTAAGAATAATCCGATAGATAAAGACAAGGTTTAATTTGATACACCTGATCCAGAGAGGTCCTAATTTGAGTTGTCGACATCTTTGGAGAAATTTCTTGCTGTCAGAACATCACAAACCAGCTTTAGTGAACCTTCTTTGGTCACCTTCAATTTCGATCAGATCGTTAAGTCTGTAATTACTGTAAACTAAAATACCATATTCAAGAATGGGTGAGATACATTTACTGTATAATAATAATAATCTTGATTCGATATTATTTAACTTTATCACTATGAATTCAATGAGCTTTCTACCTTTGGATACTTGAGATGCAATGTACTCGGAAAAGTTCGAACTGTTGTTATATCTCAAACTCAAGTCACGAACAGTGTTGAAAGGTTTCAGTGTGTGTTTGTGTATAGCCAGATTTAGGTTAAGGCAGCGGCTAATGTGGAAAAATCCACTTTTGTCAACATTAAGTGGCAGGTTTCAAGAAACGGTCGATTCGTATAACTTGTTTATTTGTTCTTGGATTACTGCTGAAATATTACTTTCTTTGATGGGGGAAGAGGACGAACAAATCACTTTAAGGTCATGGACAAAAAGGAAAGGTTTACCATATTGGAAGAGAGAGCATACATCATTGGTGAAAAGGAGAAAGAGTAGTGGGCTAATCACACTTCCTTGTATAACCCGCATACTTAGAGTAGCAAGATCCAAAGCGAACGACTTGGCTAGGTTCTGTTATAAAATTTTGAGCAAAGATGAGGGAGAACTCTATGCCAAATGGAGTTTTGGAAACAGAAGTTTGTGTGAAAGCCTTGCTAAAATGGAAGTACAGAATTATCACTAACTGACCAACATCTCTTCTCTGGAAAATTTGGTCCAAGAATTCTAGGTGCGGTGTGAAGCATGAGGGTTCAGTCATAAACCAGTGTTGGGATGGGCTGACCAGGCCATCTGAAAGTGAAAATGATAACAGCTGTTTGTGGATGACTTCTCCCATGGTTCTTGATAGTACAGATATCAACTTAATGGACATACAATTAGCAATATCACTATGTGATACCGTTTGAAATCTAGGGGTGATTAGAGATGTTTTCCATACAGATGGATAGACTTCATATTCCATAGATAGGTCAAACAGTTTTAAACAGAATAATGGGAATTCTGTACTACCATATATCAGAAATCATGAAGGAATCCAGTCAGGTCCACCGTCACAAGACTTTTTCAGGGTAGCTATGGTCTGTTTGATGTTGGTGGATAGGAAATCAATTTTGGATAGATGTCTAGATGTCAACATTGGAAATATGTTGATAGAGGTCTCAGTTTCAGCGTCACCGCATTGGAAGAAATGCTGACTGAATAGTTCACAAATAGTACCAGGGTCGTCGACAATGCTTCCCCTAACTGTGCAGAATTTAGTCATGCCAAAAGAATTTGATTTCATACGAGATTTAAAAAGTCAAAGTATTGGCAACTATGGCCTTTACTACCTAGGAATTTAGTTTCTGTATTCATAAGATACTTGCATTTAGATGAAGCTTTTTCGGTCGATCAAGTTAAGTATACTCTCAAGTGCATACACGTCATGATGCTAGTGGTAGCGGTTTTTCAATCTTCTTAGCTTTCTTTTAAAGGTCTTAAAAGTACTTTGACACCTATAAGCGTTTTAAGCCACATGACCAATAATTGGAGCAGTGCAGTCAAGGCAATATGTTAGGATGTGATATAAATCGGAAGGCGCAGTGTAAATGTCATCCGTGTTAAATACACTTTGAAAGTGAAAATCCCTCCATGCATACATTTGTGATTTCTTCCTTGTGGTTTCTTTATTTGTATATATTGTTAACTTTTTTGATGCTAATTAAGTCTGTAACGTTTAATTTTCTTGGTTTTCTTATCGTTTTTATTGAGTCTCTATGTTCCTTACTGAACTGCATTCAGTTTGTTTTAATCGTTATTATTCTGGCGGCTGCCATATTAACTGCTCGCTTTTTGATTGTGTGGTTTGATTTTGACTGGGATCATGTATTTTAGTTGTAAATTGGAGCACTTTCCCAGAAATTGAAACACTTTGTGTTATAGAACAGCAGCTCAAACGGAATCTTACTTGATCTATCCAGAAAGGATAGAATAACACTTTTTGGTGTTTTCGGTAATTTTCATATATTTCTTACCACTTTGCTATTCCTTGTAATTTAGATTGAATATTTTGGTATCAATTGTTGGTTGAATAACTGGGTGGTAATATTTGTTTAGGTAAATTTGTACATTTGTATATATGATGAATTTTAGAACCGTTATTACCCCAATCGCTTTGTTCTGATATCGACTGGGGCTTGCGAGTCTCTAATTTTACTCGTCAGTTATTCAACAAATCAAACCTGGTTGGAAACTAGGTTTGGATCTTACAATCCGTAATAAAATAAGGTTCCTATGAAAAACAAGGAATAAGAGTTTCAGTACGTTTCTAGGTAGTCAATCAAACCGTCTATTTCTGCACATTATTGCACCATTATAGTTCAATTTTGTAGTGTTTACGACTCTATGATCACTCATAAAAAGCTCATGGCTGACGTGCACTGAGATAGAGTCGATGTTGATTATAAACGATAAGTGAAGTACATCATTTCTCCTAGTCGGTTTTCGGACTCATCGGACCCATCCACAAAGTTCTAATGTTTCAACTAACTTGTAATTTTGGCCTGGTACCGAAGTCGAACTCTATGTGATAGTCGGCAGATTAAAATCACCCACAATGATTTCAGACGCATGCGGTTGGTGCAAAGCAATGGAGAGTATGTTTGTTGGTCATCTATCAAAGTTAGTATCCGTATGAGGTGGTCTGTATATGCATCCCACCAGTAGATAATTTTTTGATCCTAAATTTACGGTGATCCAAGTGGAGCCATCTATAGCATCAAGTGATGCACTCTCAGATTTACATGCCTGGATATCCGAAAGGACATAGATAATTGAACAGCCTCCTATTCCATGACGTCCATCGGTTCGAAAGAAAATGTGGTTATCTACATGCAAGGAGTGGTCAGACATTGATGATTTACACCACGTTTTCGTAATAAGTACAATGGTCGGATTTACAAGAAATAAGAGGATTTTAAGTTGAGTAAGCGGGCATTGAACGAAAAAATAAGGAACTTAGAGGTATCTTACTGAAGCAGGTTAGAGCATAGATCATAATTTGTAGTCCCATGAATGCTCTCAGGATCGGCTATAGTATGAACTGACTTGCAAGGAGGAGTAGATTCAACAACTTTGTCATCATTTGTAATATGTTCACAGTTGCCAGCTGAAAAGCCGACGGGATTACAAAAAAGTCTCCCGATTGTTATTGACTATAATATCTGATAATAATAATAATAATATAATTCTGCATTAGCAGGTACACGCCATTTTTACAGGCATGATCAACAATTTACAACATATACCGGTTCACAGTATGCATCTCAAGCAAGCTTGTTTAGTAATTATAATCTATAAAAGTTGATAGCAGTTCATTCTTTCAGGTATAATGTGTTTTCATAAGAATAGTTTCCAAAGGGGCATAGCGTCCACGTTATATACCAGATCCATTCTCGACAAAAAGTGTAATAGGGTTTCGGTTGAGCTAAGTATTTATGTAATGCAGCTTTTTAAGTCTATAGTTGTTATAAAGTAGGCTTGTGGAGCGCCTGGTTTGAGCTATGACCTTGGGAAAGCGCGTTCTTCGAGCTTGTTCCAGGTGTCAGAAATTACATAGCTTCA
The DNA here is from genome assembly GCA_944470415.2 of Schistosoma rodhaini. NCBI lineage: Eukaryota > Metazoa > Platyhelminthes > Trematoda > Strigeidida > Schistosomatidae > Schistosoma > Schistosoma rodhaini. The sequence continues at coordinate 84,876,017 of OX104036.1, forward strand.
GCCTCAGAGCAAGATTCTGAAGAGAAAAAATATAAGAGAAACCGAGGAGCAGCAAGGCATTTGGATATGAACGATAATCAATGCTTAACATTTATTAGTGGAACAGATAGAGGTATGACAAATTATTAGATTAAATTGATACTAGCTCATGTTGCAAGAGTAAACTGCGATTAGGGGCTCCAGAGGAGAGAATGCAGTTATAAAGAACGATGAGTTGTGATAATTATCAAGGTGGAATAGGTTCCAATGAAGGAGGGAAGTCAAGGTTGGAATGAGGAAGAACAGAGAGTGCATATAGAGAGTAGTGTTAAGTAAAATAGAAACCATATCCTTTACAGTCAGTTGTTTTCTTTTCTCATCCGATGCCTGCCACACAGTGTTCATGTAAAAGTCCGAGTTAGCATGTTAAAGGTTGTCTTAGTAGAATAGTTAATCCAGCACAAAAATTGGAAACATGAGTCTTAATGGTGAGTGTAGGTGAACAATCTCAATATCACAGATCTATTGACTTGTTCTCATCCATAAAGAGCCTGATACAAACAAAATGTTCTGCCCCACAAACACGGGTGGATTGAAATCATCGCCCACACCATCAGTGCTTGCTGGTCAGTAAATCCACCCCCTCTCCTTTTGTGATGTTAGGCTCATTTACGATTATTTTTTGGATACATATCATACCTCACACAATGCTCTATGTTTCACATCCTGTTGGAAAACACTATTTCTATAAGTACCATGTTACAAGCTTATCAGACAGTTACAAATTATGGACTGTGGGTAAGGCTTCGATGCAATGTTTTTATTGACTATATAGTAAAGTGTAGGTTACGAATCAGAGTATAGGCATTAGGAAGGGTATAGTGTAGAATATTTCTTTACCATAGTAGGCAGGAAAATGGAGATTTATATTAGTTACAGATAAGGTAAGATAACGAGTGGTGAAATAATATTGATGGCAAGGCAACATAGTGTACAGATGAGTAAAAAACTGATAAATAGACGAGAAGTAAATCACACTAAATTCGCGCTGAATTTGTTTTGTTCTATGCTAACCGGTTGATGGGTGGCAGTAGTCAGTCGATTGTGCGTTTCTTCTGGTGTTTTAGGGTATTTATAGGCGTCGTTTAGCGACCGAGTATTGATAGATCCAGTGAGTTGCCTGTCTACTTCAATTGAAAAGAATTAGTGAGGGGAAAGTATCTAATACAACTACAAGGTAGGGAAATAAGGCGATTCAGTCTATATATGTAGAGAGCCTATGATGTCTGTGTGGGACGTGGATGTGTTCGTTTGCACCAGATCTATGCTGGTGAGGGGTTGATTAATGAGTCTTGTAAACGTATGTAATTTGTCTGCCATGCGTACTTCAGAAGGCAGACTGTTCCATATCAATGCGTACTTGATAAGGAAGAAGTTTTCACGTGTTTTTGATCTGTGTTTTTCAATTTTGACAGTGGATACTTTGTCTCGAAGGTTGTATCCATGTGAGTCTTGGTAGAGAGCTATATTACATGTGGAATAAGTAAGGTTTTTAAGGAGTTTAAAATAAAGAATTAAGTTAGACCTAAGCCTTCTTTTGCAGAGGGGTTCTAGTCCTAAGATGTGGCATCTGGATTTGTAGTCAGTGAGTTGGTCATTCTTAGGTATTTTGCGAGTGAAGTCTCGCTGTATTCCTTCCACCTTAAGTATATCAGATAGGCGTAGGTTGGAAAATAAGAGCGAGCAGTATTCGACGATGGGTCTTACGCAGGTTTTATACAGGATGATTTTAGTTTCCTTTTGAAAGAAATTACGAAGGATGAAGCCAAGAAATCTCCGCGTTTGAGATGTTTTAGTTGAAATATGTTCAGAGAAGTTAAGACTGTCGTATTAATGTACCTCAAGGTCAGTTACTGATGTCAGTCTGAGCAGTGGGTTTTTGTTAAGTGCTAGTTTTAGTTTAAGTGACGTGTTACCAATACATAGCCAACCGCATTTCTCTGTGTTGAGCTCTAGCCCCCAGCGTTTGCACCAGTCGTCTACTTTGCTGAGTTCATGTTGGATCGTTTGCATAGTACTTCGTACATCACCAATGTCAGTTTTATAGATGACTTTTAAGTCATCAGCGTAAAGGTAGGTCTTACCTGTAGTAAAGCACTTGCATATATTGTTGATATAAATTATAAAGAGCAATGGGCCCAAGACACTACCCTGCACAACACCACTGGTTATTGGTCGAGGTGTAGATGTTGTAGAGTTAAGCTTGGTTATTTGGTATCTGTTTGTGAGGAAAGACTTAATCCATTGCAATAGGGGGTTTATATTTCCAACTGACTGGAGTCTGTTGATTAGAAGATTATGGGGTACCTTTTCAAAGGCTTTCTTTATATCGAAATAAAGTATAATCACTAGCTTTTTCTGGTCACGTATGCGAGTAACCTCGTTAAGGAAGTCTATCAGACATGTACTACATGATCTACTACATGATAGGTACATAGTGTTTGTATTGGGAGCCAGACCAATAAGGCTATCAGGTCTATGTGTGCGATCAAGTTGTCATTTACAATGCCGACTACCTTTTATATGTGACGTATGTGTGACACGTTTCAGACATTTATTTCCGAGGTTTGTGATTTGTTTTAACTCCTTCGTAATTTGGGAAGAATCGAGTGTTGTTAAACATACTTGCGATGGTTTGCAAGGTTCGAATATATCAACGTTCAGTGCATGGTCATTTATATAAATGTTATGATTATTTTCCTCATCATGCGTTGCACAGTTACTGTAACTGGGTGTCACAGTGACAGGAATTCGGACGGTATTATCCGATTCGTCAGCATTCTAAGGAGGATGGACACCATCAACATCGGGGTTACTTTCTTCTAGGATTTGAACTTTAAGAGATTCAGGAGAGTTTATCAGTGGTGGCATATTTTTAAAGTTAAATGTCCTCTTAGAACCGGACTTAATTTTATGACCATTAGGATTATGATGCGTTTGTGAGTTTGACGCTGGTGGTCTATAACCAGCTCTTCCTGCTTTTCGCTGGCATGATGTTCTATCTGGAAGAATCACAATATTCCTAAAAACCTGTTTCTGTTTCATACAATTGGAGGAAGTCAGAAACTCACTGGCGTCTACGGACGAATTAAATTTGAACAGGATCGGTGAGTGCGTACAATGATGACTTTTTAATCTTCTGCACACATATGGTACATGTGCCATATTTCTGGCTCTAAGCAGATTGGACTTGATATTTTTGAGGGGCATGTGTCCGGTATATTAAACACAATTGCATTGCTAAATCGTCTTATTCTTTCAAGTACCTCTGAAGTGACACGATCTAAAAAATTATTTATGTCATTCATATGATCTGGAGTCTCCGCGATGTTGGGGTTGATGAGATATTTAAGCGGATTGAGAATTTTCATGTCAGCTTGCAACTTTCTCATATCATTCACATGATTGCAGTTGTGAATATCATCAATGTTTATCTACAGAGTTTTCAAAATGTCTGGAATAAAGATAATTGGTACAAGTTATTCTGCTTCCAGATGAATGGAGTAGCTCGTCTTGTTGAAACTGTCGGTAGTAGCATTAGATTGAATCGTTTTCCTACGTTTTGCTGGACGCCTAGAAACATGGGTCCTCAATTACTTTTTGTGGAATGATAATAAAGTGATAAGTAGCAGATGGATCGAACAAAATGTTGGAGATAGAAATGGGTGAAAAGGTGAAGGCTATGGGCTCAAGACAGTCTAAAAATCAAGATCTATGTTCGAAACAAGAGTGAATATATCGTGAGGATTAGTGGTTTCAAAAACAAGAGGGGAGAATGGCATGAATATCGTAGTAGAATTTCGGTATGTACGTCAGTATATGTGTGGAGGCAAAATAGAACATAAAGGTGAACATTTTGTAAATTTTGACACTTATATTACACGGGAAGATAGCCTTGCATAGTAAAGTAATTGAAAACTGTAAATAATTAGTACCCATCAATCAAATTGGATACGGTATGTGGTACATGTATAAACCGAAAGCCTGCAATAGTTAAAATTGGGTGGTGCAGAAATAAGTAATCCAGTAGATTATTACCATGATGCTTTGCGACCAAATACATGAAACAGCTTTTTGGATAAAAATACTGACCGAAAACTATGACAGACTCATCGAATTGAACAGATAACTACGGAAATTAATGAGTTACAGTATCGAAATACAATTTACAGAATAATATATAAAAACGTGAGTATGTTGCTCTATCATACACGATCATACATTTTTTTGATGTAAGGTAGGGGTATGGAAAGATCATGTAAATACATAAAGTATATGGGTTGTAGCATCCAAACACGATATAAGGATTAGTATGAAAATATGGAATGCAATTCTTCGTCAAATATGATTATATATGGTTTGAAAATGATAGAGTATAGTTCTGTCGGATAGCCAAGATGAATATGTAATTGTATAAATATGAATTATTATATAAATATGATCATACATAACATGAATACTTAACACAAATTTTATCATAGTGTATGAAGTTCACAGTCTTTATGTAAATAGTTCTGAGTTGAGTTATCTTCCGTAATTAAAAAGAGTCCATCCAGCTCTATTAGAATGCTATCAGAGTGAGACAACTCAGAAGATAGGGCAGATGAGTAGAAAAGCCAAGAACAAACGAAATACCTGAGGTATACACCGAGTCATCTATTCTTGGGACATGTTACTCGAAGCAGTGATGACCGCACCTTCAATTGACTCATTCAAAAAGAAAACTAGACATTCACAGAAGCCCAGTATAAAAAGAAAAACACAGGCTGTTGGCCTTCTGTCCTTACTACAGAAGTCTGAAAACCGAATCTAAGAGCTACCAGCATATCTGAAATAACTTATACTGTTACTCAAAAGTATTAGAAGTTTTCAACACTTCAGAGAGAGCATATTGAAACTGAATATGTGTACGAATACGTCGCTATTCAGCATCTTCAAAAACTGTCGTTTAATTTTAGAACTTTGTTTAGCTTCATTGTTTGGATATCATCAGTTGCGTAGTCCTAGTGCAACTTTTCAAAACTCTGGGAAATCCGGAAAATGAAGCTGGGCACCATCAGGCGTAAACATATATCATTTTCAATGGCTGTTACCTTTTCCTTTCTTGCTGCTATTTCCAATATTATTGGATTTGTTTCACCCTTCTGGATTGTTTCAAAATCAGAGTCAAATCTCGGTTTTCAAAGGCTTGGTTTGTGGGAAGTTTGCTTTGAGCAGTTTATCTTCCCAGAAGACTATGTATCTAAAGCGTATCAAGGATGTTGGTATATATATTATCCAGAATACAAATATATCAGATTCTGGTTAAATCCACGTAAGTGTTTTCACATATATATTGACCGTAAAGTTCAAATGGTTTATTATTTAACTATTGCATGGCGTGTTACATAACTTTTGATAAAAAAACTAAATAGCTTGCATGTTTTGAACCGGATAATATTGAAACTATTTATTCCTTGAATTCCGTTTTCTGGAAAGTAATTCAAAGTCTAACAACCCCACGTTTTTGCTTAAAAGGTACACATTTAATTTAGATTAGGATGTTTAACTGTAAAAAAGCTACAGATTATCGACAAAGTAACATTAAAATCCAAGCAAATTTTGCAATAAATAATGACTGACGTATATGTTTGACAAAGTCTAAACAATGGATAGCCTTACAAAATTCACTTACATATTAAAGCTTCCTGACCATCTCTAAAATTAAGTTGAAAATGTTAAAGTCACGTCCGTGATTATCTCACAGGCCTAATTGAATCGCTTGTTTTCAAAGTGCTTAACCAGAATTTTACTAAACTAGTCGTTTCAATTTACTTTAGAGTATGATAAATTCAATGTTTTAATTTATATTCCACCGATGTTCCTTAAGTTTTCAGTGGCCCCGAGTTTGGGCGTATGTTCAGTAGAAATGACGTTGATATGTTTAAAATTTGCTATCTTATTGTTTAGTGGTTAGACTTATGTAAGCCTGCTTCATGAAATTTGTACTTACAAACTATTTATGTATTTATCTGAACACATGAATATTGGTACAAAGGGGCACCGAATATATATGCATCACACAAGTCACTTGATTGGTGAATGGGCTGTAATACTGCACGGATGCTTAAACCGAGGCAGGTGTTTTCCTTAGGGGGGCACACCCGAGCCTTTGACCTAAAGGTCTGATCCACAAGACAGTGGAACAACTTCAGCAGATGCAGTCCCATGGTAGCCGGTCACCGACAATTGGTTCATACGCCATTTGTTCCCCCAGGATCCTGTAGTGCATGTGCACCATTGGTTTGGAACCAGGGTTTTCCAACTCCTCCAGGTGAACTTTCCATATCCACCAACCCGGTTAAAGCACCGAACATTCGCTTTTCGTCCTCTGAATTTCGTAAACAACAGTAATACTGCAAGAAGATAGTGAGTAGGACTTTCTTCGCAGTGGCTGTATACGCGTGGCCATGTGATAGTATTTCGAGAAGGAGAGTTAACTCTCCTCACCCTTGGTCATACCAGGGAATTTGGAGGCAACATAAAAAACAATATTATCAAATTTGTTGCTAAATATGTGTGCCTTACCTGCCCTTTTCGTTAATAAGGCCTAGTGATACTGTTGCTATACCGAATAACTAATCAGAGAGATAAAGAATATCAGATTAGACTTGGTTCACATTACTTGTTTTTAATTGTTTGTAGGAAACTGAGTGTCACTTTGCTTTTGTTGTTTAAAATGTTAAATGACACTCGTAATTTAAAGTACAATCGGTTGTCGATACTCATTTTTGCACAGGTTATCTTTATTCTAATGCATTCAGTCTCTGAGGCCATAGCGTACGTCAATTCGTTTCGGAGTTGGGTACTTTAGCATTAAACTATGCAATTTGTAACGAGCCCCTTGTAAAAGTAATTTATAAGCATTCTTTATATGCTAAGCAATGTTGAATTGAATATTATTGTTAAGTAAAGTCACAAAATAATGCCAGCTTTTGGTTATTTAATTATTTTACATAATTCCTTACAAAAGACCTTAGATCCAGCATGGAAAGTTATGCAATCAATTGTTTAGCCGATATCATTGAACTAATACATTTTATTTTATTTTAGCATGGTTCTATCTTGTTCAGATATTATCAATCATAAGTTTAATATGCAATTTAGCTGGATTGTTAATGATAATTCTTGTCTTATGTGAAGTTTATGGAACTAAAGAAAAAAAGCCACATTTTGTTGTAATGGGATTACAATCTGTTGCTCGTAAGTATTTTTGCAATTACATTATATCATATAAGCTTATAATTCTCCACTTTATTACACACCGACTGTATTGAAAAAATATTTATTGGATCGCAGATCTGAGTAACACTAGCCTACATTTTAGTTTCGACAATCATATTTTGAGATCCGCTGTGTCGCGAACTGACATAAGCTGAGGGGTCATTGACCACATTATCTGCAGACCACCCTTCTATAATCAATTAGTCTAGATCCTCAACTCTTGTCAAGCTGTTGTGTAAAGTGGTCGTCACTCAATGTCACCGGTGAGTTGCTGTCTCGCTTCTGGCTTGATTGCATTCACTCATTACAAATCTCTCACTAGAATTTCGTTGTTTAGTAAAACATAACGGTGTTTGACCAACTTTCCAAACAGATGGTTAGCTATCCGGACTTGTAATAGATATTTTCCATATCACCCGCATTTTGCATAATAATATACATGCTGTTCAGGCTGATAACATACTCTTGGTGTGAATTGAGTTGACCTGTGGTAAATTAGCCACTGGATAAGTATTTAATAGAGTCAATGTCAACTGTAAGCGAAAGAGTACCGTCCCATTTTTCATCCTGGTAAACCAGGTGTCTCATTGGTGTCCAGGAAAAATCTGAACTTATTTCATATTTTGAGAAAGCCATCTTAGAGGTAGTCATGAGTAAGCCAGTAGTCATTAAGTACCTAGATGGAAGAATGGGGATGAGCATTCCTAAATTGTCTGAAATGAAAACAAAAGAGTTGTCCAGTGTTGTGTGGTTTCCAATATTTCTCCTGGTTTTGTCAATTTGTGATAAAATTCATTTTCAAAGTATACAGTCGCTCAATCTAACTGAAGTGATACAGTCATAAACAAAAATACATCAAATAAATAAAATAGTTTACATGTACATATAAATGTCTATTGCTGGATCCAGTTAGGATCGTTTCATATTCTGAGATACAATATTAGGTAACATAAATTTGAGTTGAAAAAACCTACGAGGGAGCATATTAAGGCATGGCTTCAATTCGTGAGGTCAATGGTTGTCATTCTGACCAATGTTGGCGGGTGCAAACATCTTGAATGGGTCTGTTGCAGTACTCCAATCAGTGGTTGTGGATGCTCCATGATATGGGGCAAAATAGACCATTGTGGAGCAGTAGTAGTCTCAAATCTTGTTTAATACCATTGCTGATTTTTAATCTTGGATTATATTTGTCTCTTCAGAACCGTATATTTCATGCTAAGATTTCCATTGCTTTCGATGTTATCTCTCATCTTATCCTGATTGTCTTGTTGATTTGTTATAAATTTGTTGAAATGAGATGTAATAACCTAAAGTGATGCACTCTAATGGTAATGCTGTATTGACTTTCATACTGTAGGGGGCAACTGATGTTATATCACTTAAAACGATACTGATAATTCAAAAGTACTTTTATATATACATGAACTTGTTCTAAAATTCTATTCAATTGATCGGCCACCATTCTTGTTATAATAAATATTGTATATATCGCATACTAACTAATTTTCAAACAATTTATTTGGAACGCTTCCTGTTTTAAACGGTATCAGGGGATTGCTCACGGAAGAAATCATTTGGTGAACAAACCTTTTGGTTTAAATCCGAAATTGATTGATGAGGTCAATAATAATTATCGACTTCAGTGATTGAGAAATGTACTACGCTTGCCTAACCCTTCACATACTACGACGTGTAGATGTGATTCAGAAGTTTTGAGTGACGTAAAGAAGATATGGTACTAGGTTATAAGGTTATTGGCTGTTCAACTGAAATACATCAACTGATACAGACGTTTATGTTTAAGTACGCGTGATAACCGTAGTTAATGTTCGAACCAGTTTAATTTTCTCTGTATTGCCTTCTAAATCTTCAGTTTAATATCACTATCAACTTCGTATTCACCGGTCTTATTGCTTTTTTCAGATCCGAATTTGTCAAATTTAGTTTCTTATTGTATTTGACTTCACTTCTTTCTCCTTATGCTTTTTACCTAGTTAAATGTTTTCACTGTGTTACTGTAAGATATGGTAATTTGAAACAATATATATTTGTCTTAAGTTCTATATTATACATGATTAACCAACTAACTGAATGATGGATATTCTGACCTATTAGAATGGTTTCCAACGTAGAGAAAAAATCAACTTTTTAAATAATTTTAATTCAGAACATAAGGGCTTTTGCCTAAGTTCCAGTTGACTCCATTTATATATTTTCTGTAGACATGTTGATTGACTTATGTCAAAGTGTCTTTTTTTCCTTTTGAATTCTCAACTAGTTGCTTGTTTTGTTGTCGTTATAATACTCATGGGAGTTATGAGTAAAGATCGCGAATGGCTACCAAGACCCGATTTAAATATGCTATCCTGGAGTTTTGCATTCGCAGTACTAGCTGGATTTTTCACAATATTTTGTATTTTTGGATTAGTGACACATTATTTGTCAGTAGAAAGCAAACGTTTCATGCAAGACCCATTATTAAGACAAAAATTTCTAGGAACTAATCCGTATTATACGTCACAAAGGAATATTTCGTATTATGATGGTAAAGCAGCAGCTACTGAGTCAAAAATTGGAGGTGCCGGAACAGTCCCTTCACTTTTTACAACAATACCTTCTACATTTGTTAGCTATCAACCTGGATCACAAATTGGTCCCACTAGTACATTAATGGCACCTGGAAAGTCAAGTATTTTAAGTCGTGGTACAATCGCTCCAGGTGCCGTAGGAGGTACTGTAGCTGGAACATCGGGAGCTACAGTATCGGCTAAACTTAGAGAATCACTAGAGGCTCAACGAATTGCTGTTTTAGAAGCGAATTTACGGGCTGCAGAAAGTGAATTATTTCAAAATGCAGAGAATGCTCATGGTCCCACTTCAACACAATCATTGTATAATCCAAATATAAGATCAGAACCAAGATATGAAGACACAATGACAAGACAAACAGAACGTTTAGGTTCTACCACACATTTGCGATCAAATGTTGCTATGGATTCGGCTGTATAGTTAAATATTCATTTTATTACGTTGTTAGATTCATTTTTCAACTTTATTTGTGGTTGTTTGTAGTTCTAAAGTAAATTTATTTTATCACGAGCTGGTTTTTGGTTTTCAACGGGTTTTTTAGCCTTTTTACGGTCTCACAGTCGAATCAGTTATCATTGAAGTTAAGCGCTTATCATCAATCGCCTTAATTACGTAAAACAGTAGTTTTCTGCTTTTACTTGATAAAGTAGATTTCAAGAATTGAGATTATGTAGAACGTAACTAATTAAATGACGTTGATGCTACCTTGACGTGGTGGTTGGGCTTGCCTATCGTGATGAACCAATCGAGCTATACTGGCTGGAACAATCGTTCCTCAAGGTCCTACCATGCCAGACAGGGCGGGTGAAGAGCGGTAAGACTAAAAGCAGCAAACCGAAGGTGAAGTTGAACTGCTGACTGCACAGATGTGTAAGGTGTTACCTTCAGACAACCAGCATATCAGCGATGCTGCTTTCCCACAAGGAGTGGTGGGGTTAGAAAAGGTCAACCCTAAAAATGCACACTTCGCCTTAACCCACGGATTTCCGTCTCCGGCGGTAAGGTCCTTTGAAGAACGGAGCTAACACGTCGAAAATACCCCGTGTTCAGGCAGTTGTCCCTTGAACACTGCGGTCACGCTCCCAGGTCGTTAAGACCAACACTAATCCAACTTCTTTTTCAGGTCCCTCAAGAAATACCCTTTCACGGTGTGGGCAGCCGGGAAGTGACATTAGCCCTCATACCCGTAACTGCACTCGAGACCAAGTTGGTCACTACAAGATCTTCCTACACCTATCAGCTCTCTTATCTCCACGGCCAACCCTCCTCATGTCCTTTTATCACCTCGCACCGTTAGGGCGAGCGATTCGAGTACGTCGAACGTTATTCCTGGTCTCCTGAAACCACGCTCTAAACTACATGTAGGAACTTTTAACGTCTGAACATTGTGGCAAATAGAACAACGGGCCTCCTTATCTAGGACTTTAGAATCGTACACCATCGATGTGTGCTGCGTCTCCGAAACGCGCATACAAGACCAGAGTAGCGTCATTCATTTAACCTCACCTTTTCAAAATAAAGAACCATCTCGATACACGCTTCGTGTATCTGGAAGCCCCGATGCTGCTCCCCGTGGCCTCGTTGGACTAGGTATAGCATTAAGTCCTAGGGCAGAATTAACTGTTTTAGACTGGATCCCAGTTGACAGTCGTCTATGCGCTATCAGACTAAACGGATCAGTAAGGACTCAGAAAGATAGGGACACTCGTCGTTGCCTCTTCGTCGTCTCTGTCTACTCTCTCACTGTCTGCAGCTCAGACGATATAAAAGATGGGTTCTACAAGAAACTTTCCGACCTTCTCCGAAAAGCTAGGCGTTCTGATGTAGTAATAGTGGCCGGTGACTCTAATGCTCAAGTAGGTAAACTAAGAGAAAGGGAAAGACACCTGGGTGGATCTTATGGTGGTGTGGCTAAAAGAACAGATAATGGAGACCGTCTGTTGCAGCTGTGCTCAGATAACCGCCTAATTCTTGCAAATACTAATTTTAAGCATAAGGAAAAACATCTTTTGACATGGCGACCCCCGAATTCGTCCCAACGTTGGAACCAATTAGATCACATCGCTATCAGCCACCGATGGAGGGGCTCGATAGAAGACTGTCGCTCATTCTGGAGCACATGTTTAGATTCAGATCATGCTCTAGTGCGAGCACGTACCTGTCTGCGTCTTACTGGACGTAGGAAAGGCACTGCAGGTGAGCCTCTAAGGGTTCTACTTAATGATAGGCAAGCTAAGAATATATCTCGGGAACAACTGGAAAAACAGTTAGACAGACATGTAAGTTGTGCCCACCCCGAGGCAACGTGGAATGACATCCGAGAAGCTGTGGAAACAGCAGTGATATCCGCTAGTAAGGTAAACCATAAGGTTAGGAAGAAACAATGGATCTCGGCAGCATCTATCGCACTGATGGATGCTCGAAAACTCATCCCACCTGGCTCTGAACATAACGAGGAGCGGAGTCAGCTTAAGCGCAGGCTAATAAGAAGCCTACACAATGATCGTGAACAGTGGTGGGTAGCGAAAGCAAGAGAGATGGAAAAGGCAGCGGCAATAGGTAACAGCAGACAGCTATTCAGACTTGTTAAAGAAACCTGTATTAGGAACCCAAATATCAATGTAACTATATCAGACAAAGATGGGCATTTCATTCATTCTCAATCCAGGAGATTGGATCGATGGGCAGAACACTTTAGGGATCAGTTCAACTGGCCTTCAGCCACACTTCAGTTACCCACGATCCCCAGTCGTCCTGAATGGCAAATTAAGGTAAGTCCTCCAACTCTCTACGAGGTTGAAAAAGCTATAGGAAATCTGAAGCGAGGGAGAGCAGCAGGCCCCGACAGGTTCACTCCTGAGATTTTTAAGGATGACGGTCCAGTACTAGCAGCGAGATTGACTGTCTTAGGTAGAATCTGGGAACTGGATGTAATTCCATCCGACTGGTCCCAATCACTGATTCTGCCAGTTTATAAGAAAGGACAAAAGTCCTCCTGTGACAATCACAGAGGGATCAGTTTGACTAATATAGTGTCTAAAATATTAGCTTCAATAATACTTGGACGCCTAACCAAAGCTCGTGAAGAGCAGACTAGAGAAAACCAGGCTGGTTTTCGACCTGGACGTGGTTGCATAGACTAGATATTCACTCTACGTCAGGTCCTAGAACATAGACACACATTCAGACGTCCCACAATCGTAGTATTTCTCGACATTAAGGCGCCATTCGACTCCGTTGATCATGAGGTTCTGTGGCAGTGTTTGTCACTGAAAGGAGTACCAAAGAAGTACATTAATCCTATAAAGGCTCTCTACTGGAACACAACTGGTCGAGTTAGAGCCCATGGCCAACTATCATCAGAATTGGTTGCCTCAAGTGGTGTTCTCCAGGGATTTCCACTCTCGCCATTCTTGTTTAACTTTGTCGTTGACATGCTTTTAGAGATAACACTTTCATCATCCCGATTCAGAGGGGTTGAACTTCTACCATGGGATTCACTTGTTGACTTAGAATACGCCGATGACATAGTTCTATTTGGTGAAGACGCTAACAAAATGCAGAGTCTTCTGACCACTATAAACAACTATGCAGGCGTGTTTGGGATGCGATTCTCTCCCTCGAAGTGCAGAATGCTACTTCAAAACTGGGTTGCATCAGCACCTAAACTAATGAAAGGGAGTGAAGTAATTGAGTGTGTTGACCGCTTCACTTATCTTGGGAGTCTGATCAGCCTTTGTGGTCTTGTGCGTGACGAAATCTCAGGATGGATACAGAAGGCTCGTCTAGCTTTCACCAACTCGCGTCATTTATGGCGTAGGCGAGATATCCGTCTACTAACCAAAGGACGAGTTTACTGCGCAGTAGTTCATTCCGTCCTACTTTATGGCAGTGAAACATGGCCGATAAGAGTAGAGGATATTCGTAGACTACTAGTATTCGATCATAGGTGTCTTCGAAGCATTGCACGTATATCCTGGGACCACCGGGTAAGTAATGCAGTTGTTAGGAAACGGGTACTAGGTAAGGATGGCGAATCGATTGATGAAGTAGTGAAACTTCATCAGTTGAGATAGCTGGGACACGTGTTACGTATGCCCAACCACCGACTGCCCCGACGTGTAATGTTTCATGGTGTAGGAGTAGGTTGGAAGAAAGCTAGGGGTGGTCAGAGCAAAACGCGGCACAAATCCATGAAGTCACTGACAAGTGGAGAGAGCCATGTTGGTAGGTGTAGACTACCTGGTTGGGATCCGCCAGATGATAGCAACCGATGGTTAGAGGCCTTGAATGACATGACTCAAAGTCGTTTGTCTTAGCGAAAGCGCAACTCCTCTTTGTGTTCTGCCAAATTCTAATATTTTGAATTCCTCATGTCCCTATCCTTTTTCTCTTTCCAAATTTAAATCACTGTATTATACTGCTTCAATATAATCTTCAAACCCCAATCTTTCATATAACTCTTATACTTTTACTACTTTTACCACTATGGGATTTGAAACGACAACTTCATCTCTATGCTGATGTGGTATGGCAACTCGAACTGGTGTACATACATACGAAGTTCTACGTTGCGACTGACTGACTGAAATGACGTTAAAAAGACAGTTTAGAACCAATTGCATTTTATTTCCACTGTTATTAAAGTTAGTAAATTAAGTTGTTTATTCCCAATAAGTAAAGTAGCCACGATATGAAAACTATAGATTTATCAGTTTATTTAAGCTCTTTAATCTTTTTTTTATCTAAAAGCAGACTATTTTTTTTACAAAGACTGGTTCATTCAAAACGTTCAATTTGTATTGGGTTCTTTATCAGATTATAAATGCACTCACGCTCATAGTTGTCACGAAATTTGCGTGAAAACTACTGGAATAGTCGACAGACTGACGTTATGAGACGAGCTGAGAACCAAATTAATGAGAATTTTAGTATTTTCAAGCACTTGTACTCTACGAGTCACTTGCCATTATTTGGTGTATCTGTAATGACATGGTTTAAAGTTCAGGTTAAGAAAGTTATGAGGAGATTAGTTATTATTAAATTATATCTTGGCTAGTACCTGCGTCAGTGGAAGTAAGCTTCCCACATAGTGTTTCTTTCATAGCTTTTCATCCCCGATGATTTTATCTCAAATATGCATACGATCTTGGGAGCTCTCCATAAGGGTAATGCTATATGGAATTACTTTCTAAAATCCCCACCAAAAGTCTAGTGTTGCTGTCCTGATCCCGATTAGCTAGTGTGTGTATTGAGAGTTCAAAGATGTTTTACTATCACAGAAAAAGGCTGAAATCTAAATACCATACTTTGTTGATCAAATATTCCCTCTGTAGTGTGTGCTACTGATATCGATGGATATAAGTAGTATGTATCATCAATCAAAGGTGAGATGCCTGGAAGCAGAAAGTTAAGAAGATAGAAGAGAAGAGAACAAGAATAGAGAATGTTTGGTATGGAAACGAAATAACAATGAAGTCTGAGATAATTGATTGATATTTTGCAAATGAATTACTTACTGTATGGTTCTCAGATTTGACTAAGATGTTCTGTAATTTTGTGTTAAAATGCATTTGATTGTTCCCACTTGTGTTCTCATTCACTACAACTCTGCAGTATAAGCGGAGATTATAAGGGATTTATATTCAAAGTTCTTTATTTGTAGAGTTCCCTAACTTTAACAACAGAAGTGTTTGGACGGCCACATTTTCTTATTAGTGCAAGTAGGTTTTATTTCTCAAACGTGTTTCTGGGTGACTGATCAAACAAACGGAAAAATAATAGTCACACTAATGGTATTTAGCCTAAAGTTATACAGGACGAATTGTTAGGCAAATAATTTTCGGAGTCCAGTGAACCTTCCCAGTCTTTAATTGCTTAAGCTGTTTCAGAAGATCCTTTGACTTCAGTTGCGGGGAGAACATCGAAAACCTATCGAAGTTCAAGTATATAAGGATATCATTTGGCCCTTTTACCATTCTAAAAATTTTCTCACTTAGATCGCGTGTTTCTCTCCATTTACAATCATTCAACTGAATGAATCTGGACTGAAATTATTTCAAGTCCTCACATGGGCACTTCAGCCAGCTGATGATTAAGTTAAGTGGTCAAACAGTTTGCAGAACTCGCTAGACTGTTCTTTTTTGATAGGGCTAATTTACCTCATCAACGACATGTCAAATTTTATTATCCAGAATATTTTCCTTAATATTGAAGACCATAACAGAGTACATTGACAGATCCTCTAATATGGCATCATGGCACAATCGTTTTGCTATTGAAATACCAAAAAGACTGAGATAATAATTTGCCTTTAGGAACTGAACCTGTGATCCTAAACAAACAAATATTAGAAGATGGAGTCAGTGAATGTGTGCACGAATGCATATTAAATAATTAAAATGACCAACTACATATAAAATATTCATTCAATATGTTATGTTTATGAGTTATTTATTTGTTAACAAATAAATAAAACTAAGAATTACGAGTAACAATCTAAGTTGGCTATCAATAAATCATCTAAAACTTGATCAAGTTAGTCAAAGAGGGCGGAGAAATTAATTATTTAGAAATATTTTACAAGTTGCCTGTAAAAATTATGAAGTTGGTATCAACGTTGGTTTTAACGTATATTCCAGTTAATAACCGGTTTTTTATACATCAATAACACGTCTGCTTTAACTTTATTTCCATTAGTACATGATGAGTGAATAAATTTTACTAAGTTCTTTCTAATGGAGATACGTCGGGTCATCGAAAGAATTATCTATGGCTTTTAAACATGTCATAAGAACAGTAGTTGACTGTGCTTTATTGCACTAAATTAAATATAAAATTAACAAAAAATGAGATGACACTCTCCCAACAACAGTAATTTCTCAGATCCTTTGGAGCTAAATCTAGGCAATACAAATGGAGAAACTACTTCAAAATGCAAATATGCTTAATGCATTCGGATTTAGAAATTAAACTCAAGGGGAATTTGATCATTCCCACAGTCATTTGTAGCTAGCCTAACATTGCAATTGAACTGATGGTATCTTCAGTTGACATTTAGCATTTTGCTTTCCACTATACGAAGACAAACCTTTTGTGTCACATAACCATTAACTGTGGTTTATATTTTGGAACAAGTGAAATGTTCGTCTTTACATAAATACAAACGTTAACTTCTGCTAAAATTTTTGTAGCTAAGTGTGACATGACTAAGTTATATGTTTTTATTTGGTATGATGATAAAATAATTTGTAATTCCAGATGAAAATATTTTAAGACAATGAATTAAGCAAAGGATTAATAATTAGGGATTAGACAGTTAAACAGTGGTCAGTTTGTTGCCTCAGCGTGCTTTACTGACTTCCCAACCGCTTATTATCACCCCACGCTGCTTCTGTACTAAAGCTCGAACAGAGAATGGCCGCAGTATATGAGTAAATGTCTTACTTCAAAGTTAATGTATGAGTAGAAAACTAAGTGTATTGATTTGTTTAAATAGTGGTTCTTTATTGAGGAATGGAGATAAATTGGCTAAAAACCTCAACTCGTGATGTATATGTGGCGCTTAGCGCATCCGTAAGCCTGGAAAATGGCTTCCAGAAATAATGACATAAAGAATAATTATGACATACGATAGTGCAGACGACAGCTAGTAGCTGTGTCCGATATTGATAACATTTTATCAACAAGCAAAACGGGAACTGAGAGCAATCAGATATGGAAGCCATTGCGTTTAAAGGAAGATTTAGTGATCAAACAAAGTTGAGAATAGCTGATACAGGGGTTGAGAGAGTAATTATAATGGTAATTACAATAAATAACATGAGTATATATAAATAGTTTAGGATATCACACGACAAACTTGCGCTACAATATACTCGTAGTTGTTGGGACTACACTGTTTACTGAATACTGATAAGTGGTTTAAAACAATACACAAAAACGGATAGATAGGGAGAGAACATGAACGTTAACAACCTTGACACATTATCTTTTAGAAATTTCTAGAAACAAACTCATTACAGTAACAACACAAGTAATTAACCTATCAAAACTTGACATTTAATCCTTCGTTTTTCGAGTTGTTTACGAAGATCTTCTATTAGAATATAACGTTCTCTTTCTGCTTCTCTTGAGACTTCATTGAAAGAAATTCGTTGACTACCAAAATTGATTCCAGATTGCATAAATAAATCTCAGAAATTATCGCAAACTATGTCAATTATCTTAAAGGCTGTGTCACCAACACGAGCTTGTTACTTCTGGTATGTAAAATTAGATTGTAGTGATACTTAACCATGAGCCGACTCCACTTGATATTTGGTTATCATTGACTCGTTTAAGATAATTCTTTTTTTGTTACTTTCACCTAAATCTTTTTACAGCCAAAATTCTGATTAAGGGTAGGTGTCTGGACGTAGCACATGAATATAATTTTTTCATAAAGCACTATACATGTAGGTTTACTACTACTGTAAGTTCAATCTTATACTTAATCCCATAATTACTTTTGACTCATTTAAATATTAAAAATTGGATTCTAAACAAATTTAAACTATGATGAAACAGCAGTCCTATGTTTCTGGCTTTTCAATGCTCCTCCAGCTAATATTCATCTATGATTAGTACGTAGGCCAAATAGATTTGATAAATTAGCATTGGATAAGGTAGTCCAGGTAAGAGACAATGAACTTTTATCTAAATTGATACTAACTTCTTATACTTTTAAATATATCCGTGTGCTAATTTGTGGTGTTTGAATGAACCAATGATTCCCTTGTATTGATGACTGCTTGATTTCGAATTCCAAATACAATACACTCGTTCGTGCTCATCTAATACTTCTTGATTAAATTACGTTATTGCTGGAATTACTAGTTTACACTATAATTCAAATACTTAAAATTATTACATTGGCGTCGCGATGGAGCCTACGATAGAACAGTTGGACACTCACTCAACTCCTGAAGCTTTTGAGGTTTTGCCGTTTCCCAGCAGCTGAGATTGGTACACGCCGCGCAACCTATGGATATCAGTGAGCTTGCAAAGGTGACGCGACAGTTGATGACACAAACAGTAGCTCCGGTCGCGTGCGGAAGTCAGGAGATAAGCAGCATTGAGAAGAAGATTGAAGAACTGCAGCACGAGATTGCGGCATTACGAGTGATTCGTAAAAGGAATGATGAGTGTTTCGCATGTGGAGGGACAGGACACTGGAAGATAAACTGTCCAACACGACGAAAACGGAGATATTTTAGACGTTACGTGTTTCCTTCTTACTCTAGGGATCTGGGGGTTGTTGCATTAGTAGATAGAGGGGCAGTCTATGCAAGAGTGAACGTAAATGAACTAGATTTAGTGTGCCTAATCGATACAGGGCAGCAGTTTCGTTAATTGGTAAAGAGCAATGTAAAAGTTTTAAGCCGTGTAAAGTCGCAGTTCACACTATAGGAGGGCATATGTTAGAGGTATTGGGTGTGTCTAACAGTATCGTAAAAGTGGATGGTTCGGAGATAAGTTTTTCGTTCGTGGTAACTGAAAACCTGTCGAGACCAATATTCATTCTCAATACATGAAAGTAGCGAGGTGGCTGAGGTTAGAGTGGCAACAGCCGTTGTGACGAAGAAACCAAACATCACCGAGTTGTGCAAAAAGTATGCGAAACTATTCACTGGAGAAGGAGAACCGTACGGATTTCGCGACAAAGTAAAGCACGAAATCCCGATAAAGAACAATGGAGGAAGTATATTCACAACACGTCGTGTCCCTGTGCACTTAGAGGCTGAAGTAAATCGACAGGTCCAAGAGATGCTGAAAGAAGGAATAATTGAGGAGGCGGATAGCCTGTATAGCTCACCGGTACTCTTGGTAAAGAAACCGAATGGGAAATATAGATTTTGTGTTGATTTTAGAGAGCTGAATAATATAACAGAACTAAAGCCGTGTGCAATGCCAATAGTAGTGGAAACATTAGATCGGCTGCAGAATGCCACGGTGTTTACAGTGTTGGGTTTGCGGTTAGGTTATTGGCAGCTGCCTATAAAAGAGAGCGATCGAAGCAAGACAGCATTTACCGTACGTGATAAACAATATCAATTCAGACGAATGCCGTTTGGATTGGCGGGTGCACCATTTACGTTCAGAAGATTAATGTCGCTACTGCTCAGGGATCTAGATAACGTCGAAGTGTATGGTGACGATGTAGTCGTATACAGCCAGACAGAAACAGATCATGTCAAGCATGTGGAAGCGAATTGAAGAATTCGGACTTCGAATTAATAAGGACAAGTCATAGATGGCGAAAAGTAGCATCACGTTGTTGGGGCATAAAGTGGGAAATGGAGAAATAAAACCACTGCCGGAGAAAATTCTGACTATAAAGAACGCTGCAGTACGGAATTCAAAAAGGAAATTGAGACAGTTCCTGGGAAGGGCGGCGTCCTACAGTCGGTTCATCAAGAATTTCGACGAAATAGCAGCACCCCTTTATAAGTTGTTGAGTAACACTAAATTTTCGTGGACTGAAACCGCCCAACAAACGTTTAATCAAATCAAAAACATGCTGGACGACCGCCAGATGACGCTCAGACTGCTCGAACTGGAGAAACCGTTTACAGTGACAACAGACGCAAGTGACCATGGTATAGGTGCCGTTTTAAGTCAGTCTGATAGAGTAGTGGAATACGCAAGTCGCGTTCTCACGCCTGAGGAACAGAAGTATTCAACGATCGAAAAGGAGTGTTTAGCGATTGTGTGGGCAGTAGACAAGTGGAGACCATATCTGTTAGGTAAACGATTTCACATCGAGACTGACCATAAACCTCTGCAGTGGCTAAAAACAGCACGAGACCCACGTGGAAAGTTGGCGCGATGGACGATACGTCTGCAGGAGTATGACTTCAGTATCGGGCATGTTCCAGGGAAGGAAAATGTAATGGCATACGCAGTGAACAGTATAGAGGGAGACCCACTAGAACTCGTCCGGCAACAGAAATCTGATCCTAAACTTCGAGAGTTAATCAGAGTGATAAGAGAGGGGGCAGATTTTGACAAACGAGCAATGGACAAGGAGGCAATAATGTTGCTTCGGCAAAAAAAGACTGAAAGTGAACACATATGGAGCTCTGGTCTGGCAGGATGATGACAAAAATTGGGTGGCTGTGATCCCGAAAGACTGGCGGCGTAAGATGATACACGAATGCCATCAGGTAGCGCACACAGGTATCGCAAGAACGACAGATTTACTACGGCAAAGTGCATACTGGCCAGGCATGAGAGACGATGTGGCCCAATATGTGTTGACGTGCTAGCAGTGTCAATTAATGAAAAGCGATAGATACATGCAACCGCCATTGCAGTCGGTGATCTATGGTCGGTAGATGTGATGGGACCATTTCCACAGACGGATAGCGGCAACCGATATTTACTAGTAATGACGGAACATGCCACACTATGGGTAGGCGCTGTACCGATTGCCGACCAGCGGGCGAAAACAGTGACCGAAATAATCCGGCACATTGTAGCGGGTCATGGAGTACCGACGATGACACTAACCGACCAGGGTCCTTGTTTTGAAAGTGACGAGTTTAAGGCCCGTTTAAAGCAGTTTGGCATCAAGAGGATACGAACTACACCGTATCACCCTCAGACGAATGGGCTTACGGAAAGAAACAACCGGACATTAAAGGAATGGTTAGCATCTAAAGGAGGGAATTGGGAGAAAGAGTTACCACTAATTTTGCTGGCGCATCGTGCCTCCATCCAAGGAACAACCAAGAAATTACCTTTCCTACTTATGTATGGTAGACAGCCACGACTTCCAATGTATAATAAGACGTGGCCACAGCAGCAGAAGTGGACGGCAACAAGATTAAGGAAAGAGAGGACGGAGGCAATAAAGAACGTGAAAAAGAAACAAATATCAGACATCAAGAAGGCGGAACAGCAGAGAAGAGCATTGAAGCCTTTTAGAGTGGGGGACCTAGTAAAGTGTAGAGAACGGAGAGCTAACACTGAAGGGGGACCAGGGTCAGGAAAGCTGATCGCGAAATGGGAGGGACTGTACACTATCACGGAGAGACGCGGCCCAGTTTACACGATCCGGAGAGAAGACAAGCAGAAGCGTGTAAATGCCAGTCAACTACAGAGATGGTTTCAAGAACATCATGAGCACGAGTCACGAACAGCACCAAAGGAGACAATGGTACGGCGATCAGAAAGATTGCGAGAACAGCTTATTAAAAGGGGGGACGAGTGTGGTGTGAGCTACTGATATCGACATAATTAGTATATATGGTGAGTAAGGAATAGAATATCTGACAGCAGAAGATTGAGAAGATCAAGAAGAGAAGAACAGAAATAAAAAGCAATTTGTGTGGAAATCCAGGAACAATGAAGCCTGAGGCAATTGAAAAACATTTTGCAAATAGTGTATCATAGCATGGTTTTTGTACTTTACCAAGTAACGTTGTCATTTGTACTAAATATATAGTTGGTTGTCCTCACCTGAGTTTTCATTCACAGCAGTAGGACCCACTGAAGTCTCATTATTGGGGATTACTGGACACAGAATGCCCATACGAGGATGATGTGAATCGCTAATAAGAAATGATAATTATTCATATATACCTTGTGAATTTTAGTTGGTGAAACAGGACTGTCAATACTGGATTTAAAAAATCTGGAAAGATCTAAAGTGGAATTGTCTTCACTAGTTTCTACAGAGAATTCTGATGCTTTACTTAAAGATTTGATAGCCGCGTATGCTAAGTGTAGTGGAAGTATGAAAACTCAGCCTACAAAACTTCGTCTTTCTTAAATGACGAATAATTCCTTATGGTCTTTGAGAAGCAATACATAAGTCACTGAACGATTTGTGTGGGAAAAATATAATTGAACCGATTCAGTTTTGAGTATGGGGTACTCCTATTGTTACGCCATTGAAGTCGGATGGCAAGACCCCCAAGAATATGTTGTGATTACAGATTGACACTGAACTCCCGTTTGTTGAAGCAAACATGCACGATGATGGAGGCTGAAGACATTCTAAATCGACTTCATGATTCTAATGTGTTCTCGAAAGTCGACTTAAAAGATGCTTATTTTCAAACCCCTTTAGATCAATCTTCATCTATCTTGACAACAATTAACACTCCTTTTGGTCTGTTCAAATACAACTTCCTTCCATTTGGTCTTAGTTGTTCTCCAGCCATATTTCAAGAGGTCATGAATAAGATAGTCAGCGATATTGAAGGTGTTGAAGTTTATCAAGATGATCTCATTGTTCATGGTGCTGATAAAGTAGTCCATGACCAGAGACTTATTGCTTTATTGCGTCGTTTAATTGAGAAGAATATTACAGTGAATCCAAATAAGTGTTCATTTAGTGTATCTAGTTTTGAATGCCTTGGATACCTAGTTGATGGTAATGGTTTTAGACCAGATATGAAACGACTAGCTCCACTGACAAATGCACCGTCTCCAAAAAACATCACAGAATTACGTTCACTAGTGGGTGCTCTTCAGTACTATTCTCGTTTTATTCCTAATTTTTCTTGTCGTGCCAATTGTTTATTTAATATTTTGACATCCAATTCATTCAAATGGGGTGAAGAACAAGAGTCATGCCTACGAAGTCTGCTAAAGTTTCTTCAAAGTGATGCTGTTCTTCGAACTTACTCATCCAGTGTGCCCTTGTACCAGATAAGATATTGGTAAGGACTGGCATCATATTCAAATATCGATCTCGACCTACGAGTTATGGTGATAAGGTTAACTGTATTCATACCGGTCTCAGATTTCGAGGCCGATCCAATATACCAGGGCGCCTACGTGTCCTGGTAGGGGTGAGAGTGGGGAGGACCCGTCCTCTCTCTCATGAAATGCTCCCACACGGCTACGCGTATACAGTCTCTGTCAGGAAAGTCCTAGTCAATACCTTCTCGTGGCGGGAGTGTTGTTTACGAAATTGAGAGGACAAAAAGCGAATGTCCGGCGCTTTAACCGGGTCGGTGGACACGGAAAGTTCACCTAGAGGAGTTGGAAAACCCTGATTCCAAACCGATGAACATAGGCTCCAGTACCCTGAGGAAACAAATGGCGTATGAATCAATCGTTGGTCACCGGCTACCATGGGACTCCGGGTGTGACCCCCTAAGAAAACCACCTGTTTCAATTTGAGCATCTGGGCTGTATCACAGCCCTCACACAAATCAAATGAGATTTGTGCGGTGCATATGCATTCAGTGCCTCTTAGTACCAATATTTATGTGTTCAAATAAATAAATAAGATAGCATATCGCCCATAAGTAAAAACACGAAAAGAACGAAAATACAACTTGATTAACGATTAATAACGAACGTGCAAGAGGCGCATGGACAGGAAAGAGCAAGCTAGCAACAGGATGAATAAATCCAATACAATGAAATGAATGAGCAGCGTATTACATTAAAAGGCTACTCATACCACAATGTTTTTTTAAAAAGATTGAAAAGTTTGGAAGACTGACAAGTTGAAGGGTGCTAGTTCCACACACAAGCATGCTTAACACATAGACATGAGTAAAATTTACAAACTAACCACTGTGAAATGACAAATACTTTCAAAAAGTTCAAGTGACTTGAAAAGGCACATTAACAGAGGAAACTATGAAAAAAAGTATGGGGAGAAAATCGTAACGAAGATAAAATGCTTATTCAGACGATGACGCATAGAACAAATTAGATCTAGTTAATACACTTAGATGGGAAAACGCAGTAAAGGGTAGATAAGTAATGAGTTCAAAGGTGATTATTCTTAAAAAGTGACAGATCTTTATAGAAATGGAGATACAACAGTTGCTTATGAGTAAACCTGAAGTGGTTGTCCTTTTATTTAAAAAAAATCTTGGTACTGGATGAAAAGACTGGAATCGGTTAAAATGAAGTACTGCTATTTGAGCGTGAACAAACTAGTGAACCACATAAGATATACATGCTAATCACAGGTTTGAGATATCATAAAGTTGTATAAACATGTGTAACGTATTATTATATACGAAATGAACGAGATGAGACTGGATATTGGTAAAAACGTTCGCAGACAACACTGTTGATATAAGACTATATATATATATATATATATATATATATATATATATATATATATATATATATATATATATATATATATATATATAACTTCAGGAAAGTAACAAAAGAAACAATATTCGAACAACAACAAGAAATGAAGACATAAGAATGTAATACACAAGGTTTTTTCGTTAACTCAACTTAAAGAGGTACACATAAACATCCAGTAAAAATGTGCAAGGAACTTTATTCCTGGTATACTACTTGCACCGACTGCTGTCTGGCAGAATAATTACCACCAACATTACGCAATTTCTGACTACCGAGAGATGATTCGACGTTGTTGAATTGACAATTGGTATCCCATTGGTCGGAATTTTGAGGACGAGCTTGATGTGAGCGACGTGGGGGACGTGATTTACTGTTACGACTAAAAAACAAATAATGGTACCTTTGAGGTCGTACCTCATATGAGTCATAATAAGAAGGCCACATTCAAAGTACTACAGTAGAAGACAGAGAAACAATTAACTGTGTATTCATACTAACATACTCGGCTGACGGAATGAGAAAATCGCCATCTAACCCCTAGAAAGCTATCATAAACTTGAAGAGTGGAAGTGCAGTAAGACCTGATATACTGACATGGGATGCCCTGAAAAATACTGGCTTGAGATAACGTCAGCTTAGTGGTTTTATCAGCCTTTACAATAATAGAGTGGCTTATACCCAAGTACCTGGCGAACGAGTTTCTTAAAATAGTATATATCTTGTGAATCATAACAACACTGCTGGGTTGTCAAGAAATTTAGACATGAATACAAAACCTGTTTAGCTTTTCCCAACTGTCCGTGGATATAAGATGTCAGTATCCTATGATTGTCAGTGCTCAATCGCGGAACTTTAGAAGTATCAATAACGTATTGTGACATGACTGAGTAAATGCTATGGTTGACTGGAGTGTTGAGTCGATCGATGAAACCGAACCTCTAAATGTCATAGCACAACCAAGGGCAGAGAGTCCTCGCTTTCTCTTGAATTGCTTTCATATGGCTACGCATTTATAACCACTGACAGAGGACTATAATTTACTGTCTTCTTGCAGTAGAAGTGCGTTTTACGGAAGTGGAATGATGAAAGACGAATATCCAGGGACCGAACCGGGTTAACTGGTACGGGCGGAAGTTGAAAAACCCTGATTCCAAACCAGTGATGAACATCGGTCCTAGGATGTGAAAAGAAAGTGCATGAACAGACATTGGTCACCGGCTTCCATGGCACTGAATTTTCTAACGTTACTCCACTGTGGATTAGATCCTTCAGTCAAGGGCTCGGGTGACCAGTAGGGACTCGTTGATTGCAGAAAAAATGATGATGAGTCTCCAGACCACAACCTAGTTCTGACCGTCAACGATTTCCTTCACAATCATCGCTGATTAGCTACCTGGAACTCTAACTCTGCAACCCAGTCGTCGACCCAGATTAACCATATCGTGACCAGCTACTGTTGGCATGGTTATACTGCTCCTTTTGGAGTACTTAGCTAGACTCTGATCAAACATTCGTTTACACTAATCTTATCTTACGTTTCAGCGACCGAAAAGCTCATCGTCCTAGACAGATTGGCGTGAGCGAATTGACTGCAGATTTCGTTGCAACTAAATATCAGACGGAGCCAGGTTAGAGCCTAGCTTTCAAGCAGCCGAAAAGCATAGATGAACACCGACTGCGCCTGTATGACACTGAAAATTGCAGGTCGCGTCTCACGTGACTTCTCAAAATGTAGTGCGCTTATAAGCAATGCTTCTCTGAAGGTCCCCTACAGCTGCATGGGAACTTCCAGCGAGTCATGTGTAAAGAATATTGTGCGAAACGCGTAAGAACAGAGAAACCTGGTGGTTGGGGCGTGCTTATGAGGTACAGAACTGTTACCTGGAGAAAAACTCTCCGATTTCAAGTATGGAGGTTATATTGTCTTAATATGCGATAATACACATACTACGCAAATCGCGTCTAGTCTGTTGGCAATAAATGTTCATAGGTATGACATGCACTTTGCACCATACAAGTGCAAAGTATTTCTACGATTAGCCTGTGCATGCACTCACTCTTAGTGGAGAGCTGTCAAAAGTGGTAGACAAGTTCGTGTATCTGGGTAGTTGTGTGAGTGATGGAGGTGGCGTGAATGATGAGACCTATCTAAATATGTTGGAAGTCAGAACGACTTATGCTAATCTGGACCATCTTCGACGACAGCATGATGATAGTCTGGGTGCAAATAGTCGGATCTCCAACGCTTTGGCGGGAGCAGCACTCTATACTGCTCGTACGGTTTTCGTGTGTCACTGTTCCAATCGATAATTCGCTGCTCTCTGATTGGAGGTCTTATCACGTCATATATAAACTGGGCATCTATTCGGCTACAAGTCATAACACACCAATAACTTCCACACAGCGCACTACTTGTCGACGCTGGGACGAGGTAAGAAAAGTGAACAGGCAGTCAGTTTATGACCTCGTGGTTTGAAAGAAAACTGTATGAGACTACCCAATTATTAGTCCATTACGATTACATGGACAGCGTCTCAGAGACAGTTCAACTCAGTGGCTTTTAACTTGACTCAGAACAACTGTCCTGTTGAGATTTCCTTTTATTATATAAAAGTGATAGGCACTTCTTTAACCGAAAGAATTCGTTCTGGCTGTATACTTTTTAACTAAACTTCTACTCCCACAACATACTACTCTCGTTAGTTTATTTTTTTGGTTATATTCACCCTTTTTTCTCTATCTGTTCATTGTCACATGTTTTATTTACGTGACACATCTACTTTAGCACCAGTCTATGCTCAAATATATAAAAATAATGCGTTATAAAAGACTGACCTTAGACATAGAAACAATATAATCCTTGTTTTACGCCCAAATGGGTGCCGTAAATAATTACCCTCGAAGAGTTTGAACCCAAAATAGAAATGGGTAACATGTCTTTCCCGTATCTCAGACTAATATTTTTTTCATTACGATTTGTGATCTCTCTGTTTTTGTTTAATTGCTTCATAGAATTTTATTTTAGTCAGATCTCACCCATAACACATGTAAGCTTAATTAGTAATTGTAAACAGTTTGGGATTAAAGAAATTTTCTACCATTTTTATACTGATTATTAAACATGATATAACTGTTTTTCAAGCCACCTACCGACTATGTACATATTTATTCAGTCTTGAACGCATATTGTCAACTGAACAACCCCCGCCGTCTTCAGAAGACGCATCACCACAAGGGAAATTGTTTTCGTTATTAGGATTAAGGGTATCCTCACTTTCGTCCCCATGTTCTCTATCAGAATAAAATCCATTTGGAGCTGGAGAATGACGTCCTATCCTGTTATGTTTTCCAGCGTTTGCCCGTTCTGATGATAAACCGTCAGGTAAGTTGTCAGACTCTAAGACTTCCGAATCATTCGAGCCTCGACGACGGTCAGCGACATCTCCATTGTTGTTAATGTGGTTATTCCAATTAGGATCGCGACCAGAACCTCCCATTCGCCGACTTCCTCTTCCACTTTGACGTGGGATTCTTCCACCAGAACTGCGGTGACCGTATGCTTCGCGAGGCTGTAATTCAATTAACAAAAGAGATAAACAATTATTCTGTCAAACTATGTGATTATACTTAATTCATTTGATGTTCATCAAAATTGGAGTACATTAATTAATTCATATAAACATAACTGTTTAGCATTCAATAACCAAATTCTCGGGAAAGTTTTCTGGTGAAAAACATATTACTGAAGGGGAATAATGATTTGAACAAAAGACCAAATTGTGAGTCGGCATAGATTAATCATGAGTTCTACTGACGCATACCTACAATATATATTACACATGGTCTACAGGTTGAAATGATTTTAAACACGAATCTCATTACAAGAAAGATTTAGGACCGATAACGATTTGTTGGCAAATTTTATTAACAGAATAAAAAACCTATTAATTTCAAGCTTGAATTTTGCAGCCTTTTCTTAGTGATACTTTAAACATACTCTACAGCATCACGATGGACTGGATATTTCCTGTGGACCGCTACTACCAGGAAAGCACACAAAAATTTATCAGAGGTAAACCACACAGCCACCACAAACGCGGTCATTAAGTGGTAACAAGTTCAAATAGCTTGAAGTTCTCAGCAAATACATATGAATGCGTACAATATACAACGATTGTCTGGAAGATGACTTAGAATTATACACAAAATATGTCACAACAAATACCGTAAAACAATAGCCGGGAGTAAACTCAAGGTATATCAATATTTGACTCCAGTTGTGAACACAAGATAATGTAGATCAAATAACATAACCCTCACATCTTGAATAATAGTTCTTAATATGCACTCAAAATTTTTAATCCTCGATAATGAATAAATGACAAGTAGCTTGCTGGATGCAAAGATAGACCTTTATGAGATGGTGGAGAATATTTGTAGCTCAGTTGATTATTTTGATGGAGTTTTGTTCTCTGAGTTAGATGGTTTGGTCGTGGAGCTTTCATCGTCCTTCTGAATGACATCATCAGCACGAACTTCGGGTAGAAGTGAAGTGTTTGAATTTCTCCACATGTGATTCACAGCTTGTCCTCTGCACCTCGATGTTGATTGGTTCTTGTTGACCTTAAATCCGTCATTGTTTATTTCTTTGTTTTGGTTGTATCTCCCATTAGTTTGGTTTTTGTTCCTATGTCCCTGCATACATTTCCTGATTGGTTGATAAATTGGATTGATTTCAATGTGCTTGTTTCTTGCTGATTGACCTGAGTGCCAAGCTTCTAAAAATTCTCTGGTGTTTTTGGAATAGCCTGTCCAAAACTAAAAAATTGGGTTTGTTATGTAGACGACACATTTGTTATCGTCAAAAAGGATGGACTACAAAACATCTACAGGCTGATCACCAACGTCTTCAATGACATCAAGTTCATCATGGAACAAGAGTCGAACAACAAGCTATCATTCTTAGATATATTAATCACCAGAGCCGACACAGGTAAATTGGAGACTCAAGTGTACAGGAAGCCGACAAACACTGATCAAATTATCAACTACAATAGCAATAACCCAAGAGCTTACAAAGTCAACTGTGTACAAACTTTGTTCAAAAGGGCAAGGACACAATGCAACACAATTACAGCACGGAAAAATGAAGAAAAATACCTGAAAACCATCCCTCAAAAGAACGGCTATCCAATCAATTTCATCAAAAAATACCAGTAGCACACACCATCAGAAACGAAGTCAAGCATAGAAATTAACAAAAGGATCACCATATCATACATAAAGGGCATATCGGAAACGACAACAAGGCTGCTGAAAACCTTCGGAATAGGTGTAGCCCACAAACCAACAATGTCCCTCCACTCAATCTTATGCAAACCAAAAGATGAAATGGCAAAAGAGGACAAAACAAACATCATCTACAAGATAAATTGTACCAACTGCAACAAACACTATATTGGACAAAGCGGACGCCCCCTGCATCTTCGCCTACAGGAACACCAATTAGCAGTCAAACGCCACGACGTTTCTTCACTCATATCAATACACGTGGACAACTACGGACATACATTCGACTGGGAAAATATGCAGATTTTGGACAGAGGCAATTCCAAAAATACCAGAGAATTTTTAGAAGCTTGGCACTCAGGTCAATCAGCAATAAACAAACATATTGAAATCAATCCAATCTATCAACCAATCAAGAAAATTATGCAGGAACATAGGAACAAAAATCAAACCAATAGGAGATACAACCAACATAAAGAAATAAACAATGACGGATTTAAGGTCAATAAGAACCAATCAACATCGAGGTGCAGAGGACAAGCTGTGAATCACATGTGGAGAAATTCAAACACTTCACTTCTACCCGAAGTTCGTGCTGATGATGTCATTCAGAAGGACGATGAAAGCTCCACGACCAAACCATCTAACTCAGAGAACAAAGCTCCATTAAAATAGACCTTTATGTTGACGTAGTCAGACGAGCCGAACTGTGATCAACTGGAGAAAGGTCAGTTTTTGTTATCAGCTCATTCTGACAAAATGAACCAGTAAATCAACGCAAATTTATGAATGGTATAGATGTGACTAATAGAGTTTTGATATCCTTCTAACATTTAACCGGAATGGTAATTGAGTCAGTCAAACGGTGTGTTCATTTAATTTTTACTCATTCAGTTCAATCGAGTTCTAAATTATTACATATTATGCGATTAACTGCGTATTACGTCACACATAAAATAGCTCAAGACCAGTGAACAGATAACTAATTGCATACCATACGTTTCGCGCCTCGGTAAGGGATTGAATTTCCAATATTTTCATCATCTGTATAATGTCCATGATTGACAACATCACTAACAGGAGGATGTAACAGACCACTACGACCTGGTCTACGTCCGCGACCACCACGTCCATAATTCCCAACACCACTACGGTCACCCCAACGTCCGACTACCGTACCACGAGGTGGGTAGCCTGGACCAGAGTCCACTCCACCATGAGATAAACTACGCATTAACTCCAGCTTTTCACTCTTATTAATGATGCAATAAAAAGAAAAAAATCTGCTAACTAAAGAGCATAGACTGTTATGAGATAATTATAAAGTAAAAAGTGTATTACATCATAATTCCAATGAAAAGAAAACAATATTTAAATGGCTTAATAAGAAAGTGTAAATTCGGAACCTAGTTCCAACTAGGCTCGGATTGATGAATAACTGTCAGGTAAAAGTAAAGAGACTCGCAAGCCCCAGTCGATATCAGAACAAAGCGATTGGGGTAATAACGGTTCTAAAATTCATCATATATACAAATGTACAAATTTACCTAAACAAATATTACCACCCAGTTATTCAACCAACAATTGATACCAAAATATTCAATCTAAATTACAAGGAATAGCAAAGTGGTAAGAAATATATGAAAATTACCGAAAACACCAAAAAGTGTTATTCTATCCTTTCTGGATAGATCAAGTAAGATTCCGTTTGAGCTGCTGTTCTATAACACAAAGTGTTTCAATTTCTGGGAAAGTGCTCCAATTTACAACTAAAATACATGATCCCAGTCAAAATCAAACCGCACAATCAAAAAGCGAGCAGTTAATATGGCAGCCGCCAGAATAATAACGATTAAAACAAACTGAATGCAGTTCAGTAAGGAACATAGAGACTCAATAAAAACGATAAGAAAACCAAGAAAATTAAACGTTACAGACTTAATTAGCATCAAAAAAGTTAACAATATATACAAATAAAGAAACCACAAGGAAGAAATCACAAATGTATGCATGGAGGGATTTTCACTTTCAAAGTGTATTTAACACGGATGACATTTACACTGCGCCTTCCGATTTATATCACATCCTAACATATTGCCTTGACTGCACTGCTCCAATTATTGGTCATGTGGCTTAAAACGCTTATAGGTGTCAAAGTACTTTTAAGACCTTTAAAAGAAAGCTAAGAAGATTGAAAAACCGCTACCACTAGCATCATGACGTGTATGCACTTGAGAGTATACTTAACTTGATCGACCGAAAAAGCTTCATCTAAATGCAAGTATCTTATGAATACAGAAACTAAATTCCTAGGTAGTAAAGGCCATAGTTGCCAATACTTTGACTTTTTAAATCTCGTATGAAATCAAATTCTTTTGGCATGACTAAATTCTGCACAGTTAGGGGAAGCATTGTCGACGACCCTGGTACTATTTGTGAACTATTCAGTCAGCATTTCTTCCAATGCGGTGACGCTGAAACTGAGACCTCTATCAACATATTTCCAATGTTGACATCTAGACATCTATCCAAAATTGATTTCCTATCCACCAACATCAAACAGACCATAGCTACCCTGAAAAAGTCTTGTGACGGTGGACCTGACTGGATTCCTTCATGATTTCTGATATATGGTAGTACAGAATTCCCATTATTCTGTTTAAAACTGTTTGACCTATCTATGGAATATGAAGTCTATCCATCTGTATGGAAAACATCTCTAATCACCCCTAGATTTCAAACGGTATCACATAGTGATATTGCTAATTGTATGTCCATTAAGTTGATATCTGTACTATCAAGAACCATGGGAGAAGTCATCCACAAACAGCTGTTATCATTTTCACTTTCAGATGGCCTGGTCAGCCCATCCCAACACTGGTTTATGACTGAACCCTCATGCTTCACACCGCACCTAGAATTCTTGGACCAAATTTTCCAGAGAAGAGATGTTGGTCAGTTAGTGATAATATGGCAGCCGCCATAATAATATCAATTAAAATAAATTGTATACAGTTCAAGAAGAATACAGAAATCCAATGAAAGCAACAGAAGAAACAGAGAAAACTATCATGAAATGAAACACCACAATACAAAACGGCATCAAAAAATACCAACAATAATGTACAAACAACAAAAACATTGACAAGAAGCTATGGATGTGTGCATGGAGGGATTTTCACACACGAAACGTTCAAATGGATTCTACAGAAAGGGAAAGTGCATAAATTATTTTTTTTTGGTGCTTATCGTTTAGAGAAACAAAGAAGCAATTTAGACAAATTCTTTAGTGAACAATTCCGCACTAATTGCAACCATGGTCCCATTCCCAGACTATGGAGGGCTGTTCATGGGGTCAGTAATCTCACCAAGTAGAAAAAAACTCGCGAAAGAGAAATTAATCAGAAAAACTATTTAAACTCTGCCTTAAGAGTTGATGGATCCTTATTTGGAAGAGTTATGACGTTTCATGGTGAAAGCCAAAATTATTCCACAGTCACGAGGCCGATGTCCATTCTAATAACCACAGCAAAATTTGTCGTTTGTACATGGGTTGTCCGGAGGATGTGGAAGGATCAGACAAACAGAGACGAAAATCATAAACAACCTGGGGGTGCTCAGAGTAACTTAAATCCATCGGACACAAGCTATACGGTAAAAAGTTAGCTTCATGAGAGGTCCTGTTATACACTGGTCATGAAGAAGGAAATGTTTCCCACAAACGAGGAGACGCAGTAACTCGCTAAAAAAACGCTAACCAAAAAAATTATTTAAACCTCGACTTTTCTCCTGTAACATACACGACATTCAGTGGACATTACAAGTCAAATGACTTTAAGGTTATGAAGCTATTTACCTTTAATTGATGCTATATAACTGCAAGAGAAAAAGGAACATAACTGGGAATCTTAATCATTTATGAGAGAAACTCATACATCATAACATCTGAGTACTTAGCAGAACTAGTTCGCACTTGGACACTAAATTCGCTGCTTTTAGTAATACAGCTTCAGAACGACTCAGATTCGTCCTTCAAAAACATGCTAAATTTTGAACCTTTCGTTATTCTTCGTTTAATACCCCTTCGCTTCCAAATATAACTAATACCTTGACGTGGTGGTCACACTTAGATATCTTGATGACCGAAATCGAGCTATATTCGGTGAGATACTTGTTTTCTGGTGCTCTACCGTGTCAAGCAGATTGGGTGGACAGTAGTTGTAATTCAAGGTCCACGGCAGAAGTTGTACTGCCAACTGCATAGAAGGTGTAGCGGCAGTTTTGCGTCTTCCTAAGACAAACAGAGTATGTAACGATAAAGTCTTTTCATAACGGAGAGAGTTATAAAAAATTGATCCAAAAGTAGCATAACTTGACTAGCTCGACGGATTTTCGTCGCCAAATAAAGGTTTGCAAAGCACGGACTTAAAACATCTGAAAATACTCACAAGTAGGCTGTGTGTGACCGGACCTAAGCAGTTGAACCCTGTGATCAGTCACAGATAATCAAGATCGCCTCTTTTCAGGTCTCTCAAAAGTGTCCTTGAATGGAGTAAGCA
The DNA here is from genome assembly GCA_944470415.2 of Schistosoma rodhaini. Taxonomy (NCBI): domain Eukaryota; kingdom Metazoa; phylum Platyhelminthes; class Trematoda; order Strigeidida; family Schistosomatidae; genus Schistosoma; species Schistosoma rodhaini. Next base: position 84,910,879 of record OX104036.1, read on the forward strand.
TCCATGAAACGACAACTGGCGTCATTTATGCCTCTAGCAATAGTCGATATCATTTGGCTTCCCTTTTCAGATCCATTGATTTTTTGCCCATGTGTTGTTGTCAAACAAAGGTTTGAGCGGATGCACTTTTATGTTGATTTTCAACTTAGTACGCCATTTTATTTTACACTGAAGTATGAGTCAATCATTAGTAGCCGAATGAGGTCATTTGAGAGCAAACAGCAATGACCCGAAGGACAACTTCTACTCTTATCTTCCTGCTCAAGTAGTCAGTTTGTTTGCAGAGGTTAGCGCGTAACACGTCGTGTATCAATATCAGATCTCGGACATCGCCCATCATAACAAATTTACACAAAGAAAAACAAACTTTTGAAATGTACACTGCCACAAATACTACGAAGAAACTTGCTAACCTCCATTTTTTCAAGATCATAGAAGTAATCCATTTGAAAGTTGATCAACAAACGAGCTTTTTCGATAGAGTCCCTTGTGCCAGCTAGTATGAATCCACCGTATTCCTCATCTGTATATGGTTGCGAGGATGTCTGAGCACTTCCAGCCTATAAAATTTGACAAGATTAAGATTGCCTAAGGACAGACCAATAATTTTAACCTTAGAAAAAAAACACTTGTAAACTTTAGACTAAAGAATTTAAATTTTAATGTATAAACATAAGAGGAACATTTTTAACTCAAAGTAATATTAATAAAAATTTTTTTCAAACTATTAGTTCTAATATTGACGAACACTGGTGTAAATGATTAATACCGTTGAAAAAGTAACCAATAGAATGAAACAATCAGAATTCGTAACCCCGAAGAAAAACTGATACGAAACTGAGGAGTGATCAAGGTATAAATAATATGATTATTGTTCCAGGCACTGGATTATATGTTGAGAGTGCAATCAGTTGTTTTAAAGGTATTCTGTTCATCCAACGACTTTCTAAGATATTTACAGATGTGACATCATTTCTACTTTTTAGAACAATGTTAATAATCACATAAACTTTATGAGTGAAAGACCATATAAAAATTATTATCATTATCTAAGGTCAAATGACCAGGTTTGATGGGCATTGTAGATCAACGTATAAGTTCTCTTAAAAGTTGACCAGATAGTCAGTCCACTGGAGAAGCTTAAGATATATTGAGCCGCTCACACATGAAAAACTGTAAAGAGAACCTAGAATACTCCGTTTGCCAAATTAATAGGTTTACGTATATAAACGTACTGTGATTGTATTGATATATACACAGAATGTTAGCTTGACAAAAAGAAAGATATATATAATCATTACCTTCAAAAAGACACGTCGCATTGTGCTTGCTAAAGCACGCCCTGGATGAGAATACTTGATAACATCAGTTTGGTTATTATCATCGCTGAGAGATACAGGGCCTTCGATATGATCATCGAAATGAATGTGAACAACACCAGATTTACGAATAATGGACATAATATTTGAGGTTCTTTTCCCGATCAAACGGCCTACATAACGACGTGGAACACCTAAATACAGTTCAGAGTATTCCAGTTTAGCTCGAGCTTGTTTTGCAGCTTCCGGAGTCTAGAAATTTAAACCATTAATAACCATAAAATAATAACATTTTAATTAGAATTCATTTCCAGCAATAAAAATAAACCAATCAAGTGTTAGTCACTTTACTCTATAAAACTAAAACATACCATAGATGTTAATTTTGCCAACCAGACAAAACAGAATGCTTCTATTTTTCAGACATACAAAAGACACAACTTTTACACTAAGAGCTGTATCATCAGTGAAAAAACTAGGAGTTAATATTTACATGAGAAAAGTAAATGTTCGCTAACCAATTATCTGTCAAAAGGAAATTTATTAAAAATAAATACTGAGACGAAAGAAACCTGAAGATAGCCATTTTTAATAAATACTTGCAAAGCAAAGTGAAGTAACCATTGTTTTTTGTTCAATGGTACTCAACCTTTTACTACACACTACGCCAAATAGTTGCATATTTAATGAGTTAACAGAAATATGAAACGATATACAGCTAAATATCGTATATTTGTTTTTTATAGATGAATGGTGGTTGACTAATATTTCAAAACAAATATTTTCGTATCCGTAGAATACACCAGATACTTGGAATATACGTTGAATCATTTACATTGCACGTAATGGTGCACGAATTCTAGGAACAATGATCAGTCTTCAAAATTATTTTATATCCCTGTTGATGAACTTTTCAGCAGACCACTTACCCCCTCTACTCAAATTATTATTGTACAATCAACCGGATATTATGTTCTAATTTTCTGATAAATTCGTTCATATAGTTTAACAATACGTGTATAATAATTATGTGGACTAAGTAAAGTTACATAATTAGGTTTAAGAGTATTCCGCAGTCAATAGGTTTGGACGCTATTTAAATTACCACCTCTTCATATTGGTTTGCCGAACGGGACTCGGACTTTGTGGAGCATTTCGGACTAGTGTGGTAGCTCAGTGGTTAAGATAATCAACTCTTAACCAGCAGGTTGTGTGCGTGAGCCCCCGAACGCCTTGTTACGGTTGAGCGTGAGAAGAATCCATTCTCCCTCGAAATGCTCTCATGTAGTCACATGCATATGACCATTAGCAGGGAAGTCCTACTCACTGTCTTCTCGCGGTGAGGGTTTTGTTTACGAAGTCGAGATGTCAAAAGGCGAACGCTTCACGCTTCAATCAAGCTATCGGGTTCTGGGAATTCACCTAGGGAAGTTGGAAAATCTTGATTCCAAACCAATGGTGCACGGGGGCTCCTGAACCCTAAGGAAACAAATGGTCGTGAACCTATTATTAGTCACCGGCTATCATGGGACTGTCTCCTAACGTTGCTCTACTGCCTTTTTGACCAGACCTGTAGGTCAAAGGTTAGGGGAGTGGCCCCTTAACAGAATCACCTGCTCCGATCTGGTAACCTGGTCAGTATTTCGGCCAAGACACAAACTAACTGGTTTTTGTGTGGCGCATATATGTTTGGTGCTCCCTTTTATAAATGTTCATGTATTTAAATAATAATAATAAGGTTGTGTCTATGAAATCCGTTTCATATACATTAGTCTTGGCGATCTGAAAATATGAAGATACAATTGCTAACCTTTTTGCTTACAATTTTTGGCTAGTACATCCTTCAGACCCACCATAAATTACCTGTTTTACATTTATTTCAGTTAATTGATTATATCTATCAATTATACTTACGCGCCATCGTGAAACTTTCACAACCTTCGCGAGTCTAATTACTGAGAAACTGAAGAATAACCATCATAGTGATTAAAAATTTTTCCTATCCATAGAAAAAACAAGGGGGATTACCATAGAATTTAAAAATTCAGTATAATGGACTAACTCCGCCTGTAGCTCTTCTAGAGTTACTGCCGGTCTCAAGCCCAGACAAAGGAGGAGGGTTGGGCATAGGGTTAGCGACCCCATCCCGTAGAATAGCTAACTCGCTAAAAAACGCTAACCAGAAAAAATAATTCAAACCATTTAAACTCTACCCTGGGAGTTGAAGGAATAATTATGACGTCTCATGATGAAAGCCGAAATTCTTAGGAAGTCACGAGACCGATGCACCTTCTAACAACCAGAGCAACACTCTTTATAGGTACATGGAACGTCCGGACAATGTGGGAGACAGGAAAGACCAGTCAAATAGCATCGGAAATGAGGAGATACAACTTGGCAGTACTCAGAATCAGTGAACCCATTGGACACGAGCTGGACAACAAAGGCTAGGTACGAGAGAGATGCTGTTGTACTCCGGTCACGAAGGGGAAAATGCTCCACACACTTAAGGAGTTGCCAAGATGAAACTGAAGCTAAAGAAGCATCGGACAAACAACATTACAAAGGTTCAATACAGACTTCCTTCGAGATACTGACAAGCTCAATGAATTCAAGATAACTCTCAACAACAGGTTCCAAGCTCTACAGGATCTACTGAAAGAACAAGAAACTACTTTGGAGGACAACTGTCACATTCACAAAGGAAAAAGGAAGATTCTCAAATACAACACGGAGAACACCAACCCAATCACACTTGATGGCGAAACTCTGGAAGATGTAGAAACATTCACGTACCTGGGAAGCATCATTGATAAACAAGGAGGATCGGATGCAGAGGTAAAGGTGAGGATTGGTAAAGGAAGGGCAGCATTTCTACAGTTGAAGAACATATGGAACTCAAAACAACTCTCAACTAATTTCAAAGTGAGAATCTTCAATAAGAACGTCAAGATAATCGGAGCTGAAACGTGGAGAACTACTACATTCATCGTCAAGAAGGTACAAGTATTTATAAACAGTTGTCTATGCAAAATACTCAACATCCATTGGCCGGATACTATCAGCTACAGCGTTTTATGGGAGAGGACAAACCAGCTTCCAGCTGAAGAGGAAATTAGGAAAAGACGTTGGAAGTGGATCGGACATACATTAAGGAAATCACCAATGTGCATCACGACTCAATCCCTAACTTGGAATCCTGAAGGGAAGCGGAAAAGGGGAAGACCAAAGAACATACTACCCCGGAAAATAGAAGCAGATATGAAAAGAATGAATAGCAACTGGAAAGAACTGGAAAGGAAGGCTCAGGGCAGGGTTGGATGAAGAATGCAGGTGAGCAGCCTATGCTCCTCCACTAGGGGTAACAGGCGTAAGTAAGTATAATGGACTACAGATGATAAATGAGCTGAATGGCCGTCAACAATTATGGATAAATATGAACAGCTGCTAGTACCTATTTAAAATTTTACTAGTCACCATGTACAACCTGGTACGTATACACATCGACTAAAGTTGCCACACCCCATTAGAACAGAAAGACGACATTATCATGGCAAATCCCAGAATAGTAGAGGTAGTAACAGAATCAGTGGTAATTGAAAAGATTAAACATCAAAGATTTGATAAGTATGAATTAGTGGAATAAAAATCATGAAGACTTCAGCTTATAATTTGTGTAATCACAAAGGATGCATGCACCTGTGTCGTCGTCATTCAAAGTCTTCAACCATTGGTTACGATAGCTACGCAGACCCCAATTAGGTAGTCTGCACCTACCTACATGACTTAACCCAGTTGCCGATAACTTTATGGAATGATGCCACGTTTTGGTTTGGTCGCCCTTAACTTCCTTCCAATCTATTCCTACACCATGCAACATTTCCCATCGAGGTAGTAGGTGGTTTGATAAACGCAATACAAACCCCAACTATATCAGTTGAAGATTTACTAACTCAACAATCGAGTTCCCATCCTTAACTAGTATCTTATTCCTAACTCAGGGATTGCGTACTCCGTGAAAAAGTTTTACAGATTTTTTTAGCATTCATTAGGCAAATGATTATAAGACGGGGATTTTGTGATGAATTCTCTAATTTAGCCAGACATAGGAAATCAAGTAGAGCAAGAATCATAATTTTTATCAAATATTTAAAAGTGGAATTAAAAGATTGTTGAGTTTAAAGCACATTGTCGCTGACAGGATGGACTATAGTCAAACTGGATAGTTATGACTTTATTTATTGGAGATTAAACGACGTACAATATAGACACGACATTTGATAATTTCATTCTCCTGATGATTATTTGCATTTAAGCACGTTACTTTGTTGTAAGAAACTATTTCTCTTAGTCATGCCGGTAAATGTTGTTATACCTCATTAGCACAACGAGATAAATTTGTCCAGGTGAATCCCAGAGTAGTACAGGTAGTAAAAGTATTAATCGAAATGGAAAAGGTTAGGCATCGAAGATACAATTCCAGACAAAAATATCAATTAGTGAAATAAGAGTTCTTAAGGAAAATGGAAATTTATGATCTAAGGAGCGACAAAAAATGAGCGCACTTGAGTCATTATGAACGATTTTGAGTCATGTTACCCATTTTCTAACCATTCGTTACAATAATTGCGTGCACCTCAGCCAGATAGTGCGCCCACCCACATGGCTCAGTTCAACAGTTAGTGTCTTCATGGATTGATGTCATGTCTTGGTTTGGCCGCCCTAGCTTTCGTCCAACCTATTCCTACACCAGACATCATCGCACGTCGAGGAAATCAGAGGATGGGCATATGTAATATGTGTTCCAATTGTCTCAGTCGATAAATATTCATCATATCTTCAGTTGATTTGCCATCATTACCTAGTACTCTGCATCTAACATCAGAATCCCCAACTCAATTGTACTAAAGCACACGAAGACACCTACGACCGAATACTAGTCACCTACAAATATCCTCTACTCATAATGGCCATCCTTCGCAGACTTAAAGTAGGATGTACAGAACCACTGCGCAGTCGATTCATCCCTTAGTTGGTAGATGGATATCTCACCTACGCCTCAAGCGACGTAAATTGACATTAGCCAACAGTGTTTTCTGAATTTATGTCGAGATTTCGTCAAACACCAACCAACCAGGGCTTATCAAACTAGGTCTCGCCTTTTATCTCAAGAGACTTACGTTAATAATTCGATCTTGAGTAGCCATCATTCGGCCACATAGTATCATTGGATACCATCCATTGATTAGAATCTTTTCATTTTAACAGCTGAAAATTCGTCCATCAAACCACGAAGATACCAACTCATGAGTCAACTTGAAGTGACCCCGAGAATGCCCTATGTTTTCAATAATTTCTCGTAGAACTTAATATTGTCGTTCGATATAAAAAATAAGGGGAGTGGTGAGATGGTTTAAATTAAATACGCAAGGTCACTATGTGAACAAAAAGAAAATACGGATGCGTGCATGAAAATGACAGTAGACTTAGTAATGTGATTTCTCATACAGATGGATGAGCTACCAAGTAAAGTACATGACACTAATCATACGAAAACTCATCCCTTGTTTACAGAAAACACTAGATCATCATTCTGGAAAAAGTTATACCTTGGCTTCTATAACAAACATCGCAGCTTCACCATAATCTCCAGAATTATCGATAGGGTCATTGTTTCTTGCACTGTATTCGGACGGTTCCCACGACTCGATACGGATTACATCGGGAATCTCTCTTGCAGCACGAATATTTACACCACGAGCACCTATAGCTAAACCCATGAGATGTTGAGGAACAAAAAACTTCTCAACAAATAGACTAGGATCACTGTTCCAGTCACTGCAGTTCTTTGACCCACCTGGTCGTGATACATCTGGTCCTCGATTGACCTGAAAAATATTTACGGTAAGATCATAAAAATAAAGTTTTTTTTTCAAGAATATAATGTATTTCTTTGAATAATTCTATCAACCTAATAAACTTATCTAGAACGCAAATGCGCTATTTAGCATACAACAGATCTCATACAAAATGGTCAACGTTTGTATGGAAGTTACGACGTCAAGTCTGTGAAGGCTTTTGATTTTCTGACATACATGTAGTCGATAAAACTCCGCCTGTAGCTCTTCTAGAGTTACTACCGGTCCTAAGCCCAGGTAAAGAGTTATGCGTGGGGTCGGCAACCAGATCCTGTGGAAAACAATCTTTCATTCACCAACCACATAAAACTCTGCTATGGGAGATGAAGGAACAATTATGACGCCTTATGACGAAACCCGAGATTCTTCGGAAGTCACGATGCAGACGCCCCTTCTAACAACCAGACCAGAAATTTGTATAGGTACATGGAACGTCCGGAAAATGTGGGAGACGGGGAGAACCAGTCAAATAGCAACGGAAATGAGGAGATACAACTTGGCGGTTCTCGGAATCAGTGAAACCCATTGAACCCAAGCTGGATAGCAAGGGCTAGATACGCGAGATACTGCTGTACTCCGTTCATGAAGAGTAAAATGCCCCACGAACTCAGGGAGTTACTCTGATGCTGCTCAAAGAAGCACAAAATGTACTAATGGAATGGGAATCTTATGGATCGAAAATCACCAAAGCATCATTCAAAACAATGGAGGGGATCACAATGAATACTATCCAACGTTATGCACCCACCAATGATAGCAATGACGAAGAGGTCACAATCGATCACATAGAAGTGTCCAGGAAATCACCTGACAATCCTGATAAGAGATCTAAACGCCAAGGTTGGAATGAACAAAAACGATAATCATGGGACAACATGGACTGGTAGAGAGAAACGAAAATGGTGAGAGATTCGCAAACCCATATGCATCCAACAAAATGGTTATAGAAGGCACAATATTCCCCCACAAACTCATACACAAAGCTACGTGGGTCTCACCGGATCACGCTACACAGAACTATACCGGGAGTATGAAACAACTATATGACACAATGGATAAACTAGAAGGGAAATATATTAAACAAGAGAGACCAGTCAGGGATAAACAAGGCAAACCAATTACTGAGATTTAAGAACAGCAGAACAGGTGGGTAGACCACTACGAAGAACTCCTGAATATAGACCAGTCCTACTGGACATCGAAGCAGCATACATAGATTTTCCTATAGCTGTCACTTCACCAACGATCGAAGAAATCAGCATGAAGATCAGACAGATCAGGAGTGGGAAAGCAGAAGGACCAGGCAACATAGCAGCTGAAGCACTGAAGTCAGATATAGAGGTAACTACGAAGATGTTCCACATCCTATTCAGAAAGATTTCGGAGAAACAAGTGCCGATAGACTGTAGAGAAGGACAGTTTATCAAGATGCCAAAGAAAGATTTTAGCAAGTGTAAGGAATCATACTATCAGTACGAGGAAAACTTTCTCTCAACCATCTCAGTCGATGAAGACTGACAACTTCATCAACTGATTTACCGTCATTCTCTGATACACTGCATCTAACTTGACTATTACTTACTCGGTGATCTCAGCCGACACAAACAATATTTCTAAAATATCTGTGATCAGATACTAGTAACTGACGAGCATCTTCTACTTTTAATAGCCACGTTATGCAGCCGTAAAGTAGGAGAGAACGAACTGCCGCGCAGTATACTTGTTCCTTAACTAATGGACGGATATCTCGCCTTCGCCATAGGTGACGTGAGTTGTCAGAATTCAAACGAGTCTCCTGAATCCGTGCTGAGATTTCGTCAGACACCAACCCATCGTCGACGCGTTCGACTACTTTACTCCCTATTCTTAGTCCAGGCGTTGACGCAAGTCAGTCTTGAAGCAACAATTTGCATTAAGAGGGGAAGAAATGCATTGATGAGTAGACGGACGACTACATAACAAAATAACCTTGCCAAAATTAACCTATTTTAGATTATTTCGACCACACAATGGCCCTGATATGGTCGAGGGTGGGGAGAGTTCGCTTTCTCTCTCAAAATACTCTCACATGGCCACGCGTATACAGCCACTGCCAGGGAAGTCCTACTCACTGCCTTTTTGTGTAGGAGGTTGTTGTCTACAAGATTGAGAGGACGAAATTGATAAGCTTGCCTGAATCTACAGTGCTGTTTTTGTAACACTTCAAATCACAATAGATTACACGTCCTCATGAAGAGAGATAAAACCTGTCCGTTATTTACAGTTAGTTACATGGCGGATATGAAATCAATACAATGCAATATATTAATCCACGGATTATCCTTCGAGTCACACACTTGTTTGTTACAGAAAGTGGGATTATCTGATAGCACAAGTCTTGTTAGGTTAACGGATATACCATTGAATGGATGAAATCAAAGTAACCCGAACAATTGACTAACAATCTCATATTGAAAATAACATTACCTCAAGACTGTAAACATTCATGTCTTCTGAGGCATGTTGCAACCCTGCATTGATTTTTATTTAATCAAATGGAAGTGGGAGATCTGTCAATTAAAGAGGAAGTGCATGAATATTTAGCTGAAACCATTGTCTTGCGTGAAGATTTTCAGTATACTGAATGTAGTATTAACAGTGCGCAGGCAAACTGGTTACGACATGATGATAGAAATAATTTGTACACCCAAAACGACGCGCACAACAATAACCTGGCTTACAAATGCAATTCTAGAGAGCTAAGATGAATGAAACTATTAAACTAACGGCGTTGAAAGTGGTACCTTTTTTAATTGGAAACCATTTTATCAGGCGTTGACATCGTAAAAAGTACTTCGAATTCTTATAAGACATCTACAAACTAAATTATGTCTCTGTTGCGTACGGTATGGAGAATTTCGCACCATTAGTAAGCTTCCATTGGTATAATAAAATCCCCGAGGTTAGGAAGCCCTGAGAAGTGAAATTCAATAGATCCTCAACAGAAACAATGGGCTGTATCTTACGGTGTGAGATGAATAAACACTTACCTCAAGATTTCGAATAGTTTGCCGAAGACTTCGAGTTAGGGCCCATTTTTGGCGCAACATCCTTAAATGAGTATCTTCCAACAAGGCAACATTCTTTGCTGTTACAGGGTCTGTCGTTAACACGACCAAACAGGAAGACTCATTGTCGTAGTACAGGCTTACAGGGCCACCACAATGGCGCAAAAAGTCATGGTGGACAGAAGGATCAGAAGCACTAAAAACAGAAAATTAATAATGAGCTCTGCGGCAAAGACTGATAAACTGTAAGAAAAACAGAATAGTTGATTTGAGAATGGAGTAGGAATGATACAATCACCTTAGTTATCCACTTGCATCCTGGTGACATAACATTGTTTGGGTTTGATTTTGTAGGGATCGAAGTATATAAACGATTTGAAAAGTTACTCCCCAGGTAAGAAAAGCTGTCAGATAAGCGGATCTCAAGTTTTGAAACTAGGGAGCATTACATTTTGACGACGGCGATCGTATAGAGTAGTGTTTCATTATAATGCAACTTATAATGTAGGAGAAAACAAAACAAGACCCCTAAAGTAGCTAGCCCCGGGATGTTTTCATACGGTTGAAGGTGAGAAGAATCCATTCTCCCTCGAAATGCTCTCATGTAGTCACATGCATATGACCATTAGCAGGGAAGTCCTACTCACTGTCTTCTCGCGGTGAGGGTTTTGTTTACGAAGTCGAGATGTCAAAAGGCGAACGCTTCACGCTTCAATCAAGCTATCGGGTTCTGGGAATTCACCTAGGGAAGTTGGAAAATCTTGATTCCAAACCAATGGTGCACGGGGGCTCCTGAACCCTAAGGAAACAAATGGTCGTGAACCTATTATTAGTCACCGGCTATCATGGGACTGCCTCCTAACGTTGCTCTACTGCCTTTTTGACCAGACCTGTAGGTCAAAAGTTAGGGGAGTGGCCCCTTAACAGAATCACCTGCTCCGATCTGGTAACCTGGTCAGTATTTTAGCCAAAACAAAAATCAAATGAAGTGTGGTGTAAAAATATCTGATACCCCTTTGACCATTGTTTATAAATAAAAAGTGGCCAAGATATAATCGGATTCAAGGAGATCGTGAACTGAGCTGATAGTAACTCAAAACGACATTTTTTCGGTGATTTCAGTAAAGAAACTCCCCAAGGATGCTACGAGAATTAATGATTATAATCCTGTCTAGGAATTTTATTTCCAAGAAATTATTATGAAAAGTTTCACATAACATAGCTATCTAGCCAATACAATCAATCTACTAATGGCCACGCCTCTAAATTTTGTGGGCAAAACTAGTGGACCTGCGTCACTTTTTGCAATATTTATGAAGTTAAATACTTTGTCTTTACCTAGTGACCTTATATCAGGATTCCAGCGGACACATCTTGGCGATCAAAAGTTGTTACGAATTGGAGTTTTGAGAGATAGCATGTGATAACCAGATTGAGTGCAACTAACTTATAAATTTCAATAACCTGATTTGTGAGTTCTTTTCATTACAAAATGGTATGGAGTAAGATTCAACGTTTTCATAAAAAAGGCAAGTGCAGCAATCAAATGCAAAAAAACAAGACAGAAAAACAACAGAACTGTCCTCTACCTCCATTGCTCAAAATAGACTTACAAATCTGCCAATTCTTTTGGAATTTCGATACGATGCCGGTGGATGATATCAGGTGACAGACACGGACAATCATCACTGGGTTGACGTAGGGACTTACGACTTACGATCTCGGTGACGGTAGAAAGCTGTGTACAAAGTGAAATCTCTGAGGGCGTTGCATCGGCCGGTGGGGTTACATTTAACTTCACCACCGCGACATCATCTCGAATCTTGACAACGCGGCAAGGCCACCAAGATGGAATAGGGAGATAATTTAGCTGATCATCCAGTATGAGTTCGACTTCCGGTTTACTATTAGTTTCATCTCCCCAACGACCAGGCAGTGTAATTGTATTACTAGAGGAACTTGGAGTCTGATCAGTCGCGATAGAAAATAGGGCTTCCCCGCTTTGTCCAGGATGAACATCCCTAAAAATGCAAAATAAAACATATCGACTTCCGAAAAAGCTTTTAAAACAAAGGACTATTTATTTCATTTCGTACTAGTTTAAGGTCATGTAGAACTTCTTGGATCAGCCGTTTACGCAGTTGTCTCAGTAAACAGATAAATAAATACTAATACGCGATGGTATTTAAAACTAAAATGAACTTTGAGTACCATAAAATACATACACAAATTTTTACCTCAAACACGATTGTTTAGTAAGTCCACTATAAATCTCGATTACAGACTACGTATAACTTATTACCTACATTCCAGTTTCTAAAATAAGACACAGAATTAGGCTGACAGTGGACAGATGTCAATTGAGAAATGTGAAAAACAACTAGCTGTTTAGGAATAGACCGGGTGATGATGTCTACTTTTAAATATGCTTAACTACTAGGAGTATCTTGTTTTCAAAAAATTGAATAGCCAGGTCTACAGATCTTCATGCTATATCTTTGTTACTAGAACAAGCATTGCTCCCCAATTTTTTTTATTTATCTATTTAATCACATATATATTGGTACAAAAGACACCGGATACACATGCGCCACACAAAATAATGAGAATGGGAGAAGGATGAAGATGCGCATATATATAAAAAGGAAAAAAAGAAAAGGAGAAGAGTAATGATGGGGGGAACTGAATGTACAACCAGAAGAGCTCTCTCAGTTAGAAAAGTTATAGCCACTCTTTATGTAGAAAGTAAAAGGTTACAGCAGGATCGCCACTGGCTTCTATTTTGAGTCATATCTGATAACGTCTCTAGCTACTGTGTTGCACGATCTCTCGAACCCCAGCCAGGGAGTCGTGAAGGACCAACAAAAGCTAGCCCTTTGCAGCTTTCTTTCATGCCACGACACAATGTCATACACTGACCTCCTCTCCGCTTTTTCCAACCAGTCCCAGAGTCGGCAAATAATGCACGACGTGGAAGTCTCTGGGACGACATTCGTAAAACATGTCCAAGCCACCGAATTCGGTGTTTCAAGATGGTGACACCAATTGGATTATCATCTCGGCACCCGAACCTCTGCATTACTAACATGGTGTTGCCACTGTATGTCAGCAATCCTTCGGAGACAGCGATGATCGAACACAGAGAGTAGTCTAACATCCTCAACTCGGAGAGGCCAGGTTTCACAAGCATAGAGCAAAACTGCTCTCACCGACCTTTTACAGCCAGACTAACATCACGAAGGCGCCAAAGATGACCCAGATTGGCATAAGCCGCTCTGGCTTTCATTATACGTGCATCAATCTCATCACTCACGCCACCACCAGCACTTATATAGCAGCCTAGATACACGAACTTCTCAACAACTTCAATCTGCTCACCATCCAGGGTGAGTGCAGGATGAGAATCCTACCAGTCTTGTAGGAGTACTTTGCATTTGGAGGGTGCAAAGCACATGTCGTACCTGCGGACACTGATTGCCAACTGATTAAGTGCGGATTGCATGCCTTGGGCATTATCGCACAGTAAGACAATATCATCCGCATACTCAAGGTCGAGAAGTCGTTCTCCAGGCAACATATTCACACCGCCATTACTTACATCCATCAGAGCTGTTTCCAGGATGTCATCGATGGCAAAGTTGGAGAGGAATGGTGAGATCGGACAACCCTGCCTAACCCCACTGCTCGAATGATACAAGGGAGAATGGTGGTTGTATGCCCTCACTCTGCCTGAGGTGTTCGTATACAGGGCCTTCAAGATGTTAATGAACTTCTCAGGCACACCCTTCTTCAATAGACAATCCCAGAGAACAATCCTGTCCAACGAATCGAAGGCAGCCATGATATCAAGAAACACTACGATTGTTGGCCTGCGATAAGTATGACGGTGTTCTAACATTTGGCGGAGGGTGAAGATGTGGTCAATGCATCCTCGACCAGAACGAAAACCAGCCTGCTCCTCGCGAGTCAACCGTTCTCGGGTTATAAACAACCTACGAAGAATGACAGAAGCCAATAGTTTGGACGCAATCGGAAGAAGACTTATCCCCCGATAGTTGTTACAGGAACAACGTGAACCCTTTTTAAAGATAGGGACGACTACTGACTCATTCCATGATGTTGGAACACTTTCTTGCTCCCAAAACTTTGCAAACAACGCAGTCAGTTCCTTAGCCAGAAAGTCATCTTTAAAAAGAGCCTGAGGTAAGTCATCTGGGCCCGATGATTTGTAGCGCGAAACACTGTCCCAGGTCTACTGAAACCTCGCTCCAAACTACACATTGGAGCCTTCAAAGTACGTACCCTAAGACAAATCGGTCAACAGGCCTTCTTGGCTGAGACCCTAGAATCTCATACCATTGATGTATGCTGTGTCTCCGAAACACGCATACAGGATCCCAGTGTGGTCATTCACTTGACCTCACCTCGCCAAAATGGACAGCCTACGAAATATACTCTCCGTGTATCTGGAGACCCTATGATTAGTTCTCGATGACTTGCAGGTGTAGGCTTAGCACTTAGTACAAGGGCAGAACAAGCACTATTAGAATAGATCCCCGTTAACAGTCGCCTGTGTGCTGTCCGGCTAAATGGCCCCATAAGAACTCGAAAGGATAGGGACACACGTCGTTTCTGCCTACGCTCCAACTGACTGCAGTCCGAATGAAGTGAAAGATGACTTACAGAAAGCTCTCTGAACTTCTTCAAAAAGCCAAATACTCAGACAGTACTCGTAGCGGGTGACTAATGCACAATTAGGCAGCTTAAATCAAACAGAAAGACATTTAGGTGGGTGTTTTAGTATTCCGGCTCAGCGAACTGATAATGATGATCGTCTGTTGCAACTATGCTCAGACAATCGTTTAATTCTAGCAAGCACTAATTTTAAACATAAGGAGAGACATCGTCTAACATGGCGACCACCTGCTACAAACCAACGATGGACTCGAATAGACAATATTGCCATCAGTCATCGTTTGGGAGGCTCGATAGAAAATTGTCGTTCGTACTGGAATACCTGTTTAGACTCTGATCACGCTTTAATACGAGCACGCATTTGTCTGCGCCTCACTGGACGCAGGAAAACTACACTAAGAAGACCAATTAGGATTGAAGTGGAGGACGAGAAAGCCAAATGCGAATTCCAGAAACAACTGAGTTCACATCTAGGCAGTTCTGTAAACGAGACTGACACAGATGCTGCTTGGAAAGACATACGAACAGCTGTGGAAACAGCAGTTACATCTATTAGTCATTTAAACCATAGGGCTCCAAAAAACCAATGGATTTCTTCTAAGTCTATTTCACTGATGGATTCGCGTAAACTCATCCCATCAGGCTCTGAACATGACGAAGAGCGTAAAGAAATTAGATCTAGGTTAACTAAAAGTCTAAGGAACGATCGTGAGCAGTGGTGGGCAACGGAAGCAAAAGCGATGGAAAGGGCAGCGGCTGTAGGCAACACCAGGCAACTATTCAGACTAATAAAAGAAACCGGAATTAAGAAGTCAAGTGTAAGTGAGACAATCTCCGAAAAAGACGGAACCCTTATCTGCTCTCAACCCAAACGTTTAGAACGATGGGCGGAACACTTTAAGGAGCAGTTTAGCTGGCCTTCAGCTACTGCACAACTACCCACTATTCCTAGAAAACCTGAATGGAACATTGAAGTAGGCCCCCCGACCCTACTTGAAGTTCAAAAGGCTATAGGTAATCTGAAACGAGGAAGAGCAGCTGGTCCAGATGGATTGGCTCCAGAGGTCTTTAAATATGGTGGTCCAATTCTAGCGACTAGGTTGACTGACATTCTGGCTAAAATCTGGGAGACGGATGTAATCCCATCCGACTGGTGACAATCACTAATTGTCCCAATATATAAGAAGGGACCAAAATCATCCTGCGATGACCATAGAGGGATTAGTCTGACTAACATAACATCTAAAATATTAGCCTCAATAATTATCGGGCGCCTAACTAAGACTCGTGAACTGCAAACACGAGAAAATCAGGCTGACTTCAGACCTGGTCGTGGCTGTATCGACCACATATTCACCATTCGTCAAGTTTTAGAGCACAGACATGCTTATCGGCGTCCGACAATGATAGTTTTTCTTGACTTGAAAGCAGCATTTGACTCTGTAGACCGAGAGGTTCTGTGGCAGTGTCTGTCATTAAAAGGTGTACCTGAGAAGTACATAAACCTTGTGAAGGCTCTTTACTCGAACACTACCAGTCAAGTGAGAGCTTATGGCGAACTGTCATCTGATTTTACAACCTCAAGTTATGTCCGACAAGGTTTTCCACTATCCCCATTTTTGTTTAACTTCATTATAGACCTATTGTGGAGATAACACTCTTCGACTGAATTTTCAGGAGTTGATCTACCAGCGGGTCCACTAAGCGACTTAGAATACTCAGATGACATAGTCCTGTTTGGTGAAGATGCTGACAAAATACAGTCTTCTGTTAGAACTGAGTAATAATGCCAGGATGTTCGGGATGCGTTTCTCCCCATCAAAATGTAAATTGTTACTCCAGGACTGGCCTGCATCAACACCTGAACTAAGGATAGGGAGCGAAGTAGTCGAACGCGTTGACAACTTCACTTATCTTGGAAGTCTGATCAGCCCTAATGGGTTGGTGTCTGACGAAATCTCAGCACGGATTCGAAAAGCTCGTTTGGCTTTTGCCAACTTACGTTACCTATGGCGAAGACGAGATATCCGTCTATCAATTAAAGGACGAGTATACTGCGCAGCAGTTCGCTCTGTTCTACTTTACGGTTGTGAAACATGGCCTTTAAGAGTAGAAGATACTCGTAAGTTACTAGTATTTGACCACAGATGCCTTAGAAATATTGCACGCATCTGCTGGGATCACCGGGTAAGTAATAGTGAGGTTAGACGCAGGGTATTAGGGAACGATGGTAAATCAGTTGATGGGGTCATGAATCTTCATCGACTGAGATGGTTGGGCCATGTGTTACGTATGCCTGAACACCGCTTACCACGACGCGCTATGATGACTAGTGTAGGGGATTGTTGGAAGAGAGTTAGGGGCGGCCAAACCAAAACGTGGCATCAGTGTTTGAAGTCACTAACTTCTAGTCTGAACCATGTTGGCAGATGCAGACTACTTGGTTGGGGTCCGCGTGATTATCGTAACCAATGGTTGGAGACTCTAGGTGACATAGCTCAGAATCGATCACAATGGCGTAGGTGTATACACTCTTTATCTTCCTTTAAACCTTGAGACTAAAATTGCTTCATATCTCTCCTCCTTCCTGTACTATATCCTTATATACAACCTATAATTTATATACTACTACCACCACTAAATTAATTACTTCTATGAACCCGGTGTTCATCTTGTTGTGCTAACGAAGTATGGCAACTTGGACCGATGCATAAATGTGCCTGGTCCTACGTTGTAGCTGACTGACTGACCACCAGGCTTCTCGGTCCTTACGCAAGCTTTGCCCAATTTCATTACGTAACAGCCTTCGTTTGTGGTCAAACTCACGGTCACCCGGAGTAGACCGACGGGCTTCCATCAGTTGTAAGGAGCCAGAAGAAACCCAGTGCTTGTAAGCGGGACGTTTCGCGAAGCCGCAAGCGGCTTCATGGCGTCGTGAAGATGCAATCAATGCTCATCTATACTTTTCGGTGGGATGGTAGCTAGCCTAGAAGCTAGCTCCGCTCGATACTTACTTGCAACAGAAGTTGCAGACAGTTTACTAACATCGATCCGTTGGTGGTGGTCAATCCTTCGGCCACTGAAAAGTAAGGTGAGATTGGCGGAGACCAGGGCATGATCAGACTCCAGATAGGTACTCCAAAAGGAGCGGCAGTCTTGCAAACAACCACGCCAGCGGTAGCTGATCGCGATGTGATCAATCTGAGTCCAGGCTTGGGATGCAGAGGGAGGACGCCAGGTAGCACACCGGCGATGACTGTGCCGGAAGTTAGTGCTGGCCAGAAACAGGTTGTGGTCTGTGCACAGTTGCAGCAAAAGGTCCCCGTTATCTGTCCTGAGACCAACAAGTCCCCATCGGCCACCTAAACGACTCCCTTCTGTGCCTAGACGCCCGACCTGTGCATTCAAGTCTCCGGCTAGTACTACAATATCTGTCTAACGCGCTTTCTGGAGAAGAACAGTTAAGTGGTGGTAAAATACATCTATGATTGCATCCGGGCTTCAATCTGTCGGGGCATAGGCGGAGATGACGAAAAGACACCGTTTCTCACGCCGGTTTCTTCTCACTTTGATGGAACTTTCTAACCTAACAGCACATAACCGACTGTTAACGGGGATCCAATCGATTAGTGCTGCCTCAGCCCTAGTGCTTAGTGCAACACCAACGCCTGCAAGACCAGACGAAGATGCCACAGAGTCCCCGGATAAACGCACGTGAAACAAGCTTTTCGAAGCGACAGATGGAGAGCGGATTTGTAGTACTTCACTAGAGTCTTTAATACGGGTCTCGGATAGACAGCAAACATCAACATTAAGACTTTCTAAAGACATAGCCAGCCCCATCTGTTGTCCGATCTGCATTAGTGTGCGAACGTTGAAGGAAGCCAGCTTGAACGGTGTACGCGGTTTCAGAAAAACTGCTTCAGTATTCATAATCGGTGGAAGCATTCACTTTCAACCAGACAGTGACTAGATTAGATAGAACAGATTTTCCACCAAGAGCGAGCTGCTGCATAAGTTGAAAAGTAAGGTTACACAAATTGGGGATAAAAGGGAGGGTACTAGCGATATGGAAAATAATGATAATAATAATAATAATGCAAATTCAATTGTTTCTAGTATGAACGAGAATATAATTGTCAGCTGAATGTTCCATTTCATTTATTTGCGAGAGGGCTGTGATACTGCCCGGGTGCACAAACCGAAGCAGGTGGTCTTCTTAGGGGGCCACACCCCGAGCCTTTGACCTAGAGGTCTAATCCACAAGGCAGTGGAGCATCGTG
Source organism: Schistosoma rodhaini (assembly GCA_944470415.2). NCBI lineage: Eukaryota > Metazoa > Platyhelminthes > Trematoda > Strigeidida > Schistosomatidae > Schistosoma > Schistosoma rodhaini. The sequence continues at coordinate 84,930,141 of OX104036.1, forward strand.
AGGAGATGCAGTCCCATGGTAGCCGGTGACCAACAACAGGTTCAATCGCCATTCGTTCCATCAGGATACTGGAGCCCATGTGGACCATTGGTTTGGAATCAGGGTTTCCCAACTCCCCTAGGTGGACTCGCCTTGTCCACCAACCCGGTTATAGCGCCGGACATTCGCTTTTCGTCCTCTCACTTTCGTAAGCAACAACCCTGCCACGAGAAGGCAGTGAGTAGAACTTCCCCGGCAGAGGCTATATATTCGCGTGGCCATGTGAGAGCATTTCGAGAGGGTCGGGAGGGCCCCAAATGCCCTGGTACGGCCGAGGGTCGGGAGGGCCACCCACTCGAAATGCTCTTACATGGCCACGCGAATATATAGCCTCTGCCAGTGAAGTCCTACTCACTGCCTTCTCGTGGCAGGGTTGTTGCTTACGAAAGTGAGAGGACGAAAAGCGAATGTCCGGCGCTATAACCGGGTTGGTGGACAAGGAGAGTCCACCTAGGGGAGTTGGAAAACCCTGATTCCAAACCAATGGTGCACATGGGCTTCAGTATGCTGAGGGAACAAATGGCGTATAAACCAATCGTCGGTCACTCAGTCAGTTACAACGTAGGACCAGGCACATTTATGCATCGGTCCAAGTTGCCATACTTCGTTAACACAACAAGATGAACACCGGATTCATAGAAATAGATAATTTAGTGGTGGTAGTATATAAAAGAAAGGTTGTATATAAGGATATAGTATAGGAAGGAAGAAAGTTATGAAGCAATTTTAATCTCAAGGTTTAAGGGAAGATAAAGAGTGTATACACCTACGCCATTGTGATCGATTCTGAGCCATGTCACCTAGAGTCTCCAACCATTGGTTACGATAGTCACGCGGACCCCAACCAAGTAGTCTGCATCTACCAACATGGCTCAGACTAGAAGTTAGTGACTTCAAACACTGATGCCACGTTTTGGTTTGGCGGCCCCTAACTCTTTCCAATCATCGACGCGTTCGACTACTTCGCTCCCTATCCTTAGTTCAGGTGTTGATGCAGGCCAGTCCTGGAGTAACAATTTACATTTTGATGGGGAGAAACGCATCCCGAACATCCTGGCATTATTACTCAGTTCTAACAGAAGACTGTATTTTGTCAGCATCTTCACCAAACAGGACTATGTCATCTGAGTATTCTAAGTCGCTTAGTGGACCCGCTGGTAGATCAACTCCTGAAAATTCAGTCGAAGAGTGTTATCTCCACAATAGGTCTATAATGAAGTTAAACAAAAATGGGGATAGTGGAAAACCTTGTCGGACATAACTTGAGGTTGTAAAATCAGATGACAGTTCGCCATAAGCTCTCACTTGACTGGTAGTGTTCGAGTAAAGAGCCTTCACAAGGTTTATGTACTTCTCAGGTACACCTTTTAATGACAGACACTGCCACAGAACCTCTCGGTCTACAGAGTCAAATGCTGCTTTCAAGTCAAGAAAAACTATCATTGTCGGACGCCGATAAGCATGTCTGTGCTCTAAAACTTGACGAATGGTGAATATGTGGTCGATACAGCCACGACCAGGTCTGAAGTCAGCCTGATTTTCTCGTGTTTGCAGTTCACGAGTCTTAGTTAGGCGCCCGATAATTATTGAGGCTAATATTTTAGATGTTATGTTAGTCAGACTAATCCCTCTATGGTCATCGCAGGATGATTTTGGTCCCTTCTTATATATTGGGACAATTAGTGATTGTCACCAGTCGGATGGGATTACATCCGTCTCCCAGATTTTAGCCAGAATGTCAGTCAACCTAGTCGCTAGAATTGGACCACCATATTTAAAGACCTCTGGAGCCAATCCATCTGGACCAGCTGCTCTTCCTCGTTTCAGATTACCTATAGCCTTTTGAACTTCAAGTAGGGTCGGGGGGCCTACTTCAATGTTCCATTCAGGTTTTCTAGGAATAGTGGGTAGTTGTGCAGTAGCTGAAGGCCAGCTAAACTGCTCCTTAAAGTGTTCCGCCCATCGTTCTAAACGTTTGGGTTGAGAGCAGATAAGGGTTCCGTCTTTTTCGGAGATTGTCTCACTTACACTTGACTTCTTAATTCCGGTTTCTTTTATTAGTCTGAATAGTTGCCTGGTGTTGCCTACAGCCGCTGCCCTTTCCATCGCTTTTGCTTCCGTTGCCCACCACTGCTCACGATCGTTCCTTAGACTTTTAGTTAACCTAGATCTAATTTCTTTACGCTCTTCGTCATGTTCAGAGCCTGATGGGATGAGTTTACGCGAATCCATCAGTGAAATAGACTTAGAAGAAATCCATTGGTTTTTTGGAGCCCTATGGTTTAAATGACTAATAGATGTAACTGCTGTTTCCACAGCTGTTCGTATGTCTTTCCAAGCAGCATCTGTGTCAGTCTCGTTTACAGAACTGCCTAGATGTGAACTCAGTTGTTTCTGGAATTCGCATTTGGCTTTCTCGTCCTCCACTTCAATCCTAATTGGTCTTCTTAGTGTAGTTTTCCTGCGTCCAGTGAGGCGCAGACAAATGCGTGCTCGTATTAAAGCGTGATCAGAGTCTAAACAGGTATTCCAGTACGAACGACAATTTTCTATCGAGCCTCCCAAACGATGACTGATGGCAATATTGTCTATTCGAGTCCATCGTTGGTTTGTAGCAGGTGGTCGCCATGTTAGACGATGTCTCTCCTTATGTTTAAAATTAGTGCTTGCTAGAATTAAACGATTGTCTGAGCATAGTTGCAACAGACGATCATCATTATCAGTTCGCTGAGCCGGAATACTAAAACACCCACCTAAATGTCTTTCTGTTTGATTTAAGCTGCCTAATTGTGCATTAGTCACCCGCTACGAGTACTGTCTGAGTATTTGGCTTTTTGAAGAAGTTCAGAGAGCTTTCTGTAAGTCATCTTTCACTTCATTCGGACTGCAGTCAGTTGGAGCGTAGGCAGAAACGACGTGTGTCCCTATCCTTTCGAGTTCTTATGGGGCCATTTAGCCGGACAGCACACAGGCGACTGTTAACGGGGATCTATTCTAATAGTGCTTGTTCTGCCCTTGTACTAAGTGCTAAGCCTACACCTGCAAGTCATCGAGAACTAATCATAGGGTCTCCAGATACACGGAGAGTATATTTCGTAGGCTGTCCATTTTGGCGAGGTGAGGTCAAGTGAATGACCACACTGGGATCCTGTATGCGTGTTTCGGAGACACAGCATACATCAATGGTATGAGATTCTAGGGTCTCAGCCAAGAAGGCCTGTTGACCGATTTGTCTTAGGGTACGTACTTTGAAGGCTCCAATGTGTAGTTTGGAGCGAGGTTTCAGTAGACCTGGGACAGTGTTTCGCGCACTAGAACCGTTGGCCATGGTGACACTTGAGGAGGAAACCGAAAGAGAAAGTTTAGTACTGAAAGTCGAGGTATAAAGAATAATAGGAATCTAAGAAGATTGATTATGAATACAGTGATCTTGAGTGCTACTATAGGTATGAAGGCAGTTATCACTTCCTGGTTGCCCACACCGTGGAAGAGCTCTTCTAGAGGTACCTGAAAAGTAAATTGGATTAGAAGTGATCTTAATGTCCCGAGAGCGTGACCGCAGTGTTCAAGGGACAACTGCTTGAGGTCGGTCACACATGACCTTTTCGTGGGTAGTTTTTGTGTTAGCTCCGTTCTTCAAAGGACCTTACCGCCGGAGACGGAAATCCGTGGGTTAAGGCGAAGTGTGCATTTTTAGGGTTGACCTTTTCTAACCCCACCACTCCTTGTGGGAAAGCAGCATCGCTGTTATGCTGGTTGTCTGAAGGTAACACCTTACACATCTGTGCAGTCAGAAGTTCAACTTCACATTCGGTTTGCTGCTTTTAGTCTTACCGCTCTTCATCCGCCCTATCTGGCATGGTAGGACCTTGAGGAACGATTGTTCCAGCCAGTATAGCTCGATTGGTTGATTACGATAGGCAAGCCCAACCACCACGTCAATGTTGCAGCAACGGTCGGTCACTGGCTACCATGGGACTACATTTCTTCGCGATGCTCCACTGCCTTGTGGATCAGATCTTTAGGTCGAAGGCTGCGGGTGCGACCCCTTAAGAAAATCACCTGTTTCAGTCTGGGCACTCGGGCAGTAATATAACCCTCACACTTAAATGAAAGTACGTGATCTCTATTCACTAGTGGGGGAAAGTGCCGAATGGCGACGATATCTTCACAGTGGTGTGCGAAGACAAGGTCCAGGAATGATGGGTCATAGTCCAAGTTAATGTGCCGGTTTTACGATACATTGTACAAGCGCACACTAAATAATTGTTGGTAATAGGTCGCTATCAACCCCCCACCTGAAGCTGTGAGCTCTATCCGGTTGATATCTGGTGCGTTGAAGTATCCAATGATGAGACAACATTCTGCCTTACTCCAAGAACAGACATGTCTGAAAATAGTCGTCAGCAAGACAACACAGACTACGATATATTCCTCCTATAGTCACTAACCCGTTTCTAGACATAATTGTACATGCTACCTCACATGTACCACTAACATGCGCCTCCGATATGATCGATTGTACGCGAAAGTTATCCCTAACACATAACATGCCTCCTCTCTCGCGACTTATAACTTTATCACTTCTGATACAGATGTAACCTGCAATGATAGAACAGTCTATATATACAGTGAGCTAAGTTTCTGTGACGATTATATCGGGAGTTAATTCATCCACCATCAAGCTTAGCTCGGACATTTTATTTCGAAGACTGCGGGAATTCATGTAGCACACATTCGAGATGTTTTGGGAATCGTACGATCTACCCATACAGGTCTCGGAAGCATCGGCTTTCAAGACCAGACTACCCGAAAACGCTTAATTATAAGGTTCGTTTCGCCATTTAGCTTTCGAGTTCTTAACTCTGTAAGAGCTTTCTTCCACTTGATTCGATTCTTAAGTGGCCAATCTGGTCCAATACGAATATTTGAATCACGAGTTTTGTGTGCGTTATTCAATATTACGTCTCTTCCTTCAAAATTCCCGAGTACAAACTCCAAGACCCCTCTTTGTTGAGTCTCGCCTCCAGCCCATTTACCGAGTCTTATTACTTTCGTGATATGTACCCCTGAAACCTCTTCAAGCAGTACATTTCTGATGACAGACTTCACTAACAGCAGACCGTCTGTGTGTCTTTTAGCAGGGTTATTGCCATTCGACTCCTTTAGATTACAAATAATTAAACTAGGACCGTGTTTAACTCCTTTAAAAGTCGTGTTCACGGTTTTTAATCGTGATGTTAGATCCTGCCTGTTAACTGCTAGCATCTTACCGTTAGCTTTCCTTGTAACATTGTCGTGAGTAGAAAGAATGACCTACGGCAACGTTTGATGAGGCCAAAATTTTCCCATCCACGACAGGGCTAAATATTGTCTTACTTTCGGACCTTTCAACTAAACGGGCGCTTTTTGGGGCTATTTTTGTTCTCTTTTAGGTTTTCGCGTTATCCATTTCCCATCAGTCGCAGCATCCAGATTAGAACTGCTCGGGACGATAATGGTTCTAGCCGGATCATCAGCTGCTGCCATAGCAACTTAGCTACCAATATCTAATGGTGTATCACCCACTAATCGTTTCGGAGTAGAAGCTTTACTTCGAGTTGCACAGTTGGGTGTCTGGCAGGTGCCGTGACAGCACTTACGACACTGACACATTCTTCGTCATCAGTACCCATGTTACCGGTACAGCCATCGTCAATCTTTTTGTTAGCTAATACCAGAAGGCTAATTGCCTCTTGAATGAGCAATATTTTGTTCGAACAACAAAACATACAGAGCCAATGACAGGTTTTGAGAACCTTTTCCAGGCAGTGGGACTTAAGCGGGTGAACATTTTATGGGACCACTTCTTACATTCATCACATTGCATCCCTTCTAGAGAGAATGAGCAATATGGCTGTCCATACTTGTGAGCAGAGCTGACTATCTTAAAAACTAACTAAAATAGTAGACAAAATGGATGTGTAAGACAAATCTCAAACCATGATCAAATAAACCAGGCCTAAGTCGACCAAGAACGATTTGGTGCTGTAAACACACGATGAAGACACACGAGTACAATATTACATTAACTGAAATAAACTCAATTAAAGTGTGAACAGGAGTTCTGGTGTGTAATTTACTACCAAAACAGTGAATTTGACTCAAAGACAAACAATACCACTGTCCTTTTTAAATAGAGATACTAATACTTCTTGAAAACTAACCTTTCAGAAGTTGGGGGTAGTCGCACATTTTTGATGGGAACCTGTTCCTCTTTATTCCTAAAGAGAGGAATGGAAAACAAATGACTTAAACTGACTTTTCCGGGTAGAAGACAACCACATTTTCGTCAACTACGTTGCGCAGGACGGCCTAAAAATGTTATAGATGTGTAAAAACACTACTTACTTTTATGTATTGATTTAAACGTCCCTTTACTTCTATCCCAATCATTTTAGGAATGAATGCACAAAACCCAAAAGTAGTTCTTCCTTCAAATTATACCGAGGCTATCTATGAAAACAAATAGTGCATTCAGTTGCAATTTCAATATACAATGTATCAGTTTCAGTTTGGAGAAGACAGGAGGCTTGATGGCCTGTGTTAGTCCTGGCAATGGTGATCGCTCAGTTGATCCAACTTTCTTTTGCAAGAGTCGACGGATGGAGCCTCAACCACGTGCTCGGGTAATGGATTCCACTCGTTGATGATTCCATGGGAAAGTCAAATGGTTCAAATGGTTGAGGACAGGATAGAAGAAGCTTTCGCCTAATGGGCTTCCGTGTCTAGTAACAGTGGATCACCAATACCTCCAGGCAAGGGCCTAGGTATATTAACGATAATAGAGAAAAAAAAGAATTTGGTAAATCATAATAAGATGTTATCCTTAGTCCTTAAGAATAAGTCAAGTTTTCTCTTAAAGGACTCCTGGGAATTCGCTTGGACTAGCTCAGTTGGCAGCGAATTCCAGCATTTGACAACTCTTACAGAGCAGAAGTTGTGTCCGCAGTCTGTTCTGCTATGTCGGGTCTCCAGGTTCTGGGTGTTACCTCTGAGGTTAGTGTTGTGACTAAGCTTAAGAAGATGTTTAAGGGGATGACCAGAAGTGGTAAGTATACTGTAAGTCATAAGAAGGCCACCTCTAAGACGCCTGTACTCTAACGGGTAAATGTTAAGTGATTGGAGGCGCTCTTCGTAAGGTTTCAATTTGAATCCCCGAACTGATCTCGTGGCTCGACGTTGGATACGTTCCAGAGTGTCCTTAACCTTTTCAAGGGAGGGAGAAAATACTACTACGTGCTCTAAATGGGGACGAATAAAACTGCTGAGGATTATGTGAAAAGTTCTGCCGCCAAACTGGTCCGTTGTCGTCTGACCAACTTTGAAGTCGAGTCAGATCCTCCTGAAGTGCTAGTATAACTTTTTGGTCACGTATCTCTCCCCAAAGTTTCACATCATCAGTAAAAGGCAATAAGTCAGATGAAACCTGTTGTGGAAGATCTTTAATGTAAATCAAGAAGAGAAGAGGTCCTAGTATTGAGCCCTGGGGGACCCCACTAGGACATTACATAGCCTGAGAGAGAGTAAAGTTAACCCTGACCTTAAAATGTCAGTTTTCTATATATGAAGCGAGCCATTCAATCAGAGGGGATTTGATACACAATCGTCTAAGCTTGTTGATAAAAAATTTGTAGTTAACCCTATCAAAAGCCTTTGAGAAATCCAGGTAAATGACGTCAACCTTCCCCTTGCGATCAAGGATGGTTGCCCATCTGTCCACTGCAGTAAGCAGGTTCGTCATACTAGAACGACCCTTTCTGAAGCCGCGCTGTTGGGGTGAGAAGAACTTTGAGAATAATAGTCGTGTATACCGTCGTATATTAGAGACTCCATAATTTTAGAAGGCATAGAGAGAAGGGCTACTGGTCGGTAGCTTGAGGGTTCACTGTGTCGACCTCATTTGAAAATTGGTGTGATGTGCTCCATATTCCAAATTTCCGGCAGTTTGGCTCGGCTTAGCGAGTGTGAAAACATCACGCTAAGTGGTGACGCCAGGAATGAAGCTACTCCCCTCAGTATAGCAGAATGAACTGTATTCGGACCAGGAGAAGTGTCTTTTCTTTCGTGCTGCAGCTTACAGATCACCAAGTCAGCACTCGAGTCCACTTCGGAAAGTCTTGTGCAGGTGGAGCTTTCGTCAGCACAGTCGATTTGGGTCGGCTGGAATGTCTGAGAGTATTGTTCAGCCAAAAGATTCGCGGCATCACCGTCGTTATTGACCGGACCATTAGGACCTAGCAGTTGGGTTAGCGACCCCATCCCGTAGAATAGCTAACTCGCTAAAAAACGCTAACCAGAAAAAATAATTCAAACCATTTAAACTCTACCCTGGGAGTTGAAGGAATAATTATGACGTCTCATGATGAAAGCCGAAATTCTTAGGAAGTCACGAGACCGATGCACCTTCTAACAACCAGAGCAACACTCTTTATAGGTACATGGAACGTCCGGACAATGTGGGAGACAGGAAAGACCAGTCAAATAGCATCGGAAATGAGGAGATACAACTTGGCAGTACTCAGAATCAGTGAACCCATTGGACACGAGCTGGACAACAAAGGCTAGGTACGAGAGAGATGCTGCTGTACTCTGGTCACGAAGGGGAAAATGCTCCACACACTCAGGGAGTTGCTCTAATAATGTCCAAAGAAGCACGAAATGCACTTGTGGGATGGGAATCTCATGGACCCAGGATAATCAAAGCATCATTCAGAACAAAGAAGCAAGGGATCACAATGAACGTTATCCAATGTTATGCACCCACCAATGATAGCAACGACGATGATAAAGATCAGTTCTATGAAAGGCTGCAATCAATTATAGCAAAGTGCTCACGAAAGGACCTCACCATCCTGATGGGAGATCTAAATGCTAAAGTTGGAGTGGACAACACAGGATATGAAGATGTAATTAGACGACATGGATTAGGAGAGAGAAATGAAAATGGTGAGAGACTTGCAAGCCTATGTGCATTCAACAAATTGGTTATAGGCGGCACAATATTCCGACACAAGCGCATACACAAAGCTACATGGATCTCACCGGACCAAACCACAGAGAACCAGATAGACCACATCTGTATCAACAAAAAATTCCGAAGATCAATAGAAGATGTGAGAACCCGGAGAGGAGCTGACATGGCTTCAGATCACCACCTGGTTGTGGCCAAGATGAGACTGAATCTAAAGAAAGACTGGACAACTGGACAAACAGCACTACAAAGGTTTAATACAGCCTTCCTTCGAGATACTAACAAGCTCAATGAATTCAAGATAACTCTCAACAACAGGTTCAAAGCTCTACAGGATCTACTGAAAGAACAAGAAACTACTTTGGAGGACAAGTGGAAAGGGATAAAAGAAGCACTAACTTCAACGTGTCAGGAGGTTCTTGGTCCCAAGAAGCATCATCACAAGGAATGGATCTCTATGGGAACCCTGGACAAAATTCAAGAAAGGAAGAACAAGAGACTAGCAATTAACAACAGCCGAACACGAGCAGAGAAAGTCAAAGCACAAGCAGACTACGGAGAAGCAAACAGGGAAGTGAAGAAAAGCATTAAAGCCGACAAGCATAAATACATGGGAGAACTAGCAACGACGGCGGAAAAAGCTGCAAGAGAAGGGAATATGAAACAACTATTCGATACAACGAATAAATTGGCATGAATATACAGCAAACCGGAGAGACCAGTCAAAGACAAAGAAGGAAAGACAATCACTAAGATTCAAAAACAGAGGAAAAGATGGGCAGAATACTACGAGGAACTACTGAATAAACCAGCCACATTGAATTTACCGGAAATCAAAGCAGCACACACTGGCCTTCCCATAGTTGTCACTCCACCAACGATCGAAGAAGTCAAGATGGCCATCAGACAAATCAAAAGTGGGAAGGCGGCAGGACCTGACAATATACCAGCAGAAGCACTGAAGTCAGACATTGAAATAGCTGCAAACATGCTTCACCTTCTATTTAAGAAGATTTGGGAAGAGGAACAAGTGCCAATGGACTGGAAAGAAGGATATCTCATCAAGATACCAAAGAAAGGAGATCTGAGCAAATGTGAGAATTGCAGAGGCATCCATTTGTTGTCAGTACCAGGAAAAGTTTTTAACAGTGTTGCAGAACCGGATGAAAGACGCAGTAGACGCCGAACTTAGGGACCAACAGGCTGGATTCCGTAATGATCGGCCGTGCACAGACCAAATTGCGACACTACGGATCATCGTTGAACAATCAGTTGAGTTGAACTCATCACTATACGTCAACTTCTTTGACTATGAGAAGGCGTTTGACAGCGTGGACAGGAGAACATTATGGAAACTTCTTCGATACTATGGAGTTCCTGAAAAGATTGTGAACATTATCCAGAACTCATACGATGGACTACAGTGCAAGGTCGTGCATCGAAGCCAGCTGACAGATGCATTTCCAGTAAGGACCGAAGTCAGACAAGCTTGTCTACTCTCCCCATTCCTCTTCCTTCTGGTGATTGACTGGATTATGAAGACTTCGAGATCTGAGGGGAAACATGGAATACAATGGACATCTAAGAATCAATTAGATGATTTGGACTTTGCAGATGACCTAGCCCTCCTATTTCATACACACGAACAAATACAGACGAAGACAGCAAATATAGCAGAAGCCTCTGCATCAATAGACCTCCACGTTCACAAAGGAAAAAGGAAGATTCTCAAATACAACACGGAGAACACCAACCCAATCACACTTGATGGCGAAACTCTGGAAGATGTAGAAGCATTCACGTACCTGGGAAGCATCATTGATAAACAAGGAGGATCGGATGCAGAGGTAAAGGTGAGGATTGGTAAAGGAAGGGCAGCATTTCTACAGTTGAAGAACATATGGAACTCAAAACAACTCTCAACTAATTTCAAAGTGAGAATCTTCAATAAGAACGTCAAGATAATCGGAGCTGAAACGTGGAGAACTACTACATTCATCGTCAAGAAGGTACAAGTATTTATAAACAGTTGTCTATGCAAAATACTCAACATCCACTGGCCGGATACAATCAGCTACAGCGTTTTATGGGAGAGGACAAACCAGCTTCCAGCTGAAGAGGAAATTAGGAAAAGACGTTGGAAGTTGATCGGACATACATTAAGGAAATCACCAATGTGCATCACGACTCAATCCCTAACTTGGAATCCTGAAGGGAAGCGGAAAAGGGGAAGACCAAAGAACACACTACCCCGGAAAATAGAAGCAGATATGAAAAGAATGAATAGCAACTGGAAGGAACTGGAAAGGAAGGCTCAGGGCAGGGTTGGATGAAGAATGCTGGTGAGCGGCCTATGCTCCTCCACTAGGTGTAACAGGCGTAAGTAAGTATAATGGACTACAGATGATAAATGAGCTGAATGGCCGTCAACAATTATGGATAAATATGAACAGCTGCTAGTACCTATTTAAAATTTTACTAGTCACCATGTACAACCTGGTACGTATACACATCGACTAAAGTTGCCACACCCCATTAGAACGGAAAGACGACATTATCATGGCAAATCCCAGAATAGTAGAGGTAGTAACAGAATCAGTGGTAATTGAAAAGATTAGACATCAAAGATTTGATAAGTATGAAAGATGAATGGCAACTGGAAAGAACTGGAAAGAAAGGCTCAGGGCAGGGTTGGATGGAGAATGCTGGTGAGCGGCCTATGCTCCTCCACTAGGGGTAACAGGCGTAAGTAAGTTAGTTGGGAAACTCCAGTTTTGCCTTGTCCAGGAGAAGCTGCGTAACGGAATAAGCCTTTCGGATTGGAGACAAATTTGTCGATAAGCTTGGCCTGGTACCGAAGTCTGTCTTCTCTTATTACCTTTGTGCATATGTTCCTTATATGTTTGTATTGCCTGTAAGCGCCATTGTTATCAGTTCGTTTATATTCAGCTCAACAGTGCTTTTTTGCGGCTTAGCAAACGAAGAGTGTGGCTCTTGATGATTGGAGGTTGTTTGTAACTTTTTGGAACAATTTGAGGAACTGAATGCTCAGTGGCACATGTGAGCGTGTGCATTAATAAATCCTAATGAGCATCCACTTCAAGTTGAGGGTGAGCATCCCAATCCACCTGTTGTAGATAGTCATGTAAAGCTACTACTGTGGTGTGAGCTACTGATATATATATATATATATATATGGTGAGTAAGGAATAGAATATCTGACAGCAGAAGATTGAGAAGAACAGAAATAAAAAAGTAATTTCTGGGGAAATCCAGGAACAATGAAGCCTGAGGCAATAGAAGAACATTTTGCAAATAGTGTATCATAGCATGGTTTTTGTATTTTACCAAGTAACGTAATTTGTGCTAAATACATAGTTGGTTGTCCTCACCTGTGTTCTCATTCACAACACTACATTCAACCATCGATAGTCAGCTGACAAGTAATTTGACCTGGGCTTGTGAAACTTTTCGGAGTGTCCTCGTGAATTTTCTGTTTTGGAAGACGAGAAAAATAATGGTATATCAGGTGCAAATTTACCACTAAACAATTTGAAAACTGTAATCAAGTCGCCTCTAGTTCTTTGATATGACAACGGTAATAGGTCTAGCTTGGCCAGTCGAGCATTATACGGGAGCTCCGCTATTCTAGGAATCAGCTTAGTTGCTGTTCTCTGAACTTTCTCTAAAAGCTCACTGTCCTTTTTTAAGCAGGTGCTAGCTGCTTGTATGCAGTACGCAAGCTTAGGACGTACGAACTCTGTATACAAAATCAAAAACGTTTTAGCGTCAACATGACTAAAAGCCCTACGTATTGACCATAAAGTTCTAAAACCTTTGGTGGCTATTGCGCGGCCGTGTGCAGTAGTCTTAAAGTCTTGGCTAACGATGAATCTTAAGTCATCGTGTATCTGGACAACAAGTAGCTCAGTGTTATTCATTGTGTATGTAACTGTACCTTCATGATCGATATGCATCACAATACACTTGGAAGTATTTATCGGCAACTGCCAGATTTGTGACCATTCAGATAATTTCTCCAGGTCATTTTGTAGTTCCAAGCTATCACCCTTATTTCGTATCGCCCTCCATAACTTGACATCGTCAGCAATATAGCAAGATCGATGATGATAGTAGATGAGGAAGGTCATTCACATACAAAAGGAATAATACTGGACCCCAAACTGTACCTTGGGGCAGTTCACTAGGCACCAGTTCCTTCCGAATAATCCTTCCTAAGACTTTAACAGCCACACTAGTTAGGCTAACGTGTAGGTAATTCTCAGGTTTATGTTTCGTACCTGTTTTTAAGACAGAACTTACTATGGCTTTCCTCCAGTCTTTTTTTGTAAACGACTTTGGTTACGGATAGATTAAAGCATATACTTCAGAAACATAAATCTATCCCACACTTTTCCTCTCTTACGGAGGATGCGGACCTCCCTACTGAACCATGGTCGAGAGTTTCTCAGCCCTCATGGTGTAGTCCAAGAGGTGTGGGGTGCCGTAACTTTTAAGTATAAATTTCGAAAGACGACCCAAGCCGTTTCGATTGAGGACTCTGGGTCTATTGCATAATCTACTAATGATTCTGAGTGCACGACAACTTGTGAGTTTGTTTTCCAGACGTAAGGTCTGGATTGAGCTGACCCGTGCTCGTGATTGACAGTTATATGGATGTCGAAAGTTAAAACTATATGATCACTTTTACCTAGGGGCAAGATGTTATCGAGGTTCGCAACATCATCTTCATTGTAAGTCAGTATAAGACCTAGCAAGGATGATACAGAGTCCGGGTCATACATAGTAGCTTCTTTTATATGCTGCATTAAGGCAAATGTGGTAACTGTATCAACTAGTTCCTGCTCGAAGGAATTATCTGACGGTTCAGTTCGCAGATTTTTCCACTCTAACATGGGTGCATTAAAGTCCCCTCGGATTCGGCATCGATCAATTTGTGACCAAGTATTGAAACTGCTTAGCAGGACCTCATTTACCTCACAGTTCGGACTGCGACAGGGCAAATCAGTCAGCAGCTCTGGTCCCTTGCTTTTCATGCAACAACTAACTAATTCACACTTCACACACTCATGGGATATACTGTCGATAATGGCATTTGGGATAGCATTCCTAATGAATAGAGCTACTACCCCTCCTTTACGCTCTTGTATTCTATCGGCCCTTACTAATGTAAAACATTCGAGATCACCTTCCCTACTATCTATAGACTGTGTCAGCCGAGTTTCCGTGACTGCGATTACACCCGGCTTTGCAGAGTCAATCTGCACACATAGTTCCGATCGCTTATTGAGCAAACCTTGGGGTATTAGTGTAACAAATCCGGAGCCTATTTAAATGGCTCCGTGTTCCACCCAGAGTGGCTTCGGTAACATTCTTTATCGAAGCCTAACAACTTGAAAGTTTACAATTTTTAGGTTGTTTTTCGCCATCGTCTAACCTAAGTTATAGTTCTTTTTTGGCTCGTCGCCTTTTTACACGATCTGCCAGCGGCAAGTTCTTATGGACAAAACGTCCGAGTGATATCAAACAATTTTGGACAGAACTAAACAGCATTTGTTCAACCACCTCTTTTTGAATTTATAAGATGAATTGATTATATCCATAACCTCAAGTATAAAAGTTTTACTAAATCAACTTTAAATGAAATTGCCTAAAGTATTTCGGAAGGTAGTAAATCTCAATGATGGACTACTGTGAAGGAGAAAATTTCACTCCTGTAAAATAACCACTCAGTTCTTCCTTGGCTTGATATTAGTACTGTGGAAGCCTACGACAGATATCACTGGTGTCGAAATCCATTAAAAATCTGTTTCAAAGTAATGTGTACTTTAAGAAACATAATGCCAGTATATTCACACAATTTAAACCTGAGATCACAAATTGTCTTTGTGGTTCATTTTAGGATACAATTTAAAATATTGTCTAAACCTGTCACTTGAAGATAGCGTGAAAGATAGGCTAAAAAAGAACTCAGACTAAGATTAGATATTGAGGCCACTTTGGGTGGCCTACTCAACAGGTGGTCGGATCTGGGTGTATGGATTGACTCTACTGAGTCGAATGTGACCACCGTCACGGAAATTTAGCTGACTCTGTAGATACTTGAACTTGAATTTGAAAATCTCGCAGTCGGAACTCGGAAACGTGAAGGATGAGAAAAGATTTATACATTAGAAATACTCCCCCTACCGTTATTGACGACATTTCCCACGAAAGTGGAACGGGAAAATTACTCAGTTACCTCATAAAATGCAAGTGTCATCAGCTGCTGACTGCTTTGGTTTATCGCAATCTAAACTGTTGGGTGAATTAAGTCTTACTGAAAGAACTGAACAGCAGGCCTTTTGCGGATGATATATGATTCTGGAAGACTTTAATTCAAACGGTAAGGTGAATGAGGTGTTACTAGATGAATTCAATACTTGGTCTTCAAGTGATCGATATTTGGAGATTTTAATACTCTTACGGTAGGCTAGAAAAATCCGAGGACCATGATGTCAAAAAATTCTTCCCAGCAGAAGCTAGCTGACGTGGCTATTATATAAACCTTAATGAAAAACATCTGAAAGAAGCTACTAGGTATGACCTGAACTCTGAATCATTTTTACTAGATCATATGTTGACGCATTATGAGGATGAAGTAACAAACGTCAGTCATAATCAACCCCTCGACACTACGCCAGCCTGTCATAATACCCAAGGCACTTATACTAGTACATGAACCAAAGGGATAAAGTGAACGGAAGTATCCCAGAACTATGTGAACAAAGTGGTACTAGATCATAAGTAAATGATTACGATAAGGCTTAGGTATACTCTAGTCACTTCGGCAGTGCATGCAACGAAAATAACATGTTGGAATTCCCTCCAAAGCACTTCATTAGGCATTATCGTCACTTCTTTTTATAACTCAGCCTTGTATTATAAACTTTATACAGGTCTCTAATAACCACACTTTATATTTCTAAATCTTCCTTGTTGGAGCTTTTGTTATTTTATCTTTGTTAAAGATTTACATTTTTTACTTCTTAGATTTACTGTTGCATGTTGTCACACCATTGCCAATAAGTTTGTGTTTGATCAAACTGAAGATCAAGCCATGGTCCAATGTATGACTAAGCCATCGACTGTCCGCCTGGGAAGGTTGCTGGAGTTTTTGCATATAGATATCTGATCCCGTTTTCTTTGGAATACTTTTATTAATTCCCAGATACTGAACATGTCGTGCCTTTGGATCCTCACTGTAATCCCCAAAGACCAACACCAGACAACCTCGAAAATAGACACTCAGCATGTATCGCAAAGAGGTTAACATTATTAGACGCGCTAACATTCACAGAAAATTGGATTAGAATAAGGACAAAACAAATATTGGCGCAGGATAATATGAATTCACTATATTTCGTGTTTTCTCGTCACCCGCTTGCAACCAAATGTGTATTAGAATTTTAGCATTGAGATGTTAAATTGTGTGAAACAATTGACAGATGTGAATTTAAAGGGTTGGAATGACAAAAGGTTATCAATGACAACCATATATGTATATGTGCAAGAAAAGGTCAGAGGTTATTAGATTTAAGAATCAAGGAAAAATAAAGGGTGGGTGGTGTAACAATTGAGTGAAGTTCAGAGACAGAGGAGAGAAACTTTGGGATGATTTTAGAGGTAATAAAGGATTCATGGAATTTGTTATAACGTGTGTAAGTGCCAAATTTTATATCGATTGCCTGGGTGCCCTATTAATATATGAACGTGCTGATTCCCGCCAGTGAGAGAGGAGCGAATTATCGATTGGAGCTTTGATACACAAAAGCCGTATGAGCAGTATTGATTACTTGTCACTCCTCCTTTCTGCCTAGCCCAGCCAATTAAGTCCAGAACACTAATAGCAGCCTCGGCAATAAGAATCATTATTCACAAACATACTGGGTTTATATACAAACCAAACAGACCACATCGTACCAAAAAATAGAAAATAACATTTGTACAATAATTGTCCAAACGTGGCTGATAATAGGGGGAAAGTAATCAATAAACTGATGATAACTCAAGAATCGTATGATAATAGGTCAAAGGTCAAAATAAAGCTAATGATACAACAATAATACGATAGGAAATATACATATTACATTGTTCCATAAATAGTCCTCAAAAGTTATCATTCATAATTAACCAGGGGATATAACAGAATTAAAAACAAGTAAGATGGATTGAGTAATAATTGAATAGAATTTTAAAAGTTTGCATAACTTAAGAGAATCAAGTGAGCGGAAATGTGTAAGTGAAGGGGTGGTTTAAGAACTGGGTAATGGAAGAGAAATATAATACAAAACCAAATATTAACCAAAATAAAACTAATGACCAAGAAAAAAGAACACAAATTATTTGGATTACCAGGGTAGTAATAAGGTTATTAATGTTTCTTTTTGAATACATAGATCCGGTTTAGGTTTTTTCATCGCGATTGCTTCAGCGAATCGGAGAGCAGCCGTACTTCTTCGTCTGCTAATAATTTTAAAAGCATGAGAGATTTCAATGGTACGCCCGGTGTAAAGTAAATGCCGAGTTATCTCACTGTTGAGAGCCCTGGTCCCCCGCAGCCTCATTTTCTTTGGAACATGCTCAGAAATGCGAACACGTACTGTTCTCTCGGTTCTTCCAATTAATGTACTTTGGCATGTACATGTAAATCGGTAAAAGCAGTTGAAGCTACTGAGGAAAGAGGACTTGTCGATTTTAGTTTGTCTGAGTGATCAGTTTGTTTCCCACACCATCGTCAGTTTTGCTGGTGGGTAGGTCACTTTCGATGCGGACTTAATTCTGTGATTTATTATTCCAGTAATTTCATCTCCTTTGAAGTGTAAGTATAAGAAACAAGTTTTCTTTTTCACACTGTCATGCTTTAGCTGAGGGTTGGTGTTTGCATATTTATGGATGAATTTTGTCGGATATGCATTTTTACGTTGACACTTAGTGACTAGAGCAATTTCTTCTTCCAGAAATTTATTTGAGATTTCACGTGCGTGGTCAAAAAGGGTTCGTACAATACCCTTTTTGTAACTCATTGGACAGAAACTGTAATAATTGAGATATAATCTACTCCAGATGTTTTTGCGATGAATGTGTCTTTGTAATGTACTAGCAGATGTTAGTCTGATTTCGATATCTACGAAATGGAATTTACCTTCAACTTCATGTTCCTTAGTAAATTCTATATCCTTGTGTGCTTCATTAAACAAACTGAGTAGGTTCATGGAGTGCTTGTGATTGTTGCAAACAAGAAATGTATCATCAATGTATCTACAGTAGAGTGTAGTACCATCGATTGCGTGCTTAAGCTTCTTCTGTTCAAGGTTTCCCATAAATGTGTAGGCCAGAATTAAGCCTAAAGGGCTACCCATGGCTACTCCATGAGTTTGACGGTAAAATACATTGTTGAATTTGAGTTGTGTGTTCTTTGTACGCAAAAACAGGAGCTGTTTAAATTCATCGATTGGTAAGGGTAGAAGTTCAGAATACTCACATATGATCACCGCCTTTCCATCTGAGGGGATATTTGTGAATAGCGATGAGACGTCAAATGAGACCATGAATTTATCAGAAAAATTTATATTATCAAGTTTTTGTACAAATTCAAAACTATCTATCAGACTGTTGGGTGCTAGTTTCTTGCGGATTAATTCCAAGCACCTTGTCAGTCAGCGGGTGAGTTTATGAAAGGGTGACTGGGTCAAAGATATTATTGATGTTATCGGAATGTCGGTTTTGTTTATTTTGGGTAGGTCGCATAGGTATGATAATTGTGATCCTTTTGGTTTGAGTTCGTTTTTGTATAACCGTGCACTGTAGTCCATCGTATGAGTTCTGGATAATGTTCACAATCTTTTCAGGAACTCCATAGTATCGAAGAAGTTTCCATAATGTTCTCCTGTCCACGCTGTCAAACGCCTTCTCATAGTCAAAGAAGTTGACGTATAGTGATGAGTTCAACTCAACTGATTGTTCAACGATGATCCGTAGTGTCGCAATTTGGTCTGTGCACGGCCGATCATTACGGAATCCAGCCTGTTGGTCCCTAAGTTCGGCGTCTACTGCGTCTTTCATCCGGTTCTGCAACACTGTTAAAAACTTTTCCTGGTACTGACAACAAATGGATGCCTCTGCAATTCTCACATTTGCTCAGATCTCCTTTCTTTGGTATCTTGATGAGATATCCTTCTTTCCAGTCCATTGGCACTTGTTCCTCTTCCCAAATCTTCTTAAATAGAAGGTGAAGCATGTTTGCAGCTATTTCAATGTCTGACTTCAGTGCTTCTGCTGGTATATTGTCAGGTCCTGCCGCCTTCCCACATACTGCAATAGTATAATAACTAAAGTATCAGATAGTTGTTGGTCAAACAAACATTTGAAATCAAAACTCCAGAGATTACTATTACAATTAACACCATGTAGGAATATATATTTGAATAGGGATTTATAATATAATCAGCAGCTCTGATTCGTTAACGGTACAAACTGATGCTATTTCAGAAGCACCTTATTCAATAAGTATGAATTTAAACAATTTGTCTGTTGCAAACGGGAACATTGAGTCTGTACAATTGTGATCAATTTCGTTATTAATATGGCTCCAATAATAGACCTAATCCTAAGATTCTAGACTTATCATGATGTAGCTGTCTAATCTGTAAGATCCTGCGTTTCAGTCAGTCAGTCAGTCACAAAATAGAACTTCGTACTTACGTACATCAGTCCGAGCTGCCATACCACATTAACACAGAGATGAAGTTGTTGACTCAAATCCCATAGTGCTAGAAGTGGTAAGAGTATAAGTATTAATGTGAAAGATTAGGGTTTGAAGATGTTATTGAAGGAGTATAATACAATGAAATAAATTTGAAAAGAGAAAAAGGATAGGGAAATGAGGAATTCAAAATATTAGAATTTGGCAGAACACAAAGAGTAGATGCACGTTCGCCATTCCAAACAATTTTGAGCCATGTCATTCAAGATCTCTAACCATCGGTTGCTATCATCTGGCGGATCCCAACCAGGTAGTCTACACCTACCAACATGGCTCTCTCCACTTGTCAGTGACTTCATGGATTTGTGCCGCGTTTTGCTCTGACCACCCCTAGCTTTCTTCCAACCTACTCCTACACCATGAAACATTACACGTCGGGGCAGTCGGTGGTTGGGCATACGTAACACGTGTCCCAGCTATCTCAACTGATGAAGTTTCACTACTTCATCAATCGATTCGCCATCCTTACCTAGTACCCGTTTCCTAACAACTGCATTACTTACCCGGTGGTCCCAGGATATACGTGCAATGCTTCGAAGACACCTATGATCGAATACTAGTAGTCTACGAATATCCTCTACTCTTATCGGCCATGTTTCACTGCCATAAAGTAGGACGGAATGAACTACTGCGCAGTAAACTCGTCCTTTGGTTAGTAGACGGATATCTCGCCTACGCCATAAATGACGCGAGTTGGTGAAAGCTAGACGAGCCTTCTGTATCCATCCTGAGATTTCGTCACGCACAAGACCACAAAGGCTGATCAGACTCCCAAGATAAGTGAAGCGGTCAACACACTCAATTACTTCACTCCCTTTCATTAGTTTAGGTGCTGATGCAACCCAGTTTTGAAGTAGCATTTTGCACTTCGAGGGAGAGAATCGCATCCCAAACACGCCTGCATAGTTGTTTATAGTGGTCAGAAGACTCTGCATTTTGTTAGCGTCTTCACCAAATAGAACTATGTCATCGGCGTATTCTAAGTCAACAAGTGAATCCCATGGTAGAAGTTCAACCCTCTGAATCGGGATGATGAAAGTGTTATCTCTAAAAGCATGTCAACGACAAAGTTAAACAAGAATGGCGAGAGTGAAAATCCCTGGAGAACACCACTTGAGGCAACCAATTCTGATGATAGTTGGCCATGGGCTCTAACTCGACCAGTTGTGTTCCAGTAGAGAGCCTTTATAGGATTAATGTACTTCTTTGGTACTCCTTTCAGTGACAAACACTGCCACAGAACCTCATGATCAACGGAGTCGAATGGCGCCTTAATGTCGAGAAATACTACGATTGTGGGACGTCTGAATGTGTGTCTATGTTCTAGGACCTGACGTAGAGTGAATATCTAGTCTATGCAACCACGTCCAGGTCGAAAACCAGCCTGGTTTTCTCTAGTCTGCTCTTCACGAGCTTTGGTTAGGCGTCCAAGTATTATTGAAGCTAATATTTTAGACACTATATTAGTCAAACTGATCCCTCTGTGATTGTCACAGGAGGACTTTTGTCCTTTCTTATAAACTGGCAGAATCAGTGATTGGGACCAGTCGGATGGAATTACATCCAGTTCCCAGATTCTACCTAAGACAGTCAATCTCGCTGCTAGTACTGGACCGTCATCCTTAAAAATCTCAGGAGTGAACCTGTCGGGGCCTGCTGCTCTCCCTCGCTTCAGATTTCCTATAGCTTTTTCAACCTCGTAGAGAGTTGGAGGACTTACCTTAATTTGCCATTCAGGACGACTGGGGATCGTGGGTAACTGAAGTGTGGCTGAAGGCCAGTTGAACTGATCCCTAAAGTGTTCTGCCCATCGATCCAATCTCCTGGATTGAGAATGAATGAAATGCCCATCTTTGTCTGATATAGTTACATTGATATTTGGGTTCCTAATACAGGTTTCTTTAACAAGTCTGAATAGCTGTCTGCTGTTACCTATTGCCGCTGCCTTTTCCATCTCTCTTGCTTTCGCTACCCACCACTGTTCACGATCATTGTGTAGGCTTCTTATTAGCCTGCGCTTAAGCTGACTCCGCTCCTCGTTATGTTCAGAGCCAGGTGGGATGAGTTTTCGAGCATCCATCAGTGCGATAGATGCTGCCGAGATCCATTGTTTCTTCCTAACCTTATGGTTTACCTTACTAGCGGATATCACTGCTGTTTCCACAGCTTCTCGGATGTCATTCCACGTTGCCTCGGGGTGGGCACAACTTACATGTCTGTCTAACTGTTTTTCCAGTTGTTCCCGAGATATATTCTTAGCTTGCCTATCATTAAGTAGAACCCTTAGAGGCTCACCTGCAGTGCCTTTCCTACGTCCAGTAAGACGCAGACAGGTACGTGCTCGCACTAGAGCATGATCTGAATCTAAACATGTGCTCCAGAATGAGCGACAGTCTTCTATCGAGCCCCTCCATCGGTGGCTGATAGCGATGTGATCTAATTGGTTCCAACGTTGGGACGAATTCGGGGGTCGCCATGTCAAAAGATGTTTTTCCTTATGCTTAAAATTAGTATTTGCAAGAATTAGGCGGTTATCTGAGCACAGCTGCAACAGACGGTCTCCATTATCTGTTCTTTTAGCCACACCACCATAAGATCCACCCAGGTGTCTTTCCCTTTCTCTTAGTTTACCTACTTGAGCATTAGAGTCACCGGCCACTATTACTACATCAGAACGCCTAGCTTTTCGGAGAAGGTCAGAAAGTTTCTTGTAGAACCCATCTTTTATATCGTCTGAGCTGCAGACAGTGAGAGAGTAGACAGAGACGACGAAGAGGCAACGACGAGTGTCCCTATCTTTCTGAGTCCTTACTGATCCGTTTAGTCTGATAGCGCATAGACGACTGTCAACTGGGATCCAGTCTAAAACAGTTAATTCTGCCCTAGGACTTAATGCTATACCTAGTCCAACGAGGCCACGGGGAGCAGCATCGGGGCTTCCAGATACACGAAGCGTGTATCGAGATGGTTCTTTATTTTGAAAAGGTGAGGTTAAATGAATGACGCTACTCTGGTCTTGTATGCGCGTTTCGGAGACGCAGCACACATCGATGGTGTACGATTCTAAAGTCCTAGATAAGGAGGCCCGTTGTTCTATTTGCCACAATGTTCAGACGTTAAAAGTTCCTACATGTAGTTTAGAGCGTGGTTTCAGGAGACCAGGAATAACGTTCGACGTACTCGAATCGCTCGCCCTAACGGTGCGAGGTGATAAAAGGACATGAGGAGGGTTGGCCGTGGAGATAAGAGAGCTGATAGGTGTAGGAAGATCTTGTAGTGACCAACTTGGTCTCGAGTGCAGTTACGGGTATGAGGGCTAATGTCACTTCCCGGCTGCCCACACCGTGAAAGGGTATTTCTTGAGGGACCTGAAAAAGAAGTTGGATTAGTGTTGGTCTTAACGACCTGGGAGCGTGACCGCAGTGTTCAAGGGACAACTGCCTGAACACGGGGTATTTTCGACGTGTTAGCTCCGTTCTTCAAAGGACCTTACCGCCGGAGACGGAAATCCGTGGGTTAAGGCGAAGTGTGCATTTTTAGGGTTGACCTTTTCTAACCCCACCACTCCTTGTGGGAAAGCAGCATCGCTGATATGCTGGTTGTCTGAAGGTAACACCTTACACATCTGTGCAGTCAGCAGTTCAACTTCACCTTCGGTTTGCTGCTTTTAGTCTTACCGCTCTTCACCCGCCCTGTCTGGCATGGTAGGACCTTGAGGAACGATTGTTCCAGCCAGTATAGCTCGATTGGTTCATCACGATAGGCAAGCATGACCACCACGTCAAGGTAGCAGCAACGCTCATATATTTCCTCACATATAATTCTTTGAAAAAACTTGGACCAGATTGCCAGGCGAAACGTTGGATTTACTACAAATTCATTCACTGAGATTTCACAAATATATTATTCTTTATTAATGTCTTACATCAAGTCGGCGCTCAAATACTGTGAAACTATTCTCCATATTTTTGACAAAATTTCTTATATATTGTTCTGCTCATATATTTATTTGTCCCCAAAAGCTAAAACAAATTTTTTCTCTTTTTATTTGCTAATATGCTCGCTGATATGGATGTATTAAAACCTTTTTGGATAAAAACAAACGAAAGAAAAATTCTCCGAAAATAGACTTTACTATGTCGCATATGTATGACTTCAGTTTCCTTCTTTTCATCCAATTTGTGTTTCTACGCTCGTACGAGTGTGGTCCGATATACACCTACACACACACTTTTTCTTTTCCAGGTTGGCTGGGAAAGATAAGAAAAGAAGGACGAAGTTCACGATGAACCGGAATTTCCATTGTTCCTTGTTTTTTATTACCTTATCGCACAACATGGCCTCTTATAGTAAGGAAAGACGACCAGACGCTGCTGAACATAGCAAGCTATCAGAAGAGTGTTTACTGACGACAAACTCGTTGGGTATAAGTTTCTGGCTGGTCACGTTTTAGGGTCATCACTACCCAACTAGGGGGTGGTAGAATGATCAGTAGCGGTAAATAAATCCCCCAAATCAATAACTTCGTAAGTCTTCGACATTGGATACTGACTATATTAGTTTTAACGGACTCACCTAGCTGATGCCGCTCGGTCATGCTTCCGCACTAGATCACGAGTGGGAATGCCGTACTCAACTTCCCCTGCAATCACTAGCCATTCTAGATCATTCGATCCCCGACATATTGATAGCCTATCAAACATATCTTGAAACCCCCTTGATTCTGACTTTTGATTTCACTAGATGGGTAAGATTCATAGTGGATGTTACTAGTTAAGGCTTTGTCAAACTCCAAACACTTGTGGCATCTTGATTGGTGAGTCCGACGTGATCTGGTACACTAACTTGCAAACTGCGAGTCCGTTTCGTTTTGGAATTTTATAAATCATTGCTTTATCTTAATTTTTATTTATTTTGATATTTTTTTTTGTTTTTGGATGCTTTTTTCTTTTTCATTACTGCTGTTCATATTTGTCATGACGGAATGGGTACCTAAAGTACTCAAGTTAAAGACTATGACTCCACCTTCATTTTAACCAATACCATTTTGGCCAGACAACATCGAGACCTGGTTCTGCTACGCAGAAACCGACTTCCATGAGCTCGGCGTGAACGACACACGTGCACAATTTTTCGCAGTAGTAGAGGCATTACCTCGCGAACTTTTGTTCATTAGTGATGTTTCGGAACCTTATAAAACTCTTAAACGATATAATCTTAGACGTGGAGACCTAACCGATAGATAAAGGTGAGATCAACGCTTTAATAATATTGACCTGCAACACAATTCAGGGACAGACATGTTGTCAATAATGAGAGATGTGGTTGGCCAAAGAACTTCCGATGATGGCCAATTTGAACTATTTTTCTTGTCTAAACTCCCTCAACCGATGGAAGCAGTACTTGTCTCGTTTAAAAACAACGCCATAGACAAGCTGTCTCCATCTGCCGACCGTATTTTAGAGATCACCAAATTTTCTAACGCCAGGGTTTTTTCAGTCGAAGAAAAACCTGAAACGACACGGAATGACATTACGAGCTATGTCTTGTGCTGACACGTTTCCTTCGTACTAGTATTGACCGTAAACGATCACAAACCTCGCGGAGTTCTTCACGAAAACGATCTATCTCTAGACCACAAGAGACAGATAACCTCGACTAGTGCTGGTATCATAATCAGTACGAGAAACCTTCTCGAAATTACAGAAAGCCCTGCAATTATCCAAACTCAAATTTGGCAGACACAAAAAGCTTCCGGGAAACTTACCAGCCAGCAGGCGTTAACGGCAACCATAGTCAGCAAACACAGTCGTCTTTTATACGTTACAGATGTGATAACGAAAGTTCTTTACCTCATCGATACTGGTGCAGAAGTTAGCGTTCTTCCAAGGACTTCTAACGAACGGCTTGACGAACCGGTTTTAAAATTACAGGCGACAAACGGAAAGCCTATGGCCACATGCGGTATGTGGTATGTCTATCTTAACGTGCATTTATGAGAACCCATACACTAGATTTTCGTGGTTGCAGATATTTCTATGCCAATCATTGATATAAATCTGCTGCAATATCACGATCTACTTATCGATACGCACAAACGGAGGCTAGTAGACGGAAACACTAATTTTTCTGTTTGTGTAACTTCTTTTCCTGGTTGCAGATTATTTCCAGTCACAGCAAGGCACATGATCGATTCATACTAGCAACAAATACTCGATAAGTACCCTGAGGTATACCAAGTGCAACCGAAATCGACGTGTGTAACCAGCAATGATACAAATCACATCATGACTACAGGACCACCTGTGTTCTCGAAAGCTGAGGTTTGCTAAAAACGAATTTGATCATATAATATACTTAGGAGTCATTCAGCCATCAAACAGCTCACGGGTACCTCCTTTGCGCATGGTCACTAAAAAAAAACAACCATTGGCGTCCAACTGTTGACTGTCGGCGATTGAATTCGGAAACCATTCCTGACCGTTACCCTACAGTCGCGATTTCACAGCTACCTTGAAAGGTAAACTGTTTTTCGATAATCGGCTTGGTTAAAGCCTAGAACAGAATTCACATGGTTGCTGAAGACATTCCTAAAACCGCTGTCATCACTCCTCTCGGCCTCTATGAGTTTTTGCGCATGCCTTTCGGCCTAAGAAATGCTGCACAGACCTTCGAAAGGCCCATAGATGCCGTTTCCCGAATTCTCAATTTCGTACATGTGTATGGTGATGATTGCTCGATAGCAGGTTCGGACAGAGAATCTCATCTCTAGTATTTGGACCTTGCCTTCGAACGACTGCAAAAGCACGGCATTACTGTAAAAATTCGGAAATGTCAAATCGGAACCGACTGCACAGATTTCCTCGGACATGCTATTGATGCTCAAGGCATATGACCTCTTAAAACCAAAGTGCTGGCCTTTCTGGATTACCCAGAACAGACAACAATTAAGCAATTACAAACGTTTAACGCACAAGTAAGTTTCTATAAACGGTTCATACCGAATTGCGTATCCCTTATGAAACCTTCAACCGACTAACTTCATGGAAATGCCAAATCCCTCAATTTGGATGATATCGCGAAGAAAGCGATTTCCACATTTGAGGAACGTATTGCAAAAGCGAACATGCTTGCACACCAGAAAACCAAAGCACCCATTATTATCGTAGTAGATGCATCCGATCAGGGAATTGGAGGAGTCTTATAAAAGTGAGTTAATCACACCTTTCAACCTTTGACATTGGGCTCTAGA
The DNA here is from genome assembly GCA_944470415.2 of Schistosoma rodhaini. Lineage (NCBI taxonomy): Eukaryota > Metazoa > Platyhelminthes > Trematoda > Strigeidida > Schistosomatidae > Schistosoma > Schistosoma rodhaini. Next base: position 84,957,270 of record OX104036.1, read on the forward strand.
TGTTTGACAGAAACAGAATCGAAGTGTAGTACATTGGGCAGGGAACTCCTAGTCATGTATTAGGCTACACATCACCTTCAACCATCAAGCTCATAACAGAACGCTTTTGATGTCATGATATATGCAAAGACGTGAGGGAATATGCACCCTCTAGTGTAAGCTGACAGACATCCAACGTGATAAGACAAAACAAATGTCTCTCAGGTTCATCTAAAACTCCCGATACACGTTTCCACCATACTCATCTCAATTTGATAAGACCTTTAACAGATTCGCTAATCGTTCACCTAGATAAACGTCATAATACAAATCTTAACGGTGCATAAAATCAGAAGGCAAAGAGAAGCGGCGGCTACAGTTTTATTGACAAATGACGCAGGTCAAAAAGTTATAAGCACATGAGTAAATATCAGCGAGCGAAACAAAAATCACACGCATTGGAGATGGAGGGGAAGCCAACTCATTTTAAGCAAGCGTAAATCAATATTTATAGTCAGACAAGAATAAATGACAGACATGTGATAAATAGGATAAGAAGGGTACACACACCTACGCTCATATGAAAATGGTCAGGGTTAATAAGTGAATAGTTAACAAGGTGAAAACATGACTCATGATGGATAGGAGAATTGGCTTGTTCAGAAGTTAGAATAAAGTATATAAGCTTAACATATAAACCGATACTACATATCCCCCTTGTAGAAAATAGCACATTTACTTTAACAAAATGTCTGTTTTCGAAAAATAGCACTGAAGCGGTATGTGGATAACGTTAATAATAGGTAGAGAAAAAGCTGTACTATGCCTGATAAATTACAGTGTCATGTGAGAGGTGAGTGTATTAAACGAAGGTGTCATACTTATCTAAAAATGTACATGAGTATTGTCAATATGCGGACAAAAATACAAATGTTACCATGTGATTATGAATAAATTAGCAAGCGTACAAAAAAATTAACATGCATTTATGTCGTGACTGTCTGGATGATAAAATAACATTGATGATGCAACGGATATTCTAGTTTTACAATTAGATACCAGTAGCACCTTTTAAATTCGATTGTTCCCAGTCAGATAGAAATCAGAAGTCAGACGAGAAGAGGCATTATTTACAGCTACAACATGTTCGTATGAGCAATTCGAAATATCGTGAAAATAGAGTAATAAATTGTTTGTAGGTATGACAGCTTAAGAAATCGTGAAAATTAGTGAGGTAGAATATAACAGAAATTGGTCTGTGGTGCTGACTGAATATGAGGATAAGGAACAGTGAAATATGAAGATGTTCTGATGAGCCGCAGTAGAGTAAATAGCGTCGATTAGCGATGAGTGGATTCCAATTTTCATACATGGAGTTTATGTGGGATAAAAATAATCAAACCGTACGATGATGACTACATCAATAGGTGGTATTCGTTGCTGTACTGCTATTGATAATGATTATAGAATGAGAAGTCAGTGTATGTTGTCGTTTGCGTTGAGTTATCGTTAAATATGTATTAGTAGAATGACCAGAGCAACAGGATAGTGACTACTGAGATATGCGGAGTCGTATTCCTTTTTGGTCATGAAGTCTAGCGTGGTTTGTGTAGTTAGAGGGATATGAGCTCAACCTCGTTTGTTACGAAACCGTACCAAGGCATGATAAAAATACCAATACATATGATTATCGATGACGGAGAGTGAGACTGACTTGAATGTGACGAACGAGAATGTATCTTTGAGAGACCAGCTCTAAACTCTATGCTCTGGTGTACAGTGCAATTGGAATAGAATACTAATTGCAGTAATCGAATAGTGTTTATGAGTAGTGAATGATGCAGCATTCAGTTATACATGTGAATGAATAGATAATATGAACATAATCATTACTAATCGGCTTTTAATGCGGCGTCGAATACTTGATTTGTGTATAGACATTAAATTATGAATGATCGTGAAACAAAAACTGAGGGAGTTCGGTTTAGGTTGTCGCTGAAAGTGTAGGAAACGACGATTGCTGCGTACCAATGAGATGAATGAACATTAGTTGCATCGAGAACATAAGTTCCTACTATCGCGAGTATGACTCCCGATATTATGTCTATGATAGAGTTGCGAACCGTCGCTAGCGTTTGTGAAGTTGCGACCATGCCATTATCAGCGTGCAAGAGTTTCTCTCGACTGCTTAGACTGAGAATTCGTGAGCTAATTACGGAGTTACTCAACCGTAAATCTGGTGAAGGAACAGCCGATAGGTTAACTGATTTTGCGATTAAGTCACTTAATGTATGCTTAAAATTAGAGGAAATGGATTATATGTGTGATGTGAATTCTACGGCTAATTTTGAAATATTATCTTGCCAACCACTAGAATTACAGAATAAGTGGGTGGAAGTTATCGATAAAATCATGATGCTCAGGAAGAAACCAAGCATTGAAGATTTTGTGGTTTTTGTAGAAGATATGGTCAGGTTTGCTCGGACACGTTATGGTATCTTGGTGCGGTGTAATTCAAAGTTCAGTGAAAGAAATTATGAAGGGCAAGTTGATAAGAAATCAAGATTTAACGTAGTTAAGCGGGACTCAAGAAACTCATTCAAGGTTGTAAGTTGCGAGTCTTGCTTAAGTGATCACAAGGAGATAGATTGTGCAGTTATCGAAAATGAATATAAGAGGAAGAATACAGGTGGTGAGAAGACGTGGTCTGCGTTACCTGTGCTTGAGGAAGGGCCATATAGCCAAGCCATGCAATTCTGGCTTCAAGGGTGGCGTTGAAAGTTGCAAGGTTAGGTTACATAATGATGGTATTGATAACCATATAGTTAACTTAGCTTAGGATTGGAACTCGTCGAATATTTGTTTGGATACAATATGGTCAGACTGTGTGGTCCCAAGGGGAGTTTGGAAAAATACACTCTTCTAGATAGTGGTTCAGATACTTCCCTTGCATGAGAAAGTTTAATTAGTCAGTTGTGTCTCAAGGGTAAAAGGGCTTCGATATCATTAACGATTGTGAATGAAACTACTACCTGTAAATGTCTGGAAGTAAATTTAGGGGTATTTTCTTTGGATGGGTAGGGTTTTGTAAGGAACACTAAAGCTAATACGACTAAGTGGTTTACGATCGATTATATAGTACCTTTAACTGAACAACAGCTGGGACGGTGGAGGCATTCGAAGGACATCGCCCTTCCGAAGTCGCAAAGTAGTCTGGTAGGATTGTTGATTAGGTATGATGCCTCAGACGCACATTAGGTTCTGGAACCAGCGTCTGAGAGACAGGAAACATTCTGAAGATACGACCAGTATTGTAGTTTGATAACTCTTTACCAGTAACACCTTCTATAATCGAATCGTCCCCCACTCGGTTAAAATCAGAAATCAGAGCGAAGAGGTTTGAAAGATATATTTGATGCGTTATCAATATATCGAGAAGCGACTGTTCTAATTTGGCGAATGATCGCAGGAAATGTTTCCCACGCTGTGCTGTAACGTGATCTGGTGCGGATGCATGACCGAACGTGTGAGTACGCATCTCGGTTGGATGATTTTAGGTCCCAAGGGGCCATGTAGGTCCGAACATCCAGTCCAGCGTTTTTATTATTCTTCGCGCGATGTTCCTCCGTGGACGCAAGCAGTGAATTCGCAATTGCGCCTGAAGCCATGTACTGTGGTTACTCGTTTTCTTAAGAACTTAAAGAGTTTGGCAGTGTTATGATTTGGAAGCAGAATAAAGACAAAGGTGCATCACCTGAAGAATCCAAGATTTTCCTTGATTATTTGGAAGATGATATATTGGCGAATAGTAAAGGCTTTGATCTTAGATATAAGCTTATGGTGTGCCATGGTATGCCAGGACGCTCTGAGAGGTATGAGCAAACTACTGCTTATGTTATTATTAATGTAATGTGTTTGGTAATCTTACTAATGCTGTTAGTAATTTCAAGGTTGGAGATAATAAGAATATACAGTTCTATTGAGGAAAATCGAAGAATTCGTCTTGATAGAATGATAATGCGGAAATTGGAAGAGTATGAGTTTCTATGGATGATAAAGCATTTTGTTAAGTGGTTGATACTGCAGTTGTTCTTGTTGGCGACTCTGACATTAATGTTAACCGAGTGGTACCCTATCCTGGAAAGTATTGAAATGGTTGACGAATTAAGCAACATGTTTTTACAGATAGGATTGCTCAGGCTTAAGGTGTTACATTGGACGTTCTTAGACCTAATTCTAATTCCTCTAATTATAGTATTTAAAGGTAGTTTAGAATGCCTTAACGCCTAAGACAAATGTCAAGAGGGAGATGAACTCCCCGTTACGAATGTTGGATTCTGTCGTGGTACTTGGATTATTACGTGTTGGTTCGAAACAATTCTCGACCTGAATCAAGAAAGCATCCTGTTATGTCGTTGGAGCACACGATTATGGATTCGGCTTTTGAGTATTATCAGAGGATAAGAGATGTTTTTACACAGATAATAGTAACAGTTCATAAAACGTTTTGGCTGTTACTGCTGAAAGCGAAAGTAACAGGGCTGAGAGAGAGATATGTAGCAAGGGTAGATGAGGGCAGGTGGAGTTGAGGACAAGATGAAGAACCTTAGTGAGAGGCATTCGAAAACTGTGTCTTCTTGAATCTGTGGATGTTAGGCAGCTAATGTGATCCCTATGCGCATTGATGTAAGTCCCAGGGATCACGCTGTTGTTGGTATTCTAGATGAAGTCGAGTCGCGATTGACTATGATCACCATTACATGAAGATTACGTGCCAGCTATCGACGTGGATCCCTCGGTAGACCAAAACCAGAAGGCTGTTAATGGTTGCAATAAGATATATTTGTAGGCGATCTCGTGGTATCGAAAGAATACCGAGATGTGTCAAAGTTTACGTGGGGAACTGCAGAGTGTAAGCTAGTTCATGCAAGGTCACAGGCAACGGAAGGAAAAAAGTATTTGGTATAGTTAAACAAACAAGTAATGTAAAACAATCACTGGTGGGATTTGTCATTTTAATGAATGTTTCCATTATACCAACCGCGTTCTCATTATGAAAGTAGGTGACTACAGTATATTGAATGTTTATTAGTAATTGCTTATGATGCATAAACTAGGATTCTTACTGCCTATTTGTCTGTGAAAATAACCAAAGATATTTTAGTGAGGGATGTTACAGGAGAACTGATGACATTTAGCTGATTAAAGCTTTTATATTGAATATTAATAATTTCACAGTGTTTCCGGGCTTATATATTTTACTCAACTTCTGAACTAGTTTGTTTATATTATCGTTTTCGGTTATTTTGGTTTCTTTCTATATTTGGTTAGCTATTTTAGAGGTTCTGCTCCGGGAACCTACAAAATTAAAGGTCTGTTTTGTAATTGTTATAATTATTGTTAGAATTACATTTGGGTCGACTATTTGCAACTTGAGAATAAACTTTTGTGCCTAAATTGGAGCCTGTTTTTATTTTTAATTTGGGTTCGTATATTACAAGTCGATCGACATACCGTGCTTCAATAACAAAAGAGCAAAAACTTGGACGTATCCAACAATAGAGAACGTGGATGTTGAGTTGGCTTCCAGAGAACTCCAACAGAGCCTCCAGAGACTCATAAAGAGCCCCAGCCAATCAGAGTACGATAGAACATTCTAGAGTACAATGTGGCATGCTACTATTGGTCGGTAGCAATATATGTCGTTAAATGGATTGGCTGAAATAGGATGTTGATTTAACATATGCTAACATCTATAAATACCTATGTTTTTCTGTACAAGAATGAACCTTGCAGTAAAGTGTTTCTCTGATACTCGTGTCTTCTCTCTGGTGTTCAAGTCGCTGAGTAGTGCTAGCCCTGGGGTTATCCGAATAGCTTAGGATCTGAATAAAGCGTTCAACCTACAAGACATATCAGTGTAGAAGTCAAACCAATTTATTCAACAAATTGGATGACATAGCCCAGCCATGAAGTTGTGGTCATCCTTGTGTAACTCATCTCATTCATTCATATTGAATATACATCTCCAGCCCAAGTGTGTTCTCCATCATATATTGGTCATGAATACGAGGGGACGTTTCAGTGTAGAAAATTATGTGACTTTCACTCAGGATATTATAGATTAGGCAGATACATCATGACAAATCTGGAATCTTAGGATTAGGTATATTATTAGAGCTGAACTAATAACGAAGTAAACTACAATCCTACATATCACTACGTCTTTTAAATTTAAAAGTTACTTGAACTACCCTCAATATTTTTCATCAAACCCAACATAGTCATTATTGCTATATACATTTGGGTTTATGAATTAGTCTATCATATTAGTTGCCTAAAAGGACAAACACAGTTTAGATAAAAAAAAGTTACTAAATCATACTGCAATAGTATAATAACTAAAGTATCAGATAGTTGTTGGTCAAACAAACGTTTGAAATCAAAACTCCAGAGATTACTATTACAATTAACACCATGTAGGAATATATATTTGAATAGGGATTTATAATATAATCAGCAGCTCTGATTCGTTAACGGTACAAACTGATGCTATTTCAGAAGCACCTTATACAATAAGTATGAATTTAAACAATTTGTCCGTTGCAAACGGGAACATTGAGTCTGTACAATTGTGATCAATTTCGTTATTAATATGGCTCCAATAATAGACCTAATCCTAAGATTCTAGACTTCTCATGATGTAGCTGCCTAATCTGTAAGATCCTGAGTGAAAGTCACATCATTGTCTACACTGAAACGTCCCCTCGTATTCATGACCAATATATGATGGAGAACACACTTGCGCTGGAGATAGAACAATATATTCATTATGAATAAAAGACAAGGGGACAGACATTGAGACTAATAAATAGACAAACAGAGAGTGTGAGTGAAAGATGGGAAGATGGAGAGAATGGAAGGGGAGAGACAGATGGACATTCATCAATCCATCAATCAATCAGTCATTCAGTCAGCAAGTCAAAGAGACGGAAGGCTAGATGGACAGAGGACCATAGGCTTGCACACATGCAAACTGACTACCACATAGACAGACATGCAGTTAGGACGACAATAATCAGTCAGTCAGTCAGTGACTCACTTTGTCTTCGATTCATTCAGTCACTTTGTCAGTTGTGAAGTCTCTCACACACGGGCAGTTTTACTTTCTGATTGCATGATGGATTGGTTGATTGACTGAACGATTGATTGTTTGAATGATTGATTGAGATAAAGACAGGCAAACAGGCTGTTGATTGACTGATTGATTGAATGTTTGGTTGACTGACTGATTGATTGATTGATTGAATGGTTGATTGATTGACTGATTAAGAAACAGAGAGACAAACAGATGGACGAACAGACAGACATACAAACTGACCGGCTGATTGATTGGACGAATGATCGGTTGACTTAATGATCGGGATATAAAACAAATAATCAGACAGATAGACTAATAGACAGCTTTTCTGGCTGATCGGCTGATTGACTGATTTATTAATTGAATGATTGATTTATTGATTGATGTTCTGCTTGAGTCGCAAACGAACAGACGGACCGACGGACAGAGAGACAGTTATACAGACTGACCAACTAAACGACTGATTGATTGACTGATTGATTGTTCGATTGATTGATATGCGAATAAAAAGATGGATGGATGGACAGACAAACTGATAAAGAGACAGACAGATACACGTATGGATTGACTGACCTGCTGATCGATTGCTTGACTTATTCATCGATAGATTGGTTGATTGACTGGTTGAGATGCAAAAAACAAACGGACGGACGTACAGACAGGCAGCTAAACTGACAAGGTGACATGCAGACATACAGACGAACTGAGTGCCTGCTAATTGATTGACTGATTGAATGATTGAGATGTGAACAGGACAATATACCTACTGGCTGACTGATTGGCTGATTGATCGACTGACTGATTGATCGAAAAATTGACATGCAAACAAGCAGACGGGTGGACGGTTAGAAAGATAGAGAGACATATATACTGACTGACTAACCGTCTGATTGATTGTTTGACTGATTGATTGATTTACTGATTGCGATAAGGACAAAAAAACGGACGAACGGAAGGACATACAGACGGAGAGATATACAGACTGATTGACTGATCGACTGATTGATTGTGTTGATTGACTGACTGATTGAGAATAGGTAGAGAAACAGACGGACGGATGGATAGAGAGACAGATAGACAAATTTACTGGCTTACTGACTAACCGTCTGATTGATTAAATGAGGGAGTGATTGGTCGATTGACAGGATGAGATTCAAACAAACAGAAAGACGAATAGACATATGTGTTGATTGACTGATTGATTCACTGAATGCTTGATTGATTAGCAGATTGGTTGGTTGATTGGATGATTTACATGCAAACAAATAGGCGAAGAGACGGACAGATAGATATACTGATTGACAGATCGACCGGCCGATGAATTGATTGAATAATTGACTGATTGTTTGATCGTCATATAAAACAATCACGGACAGATAAACAGTCAGAGAGATAGATGCGCTGACTGACAGACTGAATGGCTGATATACTGCTTGAATAATTGACTGATGGACTGATTGATTGACTGACTGACTGACTGATTGAGATACAAACAAATAGACGGATAGACAGACAAACTGATAGAGAGACAGACAGATATAAATACTGAATTACTGACTGATATATTGATTGTGTGATTGATAAATTCACTGAATGGTTGATTGACTGATCGAGATAAGGGATGAAAACAGACCAACGAACAGACAGACAGAACGATATAGAGACTGACTGACTAAATGGCTAATTGATTGATTGCAACACTGATTCATTGAATGTTTGATTGACTGGTTGATAGATTGATTGAATGGTTGTTTTTTTGACTGAGTGATTGTAATACAGACAGAAAATCAGATGGAAGGACGGACGGAGACAGATATACTGAATAATCGATAGACAGACAGAGAAAGAAATAAACAGACTGACAAACCGACCGGCTGGTTGATTGATTGTTTTATTGTGATACAAACAGACAAACAGAGACAGATAGACAGTGGGACAGATAGACATACAGATTTATTGACTGATCGACTGATTGACTGAATGTTTGATTGACTGATTTATTGATTGAATTATTGAATGATCGATTGATTACGACACAAACAAACTTACAGAAAGATAGACAGATAGAGAGATATACAGAGAAACAGATTGATATACAGACTGACTAACTGACCAGCTGATTGATTGATTGGCTGATACAATCAGACAAATAGAGAGATACACATACATACATACGTACATACACACATACATACATACGTACATACATACATACATACATACATACATACATACATACATACATACATACAACAGACTGATAGACAGAGGGGCATAAAGACTATTGACTGTGCGGCTGATTGATTCAATTATTATTATTATAATTATCAATAATGACTATTCAATATTATATTCTGGTACAACATAGAATTGTCAGCACGAGTTATTTTAAAAATTTTTTTACCAAAAATATTAATTAAAAAATAAGGAAATGAAAAAAAAGATTTAAAAAAATCTGGGTCTGCAAAAATTTTCAGATGCGAGACATGCTCAAGAATACAAGTTTTTTACTAGGTTAACTTTAACAATCTGTTCTTCACAGAGTATATTTGCTAGGTAAGGTATTACAGAATTTTTATAGATTTAATGCATATACGTCTCGTTCTGCCAGATGATATGCAAGGAGAAAGATATAAATGAAGAGGATGGTCAGTATCTGATAATATAACACCTGCCAAGAGTTTGCAGGACTTAAGATGTCTTTCTACAAGCATATTAATTCTGACCTCAAAAGACTCACCATACACCTTGCAAACTGCATTCAGCACTCTCCGCAGTACAGCAAAGTCTTTTCTCAAAATCCCAGGAAAGAATAGTGGTGAACAGTAAAGAATAATATGTAAGATACAGGAATTCATAAATTGTAAGAGTAAATGGCGAGTAATCCCAAAAGCATGCAGCATGTGTTTATTAAGGAGTCACCAATGGAACAAGCATTATGGGATCCCAAAATAGTGTATAGGTGCTGTTCATGTCTCAGGCTAAAGTTAACAGCTTGATATTTAGATGGATTAAGTAAGAGAGCATTACCAACAGACCACCATTCAATACGAAACAAAAACTCGTTCATTTCTATGGGATGTAAGGAGGTAGAAATTGGAATACATATAGTGAGGTCGTCCGCATATTTCACAAAAGTGTTTTTTGTGGAAGATGAGATATCATACCGAAAAAAAGAGAAAAGGAGAGGTGAAAGAACAGCTCCTTGTGGCACATCTTCATTAGACAGAAAAAACTTTGAACACTGTCCTCCAAACACAGTGTACTATTCTTTTCCAGAAAGGTAGGAACATAGCCAATCAGTTCTCCAGCTATCAGTGTTGACGCTGATCAGCTTGTTAAGTAATAGGTGTCTTGGAATAGAATCAAAAGCAGAAGTCCAGAAAAGCGCATCGAACACAATTTTTACTCTTTTCCAAGTTGAACACTATATTATGATGCAGAACAGCAATGTGCTTCTTTTGCATTTGTAAGCAAATTGATATGGATCACTGTGCTCTTTTATTGCGGGCTGAAGTGGGAATATCAATAATTTTTCCATTATTTTGAGGGAAAGTGAAGTTATTGCTGTGGGTCTAAGTTTCGCTTTTTTATCACCAAATACTTTCTTAGGTATAGGAATTATGTTTATCTTTCTCCATAGTTTCGGTATGAGATTAGTTGAGAAGGATCTGTTAAAGATATTCGTGAATGGATAATATAGAACGTCAGCACATTTTAAAAAAAAGGTCTGGGATACCATCAGGTCCTAAACATCGGGATGAATTAAGTGACTGGAGACATTTTCGAATATCATTTTCAGTGAAACGAGGAACACAATTATTCTTCATACCTGTGGATACAGGTAGCATGATGTCAGATGACTGACGCACAAAAACTTATTTAAGTCACAAACATTCAGCTGGTTATCGCTTCTAATCTGCCTGTCCCCTGTAAGTTCTTTAAAGAGTTTCCACATACTTGGAGAGTTTTTACAAGATAGGAGTTTTTGAGTGAACATGGAGTTGAGACGTCTAATCTCTAGGTTTATTTGATCATCTAGCTTACGAACTTCAAAAGTGTTTTTCTCCTTGTACATTCTTTCTTTTACCTTCCGCAGTGGTTTCAGTTGTGGAGATGTAAGTTGATCAAAACTTAAAAAGATGGTTTCAGTAGGACAGCAAATATCAAAACAGAATTTAAGATAACAGATAATAACATCAGTGGTGTTTTCCAGTGAGTCATCTGTAAATAATTCCCAGTCAGTCGTACGAAACATGTTTTTCAGATTTTGTAAATTTTCTTCTTAGTAATTCTTATATCTGGCTTTTTTGGTCCGATGTAAGTGTGTACTCCTTCCATGTTTTCCATACACTTTAGGCAGAACACGAATTATGCAATGATCCGAGCTAGACAATGGAGCACGTTTGTGGGTCACATATGTACCCACATCATTAATGAAAACTAAATGTAAATGAGCATTCAAACGAGTAGGGAAATCTACTATATTTAGGTGACCTAGTGATGTAAGGAAGCTACAGTTACATGAATTGAAATCACCACATACAATTGAAAGTGAACCACTGAAGGCAGTAACGGCCAACTCAGTAAATTCATTAGCGAAAGCAGATAGCGCAGATGACGTGCAGTCTGAAGTCATGTAGATGTTGGTAACATAAACATATTTGTATTTATTCAGGTGTTTTGGACGGCACTTTAAGTTAGACAGTCGATAAAGTCATTTGAAAACTTGATACAAGTAAATGTTGATCGACACCAGTTAACTGATTTACAGGACGACAGCTTAGTATCACTACGTGATTTCAACATCTATCGTCAGGATTGATCAAGCAATAAAAAGAGGTGTGGCGGCGGTGTATCTACGTTTGTTAACGTTAACTGGTGTCGATCCATTTAACAAAATGCTTCATCATCCATAGAAACTCATACTCTTCCAATTTCCGCATTATCATTCTATCAAGACGAATTCTTCGATTTTCCTCAATAGAACTGTATATTCTTATTATCTCCAACCTTGAAATTACTAACAGCATTTGTAAGATTACCAAACACATTACATTAATAATAACATAAGCAGTAGTTTGCTCATACCTCTCAGAGCGTCCTGGCATACCATGGCACACCATAAGCTTATATCTAAGATCAAAGCCTTTACTATTCGCCAATATATCATCTTCCAAATAATCAAGGAAAATCTTGGATTCTTCAGGTGATGCACCTTTGTCTTTATTCTGCTTCCAAATCATAACACCTGGAAAGACGGCAAAACAAATGCTACCTAATATCATAAACGATAAACGCTTTGGGACCGATCGCTATTCTGTTCTCCAGTGGACGTGTAGCTGGTGTTTTAAGGAGTAAGTACAAGGATTCAGCACCATGGTGAAAATGAACATTTGAATTGAAATGCAAGTATTTGATTGCATAAACAGGTACTGATGTACTCATTCATTAGTTAGCTAAAAACACTAATCTTGATTGTATAGTGGTGGCTACTGTTGTCATAAATCTCTGATGTTAGGCGAGTTTGTTTTTTGTAAATGTGAGCGTACTTTGCTACTAAATTTCAAAATATGAAGATTTCATCAAAGCTCTGTTTTTATTTAAATCTATCGGTAGGTTCATCCATTTCACACATGAGTGTATACGTTATTATGATTCCATCTCCTATTTCTACCCAATGTACGAAATCATTGGGCACATTTTGTTATCAATGGATCCTATCATTATAAGATATTATGTTATTCTTGTCAAGAAAGTAACCGGCTATTATTTTAAGTAATGACAAACAATTTTTTTAGATAATGACCTGACAATTATTCTACCGTTTTACAAGAATTAGTTAATTTACCATTTTATTACCGTGCATTTAAAAATAAATTTCAGTTTGTCCCAGGTCCTGGTACATATGATATCGGTGGAGCAACATAACATATTGAACAACTAAGTAAAATGAGTACATATTATGGATTATTCTTTGGTGACTATGGTGTTGATGATGACACGACAAATAGATGAAAACATTATGAAAATGCTCTTTTGAGTATAGATTTTAATGATTTTTGATTCAATAAAATTTTACTGAATGTTTGTGATTTGTTTTTAAAACTCTGGTTAAGTAAGAGAAATATTGCTTGTGAAGATACGACCAGTATTGTAGTTTGATAACTCTTTACCAGTAACACCTTCTATAATCGAATCGTCCCCCACTCGGTTAAAATCAGAAGTCAGAAGCGAAGAGGTTGGAAAGATATATTTGATGCGTTATCAATATATTGAGAAGCGACTGTTCTAATTTGGCTAGTGAACATAGGAGATGTTTTCCATGCTGAGTTGTAACGTGATCTAGTGCGGATGCATGACCAAACACCTTCAGCTAAACAAGTCCACTTAAAACAATGTGGTCAGTATCCAATGTCGAACACTTAAAAAGTTATTGATTTTGGGCAATTATTTACAGCTACAGGTCACTCCCCTCCAAGTGAGGTTGTGATGACCCTAAGACGTGACCAGCCAGAAGTTTAAACCCAACGAGTTTGTCGTTGGTAAACACTCTTCTGATAGCTTGCTATGTTTAGCAGCGTCTGGTCGTCTTTCCTTACACTAAGGGACCATGAAGTACAACATAGTAATCAGGAAACAAAGTACAATGAAAATTTCGGTTCTGTATAGACTTCATCGTTCTTTTCCAGCCGTCCTGGAAAAGTAAAAAAATAGCTTGTTAGTGCATGTCGAAATACACTCGTACTTGCGTACGGATATAAGGTGAGTGGAAAAAAAAGTAAATAAACTAATACGCTTGCGACAGCGTAAAAGCGATTGAAAAAATTGTTTTTTTTAATATATAAAAAATGGTACGCTTATTAGTAAAGAAAATTGTTATTTTTCTGGATTAAGAATACATAAATAAGCATAATAATTTTTTTATCATAAATAATGCAAAGGAAAATTCAAGATAAAGTTTGTGTTATACGTGAAATAGTCGTTTAAATGTTCTGGAAATCTTACTCTTCTTCCAAAACGCGTCGTCTTAAGTTTATTTTCCGACGTTGACGAAGTATCATCATGTGTGTCGGCTGTCGCGTGGGGTACTACAAGTGTTGGAGCCGTGTCGTTCGATTGTACCGAAGGGAAATCGATGTAGATAGGGTTTCCTTCTAAGTACGCTGCTTTGAGTCGATCGTTACTGCTGTATCGTTCGTACCGTTCTTATCGACTACATAGTACTTGGGTTCACGTTGAAGAACTTTGAAGGGTCCTTCGTATGCTGATTCGAGGTGCGTCGATGTGAGTCTTGACGAACGAAGACATGTGTACTATGTCGTAAGTCAGGTTGAACGAAAACATCAGTTGATTGTGGTCAAGTGTAAGCAGGTTTAACTGAACGCATTGCGTTTGTAAGCCTGCTCGTGTAGGAGTTCAGATTCATGTTCCATGAATAAGACGAAGGATCCACGAATTCTCCTGGAAGTCGGGGTGTCGTTCCATAAACGAGTTGAGATGCAGTGTATCCAATATCAGCCTTCACTGCATTGCGGATACCTGGTAAGACGAGTGGAAGAGCGTCTGTCCACTGTGAAACGTTTGTAGCTGATAGTGAAGCTTTAAGTTGTCGATGAAAACGTTCTACCAACCCGTTTGCTTGTGGGTGGTAGGCGGTTGTTTGGAAGTGAGTGATTCCTAATAGTGTGGTCAGGCAACGGAAGAGTCCGGAATCGAACTGGCGTTCGCTGTCTGAAGTGACGGTTGAAAGGCAGCCGAAATTTGCTACCCATCGTTCGACGAAAGCGCGAGCCACTGTTTCAGCAGTAATGTCCTTAATAGGTACTGCTTCTGGCCATCGAGTAAAACGGTCTACGCATGTTAAGAGATATGAGTATCCATTTGAATCTGGTAATGGTCCTACCAAATCCAGATACAAATGATCAAAACGAGCATCAGGGGTTTTGAAAAAGCCTAAGGAACATTTGTTGTGTCTAGTGACCTTAGATTTCTGACAGCTTACACAGGAGCGTGCCGACTCCCTCACGTCTTTATTCATACCAGGCCAGCGAAACCGTTCTGCTATAAGCTTGATGGATGCACGAACACCTGGATGAGAAAGATTGTGCAACGTATTGAAGACGTTGCGTCGATAATATTTTGGTACAATTGGACGATCCCCACCTGTAGATGTGTCGCATAGTAAGGTTTCCTTACCTGTTCCCATTTGTTTGATACGCACCCAAACAACCAATAAAGGGGAAATAAAGGCGAACAAAGGGGAAATAAAGAGGACGAAAGCGTAAATAAAGGGGGAAAATGTCGCTTTTTCGCTTGCACGTCGGTTATTTAGGGGAAAAGTCGATTTTTCCCCCTTACGTCGTATATTTGGGGGATATTTGTAGACAATTTGTCGTAACGTACAGCATTTGAATGAACCGCAATAAGGGACAACATTTTGCTGAGTATGTCAAAACTAAAGAATTATTACATTAAATTTATGAATATAATCATTATTACTCATGCAATAAAATACGGACAAAGGCTTTTGTATGTGATGCATTTGTACTTACTTTTTCTGTTGTTTAGCTAAGGTGTTCAGACATGGTTGGCCGCCATCACAAAATACTTACATGATGCAAGTGAGTGACGTGCTCTCTGTTTTTTAGTTCCTTCTAACTGTTTACGTTGTTAGTCTTATAACATGAGTTTAAGCCAAGTCAGTGAAAGAGCTCGTAGACGTAAGGCAACCGTGAACTTGTCAAGAGTACTCGGATGTCATAGATCTACTTATATCAGACGTTGGAATAAATAACGTTCCGATTTTCTGAGGAGACATGACTTGCTTTCGTCTAGTAACTTTGCTATTGAAAGCACAACTACAGGTAACTGACTTTAACACCTTTATATGTAGAAACTATGTCAGTTGACAGAGAAAGTAATTGTCATGATTACTGATATTCAGGATAGTGGACTATTAAAATTCAGGCAATTTACAGACCCACAAAATTACTTTACAGATCCATTACCTTCCACTGATATAGAAATATTTAAATGCTCCGTAGTTAGCAGTGCATACAGTTGGGTTTCCATTCGTGATGTTGACTGTAAAAATGTATGTCTATTAATTGTGTTAATCATTTGTTTATTGTCCCTTTGTTGCACACTGTTATGTAATTGTATTTCCTTTAATTTCCTGTTATGTTATATTTAGTCTCCAATCAATAAGTACGTAATCCTTAAGACACAAAGCAAAAGTAAGTTCGTGATTGTAGCGGGACTTTGGGTGATTGGAGAAAAACGCTGTCTGTATCCGAAGGAGAACATTGATCTTCATCTGCAAAACAATAACCTACCTGAAGAAAATTGGTCTATGTTCAAGTGCAGTGTTGTCCACAAATGCGGTTAGTTACAGACATGCAAATTATCGCTTCTTGTAGAAAGTCTCAAATCTGCCCTCCACGTCAGAGGATGAAAATCTAATTGCTGAGTAAGTCATCCCTACGATCTACTTCTATTTTTCCGATTTGAAAGAATGTATACTCTAAAACTGCAGTTTTAGAGTTGTCGAGGATAACTCTTGTTGAAGCTCAGTGTCTTCTTTTTGAAGCTGTGCGAGTTCAAGAAGGTCGATTCCTTGGAAACTGTTCAAGGAATTTATTCGAGACAAGGCGTCTGCAACTACATTGTTTGCTCCATAAATGTGTTGTATATCTGAAGTAAGCTGCGAAATGTAGTCCAGTTGTCGAGACTCTCGAGGTGAGTACTTGCCTGAAGATGAGCTTAAAGAGAAGGTAAGAGGCTTATGATTGGTAAAAAGCATGAGTTCTCTTCCTTCGATGGAATGTTGGAAATGCCGTACAGCACAATACATAGCTAGGAGTTCCCTACCGAACGTGCTGTACCTAGATTCCGCGTCTAGCAACCGTCTTGAGAAAAATCCTAAGGGTTGCCACGAATTGTTAACCTATTGTTGTAAGACTGCTCCGATTGCTAAGTCGGATGCGTCTACTGCGATACTAATGTTCGCTTCAGTGTCCTGATGTGCGAGCAGGATTGCCTTAGAGATATGTTCCTTAACTGTGGAGAATGCTTTTCGCGCGGTGTCGTCTAGATCAAATGATTTCGCATTCCCACGAAGTTGGTCAGTTAATGGTTTCATAAAGGATGCGCGTTTCGGTGTGAGCCGTCTGTAGAAACTTACAAGGCCGCTGAAAGTGCGCAACCGCTCAATCGTGGTCGGTTCTGGGTAATCCAGTATGGCCGCCACTTTCCTTCTAAAAGGTCGGATGCCTTGAGCATCAATAGTGTATCCTAAGAAGTCTAAGTAGTTGGTTCCTATTTGGCATTTCTGAATGTTTACGGTAATGCCATGCCTTTAGAGTCGTTCGAAAACAATGTCCAGATGCTGGAGATGTGATTCTATGTCCGGACTTACTATGAGGCAGTCATCAACATACGGATGTACGAAGTTGAGACCTCGGAAGACGTTGTCTATAAACCTTTGGAAGGTTTGAGCCGCATTTCTTAGGCCGAAAGGCATGCGCAAAAACTCATAGAGGCCGAGAGGAGTGGTGACAGCGGTTTTAGGAATGTCGTCAGTTGCAATCGGTATTTGGTTGTAAGCCTTGACTAAGTCGATTTTCGAAAAGACAGTTGTACCTTTCAAGGTAGCTGTCAAATCGAAAATGTGAGGCAACGGGTAACGATCGGGAATGGTTTTAGCATTCAGACGCCGATAATCACCAGTTGGACGCAATCATTGCTGTCCTTTTTAAGGACCATGTGCAATCGAGATGACCATGGACTATTTGATGGTCGAATTATCCCTAAGTCTATCATATAGTCGAATTCGTTTTTAGCCAACCTAAGATTTTCGGGAGCCAGTCGGCGGAATTTCGAGAATACAGGTGGTCCTGTAGTCGAGATGTGATTTGTGACATTGCTGGTTACACAAAGCAATTTCGGTTGCGGTCGATATATCTCGGAGTATTTGTCGAGTAATGATTGATATAGGGGGTCTATGGCGTGCTTAATCGTGACTGGGGATAACCTGCAACCAGAAAAAGGAGTTACGCAAACAGATAACTAAGTGTTTTCGTCTATTAACCTTCATGAGTGTGTGTCGATGAGTAGATTGGGGTATTGTAACAGGTCAATACCAATGATTGGCATAGAGACATTTGCGACCACGAAAATCCAGCTGTATTAAAAGCCGATTAGTAATGATTATGTTCATATTATCTATTCATTCACATGTATAACTGAATGCTGCATCATTCACTACTCATAAACACTATTCGATTACTGCAATTAGTATTCTATTCCAATTGCACTGTACACCAGAGCATAGAGTTTAGAGCTGGTCTCTCAAAGATACATTCTCGTTCGTCACATTCAAGTCAGTCTCACTCTCCGTCATCGATAATCATATGTATTGGTATTTTTATCATGCCTTGGTACGGTTTCGTAACAAACGAGGTTGAGCTCATATCCCTCTAACTACACAAACCACGCTAGACTTCATGACCAAAAAGGAATACGACTCCGCATATCTCAGTAGTCACTATCCTGTTGCTCTGGTCATTCTACTAATACATATTTAACGATAACTCAACGCAAACGACAACATACACTGACTTCTCATTCTATAATCATTATCAATAGCAGTACAGCAACGAATACCACCTATTGATGTAGTCATCATCGTACGGTTTGATTATTTTTATCCCACATAAACTCCATGTATGAAAATTGGAATCCACTCATCGCTAATCGACGCTATTTACTCTACTGCGGCTCATCAGAACATCTTCATATTTCACTGTTCCTTATCCTCATATTCAGTCAGCACCACAGACCAATTTCTGTTATATTCTACCTCACTAATTTTCACGATTTCTTAAGCTGTCATACCTACAAACAATTTATTACTCTATTTTCACGATATTTCGAATTGCTCATACGAACATGTTATTTTATCATCCAGACAGTCACGACATAAATGCATGTTAAATTTTTTGTACGCTTGCTAATTTATTCATAATCACATGGTAACATTTGAATTTTTGTCCGCATATTGACAATACTCATGTACATTTTTAGATAAGTATGACACTTTCGTTTAATACACTCACCTCTCACATGACACTGTAATTTATCAGGCATAGTACAGTTTTTTCTCTACCTATTATTAACGTTATCCACATACCGCTTCAGTGCTATTTTTCGAAAACAGACATTTTGTTAAAGTAAATGTGCTATTTTCTACAAGGGGGATATGTAGTATCGGTTTATATGTTAAGCTTATATACTTTATTCTAACTTCTGAACAAGCCAATTCTCCTATCCATCATGAGTCATGTTTTCACCTTGTTAACTATTCACTTATTAACCCTGACCATTTTCATATGAGCGTAGGTGTGTGTACCCTTCTTATCCTATTTATCACATGTCTGTCATTTATTCTTGTCTGACTATAAATATTGATTTACGCTTGCTTAAAATGAGTTGGCTTCCCCTCCATCTCCAATGCGTGTGATTTTTGTTTCGCTCGCTGATATTTACTCATGTGCTTATAACTTTTTGACCTGCGTCATTTGTCAATAAAACTGTAGCCGCCGCTTCTCTTTGCCTTCTGATTTTATGCACCGTTAAGATTTGTATTATGACGTTTATCTAGGTGAACGATTAGCGAAGCACGGAATTACAGATTCGGTGAGCCGCATTTGGAACACGCAACAGAATTAGCGACGCCGACAAGTGAATACAAACCCAAAATGGAACCGCCTACGAAAAACCTTATGCAGCAGCCTACGTCGATGAAGAAACTTCGGCATCTCATACGTTCGACAAGCACACTCAGCGAAGCCTATGCACCACGGCATGAGAATACTGGAATCGTATTATCTTATCGATACTTTGTCCTCATGTCATTTCTGCTCATCGATCCATCCGGCGCATTATTCCGTTATGATTCGAATAATTATCATATGCTCATTGTTAAATTAATGACGATGACTGGTTGACTGAATTCCCTATTGGTTGACTTGTTGCTTGATTGATTTACTGATTGATATACAGACAGAGAAACAGCGGACGGATAAACAGGTCAACACACAGCAAAACAGACTAAGAGAGATAAAGACTGACGACAGACCGCCTAATGTTTGATTGAATGATTATGAAAACAAACGACGGTCGGACAGGCGGACAGACTAACTGACTGACCGGCTGATGATTGATTGAGGTACAGATGAACAAACACCGGACGAACAAAAAAACCATCAGGCTTGCAGAGAGACAAACAGAGATACAAACTGACTGACTGACGATCTGTTGACTGATTTATCGGCTTGTTGATTGATTGACTGATTGAAATACAGATTAAAAATAGCTGACGGACAAATAGAGATACAACCAACTGACAGACTGGCTGATGATTTATTGACTGACAGATTGATTGATTGGAAAAACAAAAGACAGCCGGATAGACAGACAGACTAAAAGCAGGTTTACTGACTGAGCATATGATTTATTGGCTGAGCTACGGACAGACAAACAACGGACGGAGGAACAGATCAATAGGCAGGGAGACAAAGGCGGTAAAGACTGACTTACTGACCCACGGACAATTGATTGACTGAATTATTCAGAGAATTATTGATTAACTGATTAGGATACAAACAGACAAAATAGACGCACGGGAGTATTGAAATAGATATAGAGAAAGACGTTGATACATAATGTAATATTGATCGTCTGATGGATTGACTGATTGATTGTTCGATTGAATGGTTGACTAAATGACTGATTGGGATACAGATAAACAAACAGCGGACGGAAAAACAGACCAACAGGCATGCAGAAAAACAGACAGAGATACAGACTAACTTGCTGACTGAATGACCGTCTGATGATTGATTGAATAACTGGTTGATAGAGTGATTTACTGGTTAGGATGAACAGTGACAAAATAGACTGACGAATGAACTGAAAGACGTACAGAGAAAAAGTGTGGGGCAGAGTGAAATACTGATCGTCTGATGGATTGACTGATTAATTGTTCCATTGAGTGGTTGTCTGAATGACTGCTTGATTGACTTAATGATTGTGTTATATACTAGGGAAGAAGTAAGTACGGATAACTTACGGGACCTATTATTGGACTATTATTCTATGTATATTCCTATTGATTATTATTATATGATTTACTGTTCCTAAGTTATACTCAGTTTATTGATTATTGTCTCCCACGCTCCCAGCCACGTTTGGCTTGTACAAATATTATTTTCTATTTTATGGTGTGGTGTGGTCTGCCTGTCTGGTATATAAACAAAGTATGCTTGAAATAAACGATTCGCATTACAGCAGCTGCTATTGGTGTTCTGGACTCAAGTGGACGGGCTAGGCGGATTAAGGACCAGTAAGGACGCTAGATTACTCATACTAATCGAACGTCATTGTCACAGTGTGTAGGTCATAGAAGTCGTATTTCTATTGGCGGATAATTCACGCAAGTTACGTCCTTCTTTAATTCGTAAGGTCATAACAAATTAGCAACGACCTTGATCAAAACAAGCCCTCAGATAGAATCCCGAAGGTCAAAGGAGAAGAGGAAGACCAAAGAACACATTACGCCGAGAAATAGAGACAGACATGAGAAGAATGAACAAGAACTGGATGGAACTAGAAAAGAAGGCCCAGGACAGAGTGGGTTGGAGAATGCTGGTCGGCGGCCTATGCTCCATTAGGAGTAACAGGCCTAAGTAAGTAAGTAAGTTGATCAAGACATAGCAAATTGATTGATTGACTGATTGAGATACAGATAGACAAATATCAAACGCACAAACGGACCTACAGACAGGCAAATAGACTGACTGACATTGCGGCTAATGGTTGATTGCATGATTGAAGGATTGACTGGGAAAACAAAAGATGGTTGTACAGACAGAGAGATAAACATGCTGACTGAACGTCTGATCGATTGACTGATTGATTGATTTACTAATTAGGAAACGAACAGACAAAATAAACGGATGGAGGTATTGAAATAGATATAGAGAAAGCGGGTGATAAAGAATGAAACACTAATCGGCAGATGGATTGTCTGATTGATTGTTCGATCGAATGGTTGACTAAATGATTGATTGATTGACTGATTGGGATACAGATAGACAAACAGCGGACCGAAAAACAGACCAACAGGCATGCAGACACGCAAGCAGGGATACAGATTGACTGACTGACTAGCTGGTGATTGATTGATTCACTGATTCCTTGATTCATTTATTTGCTGATGAGGATACAGACACACAAATTCGACAGTCGAATGAACTGAAAGACATACAGAGAAAGAGAGTGCGTGTTATATCGTATGTATGTGTGTCCTGTTTAATATATGAACGCGCATTAGAGAGGAGTGAGCCGTATGAGCAGTATTGATTACTTGTCACTCCTCCTTTCTGCCTAGCCCAGCCAGTTAAGTCCAGAACACTAATAGCAGCCTCGGCAATAAGAATCATTATTCACAAACATACTGGGTTTATATACAAACCAAACAGACCACATCGTACCAAAAAATAGGAAATAACATTTGTAGAATAATTGGTCAAATGTGGCTGCAGATATGGGGAAAGTAATCAATAGACTGATGATAGCTGAAGAATCGTATAATAATAGTTCAAAGGTCAAAATAAAGCTAATGATAAGAGGAATACGAATATAAATAGTTTAGTTACATAACAATTATACAATAGAAAATATGCATATTACATTAGTCGATAAATAGTCCTTAGAGTTATCATTCATAATTCACCAGGGGATATAACAGTGTGTCAGGGTGAAATACTGAAGGGCTTATAGATTGACTGATTGGTTGTTCGATGTAATGGTTGACTGAATGACTGTTGAATGATCTAATGATTGATTGACTGTCCGGCTGGTGAATGATTGATTGGTTTATTGATTGACTGATTGACTGATTCATTGATTGAATGATTCACTGATTTCGATACAGACAGACTAAATCGACAGACGAATGAACGGAAAGACATACAGAGAAGGAGAGTGATACAGAATGAAAAAGTGATCGTTTGATGGATTGACTGATTGATTGTTCGATGGAATGGTTGACTGAATGACTGTTGAATGATCTAATAATTGATTGATTGATTGATTGTTTGACTGATTGAGACACAAACAGACAAACAGCGGATGGAAATACAGATCAACAGACATGCAGACAAATGGAAAGAGATACAGAGTGACTGACTGACTAGCTGACGATGGATTGATTGAATAATTCATTGATTTACTGATATACTGGTTAGGATACAGACAGACAAAATCGACGGACGAATGAACGGAAAGACATTTACAGAGACTATTATAAAATGAAATACTGATTAGCTGATTGATTGATCGTTCGATCAAATGGTTGGCTGAATGACTGATTGATTGACCTAATGATTGATTGATTGACTGATTGATTGAGATATAGATAGACAAACAGCGCAAAGACAAACAGAACAACGGAAATGTAGATAGACAAACTGGGATACAGACAGACTGACTGACCGACTGATGATGGATTGACTGACTCGTTGATTGATTGATTTACTGATTAAGATATAGAGAGACTAAATAGACGGACGAATGAACGGAAAGACGTACAGAGAAAGAGAGTGATACAGAACGAAAAAGTGATCGGCTGGTGGATTGACTGATTGATTATTCGATTGAGTGGTTGACTGAATGACTGATTGATTATTTTATTGATTGATTGACCAATTACCTGATTGAGATACAGATATACAAATAACGAACGGGAAAAAGAACATCAGGCAAGCAGACAGATAGATGAACAGACAGACTGACCTACTGATGGTTGATTTACCAACTGATTCATTGATTGATTGATTGATTGTGAAAACAAAAGACAGACACATAAAAAGAATGACTGACTGATCGCCTGATGAATGATTGGTTGACTGACTGACTGAAAGCCTGATTGAGATAGAGATAGACTAACTACGGACGGGCCAAAAGACCAACAGGCATGCAGTCAGACAATAACAGTTGCGGACAGACTGACTGACCAGCTAATGACTGATTGACTGACTGATTTATTGATTGATTGACTGAGAAAACATAAGATGGATGGACAGACAGACAAATAAACAGACTAACTGACTGCCCTTTTAATAATATATTGATCGACTGATTTAGATACAGATAGACAGACAGAGAAAGGACAAACAGTCCAACAGGCATGCAGATGCACAAACAGGGATACAAACTGACCGACTGACTGACCAATTGGTGATGGATTGATTGACTGTTTGATTGCATGAATGAATGATTGATCGATTGATTGGGGAAATGAAGGACGGAGAGACATTCAGGCAGACAGACAGACAGACAGACAGACAGACAGACAGATAGATATAGAGATAAACTGGCTGGCTGATGGATCGTCTTTTTGATTGAATTTTTGAGATAGAGTTAGACAAACAGTGGACGAAGAAACAGGTGTACAGAAACGTAGACAGACAAACAAAGATACAGTCAGAATGACCGGATGTTGATGGATGATTGATTGTTTGACTGATTGAATGCGTGAATGATTGATGGATTGGGTAAAAGAAAGACGAAGGGACCGATGAACAGGCAAACAGACTTCGAGACTGCTGGATAAACTGACTGACTGACCGGCTGATGATTGATTAATTGACTGTTTCATTGATTTACTGATTTACTGATTGATTGACTGATTCAGATACACTAAGACGAACAGCGGACGGAAAAACAGAAGTACAGGCATACAGAAAAAACAGACAGAGATGCAGATTAACTAACAGACCGGCTGTTGATGGATGGACTGATACAGTGACTGATCGCTTTACTGTTAAGGATAGAGACAGACAAAGTTGACCGACAAATGATGGGATAGACATACAAAGGAAGAGGTTGTTACAGGATGAAATATAGATTGACTGGTTGATTAACTGATTGGTCGTTCGATTGAGTGGTTCTCTGAATGACTGAATGATTGACCTCATGATTGATTGATTGATTGCGGTAAAGATAGACAAACAGTGAAGGGACAAACAGACCAACAGGCATGCATGCAGACAAACAGGGATAGAGGCTGACTGACTGAATGGCCGACTGACTGACTGACCGATTGATGATGGATTGATTGATTGTTTGACTGATTAATTGCATGAATGCTTTGTTGATTGGGAAAACGAAGGACGGAGAGAAATTGAGAGAGACATACATACAGACATACAGATAAACAAATAGATAGATAGATGGACAGGCATAGACATAGAGACTTAAACTGACGGACTGAATGACCTTCTGATTGATTGAATGTCTGAGAGAGAGATAGACAAACAGCGGAGAAACAAACAGACCAACAGGCATGCAGGCAGACAAACAGGGATAGAGGCTGACTGACTGATTGACTGACTGACTGACTGACCGATTGATGATGGATTGATTGATTGTTTGACTGATTAATTGCATGAATGCTTTGTTGATTGGGAAAACGAAGGACGGAGAGAAATTGAGAGAGACATACATACAGACATACAGATAGACAAATAGATAGATAGATAGACAGGCATAGACATTCATACTGAAATTTTTACAAACTTGTCTGTTGTTTGTTTCATTTTCACGCTCACGATCTGTGAAGTAAACCATATAAATTTCATAAAAATCCGTCCAGTGGTATCATAGATACAAAAATTTTCTCAAAATTTCATAGAACGACTGGTCGGATTGGGATGATTCTTGTTTTATATTGACGCCCACGCTCTCGGAAGTAAACTAAAACAAACATCATAAAAATCCGTCCAGTGGTTTCCTTCATACAGAAATTTCTACAAACTTCATATATCGTGTATATTTTTCCTTACAATTTCGAATATGTTTCGTACTTTTATTTCTCTTTCATGTATTAAACCGAGAACAAAGTAATAATTAGGATAACCATTAATTTTCTGGATAGTGGCTTGTAGTGATATCCTGGAAAAGCGTTTTATCCAATATGAATAGACGGTGAATTTTGCCTGAATGTTAGTATTGATATTTTCAGTGAGACTTAAAACTCGTTATCATCTCTTCACTCTATGACTTATCCACTAGGCTACTGGTCACGGCTGTAAGCAACTAACTTAACGAGTATAATATTGATTAGTATTTAGATATGTTTCATTTTTTTCACTGTTAGTATTCACTTTTTCCTCATTAGTCCTTGTTAAGCCTCCTGAACAAATCCCTTGATTTTTCCTTTTGTGACTCAAAAGACTAATTAAAAACATTTTATCACTTCAAGTGATTGCTCCAGGTCGTGTATTCAAATGTCAGAATTAGTATTGAGAGACGTGTACATCCAAATGACGTATCTCAAATGGGATGAAGGTAACAACTTGGATTCTACTGCCATCCATTATGTAGAAAAAAATAGCTTGTAAAACTAAACAGCGTCGTAGCATCGATTCGAGAAGTTTCTGGTATGATAGAAACAGGTCCATTCAGCAACTGTAGAGTACAAAGTTTTAGAAAGAAAATCAATGACTAGCTTTATTAATACATCAGATCTATCTTTTGAGTAAATTTAAAGTACATTGCCAGTTACTACTTCCTATCTTATGAGAGCACCTTATTTGTTTTAGCAAACTAACCTCCAGTCTAAATAGAACTATATTCATAATAATAAAGTTGTACATTTTTAATGTAATTTTTATCTTGACCTGACATTGGTTATGGTGTGGTGAACGATACTTTTAAAATCTAATCTAATAATACTGAATTTACAAGAAAAATATTATATCCTACTGTGGTAAACTAAGACTTGGGGATAAAAACCAATTTATTGTTTAATACAAAATTACGCGGTGCCTTTGTAAAATATAAAAAGCATATATTAAATACATTATTTGCATATCTTTCCCTTACATGCTCCATTATTCCTCTACTTCTGTTGTTATTTCGATAGCTCTCTGATTTCCTTCCTGTTCTGTTCATTTCAATCTCCTGCTGCCAGGTGTCCCACTTCCTATTGCCACTACATACTACTTATATCTGTCAACATAAGTAGCATACACCACAGTGGTACTATTAAAAATTATATGACTATTGTGTCTTTGTAGTTTAAGACTATTTGAATGTTTACAACTACCGCTTCACATTGGGTCGAATCTGCAAATTAAGATTTAGTGATAAGTATGGAATCTTTCAGTTATTCAGTTACTATTTAACTCGTCACAATTTATCATTTCATTTGATTTACAATACAGAACAACTCTGGTCTAATATCAGCAGTAAGAATTTATTTCACTTTGAACTTGATATAATTCTCTCATAATCAGTCTCACAATAGGATGGATTCTCAACCGAATTCCTTGTAACGTCAATGATTCCCTGGGTATAATCATTTTAATGTGAAAATTACCCCCTTTGAACCACCGGATTCTATACAAAACTATGTTGGTAAATAGAGTGATGATTATGTTGCTTTATCCAGGGATGAAATTTTAGATAGATTCCAGTGGATGATTAATATTATTCTCCAACTATTTGACATAACATAAAAAATCTATTTAAGTAAATAGCTTTGAGTTTAGTATCATTCCATGCTTCCTACTCTTTAATTGAAGTTCATTATTAAGTCATGTTTGGCATCTTGAAAACGATGAAGAACAACTAGGGTGGATAACGTGACTTCATTTCATTCCATTAGACTCACAACAACCGATCCTTACAAACTGTTATGTTGCAGCATCAAATGTTACAAATGAATTTCAACATAGTTATGGAAATAAATCTGGTGAAAAGACGTTACATCTTAGTGAAACGAAGATCCAAAGTTGAGAATAATAAAAGTAATGACATATTTGTAATGTCCCAATGAAAAGTAAAATTCTTGAATTTTCGTAACTCCGTATAAGCCACTTCTTCAGAGAATAAATAAGTTTCTGAAGTAGTGGCTTAGTTTATTTTTATGATTAACAATTTACCCAACACTCAATTTATTTGAAGTTATGAATTCGAACCTTGGTAAAGACACTTAAATGATGTTCTCTTCTTAGCTCCCTATCACGACGTCCCAATAGAAATAGTGGCAACTTAGACAGTACATATTCGTACCAGGTCCTACACTTTCTGTTATCGACTGACTAACCGATAATAGCCCGAGAACTTATTAAATCCAACTTGATAGTTAGTAATTCTCTGTTATATTGTATCACTGCATATCATTCATCAATCAGCCTTCTGTTTATCAATTATATTTTCAAGATAATTGTCAGCTTCTTCTGATATTTAAAACCAAGTCCTTCTAGTAATTTAGAAGTACTGTTTATTTTTCGGTCTACCTTTTGTGTAGGCCAACACCAGTTACTACCAGCAAGTTTATGGCACAATATGAAAACAACTCGAAAGATTCATTCGCAGCACTAAAAGCACAATATCAAGTACGTAATAAATTTTAATTATTCTTGCTGTTGTTTCATCGATTTAAAAAAAAAATTAATTATTCAATAGCAGTTTCTAGTTCATAGTGAACAAATCTCCAAATAAAGAAAAAGTACAAGTCGCTGCCAATTCTTTCAGAGGAAATAAGATGAATAATTACTAATTTCTTGATTAATGCATACACATTCGTCCACTCAGCTTTAAGTTAGTTATAAATGAATAAGGATTGGTGCTGCCATTCTGTGGATCAGCTCAACATATATCGATTTTTATTTAAACCTACCACTTAGTGTTAAGTATTCAATCGTTCAATTACTAATCTATCATGTAAAGCTACAAACCAGATAGGGAGAAAAGGTGAAATAATCATCGTCATTCCTAAGTGTCCTGACGATATTTTTCCTGGAAAAACGCTCTTTTTAGTATCGTTATTGGGTTCCTACTGCATACTGCTACACTGTTACCCAAGAGACTTGAATAGGCTAAATAGGATTGCTCTGTGAATTTGTGAATGTACGTCATTGGGAGATCCAAGACTAGAACTGAAAGACTATTCAAACCTTTTTGGTTTTAAGAGATTTTTTGGCTGCTGTAATGTAATCAAAACCTTTACAGGACAACTTTACTTGCGACAGGAACGCTGGAGATAGTTTATTTAACTCTGTAAACACTGAAAAATATAATTCATTAAGTAGTCAAGATTGATGTACTTTGTTTGACAATTCCAAAGTCGACCATTTCATAGTAAACAAATATATCAAGCTTATCTTCGTTATTTATACTACAGGATAATATTCATCATTATTCAATACTGCGGTAGTCATAGATGACGTAGGACATATCTGTTATAAATTGTAGGATACTTGTTATAACACTAGGGTTTCTTGTTATAACAGTCCTTTCACTTTTTACACGTATGTGTGACGTTAATTTACCTTAGACGAATATCTACACCAGATTTCCCACCCAGTGTTTATTCTACAGGACTTCAACACAACTCAGATCAAGAACACGAGATTAGCCTGACTATAACGTCAATATATTTCCACACCAAAATCTGACACAGCCCAGCGACAAGAACAGTCCATCAATAACAGTCAATACATAATAAGGATAGGAGAATATATATAACACATATAACACGCGTCACACTATCTACACATCTGACTCACCAAGACAACCAATCATTGTCATTCTCGCCCACACTTCAATGTCACAAATATGTATTAGTCCGATTTGACGATTTTCAGACCAATTTAGCTTGGAGAAGTCAATAAAATGAAGATCTGTGTTGGGTTGTCGTCTGTTTTGCTACTGACAAATAGGCTTCCTACATATGAGCTCAATCAACTAATTATTTGATAAGGGGACAACATAAGAGGCTTTATTGGAGAACTTAGATACGAATATGCACACTAGCTCAACCATAGATACAGATGTGTCTGACGGATAATTGAGCCAAACTTCAACTGTTTGCATTTCTTGTGTCCCTTGGATGATTAGACCAAACATAAACTAATACCCTGCATCCATCAACGTCTTTCATCTATAGTTTGGTTTTAGACTATTACATCCAATTCACCCAACCTATCAGAAACAAAAATGAACCACTGATATCGATTGATGTGGAAATTTCAATTTAAGTAATAACGTCGAGGAATGAATACAAATATAGTATTTATTTGAGATAGTGGAGAAGATTTGTAGCTCAGGTGGGTGATTTTGATATTGGTTTGTTCTCTGAGCTGGATGGTTTGGTCGTGGAGCTTTCATTGTCCTTCTGAACGACATCATCAGCACAAACTTCGGGTAGAAGTGAAGTGTTTGAATTTCTCCACATGTGATTCACAGCTTGTCCTCTGCACCTCGATGTTGATTGGTTCTTATTGACCTTAAATCCGTCATTGTTTATTTCTTTATGTTGGTTGTATCTCCTATTGGTTTGATTTTTGTTCCTATGTTCCTGCATAATTTTCTTGATTGGTTGATAGATTGGATTGATTTCAATATGTTTGTTTATTGCTGATTGACCTGAGTGCCAAGCTTCTAAAAATTCTCTGGTATTTTTGGAATTGCCTCTGTCCAAAATCTGCATATTTTCCCAGTCGAATGTATGTCCGTAGTTGTCCACGTGTATTGATATGAGTGAAGAAACGTCGTGGCGTTTGACTGCTAATTGGTGTTCCTGTAGGCGAAGATGCAGGGGGCGTCCGCTTTGTCCAATATAGTGTTTGTTGCAGTTGGTACAATTTATCTTGTAGATGATGTTTGTTTTGTCCTCTTTTGCCATTTCATCTTTTGGTTTGCATAAGATTGAGTGGAGGGACATTGTTGGTTTGTGGGCTACACCTATTCCGAAGGTTTTCAGCAGCCTTGTTGTCGTTTCCGATATGCCCTTTATGTATGATATGGTGATCCTTTTGTTGATTTTTATACTTGATTTCGTTTCTGATGGTGTGTGCTACTGGTATTTTTTGATGAGATTGATTGGATAGCCGTTCTTTTGAAGAATGGTTTTCAGGTGTTTTTCTTCATTTTTTTCGTGCTGTGATTGTATTGCAGTGTGTTCTCACCCTCTTGAACAAAGTTTGTACACAGTTGATTTTGTGAGTTCTTGGGTTGTTGCTATTGTAGTTGAGAATTTGATCGGTGTTTGTCGGCTTCCTGTGCACTTGAGTCTCTAGTTTTCCTGTGTCAGTTCTGGTGATTAATACATCTAAGAATGGTAACTTGTTGTCCGATTCTTGTTCCATTGTGAACTTGATGTCGTTGAAGACGTTATTGATCTGCTTGTAGGTGTTTTCTAGTTCCTCCTTTTTGACGATGACGAATGTGTCGTCTACATAACGAATCCAAATTTTTGGTTTGATCACTGGTAGAATTGTGGTTTCTAGTCGTTGCATTAATGCTTCCGCGATGAGTCCTGATATTGGTGATCCCATTGGTGTCCCTTTTGTTTGTTTGTAGATTTTGTTATTGAATTGGAAATATGTTGTTAGACATAGATCTATGAGTTCAAGTAGGCTTTGACTTTGAAGTTTCGTGTATTTCGCGAGGTTTTCGTCGTTGGTTAGAAGCAAGGACAGAGTTTATTTATTTATTTATCGAAGAATGGAATTTATGAACTGAAAATCATAGGCTTATATTTCAAAGAATGACGACGACTGAACCTAACTGGATCATTGTGAATGGTTTTGCGTCTCGTCACTT
The DNA here is from genome assembly GCA_944470415.2 of Schistosoma rodhaini. Taxonomy (NCBI): domain Eukaryota; kingdom Metazoa; phylum Platyhelminthes; class Trematoda; order Strigeidida; family Schistosomatidae; genus Schistosoma; species Schistosoma rodhaini. The sequence continues at coordinate 84,989,071 of OX104036.1, forward strand.
AAGGTCTCAAAAGCTTAATAATTTGGATTTCTTTATAAATCTCAGCTCTGACATATATATCTCTGCCACACATTTCGAAATAACAGCCAAGGATTTCTTTGACCGATATCACGTGTTGGCTTGTCCACCTCCAAGTTTGTTGCAACCTACTGTGTTAACAACCATCATATCTCGTCAGGGTATAGGTATGTTTGAGCATCGACTCTAAATTATATCTATTCTAGTGAATATTTATGCATTTGCATCAAAATAAATTTCCTTTTTATATTCCTTGTTTAGTTGATAATCAGTAACAGTCAATTTCTAATACAATCAGATATGTTGAGTCAAGAAATTGGGCAAAGGAATACAAATAAACGATTAAATCGTATTAGTGATATTCTACCGTGTGAGTGTAATATAAAATAAATAAAAAGTATTAGGTTTTTGACATCAAATATCTACTTTACCTTCAGTCTGATAAATCTTTAACCATAATATACAATTCTTAACTTAGAATTATTGTAGAGTAAAAATATCTTTCAAAATAAATTATCAATCAATAGTAAAATTTAATAAAAATAACTACACCGTAATTGGTACACTAAATATTAGTTTATAGTGGATTAATCATTATGTTAATTATCAGAAGGGGTTTTGTGGAGATTTAGTATTTATCATAGTTGAAAGCGTTAGTCAGTTTTTCCAGTGTTTTCAGGTTTTCCATGGTGGTCTAGCTTCAATTGACTCACGCTTTCAACTATGATAATCATTATGTGTTAAGAATTGAAAATTTAAGTAGTTGGTGAAAGATTGTTAAATACTATTCATTTGATCACTAATAAAGTTTATTCATATGGTTTAGTGTTAAGTAATCAGAGATGGTGGACAGTAAACTAACCACTTAGACCTTGTCAATAAAGGTAGATTGGTGTCCTCTGTTGTTACTATGGGAAATGTTACCGTTGATTCAGATGGATTAAGGCTGGTTTGCTATAGAGAACTAAGGTGCTCACTTTAATCATTCACTTTGTAATAGCTAACACCATATATTTTAGGTTTTAATTTTGATTAAATTCTATTATTCACATTTTAATGGATCATTTAGGAAAATCTACTCGACATGGCGGTACTTACTGCCCTTTAGATAAAGTAATTTTATGAATGACACTTCCCTATTACCTCACATTTGTTACTTTTAACTGGCCTACAAACCTACGTTATACCATAATCTAATTAACACTATCCTATAAATATCGTGACATTATATATAACCTTTTTTTAAAAAATAATCGTCATATATAATTCAGATCGTATGTTTATGATGAAAATTACTGTTAATAGATAAGCTTTAGGTAACGATTGCTATTCTTGGTTGATTGAAATTTTGAAAAAAAAATGTAACAGGTAATCTCCGGTTTTCTGGCTATTTTCCAACATTCAACGCCATTCAAATCAACTTGTAGAATTTTTTGAATGAACGGCAGTATTTTTAATACCACCGTTTCTTTTGACGAACAGCAATGTTAGATTACCACACTAACAAACTGGAAGCTATTTTCGTTACTATATATATATATATATATATATATATATATATATATATATATATATATATATATATATAAGTGGAAAAGCATGAGACATCGGATCAATTAAGCGATTAATAATAATGCTAGAGGAATGAATACATGCGTAGGCAGTAAGCAATCTTCAAGCGTATATAATAAAAGTACAATGGTATAGATAGGTTGTTATTGTATGAATGACTGTCCATTAAATAAGTTAACAAAAGAGCTTAGCCAGATTAGATGTAAACAAACTCAATTGTATGTGAGCTGCTATAAGTGTATCCCGGATACCAACAAATACTAAGATATACTTAGATTACTGGTCAGCACATGTATGTTCTACAAAGGTCATAGTCGTCAAAATCCGATTAACAAGAGTTTTATTTTCATCACAGAGTAAGAAAACCAACTGATTTAACTAAACCTAATTTTATCTACACTTAGGGCAAACAGTTACTGCAAAAACTTCAAATTAGAATGTATACTGAGCTAACGGAAGAACACCGTTATCACCCTATACCTTACAGAAATATCGGGGGATCCCAAATGAACACAATATGAATTTTATCAATAAATAATATATTTGTAATATCCCAATGAGTAGATATTACAAATATATTATTTATTTATAACAATCTACCCAATGCTCAATTTATTCAAAATTATCAAATCAAGACTTGGTAATGATACCTACAAACAATATGAATTTATTTTCGTGTCAGTAATACCATAATTTCGACTTTGCTTTAAGTTAAGGGTAGATCACCAAAGGAAGAGCAATAGAAAGTTATTCATGAGGTTAAATGTCACGAACCCAATCAAGTTTATGTAGAAGGAACTTCCAGACAGCTAAATGTGAAATATTTCAGAATGGGTTTGATGCGCACAAACAAATACTGACAGAAGAAGAGTTTTATATGTGCCTTAACATAAAAGATGGAATATATCTATCCATCCCTTGACTACTGTTTAACAAATAATTCTATCTACTCTGTATATATCACATTTAACTTTATTCCGACAAAAATTAATTTTTCTGTTCTAACATGATAACTATATATATGACATTTTTGGTGCTACACACACTTTGACGTTTTAGAAAACTTTTCAACTGAACTATTGTTTCTAACCAATAAAATAAATAAAATTTTTATATAGAATAGATGGATGTGATGAGCAGTAAAATCCAAAACGCATATTTCATCCTATTTGAGGTTTGTCAACTGAATATGTCTCCCAAGTACCTTTTGTTTCGAACGCCGACGTGTTATCCTCTTAGTTACTGAATACAGATGACCATTCACCTTTGCAACGAGCATGGATTTTAATTCAACTCGCAGTGATTCGGATTATCCTGTTCACATTTTGACTAAATTTTGATCAATCTTAGCACATGTCGTAGAAAGAGACTCCATGTATTCACCAAATTGCAACGATCAGTAACATAGTGCTACGCTTACTCGCATATTCATTATTTTTCACAATAGTCACATTTTACTTAATCTGTTTCCCACTTCATAAAATCAACATCTTGATATGATGAAATTTTAATTTATTTTATTTGTTTGGACATACAAATATTGGTACAAGGGGGCACCAGATACGTATTCGCCACACAATAACAACGAGAATGGGAATAGATAAAGTGTGAGCTGCTTATAAAAGAAAAAGGAACAATAACGACCACAAATTAGTGTATGTTAGTGGAAAATTAATAGTAATGGGAAAAACAGAAAGGTACAAGCAGAAAGATTTCTTTCTGTTGAAGAAGTTACGGCCACTTTATATGAGGAAAGTAAAATAAAGTTACAGCAGGATCGCCACTGGCTTCTATTCTGAGCCATATCTGATAATGTCTCTAGCCACTGTGTTTCTCCATCTCTAGTACACCAACCAGGGAGTTGTGAAGAACCCACAGAAGCCAGTCCTGTGCAGCTTTCTTTCATACCTCGACACCATGTCATACACTGACCACCTTTTTCTAACCAATCCCAGCGTCAGAAAATAATGCACGAGATTCTCTGGGACGACAGTCGTAGAACATGTTCAAGCCACCGAAGTCGATGTTTCAAGATAGTGATAACAATTGAATTATCATCGCTGTGCCCGAACACACGATGGCGAACTTTCGGATTACTAAAATAGAGTTACCTTTGGATGTCAGCAATCCTTCAGAGACAACTATGACCGAACACAGAGTCGTCGAACATCATCAACTCGTAAAGGTCAGGTTTCACAAGCATAGAGCAAAACTGCCCTCACTGACGAGTAGTAAACCCAACATTTTACAGCCAGACTAGCATCACGAAGAAGCCATAGATAACCCAGATTGAGTAAGTTGCTTTCGCTTTCACTACACATGAATTGATCTCATCACTCACGTCACCACCAGCAATGAAGTGGAAACCCTGTTCTATCTAAACGGCCTCAAGTCTTTGACTGGTGGAACGTTGAATGCTACCAACGAGTAAGAATACTGAAACAGTCTTTCTGAAATCACATATACCATTCAAAATGGCTTCCCTAGACGTTCGCAAACTAATACACATCGGACAACGGGTGGGATTGACTGTCTCTAGAAAGTCTTAATATCGACATATGTTGTCTATCTAAGACCAATATTTAAGACTCTAGTGAAGTACTACGAATTCGCTCCCCATCTGTCGCTTCGAAAAGCTTGTTTCACGTGCGCTTATCCGGGGACCCTGTGGCATCTTCGTCTGGTTTTGCAGGTGTTGGTGTCTCACTAAGCGCTAGAGCTGAGACAGCACTGATAGATTGGATCCCCATTAACAACCGGTCATGTGCTGTTAGATTATAAAGTTCCATCAAAGTGAGAAATCAGTGTAAGAAACGCTGTCTTTTCGTCATCTCAGCCTATGCTCTGACAGACAGTAACCTGGATGAGATCAAAGATCAGTTTTACACTGGTTAACTGTTCGTCTACAGAAAGTGCATTCGACAGATATTGTAGTACTAGCAGGAGACTTGAATGCTCAGGTCGGGCATCTAGGCATAGAAGAGAGTTGTTGGGGTGACCGATGGGAACCTGTTGGTCGCAAATCAGATAACGCGGACCGTCTACTGCAACTGTGTGCAGACCACTTCCTGTTCCTGGCTAGCACTGACTACCAGCATGGTCATCACCGATGTGCCAACTGGCGTCCTCCCTCTACATCTCAAGCCTGAACTAAGATTGACCAAATCGCTATCAGCTACCGCTGGTGTGGTGGCGTACAGGACTGCGTCTCCTTTTGAACTACCTATCTGGACTCTGACCATGCCCTTATTTGCGCTACTCTTACCTCACTTTCCAGTGGTCCACAAATTCATCGTCCTAAACGGATCGATGTCAGCAAATTGGTTGCAGCTTGTGTTGCAACTAAATACCAAACCTAGATAGGTTCAAGGCTATCTACCATCCCACCGAAAAGTATAAATGAGCATTGGTTGCAATTGCGTGACGTCATGAAAATGGCGAGTAAAGTCGTTTATGGCTTCGCGAAACGTCCCGCTTATAAGAACCGGGTTTCTTCAGGCTCCTTATGACTCATTGAAACCTATCGGTCTACCCCGGGTGATTACAAAAGAAGGCTGTTATGTAATGAAATCGGAGGAAGCTTGCGTAAGGACCGATAAGCCTGGTGGTCGGAGCGTGCTAATGAGTTGGAATCAGCAGCTGCATCTGGCAACTGCCGGAAGCTCATTCAACTCATCTGAGTCACTGGCAACAAGAAGTCTGATGTAAGTGAAACAATCTGTGATGACGGGATGCCAATCAATAGCATCTATCAACGTCTTGGACGATGGACAAAGGTTTTTGAGAAGCATTTCAACTGATCTGCTGTACCAGAAACATCAATCAGACTGTCCTACCCTCCATGGACCGTGACGACTGATCCACCTAACGAGGCGGAAGTCCGCGAGGAACTCCAACTTTTGAAGTGCAACAAATCAGCAGGCTCAAGTAACTTACCTCCGTCCGTTTTTAGACTTTCTGGTTATAGAAGTGACTGAGTTATTTATAAAGGTCTTGCAATTAGAGAGTATTCAAACACCGTAGAATAAGTCAATAGTTGTCCCCATCTTTAAAAAAAGGCTCAATTCACCTATCCAACAACCATTCAGGGGTAAGTCTACTTCGGATTGCGTCCAAACTATTGGCTTCCTTCATACTTCGTAGATTGTTCAAAACCCGAGAAAGATTGACTCGCGAGGAGCGGGCTGGTTTTCGTTCTAGTCGAGAATGTATTGATCATAACTTCATCCTTTACCAAATATCATACTAATCACAGGCCAAAAATCGTAGTGTTTCTTGACATCAGGGAAGCCTTTGATTCGTAGGACATGACTGTTCTCTAGGATTACCTATTGAAGAAGGGTGTGCCTGAGAAGTTTATTAACATCTTGAAAGCCTTATATACTAACACCCCAGATAGAGTGAGGGCATACAACCACCTCTCCCCGTTGTTCCATTCACGCAGTGAAACTAAACAGCATTACCCGATCTCACCATTTCTCTTTAACTTTGCTATCAATAGCGTTCTTGAAACATCTCTGGTGGATGTAGGGAATGGCGATGTTGAACTGTTACCTGGAGAAAGACTTTTCGACTATGAGTATGAGGATTATATCGCCTTGCTATGCGATGATACACATGTCATGCGATCCGCACTTAATCAGCTGGCAATTAGTGTCCATAGGTATGGTATGTGCTTTGCACCTTCCCGGTGCAAAGTACTTTTAAAAGACTGGCAAGATCCTGATTCTGCACTCACCCTGGGTAGTAAACAGATAAGTTCATGATGTCCTGCGAACATCAAAATAATTGTTCATTGTATGTCGAAAACAATAAACTACGTGATATTTCCATAGTTGATTTTTTTGTGACAATTTAGTTTCGAAACGTTAGTTGATTGCTCATCTTCACGCATAGTGATTACCTTTAATCCTCTAGTTGTTCAACGAATGATGAAATCAAGTCTAGTATGATATGACTGTGAAATGATCATTATCTTCAAAATCAAATACTGTTAGTTGCAGAACGATCAGAGGTCATACAACACTGAACAATTGTTTCGTTCTAATCTTTGACTTCTTATCTACATACACTTTATCAGATACTGTTGACGCAAGACCTATGTGCTCTATAATCAGTATCATAGTAAACTGTTACAGTTCGTAGTTGCGATCTTCGTTGAACTAGACAAAATCTGCATAATTAAGTAAATTCTCTTTATTTCAAAACTTTCTGTTACTTTTTTCTTGGTTAATTGTTTCTATAGATTATATGGAGATAATATATCGAAATGTTGTCAGTATTGGCCAAATGATATTCATGAATCATTAACATTCCAGTCAGATTACTTGAAACTAGAAGTAACTTTATTATCTGAAGAAGATCATCATATATACATTTTACGTAAACTATACATTACTTCTGTATGTGTACATTTGATCCTACTCTTTTACATTCTTGATTTTTATATTTATTTAAGCTTAAATGAAATAATGACCACTGGATTCCTACTCAATACTCCAAATATAAAATCCTCACCAAGTGTTAACGGAAGTTCACACTATTGAGGACTCTCAAAGTAGAATTCAATGGCTGCCTAGTGAATTCTAGTCTTCAGAGATTCGCTAGTTAAAATCAGTTCATAATGAAAACTTTGTTTATAAAGAAAATCAATCACAAATTTGTTCAGTCAGTCTAAACGTCGATTCAAGTGGTCACAACGCATTATTACAGAGAGATGAAATTGTCAGGCATATATGTCCAGGTATATATATATTCAGTCATCGAATTTTTTCGGAAAAAAAACTTGTTGCAGTAGTTTGTGCTGAGAATGCCACATCATAATAAACATATAGTAATAAATAAAGCCATTAATAATAATAACTGACAAAGTCTGGACATATCCATAGTAAATCAGTCGTCATCAGTGCGATTGGATGTACGTTTCGCTTTACTATGAGCCGATGCAAGTTAGGATTGTCAGCCAAGTGGTCTACTGGTTAAGCACGTAATATAAGACCTGAAAGTCTCAAGTACAACTTCTGGAGGCGTCGTGACTGTGCACAATCCAGAAATTCCATACACGAGAAAAACATCTAATCAATGCACAGAATTTCGATAGTATACTAAATGAGATCAATCTGTGACAACTAATACCGACAAATTTACTCTAAATGTTTACTATTTCCAACCACTGAACAATGTAAATAAGTCTATAGTTGTAGCAGCAAATTTAATATGATAAACTTGAATCTATGTGATTGTTATCTATTGTACATTATAAATCGATCTTCACGTAACAACTATGTCATATTAGTTAAGTCTTTAGAATCGAATTCAACAAAGGATTTTACCAAAGAAAGGTTATAGTGAAATTAAAACAATTGTGTGCAACTAACTGTCTCGTATTCTACTATCTTTCAGTAACTATTCAAATAAAATTAAATCATGCTTAAGTAGTCATTATTTATTTACAGAGTTGACTTGATCGTAAGACAATTTAAATAATAAACAGTACTTCTTATGATTTTCTTCATAAGATCAACTATCAGTCAAATAACCCAGAAAATTCCAAATATGTTGTACAGTTTCATATGATGACTTGGCCAGACTTTGATGTACCAAAATTAAGTGAATTTCAAACACTTGTAGTGGATGTCGAGTCGAAAACGGACTATGATCACCACTACAATTCGTTTACGCGCCCAAAAACGACTTGGTTCCTTTGATAGCTCGTAAATCAGAAGACTTTATTAATCCAGATCAATTGTATTTATTGGCGATCTCGTGGTATCGAAATAATACCGAGACGTGCCAAAGAGTACAGGCGAACAGGCAGTGCGTGAGCAAGTTCGAACCAAACAAGGCGGAGAGCGAAAGCAGAAGTGAAACTGATACAGTTAAACAAATACAGTAAAACAATCTCTGGTACAATTGGTTACAATAATAATAATTGTTGCCGTTATTCCAATCGTGTTCTTATCGAGACTGGCCGGTCACTACACACTTATGAAAGATTATCGTGAATTAAAGTGTGGAGAATCACATTGATATTCTCCAACTCTTGTGCATTGCACGTAAGTAATTAAGTTTTCAATTTACGTTCCTTTTCTTAATAGCATATTCTATAACTAGATTTTTTGATAGTTGGAGGTCGTTAAAATAGTTCTGGATAGCATTCATTGTTATTCCTTCCTTCTTTGTTTCAAAGGATACTTTGATGACCATGGATCTATGAGATTTCCTTCTTGCAAGCGATTTTCATTCCTTTTCGGACAGTATCAGTTCTTTTTCACGACCAGAATGCAACAAAATCTCTCCCAAAGCTAGTTTGCTTCGTCTTGCTTGTGTCCAATGGCCTTTACTCATTCCATTCTGAAGCCAAATGAAAGAACTTTCGATGACTAAGCAGAAACTTCTAGGATTTTGAAAAAATAAAGAAAATTTCTAGACGAAATAGATCTATCACTAACAACTTATCAGCTGAGTAGTAGATAAAATGTTATCATAAAGCGTATGGTCGTTTCTTCCAGTTACTAAACAACTAAACCGGCTAACAAACAAAAAGTCTATAACTTCGTTTGGTTAATTTCATATATATACATATATATATATATATATATATATATATATATATATATATATATATATATATATATATATATATATTAATGAATGGTTAAATCGTTGAAGCACTTTTATCCTCTGAAGTTATCAGTTAGATTCGTACTTAATTTATATCTCCTCGAGCGTGTAGATAACACCAACACTCCTTGCTCTTAATGTATAACACAAGGCCGATTAAATGAATATTCACTTCATAACTGATAATCGAATAAAATTGACTCATTAGTTACTTCAGTAGAATGTGAATATTAATTCAGTATGAAAGTGGTTTTCACCAAGAGATAATTTATGTTGATAAGAACAACAAAAATAGAGGAGAACTGAACACCCGCATTATCTTAGTATGAAATTTCTTATCAATATACACCTATAATCTCTAGGGATCGGACTCGAAGCTTAGGATTCATGTAGAATACCTTTACTTACCGAATAGTCGTTTTTCTCCCAAATGGTATGTGTTTACTGCCCATACCAAATCGAACCTAGGACTCTGAGCCAATTATCATTCGGTTGATAAGTTAGTAGCAAAATCCGTTTCCCAATTCCCACATAATGTCGTTTCAAAACCTCCATATCGAATACATATACGTATGTATATTGATTTTTTACTTAAAATAACAGGGCTGGTGTTGGTAGAACTGGTACGTTTATTGTTGCTGATTTATTACAAATCTATAAAGAATCCAATTGTGTTTATTATGATATACCTGGAATCATTTTACAAATGAGACGATGTCGTCCGTCGATGGTACAAAAAGTTGTAAGCACTTAATTTTATGTTAAACTAATTGGTTCGGGCTGAAAATGGTTTACAGATAATTCAACTTTATGTATTCAGTATAAATTTGTTAAACAGAAGCCGGTCTTTATACTGCTGTATCACACCTCTATTTGCTACGAGCAGATGTACAGTTCTAAAGTGATCTGAGTGAATGACAATATAATAAGTGTAAGATGATTTTCATCACAGAGCAATATTAGTTGGAGAACCGTTGAAAACCAGGAACCACTGAAGGACTATTATTTCATACTTATGGTTTCCTCATCAGTGTTTAGTCATCATACCACGCAGGATAAAACCGAAATTCCTGAGATATCGTGTCAAACACCGTACTTTTAGGTCATTGATTCGTCGTCCAACAGCTTACATTTAGAACTAATTATTGTTCAAAACAGCTGTTCGATACTTCCCGGTCTTACAACGATTCTCTGACTGATATCATTTCCTTGATGATAATTGTCTTGAATTTGTACTAAACTCAGAAAAGCCCTCAACCAACCAATAATCGCTTGAGAATTGGTTATTAGATTCCAACTGGATTCCTAGTGTTCCAATGTGATGTTATGATCAATAGAATTCAACCATATCCCTCGACGATAGTAGCAAATTAACTGAAGCTTAAAAATTAATACAATCCAGCGAACATTAGAGATAATTAGGTGAAATTAGATGTGAGAAGAATAATCGTCCACTTGATGAGTATGAAAAGGGCGAAGTATGAACTAAAAACGTGAAGGTGATAATAACGAATAATTTAAGTCAAGAAGATTAAAACATCAACAGGACATAATAAAATCGAACTCCCATTTACCAAAATCAAGTATTGACGCCATGACTTACCTGAGAAAATTTTCACCAAAAGTCTTACGACAGACCACACTGCAAAAACCGTGTGTGGAGGTCAACTGACAGATGCATTCCTAGTGCAGATCAAACAAGACTACTTACTCTCTATTTTGTACTAAAAGTTGATAGGATTATGAAGACCTCCACTTCCCAGGAAAAGCACAGGATACAGTGAACAGCTTAGATGCCACTAGACGTTTTAAACTTCACAGATGACCTGACTTTTGTATCCCATTCACACGAACAAATCCAGGTCAAGACAACCAGTTTAGCAGAAGACTCTGCATCAATAGACCTCAACATACACAAGGGAACATGCAAGACCCCGAGATACAACACAGAGAGCCCTAACGAAATCATTCTTGATGGAGAGGCCGTGGAAGAGGTGTAAACTTACATACCTGGTCAGCATCATTGATGAACAAGATCTGTTGCAGATGTGAAGGCATTGATTAACGAAACAACGGTATCATCCCTAAAATTGAAGAACACATGGAACTCAAAACAACTGTCAGCCAATATCAAAGTCAGAATATTCCATGCGAACGTCAAAACAGCTTTATTGTACGGAGCTGAAACTTGGAGAACTACTACAACCACCATCAAATAGGTACAGGAATTTACAAAGAACTGTTTGATTGGTGAATAATCCGTGGAAGAATGATGGCTTATACGTGTCTCTTTTGCAAACAGAGTTCAGATTTGAGAAGATTCTTTTACTAGGACCTCTGAAGCGCATAGGTTATTAATTTGCGCTCCTTTCGAACCAAGTCATCTGACTGTATAGACAAGTTTAATAGGATTATCGGGTAAGGTTATGTGACCGGAGTTCACAAGATGTCCTAATATTGAACTGTTGATTGACTTACATTCACGTTTCAAAAGTCAGGCGAAATAATGTTCGGACATGCGTTTGGAAAGCGCTCACATTGTGTGGCATGTTTAATCTCCCTTACATGAGCAAGTGAACTTATAAATACACATTTCTGTGGCCTAATGCGAGAGTTTATTGTTTGACACATCTAGGAATTATTTGACGGCTGGAAGGGACGATGCGAAGCTTGACGGCACATGATGTTTACCTCAAGTGTTAAGTTAGACTGTATAAAAAATATTAGTTTATCTTGTCATAAGAAACGCAGTTTTGGAATGGGATTCATTAACTAGTGAAGTGAATCCTGTACTTGCATTACGGAAATGTTTTGATGTCTGTCTCACGCTTGAACGGTCACCACTTTTAACTAAGCTTCATCTCACACAAGAAAGAAACTGTGGAAATGATGAAAGCTAGGGAAAAGTGGATAGCTACTTTGCGCTAGTGTAGCACTCGTTAGCGGCGTCAACTTTGATTCGTTGGAGAGGATCGTACTCTGGGGTTGTCCGTTGAAGAAAAGTGTGCCTGAAAAACTTACTAACATCTTGAGCACTGCATACAAATACCTCAGCATGAAACCACTTCTCCCCATTGTTCCAAATCAGCAGTGGGATATGTTAGGTTTGCCCAATCTCACTAATCTTCTTTAGCATTGCCATCGATGATACCCTGGGAACATCTCTGATGAAATTAGGCTATACTGGTGTTTATCTGTCACCTGAGGAGAGATTTTTCGAACCTGAGTATGCGAATGATATTTTCTTACTGTGGATGATACTTAAGATGTGGAATGCGCACTTATTCAGGTGGCAATCAGTTTCCGTAGGCATGGCACGTAGTTTTTAGCCTCTAAGTCCAAGCAGTTTTTACAAGACTGACGGGAGTCTGTCCTTATACTCAGTGTTTTTAATGAGCCTTTAGAACTAGTCAGAAAAGTTAGCTAATCTGGGTAGCTGTTTGAGTGCGTGTGGTGACGTGAGTGATGAGATCAATTTACGTATACTGAAGATTAGATAGGCTTATGCCAATCTGAGCCATGTTTGATGACCTCATTATATAATTCAGGCTGTAAAAGGACAGATTTACAATGTGTTGGTGAGAGTGGTTTTGTCCTATGCTTGTGAAACCTGGCCTCCTTCAGCTGAAAATGTTAAACGACTATCCGCCTTTGATTATCATTGTTTATGAAGGTTTCCCGACATTCAGTGACAATACCATGTTAGTAATGCAGAGGTTCAGCGGCATGTGTTCAGGCACAATTACAATAATCAAGTTGGTTTCACCATCTTGAAACACTGTCTTTGCTGTTACGGATGTCGTCCCAAAGAACTACACATCGTGTATTTTTTACCGATACTTAGACTGGTTGGTAAAAGGGGAAAGTTATCGAGTTTGTTACAATTTTGTGGAGTATGCAAAGGAACTGTCCAGGACTGACATCTATCGGTTTTTCAGAATCCTCTGGTTGGTGTCCTATATGTCGTGCATACCTGAAAATAAAAGCCAGTGGTGATGCTGTCGTAATTTTGTTTTATTCCTTTCAAAATTCAGAGGATCTTCTTTAACTGAAGGGATTCTTCTTGGCTGTATTTTTTCTAAATTGGACTGTTTTTATATGCGACTCTTTTTCACTTATTGTTATTCATTTAATTTTTGGGTTATACTCATCCTCATTTCTCTACCTCTTCACAATCGTATTTCATTATTATGCGGAATACATTTGTTTTGGTGCTTTTTTTGGGGCAGTATTCATGTACTTAAATAAATAGATAAGCTCATGCACCCATTTGGCATCAAATCCAGTACATAGAACCGTGGAGAAGATTTGTAGCTCAGGTGGGTGATTTTGATGTAAGTTTGTTTCAACTCAGAGAACAAACCTACATCAAAAAAAGAACCGTCTCAGTTAACACGATGCTGTTAAATCATTGAGTCACAATTTAGTTGTCCACATCTTTGAATGTCAAGCATTTCACAATATTAATAGGTTGCGTCTAACTGATTGTCATTAAGAATGTATTCCATCAATAACGTCTTCTGAATACGAAATCGTTCCAAACTTAATCACTAGTGATGAACCTGAGATCCTAACCTCTGTGAAGTGCACTGTTGAGGAGTTTTAAACTAGGACCAAACAACAGTTAAATATTTTCGTGTTTTCATTGGTTTTCTAGTTAGTCTTAATTGTAGATATCAAACTAACTTATTGTCAGACAATCTATAGAAAAATGATCCCAAACTGATTTCTATTCGTTGTTGTTTTACATCAATTTCAGGCGCAATATATATTTCTTCATCAGTTTGCTAATACATTATTTCGATGACATTAGTTTTACCGAAAATATTAACAACTTTGAAATTATATGTTTACTTCAAATAATACTCATCATTGTGATTTTAAAAAATTTCCCGTAAGTTCAAATTTTTATTATAAATAATGTATAACGTAATATTTATTTAATTACGTTCCTAATTGTAAAAAATTGTTTGTATTTAATTATAAGATGTTTAAATTTATTCATAGATGCTTAAGAATAAAACTTGGTAGATTTCATTATTAATTTCTTTTCTTCATTCCTAATCATTAATATTAGTGATATTTGTGAGAAATATGTCCCCAAAACTGTGTCACACATAATAAGCAAATAAGTCTGGATTATTTTGAAAAAGTTTTTAAAAGACTAGAATCAACAAATGATAGCTCAAATCCACCAATTTGTGTTATCTTGGATTTCACAGTGTTCTGCACCTTAGCAAATTAACTGCTGGTTAAGACTTATTATCCGGATCTATGTTCAAATACAATGGAATGATGCTTCTTTACAAACCTAAACCAGATTCATAGACATTAACATTGAGTGTTCCCAGCTAGTAGTGCCCTTCTGAATGACTGTGAATTACAAAATCATTGGTCACTGATCAGTAATTAACTTCGTATCGTTTAAATAATAAAATTCCGTCAGTTTTGTTTACTGTCACAATGTTAAATGATTTGGGGTTATAGTACATTGTGTTCCTCAGTATTTTAGACACGCATTGCTAATGAGATTTAACCTAAACAAAACTTTGATGTACTACTTTTTACGAACCATCTAACGTTAAATATGGCGTACAGTAATGTTACGCTTCATAGTTGTAAAACGAAAAAAAATAAATGTTCAGTGTTTTTCAACTCATCAGACTTATATCATTCCGTAATAGAACCACCTTTAATTAAATAGTTATTGATTAACTTGCTAACAAGACAAAAATCATCTTATTGATGTTCTAAGACAATCAACAAGTGAACGTCTTAAGTCTCCGTTTTTCATATTTATTATTCAACTTTCTCATGTATATGAAAATCTAAAAACTATGGATTCGCATTCAACTTCTGAGATCCTGTCATTTAAGCCTGATCATTTGTCTGAACAATCTAAAGCACTAAAATCTATATAAGGGAATATATTTAAATTCAGATGAAAATGCATAGTTGCAGCTAGCTCATGAATTAAGTAATCGCCTTGAGAGAAGGAATTCACTTAGCAATAACATTAAATCAATCAAGTACCCCATCATGGCTTATCTGAATCCTTAATTGATTGGATATTTGTTCGGTATAACGAAGCTTGTTCCTTTTTCTCGTACTATAAGGGAAATTAATTCGCTTTTCTATGTCTGTGATTTTTTCGTACCTTATACTACTTACAAATATATTATCTTATACGTAGTTTGAAGTCATTGGTCCAAAGCCCTGGAGTTAGTTTACGTGCTATTTGATTCAAGTTAGTCGCGTGTATCTGAAGACACTAATACTGTCAATAGAACTCAGACTAGTGTTAACCAGCTCCAAAGACGTTACAAGTGAGTTCTCTGGGTCATAATAAACCCTGTTTTAATACAGGGATAATTGGACTAATTGACCACTTAATAATAACCCGATGTCATGTTGTGTAGTACTTATGATTGCATTCTAACAATATCGAGCGACAAAAGTTTTTTATCATTATTTTATCTATACTGCACTAGAATTACTGTCATTATTGTTATCGTTACTCTAAGAGTAAAAAAAAATATCCATAGGAAGAGCATTGGTAGTTTTGTAAAAATGCCTACAAATAAACTGACCAGAATTTTTTTCAGTCAACAGAACTATGATCTCAAAAGTGCTGGCTTTACATTTTCTGAAATACTCATCTGCTTTTTTCGGGTGAATATTTTCTGGACAAACAATTATGTGCGTTGTTACTAGCGATCAAATGTTATTTCCCCTTATGAAATAAATGGTGTTACTGTCATATGAAACCTGAAAAAGATTGCCGTCAGTATTTCATTCAGCTGAACAGCATATTTTTCTTTAAATTGTACTATATTTAGTATCGCTTTTAAATAAAATGTCAATATTTTCACTTCTAATTAAACCTTTTTATGATCTAGTAATAATTCGTGTATTTACTTTCTCCCTTTCATTCTAACTAATGGATTGTGATGAACCATAATTACTACTTTGATAATAGTAATTATTAATAATAGTATTGTCACTTCTCGTATCTTAACCTTTCCCCATTTTTTCATCTACTAAACTGAACTCATTTAAATGTTGGCTCTGAGACAGTCACTACTAATGGGATCAAATGATCATCGTGATATATTGCGAACTGATGAAAGTCGGAACTCTAAAGTAGTTAATTTGAACCCAGTCGTTTAAAGGTATTATGTTTACCGTGAGATGTGAAGATCCTAGTAATGGCTGTTTTATGAATATCATCCGGGTGAATTGGAATGTGATGGTAGGCACGGACGAGGTCAACCTTTGAAAAAATCGTTGCATCAGATAGATTATGAGTAAAGTCATGTAAGTGTGGAAGCGGATATCTATCTGGTATAGTCCTGCTGTTAAGAGCTCTGTAATCGCCACAAGGTCTAACCTCAGAAGAGTTTTTCTTAGGTACCATATGCAGCGGTGATGCCCATGGACTATCGGAGGGGCGCATGACACCCAAGTCTATCATCTTGTTGAATTCATTCTTTGCGAGAGCCAGATGAGAGGGGTCAAGGAGTCTTTGACGTGCAAATACTGGTGGTCCCTCTGTCTTAATGTGATGTAAGACAGTATATGTCAGTTTGTCACGTTTGAAACACGGTCTTAATAAGTCTGGGAACTGTTTAACTAAATTGACGTACTTGTCATTCTCGCGATGAGGTTTGACCAATAAATGTATAGACTTCTCATTAGATAAAAATCCTTTGATTTCGCTGCTGTGATCGGCAAGTACCAGTTTCCGGTTTCTAACGTCTACGAGTATGTTATGTGATTGCATGAAATCAACACCGATTATGGGAACAAGAACATCAGCTATGATGAAGTTCCATGAGAAGTTGGATTTGGAACCGGAATGCAATTGCAAATGTCTTTTGCCGTATGTCTTGATCTCGGATCTTTTCGCGGCTCTTAGTTTCAGTTTGGGGTGTCTTTTTCTCGAGTGCAGTAGGTGATACTACACTAACCTCTGCTCCTGTGTCGACTAAGAACTGTGTTTCGGTTCTTCTGTCTGTGACATATAAGAAACGACTGTCTTGTGAGTTGTGGCCGGTGACCACAGTCGTCACTAATCGCCGGCCTTGATGTTCCCTTTTCTGTGTGCTTGCAAAGTTACAGGGAGGAATACACTTTTTGGCTTGTTTACCGAACGTTCTATGGTACCAGCAAATGTTATGTCGGATGGTGCTTGGACTACGACGTGTACGACTTCTGGACCTTCCTCTACACTTGCAGTGGTGGGTATTCGAAAATTGGAGCAGAGATATCTGTTTAGTAACGGCTTCGATTGTCAGTCGTAACTCGGCGATCTCGTCGGTTGAGTTTGTTTGTACGTGTGATACTGAGTGAGTCCTGGTCCGCTCGTAAATTCGATCGGCTATGTCTGCCAGCTTGTCAAAATCGACATCCTCGTCTCCAATTGCGAGTATCTGCTGTATGTTTTGTGGGAGGCGTCTGAGCCACAATTGATATAATAGACGTTTATCAACTATACGATTCCCTAAAACACTTGTCATACGGCGTTTTAATTGGGAAGGTGTGTTACACCTAGCTCTACATTGGCTAAAAGTTGATCGATTGTCTGCTGGTCAGAGAGAGATGTGACACGTATGACCTCTCTTTTTAGGCAATCATATGATGAGTCAGGATCCGGTTTAAAAATGACGTCAGGCACTTGCTCAATAACGTCATCCGGCAGCAACAAATTTGCGTAAATAAATTTCGTGATCTGGCTTGTGATTCTGTTTGTAACAAAAAAGCCTTGTAAGCGTGCAAATCAGAGTTCTGCCTTTCGAGGATTAAAAACAGGTAAAGGTGCAGAGATGGCACCCATGGAAATAGACTTAGATGAAAGGCTTGGTGAATTATCGAGTGACATGATACAAAGAAATAATAACAGTAGCAATAATAATAGTAAGCTGTGGATTGAGATATACAATATGAAGAAATAATCAATAACAACAAGAAATATATGTGAGATTCACTGAATAAAAAACTCACTTTTGGTACAAATATGCGAATATATCGATATAATTCCAAAGGAACAATGTTATGAGTAAATAGATTATGACTGTCAATGAATTGTAACAGTAATTCCAATGTGAAGTTTTATATGATATGATTACAGAGTATGAAGCAGACTTGTAGAGAGATAGTGCACGTTCAAAATGCGGCTCACCAACTTTGTAGAGGATTAATTTCTCTATATCTGACTCCAATAAACAAATAATATCCCGCTAACTCATTATTTAATGCAGGCTAAATCTCCTAGTAGAATTATGGGTTTACTCGACATTATTCAAAAGCCTGAACACCAGTTATAGAGATAGTTTATTGTTGAAGCTCAGTAAAAATCCGCAAGCGTACAGATAGCAAGCACACCTTAAAAACAAGTGTGTGTGCTAAAAATTCATATGTATTTATGAGTGTTAATGATTGTGGATAAATTATTGATTGTCTTTGCTTACAACCAAAGAGAAAACAGATCAAAGATTGACGTGCAGACACATGCGCTCAATCAGACTCACACATAAATTTACAAAGTGGATTAAATGTTAAGATTACAGAGAGCACACAAATAATACAATAGTTGGATGGGCCTGCTACAATGATTCTCATCGCTCCAAACACTAAAGAGCTGTCCTTTGGTGTAAAGTTGAAGTGATTTTACGAAATACTACAAATCCTGAACTTCGACAAGACAAGCAAATGCTCAAATTTGAAGTTATTTTAATTTAAAACAGATTCAAGCGAAACACAGAATATTAAATTGTACAGTAAATGTATTACTTATTTACCATAAGTAGCCACCTATTTGTTGAGCCGTTATGGTATTAACTGATGGTTGTAAGGAGTCTATATTTAAACAGACTGATTAAATCCAGTTATAAATAATAATGTTGAGCAAATACAAATTTCTTGTCAAGCGAATATAGTACTTGTAGTTTTACATGTTCTAGTTTGCATGGCATCGATTCTTGTTTCTTTTTGAAGTAGCTTATAAGATTAACTGAAAGCAAATCTTTCACTCAGACGGAGTGATTCAACTTAACGTATCCAGTCATTATAAAGCTACAGATGTAGACTTTGGGCCAGCTAGAGCAGATATCCTAACTCTACAAACGGTCAATTGTGGTGTGAATAAGCTATTGACAACGTCAATGACTGACATCGATTCAGAACTCTATCGGAACATTAGTTCCTTCAGTAATACATATGCGTTTAGCAAACGTGTGTCAACCACCACAAAACTTAGATCAGAGGCTTCCTACCAACAACGTTTAATGGTATTAGATAGACGAATGTTTAAGATCTACTTATATACATATGACTTAAAATTCACATACTCAACAGAACACTTAGCTCGTTTTCTATATTATCTTGTTAAGTACACCATTTTAGGCACAAACCTTAAACAATCGTTTCAAAAACTTTGTGATTCGGTGATTAATCATGATATTGGTGACTTCTAATTCTAGTTCATGAACTTGTTTGTTACTTCAAGACACTTACTGGGAAGTTGAAATCATCTGAATATTCCTGTAGCTACTTCCTTATATTATTGCATCTGTATGATTTTCTCCGTAAATGTTGTAGTACCAGTTCATATGTTAGGCCCATATACTTTACTCTAGTTACTGGCCAAGCCAATTCACCTGTACATTGAGTCATCTTTTGATCTTGTTAATCATTTGCTTATTAACCTTGAGTACTTTTTATATGAGCGCATATGTGTACACTTCGTATCTTATTCATCATATGTCTGTCACTCATTTTTGCCTGCCTATAAATGTTAGTTAACGCTTGCTTAAAATGAGTTGGCTTCCCAGCCATCTCCACTACGCATTATTTAGCTTCGCTCTCGAGTTGGCTTCCCAGCCAATCTCCATTGCGCATGGTCTTTCGCTTCGTTCGCTTTTATTCGCTTCATCACTCTGATTCTCTGGCCAGATCAATGACTGTAGAAAATATATGTATTCTAAATCTATTCTCGTATTTGACGTATTTAACTCCGTTGTTCACCAACGCGGATAAAGTCATTTATTATATACGAGTATAGACAGAATCAGATTTACGACGCAACCGAATTGGATACCTCGCCGAAACGAACACGACGCAATATAATTGGATGTCTCGCCGAACGAACACGGACCAGAATCGACAACCTCTGCGTACGAACTCACAACATAATTGGCGACCGCAACGAGCGAACACAAACCAAAAATGGAACCGTCGACGACATATTCCGTTATGATTCAAATAATCATCATATGCTCATTATTACAATGTCATATCATCATCTAATGTGGAATTATTATTTTTGTTCGTATTAACATTAAACTATGACATACGCAGTCATATCACTAATCGAACAAATTATAATGATATGGACATTACATGTTATGATTTTCGAAACTCACTGGATTATTTTTATTATCCAATGACGTACAATTTTCCTGATTCAAGTGAGTTCGTTCCAATTTTTTCATGTCATTTTCGGTCTAATATTACACTCTATCATAGACATAACTTTGGAGTCACACTCCCGATAGTAGTAACTTATGTTCTCGATAGACAACTAATGTTCATTCATTTCATTGGTACGCAGCAACCGTCGTTTCCTACATTTTCAGCGACAACCTAAACCGAACTTCCTCAATTTTTGTTTCACTATGATCCCTACTTTAATGTCTATACACAAATTAAGTATTCGACGCCGCATTACCAGCCGATTAGTAATGATTATTTTCATATTATCTATTTTTTCACATTTATATCTGAATGCTGCATCATCCATTACCGATAATCAAAATTCGATTACTGCAATTGATTTTCTATCCCCATAGCACTGCATACAAGAACATAGAGTTTAGAGCTGGTCTCTCAAAGATACACTCTTGTTCGTCACATTCAAGTCAGTCTCACTCGCTGTCATCGACAATCATGTGTATTGGTATTTTTATCATGCCTTAAAACGGTTTCGTAACAAATGAGGTTGAGCGCATATCCCTCTAACTACACAAACCACGCTAGGCTTCTAGACCAAAAAGGAATACGACTCCGCATATCTCGTCTAAGCAGTCACTATCCTGTTCCTTTGGTCATTCTACTAATACATATTTAACGATAACTCGACGCAAACGGTAACATACGCTGACTTCGCTTTTTATTATCATTATCAGTAGCAGTACAGCAATGAATATCAACCGCTGATGCAGTCATCATCCTACGGCTGGATTATTTTTTATCCCACGTAAACTCCAATCGTGTAAATTCGAATCCACTCATCGCCAATCGACTCTATTTACTCGACTGCAGCTTATCAGAACATATTTCACTGTTATTTATCCTCATATTCAATCAGCACCACAGAGCAATTACTGTTATACTCTATTTTCACTATATTTCAAATCGCTCATACGAACATGTTATTTTATCATTCGGACAGTCACTACATAAATTCATGTTAAATTTTTTCGAACGCTTACTAATGTACTCATAATCACATGCTAGCATCCCTATTTTTGTCCGCACTTTGACAATATTCATGTTCCTTTTTACATAAGTATGACACTTTCGCTTAATACGCTCACCCCTCACATGACACTGTAATTCATCAGGTATTGGACCATTTTTTCCCACATTTATACGATATCCACATACCGCTTCAGTGTTATTTTTCGAAAACAGACATTTTTTTATAAATGTGCTATTTTCTACAAGGGGGCTATGTAGTACCAGTTCATATGTTAGGCCCATATACTTTACTCTAGTTACTGGCCAAGCCAATTCACCTGTACATTGAGTCATCTTTTGATCTTGTTAATCATTTGCTTATTAACCTTGAGTACTTTTTATATGAGCGCATATGTGTACACTTCGTATCTTATTCATCATATGTCTGTCACTCATTTTTGCCTGCCTATAAATGTTAGTTAACGCTTGCTTAAAATGAGTTGGCTTCCCAGCCATCTCCAATACGCATCATCTTTGCTTCGCTTGCTTACAGTTGCTCATGTGCTTACAACTTTCTGGTCTGCATCGATTATCAATAAAAATGTAGTTGCCGCTTCCCTTTGCCTTCTGATATTATACACCGTTAAGATTGGTATTAATAACGGTTATCGAAGCGAACTATGATCGAAGCACGGCACTACAATGTAACTTCGTAATTATTCCTTTCATCATCACCAAATAGTGCTATTAAAATGAATGAGAACGCAGGTGAGGAAAACCAACTGTGCATTGATCTCACATTACAAAGTTGCGGGGGTGTTGTGTACAAAAGTGAGAGGACGAAAAGCGAATGTCCGGCGCTCTAACCGGGTTGGTGGACACGGAAAGTTCACCCAGGGGAGTTGGAAAACCCTGATTCCAAACCAGTGGTGCACATGGGCTCCAGTATCCTGAGGGAACAAATGGCGTACGAATCAACCGTTGATCACCGGCTACCATGGGACTACATCTCCTCACGATGCTCCACTGCCTTGTGGATCAGACATTCAGGTCAAAGGCTCCGGGTGTGGGCTCCTAAGTAAACCACCTGCTTCAGTTCGGGCACCTGAGCAGTATCACAGCCCTCACACAAACCGAATGAGACTTGTTAGGCGCACATTTATCTGGTGCCTCCTTGTACCAATATTTATGTGTTTAAGTAAATAAATAAATAAATAACAAAGTTGCTTAATAAAATACAAAAATCATACTCTGATACTCTATTTGCAAAATGTTCATTAATTGTCTCAAGTTTCGTTGTTCCGGGATTTCCACACCAATTGCTTTTTATTTCTGTTCTTCTCTTCTTGATCTTCTCAATCTTCTACTGTCAGATATTCTATTCCTGGCTCACGATATATACTACTTATGTCGATATAAGTAGCCCACACACTGTTCTCGCAATCTTTCCGATCACCGTACCACTGTCTTATTTGATGCTGTTCATAACTCGTACTCATGATGATGTGGCATTTGATGACTGACATTTACACGCTTCTGCTTGTCTTCTCTCCGGATCGTGTAAACCGAGCCACATCTCTCCGTGATAATGTATGGTCCCTCCCATTTCGTCATCAACTTTCCTAACCCTGGTCCCCCTTCTATGCTACCTTCCCGTTCTCTACACTTTACCAGGTCACCCACTGTAAAAGACTTCCACGTTCTTCTCTGCTGTTCCGCCTTCTTTCTGTCTGATATTTGTTACTTTTCCACGTTCTTCATTCCCTCCGTCCTCTCTTTTCTTAATCTTGTTGTTGTCCACTTCTGTTGTTATGGCCATGTCTTATTATGCATCGGAAGTCGTGGCTATCTACCATACATAAGTAGGAAAGGTGATTTCCTAGTTGTTCCTTGTATGAAGGCACGATGCGCCAGCAAAATTAGTGGTAGCTTTTTCTCCCAATTCCCTACTTTAGATGCTAACCATTTCTTTAACGTCCGGTTGTTTCTTTCTGTAAGAACGTTCGTCTGAGGGTGATACGGTGTAGTTCGTATACTCTTGATGCCAAACTGCTTTAACCGGGTCTTAAACTCGTCACTTTCAAAACAGAGACCCTGGTCGGTCAGCATCATCTTCGGTATTCCGTGACCCGCTACAATATGCCGGATTATTACTTCGGTAACTGTTTTCGCCCGCTGGTCTGCAATCGGTACAGCGCCTACCCATAGTGTAGCATGTTCCGTCATTACTAGTAAGTATCGGTTGCCGCTATCCGTCTGTGGAAATGGTCTCATCACATCTACTGACCATAGATCGCCGACTGCGGTTACTGGAACTGATTGCAATGGCGGTTGTGGGTATCTATCGCTTTTCATTGGTTGGAACTGCCGGCATGTTAACACGTATTGGGCCACATCGTCTCTCATGCCTGGCCAGTATGCACTTTGCCGTCGTAAATCCGTCGTTCTTGCAATACCTGTATGCGCTACCTGGTGACATTCGTGTATCATCCTACGCCGCCAGTCTTTCGGGATCACAGCCACCCAATTCTTGTCATCATCCTGCCAGACCAGTGCTCCATATCCATTGCTCGTTTGTCAACATCTGGCGGTCTAGCATGTTTTTGATTTGGTTAAACGTTTGTTGGGCGGTCTCAGTCCACGTAAACTTAGTGTTGCTCAACAACTTATGTGGGGGTGCTGCTATTTCGTTGAAGTTCTAGACGAACTGACTGTAGAACGCCGCCCTTCTCAAGAACTGTCTCAATTTCCTTTTTGAATTAGGTACTGCAATGTTCTTTATGGTCAGAATTTTCTCCGGTAGTGGTTTTATTTCTCCATTTCCTACTTTATGCCCCAACAATGTGATGCTTTTTTTCGCCATCTGTGACTTGTCCTTATTAATTCGAAGTCCGAATTCTTCAATTCGCTTTAGGACCGCTTCCACATGCTTGACATGATCTGTTTCTGTCTGGCTGTACACAACTACATCGTCACCATACACTTCTACATTATCTAGATCCCTGAGCAGTAGCGACATTAATCTTCTGAACCTAAATGGTGCACCCACTAACCCGAACGGCATTCGTCTAAATCGATATTGTTTGTTACACACGGTAAATGCTGTCTTGCTTCGATCGCTCTCTTTTATAGGCAGTTGCCAATAACCTGACCGCAAATCCAGCACTTTAAACACCGCAGCATTCTGCAGCCGATCTAATCTTTCCACTATTGTTGGCATTGCACACGGCTTTAGTTCTGTTATATTATTCAGATCTCTAAGATCAACACAAAATCTATACTTTCCATCCGGTTTCTTTACCAAGAGTACCAGTGAGCTATAGGGGCTGTCCACCTCCTCAATCATACCTTCTTTCAACATCTCTTGGACCTGTCGATTTACCTCAGCCTTTAAGTGCACAGGGACATGACGTGTTTTAAATATACTTACTCTATTGTTCTTTATCGGGATTTCGTACTTTACTTTGTCGCAAAATCTGTACGGTTCTCCTTCTTCAGTGAACAGTTTCGCATACTTTGTGCACAACTCGGTAGTGTTTGGTTTCTTCGTCACAACGGCTGTTGCCACTCTAACCTCAGCCACCTCGCTACTTTCATGTATTGGGAACGAACCGTACTTTGTGACCACCTCACCGCTTCTTAGGTCAACTATTGCTTTTACTTTTATTAAGAAATCTGCTCCTAATATTGGTCTCGATAGGTTTTCAGTTACCACGAACGGAAAATTTATCTCAGAACCATCCACTTTTACGATACTGTTAGACACACCCAATACCTTTAACATATGCCTTCCTATGGTGTGAACTGCTACTGTACACGGCTTGAATCTCTTACATTTCTCTTTACTTATTAAAGATACTACTGTCCGTGTATCGACTAGACACACTAAATCTTGTTCATTTATGTTCACTCTTGTATAGACTGCCCCTCTATCTACCAGAGCAACAACCCCCAGATTCCTAGAGTAAAACGAACACGCGTTATAACGTCTAAAATATCTCCGTTTCTGTCTTGCTGGACAGTTTATCTTCCAGTGTCCTGTCCCTTCGCAAGCGTAACACTAATTATTCCCTTTACCACTCACTCGTAATGCCGCGATATCGTGCTGCAGCCCACACCACACTATAACTTTACTTAACTTGAGTTCACATCATTTTATTTTTCTACCTTATTGTTCAATTAAGTTATTTTTTTCTTCGCATTTAACTACATTTGATTTGATTGCTCATCCATCTTTAAATTCTCTTTTACTACGCTAATATGAGGGGCTGGAACTGGGATTAACATGTCCTGAACTGTACACTAATAGTCAATGAATCACCAGATTTATTATAAACAAAAACAGCTTTACGACGTTCGATGTATATGGTTCTCTTTCTTTTGATTTCTTAATGAACAAGTTCTACGTTGTGATTGACTGAATGAATGAACAAGTATTTACTGGCAGTTTCTATTAATGAGCATGATTTGTTATAACTTTATCAGAAAATGCTCCTTTTGAACTGACGTGAAGGATAACGAAATTGCAGATGATATATAGTGAATCATTCAGTCAGTCACAACGTAGAACTTCGTACGTACGTACATCAGTCCGAGCTGCCATACCACATTAGCACAGAGATGAAGTTGTCGATTCAAATCCCATAGTGCTAGAAGTGGTAAGAGTATAAGTATTAATGTGAAAGATTAGGGTTTGAAGATGTTATTGAAGGAGTTTAATACAGTGAGATAAATTTGGAAAGAGAAAAAGGATAGGGACATGTAGAATTTAGAAGATTAGACTTTGGCAGAACACAAAGACTGGATGCACCTTCGCCATTGCAAACGATTTTGAGCCATGTCATTCAAGGTCTCTAACCATCGGTTGCTATCATCTCGCAAATCCCAACCAGGTAGTCTACACCTACCAACATGGCTCTCTCCACTTGTCAGTGACTTCATGGATTTGTGCCGCGTTTTGGTCTGGCCACCCCTAGCTTTCTTGCAACCTACTCCTACACCATAAAACATTGCACGTCGGGGCAGTCGGTGGTTGGGCATACGTAACACGTATCCCAGCCATCTCAACTGATGAAGTTTCACTACTTCACCAATCAATTTGCCGTCATTACCTAGTACCCGTTTCCTAACAACTGCATTACTTACCCGGTGGTCCCAGGATATACGAGTAATGCTTCGAAGACACCTATGATCGAACATTAGTAGCCTACGAATATCCTCTACTCTTTTTGGCCATGTTTCATTGCCATAAAGTAGAACGGAACGAACTGCTGCACAGTAAACCCTTCCTTTGGTTGCTAGACGGATATCTCGCCTACGCCATAAATGACGCGAGTTGGTGAAAGCTAGACGAGCCTTCTGTATCCGTGCTGAGATTTCGTCACATACTAGACCACAAGGGCTGATGAGACTCCCAAGATAAGTGAAGCGGTCGACACACTCAACTACTTCACTCCCTTTCATTAGTTCAGGTGTCGATGCAACCCAGTTTTGAAGTAGCATTTTGCACTTCGAGGGAGAGAATCGCATCCCGAACATGCGTGCATAGTTGCTTATAATGGTCAGAAGACTGCATTATGTTAACGTCTTCATCAAATAGAATTATATCATCGGCGTATTCTAGGTCAACAAGTGAGTCTCCTGGTAAAAGTTCAACTCCTGGAGGTTTAGCTGATGAAAGTGTTATCTCTAAAAGTATGTTAACGACAAAGTTAAACAAGAATGGGGAGAGTGGACAGCCCTGACGAACGCCACTTGTGGTAATCAGTTCTGATGATAGTTCGCCATAGGCTCTAACTCGACCAGTTGTGTTCGAGTAGAGAGCCTTTATGAGGTTAATGTACTTCTTTGGTACTCCTTTCTGTGACAAACACTGCCATAGAACCTCTCGATCAACTGAGTCAAATACTGCCTTAAGGTGAAGAAATACTACGATTGTGGGACGTCTGAACGTTGGGTCCAATGTTGGGATGAATTCGGGGATAGCCATGTCAAAAGATGTTTTTCCTTATGCTTAAAGTTAGTATTTGCAAGAAATTGGCGGTTATCTGAGCACAGCTGCAACAGACGGTCGCCATTATGTTCTTTTCGCCATGACGCCATAAGATCCACCCACGTGTCTTTCCTTTTCACTTAGTTTACCTACTTGAGCATTAAAGTCACCAGCCACTATTACTACATCAGAACACCTAGCTTCTCGGAGAAGGTCAGAAAGTTTCCTGTAGAACTCATCTTTTATATCGTCTGAGCTGCAGTCAGTGGGAGAGTAGGCAGAGACGACGAAGAGGCAACGACGAGTTTCCCTATCTTTCCGGGTCCTTACTGGTCCGTTTAGTCGGACAGCGCATAGACGACTGTCTACTGGGATCCAGTCTAAAAGAGCTAGTTCTGCCCTAGGACTTAATGCTATACCTACTCCAGCGAGACCACGGGAAGCAGCATCAGGGCTTCCAGATGCACGAAGCGTGTATCTAGATTGTTCTTTATTTTGATAAGGTGAGGTCAAATGAATGACGCTACTCGGATCTTTTATGCACGTTTCGGAGACGCAACACACATCAATGGTGTAAGATTCTAAAGTCCTAGCTAAGGAAGCTTGTTGTCCTATTTGGCACAATGTTTGGACATTAAAAGTTCCTACATGTAGTTTAGAGCGTGGTTTCAGGAGACCAGGAATAACGTTCGACGTACTCGAATCGTTTGCCCTAGCGGTGCGAGGTGATAAAAGGACGCGAGAAGGGTTAGTTGTGGAGATAAGAGAGTTATTAGGTGTAGGAAGGATTTGAAAGTTACCAACTTGGTCTCGTGTGCTGTTACGGGTATGAGGGCTAATATCACTTCCCGGCTGCCCAGATCGTGAGAGGGTATTTCTTGAGGGACCTGAAAAGGAAGTTGGATTAGTGTTGGTCTTAACGACCTGGGAGCGTGACCGCAAAGTTAAAGGGACGACTGCTTGAGGCCGGTCAAGCACGGCCTATTTGTGGGGGGTTTTGACGTGTTAGCTTCGTTCTTTAAAGGATCTCACCGCCGGAGACTGAAATCCGTGGGATAAGGCGAGGTGTGCATTTTTAGGGTCGACCTTTTCTAACCACACCCCTCCTTGTGGGAAGGCAGCATCGCCATCATGCTGGTTGTCTGAAGGAAACACCTTACTGCCGTCACACCTCTTTACAGTCGGCAGTACGACTTCGCATTCGGACCTTGGGATTGCTGCTTTTAGTGTTACCGCTCTTCAACCGACCTGTCTGGCATGGTAGAACCTTGAGGAACGATTGTTCCAGCCAGTATAGTTCGGTTGGTTCATCACGATAGGCAAGCCCGACCACCACGTTAAGGTAGCAGCAACGGTCGGGAGTGAATTATTCACAGTGGTTTACCTCACGTTTACACGGTTGCAGTTGTAGTAAATACTTTTCGAGTTCACAAATAAAATTGGAACTGTTCCCTGATGTATTAGCTGCATCAAACAGTTATTTTGTACCAATTAATTTACCATAAAATTGGTTGGGGTCCACTCAACCATCACAACCGGTGGTTAAATACTTTGAAGTATGTGGCCCAGAATCGTTCGCAGTGGTGAATGTGCATTTACTCTTTGTCTTCTCCCAGATCTTAGGTTTCTAAATTCTTTATGAATTTTTATCATTATTTCAATTTATATGTTCTCGAATTAAATCTTGGATACCAAATCCTTTTTAGCTTTCGTTTTGAAATATTTGACAATCAATTCGTACTGTATATCCAAGTCGAGGGTCCAATACACAAACATGACACCCACTTTCAAATTTCATGACCACTACTGCAAATATATCTAAGGTATTCCGTAGAAAATTCATTAAAACTTAAAAGATGCGAAACTAAGATCCAACAAGTCAGTATCTTTAGGCGTAAATCTAGAAATGTAGCAATAAGGATTGTTCGGCTTGAAACACTGTCGATGCATGATTTCTCTGCTTCTATTCGTGAAATGAGTATGTACGCAGTATTTTATCAGTTTGTAACTCTACATGAATGTCGCTTTTTATCTGAATATGGGATATGAATGCAATGACATTTGTCTCTGATATGCTTAATTTGTAAAGAACAGAGCATTTAAAACAACTCAAATAAGATCATTAATACAGTAAAATGTTCAGCAACAACTTGGGTTCAAATTTCATTATGGAAATAGACACAACCTAACATTTTCTTTGTTACCATAGTTTAGTGCTAAAATGTTTCAAAGCTGTTTCTCACTTAAGAATCATCATAGAATCTGTTAGTGGGACATAGATTGGATGTTTCATGTATGCATGTTTCATGCGTGATGGTGTTGCTGCGCGCTGATTGGCTAATTCTAAACCGATAAGCCCGGGCATATTATTGCAGAAAAATCTAGAAGCTTCTTATGTATATACTATAAATATATGAACGTTATTTAAACTAGTGATTGCTGCTCACCTACCATTGTTATTTTGAATACAATTTCATTCCTGTTCAACGTGTTCTGATTTTGGGGTCTTATCGAGTGCCATCGGATAAGAATACTAAGCAATAGGAATAGCTGGGTCGTTTATTAGCAAAATACAATTATAACAGAATCAAACATCTCAACCGTCAGTGAAAACAAAACACGTGTTACATCAATTGAAGGCATATATAACAATCATATTAAAGTTTGATAGTAATTGACTGCATCATTGTACAGTTCATAATACTTCTTAATAAGATGTAGAAAGGGAACATCAATACCAACTACCTCCTTCTGAAAGTTTTAAAACAATTATCACAAAATATATGTTTAATGAACACGCAAAGTGATGTGTGATGGTTTGTGGTGAATCTGGAAGAAATTTTTGTAAAATGTTCATGAAATTTTGATCGCTATTTATAAAGACAACATACTGAAGTCAGTAACCCATTTTAAAAGGATCAGAAATTTCAGTGCAAGCTGTGAAGGCTGCAAAATTGCCTCTAGATCAAAACAATCATCGATTTAATATATTGGCGTAGACACTAAATATCTGGGGTTTTTGTGTTTTTGGATCACTAATTCATTATTAGGATGATTGCTTGTGAAATTTCAGAAAACCTGAGTATGAACTCGATTTTATAGAAGATTTGTAACTATGCGGAGTTTACGAAAACAGATTATAAGCAGTGCAAAAGCCTGATTTATGGGGAGTTTTATGGATACTTTTGACATTCAAGATGGAAATAGGACGATTGTATTTTTACAATCAAGAAACGTCTTGAAGGGGTTAAAATTAGTGCACCATAAATATTATGAAACAAAATTTTATGACACGTTCGCGTACGTATTACCACTAACAAAAGAGTAATTATTCATCCCTAAATAAGTCCTCTAATTGATTCATAGGTATATCCACTAAATTTCCTCAAAAAGATCACCAAATCCAAATGTTACTGAATATCAATGAATTTATATGGTTGTCTCCTATAAACCTAAGGTGTTAAATAAAATGAGTCATACGCGGTTTATTAAAATATCTCCGGTGTTGTTCTAGATAACAGAGATAAATAGAAAGAACGCTTCTAGCAAAAGATCAAATCATTGCACATATTTGTACATCTGTTAACAACCCTTGATTTTGATAACCATCGTACATCAGTAAAAGATGCTAACTCTGATTAAACTCAAATATCTCCACACTTTCAATCTGTAATCTTGAACACGGGCAAATCCTTCTGCCATTATTTAATGTATCGACAATAATTATCATGGAATAGTATTGTATGTATGTACATTTAAGCTTTCAGAAATCCATACTTCGCAAATTTCATATTGGCTATTACGGATTTATTGGAATTTTAAATGAGTCGTTGTGCAGCAGTTCTAAAACCTGAATAATCTCAATGTTTTGTTTTTTGAATTATTGATTCATGTTTGCACTCTTTCAATTACCCGTTATTGTCTTTCCATCACTATTTTACTGAGATAATAACTCTGATATGCTCATCCTAATACCCTCTAGATTTTCGTCTTGGCTGAGTAATTTTACGTCTCCAATTTCTCTTAAATAAAAAACTCATCAGTTGAATATAAACCTGCTAACAAGTGTCCTTTACAGTATTATATCAGACCAGAAGGATGTGTATAAAATAATTAAACTACGACGGACTCAAGATACGGGGACATATATTTCAAAAACGTTTTCTGAACCAGTATGTACTACAATTGGTGCACACTAGACGCCATATAAACAAAAAAATAAGGACTTACAGCAGAAGTTTCGAAATATGGAATACTTAGATCATCCGCTAACGCCTGGGCTTCTTCTACACTGTTGATACGCTTCGCTTCAAGATCTATTTTATTTCCCACAAGAACGACTAGAAGCCAGGTATATAGTAAGAAAGTGCTCATACCCGGTATACGTATGTAATTAAGGGATTTCCGGAGTTCTGTCAGTGTAAGCTTTGCACTGGAGAAGCTTTCGTGGTCAGTTACATCAAAAACAACAACGACAAGGTTGGTCATATCAATCTAACCTTATAAAAATAATGAATACCCTACATAATGATTCATGAGATCCTGAAGAACTTCGTTGCCTGGGATGTTATATAAGAACAATTCCTAGGAAATAAGTTCTTTATTGTTCACTTTACCGCACGATGCTGTCATCCACTCCTGGTATTGTCATTGTTTTGACAACGAATTCAACTGTCTTAGACTGGAGTTCTTATTGTTACTTTGAATAATCATAGCTACCATAAGGTAGTTCTTTGGAAAGTCCCGGCCACCACTGCAAAATGATTGAACAATCGATGTTTTCCCGCAGGACTGACTTCCTAAACACTTAAATACGATTATTGAATACTAACCAAGGATATAGCATTTTGCTCTCAAACTTTCGTGCATTTTCAAAAGTCACCGTGACGATGCTATGACAACCAATGTAGTGGAAATAAAGAGTATAAATGACCTTGAATTACTTTAACCAACGAAAAGACCCCGTCTGTGAAAACTTTTATGAAGAGAAAGTAATGCAGCTATAGTGATTGCTAAGAGCTGGTGCAAGTCAACTGGTTTTTTGGGGCTAGCTGTTGCGATCTATGTTGCGGTTTCAGGTTTTTGGTAGCTTCTAATGAAAATAGTCTGTCCACTCGATTCCATTAACGCGAGTAAAGTCTATTGTTATTTGTGGGCCCACATATCTACAGTCTGGTTAAATCCATTTGTGTAAGAATACGGAATCAGCAACTACCAAATTACATGCAGATGATTGTTTGATTGTAATATTAAGAGTGTGAAATTAGAATCCAGAGGAGCAACAAAACAATAATGGGGAGTAGTCAACAAGTTAACTAAGCAAACTTCATAAACGGGGGGGGCCTTGATTAACAAACGAGGGAGAGAAGATGGCCTCGCACTGCTCTTGTGGATACACTAGGGGTGAACGTTTCACACTTCAAACACACTCTGTTAAATTTTGGTACAAAATGCTCGGCCCTGAAGATAATTTGATAGCTAGGAATGTAGACATAAGAACCCTATTCGATCGACCTTAGCCAGTCGGACGGTATGGGGAATTATATCAATTACTTCTGGGAGATCCAGGAGTGATGCAAGTATGAACACTTTAAGTTCCCAGCATTTTGCTCAACTATCCATCGATGGCAGCATGTTTGTAGCACAGTACTTAGGCGTCCCTATCCCATGTTATGCTTCATAAGAAGGTCATTTTGCTGATGAACCTCATCATCTGGTCGTTTACCTGGCTTTCAGGTAACTTTAATGTCATCGGAGGCAAAGCTAAGTGCCCTTTCTCCTCCTTGAAATCAGGAGGAGAATCGCTCCTCTTCACTCCTCCGTCAACTGCTTGGATTTAAAAGAGTACTAGAATGCATTGATTTGTGAGCGATAAGAATCATTCACCAATTCCTTCAACATTGTGGAGTTCATATTGTCATGAACCAGTAATTTGCAGGTTTCCAAATTCAACAGCTTTCCTAACACTGGTCTAGGTATTAGTTGGTCAACGCCTTTGAATATTTTCAGCGTTGGAGTATCGATCCAAACATGTTGGTTCGGTTCTTTATCAAAGTGCCTAACAAAGACTTCAGTGGCACCAAGGTCATTTGAGGAGGATATTAAGACACGGTGACGACAAAATTCCCTGGACGGTGCTTTCCTTTGTGATATGAGCTGGTACAGTTGCTCCAGGCTAGACCTTGGTTTTTCAGCAGGGTCTGTTTAAAAATCACTTCTACGCTTTAAAACTCTTATTTTACACTTTTGTCTCGGCCCTAAGTAAAAGTTATGGTCGAATCTTATCATTGAGGCCTGTTAAGTATTTCAAGTTTCCTTCTTTATATAAAGTAAACATTCACTCCCCCATTTTATCTAGAGTGTTCTCTTAACTGGATTATACCCCAAATATGCAGTATTTGTATCAACCCAGATTACATGGTTATGAATTCAGTGACGAGTTTCTATCAGGAGTAAAATATCATGGACGAAATAGTCATCTATTTGGTCTATGTGGGCATTACATTTCTTATTTCTCTCCAATGAATGACGAGATGTTTGCGTTTACTAAGTGATTGTTAAGAACACTCCACGTTTGCTTGAAGTGGTGTGATCAACCGTATGCTAACAATCATAAATCTCCTCTAATTACTGTGTAAGATGTTAAGTATTAAAAAGTCTTCTAACAGAACTGGAGATTCGGTTCGTATGCTCTTCCAGTAACCCCTAGGCTATATCTACACAGCGACTAGAACACGAGAGAAAGGCACTAAACATAGAGAAAACGCCTTACTACATGGTTCGTTTATGTACAGAAAATCTGGTATTTTAGGTGGCGCTTTGTTTCCAGAAAATTCTGGAACATGCTAGTCATAGTAGCAGTATAGGTAACCATCCAATCAGAAATTCGATATGTGACTTTTTCACTTTCTAGATGTTTCTGGCCAAACTTCTAGTGAATGTTGATTGGATAAGGTGCTTCTCGGTGTTTTCAGAGCCTTTTTCGGCTGTTTGTTCGAGGAGTTTTCTGGAGCTTCCTAACAAGTATACTCCTATTATGCTATTATGCTATTCATCGGGAACTCTGCAGTGAGATCGCTGCTACTTATATGGTGCGTGTATATAAACATTTTCGACTTTAAGCCTATCAGCCCCGTACTTTTGTTGTTAGACGCCAGTTTGTTGTTCAGCCATCAGACTGGTGCTACATCTTCTTTCCTAAGAAAACAGTAGTGTATGTCAAAGCCACCATCAAGAAGTATCTTGTCACATCCCAGGATTGTTGATAATGATAGTACTTGCATTATCAGTTGTTTTTGTGTCTCAGTCTGTAGGAGTACCATTCACTCCTTCAGTCCAATATTTGTTATCGCCCCCACCGTCGAGTTATCAGATGTACTGCTGTAACCCAGCAAGTGAGAATTTAGCCAAAACCGAGGTGTTGAGGTTTCCTGTGATATAAGTGGTCCCTTAACCTTCTGGTATATCTTCCTTGTTACATAAGAATAGTGTCATACCTTGGATGTTCGCCTGATTTCACATGGTATCGAAGGCTAGTAGAATTGCAGCAGGGGCCATGATCATCATTTCGAACCGGACAAAAGTTTCGAGCCTCACCATTTTACATTTAACCTGAATGTAAAGATTTTCATCTTTTCGGCGTCTTAAGTGCCACTGTGAAAGCACGTCAAAGGTCTTTGCAAGATCCATTTTGAAGGTGAAAATCCCCCCATGTATACATTTGCGATTTCTTCATAATGGTTTCTTTATTTGTATATATTGTTAACTTTTTTGATGCCAATTGAGACTGTAACGTTTGATTTGATAATAGTTTTCTCAGTTTTCCTATCACTTTCATTGAGTTTCTGTGTTTCTTCTTGAACTGTATCTAATGTGTTTTAAATGATACTATTCTGGCGGCTGCCATATTGACTGTTCGCTCTTTGATTGTGCTGTTTGATTTTGACTGGGATCATGCATTTTGGTTGTAAATTGGAGCACTTTCCCAGAATTTGAAACACTTTGTGTTATGAAACAGCCGCTAAACCGGAATCTTACTTGATCTATCCAGAAAGGATAGAATAACACTTACTTTTTGGTGTGTTCGGTAAATTTTTATATATTTCTTACCACTTTGCTATTTATTGTAATTTAGATTGATTATTTTGGGATCCATTGTTCGTTGAATAACTGTGTGGTAATATTTCTTTAGGTAAATTTGTATGTTTCTATATATGATGAATTTTAGAACTGTTGTTACCCAAAACACCTTGTTCTGATTTCGATTGTGTCACGCGTCCATAAACTTATTCCCCTGTTATTCATCAATCCAAGTTAGGCTTGGATTTTACAGTCTTCACTTGTGTCACCACGCAAGAACTAATAGAGACTTTATTATGTAACAAGGCGCTTGGCAATATAAAGCTCAAATTTAACGCTAAAGTTTTCAACGTTATCTGAATATGTGGAAAACTTGGTCAAAAATTTGTCGGTTGGTTAAATCTTCACGCATGCGTATAGCCTTTTTTAGAGTTTCCTGAGGTTTCTAACTATTTCCAGTAAATATACCAGGTGCGACGTTCCTTTTGAAATGGTGCGGTAGTGCCTTCACTACTGTAAGGAATTGTGCACGGGGGTCTGTCAAGTCGTGCTCATAAAAGTTAGCTTCTTCGCAGCAGAATCAGGCTTAGATGTTATCGGGCCAGATTGGCATTAGCCGAAATGACGGGGTGAAAGAATCTTGATCTTAAATAATTTAGGAGCCTATTCGACAATGATGAATATAAAGTATAACGATGAACGGGAAAAAAGCTATCAGAAGGTTGATAAAATATCATAATGCGTAGAAATTAGAGTAAAATTATGATATACAAGGTCCCAACAAGGAACAGACTCAAAGTTTACAAATAGGCGTACCAGATGACGTCGTGCTCACTACTGAAGATGCCACAAGTATTCGGAGTTTGACAATACCTTACTTAGTAGCACCTACATAATCAAAGTGTGACAACCCAGTAAATTGAGAAGTCAGAAATGAAGAGGCTCGAATACACATTTGAAAGGTTATCGGTAAATCATTGATCGTTTAAGCCAAGCTCATGGAACTTTTTATTAATGGGATTTATGTACCGCTACACTGGCGATAAGCAAAAGCTCAGTCAACATTCAGATAGACTATGACGACCAACATCCCAATATTTTGGTTGAACGCAAATCTAATGAACCAAAGTTTATTCGATCAGACTAGACTTCATTCTTCTGTATAGCGTACGACGCGTCTTTGAGTGACTGGTGTTAGATTAGATCAAAACAGAAACTCCGTGCTCAAACTTAAACAGCAGCTTCAATCCTGGCTACACCGCTGAGCGTGATGCTCTTATACTCGCTAAGTCGAGGAAAACTACCGAAAATTGGAAGCTGGCTCACATCGTAGCGATTTTCAAAGGAGGTCGACGAAGCGAACCTTCAAGGTACCGACCGGTGACTCTTCTCTCTATAACTTCAAAATTATAGAGTCCCTGATATGCGATCGTATACATGACTACTTATAATCCCTAAGCTTCTTCTCACCCAAACAGCATGGTTTCGGGAGGCGTCACTCTTGTATGATTAACCCACTGACTACGGTGGACAGATGGACAGGCATCCTTGATCTCAAGGAGAAGATTGACATCACTCACCTCGACTTCTCAAAAGCTTTTGATAGGGTCAACATATATGTCTTATCAACAAGCTCAAACGATTAGGTATCAAACCACCTCTAATTGATTGACTTACTTCATATCCAAAAAACCGACGTTTTAAGGTCAAGGTTAACTTCACCTTATCCCAGGCTATGAAATGTCCTTGGCTCGGTATCATGACCTCTACTCTTCTTGATTGATATAAACGATGTAAAACTTTGAAGGGATACACAATCGAGAGGATATACTGACACTTCAGGAGGAACTGACTCTAATTTAAAGTTGGGCAAATGACAACGGGCTTACCTTCAACACTTCAAAGTGTAAAGTATTTCATCTGAGACATGTTTTAGACAACAAATACACTTAGATAACTCCATCCTAGAGGTATCCCAGGTTGAAAAAGATTTAGGAGTGTTGGTATCCTACTATTTGAAATCTTACGCTAACTGCGACAAGAATGCCTTCCGAGCAAACCTCGCACTGGTAACATTGAAGCACATTTTTGGCAAGTTTGACGGTAGAACTTTCCATATAATCTTCAACAGTTTCATTCGTCATCATTTAGAGTACGGAAACATAGTATCTCTTCCCTCACTCCAAAAGAATAAAGACATTCTGGAGCGTATCCAGCGGCGATCCACGAAATCAGTCAAAAGATTGAAATTCAAACTCCACAAAGAGTGTCTCCAATCAGTTAATCCATATCCACTGAAAAACAGGCGTCTTGTTGGCGACTTTCTGATGGTCTACAGCATCCATAACACTTCTAGACATCCTCTTAAACACCTACTTAAGTTTGGCTCCAACACAAAAATTAAAGGGTTGCACCCAGAAACTGGAAACACAACATAGCAGAACGGACTGTAGACACAACTTCTACTCCTTAAGAGTTGTCAAATGCTGGAATTTGCTGCTGGCTGATATAGTCCAAGCAACTTCCTAGAATTCTCTTCAGAGGAAATGTTATACCAGGAGATTATATTCGTAGTATGCCGCGTATAACGCAAGCGCTGAAACGCTAGAACCTTCCGAAGTAGCAAATGAGAAGACAAGTGAAAGGAATGTTATTACAAACAGTGCCCATCATGATACAAGACTGTCGGGTATTTACAGTTTTTAGGTAAAAAGAAATCATCATTAAAGTTATCCCATCCACACACAAAGGGTTATTAGCATTTGCCCACTTGGGAAGCTACATGTATTGATTCTGGAATATTCTTTCAAAAGGTGATTAGACGAAATATGTTTGGCTTCTTCTAGGATTCTTGGAGCTTCCTCAAGTTCACCTGTGGACCGTCATCTTACCTTCTCCCTTTAAATTCTGTTGTGTAAAACGTTTTCCTAGGATCCACCTTCCACGTAATTTTCAACAGTTTTATTCGTCCCCATTTACAGTACGGAAACATAGTATTTCCTCTTACCCTCCAGAAGGATAAGAACACTCTGGAACGTATCCAACGTCGAGCCACGAAATCAGTTCGGGGACTCAAATTCAAACCTTATGAAGAGCGCCTCCAATCACTCAACCTTTACCCGTTAGAGTACAGGCGTCTTAGAGGTGACCTTCTTATGACTTACAGTATACTTAATACTTCTGGTCATCCCCTTAAACAACTTCTTAAGCTTAGTCATAACACTAACCTCAGAGGTAACACCCAGAAATTGGAGACCCTACATAGCAGAACAGACTGTAGACACAACTTCTACTCCGTTAGAGTTGTCAAGTGCTGGAATTCGCTGCCGACTGAGCTAGTCCAAGCGACCTCCCAGGAGTCCTTTAAGAGAAAACTTGACTTATTCTTAAAAACTAAGGATAACATATTATTATGATTTACCAAATTCTTTTTTTCCCCTCTATTATCATTCATATACCTAGGTTCTTGCCTGGAGGTATTGGTGATCCACTGCTACCAGACACGGAAGCCCGTTAAGCGAAAGCTTCTTCTATTCCGTCTTCAACCATTTGAACCATTTGAAACGTCGTTACCGCATCCCCCTTGCGGCTCATCACTTCTGAAGGTTGTATCCCTTTGTCCTTGCGTCGTTTATCATTTCTACATTTGAGTTCTTAGGGGCTTTTTCGTGATGAGTCCACTAGCAATTGAAACGGGAGTCAGCTTTGTGGTATCAATGTCTTCCCGTCCATTTGAAGTTGATTTATTTGTCTTATACACGTTCCAACATTTCTCCGGATTGGGTACAGTACACTTCCCATCCGACGTCCTATAATACCTGGTTCTCACTTCCTATCACCTTGATACGATGCGACAAGTACTCTTTCACTCACCCGGAAGCTAAGAGTGACTGTACGATACTCATTCTCGGGTTTATTTATCTTTCTGGGTGTCAACATACCGACCGTTTCATAGGCGCTGGAATTGAGGCTAATCACATAGGCACCTGCTGCGTCTTATCGAGGGAGATGATTTATATCTCTATTAAAATTAGGCTTTTTACCATTTGAAATGTGATGTTGAATATATTTCCAATAGCACTCCAGTTTTCTACTTTGTATATACATGAATCCGTGGTTATTCGAAATTAGTGCTACTGTTAGTACTGTTTTCATCTTTCCGATGCAGTGGTTAACTCGGAGAAAAACGGTGCTCTGCAATTGTTTTTTTCCTGTTGGCCAATCTACAGTTATCACCGGCGCTAATTCCGGTATTGGTCGCGCAACTGCATTTGAATTGGCCAAAAGGAATTGGAAACTTACGTTAGGTTGCAGAAATATGGACTCTGCCATTAAGGTTAAAGAAATTACATCTCTCACTGGTAATCATAGCATTTTTGTTAGACATTTGAACTTGGAGAATCCACAGACGATTAAGGAATTTGTACAATTTTTACCTTCACCTGTTCATGTTTTGATCAATAATGCCGGTGCGTTTCCAAAGATTCTTCGTCGTTCTATATATTTCCAAGATATCAATGTTGCTCTGGCTACCAATTATGTCGGACATTTTTACCTGACTTCAGTACTTTCACCTTACCTTTGAAAGTCATATCATGAAACATCTATTTATCCTCGTGTGGTTGTTGTAAGCTCCTCTTCATCAAAAAGTGGACGTTCTCTATAGAAGATTTATTTCAACCGTACAATACGGCTTCAGATATAAATTCTGGTAAAGCTTGTCCTAATTTGAAACTGGCTTGCAATTTATTTTCACGTCATCTTCATTAGAGGTATGGTTCAGGTGATAATAAAGTACTTGATGTTTATTGTTTATTTACCGGAGGGATGGTAAATGCTAATTTATTTATTCCTAAATACTTTGAAGACTGTCCAGATTTTCCTTCCTAACATACATACGGCTGGTGACTTTCCTTCTAGTGCTGCCGAGTTAGGGGTAACTCTGTAAGATATTGGGAACTTACTGACTACTTTTTCTGGGATACCCTCCCGTTCCCCTTTAACTAGAGCTCTTTTCATCCTATCCATGATCTTTCTGCCTAGCCATTCGACTGAGTTTGGTACAGAGAACACTGAAGGTGAGATATGCCATTTTTACTGCAAAACCGTCCAAAAACAGATGACATGAACTGAGTGCCGTTGTCAGTCATTAAGATCTCTGGAACCTTAAAGCAAGCAAACAATCCTGACAATCTTCTTATTGTACTCCTGCCTTGTATTGGACCGGCGAAATCAGCGTGTATTCTTGGCCAAGGAAAGTCTGGCTTTGGCCATGGTTGTGGTTCAGATTTAGCTGAGTTCCTTGTGGCCTCTAAACAGGACGAATGACTGCGACATTTTTATTCTATATAATGATCCATCGAGGTCAGTAGGCATAGCTACGAGCTAATGACTCCATTCTACTTATTCCTGGGTTCCCTCTATGGAATTCCTTAAGGACTTGGTGTCGAAGGTTTCTGGGGATAACAATACGGTGGCCAAACATGATGCAGGAATCTGCAACTGTCAAAGAATCTCGTCGACGGAAATATTGTAAGGGCTTTCCACGTAATCTAGGTGATCGCCAATGGTTGAGTATGCAGTGGCGAACAATCCTCAACGCATTATCCTTCTCACCAGCTTCTTTAACTGCTTCGAATGTGACCGGAAAGCTGGAAGCTGCGTCTGCCAGTACTGTGTGAACCTCGGCCTCAACATCTGCGGCATCTTCAAGCACCTCCTCTTTTTGTTTCGCACGGGAACTAATTATTCTTCAGAAGGCAATAGCCTGTCGAAAATCCGTTGTTGGTTGATATTTTATCTTTAAATCATATACCAGCAGTGTGGCTGCGCATCCCTGTAGACAGTTTGCCGCATATACAGAGATACCTTTTTGGATTCAAAAACTGTCAGTAGCGGTGTATGATTTGTTAGTAAGGTGAACTGTCTACCAAACAGTATCTTCTGGAATTCTTTTTACAGCGAATATTATGAGGAGGGCTTCTTTTCCTATCTGACTGTAGTTCCTTTCTGTCATAATCAGAGGTCGTGCAGCGTAGGCGATCGCCTACACAGACCCGTCAGATTACTTAGTTTGACTCATCTGTTGCGACTATAATTGGAAGGTCTGGATCACAGTACGTAAACAGAAGGCTTGATGACAGGAGCTGTTTTAGTTTTAAGAATGCTTCTTGGCATTCGGTTGACCGGAACCATTTGGTATCGCTTTTCGGTAACCCATTAAGAGGATCAGGGGGGTGATGCAGCCATGATGACTAAACATCCCCAACAAGGAACGTGAAGTTGATGCATCTGTCAATAAAGCCGGAGGGATATAAGGTCGAAGCTTCTAAAATCCCCCAACCTCGCATGTATCTATTCTCGACCATCAGCTTTATGTTACAACGGTACCCTCATAAAGTGCGCCAAGTGTGATATTGACGTGTTTCTTACGAGATCCATTTACATCCATATCTTATAAAATATCAACCCAGCTGAGTAATTTTCAACAGTGAAAATTGTAACTTCTTTAACAATTTGATCTTGCCTGTAAACCGGCATGCCTCATGTAACAATCTGTTATTTGAGAATAAATTATTATTATTGTTAAGTCGTTAACCTCTACGTCTTCTGGATCAGGTTTTCATCTGTTTTTATCGATTATGAATCCCGAATAGCGGACTTTACCCATGTAGAAATCACATTTTTCAGCACGTAATCTGGACCTATAATGTGCTATGCGTCTGAGAACTGTATCCAACTTATTCTCTAAGTCAGTATAGTCTGTACTCATGATTAGTATGTCATGAAGATAGGCCGCAGTACCAAGAATATCTTTTAGCATAGTATCCATAACTTGTTGGAAGATTGAAGGGGTGGTCTTTACTTCAAACGGAACTCTGCTATTTCGGAGCAACCCTTTGGGAGTGTTTATTGTCAAGTAATGCTTACATTCTTCCGCTATTGGAATCTGTAGATAAGCTTCTGAAAGGTCCAGCTGCGTAAAATACTTCCCCCATTCAGTCTCGCAAATATGTCTTCTGGTAACGTCAAGGGGTACTGAAGAGCTTCAAGTGCTTCGTTTAATCCATTCGAATAATCTGAGCATAGCCGAATACTTACATTGGGCTTTTTAACAATTACTATTGTTGTTAATTGTATGGTCTGCTAGTTTAAGAGTCTCTATAAGATCTAACAACAAGTGCTGGTCAAGTGCTGGATTCTTTGCAAAATATACTGTTGCATTTGTCGCAAAAGTACCTTTAGAAACGATGTAGGGTACTTCTGTGACAATTCACACCAGATGTACTGTGTACCCGTTGTGTTGTTGAATGTACTGTCGGTCTCTCAATCTTCCTCAGAGTTTCCGGGCTTATTGGAGTAATATCAAATGCTGTATGATGTTGAAGGCAAGCACGCTGTTTAATAATATCCAAGGTTACACACATTCTTTGGCGATAAATTGGTACTCGGTTATGTGATACCAATATTTTGTTAGTTAATGCGCCAGATCCGTATTTCTGGCACTCTGTGGTTCCTTGCTGTAGTGTTATATTCGGGCATTGTTCAATTTTACTCAAAATTCTGGTTCTGATATCAGCATCTTCGGGTAGTCGGAGCCTGCACACAAACACGAGCCACTTAAACTGATCTTTTTCCATTGCTGCCCACACTCACGATTTACGTGACTCATACGCTTCACCTAGCTTAGGTTTATTCGAGTCAACGTGTAGAGTATCATTAGGGTGACCAATTTTTAAATAAATATGTTTATTTGGATGTGTTTCGATACACGGCTCACACTTTAGTACTTTATTGAACTAACAGCCGGGATCAGAGATGTCGTCATGCTTTTAAGTGACAGTTGGAGACCGTATTTTATCCAAAGGTTTCTGATCTGCAGACTCATCTAGATCTACGGATTGACCTGCCGTTTGTGGTATGACATCATGATTGTTGTTCATGCGCTTTATTTCATTCACTGTGTTGCATATTGTCTTTAGCTGGTTATTCACTGTAACTCTATGATACGATTTTATTGCTTCACGTATTCTTATACGACGTTGACTGGACGTTAGGTCAGGAGTGACTTTTATGCTTTTGTATGGAATTATTGGGCTAATATTTTTGCTACAGTCAATAAATTGTTTGGCATCGTTACGACAGCTAAACTTAAACAGGAGAGGGTAAATCAATCTATCCGACCTTTTTCTAAGGCGGATGACTTTCAGCATACCGCATGCTTTAAGGTAAATATCCCTTAACTTATTCGGGTGTGTGCGATCAGAGAGATTGTATACACCTACATTGTGGGAAGACATCAATCTTTTCATCACTTCTTCAGCCACAAACTCTAAAATGAACTCAGCTTTAGTGAGTTGTTCAAGATTTTTATCAGTATTAATACCCCATAGTGTGCGGGATTCCAGTTGTTTAAGTCGAATGTTAATTTCGGTTGGGGAGTTTTGTAACTGACGAATATCAGTACTATGTCGATCAGTATTCTCGTAAGAGTGAGATAAACTGTTAGACTCCTTGGTTTTTGGTATTTTGGATTTAGGCCTTAGTAAAGCATGCTATCTGTTAGACTGTGTCGACTTTTCGATGCACGTGTGTATTTCGCCTTTTATGTCAACTAGTCTTACCGTTGGCATACTGCACGAAGAGATAGATGGGTTGTTACATGGAGAATCAGTTAGTGTTAGTGATATTTGTGGATAGGGTTCAAAAGATGAGGGTCTATGATTGTCAGGTACTGAGTCATCAGTTGTAGGAGTCAAAGACGTGACCTTTCAATGGGCCTGAAAGTTGGTGAAAATTTTTTTAAATAGATTTACTTGACATAGTTTGAAGCTGGGTGATCCGTACGATATTCAGGACCCGACTGACGGATGATTAATCTAGGGCTCAATGACATTTCACTGCCCCTACAATAAAGCACAAATATCGCCAAC
Source organism: Schistosoma rodhaini (assembly GCA_944470415.2). Taxonomy (NCBI): domain Eukaryota; kingdom Metazoa; phylum Platyhelminthes; class Trematoda; order Strigeidida; family Schistosomatidae; genus Schistosoma; species Schistosoma rodhaini. The sequence goes on from OX104036.1 coordinate 85,033,747, forward strand.
TCAAATGTAATGGAAAAGACTACCAGAAAGTACAACAGAAGGAATCAGTAGGAACAAATTACAAATTTCCACACACCAAACCTTCAAAGGGATCTTACTGCACCTGCTTAAAGGTTTCATGCGAAATCTGAGCGGCGATGTCATCTCTCATCTTTTACAAACTTTTGGATGTGCTCAGGTTACTAATATGTCAGGAAGTAATGACATCCAGTGTCTGATGCTTGCAAGATGCACATGAACTTGGCGATTTTTTTCTATCGAGTAGGAGAGTAACAAAATCTTATTAAAGCCTGACTTGGCCTCTAGAGGTCTTTTATTTTCATCATAGATTACCACATTGTTCATAGTTGCTGAGTAATCGCCACCTGTGTCAAGTTTTCATTCAGTTTGTTTTATAGATAGCGGGTAACTAAAGAGTCGCTTTAGGTTAGTAAAGTTGTCTGTTGAAGCGCTTTTCCTGCCGAATTAAAAGTAAGTTGTGGCACTAGCTTTCTAGAATGGTCACTGACAGCTGGTGTTTTAATAACAGTTCACTTTCTGTAATATTTACACCCATGGATTTCAGGGTGATTATTTCAGTCACCAGTGTTAAAAAGTCAGTGTAATGTCACAGTTTGGCCTTCTAATGTTCTGTATAATCTGATCCTAGTCTAGGGAAGACTTCATATTTCGTATCTCAAAATTCATTGTTAATGGCTCGGCATTACCAACGAAAGTATCAATCTTACGGACTGTTTTCAACTAAACAAAGGCTACAAAGAGTCAACAACTGTATCTCATAGAAAACAAGCTTGCTAAAAACGTTGACTTCCCTTCCTTCATTTGAACTTACTCCACCTTGATAAATATCACAACTCATTGTTCTTTGTTACTGCATTCTCTCATCTGGAGCCTCTGATCGCATTTCACGCTAGTAATAAGAGCTAGTAGGAATTAAATCTAACAATTTGCCATACCTCTGTCTGTTCCATCACTAAATGTGAAACATTGTTTATCGTTCATGTCCAAATGCCTTTCTGCTCCTCGTTTTCTCTTTTTTTCTTTCTCCTTCCTCAGAATTTTGCTCTGAGGGCAAAGCTATAGAACTTCTGACATCTGGAACCAACTCGACGTACGCATCTTCTCAAGTTCATAGTTCACATCAAGCGCTCTACAAATCTACTTTTTAACAGCTATAAACTTAAAAAGTTGCATTGCATAAATACTTAGCACGACCAAATCCTGGACAAGATTTAAGAAAGGAAGAACAAAGAGACAGCAATTAAGAACAGCCGGACAAGAGCCGAGAAGGTCAAGATACAGGCTGAGCAAAAAAGCAAATGAGGAAGAGCATTAGAGCTGACAAGCGAAAGTACATGGAAGACCTAACAGCGATAGCAGAAAAGGCTGGATGAGAAGAAACTATGTAACAACCGTATGACACAATGAAGAAACAGGTGAGCAGAGCACCTTGATGAATTCTTGAATAGACCAGCTTCATTGAGTCCATTGGACATGGATATCTCTCCATCAACGATCGAATAAATCAGGATGGTTATCACACGAACCAAGACTGAAAAGCAGCAGGACCTGACAACACACTTGCTGAAGCACTGAAGTCAGACATAGAAGCAATAGCAAAGATGCTCCACGTTCTATTCAGGAAGGTTTGGGAGGAGAAACAGGCGCCGACGAACTGGAAAGAAGGATATTTCATGAAGGTGCCAAAGAAAGGAGATCTGAGCAAATGTAAAAACTACAGATGCATCACACTACTATCAGTACCAGGAAACGTTCTCAACAGAGTGTTACTGAGCTGGGTGAAAGATTCAGTAGACGCCCAACTTTGAAGTCAACAGGCTAAATTCCGCAAGGATCGGTCGTGCACAGACCAAATGTTGACACTGTAGTGACCTGCTTTTCTCGACGAGAACGCGATTGGTATAATGGAAACAATTATTATTATGACCGATTGTACCAGTGATTGTTTTAATGTACTCGTTGTTGTTTAACTGTATCAAACTCACTTCCCGTCTGGTCGTCCGCCTTGTTCGCTCGAACTTTCTTACGCTCTTCCCTTATTGCCTGTACTCGTTAGCACGTCCCAGGAAATCGGCAATAAATATACCTTATCTGGACTAATTACAGCCTTCTGGTTTACGAACTATCAAAGGAACCAAGTCATTTTCGGGCGCGTAATCTTACTGTAGTGGTGATCATAGTCAATCTGGACTCCACGCCATCTACAATACGTACCATTGTTGAGCAATATATCGAATGGAACTCGTCACCATGCACCAACTCCCCTGACTATGAAAAGGTGTCTGACAGTGTGAATAGGAGAACCTTACGAGACTCGGTTCGACACTATAGTGTACCTAAAAAGATCGTCAACATCATCCGGAATTTATACGACGAGCTACAGTGCAAAGTCGTGCATAGAGGAAAGCTGACAGACGCACTCCAGGTGAGGAAAGGAGTCAGACTGGGTTGCCCCCTTTCTTTTTCTTCTGACTGTTGATTGCACTGTGAAGACCTCCACATCTGAGAGGAAGTACGGAATGCGGTGGACAGACTTGATGCAACAAGAGGCTTTGGACTTTCTCAGACGACCTGACTCTTCCATCCTATACTCATGAAAATTCCAGATGAAGACAATCAGCGTAGAAGAAAAATCTGCATCAACAGGCCTCAGCATACACAAGAGACCCTAAAATACAACACAACCAGCACCAATGAAATCATAGTTGATGGATAGGTCGTGAAAGAGGTGGAAACCTACATACCTAGACCACCTCACCGATAAACAAAGAGGATCCGATGCAGGCGTAAATGCAAGGATTGACAAGGCAAGGGAGGCATTCCTACAATTGAAGATTACATAGGACTCAAAGCAACTGTCAACCAACATCCTTCATCCTAGGTTACTAAAGAAATTAGATAACTTTGTTGCTAACCCTTTAAGTATATGTTTTATTCTATCCGTAACCCAGGGTCGCCTACCAAAAGACTGGAAGAACGCCATAGTAAGTCCTGTCTTCGAAACATGTACAAAACATAAGCCTGAGAGTTACCGACCCATTAGCCTAACTAGTGTGGTTGTTAAAATCTTAGAAAAGAATATCCGGATGGAGCTGTTTAAGTATCCCGATGAAAACCAGATCCTCTCGGAGAAGCAGCATGGTTTTAGAACAGGTTACTCTTGTCTCACTAACTTATTAGTCGCTCGTGAAAGCTGATGCTCTCTTAAGGACCAAAAGTCACCTGTAGACGTAGCTTAAATCGACTTCAGCAAAGCTTTCGACAAAGTTCCGCACGACCGTCTGTTATATAAGCTAAAGAATGACCTCCCTCGTCTGCTATCGTCATCGGTCTTTCTCTATGCTCACGATGTCAAGATATGGAGAGCGATACAAAGTAAGGGTGATAGCTTAGAACTCCAAATCGACATGGAGAAATTATCTGAATGGTCCCAACCTAACAATCGCCAATTAATACTTCCAAGTGTATTATGATGCACATTGGCCACCAGGGTACAGATACATACACGATGAATAACACTGAGCTACCTATTGTCCAGACACACAATGACTTAGGAGTCACCGTTAGCCAAGACTTAAAGACTACTGCACACTGCCATGCAATAGCCGCCAAAAGTTTTAGAACTTCATGGTCCATACGCAGGGCTTTTAGTCATCTCGACGCTAAAACGTTTCTGACTTTGTATATAGTGTAGTGCCGTGCTTCGATCATAGTTCGCTTCGATAACCGTTATTAATACCAATCCTAACGGTGTATAATATCAGAAGGCAAAGGGAAGCGGCAACTACATTTTTATTGATAATCGATGCAGACCAGAAAGTTGTAAGCACATGAGCAACTGTAAGCAAGCGAAGCAAAGATGATGCGTATTGGAGATGGCTGGGAAGCCAACTCATTTTAAGCAAGCGTTAACTAACATTTATAGGCAGACAAAAATGAGTGACAGACATATGATGAATAAGATACGAAGTGTACACATATGCGCTCATATAAAAAGTACTCAAGGTTAATAAGCAAATGATCAACAAGATCAAAAGATGACTCAATGTACAGGTGAATTGGCTTGGCCAGTAACTAGAAAAAAGTATATGGGCCTAACATATGAACTGGTACTACAATAGTGTTCGTGTGTCCTAAACCTGAGTACTGCATACAAGCAGCTAGCCCCTGCCTAAAAAAGACAGTGAACTCTTGGAAAGGGTTCGGAGAACGACAACTAAGCGGATTCCCGGAATAGCGAAGCTCCCATATGATACTAGACTGACCGAGCTAAACCTATTCCCGTTGTCATATCGAAGAATCAGAGGCGACTTCATTACAGTTTCCAAATTGCTTAGTGATAAATTTGCACCTGATATGCCCTCATTTTTCTTGTCTACCAAGACAGAAAATTTACGAGCACACACCAAAAAAATTAGCAAGCCCAGAACGAATTACTTGTCAGCTGACTACCGACTTTCCCATTGAATCATCAACGAGTGGAATTCATTATCTCAGCACGTGGTTGAGGCTCCATCCGTCGACTCTTTCAGAAGAAAGCTGGATTAGCTGAGAGACCATCATTGCCATGACTAACACAGGCCATCAAGCCTCCTGTCCTTTCCAAACTGATACTGAAACATCAAAGTGAAGATCTTCAATACGAACGTTTTATTGTACGAAGCTGAAACGTGAAAAAATAATACAATCACAGTCAAAAATACACATGTATTCATAAACAATTGTCTAGATAAGATATTTCAGATCTTGTTTGAATACACTGCCCGTGTTCATTACTTAAGCGCCAATTTATGTGAGGTTGTTATCTCATCATGGAACGGACGTTTATTATGGTCAAACCTGATGGCGTGCAACGAGGTCTTGTTGGGGAGGTTATACAACGATTTGAGAGGCGAGGCTATAAACTTGTGGCTATAAAGATGATGCATGCCTCAGAACAGCTGCTTCAGACGCATTACGAAGCACTCAAATCCCTTCCATTTTTCCCGAAACTAGCTGCATATATGTCATCTGGACCTGTTGTACCAATGGTATTTGAAGGGCGTAAGGTAAGTAAAAGCTCAAGGCTCAATGTACTGATACTTCTCATCTTTCCAGATATCTACAAATCATCCCAAACTCTTGACTTTCGCGCGCTATTTAAAAGGACAGTGGTATTGTTTCACGTTGAGCTTAATTCACTGTTTTGATCGTAAATTACGTATCTAAACTACCGTTTACACTTTAATTGAATTTATTTCAGTTAAAGATGACATTGTATTTGTGTGTTTTGGTCCTGCTTTTGTGTATTTACTGCATCAAAGCATTCTTGGTCGACTGCGGCTTGTTTATTTGATAAGGTTGTGATTTATCTTACATATCTACCTTGCCTATCATTTTGCTTTATTCTAAGATGGCCGGCTCTGTACACAAGTGTGGACAGCCATATTGCTTATTCCCCGTGGAAGAAGGGATGCAATGTGACGAATGTAAGAAGTGGTTTCATAAAATGTGCACCCGCTTAAGCCCTACTGCCTATAAAAGGTGCTCGAAACCAAATTCTCATTGGCTCTGTATGTTTTGTTGCTGAAGCAAGACATTACTCATTCAGGAAGCCATCAGCCTTCTAGCGTTAGCTAAAAAGGTCGAAGTAGGCCGTGCCGGCAACATAAATACTGATAATGAAGATTGTATCTGTCGTAAATGCTGCTATGGCAGGTACCAGTCACCCAATTTCGCAACATGAAGCAAACATTTGTACTTCGGTACAACCAATAGAAGCCATGCCATTAAGTATTGAGGGGCCAGTCGCTTTAGCAGCGACTGAGGACCCGGCTAGAACCACTATCGTCCAGAATAGTTCCAATCTGGATGCTAAGAATAGTGGTAAATGGATTACGCGGAAACGCAAAAAAGACGGGAAAATACCCAAAGAAAGCGCGCGAATAGTCAATAAGTCATCGTTGGACTCACGTCCTGAGCATCAGGCAACTCCGCTCAAGTCCAAATGTAAGAAAATATTTAATACTGTTGTGGATGGAAATAGTCTAACTTCACCAAATGTTCTTGGGAGTAACTCGCTCGACCCACATGACACTGTTATAAAGAAAGCTAACAGTAAGAAGCCGGTAGCTAACCGGCAGGATCTGTCATCACGGTCAAAGGCCGTGAACACGACTTTTAAGGAAGTTAAACAGGTGCCTAGTGTAATCATCTGGAACTTGGCAGAATCGAAAGACACCGATCCCGCTAAGAGACCTGCCCACGACCTGCAGTTAGTGAGATCTCTCATCAGAAATATACTGCCAGAGGAGGTCCCAGGGGTACACATCTCGAAAGTCATCAGACTTGGTATGTCGGAGGCGAAACCCAACAGAGAAGGATCCTTAAATTAGTACTCGGTAATTTTGAGGAAAAACGTATTACTGAATAACGCACGCAAAACTCGTGACTCAAACATTCGTATTCCACCTGACTGGCCACTTGAGGATCGGGTCAAGTGGGAGAATGCCCTAACAGAGTTAAAAACTCAAAGGCTAAGCGGTGAAGCGAACCTTACGATTAAGGGTTTTCGGGTAGTCAGGTCTTGGAAGCCGATGCTTCCGAGACCTGTGTGGGTAGAACGCATGTCTCCAAAAACACCCTAAATGTGTGTTATACAAATGCTCGTAGTCTTCGGAATAAGATGTCTGAACTAAGTTTGATGGTAGACGACTTAAATCCGGATATAATTGTTATCACCGAAACTTGGCTCACTGTAGATATAGACTGTTCTCCAGTCATTCCAGGCTACATCTGTGTCAGAAGTGATAGAGTTAGAAGTCGCAAGGGAGGAGGCATAATATTATATATTAGGGACCACTTCCGCATTAACTCGATCATATCGGAGGCGCATGTAAGTGGTACGTGTGAGGTAGTATGTTGTGCAATTAGGTCTAGAAACGGGTTAGTGACGACAGGAGGAATATATCGTAGTCCGTGTTGTCTCGCTGACGACTTTATCCTAAAACACGTCTGTTGTTGGAGTAAAGCAGAATGTTGTCTCATCGTTGGAGACTTCAATGCACCCCATATAAACTGGATAGAGCTCACAGCTCCAGGTGGGGGTTTCGATAGCGTCCTTCTGTCATCAATTATTCGATGTACACTTGTACAATGTATCGTTAAGCCGACGCATATAGACTTGGAACACAATCCGTCATTGATAGACCTTGTCCTCACACACCACTGTGAAGATATCGTCGACATTCAACACCTTCCCCCACTGGTGAATAGTGACCATGTCGTACTTTCCTTTGAGTTCCGAATACATGGTATAGAATTTGCATCTGCTCCACCCCGTCCTAATATCTGGAGAGCTAATATTCCGGCAATAAGAGACTATGCTATCTCAATTGACTGGTCGGTCGATGCTGATGGATCGATTGATGATGCATGGAATAGGTTTAAGTCTACGTTCGAATCCATAACTCAACCGTTTATCCCATGGTCAACACGTAAGCTATCATATTGCCCCCCATAGATTAATAAGGAAACCCGGAAGCTGTTAAAGCGTAGGAAACACTTCTGGGACTTATTCTTGTCAACAGGTCAGGTATCATTTAAGTGCGAATATAAAAAAATCCGGAATATATGTAAAAAGACCATAGCTAAATCCCGCATGGCTTACGAACGACAGTTGGCATACGATAGCTGTACCTGTCCGAAGCGACTGTTTTCGTATGTTAAAAGGCGGACGAAACGTAGTGAAGCGAAAATTCAGCTTTATTGGCTGAATCTGATCTAGGGAAAGCGGAGTTATTTGCTAACTATTTCAGTGAAGTCTACCCTACGTGTAGTGTTACAACTACTTGTCCCGTTGACAATGAAATACTAGCCATAGGACCTTTGCACGTGACAGAGGATATTGTTCTTCCTTTGATAACTAACCTAAAACCTTGTAAGATACCGGGCCCCGATGGGTTACACACACGTTTGCTGTCATCGCTTGCGGACATTATCTCAAGACCGCTCACGATGCTCTTCAACATGTCCCTTTCACAGGCTCAACTACCTAGAGACTGGAAAGACGCCATAGTTAGTCCTATATTTAAGGATGGTCAGAGACGGATCGTATCTAACTACCGGCCTGTTAGCCTGACCAGTATAGTAGTTAAGTTACTTGAAAAATTAATTCGGGCTAAGCTACTAAGCCACATAGATTCGTACAACCTGTTAACTCCCGAGTAACATGGGTTTCGTAACAAGCATTCATGCTTGACTAACTTACTCATTGCGAGAGAGGATTGGACAGCTGCCCTAGACAACGGCCAGTCTGTCGACGTGATATTCATAGATTTTAGCAAAGCGTTTGATAAGGTTTCACACTTAGGTCTTATGCAAAAGCTCTCGAGCTTTGGAATAACAGGTGCTTTACAGGAATGGATAGGAAGCTTCTTATGTGACCGCAGACAGAGAGTAAGGGTCAATGGAACGCTATCCGAATGGAAACCGGTCAAAAGTGGTGTACCCCAAGGTACCATCTTGGGCCCTTTACTTTTCCTTCTGTATATTAATGAACTACCTTTATTACTTAAGTCGTCGACGTTATTGTTTGCGGATGATGTTGAAATCTGGAGAACAATAAGAAATGAGACTGATCGTTGTTATCTGCAAGCAGATTTAGACGAATTAGTTAGGTGGGCTCATGATTGGGGCCTGGAAGTTAATTCCAGGAAGAGCGTGTTCATGCACATCGGGCACGATATTAGTTACCATTATACCAATAATGGTACATCTCTGCCACGCGTTCATGAGCGCAAAAACTTAGGAGTAATTATAAGTCACGACTTAAAAACTACTATGCACTGCAATGCGGTTATTTCCAAAGGCTATCGCGCGCTATGGTCGCTTCGCAGAGCATTTAAATGCTTTGACGAGGATTTGTTTCGAATTTTATATCCCACCTATGTAAGGCCACACTTAGAATACTGTATCCAAGCAGCTAGCCCTTGTCTGATAAAGGATACTAAATCTCTTGAGCGTGTAGGGACAAAATTAGTAAAGGGTATTTCTAAACTCCCTTTCGATGAGCGTTTAAAACGTCCAAACCTTTTCCCCTTATCTTATCGTAGGACGCGAGGTGACCTTATACTGGCATTTCGTATCTTTAATTATGATTTGGGTGTTAATATGTCAAACGTATTAAGAGTTTCCACAAAACGACCTGAAATTTTGAGGGAAAACCATTGACCAGTAGTATTTATTGCGGAGGGGTTGTCGCATTTCCCCTTAATTTTCTATCGCAGCTCGCTCAGAATCCACAAGGTGAGACTCACAACATGGGCAGTCCAAAGGTGTACCACAAGAATCCGCATTGTTTTTTGACAATGTGATGTTCACGTCACCGGTCACCAAAGTATCTGGCCTTGGTAATCGAAATATATACGTCAATTTCTAAGGATATGTGGTTGGTTGGTCCACGCGAGTTCTGCAAATGGGGCCGTTACGAACAGTCGTGATATCAGCAGCCACATCTATTAGTAATTTTTACCAAAGGACTTCAAAAAACCAGTAGATTTCTTCTAAGTTCATTGCAATGATGAGTTCGCATAAACTCATCCCATTAGGCTCTGAACACGACGAAGAGCGTAAACAAATCACATCTAGGTTGACTGAAAGTCTAAGGAACGATCGTAAGCAGTGGTGGGCAACGAAAGCAAAAGAGATGGAAACGGTAGCGGCTATAGGCAACTCTTTAGACAAATAAAAGAAACCGAAATTAAGAGGTCAAGTGTGAGCGAGGCGATCTCGGGAAAAGACGAAGTTCTTATGTGCTCTCAGCCCGGACGTTTAAAACGATGGGCGGAACACTTTAGAGAACAGTTAAGTTGGCCTTCAGCTACTCTACAGTTACCCACAACTCCTAAACAGTCTGAATGTAAGTCAGTCACAGTGTAGAACTTCGTACGTACGTACATCAGTTCGAACCGCCATACGACATTAGCACAGAGATAAAGTCGATTCAAATCCCATAGTGGTAGAAGTAGTAAGAGTATAAGCATTACGTGAAAGATAAGGGTTTGAAGGAATATAATGCAGCGAAATAAATTTGAGCATCGTGAGGAGATGCAGTCCCATGGTAATCGGTAACCAATTATTGGTTCATTCGCCATTTGTTCCCTCAGGATCCTGAAGCCCATGTGCACCATTGGTTTGAAATCAGGGTTTTCCAACTCCCCTAGGTGAACTTTCCGTGTCCACCAACCCAGTTAAAGCGCCGTATATTCGCTTTTCGTCCTCTCAATTTTGTAAACAACAGTAGGACCACGAGAAGACAGTGAGTAGCACATCTCGGGCAGAGGCTATATACGCGCGGCCATGTGAGAGTATTTCGAGAGGGAGAGCAGATTCTCCTCACTCTCAGTCGTACTAGGGCATTTGGGGGTTGTCACTGCTCAATATAGTTGGAAAGCCCACAACACATTTCAGGGTTCGTAATTTCATAATCAGAATATGTATTAATAAGTTTTGTCAACTCAAACAAAAGCTTTCACATATTAGACATTAGTATCATACGACAATTTCCTAATATACTTGTTTTTAACTAAAGGTATCCTTAGTTTTATGTTGAGGCCAAAAATATTTCATTATTAAAGTACGCCGTAAAGATGTTAGGGAATTAGCACAATAAATATCCTCGTAGGGTCAGACTGTTCAGGATCCGAATCCATTTAAATGACCTCGAAACGTAAATCACTTAGACTGTTGTGCAGCGAAGTAAAATAAAATCAAGTCCGAAGGAACAAACTTCTTTTAAATATCTGAGAAGTTTTATTTTTTTTTGATGTTAATCGCTGCGTACTATTACAGTTACATCGGTCTATACATATGAGTTGGTGCTATCAGCATGCATATGAAGACGTTAAGGTGAATCAATAGTTCGTATGATAAGAACTTGCAAATGTTCAGTTTTCCAGTCTCCACGACCAACTTCAACTGAACATGTATGCTTAAAACAATATCGTATTAAGCAAAAGTGCTTTTTATACCACTTAACGACTGCGACAGGCCATTGAATTCAAGTTTCATGTTAGCATCAACCATTTTCAATTTTCCCTTTTTCTGTTTGTTTGTAGTAGTACATCTAAGGTGATTTATACTAGCAGGATAAAAGCTAGATATAAAAGCCGTTCTTAACTGCAATGTACGAAAATCAGTTAACCGTTAATCCTACAAGTCTTGTCATCAGGACTGTGCTAAATTAAGCAAACAGCACGGGAGTATGACTCAACTCAAGCTACGAATCTTCAAACCTCACTACATGTGAACAGGTCCCACAATCATTATAGTGTTCACTTGGTATCCCCTCACTGTCGATCATATTTACTATCTGTTCCTAATTCAACAGTGACAGCTTCTAACCACTTAAAATTTCCTCGTTGCGTATTAATGAATATACGTTTTCTACCGACCATGTTTTTTTATTATTTTAGGTTGTTGAGAACGGACGTACAATGTTAGGTGCTACTAAACCTGAAGCAAGTTGTCCTGGATCAATAAGGGGAGACTACTGCCAAGATGTAGGGAGAAATGTTGTCCATGGATCCGACTCAACTGAAAGTGCTAACAGGGAAATCAACTTATGGTTTTCTCCACAAGAACTATGTCAATATAAACAAGCCGTTGACCCTTGGATCCATGAATAAACTACGGTTTGATTATCATTTTCTCCCTGTAGACTGAGTGGTTGGCTATTCAAATAAATTAAAGGCTGTATTGTATTACTACAAACAAACTGCTAACTTTATATGATGTTTATATCATGCTATCTTTGGGTCAGTACCAATAATAAAACGTATGGTAGTTGACTACACTGATCACTGATCAAAATATCTGCTATCTATGTGCAACAAACAATCCATGTTTTATGGGAAAGTGCTGATAGTCGATTTCCTGACATAATCTACGGAGTTAGTTTTGGTGTGTGCACTGAGTGCCTGTTACTTGTTAAAAGTTTGTTCGAAGCTAGAAATGTATTCGGATAAAAGTAAGATGAGCTGTGACAGCTACAGTTCTTACTTAGGCTAGGCTGCACAAGTAACAAGTCTTAAAGAACTGTCCTTTTGATTGGGCAGATTTTCCAGTCACATTGCATTAGCTTCCCAGAAAGCGAGTTTTAGCTTTGGAAGTTGACCAGAAGCATGACAATCCTGCTAGTGCACGTTTAAAAACTGGGCATCTCTTACTAGTCGCGTAGTCCGTAAACACATGGAGATTACCAAATCGCATTTATGGCGCTTTAGGACGTTATGACAAAAGATTACACGATAATTCGTTTCTTGGGTCTGATTGAATGGTACGTTATTGTCGAGACATACAGGTGTTTGGCCTAGTGTTCAAATCTCATTCTCCGCAGCAACAAATCAGACAATTTCTAAGATTGATTTACGATTAGCTAGATCAAGGGATGAGTCCATTTAGAGGATTCATATATAGTGTGATCCGAATGTTTTAGGGTTAAGGACGAGGTTGATCATTCTAGATGTTAACTGCCTGGCAGTTATTATCGTTAATAGTCTCTTGTTATTACTGATTCAATACAAAAAATGCCGTGGTTTGTTCATGAAGAAATGGTGTATGTTAGCATACAGCGTCGTAATTAATATTAGGTGAATATTCTTGACCTTGTTCTCAACACTTAATTCACTTGCCTATTTGATTTTAGAACAGTTCTCCGCAGACCACCTGGAATACTAAATTTTGTCGTCGATCCTTGGTTTTCCTAACCTTAATTAATCTTAGCTAGTTAGTTGTGAACACTCGATTAAACTAGGTAACTCAGATTGCAGCTTGTTTTAGAATCGACACGTCTCAAAGATTCACGTAACAGAAAGCATTCACATGTCAGTTGGATTGCATCTAATTTTGTCTTTACCGAAACACATAACATAAATTCTAGACAAGTGGTGTAACACAATTTATATTTCGTACATACGAACGACAGCATTCCAATCATGGTTTCATCAGTGCATTAGAAGACAGAAACATTTAATTTAATGTTAGTGAGAAAACATTCCTCAGGCACAGGATAGAAATACAAATGTAATGGCAATGGTTGAAGGAGAAGTAAAGCAGGTTAATATACTCTAAACGTGAGTACAGCTTGGTTAAGGGAAACAAAAGATATGACAATAATGAAGAGCAACAGTATATACCTAATTAAATACAATAACAAGGATGATGAGAAATATGTTTTTTTGACCTCATATTATTTATAAAGTAACGGTAGTCTTCCATATATTACACATTATTCAGACTTAAATAGATCCACTGACGTACAAACCACCGACAAATAACAAGTGTTACGACAAATTGAAGTACACTCACTTAATAATTGGAAAGGAGCTATTAACTTATCAGGGAGTCGGAATCTTAAAAGCAGTAGTGTGTATAAAAATTGGAGTGTTACATGTAGAACAAGAAACAATAAAATGTAGACGAAGAAAGTATCGCACATACCCTCCAACGCCGTTAACTCTAAACAGTTACAGCTGATGGCAATGCTGTATGTGTAGAGTGTGCCGATGATGAACTAGACATACGATCTGATTGCTCTTTACAATAAGCTCCGTTGTAATCATTAATTTAATTAATAATATTAGTTGTATTTGTTGATGTATGTAATGAGTTATCACTTGATTTCCAGAAGCATCTAAGCATACACTGGTAGTGACTTCGTCGTCTTCTAAAACACCGAAAGAAATAATACTTGAAATTAAGTTGGCTGAAAATTGATTTTAGAGAAACAGTAGGAAAAATGAAATATATATTTGGTCATTTTACAGCAACCCATGGAAAAGTGAACATTCCTCAAAGCAGAAAACCAGGAGTATCTTTTTAAAGTAATTTAAATACTGTCTCAGTTAACTATTTGGTTGGATGTTTGTTTCAACGATGAAATATCATCAAGGATACACAAATATCGTCGTATTGTGTCAATACTATTCTAGGAGTCGATGAAATTCAGTTCATAACTAATACCAAGTATTTTAGGTCTTGGAATTAAATACAATTATCATACATTAGTTTTATCATTTACTTCGAGCTCATCTATCCCTAAATACTCACTATTTGTGGCAGTAAATTTACTCTATCTTCCTTGTCGAAAACACTTATGGAAGTTCTCAAAAGTAAGGTTATTTAGCTGTCTTTTTTCGCCTAATGCTAGAGTGATGTGCACAAACGATTTCCATCATATACTTTGACATGTTGCTCAAAGTTCATAGATATATGAGTAAAGATAATGCACTCTAAACATTTATTTAAACCTAAACCATGAAACACTCGACTTTCAATTAGAGGTACTAGTTCGAACGCTGTTAACTCCAGACTGGGGTACCAAATATCTGAGTCTAAGTCATAATTATTCAATTATTAGATGACAATCTGCTAAGATGAATACGCTCTACAGTTAGGGGGAATATAAGCAAGATAATGTTAAATAGGAACATTTATTACAACTTACTCCTGTCGTCTGACAAAGCTGTAAATCGATCAATAGAACTTCTTGGAGTACATGTTTGACATGTTCGCTGATACTACTCCAGTATTTTGACTACTGTTATAACTAATTGATGAGCCCATCTGACAACCACCAGCTTTGATAGAACCGACATTATTGACTCAAGTGAGATGAATATATTAATGAGGATCTGGATTCGGTGTTGCAGTCGAAAAAAAATTACATAAGTAGCATTTTGCATATGGGATTCCACTAGAACTTCTTGTTACATAGCCAAACAATCAACAAAATCATTATCAAGTGATTAGTAACAAGAGGGTGAACGAAACAATGCAGGGTAAAAAAAGTCAGAGCTTTTCAAAGCTGCCCGCCGTTTCGTTTTAACGACCTTGGATGCCTGACGAGAGTCGGTCATTCCGTATTTGAGTTGTTGACGCTCTGTTGGGTCTCCAATGGATTGCACGAATATCGGTTTTTCGCTGCAGTAAATCCGCAAAATCAATGCGAAAAGTGTCAGTTTAGCTTTCTCTGTTTTGTAGTGTACACTTTGGCTCTTCTGTTGCTTCATGGGCTCGTTTAGCTGAAGGCGCTCTATCATGCATCCGTACCAGATTACGTTTTGGAACGGCGTGGGAAACATCTCCTGCGATCATTAGCCAGATTAGATCAGTCACTTCTCGATATATTGATAGCCCATTAAATGTATCTTCTTACCTCCTCGCTTATGATTTCCACTGGGTGGGAGCGATCACATCATAGGTGTTACTGGTAAAGAGTTGTGAAACTACAATACTGGTGGTATCTTCAATGGTGAGCCCGAAGTGATTTGGTTACTTACTTACTTACGCCTGTTACCCTTCATCGAAGAGCATAGGCCGCTCACCTGCATTCTCCATCCAACTCTGTCCTGAGCCTTCCTTTCCAGTTTCTATTCATCCTTTTCATATCTGATACACCAACAAATAAACTCTGAGTCCGTTACATTTTGGAACTTAATAAATCAATGTTTTGTTTTATTTGATTTCTATATAATGTGATACATATATTATCTCATGTTTTCCGGAATACTTTATTTATTTAATTTTCATTCATTATTGAAGATGAAACGGATGTTCTAGTTTTACAACTAGCTACCAGTAGCACCTTCTATATTTGATCGTTCCCAGTCAGATAGAAGTCAGACGAGAAGAGGCAAGAAAGATATATTTGATTCGTTACCAATATATCGAGGACCTTTTCTATAAGCTGGCTAATGAAACGTAGGAGCTGTGTCCCACGCCGTGTTGAAACGTGATCTGGTGCGGATGCATGACCGAAAGCCTTCAGCTAAACAAGTCCACTTAAACAACATGGTCAGCATCCAATGTCGAACACTTAATGAACTATTGATTTTGGGGAATTATTTACAGCTACATTAAAAACTTCATTTTTCACTATGACCGAAAAGACAGTAAAACATTTTAGGTTAAATAATATCCAACCACACTCGATTTACGTAATTTCATTGGAAAGGAATAAAAGCTAGAAATTGGACATTACCAGAGTTGAATGCCGTCTCAGTGGTCGCAGCCCACGCCCACGCAAATAAAAGGATTTTTTCAAATTTTCGGCTGTTCGGATTGAAATGATTCTTGTTTTATATTAACGCCCACGCTCTCGCAAATAATCTAAAACAAACATCATGAAAATCCGTCAAGTGGTTTCGGAGATACAACGATTTTCATAGAACGGCTGGTCGGATTGAAATGATTCTTGTTTTATATTAACGCCCACGCTCTCGCAAATAATCTAAAACAAACATCATGAAAATCCGTCAAGTGGTTTCGGAGATACAACGATTTTCATAGAACGGCTGGTCGGATTGAAATGATTCTTGTTTTATATTAACGCCCACGCTCTCGCAAATAATCTAAAACAAACATCATGAAAATCCGTCAAGTGGTTTCGGAGATACAACGATTTTCATAGAACGGCTGGTCGGATTGAAATGATTCTTGTTTTGTATTAACGCCCACGCTCTCGCAAATAATCTAAAACAAACATCATGAAAATCCGTCAAGTGGTTTCGGAGATACAACGATTTTCATAGAACGGCTGGTCGGATTGAAATGATTCTTGTTTTGTATTAACGCCCACGCTCTCGCAAATAATCTAAAACAAACATCATGAAAATCCGTCAAGTGGTTTCGGAGATACAACGATTTTCATAGAACGGCTGGTCGGATTGAAATGATTCTTGTTTTGTATTAACGCCCACGCTCTCGCAAATAATCTAAAACAAACATCATGAAAATCCGTCAAGTGGTTTCGGAGATACAACGATTTTCATAGAACGGCTGGTCGGATTGAAATGATTCTTGTTTTGTATTAACGCCCACGCTCTCGCAAATAATCTAAAACAAACATCATGAAAATCCGTCAAGTGGTTTCGGAGATACAACGATTTTCATAGAACGGCTGGTCGGATTGAAATGATTCTTGTTTTGTATTAACGCCCACGCTCTCGCAAATAATCTAAAACAAACATCATGAAAATCCGTCAAGTGGTTTCGGAGATACAACGATTTTCATAGAACGGCTGGTCGGATTGAAATGATTCTTGTTTTATATTAACGCCCACGCTCTCGCAAATAATCTAAAACAAACATCATGAAAATCCGTCAAGTGGTTTCGGAGATACAACGATTTTCATAGAACGGCTGGTCGGATTGAAATGATTCTTGTTTTGTATTAACGCCCACGCTCTCGCAAATAATCTAAAACAAACATCATGAAAATCCGTCAAGTGGTTTCGGAGATACAACGATTTTCATAGAACGGCTGGTCGGATTGAAATGATTCTTGTTTTATATTAACGCCCACGCTCTCGCAAATAATCTAAAACAAACATCATGAAAATCCGTCAAGTGGTTTCGGAGATACAACGATTTTCATAGAACGGCTGGTCGGATTGAAATGATTCTTGTTTTATATTAACGCCCACGCTCTCGCAAATAATCTAAAACAAACATCATGAAAATCCGTCAAGTGGTTTCGGAGATACAACGATTTTCATAGAACGGCTGGTCGGATTGAAATGATTCTTGTTTTATATTAACGCCCACGCTCTCGCAAATAATCTAAAACAAACATCATGAAAATCCGTCAAGTGGTTTCGGAGATACAACGATTTTCATAGAACGGCTGGTCGGATTGAAATGATTCTTGTTTTGTATTAACGCCCACGCTCTCGCAAATAATCTAAAACAAACATCATGAAAATCCGTCAAGTGGTTTCGGAGATACAACGATTTTCATAGAACGGCTGGTCGGATTGAAATGATTCTTGTTTTGTATTAACGCCCACGCTCTCGCAAATAATCTAAAACAAACATCATGAAAATCCGTCAAGTGGTTTCGGAGATACAACGATTTTCATGGAACGGCTGGTCGGATTGAAATGATTCTTGTTTTGTATTAACGCCCACGCTCTCGCAAATAATCTAAAACAAACATCATGAAAATCCGTCAAGTGGTTTCGGAGATACAACGATTTTCATAGAACGGCTGGTCGGATTGAAATGATTCTTGTTTTGTATTAACGCCCACGCTCTCGCAAATAATCTAAAACAAACATCATGAAAATCCGTCAAGTGGTTTCGGAGATACAACGATTTTCATAGAACGGCTGGTCGGATTGAAATGATTCTTGTTTTGTATTAACGCCCACGCTCTCGCAAATAATCTAAAACAAACATCATGAAAATCCGTCAAGTGGTTTCGGAGATACAACGATTTTCATAGAACGGCTGGTCGGATTGAAATGATTCTTGTTTTATATTAACGCCCACGCTCTCGCAAATAATCTAAAACAAACATCATGAAAATCCGTCAAGTGGTTTCGGAGATACAACGATTTTCATAGAACGGCTGGTCGGATTGAAATGATTCTTGTTTTATATTAACGCCCACGCTCTCGCAAATAATCTAAAACAAACATCATGAAAATCCGTCAAGTGGTTTCGGAGATACAACGATTTTCATAGAACGGCTGGTCGGATTGAAATGATTCTTGTTTTATATTAACGCCCACGCTCTCGCAAATAATCTAAAACAAACATCATGAAAATCCGTCAAGTGGTTTCGGAGATACAACGATTTTCATAGAACGGCTGGTCGGATTGAAATGATTCTTGTTTTATATTAACGCCCACGCTCTCGCAAATAATCTAAAACAAACATCATGAAAATCCGTCAAGTGGTTTCGGAGATACAACGATTTTCATAGAACGGCTGGTCGGATTGAAATGATTCTTGTTTTATATTAACGCCCACGCTCTCGCAAATAATCTAAAACAAACATCATGAAAATCCGTCAAGTGGTTTCGGAGATACAACGATTTTCATAGAACGGCTGGTCGGATTGAAATGATTCTTGTTTTGTATTAACGCCCACGCTCTCGCAAATAATCTAAAACAAACATCATGAAAATCCGTCAAGTGGTTTCGGAGATACAACGATTTTCATAGAACGGCTGGTCGGATTGAAATGATTCTTGTTTTGTATTAACGCCCACGCTCTCGCAAATAATCTAAAACAAACATCATGAAAATCCGTCAAGTGGTTTCGGAGATACAACGATTTTCATAGAACGGCTGGTCGGATTGAAATGATTCTTGTTTTGTATTAACGCCCACGCTCTCGCAAATAATCTAAAACAAACATCATGAAAATCCGTCAAGTGGTTTCGGAGATACAACGATTTTCATAGAACGGCTGGTCGGATTGAAATGATTCTTGTTTTGTATTAACGCCCACGCTCTCGCAAATAATCTAAAACAAACATCATGAAAATCCGTCAAGTGGTTTCGGAGATACAACGATTTTCATAGAACGGCTGGTCGGATTGAAATGATTCTTGTTTTGTATTAACGCCCACGCTCTCGCAAATAATCTAAAACAAACATCATGAAAATCCGTCAAGTGGTTTCGGAGATACAACGATTTTCATAGAACGGCTGGTCGGATTGAAATGATTCTTGTTTTGTATTAACGCCCACGCTCTCGCAAATAATCTAAAACAAACATCATGAAAATCCGTCAAGTGGTTTCGGAGATACAACGATTTTCATAGAACGGCTGGTCGGATTGAAATGATTCTTGTTTTATATTAACGCCCACGCTCTCGCAAATAATCTAAAACAAACATCATGAAAATCCGTCAAGTGGTTTCGGAGATACAACGATTTTCATAGAACGGCTGGTCGGATTGAAATGATTCTTGTTTTATATTAACGCCCACGCTCTCGCAAATAATCTAAAACAAACATCATGAAAATCCGTCAAGTGGTTTCGGAGATACAACGATTTTCATAGAACGGCTGGTCGGATTGAAATGATTCTTGTTTTATATTAACGCCCACGCTCTCGCAAATAATCTAAAACAAACATCATGAAAATCCGTCAAGTGGTTTCGGAGATACAACGATTTTCATAGAACGGCTGGTCGGATTGAAATGATTCTTGTTTTATATTAACGCCCACGCTCTCGCAAATAATCTAAAACAAACATCATGAAAATCCGTCAAGTGGTTTCGGAGATACAACGATTTTCATAGAACGGCTGGTCGGATTGAAATGATTCTTGTTTTATATTAACGCCCACGCTCTCGCAAATAATCTAAAACAAACATCATGAAAATCCGTCAAGTGGTTTCGGAGATACAACGATTTTCATAGAACGGCTGGTCGGATTGAAATGATTCTTGTTTTATATTAACGCCCACGCTCTCGCAAATAATCTAAAACAAACATCATGAAAATCCGTCAAGTGGTTTCGGAGATACAACGATTTTCATAGAACGGCTGGTCGGATTGAAATGATTCTTGTTTTATATTAACGCCCACGCTCTCGCAAATAATCTAAAACAAACATCATGAAAATCCGTCAAGTGGTTTCGGAGATACAACGATTTTCATAGAACGGCTGGTCGGATTGAAATGATTCTTGTTTTATATTAACGCCCACGCTCTCGCAAATAATCTAAAACAAACATCATGAAAATCCGTCAAGTGGTTTCGGAGATACAACGATTTTCATAGAACGGCTGGTCGGATTGAAATGATTCTTGTTTTATATTAACGCCCACGCTCTCGCAAATAATCTAAAACAAACATCATGAAAATCCGTCAAGTGGTTTCGGAGATACAACGATTTTCATAGAACGGCTGGTCGGATTGAAATGATTCTTGTTTTATATTAACGCCCACGCTCTCGCAAATAATCTAAAACAAACATCATGAAAATCCGTCAAGTGGTTTCGGAGATACAACGATTTTCATAGAACGGCTGGTCGGATTGAAATGATTCTTGTTTTATATTAACGCCCACGCTCTCGCAAATAATCTAAAACAAACATCATGAAAATCCGTCAAGTGGTTTCGGAGATACAACGATTTTCATAGAACGGCTGGTCGGATTGAAATGATTCTTGTTTTATATTAACGCCCACGCTCTCGCAAATAATCTAAAACAAACATCATGAAAATCCGTCAAGTGGTTTCGGAGATACAACGATTTTCATAGAACGGCTGGTCGGATTGAAATGATTCTTGTTTTATATTAACGCCCACGCTCTCGCAAATAATCTAAAACAAACATCATGAAAATCCGTCAAGTGGTTTCGGAGATACAACGATTTTCATAGAACGGCTGGTCGGATTGAAATGATTCTTGTTTTATATTAACGCCCACGCTCTCGCAAATAATCTAAAACAAACATCATGAAAATCCGTCAAGTGGTTTCGGAGATACAACGATTTTCATAGAACGGCTGGTCGGATTGAAATGATTCTTGTTTTATATTAACGCCCACGCTCTCGCAAATAATCTAAAACAAACATCATGAAAATCCGTCAAGTGGTTTCGGAGATACAACGATTTTCATAGAACGGCTGGTCGGATTGAAATGATTCTTGTTTTATATTAACGCCCACGCTCTCGCAAATAATCTAAAACAAACATCATGAAAATCCGTCAAGTGGTTTCGGAGATACAACGATTTTCATAGAACGGCTGGTCGGATTGAAATGATTCTTGTTTTATATTAACGCCCACGCTCTCGCAAATAATCTAAAACAAACATCATGAAAATCCGTCAAGTGGTTTCGGAGATACAACGATTTTCATAGAACGGCTGGTCGGATTGAAATGATTCTTGTTTTGTATTAACGCCCACGCTCTCGCAAATAATCTAAAACAAACATCATGAAAATCCGTCAAGTGGTTTCGGAGATACAACGATTTTCATGGAACGGCTGGTCGGATTGAAATGATTCTTGTTTTGTATTAACGCCCACGCTCTCGCAAATAATCTAAAACAAACATCATGAAAATCCGTCAAGTGGTTTCGGAGATACAACGATTTTCATAGAACGGCTGGTCGGATTGAAATGATTCTTGTTTTATATTAACGCCCACGCTCTCGCAAATAATCTAAAACAAACATCATGAAAATCCGTCAAGTGGTTTCGGAGATACAACGATTTTCATAGAACGGCTGGTCGGATTGAAATGATTCTTGTTTTATATTAACGCCCACGCTCTCGCAAATAATCTAAAACAAACATCATGAAAATCCGTCAAGTGGTTTCGGAGATACAACGATTTTCATAGAACGGCTGGTCGGATTGAAATGATTCTTGTTTTATATTAACGCCCACGCTCTCGCAAATAATCTAAAACAAACATCATGAAAATCCGTCAAGTGGTTTCGGAGATACAACGATTTTCATAGAACGGCTGGTCGGATTGAAATGATTCTTGTTTTATATTAACGCCCACGCTCTCGCAAATAATCTAAAACAAACATCATGAAAATCCGTCAAGTGGTTTCGGAGATACAACGATTTTCATAGAACGGCTGGTCGGATTGAAATGATTCTTGTTTTATATTAACGCCCACGCTCTCGCAAATAATCTAAAACAAACATCATGAAAATCCGTCAAGTGGTTTCGGAGATACAACGATTTTCATAGAACGGCTGGTCGGATTGAAATGATTCTTGTTTTATATTAACGCCCACGCTCTCGCAAATAATCTAAAACAAACATCATGAAAATCCGTCAAGTGGTTTCGGAGATACAACGATTTTCATAGAACGGCTGGTCGGATTGAAATGATTCTTGTTTTATATTAACGCCCACGCTCTCGCAAATAATCTAAAACAAACATCATGAAAATCCGTCAAGTGGTTTCGGAGATACAACGATTTTCATAGAACGGCTGGTCGGATTGAAATGATTCTTGTTTTATATTAACGCCCACGCTCTCGCAAATAATCTAAAACAAACATCATGAAAATCCGTCAAGTGGTTTCGGAGATACAACGATTTTCATAGAACGGCTGGTCGGATTGAAATGATTCTTGTTTTGTATTAACGCCCACGCTCTCGCAAATAATCTAAAACAAACATCATGAAAATCCGTCAAGTGGTTTCGGAGATACAACGATTTTCATAGAACGGCTGGTCGGATTGAGATGATTCTTGTTTTATATTAACGCCCACGCTCTCGCAAATAATCTAAAACAAACATCATGAAAATCCGTCAAGTGGTTTCGGAGATACAACGATTTTCATAGAACGGCTGGTCGGATTGAAATGATTCTTGTTTTATATTAACGCCCACGCTCTCGCAAATAATCTAAAACAAACATCATGAAAATCCGTCAAGTGGTTTCGGAGATACAACGATTTTCATAGAACGGCTGGTCGGATTGAAATGATTCTTGTTTTATATTAACGCCCACGCTCTCGCAAATAATCTAAAACAAACATCATGAAAATCCGTCAAGTGGTTTCGGAGATACAACGATTTTCATAGAACGGCTGGTCGGATTGAAATGATTCTTGTTTTATATTAACGCCCACGCTCTCGCAAATAATCTAAAACAAACATCATGAAAATCCGTCAAGTGGTTTCGGAGATACAACGATTTTCATAGAACGGCTGGTCGGATTGAAATGATTCTTGTTTTATATTAACGCCCACGCTCTCGCAAATAATCTAAAACAAACATCATGAAAATCCGTCAAGTGGTTTCGGAGATACAACGATTTTCATAGAACGGCTGGTCGGATTGAAATGATTCTTGTTTTATATTAACGCCCACGCTCTCGCAAATAATCTAAAACAAACATCATGAAAATCCGTCAAGTGGTTTCGGAGATACAACGATTTTCATAGAACGGCTGGTCGGATTGAAATGATTCTTGTTTTATATTAACGCCCACGCTCTCGCAAATAATCTAAAACAAACATCATGAAAATCCGTCAAGTGGTTTCGGAGATACAACGATTTTCATAGAACGGCTGGTCGGATTGAAATGATTCTTGTTTTATATTAACGCCCACGCTCTCGCAAATAATCTAAAACAAACATCATGAAAATCCGTCAAGTGGTTTCGGAGATACAACGATTTTCATAGAACGGCTGGTCGGATTGAAATGATTCTTGTTTTATATTAACGCCCACGCTCTCGCAAATAATCTAAAACAAACATCATGAAAATCCGTCAAGTGGTTTCGGAGATACAACGATTTTCATAGAACGGCTGGTCGGATTGAAATGATTCTTGTTTTATATTAACGCCCACGCTCTCGCAAATAATCTAAAACAAACATCATGAAAATCCGTCAAGTGGTTTCGGAGATACAACGATTTTCATAGAACGGCTGGTCGGATTGAAATGATTCTTGTTTTATATTAACGCCCACGCTCTCGCAAATAATCTAAAACAAACATCATGAAAATCCGTCAAGTGGTTTCGGAGATACAACGATTTTCATGGAACGGCTGGTCGGATTGAGATGATTGTTGTTTTATGTTAACGCCCATGCTCTCGCAAATAATCCAAAACAAAGATCATGAAAATCCGTCAAGTGGTTTCGGAGATACAACGATTTTCATGGAACGGCTGGTCGGATTGAGATGATTGTTGTTTTATGTTAACGCCCATGCTCTCGCAAATAATCCAAAACAAAGATCATGAAAATCCGTCAAGTGGTTTCGGAGATACAACGATTTTCATGGAACGGCTGGTCGGATTGAGATGATTGTTGTTTTATGTTAACGCCCATGCTCTCGCAAATAATCCAAAACAAAGATCATGAAAATCCGTCAAGTGGTTTCGGAGATACAACGATTTTCATGGAACGGCTGGTCGGATTGAGATGATTGTTGTTTTATGTTAACGCCCATGCTCTCGCAAATAATCCAAAACAAAGATCATGAAAATCCGTCAAGTGGTTTCGGAGATACAACGATTTTCATGGAACGGCTGGTCGGATTGAAATGATTCTTGTTTTATATTAACGCCCACGCTCTCGCAAATAATCTAAAACAAACATCATGAAAATCCGTCAAGTGGTTTCGGAGATACAACGATTTTCATAGAACGGCTGGTCGGATTGAAATGATTCTTGTTTTATATTAACGCCCACGCTCTCGCAAATAATCTAAAACAAACATCATGAAAATCCGTCAAGTGGTTTCGGAGATACAACGATTTTCATAGAACGGCTGGTCGGATTGAAATGATTCTTGTTTTATATTAACGCCCACGCTCTCGCAAATAATCTAAAACAAACATCATGAAAATCCGTCAAGTGGTTTCGGAGATACAACGATTTTCATAGAACGGCTGGTCGGATTGAAATGATTCTTGTTTTATATTAACGCCCACGCTCTCGCAAATAATCTAAAACAAACATCATGAAAATCCGTCAAGTGGTTTCGGAGATACAACGATTTTCATAGAACGGCTGGTCGGATTGAAATGTTTGTTTCATTTTCACGCTCACGATCTGTGAAGTAAACCATATAAATTTCATAAAAATGCGTCCAGTGGTTTCAGAGATACAAACATTTTCTCAAAATTTGATAGAACGGCTGGTCGGATTGGGATGATTCTTGTTTTCTATTGACGCCCACACTCTCGGAACTAAACCAAAACAAACATCATAAAAATCCGTCCAGTGGTTTCAGAGATACAAACATTTTCTCAAAATTTGATAGAACGGCTGGTCGGATTGGGATGATTCTTGTTTTCTATTGACGCCCACGCTCTCGGAACTAAACTAAAACAAACATCATAAAAATCCGTCTAATGTTTTCCTTCTTTTCCTGTTGTCCTAATATAGGCTCGTCGGCTTTTGGCATAGAATAAATATTGCCTTTCGTAACGTGTCGATTCTTTCGTCTATCGTGAGGTTATGCTTTTGTGGACTTGTGTGCTTCGTTCTGTCATAAATCCTATCGGTTAGTTTAGTAATTTTGTCTACATCTGCATCGCTGTCTCCAACAGCAAGGATTTGCTGCATGCTCAGTGTACGTTTTCGTAACCGCAACTGGTAAAATATGGAAGTGTACGTTCTATAGTTTTTTAAGTTATCTTTCTTTGTATTCAGGCTTGTCATTCAAATGTCATTCTTTTTTTTATGCTTACACTTTCACCCTAATTTCATTATTCTAGTATCGTACGTTAACTCCGCCTGTAGCTCCTCTGAGGGTTACTGCCGGTCCCAAGCCCGGGTAAAGGAGGAGGGTTGGGCATGGGATTAGCGACCCCATCCTGTAGAATATCAACTTACTAAAAAAACGCCAACCCGAAAAAATCATTCAAACCATTCAAACTCTGCCCTGGGAGTAGAAGGAATAATTATTACGTCTCATGATGAGAGTCAAGTTCCTTCGAAAGTCATGAGGCCGATGCACCTTCTTACAACCAGAGCGACAATTTTTATAGGTACATGGAATGTCCGAACAATGTGGGAGACCGGAAGAGTCTTCCAAATTGCTGCAGAAATGAGAAAATACAACCTGAAGGTGCTTGGAATCAGCGAAACACATTGGACGCAGGTTAGACAACAACGACTGTCTTCAGGAGAACTTCTGTTATACTCCGGTCATGAAGAAGAAAATGCCTCACATACACAAGGAGTTGCATTGATGCTGTCCAGAAAAGCACAAAATACACTTATAGGATGGGAATCTCATGGACCAAGGATCATCAAAGCCTCCTTCAGAACAAAGAGAGAGGGCATTACAATGAACGTCATCCAATGCTATGCGCCCACCAACGACTACGATGAAGACGCTAAAGACCAATTCTACGACAGGTTGCAGTCAATCTTCGAGAAGTGCCCAACCAAGTACCTGACCATTCTGAAAGGAGATTTCAATGCCAAAGTTGAAATGGACAACACTGGATACGAAGACGTCATGAGACAACATGGACTGGGAGAAAGGAAGGAAAATGGTGAGAGATTTGCAAACCTATATGCCTTCAATAAACTGGTCATAGGTGGCACCATATTCCCACACAAAGCCACTTGGATTTCACCGGATCACACTACACGGAATCAAATCGACCATATCTGCATCAACAAAAGGTTCAGGAGGATAATGGAGGATGTGAGAACCAGAATGGTAGCTGATATAGCATCCGATCATCATTTGCTGGTCGCCAAGATGAAACCAAAACTCAAGAAGCACTGGACAACTGTGCGGACAACATCACAAACGTTTAATACGGCCTTTCTTCGAGATGCTGACAAACTCAACAAATTCAACATAGCCCTCAGCAACAGCTTCGAGGCCTTTCATGATCTACTCAATGGAGAGGGAACTACCATGGAGAGCAACTGGAAAGGTATCAAGGAGGCAATCGTTTCAACATGTCAGGAGGTTCTGGGTCAAAAGAAGCACCATCACAAGGAATGGATCACTGTTGGTACACTGGATAAAATTGAAGCAAGGAGGAACAAGAAGGCAGCAATCAATATCAGCCGAACAAGAGCGGAAAAAGCCAAGGCACAAGCCGAATACACAGAGGCAAACAAGCAAGTGAAGAGGAGCATCAGAACCGACAAACGTAAATATGTGGAAGTTTTAGCGATGTCAGCGGAAAAGGCTGCAAGAGAGGGAAACATGAGACAACTGTATGATAAAACAAAGAAACTTGCTGGAAATTACCGTAAGCCGGAAATACCAGTAAAAAGCAAGGAAGGCAAAGTAATCACCAACATTGAAGAACAACGAAACAGGTGGGTAGAACACTTCAAAGAACTCTTGAATTTACCAGCTCCACTGAACCCACCCAACATCGAAGCAGCACCCACAGACCTCCCAATCGATGTTGGCCCACCAACAATTGAAGAGATCAGCATGGCCATTAGACAAATCAAGAGAGACAAAGCAGCGGGACCAAACAACATCCCCGCAGAGGCACTGAAAGCAAATGTAACAGCAACTGCCAAGATACTCCACATCTTCTTCAGTAAGATTTGGAAGGAAGAACAAGTACCAACAGACTAGAAAGAAGGACTTCTGATCAAGATACCAAAGAAAGACGATCTCATCAAGTGCGACAACTACAGGGGCATCACTCTTCTCTCAATACCAGGAAAAGTCTTCAACAGAGTATTGCTAAACAGGATGAAGGATTCCATGGACGCCTAACTTCGAGATCAACAAGCTGGATTTCGTAAGGATAGATCGGGCACAGATCAAATCGCAACTTTACGGATCATTGTGGAACAATCAATCGAATGAAATTCATCACTCTACATCAACTTCTTCGACTACGAGAAGGCATTTGATAGCGTGGACAAGACGACACTATGGAGGCTTCTTCGACACTACGGCGTACCTGAGAAGATAGTCAATATCATACGGAACTCCTATGATGGACTAAACTGCCAAATTGTCCACGGAGGACAACTCACCGACTCGTTTGAAGTAAAGACCGGTGTAAAGCAAGGTCGCTTACTCTCACCATTTCTCTTTCTCCTGGTGAACGACTGGATCATGAAGACGTCAAAATCTGGAGGAAAGAACGGAATACAGTGGACAGGCAGGATGCAGCTTGACGATTTAGACTTCGCGCATGATCTGGCTCTTCTATCACAAACGCAACAACAAATGCAAAAGAAAACGACCAGTGTAGCAGCAGCCCCAGCAGCAGTAGGTCTCAATATAAACAAAGAGAAAAGCAAAACTCTCCGATCCAATACAATATGCACCAATCAAATTACACTTGATGGAGAAGCTTTGGAAGATGTGGAAACCTTTACATATCTGGGCAGCATCATTGATGAACACGGTGGATCTGATGCAGATGTGAGGGCGCGGATCGGCAAAGCAAGAGCAGCATACCCACAACTGAAAAACATCTGGAGCTCAAAACAATTGTCAACCAACATCAAGGTTAGAATTTTCAATACAAATGTCAAGACAGTTCTACTGTATGGGGCGGAGACGTGGTGAACTACGAAAGCCATTATCCAGTAGATACAAGTGTTTATTAACAGCCGTTTACGCAAGATACTTCGGATCAGATGGCCAGACACTATAAGCAACAATTTACTATGGGAGAGAACAATCTATAGCAACTCATATACAATTGAGTTTGTTTGCATCTAATCTGGCTAAGCCCTTTTGTTAACTTATTTAATGGACAGTCATTCATACAATAACAACCCATCTATACCATTTCACTTTTATTATATACGCTTGAACATTGCTTACTGCCTACGCATATATTCATTCCGCTAGCATTATTATTAATCGCTTATTTGATCCGATGATTCATGCCTTTCCGCTTATATATATATGTACATCTTAATCCTGTTTACTGCTCTACTGCTCTTGCCCTGCTTGCTCTCTGCTCTGCTCTGTATTACGCTACACCGTACTGTATATGCTTACTCATTCATCCGGCTCTATGGCAGAGCTTTTTCATGCTTGTTTGACGTACCTGTAATATTGGATAACTGTGTGTGGTTCAGTAATAAACACGATCAACTCTTCGTATTCGTCTTCTGATTTATACATCGTTAGGACGTAGTCGAGTAACGGTTATCAAGACGAACAATATACGAAGCTTAGGGATAGTACCGAATATCGACCACCACAGAATTGGAGGCCTCGCCGAACGAGCACGATGCCACAGAATTGGAAGCCTCACCGAGCGATCAGAAAACAATTTTCGACGATATAATCTAATCCCGAAAATTCAAAGCGCTGCGTCTCAAATCGGATTATTATTTGTATCATAATCATAATTGTGGATTTATTAAATCCTAACTCACAAACATTGAACTTAACGATTATATTCATACTAAATAACGATCATTCACAAACAATTGATATATTGGTGCGATTTAGTAAGTCTGTTCCATTTTATAAATTGCACCATTTATTATTATCATTGTTTCTGTCCGTCTATTTTACTTTGTGACATCTATATCATATTTGTGTACTACTAAAAAAAAATTTTTTGTAAGCATGTCTTCCGAAAACACTATATCAAGTGTACAGCAAACTTCGTCCGTGAGAACTCTTAACCTTCCAGTCCCCTCTTTTAAGGTCACCGATCTCAGCTGTGGTTCATTAGACTCGAAAACTATTTTCTGGCTAGTCGTATTAACTTACAAAGAGATAAATTCGGCAACACAAGCACTCTCCTCCCAGACGAAGTAGCAGAAAGCGTACGAGAGGCGTTATCTAAACCGGATACTGAAAGGCCATACGATGTACTAAAGCAGGCAGTAATTAAAGCAGTCGCACTAAGTGACCAACAAGCTGTTGAGCAGCTTCTCAACCAGGTACAAATGGGGATAGAACTCCATCACAGTTAAAAACTCATATGAAAAGTCTACTAGGTGATAGAAAAATAGACAATAACTTATTTTATCAACTGTGGCTTCGCCGACTCCCCTCCAGTATTCAGCAAATCTTAGCTGTTGGAGATACTGACGTTGACATAGACAACATAGCGAAAATAGCTGATAGAATATACGGAAGAGCAAAGCAAGCAAGCCCTCAATCACACAGCGTGACAGTAGACGATAGAATCAGTACTCTGCAGAAGGAGATAGATGTTTTATGCCACAAGCTCACAGAGTTGACCCAGAGCGAGAGACCACGAAAATTATCACGAGTTGGCACGCGCGAGAGAAGCCGATCAGCTTCCAGAAGACGCGCAACGCCGCTGATATGTTGGTATCATCAAATGTATGGTCACAGAGCAAGAAAATGCTCACAACCTTGTAGATTTAGCACGGCAAGTAAGCGGTACCCTCGGTTGTCCATGGCAACGCCTGCAGCGAACACAAAGCCCTCAAACAGCCGCCTATTTTATATACAAGACCGAATGACAGGCACTCAATTCTTGGTGGGCACGGGGGCTGAAATAAGCGTAGTACCCCCAGTATGTGACGACAAAAGAAACCTTAACACTTCATTGGTTCTAAAAGCGGCGAATAAATCAGATATTAAAACATATGGCAAACGAATGTTATCCTTAAATTTCGGACGAGGCGCGACATACCGCTGGGATTTTGCCATAGCAGACGCATCGGTACCTATAATAGGCATCGATTTCTTATGCAATTTCGATTTACTAGTAGACTCATGGCGCCACAGACTCATAAACGGTACCCATACTACTTCGATTACGAGAATACTTACAGAATCTGTTTCTATGAACCTAGTGGTAGATAAGAGCCGCAACGACCCACGCAAATTATTGTTAAACGAGTTTCCAGAGCTTTTAAAAGTAACGTACAATAAAACAGATCTCAAGCATACTATCCAACACCATATTGTAACCAACGGACCGCCGGTTAATGCAAGGCCAAGAAGATTAGACCCAAAAAGGCTAGCAATAGCAAAGCAAGAATTCGACAAGTTAATGAGGCTAGGCATAATAAGGCCTTCGAACAGCCCGTGGGCATCCCCATTACACATGGCTCCGAAAAAGAACGGAGAATTAAGACCAAGTGGAGACTACCGAGCACTTAATAAGCAAACAATGGCCGATAGATACCCTATACCACACATCCATGATTTTACTTACAGTATAGGTGCTACAGTATTCTCGAAGATTGACTTAGTTAGAGCGTATTATCACATCCCGGTCGCTCCACAAGACATACCAAAAACAGCAGTAACAACCCCTTTTGGGCTATATGAATTCTTACGCATGCCTTTCGGACTGACTAATGCAGGACAAACATTTCAACGGTTTATTGACCAGGTCATCAGAGGCTTACCTGGAGTAAACGCATACATAGACGATTTTCTAGTAGCCAGCTCCACTATGGACGATCACATACAGCAACTACGGCAATTATTCGCGCGACTAAGAGATCATGGTATTTCCATAAACATTGAGAAGTGTGAGTTTGGAAAAGGATCCTTACAGTTCCTTGGACACATGGTAACTTCTCAAGGTATCACACCGATCTCTACAGAAATCAACACCATCAGAGACTATCCGTTGCCCGATACACGAAAGAAATTACGACGATTTCTAGGACTAATAAATTATTACAGACGTTTTATTCCGAATTGTGCTGCAACACTTTAACCACTGACCGATGCGTTACGGGGACACTCCCGGACATTCCAATTATCAGCAGAGGCAATACAGGCCTTCGAGAACGCCAAGAAGGCACTTAACAAAAGACGACATTAGCTAGAAGAAAGAGCGAAACACCGTTAGCTATCATGACAGATGCATCGAATGTGGCGGTAGGAGCTGTTTTACAACAGTTAGTAAATGGCACATGGGAACCACTTTCATTCTTCTCAAAGAGACTGAATCCTACGCAAACGAGATATAGTACTTTCGGAAGAGAATTACTAGCAATTTACTTGGCAATAAAACATTTTCGACATATGGTAGAAGGCATAGATTTTGCAGTTTACACAGACCACAAACCACTCACGAACGCACTAAGCGCAAAGCAAGATAATAACTCTCCGAGGGAGATCAGACAATTAGAGTTTATTTCCCAGTTCACTTCTGATATACGATATATTAAAGGCCCAGAAAACGAAGTAGCTGACGCACTATCAAGAACGACGATAAACACTCTCGTCCAATCCGAAATCGATTATCACGAATTAGCAGAATTACAAAATATAGATGTCGAGTTAAACAGACTGAAGTCTGACAATACAACCTCTCTGGTACTAAAAGAAACTTCAATCGAAAACGTGAGTATTATGTGCGATATTTCTACGGGCCGACCAAGACCATTTATTCCGAAGTCTTTAAGACGAAAGGTTTTCGACACTATGCATAACATATCACATCCTGGGATAAAGGCCACAATCAAATTAATCAGCGAACGTTTTGTATGGCCAAGTATGAACCGGGATGTTCGTAATTGGACGCAAACTTGCATAAAATGCCAAAAAGTTAAAGTACATCGTCACACCAGTTTTGCAATAGGTCCTTTTCGTCATCCGGATAGCAGATTTGAGCACATACATATCGACATTATAGGACCGCTGCCGATTTCAAATGGCTTTAGTTATATTTTTACGTGCATTGATAGATTTACGCGATGGCCTGTGGCAGTACCCATAAAAGACATTTCGGCCGAAACTATAGCCAAAACCTTAGTAGAGCATTGGATCTCTCATTATGGTGTGCCTGCACACATTACAACCGATCGAGGAGCTCAATTCGAGAGCCACCTCTTTCAACAGCTCACTGAACTCAAGCGTATTCGGACAACATCTTACCATCCGATGGCGAATGGTATGGTAGAAAGATTACATCGGCAACTCAAAGCCTCTCTTACATTTGTTATTAGCAATAATGATTGGGCCAGCAAGCTCCCATTAGTCATGTTAGGTTTAAGATCAACAATTAAACAAGATATAGGATGTTGCCCTGCAGAGTTGGTTTATGGAACCACTTTACGTCTTCCAGGAGAATTTTTCACCTCAAGTAAATGTGTTCTAGCTGATTTAGCCAACTATGTGCAACGTCTAAAGCAGCATATGGGTAACCTAAGAATAACACTCCCCAGACAACATCAACAACGTGTGTACATACCAAAACAACTGAGCGACAGTACCCATGTGTTTATTGGAAGGGATAATGTGCAGCGTCCCTTACAACCAGCTTACGATGGTCCATTTAAAGTTATTAGAAGAAATGATAAAACGATTACAGTAGATAAAGCCGGAAAAACGGATGTAATTAGCATAGACCGAGTCAAACCAGCTTTTATCGAAGCTGACGATCAGCCAGTATATACAGATCATTCGAAAATCGTCCAGTCACCGAAACGTGAGTCTCAATCATCAACGACATCGACGAACAAAAACGAAGAGAAACCAGTAATGACAAGATATGATCGAAGAGTAAGATGGCCTCAATGATACATAGCTACGATTTTGAACTAATAATTTATTTCGCATCTTCAGACGTAAATTTCTTTCCTGTTCGTTTTGTATGTGTACATCGAAAACTTTAATTTATCTATTATTATAGTCAACAAAGTTTGCATATTCCAATGTAAATGCATAAAAACCTCTAAAATCACTAACACATTAATTTGATCTGTTATTTTATATGGCCTCACGGATATATACGAAATCAAACTTTCACGTACTTGTAGTAATTCACACGATAGTTCTATCATACATCTTAATTTCAAAAATTTTGATATTTACTGTCCTGTTAAGTTTAACATTTTTAATTCGCAGACACGGACACTATTTTGTATCCATGTTTGCTGGGGGGGAGCTATTATAGCAACTCAGATACAATTGAGTTTGTTTGCATCTAATCTGGCTAAGCCCTTTTGTTAACTTATTTAATGGACAGTCATTCATACAATAACAACCCATCTATACCATTTCACTTTTATTATATACGCTTGAACATTGCTTACTGCCTACGCATATATTCATTCCGCTAGCATTATTATTAATCGCTTATTTGATCCGATGATTCATGCCTTTCCGCTTATATATATATGTACATCTTAATCCTGTTTACTGCTCTACTGCTCTTGCCCTGCTTGCTCTCTGCTCTGCTCTGTATTACGCTACACCGTACTGTATATGCTTACTCATTCATCCGGCTCTATGGCAGAGCTTTTTCATGCTTGTTTGACGTACCTGTAATATTGGATAACTGTGTGTGGTTCAGTAATAAACACGATCAACTCTTCGTATTCGTCTTCTGATTTATACATCGTTAGGAAGTAGTCGAGTAACGGTTATCAAGACGAACAATATACGAAGCTTAGGGATAGTACCGAATATCGACCACCAGAAAAAAAGTTTCCAGCAGAGGAAGAAATCAGGAAGAAGCGCTGGAAGTGGATTAGGCACACCTTGAGGAAATCACCTAATTGCATCACAAGACAAGCCCCCACATGGAATCCTGAAGGTCAAAGGAGAAGAGGAAGATCAAAGAACACATTACGCCAAGAAATAGAGACAGACATGAGAAGAATGAACAAGAACTGGATAGAACTAGAAAAGTAGGCCCAGGACGGAGTGGGTTGGAGAAAGCTGGTCGGCGGCCTATGCTCCATTGGGAGTAACAGGCGTAAGTAAATAAGTATCGTACGTTAATTTATTACACATTTTCACGTACTTTTGTCTTTAAAGATGATTAATTCTCATCCCCTTATCTTGTGAAACAGCAACTTTCGCTCTAATGGATCCAGCACATCACATCATTTCAATTATACTGGTAGCAAAGGTTGAATTTGTTCATTGTGAACATAGTTCAAAATTATTGGTGTTAGTGGTAATCACTGCAATAGTGCAAACAGAAAGAAAGTATGTTGTCTTTGGTAGTTTCTTTTAACTCGATAGATAATGAGTTTGTTTTGATCGAATAAACGATTTTCACTAAATGTCTCATTAGCTCACTTCACATTTATCCTTTGTTTTTGTTTTCCAGTCATAATAAATGGTATTCTATCACCGTCTTTAACATAAAGAGTATAGTATGACTAAATGTACCTGGATTCACAAAAGCGAATTTTAATTGATCCATATTAAAATGATCAAATGTAAAAGTTAGTGTTTTAGTGATTGTTGGTAAACATAGATCGTTTCTGCCGGAAAAATGCCCATTTAAGAGGACTTTAATTGTTCAAATTTAGTGTCAATAACTAAACTGATTTAAACATAAATTTATAAATTTTGATCTTTGTTATTTTGAATTTAACTGATAACGATAAGAAATATGAGGAGCTTTCTTTTCAGTATATTTTCTTAATGTTATTTAGCTTAATATGGATTATGTCTGGAGTGGCTATAATGAACAAGGAAATACAATTGATATCAGTAGTTCAATTAATGGGAATAATGACCAACCACAATTAACTCAACAACAACAACAACAAGTTGATGAATACAAACATTTTCAAATGACTATTTATAATTATTTAATAAATCTTCATAAAGAATTTGAATATGAATTAGATCGAGTAACAAGAGAACACGAACTACAATTGTTTAAAGTAAACATTTTTATATTTGGAATGTGTTTTATTGTTTCTGATGAAATGTTGATGGTCTATTATGTGATTGTTGGTACATTCTGTTCAGGCATTTGAAACATCTATTTTGTTAAACCGTAAAATGTTTAAAGTTAAACGCTTTATTTCAGACTTGGTTGAACTGGATAACTAGCAATAGTATTTGTTTGTACTCTCAAACTATTATAACAAGAAAAAAAGCCATTTATTTACCAAAAAAAAACAACAGAATTTGAACGTGTTAAAGAAGAAAAAATTTCCACTTTAATGATATCATTTTCTCAAACTGTACAACCGTATTTAAAGGTAATTTTTACACGTAGTGTTTTGAATGAGGATACAGGTGAGGACAACCAACTATGTATTTAACACAAATTACAACGTTACTTGGTAAAATATAAAAACCATGCTATGATACACTATTTGCAAAATGTTCTTCAATTGCCTCAGACTTCATTGTTCCTGCATTTCCACACAAATTGCTTTTTATTTCTGTTCTTCTCTTCTTGATCTTCTCAATCTTCTGCTGTCAGATATTCTATTCCTTACTCACCATATATACTACTTATGTCGATATCAGTAGCTCACACCCTAGTAGTAGTCTGTAACAAAATAGAGGAGTCTTTAAAAAATTATCAAATGTAGTCAAACTTATTCAAGTGTATGTCGATGGAAATGAAGTTGTGTTGCATAGTATAGTCAAGATTGTGGTCAGAATGGGGATTTGTGGAGATTTTAGTAATTTTATTAAGAGAATTTATTTTTGATGTGTGGGCGAGAATGTCAATGATTGGTTGTCTCGATGAGTCAGACATTAGAGGGGATGACAGGTGTTATGTGTTATATATATATTTGAACAACATATGTAAGCGAACAATTGTTTTCAATTAGATCGTCATCAGGCTTTACTCTAATATACATGAATATTTATATAAAAATGTTAGACCAATCAAGGCTATTTGAGTCAATAATAATCACAATGAAATAGAAATACGTTACCAAGCATAATAATAGTTAAAAGTACAAGTTGATAGTGGGAAGACAGGTGTACTGATAGTAGTAGTAAGAATAGTAAATTACGATAACAAAAGTCTTATCAATAATTAAACATTGAGAATTAAGAGGTCAAACGTGGGTAAATAGTCTGGAATAGTAATCACAAAATATTAAAATCATTACGTAATAAGAAGTATGTAAGTAAATAGATAGTGAAGAATACAAACGGAAAGAGGTAGAAAATTACAAACAAACAAAAAATGATAACCAAAATAAATAAAAAAAATTAAAAAACATTTTTTTACAAATAATAATAATGTCAATTATTAAGTTATGTCCGGCCATGGAAGGGATAGGGGGGTTACGAATT
Source organism: Schistosoma rodhaini (assembly GCA_944470415.2). Classification (NCBI taxonomy): domain Eukaryota; kingdom Metazoa; phylum Platyhelminthes; class Trematoda; order Strigeidida; family Schistosomatidae; genus Schistosoma; species Schistosoma rodhaini. Next base: position 85,070,967 of record OX104036.1, read on the forward strand.
TCTTCTGTACACATAAATTGGGATGGAATGTACGAATCCCTATGGCTTCTGCTATATGAAGTAGACGGGAGCGAACTCCGTTTTGTGATTACTATTCCAGACTATTTACCCACGTTTGACCTCTTAATTCTCAATGTTTAATTATTGATAAGACTTTTGTTATCGTAATTTACTATTCTTACTACTACTATCAGTACACCTGTCTTCCCACTATCAACTTGTACTTTTAACTATTATTATGCTTGGTAACGTATTTCTATTTCATTGTGATTATTATTGACTCAAATAGCCTTGATTGGTCTAACATTTTTATATAAATATTCATGTATATTAGAGTAAAGCCTGATGACGATCTAATTGAAAACAATTGTTCGCTTACATATGTTGTTCTAATTTTCACAATGGGAATCTTTAATATATATATATTTCCCTATCCTTATTATCTATGAACTTATTGATTAACTGTTCTTTGTGTCGGATTTTCGTGTGGAAATATATTGACGTCATAGTCAGGCTAATCTGGTGTTCTTGATCTGAGTTGTGTTGAAGTCCTGTAGAATAGACACTGGGTGAGAATCTAGTGTAGATATTCGTCTAAGATAAATTAACGTCCCACATACGTGTAAGAAGTAAAAGGACTGCTATAACCAGAAACCCCTAAAGTTATAACCAGCATCCTCTCTCTCTCTCTCTACGTTTATAACATTTGGCGACGGCATACATACGTTTATAACATTGGCGACGAATACATACGTTTATAACAATTTTTTCATTCCATTTCGTCGAATTAAATGACTAGTTTCGAATTCGTTATAATTGGTTATTTCATTTCTTAGAATTGCTATAAAATGTAAGTACTTGTCGATAGAGTACCTTTTGTGTCGTTTCTCAAGTTGTCACAGAAACGGATAACATGTTTTTGAATACATTGTATGTGGTAGAGTTCCAATCACTTGAAGCATTAAAAGACGTCATTAAAACTTATGAAAGAGCTACGTTCTGCCATTATGCGGTGAGAGACTCTCATTTCCATAGGGATCGGAAGCCGTATATCAAATTTGTATGTTGGAGAAATGGCAGTAGAATACCTAGATGTTCCTCATAGTCAACTAGACGAAGTAGGTAATATGATTATTGTTATTATATTATTCACTAAGGACTTCCATGAATATTCACTGTCTGGCCTTCATCTTTTGTAAGTTCATTGATGGTTACTAGACTGTTGTTCGTGGGAATGTGTATCACAATCATGAGAGCGATTCCCTGAGGTATGATAATAATTCTTGGATACGCAGGTTGAAGATAAGACCAGTATTGTAGTTTGACAACTATAAACCAGTAACACCTTCTATATTCGAATCGTTTCCCACTCCTTTAAAATCAGAAGTCACATGCGAAGAGGTAGAAAAGATATATTTGATGCGTTATCAATATATCCAGAAGCGGTTACTCTAATCTGGCCAGTGAACGTAGGAGCTGTTTCCCACGCTGAGCTGTAACGTGATCTGATGCAGATGCATGACCGAACGACTTCAGCTAAACAAATCCACTTAAAATAATATGCTCAGCATCCAATGTCGAACACTTTGAAAGCTATTGATTTTTGGAAATTATTAACAACTACAAGGTCAACGGACGCTGTTCAAGTAGGATAGCCTAGCGTCAAAGAATTTTTGTATTCCCTAGTGAGGCGTTTGTCCAATGAACAATGTAGTGTAGTCTATAACCGTGCGCATCAAGTGGTTAACGGTACGATGCATTTAACGTCGTTGACATTATCTGCAGCTACTGAGTTTTAGATGATGTCCTCCACTCTTAAGAATGTTACATTGCCGTTGACCTAACAGACGACAAGTATTGACGAAGATGAAATTGTTTCTATTGATTCAGAAAAGTTTACTGAACGAGACAACAACAATAACGAAGATGCCCACGACAACATACTGTCTGAGATTTCCAATCTTGCACATCCGCCAAGTGAATGTGCTGATGGAAGTGCTAGAATATTTTGTCGATGCAACGCAATTTTTTTGCTTGAACTCAGTACCACAATTCCATGGATTCCACTGTCCCATGTGCGGCGCTATTACGGAATCATAGTAATGTCATTGTTCAAAAAAGCTGAATTGTTAAGAGACCGAGTAAAGGCCCTTTATAGGGCCACCCACAATTTAATTTAAATTCCTTTGATTCAATTTCTTATTTCCTTGGGAAAGGTCGTGATGAGTTAGAATCAAACCAAAGTGATTAAGCTATCAAAAATTAATTTGGGATTAATAATTCACGTTTTAGTAATACATTTATACTTTTCATCAAATGTTTATATCATCTAATAAACACCAATCTGGCTAATAACAGTACATGCAAAATTTATTAAGAATGAATTCATTTAGTATTGCTTGTTTGAATCTTCCGATTGATGTTTAGGACTGCAGCTAGTCAGTCTCTAATAGGCATATGTGCATACTGTGCGTATTGCCCCAATATAGACTTAATTCACAAGCATGGTAAGCAAAGATGGAATGTTTTAATGTTTTTTTTAAATTGTTCAGCTAGACGAACGTATGCTTTTATTTATTACATCGAAAGTAAACGTTTATATAACCAAATCTCAATCGATACAGTTGACCTCATTCGCATTCAGCGATATAATGGACATAAATGTTTCTGATGTCAGACGTAGGGATGTTAATTTACACTTAATATGACCAATATTTCAATTACTAGTCGAAAACGGTTATTTTCTAAGTGATTAGCTGTTTTGGTTTTAATATTAAAATGTGTCTAAATATTACGAATATATACATAAAATTTGTTAGTTTCCGTCTAAACATGTTTAACAAATAAGACCCATCATCGGAAAAATGATTCTAGACATTCTAAATAAGTAACATATCCGATCTCATTTACAAATAACATCAAAAAATTAAGATAATCATTTGGTCAGATTGCATACTTACAAAACATTTGTTATTGACATCACACAAAAAAACTACAGTTCACTTCCCAAACACAATCTCTGATCTAAATTACTGCATACACAGAAAAGTATTTTTATCTTAATTATATACCGTTCAACTCCATAAAATGTACAACGTATAGTTCAAACAATTCTTACTTTTAATAGATTAGAAAAATAACGCAATTACAATCTTGCGTTTATTAACGAAACTGTTTTTCTACAGTAACTGTTGTATCTGTCGTCGTGATCACTTACAACGGCCCGTTGTAGACTGTGAAGTGTTATTTTCAAATCGTTCTTGTGCTTCTTTATGCGTTGTAGATAGTTGGCTACATCAGTCCAGACACTTTCACCCAAAGCGAAAATTTCTCCGGGTAAACGTAAAGTAGTTCCATAAACCGACTCTGCTAGACATCTAATCTCTTGTTTAATTGTTTTTTTGGATACTGCATTGGCTACTTCGTTATCATTACCTTAAACATATAGTATGCGAGACATAAATTAGGAAGTATATTTTAACTTTCGAATTTCCTTAGGAGAAAATTATCCTTCTTGGCGCCTAATGCCTTCGTAAGAGGTTTATGATCTGTGTACATAATGAAACATGCACCTTCTACAATATGTCGGAAATGCTTTATTGTCAAGTAAATTGCTAGCGGTTCTTTTCCAAACGTACTATACCTCGTTTGAATAGGATTCACTCTCTTTGAAAAAAATTAAAGTGGTTCCCATGTGCCATTTCTTAACTGCTACAATACGGCTAATATTGCCACATTCAATACATTAGTCATGATGACTAATGGCATTTCACCCTTCCGTCTAACAAGTATCGTCTTTTCTTTAATGTTCGCTTGATATTCACGTATGTTTATATAGCCTCTGCTGACAAATAGAATGCCCGGGTATGTCCACGCAATGCGTCTGTCAGTGGTTGCAATATTGTAAGTGAATGCGGAACAAAAACTGCGCTCCCACTCATCTAACTACCACCGGTTCTACTCCTGTTATCTTTTACATCACATCATTTTTTGATCATCTACTTGTTGTTATTATTTTTATCTAATTAGTTTTTCATCAGTTTTCTTCTAATTCATCGCTTTATTTTGCATTTCGAACTTTTTTATTGTATGTGCATGATATTTTAACTCCCTTCATTGTAATTTTATCAATTTTTTACGGGTGTTGAAAAACCTATTAGATTGTCATTTCAACTTAGCGTTTTCACTTTGAAAAGTTTACTGAACAAAGACGATTTATTTTTATACTATATGACTGTTTTTACGTTAGTTACTGAATATTAATAGGTAACATAATGTCAAACTTAAATTAGGTATTAAATTTTGATGAAAAACAAATTCATTAGCTGATTTAACAATTCCCGTTATATTTAATGTTTAAAATGTATACCTCAAGTGAAATTTATGGTGAATCGGAGTGAAATCCAAGACGCATACTTCGTTCATCTTGGGACCGATCAACTGAGTCTGCCTGGAAACCAGAGTGAAGATTCACCTAATAAAAAAATGGATGACGCATTGGCGTTTGAAGCAAAAATAGTACATTTCAACATCGGAGTGAACATCAACACGTTGAGGGGTACATCTATAGCAGCTCAAATACAATTGAGTTTGTTTACTTCTAATCTGGTTATACCCTTTTGTTAACTTATTTAATGGTACAACAACAACCTATCTATACTATTGTACCTTTATTATGTACTCTTGAGCATTGCATACTACCTATGCATGTATTCATTTTGCTAGCCTTATTATTAATCGCTTAATTGATTAGATGATCCATGCTTTTCAATTTGTATATATATGTACATCTTAACCATGTTCACTACTTGGCACTGCACGGTACTGTACTCGATTACTCGGTCGATCGATCTCTTGCTCATTCGACTTTTACTCTCACTCGCCAGCTTCATGGTACTACTCTTTCATGCTTGCTTAACGTGCCTGTAATTTTGGATATCTGTGTGTGGTCCAATAATAAACGCAATTATCACTTCGTATTCGCCTTTTGATTTATACACCGTCGGGGCGTTATCTAGTAACGACTATCAGGACGAACAATATACGAAGTTTAAGGATAATATCGAATATCGACCACCAGACATGCAGATTATGTGCACGGAATTGAATTAAACCTGCAAATCAGATTCCGGTTCCAGCCTCCATATATCTATGAGTTAAATGCATATGACTTTATATCAGTATTGAGTTATCCCTCACAGAATGTATATGTACTAAAAGTGTCTGATCAATGGCAGTCCTAAACATCAATGGGAAGATTCAAGTTGCCAGTACAGCGTACTGTTTAATCATATAAAATAGCTAAGCAACTTTGTGGGTTTCCCCGAGGAATTCTTCCTTATAATTAACAACCAAGTTGCTTGGATTCAACTTCATATTTCCAAGTGTGTATTAGGTTATAAGGTTTCTATTTTGTCTTAATTAAATTTCCTATAGTGACAAAAAAATTGCTGTTGAATAATCATAAGGATTTTTTTACAAAACTACCTGATTGAAAACAAACAAAATGTCAACTACAATAGAATACACAGTGAAAATAATAAATCAATGATTCAATATAGATGAAATTATATTCATTTAACCTTTTTTATTATATATACTGTATTATATATACATCATTGAAAACTGAAAACATCAATTTTTCCTCAATCACTCTCCTTCTCTTTGTATAATAAATTACTATTATAGTTATCATTAGATTATTAACAATAGTCATTATGAAGATGATCATAATTTAAATAATAAAAAATAAAAATGAAATAACAGGAAAATCAAAAAAAAAAAAAAATTAAATCAATTTCATATTGATTTATTTTAAAAGAAAGGAAAATGAAAAATTTTGTTTGTTTTTTTTTATTTAGAAAAAAAAAGTTTATTTCACTATAATTGAAACGTGTCAAATATGATAATCTAAATGATAATGATGATGATGATTGGTCAATATTATTTATAGTTTTATAAATGAAAGTTAATGAATAATTGAAATAAAATGAGTATATATACATAATAATTAATTTAAATCACGTAAATAATCATTTCTTCTTCTTTTTTTTTAATTGGTTCATTAATTCTTTTATTGAATTAAAATTTGAGTATTCATTGCAACTTAATAAATTTTAAATTTTGAAACAGATTGATGGGTAAGTAACTATTATGTTCTTTTTGATTGTTTATTCATGATATATATATATATACATTGGTAATGATAAAAAGAAATCAAGTCCTGTAAAATGTATACATATATATTGTTGATGCGATTTCTTGATGATGCAATCCCCGATTTATGCATTGAAAAAACAAATTGTCCGATTCTCCTTGAGTTTTTAGTGATACACCCTGAATGTGATCCTTTTGTGAAGAATAACGTAAATAAATTGAACTAATCTTTACAAAACCTCTTCAGCAAATAGTATATGTTGATATAAAAATGTTTAAACGTTCAATATTAATTCCAGTAGATAGTTTGTAAATGTACATAATATTTCATAAGACTATAACAACAGATAGTTTCTAGTTTGAACTTGTAACAATTTCATTCAGAACTTTCCATTAAAATTTTCGGAAATTCAACGGACTATTTCTTTGATATATATAGTTTTTAAGAAATTTCTGTATGTTGAGAAGAAACCTCATGTAACTTGAAAGTTAATTGAGTAGAAACTAAAGCAGTTATCAGTCAAGTAACTTGTGATACTCTATGTAAATATCATTTTCTTTTAATTCCACTTAACGTTTTGATTCAAAAACTTATATATTTCATCCTAAAATATTTTATTTAATTATTTCAATACAAGTTTAATATTTACAGTATACTTACTATTCTATCCGGGTAGTTGTCTGTATTGATTTTAGCGTTTTTGAAACTTGTTCATTTTATAGAGAGCATAAAGTATGCTAGTAGATAAATCTTAGGCAGGAGGCCTACAAGATGTGAAGTGAACGACAATACAAGTTAGGACAAACGAATGTACTTGAACACAAAATTATAGAATCTCTTCGTAAAATCTGAGAAGCATACAGTAAATAACTGAATTGTAAAATATCAATCAGTTGTTTCAAACTTGATTGTTCCTTTACAAATGTTAATCAACCGTCTCAGAATTCAATATTCCTTCATTTCCATACTAGTCGCTTTCTGTTCCCGTTCTTTCCTTCTCGATATTCTCGACCTTGTGTTGACATACATTCTATTCATGACTACCATTACACACTATTTATGTCGTATAAGTAGCGTACACCACAGAAGTATTTGTTTAGTTATTCAACAATGATAAAATCAGCAATGACAAACCTAATACTTGAGATCATGAGTTACTTGAAGCTAGACCACCATGGAATTGCTGGAAGCACTGAACGGCCGTTTAGCCTTATTGTGGGACTCCTCAGCAGTGCGCATCCATGATCCCGCCTCATGAGATACGAACCCAGGACCTGTAAGTAGCAAACACCACAGACGTTTTTCGAAATATTAGTAAATTAAGTTTTAAAAAAGCCTCAGGTATACTTAGACTAAAGAGTTCATCACCATATATATATAAAGAGAGAGAGAGGAAGTGAGAGACATAAACATCAAATAATTATACACATGATTGTACAGTTTTAGTAAATGTAATTTTTTAAAAAAAGGACAATTTTCCTTTTTTGAACTTTTTTTCCTTTAAATCTAAGAATCTTTCAACGTTAAGTGTTGTAAAGTTTATCCAGTATCATAGTTTGTTGACTTTTACAATGAACAAAACGGAATAAACAGACTTTACTTTCATTCATTTAATGTACTTCAGCGATTTCATTGCTGACACACATCAAATACATCATTTGCACATCTTTGAATTGGTACTTACAAAATTCATTGTTCATTCATTTCTGTTGTTATTTTGGTTGCTTTCAGTTTTCTTCTCTCTTCTCTATATTTTGATCTTCTCAACCTTCTGCACGCAGACATCCAACTTCCGACTCATGTTATATACTACTTAGATCTGTAAACATACCTAACATGCATCACAGATGTATTTACCTAGTTGCCTAGATTAAAATGCACTGAATAAAGTTAGAATATGCAAGCTAATGGTTAAATCTCTATTGTTCTGAATAATTAAACTCCTGATAACTTACTCGGATTTACTTATTATTTAATATTCGGCTTGAAGCGGTCAATGGAAGACATGAAAATCTGAACCATTGTACTGAGCCATTTAGGTCAATATATACCACTTGGTTGAAGTACGCACGATTACCACGATCATTAATTGCAGACAATAGATTACATGACTCAGAATCTATCATAATGTTGATATGAATCCAAGTTCGTTTTATAGAAAACTCATGCATTTTATCCCGAGAATTAATTGATTCTTCTTGAATCATATTATCTACGCCCAATGTTTTCTATTATTACTAATACTGTCAATAATTTCACTACATTGGTATTTCATTATGCTTTTATATTGTGGTGTGGCGAACTGAATTTATGTAAAAAATGTGCTAGTATCTACTGATTGACAGACTATTCAACTGGAAGACAATATACGGTACAGACCCACTTTAGCTGTGAAATAACTGGCAAGCGGGGCAAAATGGGGCTTTCAGGTAATTAAATATGACCAACTGACTAAAGTTACTCATCAAAATCTTTCAACGTCAATCAATGGTCTAGATGACCATGTGCTTTCTCAAGAGTTTTAAAGTCTCAATTTCAGTCCGTAAATGGGTTAATAGTCAGTGTTGTTTGAAAAACAAAAAGCTGTCCCATGCTCTTTAGTTTCCAAAAATTGTCCTATTCAAGTCAATCCATGATGTAAAAAGTCTTGAAAACCCTTTCCATCAATTTACAGTCTTAAACATTATTTAAAAACTATTCACATATAAATGAATACTATGGTCATCAAAACATGAATCTAACTGAATACTCAATCTGTTATTAAATCATAAGGTCTAATCTTGATATCAGATGACCTTAAATCACCTAACACATCATAAATCAGCTACTAGATAATATAATATCATTAAGGCTGTTATGTGACACTTTGTGACATAACTGTGACTTTTAACTATTTTGAAGCATTAAGTAATTATTATATGCACGTTTTCCAAATGACTAATCAAACCATCTTACAGAATTTTGTTAACTTGAATGTTTCGAGCAGACCCGTTCAGTTCTTTAGTTTGTATCGCTGACTGATATCATCTGACGAAACTCGCTGTAATTTTTGAATCAAAGCCTAAACCTATGCAGTCAAAGCGGATATCAAGTGTATTTATAGGTGAAAAACTAAACTACAACGAAATAATGATTATTAGATACCACTAACTAGGTTAAGTTGGAAATGTCGACTATCCGCTTATGGGCTAGTATCTCAAAAACTTATTGTGTTTGTCAATAAAACTGAAATTCCTGGAGTCAATCTTGCATGATGTCTTGTGCTCGCATAGCTACGATACACTGAAGTGATATACGATAAACAGCCGAAATTTTAAAATTATCTCGTTTTAGGAACACTGCATGCCAATATACTAAAAAACCTTTATAAAAGTAATTGCGCTATCAAACTTGAGGGATCTCGAACCCCGCGTTCAAAATGAGTGTCTTAGAAATATTGCTCGTATCTACTGGGATCACCGGGTAAGTGATAGTGAGGTTAGACACAGGGTATCAGGGAATGATTGTAAATCAGGTCATGAATATTCATAGGCTGAGATGGTTGGGCCACGTGTTACGTATTCGCTATGCTGACCAGTATTGGCCATGGTTGGAAGAGAGTTACGGTCCGCCAAACCAAAACGTGGCATCAGTGTTTGAGCTCACTAACGTCTAGTCTGAGCCATGTTGGTAGATGCAGACTACTTGGTTGGGGTTCGCGTGACTATCGTAACCAATGGTTAGAGACTCTGGGTGACATGGCTCAGAATCGATCACAATGGCGTAGGTGTATATACTCTTTGTCTTCCCTTGAACCATGAAATTAAAATTGCTTCATATCTTTCTTTCTTCCTGTACTATAACCTTACATACAAAGATATTCAGTGCTCTAGTTAGTGATATATTTTGCAGATAGAATATGCCATACTATGATACATTCATCAAAATCAAATGGTATTTATCGATTCCTTAGAAAAGCTGAATACTTGGTAAACTTCTTTCATTTTCTACTGTATATCTCTAAATTCAGATATAAAGGAACTACAGTTTCCTAATGAGGATAAAAAGAAAAAAGACAGTTGTGCCCTAACTTCAAATACATCCACATCCCCCAAATCGGTTAGTAATACATCTTCAACACTAAGTGTAAATAACTTACCCCCATTATCTTCCTCATCGTCAACATCATCAGTCATAACAATATCAGCAACAAGTACAAATACTCGGATAAAAAATCAAAATGTATTGAATAATTCAACAACATTTGGTACACGTAATCGACGACAAGATTGGTGTAAATGGCCTATTTGTATTCAATACCGAACAACTGGTTATTGTCTAGGATATAATCCTAATGGTACATTACCCATATCATCACAAATGTGTCAAGCTGCTCATATTGGTCCAAATGATCAAGTGCCTTTATCGTCAGACGGTCAAGTTCGAGTTTGCTTTGATTCGATGGGATTAGTAAATGTGAGAAGATAAGTTATTTTTCATGAACCACTATGAAATTCCTCAGGATGGTATTAAATGTCGTTCATTAATATCCTGATATAAACTGAGATAATTTAAGAATCAATATCGGACTATATATGCTGTAATTTGTTGAGGTATTGCAAATTCCTATCACTGCTAACAATAGTTTGCTAAGAAATATAATCAAACCGACTGAGAAGACTACATTTACTTTAAGATAATGATGTACATTCAGACATTTGGTTTATGATCTCCGACATAAAGCAATTTAAAAGTATGAAGGCATGTAGAACTGAATGAATATTGGGATACTGAACGATTGGTTAATAGAAGCTTTTGTTATTAAAAAGATTCATTTACGTGCAAATTACCGTACACCAAATCATCATGAGTCGAAGTCATTTCAAAACATAAAAATTTATTAGATATGTGTTTTGTAGTTCACTTATCACACAAAAACGTTAATATGCAACTATTAGACTTTCTACCATAAAAGAAAGTATGAAACAAAACTCTCAAACTCCAAATATTGTCACTTACATAAAAATGAAATGTTTAACTACATAATACTATCGACTGATAGGTGATAACCAACAGAAGATATAAATTTACTGTAGTAGTTTGCTTGATTAGCTGTCCATAACAAATATCTTTCCTTTACAAAAGTAGAGTAAACACCTTGGACATTCTGGTCTCCACACCAGAAAGCCCTGTGTTCAACCCTTGATATGACCATGAGCACGCACTGGTCAGATGATAATAACTGGGGAAAAACAATTCGTAAGTGTCCACTGTTTTCTCATGGTTATGTAACTGGAGTCAGTCATTAGCGAAAACGACATCAATATTGAATAATTACAGTACAAATAAACGGTCTTTAAGCTCTACATGAAGGTCCTGTAGTTTTGTGCCTCAAAAGCCTGTGTGTGTTGCTTCTATGTCTTTCATATTAATTTCTTCTGTGAGTAGATCTAGTAAGGCTTAGAACTACTCGTTAAGGACAATCTTAAATTTGCTGAGTTTGCCAGTATCTCGAAGGGAGGCTGTATTGAACCTGTGTAATGCCGTTTCCCCAGTTGTACAGTGCATTCTTGGATTGAGTTCAGTCTTGGCAACCTCCAGGTGGTGATCCAAATCTATGTCAACTCTTCTACTGATTTTCACGTCTTATATTGACCTTCTGAACATTTTGGTGATGTGTGTATGATCGATCCGATTGTCCGTGGTGTGATCCGATTAAACCTATGTAGCTTCGTGTATACGTTTGTGTGGAAATATTGATCCACCTATGAATATTTTGTTGAATGCACATAAATTTGCAAATGTGTCACCATTTGCGTGACCATCCTCACTCCTTTCTCCCAGTCAATACATGTCGTCCTATGATATCTTCATTCCCGGTGTTGTCTATTCGGACTTTGATGTTTAAGTCTCCCATCTTGATGGTCACGTCTTTTCCTGAACACTTCACTATGATCGATTGCGTTTCACTTATTCAGAGAACCACCGATTCCTGTCTCCTCATTTCTGCAGTCAATTTATTAGTTGTTTGATTCCAATAACTAAGAGATGGAATTTAACTTCTGCTTCATATTTCATAGTAGAACCCATGTATTTGTATTGTTTGTCAAAGAAAACCACCAATTTGTATCTCCTCATTTCCATGGCTATTTGATCGGTTCTCCCTGTCTCTCATATTGTTCTGACATTCCATATACCTATATTAATTGTTGTTCTGGTTGTTTGAAGTGCCATCAGCTTTATGACATCCGAAGAATCTCAGATGTCAATATGAGGCGTCATAGTTCTTTCTTCAACAGCCAGGTCAGAGTTGAAATAGTTTAATTTGTTTTATCTTGTAAGCGTCATTTTAACAAGGTTATTTTGTCCGGTCATTTTGTCCCATGCCCAACCCTATTTTATTTATATTGGTTTGGTTCCTGAAGTAATTTATAGATGGATTACAGGTGGAGTTGATGTTAACACTGGACTATTTTACTTGCACAAGAGTTATGACACTATGGCTATCAGGAGTCATTAGCTAAGTGGATAACACGATGGCGTTTGGAGCGAACGGTACTGCACTCGAGTCTCAGAGTGAACATCAACTCTGAAATACAGGTACATCCAGCTGACGAGCCCCAAATAGTTCGAAGCGCGCGTACTGGATCCCAGTGCTAGCCACTATCCATCTCGGCTTATAGAAGATAAAGATTGCTGTGAACGAATGATCATCAAAATGTGTGGAAATCTATGAGGTTAATGAGTTAGAGTTAAACTATCAGAGACGATAAACAAACAAATCATCAACTATTTTAGGACTGAGACAACAAATCATTATCGTTTCTGAAGAGCTAAGTTATTCACGATGGTTTATTCGAATTCACATTTGGAATTCTGTACATGATTCAGTTGAGTGAACTGTCTTAATGGTACGTCTACTTGAGACATCAGTAGGTTAAGGGTCGTCAAATGTTGAGTTATTTGATAATTGGTTTGAGATTCTACCACACTTACTGACTTTTTCGAGTCATATGTTTACAAATCCTTGATTTGGTTTGTAAATTTCTTTAAATATTTTAACTATGATTGAACATGTCTAATACTATTTATGATGTTTATTTTCATTTTATAATTTAGCTTACTTGTAATCGATCTGATTGCTATTTTTATCATCCACCGAAACTAATCAGAGATAAAATTGTCGCTAAACGACACGCGCAATATCTTCGTGAAAAAGTAATTCGTGACGCTTCGAAATCTCGTAAACTTACTGGTTTACTAACTTTTGAACAAAACATAAATCCTGGTAATAATATTTCAAGGATTTCACATAATAAACTGACAACACTAAATAAGTCTTGTAACCAATCAGTAGTTCCTCAGGATTTTATTGGAATAACGGATGTTCATTCATCATCATCAGTTATTAAGAGAGATAATTTACACAATTTGTTACATGGTTCCCATCCTGATTCCGTACAGTTGACAAATCCAGCTCACCATCTTCTCCAAAAACATTCAAATCCATCCCAATCACTTCAACTACATCAATCATCACAGCTTTATCAACAAACAAAAGTCAATCCATTCATTCAATGTGACACAACAAATCAGTCAACTTCTCATCTAATCTCCAATAGTATTTCTGCATACTTATCAAATATTTTGTTGAGTAATTTACTTTACATTCCACCATCTAGTATTAATTCAAGTTTATTCTTACCTAATCCTCATCCAGCCCTAACAAATACAACAAAATCTCAATGTCACGATATAAATCTGTTATGCACACCAAATCAAGTTGATTATGAAAAGTTATACAATCTAATTTTGTTAAATTCTACACCGTTAACACAACCAATTTATTCATCGAATTTAGTGAGTGTGAATGAATACTTTCAGTTATTGTTGTTAATAAATCAATAAGTTAATGTTCACTAGGAAATTAATGCAATTCTCATATACATAGTAAGCAGAGATGCTTGTGAATTAAGACTATATCGAGGTAATACGCATAGTATGCACATATTCCAATTACAGACTGATCAGTTGCAGTCTCTAAAACATCAATGGGAAGATTCAAATAAACAATACTGAATGAATCTCATATACATAGTTTCATTTTACTAATATGAATAAGGTTGTAGATGCTTTTGAGTATGAGTAAAGTTGATCAGATCTTAATGTATACAATATAGAATATATATGATTATTGATACATAATTTATTCTGTATGAAATAAATATCATCATATACAATAGATAGTTATCATATGTCAATAATATCAAAACCAAAATTATCTAAGTACTTAAACTGGATAGTTACATAGTTAAATAAATGAATATAAGTTTTGAAATTTGTTAAAAATTGTACAAATCAATTGAATGAATGAGTTTGCTGTGATCATATAAAAGTATAATCTAGCAAGGTAGAAATAAATTTAATACAATTAATAATTATATATATATATATATATATATATATATATATATATATATATATATATATAGGAGAAAAGTGGTTATGTAACGAGTTAAATCTGATCGTAGTTTGAAGTTTTGTTTACGCCTGATAGTCAAAATAAAATAAGTAATGCTCAATTATGAATTGCGATGGCTTCAGCTATGTGCAATAGACGAGCTCGTAAACCATGTGGCAAATTTAATGGAATATGATAGATAACCTTAATAGCTTTATACAGTTCAACCTGATGACCTGTGTCAACCAAGTGAGCGAGAATAGAACTCTTAGTCACCTTTACCTGTCCTTTGCTCAACCACGACGGATGGTGTTCTGTTATTCGTTGACGAACTTGCCGAAAATCAACTAAGATTGAATAATTGCTCTAAGCAATGGAGTTTAAGTAGAATAACTGAATTTCAAAAGGATATACTACTCTATTAAGTCGGTAGATGTAGGTTTCAGACGTGTTTTGTTTTATTTTTTAACTGCGAAACTAGGTTACTGCATTTATCCATTTCCAAGTGAACACCACTTTCTACATAAATTTACCAGTTAATCTGACCTAATCTAATAACAAAAAACCTATAACATGGGTCAAAATATTCAGTAATCTTTGAATATATTATTTTCTTCCTCTTTCGTATGTTTTAGACAACACCATGGTCAAAATTATTGGACACATTGATTATAAATAATCCGTCATTATTCTTACCTAATATACCACAAACTACCACTATACCAATTAGTTCACACACTAATTGTTTAACGTCTCAATTCGTTAATTCAATTCTACCACTCAGTTATTTATTGAATGTACCATATCCATCGACAACAAATGAAATAATCAATACTTTGCCAACAGCATTATTTCCTTTAAATCAAGGAATCGAATTACTACAACATATAGGAATGACAAATACTGTTGAGAGTCAATCTAATATATCCTCCATTAGTCATTCTTCATCAATTTCACAGTCTTACGTGGTGTCGTTGCCCTCATCATCATTATTAATATCGAATGCATCGATAAATCCAGAGATTCTTTTACAAAACTCTCATTTTTTATCACCAACCGACCGTACACTAAATATGGATTTAAACACTAATACAACAAAATCATCTGTCAACACTTCACTAATAGGATCACCAACATCATTATCAACAACAGTAACAACAACAAACAATATTTCCATTGTTAATTCTACTTAGATATTATTTGAACATTTTTATGTTTGTCATTCCTTTTATTTAGACTTATCTTCATCTTCTTATTTTCGTTAAAAGAAAAAAAAATGAATATAGATTATAGTTGAATTAGTTCGAGCATTTTTGTTTCCCAATAATTTTTAATGTTGTTGTTCATTCAATTAATTTATTCATTAATTAAAAATTAAACTATCTCGTGAAATAATATACAATTTTGTACAATCATATCATAAATAATTATCGTATTAAAAGCTTAGTGAACGAGATTAAAAGTTAGGACAATCGAATGTACTTGAACACAAAATTATAGAATCTCTTCGTAAAATCTGAGAAGCATACAGTAAATAACTGAATTGTAAAATATCAATCAGTTGTTTCAAACTTGATTGTTCCTTTACAAATGTTAATCAACCGTCTCAGAATTCAATATTCCTTCATTTCCATACTAGTCGCTTTCTGTTCCCGTTCTTTCCTTCTCGATATTCTCGACCTTGTGTTGACATACATTCTATTCATGACTACCATTACACACTATTTATGTCGTATAAGTAGCGTACACCACAGAAGTATTTGTTTAGTTATTCAACAATGATAAAATCAGCAATGACAAACCTAATACTTGAGATCATGAGTTACTTGAAGCTAGACCACCATGGAATTGCTGGAAGCATTGAACGGCCGTTTAGCCTTATTGTGGGACTCCTCAGCAGTGCGCATCCATGATCCCGCCTCATGAGATACGAACCCAGGACCTATCATGTTTTCAACTATTTAAATTACCATAATATCCACAAAAAATCCTAATGAAAAATGTAATAAAATAATTTTAACATTCAATATTTAAAAATACTTTGATTAAGTACATCAGTTGGTTACATCTAAGAAAATAATTAACGAAGATGAATTAATGCCTATAATTGACTAAAAACTCAATATTGTAAAATGATGAAAATCAGTATGAATTAAAGTATAAATAATGATAAATTATGTCCTATGTGTGATTTAAATCCTTATTATGGAATACCATATTCAAAGACATTATCAATAAGGTTTTCAAACTAACAGAAATATTATATATGAATAAGAGGATGATAAATTATTACTTTGGAATGAAAATACAGCTTTCTAAAAAGTGTAGATTAACATAAAATTAACGTTTTTCTGTTGCTCTAGATATTTTCAAACTAACTAGTATCGACAAAATGTTGCGTCATCTTGAGTAACTCAATTGATAGAATTTAATTAACTCCAACGACAATACGAAACTAACTACTATTATGTGATCAATTAACTTAGTTTGAACAATTAGTTAAAGACAAGTTGAATAAGACGTCTATAGTAGATATTGACTATGAATATGGAGTGCTTATAAGTCTTTGGGAATTCTTAAAAATTTAAAATCACTAGGATAATAAAAGATTGAATGAATAATATATGGATTTCAATGTACTTTCATAGTTTGAGCCTTCTTAAAATTAAAATCTGTTGGGTAGCCAGAATAGTTCCTAATATTCAAACGTTGCAGCCTTATACCTCTTATGCTGTCAAAGTGCGCAGATGATATAATTATTTTCAGTCGATACGCCGACAAAATACACTATTCACTTATTTTCGAAGTCCTATGAGTTTTGGTGGCTCGATAACTAACTCAATCTTGGTACAAGTACATAAACTTTGCTCGTATTTGATCAACTTGTAAAAATTCGGCGTTTAGAGTTGTGAGGCTGTCAAATATGTAACAAGTGTGGGAGCAGCAATCTACTTTGTACTAATTTACGGTAGCGAAAAGTAATCTGTGAAGTTAGAACATATGTGAAATCCACATGTATTTGCTTGAAATTCTCTTTCTGTCATAGCACTTTAAAAAATAGCTAGTCGTTTGATCAGGCTACCGAACATACGTAGGTACTTCAAGCCTTTGATATATATATATACAGTCAATGACTTTTCAGTCGATGTAGACGTCCGAGTTAATGTTCATGCGAAAGCTATAGTTTAAGATTAGAGACATATGGTGACATGACATGAAATTGATCACAGACATAGGAGTTAAACTAGTTTTCAATGTTTCACCAAACTTTAAGTCTTGTCATTCTATATATTTCATTCATTAACCTTATTTATTTGCTTTAAACCGTATTTCCCGAGTTTAAATTTTCACTGCATTAGTCATTGTTTTTAATAATGCTTTTCAATATAAAAAGAAAATTTATTGAAGACAATTTTTCTTTGCGACAAAACCATTTACTTAAGCTGTGCATATTGCTTCCTTACCTCTTGATTATTGATAATCAGAGTCTTGAATCATTTTATGATTCAATCTTTCCTATCCTTCTATAGACATATATTTTATCCATATATCTATAAATACGAATGCACAGCTTAAGTAAACGGTTTTGTGGAAAAGAAAATTTTCTTCAATAAATTCCGTTCATTTTTATTCAATGACACAATAGGCTATTTTAATTATCTGAAGAGCACTTCAATATGTTGGCCTCGTATGTGGATAAGTAGATAAAAAAAGTTCAATAACCTGGATTGATAAGAATTTGTACAAAATCAAATACTGCCTATGACTACCTATATAATTTAAGTTTATTCATTGCATGATCAAATGTGAGTGACTACAGAAATGAAGTAGCTAATAGGCCTATTTTCTGTAATGTACAACATATGTGTTCTGATTAGTATCCAAATACCTATAACATTTTATTATTTGATCAGTTAACTTGATCAGCAGTCATCTACTGTCTTTTCAATATACTGAGCCTTAGGAACCTTTCCAAAATAACGCTCGGTTTTTTCCCTTACACAATTGGAGCACTAATTTATCTTAGATTATTATCTACACTAGATACTGACCCGATGTCTATCCTATAGGGCTTAGACATAACTGTAGTCAAGATCACGTGATTGGCCTAACTAGAACCGACAACAATCACAATAAAAATAAGTGTAGAAAATTATACAATTCATCTAATACCTGTCAGACTATCTACAAGTCTGACTGGACAAACAACCAATCATTATATCCCTCGCCCATAGACAACTTCCATAGATCAGAAGATTTACTTCTCTTTAATTTGCTTAACAATAGTTGAGTTCAAACAGATAAAGTAACTTGACAGTTGGTCCATCTCAGTCTGAGAATCCTCAGAATTGGGCAGCTTCAATCTTGCTAGAAATCGAAAATCAGACCTTCATGCATTGTGGCGGCAAGTTAATTTTTAGACCACTGAGTTGAAACAATGATAATTATGGAGAGAGAGAGAGAGAGACTGGACAACAGTTAATAATCTGTAGGTTCAATAGTTTAAGGCTTGATTAAGTCAGGTCATTTTACCCATTCGACACATAGTAGATGTTTTATATACCGTATTGTAGAGCTTTTGTTCATTGTTTTCAAGCATCGATTTCAGCTTATCAATATCTTGTTCTGCCGGAAGGCATACAAAGAGAAATAAATGAATAGAATGGATAGTTCATATCTGTTGAAACAATACTTGA
The DNA here is from genome assembly GCA_944470415.2 of Schistosoma rodhaini. NCBI lineage: Eukaryota > Metazoa > Platyhelminthes > Trematoda > Strigeidida > Schistosomatidae > Schistosoma > Schistosoma rodhaini. The sequence goes on from OX104036.1 coordinate 85,090,261, forward strand.
GGGCTGCTTGCAAGATTTGAAATGTCTATCCACAACCATATTAACGATGACATCTAAAGATACATTATATATCTTAATATTTGTCTACAGCACTCTACACAACATAACAACATCCTTTCTCAAAAACTCAGAAACGAATAATGAGAAAAAGTAATGGATAATAGTTATCATAGATGAGTTCGCAAATAGCAAAAACGAGCGTCAAATAATGCCAAGAACATTGCTTCTTTATAGAATTTAATATACGAAAAACCTTTTGTATTGACAAAATATGAAAAGATCATGTTGAATTAGGATAGAAACTTACACTAACATACTTAACATTTGATGCTTTTTATTACAGCATCTCTAAAAGTCCAAACTTCATGTAGTTCCAGCAAGGTGTATATGTGCTTTTCGTAGCGCAGGCTAAAGTGAACGGTTCGGAAGTTGATGAGATTTGGCGAAAGACCACTGAGAAAAGATCAATGTTCAATGAGCACCACATATTCATGTATTTTAAGGGGATTTGAACAGGATGTGACTGGTGTACATATACAAAGATCGTTCATACGCTTAACAATATATTTATAGACATTGGTAGATCATGCACGATAAAGAGGGAGAGGAATGATGGAAGAACAGCTCCTTTTGATATGTTTTTGTAGTCTAGCCTTCTAACTCCCGTCAATTAGTGATACAGAGTGAGGACCATACAACTAAACTGATAATTTTTGTCTTAGTCCCGATTTAATTGAACTCTGCTTACCAAAACATCACACTTGAACATTAGGAACTCGAGTCGAAAATATTTACTAACCGTACACGATCACGACGGAGTTTTGAGGAGATTATGTTGAAGATACGACCAGTATTGTAGTTTGACAACTATAAACCAGTAACACCTTCTATATTCGAATCGTTTCCCACTCCTTTAAAATCAGAAGTCACATGCGAAGAGGTAGAAAAGATATATTTGATGCGTTATCAATATATCCAGAAGCGGTTACTCTAATCTGGCTAGTGAACGTAGGAGCTGTTTCCCACGCTGAGCTGTAACGTGATCTGATGCAGATGCATGACCGAACGAATTCAGCTAAACAAGTCCACTTAAAATAATATGCTCAGCATCCAATGTCGAACACTTTGAAAACTATCGATTTTAGGGAACTATTTACAGCTACAACATCATGTGGTAGATGTTATTGTTCGCAGTGTTCGATCAATGGGAGGGTCACATTTGCTCACTACTGAGAAGTCGTAGACCATACTCAAACAAAATCTCTCTCCATATAATGCTTAATCCTACGGCCCTCAATAGAAAAGAAGGCCTTACCATACATCCCACTTGGACTATCTATCCTAGTCAACCAGTCTAATATTATTTACAATCTCACACCATTACATTACAAATTAAACTCTATCCTTTGTCATTACAAAGGTCACACATTTTTCGTCATTAACAATGCATACATACACACAAAATTACATACATATCCCTTATGAATCACTTTGAACGAAATGAAATGACGTGACATTGATTTATTCAGACCGGTTTTTGATTGATCACCTAATATTTGATTGTTCCGTTGTACTATTTAAACTTGGATTAATATTAATTTGGTTATTTATTCTCTGAAGAAGTGGCTTACACTGAGTCACGAAACGTCAGAAAATCTAATTTTTCTACTCATTGGGATATTACAAATATATAATTTATTTAAAATCTCTATTCGTTGTTTCCTGACTTCCAAATATACCCTCGCTGATATCAACTAATTATCACTGCTTATCACATATGAATTTATGCACTAAAAGAATCCTCCATCAACCATCTGACTATGTCTAATATTTGTATACAATTTTATTTAATGAATGACATATAAGGGTGATTAAAATTTTACTCAACAAATAAGAGTTATTTATAAAAATAGTTTCTTAGGTTTGGTAGAACAGGTATTTAACACCTGAACAATTTCAAAAAATTAACCTTTGAACTTTCTAATTAATCTAGTTACCCTAATTCTTAAATTAATTTGTAACTTGTCGAGCATTATTTTACTGAGTGATTAATTTAATAAATTTTAAATACTATACTACTATAGCAACGTTATTTACTATTAGTTCATTGGCATTTATGTTGTTAAAATTATGCAGTATTGTCAATGTGAAACTATGATAATATATTGATTGAAAATGATTTATCGAATTATTCTTTGTTAAATGTCTGAACTGGATTATCTTTAATCATGAAATGAGAAAGAATGGTTCAGTGAAGAGTTCTTCTTTCAGTGAATTCATTGTTAAAGTTGTACAATCACAAATATATACTTATTTTTTCAAGTTGATAATAATTACAATAATAGTGATTATAAAATTCCGTTAAACAATGACAACAGTGAGGTAGAATAAACTAAGGTATTAAAATGTTATCTTTATCAGAGGAACTAATAATAATTTTATTATTAAGGGCTTGTATATTCATCATGAAGGTAAATAGGGAGATTATAATTCGGAAAGGAAAGTTCGGTATGATAAAATGTTGAAATTCAGATGGAATGTAATCAGGAGGATGATAGGAACTCCAAACTCCCAATGTCTTAAACTCCACTGACCTTTTGCACAAGTGGAAGTTCTTATTATTTGTTTCAAGTTTGTTGTTTTTAGACTGGCCATGAAACAATCTATTAGTAATGGACCAGGAAAGGATTTGATAAATTGGATTGAAAATTATGTAAAAACATGAGAACAAAAATCGAACCAATGGGAGATACCAACAAAACAAAGAGGTAAACAACGACAAATTTAGGGTCAACAAGAACCAATCAGCATCGAGGTGTATGGAAGAAGCTGTGAACCACATGTGGTGAAATTCGAACACTTCACTTCTACCTGAAGTTTGTGTTGATGATGTCGTTCAGAAGAACGATGAAAGCTCCACGACCAAAACATCCAGCTCAGAGAAAAAAACTGTTAAAATCATCGACCTAAGCTACGAATCTTCTCCACCATCTTAGATAAACGTCTTCGGATAGGATGCAAAGTGTCCAAAATGAATTGCTCTGATATACCACGTAGTTTTGATAATCTTCGTCAACTATTACACTATTCTAATCTTTTCGTTCATGCTATCACCGATATGCATACCGAACCACTTAGTCAAGTGTAATCTTGAGTTTGCTTTGCACATGTGTGAACGTTAATGCGTATGTGCCTGAATAACTTACCTATAACCCTTTCATACGTATAAAGAATTCGTCATTAATTGTTCACCGAGTAAACATATCAGCTTTCTCATCTTCTTGTGCGTCTGTTTGAGCAGATGCTTATCTGAAATAAATTTATCCAGTGTGGTTCTAATTTATGATCTTGGCTCATTCCTCATTCGACCATGATTTTAGAGTCCTATTATTACCACCAAAGACACTCCAGTTTTTGTGTTTTATCCATGAAGTTAATAGAGTAATAAAGAAGCTATGGCGAACAACGGAAGATATTTCTGTGGACAGTATTTAACGTAATCCGAACTTTGCATATTTAGTTAACGAATACAAAAGTTTAAAAACCATGTGGGGAAGAACAGGTACCTTAGCAAGTCATCACACCAATGAAAATTCTGACGGTCGGAAGAGCAAACTCTATTACTCAAATGTTTTTGCATGTTACTCCTCGTGGAAGAGCAAAAGCCACACGTCAACATTCTTCATCTTACTCTATCATGAGCGATCCTCTCCAGTGCTTTTTCCAGTTGCCACTCATCCTTTTCATGTCTGACTCCGATTCGCGACAAAGTGTATTCCTTGGTCTTCCTCTTCTCCGTTTTCCGTCAGCATTCCGTCCGTTCGCATAGTGATTCATTTTGGCGATTTCATTAATCTATGTCCTATCCACTTACAACGCATTTTGCTCATTTCCTCTTCAATTGGAAACTGGTTCGTCCTCTTCAACAATAGGTTGTTACTGATGGTATCCGGTCAACGGACAAGTTCCATTCAATTGATTGCTCGACAATGATCCACAGTGTCGTGATTTGGTTTAAGCACAATACATTGTTACAGCATAAAGTCAGTTGATCTTGAAGTTCGGTGTCTACCGAATCTTTTATTTAGTTTAGCAACACTCTGTTGAAAACGTTTCCTCGTACAGATAGTAGTGTGATGCCTCTGTAATTCTCACACTTGCTCAGATCTCCTTACTTTGGCATCTTGATAAGATGTCATTCTTTTCATTCAGTCAGTATTTGCTCTTCTTCTCAAATTTTCCTGAATAAATTGTGGAGCATGCTTGCGGTTACACCCGTTGTTCTCTATTCTGACTTTGATGTTTAAGTCTCCCATCTTGATGGTCACGTCTTTTCCTGAACACTTCACTATGATCGATTGCGTTTCACTTATTCAGAGAACCACCGATTCCTGTCTCCTCATTTCTGCAGTCAATTTATTAGTTGTTTGATTCCAATAACTAAGAGATGGAATTTAACTTCTGCTTCATATTTCATAGTAGAACCCATGTATTTGTATTGTTTGTCAAAGAAAACCACCAATTTGTATCTCCTCATTTCCATGGCTATTTGATCGGTTCTCCCTGTCTCTCATATTGTTCTGACATTCCATATACCTATATTAATTGTTGTTCTGGTTGTTTGAAGTGCCATCAGCTTTATGACATCCGAAGAATCTCAGATGTCAATATGAGGCGTCATAGTTCTTTCTTCAACAGCCAGGTCAGAGTTGAAATAGTTTAATTTGTTTTATCTTGTAAGCGTCATTTTAACAAGGTTATTTTGTCCGGTCATTTTGTCCCATGCCCAACCCTATTTTATTTATATTGGTTTGGTTCCTGAAGTAATTTATAGATGGATTACAGGTGGAGTTGATGTTAACACTGGACTATTTTACTTGCACAAGAGTTATGACACTATGGCTATCAGGAGTCATTAGCTAAGTGGATAACACGATGGCGTTTGGAGCGAACGGTACTGCACTCGAGTCTCAGAGTGAACATCAACTCTGAAATACAGGTACATCCAGCTGACGAGCCCCAAATAGTTCGAAGCGCGCGTACTGGATCCCAGTGCTAGCCACTATCCATCTCGGCTTATAGAAGATAAAGATTGCTGTGAACGAATGATCATCAAAATGTGTGGAAAACTATGAGGTTAATGAGTTAGAGTTAAACTATCAGAGACGATAAACAAACAAATCATCAACTATTTTAGGACTGAGACAACAAATCATTATCGTTTCTGAAGAGCTAAGTTATTCACGATGGTTTATTCGAATTCACATTTGGAATTCTGTACATGATTCAGTTGAGTGAACTGTCTTAATGGTACGTCTACTTGAGACATCAGTAGGTTAAGGGTCGTCAAATGTTGAGTTATTTGATAATTGGTTTGAGATTCTACCACACTTACTGACTTTTTCGAGTCATATGTTTACAAATCCTTGATTTGGTTTGTAAATTTCTTTAAATAAATTAACTATAATAAATTTGCTGTTTGTTTCACAACACCAACACTACGGTTTCTACAGTAACTACTTTAGGTGCAAAAACCTACAAACATACCTATGAATCCAACCAATAATACTCATGCACTCAATAGCTGGTGTTATGGTAACCGTTTTTATTGTTATGACAACAAAATACTAATTCAGAATATATAAACAGTTTCGAAACTGATCACCCTTAATTTAAAGTCGTTCCTAGTTTTGATAGCTTTGTCTGCAACCACCGTCATCAAAAATGGTAAGTTTTTTTATTGCCATCTTCTCTCTTATTAACCTATGTATCCTAACAACTTATTTCACAACAAATATGTTTTTTGACCTCACACTACATTAGCGTGAATGTATTTCAATACACGTTGGTCAAGCTGGTGTACAAATTGGTAATGCTTGTTGGGAGTTATATTGTCTTGAGCATGGTATTCAACCTGATGGTCAAATGCCTTCAGACAAAACGATCGGAGGCGGTGATGATTCATTCAATACGTTCTTTAGTGAAACAGGAGCTGGTAAACATGTTCCACGTGCAGTTTTTGTGGATTTAGAACCAACAGTTGTAGGTAAGTAATTGTATGACTATTTTGATACATTATAGCTGAAAAACAAAAACTGCGCCTTATTGGTTAGAATTTACATAAACCTTTCAATATGATCTTCTATACCATTGATTTTCTTAAAATTTAGTGAATACATAATATGCAATCACATGGTTTATTTTTTTATTTTGTTCTCTCATCGTTTTTCCTTTATAATTACTTCACATGTATCTACCTCCCTAAGGCAATCAAATAATAAGGAAGTTGACTATTTCTAACCTTATTTAGACTTGTTCTATGATCGGTTGTTGCAGCTTACTATACCTGACCTAGAAAGTAAGGGATTTAATGCTCTTTAATGCGATCATTTTCAGTTCGAATACGATATGCTCTTATCTTAGTTATGGTATTTTCCTTATTCTGGCTGTTAGATTTATGTCTATGTCAACTTTTTTTATCAGTTACCTGGTAGGATCTACCACAGCCAATATGCTGCTTTTAGGGAACATTTAGGTTGCAGTAGAATGATTCTGTTTTCCACCTAGATTAATCCATTTACGGGCGAAGGTACTTAACGGACATGTTAATTGCTTCTATTGCAAAGACATTTGAATAGTTAGCCAACTGTCTATCCATATTTAGGTTTAACAAATTATTACACTTTGCATACATAGACAATCAAGTTTTCATGTCATTATAATTATCTGTAGGTTTGCTAATATGTCGGTATTATAAAAACGATTGACTGCAAAACGACCAATTTTTCTTAACCTACAACAATAAATTCTGAGTGTAGACAATAAACATCAAAAAGTAGTTACTGGTTTAAGTGTTATGTATGCATGTACTAGGTATTTCTAGGCGAGCACTAATTTTTCACCAAAATATATAAAATGAAACGAATTATCTCAGGCTGTTACGATGTTCAAACTTGATTCTAAAATAGTGAGAGTGACCACTGGAGCTCACCATTATTGAAATCTTAATCACTGAGCAGATTACTGATGATGAGTTTCAGCACTGCGAAAGGGATAAAGAATATTCATGAGTGCTAGAGTGGATGCAAAAAATAATTTCATACCACTTTTGTTTTAAAGTTGTTCTAAAAATTTATGTTATTTCTTAAGTTCTCTCATAGTCTGTTGTTGATAATAATAATAATAATTGAAAATTGGAATTGCTTCTATATATTCTAGATGAAGTTCGTACGGGTACATATAGACAACTATTTCATCCGGAACAACTGATAACCGGGAAGGAGGACGCAGCTAACAATTACGCTAGAGGCCATTATACAATTGGTAAAGAAATTGTTGATCTGGTACTCGATCGTATTCGTAAATTAGCGGATCAATGTACTGGCCTACAAGGTTTCTTACTTTTTCATTCATTCGGTGGTGGTACTGGCTCCGGTTTTACATCCTTACTGATGGAACGTTTAAGTGTGGATTATGGGAAAAAGTCTAAGCTAGAGTTCGCAATCTATCCAGCTCCTCAGATTTCCACTGCTGTTGTAGAACCTTATAACTCAATCTTGACTACACACACTACATTGGAGCATTCTGATTGTGCTTTCATGGTGGATAATGAAGCCATTTACGATATATGCAGGTAGATTTATAGTTCACAGTTATCTGGTTATTTTTTTCGGAAACCACCACTAGTAAAATATTAAATTTTTCTTTTTACCGCTACATTGTAGACGTAATTTGGACATCGAACGACCGACTTATACCAATCTGAACCGTTTAATCGGACAAATCGTCAGTTCAATAACAGCATCACTTCGATTTGATGGCGCACTGAACGTTGATTTGACAGAATTTCAAACTAATCTGGTGCCATATCCTCGTATTCATTTCCCTTTAGCTACTTATGCACCAGTTATTTCCGCCGAGAAAGCATACCATGAACAGTTAAGCGTGGCAGAGATTACTAATGCTTGTTTTGAACCCGCTAATCAAATGGTAAAATGTGATCCACGTCACGGAAAGTATATGGCTTGCTGTATGTTATATCGTGGAGATGTTGTACCTAAAGACGTCAATGCTGCTATCGCTACAATAAAAACCAAGAGAACAATTCAATTTGTAGACTGGTGTCCAACTGGATTCAAAGTTGGTATTAACTACCAACCACCAACTGTTGTACCAGGTGGTGACTTAGCCAAAGTACAACGAGCTGTCTGTATGTTAAGCAACACTACAGCTATTGCTGAAGCTTGGGCACGTCTAGATCACAAATTTGACCTAATGTATGCTAAAAGAGCATTTGTACATTGGTATGTCGGTGAAGGTATGGAAGAAGGTGAATTTTCGGAGGCTCGTGAAGATTTGGCAGCTTTAGAAAAAGATTATGAAGAAGTTGGTGTGGACAGTGTCGATGCCGAAGGTGAAAATGAAGAAGGTGAAGAATATTAGTTCTTTATTGAAAATGAATTCTCTGAACCCATAAGTTAAAAATATCTAAATAAATAAACAGTAGGTGATATTACACTACTTGTACTTTGCTCCTCAAAATGAGATTGTGTATAAAAATATCTAAAAACTCTTTAGTTATCGACCGATTGTGCAACAAAACGATTATTTAAATGAGCTCTATAAAGTGAAACTAACTACCAGATAAAAGTAATAATGGTTAAGCTAGTAAAGAATAATTTTGATAATGTGAAGATGCTTAATCCAGAAGGGAATACAGTCGTCCGTCTTAGTTTTTTTTTCTAGATAACACTAGCAATAATGTAACTTGTTTCAACCTAGCTTGACATTTGTCAGATAGATAGATTTTCGAATTCGTATAGATTTTAATCTACACGTTTACGGTGAGCACGATATATTTGCATCATAGAGATAAAATCCTATATTAAACATTTTCTACCTCAAGTAACTGCGAAACAAAAGACACTAACCAATCAAATATCTTAAGACAGTAAAAGAGAATATAGATCAATCAGATTGAAATAAGTCATATACACCTTCCGGTTACTAACCAGATAAAAACTAAAATGTAATTAGTCGCAGTTATCCAGTGACAATTTATTCGCTTAACTAAATTATGAAGTAACACTAATGTAATACCTTGTATAACAATGTAACATTCGCTCAATCAAAATACTAGTTCAAAAAATAAATTTATTTGGTTTTCATTAGTTAAATCTATTGTTGAGTTATTATAAGTAAGATAAATCGAGGTAATACATTTAGTTTAGTTGCGAAGATTTGTACGCAAGTTTCGGTTCAATCTTATCAATTCCATGATATTCTTTTAAAAACTACTTTATCGATGTTAATAACATCCAAATACAAATAAACGGAAATGTTGAACTCTAATTATTGTGTTAAGATTGTATCATATTATCTACCTTCCTTTGTCTAACTCTACTAGTAGAAATGTTAGTTTTATAATTGAATCACAATATCATCATTGATTTGAATATAAGACATAAAACTTTCCGTTTCTAAAACAAGTAATAGACTAGTTGATATTACATTAATTCTTATCAAATCAGTTTGATATGTTTTCAACAGATAACTATGATGCAACATTTTAACAAAAAACAAAATAAGAATCCGAAAAATTTTATCAAAAAGAATTTACTACCATAATGGTTTGATGCATTATTTATTCATTTAAAAGCAAAAAAATAAAATCCGAATTATTTAAGTAGCATAAAAAATAGCAGGATAAGAACTACACTGATATATGGATATAATCATAAGCGCTGTATAGAATAAATTAACTTATTCAGGAACGGGATTAATATTAATTACATGCTAAATATGATGAACCAATCATAGATTGTAGATAAACAAAATTCTCATTTTAAGCAAATGATGCGAGTAAATGTTACGAGTGTACAGTAATTATTTTTTAAAGAAGAAACAAAATACAAATGAGTGAAATCGATAAAAATATAAGAACATGATAATTAACTAATTATTATCTCGATTATTCTAGTGTAACCGATAAGACAACAATTGGAACTTTTATCAGATAGCTAAAGTGTTAATATGTAAATATGGATTACCAATAAATGTATCATTCCGAAATAGAGTTGAAAATCAGTTTCTAGAGGAAAAGTAAAATTAAATTAAGATGCTTAGCTCATAAACCATAAGATGTTGTATAGAAACAAATATTTAATCAGCTGTATAAAAGACTGTAGAATTTTCATAGTTGAATCTCCAACTGATCCGAGAGAAACCAACATTAGTGACTTGGAAGCACTGGACAGTTGTTTAGTCCGAATATGGGACCCTTTAGTTATGAGCATACACAACCCCCGTCCGGGAGTTCAGCGCTGGACACTAGTTCTTGTAAGACCATCGCCTAACCTCTTGACCAATGTTTAACTCTCGTATGTTGGTAAGTCTCTTTTTAACTAATGACTAACTTCCAGATTCCATTTCATGAGTTCCATTGGGAAGCTGTGGCTAATGAAGTTCAACCAACTGTAAGCAATTGATGAGGGTTATGCAATAGAGAAAAACGTTTTTGAAGCGAGACTTCTCCACTGCTGGATTTTGGCTTAGTGATGGCATTGAACTGAAGATCCTGAGTTCGGTCCTCAGATTCGGGATTGTGAGTGAACCCTGTTGAGGAGTCCCATGATAGGACTAAACAGCTGATCGATGCTCCCAGACTTCCAATCTTGTAAAAGCTAAGATTATTTCATATGTTAACTATGAAAATTAACTATGAAAACTATGAAAATTCTTCAAGCACTTACCATGTATACAGCATATAAATAAAGATCTATAATATTTAAATAAGTGGCACTTCATCAAGATACTGATAACGAAGATATCAGTAAGCGTGCGAACTACAGAAGCATCACACTGCATTCAATGCAAAACAAAATGTTCAACAGAGTGTTGTTGAACCAATTGAATAATTCAATGGACACCCAACTTCGAGATCGACAAGCTGGCTTTCATGAGGATCCATCATACACCGAAGAAATCACGACAGTGCGGATCGTTGTTGAACATTCAGTCCAATGAAACTCACTACAATACCTTAATTTTCATTGATCATGACTAAACAGTTAATATTGTGAATAGGAAAGCTTTATGTAATCGTCTTTAGAGCGCCTAGGAAAGTTGCCATCTCATATGGAATTCCTACGACAGATTACAGTACACAGTCGCGTGTGCTTAGCGACTCACAGATGGATTCCAAATGAAAAGCTGTATCGGGCAAGGATGTGGCCGGATATCATCATCAACAACTTACTATAAAAGAGAGCAAATCTTCTTGCAACTGAAGGGAAAATTAGCTAGAGAATTTGGAGATGAGTAGGACATACAATGCAGAAATCGTCAAACCGTAACATGGAATTCTGAAGGTAAGAGGGAAAGAGGATGACCAAAGAATAGATTAGATACAGGCATCTAAAGAACTAAGATGACTTAGAAACAATTAGAACGGAGATCGAGGGATAGGCTACATTGAAAATTCCTGGTTAGTGCCCTATGCCCCCACCAGGGTTAACAGGAATAAGGAAGTAAAATCAATTTGTAATATAAATTTGCTCATTCATATGAGCATTTACAGCGTCATTCTGATCAAGTTGTATTTGTTGTTTTTGGATGTACACTTCAAGTTCGTTGGACAATAAGACCTTTCATTCTATGGTATATTACATAATTCAATGTCACATGAAACAATTCAGCTTTTAAGCTACCATCGAATTTCGATAAGCATTAATTAATTAATTAATTGTTCTCAATATATATATACGGCAAATATTGGTTGTGACATAGAAAACCATCATTATATTTTAATTTACATTAATTAATTGGGATATATATAAAGAAACTATTCAATTTTACATTTGTCTCAATTTTAATAAATCAAATCTTAACAGCAATACTGAAAAGTTGGTTAATTTACTTATTGTATAATAACAGTTTAAAGATCCCCATAGATAATTCAAAAAATGAACAATATTTGAACAAACAATTGCTTCTTCAATTAACTTCATCATCAGGCTCTACAGTTATAAGTCCATAATTATGATGATATTTTACAAAGGCCAAAAATGAGGCATGTATTAATGAATTTGACAATGTTAAAATTTGGTGAACGATTGCATCTGCAATTACGACATATACATACTTCAAGATTGTGTTGTTTGTAAATTAGAAAGGTCATTTAATAAAGATCCAAAATGATTTGCAATAAAGAGTCCAGTCACAATCAGTAGAATAGTAATTTAGAAAAAATGAAAATGCAAAATAATTGTGTGAATAAAGTGCACAGTAGGAGAATTTCATTTTGTCAATTGAAATAATGATGATAAACAGTAATAGTAATAATAATAAGATTGGTGTGTAACTATAATATGCAATAAAAGGAGTAATATCAAGGTAATTACGATAAACGAATTGAGAATGTTGGATGTGAAGATTAAGGTAGAGGTGATCAAAAAAAGGATGGGGGCAGTGGTTTATAAAATTTAATTTACATATCCGGTGATCCAGTCATTGGCCAAGGTAAATATAGAGTCTGGAAATTCGTTTTCTGGAGTTGATCCAGATGGCTTCGACTATGTAAAGTAGTAGTCTAGCTCTTTGAGGTAGATTTTTCAGAGCTTGATATCAAAAAGGAGAAAGCTTCCTCTATTTTGATATGGTGTTCACTATCTACCAAGTGAGAAAGGGTGGTGCTGTTTATGGATTTGGTGACTCCTTTTCCCAACCATGCTGGTACATGTTGACGAATGCAAACGTTCACCAAATTTTAATATATATCATTCTCAAATTAATTAATACATGCCTCATTTTGGCCTTTGTAAAATATCACAATAATTATGGACTTATAACCGTACAGCCTGATGATGAAGTTATTGAAAACCATTGTTCGCTCAAATATTGTTCATTTTTGTAAAATAACAGTTTGAAAGTCACGTAAACATTTGAATTATTTTTTTATAAACATAACCATAGCTAGAAGATACTATGCGTTTCCTTTTATATGATATCAAAATGAACATTCATTTACAATTCTTCCTACTAAGCTAGAATATTTATTCAAACGAAAAAGTGATAATCTTGGAGTTTAAGAAATGTTAACTACTTTTTTCACCTCTTGAATCTCATTCCATTCTCTTTATTGTGTTGGCTCTTCAGAAGGATCCTGTAAGACCTGACGTTAATGAAGTTAATGAAACGGATCCTACTTAACTTCACTTATGTTCTGTCGATTTAACATGTTTCGAGCGACGATATACTAAAAGTCAATTTGCGAATGTTTCGGATAGGTATATTTCACACAATCATTTAATAGACAGAAGATCAGCCATTTTTACGAATGAGAGTGACAGAAATAGCAAAGTCAGTGAATAATGAGTAACTCGATATTTATGTAAATTGCAGATAATCATTTAGATTATAGATGATAGAAAAGCTAAGGCAAATACATAATAATGTTAGGATCATTATTATTTTAATAGTTACATTCACGAGTTGATGTGGGCTAGACCACCATTGCAGACCTGGAAGCCTTGGACGACAGTCTAGTCTTAGAATGAGACTCCTCAGCAGTGCGTATCTACGATCTGCATGTGGGACTCGTACCCAAGGTCACCGATAAAATCACATAGAAAGGTTAAAAACATCTGACTGTATTAGAATAACATGTTTTATAAACAGGATTTTCTACGAAAAGTAGGCTACATAGAGTTGTAATAAAAATTGCTGTTACCAATTTTTATATGGCATCTTAAAAAGGGTCTTAATATCGCTAACATCAACAATTGATACGGTCAATTATATCATCACCCAGCTACTTTGATTGTTTTGATCGTAATATAAACATGTTTTCTAAAATTATTTATAGATAACTAACTTTTAATTATGATATTTCTCTGTTTTTATCAATTCTTTTGACATCTTTCAGGCCTTTATTTATCATTGTTGTTGCTGAACTATAGTCTTCCTCCATAGATGTTTTAAGAGTAATTTGCTTATTTTTTGCACCATATTTGGCTAGAATTCCATTAACCGGTTGACTATACAACAGAGAGTTAGTTTGATCTAGATTAAACTTTGAATGTGGTGGTGCTGATAGGAATCTGGGCTTGAAATTTCTCAGATTTATTTTTTGATGAGTTCGACTATCATTTTCATTGTCTGATAATGTTGTGTTCAATGAATCTTCATGTTGATGTATATTGTAATTGTTGAATTTCGATAAATTATTCACCTTACTGTAACACATAAGTTAGACAAAAAATTTGAAAAGTGTAAAATGAACGATTGTATAAAAAATAGGAGCAAAATGTTTGATATTCATGATAAGGAATTATTATGACAGTTGGTATTTTCTTTATTCAATGAAACATGTTTGTAAGTTGGAAAAAAAGAAATATTAGTTCCAGAAAATGGTAAATAGTTAACTTACCCCATGCTCATTATCTCAAATCTCTACGTGATGTAATGCCTCTCACTAGTTTTAAATGCTTGTTTTACACCTAGCGACGTAGAACATCATAACATAGACTGAAGGATTGATTGACTCTATTATATGTACAAAAGATAAAATCATGTACTTACTAGTGAGTAACTGGGAATGGAACACCACAAGTTCTAGTGAGGAGCCATGACTGATAAAGTTCAACTATATTGTGAGTAAGACGGGTGCGATCCTTGACTATCTATTATGGTCCCACAATACTGTGAACTAACAATAGATGGAAATGTAGGTCACTGGTACCCAACACATTGATTGAAATACATGGCTCTTGCTGGGTGGTCTGAGAGACATAAGTTTAATTCCTAGTGGGTTCGAAGGCAAAAACTGCTGGAAAACCTCATAATGGAAAAAAACTGGCCTAGTTTTCATAAGTTACCTAACCAAAATTTTAATACATGTAATGAAAATTCAAAATGAGCAAGCTGAACAAAATTTCAGCCTTAATAAGAAATCAATGAATGAATCAGTTTGTTATTTTAATACATAATGTGACTCAAACATCACCATCAATCACATTGTTTTGCATCTAGTTCAGGTAGACACAAAAATATACGTTTTCTGCTGCTATAACCAAGGTTTCTGTAATTAAACTAATTACAGTTCATTATATATTCTGTTGAATTGAAATAGTTGTTAGAATTCAACTAGCAAATGACAGTTTCAAATGATCGAAAATGTAAAGGTCATAGACTTAATTTCAATAAAATATTTGAAGTGAAAGTGTAATGATATATAGAAATATTTGTCTCGATTTGATTTTAGTTCAAAATGAAACAATTGTATATGAAGTTATATTTTTGTCATTTCATTGTAACCGATTCGAAATACGGGAAGAATAATAAGGGTTCGGAATTTTTAGCAATGAATGGTTACTCGATCAGAAAGAAGAAATTAGTCAAAAACAAGAATATTTAGAGATTGACAGAGTAGTGTAGGTCGCGATTTCGAGTGATGTATGAATTTGTTATAAAACAGTGAATGGATCACAATCATGTTTTGGATAAAGCTAAGGGAGATGCGAAAAACGCAATCAATATGTTAAAATATCGAGCAGCTTGCACATCAGACGCAGCACATCAAATCATAGCTACATTGAAATCTCGTTTGTCACATCTAGATCAAAATTCCAGCTGTTAATCAAATAAAACTTCATTCGGCACGTACAAAATGACAATCACACGCCTTGACTAAATCCAAGTTCCTTGAAAACGTTTAATAAACTCTTGATCTGTTGGGAATCCAACATATACAAATATCCCTTTTATTAGATTACATCTAAACTGTTCGAAATAGAAGTACGAGATAACTTGACTAGAGTAATAACAATAAGAAACTGTTACCAAATTCAAAAAATAACAGATTTGTTGAGATTAGACTATTCACCATACATTTAGAAAAGTACTTTTTTGATTGGTAGTAAGATAAAGGGTCAGAAGGTAATTCAAACCTATTTCACACCATTAAAAATGTTATTTCCCGTTTTAATGATTACTCCTGTTAATATGCACTCTTTGATTGTCGTCTTTGTTAGTGTGAGCCCTTTAATCCGCGTCCTTTTGAATGAGTACCGATTCAATGACATCAATATATACATGGTTTTTATTACCTCAATGCAGATGCTACGATGAATTGTATCAGTTATTGGACAGAGTAGCAAATATTATTCGAAAATATTTGCCACTCAACTCGACTTATTCTAATCAATCTTGAAAACTATTAGTCAAAAATGTACGTTGAAGTGGCCATAAACAACAGTATATCCTTGATATTTTCCCAAATATGGTTATTACTGTAGAAAACAATTCACAACTCTACTGAATTAAACGTTTTTCTGAGAGATCTAAGTATTTGAAAGCACCATCACAATTCCAGATGAACTTTTTTCGTGAATATTAGATTCGAGGAGGATGTGGCTGTAGAGATACTAAAGAACAGATTATTCAGATCTCTCAGAAACGTGTTTAATTCACTTTTGAATAAATTAGTTTCAACCTTTATGACAGCCTTAAAGCTAAAATGTTTGTGAACCACAGATTAGATAATAGTTTCATACATAGTCGATTCAAAAAGATAGAACTGCATTAAGCATAACAATATGTGGTATTCAATAATGAAATTTATTCACTTCAACTCATGTGAGTTACATGTCTTGCTCATAAAACTTTTCAGGAAGAAAATTAGCCATTCGGAAACATGAGATATTTTGATCGTTATGTATAATATAGATGCAGTGATTCACTGCTTCGCAGCCAATTATATTACCAACCATCTACTAAACTGCACCAATTTGTCATTTTATCTAGGTTTTATCTCTGAGATATCTATCAGTCAGTAAGCATACTTGTCTATCCTACAAATACACGGATGTAGGTCATATATACCATCTTAAAATACTTCAACACCAAATCAACTCCTAGTTTAATCCTAACCCAAACAACTAAATTGTAACAGCTCTGACATCAGCACTAGTTGTTACTGATCAGAATTCTATAAGAATTACCAGTTCTCACAAGATTCCAGACATACCTTACGGATTAATATCTAAATCCATGGATTTGCACCAATCAGCTCTAACAATATACACTGTTGGGATTACAATGTCACAGTAAGAACGGCTATTCGAAGCTAAATTAGCCTTCCGTTTCAGCAAACTTAATATCAATATTTACAGTCCATGAGGCTGTATTTTTCCAACCATTTGGTCGCTAAACATCATAAATATTCCTGAATTGAAGTGCTTTCAGAGAGATTAGTTACATTTGGACGTGGTTTTTACCAAGGATTGATATCAGTGATGTAGCAAATTTATTAAGCTTGGAAACAATGACCAACGGATTTTCAGTCATTAGTCGAAATAGTTTAACTCTTATTATAAGACTTAAAAGTTCATTTTTATTCTGGACAACATCATCAGGAACTATAATGGAAGCCAATGTAGTTGTACAGAACAACAATAAGAGGATTACGTTTGAACCATATTGCCCCTCTGGAATACAACACTGACAGCAGAATCCTAATAAGTTACATACCTTCATTTCATTGTTATTCGTGTGGGTACATCTTCATTTCTGTCAGCTAATCACCACTTAATCAGAAGTTAGAATGACATAAATTTGTTGGCAGTTTAACCGAAGTGACCAATGGTCTTCCTAAAAGTACTGCTGCAATCTCCAAAACGAAGAAATTTCAAAAGGCAGAACTACCAAGCAATCAAAATTTTACAGCAGGGAGATTCCTGCTTGTTAACAAACACGCAATTAAGTCTGTTAATGAAGGTCACACAAGAACAGCCAATCAGTGTTCACATCACTTTCTTATGACAAGAACAGGTTGAATTATTATTTAACTTACTTTGCATTATCTTCCATAGTTCTACTATCACCATGTAGATCAACAGTATCATTATCAAATGAAAGGACACCTAAATCTGTACGATTCCCATCAAAAGAATTTTCTTTTTCTTGAGTGTTAAATGAATCATATCTTTGCTTAAGATTTTTTAAAAGAGATAATCCATGAGATTTTTGTAGATTGATTGAATTTAATCTGGAATGTTCCGGTCGTTGTTGTTCCTGTTGTTGATCCCACTGGCGTTGTTGATTTGGATGAGATTCTGGTGATAGTAACTGCTCTATATCACTTAAAATATGTACTATACTTGATTTTACGTAATCAGGTTTATTGTAAGTATATTCATTGAGATTCTGTTGAGATATATTATTCAAATCAATTGTCTCATTGAATGCTCTTGTTCTTTTAGGTAAATGATTTAATAAATTTTCATTTGGTAAACTAAATTTCACTTTAGATAATCGACTTTTATTAGCGAATATTGGAGAATAACAATCGTCTTGTGAACTATTTCTGTGAATTGTAGACGGTTTTTCAAACGTTAATGATTTGTTTAAATGCTCAATACCGGCAAGTATACGATACTTATTAACTTGATTTTCTAAAGCTTCAATTCTATCAGTTAATTGGCATACCTTCATAACACCCTGATTTTTTACCTACGAAAAATATACAATAAACAAGATACTATCATTACATTACAGAACAAATTTTTTAACGCTGAAAATAATTCAGATTACAAACTGATATTAACTGGACAATTAACAGAAACCAGACAGCACTGGGTATATGTTTCACTGTAGTATGAAAATCCTTAGCATTAAGCACACACGAAAGCCATTAATGATACAACCTAGGACATTTATGTCCGATGGCGATGTCTCTGTCTTCAGATTTATGAATCCGTATCCAGTGATTCGCATTGCCAACTTCACTCGTTTCTCAGTATTACGCAACCACAATCGATTACCACTGAATCCTGAAGTTATAACTTCTTACTAGTCACCTGTGGTCACAAGGTTAAGAATTATTGTGTTTGTCACTGAGTAGCTAATGTCTTGTAGTTGAATCTCTGACCAGGCTGTAAGTGTACACTGATAAGGATTCTCAATATAGAACAAAATTATTGTCCAATACTCCTTGAATTTCAGTGTTTATTTAGTAACAATGTAATCCATAGTTTTAGAATCTAATAATCACTATAAATTTTACATCCCAAGTGATAATACTTTATCATTATTAGACTTACTAGACCACCACTGAAAACCTGAAAGCACTGGACGGCTGTTTCGCCATATTGTGCGACTCCTCAGTAGTGCACATCCACGATCCCGCTCGCGGGATTTGAACTCAGGGCCTTCAGTCTCGCACGTCAACGTTTAACCTCTAGACCACTGAATCGGCATCTAATGATGTTAATGTCTAACCCCAACCTCGATTTTGTTGATTGGTTGAGGTTAGATATTACTACTTTGTTGATTCATGTAAATTCACTTTGTTCATTTAATTCATGACAATTATTAGAATAACAGTATTTAACCTGTTTAATGTTAATTAAATGATGAGTTTTGTTTAATAAGTCTATTACAATGTTTAATTTATTGAATTTTTCAAATCTCATATCACAAATGTAGAGTTTTCTCTGTGTAATCGAAATTGGCGTGTACACAGAACTGAAGGTTACATACGAGAAACCATAACGGAAATATAAACTGATTATTTTTATTAAAAATGAGAATTGAAAAAATCGAAATTTAAACAACTACACAAGTGGCAATTACTATTACTCAGTAATTTAGTAAACCCTAGTTATGGTAGTCTAGGTGATAATATCTATAATCGAATATTAAAAGTATATCTATATTTTCATAAACATTTATTTAATACAGAGATGGATAGTGGCTAGCAGTGGAATCCAGGACGCGCGTTTCGTCCTATTTGGGACTCGTCAGCTGGATGTACCTGCATCTCAGAGTTGATGTTCACTCTGGGACTCGAACCCAGTACCCTCGCTTCAAGGGCAATACGAGGCAATACGCACAGTATGCACATATGCCAATTAGAGACTGACCAGTTGCAGTCCTAACAAAATCGATGGGAAGACTCAAACAAACAATACCAAGTGAATTTATTTAATACATTGAGACTTTTAGGATAACATTAGACATCGTCGTAGAAAGAAAGAAAATACCATTTTCACTTGATTTACTGACAATTTTACGATTAATTGATATTTGGAATTACCTATCTAATTGTTGACCATTTTGTTCTACCTATATTTAATTAAAAATATTATTCTGAAAATGTTTCATTTATGATTGAACGAACTAGATCAATGAACAGTTTATCATCAATAGAATAACTTTAGTACTTTGATGAAACTGATATTGGTAAGTTGTGATTATTGTTATATTGGTCAACATTTAATACGGACTAATATTATACAATTGATACAATTGAGTTTGTTTACATCTAATCTGGCTAAGCCCTTTTGTTAACTTATTTAATGGACAGTCATTCATACAATAACAACCCATCTATACCATTTTACTTTTACTATATACGCTTGAACATTGCTTACTGCCTACGCATATATTCATTCCGCTAGCATTATTATTAATCGCTTAATTGATCCGATGACTAATGCTTTTCCACTTATATATATATAGTTCAATAATAAACGCAATCAGCCCTTCGTATTCGGCTTCTGATTTATACATCGTTAGGACGTTATCGAGTAACGGTTATCAAGACGAACAATATACGAAGTTAGGGACAATATCGAATTTCGACCACCATAATATCATCGAACTGAGGTCCAATATAACTATGGGCCAAATAACTTGAAATGAGCTTTTATTTTGTACAATATGTACAATGCCCGTCCTTGACTGTATTATGATTGAATGTAAATAATGTTAATGGAATAATTATCCCGCTTAACTTCGTATACTTTCAAAGACATATTCGCGGGATTCAATAGAGGAATAATATCAGATTTTTGAATACAAATATTCAATTAATTCTTCAGTTCAGATAGATGATATATAAGGAATTAAAACTAAAGAAGACAAAATACGGCTACTTGGAATGCCTAAGAATAGACTGTCATTATATGTAAATAAAGATTACGTGTGAAATGCTCCAAGTAAGATTATGGAAAATCGGTTAGTCAAGTAAGTAAACAGACATGCATAGGTAAAGCACACATAAAATAATCAACAGTGAATAAGAGCATATCTCTAGAAATAGACGCAGAGTAGTTAGACAAACGAGGATAAGCACTTGTTCATCTGATATGGTCAAATAACGCTAGAATTAAACACCCAAATGTCAGAAAAATATCCTACAACAGTTTGCTTTAGCGTATTGCATCAATTCACGATACTACTGAGATTTGATTGATTGTTTGTAATTCAAGAGCATATCTCTAGAAATAGACGCAGAGTAGTTAGACAAACGAGGATAAGCACTTGTTCATCTGATATGGTCAAATAACGCTAGAATTAAACACCCAAATGTCAGAAAAATATCCTACAACAGTTTGCTTTAGCGTATTACATCAATTCACGATACTACTGAGATTTGATTGATTGTTTGTAATTCAAGTAAATATATGGAGTCGTCAAACTATGTTGTATGATTACAACTAAGCCGCTGATTTAGGTTGCGTATAGAATGAAGGCCTTTAATATCGTCAAATCTTGTTGTGATCGCATTACATTCAAACAACCAAGTCGAAATAACTTGGTAAAGTATGAAGGAACTAATAAATGAAGAATAGATGCCGTTATGATAGATATGTATTCTAGTCTTATGAATCCATTCTCTGCCACTGAGTGACCTGAGTATGTAGTAGAATGTATGGATTAATTTCAGTTATATAGTTGAAATCATTAGTCAAGTGAAGCTAGACGACCATGGAAAACCTGCAAGCACTGGACGGCCGTTTCGTCTTATCGTGGGACTCCTCAACAGTGAGAATCCAAGATCCCGCCTCGCGAGGTTCGCAACCAGGTCCTATCAGTCTCGCGCACGAGAACTTAACGTCTAGACCACTCAGCTAGCATCCAACGGTAAAGTTAGACATTAACACTACTGGATCCCGGCTCAGTGGTCTAGAGGTTAAGTGCTCGTGCGCGAGATTGATAGGTCCTAGGTTAGAATCTCACGAGGCGAGATCGTGGATGCGCACTGCTTAAGAGTCCTACAATAGGACGAAACGGCCGACCAGTACTTCCAGGGTTTTCATGGTCGTCTAGCTTCAATTGACTCATGATTTCAACTATAAAATTAATAAATGAAAGCCTACATTTATTTCCTAAATACCATAATGGTAATTTTGATTATATTGAAACATTCTTATTGAATTTCGCATGTACTGTCGTTAACCAGATTAGTGTTCATTAGATGATATAGGCATTTGATAAACCATAAAAAACTATTCCTAATATCTAGGCTATGATCATATTATTGTCATTAATCTCAAATGATTATATAGCTCAATCACTATGCCTTGATTATAATTGATCAGTGTTATTTCAGTCGATCTTTTCCATAGAAATAATATTGTTGTACCGGTGATTTAATCTTAGTACATAGTTTCCGATTTATAATACAGTAAATTAATGTTATTGATAACTTAAACTTATTTCTGCCAATTTTCAGTAAACACTAGAAGGAGGAGAACTTTTTCATCAATAGGGACTAAAATGTATGCAGGAAAGGAGTTATCAGATGAAACAGATAAACTACTTCACTGATAATGAGATTAACGAAAAATCGTTTGTTGCCTTTTTTGACTAGTTAAAACAAGAAATTAAATCAAACTGTGTATCGCCCCAAAAAGGGTCTTTACTCGGCCTCTTAACATTTCAGATTGTCCTGAACAGCGCCGCACATGGGACAGTGGAATTCATGGAATTGGGGTTGTAGGTTCCAGCCACAAAACAAATGAAAAATTGCATTGCAGCGACAAAAAGTCAAAGTGTTTTCATCAGTAGTTTCACTTGACGACTGAACAAGATTGCATATGTCACACAATCGGTTGTCGTAGGCATCTTCGTCAGTGTTGTTGTCTCGGTCAGTGAATTATGCATTTGTGGAAACAATTTCATCTTCGACATTACTTAACGTGGTATCCAAATCCACGTTTGTTTAATAGTTGGAACTTCTTGTCTGTTGAATTAACGGAATTGGAGGCTTCCGTCTGAAACTTAGAGTTAAAGACGACACTACATTGTTCTTCAGACATACGTCTTACTACGGAATACAATGCCTTTTGTTCCTTGGCTGTCCTACTTGAACAGGGAAGTAATTGTCAATAGCTATGCTAGTGAAGTAACTGTCTGACAGTAACCATCTGTCACTAATTACTTCAGTGTTCACTTCTGCCTCAGTAAGTGTACAGTAGGCCAACACATGACGGCATGGCAATTCGTTTTCAATAGAAAAACTACATAAACAATCAATGGGATTTCGGGTTACCGTGTAAGTGCCAGTAGCGTCAACAGCCATGAACAAGTCCACTGACGTTATGACTTCTGTCACAGCAATGCACATGTGACGCTTCAATAGTTGACAGGCAACAGGTGTAAGGTTTTTTGAAGATGACGTATTTGCGACTCCCGACAGATATTTGTTTTGTTATGACAATAAATTGTGTATCTCTGAACTCGCACTTCCATCCAATATTCAATCGGAAGAAGCCTACTGAATATAGATCTGAGCACAGAGGTTTTTCTGTTGAGCTTGTGAAGCTTCAAGATTCGGTCAGTGGTCTCAACGAAGTTTGTATTATTTTGTTCAAACAGTGTCCCAGCCGATTTAAAAGCATCAGACCAATTGTGTTTCTTCACAGCAAATGATCTCTTATGTATCGGTAGAAAGTCCCGTTTGATGATTCATTAAATGAAAGGTAGCTTTGAAAACTACAAAAAACTGTAATGCATAAACATTTTTATCATCCTTTCCACTTTTCGAGTGAACATCAGACGGGAAAACAGTTGTATAATTTCAGATCGTATCCTCTACAATTACAGTTTACGGTTAATGTCAATCAATGAATAACTTGCTCTATTAATCTCACTGCGAATGAGATGTACGCGACACAAAATGTAGTGAGAGTTTGGATACACCTGTGTTGTAGCAGCAGCTATTGCAGATAAGTCATCTGGGACAATATCAACCAACTCTTGATTGTTATCACAAGGGGGGTTTTGTGGAGATTTAGTAATTTTATAGTTAAGATCATGAGTCAATTGAGGCTAGACCACCATCGAAAACCTGGAAGCACTGGACGGCCGTTTCGTCCTATTATGGGACTCCTCAGCAGTGCGCATCCACGAACCCAGGTAGAGACAGGTATCTACCTCAGTACATTGGTAGTTGGTTGCTCAATTTCGTGGATTGGTTGAGGTTAGACATTAACACCGTTGGATGCCAGCTCAGTGGTCTATCGGTTAAGGGCTCCGGCTCGAGACTGGTAGGTCCTGGGTTCGAGAGCGAGAGCGGGTTCGTGGATGCGCACTGCTGAGGAGTCCCATAATAGGACGAAACGGCCGTCCAGTGCTTCCAGGTTTTCGATGGTGATCTAGCCTCAATTGACTCATGATCTTAACTATAAAATCTTGATTGTTAGTTGGGCGCTTGAAGTATGACAGGAATTGCGACGGCGAAACAGACGTTTCGTGACTTATAAAGGCAATACAAACAGGTATCTCCATTAAATTCATATCGAACGCAACTACTTGATATCAATAAATGCTTTCGTTATTGGTTTTGTAGGTCCCGTCAAAACTAACACCATCAAGAAAATAAGTTTCCAAATTCATTTGATCAGCAGTTGAGAAGAAGTGCAGAAGACAATGTTCTTCATCAATTTCTTAATCACAAAACTCACCAAACGACATGATGTGAACTTTCAATTTGGCATAGTCACCTAACGTTTACAATGAAAATAAGCACATTGCTTACCAGGAAGGCTGGCTTGTGAGAACACTTAGTGGAGCATGCTATAAACATCTCGGGTATTCAGGTGTTTTCCATAAAATTGGTAAGAGAAGTTATCAATATTTAACGATACTGTCCTCGAAATCAGAAGAGATATCACTGTTTCGGATTCAGCATCCGTTCACCATCGCATACAATAATTATTGTCATACCTCAGGGAATCGCTCTCATGATTGTGATACACATTCCCACGAACAACAGTCTAGTAACCATCAATGAACTTACAAAAGATGAAAGCCGGACCGTGAATATTCATTTATGAATTATAACGAATTCGAATCTAGTCATTTAATTCGACGAAATGGAATGAAAAAATAAATTCTCTTAATAAAATTACTAAAATCTCCACAAATCCCCATTCTGACCACAATCTTGACTATACTGTGCAACACAACTTCATTTCCATCGACATACACTTGAATAAGTTTGACTACATTTGATAATTTTTTAAAGACTCCTCTATTTTGTTACAGACTACTACTAGGGTGTGAGCTACTGATATCGACATAAGTAGTATATATGGTGAGTAAGGAATAGAATATCTGACAGCAGAAGATTGAGAAGATCAAGAAGAGAAGAACAGAAATAAAAAGCAATTTGTGTGGAAATGCAGGAACAATGAAGTCTGAGGCAATTGAAGAACATTTTGCAAATAGTGTATCATAGCATGGTTTTTATATTTTACCAAGTAACGTTGTAATTTGTGTTAAATACATAGTTGGTTGTCCTCACCTGTGTTCTCATTCACAACATTTGGTGTCGCTGCCTCCAAGGACGAAGATTCCACGGCCGAAGTCATTTGGGGACGCAGATGTGCTGAGCTTCCTGAAGGAGTTCGAAGCTGTGGCGGAGCTGGTGGAAGTGAAGGAGCCGGAGGCGAAGACGGTGCTGTTGGGGACGCTGCTGAGAGGCAGAGTGAGAGCTGTATATGACAGCCTGGACGGTGCGGTCGGTAAGACGACATGGGAGGCAGTCACAGAGCAGTTGACCGTGGAGTTCGATAGCCCAGTGGACAGAGAGGAAGCACTGCAGAAGTTCCGAGTGGCGAGGTTGCTGATCGATGGTGATCCGCTGGTGCTGGCCGTGGAGCTTACCAAGTTGCTGCGTCGCGCGCTGCCAAATCTGGACGAAGAGTCGGAGGCACAGTTGTTGGCGTCTCAGTTTATCGAGAGCGTGCCTGTTGCCGCTTCCCAGCAGCTGAGATTGGTGCACGCCGCGCAACCTATGGATATCAGTGAGCTTGCAAAGGTGATGCGACAGTTGATGTCACAAACAGTAGCTCCGGTCGCGTGCGGAAGTCAGGAGATAAGCAGCATTGAGAAGAAGATTGAAGAACTGCAGCACGAGACTGCGGCATTACGAGTGATTCGTAAAAGGAATGATAAGTGTTTCGCATGTGGAGGGACAGGACACTGGAAGATAAACTGTCCAACACGACGAAAACGGAGATATTTTAGACGTTACGTGTTTCCTTCTTACTCTAGGGATCTGGGGGTTGTTGCATTAGTAGATAGAGGGGCAGTCTATGCAAGAGTGAACGTAAATGAACTAGATTTAGTGTGCCTAATCGATACAGGGCAGCAGTTCCGTTAATAGGTAAAGAGCAATGTAAAAGTTTTAAGCCGTGTAAAGTCGTAGTTCACACCATAGGAGGGCATATGTTAGAGGTGTTGGGCTTGTCTAACAATATCGTAAAATTTGATAATTCTAAGTTTTCCGTTCGTGGTAACCGCAAACCTGTCGAGACCAATATTAGGAGCAGATTTCCTAAGAGAAGTAAAAACAATAGTTGACCTAAGAAGCGGTAAGGTGGTCACGAAGTACGGTTTATTCCCAATACATGGGAGTAGCGAGGTGGCTGAGGTAAGAGTGGCAACAGCCGTTCCAACGAAGAAACCAAACATTACCGAGTTGTGCACAAAGTATGCGAAACTGTTCACTGAAGAAGGAGAGCCGTACGGATTTTGCGACAAAGTAAAGCACGAAATCCCGATAAAGAACAATGGAGTAAGTATATTCACAACACGTCGTGTTCCTATGCACTTAGAGGCTGAGGTTAATCGACAGGTCCAATAGATGTTGAAAAAAGGTATAATTGAGGAGGCGGACAGCCCATATAGCTCACCGGTACTCTTGGTAAAGAAACCGAATGGGAAATATAGATTTTGTGTTGATTTTAGAGAACTGAATAAAATAACAGAACTAAAGCCATGTGCAATGCCAACAGTAGTGGAAACATCAGATTGCCTGCAGAATGCCACGGTGTTTACAGTGTTGGATTTGCGGTCAGGATATTGGCAACTGCCTATAAAAGAGAGCGATCGAAGCAAGACAGCATTTACCGTACACGATAAACAATATCAATTTAGACGAATGCCGTTTGAGTTGGCGGGTGCACCACTGACATTCCGAAGATTAATGTCGCTACTGCTCAGGGATCTAGATAACGTCGAAGTGTATGGCGACGATGTAGTCGTATACAGCTAGACAGAAACAGATCATGCCAAGCATGTGGAAGCGGTCTTAGACTGAATTGAAGAATCCGGACTTCGAGTTAATAAGGACAAGTCACAGATGGCGAAAAGTAGCATCACGTTGTTGGGGCATAAAGTAGGAAAAGGAGAAATAAAACCACTACCGCAGAAAATTCTGACAATAAGGAACATTGCAGTACTTAATTCGAAAAGGAAATTGAAACAGTTCCCGGAAAGGACAACGTTCTACAGTCGGTTCATAAGGAAATTCAACGAAATAGCAGCACCCCTTTATAAGTTGTTGAGCAACACTAAATTTTCGTGGACTGAAACCGCCCAACAAACGTTTAATCAAATCAAAAACATGCTAGGCGACCTCCAGATGACGCTCAGACTGCCCGAACTCGATAAACCGTTCACGGTGACCATAGACGCAAGTGATCATGGTATAGGTGCCGTTTTGCGTCAGTCTGACAGAGTGGTGGAATACGCCAGTCACGTTCTCACGCCTGCCGAACAAAAGTATTCAACGATCGAAAAAGAGTGTTTAGCACTTGTGTGGGGAGTAGACAAGTGGAGACCATATCTGTTAGGTAGAAGATTTCACATTGAGACCGACCATAAACCCCTGTAGTGGCTACAAACAGCACGAGACCCCCGTGGGAAGTTAGCGTGATGGATTATACGTCTGCAGGAGTATGACTTCAGTATCGGGCATGTTCCAGGGAAGGAAAATGCAATGGCGGACTGTCTGTCAAGAACAGACATGGATGCCGAGCTTCCATTGACAGCATACGCAGTGAACAGTATAGAGGGAGACCCACTAGAACTCGTCGGGCAACAGAAATCTGATCCTAAACTTCGAGAGGTAATCAGAGTGATAAGAGAGGGGGCAGATTTTGACAAACGAGCAATGGATAAGGAGGCAATAATGTTGCTTCGGCAAAAGGAAAGACTGAAAGTGAACACATATGGAGCTCTGGTCTGGCAGGATGATGACAAAAATTGGGTGGCTGTGATCCCGAAAGACTGGCGGAGTAAGATGGTACACGAATGCCATCGGGAATTGGAGGCTTCCGTCTGAAACTTAGAGTTAAAGACGACACTACATTGTTCTTCAGACATACGTCTTACTACGGAATACAATGCCTTTTGTTCCTTGGCTGTCCTACTTGAACAGGGAAGTAATTGTCAATAGCTATGCTAGTGAAGTAACTGTCTGACAGTAACCATCTGTCACTAATTACTTCAGTGTTCACTTCTGCCTCAGTAAGTGTACAGTAGGCCAACACATGACGGCATGGCAATTCGTTTTCAATAGAAAAACTACATAAACAATCAATGGGATTTCGGGTTACCGTGTAAGTGCCAGTAGCGTCAACAGCCATGAACAAGTCCACTGACGTTATGACTTCTGTCACAGCAATGCACATGTGACGCTTCAATAGTTGACAGGCAACAGGTGTAAGGTTTTTTGAAGATGACGTATTTGCGACTCCCGACAGATATTTGTTTTGTTATGACAATAAATTGTGTATCTCTGAACTCGCACTTCCATCCAATATTCAATCGGAAGAAGCCTACTGAATATAGATCTGAGCACAGAGGTTTTTCTGTTGAGCTTGTGAAGCTTCAAGATTCGGTCAGTGGTCTCAACGAAGTTTGTATTATTTTGTTCAAACAGTGTCCCAGCCGATTTAAAAGCATCAGACCAATTGTGTTTCTTCACAGCAAATGATCTCTTATGTATCGGTAGAAAGTCCCGTTTGATGATTCATTAAATGAAAGGTAGCTTTGAAAACTACAAAAAACTGTAATGCATAAACATTTTTATCATCCTTTCCACTTTTCGAGTGAACATCAGACGGGAAAACAGTTGTATAATTTCAGATCGTATCCTCTACAATTACAGTTTACGGTTAATGTCAATCAATGAATAACTTGCTCTATTAATCT
The DNA here is from genome assembly GCA_944470415.2 of Schistosoma rodhaini. Taxonomy (NCBI): domain Eukaryota; kingdom Metazoa; phylum Platyhelminthes; class Trematoda; order Strigeidida; family Schistosomatidae; genus Schistosoma; species Schistosoma rodhaini. Next base: position 85,119,553 of record OX104036.1, read on the forward strand.
CACTGCGAATGAGATGTACGCGACACAAAATGTAGTGAGAGTTTGGATACACCTGTGTTGTAGCAGCAGCTATTGCAGATAAGTCATCTGGGACAATATCAACCAACTCTTGATTGTTATCACAAGGGGGGTTTTGTGGAGATTTAGTAATTTTATAGTTAAGATCATGAGTCAATTGAGGCTAGACCACCATCGAAAACCTGGAAGCACTGGACGGCCGTTTCGTCCTATTATGGGACTCCTCAGCAGTGCGCATCCACGAACCCAGGTAGAGACAGGTATCTACCTCAGTACATTGGTAGTTGGTTGCTCAATTTCGTGGATTGGTTGAGGTTAGACATTAACACCGTTGGATGCCAGCTCAGTGGTCTATCGGTTAAGGGCTCCGGCTCGAGACTGGTAGGTCCTGGGTTCGAGAGCGAGAGCGGGTTCGTGGATGCGCACTGCTGAGGAGTCCCATAATAGGACGAAACGGCCGTCCAGTGCTTCCAGGTTTTCGATGGTGATCTAGCCTCAATTGACTCATGATCTTAACTATAAAATCTTGATTGTTAGTTGGGCGCTTGAAGTATGACAGGAATTGCGACGGCGAAACAGACGTTTCGTGACTTATAAAGGCAATACAAACAGGTATCTCCATTAAATTCATATCGAACGCAACTACTTGATATCAATAAATGCTTTCGTTATTGGTTTTGTAGGTCCCGTCAAAACTAACACCATCAAGAAAATAAGTTTCCAAATTCATTTGATCAGCAGTTGAGAAGAAGTGCAGAAGACAATGTTCTTCATCAATTTCTTAATCACAAAACTCACCAAACGACATGATGTGAACTTTCAATTTGGCATAGTCACCTAACGTTTACAATGAAAATAAGCACATTGCTTACCAGGAAGGCTGGCTTGTGAGAACACTTAGTGGAGCATGCTATAAACATCTCGGGTATTCAGGTGTTTTCCATAAAATTGGTAAGAGAAGTTATCAATATTTAACGATACTGTCCTCGAAATCAGAAGAGATATCACTGTTTCGGATTCAGCATCCGTTCACCATCGCATACAATAATTATTGTCATACCTCAGGGAATCGCTCTCATGATTGTGATACACATTCCCACGAACAACAGTCTAGTAACCATCAATGAACTTACAAAAGATGAAAGCCGGACCGTGAATATTCATTTATGAATTATAACGAATTCGAATCTAGTCATTTAATTCGACGAAATGGAATGAAAAAATAAATTCTCTTAATAAAATTACTAAAATCTCCACAAATCCCCATTCTGACCACAATCTTGACTATACTGTGCAACACAACTTCATTTCCATCGACATACACTTGAATAAGTTTGACTACATTTGATAATTTTTTAAAGACTCCTCTATTTTGTTACAGACTACTACTAGGGTGTGAGCTACTGATATCGACATAAGTAGTATATATGGTGAGTAAGGAATAGAATATCTGACAGCAGAAGATTGAGAAGATCAAGAAGAGAAGAACAGAAATAAAAAGCAATTTGTGTGGAAATGCAGGAACAATGAAGTCTGAGGCAATTGAAGAACATTTTGCAAATAGTGTATCATAGCATGGTTTTTATATTTTACCAAGTAACGTTGTAATTTGTGTTAAATACATAGTTGGTTGTCCTCACCTGTATCCTCATTCAAAACACTACGTGTAAAAATTACCTTTAAATACGGTTGTACAGTTTGAGAAAATGATATCATTAAAGTGGAAATTTTTTCTTCTTTAACACGTTCAAATTCTGTTGTTTTTTTTTGGTAAATAAATGGCTTTTTTTCTTGTTATAATAGTTTGAGAGTACAAACAAATACTATTGCTAGTTATCCAGTTCAACCAAGTCTGAAATAAAGCGTTTAACTTTAAACATTTTACGGTTTAACAAAATAGATGTTTCAAATGCCTGAACAGAATGTACCAACAATCACATAATAGACCATCAACATTTCATCAGAAACAATAAAACACATTCCAAATATAAAAATGTTTACTTTAAACAATTGTAGTTCGTGTTCTCTTGTTACTCGATCTAATTCATATTCAAATTCTTTATGAAGATTTATTAAATAATTATAAATAGTCATTTGAAAATGTTTGTATTCATCAACTTGTTGTTGTTGTTGTTGAGTTAATTGTGGTTGGTCATTATTCCCATTAATTGAACTACTGATATCAATTGTATTTCCTTGTTCATTATAGCCACTCCAGACATAATCCATATTAAGCTAAATAACATTAAGAAAATATACTGAAAAGAAAGCTCCTCATATTTCTTATCGTTATCAGTTAAATTCAAAATAACAAAGATCAAAATTTATAAATTTATGTTTAAATCAGTTTAGTTATTGACAATAAATTTGAACAATTAAAGTCCTCTTAAATGGGCATTTTTCCGGCAGAAACGATCTATGTTTACCAACAATCACTAAAACACTAACTTTTACATTTGATCATTTTAATATGGATCAATTAAAATTCGCTTTTGTGAATCCAGGTACATTTAGTCATACTATACTCTTTATGTTAAAGGCGGTGATAGATTACCATTTATTATGAATGGAAAACAAAAACAAAGGATAAATGTGAAGTGAGCTAATGAGACATTTAGTGAAAATCGTTTATTCGATCAAAACAAACTCATTATCTATCGAGTTAAAAGAAACTACCAAAGACAACATACTTTCTTTCTGTTTGCACTATTGCAATGATATATCTAGGCTTAGAACACATCTCCGCTTCACTGCTAGAAATTTTTTACTGAAGTAGATGTAAGCGGATGAAAATAAGCTATGGATATTCACCCTTGCAATAAATTACTATTCTCGAAACCACATTTTAACGGAGATGTGGCTAGCGATGTCCTAAATGAGAGGTTAAGAAGAACAATTTAAAGGACATTCTACGCAGCCAACCTTTTCTGGACATTTTCTTTCTTGGCTAGATATAAATGAATAAATGATTTTATTAGTTTTTAACATCCTGTATTTGTTTACCATTTTCCACCTGTTTCCGTTCACATTCTATTATTTACATACTTCTTTTGTTAGATAATTTGATAATACTTTGTGATCATTATTTTAGAGTTCATCCAAGTTCATCCAAGTTTGACATACTTCTTATGCTGAACTAATAACTAGAACTTTAGGTATTTTATTATTTTTACCACTACTGCTAGTATACCTGTATTTCTTATTGTCAATTTGTATATAAGAACCCCAACACCTGCTTTTCGTAAACAGTAATGCTGTTGCTCACATATCCACCTATTGTTTTCAATCTTCTTAATTTTGCAATTATTCGTCGTTATAACCTACAGACTTTTCATTTATTCTTCGCCCGTCTCATATTCGTCAAGATGACAATTATCTCTCATACATTTGATTTCGTAATAATTTATGTGCAGGCACGCGTTCAATCAGACTTACACATAAATTTACATAATGGATTAAAAGTCTAAATTACAGAGAGCATACAAATAATAAAAATGTTTCATTGGCTTGCTACATAAGCTCGCATCCAGAACATTAATTTTTTTCAAAAATGAATCTTTTGATAACATCTAGGTTCGACAATGCGATAAAAAAAAAGTTGTTTATAAAGTATATGTATCACTCGATGTGATGAATAAGCGTTAATTTGTAATGACAGCTTGTATGTTTTGAAACGATTTATGTATGTTTACAAATGTATATTTAACATCAAGGGATCGCATGAAGTCCAAAAGTAGGCATAATGAAGATCCGTGGAGCCAGATAAGAACAGTTAATGAATATAAAGAAGGATTTTGTGTTATAAGAACAATTTCAGGAGTTGGGCAAGATAAATATGGTGGTTGCTACGTGCCTATCTGACCAGTGTACACTTCTTCCTGATCTTGTTGTAGCTTCTGTTGTTGTTGGACTTCGGTGTGAAGTATTGCTTGTTGCAGATAGACTGTGTGGTGCTTGCTCTGATGCGGATTTAGATGATTTTATCGTTATCTGTTTCTCGGTGTGCTCTAAAAACTCTGGTTTTACTCTGTCGATGTTAACAGTGTCATGTTTACCAGCTATTTCTACTGTAATAGCTTTTCCGTCTTTTCGGACGATTTTAAAAGGACCATTGTAAGGATTCTGTAAAGACTGTCGTACTCTATCATTTCTGACGACTACATGTAAACGTTTGTCTAATTCAATGGGTACACATGATTTCTCCTTCTAGGTTCAAGATTCGACGGACCTAATGGATTCCACCCACTGTTCCAATTGTTGCACATAGTTGGTTATATCTGCCGGGATATCTGTTGCACTTTCAAAGAACTCACCAGGAAAACGTAACGTTGTTCCATAAACCAACTCAGCAGCACAACAACCGATGTCTTGTTTGATAGTTGAGCGAATGCATAATAATATCAAAAGACGTTTGACATCCCATTTGCAATCTCCTCCTGTGACCGTCAAAGAGGCTTTTAAACATCGGTGGAACCTTTCCACCATCCAGTTAGCAGTCAGATGATATGCAGTGGTTTTAATTCTCTTTATACCGAAAGTGTCTGTAAGTTGTTGAAATAGTTTACTTTCAAGATAGGCTGCACGGTCGGTCGTAATTGTTGATGGGACACCGAAATTTGTAATCCGGTGTTTCACTAATTTCTTCTCCACTGTTGACGCCGATGTGTCTTTTAACGGGACGGCTATGGGCCATCTCAAGAATCTATCTATAAGTGTTAGTATGTGACTGTAACCATTGAAAATTGGTAACGGTTCAACAATGTCGATATGAATGTGGTCGAACCTAGAGCTAGTGACGGGAAAAATTCCTGTAGGATATATGATGTGCCTATGTACTTTCGACTTCTGGCATTGGATGCATTCCCGTGACCATTTTCGTACATTTTTGTTTATCTTCGGCCATACAAACCTATCTGTAATAAGCTTTATCGTGTCTTTTATACTTGGATGGGATATGTTGTGCGATTTCTCAAAAATGTTTCGTCTCATATCATAAGTTACAAAGGGGCCAGTTTTACTTATTGAGATATTACAGGTTAAGATGTACTTGTTGTTTACGCAATGTTTTGAAATAATGGTTTTGTCTAATTAGATTGTAAAAGTTTCTTTAGCTCCATGTCGAGCGTTGAATGTTTCACCACATCTTGATAGTTTATATCATGGATTGATAAGGTATTGATATTTAATATCGTTAGTGCATCTGCTACATCGTTTTACATGCCTTTTATATAACGTATGTCAGCTGCAAATGACGAATTTCGCGCGGACTATATATCCTTGCTAGTTTATTCGTTGTGTCATATCGTTGTTTCATATTTGGATAGCAGCTTACAAAAAAAACAGATTTATTACTAGTAAAGCGACCTCTGCCCACGACTTGAATGGAAGTAGGCGCTGATGTTGCTTCAAGCAACAATTAGTGTCACAAATATAATCTTTTGCTTCAGCGAATGGGACCGCACTGAAAGCAGCAACTGGAAATATACACCCAACCGTTTCATAAAACAGTCTTTAATTATTCTCAGTTCATCAATTCGTCCTATTTTCTCAGAGAACTCGAAACATTAAAGTGGCAAATTTGAAAAGATTTGGCCTAAATTAGATATCACCATAATCTATAAAATATTTTAAAATATCAGTACTGATTAATCAAACAAACCACCTGAATAAATCCTTCAACCAGTCTGGTCGGTCTTCGTTAACTTACTTATGCGTTTGGACAGGAATATAAATTATTAAGCATACAATTCAATTGTGCTAAAAGATTACTAGATCAAAATATAATGAAAGTTCCTCAAAATTCCTAATTGCTGCTGTTATTAATTAATTAATTGTTATTAACTTGCAAACTGTCAAAAAATATTTCCAAATCATTTGAAACTGATTGTCTTATAAACTTACCTCAAATATCTCTGTAGTATGGTTCGAGGAATTTCTGTCTGAGTGAATGTTATGTACCAGAAATGATTTATTATCTATCGATGTTGAGTTCACTGTTTTTGACTTAAGATTACGTCTAAGAACACCCAATTGTAAAAGACAGTTGCAAAGTTGACATACAACTGAAATCAGGCCATGACTCCAAGGACATCCAGATTTAATGATATGTCGGCAAAACCATTGAACCAGAGTTGTACCTTTATAAATTTAGACAGAATCCCTTTAATTTTACGTAAAGCTTCAATAACTCGTGAAATTTAGTTTATTTTATAGACTTTTATCATATATGCCATGTGATATAGATTAATGATATCATAACATTAATTTTTCATTGACTTGAAATGTCGGACAAAACCCAGCTATTCTGATAGACTGCACAAGGTAACATGGATCATATGGTGTCTCAGAGCCATGTAACACATGGGACATCCAAGAGTAGGAATGTTATTACTAACAAGTGATTTATCTGGTCAATTTCACCATACATATGATATACCTGAACGAGTATTATGACTTATGAATGTGTTCATGTGTTGAAGCATTTTTACAACGAAGCCTTACGTATAGGCTTTGACTTCCTTCTTTGTCTAGATGGTCGAACGACCCCTAGGAACATGATAGGAGCTGAATGTAACATTCTCCTTTTATTAATATAACTTGATTGATTTGATGAAAAAAACTATCTAAACGATTAGTTTGTTCATAGAATAAGGCCCAGTGGAACAGATTTCAAACAACAAAAGCATCAGTAAGTTACTGAATACTTGAATATGGAGTAATAATCTGAGCTGTCGTTAATTAATAAAACATTCAACCAAAATAGTTTAACCAAATTTTTTATCATTTTACCAATGACTGCATAAGCTTAGTAATGAAAGTTTCAAACCTTTCACAAATATTTATTGTAACACAGCCAAAGCAACATATTTTAGAAATTCCAATAATTTTGATGAATTTTATTATAACAAAATCACGTGGGTGCCAATAAGGGTCCTGAATTCTATTACTCCGTGAGAGGTTCTGGATGCAAGCTGCTGAGGAATTCAATACAGGGAAGAAACGCCAGTCTGTTGTTTCCCGGTTTTCAACTTTGTTCTATCTAAGGTTCATGATTTCAATCAAATTACTTAGGTACTTTAAATTTTTCACCAAACTTCTATCGCTTGAAAGTTTAGGCATCAGAAACGAACTGATTAGTTGAATTTCTAATGGAAGTGTTGAGATTTCAGTTGATAGCTTCGTCATTCAGCTTTTTCTATATTTAAAAATTGCTGACAACCCGTTTCAGCTATTCAAGACTTAACACCGCTACCAAACACACGTAAAGAAATAAGGTATGACGTGAAGTTAGCAATGCCATCACGTACAAAAAAGTGGTTAGAAGGTGAATGAAAAATGCAAATAAAAAACAATTTAACACTGTCATCCAAGAAAAGGGATATTCATTAGGAAGAATTTTGGCACATTATCGTAAAAGTCGAGATTCTTCAGAAGTAACGTAGCCGATGGACATTCTCATAACCAGACGAACAAATAACATAAAAAATAGAATGTCAGAACAAAATGAAAGTCAGTGTAAACCGAAAAAAATAGCTGCGGAACTGAGGAGATACAAATTGATGGTTTTCGGAATAAGTGAAGCCCATCGGAAAAAACCTAAAAAGAAAAGATTGGATTGAAAACAGATGCTTTTGTGCTCTGATCATGAAGTGGAAAATGCTCCACACACTCAGGGAGTTGCACTGATGATGTCCAAAGAAGCACGTCAAACACTCATAGGATTGGAATCTCATGGATCCACAATCATCAAAGCATCATTCAAAGCATAGAAGGAAGGGAACACAATGAATGTTATCCAGTGTTATGCACGCACCAACGACAAAAATGAAGACAAAGAAGACCAGTTTTAGAAGAGGCTCCCGTCAATCAGAGTGACGAGTTCAGGAAAGGGCCTGACCATCAAGATGGGAGACTTAAACATCAAAGTCGGAATAGACAACATCGGGTGTGAAGATATCATGGTACGACATGGATTGACTGGGAGAAAGGAGTGAGGATGGTCACGCAAATGGTGACACATTTGCAAATTTATGTGCATTCAACAAAATATTCATAGGTGGAACAATATTTTCACACAAACGTATACATGAAGCTACATAGGTCTGATCGGATCACACCACGGACAATCGGATCGATCATACACACATCATCAAAGTGATCAGAAGGTCAATGTAAGACGTGAGAACCAGGAGAAGAGTTGACATAGATTCGAGTCGCCACCTGGAGGATGCCAAGACTGAACCCAATCCAAGAAAGTACTGTACAACTGTGTAAACGGTAACTATAATTCCATGCACTTAGTTCTTTTTATGAATTTAAATTCCATGGTGGTCTAGCTTCAATTGACTCACGCTTTCTACTATGATAAATTTAAATAAAGGCAGAACCTTTATTGATGCAGAATATTATGAACTCAATATATTTCGTGGTTACTGTTATGTAGTAGCGAAGACATAAGTACGGGTAACTTGCAGGACCTACTATTGGACTATCATTCTTATTGTATGACTATTCGGTAACTAGATTATCTAAGCTTTATTTTGACCTATTGATTATTACTGTGATTAACTGTCCCTATGTTATACTCAGTTTTATTGATTATTATCTCCCACGCTTACGGCCTCATTTGGCCTGGTTTCGCACAAATATTATTTTCTATTTTATGGTGTGGATGTGGCCTGTCTGTCTGATATATAAACAAAGTATGCTTGAAATAAACGATTCGTATTGCCGAGGCTGCTATTGGTGTTTTGGTCTCAAGTGGACGAGTTAGGCGGATAAGGACCAATAAGGACGCTAGATTACTCATACTAATCGAACGTCATTGTCACAGTGTGAAGGTCGTAGAAGGCGTATTCTATTGGTGGATAATTTACGCGAATTACGTCCTTGTTAAATTCGTAAGGTCATAACGAATCAGCGACGACCTTGATCAAGTCATAACAATTGGCTACCGCCTAGGTCAAGAACATAACAAATTGGCGACGGCTAGGTCAAGTCATAACAGTTACTCGTCAGTTAATTAGAACCAAATATGTATTAGAATTTGAGCATTGCGATAATAAATAGTGTGGAACAATTGACGTAAGTGAATGTAAAGGATTGCAATATATATATATATATATATATATATATATATATATATATATATATATATATATATATATATCAAAAGGGGGTTTCGTGAAGATTTTAGTGATTTTGTAGTTGAAACCATGAGTCAATTGAAGCTAGACCACCATGGGGAACCTCGAAGTAGTGGATGGCCGTTTCGTCCTATTATGGGACTCCTCAGCAGTGCGCATCCGCAATCCCTAGCGAGATTCGAACCCAAGACCTATCAGTCTCGCTCGCGAGCGCTTAACCTCTAGACCACTGATTTGACGTCCAACGGTGTTAATGTCTAACTTCAACCAATTCACGAAATTGAACAACCGTCCACCATTGTCTTCAGTTAGTTGATATCTCACAACAGACCTGGTTGAAATTCACTGGTCACTGCCTTTCACTAGAACTCCACGATATGTCTCTTGAAGCCAGTAACTAGTGAGCATATGATTATTATCAGAAGGGGATTTTGCGGAGATTCTAATAATTTTATATAGTTAAGACCATGAGTCAATTGAAGCTAAACCACTGTAGTATCGGTGTTTATGTTAAGCCCATATACTTTATTCTAGTTGCTGGCCAAGCCAACTCGCTATGAGCAAGCATTAATCAACATTTATAGTCAGACAAAAATGAATGACAGACATGTGATAGGTAGGATAAGAAGGGTACATACACATGCGCTCATATAAAAGTATAGTCAAGGTTAATAAGCAAATGATAAACAAGCAACTAGAATAAAGTATATGGGCTTAACATATACACCGATACTACACCACCATGGAAAACCTGCTTTTCCTCTTTTCTCAGTAGCTCCAACTGCATTTACCGATTTACATGTAAGTACCAAAGCACACACATTAGAAGAACCGAAAGAAGAGTACATGTTCGCATTTGTGAACATGTACCAAAGAAACTGAGGTTGCAAGGGACCAGGGCTCTCAACAGTGCAATTGCTCAGCATTTACTTGACACCGGGCATACTAATGAAATTTCTCAGGCTTTCAAAATTATTAGCGTACAAAGAAGTACGACTGCTTTCCGGTTTGCTGAAGCGATCGCGATAAAAGAACTTAAACCGGATCTATGTATTCAAAAGGAGACATTATTAACTAATTACTACTCACGTAATCCAATTATTTTGTGTGTGTTTTCTTTTTTTCTTGGTCATTAGTTTTATCTTGGTTAATATTTGGATTTGTATTATTTTCCTTTTCCATTACTCAATTCTTAAACCACCCTATCACACACACATTTCCACTCACTTGTTTCTCTTAAATTATATGAACTCTCCAAACTCTATTCAATTATTACGTAATCCATCCTATTTGTTTTTAAATCCATGATTCCTTTATGACCTCTAAAATTATCACACAATTTATCTTATCTGTCTCTGAACTCCACTCAACTATTGCACCACCCACCCTTTATGCTTCCTTCATTCTAATACCTAATAACCTCTGACCTTCTCTTGCACATATATATATATATATATATATATATATATATATTACTTACTTTCGCCTGTTACTCCCAATGGAGCAATGGAGCATATATATATATATATATATATATATATATATATATATATATATATATCGTTGTCATTGATAACATTTTGTCATTGTAATCCTTTACATTCACTTACGTCAATTGTTCTACACTATTTATTATCGCAATACTCAAATTCTAATACATATTTGGTTCTAATTAACTGACGAGTAGCCACGAAATATATTGAGTTCATAATATTCTGCATCAATATAGGTTCTGGCCTTAACAATAAACTATCTCTATAACTGATGTTCGGGTTTTTGAATAATCCCGAGTAAACCCTATTATTCTACTAGGAGATTTAGCCTGTCTTAAATATTCAGTTGGCGGGACACTATTTATTTATTGGAGTCAAATATAAAGAAATTAATCCTCTACAAGTTGGTGAGCCGCATTTAGAACACGCACCATTTCTCTACAGGTCTGATACATATTATCCAATCGGATCATAAAGAACCTGACATTGGAATTACTGTTCCAATTAACAATTCACTGACAGTCATAATAAATTCATCCATAACATTATCCCTTTGAAATTATATCTGTAAATTCGCATATTTAATCCCAAAGTGACAGTTGTTTTTACTCGGTGAGTCTCTCATATATTTTTCTTTTTGTTATTGGTTATTTCTTCACATTGCATATTTCAATCCACAGCTTATTATTATTGCTATTGTTATTATTTCTTTGTATTATGTCACTCGACAATTCACCAAGCCTTTCATCTAAGTCTTTATCCGTGGGTGTCATCTCTGTACCTTTACCTGTTTTTAATCCTCGAAAGGCTGAACTCTGGTTTGCACGCTTACAAAGCTTTTTTGTTGCAAACAGGATTACAAGTCAGAGCACGAAATTTAGTTACGCAAATTCGTTGCTACCAGACGGCGTTATTGAAAAAGTGCTTAACGTCATTTTTAAACCGGGTCCTGATTCGCCATATGATTACCTAAAAAGAGAGATCATACGTGTTACCTCTCTCTCCGACCAGCAGAAAATCGATCAACTCTTGGCCAATGTGGAGCTAGGGGATAACACACTTTCCCAATTAAAACACCATTTAGCAAATGTTTCGGGGAATCGTAAAGTTGATAAACGTCTATTATATCAATTGTGGCCCAGATGCCTCCCACAAAACATCCAACAGATACCCGCAATCACAGACGAATATGTCGATCTTGACAGTAAGTATCGAGCGGAGCTAGCCTCTAGGCTAGCTACCATCCCACCGAAAAGTGTAGATGAGTATTGGTTGCATCTTCACGACGCCATGAAAATGGCGAGTAAAGCCGCTTGCGGCTTCGCGAAACGTCCCGCTTACAAGCACTGGGTCTCTTCTGGCTCCTTACAACTGATCGAAGCCCGTCGGTCTACTCCGGGTGACCGTGAGTTTGACCACAAACGAAGGCTGTTACGTAATGAAATTTGGCAAAGCTTGCGTAAGGACCGGGAAGCCTGGTGGTCGGAGCGTGCTAATGAGATGGAAGCAGCAGCTGCATCTGGTAACTGCCGGAAGCTCTTCCAACTCATCCGAGCCACTGGCAGTAAGAAGTCTGGTGTGAGTGACGGGATGAAAATCACTAATATCTCTCGACGTCTTGGACGATGGGCGGAATTTTTCGAAGGGCAGTTCAACTGGCCTGCTGCTCCGGCAACATCAACCAGCTTGTCCTGCTCCCCATGGCCGGTGACGACTGTTCCACCAAACGAGGCGGAAGTCCGCAAGGAACTCCAACTCTTGAAGCGCTACAAATCACCTGGCCCAGATGACTTACCTCCGGCTCTTTTTAAAGATGGTGGCGACTTTCTGACTAAGGAATTGACTGTGTTGTTTGGAAAGGTTTTGGAATTAGAAAGTGTTCCAACATCATGGAATGAGTCGATAGTCGTCCCTATCTTTAAAAAGGGTTCGCGTTGTTCCTGCAATAACTACCGAGGGATAAGTCTACTTCCGATTGCGTCCAAGCTATTGGCTTCTATCATTCTTCGTATGTTGTTTAAAACCCGAGAACGATTGACTCGCGAGGAGCAGGCTGGTTTTCGTTCTTGTCGAGGATGCATTGATCACATCTTCACCCTCCGCCAAATGTTAGAACACCGTCATCCTTGTCACAGACCAACAATCGTAGTCTTTCTTGATATCAGGGCGGCCTTCGATTCGTTGGACAGGACTGTTCTCTGGGATTGTCTATTGAAGAAGGGTGTGCCTGAGAAGTTCATTAACATCTTAAAGGCCCTGTACACGAACACCTCAGGCAGAGTGAGGGCATACAACCACCTTTCTCCCTTGTTCCATTCGAGCAGTGGGGTTAGGCAGGGTTGCCCAATCTCACCATTCCTCTTCAACTTTGCCATCGACGACATCCTAGAAACAGCTCTGATGGATGTAAGTAATGGCGGTGTGGATATGTTGCCTGGAGAACGACTTCTCGACCTTGAGTATGCGGATGATATTCTCTTACTGTGCGATAATGCCCAAGGCATGCAATCCGCACTTAATCAGTTGGCAATCAGTGTCCGCAGGTACGGCTTGTGCTTTGCACCCTCCAAGTGCAAAGTACTCCTACAAGACTGGTAGGATTCTCATCCTATACTCACTCTGGATGGTGAGCAGATTGAAGTAGTTGAGAAGTTCGTGTATCTAGGTAGCTACATAAGTGCTGGTGGTGGCGTGAGTGATGAGTTTGATGCACGTATAAGGAAAGCCAGATCGGCTTATGCCAATCTGGGCCATCTTTGGCGCCTTCGTGATGTTAGTCTGGCTGTAAAAAGTCGGATTTACAACGCGTCGGTGAGAGCAGTTTTGCTCTATGCTTGTGAAACCTGGCCTCTCCGAGTTGAGGATGTTAGACGTCTCTCTGTGTTCGATCATCGTTGTCTCCGAAGGCTTGCTGACATCCAGTGGCAACACCGTGTTAGTAATGCAGAGGTTCGGCATCGTGTGTTCGGGCACAGAGACGATAATTCAATTGGTGTCACCATCTTGAAACACCGACTTCGGTGGCTTGGACATGTTTTACGAATGTCGTACCAGAGACTTCCACGTCGTGCATTATTTGCCGACCCTGGGACTGGTTGGAAAATGCGGAGAGGAGGTCAGTGTATGACATGGTGTCGTGGCATGAAAGAGAGCTGCAAAGGGCTAGCTTCTGTTGGTCCTTCACGACTCCTTGGTTGGGGTCCGAGAGATGGTGCAACACAGTGGCTAGAGACGTTATCAGATATGGCTCAGAATCGAAGCCAGTGGCGATCCTGCTGCAACCTTCTTTTACTTTCTACATAAAGTATGGTTCTTACTTTCCTATTTGAAAGAGTCTTCTGGTTGTACATTTTAGTCCGCCTTATCTTTTCATCCCTTCTCTTCCTACTTTCATTATTTAGTGTGGCGCATATGTACCTGGTGCCCTTTTGTACCAATATATATGTGTTTAAATAAATAAATAAATAAATAATAATCTTGACAGGCTAGCAGACATAGCCGATAGAATTTACGAGCGAACCAAGACTCACTCGATATCACACGTATAAACAAACTCAACCGACAAGATAGCCGAGTTACGACAGACAGTCGAAGTCCTCACTAAACAGATATCCCAGCTCCAGTTTTCGAATAACCACCACTGCAAGTGTAAAGGAAGGTCCAGAAGCCGTACACGTTGTAGTCGAAGCACTGGAGAGGATCGACTATTATATGGTTGGATCGACAATGCTGATGAGCGGCCTATTCTCATGCCCGATGGTGAATGTATTATTTGTTTGATTTATTCCTGCTAATATCAAGCATATCGTAAAATGCATAACTCATTTATGATTAGTGATTTTAACTAATTCTGTATACAAGAATATTATAGATAGAAGTATTAGAATTTATGTGGCAACTGATATTAGTGTAGCCCTAATCTAAGTTAGTTCGTACGTGATAATAAAACGTTTACTACTACAACGAAAGAAATAAGTAGTGCTGGTGCTTTGTTTTTCGAACTTGGTATGGATATTTTTCATTAAACTTTAATTCATTGAATGTATTATGTATGATACCGTTGAGTCACTGAGTTGAATTCCATTTGTTCACACCTCTTAAAATAGCAATAAATCTAGATTCAGAATGTTTTACCAACCACCTTAAAGAAATTAAATTACCTGAAAAACTGCTGGATAAATAGACTGGTTCATTTTGATTATGTACCACATTGTTTGATGAGGTCGTTAATAAAGATTTCTTCAAAAATTCCTCCACGAATTTTTCACTCCACATCACTTTAGAAATGCATTGATCAGAAGATGGTCTATTAAAACGTGTGGGTGTTCCTGTTGAAGACATCGTTGCTGACGTTACTGCTGTCGCTGAAGTAATTAGGGATAAAAAAAGTGATTTAGAGTAAAGGAGGTAGGCGGAAGTAGCCCATTTGTTACAGATATGATTTTTTTAACATAATGACCATTATAAATATTGTTTCCCTTAGTATCCATGATTATACTATCATCTAATGAAAATTGTCTTTTTTAAATGATTTTTTTAAATATTTGTAATACTGTAGCTATTCGACTATTATCTTGTTACAGCTTGCAGCCGAATGGATGCCCTGTTTACGTATGACGTAAGAAGATCGCCAATCAGAGAGCAGCGAATTACCGATCGTACCAATGATAAACAAAAACTGTACGAGCAGTCTAGAATACTTGTCGACCCTGCTTTCTGTCTAGCCCAGACAGTTAGATCCAGAACAGCCTCTGAGGTATGAATTATTATATTTCAAACATAGTGAGTTAATATGCTAATCAAACTGACCACATCGTACCATAAAATAGAAAATAACATTTGTACAAGATTTAGCCAAATGTGGCTGTGAATAGGGGAGATAGTAAATAATAGACAAGGTATGAATCAGGGATGGTAAATCATATAACAATAGTTCATAATTAAAAATAAAGCTCATAATAAGGAGGACATGAATATGAATGGTTTAGTTATTTAGCAATCATTCGATAAAAATATATGCGTATTATTGGTTCATAAATAAATCCCAAAGTTATCATTCACTATTGTTATCGGGACATAACATAAATCGTCGGAATTAAAATGTACCTTATACTGAAACATGTACTTTGAAGAATGTTAAAACGAAGTTAGGCACACTACTATCACTATAAAGTTGTAAAATCATCAGTTCGAATATTGGAGGTGTTGGTGTTGTATATGACTAAACTATTCCGAGCTAGGATGAATTTTCTGCGTAATTCTATTTAATTATCAAAGATTCTCTGGTTGATGCAGACCCGAGACGAAAACTCTACAGTTTTTCTATCGTCATTAATTAGTTCACTGTTAAAGTCCTCAGATAGAATAAAATTCTCTTTATAGTTAGTGAGATAACAATCATGTGTGATGGAAAATCGTCAAATAATCCGTTTCAGTGGTACAAATACATTTTTTTCTTTGACATCCACTAATGTTTCAGTTGTGTTATAATTTTATAGTTTAGAGTCGTCCACTTTATTCATTTCTTTAGAATTTAATAGTCCAAGAGAATCTATATATATCATACCCTACTTCGAACCCACATGATAAGTGAGAGACTCGGTTGTGGTCAGGTTATTGCGAGTAAGCGATCTGTTTAACGGAGTATGGTTACTACTCAGTCACCACTAAGCAATTCTTCCCTGGATCGGTCCAGTAACTCATATATACACATGAGTTTTTTACATTATCAGTCAACCATTGGTACAAAGATTCCTACATATTCTTTGCGATAGAACTCCGTATGGCTGATTGGTTTAGTGTATATTATAACTGAATTAGATCACAGCTATAAAGGAACTGTAATTTCCAGGGTTATATTTCTAGTGAGGAGATAGATTCTCAGATGAAGAATAGGAAATCTAAAGTATTGTTTCTAACTTTCTCTTAGGATTTTATCCAATAAAATGCAGTGAAAACTTTATATAATCCATGAAATAATTCATGTTCGCCTTTGTTGGCTTCTTGTAATTCATTTGACCTCATCACATCAAAATAAAGAACCATCTCGATACACGCTTCGTGTATCTGGGAGCTCGGATACTGCTTCCCGTGGCCTCGCTGGAGTAGGTATAGTATTAAGTTCTAAGTCAAAACTAGTTCTTTTAGACTGGATCCCAGTTGACAGTCGTCTGTGCGCTGTCTAACTAAATGGAACAGTAAGGACTCGTAAAGATAAGGAAACTCGTCGTTGCCTCTTCGTTATCTCTGCCTACTCTCCCACCGACTGCTGCTCAGATGATGCAAAAGATGAGTTCTACAGGAAACTTTCCGACCTTCTCCGAAAAGCTAGGTGTTCTGATGTAGTAATTGTGGCAGGGGACTTCAATGCTCAAGTAGGTAAACTAAGTGAAAGGGAAAGACACCTGAGTGGATCTTATGGTGTCGTGGCTAAAAGAACGGATAATGGCGACCGTCTGTTGCAGCTGTGCTCAGATAACCTTCTGTTTCTTGCAAATACTAACTTTAAGCATAAGGAAAAACATCTTTTGACATGGCGACCCCCGGATTCTCCCCAACGTTGGACTCAATTAGATCACATCGCTATCAGCCACCGATAAAGGGGCTCAATGGAAGACTGTCGCTTATTCTGGAGCACATGTTTAGATTAAGATCATGCTCTAGTGCGAGCACGTATCTGTCTGCGTCTCACTGGACGTAAGAAAGACACTGTAGGTTAGCCTCTTAGGGTTCTGTTTAATGATAGGCAAGCTAAAAATGTATTTCAGGAACAACTGGAAAAACAGTTAGGCAGCCATGTAAGTTGTGCCTACCCGAGGCAGCGTGGAATGACATCCGAAAAGCTGTGGGAACAGCAGTTATATCCGCTAGTAAGGCAAACCATAATGTTAGGGAGAAACAATAGAACTCGGCAGCATCTACCGCACTGATAGATGCTCGAAAACTCATCCCACCTGGCTCTGAACATAACAAAGAGCGGAGTCAGCTTAAGAGCAGGCTAATAAGAAGCCTACACAATGATCGTGAACAGTGGTGGGTAGCGAAAGAAAGAGAGATGGAAAAGGCAGCGACAATAGGTAACAGTAGACAGCTATTCAGACTTGTTAAAGAAACCGGTATTAGGAACCCAAATATCAGTGTAACTATCTCAGATAAAGATGGACATATCATTCATTCTCAATCCAGGAGATTGGATCGATGGGCAGAACACTTTAGGGATCAGTTCAACTGGCCTTCAGCCACACTTCCGTTTCATACGATCCCCAGTTGTCCTGAATGGAAAATTGATGTAAGTACTCCAACTCTCTATGAGACTGAAAACGCTATAGGAAATCTGAAGCGTGGGAGAGCAGCAAGCCCTGACAGGTTCACCACTGAGATTTTTAAGGATGGTGGTCCAGTACTAGCAGTGAGATTGACTGAGGTCTTAAGTAGAATCTGGGAACTGGACGTATTTCTATCTGATTGGTCCCAATCACTGATTGTGTCAGTCTATGAGAAAGGACAAAAGTCCTCATGTGGCAATCACAGAGGAATCGGTTTGACTAATATAGTGTCTAAAATATTAGCTTCAATAATACTTGGACGCCTAACAAAAGCTCATGGAGAGCAGACTAAAGAAAACCAGGCTAATTTTCGACCTGGACTTGGTTGCATAGACCAGATATTCACTCTACGTCAGGTCCTAGAACATAGACCTATATTTAGACGTCCCACAATAGTAGTATTTCTCGACTTTAAGGCGGCATTTGACTCCATTGATCGTGAGGTTCTATGGCAGTGTTCGTCACTGAATGGAGTACCAAAGAAGTACATTAATCTTATAAAGGCTCTCTACTCGAACACAACTGGTCGAGTTAGAGCCTATGGCCAACAATCATCAGAATTGGTTGCCTCAAGTAGTGTTTGTCAGGGCTGTCCACTCTCCCCATTCTTCTCTAACTTTGTCATTGACAAGTTTTTGGAAATAACACTTTTACCGGGAGGCTCACTTGTTGACTAAGAATACTCCGACGACATGGTTTTATTTGGTGAAGACGCTAACAAAATGCAGTCTTGTGACCACTATAAGCAACTATGCAGGCATATTCGGGATGGGATTTTCCCCCTCGAAGTGAAAAATGTTACTTCAGGATTGGGTTGCATCAACAGCTGAACTAATGATAGGAAGTGAAGTAGTTGGGCGTGTTGACTGCCTCACATATCTTGGGAGTCTCATCAGCCCTTGTGGTCTGGTGAGTGACGAAATCTCATCACGGATACAGAAGGCTCGTCTGGCTTTCGCCAACTTGCGTCATTTATGGCGTAGGCGAGATATCCGTCTAGCAACCAAAGGACGGGTATACTGTGCAGCAGTTCGTTCCGTCCTACTTTATGGCAGTGAAACATGGCCGATAAGAGTAGAGGATATTCGTAGGCTACTAGTTTTCTATCATAGATGTCTTCGAAGCATTGCTCGTATATCCTGGAACTACCGGGTAAGTAATGCAGTTGTTAGGAAACGGGTACTAGGTAAGGATGGCAAATCGATTGATGAAGTAGTGAAACTTCATCAGTTGAGATGGCTGGGACACGTGTGACGTATGCCCAACGACCGACTGCCCCGACGTGCAATGTTTCATGGTGTAGGAGTAGGTTGGAAGAAAGCTAGGGGTGGCCAGACCAAAACGTGGCACAAATCAATGAAGTCACTGACAAGTGAACTGAGCCATGTTGGTATGTGTAGACTACCTGGTTAGGATTCGCGAGATGATATCAATCGATGGTTAGAGACTTTGAATGACATGGCTCAAAATCGTTAGCAATGGTGAAGGTGCATCCACTCTTTCTGTTCTACCAACTTCTAATCTTCTGAATTCCTCATGTCTCTATCTTATTCTCTTTCCAAATTTATTTCTTTGGATTATACTCCTTCAATAACATCTTCAAACCCTAATCTTTCGGAATACTGCTTATAGTCTTACTACCTCCACGACAATCAGATTTGAATCGACAAGTGCATCTCTGTGCTAATGTGGTATAGCAAGTCGAACTGATGTACGTGCATACGAAGTTCTATGCTGTGACTGACTGACTGTCACTGACATAGTCGGAATCATGACAAATTGAATCAACACACATTTTTTTTCCACATTAAATTGGTTTATAATTGACTGACTGAATGTTTATTGTCCACACTTATTCTTTTATTTGTATAATAAATGTTTGTAGTTGAAAAAATTTCTTTTATAAGATAACAAAAAAATAAATGAACATCATTTCTATATTCACTTTGAATTTCATGCTGAGACATTTACAGATTAATCAATAATAATACTATTAATAATATTAATAATAATAATCTAATAAATTAATAATATTCATATTAAACTATTTAACTATATTGAATGAATAATTATTTATCATAACTTAGTGTAAAAAACTATTTGGATTCATTTTGAATTATATAAACAGTAACAATTTCTGTATAAATTCACTTGATATTGTTTACTGAAATCTTCCCAATAATGTTTAGGACTGCAAATGATCAGTATATTATTAGTGTATATACATATTGTTCTTATTGCCTCGATATTACTATAATTCACAAGCATTCTAAGCAAATCAATTGGAAGATTCATGTAAACAATACCAAGTGAATATAACTTCACCCGATTGCACAAGTATGTTGCTATGAGGACTCAATAGCTCAGTGGATAACACGATGGCGTTTGGAGCGAACGGTACTGAATTCGGGTCTGAGAGTGAACATCAACTCTGAGACGCAGGCACATCCAGGTGACGGGTCCCAAATAAGACGAAGCGCGCGTATTGGATTTCACTGCTAGCCACTATCAATCTTTGCTTATAATTTTCTCACTTTTTTAAATGAATGTAAAAAAGGGAAGAGGAAGAAGACGAGATATTAATCTGTTTCTCTATTCTGTCAGCTACACATTTAGCGATTGCTAGATTTATGTGCACTGCTATCATATGTAAAAGAAATGATAGAATAACTGAAAGTTATCACCTCAGGCAGACTGATGGCATACAACCACCTTTCTCCCTTGTTCCATTCGAGCAGTGGGATTAGGCAGGGTTGCCCAATCTCACCATTCCTCTTCAACTTTGCCATCGACGACATCCTAGAAACAGCTCTGATGGATGTAAGTAATGGCGGTGTGGATATGTTGCCTGGAGAACGACTTCTCGACCTTGAGTATGCGGATGATATTCTCTTACTGTGCGATAATGCCCAAGGCATGCAATCCGCACTTAATCAGTTGGCAATCAGTGCCCGCAGGTACGGCTTGTGCTTTGCACCCTCCAAGTGCAAAGTACTCCTACAAGACTGGTAGGATTCTCATCCTATACTCACTCTGGATGGTGAGCAGATTGAAGTAGTTGAGAAGTTCGTGTATCTAGGTAGCTACATAAGTGCTGGTGGTGGCGTGAGTGATGAGTTTGATGCACGTATAAGGAAAGCCAGATCGGCTTATGCCAATCTGGGCCATCTTTGGCGCCTTCGTGATGTTAGTCTGGCTGTAAAAAGTCGGATTTACAACGCGTCGGTGAGAGCAGTTTTGCTCTATGCTTGTGAAACCTGGCCTCTCCGAGTTGAAGATGTTAAACGACTCCTTGTGCTTGATCATCGTTGTCTCCGAAGGATTGCTGACATCCAGTGGCAACACCGTGTTAGTAATGCACAGGTTTGGCATCTTTTATTCTATAGAACATAATTGTAAGGAACTTTCAATTATAGAAAATAATTCTGAAGATGGAAAAAGTAAAAGTTTTCCTGACGTTTTCCATTTACTATCTATACATAACAAGAAAAGTTTAACAATTGACTTCTACCTACATCAACTAGTTTCTGTTTAACTTTTCAAATAGTTAACTCACATAAATGCTTGTTTATTATGAGTGTATTATTAATATTGTGTTGATATATTCAGTCTGTCTAATACATATGTGAACTGATTTACTAAGATTATCATTTATAATTATAGAAGAACAAACGAACAATTGGATTGTACTTAAATACCCGTCCTTTTGAGTAAACGTAAACTCAGTGGTCTATCTTTATCCACCTTTAACCGTGCAACGACAATAATTAAACGATAAAACGTGAAGCAACCAGGCAAATGAAAGTTAGACTACCGATATTATCCGAAGACATTTTCAGAAATGAAAATAAAGATTAATAATGTGTGTTATCCTTAATAAGGAAGATTTTCAGCGGGGATAATAGTGATGGACACTAAATATTGCTAAATACAGTTCTTATGGCTTTGATTCGCACACTTATTGTGCAAACTACATATTTTGAGCAAAATTGTAGAAGTGAATGTATCCCAATCAAGATTTAACGAAATTATTTCAAATAAATTGACAGTTAGACGACCTGTTTATAATGATGATATATTAATAGATTTATAATATCCCAAAGAGTAGAAATTAAAATTCCTGGCGTTTTGCAACCTAGTATGAATTACTTCTTCAGGGAATAAATAATCTTCTCTGATTGATACAAGTTTGGTGGCATTAAGAAAATTCTTTTATTGGGTTTGTTTATACTAAGTAGACATTTAAAAGACCTACTTCGTTACATATTTTTTTTTACAAAGGAAGTTATACTAGGCCACGAGACATCAGAAATCTAGTTTCTTACTTAATCGGGATATTATTAAAGTCTTGGCATCATTAATGCAGTTCCTGGTAGTAAACATAATTCGGCCATATCATAGGACGACATGGACTAGGATAGAGAAATGAAATTGGGTAGAGATTTGCAAACCTATGTGCATTCAAAAAATTACATACATAATGCATACATAAAGCTATATGGAGCTCGCCTGACCACACCACAGAAAACCAGATCATATTTGTGTTAACAAAAAATTCCGAAGGACAATGGAATATGTGAGAACCAGGGGATGAGCTAACACAGCTTCAAATCAACACCTGGCTCTGCTCAAGATGAAACTGAAGCTAAAGAAGCATTGGACAACTGGGGAAGCAGCATTACAAATTTCAATACAGCCTTTCTTCGAAATACGAACAAACTCAACCAATTCAAGATTACTCTCAACTACATGTTTCGAGCTTTATAGGATCTACTGAAAGAATAAACTACTCTGAAGGACAACTAGAAAGAGATAAAAGAATCACTAACTTCAACGTATCAGGAGGTTTGCTTCTCGGTCACAAGAAGCATCATAAGGAACGGATCTCTATGGGAACCTTGGACAAGATTCAAGAAAGGGAGAACAAAAAGACAGCAATTAGCAACAATCGAACACGATCAGAAAAATTCAAGGCACAAGCAGAGTACACAAAAGCAAACAAGCAAGTGAAGAAGAGCATTAAAGCCGAAAAACAGAAATACATGGAAGGACTAGCAACGACGGCGGAAAATGTGATAGAGAAAGGAATATTTTACAACTATATGAAGCAACAAAGAAACTAGCAGGGTGATATAGTCAACCGGAGAGACCACTCAAGGACAAAGAAGGCAAACCAATCACTGAAATTTAAGAACAGAAGAGAAGTTGGGTAGAATACTTGGAGGAACTGCTGAATAGACCAACCCCATTGAATCCACCGGACATCACAGCATCACATACAAACTTTCCTATAGATGTCACTCCACCAACGATCGTAGAAGTCAAGATGGCCATCAGACAAATCAAAAGTGGGAAGGCGGCAGGACCTGACAATATACTAGCTGAAACACTGAAGTCAGACATTGAAGTAACTGAAAACATTCTTCAATTTTCTATTCAAGAAGAGTTGGGTGGAGAAACAAGTGCCGACGGACTGGAAAGAAGTATACCTCATCAAGATACCAAAGAAGGGGGATCTGAGCAAATGTGAGAATTACAGAGGCATCAGTTTGTCGTCAGTACCAGGGAAAGTTTTCAACATAGTGTTGCTGAACCGGATGGAAGACGCAATAGATGCCCAACTTCGAAATCAACAGACTGCATTCCGTAATGATCTGTCGTGTACAGACCGAATCGCGACACCACGGATCATCATCGAACAATCAGTTGAGTGGAATTCGTCACTATAAATCAATTTCATTGAATATGAGAAGGCATTTGACAGTGTAAACAGGAGAAAATTATGGAAGCTTCTTAGACGTTATGGAGTTCCTGAGTAGATTGTCAACACTATCCAGAACTCATACGACGGACTATAGTGGGAAGTCGTGCATGGAGGACAGCTGACAAATGCATTCCCAGCAAGGACTGAGATCAGACAAGGCTGTCTACTCTCCCCTTCCTCTTTATTCTGGTGATTGACCGGATTATGAAGACCTCAACGTCTAAGGGGAAGCACAAAATACAATGGACATTTCAGAATCAATTAAACTATTTGGACTTCGCAGATGACCTAGCGCCCCTATCCCATTCACACGAACAAATATAGACGAAGACAACCAATGTAGCAGTAGCCTTTGCATCAATAGGCCTCAACATACACAAAAGAAAAAGCAAGATCCTCAAATATAACACGGAGATCGCCAAGTCAATCACACTTGATGAAGAAACTCTGGAAGATGTGGAAACATTCATATACCTGGGAAGCAAGGACCGCATTTCTATAATTGAACACATTTGTGACTCAAAACAACTGCCAACTAGTTTCAACGTGTGAATCTTTAATACGAACACCTACTGTACATTCATAGTCAAGAAGGTACAAGTATTCATAAATAGTTGTCTACGCAAAATACTCAACATTCACTGGCCGGATACCATCAGCAACAACGTTTTATGGGAGAAAACAAACCAGGTTACAAAAAAAGACGAAATTAGCAAAAGACGTTGGAAGTGGATTGGACATACATTAAGGAAATCACCAAACTGCATCACGAGGCAAGCCCCAACTTGGAATCCTGAAGGGAAGCAGAAAAGAGGAAGGCCAAAGAACACATTACTCCGGGAAATTAAAGCAGATATGAAAAGGATGGATGGTTACTGGAAAGAACTAGAAGGGATTGCCCAGGACTGGTTTGGATGAAGAGTGCTGGTGGGAGGCCTATGCTCCTCCGCAAGGGGTAACAGGCGTAAGGAAGTAAGTATGACTATTAAAGCGGTAAACAGGTCTATCAATTATTCTAAAACGATGCTAATTTGTGAGTTCCCTTGAAGTCAGCCAGTTATGTTTCTTAAACTTTGTATGAACAATTATGTTTTATTTTGAGCTGTTAATAAGGACACATATCAATTAAATTTTACTTATTCCCTTATATTATCCAGTTAATTTGATATTTTGCAGCTCTATAAAATGTAATGAACTATTCTATCTAGCTTTCATTGTATACTAAGTATATTCCTACTGTTTTCCTACAGTCAAACTATTTATAGTCATCTGAACAATAAACTGACTGTCAGAACGTCTGTACATATTCAAGATTCTCATCAGCAGAAGAGGGTAGCAGTTGTCGTAGTTTCCCATCGTCTATACAGTTCTTATGGGCCCAGCTAAAACTTGTGGTTGGCTTGAAAAAAGCTGTTTTTTGTTCAATATAATATCTTTAGAAACAGCCCTCAACATTCGCTGATATTCACAGGACATTTCCCTCATTTTTCACCTGAATTTGATGTAATTCGTCTCGTTTATGTATTCACTGCACAGATCATCCATATAATGGTTTAATGAATCTGTGAAAGACAATCTCGATGAAACTATCATTAGAAGACGTTGAAGTATTTACAGCCTCACAAACTAAAAAAGTGGTTTGTTGATGAAGCATAACTAATTCAATATTAGAGTAATTATTTTGGGAATTATTGAATCGAAATATCATCAAAAGCCTTGACGTTAATTTTATAACAGAGGCTTCCCTTGCTTATGATTTCCAACCCAATGACCTTAAAAGAAAGTGCTCAATATGTAAACCATGTTAGGGATTATTAAAAAAGAGCTTTATACACAAATGTCTCTACTATTCGGATTATCCTGTCTTTGGGAATACTCAGAATTATTAAACTAGATCTGAGATTACAACACGTTAGTATTTTAGGTCCGAAGTAATGTGAACAAACGTTTTCCATGATCAAAGAATTTTTCCAGTTAAGTATTCAAAAAGTACCTGACTCAACGACTGTAAATTTGAAATATCTACATTATAATTAATCATTTGTTAGTGAATTATCTCATGTTGCTCAATTCCTGGTGTTAAACAAACTATAAAAGTAGAATATAACATTGTATTTAAATAAATATTTACGCGTCATTGAACCTGTTTTTCGCAATTCAACGAATTTTTTCAAAGAGCATCATGAAGAAAACGAGATATGATATGTGTCCGTGAATCAGAAGCGCATCCGTGTTCAATATGGATGTGGTATCAAGCATTTTCGGGCGTCAGGCCATTAAGACGCTGATAATTTGACTTAACCTTGTTAACAGATATGGACTACCTGGTTTGGGATCACATGATGATCGTAATCAATAATTAGGGACTTTGTATAATATCGCAAAAAATCGTTCTCATTGGTTCAGGTGCATCCATTCTTTGTATTCCCACAAATTCTGCTATTCTAAATTTCTCATACCTATATCTGGTTTTGACTTCGCCATTTTATATTTTCTTGAATCGTATTGTGCTACTTATTTAGACATGAGTAGTATACAACGGTAGTCAGGAAAGAACGGAAACAGAAAGCAATTGGTATGAAAATGCAGGGACAGCGAAATCTAAGACGATTGACTGATATTTGCAAAAGGAATGGTCAAGTTTGAGACAATTGATTGACATTCTGCAAAATAGGTATTACTGTATGGTTCTCAGATTTTACTAAAGCGTACTGTAATTTTGTGTTCAAATGCATTCGATTGACCCCACTGGTGTTCTCGTTCACTACAGTTATTAACTCTACTAGTCTTAGATTTGATCTGAAAACTTCAACTCCCTGTGGTAACAGGTTATTGCAACTTTAGCCGGTGTACATACATACCTGGTTCTACATTATCACTGACTGACTAACTTTCACTTCATTTGATTTTTTCATCCGGCAATTCAGTATGCACTACATTGGCATATCAATCTATATAGCTTTATGTAAATGAAATGAAATCACTCGTAAAAATCGTGATTTATGATTGTGTCTTAACTTACTTAATGAACAGAAGATTGTTCGAAATGCTAGGTATTTTACCTTCAGTGAACATTGGAAAAAAGGATGATCTACCTGACATACCAAAGATTATTAGCATTATAGTTAATAGTTTTTTACAAAATTCTGTTTACTTACCTACCTAATAATGATTTTAATTCATTTTGATCAGGTGTAAAATTTCGTTGCCAAAATGATCGCCCAAAATTACATCCACGTTGTGAAAATACTGAACGAAATGTAGATGAAGTATTATTATTCCATGTATGAGGTGGTAAGCTCAAACTATGACTGTTATTTATATAATTACAGCTAATAGGATGTTCACTTTGTGCTCGGTGAATTAATCGTTGTTGATGTAATTTTTGAATTAAATAATTACTATCCATAACATTATCATTTAGTGCATTTATTAATCGATTATGTTGTACAGGTAATTTTTTCTTCTGTTGTCTAATTTCTTTTATTAATTCATCAACTGAAATATTACTGTTCAGTTTCCCATTCGTAGTTTTACTTATATCTGTCACACTGACCGTATTTGATTGTTTTAATTGTTGTTTGCTTGAGAAATTTGGTTTAGTTCGTGTAATAATTGGTGGGTTTGTAGTTTCATGCGAAATAGTATAAATTCCTTCTTTATTCACTGGTTTTTTTATTGATGGATTATTCATGAGTATAGGAAAATTCCTTGACTGTGATATACTGTGTTTATTGTTAAACTTATGTTCAGTTGAAGCGTCATTATTATAAATTGTTGATTGTGACGATATGTTATTGGTATCAGAAGGATGTAAAGACAAAAATTCATTCAGTGTAAGACCTTCTGAACGTAGTACAAACATATTTTCTTTATTAATTAATCAATTTTATTCATTTACTGTTGAAAATTTGTTTTGGGAAAAACAAACAATGATAAAAGAATTTCAATGAGTTAAAAATCGAAATGAAAAAATTTTTAAAAATATCTGAAACACCAAGTTAAATATCTATTCCTTAAGTTACCTAACTTGAAACGTAACAAACAATATGAATTTTCTAGAAATCAAATATAGTTTCAGATTACAGAAAAGTTAATCAAATTCGTTCTTCAAAGGACAAGTTGAGCAAAGGAATATTTATTTTTAATTAGTTCTTCATCAGAGCCTCACACTAATATTTAGATTTTCAAAATGAGTCTAAAGTCGATATCGAATAAACGGTGGCACGTCATTTTAACAACGTAATAATCACTTACGCAACGTCTGTAAAATTAAAGTTAAAACTAGGTTGACTTTTCATATTTAATTAATTATCACAAGTAGTCATATAAGAGTATGAATAGAAGTTGATGTATTTTATAAACAACTTTAAACTCTGGAGTTCTATCTATGTGATGATCGGTAATGTCTAGATGTCCTCAGAATGCAGCTTCTTACTACTTAATGTTTGACAAAATTTCGGATCCTATCCGAAGACGTTTATCTAAGTATTCTCTCAAGGGTTCTTTTGAATTGGTCGGGCATTTAGATGATAATAATATCAAAGGAAAGACAATATGTTCATTGGACGTGAATTCCCTGTTGAAAAATCTACATTTGAAAATGACTATTGATGTATTACGTGACTACATATCTTTGAACAACCTTAAATTACCTGTTTCTTTAAAAATCCTTAAAGATTTACAAACATTATGTACTGATAAAGTCCAGTTCACATTTGAATGTGAATACTTTTGCCAGATAGATAGGGTCGATATGGTTTGTTCGTTAGGACCATTATTAGCATGTGTGTTCATAACACATGTTGAAAATCTAGCTGAAGACCTAATCGAAAACACTTCTCTTTATAAGAGATATGTGGATGATATCTTAGTTATCTGTGAAAGAAAGGACGATATGAATTGCTTATTGATTAAGCTTAACACTCTCCGAAACCACATCAGTCTTCATGCGAAGAAGAAAAGAACGACCAGCTCTCTTTTTTACATATACTTATAAGTAGACGAGAAGACGGTTCAATTTAAACTATCGATTTTTAGAAAACTAACTTGGATAGGTCCATATTATAGTTGCTGCCCATCGCAATACAAATGGGGTTTAATAAGGAACCTAAACACTTATTCTTATTGAACTAACAGTCCCTCCTGTCAATAGGATTTGTAGCATGTTTCTTTTTCCTTTGTGAAAGTAATTGGCTGTTGGTTTCTACTAAATGATTTTAGTAGACTTTGAGCTTGCTATTGTTTTTTGCAACTAATAGTGTATCATCCATATAGCGACAATAAAATTCTAGTTTATCTGTCACATCTTTTAGAGGATCGTTTTCTAATTTTGTCAGCGAGAAATCAGCTATTATTGGATTTAATGATGGTCTCATAACGTCACTATCACGTTGTCCATCGAGTTCTTTATAAAACAAGAAGCGCATATTCATAGTTCATCTGACTATTAATTTCTTTACAGAGGAGATGGAAATAATAATTTTTATCTTTCGATTTTGTAATTCACGAGCCATAAACTCTAGATATCACCGTAACCATGCGTCTTATTTTTGTGTATAAGTCCCGGGAGATAGCACCAGCTTGTTTCAGACTTTCTAACGATCGGGTCAACTGTCGTTCAGCCTTTTCTGTGGATTCGTTCTTTTGACCTTTAAACAGTACATAAAACTGGTCTGCCATTTCACCAAGTCCTAGATATAGTCAGTTCGCTATATAATGCAGCTCAAAAATATCTAGTTGAAATTCTAAAGCTACTACACCAAGACATCGTCCAGTACAATATAAGAGATCATTTTGAATTCGTTGGCAGAATTCGAGATTTGAAGGTGCACTGGAAATTCATGATATAACTTGATGTATCCCCTATGTTTAAAGGCGTGCCTATCATAGAAACTGAGGATTTCATATGTAATGAGTTACAAAATCGAGTAATGGAAATTAGGATTCTCATCTCCTCTCTAAATGAATTTCTGCTCAAATGTACTATGAATATATAATTTTGTTTTACCAATAACTCTATGTACAGTTTGATGTGCTATGAGATCACCATTAGGTCACATCATATATACATACATATATATTAGTGTAGAGACCTGATGATGGACTAAATGAAAAAAATTTCCTTGTTAAAGTTGTCTTTCTATTATCTCAATCCCAATTCTTCATGAATTAAAATATGTTTTTCTTAGTAATTAAATTTGATAATGGTAGATATTATTCCTGTCAGAATGTATTCGTTTAATCCAACTTCTCAAAAATATCCACCTAACGCTAAAATGCTGGTTGAAAAGCCTCTGGAATCATATGGAAAAATTGATTGATAAGTGTGTTATTCATTATCAAGGATTTTCAGTTTCCAATACTTTCTCAATGATCATTTAATGAGGATATCTCAGTCCTACAGAAAGTCAACCATCGCCTGACTTACTCGATGGCAATATCTACGACCGTGTGACAAAATGGTATAATTTTGATGCATTTGGAATCATCACTACACTAATGATTGAAGATTCGCAAAAATTAATAGTTTCGGATAAGATGAAAATAAGATTACAGCACCTCTCCTACACTTAGTTGGTTGGTTTGCGTTCAATTTTGTCAAGCCCTTCAATTAACTTGTTTAACAGATAGAGTCATTAGAACAGTAACAGTTTTTATGTCTTGATATTATTAGTATATCTGTATGAACACGTATGCGTAATCATATGTGACAGCCTGCACACATATCCATCTTTCCAGCTTTAATATCGGTTGCTTAAATTGCTCGACAAACAATTCACTTTCCCATATATATCTACAACCTTGAATCATATTAATTGATTCGACTCTCCATTCACTTCACCATTTGACACTCAATTTGCCTCTGTATTCGTTCGCTCACATTAGTATTTGTTCTCGAATTAGATTGGTTCACTTGTGGCTAAGTGATTTGTGTTATCCAATAATAAACAGTCGTCTGCTCTTCGTGTTGCCTCCTGAATTCATATGCCGTTGGGATTTATTTAATAAGAGTTATCAGGACGATTAATGTACAAAGCTCAATGAATTATCTCGAAGCTAATCCAGTACACGATTAAGTATGTTCTGTCGTCTAACGCAGTTCTGAAAATTCCATCGAAATGCATTTTGATTCCAATTAAGTTCAGTTAAATTTATATATGAAAACAATGAGTTTAAACCGATGATATAAAGTTGATATGACGTAAGTAGGATGAAAACGCTACATTTAACACAATCGGATCTTTGCAATTGTCTTCAATAGTTCTTTCGTTCTTCATTTTGACAGATTATTTCGGAAACCATGAGATTTTGTTCGTATCCACGAATGTATCCAGCGTTTTATACTTTGTAACTTAGTATTATTTCAACTATACTTTTTTAATAGACGTCAAATTCTCAAACAAACTAATCTGATGTGATTGTATCAAAATCAGTACGGTGGAGTGGTAGATCCTTCCTGACGATTTTTATCTTCAAATGGTGAATAATAACTTTATTGTAGAATTCACTAGTAGACTAATGCAATACAAAATCATTTTGATAAATTTAAAGACGATCATTTACTTACTAACTTTACGGGAAATGGGCACATTTTTAAACATAATTTATTAGAGGGTGATTACAAACAAAGGAGTACCAAAAAACAACCAATACAAACGAATCAAACTTCACTTGATTGCACAAGGTAGTGACTATCTAGAGTAAGTGGATAACGTGATGGCGTTTGAAGCGAAAGGTGCTGAGTTCAAGTCCTAGAGTGTACATCAACTTTGAGATGCAGGTACATCCAGTCGCCGAATCCCAGATAGGACGAAACGTGCGTCCTGGATTTCAGTGCTAGCCACCATTCATCTCTGTTTCCAGCATCAATAACTGTTTTATCTAAGTTAAAGATTGTATTTTTAACAGTAGACGTCAAGTAAGGGAACAGCTTTGGAGTTAGATGAATAGTACTAAATATAAAAGTATCAAATACTAACAAACTACTTTCATGTCTTCATTAAAAAAGTGTTTATAACATAAGATTAAGCGTGATTGACTATGTACTGGTAAGATAAGTAAAAATATTCTGAATGGTTATTATGTGAACAAACCCAATACTTGATAATATTCCTATCTCAGATTTTTGTCATGACTTTCATATACCTATGATTTATTAAAACAGATCATATATATATATGCATGAAAATGTAGTTTGTTTAGTCTATCGTCTTGTTTTGTTTAGCTTTTTATTGATGCTATAAAATTGTTTTTGTTTAGACCAGGCGAAAGATATCATTTTATAAAAATTTATATTTCTATCCAAGAAACACCGTTCATCTAAATTCATTTCATGATCATATCTGATATTGATTGGTTGGAGAAATAATTTCATAATATAATTGATTGATGTTATGTAATTGTCATAGTAACTCATTAAGGACACTGGATAAGATTTACAATTTATCACAAAACTGACTAAAGTTTAAAACGTCAGCTATCAAACTTCAACTTAGTGACTCGAAAATAGAGATATAAAGTCCTCGGGTTTTTATTCAGTGTGGGTCAGTCAGTTAGTAACCTGAAGCATATTTGCGTAGGTTCAAGTGGCTACATCATATCAACACAGAAATATAACATCCAAACATACCACAGAGTAATGAAAGTAGGAAACATAACAGTAGTAGCAGAAAATGTTAACCATAAATAGTATGGTTTGAGAAGAAAGAGTTAATTCGTGAATTAAACTTATGAGTGTTTAAAGTAAAACAATGCACTTGTGCGATTGTGGACGATCCCGAATCATGCCACTCACAGTCATTACCCATTGATTTCGATAATCAAATGGACCTCACTCAGTTAGTCTGCACCGATTTACATTGCTCAGTTCGAATGTCTATGACTTCATGGACTGATTCTACTCCTCGAATAGACATACCCTGGCTTTCTCCCAGTAAATACTCGTTTTTTGTTTGTAGATGGACGTTCCACCCAAGCGACAAGTGATGAAATTCGGTAAAAGTCAATCCAGCATTTTGAATTCTTGCGGTCTCCGTCAGACTCCAACCCACCAGAGCTGATGAGACTACAAAGATAATTAGATACTTTCGATACTTTACTCTATATCGCTAGTTCTAGTGTTGACTCGGATCAGTCCTGAAGCAACATTTTGCATGTTTCAAACGTGCTTTCATTGTTAACCAAGGCTGTCGACAGACTGAATTTTGCTAGCATCTTTACCAAACATGATTGTATCATTTTCAAGTTCCAAGCCAGCAAATGAATCACCAAGTGGAAGTTTGATTTCTTCTCATTAAGATTCGGAAGGCTTACGTTTACATGCTATTCGCGTTCCTTGATAAATATATGCAACCAAAGGCTTTTTGAGGAGCAGTTAATCCGTCATGCCCATTTTTTCAGCCTCTTTGGCGAGAGTGGGTTGTAGTTTCATCTTTTTCAGGTCTCACTAAACTCGGAATTTTTAATGTCTCTTTCCATGAAACGTCTGAAACATTTGTCCACTATTGCCTTCCAGTGTTGCCTCTTTTTATCGCTTTTGCGCCAGCTGCCCACCACTATTCACGATTATTGCATATCAGTCTATGTCTAAATTGCTTTCACTCCTCATCATCATCCAAAAGCAGTGGGATGAATTTCCGAGTATATATCATTTCAGCAGATGTTACTGATGCTTTCTCCGGACCTTTTAATTGTAATTACCCGGAGACATCATTGCTGTTTACACTGTTCTGATGTTCAAGGGTATCATGCCAAATCACATTGCGGTGAACAAAACCTTGATGATTGTCTAACTGATTCTCTATTCGTTTCCGAAACTATTTGTTCGTTAACTTGAACCTTTATGTAACTTTTTTATTTACATCCATCTTTGGGTTGATCGTGAGGGTCTCCATGTCAGACGATATTTCTTCTTAGACATAAAGTTGGTGGGAGTCAAGAAGAAACAGTGGTTTCAGAAAAGTTGCAACAGATGGTCGCCGTTGTCCGTTCATTGACTTGAGACAGTTTAAGATTCTTCTAGGTCTCTAATATTTTTATTTAAACTACCCACTAGGGGATTCAAATCTCCTTGTACTATTACGAAATCCGAGTAATCAGCATTTTATGAAACATCAGAGGGCTTCCTGTAAAATCAATCCTTTACTTCCCCACAACTACAGTCAATGGGAAGACAGGCAGAGATTACAACGATACATTGGCATTCGTCCTTTCTTTCCATGTTTTTACTTCCCATTCAGTCAGATCGTCAAGAAATGATTGCATATTGAAGTGCAGTCTAAGAGAGTGTTTTCTCCCTTTGAACTTGATTCTGTACCTGAACCAGAAAGATGAAGAAAGGTTTTAGTCGTCTTTAGATACACGAAAGGTAAATCTCACCGGCCATTTGTATTGACTAGATGAAGTTAAATGAATGACTGTGCTCAGAACCTGTATGTGTGCTCCAGAGACATAGCATACATCGATGACACGGGATTCCATAGTTCTAGCTAATGAAGGCTGTCATCTTCTTTGGCATTAGGTTTTAACATTGAAATCCTCAACATTTCGTTTAGAGAGCACTTTCAAGAAACTAGGAATAACATTTCGTGGACTCCAATAAATAGAATAGATGGCACATGGGAATAAGTCTATAAGTAGAGAATTGATAGTGGGGTAAGAATAATAAGTAGTGGTTTAAGGGTTTCATCATAAGTAAAGAGATTTCTGTTATTGTTAGGGATATGACAGTAATTGTCACTTCCTGGTTCCACATATCGTGGAAAGGTATTTCCCCTTGGGGAACCTGGGAGGAAAAGTAGATTAGTGGTGATCTTAGTGACCTGGAGTTTGACTTCAGAGCCAAGATATGACTACTTGAGGCCGATCACACATTATGTTTCTGTGAGAAATTCCTAATGTGTTAGCTCTGTGTTTCAAAAATCTTTCCTTTCGAAGACGAAGATCATTAGGACAGAATGAGATGTGATATATTCCCGATTACTCCAGTATATTTTGAGAAGGCTACATCACTCAGATGCTGGTTGCCTAGTCGAAACAACTTAATGCCATCACGCTTAAGTATGCAGTCCATCTACTTTAGCCTCATCGTTACCGAACTAATCTGCCTTGAGGAAAGGTCAATCGACTGAGTCATTATGGTAGGCGAGTCCAATCACCAAGTCAAGATAGAATCTACTGTCGAATTAGTATTTCAGAAATTCTCTAGTTAATTAGTGGCAATATGGAACCACCATTTATAACTATCCGTGGATATATATCTAAGCAGTTTGAGCGGTTCAACAAGCCGTAACTTATTGAATCTATGGGAAGTCCATTTTGAATATAGACACCAATATGTACGTAATTGTCGTATACCTAAGAGCCTGAATTATGTGATTGACTACTTAAATTTCTAATAAGCGCTATCAAATCATATTTTTAAAGGCCCTCCACTAAGTAATAGGTGTTTATTTTAACTCATTGATTTATGCACTTGTCTGATGGATTCAGAAGGTAAATAGCTACTTAACATTTTGCATCTGAAATAAGATTCAGATAGAATGGTTTAATGAAACATATAACTATAACATAATTATTTTAAAAATTCTGACTGTACAGTTACTTTTTTTTTAACTCTTCTTAGTCAGGCAGCTTCATTATTCGTCTTATTCTTCATTACATGAGTACATTATTTGATCTTAATCAAAATAATCTTAACCCTTATAAATTAAAGAGTATTAATTATGAATATTGATTAATTTAATAAATAACTTTTTTTTATTTTATCATCGTATATAATGGATAATAACGAATGAGAGCGGGTTCGTGGATGCGCACTGCTGAGGAGTCCCATAATAGGACGAAACGGCCATCGAGTGCTTCCAGGTTTTCGATGGTGGTCTAGCTTCAATTGACTCATGATTTCAGCTGTGAAAATACTAAGTTCTCCACAAAACCCCCTCTGATCAATAATGAATAAGATTAGTTTTTTACATTAAAAACTATTTCTACTTTCTGTTCACTATTTACACAAATTTACACAAGGACTTACGTGTGTACTGACGAATATCTTATTCTTACTGATTATTTATAAATCAAAAAAACTATTTGATTTTATTTCATTCTTGTTATACTAACTGGATTTTGTTCTTTGCCTCTCTCTCACTCACTCTCTGTCTCTCTATATGTCTTCCTCTATTTCATACTTGAAATATTCTAGTTGACAGACTCAAATCTGATTTAATCATAATGTTAATGATAATTGTGTTTTCAACTATAATCTATTGTATATTATCATTGTGATTGTTATTATTTCTTAATTAGTAATATAAAAAGATACCGAGTCAATAGATCATGGGATTGAAATATTATCTACACTCTGTGTGTATATTTACTTATATACAGTTCAACAACATTTTATTGGATATTTATCAACAATATGTAGATAGATAGATAGATACGAAGAAACTATAAAACAGTCATTAAAACCCAATGAGAAACCGAAAGAATAAGGTTAAGAAATGTTAACGGATAACAAATTCACTGTCGATACAAAGTCCGAAAACTGTATTTTTAGCTAAAAATGATGGTACGGTTCAGACAGCTCTGTTTATTTTACTTTGTAAATAATTGCTCCTTCACAAGCATATTTAAAGCATAAAGAAATGCCCATTATATAAAATTATATTTGTCAGACGGGTTCAAAATTCATATTATATAAATAACAAAAGAGAAAGGCGCTCGAGTCAAGAAATCAACCTCTCTATTATTTTTCTGTTTTCATTTCACATACTTCTTCATTTAGTGTTCTGTAACTTTTATCCGTTGTATTTTTGAGTATTTTTAACACTCAAAGAAATGTGTCTTCATTATATTTGATTTTATATTCGTAAGTGTATGTAATAGTAAAGCCTATACAGGATCTATTTTAAAATATTATTGTTTGCATATTTATGTATTTAAATGATAACTAAAATCATACGTTTTATCCGTGATATCATTTATATGGATTTCAGATATCAAAGACCCAGTTACCTATAAGACTGCTTACAAGTTAACGACAGTATTTTCAAATTAATTAATTATGGAACACGTTTAATGCCTTTTTTGATGATGTGATCTTCTCTGAGCTAGATGACAAATTTGCTCCATAACACATAGATGTAGGTTTTGATGATATTTTTCACAATCAGAATCAAAGATGAGCAATTAAACTGTTCAAATGACCGAACACAAAATAATCGAAAAACATCTGTCTGTACTTCGAGGTAACATGTATTTTTAGGTCGACTCTAACATCAATTAATGTAGTAATTCAATGCCCCCAAATACCCTGGTACGGCCGACAGTGGGGAGAGTCCGCTCTCCTTCTCCAAATGCTCTCACATAGCCACGCATATATAGCCTCTGCCAGGGAAGTCTTACTCACTGCCTTCTCAGCGCGTGGGTGTTATTCACGAAAGTGAGAGGACGAAAAGCGAATGATCGGCACCTTAACCGGGTTGGTGGACACGGAGCGTCCAACTAGGGGAGTTGGAAAACCCTGATTCCAAACCAATAGTGTACATGGTCTCCAGTATCCTGAGAGAACAATTGGCGTATGAACCAATTGTTGGTCACAGGCTACCATGGGACTGCATCTCCTTACGATGCTCCACTGCCTTGTGTGTTAGACCTTTAGATCAAAGGCTCGGGGTGTAGCCCCCTAAGAAAACCACCTGCTTCAGTTTGGGCACCTGGATAGTATTACAGCCCTCACACAAATAAATGAAAGGATGACTTGAACTGACAATCCTATTTACGTACTTACTATATGCCAGACAATTTGCATTATTATTATTATTATCATTATTATTATTATTATTATCATTATTATTATTATTATTGTTATTATTATTTGCCATATCGCTTATTCACTACCTTTTATTCCCAATTTGTGTACCCTTACTTTTCAGCTTATGCAGCAGCTCGCTCATGGTGGAAACTCCTATCTATGTAAACGATCTCTAGTCTCTATCTGGTCAAAAGTGAATGCTTACACCGATTACGAATACTGAAACAGTCTTCCTGAAACCACGTATACCATTCAAACTGGCTTCCTTCAACGTTTTCACACTAATGCAGATCGGACAACAGATAGGGCTGGCCATATCTTTATAAAGTTTTAATATCAACTTCTGTTGTCTATCCGCTACCAGTACTAGAGACTCTAAAGAATTACTACAAATTCGCTCTCCATCTGTCACTTCGAAAAGCTTGTTCCACGTGCGCTTATCCGGGGACCCTGTGGCATCTTCGTCTGGTCTTGCTGACGTTGGTGTCGCACTAAGCGCTAGGGCTGAGGCAGCACTAATCGATTGGTTCCCCATTAACAGTCAGTTATATGCTGTTAGACTAGAAAGTTCTATCAAAGTGAGAAGAAATCGACGTGAGAAATGGTGTCTTTTTGTCATCTCCGCCTATGCGCCGACAGATTGCAGACCGGATGCAATCAAGGATGAGTTTTACCAGCATTTAACAGTTCTTCTCCAGAAAGCGCGTTCGACAGATATTGTAGTACTAGCCGGAGACTTGAATGCACAGGTCAGGCGTCTAGGCACAGAAGAGAGTCGTTTAGGTGGCCGATGGGGACTTGTTGGTTGCACGACAGATAACGGGGACCGTTTGCTGCAACTGTGCACAGACCACAACCTGTTTCTGGCCAGCACTAACTTCTGGCACAGTGATCGCCGGTGTGCCACCTGGCGTCCTCCCTCTGCATCCCAAGCCTGAACTCAGATTGATCACATCGCGATCAGCTACCGCTGGCGTGGTTGTGTACAAGACTACCACTCCTTTTGGAGTACCTATCTAAACTCTGATCATGCTTTGGTCTGCGCCAATCTCACCTTACTTCTCAGTGGCAGAAGGATTGACCGCCATCAACGGATCGATGTTAGTAAACTGGCTGCAACTTCTGTTGCAAGTAAATATCGAGCGGAGCTAGCCTCTAGGCTAGCTACCATCCCACCGAAAAGTACAGACGAGCATTGGTTTCAACTGCATGAGGCCATGAAGATGGCGAGTAAAGTCGCTTGCGGCTTTGTGAAACGTCCCGCTTATAAGCACTGGGTTTCTTCTGACTCCTTACATCTGCTCTAAGCCCGTCGGTCTACTCCGGGTGACCGCGACTATGACCACAAACGAAGGCTGTTACATAATGAAATTTGGCAAAGCTTGCGTAAGGACCGGGAAGCCTGGTGGTCGGAGCGTGCTAATGAGATGGAAGCAGCAGCTGCATCTGGTAACTGCCGGAAGCTCTCCCAACTCATCCGAGCCACTGGCAGCAAGAAGTCTGGTGTGAGTGAAACAATCTACGAGGATGACGGGATGCCAATCACTAACATCTCCCGACGTCTTGGACGATGGGCGGAATTTTTCGAAGGGCAGTTCAACTGGCCTGCTGCTCCGGCAACATCAACCAGCTTGTCCTGCCCCCCATGGCCGGTGACGACTGTTCCACCAAACGAGGCGGAAGTCCGCAAGGAACTCTAACTCTTGAAACGCTAAAAATCACCTGGCTCTTTTTTAAGATGGTGGTGACCTTCTGACTAAGGAATTGACTGTGTTGTTTGCAAAGGTTTGGGAGGAAGAAAGTGTTCCAACATCATGGAATGAGTCGATGGTCGTCCCTATCTTTAAAAAGGGTTCACGTTGTTCCTGCAATAACTATCGGGGGATAAGTCTACTTTCGATTGCGTCCAAACTATTGGTTTCTGACATTCTTCGTAGGTTGTTTAAAACCCGAGAACGATTGACTCGCAAGGAGCAGGCTCGTTTTCGTTCTGGTCGAGGATGCATTGATCATATCCTCACCCACCGTCAAATGTTAGAACACCGTCATCCTTGTCACAGACCAACAATCGTAGTGTTTCTTGATATCAGGGCTGCCTTCGATTCGTTGGACAGGACTGTTCTCTGGGATTGTCTATTGAAGAAGGGTGTGCCTGAGAAGTCCATTAACATCTTAAAGGCCCTGTATACGAACACCTCAGGCAGACTGATGGCATACAACCACCTTTCTCTCTTGTTCCATTCGAGCAGTGGGGTTAGGCAGGGTTGCCCAATCTCACCATTCCTCTTCAACTTTGCCATCGACGACATTCTGGAAACAGATCTGATGGATGTAAGTAATGGCGGTGTGGATCTGCTGCGTGGGGAAAGACTTCTCGACCTTGAGTATGCGGATGATATTCTCTTACTGTGCGATAATGCCCAAGGCATGCAATCCGCACTTAATCAGTTGGCAATCAGTGTCCTCAGGTACGGCATGTGCTTTGCACCCTCCAAGTGCAAAGTACTCCTACAAGACTGGCAGGATTCTCATCCTGTACTCACCCTGGATGGTGAGGAGATCGAAGTAGTTGAGAAGTTCGTGTATCTAGGTAGCTACATAAGTGCTGGTGGTGACGTGAGTGATGAGTTTGATGCACGTATAATGAAAGCCGGAGCGGCTTATGCCAATCTGGGCCATCTTTGGCGCCTTCGTGATGTTAGTCTGGCTGTAAAAAGTCGGATTTACAACGCGTCGGTGAGAGCAGTTTTGCTCTATGCTTGTGAAACCTGGCCTCTCCGAGTTGAGGATGTTAAACGACTCCTTGTGCTTGATCATCGTTGTCTCCGAAGGATCGCTGACATCCAGTGGCAACACCATGTTGGTAATGCAGAGGTCCGGCATCGTGTGTTCGAGTGCAGAGACGATACTTCATTTGGTGTCACCATCTTGAAACACTGACTTCGGTGGCTTGGATATGTTCTACGTATGTCGTCCCACAGAATTCCACGTTGTGAATTTTTTGCCGATGCTGGAACTGGTTGGAAAAAGCGGAGAGGTGGTCAGTGTATGACATGGTGTCGTGGTATGAAAGGAAGCTGCAAAGGGCTAGCTTCTGTTGGTCCTTCACGACTCCCTGGTTGTGGTTCGAGAGATGGTGCAACACAGTGGCTAGAGACGTTATCAGATATGGCTCAGAATAGAAGCCAGTGGCGAGCCTGCTGTAACCTTCTTTTATTTTCTTTATAAAGAATGGCTGTAACTTTCTTAACTGCGAGAGCTCTTCTGGTTGTACATTTCAGTTCCCCCATCATTACTCTTCTCTCCTTTTTTAATTTTTTTTATCGTTTATTCTTCCTTATGTATACGCATATGTATCTGCTGCCCCTTTGTATCAATATGTATGTGTTTAAATAAATCAATAAATAAATAATAGTAATTCAATTAGTCCTGTCTTTAACTGGAATACCGGATCTATTGGCATCACGGACGGATATGTTTATAGACAAATGCCTAGTATTGATTGAAAGAAATGAATTTCGGTATGATCTAGGTAGTTGATCTTTGAAGTATCAATTTGGTGCTTTAAGGTTTTTACTTGGATTGAAAAGAAGAGTTGTTTGATCGTGATATTGGCTAGTTTATACAGTGAATTTTCTAGTTAAGAGAACAAAAGTATCACGCGTAAGGTTTTTTGAAAATCTTTTGATAAAATTGACAGGTAATATGTGGTTACCAGTATATATATTGTGTAATAAAGATGCGTATGAAATTAGTTCATCAATGGAATATTGTATATGAAGTGCATATTTTCAAATCAATTCGTATGAAATAAATCGTTAAAAATAGATATTTTCAATGGATCAAAAAGGAAGGTAAACAGGCTTGCATTATACAAGAACACGTTTATTTGAATATATATAGGCTGACTGTTTACAAATAGGTTAGTATAAAAAAAATGAAAACCTTTATTGTCAACATCAAGCGCTTTTTTTCTTTCTTTGCAAATCACTTCTTTTATTATTCTTAAATGAAAGGGAGCACAAAAGATGAGAACGCATAAACATCCATTCCTTGAAGTTACTTTGAAACTTATAAAATAATTTCATTTCAGTTTATGTAGTTGATTATAGTATTATTCATTGGCATAAGTTATTCTATCTTATTAAACAATTCAATTCACTGCTTGATTAGTTAAATATAACCATAAAACCATAAATTATTGGAAGCCTGGTTATCCTAAAATATATAAAACTTTTGTTGATTGGAATTATAGTTTAAGTTTTCTATTTTATCAGTTCAATAATTTATTAAACATTTTCAAAGTTATCTTTAAGCTGAAAAATGTCTATCTAAATGGTGAATCGGTAAACCTTGATAACCAAATAAACAAAATTCTTAATGTAATCTACAGAATTTATTTAATATCCAAACACACTATAAGACACTATAACAGATGATAACTGGCAATGTTTTAGTGAAATAGACTGATATAAATAATTCTTGTTACAATAAATTGAAAGAGAATAAAACAGCATAGTAAGCAGTATTGTTTGTTTGAATCTTCCCAACGATTTGTTAGAACTGCAACTGGTCAGCATAGTGGTCTATCGGTTAAGAGCTCTATCTCGAAACTGATAGGTCCTGGGTTCGAATCTCACGAGTGCGGGATCGTGGATGCGCACTGCCGAGGAGTCCCATAATAGGACGAAACGGCCGTCCAATGTTTCCATGGTGGTCTAGCTTCAATTGACTCATAATTTCAACTATGAAAAATAGTGATTATTTTTTTGGTTATTCTCGCAATTTCAATCAGATAAAATGTGTGGAA
Organism: Schistosoma rodhaini; assembly: GCA_944470415.2. NCBI lineage: Eukaryota > Metazoa > Platyhelminthes > Trematoda > Strigeidida > Schistosomatidae > Schistosoma > Schistosoma rodhaini. The sequence continues at coordinate 85,161,925 of OX104036.1, forward strand.
ATTTCTCTTTGAGTAACTTATTTTATGGTAATGTCAGATATGCTTATCAATCAAATTATAATTTATATAAATGAAATTACAAAAATTTCTATATACGAAATGATTAATTTCACTTAAGATTTAATGATAATCCAGATAAAAATGAATCAAATTAAATGAAGATAAAAATTAAAATTTGATTTATCTAGATGTGAGAATAAAACACCATGGATGATGACAGCAGTAAGTTATGTAAAATTGTCTACAGATCAGCTCAAAATTTGTCGAGGTAAAAATTAGTTCTAAATAATGCTTGCTGACTGATTTTATAATGAACCGACATCCAAAATGAATAAATACCCATGGAACACTAAACAAATATTTAGTTTTAATATAGTTCTGTTAAAATTCATAATGCTTGTTCCGTTTCATTTTTAACAAAATGACAATATCAACCAACGCAATGGCACTCAGCATTCATATATATATATATATATATATATATATATATATATATATATATATATATCAATAGAAACCGATCAATTCCATTCTTCTATATAAAAAACAGGAGAATACAAACCCTTACAAAAACGTATTCAGTTTCAGTTTGGGACTTATCTTGAATTTGTAAAAATTAGAGCAAAGACGATCACCTTACAGTTTCCATAATGGTTACTCTTAAGTTTACGTTAAGACCAATTCTGGTTGTAATCTAGGTTGACATTAATTCTTTATTCATAACCAATCTAACGTGAAAGACGTACCAACAAATCGAAAAATTATAGAAGTGAAATCCTAGTGATTAAAAGTTTTTGAATCTCTGGATGTCATTCCACTGGCCTAAAGGTAATCCAATCACCACGTAACCTAAAAGTTATGGGTCCTTTATATGGTGAGGTTACAGTAGGTACTCGTCAAGAATATTGTACTACGATTCAACTACATTATAATGACATCCGATTTTTACTGATTCCCTAGTCGATATCGCTTTATGAGACACTTCAGCAATACATTTTAGTAGGAAACAAAATTTGGTAACTGTTGGCTGATGTTATAGTGCATTACAGCGAACTTCAGTATCTAAACATTGATACTTTCTTGTTCAATGACGTTCAGAGTAGATTCATATATAAATCAACAAAATCTAAAATATTCAACTTGAAGTAACACAGTTTTTCTGAAGATATTTAAGTCATCAATAGATAATATCACATGAAGAAAAAGGTCAAAAATCAAACCTTAATCTATGCACAGTCATTAATTTATTTTTTGAATGAAATGGAAGAATTATAGTTGAATCAGAATGAATTAATTTTGTACATTCTAAACAGGTTCCCATTGTATTTGAAAATGACAATTTTAATAACAGACAAAATTACCTGAATAACCAAATTTGGTTAAAAAAACGACCAAGATTTGAACGCGAACAGAAGAGCTAATACAAGGAATAAATACTGGCTGCTATATCCATTACACTTTTTTTTAGATTCGTCAGTTGGTCGTACTTGATTCTTAATTTTTCAATTCACACAATAAACTAGAACAGTAGATATATACAATTTCAAGACATTCTTTCACGAGGTTCATATGTCAACACAGATTATCATGTGAAAACTATTTTGAGTGAATCAATAATGCATAACTTGATAAACTCCGAAAACCATGTCGATGAACATCCTTTTCTTATCGATAAATTAGTAATAATAATTTAAACATTTAACCACGATTGTTTATTCGAAACCAAACTCGAGAATAACACAGTAAACGAATTAAACAGTACATTAAATGTAAAAACAGAAGTTTAAAATTTATTTTCTGAAAATTATTTTAAGGAAGAGAAATTTGTATCAGTTGTGTGGACTGTAACACAATCTATTGAATTGAAGTGATTCATGTTGCCTAATCGCAACAGTTCACAACACCTAGAATTTTACCCAAAATCTGACAACAATGATTAAACATTATCTTCATCATAGGCTCTACAGTTATAAGTCCATCATTATAATGTTTTACAAAGGCCAAAATGAGGCACGTATTAATTAATTTGACAATGTAGAGTAACCGTAATCTAGCTCCTTGAGGTAGATTTTTCGGTATTTGATAAAAAACAGAGACATTCGTGCATCATCATACGCCGCCAGTCTTTCAGGATCAAAACCACCCAATTTTTGTCATCATCCTGCCAGACCAGAGCTCCATATGTGTTCACTCTCAGTCTTTCCTTTTTCCAAAGTAACATTATTACCTCCTTGTCCATTGCTAGTTTGCCAACATCTACTCCCTCTTTTATCACTCTGATTACCTCTCGAAGTTTAGGATCAGATTTCTGTTGCCCGACGAGTTCTAGTGGGTCTCCCTCTATACTGTTCACTGCGTATGCTGTCAATGGGAGCTCGACTTCCAGTCTGGTCTTGACAGGTAGTCCGCCATTACATTTTCCTTCCCTGAAAAATACCCGATACTGAAGTCATACTCCTGCAGACCTATCATCCATCGCGCCGACTTCCCACGGGGGTCTCGTGCTGTTTGTAACCACTGTAGGGGTTTATAGTCAGTCTCGATGTGAAATCTTCTACCTAATAATATGGTCTCCAGATGTCTACTCCCCACACAATCGCTAAACACTCTTTTTCGATCGTTGAATACTTTTGTTCGGCAGGCGTGAGAACGTGACTGGCGTATTCCACCACTCTGTCAGACTGACGCAAAACGGCACCTATACCATGATCACTTGCGTCTATGGTCACCGTGAACGGTTTATCGAGTTCGGGCAGTCTGAGCGTCATCTGGAGGTCGCCTAGCATGTTTTTGATTTGATTAAACGTTTGTTGGCGGTTTCAGTTCACGAAAATTTAGTGTTGCTCAACAACTTATGTGGGGGTGCTGCTATTTCGTCGAATTTCCTGATGAACCGACTGTAGAACGCCGCCCTTCCCAGGAACTGTTTCAATTTCCTTTTCGAATTAAGTACCGCAATGTTCTTTATGCTCAGAATTTTCTGCGGTATTGGTTTTATTTATCCATTTCCTACTTTATGCCCCAACAACGTGATGCTACTTTTCGCCATCTGTGACTTGTCCTTATTAACTCGAAGTCCGGATTCTTCAATTCTCTTTAAGACCGCTTCCATATGTTTGACATGATCTGTTTCTGTCTGGTTGTATACAACTACATCGTCGTCACTTTTGCAAGCTCACTGATATCCATAGGTTGCGCGGCGTGTACCATTCTCAGCTGCTGGGAAACGGCAACTGGCACGCTCTCGACAAACTGCAACGCAACAACAACTGTGCCTCCGACTCTTCATCTAGATTCGGCAGAGTGCGACGCAACAACTTGGTAGGCTCCACGGCCAGCACCAGCGGATCACCATCGACCGGCAACTTCGCCACTCGGAACTTCTGCTGCCCTTCTTCTGTGTCCACTGGGCTGTCGAACTTCACGATCAACCGCTCCGTGACTGCCTCCTATGTCGTCTTCCCCCCAGCACTGTCCAAGCTGTCATATACAGCATTCGCTCTGCCTCTCAGCAGCGACACCAAATGTTGTGAATGAGAGCATAGGTGCAGACAACCAACCATTTATCACAAATTACAACGTTACTTGGTAAAATACTAAAATCATTTTATGATACTGTATTTGTAAAATGTTCCTGGATATCCACATAAATTGCTTTTTATTTCTGTTCTCCTCTTCTTGATCTTCTCAATCTTCTGTTGTCAGATATTCTATTTCTAACTCACCATATATACTACTTATGTCGATATAAGTAGCTCATACCACAATATTGTTATTTTTACTATTTATCATTATTATTTCAATTGACAAAATGAAATTCTCCTACTGTGCACTTTATTCACACAATTATTTTGCATTTTCATTTTTTCTAAATTACTATTCTACTGATTGTGACTGGACTCTTTATTGCAAATCATTTTGGATCTTTATTAAATGACCTTTCTAATTTACAAACAACACAATCTTGAAGTATGTATATGTCGTAATTGCAGATGCAATCGTTCACCAAATTTTAACATTGTCAAATTCATTAATACATGCCTCATTTTTGGCCTTTGTAAAATATCATCATAATTATGGACTTATAACTGTAGAGCCTGATGATGAAGTTAATTGAAGAAGCAATTGTTTGTTCAAATATTGTTCATTTTTTGAATTATCTATGGGGATCTTTAAACCGATTAAACGTTAACTGGGAAGATAATGTGTCAACAAAATGTGAACATTTTTATCTGACAAAACTTGAGTTACTATCGTGTTCCGATAAAATAGATAATTCGCTAATTAACGAATCTTGCGTATTGTTACCACGGTCATTTGTTGACTAGTAAGTATATAGTGAATGATTGCCAATGGCTTTTATTGTTAGTTATGTCCATAACTAACCAATCAAATTGTTGTTTGGTGTGTCTGTAAACTATCCCTATTACATGTGACCTGCAAATTGACGGACATTATTATCCTGTTATGTTAGTGGGACTTATTTCAATATGACACGCAACACTGATCGTTATGTTCGTGAGTTCCACTTAATGACTATAATTCCTTTAGTTACTGTACTAATCAAATTGTTATTTTCACGTTTAGAAACAAATAAAGTTTAAAGTCAAGTTGTCTTTGTTCTAACTATAGCTTTCACATAGACTCTGGGATCCCCATTATCGTGTTTACAGCTCTCGTAGTATATCTCTAGGACAAATTAAATCCTACACTTATAAGGATAGATTTTAAGAGAAGCCTCTAGGTCAGTTAATATATGTTTAAGCAACTAATATAAATTTTCTACTAATTAATCTGTCATGACATTTGTCCAACCTAACGTTTATGTTTGTTAGTGGTCAATTAAGAAGTGAATCTAACAAAATTAGAGTTTAATTGTAATAGAAATTAAAAATTGTTAATGATGCACACAGTCCTGTAATGGACATTGAACTAGTCTGTATCTGTATTCTATAATTTAGTCATTAAATCAAAGTATGTTTGTTACAATAAATGAATTATCAATAAGGTTTCAGATAGTCTTTGCACAGCTGATCCATAAATGATCGTCAATGTTTACTCAAACAGTACAATATTACTTCAAAGTAATTTGTATACACATTTATTGAAGGATAGACAAAATATCATTGTCACACAACAATTCGTTAACCATACCTAAGCTCTTGTAACCACATGCAGACATTGTAGTTGTTAGCATATATCGCTGTAGTGGGCAGTAAATAGATTCTAGTAACAGGAATTAATGTCGTGTATTTTTAATGCCATAACATTTGGAAGCATCATTTATATATGTTTTGTCCGAAGTAGATTAAATTATAGATAACTTCTGTAAACTATTTATGAACTATTATTATCTATGTATATTCTTATTATATAACTATTAAGCAACTAGATTGTACACATTTATATTCCTTTTATCATAAGCTATTATTTGACCTATCGACTACTATTATACGATATACTGTTCTCAAGTTATTCCCAATTTATTAGTTACAGTATCTCAAACTCACAGCCACTTTTGCGTTAACCTTGTATAATTGTTATTTTCTATTGTATAGTATGATGCAGTCTAATTTGCTTGTATATAAACTGCGTATGTCTGAAACATATGATGCACACAGTGGAAGCTGAGATTTGTGTGCTGGACTCAAAAGGACTGAAGTAGGCTAGAAGAACTAATAAGGACTCATAGTTGACTCCAGGCTGCTCGTACTAGTTAACGGGTAATTGGTTTGGCACAGGGCCTAAGTCATATAAATCGGTGCTTTACTGGCGATTTAGTCACGTGATAATAAACAGAACCATAAGAACACGACAATATGGATTTATCGTATATTATGAAAAACATTAGTAATGTAACAACGTTTGTATCTCAATAAATCACTTGTGTATGTTAGCTATAGCACTTTAATCATACACTACTTTTTAAATTATATATATACAGTACGTTGTTAATAAATTAGTGACAAATGCTACTCATTTTAGTGTATTCAACATCTGACGATTAATCAATTTAAATAAATCAGTGTGTTCGGACAGTCTTTGGTATCAACTGAATTCTATTCTTCATACAGAATATGACATGTCTGGCCATATCGTAGTAAACGAACACTGAGGTAAGAAAGACCAACCTAATGGTTAGTATCAAATAACATAATATCTTGGTAAAATACGAAAACCATACAATAATTACTTCATTTGCACATCTCCCATTAACTGTCCCTTACAAACTTCATTGTTCTTTCATTCCTGTTTTTATTGCAATCACTCCCTGTTTACATTTCTGTTCTATTCAATTCAATCTTCTGAATCTTTTCTTGGCAGGCATTCCACTTCTGATTGGTGTCACATACTACATATATCGACAGCACATACCACAGTACCACTTAAAGACCAGCATCATCAACATAGTCAAATTAGATCTGTTCAATTTAATGTTGAAATTAGCGGAAATACTGTAGTATCAGTTTATATGTTGAGCCCATATACTTTATTCTGGTTACTGGCCAAGCCAATCCACCTATACATTGAGTCATATTTTGATTTTGTTAATCATTTGCTTATAAACCTTGACTATACTTTTATATGAGCATATATGTGTACACTTCGTATCTTATTCATCATATGTCTGTCACTCATTTTTGTCCGACTATAAATGTTGATTAACGCTTGCTTAAATCGAGTTGGTTTCTCAGCCATCTCCAATACGCATTATTTTCGCTTCGCTCTAACGAGTTGGCTTTCCAGCCAATCTCCACTAAACTGTAGTTGCTGCTATCCTTTGTCTTCTAATTTTACGCGCCGTTATGATTAGAATAATAACGGTTATCGAAGTAAACGATTAACGAATTGCGGCACTACAATACTATATTTTTCTTTTCAGTCATAGAGTCGTTTTCAGATGACAGTTTCGTCTCCTATTGATATTTACAATTAGGCAACTGATGAAGATATTTCTGTAGTGGTATATTTGGCGCTTGTTTCCATCACTGTAATAACGACTCCAAGGTTCACAAATCAGTACATCCTCAGCAACGTGAGGTACTTCTGGGTTTTACTTAAAAATCCGTCTTTGTTGATTTACATTGGTAAAAGTTTACAACAAAACAAATTTGCATCCCACGGAATTTTAACTTATAGGGTCGGATTTGTGCCACAACCTTTACAGTGTACTAGATATTGCGTATGTATTTCTTTTAAAGTTAATTATTAAATGGTCAACACTCAGTTTTGTGTCCTTGATTAGGTCATAACATCTAGAAATCATTATCAGAAACTGAGTGAATGCAAGAGTTCAGTATGGTTTGACTAGGTGAGTTTTAAATCCTTTCAACTTTTGTTTAAAGTTTCGTTTCATCTGCCTCATCCATGTGTTTGTTATTTACATCAGTTAGTGATTTTATCTTAACCGTTCTTTAATCCTAGATACAGAATCTTAAAAAGTCTGTACTTATAATCCAATCAAACATTTGAGCTTTTGAAATCTTGCTGAGGTCTTCTCCCTTAGATCCATGAGTTGGGATACAGTAACTCATATTTCGAGCTGCAGTCTATTTTCGATGATACATGATCATCACATGCCCTCTTACTCAACATGAATGAACTCTTCGTGTTACGGATCTCAACTAAAACACTAATGATTCTTCTTGAAACCAACGACTAGTGAGTTTATTTGTATTATTTGCATCAGTTGGGACACAGTAGTTCAGGTTACATATTCCAGTCTATTCGCTAGTAGTAGGCTAGTAAACGTTTGATATGGTAATTCAATCAGAAGTGGCCTGGTAAGGTCAGTTGGTGACAATCAGAAATGACCTGAAGGACTAGTGCATTTAATTGGCTAAGAAATGAATTAATTTCCTAAGGGGTAAAGTGGTATATATATAAATGAGTATTTGTGTATGTTATACGGTGGCCCAATGTACTCCTCAATCTTGCATTTTCAATCAAGTAGTCGGTTGGGGGAGTTAGCGCGGTGGACACCTGGTAACACGATATTGATAAGTTGGTTATTCCAGACAATTAGGTACTTTGGAAAATCATCAAATCAGATTGTGAGGAGGACAGTTATTCCATGGTCCCTTTGTATAATTAAAATGATAAGAAATTAGACACATGAGTTAATCTGAGAAAAATATAACTAATTGTAAATATTTTCCCCACACATAAGTTCACATCAGTTTATCAGTTAATCTTCTAACTGAAACTGTATACAAATTTATTGAATCACCATTCGTTATAATATGACAGTGATGCATATAGAATGAAAGAACCTTTGTTCGAATTACGATCTTTATTTTTATCCTGAAATAATAAGTGGCTATCCAATTATTCATATTATATCAGCATATAAGTTACAATTTGATCCCTTAACTATTCACCGAATTGATTAGGCAATAGTTTCACCTTATTCCATCAGTTTTATTTGGACTAAGAAATTGCATCAGATACTATGTACCTTATAATGACTTGATTCATAATACAATATTATCGATCAAGGTTCTTCACTGAAAATAGAAAGTAGTTCAAAACTTCGTTAGAAACAATTTACTTAATGTTATACTATTAACTACTGGAATGATATCAGTACTGTGTTTTTAGAAAAAAAATTTACGTTATGCGAGTAATAATAACGAATGATAAGGGATTGAAACTTACCTATATTCTTGAATTATACATCTCTCCTTCTTTTAGTGAAAAAAATTGCCCTCCAACCAATATGCTCAAACAGTTTTATTTAATGGAATGCAAGTAAATTTCTTCACAATTCTTACGAAGACAGATAATTAACATACTCATATAGATTTCTACAGTTTTGAAGCTTCATATATCCATTACTTTTAAAATAAAAGTTATATTCCGATATTCATTTTTTTGATCAACCAGTTAACACTTGTTTATTGGTACTTTTCTTCATTTTATCTTCATTTTATACAACTATTTATCAGTCATTGAGAACTTCAAGACTTTTCTTACTTTCAATTTTAATAAATAACCAATGATAAATTAGTTTAGTTATTTCAGCCAATTAGGTAGTTTTGAAAATTAACCAATCAGCTTGTGAGAGGGACAGTTTTATTTTATGATTCTTTTGTAAAATTAAAATGATAAGAAATTGGAAAAATTCGAGATAAATATAATTAATTGTAAATATTTTCTATATGTAGTTCGCGCTGCCCTTCATGTTTCTTCTGATTGGGTTTCAAGTTCTTTGTCAGTTCATGCACAATATAAAAAAGACCTCACAAATAATTAAACATTTGACTGTTCTCTTTGATAGTTCAAAAGATTGTTGTGATGTGAAATAAATCCAGAAAATTTTTCAGTTTCTCACGTATTAACTGAACCATGGTAGATGATATTACAGAAAATTTAAAGCTATCTCTTCTGTCTAAGAAAACGATCATGAATATCAGTATGTGAAATAATCAGGGCGATAAAAACTTCAATTCCTTTTAACCATCCTCACTAGTTCATAAAATAAAATATTACAAGGAGTGTCCTCACTGAGTTGAAGTTTCTATAAGGGAATTTGATTCCGAGCAATATATGTGTCCAGCTTCTAAATCCCGATAGAAGTGTGTATAAGAAGTAGATATGTTCATTGCAAGCATACATATTTACGTAAGGGGGTCTTGATACCCCACTCATCTCCAGTCGTAATTTCAACCTACGATAATCTCTACTAGGTCTGATTTCCCCATTCTTCATCAGGACAATATGCAATAATGACATCTAAAGGCTGCTAGAATGTTTCATAATGCCTAGATTCACTAACTTATCGAACTCCTGATATTCAATATTTTGTGATCATAAACGTAATAACTAGAATATGAAGATTGTGCTTATATGTACAAACATTTTATAATAAATTTTCATACTCAGAAATGACTAGAAAGTTCTTTTTCTGCATCAAATGACAGTCATGTATCAACAGACGTACACACTTTTCATGAATTTTTATGATAGATTGTGTACTAATAGTCTTGACCATATATCGAAATCAAGAGATCGAAGAACGATTACCCCTCTATTTCAATCGTAAAACCATATTCCTAGAAATGAGCATAGATCTTCTGGGGATGCTTTTGTATATTTGTTTATTCTTAATTATCATGAAAATGCTATCCACATATCACAACGGAGAAAGCATATATTAAAACATCATTGATTGGATTAACGGTAAGTCAATATTTCGCCTTTTAATGAAACTGTTTTTACGTACAACTGAACTATCTTACTGCACTCAAACTCATATAGATAAAGAAATACTATTTATCATGTACCAGATTCTTCAATTTTGTGATACCGAAGTAAGTGGTCTTGATAATTCGAATGAACAGAAGGGGTTTGGTGGAGATTTTAGTAATTTTTTATAGAGTTGAGATCATGAGTCAATTGAAGCTAGACCACCATCGAAGACCTGAAAGCATTGGACGGCCATTTAGTCCTATTATGGGACTACTCAGCAGTGCGCATCCACGATCCCGCACTCACGAGATTCGAACCCAGGGCCTTCAGTCTCGCACGTGAACGCTTAACCTCTAGACCACTGACTCATCATCTAACGATGTTAATGTCTAGCCCCAACCGAAATTTCGTGGATTGGTTGAGGTTACATATTACTACTTTGTTGATTCATGTAAATTCACTTTGTTCATTTAATTCTTGACAATTATTAGGCTTTGAAAAATTCCCATATTGTGATTTAGAACAACACATATAAGCGAACAATAATGTTTTCGATTAGATCCACATCAGGCATTACTCTAACATACAGTAATATTTATATGCATATACGAAAATATTAAACCAATCAAGGCAGTTTATGAGTCAATGATAACAGTGGAATAGATTACATAATTCAAATTAATAATAAGTGAAAAGTACAAATTGATAGTGTAATGATAGGTGTACTAGTTGTGATAAGAATAATAAAAGGCTTGAATCAATGTTACATAATAAGGGAAATAGGTCAATGATTAGAAAATATAGACACTGAAATAACAATCATAGAAATTATAAGATTACGTAATAAGAAGTGTTCAGATAATTAGACCGTGAAACGAATATTTGAAAAATAAATAAATTTTGTTACGGCATAACGATTTCCAATATGTTTTAGGATATCTATCAGTCCGTATACAATCATTAATAAACTCCAATGATGTTTTCGCTTCTGTGAGACGCGCATTAAACTTCAGGAACTCATTGAGTACCTTAAATGCAATCGGATCCCCACGTGATTTCAAAATTTGAAAAATTCCCATATTGTGATTTAGAACAACATATATAAGCGAACAATATTGTTTTCGATTAGATCCTCATCAGGCTTTACTCTAATATACAGCAATATTTATATGCATATTAACAAAATTTATCCTAATTCTCGAACCCTTAAACGACAGGCAACTGGGGAATAGTAAATATACTGTAAAAAATCCACTTACCAAACAGCATCGAGACGCTTTACATATACTTAAGAAAGATAACACTCTAATCATGAGCAAGCCTGACAAAGGAGGAGGTAAAGTTCTAATGGACAAAGCCGATTACATCAATAAAATGAACTCGATTTTGAATGACACGACTAAATTTCAGAAACTCAACGACGTAAAAAGACAAATAAGACATAAATAAACATCGAACACGCCACGATTATATGGTCTACCCAAAGTTCACAAGGCAGGTCTTCCTCTTCGTCCAGTTTTAGACATGTATAATTCACCCTACCATAAAATTGCAAAGTGGCTAGTTCAAATCCTGGGACCCTTACACAAACTAGTCGTCAACAAAAACGTAAATAAATAAATAAATTTGGAAAGAGAATAAGATAGAGATATGAGGAATTCAGAAGATTAGAAGTTGATAGAGCAGAAAGAGTGGATGCACCTTCACCATTGCTAACGATTTTGAGCCATGTCATTCAAGGTCTCTAACCATCGATTGATATCATCTCGCGGATCCCAACCAGGTAGTCTACACATACCAACATGGCTCGGTCCAATTGTCAATGACTTCATTAAATTTACGCCACGTTTTGGTCTGGCCACCCCTAGCTTTCTTCCAACCTACTCCTACACCATGAAACATTGCACGTCGGGGTAGTCGATGGTTGGACATACGTCACACGTGTCCCAGCCATCTCAACTGATGAAGTTTCACTACTTCATCAATCGATTTGCCATCCTTACCTAGTACCCGTTTCCTAACAACTGCATTACTTACCCGGTAGTTCCAGGATATACGAGCAATGCTTCGAAGACATCTATGATAGAAAACTAGTAGCCTACGAATATCCTCTACTCTTATCGGCCATGTTTCACTGCCATAAAGTAGGACGGAACGAACTGCTGCACAGTATACACGTCCTTTGGTTGCTAGACGGATATCTCACCTACGCCATAAATGACGCAAGTTGGCGAAAGCCAGACGAGCCTTCTGTATCCGTGATGAGATTTCGTCACTCACCAGACCACAAGGGCTGATGAGACTCCCAAGATAATTGAGGCAGTCAACACGCCCAACTACTTCACTTCCTATCATTAGTTCAGCTGTTGATGCAACCCAATCCTGAAGTAACATTTTTCACTTCGAGGGGGGAAATCCCATCCCGAATATGCCTGCATAGTTGCTTATAGTGGTCACAAGACTGCATTTTGTTAGCGTCTTCACCAAATAAAACCATGTCGTCGGCGTATTCTTAGTCAACAAGTGAGCCTCCCGGTAAAAGTGTTATTTCCAAAAACTTGTCAATGACAAAGTTAGAGAAGAATGGGGAGAGTGGACAGCCCTGACGAACACTACTTGAGGCAACCAATTCTGATGATTGTTGGCCATAGGCTCTAACTCGACCAGTTGTGTTCGAGTAGAGAGCCTTTATAAGATTAATGTACTTCTTTGGTACTCCATTCAGTGACGAACACTGCCATTGAACCTCACGATCAACGGAGTCAAATGCCGCCTTAAAGTCGAGAAATACTACTATTGTGGGACGTCTGAATATATGTCTATGTTCTAGGACCTGACGTAGAGTGAATATCTGGTCTATGCAACCACGTCCAGGTCGAAAATCAGCCTGGTTTTCTTTAGTCTGCTCTCCACGAGCTTTTGTTAGGCGTCCAAGTATTATTGAAGCTAATATTTTAGACACTATATTAGTCAAACCGATTCCTCTGTGATTGCCACATGAGGACTTTTGTCCTTTCTCATAGACTGACACAATCAGTGATTGGGACCAATCAGATAGAAATACGTCCAGTTCCCAGATTCTATCTAAGACCTCAGTCGATCTCACTGCTAGTACTGGACCACCATCCTTAAAAATCTCAGTGGTGAACCTGTCAGGGCCTGCTGCTCTCCCACGCTTCAGATTTCCTATAGCGTTTTCAGTCTCATAGAGAGTTGGAGTACTTACATCAATTTTCCATTCAGGACAACTGGGGATCGTATGAAACGGAAGTGTGGCTGAAGGCCAGTTGAACTGATCCCTAAAGTGTTCTGCCCATCGATCCAATCTCCTGGATTGAGAATGAATGATATGTCCATCTTTATCTGAGATAGTTACACTGATATTTGGGTTCCTAATACCGGTTTCTTTAACAAGTCTGAATAGCTGTCTACTGTTACCTATTGTCGCTGCCTTTTCCATCTCTCTTTATTTCGCTACCCACCACTGTTCACGATCATTGTGTAGGCTTCTTATAAGCCTGCTCTTAAGCTGACTCCGCTCTTTGTTATGTTCAGAGCCAGGTGGGATGAGTTTTCGAGCATCTATCAGTGCGGTAGATGCTGCCGAGTTCTATTGTTTCTCCCTAACATTATGGTTTGCCTTACTAGCGGATATAACTGCTGTTTCCACAGCTTTTCGGATGTCATTCCACGCTGCCTCGGGTAGGCACAACTTACATGGCTGCCTAACTGTTTTTCCAGTTGTTCCTGAAATACATTTTTAGCTTGCCTATCATTAAACAGAACCCTAAGAGGCTAACCTACAGTGTCTTTCTTACGTCCAGTGAGACGCAGACAGATACGTGCTCGCACTAGAGCATGATCTTAATCTAAACATGTGCTCCAGAATAAGCGACAGTCTTCTATTGAGCCCCTTTATCGGTGGCTGATAGCGATGTGATCTAATTGAGTCCAACGTTGATGAGAACCCGGGGGTCGCCATGTCAAAAGATGTTTTTCCTTATGCTTAAAGTTAGTATTTGCAAGAAATAGGTGGTTATCTGAGCACAGCTGCAACAGACGGTCGCCGTTATCTGTCCTTTTAGCCACACCACCATAAGATCCACCCAGGTGTCTTTCCCTTTCTCTTAGTTTACCTACTTGAGCATTGAAGTCACCTGCCACAATTACTACATCAGAACACCTAGCTTTTCGGAGAAGGTCGGAAAGTTTCCTGTAGAACTCATCTTTTGCATCATCTGAGCAGCAGTCGGTCGGAGAGTAGGCAGAGATGACGAAGAGGCAACGACGAGTTTCCTTATCTTTACGAGTCCTTACTGTTCCATTTAGTTAGACAGCGCACAGACGACTGTCAACTGGGATCCAGTCTAAAAGAACTAGTTTTGACTTAGAACTTAATGCTATACCTACTCCAGCGAGGCCACGGGAAGCAGCATCCGAGCTTCCAGATACACGAAGCGTGTATCGAGATGGTTCTTTATTTTGATGTGATGAGGTCAAATGAATGATGCTACTCGGATCTTGTATGCGCGTTTCGGAGACGCAGCACACATCAATGGTGCAAGATTCTAGAGTCTTAGCTAAGAAAGCCTGTTGTCTTATTTGGCACAATGTCCGGACATTAAAAGTTCCTACATGTAGTTTATAGCGTGTTTTCAGGAGACCAGGAATAACGTTAAGTGTACTCGAATCGTTTACCCCATCGGTGTGAGGTGATAAGAGGACGTGAGAAGGGTTAGTCGTGGAGATAAGAGAGTTATTAAGTGTAGGAGTGATTTGAAAGTGACCGACTTGGTCTCGTGTGCAGTTATGGGTATGAGGGCTAATATCACTTTCCAGGTGCCCACACCGTGGAAGGGTATCTCTTGAGCGACCTGAAAAGTAAGTTGGATTAGTGTTGGTCATAACGACCTGGGAGCGTGACCGCAGTGCCCAAGGGACAACTGCTTGAGGCCGGTCACGCACGGCCTTTTTGTGGGGGATTTTTGACTTGTTAGCTCCGCTCTTCAAAGGACCTTACCGCCGGAGACGGAAATCCGTGGGATAAGGCGAAGTGTTCATTTTTAGAGTCGACCTTTTCTAACCCCACCCCTCCTTGTGGGAAGGCAGCATCGCTGTCATTCTGGTTGTCTGAAGGAGACTCCTTACTTCCGTCACACCCTTGTACAGTCGGCAGTACGACTTCGCCTTTGGACCTTGGTATTGCTGCTTTTAGTCTTACCGCTCTTCAACCGACCTGTCTGGCATGGTAGGACCTTGAGGAACGATTGTTCCAGCCAGCATAGCTCGATTGGATCATCACGATCGTCAGTAAACTTACTAGGTATATAGGTGTATTTCAACTTTCCTAATATTAAGTATTTTATCTTAAATAATTATTGTAAATTAAGTAAAAGAAACATTTATTTTACATTATTGAGTTAATACAATTTACAAGAGAATATTTTACATAAAAATTCTACTACTACTAAAGTTTTAAAAGTAGTAAAAATCTAATAATCAAATTCAACTATTAAAAAAATCTAATTATTTTGTAGATTGTATCTTATTTATATTATTTTTTACATATAGACATTTGTAAATAGTAAAGAGACAACTGATCACGGTACCAATCAAAAAGCAGTTGATATCAATCTATAGTAATTTATAGTCATTAAATAACGTCTCAGGTTGTGAAGCTGGGTGACTGTGGTTCGGGTCAAGAGAAGAGAATCTTACCACTTCATAATAATTGTAAACGTGTCTGCAGAGACATTTTGTTCACTGTTAGGCCTTCCTTTAAACTCTCTTTTCTTGGCTACATGTTTATTTACAAATTTCTTCAGATACCCATTTTCTTTCAGGGTAGTACACAAGGCCTTTGTTTCATCTTCAATAGCATCTAAAAACCGTATGATCTCGCTTTTATAATGAAATGTCTCAATCATTTTCATTTTTCATTTTTGAGGAACGAAACTAAGAAAATTTGTGTATTTTCCAGTCCAAGTAGTCTTATTGTTTAAATTTCGTCTTAGTGACTCATCTTTTCTCCTTGTAAGTAGAACATCTAGAAAGTCTATTCTACCTCCATTTTCTTCCTCACATGTGGATTTTATAGACGGATGACCTTCACCAAGATTCTCAATTGCTTCTGTCAAGTCATTATGGTCGTTACAAAGGACGAACGTATCGTCCATATATCGGCAACAAAGTAATAAACCGCCATTCTACTGTGATAGTGGATTGTTTTAACGAGAAACATCTCAGCCAATATTTGGGACCTACTGGTGAACCCATCACGACACCATCTATTTGTCTATATGTTTCACCTTTAAATTTAAAGTTTACGTTCACTGTACATTATAATTGTAATTCCTTAATGGTGTCCACGAAGATTGTAGTCCCTATTTTTGCTTAGTTGTTCATGGAACTTGTAGACCACTAAGGACATTATCGTTTGACCTTTAGTGACTATGTTCTTGATCTTGTCGAGGAACTCAACATCCCTGATACTATGACTCACTAGGTGTTTGTGAAGTAATTTTGAGATGGTTACTAACCACTTTGCTACAGTATGATACGGTGAGTTATATATATGTTCAAAATCGGCCTCCTTGTGTTTTCTAGTTAAAATGTTTCTGTAATTATATTGACTGTTCTTGAGTTGATAACAGCAATTAACCAGATTTGATTCGAAACTTTCAAGTTCTTAATCGGAGGTCAAAACTAGATCTGATGTCTAACGATCTAAGTTTCTAAATTGAGTATCGATATTTATCTGATTTATGAGGTTCCGTGTATCACAAAATATTAGACCTAGTGCTAAAACTTCAAGATTTTTCAGCATTTAATCCAGTACCGAAACATTTACGAACATACTTTTTGGGTTCAGTCAGAAATTTATTTTCTAGGCTTTTGAGAAGTTGGATATGTTTCTTGTCTGATCTTTATAACGTAATCCATAAACTAAGACATAAAGTCTTCTGTTATTTCATCAACAGCAAATTTCTGAGAGGAATATTTACTTATATCTCCATCGATTCAGTATTTACCGCATCAATATGGTTTAATGTATAACCTTTTAATGCTTTTCTGTTTGAATGAACTTGATTATGGTGCAATGATTTATAGAACAGTTTCAGGTAATGATATGATTTAATACAGTTTGCCGTAAACTTCGATGGTTGTCTCGGTTCCTTGAGCTTTGGGCTATACTTCAGGAACTAATTGAATGCCTTCAACTCAATAGATTGACCACAAGATTTTAATCGCTGAAAAATTCCCATCATATTAAAATATAGATGTATGAACGAAGAATATTCTTTTCAATAAATCTTCGTCATGTTCTACATATATATATATATATCCAAATTATTAATCTATAAAGTGGCCAGGTTTGTTAGTCATGTTAATCATATTAGTCGTCTCAACAGTGACGATCTTATATTGTTTTATATTACAAATTATCTTGAATTCACATGGTGGGATTTTAGATGATATATTTTGCCCTAAACCTGACCACTTTTGGATTATTGATTTGATCTAGAATTATAGTACCTGAAGAGAATTCATTAAAAAGAATATTCTTCATTCATATGTCTGTGTTTTTATGCTAAACCTAGTGGTTAAGTTATATGAATTCGAGTGACTACTATACGCTCTATAGTGATCTAATACGAAGCTATTTCGCTTTAAGATATTAAGTTTAATTTCCAATAACTGGTAGATTTTCACTAAATATTGTTCTTAGTAGAGAGGTAAATAGAACAGATTTTCAGTAACAGATTGCCCAGACAGTTCTAGAAGCTGGAATAATAATAAGAGGAAATATAACTTGGGTATTAGGCAATCCTGGGTTCGAATCTCGCGAGAGCGGGATCGTGGATGCGCACTGCTGAGGAGTCCCATAATAGGACGAAACGGCCGTCCAGTGCTTCCAGGTTTTCGATGGTGGTGTAGCTTCAACTGACTCATGATCTTAACTATATAATATTATGCAATCAATTAGAATCTCTTTACATTTAACCACGTAAGTCGTAAATTTCTGACAAGGAGAATAATTATTTGAATGGATTATAGCCGTGAATGTTTCATTTTTCCGGAGAATTACTTATATGAGAAATGTGGTTTTGTTCTTTTCAAAAAAACTATTTATATCATTGACAAGAAACTTCGGCAGACTGTAATTTATGGAAGAACAAGTAAAATGAAAGATAAATATCTTGGATTTTGCTACGAATTTCATCCATTCACACTGATGTCAGTTCGTGATGTTTGATTTCTTGTTGCAGCCTATACATATATCCCTCTTACTAGCCTAAATGTTAGTTGCTTAAATCTCTCCATGACTCATTCACCTTTCTATAAATATGTAATTTTTGAATCTCATCAACTCGTTCTTCTTTATTCGGTCGCTCTCTTCCACTCAGATTCGCGTTTCTGAGCGTATTCGCCCTTTGTATTTTTACCTTTGTGATCTGCACAGTACAATAGTAAACTATAGTCTACGCTTCTTATTGTCTTCTGAAATTCATACACTATTGGGAGTTAAATAATCACGATTATCAGGACGTGTGATGTACGAATCCTTAGGAATTATCTCGAAGATATTCCACTTCAACTTGACTAATGAGTAGTTCGAATAATAAGTTAAAGTATTTTCCTTAATCCCCAATGACCATATGCATAAGTCATAACATAAGTCAAACAGAAATCTTATCTCATTTTAATATTGAAATGACGAGGATTTATGGCTCAAAAGAATACTTTTCAGGGAACTTTCTCTTTCAAACTTGTATAGATGAGTTACAAAGACTTCAGTTTGAACAATGAGAACTGGAGTGCACATGAACGTTATCAAACACAAACAAAATCATCGGAGTAGGCTGAATTGGTCTTAATGTTATAATTATAAAGCTAACTTATACTTCAAGTACACTTTGTTGCCCATAAAAACAATGGAAACTTCGTAATCAAGTTATTCGATTCAGAGAACAAAACAGCAAATGTATTTATGAAAAAACTAATGTGATCAAACGAAGCTACTTAAAATGATAAAAACAACAAGGTTACCGAAGAGATAACATTAACCACATAACTCCTGATAATAACAAGAATTGATGAAAATTTTTTAGTATATCAGAGAGTTCTCCATTGTCACATGATCAAGGATTTCATTGAATTTAAATACTTACCTCAGACCACCTCTATAAAACCCTACAAAGGTAGATTTTATATAAACTTTGTAACCCGTTTACAAATATATATATATATATATATATATATATATATATATATACATTACTGATGGATGTAGATGTATGTCTGTCATATAATCAAATCGGATGATTGGATTTTATTTTTTAGTTAGGTAGGTACATCTTCAACTACCCCTTATTGTACACCACGACTATTTATTCTAATGAATGTGTGCATTTACAAATTGCAATATCAGTATGGGTTGTGGCTATTAAGCATTTAATTAAGATAATGAACCGATCGTTGTTAGACCATCATCGTTTTGTCATAGTGTGGGACTCCTCAACAGTGCACATCCAAGCTCCTGAGCGCGGGATCCGAACGCAGGACCATCGATCTCGCGCGCAATTTCGTGGATTAATTGAACTCAGACATTAATATCGTTGGATGTTGGTTTGGTGGTCTACAGACTAAGTGTTCACGCGTAAAACCGAAGGTCTTGGGTCCGAACCTCCTGTTCGGGATTATGAATGCGCACTATTGAGTAGTCCCATATTACGACGAAATGGCAGTCCAGTATTTTCAGGTTTTCAATGATGGTCTAACATAGATCGATTCATCATTTCAATCAAAGTGTAATACGTTCATTTCTTTATCACATGTTTTCAGTACATTTTATTGCAGTAAATTATCTGGAAATAAATATCATTCATTCCCATTATTTTTTTTTCGAAGTTAATATAATTATACAATGAACATAATCAACGGTATGCATAATATAGAAGAGAAAATTTTTCCATACTTTACAGATATTTTGCTTTTCTGATAAAATCTAGCAAGTATTTCATTCTATTACACAATTTTAACAAGCCTATAAGAAAATTATATCTGCACAGTAAGTTAATGCAATTCATTTGTAATGTCATTTGTGTTTCAGTTAGTTCTTACATGGTAATGGAATTTGGAATAAGAATAAGTATAACCTCTACTTAGTTGGTATCATTACGAAGTTTTGATTTGATAATTTTGAATAAATTGAGCATTGGGTAGATTGTTATAAATAAATAAATATATTTGTAATATCCTAATGAGTAGAAAAATTAGATTTTCTGACGTTTCGTGACTTAGTGTAAGCCACTTCTTCAGAGAATAAATAACCAAATTAACATTAATCCAAGTTTAAATAGTACAACGGAACAATCCAAGAATAATTAGGTGATCAATTAAAAAACAGGTCTGAATAGATCAATGTCATGTCATTTCATTTCGGTCAAAGTGATTTATTGGACTATCTATCCCAGTCAACTAGTCTGATATTATTTACAATTTCACACCATTACATTACAAATTAAACCCTATCCTTTGTCATTACAAAGGTCACACATTTTTCGTTATTAACAATGCATACATACACACAAAATTACATACATATCCCTTATGAATCACTTTTAACGAAATGAAATGACATGACATTGATCTATTCAGACCTGTTTTTTGATTGATCACCTAATATTCTTGGATTGTTCCGTTGTACTATTTAAACTTGGATTAATGTTAATTTGGTTATTTATTCTCTGAAGAAGTGGCTTACACTAAGTCACGAAACGTCAGAAAATCTAATTTTTCTACTCTACTTAGTTGTTTTCAATACAAATGAATGGACAGTGGGGGTAATATTATCAATAAATTGATCAATCTTACACAATTTTTTAATGAAAGCTAATCAATTGTTTGGAAGATCTGATAAGAATTGATTGATAAAATTTTTCACTAAATTTAGAAAAAAAAAGTAACGAAGTATTTCATTTTCAGTTTTTCATAAATTCCTAATCACATGTTCGGTATTTCAAATTATTCAGATTTTAAACAATTATTTCATTAATATGAATATAGAATAAGGCAGTAACTCTTGTATGACAGCGAATGAAGACTGTCCTTACATTGATAAAAGCCTCAAGTTGAAAATACGAACATCCGAACTTCAACTCAGTGGTTGAATAATGTTGTGTACACTGTGAAACTTGATTCTATCAATTATTGAATAATGAATATCAACTTCTGAAAATTACTAAACTAGTGCAAAGAAGGTAAACAATACTCGTTGTGGTTTTAGTGGTTATCTAAATGACCACAGATCAGGGCAAAAATTACCTACAAAAATCCACTTACTTCTGAAAATATATTCATTAGTATCTTTAATATTTGGTTAATACATAAATTTATAATTCGCTAATCGACTTTTCCACTTTTTCGATGTATCTAAAATCTAGTCTATTTTGATCTAGTTTAGTGTATCAGTTGCAATGATTTATATATATGTTAAGTGATTGGAGGCAGTCAAGTGGATACCCTAGACTTTGGTTTCGTGCTAGTCAGGGCTTATCATAAACGTATACCTAGAATTAAGAGGGAATTGATGCTACCTGGTAGACTTGCACCTGAATCACTCGGTTTCATACACTGAGACGTTATTATTTAGTTATTTTGACGGCAAATGATCATCTGAAAGGATATGATGGATATATGTATGTTGTAAACTTTTCGTATCTGAACAAAGAATTTATTCCACTGTGGATTATTTTGGTAGCTTTAATTTTTCTGTAACTGACAATAGACTTTTTCGAATATTTATTGTTTCGTTTTGTTGAAAAATGCCTTTAAACATAGTAATGAATTATATAAGACCCAAAAATTGCTTTTATTTGATGTGTATATGTGTGTATAATCACTGAACTGCTGCTCCTCAATAGTGCGCATTCACGATCCTGAACAGGAAATTTCAAATCCAAGACCTCCAGTCTTGCGCGTGAACACTTAGTCTGTAGACCACCAAGCCAACATCCAACGATATTATTGTCTGAGTTCAATTAATCCACGAAACTGCCTGACCATCTATTGTTTCCAGAGGGTAACTACCTTACACCCGACACGGATTAGCTCCAGTGGTCACGACTTTTCAATAGAACCTCGTGAATTACCTCTGGAGTACATGATCCAGCGCTTCTTGGTTTTCAATGACGGTCTAACATTGATCGATTCATGATTTCAATCAAAATTCACAGTTGACTCTGAGCTGCTCGTATGGATTAACTCGTCATTGGTTTAGTACAGTTCCAAGGTCATATAAGTCATGTTTCGATTGGGGGCTTAGTTACGTAAAAATAACTAACCGGGTATAAGTCACAACACTTTTTAAGTAATTTACCTCACGAAAAAATTATGTCAAAGCTTACTATTATTGTCATATACTTTCGTATATCAACAAATAGTAGACATGAAATTAAATTTAAGTTGACTTAAATGAACTAGTCAGCCTTAAACTGGATTTACCGATAGAAATAATTTCGATTTACCTGTTATCACTTCTAGATAGTAATACAATGAATTTATTGAAAATAAACTTGCATATACAAAACAAAAATCACTTTCATATGGAGTTTATTCTGTTGTCTAATTATTCACTCAGGTTTCATACGAGTTCTTTGTTATAATCTAAATGATTGTTTAACCTGTCTGAAGGACAAACTGATGGAATGTATCTTCGTTAGATATTAACATTTTAAGCTATTGGTCAGTAAAACAGAATATTATTTACTTCCTGTTTAGAATTATGTCACTTTGTGGTTTGACTAATTCCACTGTTATTAGACCAGTCAGCATAAGTCATTAAACTATTTTTCCAGTGATTTTTGGGTGATTAGAAGTGTCTGTAAAGATATCTCTTCGAAATGGTGGGTGAGATTTCGTAGATGTGGTAGGTGCAATCATTAGACTGGACAGAAATAGGTTCAATGGGACAACAATAAATTGCTTTCATTTTAATCATCTAGTTGTCCTCTTGCATGATACTTCTTCGTAATTACACCCCATGTGTGATTTTCTGACGTGACTGCGGGTAAGCGAGACATGTGGTACTAGTGAGAAGCGATTGTGTTTAATGTTTACTTTTGTTATTCGGTTTCATCGATTTGTGATTATCATATTGATCCATAGGATCATATCACCAAGCAATGAAGTTTAAAAGCTAGTAAACTTATGTAGAATAAGATTATATATGCCAATTAAATACTAAAGCCAAACCAATGTCACATTCCCAAGTAATCATAATTCTTTTATTTTCCATACTGTTTGTAGACTTTGTAACTAAAAATAATGCAGCACTCTTTTAGCAGGAGACTCCTCAAAACAGTATATTGAACACTCACCCAGGATCGGACCCAAGGCTTTCAGGCCCAATTAAGAAACCTCTAACATCAGGTTACTGATTTTGATTCCAGTGTTGTATATTTCTAGCTTCCTTCGAAAAGCGACGTATCTGGAATTTTCAGTAAAGCTGTACTTCTTGCTGATTTGATATCAAGGTAATTAAACATGAGGATACTAAAAGAGAGAAACTCATAAAGATCCATGTTAGGTGATTACAAGCCTATTTACGAACAAGTTTGTATCCACGTCAAAAAACAAAGGCATATTATAGCCACGAGTCTTTTGGAGAACAAGATATTTTTTAAATGTAGGTAGTATTCTTCCACATGGTAAAAAAACACAATATTGAACATACTAATAGCAATGAATTTAGTTTTCAGACGTAAGTAAAAATTATTTATTACTTGATATCGCTTAACTAACTTGTCCAGATGCCCTAATATCACCAATACTTATGATTTGATTTAGTTTATCAAAAGTTAACAGATAACTTTAGTTTGCTTTCGATAAATTAAAACCTTGGTGGTTTAGCTTCAATTGACTCATGGTCTTAACTATATAAAATTATTAGAATCTCCGCAAAATCCCCTTCTGATAATAATCATATGCTCACTAGTTACTGGCTTCAAGAGACATTTCCTGGAGTTCTAGTGAAAAGCAGTGACCAGTGGATTTCAACCAGATCTGTTGTGAAATATTAACTCGCTGAAGACAATGGTGGACGGTTGCTCAATTCCGTGAATTGGTTGAAGTTAGACATTAACACCGTTGGATGCCAAATCAGTGGTCTTATAGCAACCAACCTACAATCAATTTCGATTATAGCCAATTTTGGTTAAGCCCTTTTTTATAACTTACTTAACAGACATCGTCATTTGGATAGTAACAATTTGTATATTCTTTGCACTGCTATACCACTAGAGCACATGACACACTAGCCGAAATGTTGTCTGCTTAAATATCATTCGATGACTCATACTCCTCCCAATATATGTACGCACGCAAATATTATTATCAGCCTTTGTTTTGCTTTTCTGTGCCCTTATTAAATTTGACTATAAATTGCCTATGTAATTGCTTGCTATTTGCTCGCTTGCTCCTCGTTCGTTTCCTTCGCTTGTTTGCCTGTTCACTCGCTCTCTCGCTTGCCGCTCACTCGCTCGTTCATATTCGCTCAGGTGTTGTTAGCTTTCGAACCTGATTTATTCGACAATAAACTGTAGTTGCTGCTATCCTTTGTCTTCTGATTTTACGCACCGTTAAGATTAGAATCATAACGGTTATCGAAGTAAATGGTTAACGAATCGCGGCACTGCAGTCTAGAAGTTAAGCGCTCGCGCGCGAGACTGATAGGTCTTGGGTTCACAGAATGTTAGCTTCCTTTTATGGAACTAAAATTCTTCATGAATCATTTTAAATAATCTAAAATTTAACAAGTGTAACACCTAATCACAAATGAAGTCTATTTAGAATATCTTCAGCCTCCATCGTCGTGCATGTTTGCTTCAGCAAACGGGAGTTCAGTGTTAATCTATAATCACCACATATTCTATGTGTCTTGCCATCCGACTTCACTGGCGTAACATTAGGAGTAAACCATGCTGAGGACTGAACTGGTTCAATTATACCTTTCGTACACAAATTGTTCAATGACTGCTTCTCGAAGACCATAAGGAATTATTCGTCTTTTAAGAGAGACTGTATCACCATGTACTTGAAGTTTTATAGGCTGAATTTTCATACCTACATTACACTTAGCACACACAGCTATCAAATCTTTGAGTAAAGCATCAGAATTCTCTGTAGAAACTAGTAGAAACAATTCCACTTTAAGCCTTTTCAGATTTTCTAAACCCATTATTGACAGTCCTGTTTCACTAACTAAAAATTCACAAGGTATAAATGAAGAATTATCATCTCTTATAAGCGATTCACATCATCCTCGTATGGGCAGTCTGTGTCCGGTAATCCCCAATATTGAGACTTCAGTGGGTCGTACCACAACATTAGGATATAGAGATTTCAAGTTCTTGAATGAAATAATGGACTCGATACTACCCGTGTCCACAATAAAGTCACGAAATGAACCAAGGAATGTATATAATCGCTTTTGAATGTGAACATTATATTTCGAAGTGGTGGATAAAGATAAATGATCATTAGGAACAGCAGAATTATTGGGATTTAAGTTACAAGACTTAGTAATACTTGAAGCAAAGTGAACAGTAGTTTTGCGTACTGACTGAATGTGTCCTATCTTGCCACATTTAAAACATTTAGCATTACGAAATGCACATGGACTACGATGATGAAATTTGCCACAAGGTAAGCATTTAACAAACTTTTTCTCACCTTTGTTGTTTGCTTTGCAGTTCCTTGTTGAACCACCTTTCATATTTCCACGAGAATAGAAATCACGATTACACGGACGTAAATTTGATCGACCATGAGATTGTATTTCATCATGACGACTGAGCAAATTATTAGAATTTTTCATCCATTGAATATCAAGTTCATTCACTGCTTCGTAGTTAATACATACAGTTCTAGCATCTTAAAAGGAACAGTTCGGCTTTCTTAACAGCTCCTTTTCCAGACCTGGTATGCTAATTCCTGCAATTAATCGATCTCTCAGCTGCACATGAAGTTGATCACCAAAATTGCATTTGGCAGCTTGTCTTTGCAATTCAAGGATGAATTCCCTAACTTTTTGGTTATTCTGACGAATCATCTTATGAAATTTCGCTCTCTTACAACATCCAAAACTGGTGCACTTTACATGATTTAATAGTAATTCCTTGAGAGTTGTATATGAGAGTGAGATCGGCCTATCTGGATATGCCAAAGTTTTTAGTAAACTGTAGGGTTCTTAACCAATGAATGTAGGAAAATATGCCACAATTTTGTCACTCTTCATATCTTTCTTGGTCATGCTCCATAACTCAAACCTCTCAAAATAATCCCCAAAAGCTTCATAAGTTGAATGAATGTCCAACTAATGTTTCGCAGGCTTCATCGCGACGCCAATATGATAACCAGAAGTATTTGAATTGTTGTGTAAACTAATAATCCCAGGAATGACGCAATTTAATCAAAAAGTATTAGATGAGCACCAACGTATGTATTGTATTTGGAATTCAAAATTCAAACAATCATCAATACAAAGAAGTCATTGATTCAGTCAAACGTCACAGAATGTCATTGGAAAATGATGGATCAGTAGAAAATTCAGCATCTATCAAATTTCCGATTATGACTTGATTCATTCAACAGGTTTACAAAAAATTTCATTAGAAGTTTATAAATTGATTGAACAAATCATATCTCGTACAGTTTTAGTGAACGAAAAAAACAAGTGGGGACTACTAAATGTATTTCAATGAAACATTACAGAATATCTTCGTAAAGTCTGATAACCATACAGTCATTTGCGAAATGTCAATCAATTGTTTCAGATTTTGTCGTCTATTAGTTTTCACACCAACCACTCTGTTCTTTTAGATGTTAACCTTCTGTCACCATGCATTTCACTTTCGATTGATGCTTCATACTAATAATATCTGTCGAGATCAGTAACGTACACCACACAATAACATCGAAAATTCGATAAGAAGCTGATTGAGTAGAAGTTTTTGTCTCACGATGATTCTAGCTTTCATTTAACGCACTTTTTTCATATTGTTCTGGCTTTATCGAAACGCACCATATAAGTTTGTTTTGGCTGAAATTCAGCGGAGGAAGTAATCACTTACGGGTGTAATTCTAAACTATTCCCTAAACTGTCGAACACTGAGTCTTAGCTTACAAGGAGTCAGAAAAAGTAAGTTGTTTGACCTAATCAACCTTGTCTGTTTTTAAAAGGTAAATTAACACTGTTAGTTTTCAAAATAAACAATACAGCCTATTAAAAAGGGGAAAGCAGAGTCATACATAGCATATTAAACAATAATTAGAGCATAGGAAAAACGGGTCAAAAAAGCGAATATTGTTTTTTAATGAACATAAAGTTGTGATTGGTGAGTAAACAAAACATAGTCACACAAGGTCAAAAAAAGTTAATGTGGTGAAGGGCGTTTCATGTTATCATTGGTTGATTCGTTCAAAAATCACAATTTAAACCCGACCCGAAGTGCTCATCACGTCCATCGTCCTAGGTCGTCGTCAGATAACCGGCTCCTTCCAGTAGGCATGGACTTCGTACATCCCGAACGATTTCTCCGTTTGCCTTTCTCAACTTCGCTGTACAAACCTATCTGTCAGGGCCACAAATTGCCTGTTCGACAATGCCTTTAGTCACAGAATTCTACTTACTTTGATGTTACTAACGAGAACTAGGTTGCCTGTTTGTAACTTATTTCATACGTCCAATTATTTATTTTTTGTTTGCAGTGTCGACAGATATTCTTTTATCCATCTATCCCGAAATGCAGCGGTTAACCTCTCAGCTTCTTTCCATTCTTTATTGTATATTAACGTTTTATCTACAGACACATCGTCGAATGATTATCCTTTATAAATAAATAACAATTTTTGCCGAACGAGAGCCTGCAGGGACAGTGAAATGTCACTGAGCCCTAGCCAAATCATCGGTAGTTGGGTCACTGAATACCGAACAGATCATCGATCTCTGGTAAAGTCAAGGTCAACCAACGTGCACCAGTAAATCATACGCAGTGGACTGGCCCATGTGGTGATGGTCTTACTAACATCTCTGTACTCATTCTTACCAACATATTCACGTAATCAGGCCCTTCGTGTTATACGATCTTAAAAGCAGCCATAGAACTTTTATACGTTGAAGCGGTGACAAGTGGTGAGTGCAGAATGTTTGTTCGATAGGTGAACCAAAAAATATCGCAAAGAACATAGGAAACCAAGAGTGTCACTCTGGACTGATGTCATTGACACTAGTAAAAAACTCTGTCAGTGTTGGGATGGAGGCAACAATGTCTTTTTCAGTTTGCAGGAGATTCGGTCGACTGCGTAAACTGGTGATTCGGGCGAATGTTAGTATTGTCAGACTACCAATTGAAGTGGATTGGTTTTATGTCATCGAGTAGTAGGACAGCCGATTGACATACTTAAATCGTCTGTTAGGTAACTTCCACCAGGAAACAATACTACATAACATAAAGTACGACGTCGAAGTTGAATAATTACAATAGTTCGGATATATCATAACGTTACATGCAATACGTTTTTTCATAGTATGACGACATAATAGTCATAAGTCTACATGATTTCTATTAAAGCCTGACGGTAGTGACAGAATATATGACTGCTCTACGTGAAAGCAACTGTGAAATGCAATTTGACATCATAAACATAGTAAGAAATAATATAATGCAATTATGAAACTTGCCTGGGTTACTCTCGCACCCAAGTAACTAAAGTTGCAAGTAGACGGTAATTCGAATCTGCGTTATATACGAGGTACTGTTGAATAAATTGTTAGTTCAACACTGCATTGTAGGCTGAATTTGTATAAGTCCGAAATTAATTTAAGCCAAATACGTAGCACTGCCTGATGAACAGTCTGAACAGGATCTAACATTGAAGGAAATTTATAGTTCAAACTCACCATAAATTTCTAGCATTCGTCCCGACTGTAGATGCTATCTTGACGTGGTAGTCGGGCTTGCCTATCGCGATGATTCAACCGAGCTATATTGGCTAGAACATGTGTTTCTGTATGTTCTACCATGTCAGGCAGGTCGACTGGAGAACGGTAAGACTAAAAGCAGTAACTCAAGGTCCGAGGGTGAAGCTGTACTGCTGACTGTAGAGGGCTGTGACAGCAATAAGGTGTTTCCCTCGGACAACCGGCATCTGCAGCGATGCTGCCTTCTCACAAGGAAGGAAGGGGTAGAAAATGGTCGACTCTGAAATGTCATGCCTCACGGATTTCCGTCTCCTGTGGTAAGGCGCATTGAAGAACTGAGCTAACACGTCGAAAATCCCCACAAAAAAGCCGTGCGTGACCGGCCTCAAGCAGTTGTCCCTTGGGCACTGCGGTCACTCTCCCAGGTCGTTATGACTAATATTAATCCCTCAAGAAATACCCTTCCACAGTGCGGGCACCTGGAAAGTGATATTAGCCCTCATACCCATAACTGCACACGAGACCAAGTCGGTCACTTTCAAATCACTCCTACACTTAATAACTCTCTTATCTCCACGACTAACCCTTCTCACGTCCTCTTATCACCTCACACCAATGGGGTAAACGATTCGAGTACACTTCACGTTATTCCTGGTCTCCTGAAACCACGCTATAAACTACATGTAGGAACTTTTAATGTCCGGACATTGTGCCAAATAAGACAACAGGCTTTCTTAGCTAGGACTCTAGAATCTTGCACCATTGATGTGTGCTGCGTCTCCGAAACGCGCATACAAGAACCGAGTAGCATCATTCATTTGACCTCATCACATCAAAATAAAGAACCATCTCGATACACGCTTCGTGTATCTGGAAGCTCGGATGCTGCTTCCCGTGGCCTCGCTGGAGTAGGTATAGCATTAAGTTCTAAGTCAAAACTAGTTCTTTTAGACTGGATCCCAGTTGACAGTCGTCTGTGCGCTGTCTAACTAAATGGAACAGTAAGGACTCGTAAAGATAAGGAAACTCGTCGTTGCCTCTTCGTCATCTCTGCCTACTCTCCGACCGACTGCTGCTCAGATGATGCAAAAGATGAGTTCTACAGGAAACTTTCCGACCTTCTCCGAAAAGCTAGGTGTTCTGATGTAGTAATTGTGGCAGGTGACTTCAATGCTCAAGTAGGTAAACTAACTTTGTCATTGACAAGTTTTTGGAAATAACACTTCCACCATCACAATCTCCAGGAGTTGAACTTTTACCGGGAGGCTCACTTGTTGACTAAGAATACGCCGACGACATAGTTTTGTTTGGTGAAGACGCTGGCAACATGTAGAGTCTTCTGACCACTATAAGCAACTATGCAGGCATATTCGGGATGGGATTTCCCCCCTCGAAGTGAAAAATGTTACTTCAGGATTGGGTTGCATCAACAGCTGAACTAATGATAGGAAGTGAAGTAGTTGGGCGTGTTGACTGCCTCAATTATCTTGGGAGTCTCATCAGCCTTTGCAGTCTGGTAAGTGACGAAATCTCATCACGGATACAGAAGGCTCGTCTGGCTTTCGCCAACTTGCGTCATTTATGGCGTAGGCGAGATATCCGTTTAGCAACTAAAGAACGGCTTTACTGCGCGGCAGTGAAACATGGCCAATAAGAGTAGAGGATATTCGTAGGCTACTAGTTTTCTATCATAGATGTCTTCGAAGCGTTTCTCGTATATCCTGGGACCACGGAGTAATTAATACAATTGTTAGGAGACGGGTACTAGGTAAGGATGGCAAATCGATTGATGAAGTAGTGAAACTTCATCAGTTGAGATGGCTGGGACACGTGTTACGTTTGCTCAACCACCGACTGCCCCGACATGCAATGTTTTATGGTGTAGGAGTAGGTTGGAAGAAAGCTAGGGGTGGCCAGACCAAAACGTGGCACAAATCGATGAAGTCACTGACAAGTGAACTGAGTCATGTTGGTAGGTGTAGACTAGCTGGTTGGGATCCGTGAGATGATAGCAATCGATGGTTAGAGACCTTGAATGACATGGCTGAAAACCGTTTGCAATGGCGAAGGTGCATCCACTATTTGTGTTCTCCTAAATTCTAATCTTTTAAATTCTTCATGTCTCTATCTTTCTTCTCTTTCCAAATTTATTGCACTGTTTTATACTCTTTGAATACCATTCAAACCGTAATCCTTCCGACTACTGCTCATACTTTTACTACTTTCACCATTATGGGATTTGAATCGACAACTGCGTCTCTGTGCTAATGTACGACTGACTGAATTACTGATTCTAGCATTCTTATTCTCCGTTTCGCCATTGAACTCAGAAATCGGAAATTAGGCAGGCAGTTGCCAATTAAGTAAAACATTCTCGTATATAGTTTCTGATGGAAATTACTTGATAGCGATTGAGCAGAAAGATGGATTCGCAATCGACAGTTAATCTTGTTTCGCTTTTACAAGTGGATAAGTTACAAACAGATGTGCGTTTGTGTTGCTTTGTGGCTATATTTACGAGTGATTGATATGTTAACAGACACATTATAGAGGAGCGCTTACGTGCTTGCTAAAGAACTGCGATAGTAGATTGTAATCGTAGTTCATTGGTTATTTCTATCGATTGAACCAATGATTTAAGTTGAAATACTAATCAACATTGATATGAAGCATCCAATGTTCAAGCTCATTGAATAGTATGTGCACTGGTAACAATGAAGAAGAATACCTAAACTCCCAAATTTGCGGAAATTTTGGGGAAGAACCTGAAAATTTGTTTTGCACAAATTTATGGGCAAACATTTAATTACCAGTGCATTTTTAATCCTTTGAAGATGGAATTACAATTAATAAATATTAATTTTATCAGAAAGGGGTTTTGTGGAGATTTTCAGGGATTTTATGATCGACAACATGATTCGATTGAATATAGAACACCATGGAAAACCTGGAAGCTCTGGACAGTCATTTCGTCTTATTGTGGGACTCCTCAGCAGTGCGCGAATCTCGCGAGGCGGGATCGTGGATGCTCACTGCTGAGGAGTCTCACAATGAGACGAAATGGCCGTCCGTGGTGTTCTAGATTCTATTGATCCATGATTTCAACTATAAAAATAATAATTTCATTATTATCATGAACTTTGGTCATGAATACATTACCGATGTTGAAATTTTGTTGTAGTAGGTCAAACATAGACGAGGCATTGAGTTATCGGCTTTAGACTACTTTTTCAAAAATCTCCCGCCATGCAGGTTTTGTTATTCGTACTGTCCACAATTTAGGTCAATGCTTCTGTTCCGTCTGACTACAGGTTATTGTTTCTTTTAGACTAATAATGTAGCGCTTAATGATAATGATAAAAGACTAATTAAGGCCGACAGAGCACTGAAGTCTATGGGCTGTCTTAAATCAACTTTTTACAGAAGGTTGAAAAAGCAAAGGGTTCAGTTCAAGAATAATTGTATTTTAACGGCCACTGAATATGAGAACTACAGTTCAGTTGGTGTCGAAGAATTAGGGATCGCTGTAGCTGCAGAGTAGTGCATCGCGTTCGCCTCACAATCAGGCACTGTCTCATGTAGTTACGTCCAGTGTACACAGAGTACAATCAACGGTATAGTCTAGGTTTCTTTATTAACAAATTATAGACAGTGCAACTGACGAAATGTCTCCACCTCTTCATCTATCAATGAAGCAACAGCTATATAGAGTTGTAATTGAGATGATAAGAGAAGGTGACAATACGATACGGAAGGCGAAGGGGATTCCGGACTTTTACCGGATGTACGTTCCAGAGCTCCCCAAGTCAGTCAGAAGTGTACCACGTCGTCACAACATCGAACCGAAATTTCTGGAAACAGGAGTGTACTACTATATTCGATTGTAAACAAGTTTGCTGAGAATATCTGAAAAGTGCATTTGCAAAATTTGTTTCAGAAAACTGATGTTTCGACCAAACCACGATGGCTTGTCATGGTTCAAAAGCTCTAACCAACAGTTGGGGCCAATCCTGGGCTGCACAGTAGGTCCATCACTTAGTGAAGTATTCATAGTTGGGATCTGTGGTAATTAAGTAAAACCATCTAATTTCAACGAAATGTCCGCAACGCTTGTAACCGAACTACAGGAGTTCCTGATCATCTTGTCCATCGTACTTTCAATAGATTGCTTAGCATCAATACAACAAACAAACCTAAACAGAGGAGGGCATGTCGATCTATCCGATTTTTTTTCTAAGGCGCTGCACAAAGAAATATAGGGGTTGTTACATGGAGAACCAGGCAGGGATAGTGATATCTGCTGATAAGAGGCATAGGATTCGGAAGATAAAGGTTTATCATTGTCAGGTACTGAGTCGTCAATCACAGGGGTTACAGACTTTGACGTTTTGGTTGACTTGAAAGTTGGTGAAATGTCTATTTTACTAGAGTTACTTTCCATAAGTTGAAGCTGGGTGAGTAAAGAGCTTGTCTAACCAAAAGATAAAATCTGAGTATGTGGTTACTATTGCGTATTAACCGGAGTAATACCAGGATCAGGTACTATGAGTATGTAACGTATATCAGACATAAGGTGTTCATTTATGACGTAAGAGAGTACCGGTCAATGGAATATCCATATTTCAATTAGTATAATCCAAAGATAAATACACGTCAATGTCAATTGCTGGGAGTTTATATGAGATATACAGGAAACGAAGTCCACGATATATATGTATTAACTAGTAAGTGTCCGTAAAAATTATTTTCCTGGGGTGAAATAAGACCGATATGTGAAATAGGATGATAATCCAAGTATAATACAGTCTACAAAAGAATAAGAAGAATTTCTAAACCATGTGAAAATTTTTTACCAAAAATGCTAAACAAGTGACGAATCCTTTCGAACGAGATCCCGTAACTTTCTCAATTTATATGTATTTTGTAGAGTCGAATCACGTCAATTCAACGATTTAGGTGCCATCCTAAGTGGCCTAGTTTGATTTCCCCTTAAGCCCATGATCTAGCTACCTAATCCAAGTCTCTTTATAGTGTGACACCAGTGCTATTTTGAGTCACTGTCAGGTTAGCCAGACTTCTAGCTTGGTCATATTCTGTCTAAAGTTCCGACTCTGGTTTACTCGAAAAAGGAATATCCGGAAAATTCGCGGCCAATAATATTTGCTATGATAATTTTTATTGAGTTAAGTGATAATAATACTTCGAATTACCCCATAACACAATTTACCCTTCCAAAATAGTTCTGATGAAAGTGCTGTAGGGACAAGAACATGTTATTGAACCAATCGTCCATCAGGCCGAACCATTTCCACGTCAGCAGACAGTCCACTGATCATTGAACGATCAGTCAAACATCTTCACAGTTAAGGATTTGCAACGTGTATTAATCGACTGGATGCCATGAACCGACCCTTGAGAGAGTGTTCGAACTTCGTTTCTTAAGGTTATTTTCACTAATGTAGTTCTTTAGTGATGTGTTTTTCTTACAAGATCATCATGTAGCCACAGAACCCATATACCACGAAAGGGTGTTGTGCTAGGTATCAACCTCAAGGAGGTCACATCATTCCTGTCTAGACCCAGTAGACCATGAACATAGACAGACAACTTGCATTGGTCATCTCAACTCTGTAAGAGATAATTAACTTATCTCTATGATCTGTCTTCAGCTTCTCAAATAAAAAACAGTGCTCTTCCGCCCTTATGCCGGGCCGTTCCTTCTCCATTTCTCTTTTAGCATGTAACCATTACTTAGATTGTACTGGTCAAAATCAAGGTTAGGTTACAACCATCTTAAGTTACCGAGAAATTGTTGAGGAGTTAGTAGCCAGGTCATAACAATATGATTTGTATGACCAATGAGGTGTTAATGAGCCCCAGACAAATCATATGGTCGTCAGGCCATTCCATGACGAACAGTTCACCAATCCTCGTCAAAACCAAGGACAACCAACGCTGATCATTTGATTGCACTCTGTGGACTGGCCGATGCAGCAGTGATCACACTCTTACTGTTAGTTATGTCCACAACTAACTAATCATATCTTTGCTTAAGCTCCCACCACGTTATTCTGGTCTGATGTGTCTGTAAACTATCCCTCTGCATGTGACTTACCAAATGAAAAAACATTATTATCCTATTATGTTGATGTGACTCATAATTTTTATTTATTTCGATAAGACACGCAATACTGGTCGGTATGTTTGTGCGTTTCACTTAATGACTGTAATTCTTTAATTATCGTACTAATATGATTGTTTTTATGTTTAGAAACAGATAAAGCTTAAAGCCAAGTTGTCCTTGTTCTGACTTTAGCTTTCACATAGACTCTGGGATCGACAGTATCGCGTTTACCGTTTTAATAGTACATCTGTAGGACAAATTAAATCCTACAATTACTAATCTGTTTCTGTAATAACGTTGTTTGTGTTGTACCTTCATAAAAGAGGACATCGTACCTGGATATCACAAAAGGGTAATCCACGCTAGGCACTTCAATGTTAGGTAGTTGGTCACGCCATCCCATCTAACTCAAGTAGGTATCCGGATTACCTACGTTGGTGATGTACAGATTTTTTTAGCTATGTTTACTGTCACAATATTTTCTCATAATAAGCTAATTGAATCCAAATAATACTGCTGGCTCAGGCACACACATCTAGGTACACTGAGCCTTTTAGAAACTGCTTATCTTTGGTTGTAATAACCGTAATGGCACCACAATCTGCGTACTACTACTCACAGAAGTACGGATTACTTGGGAGCCGAAGATTTATCTTTTTACATCATCCAGTCATCGCTCGACCATTTTCAGAAGATTTGAAAAAAGCGTCCAAATTATAAGGTACTTACAAACATTCGAGCCGAAAAACGGAAACGAACTATCAACCGTTAATATGTACGAATATTCGACAAGGTTAGAACGAATAGTTTGACAATAATCGACCGTTAAGTTCAGAAAGCATATTAATCGAAAATACTTTTGTACAAAAATAATTACACAAACAAAATTCCATTATAACAAGATAGTTTTTAGTACCTTGTGTAAAGCTAAGTGGTCTTGATACGTAGTAAACGATCCAAAACTACAAAAATTTATTGAATTAAAAAAGGACAACCCCTCTATTAAATATCTCATCATCTTCACGACACCGTTCATTCGAAGTTCGGGATTTGCGACTAAACATCAAAAGGAGACTTAAAACTCGTAGCCTTATATTTTAGACCAACAACTGAAAATTCGATTTCACATTTTGTTTGTATCTTTTAGTTCGGTGTGCGGTTTAAAATCTGTTACCTGGCGGTTGACGTCGAAGCTGGTTTTCTGCCGCCAATCAGAAGTAAGATGTGACGTAGCTAGAATTTTCAGGTTTATTATGCATGTCAAGATATATTTTTCAATACACAAAGTCTTATCTTCTGATGTTTAGAGCTCGCGCTTTATGAGCGTGATTTGCATCTCAAACTTTTGTTGTGTTCTTGCACAGCAAAAGTACCATCTTTGACCCAAACCTTTGTCATAAGCTTGAAGTTCGGTAGATCACTGCTGTTAAAGTTAAAGTTAATAATTGACAACAGATTTAGAAACTAAGTTGCCGGACCAGAGTCAATAGTGTTAAAAGGCATCGATCACCGTCAGAAGTGTTAACCAGCCCCGGTCTTGTAAGAAAATTGGCTGTGCAGTCTATTCCTGGGATTGCACGAACTGTCAAGGGGAAAAGTCGGAATTCGGACAGCCTTCTGTCCGTCAAGTGGAAAGGACATCAACCCTAACCAATCTTCCTATGTGGGGGTTAATTTGACGAGACTATAACTTATGGACAACCTCTGAACGAAGCGTAAGTGACCTTAAGAAATATCAGCCAATCAGTAAACAGTCAGCATAGAGTATAAATATACTATACAAAACCAAATAATTGAAATGGATACACTTTTATGTAGTCCGAAAACTTGTCAAGGTTAGAAAGAGGTTCTTAAATCGTAATGCATAAGACAGAGGAAGTCATCTATATGGCTCCATACTAGTCGGTCTCTGGAGCCACTATAAAGTCACGAAAACCCACTCAGTATTGTTGGTGTGTACTCTGGTTTTGTAAGTTTATCATTTTTATTATGGATATGCCCCTACAATACTCATACCACTGAACAGCCGAAGTTTCAGTTACGGCTGCGATTATTGCAGCCAATGTTACTGGTGCTTTTATCATACAGTTCACGGTAATTATTATACTATGTCTTAGTCTCAATCTGGATCAAGCGAAAAAGCTTCCTATTCTAGCAGAAGTCTTGCTTCAACGTATGTTACATCGAAGGTTAACATCACGGTAGTCTGTACAGGGTCGACAAGTCATTTGATTACTACAATTACAAATAAAGGAACTTAGTAGTCACATTTATTGTAGCCGCCTAATTCTCAAGTCTTCTCTAAAATCCTCTTTGAACCAATCGTACATCAGCATCAGGTACTGAAATTGGCGCCGTGACCTTGAAATCCCTCAAAAGCTAATTAGCTCGTCCATAAATTATAGTCTCGCCGTAAATTTTGGCCATAAACTTTGGGGAAGTCTCAATAGAAAACGTTGATAAAATAGCGTAATAACCCTAAAATTTCTCCAGGCCTGTGGAAAATCTCCAAAGTTTTGTGGCTATCTTCAATATTTCCCTAGGATCTTATAACGCGGGCTTTTCCCCGAAATTTCCTCAAACTTTAAGGGTAATTACTAAGTTTTCACGACTTTTGGAAAAACCCTTAAATTTCCAAGTCTCCTCATAATAGATAGATTGGGTACTCCCGATTGACAATCTCGGCTCCTATAGAAAAGGCGACCGCGCTGTGTTATTCTTTGCTTTTAACAGTAGCACTGACCTAGAATGTCCCACCAACAACAGGCGTTAGAATTTCTAACGTTTGGGCGTGTCAGAGTTAAAGGACAATCTACAGTAGATGGAATAGAAAGCCCACTCTCAACTTGATATAGATGCTCATTGGGGTTTCTTGCGTGTTATAAATCAGCCTGTCCCGCAAATTGTCCTCCAAAACTGCAAACGTACAGTCGTAAGGAATCGAACTCTTCGACTACTAAGACTGGAAAAGCACTACTGAGAAGAGCCTAAACCAACTAGTAACGACAACACAAACAGTTTAGACAGCAAGAGAACCAGTGCGGTAAAGCGATAAGAGAAGATAGGCTCTAGTGTCAGATCAAGCTAATCGATAAATTTTTCTCCAATCCGTAAAGCTCGTTCACTCATGCAGCCTCTCTTCGACAAGACAGTCGGAGTTTCTCAGTTCTTAGACCCTAATAGCCCAACCAACAATGACGGGGTTGCCACTGAGCTCGTAACAACAGTACTTTCAAACATTTCAACAGTCACATACAAACTACGTCGATGAGGACCCCACCCGCAACTCAACAGGACTCTCACGATTGGACCTGAGGGCTGACTTGGTGTATTAGGAACTTTCCCTGACCGTATATGGACCCTTTTGCTTGACCGAGTGAAACGGCATCAATCTTAGCAACATCGCTCAGTGTAACATTCACACGATCGATAAGCCGAGGGATCGTCGCGTACAATCGGAAGCTGGCGCACACCTCACTAGTTTCCAAATGTTGTTGACGCGGTGAACTTTCAAGCTACTGACTGGTAGCACTTCCCTTAGTAATAACAAAAGCTATAGAATCCTTGATATATGACAGGCTACGTGACTACTCGTTATCCGTAAACTTCCTTCACCCCAGCTATACCTGATGAACGCGGCGGACAAATGGTCAAACATTCTTGATCTCAGTGGGAAGGTTGATGTGTACCTCGACTTCGCAAAAGCTTTTGATAGGATCAATCATGTATGTTTCATCAAAAAGATCAAACTGTTAGGTATTGTCACCTCCGTTACATACGTACCTTTGTTAACCCTCGTGTAGGAGTATAGGCTGCCCAACGGGATTCTCCATCAAGCACTGTCCTGGAAAATCCTTTCCAGTCCATATTTCATCGTTTTGATGTCTGCTTCCAATACCCGGCACAGTGTTTTCTTCGGTCTTCCTCTTTCCCCTTTTCTATGAGGATTCTAATTTAACGCTCTCCTCGCGATGCAGCCTGATGATCTCCGTAATGTATGTCCTATCCAGTTCCAGTGTCTTTTTCGTATTCCATCCTCAATTGGAATCTGACATCGAAGCTAAGCATCCACTCAGTCCTTTGTTCGGCTAAAGAACACTTAAAAGATTTTCCTCGTACTCATAGTATGATTCCTCACACTTGCTAAAATCCTTCTTTGGCATCTCGATAAGCTGTCCCTTTCTACAGTCTGTCGACACTTGTTTCTCCGAAATCTTTCTGAATATGGTGTGGAACATCTTCGTAGTTCAGTCAGTCAGTTACGACGTAGAACTTCGTACGTACGTACATCAGTTCGTAGTTACCTCTATATCTGACTTCAGTGCTTCAGCTGCTATGTTGTCTGGTCCTTCTGCTTTTCCACTCTTGATTTGTCCGATCGTCATGCTGATTTCTTCGATCGTTGGTGAAGTGACAGCTATAGAAAGATCTATGTGTGCTGCTTCGATGTCCAGTAGGGCTGGTCTATAATCGGGAGTTCTTCGTAGTGGTCTACCCTGCTGTTCTTAAATCTCAGTGATTGGTTTGCCTTGTTTGTCCCTGACTGGTCTCTCTTGTTTAATATATTCCCCTCCTAGTTCATCCATTGTGTCATATAGTTGTTCCATACTTATTTATTATTTATTTATTTAATCACATATTGGTACAAAGGGCACAGGATAAATATGCGCCACACTTGTGTGAGGGCTGTGATACTGCCCGGGTGCCCAAACCGAAGCAGGTGGTTTTCCTAGGGGACCACACCCGGAGCCTTTGACCTGAAGGTCTGATCCACAAGGCAGTGGAGCATCGTGAGGAGAAGCAGTCCCATGGTAGCCGGTGACCATACGCCATTTGTTCCCTCAGGATACTGGAGCCCATGTGCACCATTGGTTTGGAATGAGGGTTTTCCAACTCCCCTAGGTAGACACTCCACATCCACCAACCCGGTTAAAGCGCCGGACATTCGATTTTCGTCCTCTCACTTTTGTGAACAACACCCCCGCCACGAGAAGGCAGTGAGTAGTACTTCCCTAGCAGGGGCTATGTACGCGTAGCCAACTGAGAGCATTTCGAGAGAGAGAGCAGACTCTCCTCACTCTCGGCCGTACCAAGGCATTTGGGGGCTCCCTTCTCTTTAAGCTTTTTTCACCATCGCTTCTATGTTTTCCACGTCTTTCTGCTTGTCAGCTCTAATGCTCCTTTCAACTTGTTTGTTTGTTTCTGTTTGCTCAGTTCGACTTTCTCTGTTTTTGTTCGGCTGTCGTTAACTGCTGTCCTCTTGTCCTTCCTTTCTTGAATCCTCAGGGTTTCGATGAAGATCCATCGCTTATGATGATGCTTCTTGAGGTCTTTAGCCTCCTGATACGTTGAAGTTAGTGCTTCTTTTATCCCTTTCCAGTTGTCCTGCATAGTAATTTCTTCTTCTTTGAGTAGATCTTGTATGGCTCGAAACCTGTTGTTGAGTGCTATCTTGAATTCGTTGAGTTTGTTAGTATATCAAAGGAAAACTGTATTGAATCTTTGTAATTCTGTCTCTCCAGTTGTCTTGCGCTTCTTTAGCTTCAGTTTCATCTTGGCAATAACTGGGTGGTGATCTGAGGTTATGTCAGCTCCTTTCCTGGTTCTCACGTCTTCCATCGACCTTCTGACATTTTAGTGATGCAAATGCGACCGGTTTGGTTCTGTGTAGCGTGATCCGGTGAGACCCACGTAGCTTTGTGTATGAGTTTGTGGGGGAATATTGTGCCTTCTATAACCATTTCGTTGAATGCATATAGGTTTGCGAATCTCTCAACATTCTCTTTCCTTTCTGCCAGTCCATATTTATTATTTATTTATTTAAACACATAAATATTGGTACAAGGAAGCACCAGATAAATATGCGCCTCACAAATCTCATTCAATTTGTGTGAGGGCTGTGATACTGTCCATGTGCCCAGACTGAAGCAGGTGGTTTTCTTAGGGGACTACACCCGGAGCCTTTGACCTGAAGGTCTAGTCCACAAGGCAGTGGAGCATCGTGAGGAGATGCAGTCCCATGGTAGCCGGTGACCATACGCCATTTGTTCCCTCAGGATACTGGAGCCCATGTGCACCATTGGTTTGGAATGAGGGTTTTCCAACTCCCCTAGGTAGACACTCCACATCCACCAACCCGGTTAAAGCGCCGGACATTCGATTTTCGTCCTCTCACTTTTGTGAACAACACCCCCAGGCAGTGAGTAGGACTTCCCTGTCAGAGGCTATATATTCGCTGGCCAACTGAGAGCATTTCGAGAGAGAGAGAGAGAGCAGACTCTCCCCACTCTCGGCCGTACCAGGGCATTTGGGGTTAGGATTCTCATCACAATCTGACACCAACGGCAGTTTAATTTTTCTAAAGTACATGCTGTAGTTCTTAGTGTTAACATGACAACTTGTTCATTTACCCTGTTTCATGGTGGGTTAAGACATCAGGGTCGTTTGGCGTTATAATTTATGTTTTCATTAGTTGCAGCTCAGCTAATCCGCAGTTGACTAATCTATTTCGGATAACATGACAGTTTCACTAATACACTAACGCTCATTATTATCAAAGTAACAGTCTGGGCACACGGACAGAATCACAGCCCCACACACAAATCAAGTGACTTGTGTGGTGCATATGTATTCGGTGCCCCTTTGTACCAATATTTATGTGTTCAAATAAATAAATTATTATCATGGTATCATTATGCTGTTTGTCACATAGGGCAATTAGTATTTTGTGTTGACTTTTCCATTCAATTTATAGTTATGGTGGGATTATTGTGATGGCCTTATTGAACTATGCTTTGCAAGCTGAGTGGTATAGTTTTGGGTATAAACTTGACGTTTAAACATTGTCATAAAAATGTTGCTATTGTGTCGTGTTGAGATTTTCTACTAACAATATTACTTTTCTGGAACTTTAATAAACATTTTTTGCATTTTTGTTTGCCAGTTTAGTTTATGGGTGTAGTTTTACATTTATTAGCCATTATAAGCTCAATGGTTTTTCTATTGTGATTACAGCCTTAAATAGATCATTGCATTGGACACAACCCTCTTAATAACTAAGTTAAATATTTATGTTAACTCTACAATGTGATGTTCCTAATTCAGCTTTAGGAGCGATTACACATGATTCTATTCTATTATTTTATAGTAACCTGTTCAGCTACAGGCTAGTCTATAGAAACTACTTCAGGTGTCAATCAATCAAGTTACTAGTGACTACCCGTATTGCTTACTAGTAGTCTTAGACTACATATAAAGGCCTGTCTCATTCGTTTAGTTTGTGCTTACCACTGCACTACCACTCACTCAATACGTAACCTACATTAGTTTCTATCCTTCGTGGTAGTTAAATGATCGAATAATTATAAAGTAAGCTTTCTCAGTTTCACATGCTACAGGTTGTTCACTC
This sequence comes from Schistosoma rodhaini, assembly GCA_944470415.2. Taxonomy (NCBI): domain Eukaryota; kingdom Metazoa; phylum Platyhelminthes; class Trematoda; order Strigeidida; family Schistosomatidae; genus Schistosoma; species Schistosoma rodhaini. Next base: position 85,204,633 of record OX104036.1, read on the forward strand.
ATTTCAAAAACGTAGTATCTATCTCCCATCTTCATTATCCGTTTCGTCTTGTTTATCACGAGCTTCTGTTTGCGATCTCTTCAGTTTATTTGTTTATTTATTTGACCACATAAATATTGGTACAAGGGGGCACCAAATACATATTCGCCACACAAAATTACCATTTCATTTTGTCTGAGAGCTATGATACTACCCGGGTGCCCAGACCGAAGCAGATCTCTGTTCAAACTCACAATCAGTTGAACAATAATAATTCATGTCACAATTCATAGCAACAAATATAAAGTCAATTCAATATAAAAGAATGACACGAATGAAAAAGAGGTTAGATGATGGTTGTTCAGTATTTGGGTGACAGTGAATATATCTGTGCCATTGTGACTAATTCTTATTCATGTTACGTCTGATATCCTAATATTAATTTCTATCATCCCTAAGTCTCCACTAACAAAGTTTTCAACTTCTTTTAACGATTACACAAATTACTGTCGTGTTCTACTCTGCCTTAAGCTTTCTTCAACATAATTTTGCTTCAAGTAGGGTTGCGACTTGAAATGTGTGACGTATAACCTAGACACAATTAATGGACAATTACAGAATTTCCAATCAATCTTATCTAAAATTATGCATTTGCTAGGTTTTAAGCACATACCAACATGCATCTAAAATACTGCTGCTTGCAACTGTATTCACTCAGCTGAACTATGCTAAGATATCTTTACGTCAACATGAGAAAAATTTAAGTAGTTAGTCCATTTGATAAATTTTAGCTTTGCAATATAAAAATAAAGCTTACCAAAACTATGTGATGTATTAATCTAATATATCTCAAACAATCTGATTACATATGTACCTGTTCAGACACTTGTAAATGAACATCAAAGGGTCAACAATAACGAAATACCCGAAAAATAAAAGTGATATTCCCAATAGTGATGGGTAGTCAAAAGTCCTTCAGTTAATAACTTTTAAGAGAAGACAAGGTGTTTATATTGATACGGTGCTCATAAATACAAAATCCGCTGAGTCTACGAAATTCCTCTCTGCCAACGACAACGAGGCCTCTCATTTCTATACCAAAGTCCCTTCAAACAAAAACATTTGAATGACCTTATGGACAACTAAATTCAGATGAAAGACCTTCAGTCGATCTCTGTTAGTCGTTTCCGGTAGCGTGATGTACTTGGTTTCGTTAACAGGATGGTTCTCTTCTGTAGGAGTCATTCCAAAATGGTAAGTTCAGTACTCCACTAATATTTCTACCTCTATAAAATGACCACGTCTTCAGATATACACAAGATAGATTATATAGCTTATATCCGGTGGGATAGGGTGTATACTTGATGTTTGAATTGTATGTGCACTTTCTTGAGTCATTGCGTATTGTAAGATTTAAGACGTAGTTTTATCCTATGGAATTTACCCTTTCTGTCCGGCATAGAGTTCACATACTAAAGATGTGTTTTTTACTTACGGTTTATATGTCTAATTGTTTGTCGATTGCTCATTTATGTTAGCTTTGTTTTGTATTAATGTAGGTACAATTAAACACAAAGGAAACGTACAATCACACAATCTTACCCATGTATCTTAGTTTATTCGTGTTTAATCTTCTACTGGGATTGTCAGTTGGTTATCCTAGTCGGTTGACTTTCGAGTTACCTGACAATGAAGGTATTTGCTTCTATGAAGATCTTCCAGCTTCGAAAAAGTACGTATTTAGCTATCACGTTATTCACGGAGGTCAAACTGATGTTGATATCGTAATTAAAGATCCTAAACAAGTGATTATTTCTAATGTTGAACGTGGTTCAGACGACGATATCACCTTCACAACAATTCCTTCTAATGGCACTTATTCTTTTTGTTTCAGTAATGAGTTCTCTTCTATATCGCACAAACTTATATATTTTGAAATTCGACCGGAAGATTTTGAATCATTAGCTGAAGAGGCTGGGTTACCGGTTTTTCCAACTGTGATGACTTTATTGGATAGTGTTGTGGAGGTGTTACATCATTATCTGTCACGGGCTGAAAGTTTCGGAATCGAGTTGAAAAATCGTGATTATGGTGATTTCTTAGTAGCGGAAGATTTGAATTCAGCTGTTTTTGTTTGGAGTGTCATTATTACATTTGTTGTGATAATAACTTCAGTTGGACAAGTCACAATATTAAAGAATTTCTTCAGCGAGAAAAAAGTTGCTTATTCGGCAATCCCAACAAGTTATCCTACCCATACTTTAAGAACATGATTTGGTGCAAATTCTAGCATTATTTCTGCCTTATAGGATAGTTGGGATTAGTCGATGACAAGCACGAGAAATATCGACTATTTTCTGACTCCCGTCCAACTTTATTTTTTTTGTCAGTCGATTCTTACCCATTTTCTAACCAAACTTTCCAAATTGTTAACCTGTACAGCTTCGGTTTTTAAAATTTTGATTTGTATTTTAAAGTTTGTTTTGTTCTTGTGTTGATTTGTTTCTCTCAAACACATTAGTTTAGTTCATGTTATGAAAAACATTTTTTTGGTTACTCAGTATATGATGATGACCAGTGATTGTTAGTTTTTTTTAATGAAGAGTTGCATTGTGTCTGACGTTTACATGGCTGACGTAGCTGACAACTGACCGCTAAAACTATCTGATAAGTCTTTGTAATTGAACGCTATACTCGGACCCTAAGCTAGTCTCGTAACCTCCAAGCTAAATCTGCACATCGACTTGAACACGAGAGAAAAGGCTCAAAACATGCGATAAGCACTTTACTACAAAGGTTCATTTATATACAGAAAATATAATGTTTTTATAGTATTTTAGAAGTCATTGGGTTTTCCTAAAAATTCTGGAATGCTACTAGACATAGCAGCAGTGTAGTAACCAGCCAATCAGAAACTCTGCATGTGACTTTTAATTTTCGTGATGTTTCTAGTAAAACTTCTAGTCGAACAATGATTGAATAAAATGTAATGTTTCCTGAGCTTGTCATGTCTGTCGCGAGAAATTTTCTGGATCATCCCAACACTATCGGTAGTCTACTTTGTCTCTGCATATTATATCATATTTTAGAGCATCATTCATGTTATTTATTAAGTCTTTACTGCTTACAAATTTGGCTAGTGTAAGAATGTAAACTATTTCTAGGTATCCACTTTCCCCTCTTGACTTACATGAAAATTTCTTCACTACACGAAGCTACTGATTAGAGGCTTCTTGAGTAAGGGTGTAGCATGAAAAAGCTCTGTGGAGGCTAAACTCTTTGTATACTCAGCTGTAGCAGGGTTTCTGATGTATAGTATGCCTTCGATTGTTGCTTCACGAACGATGCAAGCGTACATCAAATCATGATAGAAAATCTGATGCAGTTTTGAGATATTCTAATTTTTTTTAATAATTGGAACAATATAGTAAATATAAGTGCATCAAATGAAAGCTAGGATCATCGTGAGACAAAAAGTCCACTCAATCAGCTTCTTACCGTGAAGATACGACCAGTATTATAGTTTTATAACTATAAACCAGTAACACCTATATTGGAATCGTCCCCCAATTAGTTAAAACCAGAAGTCAGATGCGAAGAGATTGGAAAGATATATTTGATTCGTTATCAATATATCGAGAAGCGGTTCTGACTAGTAAACGTAGGAGCCGTTTCCCACGCTGAGTTGTAACGTGATATGGTACGGATGCATTGCCGAAAGCCTTCAGTTAAACAAGTCCACTTAAAACAATGTGGTCAGCATCCAATGTCGTACACTTAACAAGTTATTGATTTTGGGGAATTATTTACAGCTACAACCGAATTTCCCATGTTATTGTGTGGTGTGTGCTACTGATCTTGGCCGATATTATTAGTATGAAGCATCAATCGAAAGTGAAATGCATGGTGACAGAAGGTTAACATTTAAAAGAACAGAGTGGTTGGTGTGAAAACTAATAGACGACAAAATCTGAAACAATTGATTGACATTTCGCAAATGACTGTATGGTTATCAGACTTTACGAAGATATTCTGTAATGTTTCATTGAAATACATTTAGTAGTCCCCACTTGTTTTTTTCGTTCACTAAAACTGTACGAGATATGATTTGTTCAATCAATTTATAAACTTCTAATGAAATTTCTTGTAAACCTATTGAATGAATCAAGTCATAATCGGAAATTTAATAGATACTGAGTTTTCTACTGATCCAACACTTTCCAATGACATTCTTAATAAACTTGGTGAAAATACTTCAGAAGAATCAAATCTTATTGTTATGTCAAATTTTATTTATCTTCATTATGCATCTGTTTCTTGTGAGAAACGTCCAATGAGAAGTACGAGTCTAGAATGAGCTCAATTTTGTTTACGATTCTAATGATTTCATATTGACTGTGGTTTGTGCTTATCATAAAGTCACTTCTAATGAATCCTCTAATCAATGGGAAATATGTTTTAAATGAAGCCACATCATTCATAACTTGGAGATATGAAGATCCAACATTATTTCGTGGGGGGGATAGTGCTGAAAAAAAATGTTGGATTCTCATTTAAGCTGTGGCGGATGTGGTGTTTGTATGAACTAATGATCCCTTTGTATTTGATGACTGCTTGATTTCGAATTCCAAATACAACACATTCATTCGTGCTCACCTAGTTCATTCCGAATTGAGTTGCTGTTTCTGGGATTCCTAGTTTGTACAATAAATCAAATACTTCTTATCATCACAGTGTGCCGCTTCGATGTCCAGTAGGGCTGGTCTATTCAGGAGTTCTTCGTAATGGTCTACCCACCTGTTCTGCTGTTCTTAAATCTCAGTGATTGGTTTGCCTTGTTTGTCCTTGACTGGCCTCTCTTGTTTAATATATTCCCCTCCTAGTTTATCCATTGTCTCATATAGTTGTTTCATACTCCCATCTCTTTAAGCTTTTTTCACCATCGCTTCTATGTTTTCCACGTCTTTCTGCTTGTCAGCTCTAATGCTCCTTTCAACTTGTTTGTTTGTTTCTGTTTGCTCAGTTCGACTTTCTCTGTTTTTGTTCGGCTGTCGTTAACTGCTGTCCTCTTGTCCTTCCTTTCTTGAATCCTCAGGGTTTCGATGAAGATCCATTGCTTATGATGATGCTTCTTGAGGTCCTTAGCTTACACAGTGAGCACACAACTCCACTCAGGATCGAGCTCATTTCACAGTACAAAAACGATACTATTTTAGACACATAATGGTTACTATTCGGAGTTTAGTCGGTTAGTACTATAGAACAACCTTCTTGAACTGTCATTTATGGGTTTGATACACACTTCATGTCTTGTCACCACTGAGTACATTTTTATTATTCAGTAAAGACATTAAGCACAAATCATTAACTATAAAATCCCACAGAACAAATAAGTTAAATTAGATCAAATTTTCCTGTTGTTCTGATATTATTAGCTCAACCGTTTCCTATTTGCTTGCAAACTACCATTTTAAATATCAATAGTGTAAATGTTTCATGTTTTCTTTCCAAAATCAGAAATCTCATTGTGTTCTTTTCACGTGTCCGAATTCCTGGTTTTTATTTCAAATTTTTATAAGTTGTGTAGGTTATTGATTCAAAGTAATGAATGAACAATACAATGTTACAGTGTTGGTGAATGAGAAAATATCATTGGGTATTGAACATTTCTCATATATCATTTTCGATTGTGTCACATAAATACATTAACGATTCTTTAGTTTCTTAATTAATTTCTTTCATGTCATGTTTGAGAAATTCATTTTTGATCTCAGAAAATTGCCAACATCCAAAATGCATTGATAGTCAAAATCCAATAAATTTCCAACAATTTCTTGCTATCCTTTTAAATAAACTTTGATTATTAACTAAATCAGTTTCTCATTTTATGGGAGTATTCAAAATAAAACCTAAAATTAGTATATAAAATCAATGAGCATCGGTTTGAGCAGTATTGTTAGGTATGGGCTATCTTTGGTTGGGGTCCAAGTGATGATCTTGATCAACAGTTGGAAATATTAAGTTATGTAGCATCAAAAAAAAATCAAACTGCCTTAAATGTATCCATTCTTTGACTTCCTTAAGATCTTGGGTTTCGGTGTTATTTTCGTAGTAGTTGAAACGTTCAACTTTTTCCACTTAAACCCAAATCACCTTCGGTTCGGGCGACCGGATAGCATAAGTAGACCTCACACTTGGAGTATGGCCCTTACCCTAGGCACCTGACACATATTGTTTGATATTGTAAATTACTGTAGAGGAAAATAATTATTAGAAGTAATCTGAATAGATTCACTTCCATTCACATAAGCATTTGAGTTTCATTACTCAGAGATATGATTCATTTAGAACCGAAGAACTGTACAACTTCATTCAATGCAATGACCAGTAGTACCAGTTCCCAATCTAATGCGTAAAATAGTCTCTGAGGTAGAAGTAATGAGTTGTATTGAAAACAAATCGGAGGGTTTGTTGTTTGTCATTTATCATCAATTTTGTTAAGTGACATAGCCAGAACTTAGTGTTTCCAGCTGAACAATTGAGTGACAGCTTTATTAAAAATCCAGACACTTTCTGGTCACAAATATTTAGAAGTACCGTTTACATTTCTCATAGATTACTTCCAAACATCCAACATTGAAACCTTTTGTCCAAGATTCTTATATTTTATGTTAAATTTAATTATACTAGGCTACTAAAACTACTTTTCTTAGTTTACCATTCAAAGTAAGAGGGGTCTCTTAAATAAATAATTACGGAATAAAACTCCACAAAGCTCCAGTATCCTGAAGGAATAAATGGTGTATGAACCAATTGTTGGTCACCGACTACCATGAAACTGCGTCGCTCAACGTTGTTCCACTGTCTTGTGGACTAGACCTTTAGGCCGAAGGCTGTGAATGTGACCTTTCTAAGAAAACCACCTGCTTCAGTTTGGGCACCCGGGTAGTATGCTAGCCCTTATAAAAATCAGATGATTTATGTAGCTCATATCTCTTTTGCGCATCCTTGTTTCAGTGCTTACGTGTTTAAATAAATAAAAGAATTGAGTAGACGCATAGCTTTTAGGTCAACAAGCTGAATCCCGTAAAGATCGGTCGTGCACAGACCAAATCGCGACAATACGGATCATCATTGAACACTCGATTGAATGGGATTCGTCACTATACATCAACTCCATCTATTAGGAGAAAAGCGTTAGACAGTGTGAATAGCAGAACATTATGGAAACGTCTTCGAAGTACCAGAGAAAGTCGTCACCATCATGCGGAATCCTTACGATAGACTATACTGCAAAGTCGTGCATGAATGGCAGCTTACGAATGCATTCCGAGTTAGGAATGGTGTCAAACAAGGCTTTTTACTCTCGCCTTTTCTTCATTCTGGTGGTTGATTGAATTGTGGAAACCCCAACATTTGACGGGAGACAGTATACAATGGACAGCTTGGATGCAACTAAAAGATTTGTATTTCGCAAATGACCTGACTCTTCTATCCCATACACAAAAACAAATGCAGGTGAAGACAATCAGTGTTGCAGCAGACTCAGCAGCAGTGACCCTCAACATATACATGGGAAAAAGCAAGATCCTCAAGTATAACATGGAGAACATCAACACAATCACACTTGATAGACAAACTCTGGAGGATATGGAAACTTTCACACATCTGAGCAGCGTCATCGATGAACAAGGAGGATCTGATGGAGATGTTAAGAAAAGGATTGGTAAACAAAGATAGCATCCCTACAATTCAAGAACATATGGAACTCAAAACAACTGTCAACCAATACCAAAGTGAGAATCTTCAATACGACCGTCAAGACAGTCCTACTGTACGGAGATGAAACTTGGAGAACTACTACAGCTATCATAAAAAAGTTACAAGTATTTCCAAACAATTGTCTACGCGAGATACCCTAGGTCCATTGGTCAGACACCATCAGCAACAACCTACTGTGGGAGAGAACAAGTCAGATTTACATTGAGAAGGGAATAAGGAAAAGCCTATGGATGTGGATAAGTCTCACTTAACAGAAACCAAACTGAATCAAGAAGGAATCCTAATTTGGAATCCTCAAGAGAAAAGCAAAATAGGTAGGCCAAATTACACACTGAACTGGTAATTGGAGGCAAACATAAGGGAATGCACAGCACGTGACAGCAACTGCAAAGGATAGCCCATGACAATTGGTTAGAAAATCATGTTCAGCCGCCTATGAAAAACATTTTGAACGGTAATTTTCTTAGTTATTCACTGAATGTATGGACGTTACCACTTTATTTTTCGACCCACCTATATAGCGGTTTCATTACGTAACTATATGTGAGTTAGAAAATAGTATGACTTTCTGCTTACACCACTTCCCAAACTCAGTTTGGCTACATGTAAACGGGGATATTTCTGTTCCCATATATCTCTGATCGCAGCAGATAGTAAGGACTCCTGAACCTAATATAATACATATTTAGATATACAAGACTGTTTATGTTTCAATAGGAGTATTCATAAAACAGTAAATCAGTTACATTTGTTAATTATAATCGTTTATTATTATGATGATGTAAGTTTTGTTCATATGTGAATTGATTAAATATTTCCAGTATTCTCCAGTTTTATTTACTTAAATTTAACTATTGATCAGTATTAACAAAATGGGTGAAATCAGTGTATACAGATAAAGTTTTGATCCCTTTTTGGTGCTGTTATAATGGTAGGATACTTGTTATAACAATCCTTTCACTTTTTACACGTATGTGGGACGTTAATTTACCATAGACGAATATCTACACTAGATTCCTTCCCAGTGTCTATTCTACAAGACTTTAGCGCAACTCAGACCAAGAACACGAGATTAGTTTGACTAGGAATAACATTAAAATGACGGCGATTTTTGTATTTTTTTAAAATAATTTTTTTTGTCATCCGCTTTTGAAAAAAAGTTTTCATCCCATTTTCCAATTTTTTTCATTCCGTTTCGTCCGATTAAACTGCTAGTTTTAAATTCGTTATAATTGGTTATTTATTTCTTAAAATCTGTTTAAAATGTCTGCACTTGACGATAGAGATAATTTTCTTCACATTATGGACGATAGTAACGTACAAAGTACTAGGTCAGTTGTTCCTCACGTTGTCACAGAAACGGATAATGTATTTTTGAATACATTGTATCTGGTAGCGCTCCCATCACTTGAAGCGTTAAAGAGTGCCATTAAAACTTATGAAAGAAATGTGGAAAGGTAAATAAAAATATGCATTAATCTTTTGTAGTTTCCGAAGATATCCGTCAATAATCGAAGCAGCAGACGGGAATTTTCACCGATATGCGAGAGATCACTTATTGTCTAAAAAGCACAAATGGTCAAATGCTTTTCGACCCGCAGCGATGCCTCTGGATCAAAGCAACAACAATTTCGTTGGGACGACTCATCGAATTCTGAAGCTGCATAAGCTGAACAATGCCGGAGGACTTGTTCAGGGCTGTTGACACTACAGGCACTTACACAGTCTCCTGAAATCCTATCAATTTTTCGTGTGATTTTACATTGAAAACGGAATTCCATGTCACTACATTTTGGCCTACTATACACACAGTAATATTGAAGTAGACACAGAATTAATTAGTGACAGATTGTCACAGTCTGACAGCTACATCACCAGTATTGCGATTGACAGTAACAGCAAAGATACTCCACATTCTCTTCAGTAAAATTTGGGATGAAGAACAAGTACCAACAGAATGGAAAGAAGGACTTCTGATCAAAATACCAAATAAAGGAGATCTCAGCAAGTGTGAGAACTACAAAAGCATCAGTCTTCTCTCAATATCAAGGAAACTCTTCAACAGGGTATTGTTAAACAGAATGAAGGACTCCGTAGACGCCCAACTTCGAGAACAACAGGCTGAATTTCGTAAGGATCGATCATGTACAGATCAAATCGCAACACTACGGATCATTGTGGAACAATCAACTGAATGGAATTCATCACTCTATATAAACTTTATTGACTATGAGAAAGCATTTGATGGCGTAGACAGGACAACACTTTGGAGATTTATTGTCGCTATATGGATGATACTTTCATAGCATTACAAACAGAACATGAAAAAGAAAACATACTTAATATATTTAATAACACCCACCCATCAATTATTTTTACACTGGAGGAAAAACAGAATGATAGTATATTGTTTCTAGATGTCCAACTAGCTAAAAGAGTAGATGGAACATTAAAAAAAGGGTTACATAGAAAGTCTGCAGTAGGACAATACACTCATTTCTATAGTGCAGTACCAATGAAATACAAAAGAAACTTAATAAAGATCCTAACTCATCGTGCTAGAATGATTTGCTCTGATGACATTATTTTATATGAATTGGTTAATATTCGCAACTTGCTTAGTAGGAATGGTTACACAATGAAATTCATCGACAAACACATGAAGGAGACGAATAGAAGGATAAGGGTACCTACTGTTCCGAAGAAGGTACTGTTCCTAAAGTTACAATTCTTAAATGATGCTACGAAAGAAATTTTGACACAGAGGTTAAGAAAGGCAGTACAGAAAACATTTAACGCAGCTCGACTGAGTACCGTCTTCTACAACCGCCCCACAATAAGAACGGTTAATAAAGACAGGTTGCTTGAATTCGCCACATCTATATGTATTTACCAATTCAACTGCTCCTGTGGAGCCAGTTATATAGGGCGTACAATTCGGCAAGTTCGCCAACAGATAACAGAACACCATCCGTCGTGGTTGAGCAAAGGATAGGTAAAGGTGATTAAGAGTTCTATTCTCACTCACTTGGTGGACACAGGCCATCAAGTTGAACTGAATAAAGCTTTTATAGTTTTCTACCATATTCCATCAAATTTGCCGCATGATTTACGAGCTCGTCTGTTGCACAAAGCTGAAGCCATCGCAATCCATATTCACAAACTGAAACTTTGTATCCAAAAGAAGTTTTTACAACCACTCTCGCTACCTTGACCACCGGTGTAGCCGAGTTTGTAGCAGAACTTTGGTAAACAATTATTTTATTCCTTCCATTTTTGTATTTTACTTATTCTCTACATTCGTCTCTTGATTCTTACATAACCACTGTGTTACTGACCCTTCATCAAAAGAATATTTCGTTAGTTCTTTCTTCTCTTTCATATATTATGCAACGTAGCAACAACTTGGTTTTCGAATGATTACTTTGATTAGTATTAATCCTCTTTCTTTCAATTACTCAATATTAGTTTATAATCGATATGTCATTATATAATTATTACGTAACGTATCTCCTCGAAGAGTGTTATTCCTTTATGGTGAATCATATGTGCATGTTAGTGTAGAGCCATGATGAAAAACTAATTGAAAAGAAATTTCTTCGCTCGTTTCGTTCCTTTTTATTTATCAAAATGTCAAAATCGGAATTTTCACTGGTATAATTGGATATAATAATAATTGTTTCCTTTATACCAATAGTGTTCTCTTCATAGAAGTAGGTCACTACAACTTCCTTAAAAGGATTATGAATTATTATGTTGTCTGCCTAACATTCCAATAGCGAAGCTTTCAGTTGTCTATAAAAACGTTCTACCAACCCATTTGCTTGTGGATGGTAGGCGGTCGTGCGGAAGCGAGTGATTCCTAATAGTGAGGTCAGACAACGGAAGAGTCCAGATTCGAACTGGTGTCCGCAGTCTGTAGTGATGGTTGAAGGGCAGCCGAAATTTGCTACCCATCGTTCGACGAAAGCGCGAGACACTGTTTTAGCAGTAATATCACTAATAGGTACTGCTTCTGGCCATCGAGTGAAACAGTCTACGCAGGTTAAGAGATATGAGTATCCATTTGAATCTGGTAAGGGTCCTACCAAATCCAGATGAACGTGGTCGAAACGAGCATCGAGGGTTTTGAAAGAGCCTAAGGGACACTTGTTGTGTCTAATGACCTTAGATTTCTGGCAGCTTACACAGGAGCGTGCCCACTCCCTCACGTCTTTATTCATGCCAGGCCAGCAAAACCGTTCTGCTATAAGCTTGATGGATGCTCGAACACCTGGATGAGAAAGATTGTGCAACGTATTGAAGACGTTGCGTCGACAAAGATTTGGTACGATTGGACGATCCCTACCTGTAGATGTGTCACATAGTAAGGTTTCCTCACCTGTACGCTGTTTTAGAGTTGTCGAGGATAACTCATGCTGAAGATTAATGTCTTCTTTTTGAAGCTGGGAGAGTTTAAGAAGGTCGATTCCTTGGAAACTGTTCAAGGAAATTACACGAGACAAAGCGTTTGCAACTACATTGTTTGCTCCATAAATGTGTTGTATATCTGAAGTAAACTGCGAAATGTAGTCGAGTTGTCGAGACTCTCTAAGTGAGTACTTGTCTGAAGATGAACTTAAAGAGAAGGTAAGAGGTTTATGATTGGTAAAAAGCGTGAATTCTCGTCCTTCGATGGAATGTTGGAAATGCCGTACAGCACAGTACATAGCTAGGAGTTCCCTACCGAACGTGTTGTACCTCGATTCAGCGTCTGGCAACCGTCTCGAGAAAAATCCTAAAGGTTGCCAAGGGTGGTTAACCCATTGTTGTAAGACTCCTCCGATTGCTGAGTCGGATGCGTCTACGGCCATACTAATGGCTGCTTGAGTGTCCTGATGTGCGAGCAGGGTTGCCTTGGCGATATGTTCCTTAATTGTGGAGAATGCTTTTCGAACGTTGTCGTCTAGATTAATTGATTTCGCATTTCCACGAAGTTGGTCGGTTAACGGTTTCATAAGGGATGCGCAATTCGGTATGAGCCGTCTGTAGAAACTTACAAGGCCGTTGAAAGTGCGCAAATGTTTAATCGTGGTCGGTTTTGGGTAATCCAGAATGGCCGCCACTTTGCTTCTAAGAGGTCGGATGCCTTGAGCATCAATAGTGTGTTCTAAGAAGTCTAAGGACTTGGTTCCTATTTGGCATTTCTGAATGTTCACCGTAATGCCATGCCTTTGAAGTCGTTCGAAAACAATGTCCAGATGCTTGAGATGTGATTCTCTGTCCGGACTTGCTATCAAGCAGTCACCAAATTACGCATGTACGAAGTTGAGACCTCGGAAAACGTCATCCATGAACCTTTGGAAGGTTTGAGCAGCATTCCTTAAATCGCATTCGCAAAAATTCGTAGAGGCCGAAACGAGTTATTATAGCGGTTTTAGGAATGTCGTCAGTAGCCATAGGGATTCGGTTATAAGCTTTAAACAAGTCAATTTCAGAAAAGACAGTTGTACTTTTCAGGGTAGCTGTCAAATAGTGAATATGGGGCAACGGGTAACGATCGGGAATGGCTTTAGCGTTCAGACGCCGACAATCACCAGTTGGACGCCAATCATTGCCGTCCTTTTTAGGGACCATGTGCAAGGGAGATAACCATGGGCTATTTGACGATTGAATTATTCCTAAGTCTATCATGTGGTCGAATTCGTTTTCAGCTAACCTAAGCTTTTCGGGAGCCAGTCGGCATGCTTTTAAGAATACAGGTGGTCCTGTAGTCGAGATGTGATGTGTAACATTGCTGGTTACACATGACTATTTCGGTTGTGGTTGATATATCTCGGAGTATTTATCGAGTAATGGTTGATATAATGGGTCTATGGCATGCTTGATTGTGACTGGAGATAATCTGCAACCAGAAAAAGAAGTTACATAAACAGATAACTTAGCGTTTCCGTCTATTAACCTTCGTTTGCGTGTGTCGATGAGTAGATTGTGGTGTTGTAGCAGGTTTATACCAATGATTGGCATAGAAACATCTGCAACCACGAAAAGCCAGTGAATGGGTTTGCGTAAACTCACGTTAAGTTAGACGTACCTTTTACCATACGTGGTGATCGGTTTTCCGTTTGCCGCCTGTAAGCTTAAAACAGACTCGTGAAGCCTGTCGTTAGAATTTGCGGGAAGAATGCCAGTGTTGACGAGGTAGGGAACTATCGTAGTCACATTCGTGACGTAAAACAGGCGGCTATGTTCGCCGGCTATGGTTGCCGTTAACGCGTGCCGGCTGGGAGTTTCCCGAACTATTTTTCCTGTCATTCGTTTTTGAGGTCGGATAATTGCAGGGTTTTCTGCAATTTCTAGATGACTTGCCATACTGGTTATGATACTAGCACCAGTCGAGGTAATCTGTCTCTCGTGGTCTTGAGACAGATCGTCTACGTGAAACGCTTCTTCGCGCGGTTCTTGACGGACTGCGGTCATTACGAAATCGAAGATAGCGTGTCAGTGTGTGACATAGTTCGATGATGTCATTCGGGGTCGTTTGAGGTTTTTCTTTGACTGAAAAGACTTCGGCGTTAGTAGATTTCGTGATTTCTAAGATGCGGTCAGCAGATGCAGCCAGTTCGTCTACGGCGTCGTTTTGAAACGAGACGAGAACACCTTGCGTCTGTTGCGGGACTTTGGATAAGAAAAGTTGTTCGTCGAAATTTCTTCTCACCTCTCTCATCCTAAGCAACATATCTGTCGCAGAACCATGTTGCAGGTCGATGTTATTGAGGAGTTGGTCTAAACTTTATCGGTCGGTTAGATCTCCACGTCTCAGATTCGATCGTTTCAGCGTTTCTTAAAGGTTCCGAAACATCACTAGTTAACATACTAGGTGTTACGTATCTGTTAAAATCGCGCGGCAGTGCCTTAACAACTGCGAGGAACTTTGTGCGTGAGTCCATGATGCCGTGCCAGTTGAAGTCGGCTTCTACGTAGCAGAACCAGGCTTCGATATTATCCGGCCAAAAGGGCGTTAACTGAATCGATGGTGAGGGGGATAGTCTTTAATTTAAATACTTTGGGTGTTCGTTTCCGTCATTGTGAAAAATCAAGTATTATGATGGACGAAAAATAAATAATTAAAGTATATACGAAAACTCGAAAAAAATCACAATATATAAAAGTCAAATAAAACAACACAATGAATAATGAAGTTCCAAGAAGGAACAGACTCACAGTTTATAAGTTTGGTGTACCAGATCACGTCGGGTTCACCACTGAAGATACGACCAGTATTGTAGTTCGACAACTATTAAACAGTAACACCTATAATCTAATCGTCCCCGACTCGGTTAAAACCAGAAGTCAGAAGCAAAAAGGTTGGAAAGATATATTTGATGCGTTACCAATATATCGAGAAGCGGTTGATCTATTCTGGCTAGTGAATGTAGGAGATGTTTCCCATGCTGAGTTGTAACGTGATCTGGTACGGATGCATTGCCGAAAGCCTTCAGTTAAACAATTCCACTTAAAACAATGTGGTCAGCATCCAATGTCGAACAATTAAAAAGATATTGATTTTAGAGTTATTTACAACTAGAAGAATAACTGCTCCTGAGATTGATTGAAACTAGTTGTAATGATGAATACAAGAAATTTTATAATTATATGTAAATATTTTAGAACAATACATGAACAACGTAAGTTACAACATACACGTAGAAATTGCTAGGAGCACAACTTTTTACTGAATATTAATAAGTAGTATAAGAATAAACAAATAAGAAAAACAGGAAAGTGGCTTACATCATGTCACAAGGAGTCAAAAATCCAACATATCTACTTATTGGTCATAACAAAAATATACTTACTATTAACTTTCTACTCAGTGTTAAGTTTATTTGGAACTATCCGGTCAGATCTTGGCATTGATACATATAAACAAAAAGAGTTGACGGGAAGAAAGTAGGTATGGAGAACAAAACAAGCTGTACACCGCTTCCCAAAGACAACATCTCTTTTTATTAATATCATTGATTAGATATTTAGTTTGAAGACATTCAGAAACAATAAGGATACAAGTTACTCTAGCCGCAGTCACTCTGGAAATTCATTCTACGCTATACTTCTCAATGACTTGTCAATAATTCTGAAGATTATAACGAAGCTGTGATGTTTGTTATAAAAGCCAAAGTATAACTCTTTATCCAGAGTGATGATCTAGTGTTTTATGTAAACAAGGGATGAGTTTTCGTATGATTAGTGTCATGTACTTTACTTGGTAGCTCATCCATCTGTATGAGGCAGTTGAAATCACATTACTAAGTCTACTGTCATATTCATGCACGCATCAGTATTTTCCTTTTGTTCACATAGTGACCTTGCGTATTTAATTTAAACCATCTCACCAATCCCCTTATTTTTTATATCTAACGAAAATATTAAGTCCTACGAGAAATTATTGAAAACATAGGGCATCCTCGGGGTCATTTCAAGTTGACTCATGAGTTGGTATCTTCGTGGTTTGATGGACGAGTTTTCAGCTGTTAAAATGAAAAGATTCTGATCAATGGATGGTATCCAATGATACTATGTGGCCGAATGATGGCTACTGAAGATCAAATTATTAACGTAAGTCTCTGTATAACTTGAGATAAAAGGCAAGATCTAGTCTGATAAGCCCTGGTGGGTTGGTGTTTGACGAAATCTCGACATGAATTCAGAAAACACTGTTGGCTAATGTCAATTTACGTCGCTTGAGGCGTAGGTGAAATATCCGTCTACCAACTAAGGGATGAGTTGACTGCACAGTGGTTCTGTACATCCTACTTTAAGTCTTCGAAGGATGGCCATTATGAGTAGAGGATATTTGTAGGTTACTAGTATTCGGTCATAGGTGTCTTCGTGTGCTTTAATACAATTGAGTTGGGGATTCTGATGTTAGACGCAGAGTACTGGGTAACGATGGCAAATCAACTGAAGATATGATGAATATTTATCGACTGAGACAATTGGAACACATATAACATATGCCCATCCTCTGACTTCCTCGACGTGCGACGATGTCTGGTGTAGGAATAGGTTGGATGAAAGCTAGGGCAACCAAACCGAGACATGACATCAATCCATGAAGACACTAACTGTTGAACTGAGCCATGTGGGTAGGTGCACTATCTGGTTGAGGTGCACGCAATTATTGTAACGAATGGTTAGAAAATGAGTAACATGACTCAAAATCGTTCATAATGACTCAAGTGCGCTCATTTTTTGTCGCTCCTTAGATCATAAATTTACAATTTCCTTAAGAACTCTTATTTCACTAATTGATATTTTCGTCTGGAATTGTATATTCGATGCCTAACCTTTTCCATTTCGATTAATACTTTTACTAGGTCCTACGCTGCTAATGACTTATTGACTGACGAGCTGTTCCAAAATCGTTTGGAACCAGATACTATAAATTTCGATATAGTTAATTCCAACCATTTGTTAACGGACGTATATAACGTACTTTCTGCAATTTAACAAACAATTTGATTTTAAGTAACCCTGTGACAATTTCTTATGTTGACATTTTGGGATTAATAATTAAAGCATTACTTCTACATTGATGATTTTTACGAAGTTTTAAAACACTATTTATGTGGCATAAATAATTGAATCAACTGTCACGAATTAAACAAAACTAACACATCAGTAAAACTTTCAATTTTATGTAAAATTAAATCAATTAATTTAAACAAACATAAGTTTAAATCATAAATTGTAAATCAACACTCCCTTATATCAACAAAAAATGCCCATAAATGCCCTGGTACGGCCGAGAGTGTGGAGAGTCCGCTCTCCCTCTCCAAATGCTATCACATGGCCACGCGAATATATAGCCTCTGCCAGGGCAGTCCTACACATTGCCTTCTCGTGGTGGGGGTGTTGTTTACGAAATTGAGAGGACGAAAAGCGAATAACCGGCGCTTTAACCGCACCGATTGACACGTTGGGTCCACCTAGGGGAGTTGGAAAACCCTGATTCCAAACCAATGGTGCGCGTGGGCTCCAGAATCCTGAGGGAACAAATGGCATATGAACAAATCGTTGGTCGCCGACTATCATGGGACCGCATCTCCTTACGATGCTCCACTGCCTTGTGGATTAGACCTTTAGGTCAAAGGCTCGGGGTGTGGCCTCTGAAGAAACCCGCCTGCTTCAGTTTGGGCATCTGGGCTGTATCACAGCCCTCACACAAATTGAATGAGATTTGTGAGTCGCATACGTATCTGGTGTTTCCTTGTACCAATATTTATGTGTTTAAATAATAATAAATAATATCAACAAAACCAGTCATAATGAACTTTCATATGAATTGAATGATTTTCACTGAAATTTTTTTAATTTTCACTGAACAAATTATGATTATAATTTGTGAAAGTACGTGATAGATAAATGAGAGACTGTATATTAATAATTTTATGAACAGTTTAATAGAATATAGATCTTTAATGATTTTTGACGGACCGATGTTCTATATTCAACAAATTTAGATAACGGTGTCTCAGAGTGACGTTTTAATATGTTTAGACCGAAAAAAAACGCCGTCGTTCTTAGTTGTTATGATTGGTATAAATGTTTACATTGAATTAGGAAAGATCAATTAATCATTTCGACATTTTAATTTTTTCGCTCATGAAATTACCTTTGATAATGATGAAGTTTCAAGTTTTTTCCATGTCGAAAATATGATTTCTTAAATTTTTTTTAATCGTGAAAATCAATTTTAATTGTTTAGTTGTTAATGCAACCTGAAACAGTTTTAAAGCTTAAGACTATGGAATGGAGCTATAGTTTTAGATAATGGCTCGTAGTGAAATCCAGGATGTGTAACTTTTTTAATTAGTTAAGAGAATGTACCTGCTTTTCAGTGTTCGCAAGTTACAAATGAGACAAAAAACGTTTCCTAGAATTTACTTATTAACACTAATCAGACGTTCGATGAACTTACAAGTGCGGAAAATTTTAGGGAAATTGATAAAGGAACTCTTATGAAAAGAGAGAATAATAAAAGATAGTGTTGTGTATCAATAACGGAGTGAAGGTAAATTGATTGAAAAACAAACAATTTTTGAGTGAACAATTATTTACGATAACTTCATCATCAGGCTCTACAGTTATAAGTCCATAATTATGATGATATTTTACAAAGGCCAAAAATGAGGCATGTATTAATGAATTTGACAATGTTAAAATTTGGTGAACGATTGCATCTGCAATTACGACATATACATACTTCAAGATTGTGTTGTTTGTAAATTAGAAAGGTCATTTAATAAAGGTCAGAATGACTTATGGTTAAGTTTCAAGCCATAAGCAACATATTAGCAATATAGTAAAACGAAATCGTGTGAATAAAACACAGTTGAGGAATTTAGTCTTGTTAGTCGAGGTAATAAAAGAGTTGTTATCAATGTACTTAGAATAGAAAGAATTCATGTGAATTGCGAAAGATGAATGTGAAGATTACTTACTTACACCCGTTATCTTTTATGAAGGAACACATACTGTTCACCAGTATTCTCCATCGCCTGTGTCCTGGTTAACTACGTTTGTAAGTCTTCTATGGTTACCGTCGGTCTCAAGCTCATCATATCACTTCACTCATTACGTAATGTTCAACCAAACACTCGATTTAATTTATGGTTATATTATTATTTATCTCATCCTATATTGTCTATATTCATTTCTGACCATCAGTTTTACTTAACTTATAAACTGGTTCAAGTAGCGATTATATATTAGTCATTTTAACATTAACAATTTTATTTTAGATCAGAGGGGGTTTTGTAGAGAATTTAGTATTTTCACAGTTGAAATCATGAGTCAATTGAAGCTAGACCACCATCGAAAACCTGGAATCAGTGGACGACCGTTTCGTCCTATTATGGGACTCCTCAGCAGTGCGCATCCACGAACCCACTCTCGCGAGAGAGATTAGAACCCAGGACCTACCAGTCTCGAGCCGAAGCCCTTAACCGACAGACCACTGAGCTGGCATCCAACGGTGTTAATGTCTAACTTCAACTGATCAATTGATTTTAATAATTTTCAATCTGTATTAATTAAATCATTAATGAATAAAGAATTTATTGATTTATTTTCTGTGTGTAAATGATACTGGCTATTGCTTTGTTTGTTTTTTTTTTATTAAAAAAAATGTTAATATTTCAATGACGCAACCGATATCTAATCTAACCAATCAAAATGAATATTTCAAAAACAAAAAATCGATTAATCGATTGATAAATTAATAATTAATAAGTGTAACTATTTTTATCAAATAAAATTGATCAGGCAATAAAGTAGACTTACTTTTTTTAATATTACATATTCTTTTGGTTTATATTCAACTGAATTGATTGAAATATTAAACAAAGTGAACTGGATTACAGTTTTTAAAAAAAAAGAAAACAGAATAGAAGTTTACATACGAATTAATTCAATTAATTATGGAATTAATTAATCAAACAAATTTATTATACTTAAAACAGAAAGCTACAAATTCACTAAATATTTTGGATAAAAAATTATCCAAGCTGAATAATCAACCCATAAATGTAAAAGATGAAAGAAAATGGACCATGAAATCCTTGGTAATTATATACAACTAGTATTTATTATGTTGATTTGTTTATGAAGACTGACTGATCTAAATCAAATGCAGTTCTCATCATAAATCGTCTAATTACGCTTTATATTTAATTAATTAAAGTTGGAGAAGTTGATATCATTGCTCTTCGACTTAGTCATCTTGTTTATTACATAACTGAATAGGATAGGAGTTGATTTCATGTAAGATATGTGTGTACACCAATGATAAGTACAAAGCGGTTCTTCATCTATTGTTAATACGCAGCAAAACAATCTTTTCTTTTTTTCTTTTTATCGAAACTTGGTTTCTTATGGGGAAATATGTAAATGTATGAATAACTTTTAATATATAAGATATAAAAATGCATTTGTTTAAAATGATATTCACTTTGCTGTCAGGATTTATATAGAGTAGATCAAATGTTTATTGTCATTAGAAAGGAAAATAATAATTAATTAACATAGTGGATTTATTCACTAAGATGGAATGCACAATCTTCTTGTTCAACTATATGAAAACCAATGTATTCACATATATGATGCTAGTCAGGCTAAATATTTAAAAAAAATAACATTATAACACTGATGACACTTAGTAACAAGCATTGGATATTGTAAATTAAGTGAATTTTAAATAGTAATGATTTGGTTTCAATTCATTGACTGAATGATATTATGTTCATTAAGAAGCCTAAATTCCTCAGTTTCAATATTTTGTATATTTTGTTGTTACTTTAACTATGTTCATTAACCATTAATAAATTCTCTAATTATTGGTAACACACATGAAATTCTCATTCCTTTTCAGTTTACCAATCAGAGAATTTGAAAATCCAGTCAAGTATATCTTATTATTTTATCTAGGGAAAAGTTGTGAACTCATCTATACATATATTGCTAATTTTTTAGAATAAGCTGTAAAGTACCGATTTTTTTGAATGTTCAAGTTACAATTTTTTAAATAATAAAAATCAATAAGAAAAACTGACGACTCGTTTATTTGCTTTGAAGACAGTTTAGAGTTTTTATAACTGATAAATCATAAAATAGTATAAAATTATATTTACTATTATATCCCTTCATAGTATCCAATGTTCATATTGTCTCTTTCTACATTGTTTAAACTTTTGTTTTGTAGCTGATTAAATAAATGGAATTTTAGTGATTGATTTCGTACTAGTTTTGTGTTGCCTTCCTCATTCTCATTTCCACAGTCTATTTTTTTAAATAAATCAATAGAATTAATTTTTGCAATCTTTAAATGCATTGAATTACATAGACCATATAGATTTGTAATGAAATTTTGAGAAAACATTATTGTTTTAGATCTATAACGAATGAATATATTTAAGTCTTAACAAACCTCACACATAGTTGCGAACATTATGGATGATAACACTATAATTTATGGACAACCTATGAGCGCTCCTTGAGTGACCTTGAGAATGGTTACCTATTTACTAGGGTTAAATGAAGGTTGTAAGTTAGCTTGAGAAATTAGGATCAAGATTTACACGTTTGAATTTATGGTCATCAATTGAAGTTGAGGTTTACATCATGAGCTGACATCAGCCATAGTGCCGAAATGCTATTTAGCTTTATTGATGAATGAATTCCGCTCCAAAATTAATAATCTGCTATCTTAAATGTAATGAGTTTGTGCATAAATTATAGTTTCACCGTAATAATTCTTGCTTAATTAATATGAAGTAGTTTTTTCGACTACTACAGAATAGAAATGTTTATATAACATTTTGAAATTAATTCATTCTATTCACACAAACTATGATGGTAATTTTAGTTATAAAATATTTCCTACTTGTACTATTAAGTAGTTAATGGTACTCATAAACATTTTTTTAGCCATAAAATTGATATCAGATGAAAACACTTTACATGCACAAATTGTTTTACATATTATGATTCTTTCTAAAACGAGAAATTTTAAACGTTTGTTGTCAACTTAACTAAAAATCAATTAAAAAAAATGAAAATTAATTCTTAAGATCGAAAAACTTGTCATCAAACTTCAATTATATCAATGAAAAAATATTCTCTTCAATGAATTTCTCATCAGGTTCTTGGAGCTGATTAAGATGAAGTGTTAACATGAATCAGTTTTGTAAGTGAAATAAAATCGTAAGATAAATGATGATCAGAACATATGCATTGTTGATATGGGGGTGAGATAGAGAACAATAGGATTACAAATCAGAAATTACTTAATATGTAGAATAATATGAATTAGGTCAGATATAGTAAATAGGGTGGAATTTTTCAGCGATTATTATCAAACTATTTATCTATCATACTTGATCATTATTTACAGTATGTGAATACTAGTGTTAACTTTGTTTCTTCCAAAAAAAATCTCTGAAAAAACTGTAAGGTATTGATGCATGTAAATACATTTTGAGGCCATTAAGTTGTTTATAAAGGTTAATTCATGTAGAAAGTAGATTTATTCAAAAAATAAGATAATCAGGAAAATCATTGGAAGCAAGGACTCACTAAACAACCATTGCACTCTACATTCACATGATATTTTTTTACTTGAATCACCCGATTGATGTTTGGGACTGTAATTGATCTGTTTCTTATTGGCATATATGTGCATTATGTGCTAACTGTTTCGATATTCTCTTAATTTACAAGCTATATGAGCAAAGATGGATGGTGGATAGCTGTGGAATCCAGTTTGACTCACGTTTCATCATATTTGGGACTAGTCAGCTGGATATGCCTGCATCTCAGAGTTGATGTTCACCTTGTACTGTTCACTTGAAACGCCATCGCGTTATCCAATTAGCTACTGAGTCTTTAAAGCCATTTGCTTGTGCGATAGA
This sequence comes from Schistosoma rodhaini, assembly GCA_944470415.2. Lineage (NCBI taxonomy): Eukaryota > Metazoa > Platyhelminthes > Trematoda > Strigeidida > Schistosomatidae > Schistosoma > Schistosoma rodhaini. The sequence goes on from OX104036.1 coordinate 85,227,846, forward strand.
GTGAAGTTTAAATTTGTTGAGTCGGCTGCAACAGAGCCTCCAGAGGCTCATAAAGAGCCCTAACCAATCAGCGATTAATTAGAAGCTATGTAACTAAAATAACGAGATCCTAATTGGCTGATTAACACACCGTTACTATGTAAACTCAAGGTCTCTTAATTACTATAAAATCCCTGTATTTTCTGTACATGAATGAACCCTGTAGTAAAGTGCTTCTCTCATACTCGTGTCTTTTCTCTGGTCGTCAAGTCGCTGAATAGTTCTAGCTGGGGGGTAAGGAACTAGCTCAGGGAAGCAAATATAGCGTTCAAAAATGGTCAGACGTAACAAAATTCACTTGATATTGTTTACTTCTAAAGATGGAGTTACTCAACACTATTTGAATCTCTTGGTGAGCTCATCGAATGCAAGCTGTTAAGTTGGAATCATAAAATCTATATTTTCAACTTCAGTTTTATACAAAAATCATTCAGGTGACTTTCAGTCATCTCAAGTAGTTGAACTTCACCAGTCACAATTTCTGAAAACGACTTCTACCACTCTCTTAAAAGTCGTCCATAATTAGGCAACAGTTATTGTTTGATTACATAATTCGGGGAGAGTAGATAAATTTGAAAGTAGTTATTATTCCTGAACCTCAGTTTCATGAGAGTTGATATTTAACAATAAGGTATCCTTCGGAGAAATTTCGTTTTCTGAGCTGGATAGTTCAGTCATGAAGCTTTGATCGTGCTTTTGAACAACATCAGCGCAAAATTCATGCAACAGTAACATACCTAAAGTTTGCTCCGATAACGTTTTACAAAAGAACAATGAAAGCTCTAAAACTAAACCATCCGGATCAGAAAACAAAACTCCACCAAAATCATTCACCTAAGCTACAAAACTTGTCAATCATTTTATTAAGTTGTCTATAATCCTATAGGGAACTGGTGTCCCTTATTTACAATGTAGATGTATTAAATTTTTTCGATTGTTTTCAATCAATGATTTACATTAAAATATGATGCACATGAGATAGAGTCATTTATACTAATGACCGCATTGTAGTTTGATTGATAGAATTCAATCAGCATTATTAGATTTACTTTTCAGTGATCAGTCAGCGTAGGTAAAATTTATTATAAAATTTTTACCATCTAGTTTATCCCAATACTGTACTATGATTTGTTATCTTTAAATTTTATCAGCTAAACTAACCAATCTCATCCTCATTGATGATGTTTGTTATACATTGATGTATTTATTTATGAAATATATCCAATTATTTTTAATTATTTTTATTTATACAATTGTTACTTCATAGAATTAATTTTTTGCATTTCTTCTTCTTCTTGTTGTTGTTGAACATTTAATACATAATTTAGTTAAAAAAATCTAAACCAAAATCGGAATGGGATAAATATTCAATAATTGATCGATCGAATTGGTTCAAATCACAAATGACTGTGAGTTTTTTTTTTGACTGCATATGGTATCATGTTTAAAGGGATTCCTTTTTTTTTCTTTTTTTTTTCATTTAATTATTCAATATTGAATTTGTTACATTAGGGTTATAAAAATTTATTTTGGGTAATTAATTTTTTTTTGTTTATTTTTTAAAAAAAATTCATAAAATGTTTCCTTTTCTTATAAACAGTAAAGTCTATTAGATTGATAAACGAAAAAAAATTTTTTTTATTCGAAGTGGATCGAAAATGTTTCATTTTTTTCCTGGAGTAAAAAAAAATTGTCACCAACTAAAAAAGATGTAGGAAAATGTAAATAAAAAGTAATTTGTATCAAGATAATTTTAAATATTTTATGAATGGTTGACTGAAAAAAAATTTTTTTTCCCAATCATGACTTTAATTAAAATTAATAAAGTTATTGAAAAATCTAGTTTTATTTGGAAATATATTTTTTATTTGAATGAAGCACTTGACAACAAGATACACGGAATCAAGCTGAAGACTTTCAGATTTTATCAACAGTGATATACCTTTGGGTTACTACATTAAAATAACAATCAGATTTGTCCCTATTCATATTGGTCACCAAATGATGATCAGTTAATTTTGAGAAACAAATTTTGATTAATGTAAATTTTCACAAATCCATTTGTGGATGAACCAAATATGGATTATAGAAATTCTATTTGTAAAAGAAGATTTAAAATATTATTTTATTATCTGTGATCAGAAAAATAACACAGTAATGCTGGGGAGTCCCACACTGGGATGAAACGGACTCCCAGTGCTTACAGGTTTTTAATCATGGACTAGCTTAGATATACTTATGAATCCGATCCTTTAAACTATTACAATCCCAACAAATGCCCAATTCTGTTTAACGTAAAATTTTCTATTTTTACTTAATTTCATTTTGTTTGAATGAGGCAAAACATTCTATTAGTTTATCATTTTAGAATATTGTTTGTTCTTGTAAAAGATAATTTATTCCCCATTAATTCTCAGAGTAGCCCAAGTCCTACACGTTATGATATAAAACGACTAGTTGTCGTACATCCGATTACCTATGGTTTCAAGAATACTGGTCGAATGAGACAGTGCTCAATGTTTACCAATGATGGTTTATGGTTGCTTCCCGGTGCCTATAACGTCACTGAAGTAGACGAAAAGTGGGTTGGTTTAATTTTAATAAAATTTTCTATTGTTGTTAAACTATCATTCTTTTTGAAGTCGTTTTAATTGTTAATCTATTTTCAGACGGGTCATCCCAAACGTCTGTTTCTCATCATTTTAATTGCCATCACTGAGCGGCTGGTGTAAAACAAGAAACTTAGTTGATTGAAATTTGTGATACTAGGTTAAAAGTATCTATTTCATAGTTGGATATTCCTATACACCTAATTGACTTGGTACTAGACAGAAAGTGATTGTGACTGCAATGTACTGAACAGTTGTTTATTTCTAGCTCATGACTTCTGATCAATACACATTAACAGGGGAGTGTGTGATTGAATTTGAAGCGTCTAATGCTGTAAAAATACACAGTCCTCCGATCTAGACACTGATATATAAGATCACTATACGCAAGCCTAATTCCCTATGTCAATGAGAAGACTGAGAATGATTTGGAAATGATAACTGGCTAACCGAATATGTGTACACAAACCGTTGATATATATATATTTGTGCGTCACTTCTTTGAATCTATAAGCTAAGAGTTGCATAATCTGCTTCGTCCACCAGCGTTCATTGTTTATCATCTCTCACCTAGTACTCGAAACAGCATTTGAATGCAGGTACATAAATTGTTTGGGTTTGCCCAGCCCGTCGAAGCACTCACCACAAACTTTACAATATTAGTGTTCTTGTAGCAAAGTCTTGAATTAGATTCATTATGAAAAGTGTGACCTTAAAGCAAGTACTCACTAATCCCTTGATTTTAGTGTAATTAGTCAAATGGAGAAGAAAACACTCGTTTAAGAAATGAATTCAGTGTCACATAAAATATCTACTAATCATTGAAATAAATTTATTACGATTTAATGAATATAATTCCTTCCCCTTATTATTATTTATGATATAATGGTGGACGATTGTTATTTGCAACAGGGAAACAGAGATTTATACAACCTAATGTATAAAACTAAAATTGATAGCAGATGAAGATTTTATTCACCCTTCGAAATCATAACGATGATTTAGTAACCAGATAAACTCATATAAAGGTTTTACAGACGTTTGATGATTACTTAATGAATATCATACATGGGATAACGGATAGCTAAGTAATTAGATCTTCTTCAGCTATTCATAATCGAATATGTCTGGTGTCAGCGGGTAACAAAGTTTTAAACAAAAGGTTAATCACAATGCGAATAACTTAGTTGTGATGATATTGGCTAAAGCGAGGGCTTTATGGTGGTTCAACACACATAAAGAAGCATTATTCCCGTCAAGATTACGGGTTTACTTCAATGATAATCAGTAAATATTGAGAATCTCAAACCTTTTAGTTAATTATATTCGAAGAGGTTGTATTGAATCAATATCTCTTCAGATACTTTCCTTTTAAAAGATAATCTTGATTTCTCAAATAAAAAAAATCACTACTACAGAAATTAAGAGAAAAGATAAAAAAGTAAAATGTTATTACAGATGAAGTCGTGACTTGAATTACCTTTCGACAAAAACTATTTCTGTGACATTTCAACATTTCAAAATATCATTTTCTTTAATAAAAAAAAATAATAATAAACCCATTTATCATATAAGTGAAATAAAAACCACAACTATGTATAACCCAGATGAACAAGATCCGATACATATAGATATACATACGTTGGATTTGTTGATCAAAAGTTAGATTTGATAATTTTCCAATAAGTGAATAGCTAGACGAATTCACTTTTTCTTTTTAGATTTGTTTATCCAGATTGTTTATTTATGAATTTGTTTATTTATTTATTTTAAAGATTAAATCAATGTCATAGAACTTATTCATTTAAAAATTTACCTAGAAAATCTAATGATCTACTATTTGGTTTACAAGATAAAGTAAGTTTATTTACAAAATAAAAAATAATTTATATACTACTTATTTAAGACATTAAATAGGAATAATATATTTGTAAAATATCAGCGAATGAATTTTTTAAATTAAATCCAACGTTTCGCCTGGCAATCTGGTCCAAGCTTCTTCAAGGAATTAAGGAATCAAGGAATCTAATTCCTTGAAAAAGCTTGGACCAGATTGCCAGGTGAAACGTTGGATTTAATTTAAAAAATTCATTCGCTGATATTTTACAAATATATTATTCCTATTTAATGTCTTACTTCAACTCGGCGCTCAAATACTGTGAAACTATTTGCTCTGATTTAGACGAGAGTTCTTATATACTACTTATTTAAGTTGTAAATAGTATAAAAATAGAATCAATATCTATTGTCAAAATCAAGCGGTATTTTAGAATTCGTGCACATTTGTTATGATAGTCAATATAATGTACTTCATATAAATATGAGAAGAAAAAAGAAGTGATATTCCAATTTGTACTCAGTCAATTTTGCAATTATATTTTATGATTTATATATATATAATACATTAAGAAAGCCAAGAAGAACTCTATATGTAATTTATTTCTATTGACATATATATGTCGTAAGAAAATGTTTTAATATTGCCCATAGATACAAATTTTATGGCCTTAAATTAAGGATCAAAATTAGTGATTATTATACAAGAACAATCATATCTCATAAAACCTCTGAACAATCACCTTACTAAATTAAAATTCAGGTACTCAATAATGACTAGCTTAAAGATGGATTTCTATCAAATTTTTCGGAAGAAAACCCCTAAAAGTATGGAAAGCTAAGCATTATCCAAGATAGATATGCTCACTACTGTGATGAAACATAAATGTACACATTACCGATCTTCGGATAACCTTATAGTTGATGTCATTTTAATAAGATAAATAAGTAAAATGAAAATATTTAGTTTTTTTTTGAAGATCATCATGGTTTATTAAACTATATGTTTAATATAGGAAATGAGTGCGAGTTGTTCCTAATAGCAATCAAGTGTGTTCTATTTGGTCTCGAGTCAAAGTTGCTCAAAATTAAAGTGGACTTTACTTGATATTGGTTGTATGGTGACAGAAGGGACTCCGTCTATAGTTTGAGCTAGTTAAAACTCTTCACTAAGTTGTTTCACTAATTTTCAAGAGACTAATAGTCCCTACCACAGAGCAATTGTTTGACAACCCTTAATTCTCATATTTTTCTGCCTGTTATTGCAGAAAGTATAAATCAAATAATTTTCATAGAATTAAGGTACTGAATAATCATTTTCAGCATATTATTGAGTTATTTTGTGATGAATCGATCGAGGTTAACTTGTGGAGATCTGATATATGAAGTTAATAAGGTTGGTAAATAGGACAGATACCAGTCATCGTTAATTCAAAATGCTCATGCTGTATTGTAATCTAACTGAGCATATGGAATATGCAATGTGGGGCTTCAATTTAATGTTCGTTAACTATTACATCATTGACGAAACTAAAGGTTTCTGCAATAATACTCTGTGAAGTTGTAACGGCTTAGAAATAAAATATTATATTGAAAAAATGTTGCAAACGATTTCGAGCCACGTCATTCAAGGTCTATAATCACCGGTTGAGATAATCACAAAATCCCCACTAGGTAGTCCACACCTACTTACATGGCTCAGTCTAGATCTCAATGCCTTCACCTCGGCAATTCACTCCATCTGGCTTCGAACACCATGAGGATAGGAGGTAACTTAAAAGCATAGTGGCAAGTCTACGCAGTAATTATGAGACGTCAGTCAGTTGTAGTCTGAACTTGGTACGTAAGTATATCGGTCCAAGTTGTCATACCCCATAACCATGACGAGATGGCATCGTCATAGCTGATCCCACAGTAAAAGAGGGACTTGCAGTTTTACAATAATAGAAAAGATTATGTATCAAAGATATGATTCAAGAAAATATAAATTAGTGAAATCTGAAAAACATCATGAGGAATCTTGAAACATAGGATCTGAAAGACGATTGAAAATAAATACGCCTGAGCCATTATAAACGACTTGAGCCGCGTCACCCAAAGTCTATAACTACCGACTATTATGTCATTTAGTATTTGATGTTTAATATTTTATTACATGTAATAAAAATTATGGTTTGACCCGTACATTTATGACTGACATACGATAATACAACATAGTGTGTAAGGATTAATTTACACAATAATAAACTCTCGGAAAATTAAGATTATCAAAGCAGAAAAAATTATGATCACTTGATAAATGTACTCATCAAGCAAGTATAAACGATATCTTCCCCACACAGCAAGTTGGCAAATACCAATAAAACCCTTTAAATTCGTTCTGAGATTTCTCCAAACACCAGTGCTGATGACACTTCCAAGATAAGTGAGGCGGTCGATACGTCCAAATAATTCACTCCCTATGATTAACTCAGACTCGAACGCAGGCTAATCCTGAGGCAACATTTTGGATTTGGAGGGTTAGAACCGCATCCGAAACATGCTTGCGTTATTACTTAATGTGGTCAGAAGATTGCACTCTGTCAACATCTTCAAACAGAACTATATTATTGGGGTATTCCAAGTCAATAAGTGAATCTCCCGGTAGGACGACTCCTGAAAAGGTAAACAATGAAAGTGTTACTTCTAAAAGCATGTCAACGACAAAGTTGGATAAAAGTGGGAGGAGCAGACGACCCTGATCAACACTTTGAAGTTATCGATTCCGATGATAATTCTTCACAAGCTCTGACTCGACTAGAAATGTTCGAGAAGAGAGACTGCACAAAGTTAATGTACTTCTTTGGGATGTCTTTCAATGACAGACACCGCCACAGAACCTCACGATCATCGTAGTCAAACTCCACCTTAAGGTCAAGAAATATAACTACAGTCGGACGTCGAAAAGTATGTCTATGTTCCAGAACTGGCGAAGGGTGGATTCTTGGTCTATACATACTCGTTTAGGTCTGAAACCAGCTTGGTTTTCTCGGGTTTGAAGATTCTTTTGTGGTTATCACAAGAGGATTTTTGTCCTTTCTTATAAACTGGAGCGGTCAGCGATCGAAACCAGTTTCCAGATTTTAGCTAAGATTTCAGTCAATCTAACCGTTAAAACTGGACCAACATCCATAAAGATCTGAGAGCTTAGTCCATCAGGCTCTGATGCTCTCTCTTAAATCTAACTATCAACAAAATGAAACTCATCACTACACACCAACTTCCTTGACTATGGGAAAACATTTGACAGTGTGTATAGGAGAGATTTATGGAATCTTCTCCGACACCATGGTGTACCTGAGAAGATCGTCAACATTATACGACCTACTGCACTGCAAAGTTGTGCATGGAGGACGGCTCACTAATGCATTCCAAGTAGAGACCTGTGTCAGACAAGGCTGCTTATTTTCGCCTCTTATCTTTCTACCTGTAGTCCGTTGTATTATGAAGACCTATACATCTAAAGGGAAGTACGGAACACAATAGACGGCATGGATGCAACAAGGCGATTTGGACTTCGAAGATGACCTAGCTTTTCTATCCCATACACATCAACAAATATCGGTGTAGACAGCTAGTGCGACAGCAGTCTCTGTATCAGCAGGCTTCAACATGCACAAGGGTAAAGAAAGATATTAAAATACAACACAGCGAGTACCAACCCAATCACATTCGATGAGGAAGATCCGGAAGAGGTTGTAAATTTCACATATCTAGGTAGCATCGTTGACAAACAGGGAGGATCTGATGCAGATGTGAAGGTAAGGATTAGCAAAACAAGGGCAGCATCCCTACAACTGAAGAACATATGGAACTCAAAACAATTGTCAACCAACACCAACATCAGAATTTTCAATACAAATGTCAAGACAGCTCTACTGTATGGGGTGGAAACTTGAGAAACTACTACAACCATCGCCAACAGTGTAAGTATTTAAAACAATTGTCTAGACAAAATACTCAATGTTCGTTGGCCGGATACCATTAGCAAAAACCTACTGTGAGAGCAAGCCACCTTCCAGCTGGGCAGGAAATCAGGAAATAATCACTGGAGATGGATTCGACATACATTATGGAAGTCAACAAACTGCAGTATGAAGCAACTACAAATTCGGAATCATCAAATTTAAAGGGAATAGGTGGACCAAAGAACACGTTGTGTTGGTAATTGGAGGCAGGCATAAAAGGAATGAATGACACCCGGCAACGACTGAAGAGGTCAGGGCAGAGTGCATTGGAGATTTCAAGCCGCTAAATCACAGGAAGTTACAAAACCACTTCATAATTGCATACAGCATACTAAGGACTTCCGGCCAGTCAAATAAAAGTCTCACCACAAACTCAATTTCGCCCTACGCCAGACAACTTACGAAATGTATATCAGAGAGCTAATACGGAAACAGAACCAGTTTTAATAGTAACGGCGCTTAACTTAAATGCCCTCTTATCCTGCATGGTCACAGCCACCTCAGTGGTCAACAACCACGTAATCACCACAGATCACCGTCTTTTGCTTGGAACAGCCGCAACTGATACGTCTCTTGCTCCTGAATACTATCGTGACTACCCCTATCATGATTAGGGTTATGCTTGTTATTATTTGCTCGTGTCTGCTAGGCCCACTTGTCCCCCATATCAAATGTTATACTTAGACTCTTGCTTATTCACACTATTTGTGCAAACTACTCTTTCACACGTCATAAAATTTATCTTCTGATTGTTCCTGTACATTCTAAATTCCGATTTGGTAACCCTTTATGTAGCAAAGAATTAACCACCTTTCCGTCAGTCTGATTGCTGCAGGTTGAAGCCCTACTCTAATGGAACAAATGCAACCAGATATACACAAGAAATATCAACCCCTAAATAACTATTGGATTTACTAGTGTAATGGATTCGAGGTCTTATCCTACTGAACCCCAGATTCGCATTTCAGTGTTTTGATTTCATGCTGGTGTTTTTGCTAATTGTTGTCTATTGCTTTTATTATTAAATATAAGTTCATCCTATGCACTGACAGTCTTAGGCGCACTTTATCACTTGCTGATTTCTCGAATTTCTTCAGTCTTCAAGAGAACCACTGTGTGTTTGGGTGTTATCAGGCAAAAGGAGGTTGGATGGCTTGCTATAAAATTCGACTTGAACTTCTTTCGGGATGCCGGCTAGTGAGAGCGTAGGCAGAGATGTCGAGAACGCATTTACTCAGACTGTGCATAAGCGACTGCCTATTGAAATTCAGTCAAGCAGAGACTGTCCTGCATTTGAAGTTGATACTATACCCGCGCCACTTACGCTACGAGAAGTGGCAGTGAAATCTCCAGATACAAGGAGGGAAAATTGCACTGGTTTTCTCCGTTGACTAAGTGAAATTAAGTGAATGAGCATACTTGGATCCCACATGCGTGTTTCCTAAATGTAGCATATATTGATGGCACTGTTCTCTGGAGTCCTAGTTAAAAAAAAACCATTGATTTGCTTGGCATGTGGTTCGAACTTCGAGAGCTACAATATGTAGTTAAGAGCGTAGTTTTAGTGGACCAGGAATGGTGTTTCATGAACTCATATCATTTGCATTGGTGGCGCGTGATGATAAGGACATCTGAGAAGGGTTAGTCTTGGGGATGGGAGAATTAATAATGTGTGAGGGAAATTTTTGATAGTGAACAAGATGACTTATGGTGCTGTTAGCGATGTGAGGGCGGTTGTTACATACAGGTTGTTCATACTATAGAAGGTTATTTATTTTTGAGGGGCCTGAAAAAGAAGCTGAATTAGTGGTGGTTTTAACGACCTGGGAGCGTGACTGCAGAGCCCAAGGGTTGACTGCTTGAGGCCGGTGGCGCACGGCCGTTCTATGATAAGTTTTAGATGTGTTAGCTCTGCACTTTCAAAGGAGTGTTGTGAGGTGCAACATTTTTAGGGTTGACTTTTTCTAACCCCTTCCTCTCGTTGTCATAATGCAGCATCACTGAAGATGCTGGTTGTCTGAGCGAAACACCTTACTACTATTACATCTCTCTACAGTTAGAATTACGAATTCCTGCTCAGACCTTAATTTTCTGCTTTCTATCTTACTGTTATCTGACCGACCTTCCTGGTATGGTAGGACTAAATGTACATGTGTCCCAGACAATATAGCCTAATTCAATCATCATGATAAACAAGTCCTTCTACTACGTAAGGGTAGCAGATGCGGTCGGAAAATGTCTAACAAAAATAAGAATTAGTTACAGTGTTTTGTTAACAGATCTTTGAGTCGATTCGGTGTTTTGTAATCTTAATCCGCAATAAATCTGAGAATTAAGAAACAAGTTATACTATTAAATTGAATAATTTGTTGCTAAACCACTATAAAATAATCTCTTTATGATGTTAGATTGGAAACGGTAAATAATGTCTTTGAGAAATTACAATAAGTTGAATGCACCTTATGAAATAATTAATATCTGAAAACCTTACTCTATTCGGTGCACAGTTCCTTTACTTATATAAATGACTATACCGTAAACATAACTTTGTGCGTAACTTTATGTGTGATCAACAATAGTAAGATGAAAATGTAATTACAAATCTTCAACTAGTTTAGATATTTTCACAATCATTACAATAAACTGACGTTAGTTTAATAGTCTTTGGAAATCAGGGAGTACTGGACAGGTGCCTCGACCTAACATGATACTCATTAGCAGTGCACACCTACGACCATACTGGATCGTACTGAGAACTCTCTAGTTTACCACAGACCGCTTGAACTCTAGATAAACAAGTCTTTATCCGATGATTTACATTTGTAACCTCAATCAGTTAATATTACTTCAAATCAAGAAATATTTATAATGCTTATTTCATATGATATTTTTATCCCAATTACAGAATTTGTGTTTAGCTCCAGGCCAATATAACCCTTATGGTGATGAGTGGATTAAAAAAACTCAATTACCTACCTATCACAGTGTATTTAAATCAAAATATTCCAGATCTGTTTCAAGTCAAAAGCAAGTTAGTCGAAAAAACACTAACAAAAAGTTTTCCTTGTATGAAGTTACATTTTTTTTAATCAAAATAACTAGATATCATCTATAAGTTATAATTAAATTGATTGAGAAATGATGGGTTTAATACAAATGCACTATTAGTATCTTTTCAAAAGTGTAGCACTTCAATGCCAAAATGGTTGACTCTTGTCAGCAATGCATATTAAAAATCTGAAGGAAAGAGATCTTTCCAGTGATTCAAATCCGTATCATCTAATGATGATCTACCGGGATGCTGAATACCTGTGTTGTTGCGTCAGAGGACTGAATTGTGCTGTTCAGATTGTAATGCTAAAGCCTGAATAGATTATCTGGTTCTCCCGAAAACTGATTTAAAATTATCCTAGTTTAAAAGGGTATATTATATAATTTTGAATATTGTTACACTCATATATACACTGACTGGTAACTGAGTGGTAATCTATATCATATTTGTTTAGTCATTAATGGAGATTTGGTCCTATCAATAAAAAATGTAATATAGTTGGTAGTTCGAGTGAGTACATAGTACATGTCTTACGTCTCAATGTGAGGTAGTGCCCTGAACGCTTCACACATGTATTACTTATCTGTCGACCTATCTACAAGACAACTTGCCAGTCCCCTTTAATTATTTCATGGTCATATAGATAAGTAACGACCTTTAATCAGGTGTCTTCTGTCGTAATTAAGTTTTAAGATGAAAAGAGATAGTTGTACTTTAGAAATAATAATTGGTAAAACATCAAAGCTATTATGGAACAGGTAAATTATGACTAATATCGGGATTCAGAATTGATCAGAAATTCAATCGACTATCAACAACAGAATGTTCAAAATCTTCACTAATATTGATATAAATATGATACCCGTTGTACAAGGTAAGGGCTACTTGAACTTAGTAGCTTAGTGAATAACACGTTTAGTGTTTAAAGAAAAAGGTAATCGATTTGGATTTCAGGGTAAACATCAACACTGAAATTCAGGTAAATCAATTCAATGAATCTCCTGGATCCTACCGCTGACCACATTCCATCAATCCATCTACTTGAAACAACTTTACATTCAACATAAAAATATACGATAAGCTTAAATTGTTTCAATGAATTTTCATTCTTTGATCCAAAACACTTTTTGAAAGTGTAGTGGGTTTGCATACTTGTAAATTGATCAGAAAGTTCTGATTTATAATTTTATCAAACGTTAAAATGTTAGTATCGATGATAAGTACAATGTGTATGGAAACGTTTAACGAATTCAACGAAGTGATGTAGATTATTTTTTCCTATGTGACGTTTTAAATGAAATGAAAAAAGTGGAGTTCTACCAGGTCTGTTGTAGAGATATCATCTCACTGAAGACAGTTGGTGAACGGTTGCTCAAACATCGTGGATTGGTTGAAGTTATACATTAACACCATTGGATGCTGGCTCAGTGGTCTATCGGTTAAGGGCTTCGGCTCTAGACTGGTAGGTCCTGGGTTCGAATCTCGCGGGTGCGGGATCACGGATGCGCACTGCTGAGGAGTCCCATAATAGGACGAAACGGCCGTCCAGGTTTTCCATAGTGGTCAACTGTTTTATATTTTTTTTATATTAGATACATTTCCATCAATATTTTACCTTCTTTAATGTTAAAATTCACAGAAACACACAGTGGTTTTTTTGCAATCATCTACAGTTATATAACGTTTAGTATAAAGAGTAACAGAGACTAATGATTATCTTATCCCATAGTTAATGACAAGAAAACAATATTGCTAAGATGTAGAATCATTCTTGGTAAATAGATATTATCCAACAATCATCTGAATAAATTAAGATAGAAATGTTTGACATATTTCACAAGTATGAATACGTACAAGAAACAGTAAACTTACATAATGAATTTACAACTTCAATTTTTTTTTTAAAATCCAATAAAATTTATTGTTTCCAGTATCTATGAAAAGCAACGGTGAATATGTTCAACAGTGATTTTCTCGAAAATCATTCAAATTTTAAAAGACTATATCTTTATCTTGGAATAATTTTAAACATTTCAACAATATGTAGATTATCGAATTAGTGATCTTCATAATTCTGTGAAAGAACAGAACTTGTAAATGATATCTTCAACGACTGATGTTAATATAATGTTTAAAAATTTTGGGGAAGAATGGATTCAAAGACAAGCCAACAACAAGATTATGAGATATCAACTCTCCGTTCTATACACAGTTAGACTATTATGTCAGATAAATAGTCGGACATTTCCAATAATTTATATGGCTTTGTTAATCAGTGTGAAATCAAATATCGGAAAAACAGATAAAGCACTTTGATGTAAATCATGAATCATTCTAAGTTGAACCACTACTGAAGCTTGAAAGTACTGGACGACCGTTTCTCCCCAGTATCAGAGACTTTAGCAACACACACACCCACGAACGCAAATGCGGTAATCTAATACAGGACCTACCTTAAAAAATATTATAGGTCGGAAGAAACTGCAATATATTCAACTAATTAGGCTTCTGACCATTTGGAAGATATGAGTCATTGACCAGAATTCTTCATCCTCTATTATTCTGTGATCTCTATAGTTGTTTCCATGCGTTGCTCATTCTTTTGGTGCCTGTCCCTAAATCTCAACTCCAGGTGTTCTTTGGTCTAACTCCTTTGCTTTTGCTTTGAGGATTCAAAGTTAGACTCACCTTTTCATGCAGTTTGATGATTTATGTAAAGTGTGGCTTACTCATCTTCAGTATCTTTTATGATTTCTTCCTAATTTGGAAGCTGCTTTGTTCTCCACCATAGTAGATTGTTGCTGATGCTGTCTATCCACTAGACCAGGAGTATCTTGCATAGACAACTGTTTAGAAATACCAATAACTTTTTGATGATAGTTGTAGTAGTTCTTCAAGTTTCAGCTCCGTACAGTAGAATCGTCTTGATGTTTGTATTTAAAATACTGACTTTGGTGTTGATTGACAGTTCTCTTGAGTTCCAGACACTCTTCATTTTTAGGAATACTGACCTTGGCTTGCCAATCCTTGTATTTCCGTCTTTATCAAACCCTCCTTGATCATCGATGATGCTGTCCAAATACATGAAACTTTTAATCTATTCCAGAGTTTCTCCATCATGTGTGATTTATTTGGTGCTTTCCGAGTTGTGTTTGAGGATCTTGCTTTTTCCCTTGTGTAAATTGAGATATACTGCTGCAGAGACTGCTGCTACACTGATTGTCTCCACTTGCATTTGTTCATGTATATAGGATAGAAGGGTCAGGTCGTCTGCGAAGTACAAATTGTCTAGCTGAGTTCAACATTTCCACTGTATTCCATGCTACCCCTTCTATACCGTCATGATGACTTATGCTACTCTCTAATCTTTTGGTACTTGTTCTTTTCCTTAAATCTTTCTGAATAAAACGTGAAGCATTTTGCAGTTACTTCTATTATTGACTTTAGTGCTTCAGCTGATTTCCTGTTTTTATCTTCTGCTTCGCCATTCTTGGTTTGCATGATGGTCCTATTGATTTCTGTGGTTGTTGATGCGGTAACGTATAGAACAAGGTCTGTATATGCTCTCTTAATGTCCGTTAGATTCATTGGAGCTGGTTTATTTAATATTCCTGGTTAGCAGGGGGCGATAAGCGTAGTTTAGCAAGTAAGTGTACGTCCAAATATATTCTAGGCTCTATCTTTGTCTGGCCATCACGACAGATATTGTCCCTAATATTTGGCTTCAAGACGGATTTCCTAGAGTTCTAATGGGAAGCAGTGACTACTGAAGTTCTATCCTTATCGGGTTTGAGACAAGTATCTACCTCAGACAATGGACGAACGGTTGCGCGAGATCATGGATCGACTGGAATTAGATACTAACACCGCTCGATGCCGACTCAGTGGCCTAGGGGTTAAGCCGAAGGTCTTGGGTCCGAGTCCGGTATGTGGGATCGTGGGTGCATACTTCTGAAGAGTCCCATACCAGAACGAGACGACCGTCTAGTGCTTACAGGTTTTCAATGGTGGTCTAGCTTACATCGACTGATGAATTCAACTATTTAAAATTACTACAATCTTCACAACCCCCCATTCTAATGAGATATTATTCTGTCGATCGTGAAACTTTTTCCATTTAAAGTAGGTAGTATTCTGTTTCATTCGACTAATCGAAAATCGTCTACTTTCTAAACTCATTTTACTAAAAGTAAACTTCTAGTCCAGGACTATTATTAGTGGCAAACAGTAAAATTTAGGAACTACTGAACACTATATACATAATGCATCCTATAATACAAATTTTGAATTTTTTTTCTGAAGCTTAAGATAAACAATTAAGCTTCAGAACTATCAGAACCGGTTTCAATACAATTGATAATTTTCCGAAGTCCCCGATTTCTTACACGTCTAAAGCCATATTTCAGTTCATGAACATCATTACAGTTATGAAGAGTCACCAACTCTATAAATGAATATTCAAGACAATAGAATTAACATTAAAACACGAAGTTCAGCTAAGGGATCTCTTTTCAACGAATTTATAATCAAGCTGTACAATCGTATATATATATTGCTTTTATGAAGCAAGGTACATCGGCCGTAGCCGATGAACACAAATAACCAAGATTATAATACTAGATTACGTAATACTAATAATAACAATAGACTTAGTGAATATAATAAGATGATTAAAGTCAATAAAATATTTTGATTACAATAATTAAAGGTCATTAAAGGTCATAGAGGTGTAAAAATAAATAAGGTGATATGATGAGTATTCATCAATAAGATAATGAGAATATAAGAAAGGGGAAATGCAGTAATAATAATAAAAGAATGATAATAATAATAATATTAAGGCCATGGTAACGATAATGATAAGATGTACTTCTTTTGTACGCATAGCTCATGGATGATAAGAGCTTCGGCTATTTTCAGTAGTTTGATACGAAGAAATCTAGGTAGATTTGAATGACATAAACAACCTTAAAATCAGACTGTGAATCCGTACAATGATTACAGTCGATTAGATGTTCAAGTATAGAACTACTAACTGCTTTCTTTTCACCCTTGTAGAACAAAACTGGGATATGTTCTCGTATCCGAGTTGAAAGCGAACGCTGGCTACGGCCGATGTACCTTGCTCCACAAGAGCAATATATATATACGATTGCACAGCTTGATAATAAATTCGTTGAAAAGAGATCCCTTCGCTGAACTTCGTATTTAATATTAGTGTTTTAATGGGAATTATATGCCAATCGAAGAATTAACATTAAAAGATCATGAATATTTTGTTAGTTATGTTCCCGTATTTTTAAACTGAATTGTACTTGTTATCTGATAATACCAACAGAATGTCTTAATCAGAAAGTAGATCATTATGTAAATTGGATATCCAGTGATTATAAACATGTTTAGTGGAAAATAATAGTTATAAAGTCAGGTTTTTCTTAAAAATATGTTGTACTTAATTTTTGTATTGAAACCTACCCAACTTTTCAATCCTGCAAATTTACCTTCAGCTTTAGAAACACCAAGTGGTTTTTTGAGTGTATCCCATCTTCTCTTTTTCTAACACCTTACGTGGATCTTTCGAATTTCTCATCGATGTTTTTGTGACGTATTTGGTTCTCTATAGTTAGGTCCGGCCAGACCCACGTACGCTTTGTTTTTGCATTTGCGGGCGAATGTAGTGCCACCTATAACCATTTTATTAAATGCACATATATTTGCAAATCTCTTCCCATTCTCGTTCCTTTCTTCTGGTCCGTTTCGTCTTTTGATATCTTCATACCGGGTGTTATCTATTCCAGTGATTGTGTTTAGGTCTCCTATCAAGATTGTCGGATCCTCTCCTAAACAACTTTCTACTATTGATTGCAGCCTCATGAAATTAATCTTTCTCGTCTTCACTGCCATAATTTATGAGTGCATATAATACTGGATAACATTCATTGCAGTCTAAATTCACTTAGTATTGTTTGTTTGAATCTTCCCATCGATTTGTTAGGACTGCAACTGGTCAGTCTCTAATTAACATATGTGCATACTGTGCGTATTGCCTCGATATAACCTAAATTCACAAACATGGTAAGCAGAGATGGATAGTGGCTAGCAGTGGAATCCAGGACGCGCGTTTCGTCCTACTTGGGACTCGTCAGCTGGATGTACCTGCATCTCAGAGTTGATGTTCATTCTGGGACTGGAACCTAGTACCTTTCGCTTCAAACGCGCGTCCTGGATTCTACTGCTAGCCACTATCCATCTTTGCTTATTCAGTGTAGTCCTTTCTTTGTTTTGAGGGATGCTTTGATGATTCCGGATCCATGAGATTAGCACCCAACATATACTTTACGTGCTTCTTTGGATAGCAGCATTGCAACTCCTTGCGTGTGAGACTCTTTTAATTTTAAACAGCTATTTAACAAAACCTCCAGAAATACGTTTCCAATAACGTTATGAAAAATAATGTGATTACTTTTTTAAGTCTTGGATGTTGTTTTCAGACAGTTTCTTTTAATTTCAGACTGGCTTTTATTAGTTATTTAGTGAAGCTTTAGAAATTATAAAACTAACGGCTAGTGTTTTACTCTTGTCCAAGATATTTGAGTTTCGCAATGATGTATAATACCATGACATAACCTAATTTAAACTTAATTAGGACTCAGTAGCCAGGTGGATAACGCGGTGGTATTTGAAGCAAACAGAACGGGGTTCGAGTCCTGGGGTGAACACCAACTCTGAAATGCAGTCACATCCAACTGACGAGTCTCAAATAGGATGAAACGCGTGTCGAACTGGATTCTACTGCTAGCCACTATTCATCTTTCTCAATAAAGCTTGTAACTTAAGGCAATATCAAAGCAGTCTGCACAGGATGCGTATATATGCCAATAAGAGACTGATCAATTGCATTCCTAAACAACAATAGGAAGATACAAGTAAAAAAACACCAGGTGAATTTAATTAGTACATAGTTTTAAATACAGTTAATTCATGATTCCTCCACAATCTCATTCGATCTGTGTGAGGGCTGTGATACTGCCCAGGTGCCCAGACTGAAGCAGGTGGTTTTCTTAAGGGGTCACACCCGGAGCCTTTGACCTGAAGGTCTAGTCCACAAGGCAGTGGAGCATCGTGAGGAGATGCAGTCCCATGGTAGCCGGTGATCAATGATTGATTCGTACGCCATTTGTTCCCTCAGGATACTGGAGCCCATGTGCACCATTGGTTTGGAATGAGGGTTTTCCAACTCCCCGTAGGTAGACACTCTACATCCACCAACCCGGTTAGAGAGCCGGGCATTCGCTTTTCGTCCTCTCACTTTTGTGAATAACACCCCCGCCACGAGAAGGCAGTGAGTAGGACTTCCCTGTCAGAGGCTATATATTCGCGTGGCCATATGAGAGCATTTCGAGAGAAAGAAAGCAGACTCTCCTCACTCTCGGCCGTACCAGGGCATTTGGGGGCAATGGATAGTGGTTAGCAGTGGAATCCAGGACGCGCGCTTCGTTCTATTTGAGACTCGTTAGCTGGATGTACCCGCATCTCAGAGTTGATGTTCACTCTGGGACTCGAACACAGTACCTTTCATATCAAACGCCATTGCGTTATCCACTCGGCCACAGCCTAGTCTGGTCTAGATGACTTGATTGAGTTGCTGCGGTGGGTTGTGCTCGAGTCGTGGCTTAATGTCATCATTTCATATCATTTAACAATAATTTAAATGAGATAATATCTTATTCATGTAATGTGAGTAAAACTAATTTCATAAATCATACCTCATAATCATAAGGGTTTGTTGTAATTCAACATGCAATCAACATTATTTAATTTTGTTTATATTTCTATGAAGAACAAAAAGAAACAGATTTGTTTTAATCACTAATTGAATTCAAACATATAAACTTGATATCAATCTTTTTTCTATTTTTAAGGAAAATCATTTTATACTTTTACAATTTATTCAATATTAAAAATTATTTATCATTTTGTTACTATGGTCTAACACCTAAACAGGTGTAAGTTTAAATTTGTTACTATGACATTAGGATACACACTTATTTATCATAGTTATAACTGATTTCAAGCATTTTACATAAATCCAATTGTATATAATGAATTAAATAACAGTTAATAATTACCATGGATAGTTGAGACTGTTTGAAAAATTAAAAATATTTCACTTATACACTTAGTATTGTTTGTTTGGATCTTCCCATCGATGTGTTTAGGACTGCAACTGGTTAGTCTCTAATTGGCATATGTGCATACTGTGCGTATTGCCTCGATATACCTTAATTCACAAGAATGGTAAGCAGAGATGGATAGTGGCTAGCAGTGGAATCCAGGACGCGCGTTTCGTCCTATTTGGGACTCGTCAGCTGGATGTACCTGTATCTCAGGGTTGATGTTCACTCTGGGACTCGAACCCAGTACCCTCGCTTCAAACGCCATCGCGTTATCCATCTCTGCTTACCATGCTTGTGAATTAAGGTATATCGAGGCAATACGCACAGTATACACATATGCCAATTAGAGACTGACCAGTTACAGTCCGAAACACATCGATGGGAAGATCCAAACAAACAATTCTAAGTGAATTCAAACTTCACCCCATCGCACAAGCAAGTGGCTATCAGGACTCAGTGGCCGAGTGGATAATGCGATGGCGTTTGAAGCGAGGGTACTGGGTTCGAGTCCCAGAGTGAACATCAACTCTGAGATGCAGGTACATCCAGCTGACGAGTCCCAAATAGGACGAAACGCGCGTCCAGGATTCCACTGCTAGCCACTATCCATCTCTGCTTATTTCACTTATAGTTGAGTGTTTAAATTATGACTAATTTCTATGATAAAAGCATCGAATATGAAATGATGTATATAGTTGAAATATTCAATGAATTAAATTTTGACATTTTTTTCCAGTTTAAATATGTTTACATTGTAGCATAATATCAATCAGAGAACAGATAAGAATCAGGGAACTATTGAATAATTGTACTTTTTTAGTTCTAGTGTCATTACAACGATACATACTCGTGATATCATATTGAATTGATATTTGAATATTGAAATCATACAACACTTATGATATACCTGGTAATCGGAATCCCATTAGGATGATCCAAATTTTCTGATTCCACATGTAAAGTCTAAAAATACGATAAAATATCTTCTTGTTCTTCAGTTTTCAACAGTTTTACAACTGTAATTAATTTATTTGTAAAGTGGATTTCATGTAAAATATATTTCACAGATTTAACTTAGGAATTTAATATAGACTAAAAAGTTACTTATTAAATTCAATTCATCCCGCTTGGCAAATTCACATTGAAGCTTTTATAAGCCTTTTTATGACTCAACTCTTAGTTCTTCTAAATGTATTACTAAGAATATTAAATGCTTATTTAATGATTAAACTTGATATTGGTCAACTACATAGCTCAAATTATCTCCAACATGTTAGTATGAGTTCAAAATTGATAGGATTACCGAGTTCTAATGAATCTCTAGCATCCTGAATTGTAAATATATTTACTCCATTGATAATAGTCAAGGATTTCGGTCCAGGTAGTGAAAATCAGCGCAATGATGTTGTGCAGTTCTGTTGGGTGCTCATAAGCACACTTGATAGATGGAATTTTTTCACTCAATCCTCACTAATTTCAATGATCAAATAGCTTTATTTAACCTTGTTCAACTACTCAAAATGAGCTTTTTCACCATAGCAGAATAGTTACATACTCATTCCAGTTTGAATAGTTGAAGGAAAATAAGATTCTAATTGTCATATATTCTTCGTTTTATTTTCTTTTTCAGGATAATGTACCCCCACCAGGCGCTTACAATTTGTCATTTAAAGGAACGTTTGGAATAATGTCTCCATTTGTTTCACAAGTACCTAGATTTAAACGTTCAAAATCGGTAGGTATTAGTTGTTTTAAAAATGAAATCACCCATGATATACATAGATATCAATGTTAGAAGAATTAAAATATTTTTGAATCAGTTGTTTATATGTTTATTTTTGATTGTGTATACATGAATATCAAGCGAATACTGAGCTGGAAGCACACAAATTAAGGCAACTAGTTGTTCACAAACACCTGGAAAGATGGCAAAACAAATACTACCTAATATCATAAACGGTGAACGCTTTGGGACCGATCGCTATTCTCTTGTCCAGTGGACGTGTAGTTGGTATTTTAAGGAGTAAGTACAAGGATTCAGCACCATGGTGAAAATGAACATTTGAATTGAAATGCAAGTATTTGATTGCATAAACAGGTACTGATGTACTCATTCATTAGTTAGCTAAAAACACTCATCTTGATTGTATAGTGGTGGCTACTGTTGTCATAAATCTCTGATGTTAGGCGAGTTTGTTTTTTGTAAATGTGAGCGTACTTTACTACTAAATTTCAAAATATGAAGATTTCATCAAAGCTCTGTTTTTATTTAAATCTATCGGTAGGTTCATCCATTTCACACATGAGTGTATACGTTATTATGATTCCATCTCCTATTTCTACCCAATGTACGAAATCATTGGGCACATTTTGTTATCAATGGATCCTATCATTATAAGATATTATGTTATTCGTGTCAAGAAAGTAACCGGCTATTATTTTAAGTAATGACAAACAATTTTTTTAGATAATGACCTGACAATTATTCTACCGTTTTACAAGAATTAGTTAATTTACCATTTTATTACCGTGCATTTAAAAATAAATTTCAGTTTGTCCCAGGTCCTGGTACATATGATATCGGTGGAGCAACATAACATATTGAACAACTAAGTAAAATGAGTACATATTATGGATTATTCTTTGGTGACTATGGTGTTGATGATGACACGACAAATAGATGAAAACATTATGAAAATGCTCTTTTGAGTATAAATTTTAATGATTTTCGATTCAATAAAATTTTACTGAATGTTTGTGATTTGTTTTTAAAACTCTGGTTAAGTAAGAGAAATATTGCTTGTGAAGATACGACCAGTATTGTAGTTTGATAACTCTTTACCAGTAACACCTTCTATAATCGAATCGTCCCCCACTCGGTTAAAATCAGAAGTCAGAAGCGAAGAGGTTGGAAAGATATATTTGATGCGTTATCAATATATCGAGAAGCGACTGTTCTAATTTGGCTAGTGAACATAGGAGATGTTTTCCATGCTGAGTTGTAACGTGATCTAGTGCGGATGCATGACCAAACACCTTCAGCTAAACAAGTCCACTTAAAATAATGTGGTCAATATCCAATGTCGAACACTTAAAAAGTTATTGATTTTGGGGAATTATTTACAGCTACAGGTCACTCCCCTCCAAGTGAGGTTGTGATGACCCTAAGACGTGACCAGCCAGAAGTTTAAACCCAACGAGTTTGTAGTTGGTAAACACTCTTTTGATAGCTTGCTATGTTTAGCAGCGTCTGGTCGTCTTTCCTTACACTAAGGGACCATGAAGTACAACATAGTAATCAGGAAACAAAGTACAATGAAAATTTTGGTTCTGTATAGACTTCATCGTTCTTTTCCAGCCGTCCTGGAAAAGTAAAAAGTAGCTTGTGAGTGCATGTCGAAATACATTCGTACTTGCGTACGGACATAAGGTGAGCGGAAAAGAAAAGTAAATAAACTAATACGCTTGCGACAGCGTAAAAGCGATTGAAAAAATTGTTTTTTTAATATATAAAAAATGGTACGCTTATTAGTAAAGAAAATTGTTATTTTTCTGGATTAAAAATACATAAATGAGCATAATAATTTTTTTATCATAAACAATGCAAAGGAAAATTCGAGATAAAGTTTGTGTCCTACGTGAAATAGTCGTTTAAATGTTCTGG
Organism: Schistosoma rodhaini; assembly: GCA_944470415.2. Taxonomy (NCBI): domain Eukaryota; kingdom Metazoa; phylum Platyhelminthes; class Trematoda; order Strigeidida; family Schistosomatidae; genus Schistosoma; species Schistosoma rodhaini. The sequence goes on from OX104036.1 coordinate 85,251,230, forward strand.
AAATCTTACTCTTCTTCCACAACGCGTCATCTTAAGTTTATTTTCCGACGTTGACGAAGTATCATCATGTGTGTCGGCTGTCGTGTGGGGTACTACAAGTGTTGGAGCCATGTCGTTCGATTGTACTGAAGGAAAATCGATGTAGATAGGGTTTCCTTCTAAGTACGCTGCTTTGAGGCGATCGATACTGATGCTATCGTTCGTACCGTTCTTATCGACTACATAGTACTTGGGTTCACGTTGAAGAACTTTGAAGGGTCCTTCGTATGCTGATTCGAGGTGCGTCGATGTGAGTCTTGACGAACGAAGACATGTGTACTATGTCGTAAGTCAGGTTGAACGAAAACATCAGTTGATTGTGGTCGAATGTAAGCAGGTTTAACTGAACGCATTGCGTTTGTAAGCCTGCTCGTGTAGGAGTTCAGATCCAAGTTCAATGAAGAAGCCGAAGGATCCACGAATTCTCCTGGAAGTCGGGGTGTCGTTCCATAAACGAGTTGAGATGCAGTGTATCCAATTGCAGCCTCCACTGCATTGCAGATACATAGTAAGACTAGCGGAAGAGCGTCTGTCCACTGTGAAACGTTTGTAGCTGATAGTGAAGCTTTAAGTTGTCGATGAAAACGTTCTACCAACCCATTTGCTTGTGGATGGTAGGCAGTCGTTCGGAAGCGAGTGATTCCTAATAGTGAGGTCAGACAACGGAAGAGTCCATATTCGAACTCACGTCCGCGGTCTGCAGTGATGATTGAAGGGCAGCCGAAGTTTACTACCCATCGTTCGACGAAAGCGCGAGACACTGTTTTAGCAGTAATATCACTAATAGGTACTGCTTCTGGCCATCGAGTGAAACAGTCTACGCAGGTTAAGAGATATGAGTATCCATTTGAATCTGGTAAGGGTCCTACCAAATCCAGATGAACGTGGTCGAAACGAGCATCGAGGGTTTTGAAAGAGCCTAAGGGACACTTGTTGTGTCTAATGACCTTAGATTTCTGGCAGCTTACACAGGAGCGTGCCCACTCCCTCACGTCTTTATTCATGCCAGGCCAGCAAAACCGTTCTGCTATAAGCTTGATGTATGCACGAACAACTGGATGAGAAAGATTGTGCAACGTATTGAAGACGTTGCGTCGACAAAGTTTTGGTACGATTGGACGATCCCTACCTGTAGATGTGTCACATAGTAAGGTTTCCTCACCTGTACGCTGTTTTAGAGTTGCCGAGGATAACTCATGCTGAAGATTAATGTCTTCTTTTTGAAGCTGGGAGAGTTTAAGAAGGTCGATTCCTTGGAAACTGTTTAAGGAAATTACACGAGACAAAGCGTTTACAACTACATTGTTTGCTCCATAAATGTGTTGTATATCTGAAGTAAACTGCGAAATGTAGTCCAGTTGTCGAGACTCTCTAAGTGAGTACTTGTCTGAAGATGAACTTAAAGAGAAGCTAGAGGTTTATGATTTGTAAAAGGCGTGAATTCTCGTCCTTCGATGGAATGTTGGAAATGCCGTACAGCACAATACATAGCTAGGAGTTCCCTACCGAACGTGTTGTACCTCGATTCAGCGTCTGGCAACCGTCTCGAGAAAAATCCTAAAGGTTGCCAAGAGTGGTTAACCCATTGTTGTAAGACTCCTCCGATTGCTGAGTCGGATGCGTCTACGGCCATACTAATGGCTGCTTGAGTGTCCTGATGTGCGAGCAGGGTTGCCTTGGCGATATGTTCCTTAATTGTGGAGAATGCTTTTCGAACGTTGTCGTCTAGATTAATTGATTTCGCATTTCCACGAAGTTGGTCGGTTAACGGTTTCATAAGGGATGCGCAATTCGGTATGAGCCGTCTGTAGAAACTTACAAGGCCGTTGAAAGTGCGCAAATGTTTAATCGTGGTCGGTTTTGGGTAATCCAGAATGGCCGCCACTTTGCTTCTAAGAGGTCGGATGCCTTGAGCATCAATAGTGTGTTCTAAGAAGTCTAAGGACTTGGTTCCTATTTGGCATTTCTGAATGTTCACCGTAATGCCATGCCTTTGAAGTCGTTCGAAAACAATGTCCAGATGCTTGAGATGTGATTCTCTGTCCGGACTTGCTATCAAGCAGTCACCAAATTACGCATGTACGAAGTTGAGACCTCGGAAAACGTCATCCATGAACCTTTGGAAGGTTTGAGCAGCATTCCTTAAATCGCATTCGCAAAAATTCGTAGAGGCCGAAACGAGTTATTATAGCGGTTTTAGGAATGTCGTCAGTAGCCATAGAGATTCGGTTATAAGCTTTAACCAAGTCAATTACAGAAAAGACAGTTGTACATTTCAGGGTAGCTGTCAAATAGTGAATATGGGCAACGGGTAACGATCGGGAATGGCATTAGCATTCAGACGCCGACGATCACCAGTTGGACGCCAATCATTGCCGTCCTTTTTAGGGACCATGTGCAAGGGAGATGACCATGGGCTATTTGACGATTGAATTATTCCTAAGTCTATCATGTGGTCAAATTCGTTTTCAGCTAACCTAAGCTTTTCGGGAGCCAGTCGGTATGCTTTTGAGAATACAGGTGGTCCTGTAGTCGAGATGTGATGTGTAACATTGCTGGTTACACACGACTATTTCGGTTGTGGTTGATATATCTCGGAGTATTTATCGAGTAATGGTTGATATAATGGATCTATGGCATGCTTGATTGTGACTGGAGATAATCTGCAACCAGAAAAAGAAGTTACATAAACAGATAACTTAGCGTTTCCGTCTATTAACCTTCGTTTGCGTGTGTCGATGAGTAGATTGTGGTATTGTAGCAGGTTTATACCAATGATTGGCATAGAAACATCTGCAACCACGAAAAGCCAGTGAATGGGTTTGCGTAAACCCACGTTAAGTTAGACGTGCCTTTTACCATACGTGGCGATCGGTTTTCCGTTTGCCGCCTGTAAGCTTAAAACGGACCCATGAAGCCTGTCGTTAGAATTCGCGGGAAGAATGTTAAATTCTGCGCCAGTGTTGACGAATTGGAGAACTTTCGTAGTCATATTCGTGACGTAAAACAGGCGGCTATGTTCGCCGGCTATGGTTGCCGTTAACGCGTGCCGGCTGGGAGTTTCCCGAACTGTTTTTCCTGTCATTCGTTTTTGAGGTCGGATAATTGCAGGATTTTCTGCAATTTCTAGAAGACTTGCCATACTGGTTACGAGAGATCAGTACCAATTCACTTTTGCAACTTTGTTTACATCTAAGTGTTTCTTCAACACTGATTATTACTGGTAAACCGGAGTATAAGAATAATTTACACATAAAGAACCAATCGAAAATAGAATAAAGGTACAATCAATTAGAGACTTTTTATTTAGACTTTGTTCATTATTTTTTATGAGTTGGAAATCAAAGTTGCCCAGAAAGTCTTTCTATAAGAACTTTTCTACTCTTCAACAGTATAGAAACTGAATATCATGTGGAATTAAATTTTGAGGTCAAATCATAGTCCTAATGTTTACATTTTCAACTTCAGTTGGTTCACATTAAAGTGAGATGGTCATCATTTATCACTAACAGTGACTGTTTTAGCTCTGATGTACCTCGACTTCATCGCCCATAGCTTATCACTAGAAATCGGGGAATACCAACCTCAAGTTCGATATTGGTGAGTATTAAAAAACCAATTAAGTCGTTTAAATGCTAAGTTTTCGTCGCAAGACCTGAATATTTACAGTCCAACCACAGATGAAGCACTGAGTGTTCACAGTTGAGGTGTCTCATACTAATAAGAACAAACTATCTGCCGAGCCTTAAATTTTGGTAACTGATCATCCACTTGGGTTTGGATTAAAAATTGGTAGATATTTTCATCTTGTTCAGTTTACTGAGATAACGGAGCACTGTTGATTGAAGAAATATGAACACGTAAAATTAAAGAAGGATAAATATAGTTCAGCAAAGGAAGTTTTCTTTTCGAAAATTTCATTTACTGTACAATCGCATTTATAAACCGGACATTCCAATAAGACCAACAAGACTACACAAAAACGCCTACATATGTATTATATGAGCAGCGTATAAAGACCACTTCAACACAGCTTACATAATATAATTGAAGATTCATCTGACTTTAAGTCGAAAAATATTGGAATTAGTTATCGAAAAGGATGAAACAGTGGTAAGCTATGATGTTGTATCTCTCTATACACTAGTATTCTTATTGATAGATGCCTAAATTTTATCAACGGTTTACCAGAGAATGATTATACTTTATCTGACAGGTATCTTCTAAGCATCAGTTTCATCATGAAATCTCTTACATTATGCTTGGATTCAACCCTATTGACCTCCAGCGGGACATCATACAAACAAACAAAACGAAGTAGCCATAAGATCCTCTGTTTACCTGATTGTAGCCAGCCTGTTTATGTCACATATATAATCGAATATTTTCGCCAATGAAATGAAACCACGAGTCGAAGTCAGGTATACAGATGATACTCATGTCTCCATGAAAAAATTGATCAATAGTTTCTCTTATTACATTAAGTTCAAACATGAAAATGAACATGATGAGCTATCGTACTTAGGTTGCTTGGTTAAAAAAAGATTTAGGTGGACTATAAATCTAACTACTTACCGAAAACAAACACACTCTAATTGTTATATTGACTTCAATTCAGCACATAAGTTCAGTATAAAAATTTCTCTGGCCTTAAATTTCTTTAGAATAGTGACCATAATCATTAACATCTAAAGAGGATAAACAAGAAGAAAAAAATGGTAATGTGAAAATTTTATAATTTTTCTATAAACATTATTCAAACAAGAGAATTTAAGGTTGTGTAATAGTTCAAATGAAAAACAATGGTTTTCTTTCGTAGTTCTACCACATCGACATTGTGCAACTGAAGAACTTCAAAGAATCTCAAAACAACCCAGAACTAGAGCATACTACAAAACAACTAACACTATTTGAAATGTTTTGGTTTGTGTAAAGGATAGATAATAATGATAATGATATATATATATATATTCTGGAAATAATGATGAACAAATTCAAGCCAGTTTACAGACATGATATGCTTACTATAACTAGTAACATTAAAAGTAGATAACAATCATGTAATGTAAGATTGTTTCAAGTTTACTAGCTGAAAAATTGTTTATGTCATCTATGACATGTATTACAGAATTGAAATGCATCGACCGGGAACTTTTAATTCTTCTCAAGTGGACATTCTGTTAATATATGAACGGTGCATTTTAGGTCATTTTCTGAGCCAGAACGGATTTATTATAGCCATTTATAACTAGAGAAAATAAGGCAGAAGCAGAGAGCACAGAACAAAAAGGGCAATAATTATTATGATAGATTAGTTAGGTCTACCATAATACATATGTCAAGTTATTTTCTGATCTACTATTGGTGTTAGATATTATTCAGATTATTTAGGGTTGTCTGGGACAGTGTTAAAGTAAAGTAACAGCAGGTAGGTGGTTTTACTTAGTGAATTCAGTAATAAGAATAGCTAAACGTTTAGAGTTCCTATAATCTCACTTATGGAATAAAACACACTTACAGGTGATAGAACAATTAATGCATTTTCAGAGTAGCAATAAGCATCAGTGCAGCGAACATAGGATGCGAGTTATTTTATCTGACGGATGGATTGTGGCAGATTATTCCAGGTAAAGTAATTCATATAGAGAGATGATTTACAATAGGTTTGTTTCAATTATGAGAAGGAGTTACGGGTGTTGTAATTATAAGTTTCTGCATATTGAATTAATTGACAGGATGTAACGAACAATTTATTAAGTATTTTTAAGAAAAAGATTAGATTTAGTTCGAGTCTCATCTTCTTTAAAGGGTCAAGTCCAAGTTTATTACATCTGGAATTATAATTCAAGGTACAATACGTTCCAAGAATCCGAAGTTTAAACCGTCTCTGTAAGGATTCCAACCTTCATTTATTCTCTGAAGAAGTGGCTTACACTGAGTCATGAAACGTCAGAAAATCTAATTTTTCTACTCATTGGGATATTACAAATATATTAATTTATTTATAAAAATCTACCCAATGCTCAATTTATTCAAAATTATCAAATCAAAACTTGGTAATGATACCTACAAACCTTCATTTAGCCTTTATGTTCACACTACTAAGAATAAACGTGCACTATTCCAGGAGTGGTCGAATACATACTTTGTACATCAAAATACGTGACTCGTTGTTACAGAGGTTTACAACTATGCAACCCATGAGACGTTGGAACTTAGAGGTCTGTTTCAAGACCTGTTGTTTCTCGTAGGAGTGCCTAAGTCCTAAGTCTGTAACTGTTTGTAAATTAGATAACACCTTACCATTTATGGTAAGATCTAAGTTGAGTAATGTATTTGATGTGTGGGCGAGAATGACAATGATTGGTTGTCTTGATGAGTCAGACATTAGATAGGATGACAGGTGTTATGTGTCATATATATTCACCTATCCTTATTATGTATTGACTGTTTCTTGTTGGACTGTTATTGTTTGACTGTTCCTTGTGTCAAATTTCGGTGTGGAAATATATTGACGTTGTAGTCAGGCTAATCTCGTGTTCTTGATCTGAGTTGTGTTGAAGTCCTGTAGAATAGACACTTGGTGGGAATCTAGTGTAGATATTCGTCTAAGGTAAATTAACGTCTCACATACGTGTAAAAAGTGAAAGGACTGTTATAACAAGAAACCTCTAGTGTTATAACAAGTATCCTTACGTTTATAACAGTATTACCGAAGCATATCCACCTATATTTAGCTGTGCTAATCTACAGCTGCCATTTTGAGCACCAGAGAGCCACCTTATTAAACTCTAAATTGATGTAATTTGGCATATTGTTCAGCTCATGAAGACGAAATGAATACGCTACTTGAAGATCATCTGCATACAGAAGGGGCTTACTGTTATATCGTATGAACTCGTAATATATATGGACGTGCAATTAGAGAGGAGTGGATTTATTGATCGGACGCAAATGATACTTGAAATCGTACGAGCAGTCTTGGGTGCTATTCGGTCCTTCCTATCTGCCTAGCCCAGCCCGTTAAGTACAGAACACAGATAACATCCTCGGCAATATGAATCATTATTCACAAGCATACTGGGTTTATATACTAACCAAACTGACCAAATTATACCAAAAAATAGAAAAATAACATTTGTACAATAATTGGCCAATGTGGCTGTGGATAGGGGAAGAGTAATCAATAATAATAGTTCAAAGGTCAAAATAAGGGTTATGATACGAGGAACACGAATACGATTAGGTCAGTTATCTAACAATTATGCAATAGGAAATAGGCATATTACATTTGTCCATAAATAGACCTCAGATTTACCATTCATAATTCACCAGGGGATATAACACTTACCCACACAAAAGCATTCCCAAATGTCATTGATAAGACCTAAAAAGAGCAAAATGTCTAAGACATTGCCTCGTGTTATACCATTTCTGACGGGGACATAGTTCGACCGATAATTAATTTTGAGTATTAGGTGTCGGTGGTTGAGCAAAGAATCAAGGCTAGCAAGCAGATAGTTTGGGACCCCGTGAGATGCGATGTTTTCCATAAGAATCTGGTGATTAACCATGTTGAGCGCTTTAAAAATGTCAAAGTATAGTACTAGGACCAGATATTCTTGGTTACGTTGAGAAAAGACTAAATTACAGTAGTCAAAGTGGAAAGTCATACAAAACCGATCTTTAAAAAATCCCTATTCAGCGAGTAAATAGTTTGAGAGTTCGTCACTAACAATTTTTTCCCATAATCCTAGAGATAACTGGAGTAATATTTATGAGCCGATAATTGTTCGTCTCAGTCTTACCTCCCGATTTATAACGGGGTATGATAAGTGAAGTTTTCTAACAGAAAAGGTAGTCACCTGCTTCCAGATGGAGAGAGTAAACAGCTTTAGAAGAAGTAGTAGTATATCTAGACCACCATATTTGTAGAGAAAGGATGAAATCCCATCTACTCTATGACCTCACGAAACCTTATGGTAGTTTATAGTCTTAAACATGTGAAGGAGATAGATTTTATTGAGTTACTAGTCAAATACCCTGACCATTGCTGCTACCTTGGCGTGGTGGTCGGGCTTGCCTATCATGATGAATCAATCGCGCTATACTAGCTGGAACAACCGTTCCTCAAGGTCCTACCATGCCAGGCAGGTCGTTTGGAGAGCGGTGAGACTAAAAGCAGCAAACCCAAGGTCCGAAGGCGAAGTCGTACGGCTGACTGTGCAGAGGTGTGGCAGCAGTAAGGTGTTTCCTTCAGACAACCAGCATGACAGCGGTGCTGTCTTCTCACAAGGAGGGGTGAGGTTAGAAAAGGTCGACCCTAAAAATGCACACCTCGCCTTATCTCACGGATATCCGTCTCCTTCGGTAAGGCCCATTGAAGAACGGAGCTAACACAAAAATTCCCCACAAAAAGGACGAGCGTGAGTGGCCTCGAGCAGTTGTCCCTTCGACTCTGCGGTCACGCTCCCAGGTCGTTAAGACCAACATTAATCCAACTTCCTTTTCAGATCCCTTAAGAAATACCTTTTCACGGTGTGGTCAACCGGGAGATGATATTAGCCCTCATACCCGTAACAACACACGAGACCAAGTTGGTCACTATCAAGACCTTTCTACTCCTAAAAACTCTCTTATCTCCACAAATAACCCTTCTCACGTCCTTTTATCACCTAGCACCGCTAGTGCAAACGATTCGAGTACGTGGAACGTTATTCCTGGTCTCCTAAAACCACACTCTAAGCTACACGTCGGAGCTTTTAACGTCCGAACATTGTGCTAAATAGGACAACAAGCTTCCTTAGCTGAGACTTTCAAATCTCACACCATCGATGTGTGCTGCGTCTCCGAAACGCGCATACAAGATCCGATTAGCATCATTCCTTTGACCTCACCATATCAAAATAAAGAACCATCTCGATACACGCTTCTTGTATCTGGAAGCTCGGATGCTGCTTCTCGTGGCCTCGCTGGAGTAGGTATAGCATTAAGTTCTAAGTCAAAATCAGTTCTTTTAGACTGGATCCCAGTTGACAGTCGTCTGTGCGCTGTCCGACTAAACGGATCAGTAAGGACCCGGAAAGATAAGGAAACTCGTCGTTGCCTCTTCGTCGTCTCTGCCTACTCTCCCACTGACTGCAGCTCAGACGATATAAAAGATGAGTTCTACATGAAACTTTCTGACCTTCTCCGAGAAGCTAGGCGTTCTGATGTAGTAATTGTGGCAGGGGACTTCAATGCTCAAGTAGGTAAACTAATTGAAAGGGAAAGACACCTGAGTGGATCTTATGGTGCCGTGGCTAAAAGGACAGATAATGGCGACCGTCTGTTGCAGCTGTGCTCAGATAACCACCTATTTCTTGCAAATACTAACTTTAAGCATAAGGAAAAACATCTTTTGACATGGCGATCACCGGATTCTCCCCAACGTTGGACTCAATTAGATCACATCGCTATCAGCCACCGATAAAGGGGCTCAATAGAAGACTGTCGCTTATTCTGGAGCACATGTTTAGATTAAGATCATGCTCTAGTGCGAGCACGTATCTGCCTGCTTCTTACTGGACGTAAGAAAGACACTACAGGGAAACCTCCTAGGGTTCTTCTTAGCGATATGCAAGCTAAGAATATATTTCAGGAACAACTGGAAAAACAGTTAGGCAGCCATGCAATTCGTGTCCACCCCAAGGCACCGAGGAATGATACTTGAAAAGCTGTGGAAACAGCAGTGGTATCTGCTAGTATGGTAAACCATATTGTTAGGGAGAAACAACCGATCTCAGCAGCATCTACCGCACTGATAGATGCTCGAAAACTCATCCCATCTGGCTCTGAACATAGCGAAGAATGGCGTCAGCTTAAGCACAGGCTAATAAGAAGCGAACAGTGGTGGGTAAGCAAGAGAGACAGAAAAGGCAGCGGCAATAGGTAACAGCAGATAATTATTTAGACTTGCTAAAAAACCGGTATTAGGAACCCAAGTATCAGTGAAACCATCTCAGATAAAGATTGGCATATCATTCATTCTCAATCCAGGAGATTGGATCGATGGGCAGAACACCTTAGGGATCAGTTCAACTGGCCTTCAGCCACACTTCCGTTTCCCACGATCCCCAGTCGTCCTGAAAGGAAAATTGATTTAAGACCTCCAACTCTTTACGAGGTTGAAAAGCTACAAGAAATCTGAAGCGTGGGAGAGCAACAAGCCCTGACAGGTTAACCCCTGAGATTTCAAAGGATGGCGGCCCAGTACAACTGTAATGTGAGTTACTTATATCGACATAAGTAGAATATATGATGAGTAAGGAATAGAATATCTGATAGCAGAAGATTGAGAAGATCAAGAAGAGAAGAACAGAAATAAAAATCAATTTGTATGGATATCCCGGAACAATGAAGCTTGAGACAATTGAAGAACATTGAAGAGCAGCAAATAGAATATCATAGTATGGTTTTTGTATTTTACCAAGTAACGTTGTAATTTGTGCTAAATATGTAGTTGGTTGTCCTCAACTGTGTTCCTATTCACAACATTTGGTGTCGCTGGTTCCAAGGATGAATATCTCATAACCGAAGGAATTTGAGGACGGGGATGTGCTGAGCTTCCTGAAGTAGTCCGAAGCCGTGGCGGAGCTGGTGGAAGTGAAGGAGCCGAAGGCGAAGGTGGTAGTACTGGGGACGCTGCTCAGAGGCAGAGCAAAAGCTGTATATGACAGCCTGGACGGTGCGGGCGGTAAGACGACATAGAAGGCAGTCACGGAGCGGTTGATCGGGAAGTTCGACAGCCCAGTGAACAGAGAAGATGCACTGAGGATGTTCCGAGTGGCAGAGTTGCCGGTCAATTGTGACCCGCTGATGCTGGCTGTGGAGCTTACCAAGTTGTTACGTCGCGCGCTGCCGAATCTGGATGAGGAGTCGGAGGCACAGTTGTTGGCGTCGCAGTTTATCGAAAGCGTGCCAGTTGCCTTTTCCCAGCAGCTGAGACTGGTACACGCCGCGCAACCTTTGGATATCAGTGAGTTTGCAAATGTGACGCGACAGTTGATGACACGAACAGTAGCTCCGGTCGCGTGCGGAAGTCAGGAGATAAATAGCATCGAGGAGAAGATTGAGGAACTGCAGCACGAGATTGCGGCATTACGAGTGAGACGTAAAGGGAATGATAAGTGTTACGCATGTGGAGGGACAGAACACTGGAAGATAAACTGTCCAACAAGACGAAAACGGAGATATTTCAGACGTTACAATGTGTTTCCTTCTTACTCTAGGTATCTGGGGGTTGTTGCATTGGTAGATAGAGGGGCAGTCTATACAAGAGTGAACATAAATGAACTAGATTTAGTGTGCCTAATCGATACAGGGGCAGCAGTTTCGTTAATAGGTAAAGAGCAATGTAAGAGATTCAAGCCGTGTGCAGTAGCAGTTCACACCATAGGAGGGCATATGTTAGAGGTGTTGGGCTTGTCTAACAATATCGTAAAATTTGATAATTCTAAGTTTTCCGTTCGTGGTAACCGCAAACCTGTCGAGACCAATATTAGGAGCAGATTTCCTAAGAGAAGTAAAAACAATAGTTGACCTAAGAAGCGGTAAGGTGGTCACGAAGTACGGTTTATTCCCAATACATGGGAGTAGCGAGGTGGCTGAGGTAAGAGTGGCAACAGCCGTTCCAACGAAGAAACCAAACATTACCGAGTTGTGCACAAAGTATGCGAAACTGTTCACTGAAGAAGGAGAGCCGTACGGATTTTGCGACAAAGTAAAGCACGAAATCCCGATAAAGAACAATGGAGTAAGTATATTCACAACACGTCGTGTTCCTATGCACTTAGAGGCTGAGGTTAATCGACAGGTCCAATAGATGTTGAAAAAAGGTATAATTGAGGAGGCGGACAGCCCATATAGCTCACCGGTACTCTTGGTAAAGAAACCGAATGGGAAATATAGATTTTGTGTTGATTTTAGAGAACTGAATAAAATAACAGAACTAAAGCCATGTGCAATGCCAACAGTAGTGGAAACATCAGATTGCCTGCAGAATGCCACGGTGTTTACAGTGTTGGATTTGCGGTCAGGATATTGGCAACTGCCTATAAAAGAGAGCGATCGAAGCAAGACAGCATTTACCGTACATGATAAACAATATCAATTTAGACGAATGCCGTTTGAGTTGGCGGGTGCACCACTTACATTCCGAAGATTAATGTCGCTACTGCTCAGGGATCTAGATAACGTCGAAGTGTATGGCGACGATGTAGTCGTATACAGCCAGACAGAAACAGATCATGCCAAGCATGTGGAAGCGGTCTTAGACTGAATTGAAGAATCCGGACTTCGAGTTAATAAGGACAAGTCACAGATGGCGAAAAGTAGCATCACGTTGTTGGGGCATAAAGTAGGAAAAGGAGAAATAAAACCACTACCGCAGAAAATTCTGACCATAAGGAACATTGCAGTACCTAATTCGAAAAGGAAATTGAAACAGTTCCCGGAAAGGGCAACGTTCTACAGTCGGTTCATAAGGAAATTCAACGAAATAGCAGCACCCCCACATAAGTTGTTGAGCAACACTAAGTTTACGTGGACTGAGACCGCCCAACAAACGTTTAATCAAATCAAAAACATGCTAGGCGACCTCCAGATGACGCTCAGACTGCCCGAACTCGATAAACCGTTCACGGTGACCATAGACGCAAGTGATCATGGTATAGGTGCCGTTTTGCGTCAGTCTGACAGAGTGGTGGAATACGCCAGTCACGTTCTCACGCCTGCCGAACAAAAGTATTCAACGATCGAAAAAGAGTGTTTAGCGCTTGTGTGGGGAGTAGACAAGTGGAGACCATATCTGTTAGGTAAAAGATTTCACATTGAGACTGACCATAAACCCCTGTAGTGGCTACAAACAGCACGAGACCCCCGTGGGAAGTTAGCGTGATGGATTATACGTCTGCAGGAGTATGACTTCAGTATCCGGCATGTTCCAGGGAAGGAAAATGTAATGGCGGACTACCTGTCAAGACCAGACTGGAAGCAGAGCTTCCATTGACAACACGCGTAGTGAACAGTATAGAGGGAGACCTACTAAAACTCGTCCGGCAACAGGAATCTGATCCTAAACTTCGAGAGGTAATCAGAGTGATAAAAGAGGGAGCAGATGTTGACAAACGAGCAATGGATAAGGAACAGAACACTGGATAGAAGGCAAGCAGAAGCGTGTAAATGCCAGTCAACTACAGAGATGGTTTCAAGAAGATCATGAGTACGAGTCACGAACAGCATCAAAGAAGACAGTGGTACGGCGATCGGAAAGATTGCGAGAACAGCTTATTAAAAGGGGGGACGAGTGTGGTGTGAGCTACTTATATCGACATAAGTAGAATATATGATGAGTAAGGAATAGAATATCTGATAGCAGAAGATTGAGAAGATCAAGAAGAGAAGAACAGAAATAAAAATCAATTTGTATGGATATCCCGGAACAATGAAGCTTGAGACAATTGAAGAACATTGAAGAGCAGCAAATAGAATATCATAGTATGGTTTTTGTATTTTACCAAGTAACGTTGTAATTTGTGCTAAATATGTAGTTGGTTGTCCTCACTTGTATTCTCATTCACAACACCAGCAGTGGGATTGACTGAGGTATTATGTAGAATCTGGGATCTGGACGTAATTCCATCTGACTGGTCCCAAATACTGATTGTGCCAGTCTGTAAGAGAGGACAGAAGTCCTCATGTGGCATTCCCAGAGGGATCAGTTTGACTAATATAGTGTCTAATTAATTAGCCTCAATAATACTTCGACGCCTAACTAAAGCTCTTGAAGAGCAGACTAGAGAAAACTAGGCTGGGTCTCCACCTGAACGTGGTTGTATAGACCAGATATTCACTCTACGTCAGGTCCTAGAACATAAATATACATTCAGACGTCCCACAATCGTAGTATTTCTCGACATTAAGGCGCCATTTGACTCCATTGATCATGAGGTTCTGTGGCAATGTTTGTCACTGAAAGGAGTACCAAAAAAGTACATTAACCTCATAAAGGCTCTCTACTCAAACACAACTGGTCAAGTTAGAGCCTATGGCGAACTGTCATCAGAATTGATTACCTCAAGTGGTGTTCGTTAGGGCTATCCACTTTCTCCATTCTTGTTTAACTTTGTCGTAGACGTGCTTTTAGGGATAACACTTTCATCATCCCAATTCAGAGGGTTGATTCACTTGTTGACATAGAATACGCCGATGGCATAGTTCTATTTGGTGAAGACGCTAACAAAATGCAGAGTCTTCTGACCACTATAAACAACTATGCAGGCATGTTCGGGATGCGATTCTCTCCCTCGAAGTGCAAAATGTTATTTCAGGATTGGGTTGCATCGACGCCTGTACTAATGATAGGGAGTGAATTAGTTGAGCGTGTTGACTGCTTCACTTATCTTGTGAGCCTCATCAGCCCTTGTGGACTGGTGTGTGACGAAATCTCAGCACGGATACAGAAGGATCGTCTGGCTTTTGCCAACTTGCGTCATTTATGGCGTAGGCGAGATATCCGTCTAGGAAGAAAAGGATGGCTTTACTGCGCAGCAAGGAAACATGGCTGGTAAGAGTAGAGGATATACGTGGGCTACTAGTATTCGATCACAGATGTCTTCGAATCATTGCTCATATATCCTGGGACCACCGGGTAAGTAATACAGTTGTTAGGAAACGGATACTAGGTAAGGATGACAAATCGATTGATGAAGTAATGAGACTTCATCAGTTGAGATGACTAGGACGTGTGTTACGTATGCCCAACCACCGACTGCCCCGATGTGCAATGTTTTACGGTGTAGGAGTAGGTTGGAAGAAAGCTAGGGGTGGCCAGACCAAAACGTGGCACAAATCGATGAAGTCACTGACAAGTGAACTGAGTCATGTTGGTAGGTGTAGACTACCTGGTTGGGATCCGTGAGATGATAGCAATCGATGGTTAGAGACCTTGAATGACATGGCTGAAAATCGTTTGCAATGGCGAAGGTGCATCCACTATTTGTGTTCTCCTAAATTCTAATCTTTTAAATTCTTCATGTCTCTATCTTTCTTCTCTTTCCAAATTTATTGCACTGTTTTATACTCTTTGAATACCATTGAAACCGTAATCGTTCCGACTACGGCTCATACTTTTACTACTTTCACCATTATGGGATTTGAATCAACAACTGCATTTCTGTGGTATGGCAACTCGAGCTGATGTATATACGTACAAAGTTCTACGTTGTGACTGACTAACTAATCAAATACATAACTTTTGTAACAGTGTTATTTGAGAATTCTTTATGATTCGCAAAAAATACCACTGAAAAGGTCTGCTATGGTTTCAGAGTCGTATATAAGTGTGCCATTGTGCAGGATGCATGGTATGCCAATATTTTGAGCTGATTTGACGCGTTTTAAAAAAAAGTAGAATTACGTTTTGTACTTTTGAGAAAGTATTAAGTACAAACAGCCTCTCATTCACGACCTTTAACTTGTGTTTCTCTAATTCGGTTAGTTGTACAACGGCTGTGAAATAGTTTGACTTAAAATAACGTCTCTTCAGGCGTCTTAATTTACTATAATACTTAGCTCGTATAAGTAATTAATTAGGTTTACTAAACCTGTAGGTTTTAAGGGGTGGGTAGAATTTCTAAAGAAGGGTTGGTGATTAGATATAATGTGTCAATGGTTTCCACGAGACTATTACATCAGAAGAAGGTATCCCAGTCTGAGAACATAACCAGTGAGCACAGGAGGTCCCAGTCAGTATGCTCACAATATGGGTTGATTATAAAAGGGATAGATAGGGAGTGTACAAACTACTATTTTATGGTCATTGCTTTCGAATTAATTGTGTACTTGTACAGATAGTGGGATGATATCCCTACTAAATATCAGATGAAGTATATTATCACGCCTTGTTGGGGTACGAAGCTGCTGTGACCAGCAGTACACGTTAATGGTTGCTGAGAATTCATCATTACATGACTGACAACTACGGGTATTCCCGTTTATTCTAGGATAATTGAAATTTCCTGTAATAACCTTAGCAGTGTAGTTTGAAGCAGATACATGTATAAACGCATTGAAAATAGGATCATTCACATTATCTGAACTATTGGGAGCTTTTTATATACATCTCAGGAGTAGACTATGATTCAGGGTGTTGATTAATATTCAGACCAATTCAGGTAAACACTCAGGACACTGCCTTCAACTTTATATAATGCAAACACCCTCGCTCAGTTTCTGTTACAACTATATAGACGGTAGTTCCAGATGTATAATTCAGAATCAGACACTGAGTGATAGCACCATTTTTCAGTGACAAGTTTGAAAAAAGACTAGTAAGGCTAGTAAGGTTTTATGACACGTAACTGTATCTACAAATTAAAGTGTGTTGATTACGTTACCTTCTGTGTTGGAGTTTGATCTGGTGAAATCTTAATTCACGTTAAAAAAAAAAGATCAAAGCTAGACAAATAAACCAACTGATAATCCTGTAGAACTTAAAAATGGACGACATCTTCAGTAACCATCAAGTCGATACTAAAAATATATAAATAATACAAAAAAGCTTTCGCAACTACAAAGAAAGGAGAATAGCTAAACCTTTCCACATATTGCTAAATCCAACTCCCCTTAATAGAAGAAAAGCCGTTAATATCCATCCAACTTGGACCATCTACCCAAGCTACCATATCTGATTCTATTCACATCACACTATTATCATACAAATCCAAGTATATCATTTCACATTATAAATGTCAAATTTTTCACATATTAGCGCACACAAACATGTCTAATCTAGTCTACTTTAACCGGAGTGACGTGGTATTGACTGGGTCAGACCTGTTTATTGATTGGTTTAAGTAAATATTTTTGCTTTGTACCGTCTAAACTTGTATTAATTTGTTTAGTTATTTGGTCTGTAAGGAAGTGGCTTACTCTGAGTCATGAAACGTCAGGAAATTTAATTTTTCTACTCGTTAGGATAGCTTCAATTGACTCATGATCTCAACTACATAAAATTACTAAAATCTACACAAACCCCGCTTCTGATATTACGAATTTACCGCTTTTCATCAGTAAGGGGTTGTGGATATTGTTAAATTTTATTAAAACGATGAGTCGATCAATGTTAGGACCCCAATTAAAACCTAGAAGCACTAGAAGTTCGTTTCGTCCTAGTATGCGCGTCATCAGCAATTCGCATCTAGTTAGTCTTATTAAGTAAAAATAATAGTTTATTGCAAAACAGAATGATACTAAATAATAAAAAATCCTGAAATAGTATCTTGTCATGAATTGTTTACGAAAATCAAATATTGAAAAGAATTTATGTGATAACCTGTTAGTGTGAATTGTTAAAGTGGAGATAATTGTCTATTTGATAGCCATTAAAAAAAACAGTAGTTTAAAGTTGTGAAAACGGCTTATTCATATCTATGAAGATCACTAGAAAGGAACAGAAATAAATAAAACGACTGATCAGGAAATATAGGAAGGAAGGTGAAGACCGCTGTAAAATTAATGAATGAACACTATTTTTGTACGAAAAGGTTAGGATTGAACTGGTGGATTGCAATAGTCTCTACTATAGATAAGTTTTCCATTTTCATTTCCCTTGAGTCGACTCTTCAGACTGTATACATAATTTTGAAATGGAGTTGCCTAAAATTTACTTTATGCTCCGAAATCCAGCTTTTGATTGAATTCTGTAGTCCCTTGGTAAGCCAGGAAGGGTAATTTACTTAGTATTGTTTGTTTGAATCTTCACATTGATGTTTTGGACTGCAACTGGTCAGTCTCTTATTGACATATGTGCATACTGTGCATATTGCTTCGATATAGCCTTAATTTACAAGCATGATCAGCAAAGATGGCTAGTGGCTAGCAGTGGAATCCAGTTTGACGCGCGTTTCGTCCTATTTGTGACATCGATGAGAAGATCCAAACAAACAATATTAAGTAAATTTCATTTTCACCCCATTGCACAAGCAAGTGACTATGAGGACTCATTGGTCGTGTGGATAACGTGATGGCGTTTGAAGCGAACGGTACTGGGTTCGAGTGTCAGAGTGAACATCAACTCTGAGATGTAGGTACATGCAGCTGACGAGTCCCAATTAGGAAGAAACGCGCATCAAGCTAGATTCCACTGCTAGCCACTATCCATCTTTGCTTACCAGGAAGGGTAATGTTTAAAGATGCGTCTCTACAAAGAGGTATTGTGCAACCTGATTTTCATAAACAATTCCTGGAAAGATAGCGCTATCAATTTCTATCAAGTTTAAAGCTATTCTATATTTCTTAGTGTAAACTAACTATATACCCGAAAAATGTTAGAAAAATCAACCGTACTTTAACATAAAATAGTTTGTTATTTATTTTTGTTCTGTAAAGTTATTATGAAACAACTTACTTTCTGAAAAATAACCATTCCCTTGGGAAATAATCAAAAACATTGAATGATTATTTATTATAGAATTAATGAAAATACTTTGTTAGCAAATAACATGTATCAATAAGTTAATGATAAGAATAGCGGTATATATATAGGTATACCTAATTTTCATTGTTAACTTAATAGTTGAAGAGCTTATTCAACTATGAAGTTTATTTTGTACTTTTCAGTTACTTTAATGTTCAATGTTTTCAATATCTGATTTATATTCTTTGTTTTTTTTTCTTTTTTTCTTCTACAATATTTACGTAAATTATTATTGTTATTACTTATTAAGAGATAAAATGGTAAAGGCTTATTAATGGTAAAGATTTATTACGGATTAACATTATTTTGACAAGTAATGACAACTAGTAAGCATAGCACAATTAATTTCGTGCAAATATGAGACTCACAAGTCAGGATTTATGACACTTGGTCTCGCAGTTAGCATTTAACCTTCATGCCAGCGAGATATCCTATAGCTCATATTTCTAACCTTAATCAATTCATAAAAAAAGAATCCCTCCTGTCATTTTCATCGGTTTAGACTCTGCAGTCGTATTCAAAGTAATTATTGACATAGTTTCTCGTTAAATAACTTGGTGTCACTTTATAATGAAAGCGTTTTGAAATTTAAAGTGTAATCAAAGTGTGATGTATGGTAATTATATCAGCTAATATAAGTAGTATGTAACATCATTGGAAGTGGAAACTCTAGCAACAGAAGGCTGAGAAGATCAAGTTGAAGAGAATAGGAAGGGAAATGGAAAGGAATTCCGAATAAGAAGAATCATACAAAATGTGAAACACAGATGACAGGAATTTGCAAATAAAGTGTTCAATTTATGGTCCTCATATTTTACCATAACATTCTGTAATCCTTTATTAAAATAAATTAGTTGCCCCCCTCCCTACTTGCGTTCTCGTTCATTGCACAAGAATTAGCAAACCATTCAAAAATAGGTAGCAAAAAACTGTGTAGTGGAAATGGTTTATTGGATCAGAAGTATGCGAGATAATTATCAGCCTTGTAAACACAAGGAAGATAACTAGAAGACGGTCATCAGAATCGTAAATTGAATATGAAAATTTGGTAGGATGAGACATTAGATATGTTGATTTTCGTACGAACTAATTCATACTTGATTCACTGATTTCCTAAAGCTTTTTGATTCTAAACGTTTCTTCTTCGTTCACACTTGAGCTAATCAGTTAGACCTGATTTACGTGGTAACGTGACTAGAAATAACAAGACATCATAGAAGTGAGGTATTGATAAATGTGCACTGTCATTTTCCTTTCTGAACCATCTTTAGTACTACTCTCAAGATATAATATAAATGACAGGAGGTCTGCTTGAATATTTGAGTTACCTGTTCCTTCAATCTAGATATTTCAGCAAGTAATCTGTTTTTTGTTTGTTTTAACACATCATTATGTCTATTATTCGCATAACCCATTTTAACGTTCAAAAAAAAATTAAAAAATAAAAATACGTACGAATATCATGATGAATATAAATCATAAGATATAAAATCATTGTTCTAATCACCACCAACACCACCACCATCACCAACACGAGCACAATAAACCCAATACACTTGTCTAATGTTCTCTCATTTTCCATCTGAATTTTTAATCAGTAATTCAAATTCATTTTGTAGTGAACAATCTGTATAAAATTTAAATAATTAGTTTATTTTATTCTAGAATAAATAGAGAACCATCATCAGATGGATCGTTAAGAAGAAACATGAACAGAAAAAGTACTTGGATTGGACAGTATACACACTTCCTTAGCTTTGTACCTCTACAGTACAAACAAAACCTGATCAAAACCGTTAGCTATCGAATACGCACTATATATTCGGCAGATGTAGTTGACAATGAGCTAAACACATTGTATAATGCTTTGACGGAAAACGGTTATCCCAGAAAGTTTATAATTAAATATATGATCTTTAAAGTGAAAATAGACGAATTCCAAACGGTCAACAAGAAGTCCTTGTTCATGCGCCTACAATTCAGGGGAGATGCCGCTAGCGAAATACTTGCTCAGAGATTACGCAGATCTATTTAAAAATCTTTCAACGCTAGTGAACTAGGTTTGGTGTTTTCTACGCGTCCAATGGTGACACCGAGGCTTAATGATGAAGTTCCTAGAGTGACCACTTCATTTTGTATTTATCAGTTCGACTGCTCCTGTGGAGCAAGTTATATTGGTTGGAAGTTCTAGGAATTTAAATATTCGTGCTCGTGAACACCTCCCAGCGTAGCTAAGCAAAGGTCTGATGAGGAAAGTAAACAGCTCGGTTTTGGCCCATTTAGTACAAACTGGTCATAGTGCCAGTATAAACCAATCCTTTTCAAATATTTATAGGGTCAGTAATTTTTTGCCTAAGCTTATCAGGCTTAAAGTCCTTCAAACGGCGGAGGCAGTAGCCATCAGAATGAAGAAACCTGAGCTATGTGTACAGAAGAAATATCTGCAGACCCTACTTCTTCCTTGGTCAACCACAAGGCCAATTAATGAACAATCATCTTAGCTATTGTATGACCTAATTTGACTATGTACTTACGACCTTTCGTAGTCAAATGTAATTGTCTCTCTTATCTTTATTCACAAATCTTTGTATTTTATTATTATTATTTATATTATTATTGGTTAAATATCATTATTAATCCCCCCTAGACATGATTCATTCACATCGCATTGATCCCTCCTTATTACGTCTCACTAATTTTTCACACAATTTAGTCTTCTACTTGATCGACTTGTAATTGCACTATCATATCTCCCTCACCCTATCTGACCCATATCTATATTCTGATCACAGATCTTAAATTTTCACTTAACATATATACAGATTCAAGTGTTAACATTCTTTATCAGAAGGGGTTTTGTAGAGATTTAATATTGTAGTGAACAGAACACTGGTTGGGGACAATCGAATGTATTTAAGCAAAAATTACAGACTATCTCAGTAGATTCTGATAACCAAACAATGAACAGTCAATTTGCAAATTAACAACCAATTGTTTCAATCTTCACTGTTTCTTCTCTTATTCCATTGCTCATGCATTTTCCAAACGATTGCGCTTCATTTCAGTTCTTTGCTCATCGGTCTTCTGCGAAAATACATTCTATGTCTGACCCACACCATGTACTACTTATATAGATATAAGTAGACAACACCACAGTATGTTTCATAGTTGAAAGTATGAGTCAATTGAAGCTAGACCACCATGGAAAACCTGGAAACACTGGACGGCCGTTTCGTCCTATTATGGGACTCCTCAGCAGTGCGCATCCACGAACCCGCGCTCGCCATTCTACATGAGTCATATCAACATTAACAATTTTATTCTATTTGATTTGACATTCCTAAATGTTACATGCTTTAAACGATGTAATTTGTCTTTAACTTGGTCATTTTTTCGAATTATTAATTTGGATATATGAATTGTAGAACCTGAAGAGAATTAGTTTTTTTTATTCTAAAATAAATAGAGAACCATTTTGTTTTCTGATCCATATAAAATTGATAAGCATATTACTAAATTGTTTTACGTGACAATTTCTCAATTGATAAAGACTTTAATCACTTATCTTATAATTTGTAAATATTCAACATTCTACAAAAGGGTATGATAAGGGTGTGATAAATAAATAAGAAAATAATTTTATTTACATTCTTCTAACTATGATTTTTTCTGGTTAGCGTTTTTTTAGCGAGTTGATTTTCTACGGGATGGGGTCGCTAACCCCATACCCAACCCTCCTCCTGTACCCGGGCTTGGGACCGACAGTAACCCCCAGAGGAGCTACAGGCGGAGTTTCGAGATGCTGACAAACTCAACAAATTCAACATAGCCCTCAGCAACAGGTTCGAGGCCTTTCATGACCTACTCAATGGAGAGGGGACTACCATGGAGAGCAACTGGAAAGGTATCAAGGAGGCAATCGTTTCAACGTGTCAAGAGGTTCTGAACCAAAAGAAGCACCATCACAAGGAATGGATCACTGTTGGTACACTGGATAAGATTGAAGCAAGGAGGAACAAGAAGGCAGCAATCAATATCAGCCAAACCAGAGCGGAAAAAGCCAAGGCACAAGCCGAATACACAGAGGCAAACAAGCAAGTGAAGAGGAGCATCAGAACCGACAAACGTAAATATGTTGAAGATTTAGCAACGACAGCGGAAAAGGCTGCAAGAGAAGGAAACATGAGACAATTGTATGATACAACAAAGAAACTTGCTGGAAATTACTGTAAGCCAGAAAGACCAGTGAAAAGCAAGGAAGGCAAAGTAATCACCGACATTGAAGAACAACGCAACAGGTGGGTAGAATACTTCAAAGAACTCTTGAATCGACCAGCTCCACTGAACCCACCCAACATCGAAGCAGCACCCACGGACCTCCCAATCGATATTGGCCCACCAACAATTGAAGAGATCAGCATGGCCATTAGACAAGTCAAGAGTGGCAAAGCAGCGGGACCAGACAACATCCCGGCAGAGGCACTGAAAGCAAATGTAACAGCAACTGCCAAGATACTCCACATCCTCTTCAGTAAGATTTGGAAGGAAGAACAAGTACCAATAGACTGGAAAAAAGGACTTCTGATCAAGATACCAAAGAAAGGCGATCTCAGCAAGTGCGACAACTACAGGGGCATCACTCTCCTCTCAATACCAGGAAAATTCTTCAATCGAGTATTGTTAAACAGGATGAAGGATTCCGTGGACGCCCAACTTCGAGATCAACAAGCTGGATTTCGTAAGGATAGATCATGCACAGATCAAATCGCAACTCTGCGGATCATTGTGGAACAATCAATCGAATGTAATTCATCACTCCATATCAACTTCATCGACTACGAGAAGGCATTTGATAGCGTGGACAGGACGACACTATGGAAGCTTCTTCAACACTACGGCGTGCCCGAGAAGATAGTCAATATCATACGGAACTCCTATGATGGACTAAACTGCCAAATCGTCCACGGAGGACAACTCACCGACTCGTTTCAAGTAAAGACCGGTGTTATGCAAGGTTGCTTACTCTCACCCTTTCTCTTTCTCCTGGTCGTCGACTGGATCATGAAGACGTCAACATCTGGAGGAAATCACGGGATACAGTGGACAGGCAGGACGCAGCTTGACGATTTAGACTTCGCGCATGATCTGGCTCTTCTATCACAAACGCAACAACAAATGCAGGAGAAAACGGCCAGTGTAGCAGCAGCCTCAGCAGCAGTAGGTCTCAATATAAACAAAGAGAAAAGCAAAACTCTCCGATCCAATACAATATGCACCAATCAAATTACACTTGACGGAGAAGCTTTGGAGGATGTGGAAACCTTTACATATCTGGGCAGCATCATTGATGAACACGGTGGATCAGATGCAGATGTGAGGGCGAGGATCGGCAAAGCAAGAGCAGCATACTTACAACTGAAAAACATCTGGAGCTCAAAACAATTGTCAACCAACACCAAGGTTAGAATTTTCAATACAAATGTCAAGACAGTTCTACTGTATGAGGCGGAGACGTGAAGAACTACAAAAGCCATTATCCAGAAGATACAAGTGTTTATTAACAGTTGTCTACGCAAGATACTTCGGATCCAATGGCCAGACACTATCAGCAACAAGTTACTGTGGGAGACAACAAACCAGATTCCAGCGGAGGAAGAAATCAGGAGGAAGCGCTGGAAGTGGATTGGGCACACTTTGAGGAAATCACCCGATTGCGTCACAAGACAAGCCCTCACATGGAATCCTGAAGGTCAAAGGAGAAGAGGAAGACCAAAGAACACATTACGCCGAGAAATAGAGACAGACATGAGAAGAATGAACAAGAACTGGATATAACTAGAAAAGGAAGCCCAGGACAGAGTGGGTTGGAGAAAGCTGGTCGGCGGCCTATGCACCATTGGGAGTAACAGGCGTAAGTAAAGTAAAAATGCTTTTAACTATTCTGAAAATGGTCAAATGGTTTTAGAGGAGCTTTTCCCCTGTTATTATTTAACCATAAGTAATTTCTACAAAATTAAAGTGAAATTAATGAGATTATGATTGATGAATGAAATAATCCGATATTGAGTTTTGAGTGTTTTGGGATGAAATTCATTCATACATTTTGACTAAGTAGCATCTTGGCATCATTGATAATATCAGTTCACAGTGAAAATCAATAAATGTTATTCCTAACCCTAATTATCAGCTGTAAATCACACGGGTTTTTAACCTTCAATTGATCCTAGTTATTAGGTAGATGTTTTCAAGGTCACTTTAGCATCACTCAAAGGTCGTTCATAAATTATAGTTTCACCATCAAATGTAGTTTACAGAGACTCATGTTTTACTTTATTATGAATTCAATTACTTATATACATATATCCTCACATATATATTTTTGAGAGAATTATTCCACAATGCTACATCATCTTTATTCATTATAGCATTGTAAATCTATGTGAATCAATATCAGAATTACTATGATTGATCACGAAATAGTAGTCAATGTTACTTTCGCCTACATTATAGTGTTAATTAAACATCACCGACTAAGTAAGATATCTACTGGTGTGTTCTTTGGTCTTCCTCTTCTCCTTTGACCTTCAAGATTCCATGTGAGGGCTTGTCTTGTGACACAATTAGGTGATTTCCTCAAAGTGTCCCCAATCCACTTCCAGCGTTTCTTCCTGATTTCTTCCTCCACTGGATGGAATCTGGTTTGTTCTCTCTCACAGTAATAATAAGGAATAAAGCTAATAATAATAATAATCAAATAAAATCAGTGTGAACATTATGACTGTTATGGTTACCTATTTGTGTATTCTTTTTATTTCTAAGTATAGAATAAGATAATTTGACAGTATTTAATTCTCGTTTTATAAAACAAAAACAAAAAAATAAACAATTTTGCAATATATTACTTAAACACGAAATAAAAGCATTCAGTTTTATTCATTTAGTGTGTGTCATTATCATCAGCCTCAACGTCATATCAACAAAGGGGAATTCGACAA
The DNA here is from genome assembly GCA_944470415.2 of Schistosoma rodhaini. Taxonomy (NCBI): domain Eukaryota; kingdom Metazoa; phylum Platyhelminthes; class Trematoda; order Strigeidida; family Schistosomatidae; genus Schistosoma; species Schistosoma rodhaini. The sequence continues at coordinate 85,276,781 of OX104036.1, forward strand.
TGAATAAGGAAGTTCAGAACTTATTTTGTGAAAAATCTCAGGAAGTAAAATTAATAATTTTAGTTTGTTTTTTTTTTACTTCCTTTAGTCTAATTTGAGGTTTATCATTGAAAGAAAAAGCCAAAATTAAAATGATCCAACAATCAGAGAATGTGATGATTTACTAGATGATCATCTAAACATGTTTAAATTGGTCATTTGATTGGTCATTTGATCTCATTTATGTTAAGATTTTGTTATTTAAAACTTCCTTCAACTGAAAATTAACAGTATTTTTTTCTTATGAAAAATTAAATCTATTAGATATAAACCTATATGTGTTGGTAAACAAACAACTTATTTATCTTAACTTATAAGCAGTATTCATTCATGATTTAACGCATAGTCGAATATTACTTCATCGAACCTCGCGATTGACCAAATTAGACTGTTGGGCTAATATTATGAACATTTTGAAGTTCTTTTTTAATTATAATTTTACATTTATATCTATTCTTCAATTTAAAGAGAAAAATTAAAGGGAACGTATAGCAATATTTTGTGGTGAGTACTAATTATTGCATTAGACATACAGTAAATAGTATATCAGTTATTATTATTATCGTTATTATTAGTTGAATTCATGTGTCAATTAAAACTAGACCACCATGAAAAACCTGAAAGCATTGCACGACCGTCCAAGCATGGGACTCCCTAGCAGTGTGTATCTATGACCTCTCCGCGGGATTCGAACACAGGACCTATTGGTCTCGTACGTGAACGCTTAAATCTCCAGATCTATGGTCTGACTTTCAACGGTGTTAATGTTCAAGTTTCACCAATCCACCATATTTCGCGATCGTCCATCATTGTTTTCAGTGAGTAACTACGCCACAACAGACATAGTTCAACTGCAATGATCATGAATTCTCATTACAACTGCAGCAAATCCATCGTAAGGCCATTCACTATTGAGCACATGATGATTATGATCAGTATAGCGTTGTGAAGATTGTTGAGTTTAGATTGGTATGATGAATGGAGGAATATTAAACCAACATAGATAATCTGAAAGCAATGGAGGACCGTTTCGTCAAAGTATGGTAATGGTGGGCAGTGCGCTTTCACGACCCATCACACGGGACTCGAACCCATCATCCTCGGTCTCGTGCGCGAACGTTTAACCTCCACACCACTGAGTTGCTATCCAACAGTGTTAATGTCTGCCTTCAACCAAATTCACTATTATTATTTCAAGTCAAGTGGTAAGGCGGTGACATTATCGATCTTCGTTCAACCCAAAATAGTCTTGTTAGCAGATCCAGATAAATTGTCAGGTATTAAAACTATAGTGGTTCAAAAAGGCATTGTGTAATTACTTTAATATTTGTCAGTTCATTCAATTTCGTTAATAAGACATAATATTGAAACGATTGTCATCATCGATGGTATGACCATGAGACCATTTTCAAACCAAGTAGCATGAAAATGATTGATGTATGCTTCTAAATATGATATTGTAACTAGTATAAAACATGACTATATTTAATCATGGTTCATAGCCAAAATTAAAATGTATATTTCATTTCAATAAGAATTCATCATTTGAATATATGAGCTTCATAGTATGTTTTCCCATTTAAAGGAAGCTTACTGTGATACGAAATACGGAAAAAGGTAGATAGGAACTACGCAGAGGTTAAAAAAATCTTCTTCTTATCCAACCTTTAGAGAAACGAAGAACAAGTAATGTGGAATTTATTCTATGATAAGCCACAAATGATCGTAAGCATTTACGGTTAAACATGAACGGTAGATAAAGACTTTCAGGAAACGCTGGGAAACATGTTGAGGTTATAACCCGAATAAGTTTGAAACAACTACGAAAAATTTATAGATAGTTTCTAACCAGTCATAAAATAGCTGTTATATGTGAATAGTTTATGGGAAAGAAAACAATAATGTCACCAAGTGTAAACAGATTTTACACAATTTATAGGACTATCAATATGTTGTATAGGTCATCCTACCAGTAAATCGAAAAACAACTAAATATAAACTCGTACTAATGAGTAAACATTATCTATGTTTTTGAACCCTTTAAAGGGCCTAAAAAAAGTTTTTAAACCCTCCAGATTATTTCAAGTTAGTGTTAGACATTTAGAGTTCGGGTCTTCATTACTAATTGATATTATCTGTAATGTAGAAATGTAGATATACAAACGGATAAATTTCCCTCGGAAACACAAACAACACCGGCTGGTTATTTTGTCCACAAAGTATAGCCTCATCACGTCTAGATTCACTTCAAACTCCAGTATTTAGGTTATGGTTTAGCAGTAGTGTCGATTCGCCTGTCATATGTAATCTCAAGAGACACAATTCTGCATCTGATACGTACGGCACCATTTTTACTTTATGGTTGTAAAAAATAATTTTGCACAATTATTTTAAAAGTTTATAACAGTATACAAAGGAACTTCTGTTGCTCGTTATCCATGATATATGAGTTTTGGTTAAAAACCTGAATGTTGATTTCTCCACTATGACTGACTAATCCACAAAGCATACTTTCACTAAAGAAAATATTCCACTTGTATAAATTTACAAATTAAATGTAAGTTAGGTTTTCCATGGTGGTCTAGCTTCAATTGACTCATGATCTTAACTATAAAATTATTAAATCTCCACAAAAAACCCCCTTGTGATAGGGAGTAATTAGTTGGAAAATCAAATTTTGTACTAAGAGTACTTTACTAAAATCAAATAGTGTACAAATTGTGCACATAGTAATATAAACAAATTCATTTGGAATTTGTCGAAGTGTCGTGAACAGAACACAATTGGGGACAATCGAATGTATTTAAGCAACAGTTACAGACTATCTCAGTAAATTCTGAAAACCATACAATGAACAGTCAATTTGCAAATTAACAACCAATTGTTTCAATCTTCACTGTTTCTTCTCTAATTCCACTGCTCATGCATTTTCCAAACGATTGCGCTTCATTTCAGTTCTTTGCTCATCGGTCTTCTGCTAAAATACATTCTATGTCTGACCAACACCATATACTACTTATATAGATATAAGTAGTCGATACCACAGAAACACATCTTACAAAATAATACATCCTCAAAAATACCAACTTATTTATTTGTGGCTTTCGCTAGTATTTAGGTAGATAATCAATTTCGGTAACATTCAGTAAAAAAAAGAATGATAGACCGATTCATTTTCATTCCAAAACTGCCATGGTTACGAAAAAACCTTTATTTCATAAAATGGTATCAAATATTTGACCTTTTTATATGTCGGTAAAAAAAAAGACAGAAATTGTTTTAATATAAAAACCATAAAATGCAATTAAAACTAACTTAATGCATAGGTGTATAGTTCAGCATTATATATTGAATAGGTTTCAAAGCTAATTTTATGCATCACTTAGAAATGGGACAAGGCGTGAAATGTGGAAAGTGAGAGAGAGAGAGCAGGAACAGTCCTTTATGTAAATGTTATTTTAATTTTCAATGAATAATTTCGTATACATTAAGTAATAATAATAATAATAATAACCATTGAAAGTAGAGGGGTGCTTCGTTTTATCTCAAACTTATTCGTTTGTTCACACCCAGTGACCCACAATAGAAATCTAGAGAATTTCAATTTGTTTTAGAGTATAATTTCCAAACAAAGACGTGGATACAGAATTTTTTTAACTTCATACGTCACACAACTTCTAAGTGAAAGTATAAGAAACTCAATTCATCATATATATATCTTTAGTGAACATTTATTAATTACTACAAATTAGTTTCACATAGGCTTAATGTAATTTGAAGGTTATATCTGATCAGTTGATAGATACACACAGATGACTTTCCGTCGGTAAGTCATCTATTTTATCCTGATATTACAGATGTCATTGAATAATCGTCAAACAATTGATTAGCTTTAATCAAATTAAGGGGATAGAGAAATGTTTCAATCGGCATTTGACTTATGCATGGCAATCAACAAAGTTAAATGAATTAAAAACAAATATTATTGAAAGAAAAACTAATGTTTCGTCTATAGACATTTTCCACTGCCTACCTCTATTCATCCTACAAGATATAAATTTGGCTCATTATTTAACTAGTATTGAGTTATTATAGGTGTCATGATATAGATGAAAATTATTAATTACAGTAACTTATATTACACTTCAGCCTATTTAAATATATCAAAAATCACAGCAAGACTATTGAGGCTGATTAGAATAGGTGCAGCACATAAACTAACAAGATCACTTCAATCAATCTTATGTAAACAGATGAATGGAATGTCAGAAGACGAAAAGCCAAATAATGCCCATAAAATAAACTGTTACAGCTGAGAAAAACACAACATCGGACAAAGTGGGCGGCCTCTTCATCTTCATCCACATGAACACCAAACGGCTATCAAACAGCATGATGTATCTTCTCTGATATTAACCCACGTAGATAGTTGTGGATACATTCGAATAGAAAAATGCTGAGATTTTGGATAGGGGGAATACTAAAAACAAAAGAGAAGTTTTGAAATATTAGCACCCAAGTCGATCAACAATCAGCAAACATGTCGAAATTCATGCAACTTATAAACTGATTATAAAACTACGTATAAATGTAGGATCAAGAACCAAGTCAATAGACAGATCATCAAATTAAACATGCAAACGACTACAGTATAAAGGTCAGTAATAACCGATTAAGATCAAGGTCATTAAGACAATCTGCCAGTCATAAGTGAAGAAATTCATGCACTTTACTTCTAATGATTTCGGTTGGAAGGACAATGAAAACTTCATGAATAAACTCTCAAGCTCAGCGAATGAAATTCTATCAAAATAGTCTACTAAAGCAACAAATCTTTAACAGCCCTTACAGAAAGTGTGCCATTTACTTTTCATTTCCTTTATTCAATATTCTGATGTTGTCCTACGTAAATTTATGTCCGTGATTGCCGATATCCATTGTACTTCTCAACGGACCTGTACGATTTTCTCTGTATGAATGAGTGATTATCTAAGAAAGACATGGCACTTATTTGTTTAATATCGACTATATCACATGCTCTTATGTCCCGATTTGGGTTATTCAATGTTTACGAACTAAGGGACAATAAAATACATAATCTGTCCAATACATGTGCGACAACAGCTAAGCGTCAAAGTTTTGTGAAGCTTGAAAAGCATTCTCAAAACATCATGAAACTTCCTGAATTGGGGTCTATACAATAAGTAGTTATTGTTCATGAATTTCTTTTCATTATTTCGATCAACATGCCAAGTCTCCAAGCTACTCATCAGATGTAGCTTCATTTTCATTCATAAAGTGCGAAATAGTCATTCCTAAGTTAGGCGATGTGTATATGACAAAATGTGAAGCGATGGGATAGTTGAGGAATTGAACAAATGAGGACTTGCAGGATTGTTCTAATAAGTTAAAATGAAAATTGGACTAGTGTATTACCACAACTAGATGGTATTATCATGTGCTTAAGATTAATAAATTTTACTATTTGTAAAATAAAGTTGTTACGATTTCAGTTTATTATAATCTACGATTTTCCACTATATGAGAATTTGTAGTATCGGTTGTTATGTTAAGCCCATATACTTTATTCTAACTACTGGCCAAGCTAAACTCACCTATACATTATGAGTCATATTTTGATTCTGTTAATTATTCGTTTATTAACCTTGATTATATTTTTATATGAGCGTATATGTGTACCCTTCGTATCCTACTCATCATATGTTTGTCATTCATTTTTGCCTGATTATAAATATTGAGTAATGCTTGCTCAAAGCGAGTTGGCTTCCCAGCCATCTCCACTATGCATCATCTTTGCTTCGCTCGCTTACACTTGCTCATGTGCCTACAGCTTTCTGGTCTGCATCATTCATCAATAAAAATGTAGTAGCCGCTTCCTTTTGCCTTATGATTTTATACACCGTTAAGATTGGTATAATAACGGTTATCGAAGTGAACTATTATCGAAGCACGGCACTACAAATTTTTCGTTTTTAGAATATATATCTAAGTGATTGTGAAATAAAATAAGATCAGGACAAATCCTAACAGATAGTAAACCTAATCACTCTCTAAGTACCTGTTATAGTTGTATTTTTGCTATATAAACGACCCAGCTATTCCTATTACTTAGTATTCTTATACGATGACACTCGACAAGACCCCAAAATCAGAACACTTTTGAACAGGAATGAAATTGTATTCAAAATAATAATGATAAGTGAACAGCAATCGCAGCCTCCGCATCGATAGGCCTCCACATTCACAAAGGAAAAAGCAAGATTCTCAAATGCAACACGGAGAACACCAACCCAATCACACTTGATGGAGAAACTCTGGAAGAGGTGGAAACATTCAAGTACCTGGGGAGCATCGTTGATAAACAAGGAGGATCGGATGCAGATGTAAAGGCGAGGATTGGCAAAGCAAGGGCAGCATTTCTACAATTGCAGAACATATGGAACTCAAAATAACTCTCAACCAATTTCAAGGTCAGAATCTTTAATACGAACGTCAAGACAGTCCTACTGTATGGAGCTGAAACGTGGAGAACTACTACGGCCATCATCAGGAAGGTACAAGTATTTATAAACAGTTGTCTACGCAAAATACTCAACATCCATTGGCCGGATACTATCAGCAACAGCGTTTTATGGGAGAGGACAAACCAGCTTCCAGCTGAAGAGGAAATAAGGAAAAGACGTTGGAAGTGGATCGGACATACATTAAGGAAATCACCAATGTGCATCACGACTCAATCCCTAACTTGGAATCCGGAAGGGAAGCGGAAAAGAGGAAGGCCAAAGAACACACTACGCCGGGAAATAGAAGCCGATATGAAAAGGCTGAATAGTAACTGGAAAGAACTGGAAAGGAAGGCTCAGGACAGAGTTGGATGGAGAATGCTGGTGAGCGGCCTATGCTCCTCGACGAGGGGTAACAGGCGTAAGTAAGTAAGTAAGTAAGAACAGCAATCACTAGTTTTGTAGTGAACAGAACACGACTGGGGACAATCGAACGTATTTAAGCAAAAATTACAAACTATCTCAGTAGATTCTGATAACCAAACAATGAACAGTCAATTTGCAAATTAACAACCAATTGTTTCAATCTTCACTGTTTCTTCTCTTATTCCATTGCTCATGCATTTTCCTATCGATTGCGCTTCATTTCAGTTCTTTGCTCATCGGTCTTCTGCGAAAATATATTCTATGTCTGACCAACACCATATACTATTTATATGGATATAAGTAGACCACACCACAGTTTAAATAACGTTCATATATTTATAGTATATACATAAGAAGCTTCTAGATTTTTCTCCAATAATATTCTCGGACTGATCTGTTTAGAATTAGCCAATCAGCGTGCAGCAACACCATCATGCATGTAACATGCTTTAATCCAATCTATGTCCCACTAACAGTACCATATCATGAGATTGATGTACAAGACGTTACTAATCCTACTTTACTACAGAAAATGTATTGAGACTGATTGATAACTAAACGGATGATTAGTAAAGTATATTCAGTTTATCAAATCATTTTGAAGATATTTTTCAATAATTATGTATTTTAATAATCAAGTAATTGAACAATCATTTATTAATTTCATTCACTTCACATGACCTCTTTTATCTTGATCATGATTGCTGGTAAATACAATATATATTTTACATATCAAGGCAAGATTATAATTTATAGACGAATCAATCACATATAAAATAATAAGGTCTCGAATTTTGGCGCAAAATTCACTCATCCATTTGGCTGAATAGAGTTTTGGTATTATAGCTGATATTAGTTCGTGATGAAAACCCTAAATATAATTCCTTACCCTAACCATTAATTGTAAATTATAATTTTGAATTGTTCACATTGCTTTATAATCCTCACTTAGTTCTAGTTCTTAGAAGGACACTGTCAAGGTCACTTTGACGACACTCAAAGATCATCCATAAGTTATAGTCTTATCCATATCTATCTTAATTATGTTTATTCGGAGAGACTAAACTATACTGCCGACCTTTGAACGAATCCCAAATGACCTTGAGAAATATTAGACAATCATAAGGCAGTCAGTCTACGGTAAAAATATATTATACAAAACTCAAAAATTAAAGGGGACACTGTTCTTTTACATGACTCAAAAACTTCTCAAGGTCAGATATAGGTTCAGAATTTCTAAAATCATAGTGCATCCGGTACAGGAACACATCTATATGGCTCCATACTAGTCGAACTCTGAAACCATAATAAGGTCTCAAAAATACTTTTAGCCTCGACCACATAGCTCCAATGTTGTTGGTATATTGGTATGGTTAAGGGTGAGACTATAAGTTATGGACGACCTTTCAGCGACGCTAGAGTAATCCTGAGAGTGTCAACATAATAATTTAGACCAAATTAGGGTTATAAACCTGTGTGAAGAATTCAAATTATGATTTACAGTTCATGGTTAAGGTTAGAAATTATACTTAGGGTTTTCATCACGAACTGACATCAGCTATAATGCCAAAACTCTATTTATCCAAATGGATAATTGAATTTCACGCAAAAATTTTATGATCACTTCTCTTGTAGACGCTAAATTATCACGTCTTTTCTAAAATCCGCTGTAAACCGATCGTACGTAAGCATCAGAACCCGCGAAAGCTTCTGATTGGCTCGGTAGTATACTTTAGTCTCGCCGTTTATTCATAAACAATTTGTATCCCTATTCCTTTTATGATTATGATTTCAGTTGTATTTCAAATATGAATCTATAAAGTATGTTAATCATAATTTTAATTTTAAATTGTATCCAATGGGTAATCTCGTTGTTCTTACAATTCTTAGACGATCTAGTCTATGTAAGTAATACTTTCTTTTTTGTTTTTTTAAATAAATCATTTACTTTGACAATAATTTCAATGAATATTCCAGATTGAAAAATAAAAGTAGCAAAGGGAAAAACACACACAAAAATTTTTTTTATTTATCACTTAAAATTTAAAAGAAAAAAAAATCAATCAAATTTTAATACACGAAATTATCGAATGTATCAATATTTATGACAAAATAGTTACTATGACCAACAACAACAACAAAAAAGATTATTTTCTGGTAATAACAAACGAAAATTTTTCAAATAATTTATGTATATTTTCATTTAAAATCAAGTTGATAAATATAATAGGGGACTCCGCCTTGCACTAACTGACAAGTTGTTAAGTTTTATACAAATCAATATTTACGACCTAACGAAAATCTAAACATTTCTGCTTACCAATTAAGGTTATATCGAGGCAGCGATACGCACAATATGCATATATGCCAATTAGAGATTGACCAGTTTCAGTCCTAACACATCGATGGGAAGATTTAAACAAACAACACTAAGTTGAATTTAAATGTTACTTTTGTAATCTTTTTCTTTTTAACGTGCTAATACTTAATAATCGATACTTATTTATATTTGGTTTTGTTGTTTACAATAAAAACTGTATTGTTTTTATTTGAAACACATAAACTCCTTTATAAACTCTAGTATTTTCTCTTCCTATGAAGAGTTGAAAATGTCAGCAAATATTCAATTCATGAAGTTTGAAAAACAAATGACAATATCACCCTTTTTTGTTCGCTAGAAGATTTGGCTAGATTTCGTAGCTCTCACTAGTGACTTCTGAATCAGATATGAGTTAGACATATGCTTATTTGTGGTGATTTGATCTTATAATAGTTGTAAATACTTTTACTGAATAACTAGTCGAAAGAACAACTCAGTTCAGTTTGTTTAATATTCAGTTTATATTCAGTGTGAATAAAGCCAATGAAAACTTACGTATTGATATTTTTCAGTCTAGTTTAGATGTCAAGTAAACCTTCATCTCCTATCAATGTTTTTCTTCTTTCTTATATCAAATTAAATGAACACGTTGACGGTTCTCCAGAAGAGAAGAAATGTATTATGACCTCCAGACCACAGAGCTGAATTCAACCAATTCACGAGATCGTGCCATCGTCTAACTTTAATGGACTCATGAATTCAACTATTAAGTTATTATAATATCCACGAAACCCCTCTCTGAGTTTCACTTCATAAAACATTTTTGGTATTTGTAGAATAAGTAAATTCTCAACTTTAAAATGTTTTCTGAAACTTGTATCTTTCAAACTACCATGAAATCTGACTAGCTTGTGTTTGATCCTGAGTGAGGTTGGTGGGCATGCATTGATATGAAGTCCTAAGTTGAAACGAAACAACCTTCTATTACTCTCTAGCGATTAATAGTTTACCAGGTGATGCCAGTCATTGGCATAAATACTCCTTAACATTTATACATGTTTTGTACGTCAACTTGTTACAATTCGTCATCGGTTAAGGTTAGCGGAGATATACTTGGATAATCTTTTTATTACTTAAAATCTACCAGTTTCAATTTGCATCGTAATTCGCTTACTAATTTCTAAACTACTTAAATCCCATGATTATAAATAGTATGTTGAAAAGAAACTCAAATATCAGATAGGTTTTTATTCATTTATATAAATTATACGAATAAATGTCATGAGTTTTTATTAAATGTGTAGGAGGTAATTTTCATCTCTTTACAACATCATTAATAAATAATCAACCCAACGCAATACATGTTGATTAATTGCACGTTTAATGTTCTTTACTTAACATAAAAATTCTATTATCTTAAAAAAACAAATTGTGTTTATAACTTTTTGTAATCAATCATCAAATGATTTCGCATTGTTGTTAGATGGTTAAACTGAGCTGATAGAAAACATTAGATGCTCGTCAGCATCGTCCACCTGGATTTGTAAGCAACTTGTTGGTCAATATGAGATTCAAAACTTCATCATTATGTCACAGACAGAGCTGTCATATTCCAGCTGAGACTTAATTACAAGAGGATTCTGGGATTTTACTGACTGATCACTGAGTGGTAACAATGCTATAGGTTACCATTGGTTTTGTCCAGTCATTTTTTTGTTCTTCGGCTCTAACATAGTTGTAGCTCTGATAGTAGCGAATGTAGTCTCGTGTTTTTACAATACTTGGTTGAAGCTCAGAGTTGGTGGGAATATCCAGTTAATGTATGAACGATATTTACTTATGTTCGTGGTATTTTGGACTATTATAGTTAACATGACTACCGAACAATATTTATAGTACCAATGATTGGAAACTGCTGTTACTCATTATTAATTTGATTTTTTCTGGTTTGAAAATCGGTAGTTGTTAACTACCAATCAATTTCATCAAAAAATATCAGCCACACCCAACATCGGAAACGAAGTCAAGTACAGAAATCAACAAAAGGATCACCATACCACACATAAAAGGTATATCGGAAACGACAAAGAGACTGCCGAAAGCTTTCGGAATAGGTGTTGTCCACAAACTAACAAAATCCCTCCATTCAATCTTATGCAAACCAAAGGATGAAATGACAAAAGAAGGCAAACCAAACATCAGCTACAAATTAAATTGTGCCAACTGCAACAAACACTACATCGGACAAAGCGGACGCCCACTTCATCTTCGCCTGCATGAACATCAATTAGCAATCAAACGCCACGACATGTCTTCACTCATATCAATAAGCGTGGACAACTGCGGACACACATTCGACTGGAAAAATGTGGAGTTTTTGGACAGAGGCAATTCTCAAAACACCAGAGAATTTTTAGAAGCTTGGCACTCAGGTCAATCAGCAATAAACAAGCACATTGAAATCAAACCACTTTATCAACCAATCAGGAAATGTATGCAGAGACATAGGAACAAAAATCAAACCAATGGCAGACACAATCAAAACGAAGAAATAAACAATGACAGATCTAAGGTCAACAAGAACCAATCAACATCGAGGTGTACAGGACAAGCTGTGAACCACATGTGGAGAAATTCAAACACTTCACTTCTACCCGAAGTTCGTGCTGCTGATGTCGTTCAGAAGGACGATGAAAGCTCCACGACCAAACCATCTAGCTCAGCGAACAAAACTCTATCAAAATGAATATATCTGTAGATTAGTATTACAGAGAGAATTAAAATGTAAGATGATGAAACACAAACCATGCACTTTGATTACTACCTTATCTGTATTTATCCTTTGGGATATGGAGGTGCAAGTTCATCAGAATCAGTAGATGAGAGAGAAAATGCTTAAGTTCTACAACAATTCATCAAGTACACATATTACTTTATGGGGAACTTATATAAATAGATGTTTTTTGAAATGAATGGGTCTGAACTGGATAGCTTTTTATTGTTCATGGCAGGAATAATAGCGGCCATTTGAAGGAAAAGTATCATTTTTAAAATAATCTAAAGCTTAGTTTTTGACTGGTTATTTTCATAGATTTTGATATCCTTGCGCTTCTTTGAATTTTGGAAGAATATTCTGTTTCGTTGACCTCTGATCAAGTGTTTTATTGACTTATTCTACATTATTTGATAAACTCTGTCTATGTAGAGGTGTTTGTTGATTGGAGATTGCCCTTAAGAAATTTTCTCGAATCTTCATTATTTCCTTGATCTACAATTTTGAAAATTTTTATGTCTGAGTGTATTAAAATAAGCGTCATTTCATTGCTAGTTTATATTTGCCTATGGTTAGATATAAAGAAGAGTAAACTTATTCTAAATCAGTGCTTTACTTAGTAGATAATATTGCATTAATTTTCTGTGACTGTTTTCTTAGTATAAAATGAGGTAAATTTGATGTATCGAAATGCGACAAACATTGATTACGAGGGTTTCAATAACATTGCTATAACTGTTGCATTATTATTCGATCTGGTTTATCTAGGTGATTTGTAACGGTAAATCGACTAACTAAAGTCGCTCAGTTGAGCTGGGAGTATAGTCGTTTCCATAGAAAGAGGTCAGGATATGGGTTTTTAACTCTTCACAATACTGTTTCTATACGAAATGTTTTATGTACTGATAAGTTGTTGCTGCGATGATTTAATTTCTAATTTATCGGGCTAAGCTTTCTACATATTCCTATTTCCAATCCGATTATAATAATTTTACTGGTGAAAATACTCACGAATAAGATTTTATGTGCTTAATTTTTTCTCATTGTTATTTTGATTTCTTCGAAGATATTGTCGACTAACAGCATTGGGTTGTGGAGATTATTAAGTTTTTTATTGACATCATGAACCGATTACTGTGAGACCACCATTGAAAACCTGGAGGCACTGGGACTCCTCAGCAGTGCTCATCTACGATCCCGCTCGCCGGTTTCGAACCCAAGGCCTTTGGTCTCGCATCTTTTTACATTTTATCATTAGAAATTTACTTTAAATCTATAAGGTTGATGATTTAATCATATCTATTGTATCAATGACTATTTTAGAGTATGTAAACATGGATATCTGCTATCAATGGGCATAGTTCATGTTCATTCATTCTCTATGTATTAATCAACTACCAGATGTCAATAAATATTATTCTCAAAAGTTAAAAAGTATTCAACTAATTATCTTCGGTTTGTGGTTTGTATTACTATTTAATTTGGATTTAAGGGTTTGCGATAAACATTTTGTTAATAATGAAAGATTTCTCAGATAATTTAGAAATTCTATTTGATCAATAAATGAGTTTGTAAGATACTTTCATGTATATACTGAATATCAAGACTCAGTGGCCGAGTGGATAACGCGATGGCGTTTGAAGCAAAAGGTACTAGGTTCCAGTCCCAGAGTGAACATCAACTCTGAGATGCAGGTACATCCAGCTGACGAGTCCCAAATAGGACGAAACGCGCGTCAAACTGGATTCCAGTGCTAGCCACTACCCATCTCTGAATATCTATGTTTAAATATTCTTCAAATAAACAAAAATGTAGCAAATATAAACGATATGTGTATGTATATAATGTGTGGGCGAGAATGACAATGATTGGTTGTCTTGATGAGTCAGACATTAGATAGGATGACAGGCGTTATGTGTCATATATATTCCCCTATCCTTATTATGTATTGACTGTTTCTTGTTGGACTGTTATTGTTTGACTGTTCCTTGTGTCAAATTTCGGTGTGGAAATATATTGACGTTGTAGTCAGGCTAATCTCGTGTTCTTGATCTGAGTTGTGTTGAAGACCTGTAGAATAGACACTTGGTGGGAATCTAGTGTAGATATTCGCCTAGGTAAATTAACGTCCCACATACGTGTAGAAAGTGAAAGGACTGTTATAACAAGAAACCCCAAGCGTTATAATCAGCATCCTCTACGTCTATAACAGTATATACATACCCGTCTACAAGAGACGGGTTCAAATCCAATTGAAAAAAGTATCATCAATTATGATAAACGAATCTGAACGGTTTAGGTTTAATTAATTACACAACTGCTACTGAGTTATTTCATAAATCCTAGGACACTCAAAAATTAATTCAAAACATATCACTATGACAATGTTTAAATAGCTCCCTAATTTCTATTAACCCATAGTCTTTCGAATCTTGCCAACTCCCACCCATCTTTATAAATCCATCATCTTTTTTTTTTTAATATTTAGAATAAATGGATGTTTTATTGAAAAAAATTTTATTCTTCTTTACATTCGAAATGTTTCATTATTTGATTGATAAAAGGTGATAAAATTAAATAGATAGATGTATATATATAGATGTATGTGTATACTGTTTAATTTGTATCATATTCTCTTTGTGAAGTAGTTCATTGTGTATTCTCAAAATGGTTTAATTTTTTAAATTAACCCATAAAACCTCGACGTTTGCCAATCATTCCTCGTCTTTTTAGCATAATTCGAAAATAGGTCGCTGAAATGGGTAGATATATATATAGAGAGTAAAAGAATATTTTGTAATAACCTTAAATAGGGATAATCTTATTAATAGTTAAACTTTAATCATAATAGATAAGTAAAATTGATAAAAATTGTGATGATAAACAGTAATTTTGACAGATGGTCGGTTTCGAACTTAGTTCATTAATAAACAACACCGTTTGTTTGTTTGTTTGTTTGTTTATTCATTCATTATACAATATAATAGTCGGATTGTTTGTTTTGTTGACTGTACAGATTTCACTAAACTTTCATATCTTGACGCAATAATTCCGGACGTAATGTTTACCTTTCTTTTTTTTATTTATATATCATCAATCACATATTATGAATATTCATAATAAGTAGTAAAACGCCTCTTTATCGGTAAGGCGTTATCTGTTATGCTTAATTAAAAAGGAATAAATAGTTTTATTTCATTTATAAAGTTATCTAGTTTATCAGTGATTACTTTGAATCTGTAATGTTATGGTAATCTAACTATAAATAATAAACACTAAATGAGAATTGCGTTTACTATTAAATGTAACAAATTTTTCCAAGTCATTTTATGATGTGTAGGGCCAGTTAAATGTCACTAAGTCCTAGCCAAATCATTCGGCAGTTTGACCACTGAATATAGAACGGATCCTTGATCCCTGTCAAAGTCAAGGACAACCAACATGTATCAGTTAATTGTACGCCATGGACTGTTCCATGCGGTGGTGGTTACCGCTTGTACCTACTTAAACTCATACATCTCTTTAATAACGTCCTTTGTGTCGTACGGTCTTCAAAGCATCCATAGTAGCTTGATACAACGAACAAGTGGTTCACGTTAAGTGTTGACTGCGAGATATCATTTTAACATTAGCTGTTGGTCACAACATTCCCATTTAACTCGAGTAAGTCCCCAATAATTCGACGTTGACGATCTACAGATGTCTACCAAAATCACAATGAAAGCTAAATGATTAGGTAATCCTATTCATGGAATATAACATTACCAAAATCTACTACACAATCTGTTACTTTTCCTTTATATATTACAGTAATTTATATTCTATATTCTGAAACTTTGATAATATTTTAATCTACTGACTCAAGTTTGCTATTTTTACTTCATAGTATTTTCTCACCAATGTTCAGTGTATTGAGGAATACTGTTGAAAATGTTAACAAATTCCAAGCTGAAGTATTCATTCTTACCTTTGCATTAAAATGAGGCTTTTCAGTAGTGTGAACATAAACATTTAACGGAATTTAATTATTTTCAGCTGATTATTTGAATATACTACTCATAATCAATTGAATGTAACCAAAAAAATAGTCCATGTCAATAAATCCAATCATTTTCAATAAGTCCTTACGTAATAAAATAATTGGGAAATCTAAATTTCACAATGAGACTTTAATCTAAAATCTAATGATTTAAAAACCAGAATCACAATAACCATCATCAGGTTCACTTTTTGATATTATCTCAAATGTGAAAAGTTCACAAATTCACGTAACATTGACGAGTCGATTTAAGCGAAAATAGAGATTAATCAATATTTGGAGTAAATGACAGAACATGAACTCTCACAATTAATGATAAATCTTCAAAAAGTAACCAAAATAGTTTTTTTTTTCGTGAAGTCAGTACATCAAATCTGGAAACATGGCTAATTGTGGTATAACACTATGTTGTATAGATCCTACTGCTGTGTGTTTAGTGAACCACAATGAGTACATTATTTTCATTCTTCAATTTTGAAGTTATGAATTAACATAGTTTTATTAAAGTTTAACCATCGATATGTTAACGAGAATCACTGTGACAGGTTTTCCATGCTAGAGTTTCGAAGCTGTGATTAATATCTCTGTTACTGTTAAACACTTTAAAGAAGATGATTTTATAAAGAAGATTTCATTGTTGCTTAAGACGTTATTAGAGTTTAGTGTAGAAATGAGTTCCTTATTTGCTCTATGAACTCAAGCTATCAGTGAAATAACACGATACGTTATCACTGACAACGATTTTTCTACACGAATACAGGCGTGAATTCGACGAGTAGAGTCAAAATTCTAGGTTGAGGGAATTTTAAGAATGTCAGAGAATTTCCGGAAGCACAGTAACCAGATCAATCAACAGTCAGCAGATATACCAAATTATACCCTGTCTATTATACCTTTCCTAAAAGGTCAATCAACAAACCGGATGGAATTCAATCAAACAAAAGCGTCAACATGGATAAAGAAACATGTAGATAATTGGAATCCACGAGAACAACCAATCACAGAAAATGGCGATGTAACAAGCTTTTTCAAAGTTCAAGGAATAACTAATTAGCTTAATCATGCATGAATTTAATGCTGGTGATATTCTCTAGAATAACAACAAACCAGAGAAATTAACAATATCAGTAGGGTAAGTGATTTTAATTTTGATCATTTTTTGCATGTCATATGTACATCAGGTAGAATTCGAAAATTGGTCACTGGTTAAAAATGATACTACATTTTCCTAAAATGTTTTGAACGTTCTTCAACCGATGACCTAACTGTCAATTACTTTTGTAATAGTTGGAACATTTAGTAAGTTTTTAAGATAAATACATCAGGATGCTCTGAATTTCTGCAGATAAGTGACTATATTTTGAAAAGTCATGGATTTTATATAAACTATCATAGACTCCAAAGAAATAACTATTGTATTTAAATATTTATTATTATTCTGGGTTTGTACATCAATGATCCTACTGCTAATCGAACAAATTGAATTCGATCTCACTATGAGAGTTCACTGAGCTAGGATCCAGTGGTTTACATGTCTGAATGCAATCACTCCCCGGCATTGCGCAATCATCTATTGACAGAGATGGATAACTGTCTCATACCTCATATGGTTGAAGTCCACCAATCAAGGATTCTGACTGAAATTCCTGGAACTACCTCTTGAAATGAGTAACTAATGATCTCATGATTATCATTAATAAAAGTAATATTCAGTACTATAATAGAAAATATTTTTTATCATTGGTTTCATTGATTAAAGTATGATTAACAAACGACTCTTTGTTTAGTTGGTTTAAAGACCAATTGTTATTATTTCAAGACACACACTTCTACAGTTTATTGATCCCCGAGTAGTGACCAAAGTCATGTTTGTCTATTCGTCAAGTAACTAACAGACTCTGTAGATCAAGTTACAACCTGGCCACTAGTATGAGTGACTTGACATCATATACAATATTTTGAGATGTTAGGTTATTGGAGGTATTCTGCAGGAAACCCTTTTTCACGAAAAATCTGTAGTTTGAGTTTTAATCACTGAATTATTTAAAATAAAATATTGATATGTCAGTCAATAAGTGGTTAAACTAAAGGTATGAACTAAAGAAATCCAACAGAATGTTACTTACAAAGACAATCAGATATATCGATCTCTGTTTCAGAGTTTTGATCACAAAAATTACAAACATCATGAATCGAAGGATTTGAACAACATTCATTCAAAGAAATTTGTTCGCTTAACACGCATCGTCTGAAAACATAAAACAGAGTTGACAGTACATGTTAATTCTCTTTTTTACTTATGGTTAAATATATATGTAACAGTAACAATAAATATAAGCATAATTTCAAGAATGTCTAGGTATAAGAACAATTATGTTGACTATAAAGGATCTGCAAACGTGTGGTTCTGTTAACCTTACTTGTATGATACTCTTTAAATGTGTTAAATATGCAGTTTGTAATTAATATTACTGTGGTGTGGTTTACTTATATCCATATAAGTAGTATATGGTGTTGGTCAGACATAGAATGTATTATCGCAGAAGACTGATTAGAAAAGAACTGAAACGAAGCGCAATCGGTAGGAAAATGCACGGACAATGAAATTAGAAAAGAAACAGTGAAGATCGAGACTATTGGTTGTTAATTTGCAAATTAACTGTCCATTGTATGGTTTTCAGAATTTACTGAGATAGTCTGTAATTTTTGCTTAAATATACATTCGACTGTCCCCAGTCGTGTTCTGTTCACTACATTACCACTCCTAAGTTAGCATGGTGATACATACCTTAGTCTGATATCTCTGTAACAATTTTTATTTGTACCTTTGAGATTCTGATGTCATTCTGTATTTAAAACATTGAAACAGCATAGACTTTTTATGGTATTGATCCCTAAACTACCAAGCGACTCAAGAATCTTAAACTTCGGTAAATCTGTAATCTAAAGTTTAGTAGATACTTAAACTCTTTTACTATATTTACAGAAATAAACATCGAAGAACTGAAATGCTAGTTTACTGGAGGGAGTTAGAAGGAAGAACTGAACAGAGGTTTCATGTTGATTGATAATCGTCAGTTAGAGGTTTCTTAACCTAGTTCTAAATGATGTTTCTTATAAGTTCGAATTCATGTCATACTGTATCTCAATCAAATAACATCATTACTGAGCTTTTTGAATTGTAAACCACTTCCTGCAAAACTGGTTTATAAAAAGTTTCAGGTCACTGTTAAGTAACTAAAAGTTGCACAGCATGACTATTTAACACGCATTTACTAAATTAAAAAACTATGCAGAGTAATGATTATGTCAAGTTAAATAATGATAAAATATATTTCATCTAAACAATGAGTGTTAAGAATAATTCATCTTCATAAGCCTTTAACTAAACTTTATAATTTAAAAAATCTTTCTCTCATAAGCAAACTAATCTGCAGTAACTCGCCATACTGGTTTCAAACCCAGCTTATAAATAGTGTAATAGAATTCATAAATTCATTGATATATGATGCTTATGAATAGTAGTAAATGTGAGTTTGGATGATGACTGAACGAATGGATTAAATCTGAAAATGTGGAGCATTGTGCTTGGGCTCATCACTTCTATAATATCGTGTTCCAGTTAAGACATGAATGCCCCAAGTAAGAGTGTGGGTGATTGTTGTTGTAGAAAACGATATTAGAAAGATATAGTTTTTTCCAATTACTTTTCATTTGAGTTTACTCATTCTTAAAAATGAACTGCACGAACGTTTGGAGAACAATCAACCAAGGTAATGTAAATGCATACTTAGTGTAATAACACAAAACGAATAATAAGCATTCAAAGAATCTTATTTATTATATAGAACACCTAAATGATATTCATTTTACCCATACTATAATGACTATTCTTAAGAATCAGAATTGAAATTGCACTTTCACATACTGAGTATAATCTTTACTACAGTCATTCTGTACATTGATCTTGAAGGAGATAATATAAAAATATAATTGACGGTCCTGGGTTCGAATCTCGCGAGAGTGGGTTCGTGGATGCGCACTGCTGAAGAGTCCCATAATAGAACGAAACGGCCGTCCAGTGTTTTCAGGTTTCCCATGGTGGTCTAGCTTCAATTGACTCACGCTTTCAACTATGAAATATACTAAAATCTCCACAAAAACCCCTTCTGAAGACTATTTTTTCTAAAACAGATTAATTATCTATGTATGGACTTCAATAAACAAAAAATAATGATAATCAAAGAAATGAATCAACTTACTCGCAAGCTGCAACATTGCATTTGAAGTATTTTGCTTTAGATATTGAAATAGTTAAGAAGGCAATGAGCATACATAGAAGTATATAGTCATTTATTCGTTTGTAGAACATGTTTAATCTTGTCTTTGAGTTATGATGTCCTGGGTAATTGTTTTTGTGAAAACTTTACTTTTAGTTGCTAAAATAAAAAGAAAATATTAAGCAAGTGTTTTTTGAAAATTTTACGCTTAACATAAATTAAATAAATGAAACTGTCTAAAAGAGATTATTCTCCGCTGAAGTTTCTCCCCATTCTTCTTCAACGATATTGTAGTGTGTGCTACTTATATCGGCACAAGTGGTATATAACTCTAGTCAGGAATAGTATATCTGACAGCAGAAGGTCCAGAAGATCGAGAAGGAAAGAATGGGAACAGAAAGCATTTGGTATGGAAATGAAGGAACAATGAGGTCTGAGAAGTTTGACTGACATTTACAAAGAAACAGTCAAGTTTGATATTTTGCAAATTAAGTATTTACTGTATAATCCTCAGATATTCTGTAATTTTGCATTCAAATACATTCGAATTGTCGTCACTTGTGTTCTCGTTCAATGCAATACCACAGGTCTCTTTCGTTACTTAGATTAATCTGTTTGAATAGTTTTTTTCTCTTTTTTTAAAAAACTTAGAACTATCGATATAGTATGTTATCCTACGAAATCTGTAAGCTTGTCATAAACTCATTTTATTCTGTGATTTTGATTTTAAAAGAAAATCTTACGACCGCCAACAATGATTAATGTATTTAAAAAAAAGAAACACGAGTTCTCAATATACAGATTATCAATGTTGCATTCCTTTGAAAGAGAATAAAAATCTGATTTACTAATTTTCTTTGAGAGTCAGGTTAGTGGTTACTAATGAAACAAATAACAATTAACTGAATGGACTAGAGTAGATGCATTTCGAAATCGGTTATCCTCCCTGGCCACTGTTTGAAGCCTTGATCTCATAAAGAACTTTCGAAATGTTCTCTTAAGTATACAAAAAGATTGTTGGCTGAACCATGAATTGATTAAGAATATTTCGGGATATTTTGAAGATTTTTGAAGTAGCTAAATTTAAACGCATTTATTAATCATATTTGTAATGGAGACGCTATTGCCACCAATTTCTTTTTCATATTTTTAGCTTAAACAATTACTTCACACACATCTGAACTCGTAAACTAATTTCATCGTACATATTTCACTGAAAACGTTCAATGATTATAAAAACTTCCATTTGATACTTGAACTGTCTAGTCGCTTATCTGAAAACATTTTAATAGACCAATATATATGTCAAAAAAACTATAGATAAAGTTGTTATACCTAGATCTTAGATTCTTAATGTACCGCGTATAACTTGACCAGTCGAACGCTAGAACCCTGTCAAGTCGAAGATGACAAGATAGAAGACAAGTAAAAGGAATATTATTCCAAACAGTGTCATATATATGGTACAGAACTCTCAGGTATTCATAGTTTTTAAGTAAAAACAAAATCATCATTATAGTGATCTAATTCGCATACAGGGGTTTTTAGCATTTGTCCAACAAGGAAGCTTCATGTAGAGATTCCGGTATATTCTTCCAAAAGATGATTGGATGAAGTTTTTTCGGCTATTTCTGAGCTTATTAGAGCTTTTTCGAGTTCACCCATGGGCTGTCCATAGAAAAGTATAACTTCAGTACATGTTATTATTGTATGTAAATTGATCTCACTTATGCATCTATGCACTACTTTCAAACTGATACTTAGATAACATCTATTTATACATAATATTCAATTTTGCCGATAGCTTATAATTTTAAATTAATCTGTTTCATATCTATTCATTAATTACATTTAATGAAATAGATTAGTTTATATTTTGAGGCTATTTTTCCATTTGATTGATACACATTTCCCTCCCCTCCCCTACCCCCCCCCGCATCCCTATATACTAATTGTAATTAATTCAAGTGTTACAACAATATCTATTATTAGTTATTTTTCATTCAATCAAACTAATGTTATTTACACAGTATATGATTTACATATCCTTTACTTTATTATAACTTGATTAAGGTTTGCCTTTTTTTTGTAACTATCGAGTTGAAAAAAAATTACAAAACTCCAAAAGAACACTAGATAGATATAGACATAAAAAGTGCCGATAAATATCCATGAAACATAAAAGCCAATTGAAATATTAAGTTCCAATTGAATAATTTTAATCAATAAATGAAAGTTAAAAGTAATTTACACTTTGTTAACTAGATTTTCAGGGGGGGGGAGGGGGAAGGGTAAGAGAAGAAAGTTAATTTGTTCTTTAATTCATTATATTATAAAAGGTATTCAGTTTTTATTTTATAAGATAACAAAGGATTTTTTCACTTTATATGGTTTATACAATAATATATTTAACTAGAAATCAGTCATGCAAATCAATTGTCTATACATTAATTAGATTATATTAGTTGAATAATATACAGTTGCTTAAGTCTAATTGAATTAGTTTAACTTGGTGATAAGTAGTTAAATTCATTCATTATTGTTTGTTTGAATCTTCCCATTGATGTTTTTAGGACTGCAGCTTGTCAGTCTCTAATTGGCATATATGCATACTGTGCATATTGCCTCGATATAGCCTTAATTTACAAGCATGGTAAGCAGGACTCAGTGGCCGAGTGGATAACGCAATGGCGTTTGAAGCCAGGGTACTGGGTTCGAGTACCAAAGTGAAAATCAACTCTGAGATGCAGGCATATCCAGCTGACGAGTCTCGAGTAGGACGAAGCGCGCGTCAAACTGGATACCACTGCTAGCCACTAACCATCTCTGCTTACCATGACTTTCCTTTTGTTCAAACCAAATACTCCTCAAACAGGTAATCAGTTTTCTGTTATCTGATTCTGAGTACTGATTAAATTCAGTCCATCAAACCGTAACTTGAAACTATTAAATTAAATAACTTGACAAATGCATAAACTAAAATGATATAGTTTGATTAATTGTTAGTTGGTTAGAGACAACGATCTCTGGATCGTAGTTTTGTTCTCGCTGGCACATGTCGACATGGTGTTATTATCCAGGAAAGAACTTCAAATTGACTTGTATTATCGTTATAATGAAAGATAGTACTAATGAATTTTTATGCCTTAACTGATCTTCTTTGAAATTAGAATGTTTTTGTTTGTATGTTGTAAATCAGTTTATCTTCATAAATTATAAAATAATTAAATAATCATATTGCCTTTCAAAGATTAGCAGAAGGACAACACTTTATGACATCAGTCTATATCATAAATTCTTCTGTTTTTATACTTGTTTTAATGAAAGAATTATGTTTTTCAACTGTATATACTTATGTGCTTTCATAAAATATCTACAACATATAAGGGAGCTAATCTAATTTTCAAAAGTACCAACACAGTAGTTCGTATATATTCTTTCTGTGAAATTTGAAGATGACAGAGGCTACTACAATAGAATTCATACGTTAAATATGGAGCGGGATGCCATGGAAACAAACCCAAACGTAAACAGTTACGGATAAGTGTGAATGATAGCTGATACTTGTTTGGAGACGCTTTATACAGTTTTTTTGAATATTCACAAGCTTAAAGCTTCTAATACGAGAATCATGTAATTTTATTCAAGGAATCTTTTCTATAAACATATATATTGAATAAGATGATGATTATTATCAGATAAAACACAAGAGACCGACGCCACGGGTTCGAATCCCGCAGGCGTAATCGTGGATGCGCACTTCTGGGGAGCCCCACACTAGGACGAAAGGACTGTCCAGTGCTTTCAGGTTTTTAATTGTAGTCTGAAATTGATCGCTTCATTATCTCAATCAAATATATTTCCTGTTGCAGGAGAAAATATTTTTATTCAAATTATTATTCATTACAAACATCTTGCCCAAAATGGGATATGATCTTTACCATTTAAATCACATGGTTAGTTTTACCTCTAGCTAGTTTTTTTTGTGTGGAAGAAAATAGGTAATTTAAAATACTTTCAAGTAAACATCACTTCTCAAATTAATTTTAGCTAGACAGTCTTTAAAAGCCAAGAAGTAGTGAACAAATATTACGTCCTGTTTTGATATACATTCATTACTAGAAGAGAGGTCAAACCAAGAACTTTTAGGTTTTGTGGCAGAATTTACTTTTTAGATCACTAAATTTATATTCATTCCTATTTTTAAATTCAGTCATATCGTTGAATGTTTCATTGAATGATTTCAATGATTATATAATTAAAGTAAGTTTGATACGTAATTTATAAGCTGAATAGTTTCTCAATGAAAAATTTCATTAATAGAAATAAATATAAGATTTAATATTTAGATCAAAACAATTGTTTGATATCGATTGATCATAAGTCAGTTACTTACTGATCTTCACTTCACGGTGAGCATTTAAGTGGTTGGATTATTAATCATCTTTACTAGATGTACGGAAATTGATTATAGATAGACTAATGAACTTTCACTTAATATTTGAATTGTCATAATAAACTAGTTTTTAAACTCACTGGCTTAAATAGCACCTTATATTTATCTGTTTACTTATATTCTATGGTAGTTCCGTAGACATAACAATGATTGTTAGGCATAATGGAGTGAGCAGGAAATCTGTATCTTATAGTCACGATTTCTGGTAAGGTTATAAGTTATTGCCATTGATACATTTCAAATTAGAAGAAAACAGCTATTTAGCGCCTCTCGTTTTTAACAGTTCTTCAGTTATGGCCAGTTTGTGGTGAATACTGTCTTTAAAGTATTATCATCTAAAGTAAATTTTACCATGATCTGACATCGACTCAGTGATGTAAAGATATTCATTTCAAGCAACATTTAAACAAAGAAAGGTAATTGTAAGTAAATAATACATTAAAAGAAGCAAACAATATTAATTTCAGAAATGTTAGCAATCATGTCAAGCCTAAATGTGGTAACTGAACACATCATGAATTTTATGTATATTAAACTTGTTTATAAATGATTCCTTGTCTGTTTTTGATGAAATAATCTATAAAAAAAATATGAAATCTGGTAACCGGCTTTTGTAGTGATTCAGTTGAATTCAGGATACTGGAATTAGTAATCGAATCTCTGTTGGATTGATAGAATTTGATTAGTATTAAAGACTAGATAATAAGATATTTATTATAGGAGGGGTTTTGTGGAGATTTAGTATTTATCATTGTTGAAAGCGTGAGTCAATTGAAGCTAGACCACCATGGAAGACTTGAAAGCACTTTGAAGGTCGTTTCGTCCCATCGTGGGACTCCTCAGCAGTACGCACCCATGATCCCGACCCACGAAATTCGAGTCCAAGACCTGTCAGTCTCACTCGCGAATGCTTAACCTCCAAACCACTTAGCCAACATTCAACAATGTTAATGTCTAACTTCAACCAATCATCCATGGCGATCTGGTTTCAAATAATTTATGAACTTAACTATTAAATTATATCTACTAAAAAGTTAATTATTATTCATTTCAGTAAATTATAATGAATGAAGATGAACTTTAATATTTGTATTTAAGAATCATTATTTTTTTATAAAAAATTCCAAATAGATAAATACCAATGAACTTTCGTGATACTCATCATTATGATGATGATAAATATGATTCCCTTTGCTTTTCATTTTGCAAACAAAATTCTCTTTTTATAATTTAAAACCCCCCTCATATAAGATGACTTATATATACTTAACCCATTGACCTGGATAATTAACTAAGAGAATATAAATTATTCTCTCGTAAAATTATGTACCTATTATTATTATTATTTTACCTGACTTTTTGATTGATTATCAGAAGGGGTTTTGTGGAGATTTAGTATGTTTCATAATTGAAAGAATGAGTCAATTGAAGCTAGACCACCATGGAAAACCTGGAAACACTGGACGGCCGTTTCGTCCTATCATGGGACTCCTCAGCAGTACGCACTAGTGGCATCGGGATGTACATCCAGGAGCTCTAGTGAGAAGCAGTGAACAGTGGAGTGCAAACCACGTCTGTCGTGAGATAGGAACTCACTGATGATAATTGGTGAATGGTTGCTCAACTTCGTGGATCAGTTGAAGTTAGACATTAACACCGTTGGATGACAGCTCAGTGGTCTATCGGTTAAGGGCTCTGGCTCGAGACTGGTAGGTCCTGGGTTCGAATCTCACGAGTGCGGGTTCGTGGACACGCACTACCACTGAAGAGTCCCATAATAGGACGAAACGGCCGTCCAGTGTTTCCAGGTTTACCATGGTGATCTAGCTTCAATTGACTCATAATTTCAAGTGTGAAAATACTAAATTCTCCACAAAACGCCCTCTGATCTATTACTAATATGAAAAAGTTTGACAATATTTATAAATTAAGTAACATTAGAAACCAAATTTGACTAAACACCGTGTGAAAAATAGAAGCACTAGATAGTTGATGCATCTCAATTATCTAGTTCTCAGTGAACATTATGGGGGTATAATCCAGATATCACCAAGAACAAAAGATAATGATCACTGAATATTGCAGATTGATTGATTTTGGAAATATCAGTTATATGATGGTTACAAAATCGCCAAAGTGTTTTAAATTCTTCGTCTCGATCACCTTTCAGGTTACTAGTCAAAACTGTTGATGGAAGAAACAACCATCCAGTACTTCACGGTATTCCAATTGGAATGAGTCTGTCATATGAGCTTACTTCAAATCTTCACAAACTTTGTATATTACTCATAATAACAAAGAATGAAAATGCACTCATGGAGTAACTCACAGGATAAAGTGTATATACAAGTAGTTCACTGACAACGTTTATCTTGTGATAAGAAATAAGTGTATTTCTACAAACTAACTAATACAAACTGTGCAAATAATGAGTAAAAGAATAACAGAGTAAAACGTGCATTATTTTTTTAAAAAAAAAACGAGGAAGAACTATCCCTTTTGAAAGGGAATTATTGTTTGTCACTACTATGTTAAACACTTTTAATCAATAAACCTTGAGAACAATGTGATGACATGCAGTACAAAGTAGTAAATTGTGCCTATAAAACATCAAGAATGATCAATTGTTCAATTCAATTAATCAGTCGACATGAGGAAGAAAGCAAAGTAAGTTTGACCCAAGTCGTAAGCTAATTACCAATCCATACACTCAACTTTGAGTCCTACTGTTATATCCCCCGGTGAATTACGAATGGTAACTTTTAGGTCTATTTATGGATCAATGTAATATGCCTATTTCCTATTGTACAATTATTGCGTAACTGAACTATTCATATTCGTATTTCTCTTACCATTAGCTTTATTTTAACCTTTGACTTATTATCATACGATTCTTGAGTTATAATCAGTTTATTGATTACTTTGGTTTGTATAAAAACCCAGTGTGTTTGTAAATAATGATTCATATTGTCGAGGCTGTTATTTGTGTTCTGGACTTAACTGGCTGGGCTAGGCAGAAAGCAGGACCGATACACAATCAAGACTGCTCGTACGATTTGAAATATCATTTGCGCCCGATCAATAAATTCACTCCTCTCTAAATTGGCGTTCATATATTAAATTGGGCACTCATACGTTATAACAAAAGCATAAAACATATTTAAATTATCTTAACATGTATATTGGGATTTAAAGTTATATATATTTATACATTACGGACTGGGATCAGCCGGTAACACAATGAGGTGTTGTTATTATCTACGTTGACGAAAAATATCATGTATCTAATGCATTCTAGTAATCATTTTGAGCATAAAGGTGCTATTAAAATGACATGATAGGTTGATTTGAGACATTCTAAAATAAAGCGAATATCATGAATGTTACAATAATATTTACATAACTATTGAATAATATTATACTTGCTTCATTTAAGTCATTATGTTCATGGGTTCGATTTCATGGGACATTATTAATCTACACTTTTAAAGAGTGCCAAAAAAAAAATGACGAAACAGTTGTCTATTGTTCTAACTGGTATCAATTTGTCATAAAATTCATCTTCATATATATTTTGGTTTAAAACACAATTAACATTGCTATCAACCATTCTTATTATAATTATTATAGTAACTAAGCCTATCACAATTTTCAATGTTTCTTCTTCTTCTTCTTTTTAAGAAAATAAACAATCAGTAAAGTAATGATGCATATTTAATAAGAAAATGAAAAGTTGGCTATAACCATAACCATTAATTATTCTATGAAAAAAAGAAATCTGTTAATCAACTACCAAATATTCGTTGTTTTTTTTTATTAATTAGACAATAAATTGAACTCATAAGTAGGGGGAGAATCAAGAAAGTAGCATAATAAATCGAAACCCATTTCATTACCACCACCACCACCAACGACAACAAAATAATTCATTTTCTTATTAGTAGTAATTACGTGTGTGTGTGTGTGTTTTACCCGAGAAGGAAGAGGGAAATGTGTAGACACATGGAAAATAGTTTTTTTTCTAAAAAAAAATTACTCAACAAATCTTTATCAATATAAGATTAACTTCATAAACTACTTGTACAAGAAAGAAAAAACTCTTTTCAGTCAGGTAAATTGGACAGAATTAATGAATGAAATCATTAATCATTAAATGAGATAGATTTGTGTAATAAATATTCAATAGTTTAAGTAAGAGAAAGGTAAATGGGTGAATATGTATGAAATTAATTTATTATATGTAAATTATTGTAATGTACTAGTTCAAATAATGCACAGTTGATCTTTCTCTGTTTTTGTTTTACATTCAGATCAAACTTTAGGTGATTTGATAAAAAAAAATATTTTATAGAGTTGAGATCATGAATCAATTGAAGCTAGACCATCATGGGAAATCTGAAAGCACTGGACGGCCGTTTCGTCCTATTATGGGATTCCTCAGCAGTGCACATCCACAATACAGACTCATGATCTCAACTCTATAAAATTGCTAAAATCTCCACAAAATCCCTTCTGATAAAAAAAAGATTTGATGAACATTTTATCAAATGATTGTAAATTTTAGCAGAGAACAATCAGAGTTTATCATCATTATTTCATACACATAATTCCTTTTTATCATTTTGAAAAGAGAAAGAAAAAAGATTCTAACAGAATAGCATGAACTCATTTCATTTCATTGGTTCTCGTTAACTGATTACAATGTGGGTTATTTGAAAATTATAATTATAAAATGAACCTAAATTACTTACATGAAAGAGGGTAGTTGGAATTTATGTTGAAGATACATTACTGTTGTATAGTCAGGGTGTAAATCAATTGAATAGATTGAATATTCTAAATATATAAGTTATGTAATAGAAAATTCTACAATATTGATTATGATAGTAGTTCAAAACGTCAGAAACAAATGATTACATAATGAGTAAACGCTGATAGGAATAAAACGAATAGAGTTTACTTAATAAAATAAGATAACTAATTTGGAAGATAGTTGAAATAAAACTCAATGATGTAATAAATGCAAAGAAGAGTTTAAAAAAAACCCGTTTAAGATGCGATGAAGGAATATTCGTCACCAGGACCTTGGTGTAAGCAACTAATAAGAACCAACGAAATATAATAAATTCATGCTATTCTGTTAGAATCTCTTTTCTTTCTCTTTTCATCATTATTTATTCAAAATATAATTTTGATGACTAATCTCAGATATTTTTCCCATTCATAGAATAGTTATTATTAAACGGATAACAAGTATTTACAAAGCCTAGGTGCCAATAAATTTCTACTTACATTTATAAACTGGTTTTAAAGTTTTACAATAACCTTTGTTAAATTTATGTCGAAAAATCTACACCAGTCAATTTCATTTACTGACCGTTCGGGATCAGAAAACTTGAGGATGTTAAGCTGATAATGTGAGAATCTCTGAGGATATTTATGTATATGTATAAGAAATATCTAGTATCTCGCAAACATTATTTTTGAAGTAGGTTTCCTTATACTAAAAAATGTCATAATTGTGAATTAGAGTAATAGATGCCCTCAAATGACCAGTTGCGGCCGAGAGTGGGGAGAGTCCGCTCATCCTCTCAAAATGATCTAACATGGCCACGCGTATATAGCCTCTTCCAGAGATGTCCTACTCACTGCCTTCTCGTGGCGTTGTTTGAGAAATTGAAAGGACGAAAGGGGAATGTCCGTCTCTCTAACCGGGCGGGTGGACACGGCGGGTCCACCTAGGGGAGTTGGAAAACCCTCATTCCAAACCAATAGTGTACATGGGCTCCATTATCCTGAAGGAACAAATGGCGTATGAATCAATTGTTGGTGGCCAGCTACCATGGGACTGCATCTGCTTACGATTCTTCACTGCCTTGTGGATCAGATCTTTAGGTCTAAGGCTGTAGGTGTAGCCCCCTAAATAAACCACCTGCTTCAGTTTAGGCATCCGTGCAGTATCACAGCTCTCACACAAATCGAATGAGATTTGTGCGGCGCATATGTATCTGGTGCTGCTTTGTATCAGTATTCATGTGTTTAAATAAATAAATAAAGAGTAATAGATATAAGTGAACAATGTTTTCGATTAAATCCTTTTGAAGACCTAGTTAGAAACAACATTGTTCGCTTATGTGTTACTTTGATTCTCTTATGGTAAAGCCCAAGTTCAAGGAGTCAATGCCACTTTACTTCCTGTTGCAATTGAAAATCTCAATGGGAAATATGAAATATCTCGCCAGATTGACTAACTTGTGTTACTTCCGCTTTTCTTCAAGAACAACTGTTCGTCACTTCACTTTATAGGTATGGTACTTAAATAGTATATTACTGCTAGTCGAAGCATCTTAGTTACATGCGTAAATGTTACCAAAGGATTAAATGTAATCTCCGTGATATTAAATAATTATGAACAATTGTTGAATTCACGAGTCCATTTAAGCTAGACCGCCGTTGGTATTTTCCACGCTTTTCAACTATTAAATTACTACAATCTCCACAAATCCATATTCCAATAATTATGAACAATGTTAATTTGTAGGCAAAGCTGGATGGTGGCTAACAGTGGAATCCAGTTTGACGCGTATCTCGTCCTATTCGGGACTCATCAGCTGGATATACCTGAATCCCAGAGTTGATGTTCACTTCGGAACGCGAAACTAGCAGCTTTCACTTCAAACGCCATCGCGTTATCCATTTAATTACTAAGTCCAGATAGTCACTAACTTGTTGTTTGTTACTTTAATAGACAGTCTTATCCATAAAAACAATAAAATTTTCATCAATAATCTATCTAATTTAGAAAATAAGCGATCTGATCCAAATCATCTAACCAGTTTACAAATGTTTACTACCTTTACATCAAGATCTACATTGTATTGCAGTACACAAATTAAGATTTAAAAGAAACCTTGTTTACTTCCAAATTAATTTTTTATAAATAATACCTGTCAATTATTTGCATAGAATATTTATTTATTCACTTATTATAATACCATGCATGATTTCTCTATGAATAAACATATTACATCTCATCAGTAGAATATTAAATATTCAAGAATATCTTTTCCCCTATAAAATAAAGTTGATCAATGTTACCTATTCATATTGTATATTGTGTTGATTAACATTAAGTCTACACTTAGCACAATGACTGATTTAAATCATTCAATTATAATAGATCATTTCATTTATTTAATCAACCATAATTGGAACAATGAATTAGATTCAATAAAGTTACAGTGATTAGTTTAAAGTAAAACAAACAAATGAGTTGTATTTTTGTTTGATTATTGTAACATACATTCAATCAATATTGAATTGAATAATTCTATTCAGTATCTGTTTATTCTCAAATAAGTATCTTATAAGCAAAGATGGATAGTGGTTAGCAGTGGAATCCAGTTTGACGCGCGTTTCATCCCATTTGGGAATTGTTGGGAAGAAACACGCGTCAAACTGGATTCCAGTGCTAGCCACTATCCATCTTTGCCTAGAATACTTGTGAATTAAGGTAATATAGAGACAATATGCACAGTATGCACATAAGCCAATAAGAGACCTAAACATCAATAGGAAGATCCAACTAAACAATACTAAGTGAATTTAGTATCCTATAGATGACTTCAGAGATTTGAGGATTCGCTTTTAATATATATTCAACATTTAGTTATATCTAATATAACAATAGGTTAGATAAGCAGTTGTTTGGATTTTTGCCAAATTGTTTGTTAAACAAAATTCACTGTTCAACTTTTTAATAGAATGATGTTTTAATATAACTCAAATAAATATTTAATAATAATGTTTATTCAATGTAAGTTCAGCCTAAATGTAGGGATATCTTATTTTGATAGATAAATTACCTATACATTAGTAATGAGGTGGCCTGCGTTAATATCTGGGTTACCTGTTGCTACCATCTAAATATTTTTACAAGTTTTCTGTTTCCTTGTTATCACAGATCACTATGTCAATTAATTGCATAAAATATTCAGGTGCGTTTGCGAATAGTTTATAACCTTTAGCTGTACAAATTACGAAAATGTAAAATCGGAGACATTGTGATGGCTGGCGATGTGCATCGAAAAGAATACACATTATTCACATGTCGATTCCTGAACTGTTAACATCTAACTTGCGACCACTCAATATTTATCGTCAGGATTGATCAAGAAATAAAAAATAGAAACTCGCTGAAATACTTTGTCCTGGGAATTCTATATCGTACCAAAACTATAATATTGAATAAAACTAATGATAAATAAGTAAATAAAAATCTTGTTAAAATTCGTTTCTAACAGACATATATGTAAGCCGATATCTTGCCTACTCACTAATCTATTGAACCATTAATGTTAACTATACGCACATTTTGTACTTCATGCAAAACTTTTTAATTATTTTTGAAAAATCAAGCTTTTTTTAAACACAACGATAAGTCTATCTATTTTTTCCCTTTGAATTAGACTCTAATCGCTCAAAATAGGTTCAGATGGAGAGCGCTGGTGGACAGCCTATGCTCCTTTACGAGGAGTAACAGGCGTAAGTAAGTAAGTAATCTAGTTTAATCAGCTAAAAAGCTTAACAGCTATGAGTATACAATTTTGAAAATGAATTCAATAGATATCATATTCAACTTTATCTATTAATTAAAAGTGTGTAAATGTGTTTTTATGTAGCATGAATTGTCGATTCTATTTTTTACATAGCTATATAGATTTTATCAAGATTGAGCTACGAATTAATATAACTGTTGTTAGGGCCAAACACATCTTTGTACCATTTTTCTTTCCCAAAATACATTTATACATTCAGAAAATGATTCAAACTGACTGATTTTTGGTTTTTGACTTTGATCAAATCAAGTGAATTTCTCACTAACTTCTTCCTCTGGATATAATTACTCTCTAATAATTTATTCAACAAAAGAAGTAGCTTACAATGTTTTCATCTTAGGGAATGGTTTTATCCTCTTTTTTTTCTCATTAGCTTTAATATTTAGAAGAGTTGAAGAACAGAGATTCAAACGTAAAAACATAATTTCATTTTATCCCATTCAATTCTCATTAGCCGATTAAAACCTACTATATTTAAAACGTAAATCACAAAGAAGTCTGACAAAACACAAATGACTTTCAATGGAAGTTGTTCAGAACACAAATGAGTAAAAATGTTATTACATTGAATAGACTCAATAAAAGAAATACTGCAAATATATATATGATATATAGAACATTCTACACCATTGTTAATAACGGAAAGTTTCAAAAAATGTGATGATGAAACATTAACAATTATGTAACAATAAAATAAGTAAAATTTAGTCAATTAAACATTAAATTTATTAAATTAAATGATAATAAACATTCTTATAAACACTTGGTATTGTTTGTTTGGATCTTCCCATCGATGTGTTTCGGACTGCAACTGGTCAATCTCTAATTGGCATATGTGCATACTGTGCGTATTGCCTCGATATACCTTAATTCACAAACATGGTAAGCAGAGATGGATAGTGGCTAGCAGTGGAATCCAGAACGCGCGTTTCGTCCTATTTGGGACTCGTCAGCTGGATGTACCTGCATCTCAGAGTTGATGTTCACTCTGGGACTCGAACCCAGTACCCTCGCTTCAAACGCCATCGCGTTATCCACTCGGCCACTGATTCCTGATAGCCACTTGCTTGTGGGATGGGGTGAAGTTTGAATTCACTTGGTATTGTTTGTTTGGATCTTCCCATCGATGTGTTTCGGACTGCAACTGGTCAGTCTCTTGTCAGGACTCAGTGGCCGAGTGGATAACGCGATGGCGTTTGAAGCGAGGGTACTGGGTTCGAGTCCCAGAGTGAACATCAACTCTGAGATGCAGGTACATCCAGCTGACGAGTCCCAAATAGGACGAAACGCGCGTTCTGGATTCTACTGCTAGCCACTATCCATCTCTGCTTACCATTCTTATAAACAGTTAATGAAAGATTTACACAATCAAAAAAATATTGTAATTATCATCTTTCTGAATTCATTCAAATTACAATAGGATCAATTATGTGATTGTTTCGTTGTTTCCTTTTTATTTTAAATCTTATTTTTTTCTACACAATTGATAAATAATGATAAGATAAACAATGTCTAATATGAACACTTTAAATTCATCGAGTAAAGTGGTTTGTTCAATGATCTATGATTCAATTGGTCTCTTCTAGATCTACATAGTGATATAAATTTTTTTTTTTACTATTGTTGTTTTTTTTCTGTTGTGAAATATCAACATATGCTTAACTTGCAAATGAATTAACTTTAAAGTATTCCGTATTCTGTAAGTGTTTCAACACATGAAATTATCGTTCTATCGTCTAATTACACATTTTTAAAAAACAACTAAATGATCTAGTGATACTTACTCCGTGATGCATTGTAACACTGGAAACATTAGTTCCATCAAGATTACGGAAAATCCTTGCTAACAAGAATCAATTATGCCGAAACCACGGTCCTAGGTTTCCTGCTTATTACTCACAACCACCTAACCTCAAATATGCTCTACGTGTATGACAAACAATTCTGAGGATTTATCAAATTAAACAGCTGCGAATACGAATTTTTATTTCATTGATTAAAATCTACAAAAAAATACAAAAGGACTGTTCTTGAAATCAAATATGAATTCTGTATTATTCAGTTCGTATGAGACCAGCTTACAAGTTTTCACATTTTCGCTCAATGGACCTATTGGCGCGATCGTATGTGCGCACTGTTGAGGAGTCCCATACTACGACGAAACGGCCGTTCAGTGCTTCCAGGTTTCACATGGTGGTCTAGCTTCAACTGACTCATGAAGCCAACTATTAAGTTATTAGACTATCCACAAAACTCCTCTCTGATCTATTGGTTTGTTTATATTTCTTAGCAAAATAATATGCAATTTTATCTTTCAGTGCATTTACGAAAGGAAATGTTTACAAGATCTCTCATCATGTGAAGTCGCCATACCACATGAATATAGTAAGATGAAATTTACAAACGAATATCATGAGAGTTGAAATAATAGATGTAACAACAATCGAAAATTGAACCAAATATTAACAAATCTTATTAGTATAGAGATTATCGAGGCTGTTGAATTTTATAGACGTCACAAATCAATCTAGGTTAGACAGCAAGGTATTGACCGAAGACAATGGAAGGCTGATGCGAATTAACACGAATTAATTAAAGCTAAAGTTAGACTTATTGAACACCGACTCAGAGGTCAAGAGATTAAAGTTTTTCACGCTAAATCGATACGTGATGCTCTGTGGCTGAGTCACAGATGTGCACTGTTGACCGAAGCAGTTGTTAATCGCTTACAGGTTTTCAACAGTTGTATAAATTAGATCGCTTATCAATGTAACTTAATAAAATTGTTAAGCATTTGTGGAATATAAGTACTGTATAATGTTGAAACAATGGATTTAAGAAAAGACACTAAATAAATACTTTGGAACCAAAGTTGGTCATAAATTAATATCATTTCTTTGGTTAGTCTCCTTAGCTTTTTCCCTGCCTACTTTTAATCCAGTCAGTAGTCCTTGTTTAGATAGGCTGTTTTTAAGTGAATGAGTATATTTATAAGCAACAAAATTTAAGTAAGTTATCATGTTAAAGTTAAGACTTCAATCTTTCAATTACTGGTCACTGGTTAGAATCCAGTTTGTCATTTACTTTCATGTAAATATATAAATTAGCATTAGTTGGATAAATAACTGTTGAAGATTTTAGTTTGAATGAAAACTCAGTAAATATCCATTATGCAATTAACAATATATTATGAATGTATCAATGGAAATATAAATAGTTTGACTAGTCTGTTTAACTATTCAGTGTTTGTGACAAGATTTGAAGAACATAGTTTCAATCTTGCATGAACTTCTGCTTAAACACAGTTGTAATATTAACATTAAAATAATCAAAATAACCTTAAATAACAAAAAGTGTTAAGTACAATAGTTTGTAATTAATTTGTATAAATAAAACTTACAAAATACTATTTAGATTTAGAAGGGGATTTGTGGAGAATTTCGGTATATTTCAAAGTTGTAATCATAAGTCAATTGAAGCTAGACCACCATCAAAAACCTGAAAGCACTGGACGGCCGTTTCGTCCTATTATGGCATTTCTCAGCAGTGTGCACCCACAATCCCGCACTCGCGAGATTCGAACCCAGGACCTACCAGTTACGAGCCAGAGCCCTTAATCTGGTGAAACATTTTCATTCAAACTTAATATCTCTTTAAAGAGGTGACAAAACTAATTTTCATTAAGAATCTCAATTATCAATAAAGTCTATTTATAGGATTTATACATCTTGATTATTTACTTAAGTTTCTCTTCTTCTTCTTCTTCTTCTTTTTTCCTTCGAATTGGCAACAAAACAATCTTTCAATAGGGATACGTTTGTTATTAACCCTTGAAAAAATGGAACCCTAAAAAGTTGTCACCAATTTTTCTAATATAAAATTAACTATTATCATAAAAGTTAATTCAACAAAATTCATGGTGTTATGAATATCACTTACTGGTGAATTGGGAATTATTTACTTCTACGATGAATAGTTCAAAAAGCTTTATGACAATACTGAAATATCTTGTTTAATTATTGTGTATAAACATACGTATACTTATATATATACCCCATTTAATTCATTTTGATTGGTTAACCAATCATTATAATTTTGATTATTGAAAAATTATTTCCCCGCCTATGATAAATCGTCAGAATTTAATTTTTATAGTTAAGTTAAATTGTTTTTATTATAAACTTATAGTATAATGAAATACATATACATAAGTGAACATCTAGTGGGTTAAACACATAAAAATTCCACATATAAACGAATACTGAATAGGTATTGTGGTGGGGGTCTACTTATATCCATATAAGTAGTATATGGTGTTGGTCAGATATAGAATGTATTTTCGCAGAAGACCAATGAGGAAAGAACTGAAACGAAGCGCAATCGGTAGGAAAATGCACGGACAATGAAATTAGAAAAGAAACAGTGAAGATTGAGACTATTGGTTGTTATTTTGCAAATTAACTCTTCATTGTATGATTATCAGAATTTACTGAAATAGTCTGTAACTGTTGCTTAAATACATTCGATTGTCCCCAGTCGTGTTCTGTTCACTACAGTATTACTATAGAATATTAGATAATTTAATTTGTTACAATTTTAATTCAACTATTCATATGGTTGAATGAGAAACGTCTAGGATAAGATTTCTCACTACTATGTACTTAACAATTACAATCATTTATTGTTTTATGCAAATAGTTTTTGCCATGAATTGCAATCATACGGATAACAAACTGAAAACTAAAGAAGACTGGACAGCTTAACATTGTGTATGACTCAGAAAAGCTTACCCACTACTTTGTCATTAACCGGACTTAAAGTTTTGACATCAAAGTATTAGGTGTTCGCTACAAGTTAATAATGAACAAATTTTGATTAATCAACAGAAGATGTGGATCAACACTTCTAAAGAGTCTCATACTATGGTGAAATATCTGTTTTAGTGCTTTCTGGTTTTCAGCAAGATCTCAAATCGGCCTCACGCGCAAACGTCTAACCTTTAGACCAATGAGCCGACATTCAACAGTGTTAATGTCTAACTTCAACCAATTGACTCATGAATTCAACTGTTAAATTATATAAATATATATGATAATATAATATATATAGTATAAATGTACACATTCTTGAATGTTCTTGAGTGTAACAGTACTCTACAAACGAGCATCACATCAAAAGTGATCACTGTTCTTGTATAATTCAAATCCTGTTTAGTTAAATTGAACCATAGAAACGTAAATACAAGTTCGCTCATAGCTCGTTGAAAGTTATTCCTACAACAAATTTAAATCTAACTACTTCTAATATAAAAAATAACAGCGTATTGAAGTATTGGGATACACTTCATCATTCATCATTCACATAATTCACCACACGTTTTTTAGAGTTTCTTCAATAAGTATAAGTATGCTTTGTAATTAAATGATGTAAAGGTTTTTTAAAAATTTTAAACGTATATATGAGCTCAAGAACCGTTAAAAAATAGGGTAACCTAGATATGGTCTATCCAGTATAACAAACTAATATACAGACAGTCGAATTTCGATTTGTTGTTTCATGTACAACATGCTACTGATTATCAGGCAAATCAAACTCGAATAAATAGGCTCAACAACAAGTTTATACTGTCAGTTCCACGATAGCGTAGTGCAGTAAAAAAATACAGTCAAAAATATCCTCAGTAAGAAAGAAAACAGTCTAAAAAGCATTTAGTTAGCCTTGGAAATCGATAGAATATTTTTGTATAACTAATAATGCTTTGTAACATGTTTCCAGAAAGGAATATCAAATCCAAATAATGTTTAAACTTGTCCATCACTGAACCATTTTGTCGCCTAGAGGCTAAGGTTCAACAGAATATAACAGGATTTTCAGTCATTCTAACTCTGAAAGAAATATATTTCCTGTATCATATTATTTGTTGGATTATCAGTGTGGATTACTGAAGGAAGTAAAGTGGTGACACTATAATTTACGGACGATGAAGTTTTGATAAAGGTTCATACTATAGCAAACGACTTCCTTCAACATATATTGCATCAAAGGACAACATCACGGTAGTCTGTACGAGGTCTACAAGTCATTTGATTTCCGCAATCACAAATACAGGAACTTCTTAGTAGTCTCATTTGTTGTAGCAGCTTAATTGTCAAGCCTTCTCTAAAATCCTCTGTGAACAGATCGTACATGAGCATCAGGTATTGAAATTGAATCCGTGACCTAGAAATCCCTCAAACGCTCCTGATTGGCTCATCCAACTTTTCCATGTCTCCTGATTTTCAATACTTAATCAGCCGACATCACTTCTGAGGAAGTAGTTCAGTGATTAAGGTGTTCGACTTTCAGTCATTAATTTACAGGTTTGAACACCCTCTGCCTTATTTTTATTCAAGAAACCGATTAGTGTCAGTAACCTTCATACTTGAAATAGGTCTTTAAGCCAAGTACACAACACCATACCTGGTAAGTGTTTAATAATAATTACAATATCACCATTTTAAGTATTGATAAACATCCACCGCTTACTGTAAATAAAATTCAAATGTTTAACTTTATAAATTTAAAATTTGGTAACCTCGAATTGTAATGTAATTTACTGAGATACAGTAACATAGAATTGTATTCCCACGAGATACATGATTGGTATCATTATTCCTTGTCATCAGTAAATAGATAACTTAAGAAAAGAAATAGGAAATCAATGCTTAGATGTTAGTTTAATGCACATAATAAACACTGTTAATCACAACTTATACATAAAGAAGTGCAAACCGAATCATTTTTATCAGCGTAGCGTTATGGAGATTATTAAGTTTTACTTAAGATTACAGACCGATAAATGTTAGACAACCATTAAAAACCTGAAAGTATTGGACGGCCGTTCCGTTCTAGTATCTGACTCCTCAATAGTGTACATCCACGATCTCGAGCCTAGAACCTTTGGTCTAGATCAAACGCTTAACCTCTAGATCACTAAGCCGGTATATAACCGTGGTAATGTCTAACTTCAACCAATCCGCGGTCCCAGATCACTGGTCTAGAGACCAAGGGTTCGAGCGTGACATAGAAATCTGGGTTCGAAACCCGTTTGCATGATCTTGGAAGCGCGTTGTTGAGGAGTTGTCTAGCACTTTCAGGTTTTCAATGGTTGTTCAATTAAGGCCAGTACGTGTTATTAACTATGAAATTCAACAATCGCCACAAGCTCTCTCCAATATTTGATTGGAATTGTTTAAGTGATACATTAGTGTTTTACAATTAGTGTATAAAATAAATTGTCATACTATAAAGAACAAATTCGAACTTGCCTTTTGATAAAATTCCTTAATTCTAAACAAAATAAAAACAACTAAATACCACTAACTTTGGAAATTCTCCTGGAATTTTTTGAAAATATACTTCTCTTATACAATCATAAACACGTGAAAGTTAGCTATCTAGCGATCTCTGACCTCAAATGACTGCATATCTAATAATTGCCCCCAAATGCCCTGGTACGGCGGAGAGTGGGGAGAGTCTACTCTCCCTCTCGAAATGCTCTCAGATGGCCAGCGAATATATAGCCTCTGCCAGAGAAGTCCTACTCACTGCCTTCTCGTGGCGGGGGTGTTGTTTACGAAATTGAGAGGACGAAAAGCGAATGTCCGGAGCTTTAACCGGGTTGGTGCACACGGAAAGTTCACCTAGGGGAGTCGGAAAACCCTGATTTCAAACCAATGGTGCACATGGGCTCCAGTATCCGGAATGAACGAAAGGCGTATGAACCTAGTGTTGGTCACCGGCTACCATGGGACTGCATCTCCTCACGATGCTCCACTGCCTTGTGGATCAGACCTTTTGGTCAAAGGCTCTGGGTGTGGCCCCCTAAGAAAACCACCTGCTTCGGTTTGGGAACCCGGACAGTATCACAGCCCACACACAAGTAAATGAAATGATGAATTCTATTGACGATACTATTCTTGCTCATACTAGAAGCAAGACAATTTACATTATTATTATTATTATTATTATTATTATTATTATTATTATTATTATTATTACCTTTATTATTATTATTATTATTTACCATATCGCTAACTCACCCCCTTTTATCCCCAATTTGTGTAACCTTACTTTTCAACTTATGCAACAGCTCGTCCATGGTGGAAAATCTGTCCTATCTAAACGATCTCCAGTCATTGTCTGGTTGAAAGTGAATGCTTCCACCGATAATGAATACTGAGGCAGTCTTTCTGAAACCACGTACGCCGTTCAAGCTGGCTTCCTTCAACGTTCGCACACTAATGCATATCAAACAACAGATAGGGCTGGCTATGTCTTTGGAAGATCTTAATGTTGATGTTTGTTGTCTATCCGAGACCCGTATTCAAGACTCTAGTGAAGTACTACAAATCCGCTCTCCATCTGTCGCCTCGAAAAGCTTGTTCCACGTGCGCTTATCCGGGGACCCTGTGGCATCTTCGTCTGGTCTTGCTGGCGTTGGTGTTGCACTAAGCGCTAGGGCTGAGGCAGCACTAATCGACTGGATCCCCATTAACAGTCGGTTATATGCTGTTAGATTAGAAAGTTCCATCAAAGTGAGAAGAAACCGGCGTGAGAAACGGTGTCTTTTCGTCATCTCCACCTATGCCCCGACAGATTGCAGCCCGGATGCAATCAAGGATGAGTTTTACCATCAGTTAACAGTTCTTCTCCAGAAAGCGCGTTCGACAGATATTGTAGTACTAGCCGGAGACTTGAATGCTAGGGTCAGGTGTCTAGGGACAGAAGAGAGTCGTTTAGGTGGCCGATGGGGATTTGTTGATCGAGGGACAGATAACGGGGACCGTTTGCTGCAACTGTGCACAGACCACAACCTGTTTCTGGCCAGCACTAACTTCCGGCACAGTCATCACTGGTGTGCCACCTAGCGTCCTTCCTCTGCATCCCAAGCCTGGACTCAGATTGATCACATCGCGATCAGCTACCGCTGGCGTGGTTGTGTACAAGACTACCAGTCCTTTTGGAGTACCTATCTGGAGTCTGATCATGCCCTGGTCTGCGCCAATCTCACCTTACTTTTCAGTGGCCGAAGGATTGACCACCACCAACGGATCGATATTAGTAAACTGGCTGCAACTTCTGTTGCAAGTAAGTATCGAGCGGAGCTAGCCTCTAGGCTAGCTAGCACCCCACCGAAAAGTATAGATGAGCATTGGTTGCATCTTCTCGACGCCATGAAAATGGCGAGTAAAGCCGCTTGCGGCTTCGCGAAACGTCCCGCTTACAAGCACTGGGTTTCTTCTGGCTCCTTACAACTGATGGAAGCCCGTCGGTCTACTCCGAGTGACCGTGAGTTTGACCACAAACGAAGGCTGTTACGTAATGAAATTGGGCAAAGCTTGCGTAAGGACCGAGAAGACTGGTGGTTGGAGCGTGTCAATGAGATGGAAGCAGCAGCTACATCTGGTAACTGCCGGAAGCTCTTCCAACTCATCCGCGCCACTGGCAGCAAGAAGTCTGGTGTGAGTGAAACAATCTACGAGGATGATGGGATGCCAATCACTAACATCTGTCGACGTCTTGGACGATGGGCTGAATTTTTCGAAGGGCAGTTCAACTGGCCTGCTGCTCCGGCAACATCAACCAGATTGTCCTGCCCCCCATGGACGGTGACGACTGATCCACCAAACGAGGCGGAAGTTCGCAAGGAACTCCAACTCTTGAAACGTTACAAATCACCGGGCCCAGATGACTTACCTCCGGCTCTTTTTAAAGATGGTGGTGACCTTCTGACTAAGGAATTGACTGTGTTGTTTGCAAAGGTTTGGGAACAAGAAAGTGTTCCAACATCATGGAATGAGTCGATAGTCGTCCCTATCTTTAAAAAGGGTTCGCGTTGTTCCTGC
The DNA here is from genome assembly GCA_944470415.2 of Schistosoma rodhaini. Taxonomy (NCBI): domain Eukaryota; kingdom Metazoa; phylum Platyhelminthes; class Trematoda; order Strigeidida; family Schistosomatidae; genus Schistosoma; species Schistosoma rodhaini. The sequence goes on from OX104036.1 coordinate 85,320,143, forward strand.
AATAACTGTCGAGGGATAAGTCTACTTTCGATTGCGTCCAAACTATTGGCTTCTATCATTCTTCGTATGTTGTTTAAAACCCGAGAACAATTGACTCGCGAGGAGCAGGCTGGTTTTCGTTCTGGTCGAGGATGCATTGATCACATCTTCACCCTCCGCCAAATGTTAGAACACTGTCATACTTATCGCAGGCCAACAATCGTAGTGTTTCTTGATATCAGGGCTGCCGTCGATTCGTTGGACAGGACTGTTCTCTGGGATTGTCTATTGAAGAAGGGTGTGTCTGAGAAGTTCATTAACATCTTAAAAGCCTTGTATACGAACACCTCAGGCAGAGTAAGTTCATACAACCACCTTTCTCTCTTGTTCCATTCGAGCAGTGGGGTTTGGCAGGGTTGTCCGATCTCACCACTCCTCTTCAACTTTGCCATCGATGACATACTGGAAACAGCTCTGATGGATGTAAGTAATGGCGGTGTGGATATGTTGCCTGGAGAACGACTTCTCGATCTCGAGTATGCGGATGATATTGTCTTACTGTGCGATAATGCTCAAAGCATGCAATTCGCACTTAATCAGTTGGCAATCAGTATCAGCAGGTACGGCATGTACTTTGCACCAAGTGCAAAGTACTTCTACAAGACTGGCAGGATTCTCATCCTGTACTCACCCTGGATGGTGAGCAGATCGAAGTAGTTGAGAAGTTCGTGTATCTAGGTACTGGTGGTAGCGTGAGTGATGAGATTGATGCACGTATAATGAAAGCCAGATCGGCTTATGCCAATCTGGACCATCTTTGGCGCCTTCGTGATGTTAGTCTAGCTGTAAAAGGTCGGATCTACAACGCGTCGGTGAGAGCAGTTTTGCTCTATGCTTGTGAAACCTGGCCTCTCCGAATTGAGGATGTCAGACGACTCTCTGTGCTCGATCATCGTTGTCTCCGAAGGATTGCTGACATACAGTGGCAACACCATGTTAGTAATGCAGAGGTTCGGCATCGTGTGTTCGGGCACAGAGACGATAATTCAATTGGTGTCACCATCTTGAAACACCGACTTCGGTGGCTTGGACACATTTTACGAATGTCGTCCCAGAGACTTCCACGTCGTGCATTATTTGCCGACCCTGGGACTGGTTGGAAAAAGCGGAGAGGAGGTCAGTGTATGACATGGTGTCGTGGCATGAGAGAAAGCTGCAAAGAGCTAGCTTCTGTTGGTCCTTCACGAGTCCCTGGCTGGGGTCCGAGAGATGGTGCAACACAGTGGCTAGAGACGTTATCAGATATGGCTCAGAATAGAAGCCAGTGGCGATCTTGCTGTAACCTTCTTTTACTTTCTTCATAAAGAGTGGTTCTATCTTTCTTAACTGAAAGAGTCTTCTGGTTGTACATTTCAATCCGCCTTATCTTTTCATCCCTTCTCTTGCTACTTTCATTATTTTGTGTGGCGCATATGTATCTGGTGCCCTTTTGTACCAATATATATGTGTTTAAATAAATAAATAAATAATATCTAATAATTATCGTTTTTCATTTCTCGTAGTCACGTTTGGGTGTATCTCTTCTTCAAGCTATATTTCATATTATTTCAACTGATTACTCTGACCAGGGTTACTAGATGACATGTGAAGTATATTCTGATTCCTCGTTGTTAGATGTGCTTGAGCCGAAGTCATGGACCTATGCTTATTGCAACATAAGATGTTTTTATCAAAGTTTATTTGTACTGTTGTAGGATTTGATGTTTCGTTTGAGATTAGGCGTAACACCACCCAATTATATGGTCAAAGACATTATAATCCAAATAGCTTTATAATAGTTCTCATTACAACACAGTGTTGTCACAGCAAACAGTGATTCACTCAAGATTTCAGATACTCATCCGTAACCTCTATAAGCCATGCTTCAAGTTAATCAATATATACAAAGAGTATTCAGAAGTAAGGCATTTACAAATCGATGCTATGTAACAAAAGAAAAAACAAACTGATATGTTTAATGTTTAGTTATTTATCAATGTAACATTCTATTCATTACTTCCATTATTATTTTGTCTTACCTTAAATCATTATTTCCTTCTTCACAGTTTAACTCATTATGATTGTTGTCAATTTTTAGAAAAATAATAAAGACAGAGAAATGGAACAAATTTATTCATGGTATAATCGGATTTATTCATTTCTTTCACCCACCCCCCACCCCGATGAGATGAGTTTTTATTTTGTCAATATTTTCATTTTGTTTTAACTGTTTCATAAAAATTATTCCCAATCCAAATTATTAAATGTCCTTGATGTACCAAGACTTTTGTTTTTTTTTCTTTTTTTTTCTTTTTTTTCTTTTTTTGATTTTGTTATGAACTATTATACACAAATGTATTTTGTTTTTGATAAATAAATGATACTGTAGAAAAAAAAAGAAGAAAAATATGAGAGAGACATTTTTTATAGAGTTCAATTATAAAAAAATATTCTAAATTTGTATTACAATTTCAGTAGACTAAACTAAGTGGCTATCAGGACACAGTGGCCGAGTGATGACGAATGAAGCCAAAGGTACTGGGTTCGAGTACCAGAGTGAACATCAACTCTGAGATGTGGTAGGTACATCCAGCTGACAAGTCCCAAATAGGACAAAACGCGCGTCAAGCTAGATTCCACTGCTCACCACTGTCCATCTTTGCTTATCATGCTTATGAATTAAGGCTATATCGAGGCAGCGATACGCACGGTATGCACATATGCCAATTAGAGATTGACCAGCTGCAGTCCTAATACATCAATGGGAAGATTCAAATAAACAATACTAAATGAATTTAAAAATTATCATTATTATTATAAATGAATATTGAACATGAACAAGTAAACAGAACCTGAATTCTTAATTATGTACTCTTCTTATTTTGTTTAGGGTTACATATATGAATATTGTTCATTGATAAATATGTAGATATTATAGATAAATAGTTAATTTATTATGTAAACAAAATTATTTGACCCGAATAAATTATAAAGATGAATAAATCTGTCAAATAAAAATGATGATTTTTCTCTACTAGTTGTGAATTGAAAATATATATATATATATCAGCTTCTTAAGGGGATAATTTTAATAGTCCTTATAGTTACAAGCTAATCTACAAGGAAATCTAGTGCGTAAGTGTCGTTCTTATTGATAGCTTTCTGTCGGATATACCTATACCCTAATGTTGGCGTTCACATTGTAACTGGAAACGACATTATTCACTCTAAATAGCAGTGTATTATCCACTGGGCTCTTGAATCATGATAGACACCACTTGGTCAACAGTTACGGAATGTATTATTTCACTGATGTGAATTCTATTTTGTTCATTTATATGATATAATTTACAAACTCATCAAAATTTGAACTGTATCAGTAATTAGTTTAACTTCATTTAAAATTATCTCACAGATATTTTCGATTAATCATCCAGTTCATTGGTGACCAATGGCAATCTTTGCCTTCATCCACAGAAATCGGTTAGCGCTTACGACTAAACATCAAGATATTGGTTATCTCCAATGATTTTTTTCATACATATACAGCACAAAAATACGAACACTTTTATTGGTTCCCAATATTATTAACATGTGCCTATAAGAATTCAACAGGTATATAGCAGTAAAAAAAAAATTAATTATTACAAAAAAGTATTCTGCCAAACAAGTATCAAACATACATTTATTTTATTTATTTATTTCAACACATAAATATTGGTACAAAGGAGCACCGAATACATATGCGCCACACAAATCATTCGGTTTGTGTGTGAGCTGTGATACTGTCCGGGTGCCCAGACCAAAGCAGGTGGTTTCCTTAGGAAGGTCACACCTACAACCTTCCACGTAAAGGTCTAGTCCACAAGGCAGTGGAGCAACGTTAGGGGATGCAGTGCCATGGTAGTCGGTGACCAACAATTGGTTCACACGCCATTTATTCCTTTAGTATCCTATAGCCCATGTACACCATTAGATTGGAATTAGGACTTTCCAACTCACCTAGACGGATCCTCTATATTCATCAACCCCGTTTAATTGCCAGACACTCACTTTTCGTACTCTCAATTTCATAAACAACACTCCGGTTGAGAGAATGCAGTGAATAGGACTTACTTGACAGCGGTTGTATACGCGTAGCTATGTGAGAGCATTTCAAAAGAGAGATGACTCTGCTTACCCTCGACCGTGCCAGGACATTTGCGGGTAAACATCTATCACGCTTTAACATGACCTTACTTATCTTGTTTTAATATTACCGATCATTCAAAATATTAGATTCAGACGATTAGTAACTTATTTTTATTTCAGTGATTCCATAAACATATTTAAACACCTAGAAAAACGGCCGTTACATCAGGAATTAAACCACATGTTCAAACACATCAATTTTATCTCTACTGAAAATTCATTGTCATCTCTTTGCTGTGTGCTTTCTATATCTTAACTAGATCATTTTATAACAAGTTGTATATTCATTTTCTAATTAATCAAGTGTTACAAATGAATAAAAAAACACATCTGATGTATTCTATTTTAATCAGAGAGGGATTTTGTGGATACTTATAGGAATTTAATAGTTGAATTGATGAGTCAATTGAAGATAGACCACCACGTGAAACCTGGAAGCACTGGACGGTCGTTTCGTCTCAGTGTGGGACTTCTCAGCAGTGCGCAGTTTGAAGTTAGACATTAACACTGTTGAATGCCTGGGTTCAAATCTCGCAATTCAGGATCGTCGATGCGCACTGTTGAGTCGCATATTAGGACGAAACGCCTTCCAGTGCCTCCAGGTTTTCCATGGTGATCTAGCATCAATTAACTCATGAATTCAACTATTCTATTTTAGTTATTAAGCTGTTGTGTCTCGTTCCGCGAGATATCTCAATTGGAGGGTGTTCAGGAGCCTCACTGAAAGATAAAAAATTTCACCAAGAAGTTCTGAAATATTTGGGTGAAGTAACTTTTTGAACTGGTAATATGACACTGAATTCATATCCAGAATTATTCTGGATACCTGTCAAATGGATATGACAAGTGTATTATTTTCTAACTAAATACTCGATGGTAACGAAGTTGGTATCATAAACGTTTGGCTTATTTATTAAAATTAATAAAAAAATATATAAATCCCACCTCTTTCTCCTACAAGAACTTAAGGTTTTTCAAAATGCAGATTGCAATCGAGGTTGTGTTGTCACTTCTGATATAACATACATGACAGTTTACTCTTTGACCTTACTAATTCATTCGACAAAAAACATTCGTCTATTGATCGAAAGAAAATGTCATTCTCTTATTCATTATACTGAAAGCACTTTGATACAAGTTAAGATACAGAACCTATTCGACTACGCGTAAAGAGAATTTTTTATATATTTATGTAAATGATTCTAGATGTGATTACCAGGCTTACAGGTTATAAGACTGAACTGTTGACGATAACATTCCTTAACTCGGTTGATGACATAATACCTAATACGCAGAGATGGATGGTGGCTAGCAGTATAATTCAGGATGCGCGTTTCGTCCCATTTTCGAGCTCGCCAACCGAATATACCCTACCCCAGAGTTGATGGTCACTCCGGAACTCGAACCCACTACCTTTCGCTTCAAACATCATCGCGTTATCCACTTAGCTGTTGAGTCCAGTAGCCACTAACTTGCGTAATGGGATGAAGCTAAATTCATTTTTCTATTCGTTGTTTGAATCTTCTCATTGATGTTTAGGACTGCAATCGACCAGTAATAACAACGAAAACAATATAATTTAGTATAGTCAACTTAAAAATTCACAAACATTTACTAATAGTTTAATGGAAAATAGTTTACGTTTAAAATCAGTCGAGGTAATATTTTCTCATTTCACTGGATGGTAAACCAAAGTGATGGTAATTCAGGCAGTATTCATCCACAAGATTGTGAGTAAAAAATAGACTATCAGAACGACGAATGAAAAAATATGCAACCGGGAAGGTGTGTATCAAAGAACCCTAGCATAAATAAGGGCAAGCGTCAAAAAAAATAACCACCGAAGAGGTGCATGTTGTAAAGGCAGGCTCACTAAATCTTGCGGACTGCCCGATGTGTATGTTCATGTATATGAATTACATGGGCTTCGGCTTATGTAGTTGTGTATGCAGGTATGTGGAAAGTGTACATGCCGGTCACACAAAATGACCCCCGACCGTTGCTGCTACCTTGACGTGGTGGTCGGGCTTGCCTATCGTGATGATCCAATCGAGCTATGCTGGCTGGAACAATCGTTCCTCAAGGTCCTACCATGCCAGACAGGTCGGTTGAAGAGCGGTGAGACTAAAAGCAGCAATCCCAAGGTCCGAAGGCGAAATCGTACTGCTGACTGTACAGAGGTGTGAAAGCAGTAAGGTGTTTCCTTCAGACAACCAGCGTGACAGCGATGCTGCCTTCCCACAAGGAGGGGTGGGTTTAGAAAAGGTCGACCCTAAAAATGCACACCTCGCCTTATCCCACGGATTTCCGTCTCCGGCGGTAAGGACTTTTGAAGAACGGAGCTAACAAAAATCCCCCACAAAAATACCGTGCGTGACCGGCCTCAAACAGTTGTCCTTTGGGCACTGCGGTCACGCTCCCAGGTCGTTAAGACCAACATTAATCCAACTTCTTTTTCAGGTCCCTCAAGAAATACCCTTCCACGGTGTGGGAAGCAGGGAAGTGATACTAGCCCTCATACCCTTAACTGCACACGAGACCAAGTTGGTCGCTTTCAAATCCTTCCTACACCTAACAACTCTGTTATCTCCACGACTAACCCTTCCCACGTCCTTTTATCACCTCGCACCGCTAGGGCAAACGATTCGAGTACACTTAACGCTATTCCTGGTCTCCTGAAACCACGCTCTAAACTACATATAGGAACTTTTAATGTCCAAACATTGTGCCAAATAGGACAACAGGCTTCCTTAGCTAGGACTCTAGAATCTTACACCATCGATGTGTGCTGCGTCTCCGAAACGCGCATACAAGATCCGAGTAGTGTCATTCATTTGACCGCACCTAACCAAAATAAAGTTTCATCTCGATACACGCTTCGTGTATCTGGAAGCCCTGATGCTGCTTCCCGTGGCCTCGCTGGAGTAGGTATAGCATTAAGTCCTAGGGCAGAACTAGCTCTTTTAGACTGGATCCCAGTTGACAGTCGTCTATGCGCTGTCCGACTAAACGGATCAGTAAGGACCCGGAAAGATAGGGAAACTCGTCGTTGCCTCTTCGTCGTCTCTGCCTACTCTCCCACTGACTGTAGCTCAGACGATATAAAAGATGAGTTCTACAGGAAACTTTCTGACCTTCTCCGAAAAGCTAGGCGTTCTGATGTAGTAATAGTAGCAGGTGACTTTAATGCTCAAGTCGGTAAACTAAGTGAAAAGGAAAGACATCTGGGTGGATCTTATGGTGTCATGGCTAAAAGAACAGATAATGGCGACCGTCTGTTGCAACTGTGCTCAGATAACCTTCTGTTTCTTGCAAATACTAACTTTAAGCATAAGGAAAAACATCTTTTGACATGGCGACCCCCGAATTCTCCACAACGTTGGACCCAATTAGATCACATCGCTATCAGCCACCGAAGGAGGGGCTCGATAGAAGACTGTCACTCATTCTGGAGCACATGTTTAGATTCAGATTATGCTCTAGTGCGAGCACGTATCTGTCTGCGTCTTACTGGTCGTAGGAAAGACACTGCAAGGAAGCCTCTAAGGGTTCTACTCAATGATAGGCAAGCTAAGAATATATTTCAGGAACAACTATAAAAACAGTTAGGCAGCCATGTAAGTTGTGTCCACCCCGAGGCAGCGTGGAATGACATCCGAAAAGCTGTGGAAACAGCAGTGATATCCGCTAGTAAGGTAAACCATAACGTTAGGGAGAAACAATGGATCTCGGCAGCATCTACCGCACTGATAGATGCTCGTAAACTCATCCCACCTGGCTCTGAGCATAACGAAGAGCGAAGTCAACTTAAGCGCAGGCTTATAAGAAGCCTACGTAATGATCGTGAACAGTGGTGGGTAGCGAAAGCAAGAGAGATGGAAAAGTCAGCGGCAATAGGTAGCAGTAGGCAGCTATTCAGACTCGTTAAAGAAACCGGTATTAGGAACCCAACTACTAGCGAAACTATCTCAGACAAAGATGGGCATCTCATTCATTCTCAATCCAGGAGATTGGATCGATGGGCAGAACACTTTAGGGATCAGTTCAACTGGCCTTCAGCCACACTTCAATTACCCACGATCCCCAGTCGTCCTGAATGGAAAATTGATGTGAGTCCTCCAACCCTCTGTGAGGTTGAAAAAGCTATAGGAAATCTGAAGCGAGGGAGAGCAGTAGGCCCTGACAGGTTGACCCCTGAGATTTTTAAGGACGGTGGTCCAGTACTAGCAACGAGACTGACTGAGGTGTTAGGTAGAATCTGGAAACTGGACGTAATTCCATCTGACTGGTCCCAATCACTGATTGTGCCAGTCTATAATAAAGGACAAAAGTCCTCCTGTGTCAATCACAGAGGGATCAGTTTGACTAATATAGTGTCTAAAATATTAGCTTCAATAATACTAGGTCGCCTAACCAATGCTCGTGAAGAGCAGACTAGAGAAAACCAGGCTGGTTTTCGACCTGGACGTGGTTGCATAGACCAGATATTCACTCTACGTAAGGTCCTAGAACATAAACATACATTCAGACGTCCCATAATAGTAGTATTTCTTGACCTTAAGGCGGCATTTGACTCCGTTGATCGTGAGGTTCTATGGCAGTGTTTGTCAGTGAAAGGAGTACCAAAAAAGTACATTAACCTCATAAAGGCTCTCTACTCGAACACAACTGGTCGAGTTAGAGCCTATGGCGAACTGTCATCAGAATTGGTTACCTCAAGTGGTGTTCGTCAGGGCTGTCCACTCTCCCCATTCTTGTTTAACTTTTTCGCTGACATACTTTTAGAGATAGCACTTTCATCAGCTAAACCTCCAGGAGTTGAACTATTACCAGGAGGCTCACTTGTTGACTTAGAATACGCCGACGACATATTTTTACTCGGTGAAGACGCTGACAACATGCAGAGTCTTCTGACCACCATAAGCAACTATGCAGGCATGTTCGGGATGCGATTCTCTCCCTCGAAGTGCAAAATGTTACTTCAGGATTGGGTTGCATCGACACCTGAACTAATGATAGGGAGTGAAGTAGTTGAGCGTGTTGACTGCTTCACTTTTCTTGGGAGCCTCATCAGCCCTTGTGGTCTGGTGTGTGACGAAATCTCAGCGCGGATACAGAAGGCTCGTCTAGCTTTCGCCAACTTGCGTCATTTATGGTTTAGGCGAGTTATCCGTCTAGCAACCAAAGGACGGGTTTACTGTGCAGCAGTTCGCTCCGTCCTACTTTATGGCAGTGAAACATGGCCAATAAGAGTAGAGCATATTCGTAGGCTACTAGTGTTCAATCATAGGTGTCTTCGAAGCATTGCTCGTATATCCTGGGACCATCGGGCAAGTAATGCAGCTATTAGGAAACGGGTACTAGGTAGGGATGGTAAATCGATTGATGAAGTAATGAAACTTCATCAGTTGAGATGACTAGGACGTGTGTTACGTATGCCCGACCACCGACTGCCCCGACGTGCAATGTTTCATGGTGTAGGAGTAGGTTGGAAGAAAGCTAGGGGTGGCCAGACCAAAACGTGACACAAATCAATGAAGTCACTGACAAGTGGACTGGGCCATGTTGGTAGGTGTAGACTACCTGGTTGGGATTCGCGTGATGACAGCAACCGATGGTTAGAGACCTTGAATGACATGGCTGAAAATCGTTTGCAATGGCGAAGGTGCATCCACTCTTTGTGTTCTACCAAATTCTAATCTTCTGAATTCCTCATGTCTTTATCTTTTTCTCTTTCCAAATTTATTTCACTGTACTATACTCCTTCAATAATTTCTTCAAACCCTAATCTTTTGGATTTCTGATTATACTCCTACTACTTCTACCACTATGGGATTTTAATCGACAACTGCATCTCTGTGCTAATATGGTATGGCAACTCGAACTGATGTACGTACATACGAAGTTCTACGTTGTGACTGACTGACTGACACAAAATGACCGTTAGCTGAAATATCCGCCTTATATCTAATAAAATCAGCGGACTAAACCGACAGGTCCAAAAAATAGTAAAAGATGATAAAAAGTACTGAAGAGAAGTGACCAAAACCTTCATTGTGAGTGCTTATGCTAAAGTGTATATCGTGACGTGCATGGGTGAAAGTCTATGTACCGATGGTATGCCTATAATACACTAGAGATAGTCAGTTGTAGCCAATATGTTCGAAGGAAGTTATAACCATCTACCGCCCCGAGTGAATGAATATACCTATACGCATGCCACAGGATACATTGGTGAAACGTGCGTAGCGTACACTAGTCCCTGGTGCAATGTCCACGCGCTAAGACCCGGAGGTACCGATTTCTGCACTTGAGGACATTCACGAAGTGATTCTGCGAGCCTTGAATACACGGAAACCAATTTCAGAAAAGCTAATCAGGGTTCACCAGATAAAGCTTTGCCAAAATTAAATGGTTAAAATACCACCATCATTGGAAGGAGGAATCGAAATTTAAAGGGTATGAAGTTTGTTCACCTTACTTTCTCTGTCACCAATTCAAAACATAGTTTTAAAAGTAGTGAATGAAAACTCGGATACAGTAAACCAACTTATTGTTTCATGAAAAATCACACAGCGTGTTCGCAAAATATGAAAATCATACATCATGAGCATATATTCCTTCAGTTGCCCTTTATATGCTCTATCATTCTCCCAATACTGTTGTTACTCCGATAGCTCTTTGTTTTCTTTCCTCTTCCTTTTATTTCACTCTTCTTCTGGTAAGCATTCTACTTCTGATCCCTGCTGCATACTACTTATGTCTGCAAGCATAAGTAGTACATACCACGAGAATATATGTGGTATCAGATCAACAAAGTGATGAAATTATAAACCAATAGAATGTCCGTACATCAAGCGAAAAAAAAATAACATCATGATCTGCAGCAAAGTTTTAAGTTTAGTGTAAACGTATCCTCAATCAATGTGGATTACGTAAGAAAAATAAATTGATACAATTAAATGTTTTATTACAAGTTGATTAATTTGAAAAGACCTTTTAACTGTCAGATGATGTTTGTTACACAACCTTCAAAAACAAAGAAGTATTTGTGTATATTTATATCCTTCAGCTCATAAATCCGTAAGAACCTATCTCACTATCTCTAAATGATATCCTGGTAAAGGCACGATAGATCGTATGCTACCTTAACACCATATGGTAAATAAGAAATCCAATTTTGAGTAGCCTATAATGCGCGAGTGAATTATTCATCTGATCAAGGTTATAGTAAGCCTATTGCACTTCTTTTTTTTACCTATCTGCTGTAATTTAGATAATTAATGGAATATATATAAGTATGTGTGAATCTGATCAAACATATGTCTGCACGCCAACCTTCATTTTTCGTCCCGTCGGGTCACAATTGACTGACACTTATAAAATAAATACAGATATTTCAGTCTTTTTACTCACATACTCTCTCATTTACCCACTTCACAGTGTGCTTACCACTTGTGTACTGATGAATTTTTATTAATTTTTAACAATACACTATCGCAACAACTGATGTTCTGACTTTTGAATATTCTCAAGCAAATTCACAGTACTACTAGAATAACTGGCTTGCTAAAATACTCAGTTAAGGGGATATCATACATAGAAGTCAAAAGGAGAGGATTTGAGCTCTATAAGGTCACCATCCTCACTGACATGACTGTCAGTACAGATACCGATATTTACTCACAGGCTGTGTATATTAATATTCAGGCTGTGTTAATACAGACTCTCATAAATTTAGGTTTTAACCTTACTTAAAGTAGGCTTGTGGTATGGATTACTTATATCCGCATAAGTAGTATATTACGATGGTCAGGCATAGAATGCATTTCAGCAGATGATCGATAATGAGAGACCGGAAACGAGACGCGATTGGTATGAAAATGCATGAACGATAAAATCCGAGACGATGGACTGATATTTTCAGAAGGAACAGTGAAGATTGGGACAATCGATTAATAGTTTGCTAATTAACTGTTTACTTTATTATTGTCAGATTTTAGTGAGATATTCTGTAATTTCGGGCCTACCTATAGTTGTCTCCACTCGTGTTCGTGTTCACTACAGACTGATCAGGTGCTTAGGAAGCCTAAATTATTTACTAATTTGGATTGTAGAATAAAACCATATAAAATAAAGCTCTGAACATAAATATCTCGTAAAAAAGTAGATTACGACTTAACCAGTTGAAGTGAATCTGATGAGGTCAATTCATGATCATATTATTTCTAATGCTTTTCTTTTTTTAATTTTGAACGTTGATACTAATTGGTTCGTGACTTTTTCTAATGCACCTCTTAACATCTCTTCACTATGTGCTTCAATGAAGAGTTTCGTTTTTGATAAAGTAATTACTAATCATCAACTACTGTTGATTTTTACTGATGTTATTTGCTTAGATCGTAGGTCAATGAATTATGAACACCAAATTATAAGTTCAAACAAAGGAAAACAACTAATCAATTAAATGAAATGTCAACAAATAGTACAATAACGACAAAAATGCTTCTGCACTGTTTATTTGGAAGAAAAAGTATTTCTTTTAAAAAAATCATCCTAATTACAAATGAAGCACAAACAAGATAGTGATTGATTAAATCAGAGGAACTAAATTCAATGTATTTAAAAGAGTTCATATTATAAAATCATTATAATTTGGCACTCATTTTGTTATAAGCAAAGATAGATAGTGGATAGAAGTTGAATCCAGGATGCACGTTTCATCCTATTTGGGATTCTTCTGCTTGATGTACCTGCATCTCAGAGTTGATATTCACTCTTAGACTCAAACCCACTACCGTTCGCTTCAGACGCCATCGGTTTATCCATTTGGTTACTGGAGACGTAACGCGCGTCCTGGATTCCACTACTTGTCATTATCCATCTATGCTTATCATGTTTGTAAATTAGGAAAATATCGAATCAGTCATCCCAGTATGCACATATGCCGATAAGAGACTGATTAATTGCAGTCTTCTATAACTGTATTGAAAAAAACCAAAAACCAAATTTTTCGCCAATATGCTCATACGCATGTGAATATATACTTATCTCCCCCCAAAAAATCGTTGCGAAATAGTTTCAACACTATTACATGTTAACCAAACGCATAAATATTGTTTCATTTTCCTTTATCTCCCGTTTTGTATTTTTATGCACATACGAGTGCATTGCGAAATGAACATATAATCCAATATTTCCATTTTAAGGACGGCTGGAAAAGATAAAAAGCCGACAAAGAATACAACGAATTGAAATTTTTATTGTACATTATTATTGCTATATTGCATAATACTAATTCTCATGTTGAGAAAAACTGACCAGATGCTGAAGAACATAAAAAGCCATCAGAAAAGTGTTAACCAACGACAAAATCGTTGTGTTTAAATTTATGCGTGGCCATGTATTAGGGTCATCACTAACACACAAGGGGGGATGAAATACAATGGCGATGAGTTACACTTGTTGACCATGATTACGAAAACGCTCGAGAATATGAACTGCCTATATACGAATGATAAGAGCCTACCGAACAAAATGGATGGATTTCGTGAACTAAGTAACACTGATAATACTCATCTGACGGGGATATCTGAAGCATGAGAAACACCACGAATTCAGAACCAGGAGCTGTCAATACTCAGGATGTCTTGTTCCGCAATGATGGAGGAACAGAAATGGGTGGCGGAGCAGTCCTGTGCTTACGATCCCACTAGGTGGCACGTCAAGCGTGCCCCCAAGAGTTCATCAGTCTTGAGGAATCTGTATGGAGTCCAATGAGACTTTCCAACACCCCAATATGTGTAATTGAAGTAACCAACAGAAACTCCACTGCCAACACCAAGCACGAAAATCGTGTGTCGCAGGAACTATCCCTCTCTATTCGTCTCAGACGCATTGTCATTCTAATTTTATGAGACTTCAGTCTCCATTGGACACACGCACAATGGATATGACAACTCTACTGCAGCTTGACTCCTCAATGTCATTGAAGAGTTGGGATTGTTCGAAAATGCGAAGTTAGTAACTCAGTGGAAAAGCAGCCAGATACAGTCACGCTTAGGCTAAATCTTCGAAAACGAATAAGTCCTGATTGATAATCCCTCAGTTCTGGCTCGCATAAGAAAAGCGATCATGCTTTCATAGCATTTACTTTTGTCGGTAGAACTGATCTATAACGTCCCACCAACAACAGGCGTTGGAGGTTCAAACATTTGGATATGTCAGCTTTACGGGACAGCCTGCAGTAGATGGACTAAGAAGTCCACTCTCAACTTGATGTAGACTCTCATCGATGATTCTTACTGTACAAAACCTTACGTACTACAAACCAGTCTGTCCCACAAATTGTCCCCGAATGTTACAAACAACGTACAGTCGTAAAGAATCGAACTCTTCGACTGCTAAGACTAAAACCGCACTACTGGGAGGAACCTAAACCAACTATTAACGACAACACACAGGCAATTTAAACAACAAAGAAACCAATGCAGCAAAGCGACAAGAGAAGATGGGCTCCAATATCGGATCAAGTCAATCGATGAGTTTGTCTCCGATCTGTAAAGCTTGTTCCCTCATGCAGCCCTTCTTCAACAAGGCAGTCGGAGTTTCTCAGTTCTTAGGTCCTAATAGCCCAACCAACAATGACAGAGTTGCCACTGAGCTTCTGACAGAGCAGTACTTTCAAACGTTTCAACTGTCACATACAAACTACGTCGATGAGGACTCCACCTGCAACTCAACAAGACTCTCAGAAGTGGACCTGAGCGTTGACTTGGTGTATTAGGAACTGCGTCGAGGACAAACAAAAACACTTTTCCTGTTCAGGTAATGGACCCTTTTGTTTGACCGAGAGAAACGGCATCAATCTTGGCAACATCACTCAGTGTGACATCCACATGATCGCTAAGCCGAGCATGGTTGCAAACGGAAGACGACGCAAATCTCACTAGTATTCAAAGGTTGCTGACACGGTGAACTGTCAATCTACTGACCAATAGCACTTCCCTCAATAATAAGAGAAATTATGTAGTACTTGATGTATGATGGTCTACGTGACCACATGACTGGACTTCAAACCTGGACGGATAAGAACAGACTTTCTTTCAACACATCAAAGTGCAAAGTATCCATCCAAGTCACGTTGCAGACAACACGTACAACTCAGTTAACTCTCTTCTTGGTGTGTATAAAGTTGAGAAATATCTAGAAATGATGGCTCTCTGTAATCTAAAGTGTTATGTTTATTGTGACAGGAATGTCTTTCGAGCAAACATTTCACTAATGACGTTGAAGCGCATGTTAGCTGAGTTTGACAATAGGATGGTTCATCTAACCCTAGGCATATTTACTAGGGCCCATTCGGAGCATGGAAATATCGTGTTTCTTCACGCACTCGAAAATGATAAGAATACTCAGTGATGTATCCAATGACGAATCACTAAATTAGTTCAATCACTAATGCTTTACTTATTAAAGCATCAGGGTTTAAGAGGTGACCTTTCAACGACTAATAGCATCTCGAACACTACTGAGTGCCTATTTAAAAACTATGCTAAACTCAGTGCTTACACAAAACTTTAGGGCTACATTCAGAATTTATAGGCGTAACATGGCTGGATGGTCTGCAGTCATACTTTCAACTCTTAATGAGAACCCTAGTTTTCGGAACCATTCTCATCCGAAGTGCCACAAGAGACCACACAGGAGACCTTCATTGGGGGTATTGACATCTTCCTAAGGACTCAAAACAGTGGTTAATAATAATTTTCAGATATTTATTTTTGGCTGGTCGAATACGCCAAGACCCCTACCTTGAGACACCATTTACAGATCGCCACCAGATATGAGAACATGTTAAGCGAAAGTTTCTCTTATTCCGTCTACAACCATTTGAGATCATTTGAAGCGCACATGTAATAGAAGATATACATTTCCATAAATAAATACCAGGATAATTAGAACCACTGAAGTCCAATCGCTAGATTGTCACCCATTGAACAGTCTGAAAGATTCAAAAACACATAGAATCATCAAGAAGCTATTGTAAAGAAACCAATTGATCTATACAATTTCATGTCAAAAACATTGAATATTGGATACTAGCATTTTAAAACCCAAGGTTAAAGCACCGCACCAACTTCACAGGAATGTTAAAGTCATTGTTAAAAAATCCGATCCTAGACCTCAGACTTATTAATAACAAAATACCGAAGATTTTAAGGCATGAAAAGCTGGAGAAAAAGTTTTTCAAGGTCTGTCTAATATTTTCTGTGAATGAAGTCTCTAGTTGATGGTTAAAACATGGAGTGAAGATGAAGATTCACGAAGACTCCTGGCCTTCCTTAACCTTATAAAGGCCCTTTCATTAAAAAGGGAATGCGCCGGCTTGTGTATCAAACTTATGTTTGTCGCTTTTGTTAGAAATTGTAAATTCGTCTTGGCGTCGAACATTGCTCAGATCAACTTGATGCGTGAGTGCCTCTTGGAGTTATTCGGTAAGAATTTGGACGATGCATATATACATGCTTTTGTCTACACTCGACAGCTTGCGATAACCCTAAGAAAGGCATATATATCCAAGAATAAAGTGAGTTTGTTAGTGGGTGATATAGATTGTATTTTGCTTTTCTCTTGTAGCTTGTCTAATATTTTTCTGCTTCTGATCAACGTAATTTATGTTTGAGAAGAGTTATGTTCAACTGAAGTGCCTTATGACACCACATTCATTACCAATGAGGCTTATAAGAAATAAACGGATAAATATCTTTAAGTAATTATTACCTGTAACTACTGAAAAACTTTTGACTCGCCTCGTTTCTGGGAACATGAACCCGTTTTTTGACCGTCCATGTAGGTAGTTTAGTTGTGAATCATTTCGCGGTTTCTGTCTCGTGATCAGTATCAACTGAATGTCTGTCTAATTTGCTTGCCGTGAAACTAGTTTTCTTTTGCATTGTATAGTTCCATTATGTTCATTTCTAGCGAAATGTAACATTTTATATTTATTCCCAGGAAGATATTCAATCTGTGGCGAACTGGCAGTTTGTTTGTAGCCTTCGCCTGTGGTGCGATTTCGCTTCAAGATATGCAGATGTACATGCTTTGATAAAGTCACTTATTCATCCACTAAGTCAACTGGTTTATGGGACAATCAAGTAAGACTATTTTTACATAAATGCAATAGATTTAGTATTTTTGACTACTAAATAGTAGTAGTTTACAATTAATTTAGATTGTTTGCACGAAATCTAGTGCTTTCTTACTGCTTCCTTGTTAATAAGTTGAATATTTAGGCTCATGAAAACCGCATCTTTAGAAAAAAAGTCCGATCACCACCTTTATTTGTTTTACCACAATTAATGTAAGGAAACTGAAGCTAAGATGCTCTATGACACGGAGGATCAACCTAGGGAAGCCGAAAAACCCTGATTCCAAACCAATGGCGCACATGGACTCCATTACCCTGAGGGAACAAATGGTATATGAATCAATCGTTGGTCACCGGCTACCATGGGACTGCATCTTCTTACGATGCTCCACTGCCTTGTGGATGAGACCTTTAGGTCAAAGGCTTCGGGTGTGGCTCCCTAAGAAAACCACCTGCTTCAGTTTGGGCACCCGGGCAGTATCGTAGCCCTAACACAAATCAAATGAGATTTGTGTAGCGCATATGTATCTGAAGCCCCTTTGTACCATTATTAATGTGTTTGAATGAATAGTAAATAAATAAACTTTTTGTTGCTAGTCTGACAGTAAAAGATCGGACCTGGGCAATATCACAACCCTTACACAAATCAAATGAGATTTGTGCGGCGCATATATATCTGGTGCCCTCTCGGCAATTAATGCACGACGTGGAATTCTCTGGGACGACATTCGTAGAACATATCCAAGCCACTGAAGTTGATGCTTCAAAATAGTGGCACTAATTGAATTATCTTCGCTGTGCCCGAACACACGATGCGGAACTTCTGCATTATTAACATGGTGTTCCCAACTGGATGTCAGCAATCCTTCGCAGACAGTGATGATCAAACACAGAAAGTCGTCTAACATCCTCAACTCAGAGTTGAGGTTTCAAAAGCACAGAGCAAAACTGCTCTCACCGATGCGTTGTAAATCCAACCTTTTACAGTCAGACTAACATAACGACAGCTCTAAGGATGACCCAGATTGGCATAAGCCGCTCTGGCTCTCACTGTATGTGAATCGATCTCATCACTCACTCCACTGTCAGCACTTATGCAGCTACCTAGATATACGAACTTTCCGACTACTTCAATCTGCTCACCACCACGGGTGAGTACAGGATTAGAATCCTGCCAGTCATGTGCGAGTACTTTGCACTTCGAAGGTGCAAAGCACATATCATACCTAAGGACACTAATTGCCAACTGATTAAGTGCAGATTGCATAGCTTGCGTATTATCGCATATTAAGACATTATCATCCGCATGCTTAAGGTCTAGAAGTCTTTCTCCAGGCAACACATCCACACCACCATTACTTGCATCCATCAGAGCTGTTTCTAGAATGTCATCGATAGCAAGGTTGAAGAGAAATGGTGATATTGGGGAACCTTATTTAACCCCACTGCTTCAATGGAACAATGAAAAGAGTTGGTCGTATGACCTTACTCTCCTTAAGGTGTTTGTATATAAGGCTTTCAAGATAAAAAAAGATAATAAGCTCCTCAGACACACGCTTCTACAACAGACAATCCCAGAGAAAAATCCTGTCCAACAAATCAAAGATAGCCCTGATATCAAGAAACACTACGATTTTTGGCCTGTAATAACCATAACGGTGTCCTAACATTTGGTGGAGGGTGAAAATATGACAGAAGCCAATAGTTTGGACGCAATCGAAAGTAAACTTATCCCCTAATAGGTTATTACAGAAACGACGTGAACCCTTTTTAAAGACAGGGACAACTGTCGACTCATTCCGTGACGTTGGAACACTCTCTAGCTCCCAGACTTTTGTAAACAACTTAGTCAATTCCTTAACCAGAAAATCACCACTGTAAGGATGGCTCTTTGGCAAACTCAAGGAAGCCTCAAGAATTCTTACTTACTAGTCTTCTGTCTTCTCTTGAGACGTTGCGTGTTCGATCGTTCAAGTAGTCTAGTAGTACGCGGCATACCAAAAATCTAAAGCTCTAGATATAACAACCACCATCTTAAAAAGTCGGAGGTAAGTCATCTGGGCCCGGTGATTTGTAGCGCTTCAAGAGTTGGAGTTCCTTGCGGACTTCCGTCTCATTTGGTGGATCAGTCGTCACCGGCTATGGAGGGCAGGACAATCTGATCGATGTTGCCGGGACAGCAGGCCAGTTGAACTGCCCTTCAAAGAATTCTGCCCATCGTCCATTACGTCGAAAAATGCTAGTGATTGGTGTCTCGTCATCTTCACAGATCGTTTCGCTCACATCAGACTTCTTCCTGAAAGTGGCTCAGATGAGTTGGAAGAGCTTCCGACAGTTACCAGATGCAGCTGCTGCTTCCAGCTCATTAGCACTCTCCGACCACCAGCCTTCTCGATCATTAAACAAACTTTGCCAAATTTTATTGAGTAACAGTTTTTGTTTATAGTCAAACCCGCAGTCATCTGAAGTAGACAGACGGGGTTCAATGAGATGTAAGGAGCCTGAAGAAGCTCAGTGCTTATAAGCGGGACGTTTCGCGAGGACGCAAGCGACTTGACTCGCCATTTTCAGGGCGTCATGCAGTTGCAACCATTCCTCATCTATACTTTTCGGTGGGATGGTAGCTAGCCTAAAAGCTAGCTTGGTTCGATACTTACTTGCAACAGAAACTGCAACCAATTTACTGACATAGATCCATTTAAGACGACTTGTTGGCACCTGAAACATAAAATTAGCGCAAACAGGTGCATAATCAGAGTTCAGATAGGTACTCAAAAGGAGTGGTAACCCTATACACAATCACCACAGCGATAGCTGATCCCGATGTGATGCAGAGGGAGGACGCCAGGCAGCACATTGGCGATGACTGTGCCAGAAGTTAGTGTTAGTTAGGAAAAGGTTGTAGTCTGTGCACAGTTGCAGTAGACTGTCCCCGTTATCTGTCCCTCGACCAACAAGTCCCCATCGGTTACCTAAACAACTCTCTTCTGTGCCTAGACGCCCGACCCTAGCATTCAAGTCTCCGGCTAGTACTACAATATCTGTCGAACGAACTTTCTGGGGAAGAACAGTTAACTGGTGGTAGAATTCATTCTTGATTGCATCCGGGCTGCAATCTGTCGGGGCATACGCGGAGATGGCGAAAAGACATCGTTTCTCACGCCTATCTCTTCTCACTTTGATGGGGCTTTCTAATCTAAAAGCACATAACCGACTATTAATGGGGATTGAATCGACTAGTGCTACCTCAGCTCTAGTGCTTAGTGCGACACCAACACTAGCAAAACCAGACAAAGATGTCACAGAGTTCCCGGATAAGCGCACAGGAAACAAGCTTTTCGAAGTGATAGATGGAAAGTGAGTTTGTAGTACTTCACCAGAGTCTTGAATACGGGTCTCGGAGAGACAACAAACGTCGATATCAAGACTTTCTAAAGACATGGCCAGCCCTATCTGTTGTCCGATCTGCATTAGTGTGCGAACGTTGAAGGAAGCCAGTTTGAACGGTGTACAATGTTTCAGAAAGACTGATTTAGTATGCGTATTCGGTGGAAGCATTCACTTTCGACCAGACAATGACTGGAGATCGTTTAGATAGAACAGAGTTTCCACCGTAGGCCAGCTGCTGTATAAGTTGAGAAATAAGAATACACAAAGTGAGAATAGAAGAGAGTAGATAAGTGACGTAGTATATAAGAAAATAATAATGAATGTTACCAAATGGATGTGAGTTGTCTGAATTTTAATTGGAGCGAGGACAGCATTTCCAGTAATTGTTGTCATTTCATTTTATTTGTATGTGGGCTGTGATACTGCCCCGGTGCCCAGACCTGCTTCGGTTGATAAACACGGAGGATCTGATGCAGATATGAAGGTAAGGCTAATAAACGCTACGTAGTTGTTAAGTGATATCCAGGAAGAAATATTCTGGAGATCAAGATTAATAAAATTTTAGAAATTTGTGAATTAGCGATTGACGTAGTTGACGGGACCCTCCACTGTGTACCACTGCTTAGACCAAAAGTATGGAAAAGGTAGATAGTTGATTCCGGACTCAAGTCTGTAGCTTGTTAGCATTTATTAATAGTGAGGATTTGCAATCCCGAATGATAGAATCTTGGAGAATTACCCTGTGAAATAAAAGTGGGATAAAGGTCTTTCCATTTGCCACGATATACGATAATACGATCGGCGATTGACATTCTGCCACTATTGGGTACTCCATCGTTCACCATACATAGTCTGGGTCACGGTATAACAACTACCAATGGTTAGAAAGGTAAGATAGAAACGTTTTTGTCAGTTGTCTTTCAACTCATCATTTCCTCAAGAAATAACTCTGAAGTTTAAATCTATCCTACTAATAGGTTAAATAAAGGTCAACGTTGGTTACCGTTGCATTTTCATTGCATTTCTATGCTCCATAACATGGCTGGAGTTCCTGTTCTATGTGAAGAAAATTTGTCAGAAGGGAAGCAAACGTTAGTGGAAAATAACGATCTCCGGCTGCCACTAACTGGCAGAGCTTTATCTTCAGATAATCGTTTATTAATACCTACTTTACCAATATTGTTAGATGTATTTCAACTAGTTAACTTTAATCAACGATCTGGACGTGTTTCAAATGCCCCCTTAGATTTACGCTTGTTGCTTCACTTCACACCTAGTCAACTACGTGAAACCGCATCAAATGATGCAATCATTAGTTGGCTATTTGATTTATTAGCAGAATGTATGGCGCTACATGCAAATTCAATTGTTTTTCCAGAGTATTCACTGCCTTTTATCACCGAGGTGAGTCTGTGAATTATTTCCTTATTTGAAGAGCTTATGCATATATTTTGGCGATGCTAAGTTCTCTGAGCTAGATAGTTGAATTGCTGAGCATTTATTTTCATCTAAAAATGACAATGAATGTTCAGCAACTAAAGTACCTTGCTAAGAGAACTTAATACCACCAAAAGTATCCACCAGAGCCACAAATTTTCTCCATCGTATCATATATATTTGTAATCAGTCATAATTGTCAGACCTAAAATAACTGTGTATTAACCGAGGTTGTCTCATAAAATCAATACATGATACAAAACTAGTATAATAACATGGATTCCACCATATGTGAACAACTTTACGAAGACATAATCAAATACTAGTAACCATTATAGATCTATACTTTAAATAATCACGTTTCCTAACCATTTTATTTTAACACATAAATATTGGTACAAAGGGGCTTCAGATACATATGCGCTACACAAATCTCATTTGATTTGTGTTAGGGCTACGATACTGCCCGGGTGCCCAAACTGAAGCAGGTGGTTTTCTTAGGGAGCCACACCCGAAGCCTTTGACCTAAAGGTCTCATCCACAAGGCAGTGGAGCATCGTAAGGAGATGCAGTCCCATGGTAGCCGGTGACCAACGATTGATTCATATACCATTTGTTCCCTCAGGGTAATGGAGTCCATGTGCGCCATTGGTTTGTAATCAGGGTTTTTTGGCTTCCCTAGGTGGACTTTCCGCGTCCACCAACCCGGTTAAAGCGCCGGACATTCGCTTTTCGTCCTCTCAATTTCGAAAACAACACCCCGCCACGAGAAGGCAGTGAGTAGGACTTCCCTGGCAGAAGCTGCATACTCGTGGCCGTGTGATAGTATTTCGAGAAGGAGGGTGGCCCTCCCCACTCTCAGCCGTTCCAGGACATTTTGGGGCAATCTGCACCTAATCAGTTGGCAATTAGTGTCCTTAGGTATGATATATACTTGCACCTTCGAAGTGGAATGTACTTTTACAAAATTTCCATAATCCTGTATTTGCCTTCACTATTGGTAGTAAGCGGATATATAGTCGATAAATTGATGTATCTGTGTAGCTCTGTAACTGGCGATGGTGTTTGTGATGAGATCAATTCATGTGTAGTGAAAGACAGAGCAGATTATGCCAATCTGGGCCATCTTTGGTGCCTTTTTGTTGTAAACACTGTGCACTATAAGGAGGCCACCAAGTTGAGGGTGCCCCCAAATGCCCTGTTACGGCTGAGGGTGGGAAAAGTCCGCTCTCCCTCTCGAAATGCTCTCACATGGCCAACAAATATATAGCCTCTGCCAGGGAAGTCCTACTCACTGCCTTCTCGTGGCGGGGTGTTGTTTTCGAAATTGAGAGAACGAAAAGCGAATGTCCGGCGCTTTAACCGGGTTGGTGGACGCGGAAAGTCCACCTAGGGAAGCCGAAAAACCCTGATTACAAACCAATGGCGCACATGGACTCCATTACCCTGAGGGAACAAATGGTATATGAATCAATCGTTGGTCACCGGCTACCATGGGACTGCATCTCCTTACGATGCTCCACTGCCTTGTGGATGAGACCTTTAGGTCAAAGGCTTCGGGTGTGGCTCCCTAAGAAAACCACCTGCTTCAGTTTGGGCACCCGGGCAGTATCGTAGCCCTAACACAAATCAAATGAGATTTGTGTAGCGCATATGTATCTGGTGCTTCCTTGTACCATTATTAATGTGTTTAAATAAATAAACTTTTTGTTGCTAGTCTAACAGTAAAAGGTCAGATCTACAACGCATTAGTGACGGCCGTCTCACTTTTGTTTTGCCTGAGATTTGTTTGTCTACTGAATCTTTCATCGGGTTCAACAACACTCTTTTGAAAACTTCCTGGTATGATAGTAGTGCGATACCTGTTTAGTTCTCCCTATTTTCCAGATGTTTGATGTCTTGATGAATCATCCTTCTTTTTAGTCTGTCAGCACCTGTTGATTCTCGCGACTCTTTCTTATAAAGCGCGTGGAGCATTTTCATAGTTACTTCTATGTTTGACTTCGGTGCTTCAGTTGGTATGTTGTCTGATCTTTCTGCTCTCGTACTCTTAATTTGTTCGATTGTTGGTGGAATGGCAGCTATAGGAAGATCTGTGTGCTGCTCCGATGTCCAGTAGGGTTGGTCTATTCAGGACTTCTTCGAAGTGGTCTACACACCTGTTCTGCTGTTCTTAAATCTCAGTGATTGATTTGCCTTGTTTGTCCCTGACTGGTCTCTCTTGTTTAATATATTTCCCTTTTAGTTTATCCGTTGTGTCATATAGTTGTTTCATACTCCCTTCTCTTGCAGTTTTTTTCACTATCGCTTTCAGGTCATCCATGTATTTCTGCTTGTCAGCTCTAATGCGCCTTTCAACTTGTTTGTTTGTTTCTGTTTATTCAGTTTGACTTTCTCTGTTCTTGTTCGGCTGTCGTTAACTGCTGTCCTCTTGTCCTTCCTTTTTTGAATCCTCAGGGTTTCGATGAAGATCCATCGCTTATGATGATGCTTCTTGAGGTCCTTAGCCTCCTGATACGTTGAAGTTAGTGCTTCTTTTATCCCTTTCCAGTTGTCCTGCATAGTAATTTCTTCTTCTTTGAGTAGATCTTGTATGGCTCGAAACCTGTTGTTGAGTGCTATCTTGAATTCGTTGAGTTTGTTAGTATATCAAAGGAAAACTGTATTGAATCTTTGTAATTCTGTCTCTCCAGTTGTCTTGTGCTTCTTTAGCTTCAGTTTCATCTTGGCAATAACTGGGTGGTGATCTGAAGTTATGTCAGCTCCTTTCCTGGTTCTCACGTCTTCCATTGACCTTCTGACATTTCAGTGATGTAAATGCGACCGGTTTGGTTCTGTGTAGCGTGATCCGGTGGGACCCACGTAGCTTTGTGTATGAGTTTGTGGGGGAATATTGTGCCTTCTATAACCATTTTGTCACGTATGTCTGAACACCGATTACCACGACGCGCTATGCTGACTAGTATTGGGGATGGTTGGAAGAGAGTTATGGGCGGCCAAACCAAAATGTGGCATCAGTACTTGAAGTCATTAACTTCTAGTCTGAGCCATGTTGGCAGATGCAGACTACCTGATTGGGGTCCGCGTGACTATCGTAACCAATGGTTGGAGACTCTGCGTGATATGGCTCAGAATCGACCACAATGGCGTAGGTGTTTATACTCCTTATTTTCCCTTAAACGTTGAGATTAAAATTGCTTCATATCTGTCTTCCTTCCCTGTATACAACCTCTCTTTTATATATTACCACCACTAAATTAACTACTTCTATGAATCCGGTGTTCATTTTGTTGTGCTAACGAGGTATGGAAACTTGGACCGATGCATAAATGTGCCTGATCCTACGTTGTAGCTGACTGACTGACTGAACCATTTTGTTGAATACACTTATGCAAATCTGTCACCATTCTTTCTGCCAGTCTGTGTCGTTCTATGGTATCTTCATACCCGGTGATGTCCATTCCGACTTGGGCGCTTAGGATGGTCAAGCCCTTTCCAGAGCACCTCGCTGTGACCGATTTCAGCCACTCGTAAATCCTGTCTTTGTCGTCGTTGTTGGTGCATAACATTGGATAACATTCGTTGTGATTCCCTCCTGTGTTTTGAATGGTACATTGATGATCCTGGGTCTATAACATTCCCATCCTATAAGTGCTTTACGTACTTCTTTGGACAACATCAGATCAACTCCCTGGGTATATGGAGTATTTCCTTCTTCGTGACCAGAGTACAGCAGGATCTCTCCCGTACCTAACCTTTGTTGTCTAGCTTGGGTATAATGGGTTTCGTTGGTTTTGCACACCACCAAGTTGTATCTTAAGGTTTCCGCAGTTATTTGATTAGTCCTCCGGGTGTCCTAAAGTGTCAGGATATTCTATGTACTTAAATTAATTGTTGCCCTGGTTGTTAGAAGCGGCATCGACCTCTTCACTTCGAAAGAATCTCGGCTTTCATGATAAGACGTTATAACTCTTCTAAATGAAGATCCTTCAACTTGGATGGATGATTTTAAATAATTCAAATCGTTTTCTGGTTAGCATCTTTTATCAAAGTTGTTTCACACGGGATAGGACTGCTGACCCTATGTCCAACCCTCTCCTTTTACCCGAACTTGCGGGCGGTGGTTACCCTAGAAGAGCTACAGGGGGATTCAACTAGATTACTGTGTATCTGTATTTCATTTGTCATAAGCTTTCGGTTATCTCAGGCCACTGTTATGCAATTTACTATTCCTAATTTGTGGTCACTCTGTGACTACCAGTTTCCCCCATCCATAGTCCCTTTAGGCTTTCTCATGTAAAATTGTCATTTCCCATTCTATGGTCCGATGCAATTCGTTATGCTTGCACATGAACTGCGTCTGCTTAAAGTACATACATAATAGAGGCTTGTTGCCATCTCTAGACTCAAGGGTGGGAATAGAGAAAAGCTAACACATATTAAGTCAATAGGAACCTAGCTGCCTGCTCAAGGGTAGTAGTGCTGGTCGGACACGTAACTAACCAAGTAAGAGACACCAACGTGTAGAGTAAATAACAGACTAAATTAGAGTTAGGATCCTGGTTGGTTTCTGGGTAGGTGATATTAGTCAGGTTTCAAGACATAACAAGAATATGATGGTATAGTGTTTCTGCAGTTGTCTTTTTAGCGAAAATACCATATGCATAGGATGTTCGAAAGTGTATTAAGTAGCTGGTTCTGAACAATTATTTTCCTGACTCAACCATACGTCTCTGGTTCATTATTTGGTCGACATGTAAGTATACTGTGCAACAGTTAGTTATGTTTGTTTCTTTTCTCGACACATCAAATCCATTTGAGTACAGAATTTAGTGAAGGCTAAAAGTGACAACCGTCAAAATACCATTCAAGATTCTGGATGACAGCCGTGAGCCTTATTTAGCTCTGGCTGTAGTCGCAAATGAAATGCTGTGTATTTATTGCTGAAAAAACAAGGTAGTTACTCAGTACACTCTAGCCACCGATGGTCATTCAGCCCAAATACTGATAAGATGTACGAGCACCTTTTTGCAGAATGAGCTTCATCGTAAGCATGTAATCTGTGATTGTTCTCATTCTCATATCACCCAAACCTAATGTAACTATAGGCAATGGAGTGTAACAGAACCTAAGCTACTTGTTTCCGTTCATACGATCATTCATATCAAAATTCAGTTTTATTGTTTATATTGTTTGCAACTGAAGAGTGACTACCGTTAACAGTTCGGCATTTCGATCGCCACCTCATACCCTTGTTATTAATACTATTATTCAATGGGAGTCACTCTTTCCAAAATATACAAGAATATCTCCCCTTTTTATATTTTAAGTTATGATTTCGTTTTTTAACATGATCTAACTGATTTATAAGATTTTATCACCGGTTTACTACCCAACAATTGATTAGTTAATCACTGAATGTAAAAATATGTATATTTAACTTGTCGGGTGCTTGATGTAGTAGTTGTGTGTTAAAGACTATTGATGTCATTAAAAAATACATTAATAATAACGTGCTTAAGTCATTAATACGAATTCCGACTCCATGTTTACTATTTCTTTTGTACCCTAGTATCCTAGACTCGACTGATTATACGTCTGGCCGTTGCAAGCTAAGTTCTTATTGGTCGGTTATCCACAAACATTTCCTTATCACTTGCCTTACACTTAAAAAGAAGTCGGGAGCCATCTTCTTTTATGTATTCAATTCAATCGTGGCTCAATAATAGGTAAAATCTGGACTACACGGCATAACCACGCCATAAGTGCAAGAGAACCAAGTTATAAGTCCGTAATAAGTTAATGGTAACTTAAGAAATGTATGACACAATAACAATTTTTACATCACAGAAATGCAGGAGAATACAAAGATACAGTAATTTAAGTATTTGATTATTAAATAATAAAAATATAAACAATTACTTTAGGTACGGTAGTTCCTAAAGTTCAGCTTTTTCAATACTCATCGCGTTATAATAGTTTGAGTAACTGGGTGGCGACATTGGTGAATAGCATTAAAACAACTGTACTTCAGATTTATTTCTTCAAATCCTTCCCCTTTGAATTACCCAAAAATTACCTGTCACACAATATTTCTGGTAATTTTAAAAATGATGTAATCAGTTATGATTGTTTTAAAATGAATACAAAAGCCAATAATTTGTTCATTGATTATCTTTTTAACGACAATGCACTCTAATAATCACTAGTTCAAATTCAAGTTCGAGCGTGGTTATAAACGCAGGTAACTTGTATCTCAGCCGTCTATATACACTCGGTATTCTAGTCATATTTACTTTAATTTTCAAAATCAGGAATCATTCATAACTTTCGTGTACTATAATTTAGTCAGACTGGCATTCTATAAAATACCACATTATATTATGTCCATTCTAATTATTTATTTTAGGTAAAACAATTCTTACATGTTTGTCGCGTAGCCGGTTTTTGTAGACAAATGAAAGCTTTAATGATTAAAGTACGTGAACATTCAGAATGGATTATTAAATGTCGAAGGCGTATCCGGAATCTAGCTAGTAGGAATGAAATAGTAAGTAAATTAGTTCATTGTTAGTAATGATAATTTTGTTGATTGACGTTCCCAGTTTTATATCTCATCTGACAAATAGTATTATTTTGTTTAGACCAGGGTAATTGTTGCTAGCAATAAAGTCTAGTACTAGCATTTCTTTTAATCTGGGACTAACTAATCAACTGGTTCTATGTGGACCCCAGGATTTTTGTCCATAGTGAATACTCTAAATAACTTGTATTCAGGAAATCCGCACAGGACTTACGCGTTCCAAAAACAACTGATCACAATTCAGTCCCTCGTATCAACACAAGGATAACTCCAAACCTTTACCAATAATAATATCGACAGTAAAATGTTTAGCAATTGAAAGTCGACAATGCATTGTCCCTCATTCGTTAGCATATGTTTTAATAATGAAGCACAAAATCGTCTCAGCACAATAACTATGATAGCGTAAAGTAAATTTACATTATCAGTACAGAAAAAAGTATTCCGTTTATTAGGTTCCTTTCAATTAGTTCATAATATCAGGATATGTCTGGCGAAAGTCAATTACGTAGAATAACTTGAAACATTCGATCAAATTAATCTTCAAATTATTTTTGATATATGATAAAGTCAATGGTTGATAAATACTGAGGTTTTGCTGAAGGTGAAATTCCGCTAAGGTTGTAGGTTTGCGCCAATTATAGTGTTAACAGTCTACTTGCTTCATATAGTAACCAACCGGAAAATGATTGAAAAGTTTGTGTATCTGGGTAGCTCTTTGAGTAAATTAGTAGTGTTGGAGTTTAAACCAATCAACATATTATCAGAGTCAATGTAAATAATACAAATCTTCTCTATATATGGCACCGTTACGACGTCGATTCGAACTCAGGTCATTTAGTTGTTATGTAGCCTCTTAAAAATAAAAACACCCAACAATTTTGTGTCTGACCAATGTTGCCCCCAAATGACTACTCATATCCGGTGACTACCTCTTTATCAATGCCGGCAGTGTGTTCGGGTACAATGAAAATAATAATTATGTTACAAAGCCTATAAAAAATTTTTATTTATGTACCGGTTTCATCTTTGTATTTGGCTTCTCTTATGTTTTTCACTAGCTAAACATTGAGTCGACGTGTACTTTTATTGATAATTCAAACAAGCTTCTACCATTTTGGCAATTCTATGTACAACATAAACAAATTCGTTTTAACGAGTTGAATCGCTTAACTGAGAGTAATAAAAAAGAAGTGAGTAAATTTGTTTGTATTGTTTAATTTTTCTATGGTATTTATCGTTAGTTTCTTCTTAAGAGAAAAAAGGTTAGTTACTAAGCCTCATGTGCGAACAATGCTGAAGTCAGACATTGAAGTAACTGCAAACATTTTTTACCTTCTATTCAAGAAGATTCGGGAAGAGGAACAAGTGCCAATGGACTGAAAAGAAGGATACCTCATCAAAATACCAAAGAAAGGAGATCTGAGCAAATGTGAGAATTACAGAGGCATCAGTTTGTTGTCAGTACGAGGAAAGGTTTTCAACAGAGTGTTGCTGAACCGGATGAAAGACGTAGTAGACACCCAACTTCCAGATCAACAGGCTGGATTCCCTAAGGATTGGTCGTGCACAGACCAAATTGTGACACTACGGATCATCGTGGACCAAACAGTTGAGTGGAATTCGTCACCATACATCAACTTCATTGACTATGAGAAAGCTTTTGACAGTGTGAACTGGAGAACATTATGGAACAGGGCAGAGAAAGCCAAGGCACAAGCTGAATACACAAACGAACAAGCAAATGAAGAGGAGCATCAGCACCGACAAAAGTAAATATGTGGAAGATTTAGCAACAACGGCGGAAAGAGTTGCAAGAGAAAGAAACACGAGAACATGATAAACACGTTAAATCTGATACAGATGTGAAGGCGCGGATTGGCACAGCAAGAGCAGCATATTTACAATTGAAAAACATCTGGAACTCAAAACCAAGATCACAATTTTCGATACAAATGTCAAGACAGTCCTACTGTATAAGACGGAAACTTGGAGAACTACAAAAACCATCATCCAGAAGTTACAGATGTTTATTAACAGTTTTCTACGCAAGATACTTCGGATTTGTTGGCCAGACACTATTAGCAACAAGCTACTGTGGGAGGGAACAAACCAGATTCCAGCGGAGGAAGAAATCAGGAAAAAACGGTGGAAGTGGATTGGGCACACCTTAAGGAAATCACCTAATTGTGTCACAAGACAAGCCCTCACATGTAATCCTGAAGGTCAAAGGAAAAGAAGAAGACTAAAGAACACATTACGCCGAGAAATGGAGACAGATATGAGGAGAATAAACAAAAATTGGACAGAACTAGAAAGGAAGACCCAGGACAGAATGGGTTGGAGAATGCTAGTCAGCGGCCTATGCTCCATTAGAAGTAACAGCCGTAAGCAAGTACTTTGATTTAACACTACATATTCATATACTTGGCCTTTAGCTCCATTGTACATGTAATAGTTGGTGATATTACTATCTAGTTAAACCTTCAATCTATTGGTTGAAACCCAAATGCTTCAACCACAAAGCTACTGCACCATCATACTACTAAATGATTACTATGTATTTTCGATAACGACCTCCATAAATTTTCCTTTACTTATAATTAGCATTGTTTTCTTTTATTCTACAGCCTATGCCAAATACAGACTACAATTTAAATAAACCAAAATCAGAATCTGACAGTTCCAACTCTGACTCTGAGCATAGTGATTCATCCTATGATATTGATGATGGTAGAACAGTAACCCATGTATCTAAGTCCAAAATTGGGCAGAAAAATAAAAAGGAAAAAACAAAGAAACATAGAGAGAAGAATGATGTGAATAGTAAGGAGGAGGAACCTAACAAGTCTATGCTGAACACCGATGAAAGCGATGAGAGTGACTTTGATTTGGAAGCTGCTCTAATGGATGAAGATGATAAAAGTGTGAATAATTGTGATCTGGATGAATTACCAGATTTTGAATTAGAAGGTATCTCCACCGATGAGTACAGCGATAGGGAGGATGAGTTATCAAATGACGTTGATGATGACTCAGAGAATTGCGATGGTAATTCTGATATTGAAATGACTGACTTATCAAAATCTTTAAAGATTTCTAAGAAACAACAAAAAGCAAAGACAACAAAAGAAAAGGCTAATAGCCATGTAGTACCTAAACAGCTAATACTCAAAATGAAAAAATCTGTCAACAGTACTGGGAAACCGAAAAAATCAAAAGTTACCGATACAACTTCAATTAAATCGTTGAAATTGACTAGAAACAAACAGGATTTTAAAAAAAAGAAGGCTGAGACGAAACAGAATTTAACTATCGTTAAATAATTTTCATTTTTGATAACTGTACATAAAAAAATGTTTTGATGAGCTTCGCCTTTTGGTATCCTATGTCAACTTGTGTTTACATGTCAAGACAGTTATTAGCGATCAGATCATAATATATTTATGTAGTCTCAGTACTTGGAGTCGTTTGAAATGAGATCCTATCTAAGCTATGTTCCATGACTTATCGGAGAATATCATTCTATACCACGGTCTGAAACACCCCACAACAATCTATTTGATTAAACGGGCTCTAATATACTAATTTATCGATCTGTCCTGTCATGTGTTTTTATTTCATTGGACTGTATTCAACATTATTAAGATTATAAACGTGTATACTTAAGGCTATTGTTATCAACATTCGCTCATGATGATATAAAATCTTTATCGCTTAGAAGGATTTTGAAAAAAATTTTTTTGAGCTAGATATTTTAGTTACAAAGTCTCCATTGTTTTTCCAGACAAGATCACCACATACTTCAAACAGTTCACTTGAAGTAAGCGTTAGTAATGTTTGTAGAAAAACATTGAAAATTTCACGACTAAACAGCTCATGGTAATTAATCCAGTCACGTATAACTTTATTGATCATATGAAATTCAATAGTTGGTGAACTTCGGTTAATGGTGATATTTGACGACTTTTAGCCAGTTTTTTTATAGCAGTATTATTTGCAGTCGTTTATTTTGTGGATAGCCATACCCCATCTCATTTTAGCAACGTTGATTCGAACCTTGAGGGGAGAGGGATTGTTTGCTCAAGGTACTAGACACTTTCACAAGTAAGATCCTATATCAATGTTTCCTCTCGTAGTATGCCATATAGCTCAGTCTTGATATTCTGTTATCAACGTACGTTTACTGATATCGGAAGGATTTTAACACGTCACTGCTCGAGGCTTATCTAGTTTTTTTATTTCCAACTTTGGATGTCATTGTATTTTTCATACTAAAGTTTCAAGTTACTGCCACTATTTTCACAGCCACCTGTACCTAAACTTGTGTTATTTGTTTTCCGGTCACCAGTTTTCAAGAACAAGTAGGAATCAAACTACTCTAATAGCTGGTGATATTAAATGAGGCGAAAATTGTGTCCGTCTTTATCGAGCAAGTTGAAGGGGTATTAAATAGCGAGTGTGTGAAAGTTGAAGACCACTTCATAAGTTAAGGATTGTCTAGTAATGGCATTAATATGTTGGTTTCTTGCGTCCTGATAATGCGATTCTAGGAAATGATGGTCATTAAGAGTAGAAGATACTCGCAAGTTACTAGTATTTGACCACAGATGTCTTGGAAATATTGCTCGCATCTGCTGGGATCACCAGGTAAGTAATAGTGGGATTAGACACAAGGTATTGGGGAATGATGGTAAATCAGTTGATGAGGTTGTGAATATTCATCGACTGAGATGGTTAGGCCACGTGTTACGTATGCTTGAACACCGACTACCACGACGCGCAATGCTGACTAATGTTAGGGATGGTTGGAAGAAGATTAGGGCGGCCAAACCAAAACGTGGCATCAGTACTTGAAGTCATTAACTTCTAGTCTGAGCCATGTTGGCAGATACAGACTACCTGATTGGGGTCCACGTGACTATCGTAACCAATGGTTGGAGACTCTGCGTGATATGGCTCAGAATCGACCACAATGGCCTAGGTGTATATACTTACTTACTTAAGTCAACATCCAAATATTATTGGATTAGCAGAGTATATATTTGATTTGGTTGTCAAACACTATATATTTCTTTAACGATTTTGATTATTACCCTGAAGAAGTCCAGACAAGTTCATTGGGCGAAACGTTTGAATTGTTTAAATTTCAGTCGCTGAGACTTTAGATATAATTTCCACACATGCGAACAATATTGTTTTCTATTAAATCTTCGTCAGGCCTCAATATATAGTAATATTTATATACATTTTGCTTGTTTTAATACATCACTGTGGTTATAAATGGCACAACCCAATTTAGGTGCGTTTCTGAAAAGTCTACGACCTTTCACTATATAATTTACATAAGGCCTAATCACAGATATCGTGGTTGCTAACAATATGCAGCGAAAACAATGTACATTACTCAGATATCCATTGACTGAACTTCTAACTGGCGATCACTCAATATTTATCGTCAGGACAGACGAAGTAAGAAACGGAAACTTGTTTAAATACATTGTGCTGAGGATTCTATATTGTACCAAAAATATAATGTTGAATAAGGCTAATAATAACGTTACAATGAGATAAAAATTGAGTTTATTTGGTATTTGTGCTAGGTGATGATTCCTTACTGTGTTAAAACCCGAGTGCAAAATAGCCCAAACAACCAGTAAAGGGGAAATAAATGCGAACAGGAGAGAAGTAAAGCGTAAATAGAAATAAAATGTCGATTTTTCCCCCTTCCGTCGTGTATTTGGGGGAAATTTGTAGACAGTTAGACGTAGCGTACAGTATTTAAATAAACCGCATCCCGTACTTACATTTTCCTAAGTATCTCAAAAATAACGCACAATTAAATTACAATTGATGAATATTATCATTAACATAAGCAATAAAATACGGACACAGGCATTTTTATTTGATGCGTATATGCTTACTCTTTTGTTTGTTTAGCTAAACTGTTCCAACATGCTTGGTGGCCATCACAAATAACTTACGTGAT
This sequence comes from Schistosoma rodhaini, assembly GCA_944470415.2. NCBI lineage: Eukaryota > Metazoa > Platyhelminthes > Trematoda > Strigeidida > Schistosomatidae > Schistosoma > Schistosoma rodhaini. The sequence continues at coordinate 85,354,901 of OX104036.1, forward strand.
GCAAGTGAGTGACGTGCTCTCTGTTTTTTAAGTTCCTTATAACTGTTAACCTTGTTAGTCCTCTTAGATGAGTTCAGGCAAAGTCACTGAGAGAGCTCGTAGACGTAGGGCAACTGTTAACTTGATAAGCGTCCTTGGCTGTCATAGATCTACTTATAATAGACAGTGGAATAAATCACGGACAGCTTTCATGATGAGACATAACTTGCTTTCGTTTAGTAACTTTGCTAATGAAAGCACTATTATAGGTAACTGACCATGACACTAATTTATGTAAAAATGATGGCAGTTAACAGAGAAATTAATTGTCATGAGATCCCTTCAACTGCAATACCTTCCACAAGCTTTACCAATGAAAGGCTTCTGGAAGATAATGGTACGTGTATGAAGTTAATTCGTTAATACATTTGTTATAGGATGTTATAACGTCAATTTTTATCTTAAAAAGTCTATATCCATTACACTGTTATTATCATGGTTGAACCCTTTCACTAGATGTTCATTCTTTTTCTCTCTCTTTTCCTTCTACATCAATATTATTCATAAGATTACGAAGTTTTTGATCAAGACGATAACTTGTGTTACACTTAAATCAACTCAGACTCGGTTTATCTTCACTATGCATATACACCTCATACATATTGATTATCGTTTGCACTTAACTAACACTTTCGTAGCATCACCTCAAAACTATGTCTGCACGCACAAACACTTATTCTAACGTCATATCTTACCACAATAATAAGTTATTTATTCATTAATTTAGTTTGTTTTATTTTTATTGCTCATTTTGCGATACATACATTGTTGTTTATTTTTGTCCTGTGTTAAGCTATTTACGTATTTCACGTTTCCTTTATTTCCATTTCCTTAGTTTCTTCCTTTCCTTCTTTAAAATCAATCAGGAATTCTTGCCACTAATAATAATGATTTGTGCTATCACAAGTCTGTAAAGAGCAGATTAACAAGATATTAATGAATTTAGTGATAACAATATCTCTGAGTATCCGAGATGCTGATAGGATTCTGAATTATTTTCGAGATCTTCCAGACTTACCGACCAGCATTAGAAGTCTCCTGCGGTTGTGCACAAGTGTACAACCAAAGTTCATCAGCATTGGGGTTTACAACCATCTCGGATTGAAGACCAATCTGCTAAGATATGTTGAACTTTGGTCGTGTAATTGTGATTTTGACACCTTAGATTTGTATGTTAATACAGATGGGCTTTCTATTTCAAGGAGCTCCAGTCAACAGTCATGGCCTGTATTATGACGGATTTAGTGATGTGTTCATGATAGGGATCTACGAGGGAATACTGAGCCGGCAGGATTCAACAGAATTTCGGCGGACACTATTTGTGAAATAAAAGAAATGACTGGCATGTGTCTGCTTAGTGTTAAGTTCAATAAATACATAGCTATTAGGTTAACTGCTGTAATATGTGACGCACCTGCTCGTTCGGATGTTAGATACACGGTTAATCACAACGGAAAGGCAGGTCGCGACAGGTATGTAGTAGTTGGTAGACGACTTGATGAGAAGATGACTTTCCGAAGTGGTGAATATACGTTAAGAATGGACGACAGCTTCCGACATCCGACACATTCGATTTACCATCAAAGACATTCCGTATTCGAAAGGCTTCCTTCTGTCGGTAAAACTAGGAGTATCTATCAGCACGAAAAACTACTATGTTGGAATCATGAATAATTAGGTCATCTTGGTAAAATTCAACAGCTTTTAGATCAACGGCTGTAAGATCCATTTTGAACGTTTCGTATGTAAAAATTCCTCCATGCATACACTTGCAACTTCTTAATTGTTTCTTTATTTGTACATATTGTTAATCATTTTGATACCATTTCAGATTGTAATGTTTCATTTCATACTAGTTTTCTCAGTTTTACTGTTGCTTTCACTGGGTTTTTATATTTCTTCTTGAACTGTATCTATGTTGTTTTAATTGATTTCTTATCTCGGTGGCTGCCATATTGATTGTTCCCTCTTTGATTGTGTTGCTTGACTTGACTGTGATCGTGCATTTCGGTTGTAAATTGGAGCACTCTCCCAGAATTTGAAACACTTTGTGTTATAAAGAAACTCATTGAGTGGATTTTTTACTTGATTTATCCAGAAAGGATAGAATAACACTTACTTTTTGGATCGTTCGGTGATTTTCTTATATTTCTTACCAATTTGCTATTTATTGTAATTTAGATTGATTATTATGGGAACAATTGTTGGTTGAATAACTGAGTGGTAATATTTGTTTAGGTAAAACTGTACATTTGTATTTATGATGAAATTTAGAACCGTTGTTACCCCAATCACCTTGTTCTGATTTCGATTGGGTCACGCGTCACTACATTTATTCTATGGACAGTTATTCTTCACCCAAACCGAGTTTGGATTTTATACCCTCTAGTTCATGTTCTACAGGTTCAAAGTACTTTTCAGTGTTCAACCGTTTTGTGTTCATAATTGTTTTTCCTCCTACTCATAAATTTTGCAACTCTTCACCAGCTGTATTTATCAGTTACGAAAATTAATGTTAATAATGAGCGAACTTCCTCAACCTATGTCTGACAAGGCTGCTTATTTACGTCTCTTATCTTTCTACCTGTGGTCAGCTGTATTATGAAGACTTCTACATCTAAAGGGAAGTGCGGAACACAATAGACGGCATGGATGCAACAAGGCGATTTGGACTTCGAAGATGACCTAGCTCTTCTATCCCATACACATCAACAAATATCGGTGTAGACAGCTAGTGCGACAGCAGCCTCTGTATCAGCAGGCTTCAACATGCACAAGGGTAAAGAAAGATATTAAAATACAACACAGCGAGTACCAACCCAATCACATTCGATGAGGAAGATCCGGAAGAGGTTGTAAATTTCACATATCTAGGTAGCATCGTTGACAAACAGGGAGGATCTGATGCAGACGTGAAGATAAGGATTAGCAAAACAAGGGCAGCATCCCTACAACTGAAGAACATATGGAACTCAAAACAATTGTCAACCAACACCAACATCAGAATTTTCAATAAAAATGTCAAGACAGCTCTACTGTATGAGGTGGAAACTTGGGAAACTACTACAACCATCGCCAACAGTGTAAGTATTTAAAACAATTGTCTAGACAAAATACTCAATGTTCGTTGGCCGGATACCATTAGCAAAAACCTACTGTGAGAGCAAGCCACCTTCCAGCTGGGCAGGAAATCAGGAAATAATCACTGGAGATGGATTCGACATACATTATGGAAGTCAACAAACTGCAGTATGAAGCAACTACAAATTCGGAATCATCAAATTTAAAGGGAATAGGTGGACCAAAGAACACGTTGTGTTGGTAATTGGAGGCAGGCATAAAAGGAATGAATGACACCCGGCAACGACTGAAGAGGTCAGGGCAGAGTGCATTGGAGATTCCAAGCCGCTAAATCACAGGAAGTTACAAAACCACTTCATAATTGCATACAGCATACTAAGGACTTCCGGCCAGTCAAATAAAAGTCTCACCACAACCTCAATTTCGCCCTTCGCCAGACAATTTACGAAATGTATATCAGAGAGCTAATACGGAAACAGAACCAGTTTTAATAGTAACGGCGCTTAACTTAAATGCCCTCTTATCCTGCATGGTCACAGCCACCTCAGTGGTCAACAACGACGTAATCACCACAGATCACCGTCTTTTGCTTGGAACAGCCGCAACTGATACGTCTCTTGCTCCTGAATACTATCGTGACTACCCCTATCATGATTAGGGTTATGCTTGTTATTATTTGCTCGTGTCTGCTAGGCCCACTTGTCCCCCATATCAAATGTTATACTTAGACTCTTGCTTATTCACACTATTTGTGCAAACTACTCTTTCACACGTCATAAAATTTATCTTCTGATTGTTCCTGTACATTCTAAATTCCGATTTGGTAACCCTTTATGTAGCAAAGAATTAACCACCTTTCCGTCAGTCTGATTGCTGCAGGTTGAAGCCCTACTCTAATGGAACAAATGCAACCAGATATACACAAGAAATATCAACCCCTAAATAACTATTGGATTTACTAGTGTAATGGATTTGAGGTCTTATCCTACTGAACCCCAGATTCGTATTTCAGTGTTTTGATTTCATGCTGGTGTTTTTGCTAATTGTTGTCTATTGCTTTTATTATTAAATATAAGTTCATCCTATGCACTGACAGTCTTAGGCGCACTTTATCACTTGCTGATTTCTCGAATTTCTTCAGTCTTCAAGAGAAACAATGTGTTTGGGTTTCATCAGGCAATTTACTTATAAAATAACTCTAGCCACCTGATCGAGTTGTATACTGTATCAGAATAAATACTGCTAAGTAGGTTTACTATTACTAAAAACGGAACAAAGACCCAGAACTGTACCGTGGTGCCAATACGTAATTACAGACAAAACAATCGGTTCAAAGAATGTCAGATGTTGAAAGACCAAGAGTGACGAAAGTCGCCTCATGAGTGATGACCTCTGATGTCCAGAAATACAACGGTCCTGAGAGACTTGTCAGACGTACACTGAAGTCTATCAGTCTTGATAGATCTGTGTGGAGCTGAGTGAGACCTTCGACCATATCAACATGTCTAGTCCAAGTAACCAGTAAAGATCCCACCTCCGACACCGAGTACCAATATCGTATGCATATGGGTGGTATTTTAAGCTGACTGAGTTTTTTATTATTATACCTATCAAATCACGAATTTTAACCAAGGACGGATAGGGATTCTCCAATCTTTACCATAATAAATTAAAAGGGAGATGAACCAATAATTATAATCAGTTAATATATTAGACATCTTGGGTCAGACAGGAAAAGATATTTCATGAGTAATGCTGGCGCTTACCTAGTATTTATCTACAATTTTCATTGGATATGTTTCCAAATAATCTTCGCAATCGACTCGCTGAAATAGAAAGAAGTATCACGTCAGTAGTACATCAGATTACTAAAGGGAAAGTCATGGGAACAGGACCAAACTGTCAGTCGCCGATGATAGTTAGGGAGGGGGTAAGCCTAATGTTTGTACGGATGCTTTTAGTTTGACGCCTTATTATCAAACAGTTTTATATCCGATTGATTACGGCTCCAATTTACACTCACTGTATCTCACAGCAGTGGGTAAGATGAAGAGCCACGAGGGGGGTATACGACAGACATGACAGCCAATGAGTCGTGGTCCAGAAACACTCAACAAGCCTTGGTCTCATCATCGGAACCTACCTGTGATTTATAGGCACTCGTCTAACCAAAAACCGCAGACTAAGAACAAATAGGACACTGGGATAGGAAGTGAACCGCGCGATCCGCATGACGTGACAAGTAGTTGACCTAAGTGCAAATAAACACTCAAACCTCAACCTGTTAGGTAGGAATAGCGAACTGTTCATTCCAAAGGATTTGAGTCCTGGTTTTCGTTACGAGAAAGTCAAGTTCTTACTTTGTTACTTTGAAACCTAGATAGTAAAAACGTTGTTTGTCATTGGAACGACTTATTGTGGAATAAAAGTTTGAGTAATTTCCCTTAGTACCATTGGAACTGAAGTAACTATCAAACTTTACTTTTGAAGGATCCAAAGAAGGTTATGTCACTGTCTCTTTTGGTGATGAGTTACACTTGTTGACCATGATTACGAAAACGCTCGAGAATATGAACTGCCTATATACGAATGATAAGAGCCTACCGAACAAAATGGATGGATTTCGTGAACTAAGTAACACTGATAATACTCATCTGACGGGGATATCTGAAGCATGAGAAACACCACGAATTCAGAACCAGGAGCTGCCAATACTCAGGATGTCTTGTTCCGCAATGATGGAGGAACAGAAATGGGTGGCAGAGCAGTCCTGTGCTTACGATCCCACTAGGTGGCACGTCAAGCGTGCCCCCAAGAGTTCATCAGTCTTGAGGAATCTGTATGGAGTCCAATGAGACTTTCCAACACCCCAATATGTGTAATTGAAGTAACCAACAGAAACTCCACTGCCAACACCAAGCACGAAAATCGTGTGTCGCAGGAACTATCCCTCTCTATTCGTCTCAGACGCATTGTCATTCTAATTTTATGAGACTTCAGTCTCCATTGGACACACGCACAATGGATATGACAACTCTACTGCAGCTTGACTCCTCAATGTCATTGAAGAGTTGGGATTGTTCGAAAATGCGAAGTTAGTAACTCAGTGGAAAAGCAGCCAGATACAGTCACGCTTAGGCTAAATCTTCGAAAACGAATAAGTCCTGATTGATAATCCCTCAGTTCTGGCTCGCATAAGAAAAGCGATCATGCTTTCATAGCATTTACTTTTGTCGGTAGAACTGATCTATAACGTCCCACCAACAACAGGCGTTGGAGGTTCAAACATTTGGATATGTCAGCTTTACGGGACAGCCTGCAGTAGATGGACTAAGAAGTCCACTCTCAACTTGATGTAGACTCTCATCGATGATTCTTACTGTACAAAACCTTACGTACTACAAACCAGTCTGTCCCACAAATTGTCCCCGAATGTTACAAACAACGTACAGTCGTAAAGAATCGAACTCTTCGACTGCTAAGACTAAAACCGCACTACTGGGAGGAACCTAAACCAACTATTAACGACAACACACAGGCAATTTAAACAACAAAGAAACCAATGCAGCAAAGCGACAAGAGAAGATGGGCTCCAATATCGGATCAAGTCAATCGATGAGTTTGTCTCCGATCTGTAAAGCTTGTTCCCTCATGCAGCCCTTCTTCAACAAGGCAGTCGGAGTTTCTCAGTTCTTAGGTCCTAATAGCCCAACCAACAATGACAGAGTTGCCACTGAGCTTCTGACAGAGCAGTACTTTCAAACGTTTCAACTGTCACATACAAACTACGTCGATGAGGACTCCACCTGCAACTCAACAAGACTCTCAGAAGTGGACCTGAGCGTTGACTTGGTGTATTAGGAACTGCGTCGAGGACAAACAAAAACACTTTTCCTGTTCAGGTAATGGACCCTTTTGTTTGACCGAGAGGAACGGCATCAATCTTGGCAACATCACTCAGTGTGACATCCACATGATCGCTAAGCCGAGCATGGTTGCAATCGGAAGCTGACTCATATCTCAATAGTAGTAAAACTATCAACTGAGGTCACAACAGACTCACATGGTCTTCGGAACTGTATTTCATCAACATGTCGGTTGTTTGTATTTAGATAATTGGCATCTTGATCAAGATCTTCGTAGCTGGTTGAAGTCGTTTTCACAATAATATGTAACTTATTCAGACTTTAAACACTTCATGTTGAACAGAGAATCATTCAACTTAGTAACCTTGATGGATCTGTATATTACAGCAGAAATGTGTCTAATCCTTTCTCCAGTTCGTTTAATATTGAAGAATCATTGAAATTAGAGGCAGTTTCAAAGTCCTGAGGAAAGTTTATACCTAACTTTTAGAATAAGGGTGTCTGGAAGCAGTGATCACATATATGTACCCTATAACATTCAGTCATGTCGTGACTGCGTCTGCGGTTAAATGAGATCCATTATCAGTCACTAATACTATCAGATCCCCCCTCCAGACCCAAAATCTTTCCTAATACTTAAATCCTGAAGTCGGACGAAGTTTTAAAAACACATCAGGCACCCGGCAAAAGAAACAATAGCACAAAAAGCGCAGTATTTGACGAAAAATAAACCACAATCGTGCTCACCAATTCTCTGTCAGGCGTCAGACGATACTGGCCACGGAGTTGACTTCGAAGGATGATTGTTTGACTTATGATATCTTCCACAGTTGTTTGCTGTACAAAATATATCCTAATTTATCTCCGACCACCAACATGTGAGCCTTGCCAAGGAATTCATTTTCTCAACACCCAAATCTCCACTTTGAATAGCTTCAAGAACAGATATACGTAATGAAGAAAAAATAGGAACACGATCATTTACATACAAGATACTATCAGGTGTAATAGATGACTCATCGTGCTTGGGAAAAATAGACAGGTGATTGACTTTTCAGATCAGCATTCCAATCTCTTCGTATACCACCGAGTATACATCCAAAGGATCTTTGAGTTTCTTTAATGAGATCTGGATGTCTCCCCGGTAAAGGTCGCGCTAAAAAACAGTCTTCCATATTACCATGTTTATTATGTAATGACTGTCCAGATGTGTAGTCAACATGTTGAATCTGTTTGGCACTTCTGTTCTGAATATTTTAGTCATAGGCAATGAAACAATACTCCGTCTATGAACCATTGCTGCTAAGGAACCTACTAAGGATTATTCAGGATAAAAAATGAACCTTAAAACATCATGATCTGTGACGGAAGCAATTTTTTTTCCAAAAACATATGTCTGAAGTCTTTATCCAGCCCAAAACACAGCTAGTGCTTCTCACTTAGTCTGTGAATAACCTCGTTCACTAACAAGTTCGCATGAAGCCTAAATTACTCATCCACCTTCCTGCTCCGAAACTCCATCTATACTAGCAGGTAGCGTATTAGTAATACGTACAGAATGCACACTGGATGAGTGGTTCCGAAGAATAGCATCACTTCCAATAAACTTCGTAAACATGATTCCTGTTCCTTTTTCCACTTAAATGAATAAGATGTTGAGAAATGAAACAAACAATTGGCAATACAAGAAGAATCAGAAATAAAAGAGAATGGTAGTGAACAGCGCCCACTAGTGAATGTAATTCTTTAATATTTTTCGGGGATGGTGCATTTGTCAATGAAGCTAGTCATTTCATATCTTGTTTAAAACCGCCACCATCCAAGACGTTCAAGACTAGATGCACAAAATGAACACTAACTAATACTGACCTTGATATTCTCAATGAAACGGCGCAATAAAGCAATGTCTCTGGTTTTCAGTCTGTACCAAGTTAGGTGGATTGGCCTAGATTTGACTGAAAAAGTTTGTTTTCATGTCAAAACATTAAAGCTCAAGCACACATTCACTTCCTTACATTTTGTAGGCATTATATTCCCCATAATCTCTTATTGATTATTGAAAAATTTCGTGTTTGAAAATATAACCTTGCGTTCCACTGTACTATTCCGGATCTAAAAAAGACCTATTCACTATTAGTCTGATTCCTTCTATCGGTAAAACTAGGAGTATCTATCAGCACGAAAAACTACTATGTTGGAATCATGAATAATTAGGTCATCTTGGTAAAATTCAACAGCTTTTAGATCAACGGCTGTAAGATCCATTTTGAACGTTTCGTATGTAAAAATTCCTCCATGCATACACTTGCAACTTCTTAATTGTTTCTTTATTTGTACATATTGTTAATCATTTTGATACCATTTCAGATTGTAATGTTTCATTTCATACTAGTTTTCTCAGTTTTACTGTTGCTTTCACTGGGTTTTTATATTTCTTCTTGAACTGTATCTATGTTGTTTTAATTGATTTCTTATCTCGGTGGCTGCCATATTGATTGTTCCCTCTTTGATTGTGTTGCTTGACTTGACTGTGATCGTGCATTTCGGTTGTAAATTGGAGCACTCTCCCAGAATTTGAAACACTTTGTGTTATAAAGAAACTCATTGAGTGGATTTTTTACTTGATTTATCCAGAAAGGATAGAATAACACTTACTTTTTGGATCGTTCGGTGATTTTCTTATATTTCTTACCAATTTGCTATTTATTGTAATTTAGATTGATTATTATGGGAACAATTGTTGGTTGAATAACTGAGTGGTAATATTTGTTTAGGTAAAACTGTACATTTGTATTTATGATGAAATTTAGAACCGTTGTTACCCCAATCACCTTGTTCTGATTTCGATTGGGTCACGCGTCACTACATTTATTCTATGGACAGTTATTCTTCACCCAAATCTAGTTTGGATCTTATGGGCTTGGATTTCATACTGATCAAATTATTCATCATCTCTTAAAATATAGCTGGGGGACAATCTACACGAAATGGAAACTAGTTGCGATTTAATAGACTGAAAAAAACTTCAGTTGCTGTCAAAACTGATGGAGATTTGTAGTGACCGGCCAGTCTCGATAAGAACACGATTGGAATAATAGAAACAATTATTATTATTGTAACCAATTGTACCAGAGATTGTTTTACTGTATTTGTTTAACTGTATCCGTTTCACTTCTTGTTCCATATACCGCCTGGTTTGGTTCGAGCTTGCTCACGCACTGCCTGTTCGCCTGTACTCTTTGGCACGTCTCGGTATTATTTCGATACCACGAGATCGCCAATAAATATACTTTATCTGGACTAGTAAAGCCTTCTGGTTTACGGGCTATCAAGGGAACCAAGTCATATTTGTACGCGTAATCGAATAGTAGTGGTGAGCATAGTCCGTCTTCTACTCGACATCCACTACAACTGGTGAGCCGTTATTGGAACACGCAATACAGCTGGTAACCCAATCCATCGAGCACAAGTCAAACTTGGCCAATTCTCCAAACCAGATCAATCTGGTGAGTCTATTTATCTATCCACATCTGTTGCATATATTCGTATTGATTTTTTTTTTCAATATATAATATTTTGGCAACTTAATATGGTAGATAACGAAAAGAATAACATAAATATGATAGACTCCGAGATACAGGTTATCAGTTTCCGACCGGTTCCTTTCATCCCCCATGATCCAGAAGTCTGGTTCGCGGCACTGGAATCTCAATTTGAGATCCGCCGCATAACCAATCAAAGGCAGAAATACGCCTACGCTTTGGAATCATTGCCCGGGGATCACCTAACCGCTGTCCGTGAGGTTGTCCTCAATCCCAACGTTCCAAACGTTTATGACCGTCTTAAGGATGCCATCCTTCGACATTTCCTCCCATCAAGAGAGGAACGATTGAGGACACTTTTAGCACGTCACCCTATGGGTGATGCTAAGCCGAGCCACCACCTCACGCGCCTGCAATCCCTTGCAGGAAACATGACAGCTGACTCTGAGATAGTCAAAGAGTTGTGGTTCGAAGCCTTACCAGTCAGTATCCAGCCAACCCTTACGGCTCTGCTCGAGGACACCCCGCTCAACAAGGTGGCCCTCATAGCAGATAAGATTCTGGCACGAGTTAACACCAAAGGCGACCATTTTGTTGCTAGTTTTTCCCGTTCTAACGTTGATCTCGATGCTAGACGACCTCCGGCTCATGGGACAGGGACAGATGTATCCATACTCGTCTCAGTTTCCGAGACCGCGCAAATGTGCCAGCCCCCTACGTCCCCCGACCCAGGTCACAATCTCGAAAAGCCGTAACGACTCGCCCCAAGCGGGCATCTTCCAAGCCACGCCAGAAGGCGGTTTCGGAAGCGAGTCCAGGTTGGTGCTGGTTCCACCGTGCTTTCGGAGCCGGTGCCCGTCATTGTCGAGCTCCCTGCTCATACAAGGCGGGAAACTTCTCAGCCGGCGAGTAAATGCGGCCGTACTCGCCGGCACTTCACCTCAGGTTGGCCGTTTATTTTATGTGCACGATTATCGCACCAACGCTAGGTACCTTGTGGATACGGGTGCCCAAGTTTCTGTCGTACCTATCGGTAACAGTAAGTCTCAAGCCACTATGCTTCGACTACGCGCTGCGAATGGCTCAGTCATTCCCACCTATGGTACACGACAACTTACGGTCAACCTGAGCAACCGACGACAGTATCTGTGGACGTTCATCATTGCCGATGTTCCCACAGCTATACTCGCTATCGATTTCCTACAGCACTATGAATTGCTAGTCGATTCACGTAGGCTGCAGCTAATTGATATTTCGTCGAACAGCAACTTTATGGGCTCTAAAGCCCACACAAACGCGTACCGAATCACAGGTGTATTTCATTCGCGTGACGATTTATTCCACGTTTTATTTCAGAAATTCCCCAAATTAACTAAACCTTTCAAGGAGACTCCATTGGTGACCAATCGTGTGGTACACCACATAGTCACCCGCGGACCACCAGTCACGGCAAGACCTCGCCGACTGGCACCGGACAAATTAGCTTTCGCTAAACGTGAGTTCGACAATTTACTAGCTACTGGTATTATTCGTCCTTCTCACAGTCCTTGGGCCTCACCTCTCCACATGGTTCGAAAAAAGGATGGGGTTAGTTGGAGACCATGCGGAGACTACCGAGCGTTAAACACAGCTACACGTTTCGATAGCTATTCCATCCCCCACATACATGACATCACGGCATCACTCAAGGGCACGACAATTTTTTCCAAGATCGATCTGATACGAGCATATCATCAGATCCCAGTCGCTCTTGAAGATATAGAGAAAACTGCCATCACGACTCCTTTCGGTTTATTTGAGTTCCTACGAATGCCATTTGGATTACGGAATGCTGCTCAAACTTTCCAAAGGTTTATCGATAGCATTGTACGAGACCTAGATTTTGTTCACGTCTATATTGATGACCTGCTAATCGCATCATCAAACGTAGATGAACATTATCAACACCTGACGCTACTATTCCAGCGCCTTTCGGATAATGGAATAATAGTCAACCCCGACAAGTGTGAACTCGGGAAGAAGGAAATAAAATTCTTAGGTCATGTTATTAAGCATGAGGGTATTCTACCTTGCGAGGATAAAGTACGTACTATAATGGAGTACACTGTACCGTCCACACTCAAGGAACTGAAGGCATTTCTCGGTTTGGTCAACTTCTACCGACGCTTCATTTCGCACGCGGCAGAACAGTTACGACCGTTAACCGATTTACTTCGCGGTAATCCACGCAAACTGGAATGGAACGACGCCGCACGTACTGCATTTTCAGATATCAAAACGGCCCTAGCTCAAGCCACACTTCTCGTGCATCCTGACCCATCATCCACGCTTAGTATAGCGGTTGATGCATCGGATTTCGCCTTGGGAGCCGTTATGCAACAGAATATCTCCGGTAGTTGGCAGCCCCTCGAATTTTTCTCACGACGCCTCACTCCCACGGAGACGAGATATAGCGCTTTTGGTCGCGAACTGCTAGCAGCCTACTGCGCCATCAAACATTTCCGGCACGCTGTAGAAGGTCGTAATTTCATCTTATTCACCGACCATAAGCCCTTAACGTATGCTCTGCATACCAAGTCTGACCGCTACTCACCACGAGAGTGCAGACATTTGGACTATATCTCCCAGTTCACGACAGACCTTCGCCACGTCAAAGGCGAGTCGAACTGTGTTGCTGATGCTTTATCACGTATCCAACTGAATGCAGTTACTTTGCCAGTGCTCGATCTACCTGCTATGGCCGCCGCCCAAGCAAACGATACTTCATGCACGGAAGCACAACAGTCTACGTCCCTTCAATGCCGGGAAGTACCCCTAGCTACTAGCTCTGGTATTATCCTATGCGATACTTCCACGGGCCTCCCTCGACCCATCGTACCCTCCGCTTATCGCCGTCTCGTCTTTGATGCCCTTCATGGTTTATCTCATCCTGGTATCGCAGCCACTTTACGCCTCATCGCTGCACGATACGTCTGGCCGTCCATGAATAAAGATGTCCGTATGTGGGTAAAACAATGTTTACAATGTCAACGATCAAAAGTGCACAGGCACGTAGCTGCCCCTATTGGCAATTTCGCTACGCCTGATGCTCGCTTCGATCACGTTCACATAGACATTGTAGGACCATTACTACCATCGCACGGGTATGATCACATACTCACGTGCATTGATCGTTTCACAAGATGGCCCGAAGCTATTCCCATCACGTCTATTACGGCGGAGACAGTTGCTCACCGCTTCGTAGAACGATGGATAGCTCTGTACGGTTGTCCCTCGACTGTCACGACTGACCGAGGACAACAATTTGAGTCCGCATTATTCTCCTCACTAACACGGCTGCTTGGTACGGAACGCATACGCACTACCGCCTACCATCCAGCATCAAACGGTTTAGTTGAACGGTTTCATCGCCAACTTAAAAGTGCTCTTCGAGCACACGAAAACAACAATTGGTACGAAACCCTGCCGCTCGTCCTCCTGGGAATCAGAACGAGTTTAAAGGCAGATATTCAATGTTCCGCCGCTGAACTTGTTTACGGCACGACATTGCGTCTGCCTGGGGAATTTTTCACACCACGGAGCAGCACTAAGTTCGGCGAATCAGACTACGTCCAACGACTGTCTGCATTCATGCGAACACTGACTCCGGTGTCGACTCGTATACAACATCGACAGGTCGCTCTCCCTCGAGAGTTATCTACCTGTTCACATGTTTTCATACGAGTAGATTCGGTACGCAAACCTCTACAACAGCCTTACGAAGGACCTTTTCACGTGATTTCTCGTCACGAAAAGACCTTCAAGGTTGATCGACGTGGTCGCATCGAAACAGTCAGCATTGATCGTCTCAAGCCAGCACACGTCGATGACAGTGCTATACTTGATAAGCCGAGACCCAATGTTAGACCCATCAGAGCTTCTAGCGGGATTTCTACATCTACTTCGGATCCCACGCTAGATGCACCTGAGACCTCATTCTCACGTCCCAGTCAACAGCACGTGTCATCTGCCGCGTCTACGGACGAGACTTCCGTCTCACGTCCAGACCTACAGACCACACCGCCCTTGACTGCGGATGAGATTGCAGGCTCACGAGGTTCGAACGAGACTACCGTCTCACGTTCTGGTCGCCGAGTACGCTTACCCGTACGCTTTCTCGACTAACCTCATAACCAACTACGGATACAGTATAGGAATCTACCCCTATACTACAAGAAAGCTACACTTTTCTCTTTTTCTATCATTTTTTTTTTGTGTTTACTCCGAGCCTACGCCTTCGACCATCGCTGTTCCGGTATCGTCGACTTCAGTAAACTTTGGCGAAAGCTGGCCTGATCACCCACGCTCTAGTCAACGCACTCAGTCGACCTCTCTGGCTCCAAATACGTATGGTATACATTTGGTCCCGAACATGGTTATTCTGGTCGCATCTGGTTCCTTGGCTCAATCTGGTTTCGTCCTACGTCTGCAGCGTTTCTGGTCCGGACCTCTACGAACGCAACCTTCAGATTCTGGATACAAACCACTCTGGTGTAGCATGCTAATTCAAGCAATCAATACAGTACGTTCCTTCTGGTACCGTTCTACGTCAAAGACTTTTGGTGGCAACTCGAGGATCAACGATCACTCCCTGTTCTGCCAACGTTTTCGTCCTACAATTGCACGTTTCGCGATCAGTCCCAAGAATGAAACCGCTACGTATCGAAAGTGTAAATCCTTTCTAGCGGGGGGCTCCTGTAGTGACCGGCCAGTCTCGATAAGAACACGATTGGAATAATAGAAACAATTATTATTATTGTAACCAATTGTACCAGAGATTGTTTTACTGTATTTGTTTAACTGTATCCGTTTCACTTCTTGTTCCATATACCGCCTGGTTTGGTTCGAGCTTGCTCACGCACTGCCTGTTCGCCTGTACTCTTTGGCACGTCTCGGTATTATTTCGATACCACGAGATCGCCAATAAATATACTTTATCTGGACTAGTAAAGCCTTCTGGTTTACGGGCTATCAAGGGAACCAAGTCATATTTGTACGCGTAATCGAATAGTAGTGGTGAGCATAGTCCGTCTTCTACTCGACATCCACTACAGATTAATGAAAGGGAATTTTAAAAGAAACATTTTTAAGTTGACTCGCGGCAATACCTTGGGCTATGAAGTCGACAGACAATATTTTCTGCCTCCAGCTTCGTGCACGTTTGCTTAAACAAACAGGAGTTCGATGTTATTCCATAATCATCACAGATTCTACTAGTCTTGCTATCAGACCTTAAAGGCGTAAAAACAGGGGTACCTTAGGCTGAAGACTGGATCGATTCGATCATACGCGTCGCATACAAATCATTTATTGTCTTATGTACGCCTTCGCGAAAACCACAAGGAATTATTCGTCTTTCAATAATGACTTAGTCACCCTGTGATTGAAATCCTGTAGGCTGAGTTCTTATCACTTAACTGAACTCAGCGTATACAGCTATCAAATCTTAATATGAAGCATCAGAGTCTTCTTAGGAAACAAATAAATACAGCTCAACTTCAAGCCTTTTCAGATTTTTGAAACACAGTATTGACGGTTATATTCCATTTGCTAAAAACTTACAAGGTATATTTAAAGAACCATAAACTGTTATTAATTCTCAGCATCTTCTTATGAGCAGTTTGTGTCCGATAATCACCATTCGGAGACTTCAGAGGTCCGTACTACAACGTAGGAATCTGAAGAATTCTAGTACTTGGGTGAAACAATAGACTCCATAGTGTTGGTGTCGACATTAAAGTCATGAAATGAACCAACGGAGGCAAATAATCGTTCCTGAATATGAAAATCACTTTCGAGATCGTTGTCAACGACAAATGATCATTAGAAACATCCAAATTAGTAAAATCCAAACCACAGGATTTATCGTCACTAGTGGCAAAATGAACAATAGCTTTACTGACAGACTAAACGTGTCCCCTTTTACCATACCTAAGGTCTTTGAAATGACTAGAGACACATGAGTTACCCAATTGAAATTTACCACAGGGTAAGCGTTTGCCTTTCAATTAATTCCCTTTCTAAATTCGGAATATTTATACCAGTAATCACGAAGTTGAGCTTCCAAATGATATCCGAAGTTGCACTTCGTGGCCTTTTTCTGTAGTTCAACTACCAAGCCTTTAGCTTTCTGATCACCTTTTCACATCATTTTGTGAAACATTTATCTCTTTCTGCACTCGAAGCTAGCATACTGGAAATGAATTGGTAGTACTTCCTTGAAGGATCACATACCAATGAATTTGGTTTCTCTGAAAAAGTCAAATTCTTTAGCAAATTATAAGCTTCTTTGCCGATGAACATGAGGAAATGAGCCGCGAGTTGATCATCTTAAACGTCTCTTCTAGTCATGCGCCAGACTTCAAACCGCTCCATATGGTCATCTCTACTTGAATTAATGTTCTACTGTTCAAGATTGTTCAAGATGTATTTAAGCTATCGTGATAACTAGGAGTTTTTTAGATAATACTATTCAAGGCAAATAGAACTACATGAGGACATGTGAACGGGTTTTGTTTGGAATTCATCACCAGCGCGCAATCAAGTACAAGCGGATCACGTTTCGTACAAATGCTACAAACAAATACCACATTGACATACTACAAATAGATCAGAACAAATATGTCGAAGATTAGATTAAGTCGAGTCATGTGGTCACGTAGACCATCATACATCAAGTACTACATAATTTCTCTTATTATTGAGGGAAGTGCTATTGGTCAGTAGATTGACAGTTCACCGTGTCAGCAACCTTTGAATACTAGTGAGATTTGCGTCGGCTTCCGTTTGCAACCATGCTCGGCTTAGCGATCATGTGGATGTCACACTGAGTGATGTTGCCAAGATTGATGCCGTTCCTCTCGGTCAAACAAAAGGGTCCATTACCTGAACAGGAAAAGTGTTTTTGTTTGTCCTCGACGCAGTTCCTAATACACCAAGTCAACGCTCAGGTCCACTTCTGAGAGTCTTGTTGAGTTGCAGGTGGAGTCCTCATCGACGTAGTTTGTATGTGACAGTTGAAACGTTTGAAAGTACTGCTCTGTCAGAAGCTCAGTGGCAACTCTGTCATTGTTGGTTGGGCTATTAGGACCTAAGAACTGAGAAACTCCGACTGCCTTGTTGAAGAAGGGCTGCATGAGGGAACAAGCTTTACAGATCGGAGACAAACTCATCGATTGACTTGATCCGATATTGGAGCCCATCTTCTCTTGTCGCTTTGCTGCATTGGTTTCTTTGTTGTTTAAATTGCCTGTGTGTTGTCGTTAATAGTTGCTTTAGGTTCCTCCCAGTAGTGCGGTTTTAGTCTTAGCAGTCGAAGAGTTCGATTCTTTACGACTGTACGTTGTTTGTAACATTCGGGGACAATTTGTGGGACAGACTGGTTTGTAGTACGTAAGGTTTTGTACAGTAAGAATCATCGATGAGAGTCTACATCAAGTTGAGAGTGGACTTCTTAGTCCATCTACTGCAGGCTGTCCCGTAAAGCTGACATATCCAAATGTTTGAACCTCCAACGCCTGTTGTTGGTGGGACGTTATAGATCAGTTCTACCGACAAAAGTAAATGCTATGAAAGCATGATCGCTTTTCTTATGCGAGCCAGAACTGAGGGATTATCAATCAGGACTTATTCGTTTTCGAAGATTTAGCCTAAGCGTGACTGTATCTGGCTGCTTTTCCACTGAGTTACTAACTTCGCATTTTCGAACAATCCCAACTCTTCAATGACATTGAGGAGTCAAGCTGCAGTAGAGTTGTCATATCCATTGTGCGTGTGTCCAATGGAGACTGAAGTCTCATAAAATTAGAATGACAATGCGTCTGAGACGAATAGAGAGGGATAGTTCCTGCGACACACGATTTTCGTGCTTGGTGTTGGCAGTGGAGTTTCTGTTGGTTACTTCAATTACACATATTGGGGTGTTGGAAAGTCTCATTGGACTCCATACAGATTCCTCAAGACTGATGAACTCTTGGGGGCACGCTTGACGTGCCACCTAGTGGGATCGTAAGCACAGGACTGCTCTGCCACCCATTTCTGTTCCTCCATCATTGCGGAACAAGACATCCTGAGTATTGGCAGCTCCTGGTTCTGAATTCGTGGTGTTTCTCATGCTTCAG
This sequence comes from Schistosoma rodhaini, assembly GCA_944470415.2. Classification (NCBI taxonomy): domain Eukaryota; kingdom Metazoa; phylum Platyhelminthes; class Trematoda; order Strigeidida; family Schistosomatidae; genus Schistosoma; species Schistosoma rodhaini. The sequence goes on from OX104036.1 coordinate 85,373,588, forward strand.
ATATCCCCGTCAGATGAGTATTATCAGTGTTACTTAGTTCACGAAATCCATCCATTTTGTTCGGTAGGCTCTTATCATTCGTATATAGGCAGTTCATATTCTCGAGCGTTTTCGTAATCATGGTCAACAAGTGTAACTCATCACCAAAAGAGACAGTGACATAACCTTCTTTGGATCCTTCAAAAGTAAAGTTTGATAGTTACTTCAGTTCCAATGGTACTAAGGGAAATTACTCAAACTTTTATTCCACAATAAGTCGTTCCAATGACAAACAACGTTTTTACTATCTAGGTTTCAAAGTAACAAAGTAAGAACTTGACTTTCTCGTAACGAAAACCAGGACTCAAATCCTTTGGAATGAACAGTTCGCTATTCCTACCTAACAGGTTGAGGTTTGAGTGTTTATTTGCACTTAGGTCAACTACTTGTCACGTCATGCGGATCGCGCGGTTCACTTCCTATCCCAGTGTCCTATTTGTTCTTAGTCTGCGGTTTTTGGTTAGACGAGTGCCTATAAATCACAGGTAGGTTCCGATGATGAGACCAAGGCTTGTTGAGTGTTTCTGGACCACGACTCATTGGCTGTCATGTCTGTCGTATACCCCCCTCGTGGCTCTTCATCTTACCCACTGCTGTGAGATACAGTGAGTGTAAATTGGAGCCGTAATCAATCGGATATAAAACTGTTTGATAATAAGGCGTCAAACTAAAAGCATCCGTACAAACATTAGGCTTACCCCCTCCCTAACTATCATCGGCGACTGACAGTTTGGTCCTGTTCCCATGACTTTCCCTTTAGTAATCTGATGTACTACTGACGTGATACTTCTTTCTATTTCAGCGAGTCGATTGCGAAGATTATTTGGAAACATATCCAATGAAAATTGTAGATAAATACTAGGTAAGCGCCAGCATTACTCATGAAATATCTTTTCCTGTCTGACCCAAGATGTCTAATATATTAACTGATTATAATTATTGGTTCATCTCCCTTTTAATTTATTATGGTAAAGATTGGAGAATCCCTATCCGTCCTTGGTTAAAATTCGTGATTTGATAGGTATAATAATAAAAAACTCAGTCAGCTTAAAATACCACCCATATGCATACGATATTGGTACTCGGTGTCGGAGGTGGGATCTTTACTGGTTACTTGGACTAGACATGTTGATATGGTAGAAGGTCTCACTCAGCTCCACACAGGTCGGTCCTATAGTGAACAAGCAGTTGTCTTTCGGGTTTTGTCATCACACTACCAGATTGCTACAATCACTAATAACCTTGCTTCCTTTTCACTTTCCTCAAAAAGGAATATCCTACCATAGTGTGCGCAGCTGGTAAGTGAAGACCATCCTCATACACCTGACAGCACTACTGATCCCCTTGTTTGGTATCAAATCCTTCCATTACTTTGTAATATTTCATCTGTGCTCACACCACCAACCCTCCTCTCTTATGACTCCATCCTCATGCGCTACTAATGCTAACTATGAGAGTACAAGAAATGTTATTTCCGGTCTTTTGAGAAAGTACTCTAATTGACATGCGGTTTTTATTTGTTTGAATTCACTTTTATTTCATTCATAACAATCTCTACTAGTCTCGTAACTCAAACCTAAAAGTTAGGAAAAATCAGTGGATGTTAGCGCGATCTACTGAACCGATAGACACTCGACAACTCGCCTCGTCTGGCTCCAAACACGAGAAGCGGAGGCGGCTTAGAATTAGGCTGACAAAAAGCCTACTCAATAATGATGAGGGGCGGTGGGTTGCGAAGGCAGCGGTGATAATAAACAATAGTCAACCGTTAAGGCTTATCAAGCAAACGGGTGTGAAAAAATTGACTCTGTTATGTCCCAATAAGAATAGTGAATGGCATATTTGGGGTCCATTTATGGACCAATATTATGCATCTATTTTTATCATAATTGCTAAATAACTAAACTATTCGTATTCATGCCCCCCCCCTTATTATAGGCCCCATTTCGACCCATAGACTATTACTATACGATTTACTATTCCTGAGTTATACCCAGTCTATTCATTACTGTTCCCTATATTCATAGTCACATTTAGCTAAATTTAGCATCGGAGCCTGATAGATTAAGCCCTCAGATCTTTATGGATGTTTGTCCAGTTTTAGCGGTTAGATTGACTAAAATCTGGAAACTGGTTTCGATCTCTGACCGTCCCAGTTTATAAGAAAGGACAAAAATCCTCTTGTGATAACCACAAAAGAATCTACTTAACCAACGTGAGAAGCAAACCTGAGAAAACCAAGCTGGTTTCAGACCTAAACGAGTATGTATAGACCGAGTATCCATCCTTCGCCAGGTTCTGAAACATAGACATACTTTTCGACGTCCGACTGTAGTTATATTTCTTGACCTTAAGGTGGAGTTTGACTACGATGATCGTGGGGTTCTGTGGCGGTGTCTGTCATTGAAAGACATCCCAAAGAAGTACATTAACTTTGTGCAGAATCTCTTCTCGAGTCGAGTCAGAGCTTGTGAAGAATTATCATCGGAATTGATAACTTCAAAGTGTTAATCAGGGTCGTCTGCTCCTCCCACTTTCATCCAACTTTGTCGTTGACATGCTTTTAGAAGTAACACTTTCATTGTTTACCTTTTCAGGAGTCGTCCTACCGGGAGATTCACTTATGGACTTGGAATACCCCAATAATATAGTTCTGTTTGAAGATGTTGACAGAGTGCAATCTTCTAACCACATTAAGTAATAACGCAAGCATGTTTCGGATGCGGTTCCAACCCTCCAAATCCAAAATGTTGCCTCAGGATTAGCCTGCGTTCGAGTCTGAGTTAATCATAGGGAGTGAATTATTTGGATGAAGTGTCATCGGCACTGGTCTTTAAAAAAATCTCAGCACGGATTCAAAGGGTTTTATTGGTATTTGCCAACTTGCTGTGTGGGAAGATATCGTTTATACTTGCTTGATGAGTACATTTATCAAGTGATCATAATTTTTTCTGCTTTGACAATCCCAATTTTCCGAGAGATTATTCTGTAAATTAATCCTTACACACTATGTTGCATTATCGTATGTCAGTCATAAATGTACGGGTCAAACCATAATTTTTATTACATGTAATAAAGAATTAGATATCAAATTCGAAGTGACATAATATTCTGTGAGATCTACCATGACAATTTCATCTTGTTGTACTAATGGGGTATGACAACTATTTGGTTATGTTCACTGTTAGCTAGCGCCGCTTTTTCACGGCAGTCTCGATATCATATCTATTCATATAGGATTGAAAACCATTTTGACGATTGATTAATTATTTCACTGATTATTACTGAGATATATTGACTATATGGTCATAAGGTTGATCCTGGAGGGTTGTCTAGCGAAGGATTACTGACGTACAGTTAGACATAAACAAATACGTGCCAGCAATAGAGTATGATATGAGTCTTAACCAGATTGATGGACAGACATTGAATGTAGATGACTCAGCAAGTCGGTAGAGTATGGGTGTTGAATGTATCAGGTGCCAGATGGATGTCGGATGTTGGTCTCCGGCAGGTCGACTTAGCTTTAGAGGTTAGCGCGCCACGGACTCAACATTTTGACGGAGAGCTTGGCAAGGACTGCAGCATAAGAAATACATTTATCAAGTGATCATAATTTTTTCTTTGATAATCCTAATTTTCCGATGGTGTATTACTATGTGAATTATTTCTTACACTATGTTGCATTATCGTATGTCATTCATATATGTACGGGTCAAACCATAATTTTTGTCAAATGTCATGTAATATTAAACGTCAAATACTAGTCAACTATTTAAGATTATAGGAGTTATTCTGAGCGCCACGGCAACTAATTGTCGACTAAATTTTAGCTCAATAATCACGTTAGTTGTAAAGTTAAAAAAATTAGAGCTAATGCCTATAGGTTTGTACAATATCAAATAGTAATTGAAGACTTAATTTGCGACCGAACTTCTGGCAGTTGATTTCTACTAATAATGGCCCTGAATCTTGGTGGAAATACTGATAAACATTTATTCCTCGTTATTGTTCAATAGGCCTCATTGTCTTCTAAAGACTAATATAGTGTCTTAATTAAAATTGTAAATCAAATGTCTTGATGAGTAAAACGCTTGAGAAGTATTTCAATCGTACTGGAAGATTTCGCTAGCAAAGTGAATGTATATGTTTGCCAGTAAAACGGAACTTCACATACAAAGTATTCGGCCATTTATTTACTGGACTAGTGAGGGTCACATTACGCGTGAAGTACGTTTACCGGTAACACAATACATAGAGATAATAATCTGATATTATATATATATGTATGAAAGCCAACTAATTTTATTTATTGCGATGACAGCACCTCACTACACAAGAATAGGCAAACTGGTAGATGCACATATAGGCGCCCGGACGAGAAGAAACATTTTTTCGAAGATCTCCAAATGTGTCTACATTTGATCAGATAATTTGTGGACTTCACCCTGCTCGAAGTCGTAGGGTGGAAGTATGACGAAGTCTTAAGACAAAAAGCAGCTTCCATGTCTTCGTTTTTCACTCAATGGTTCTCTCGCTGATATCAGGCCCCCAAATGCCCTGGTACGGCTGAGAGTGGGGAGAGTCTACTCTCCCTCTAGGAATGCTCTCACATGGCCACGCGTATATAGCCTTTGTCAGGGAAGTCCTACTCACTGCCTTCTCGTGACAGGGGTGTTTACGAAAGTGAGAGGACGAAAAGCGAGGGTCCAGCACTTTAACCGGGTTGGTGGACAAGGCGCGTCTACCTAGTGGAGTTGGAAAACCCTGATTCCAAACCAATGGTTCACTTGGGCTCCAGTATTGTGAGGGAACAAATGGCGTATGAATCAATCGTTGGTCACTGGCTAACATGGGATGCCATCTCACGACGCTCCATCGCCTTGTAGATCAGATCTTTATGTCAAAGGCTTTGGGTGTGACCTAGGAAAAGCACCCGCTTCAGTTTGGGCACCCGTGTAGTATCACAGCCCTCACACAAGTCAAATAAGATTTGTGTGACGCATATGTATCTGGTGCTTCCTTGTACCAATATTCACGAGTTCAAATAAATAAAGGTCCTGACGACTAATACCTGTAAACAATACAAAATTCTTCACGAAATAATGTAATGAAAGCATTAAATTTTCTGAATAATCCCATAAATATTGCTGCTTAATCTAAATATATTTATGCATATTAGAATGTTTTAATGAATACTGAATGCATGGATGGTTTAAAAGATATAAAAGTGGAAATCTGTGAAAAAATAAGATTGATTGGAGTACATGAATTCGAGTTACTGGAACCAATATTAGAATTTAACAAATTGCTATGACGTTGAACCGACTAAATTGTGACAACGCAAACATAATCAAGAACCCGATATTACGAAAAAGGATGTACATTTGCACAATCCAGAAAGTGAAGGGGTGAGGAAGCATAATAAAGTTATTTGCAATCTGAAGTAGCTCATTACATTTGCGATCCAGAAGATTATGTCGATCTATGCTCACCAGCCAATCATCCCTTTCTTCCATCGAACATATCACTCATACGTCGAAATTTGTCATTTAACTTGAGAATAAAAAAGTCATGGAAAATTCAGCGGAAATGTTCTTTCCACTAAGTCACTTACTCAAGCCCTTCTTATGTGCTTACAGTGAATCACCAATAAATTAGTCTTTTGAAAAATAGAGTAGTTTGTGGGATAAATTTCTCCGAAATGCCAAGTGGCAGTAGGGTTGAGAAATGATCGGCGATTTGAAGAAAAAGAGTGAGTTGACTTCAAGTGTGTGAAAAGTGATTGTCCATTCGACGAGTATAAGAACTGTATCTCCATATCCACCAACCCGATTGAAACACCAGGCATTTGGTTTTCGTGTTCTCGATTTCGCAAACAACAGGGATGCCACGAGAAGGTAGTGAGTAGGACTTATCTGGCAGTAGCTGTGTATGGTGGCCATTTGAGAGCATTTCAGGAGAGAGAGTTGGCTCTCTCCACCCTCAAGCGTACCAGGGCATTTGGGGGCTATTCCAATAATATTGTTATTTCACTCCAGTTATGTCGACTCAGTTCAACTATACTAGTGTGGTGTGGTCTACTTATATCCATATAAGTAGTATATGGTGACGGTCAGTCATAGAATGTATTTTGGCGGAAGACCGATAAGAAAACTGAAATGAAGCGCAATTGGTAGGGAAGTGCATAGACAATGGAAGTGGAGAAGATGAACTGATATTTACAGAAGGAACAGTGAAGGTTGAGACGATTGTTTGTTCCTTCGCAAACTAAATGTTTGTTGTATGGTTATCAGAATTTAGTGAGATAGTCTGTAATTTGTGTCTAAATACATTCGATTGTCACCACCGGTGTTCTGTTCACTACACTAGTTGTTTATCACTGCTGTATATGCTTGCGAATTGAATTGTCGAGATACACATTCGACATATGTATTCTAGTTCTTGACTGATTCAGTTGTCTTAGGTCACAGCGTATGAATGTAACGAATATAGCGGTTGTAAGCTGATAGGAAATATAGGTCCCTACTGCATTCGTCTTATCGTTCTTTATCAACTAATTAGCTCCCATGTAACAGGGACAATTAGAATAGTTTCTCTGCCGTCAAAGCCGGTTGGATAAAAGTCGGACTAACGCATTAGGGTTCTCAAGGAATTATTAAGTGGTTTAGCGCATGGTGGCTCTTAACTAGTGTCTAAACAAGTCTCTCACCATATCTAACTACAGACCGATTGGTAGACCTAAGCATATCAGTTAAATGTTGTCTGTTTTACATTCTGGTTTTGAAAGTCTTGAAGAGTGATGATGGGAGATGTGCTTTGAAATAATGCTCGAAATTTTTACATTAACCAGTTACCGATTTGCTTTGGACGAACGCTAAACGGTTTGTTTGTGTATGCATTCACTCGCCTTAAACTAGATACCCTATCAGGACTATACCAAACATCAGCAAAACCTAGATCAAGGGCAGCGTGATTGATCTGATCACGACATACATTGGTCAACAATTGACAACAACAATATACGTAGTAGGGCAATGTATACTACACATTGATACCTGTGAGATTAGCTATCAGTCTGAGTAACCAACCATTCACTGTTTTCTCTCGCCCCCATGATAGGTTTACGCAGCGCTCATTTATGTGGATAATATTACCTGCCCTGCAAAAGCTGGTTAACTCATAAATACATATTGATGTGACGCGAAGTAAGGTTTTATCTTCAACGTATTCACGAAGTCAAGAGAAAGTGGCGGAGATAAAACGAAGCTCAATAAGATGTGTTTTCCATTGAATGTTTCTCAGTTTGCTTTTCGAACTTTCTGCTGCAATATCCTCCTTGAACTAAAGGTTCCTGATGAGATTTCTTTTCAAATTAAGGTAATATTGAGACTAAAATTTATGGACGGTCTTTGGGCGACACTAGACTGACCTTCACAGTGTCCATCTAATAACCAGGACCGAATGAGGGTTGTGAACCTGTGTGGGGAAGTGGAATCATGATTTATGTTTAATGATTAAGGTTAGAAATCAGATTTAGGGTTTTCATAAAGAACTGACATCAGCTTTAATGCAAATACTCCATTTATCCAAGTGATTGAGTCAATTTTCCTCCAAAATCTGAGACCTATCATATTATACGTGGTTCATCCATAAATTATATTTCCGACATCATTTGTGGAAATTGAAGCAGTTCATTGTCTATTGTTACTTCGGAATATACCTTCCTCGCCCTCAGAGTGAATAAGTTTTTATTTTTACTTTGTGAAACCCAGCTTTAAAAATTTGTGTTGACCGTCCTATGTTGGTTTTCTGTATATTATTTGTTAAAATGTTTTGTCTGCATTTGTTTTTCGGCAGGATATTGAGGAAGTTGGGTTCAAGGTTCCCTTTTGCTTCGTATGAATTTAGTGAACGGGTGACAATTATTGAATCTATCTAGGAGGCATTTTTGTTTATTTATTTTGCTATTATCAGCTTTATTCAATATTATGTATTTGGTGCAATATGGAATTCTCAGTGCAAAATATTTCGACAAATTTCTATTTCCTATTTGTTGACCGAATCTGATAATAAATACTTAGTGATCACCAATTAAATGTTGGCGGTTCTGAGAATAACGTCTGAATAATTTACGTCCCTTTTGATGTATATTGATAGCAACCATAATATCTCTGATTTTTCTATTTTCTAAAGTGTACAGCGAAAAGTCATGAACATTTCACAAACCTACCTGAGTAGTTGTGCAATTAATTGTCATAATGATCTGTTAAAACAAAAAAAGGACAGCAGGTAGTCCAGATATTCAAGCAGGTCGTCACTTTTTTTTACTGATTCTGGATATGTTTTTGAATGAGTGAAAATCAACAGTTGGTAGAAGTACTGCATTCTCCATATTGATCACGAAAATCCACTAAAAGTTTACCCAGTGGTTAACAAATCAGTTTGTTCACAGAACTGATTATTGCTTCTAAGTTGGACAATAAAGGTACGATACTGTAGTAGCTCCTTTTTATTTTTCAGTAAAGTGGTTAATTTGTTAAATCAATAAGAATGCGATTGTATAATTAGAGTGAGTGACCTTGTTTTAAAGATAATCCTTATCATAAAAAATTAATATTATCTGGAGTGTCTAAATTCATTGTGATTTTACCACTTAGCTCGGTAATTTTTCAGCACTTTGTTCAGAAAGTAAAGCCTTTTTGAGCGACGTAAACACTTTTGTATACCTTTAAGGATAATAACTTTGTTATTAGGAAACACGTTCACAAGCATATCGGATTTTTATTTTGCTGTTTATAAATAAGCATGATACGAATTTGTTGTCTGCCTTGATTATCGATTTATCCAATCTTGACATGTGTTAGTGAAGGTAAGATATGGTCGTTTAGCGTGGATGAACAGTCACTTAGCCCACTAACAATTAAATATGTGATTTCCTCCCGTGTTGTTGATTTCTACTCCTGGCTCACTGAGACTGACTGCTTGTAATTGTGTTGAACAAGGTATTATCTAGGATTATTCTGGGTCGTGAATCCTGAGTCTGATGTGGCGCGACTAGTCACTTACCATATAAACGTAGTATACCTGAGAGAGAATAAATTTAAAACCATCTGTTGCGCCAATTTACAGTAATGTTTATATGCATATACGAAGTTATTCAGCTAATCAAGGCACTTTGTGGGTCAATGACAATTGTGGGGTAGTCTGCATAAATAAACATCATAAGGAAAAGGCATAAATTGATCGTATGACGGAAAGGCTACTTACAATGAACAAAACTGGTTACATCGACAAATTATCCTCCATTTTGAACTCAACAACGTGGGTAATATAAATATGAAAACAGAGAGATGACTGACTAATTCGCCCGAAGAATTAAAAATAAATAAATCAGGTTTACATGTAATGAGGAACTTGATAACAAACTGCATTTCCTCCACGTTTTGTTGAATAGAAAAGAAGGTGGTTCCATCTACAGAATTGTGTATCGGAAAAGTCCTTCAGCAAACCAGTACACATATTTCTTTATACCCATTCATCATAAGGGAAACCCAGCTTAGTTTCTTGGAAGTAGAGCTAGGGAGATATGCTCAGACGACACTATACATGATGAGCCAGAGCTTATAATATGCTGATTAAAATATGTTTTTCACAAGGTTTCCAGAAGAACCACTTTCATGTAATGAACTGAAAAATAGCGACATTAACGGCTAGCAAAATACATTTCCTCCTGAAACTGCGATTCAACGGAGATATAGCTGGCGATTTGCTACGAGATAGATTGGCTGGGGCCATAGAGAGAACGTTAATGCAGCTAGTATGTCTGTCGTTCCCCAACCGACTTCTGGCGATCCTCAGCTAGAGCATAAGTTAACTTGTTTTGCCCCATCTATGTGTATCTGTGAATTCAGTTACTCCTGTGGATAAAGCCGTATAAAACCCACAACCAGACAGCTTAGCCAACGAGTTGGTGAATACCTCCGTTTGTACTTAGGAGAGGGTATCGTTGAAACAATACGAAGTTCTATACCATCACAATTGACCGATAGAAGTCATATAATGGATAGAAATGGATCATTTAAAATGATTAGTCGTATTCCTACTAGTTTTCTATATGTGGTTCTATCTCGCCCGTTATGTATGGCATAAGCTGTAGGAATTCATGTCAATAATCCAAGTCTTTGTATTCGTAACTTTGTGACACTTACTTATTCCTTGGCAAGGTTAGCTCTGACAAAAGATCTTATTTCTATTATGAACCACTGATTCAAGACTTTCTTGTTCTTAACACAACTAGTACTTTGTCATCATACCATTAATTTGTAGTTTTTATTTACCATGTATGTTTGTGTAATCAATTCCACTGTTGTTATTGACTCGATAAATTCATCACTCTCGTATATGCATATAAATATCACAGTACATTACGGTAAAAGCTGATAAGGTTTTAATTGGAAACAGTTTTGTTGGCATGTGTATTTTGTTCAAATTCAAAGGTCATTCCAATTTAAACGTAGCTTTCTGTACTCCATAGTTCTACTTTGATGCTTATAGTTTTCATACTCGTTGTTGCTGCGGTCAAGTTTAGTCGTCTATTTATACGCGCATCTTTTCGCAAATTTATGAATCAGTAATAAATCGATAAGTGCTCCGAATGATTTATCCAACCGGCTTTGACGGCAGAGAAACTATTCTAATTGTCCCTGTTACATGGGAGCTAATTAGTTGATAAAGAACGATAAGACGAATGCAGTAGGGACCTATATTTCCTATCAGCTTACAACCGCTATATTCGTTACATTCATACGCTGTGACCTAAGACAACTGAATCAGTCAAGAACTAGAATACATATGTCGAATGTGTATCTCGACAATTCAATTCGCAAGCATATACAGCAGTGATAAACAACTAGTGTAGTGAACAGAACACCGGTGGTGACAATCGAATGTATTTAGACACAAATTACAGACTATCTCACTAAATTCTGATAACCATACAACAAACATTTAGTTTGCGAAGGAACAAACAATCGTCTCAACCTTCACTGTTCCTTCTGTAAATATCAGTTCATCTTCTCCACTTCCATTGTCTATGCACTTCCCTACCAATTGCGCTTCATTTCAGTTTTCTTATCGGTCTTCCGCCAAAATACATTCTATGACTGACCGTCACCATATACTACTTATATGGATATAAGTAGACCACACCACACTAGTATAGTTGAACTGAGTCGACATAACTGGAGTGAAATAACAATATTATTGGAATAGCCCCCAAATGCCCTGGTACGCTTGAGGGTGGAGAGAGCCAACTCTCTCTCCTGAAATGCTCTCAAATGGCCACCATACACAGCTACTGCCAGAGAAGTCCTACTCACTACCTTCTCGTGGCATCCCTGTTGTTTGCGAAATCGAGAACACGAAAACCAAATGCCTGGTGTTTCAATCGGGTTGATGGATATGGAGATATCAACGAGAGGAGTTAGAAAATCTTAATCTCAAACCAATGCGGAACATGGGCTCCAGAATGTTGAAAGAACAAATAGCGTATGAAGATACTGTCGTTCACTGGCTACCTTGAGACTGCGGCTTCTAACGTTGCTTGTCAGCCTTATAGATTAGATCTTCAGGCAAAAGGATCAGTGTATGGCACCTAAGATAACCACCTGTTTAGGTTTTGGCACCCATGCAGAATCACGGCCGCAAACATTTCAATGATTAATGCAAATGTTCTCATTGTTATTGTGTATTTTCGTTACCCCTTATATAAATGTTTACCAATTAAAGTAATTAAGTATGGGAATAACATCAGAACTAAACCTCCTTGCAATTGAGCTAGATTTATTTTGTTACTGGCGCTTAGAATCACCAGCAAATGTATTAGTATAGAAATAACATCAGGAATAGAATATCCAGCTACTATTTTGTAGTGAAATAAATCTAAGACTGCATAAAACTGGTCTAGTTTGCAATGTTGAAATGAATACAAACTGTCCAAAATATTATTTTTTAGTGTCCTAAGTATTTATTCATCAATATGGCAGTGGAATATGACTCATAAATAGATAAGCAAATAAGCGAAGGGATACTGAAAGCATTCACATTCAGGGTATTGGAATCATGCAAACAACTGTGCACAAGCTAGCCAATAGTATTGAAGTAGTGTATAGGACAGTCACATGTTCAGTTGGACATCGTATTCTAGAAGGGGTCAAAATCATCCAGTGATAACCATAGACGGACTGGTTTGACTGACATATAATATAAAATACTAACCTCAATAATTATAGGGCGCCTTACAAACACTCGTGAACAGCAAACACGACAAAATGAGGCTGGCTTCAGACTTGTTCGTGGCTGCATAGTCCACATATTCAACATCCATCAGGTTCTAGAACACAGACATGCTTAATGGCGTCCGGCAACGATAGTTTTTCTTGACATAAGAGCAGGATTTGACCACTACTAGTCAATTCAGAGCTTATGGCGAACTGTCATCTGATTTTACAATCTCAAATTGTGTCCGGTAAGGCTGTCAAATATCTCCATTTTTGTTCAACTTCATCATAGATCTACTACTGAAACAAAGCTCTCGTCGACTGATCTCCTGCCAGGAGGTTCACTTATCGACTTGGAAGACGCAGATGATATAGTCTTGTTTGGTGAAGACCCTGATAAAATGCAGTATTTTTGTAGCACTGAGCAACAATGCCAGGATGTTTGGGATGTGTTTCTACCCATCTAAATGCAATTTGTTGCCCTTTGACTGACCTGCGTCAACGCCTGAACTAAGAATAGGGAGTAAAGTTGTCGAACGCGTTGAAAACTTCACTTATCTTGGAAGTCTCATCAGCCATAATGGGTTAGTGCCTGACGAAGTCTGTGCACGGATTCAGGAAGCTCGTTTGACTTTTGAAAACTCACGCCACCTATGAAGAATGCGAGATATTCGTCCATTAGTTAAGGAACGAGTATACTGCACGACAGTTCGTTCACTCCTATTTTGTGACTGCCCAACGTGGTCATTAAGAGTAGAAAATACTTGTAAGCTACTAATATTTGATCACAGATGGCATCAGTGTTTGAAGTTAATAACTGCTGGTCTGAGCCATGTCGGTAGATGCAGACTACTTGGTTGGAGTCCGTGAGACTATCGTAACCAATGTTTGGAGAGTGTGACATGACTCAGAATTGATCGCAATGGCATAGGTGTATACACTCTTTACCTTCCCTTAAACGGTAAGATTAAATTTACAATATACCTTTCTTTCTGCAAACGAATTGTTTCTTCCTGTACCATATCGTTAGATGCAATTTTCCTTTTATATATTATTACCATCGAAGTAACTATTTCCATGAATTTGGTGTTCATCTTGTTGTGCTAAAGAGATGTGACAACTTGGACCGATGCATATATGTGTTTGGTTTTACGTTGTAGTTGACTGACTGACTGAAAGCAAAAGTATCGTCAACATATCTGAGTCAAATTTCTCCTCTAATATCATCGGCTAAATATTCTGCATGAACAGGTTATCTACAATTGAAAACAAAACTGTTGTAATGAAAAAAAGCATTACAACAGTGGTCATGAACATATAGAATCATGACGCTTCAGCCTTTAGACATCTATCTGTAGGATTTATTGATAGATGCTTTGACTTTGTCAGTGGTTTACCATGGATTCATACCGTCCTTCATTCATACCGCCATGGTACAACTGAAGAACTTCAAAAAATCTTGAAACAGCGTAGAACAATAATTCAAAGTAACCAGTTTCGTAAGTTTTCCATGTTTTATAGGCGGTAACATTATCAACAGTGATTACTTAATCGTTTCGCTTTTTATTCGCTAGACGGTCTGGTTGAAATAATTTACCCGAAAATAAAGTTTTCGATAAAGACTTTTGAAGTTTTGTTATCTAAATCTGAGTGCATTAAATGACCGAAATAAAATTATGGTTCGTAACATAAAGAAGTCATTTTATGTTCCGATTTTGCCTGACTATCAGAAACAGGTAAACATAAAACAAGGCTAGAACTACCTCGAGATATTAAAAGAAAGTATTTAGCTTACGTTTACGACAATATAACCATATAAACGAATACAAGATTAGTTAGAATAAATAACAATAAAGGTAACAATAACCTGAAAACTGACAAAATAATTACAATAAGCGGGCGAAATAATCTGAGAAACAAGTTTCTTATTAGGCTTTGTGTGAATTACTAGGAGGATTAATGATAGTACGGTTTATATAGTGTCACGTGAATGAGATGGTGTCTCAATCAAATCATTTGACTATCCTGTAGTGTAGTGCTTCGTTAATCGATCGTCTTGATAACCGTTATTATAACAATCTGAACGGTGTATAATATCAGAAGACAAAGGGAAGCAGCAACTACATTTTTATTGATAAATAACATGGGCTAGAAGGCAGTGAGCACATTAGCAAATGTAAGCAAGCGAAGGAAAGATGACGCAGAGTGGAGATGGCTGGGAAGCCAACTCGTTATAAGCAAGCATTAATCAACATTTATAGTCAGACTAAAATGAATGACAGACATGTGATAGGTAGGATAAGAAGTGTGCATACACATACGCTCATATAAAAAAATAGTCAAGGTCAATAAGCGAATAATTAACAAGATCAAAACATGACTCATAACGTTATAGGTGAATTGGCTTGTCCAGAAACTAGAATAAGCTATGTAGGTGTAATATAGTACACGACGTTACACTACTACCCACAATCCGGATGTATAAATGGTCCTGTCATTTCACATCATTGTTAAGCACTTGGGATGTCCACTTTATATTCATATTACACTTTGCAGGTTTGACTGAGAAGCTTGACACCACATCGATATAGCAGTGTATGTGAATATTACTGTTTTTGATTTTTCGATCAATTCGTGAGAACAAACGTTAGCCTTGAAAAACCATCATTGGGATCTGTACTATCTCAGATACTTCAAAATGCTCGTCATTTTGTTAACAATGAGAAGAAAAATCGATTTGTTTGAAACAGTGCCGACGAGTTGTTGGTAAGATATCAATTCAAGATATTTGGCGGGTTAGTGACTTTTTCTGATGGTTTTTACTATATTTTCTCGTACCATGACGTCTGGTCTATTTATCCCGACTAAATGAGTCTTAACACTCTCTTATGGCTCATTGGTAAATATTCTTCAAGGTACACAAGACAGAAAGCCAACATGAGTATTAAATATCTTTCCGAAGAATTAATTAAAGCCAGATGATTCCTGCGATACTACAATTATGGAGACCTTCGCACATTATTGAAGCCTACTTATCAAACTTCGACAAATTACTAGGGCCGAAATCGGGTTACAAATTAGTTTGAGGAGGTGGGAATAGTAGTTCGATTTATAACTAGGTTTTACGAGTTACAGTTCTGGTTTTCATCACTAACTAAGATTACCTATGATGTCTAAATGTTGATTAAGCACACGGATAAATAAATTCTGCTCAAAAGTTTCGGATCCAATGTCTGGTGTCTGAATTTTGTCCAAAAAATTATCTTGTTAATGAATCCTTTACTCTTTCAGTTAATTGTTACGGTATGGTTCCAGGTATTTAACGTTTCAATAGCCGTCTGTTGGTATTTTTGAAAAATATCAGGCCTGGAAAACTCATTTTAGAGAGTTAGATTACAAATTATCAACCAAAATACAGGTTTTTGGTATGAAGACCGCGTTGTACGTAATCAGTCAACTAATGAATTTGTCTTGAATCATTATCTTCTGTTGCTCTTCGGGGTTTCTGTCTTCAAACTTCCATACTGTTCTCCACGCTAACGTAGAGTAAACGTATTCATCTAGCTAATCAATCAAATTAAGGCACCGCCTATATTTCTGCGCATGATTAGGAATGTAGCTTTAATTAGATTGTATGTTATTATTAACCAGGTGAAAATTAACTATATTTGGTTTCTAAAATGCTATGACGCGACATGGTAGTGAATGCGGCACAATAAGTCAGCTAAATCGCAAGAAGTATTTACTGATGCAGATTGTCTATTAAAGTACTTGGTTTGATTCATTGTAACCAGATAGCGTTTCAATCAGTCAGTTGCAACGTAAAACCAAGCACATATATGCATCGGTCCAAGTTGTCACATCTCATTAGCACAACAAGATGAATACCAAATTCATAGAAGTATTTATTTGAATGGTGTATACACCCTTTATCTGCCCTTAAACTATAAGATTAAAATTGTTTCATAGCTTTCTTTCTTTCTGTACCATATCCTTACATACAATCTTTCTTTTATATATTGTCACCATCAAATTAACTGCCTCTATGAATTTGGTGTTCATCTTGTTGCGTTAATGAGGTATGGCAACTTAGACCGATGCATATATGTGCTTGATTTTACGTTGTAGCTGACTGACTGAAGCCAGCCTGATTTTCTCGTGTTTGTTAAGCGTCCTATGATTATTGAGGTTAGTATTTTAGATTCTATATCAGTCAAACTAATCCCTCTATGTTTATCACAGAATGATTTTGACTCCTTTTATATTGGGACAATCAGTTGTGACCAGTTAGATGGGATTAAGTTTGACTCCCAGATTTCAACTAAAATATTAGTCAACCTAGTCGCTAAAACTGGACCACCGTACCTAAAGACTTCTGGACTCAATCCATCTTGACCAGCTGCAATTCCTCATTTCGAATTAGCTATAGCTCTCTGAACTTCAATCAGATTCGGGAGGCCTACTTCAATGTTCTATCCAGACTGTTTGGGAATGATGGGTAGTTGTAGAGTATCTGGAGTCCAGTTGAACTGCTCCTTAAGGTGTTCCGTCCATCGTTCTAAACATCTGGGCTGAAAGCAGATAAGGGTTTCGTCTTTTCCCGAGATTGTTTTGCTTACATTTGACTTCTTAATTCCAGCTTCTTTTATTAGTCTGAAGAGCTGTTTGGTGTTACGTACAACCACTTACTTTTCAGTCTTTTTTCGTTGCCCATCACTGCTCACAGTCGTTCCTTAGACTTTTGGTTAACCTATATCTGATTTGTTTTCGCTCTTCATCGTGTTCAAAGCCTGATGGGATGAGTTCGCGATAGACTATAAGTGCAATAGGCTTAGTGAAAATCCATTGGTGTTTTGTAACCATTTAGTTTAAACTACTAGTAGATGTCGCTTATGTTTCCACAGCTGTTTGTATATCTTTCCAAGCAACATCTGGGTCATCCTCGTTTTCAGAACTACCTAAGTGTGACTTTAGTTTTTTCTGGAATCTACTTTTGGCTTTCTCGTTACTGAGTTCTAATGAGCCTTGTCAGTGTGGTTTTTTTGCGTCCAGTGAGACGCAAACAAATGCGTGCTTGTATTAAAAAGCGATCAGAGTCTAAATACGTATCCCAGTACGAACGCTATTCTCGAAACCTCCAAGCTAAATCTAAACAGCAACTTGAACCCAAATGAAAAAGCTCAAAATAGGCGAGAAGCACTTTAATCCAAAGATTCATTTATGTACAGATGACATAGGGTTTTTATGGTATTTTAGAAGTCCTTGGGTTTTCCTGGACATTCTGGAATGCTACTAAACATGGCAGCAGTGTAGTAATCAGTCAATCAGAATCTCTACATGTGACTTTTCATTTTTGTGATGTTTCTAATCAAACACTGATTGGATAAAATGCTTCTTAATGTTTCCTGGGTTTTTCTTGTCTATTGCGAGAAATTTTCAGGATCGCCCCAACAGGGGCAGCGTTACTCTAATCGCTGACTGTCTTGAGGAAACAACTTACTGTCATCGCACCTCCGCGCAGTCATCGGTACGACCTCTTCGAACCATAACTTTGCTGCTTGTAGATTTACTGTTCCTCAACCAACCTGCTTGACGTGGTAGGACCTAAAAGAATAACCGTTCCACACAATATAGCTCGATCGGGTCACTATGATAAGCAAGCCTCACTACAACGTCAATGTAGTGACTTCGGTGGGGTGTTCATTGAAGAACAATACCTATATAGATTTCATTCAGTTCATAGTTTTAAGACTTATGAACAATAACAGTTGTTTCCGGCTGATTTGAAGTCCCAAATTAAAATGGTCTTATGTCGTATATGTGTTGGTGATGTACAATTTCAAGTCACAACCTATGAGAAGTAAATCAAATAGATTGGAATAGTGTCCAGTGTGAACACCATATATGAAATTTCAATACCTTTACAATGATTTGTGCTAATGACGAATACTCTCTTCAAATATTCTATTCATTTTTTCTTGATATATACTGGTTCAAGATCGAAAGCTTCATCTGTAGAACTTGTGTCTTTACTTAGTGAGGGAAGAGAACAAAAAGGATTGAAGTAATTTTTTTCACAGTATTGGAGTTAGAGTCGCGAATTATTAGCACAGTACACAAACGTATCACTGTGCTTGCTTATTTAAAATTTTTACAAATTTTGTGAACTCCATGGAAAGTTAAGAGCAACTAATTTGACCAAATTGAAAGCCTCTAGATCGAATAATAACTTATTATTTCAACTCTTCAAAAAAGTTGACTAGGTGTTTGAGAAATCGATAACGCTGTCGTGACACTCTAAAATAGCTCAGTTCATCCAATTTATTAAATTATTACTGTCGTATGGTAGTTGCTTTTGCTACTAGTGAATAGTGAATCCCTTTAAAAATTGCAAACTTTTGTGTAAATTTTTGTTTAAGACTGATCATGTCAGTTGAGTTACCTGAAGCTAAATCTGATACTCTCCAAGAAGTCTTTTCAGACAAGTTCCAGTATATCAATCTAGATCATTATAATATTTATCATTTCGAAGAAATTTTGATTGATGGTCGACGATATCAATTCCGATTATCTTCAAAAGGTGATTTAATGACAGTGGTCACTCATATAGCTGGAAGAGCTGTTCTTTTGGTATCTGTATGGACAAATATGGATTATGAGAAACGTTTACGTGAAATTCATCAGCATATTTTAGAAATGGAACGTACTGGAACTATTCCTATCGATTTTCGAGGTATCACTGATTTTATTTTTCACATTACAAAATGTATGGAATAGATTATTTTTCATGATTTCGTTCCAAATCGTTACTGGTATTCTCATTATTAAATGTTTAACATCAATTATATTATCAGGTAGTCAGGCTATTGTTTCCGTTCCTTTATGTATTGTCTCAGTTTACTATTCATTAGACCTACTTAGTCTCGTGAGCTGACTCTCATACTCCCTTTTTACTACCGATTTGAATCGCGAATAAAAGAAATTCAACAGTTATATATTTCAGCCGGACTCATTTGAAAACATGTTCTGAATTAGAATTTTCATTTTCCACAAACTTTAGTTAACGGTAACTAAACATCGTTCATATGAATTGGAATTAGTGTATAAGTAATGTAACTGTTCTTTAATTTACATAGTATACCTAGTAAAAAACCGAACTAAGGTCACAAAAGTTTGCGTTATACTGATCGTACACCATTAAGAATACTCCCCATTTGTGACAGTATACTTATCTCATATTCGTTGGAATTGTTGGAAATATCTCTGGAACTACTTAAAAGCTATACATTTCTGTTACTTTGTCTTTCAAATCTTATTGTCCGTATCATCCCATCGTGGCTCTCACATGACTATTTTCAATTTCGTGGATCAAAAGAAATCACATGGAACTCAGTCCATATAGTAGTAAGGGTTATCTAACATGGTTAATTGAATCAATTATTGGGCAGAAACTCATGAACAACCACTTATGAATGTGCAGGTGCATTGTCGTATTACAGTAGTCATCTATCAGCATCACACAAATCCTATCTAACCTGAAGAAGGGGTTGAGGATTTTTACATAAGAATAACATTTTCGGACGAGTGTGTTTACAGATATCGAAATAAATTTCATGGTAGTTTCACTTTATTTAGTATCGTATAAAATTAACAAATTATGGTCGATGAATTTCAGTCAGGACTTAGATTTAAATAACCGGATGTCTAGTTCAACCGTAACTTCACTGAGTTGTCATATAACGGGAAATGATTCTTAACCAGTTGTTTCAATGAAATTGTTGTATCTAGAGCTTAGATTCTTTCTATGCCGCTCACTACTAGACTACCTGTACGATCGACCCGCAACGTCGCAAGAGAGAAGACAGAAGACTATTAGGTAGGAATGTTATTCCTAACACAGTATCAAATATAGTACAAAAATCTCATGTATTCATAGTTATTGGCTGAAAGTAAATCATAATTTCGGACAGCCAATAGGCACGTAGGGGACCCTTGTTATTCATCCAATAGGGAAGATGCACGTCGACGTTCTAGAATGTTCCTCTAGCGGTGATTGGATGGAATGTCTTCGGCTCTTTCTGGGCTTCTTGAGGCTTCCTTAAGTTTACTAACGAGCACTCTTATCGGCTGTGTGATTGCACTTTTACGTCTTTCAAACCGTTGGTTGTGGCCTTCTTTCGGGCTTTTCTGCGCTGAATCCACCGACATGTGGAACGGTAGTCGTGCATCTACTGTCTCTGTCCTGTGATCTTTTCTAATCTGATTAATATGTCTGATACACGTTCCGTCACTTCTCTGGACTAAATCAAGTACCTTCCTAATACGCCGTTCTATGACCCCTCGTTCCCATTTTCGACCACCTTGACACCACTTTATAAACACTTTCTCACCTACCTTCAAGCTGCGGGTGCCCGTTTGATACTCTTGTACAGGTTTTCTTGGGTGGCAATATTCTGTCGAATATTGTCCGGATTTCCCTCCCAAACATACATTCTGCTGGTGAATTCCTTCTGGCACCACCGGGTTAGGCGTGACTCTGTAGGTCATTAGGAATCTCCTTACCACCTGTACTGGGTTATCCTCTCTTTCCCCCTTAACAAAAGCTCTTTTAATCGTATCCACAAACCTCTCAGCTTATCTGTTTGATTGGGGATAGCATGGAGAAGACTGAAGGTGTCGTATACCATTTTCACTGCAGTAACGTTCGAGAAGTTGACGACAGAAATTGGGTGCCATTTCTGGGACACCGAAACAAGAGAATAGACTTGATAATTTGAAAATTGTGTTCTCTGACGTTGTATTTTTCATTTCGTATACTTCCGGCCACTTTGTGTTGGCGTCCACAATAACTAGAAAGTTCCTGCCTTGTATTGGGCCGGCGAAATCAGCGTGTATTCTTTGTCAGGGCCCATCTAGTTTCGGCCATCGCTGTGGTTTTACCTTCGCTGGGTTCTTTGCCACTTCTAGGCATGATTCGCTGCTGTGGCACAATAGTTCTATATCTTGGTCCATCGAAGGCCAGTACGCATAACTTCGTGCTAGTGATTTCATTTTGCTCATTCCAGAGTGCCCGGTATGGGACTGTTTGAGTACTCATCGTCGGAGAGTGCTGTAGATAACAATGCAGTAGCCAAACATGATACAGGTATTGATAATTGTGATAGATTCTCGTCGACGGAAGTATTGTAAAATCGCTCCTTGGAGTCATCCTGAGGGCCACTTATTGAATAGAAAACGGCGGTTAGTCTTCGAGGTATTATCTTCCTTGCTTGCTTCTTTAATATTTTAAAATGTAAACGGCAGGTCAGCGATCGTGTCTGCTAACACAGCATCAACTTCAGCTTTTACGGCGGCAACAAATACGTCTTCTTGTTTTGCATGGGATTCAATCAACCTTGAGAGGACATCAGCTTGTCCAAAATCCGTCGTAGGGTGGTACTTAATCTTGAAATCATACCCCAGAAGTGTTGTTGCCCATCTCTGTAAGTGGTTGCTGTATAGACAGGAATACATTTCTTGGACCCAAAGACTGTCAGTAACGGTTTGTGGTCTGGTAATAACGTAAACTGCCTGCCAAACAGCATCTTGTGGAACTTTCTAACCGCAAAGATAATGGCTAGTGCATCTTTCTCTATCTGACTGTAATTCCTTTCTGTCATTGTCAGTGATCTGGTCGCGTGGGTAATGGCTTTCTCAGACAGATCAGGGTAGATGTGTGAGATCACAGCTCCTATTCTATAGTTTTATGCGTCTGCTGCATGTACAATAAGGAGTGCTGGATCATAGTGTGCAAGCAGTAGGTTTGATAAGAGCACCTTTTTCAATTTTGAAAATGTATCCTGACATTTTATTGATCAAACCCATTTGGTATCCTTCTTTCGTAAATTATTCAACGGTGCCCGCCAACAATGCAGATCCGGCAGAAAAACACCACAATGACTGATCGTTCCCAGGAAGGAACGCAGGGTTGTTACATCAGTTGGTGAAGGCGTTGTCTTAATCGCGTTAACGTTGTCTGGGTCAGGTTTCCTTCCGTTCTTGTCAATTATAAAACCCAAATAATGTACCTGCTTCATGTAGAAATTGCATTTTTCAGCACGCAATCTGAACCCATAATCTGCTATCCGTTTCAGGACCATATCCAGCTTTTTATCTAAGTCCGCGTAATCTGTACCCATAATAAGTATATCATCCAAATAAGCAGCAGTACCAGGAATCTCCTATAACATAGTGTCCATAACTTGTTAGAAGGTTGAAGGTCCTGTCTTTACTCCAAAGGGAAGTTTGTTATATCGAAACAAACCTTTATGCGCGTTTATCGTTAAATAATGTTTGCGCTCTTCAGCAACTGGAATCTGTAAATAAGCTTCTGATAAATCCAATTTTGCAAAATACTGTCCCCCATTCAGTTTCGCAAATAAGTCTTCCGACACTGGTAATGGAGACTGATGTGCCTCAAGTGCATCGTTTAGTCCTGTCGAATAATCTGCACATAGCCGGATACTTCCGTTAGGTTTCTTAAAGATCACTATTGGTTCTACCCAATCAGAAAAAATTACTGGTTCCATGGTTCCGCTTCTTTGTAGTCGCTTTAATTCTTGCTCAACAATTGGTAGAGCTGAGTAGGTTACAGGACGTTTAGGTCTGAACACTGGTCTGGCTCCCAGCTTTACGATTAGTAATGTTTCACCCTCCTGCATTCCCCAGTTCTTCTGTGAACACTTGACTATGGTTCTGGAGGACCATATTTCTCAGGTTTCTGTTCTAGTATGTTCCACCACTATTCTATTTGTTAATGATTATTGTTTGCGTCTCCGGTAATGAACACGTGGTGCGCGACGGCGCATCTTCTTACAACATGTTTCTTTATGTTATTTGAGCTGGCATTTAGTGCACCGGTAGTTTCTGTATGGGCAGAACCTTTTGTAATGCAACTCTCCGCAAAACCAACATGCGGATGGAGGCTTCTTATTGGTTGTGTTTTGCTTCTGCATATAAGAATCTTTCTTACCATTGAGGTGTCATGTTTCAAGTTCACCAGACGCTGACATTCAGTGATATTTGGACACTGTTCAGTTCTGATGTTCTGATGTCGGTATCTTCTGGAGACTGTAAGCTGCATACAAAAACAAGACAGAATGGATCTTCTGTCATTGAGAAAAGCGCTCACATTCGCGATTTACTATGCTGGCATGTTGCACCCAGTCATCGTTGCCAGTTTTTACTATCTTCAGGCACTGATACCGAATATTTACATTGACGAAAATATTATTGGTTATTGAAAATTGATGTAAATTCTCCTTGCATATCGTTATTTGTCAACTAACATAGTTCATAAATTCACAATGGAAAATCATGAATGGATCTGAAATATAAGTTCATATTTACACATTTCAATCTGAACGAATTCAGAACACACACTTATAAGGGAGAGATACAAAAATTGAAATAGGTTTAGTGAATAATATTATTAGTGAATACCCTATTTTTTGATCACATATACAAATAGCAGTTTGATTAAATTCACCTTTCGTTATAGACCCAGGAAAATTGAAAGGTATTCGCGAGAAAATATTCAGATAGATCTAGTCAACCAAACCTATTGATCCGTTACACTTGATGAGGTAATTTTCATGATTCTGTTAACCAGTAGACTGATCAATAACTGGATGAACACAAAAAATTTCACTTGAAAATAATCTAAGACTCTTAATTTTTATTGTCTTCCAAGCCAAATCCATAGTGTAGCTTATTAATAATACCTTAGACAAAGTATAAATCAGGGTTTTTTAAATGGCTAATGTAGATTACTTGATAGGCACGTTTCTTCTCAAATGTCAAATAGTTCCTTTATAACATATTTCATGAATTACGTAGTTGTAGTGTGAGTAGGTCATTTAAAGTCATACAAAGTATCATAAGTTGGTTAGTTCAGTCTTTTATTATTGTATAATAGGTTGAATTTGTTGGGACTAATTTATTATTTAAATGAATTGAACATAGTTGAAAGCATGAGTCAATTGAAGCTAGACCACCATGGAAACATTGGACGGCAGTTTCGTTCTATTATGGGACTCCTCAGCAGTGCACATCCACGAACCCGCGCTCGCGAGATTCGAACCCAGGACGTTCGTGGATGCGCACCGCTGAGGAGTCTCATAATAGGACGAAACGGCCGTCCAGTGTTTTCAGGTTTTCCATGGTGGTCTATCTTCAATTGACTCATGCTTTCAACTATGAAACATACTAAATCTTCACAAAACCCCTTCTGATAATTAATATAATTGGACATATATATTCGAATATGTGCTGGATTATTAAAATATATACTACTTAATCTATGGTTGTGTATACGTATACATTTGAGTAAAATATATAAAGGCGAAAGAAAAACATAACTTTCTTTCATATTATTTTTGTCTCTAGTTTTATAAATTACAAAGGTACTTATTACTTGTTTCAATATTTTTTAATTATGGATATAGTAAACTTTTCTCTTCATTATGAGTATCCAGATTGTATAGGAAGATTGCCCCCAAATGCCCTGGTACGGCCGAGAGTGGGGAGAGTCTGCTCTCCCTCTCGAAATGCTCTCACATTGCCAGCGAATATATAGCCTCTGCCAGAGAAGTCCTACTCACTGCCTTCTCGTGGCGGGGGTGTTGTTTTCGAAATTGAAAGGACGAAAATCGAATGTCCGGCGCTTTAACTGGGTTGGTAGACAATGCGAGTCCACCTAGGGGAGTTGGAAAACCCTGATTCCAAACCAATGGTGCACATGGGCTCCAGTATCCTGGTGGAACGAATGGCGGAAGAACCTGTCATTGGTCAACGGCTACCATGGGACTGCATCTCCTCACGATGCTCCACTGCCTTGTGGACTAGACCTTCAGGTCAAAGGCTCGGGGTGTGGCCCCCTAAGAAAACCACTTGCTTCAGTTTGGGCACCTGGGCAGTATCACAACCCTCACACAAATCGAATGAGATTTGTGAGGCGCATATATATCTGGTGCTTCCTTGTACCAATATTTATGTGTTTAAATAAATAATAAATAGGAAGATTACTTATAGGGTGTATAATTTAATATGACACCATATATCCCAACTCAATATCCATAATTTTAAGTAAGGTACATGATGCTATCTATTCACAGTAGGATAATTTATTATGTTAAAAGATCACGGTATGTGTTTTAAGTTAGGAAATTTCCTAAATTCTTCAACTTTTCAAAGGAATCGCTAATAAATTCCAGTCTCATGATAATGCACTTATCTCACTGTTTGTCTTGGTAAAAAATTTCCTCATAAAATCAATGATACATATCAAAAATTTCGTCCTGGTCAGTTGATACTTTAAACTTGATTTCATACTGACAATAAAATAGATTCAGCCGGCAAAGACAGTGGATTGGATTTCAAAACTTTCACATTTTCCAAGTGTTACAGTCTTCTGCATTAACTGTTGGTATTACTTCATGTAGAACGGGTCGCTTGTATCTAAAGAAATGAGTAGATTTCCGGTAACTGGGCAAGTGTTGGTTTCACTGTTGTCTATCAGTATCTAAATATTGACTGATGTATCATCAATAACTACTGTGAGTTTGGTTTTCATCTTGCTGTGTTAGTGAGATGTGACAACTTGCACCGACGCATATATGTGCCTGATCCTACGTTGCAACTGACTGACTAAAGTAATCTGTCTAGACCCACTCATCCAGCCTAACATCGTGTTATCAAGAATCCTTATATAGATAGTTGAAACTTCCACCTAACTCTCACGAGCTTACATAAGATCGTCAAGTGATATTATTATTCTTAAACAAATTTACTCGTAAATTAATTAAGTTTTTTAAAATAGTTAAGGCTTTCGACTTGCAACCGCTAGTTCTCAAATTCGAATCCCACTCCATTTGCTTTGGTTTAAGTGGTAGTTGGCTAGTATCATTGACCCTTGTACAATTAAAGTATAACTCCACCATTTACATAAATTTGTATACTTACCAAGTGGATTGAAAAGAACTACTTTATTTCATCAGTAAGTAGTCATTTTAATTACTCAGTTTGTAAGTAATAGCTGGGGAAAATGCAATCGAATGGTTGTCTTATATTCATATTTGTTTACTTCCTTTTAGGTATGCTTGGTCGAGGAGGTGGAGGAAATGAACAAACGGTATCATAATTTTTAGCTTGTCAAACTATAAATATATATTCAATGTAATTAAACTGTATCGTGCATTTTTGTTTTTCTTCTTTTAATATATATATATATATTTTAATCTTGTACATATGTATATTCCTAGAAATATGATCTGTTGTTATAAAAAAGTTATTTTTCTTTTATACTTCATGTAATATGATTGCATAATTACTTATTTTTAGGATGATTGTTTCAGATTAATTTCATTTATCATGCCCTGTATCGTATGTTCTGGTATTTCTTCATCAGTCAGTCAGTCACAACGTAGAACTTCGTACATACGTACGTACATCAGTTCAAGTTGCCATACCAAATTAGCACAGAGATGAAGTTGTCGATTCAAATCCCGTAGTGGTAGAAGTAGTAAGAGTATAAGCATTATGTGAAAGCTTAGGGTTTGGAGATGTTATTGAAGGAGTATAATCCAGTGAAATAAATTTGGAAAGAGGAAAAGGATAGGGACATGAAGAATTCAAAAGGTTAGAATTTGGTAGAACACAAAGAGTGGATGCACCTTCGCCATCGCAAACGATTTTGAGCCATGTCATTCAAGGTCTCTAACCATCGGTTGCTAGGTATTTCTTCATACACATACATAAATAGTTTTTCAACCTATCTTTTTGAACCATATTCTGGACGCTTAGTTTTTCTCATTATCATAGTTACTACAATGTAGGATTTGGTTATCCTACAGAAAGATTCTCTGAATAGGTTCCTTAACTGTCGAGCAAGTAGTGGTGACTCAACTAGAGTCATAACAGGTAAACTATGTCGTTGAAACTCCAATTTGTTTCTAAAATGTAAATTAGCACAATTATTTCAAGAACATATATCGATGCAGTCTATTGAAAAAAGGGTAGCGATGGAATTATACACACTAAACAGTAATTAAAGGGTATAACAAACGAATCAATGGGAAGATAGTCATGTTTGTAGAAGAAGTACAGTTTTGTGATTAGTAGATTAACAAAAATAACCAGTCCGTAAACAGTCTTAAGTGGTAGTTGTTTAACTTAACTTGACTAGCATACAATTGTTTCGACTCTTTTCCTATTCATCTTGCTGTGCTAACGTTGCAGTATAAGATACTGACCTAAAGCACATTTGTCCTAGGCTCCATGTTGATTACAACTCACTTTTAACGGAAATAGAATTACGGTAGTTACATAATACTAATCATTTTCATTGTTTTAAGTCTTATGCATCGTCGAAGTTTTTTTAACAAACAAAG
Organism: Schistosoma rodhaini; assembly: GCA_944470415.2. Lineage (NCBI taxonomy): Eukaryota > Metazoa > Platyhelminthes > Trematoda > Strigeidida > Schistosomatidae > Schistosoma > Schistosoma rodhaini. Next base: position 85,401,336 of record OX104036.1, read on the forward strand.
TTGAATATAATCAATAAACCATTGTGATGCACTAGACGAAGTGGATGAATGACTCAACTTTCATTACTAAGATGACATTACAATCGGCACACCCTAATCTGTAGAAACAATCCTGTTTTCATATAAACAGGATCCTATTCATTAAACGAACTAAAGCATTTCAAAATTTATCAGATGTCTCGTGGTTTGCTTTAATTCTGTTTTGATTTTAGATTCTTTGGAGTTGTTGCTCCAGGACTGACCAGCATCAACACCTGAACTAAGAATAGGGAGTAAAGTTGTCGAACGCGTTGAAAACTTCACTTATCTTGGAAGTCTCATCAGCCATAATGGGTTAGTGCCTGACGAAGTCTGTGCACGGATTCAGGAGGCTCGTTTGACTTTTGAAAACTCACGTCACCTATGACGAAGGCGAGATATCCGTCCATTAGTTAAGGAACGAGTATACTGCACGACAGTTCGTTCACTCCTACTTTGCGGCTGTCCAACGCGGCCATTAAGAGTAGAAAATACTTGTAAGCTACTAATGTTTGATCACAGATTTCTTAGAAATATTTCTCTCATCTGCTAGGATCACCGGGTAAGTAATAATGAGGTTAGACGTAGGGTATTAGGGAATGATGATAAATCAGTTGATGAGATTGTGAATCTATATTGACTGAGATGGTTGGGCCACGTGTTATGTATGCCTGAACACCGATTACCACGACGCGCAATGCTGACTAATGTTGGGGATGGTTGGAAGAAGGTTAGGGCGGCCAAACCAAAACGTGGCATCAGTACTTGAAGTCATTAACTTCTAGTCTGAGCCATGTTGGCAGATACAGACTACCTGATTGGGGTCCACGTGACTATCGTAACCAATGGTTGGAGAGTGTGACATGACTCAGAATTGATCGCAATGGCATAGGTGTATACACTCTTTACCTTCCCTTAAACGGTAAGATTAAATTTACAATATACCTTTCTTTCTACGAACTAATTCTTTCTTCCTGTACCATGTCCTTAGATGCAATTTTTCTTTTATATATTACTACCATCGAAGTAACTATTTCTATGAATTTGGTGTTCATCTTGTTGTGCTAATGAGATGTGACAACTTGGACCGATGCATATATGTGCTTGTTTGTTTGATTGTATTCAATTCACACCATTATCATACATATCTAAGTCTATCATTTCACATTATAAATGTTAAATTTTTCACATATTAGCACAAACAAACATGTCTCATCTAAACTACTTTGACCGGAGTGTCGTGGTATTGACTGGGTTAGACGTGTTTATTGGTTGATTTTAGTAAATATTTTTGCTTTGTACAGTCTAAACTTTTGTTAATTTGTTTAGTTATTTGGTCTGTGAGGAAGTGGCTTACACTGAGTCACGAAACGTCAGGAAATTTAATTTTTCTGCCCAATAGTATGTTACAAATATAATATTTTTACTGTTTTCAACCAGTAGGCTGCAGGTTCGAGCCTACTTACTTCAGTTTAAGCAATCGAGTAGTGTCACCAAACCTTATACAAAAAACGTGACTGGATGTCAAATTATTTTTATTGACTAACGGCAAATTGTGAACCGAAGATTTACCCTTAGGTAGTATCTTACTGAGGCAAAAATCTCTCGAGTCTTAGGTGGCTTCAAGTGAGACACTGTCCAATTCTGGTACTGGGTTTACGTAACTAATGTGGTGGCTGAAACTTACTAATAAATGCTAAAAAGCATATCGGGTTTGGTAATAACACAATGCCTGTTACCCCGTACTTTTTAGAGTATATAACTTTTACTATAGTAACATCCAAGGAAGTCTCACTATGGATGTAGATTTGTTCATAGAGTAGTACAATCAGCTTTCGTGTGTGGTCTTTAAAGTGCTCAACGGATCCGTTAGCATTTAGCAAATAGAGTCTTTGCTTATCCATGATGAAATCGTTGACCAACAAGAGGTCTGATACATACATATAGTACTGTCAACTTTTACTACAATACCTCTTGTAGGGGTGTTATTTTAGCTGAAACTTAAATCTGATAATCCGACATTCAAACAAGTTTTCATTAAATCGCCCAATTTTAGACCTACTTCCTATTTCTTTTATCCTGATATTCTCTGAAGAAACGCAAACCCCTTTCACCTACCAATATTCGAAAACATATTATTTATACTACTAAGGAAACAACTCACAACAAGACAGATTTTTCAAAATTTACAGACGATTATTTTATAGCATATTATTATTAAACCATTGCAGTTTTTGTGTAGGTTATTATTGAGTTTTGTATTTAATGGTTTATATGGGACATCTAATTGGATACTCAATCTGTAGTAGATCAAATTGATTGTCATTAACTAACAACAATTATAATCCAGTCAATTTTCACTATTGAGGAGTCTGAAAGTATGTCAAGATGGTCGTTAATTTTCTAGCTTTCGTTGAGTTCAAAAAGAGTATCTAATCCTTGCATCGAAGCACCATTGTGTAAAACTTATACATTATGTCTAAATGTGCGTTACAGACCCCGATCCCACTTCACTTTTTCTGTTTTAATGGTCAATTTATAGTAGTACCTTAAGATCTCATATACCTTGGCAGTTACATGATTACTAAGTTGCATTTGATTTATTATATATTAACTTATTTCGGAATGCTACCCAGGGAGTCTGACAAGTATGTGTTTATATTCATCATTTTCATAGACTAATAACTCTTGGTAATTCGACACCAAGTATGTCTTCGTTGAGCTAGTCTCTGCTTTTTTTGTATTCTTTGTTGCGATTCGGTTAGGCTAAATAATGTGACTTTAGACAACCTTCTGATAGTTTTATCAAGGATCAGATATGGGTAACTAGAAGTTCCGTTGACAAAATTATAGATCAGGATAAAGTTATTTACAAATTATATGTGGTATAAAAGGTCTCTCGCCAGTCAATCGCATTTTAGATTGTCTAGACATATTATAGACACATAGCCTGTGCAGCTTCTAGAATTACTGCCGCTCTTAAGCACGGGTAAAGGAGAAAGGTTGGGCATGGGGTCACCGCACCCATCCTGTATAAAACAACCTTGCTAAGCAACGTTAACCAGAATAAACAATTTAAACCATTCAAATTCTGCCTTACAAATTGAAGAAAGAATTATGATGCCTCATAATGTAAGCCGAGATTCTTCCGGAGTTACGAGGTGAATACATCTTCTAACAACCAGACCAACAATTATCATAGAGACATGGGACGTCCGGAAAATGTTGGAGACCGGGGAGACCAGTCAAATAGCCATGGAAATGAGGACATACAACTTGACGGTTCTCGGAATCAGCGAAACCTATTGAACTCAAGCTGAACAAAAAGGATTAGGTACGGGTCACGAAAAGTAAAACGCTCCACACACTCAGGGAGTTGTTTTGATGATGTTTCGTACTATCGAGCGCTCGTCAGTAAGGAGTACCTTGCTTTTCGATGTGTGAGTAAGAATGATAATGATTGGTTGTCTCCTTAATCAGACATGTAGATAGTCTGACAGGTGTCAGATGAGTTATATGTTCCCCTCTCCTTATTAATTATTGATTGATTGTCTATTTGTCGTTGGATTGTGTAGGTTTTGGTGTGGGAATAAATTTACGTTGTAGTCAGGCTAATCACGTGTTCGTGATCTGAGTTGTGTTGAAGTCCTGTAGAGTAGACACTGGGTGGTAGTCTGGTGTAGACATTCATCTAAGGTAAATTAACGTCCCATTCGTGTAAAAAGAAAAACGGACCGTTATAACACTATGGAAACGCTTAATACTGTCTTCGTAGCCGGCTCTTATAATCTCAACTACTTCTACGCGTTAACTAAAAGAATGGCAAGAAGGCACGAATTGTGAGTAAAAGCTGTAGTCCTAGGTTATTTCATGTGCAGATAAACGGGGATGTTTCTATAGTTATGCTCGACCTGAACTAGGAATTTCCGAAGCTGTTCTAAATATAGTAACAGCATAGGTAAATATACAGTCATAACCATGACATGTCATTCTGTATTTCTCTAAATCTTTTATTCAACATTAGTCGCATAAAACGTTTCTTGGCGCTTCTGGGCCTCTAGAGAGTTTAATTAAGGATGTTTTGGGATACCCAAAAAACCACACAGTTGACATTAAACAGACTATAATAATTTTTCTATACACTTAGCAATAAATTGTGAGGTTATGACTATAAATACAAAATAAATGTTGATTGGGTTAATTGTTATCCAAGTATATGCTCAATATTTCCAGATACACACTTTCACTCGAACTATTATTTAATTGTAAGCAGAGATGGATAGTGACTAGCAGTGGAATCCAGGACGCGCGTTTCGTCCCATTTGGGACTCGTCTTTTAAATGTATCCATCTCTGCTCACCATGCTTGTGAATTAAGGCTATATCGAGGCAATATGCACATATGCCAATTAGAGACTGACCAGTCGCAGTCCTAACACATCGATGGGAAGATTCAAACAAACAATACTAAATGAATTTATTATTTAATTGGTTGTAAATAATCTATATGTTCAATCTGATTAGTTGAATCCCATGGGAAATATTAAGCTGTGATTAGAGATGTCTTTTTATGAATTTAAAATCATCTCATAAAAAATGTTTTGGAAGCTGTTATGTTATGACTCATTTTCACATTGTTTGTTTGAATTTTCCCGTTGATGTTTAGTACTGCAATTGATCAGTTTCTTATTGACATATTCACATCCTATGTGGATTGCCCTAAATCACAAGCATTATAAGGAAAGGCGGATGGTGGATAGCGGTGAAATCCAGGATGCACCCTACTTCGTTCTATCTGGGATTCGTCATTTGGATGTACTTGTATCTCAGACCTGATGTTCACTCTAGGCTATCTGAAATCTAAGTGGATAACGTGATGGCGTTTGAAGCGAATGGTACTGGGTCCGAGTCTCAGAGTAAACATCAACTTTGGGATGCAGGTACATTTAACTAACGAGTCCTAAGTTGGATGGAATGGCGCTCGTCCTGGATTCCCCTGCTGGCCACCACCCATCTTTGCTGATAACTGTTACGTTAGTTTCTGATAAGAAAATTCCTTAATCTTAATTCACACCAGTACTCAGTGAATTAAAATTTCGGTATCAGTGTGATAAATCTATACTAATCAAAGTTAGAATATATTTTGGAGTATTTTAATTATTCGGTATTACATACGAAACATCCAGTAAATTATTCGATGTTGACCAATAAATTAATAAATAATAATAATAGTGGTCTATCGGTTAAGGGCTCTGGCTCGAGACTGGTAGGTCCTGGGTTCGAATCTCGCGAGTGCGTGTTCGTGGATGCGCATTGCTGAGGAATCCCATGATAGGACGAAACGGCCGTCCAGTGCTTCCAGGTTTTCCATGGTGGTCTAGCTTCAATTGACTCATGCTTTCAACTATGAAACATTAATATTACTGTTATTGTCAGTATTCAAGACAATTTTTTGCCATATCCAATAGAACGTTTACAATAATCTCAATAAGGTGATATCGAAGCAACCAGTTTGGAAAATTAAAAATTCGACGTGATGCAATCAAATATAATAAAGTAAAAACTACATTGTCGATTGATTTTTATTCAATGATGGCTATTTGTTGTTATTCGAGAGACCCAGAGAATCCCTCAAAAAGTGCTCAAAGAGGCCTTGAAAACACTAGGAAACTTATCCAGTCAGCATTCAATAGAAGTTTACCAGAAACGTGTAGAAAGTGAGATGTCACATTTCTGATTGAATGATTACCTATTCTGCTACTATATTTAGAAGGGTTCCAGAGATTTCCAAAGGCATAAGGTCATCTAAAATGCTATAAATATCCCAAATTTTCTGTACATAAACTAATCTTAGAATAAAGCGTTCTTTCCATATTTCGCGCTTTTTTTCTCGTGTTCAAATTGTCGTGTAGATTTAGCGTGCGGGCTACTAGAAGAGTTTAGGAAACTGAATCAAGTGTTCAGTTAGAAGATTTATCAGTTATCTGTGGATAATCCATACATGAATTAATATATGAATCACCCTATTTTAATCAGAACAACATCATGATGACAAGATAAACCCGTTTGTGCATAAAAACTTGATGTTAGATGTTAGCTTGAAATGAACTGAATGACATAATAGTTTTCATTCATTTAAGTGCATGAAACATAACCAGAAAATTCACTTAGTATTGTTTGTTTGAATCTTCCCATCGATGTGTTAGGACTGCAACTGGTCAGTCTCTAATTGGCATATGTGCATACTGTGCGTATCGCTGCCTCGATATAGCCTTAATTCACAAGCATGGTAAGCAAAGATGGATAGTGGCTAGCAGTTGAATTCAGGACGAGAAAATATTTAAACAAGTTTGTGTAAACTTCACGTTGACATATTATTCGTGATATCTGAATATTGTAAAGTAGTTATTGATGAATATTAATAAGTCACTTGAAGGTTTATGTAACTAGTTTTGAGTTAACAAATCACTAATTACAAAAGTAGCTATAATTTACTTGTTTGATTGGTATGTGTTATGACTCGTATAACAATCGTTATTGTATATGAAACGTGCAATGATACAGAAAATACGTACGAGCAGTCTTGATTGCTATTCGGTCCTTCCTAACTGCCTAGCCCAGCCAATTGAGTCCAGAACACAAATAACAGCCTCGGAAATATGAATCATTATTCACAAGCACACTGGGTTATATATACTAACCAAACAGACCCAATTATACCAAAAAATAGAAAAATAACATTTGTACAGTAATTGGCCAATGTGGCTGTAGCTAGGGGGAAAGTAATCAATAATAATAGTTCCAAGGTCAAAACAAAGGTTGTGATAAGAGGAACACGGAAACGATTAGGTCACTTATTTAACAACTATCCAATAGGGAATGGGCATATTGTATTTGTCCATAAATAGACATCAGATTTAGGTTACTCATTTAACAACTATCCAATAGGAATAGGCGTATTACATTTGTCCATAAATGGACATCAGATTTATGATTCATAATTCGCCAGGGGATACAACAGTATGTTAGTAAAATTATCTAATTAATCGATCCGTTTTTATAAACGGCTGTAGCTAGTTAGTTCACAGTAAACATATACATTAGCGAATACATATAATAAAATTGTATAGCTCATTAGGAGATATTTCTGGTCAGGTAGAGGGTTATTGTAATGAATGCACAAATGCATAGGAAGTTTGATGGATTTGTTAGCGACCATAATAGTTATTAAGTTCATTTAGTGTTGTTTGTTTGATTGCAGGTACATCCAGCTGACGAGTCCCGAATAGGACGAAACGCGCGTCCTGGATTCCACTGCTAGCCACTATCCATCTCTGCTTACTATAATAGTTATTGTTATTCTGATTAATAATTTGACAACATAACTTCTTGTCTAAACTTTATAGTATATGTTGTATTGTTTTGGAAGTATTTTGAACGGAATCAATTCTAAACATCTATGAACCTCATTGGAAAAAAATGAATTCTTTAATCCCCTCCCTATTCAGTGTATTTTGTGATAATATGTTCTGCTTATTAACATCAAACTCTAATTGTGTGTAGTTGGGATGGTATTCAAATCCACTTAATCGCTTTAATATTGAAAGTGAAGTGTAGCCACGTAGGATTTATGGATCTATGTAAAATAATGTCATTTTGTTTGTCGCAAAAATATTGCCTATCAGTGCTGTTTTTTCTTCATTCGAGCTCAGAAGAACATAGCATATCGTTTTATGAATACTTTAAGACTTGATGGGATCTATAAATCTTAAAACGAAGAAGTCCACCTATACCGGTTAGTTGCATTAAATGCGTTTATAAATGGTATACCAACAGCCTTTATATTTATAGATTGATAGACAGATGTAATCAGAAGGATTCTTAAAGTTTTTTCCGGTACACCAATCAGAATCTTCACTAGGTATGATAGCCCTGCTATAAGCAATGCTCTGTCTGGAAACTTTACAGGTACCCCCATACTTCGTGTAGATTTCGCATTATACCCAACGTTCTGCGGCGAGTAAGTGCAGCATATTATTTGAGCATTATCACTTAAGAAAGCATCAACTACTAAGCTTCAAATTGTTTCTGAAAGTGAAAAACGTTGAGCAGTAAAAATGTATTTAGTTCAAAGATGAGCTATACACCATAATCGTTCACGACTTAGATTTTCTTAGGAAATCCGTCTCGATTCAAACCACGAACACTCGATTTTTATCTTCACATGCGTAGCCCATTGCCTTATGGACAGACGAGTACTGATTTTAAATAGTACATCTGGAATCCAAGTATATGCAAATGACGAGTTCTATATAAGCAGAAAAACGAGTCTTGGATCCCACCTATAGTTACTACCTAGAATAGTGTCAAACAAGCGAAACTCAAATTTTACCTATGAATCACTCAGAGAAAATATGTAGATTTAATTCTACCAATAAATCTTTGTTGTATTTTAATTGAAACACCTACATGCAGACTGTTTACCTAATACACCGACCAGCTTATAAGCCTTAGCGTTTATTCACATTTCGATTTTATAATTATCAGAGGGTTTTTTGTGGAGATTTAGTATATTTCAAAGTTTTAAAGCGTGAGTCAAATGAAGCTAGACCACCATCGAAAACATGCAAACACTGGACGGCCGTTTCGTCCTATTATGGGACTCCTCAGCAGTGCGCATCCACGATCTCGCCTGGCGAGCGAGATTCGAACCCAGGACCTACCAGTCTCGAGACGAAGCCCTTAATCGATAGACCACTGAGCTGGCATCCAACGGTGTTAATGTCTAACTTCAACTGATCCACGAAGTTGAGCAACCATTCACCAATTGTCTTCAGTGAGTTCCTATCTCACAACGGACGTGGTTTTAAACTCCACTGGTCACTGCTTCTCACTAGAGCTCCTGGATATACTTCTCAAAGTCACGAAACGGCCGTCCAGTGTTTCCAGGTCTTCCATGGTGGTCTAGCTTCAATTGACTCACGCTTTAAAACTATGAAATTTCGATTTGTTTTTCAGTTAATCAGTATTTTTCCCATCCTTCAAGTATAATTCAGATGAATATATACATATTTTAAAAATCATTACTATTAATTTATATCATATAATTGTATATAAATATGTTTTCTGAAAGAAAAAAGAAAACTACTTCCTTGAAAACTTTACAGACGATATAGTTTCAGTTAAAGTTGGTGCCGGTTTCCATCCATCTAATTCACGTAATTCTTTACGTAATAATTTTAAATCTTGATTATATTCATGCTCAGTTGATTGTACGCTTTATAATTCAAAAAAAAAGAGAATTAATTCATCATAATCATACAATTATATACACTTAGTTACATGATTCTAAATGGTACATGGAATGTCATGCTATTATTTTACACAAAAATAAAGAAATTGATGAGCATACTATGGTGTATGCTACTTATGCCAATAGATATAAGTAGTATATAGTGCTAATTGGTAATGTAATGCCTAGCAGCAGATGTATGAATGATGTATTTAATGTATGAATTTTATATTTTACTAAGCTACTATGTGATTTCGCATTCTGCAATGTACTGAATTTTCCCCCAAATGAGCTCTCACTTACTAAAATACTAGTTTTCTTAAATCATCAATGTTACATAATTAAGCTAACATTATTTTTATAGGATAGAAATAAATAAAAAAAAGGTAGAGTATATTCAAGTACATCAACTTACATTGGACTAACTGGAAATCTCGGGACTTCGATTTGTTTTGAGATGTGTGTTATTAAACTGAAAGGAATATATAAACAGTAAATTGTTTTAAACATTAGATTTCTAGAGATTGTTTCAATTTGAAGACAATTTATATCATAAATTGACTTTATTCAAATAAACATGGTAAACAAGGAATCATTGGGAAGATGTTTCGTTTTGTTATAGGACTCCACAGTTTAGTTAAAAACCGCCCCCGAATGACCTGGTATGGCCGAGAGTGGAGAGGGCCCGCCCTCTCTCCAAATGCTCTCAAATGTCCACGTGTATACAACCACTGTCAGGGAAGTCCTAATCACTGCCTTCTCGCGGCATTACTGTTATTTACGAAATTCAGAGGACGAAAAGAGAATATCCGGCGCTTTAATCAGATTAGTGAACATGGATGATCCACCTAGGGGAGTTAGAAAACCCTCATTCCAAACCAGTGGTGTACATAGACTCCAGGATTCTAAAGAAACAAACGGCATATGAACCTGTTGTTGGTCACCGGCTACTATGGGAATGCATCTTCTTACATTGCTCCACTACCTTGTGGATTAGATCTTAAGGTCAAAGGCTGGGGGAGCGGATCTCCAGAAAACCACCTGCTTCGGTCTGGGCACCTGAAAACTATTCCAGCCCTCACGTAAATCGAATGATTTACGTTCCGCATATCTATTTGGTGCCTCCTTGTACCAATGTTTATGTGTTTAGATAAATAAACTGTTGGTGACCATAATGCTTAGGTCAGTTTATGAAAAAATTTTTCTTTATTTAGTGATCAATATTTGTTAATTTGCAGGTAATTGGAGTATATCCTTACTAGTTAGATTATTTGATTTGTTTCATATTATATATGACTTTGGCTATCAGTCCTTCCTCTTACAACACAACTTTTTAGAGCAATTTTATTCCGATTGAAGTGAGTTTTGTTTCCTGTGTTTAGTGAATGCAGTGCTATAACTGATCTATTCTTCAGTTTTATAAGGTCTTCTGAGAATTTTATAATAACTTTTAGTTATCTTTCCACCCCTGGATTTCACCATCTTGATGTTTTGCCTCTAAATGTTCACTTTTATAATCAGTACACTGAATTTCGTAGACAGTATTTCGTTATTCCTCATTTGTCGGAATTATAAACTAAGATAATTTTGGTCAAGAAGTTACGTAGTGGTCAGTTTACTTGAACAGTGGTTTCCGAATTGAACTGATATTAGTTGGGATACCATTAAAAACCAGAAAGTGCATGAATGATGTTTTGTTGTAGTATAGGAACGTCCTGTAGTGTAGATTTACAACTTCAGAAATAATACTTAGGACTATTAGGTATTCAGAGTTCTCCCAACTGCTAGACCATTTAGTTGGAGCCCAATGGTCTCTAGTTCCTTTTTTTGAATCATTTCCTGTGTTTTGCTTGATGCTATTACGAGTTTTCTTTTACTCGGTGAACGGAACGAACGTGAAAGACACAGTGACACGATAGGCTATTCTAATCAGTTGTCCCAGGTCCTGCTAACTGGACCAAGGAGTTTCGATGAGGCGTGGAGAATGTATTCTCCAAACACCCAGAAAATGCAAGGTCACTAAACACACAAATCAAGCCTATTTATACAATGTTAGAAAGGCTCTAGAGAGAACCGAAAAACAGCGTACTAAAATATCCGTCAACCAATGACAGTTAAGGATTTCCGAGTGGAAAATGTAAGCTGTAGGTCAACTAAGCGAATATCAAAAAGGTTTAATTTAACCATTAACATTTTTATGTAGATTATGAGTGAAATTAACTAAACGATGTAATATGAATTAGGTTCACCCATTTTTTTCTTATGATAGAATTCACACCATTTCATTGATAAACTTACCCGAATCGAACTTTTGGAACGGACGAATTAATTTTATAAAAATCTGGTGAGTATTCTACAGAACCATAACTTTTATCTCCTGGTTTCATGCTGTTATATTGTTCTATAGTATCCCCTAAGTATTCATTGAAAATTAAGAAGAAACAAGTAGCAATTTGTGTTCGAAAGCAGTGAGTAATATTACAAACAGCGATTCAATCTCGTTATTCATTTTCTGACCATCATTCCCATCCCTAATCGGTAATGCTTCATCTGATAAGCAATTTATACTGTGGTGAACACAAACATCAGTGGGGACAATCGTATATACTGTACACAAAATTACAGAACATCTTAGTAAAATCTGAGGACCAAACAGCAAACACTTAATTTGGAAAATATCAATCAGTCGTCTCAGACTTCACTGTTCCTTTATCTTCATACCAACTGCTTTCAGTTTCTGTTCTTCCCTTTTCGATCTTCTCAATCTTTTGCTGCCAGATATTCTATTCCTGACTCACGATATATACTACTTATGTCGATATAAGTAACACACACAATATCATGTTTAATAAGGATTATGTAAATAAACAACATTTTTGTTAGTGGTTAATAGTGGATTCCAGGACATACAACTCATCGTAATTAAGAGCTGTCGGTTAGATGAACCTATATTTACAACGAAACTTGGATTCAGTACTTATGGATTTAAACATCAGAACGTCATCCATCAGATGTTTACTCAACAAGTCCAAATGTAAACGGGTACTCATTATGTTCAGTCCTGAACATCAACTAAGGTAAAATACACCCGTTGGTGTTTATGTTCTATGAAATCCATATGGTTGAAATTAATGGGATGAGTTCTGTGAATAAACGCTCTTGGTCATTGCTCTCTTTCATTAACTGGCTGTACTGTTGTGAGACAACAGTCCCTCAAGAAATACCCTTCCACGATGTGGACAGCAGGTAAGTGATATCAGCCCTCAAACCCGTCACTGCACACGAGACCAAGTTGGTGACATTCAAATCCATCCTACACCTAATAACTCTCTTGTCTCCATGACTAACCATTCTCACAACTGAGCCATGTTGGTAGGTGTAGACTACCTGGTTGAGATTCGCGAGATGATAGCAATCGATGGTTAGAGACCTTGAATGACATGGCTCAAAATCGTTTGCGATGGCGAAGGTGCATCCACTCTTTGTGTTCTGCCAAATTATAATCTTCTGAATTCTTCATATCTCTATCTTTTTTCTCTTTCCAAATTTATTTCACTGTATTCTACTCCTTCAATAACATCTTCAAACCCTAATCTTTCACATTAATGCTTATACTCTTACTACTTCTACCACTATGGGATTTGAATCGACAACTTCATCTCTATGCTAATTTGGTATGACAACTCGAACTGACGTACGTACATACGTACGAGGTTCTACGTTGTGACTGACTGACTGTACTGTTGTAACAGAAAGCAGTTCATAATACGTGAACAATTATATTCCTGAAGAAAAATAAACTATCTATATTACGATTATATGAAGGTTTGAAATTGATAGTTCATTTTGAAAGATAAGATAATAACATCGTATAAAAAGAATAGGAAAAATATCACCTTAACAAATATGCAAGCAACTAGATAATGTGATATGTGCTACTGATGTTGTCAGATCAAAGAAATGAGAACGAAAACAAAGAATGAACTTTGGGAAAATGAAAGAATAGTGAAGACTGAGATGATTGACTGATATTTGCAAAAGGAACAGTCAATTTTGACATAATTGATTGATATTTTGTTAATTAAATATTTACTATATGATTTTCAGATTTTTACTCAGATGTTCTGTAATTCTGTATTGTCCCCACTTGTGTTTTAGTTCACTACAATAATTCTAAATGTATGGCGCAAATACATCACAACTCCTTCTTCTTATTGATTTATCAAAATCTTTAAAAGGGACTAACTGTTTTAAATTTTTCTGAAAAGAAGACCCCTTATGTCTTGCACTAAACAGTTAGATGAACTTGTTAATCTGAAGTGAAAAATTGCACCCGAAAAAGTAAAGCTTGATGTATATAAAACTTGCATCACTACACATACATTTCCCAAACATTTAAATAAGTCCTAATATTTTACGGCTTACGAAATGTCACATGGGAAAAAATGTAATAAAATGATAAATAGTAAGCAGAGATGGATAATGGCTAGCAGTGGAATCCAGGACGCGCGTTTCGTCCTATTTGGGACTCAACTATCTCTGCTTACCATGCTTGTGAATTTAGGCTATATCGGGAAAATACGCACAGTATGCATATATGCCAATTAGAGACTGACCAGTTGCAGTCCTAACACATCGATGGGAAGATTCAATCAAACAATACTAAATGAATTTAAAATGATAAATAAACTAACTGAACGTTATTTTCATGCATTATGTATGTTGTTACTTACACCTGTTACTCACAATGGAGCATAGGCCGCCGACCAGCTTAGATAATATACATGTATCATGTATATTATCTAATATTTCTCTATTATGTCATAATAAATTCATAAACTCCCTTGTCATAATGATCATATGCTCACTAGTGACTGGCTCTTTGAGGTAATTCCTGGAGTCCTAGTGAGAAGTCGTGGCCAGTGGAGCTAATCCATGTCAGGTAGAGACAGGTATCTACCTCAGTACATTGAAAGTTGGTTGCGCAATTTCGTGGATTGGTTGAGGTTAGACATTAACACCGTCGGATGCCAACTCAGTGGTCTATCGGTTAAGGGCTCTGGCTCGAGACTGGTAGGTCCTGGGTTCGAATCTCGCTCGCGAGTGCGGGATCGTGGATGCGCACTGCTGAGGAGTCCCACAATAGGACGAAACGGCCGTTCAGTGCTTCCAGGTTTCCTATGGTGGTCTAGCTTCAATTGACTCATGATCTTAATCATAACCTCTTTTTCTTCAGTAATTGTTAAAACAAAACATACCAGTAAACAAAAGCTGAACAAATCAATGATTGATGATATTGGTGGAAATTCATTTCAGTGTAACTTTGATAATTATGTTAAACTTTATCATTTATTGAAAATTTTGTATTTGCGAAAAAAACTCTATCAGTTTGAAAATCTATATGGTCAAGTTGGAACCGTCTTGTTTGGACTGCTTTAGATAAAGAAAATTGGTTAGAGGTGAAACTGGTTGATATTGTTTACCACTTTCACGGTTCTCAAATTAGATGTAGGAATATTTTGACTTCTAAACGGTGTGTTTCTTTAAAAGAACCTTCGAAGTAGATCAGATATTGTGATACCCAAACGTGATTATAAAATAAAGATGTTATCTACACTTGGTAATCAGAGTAAGTTTCCAGCAGACATCCCATCCAATATTAATGTTAGAAGATACAATGCAATACAGAGTAACTTCCAATCTAATGAAGGTCATTAAAATGAATATCTTAAATAATGAGGGATTTAATCTGCTAAAACCTACTGGTTCTGTTTTCTTGAATTTATGTGGACTGTTTAAAATTCATAAACCTACTAATCCATTACTACCAATATTATTTATGTGTAGTTCACCTAACTATGAACTAGTAAAATGGTTAGTAAAATTGCTAAACCCAATCCGTAATAAACTGTGTAAGTTTTCCTTAAAACATGCATTTCGAATAACTGATCTTCTTGAAGACATTAATATTAAGGAATCAGAGTTCGACTTCGTACAGCTTCTATTAATTTCAGGTACCGCTGCACTTAAAGTGGTCCATTATATATACTCCTCATTTTGGAAGCGTTTTCATTCACATGATGTGATCAATTTCAGGCATAGATCATTCTTCCCAGACAAATACCCCAGGTAAATAATGTCTTTATATAAATGAATTAAATGCAGGAAATTATGATAAACTCAGAAGTCATATAGTTTTAATAGATGGATATTGTGAGTATATACTGGATGAAGATAATGAGTTGTGGTAGTATTTCTCGCAGCGTCGGGTCAAAAGAACTTTATGAATCGTTATCCTTATGTTGTTCGTTTGGATGAAACCTATAAAGTCGACAACAAAAACGCAATTTTTTGTCAAATTGTTCTACTTGGTACGAATTCAATTACAGTATCAATTTTCGTGTCATTATCCGTCGGTAAACATTTGCATTGATAACTCAGTGTCTGTAACTCTTCAGACGATTAACATGGAATGGAAGCCTAGTAGGAATCACAACAGATGGTTTGCCTGTCATCGCTATTGAAGTCATACAAATGTATCACAACTCAAATCACTCTCTATGTCGAGTGCACATAATACGTAATGTATGTTATTCATTGACTAGTAGTCAACTGTAAATTATATTAAATAGGATACGATCTGAAGTTTTTCAAATGTTTTTCTGTTAAATCTACACAAAAAGTCGATAACTAAGCGGTATTTTTCAAGACCAGTTTGTATCACAGTTTTAAAATATACTTGACAACTATAGATGTGGATTTATCCTTCCACAGATATATTGACGATCAGGTAATACAGAACCAGAACACCTGGACGATGAAAGCCCCACGACCAAACCATCCAACTCAGAGAACAAAACTCCATCAAAATCATCCACCTGAGCTACAAATCTTCTCCACCATCTCAGAATCTGTCTATTTTTATCTACCATCTGGAGGTGAATGTAATGGTATGGTTTTAAGATGGAGACTAAGAGCGGAAACCTATTATGCTGCAAGACTGGATGTGATTGAAAGGAGTAAAACGATAATTCCAAATAGACCTGGACAAGGCACCAACGAATAAATCACATCTCGTTGAGTTTATCAATTTACATGTTTTGTGGAGACACATACATTGGAAGGAGTAATCGAACAATGTAATCTAGAGTTATGGAACGTGTGCCTAGATGGCTTCGAAATCAGTTAATGTCAAGTGTTCTGACGAATATGGGAAGTAGCAAACTATGTTCATCCTTAGAAAAGCACACAATTGAAACGGGGCACAGAACTGACATCGAAATGTTGTATAGAAATTGTGAAGGAGGAATTCTTAGATTTAAATAAGCCTTCAGTATTAGTAAATTTAAACCTCTCTTATGTTTGTAAAAACAGTTTGTTGTAATTGTGAATTTACCCTGGCAATCCTAAGGTAATTTTATGGCCCGGTGATAATGTCACAATTTCGTATTCATTCTATACGATGTTAGTTTTTTCTCTCTCTTTTATTTACAATTATTAATTTGTTGAATTGGACCTTCATTTAAATGACTTTCATTAATTTTCATATAATTGTTCTGATGCTATCCAAAGAAGGACAAAATGCACTTATAGAATGAGGATCTCATGGATCCAGGATCATCAAAGCATCCTTCAATACTAGGAAGGAGGGAATTTCAATGAATACTATCCAATGTTATACATCTTCCAATGATAGGAACGACGACAATAAAGATCAGCTCGATGAGAGTCTGTAATCAATCATAGCGAAGTGCCTGAGAAACCTTCTCACCATCCTGATGGGATACCTAAACGCCAAAGTCAGAATGAAC
Organism: Schistosoma rodhaini; assembly: GCA_944470415.2. Taxonomy (NCBI): domain Eukaryota; kingdom Metazoa; phylum Platyhelminthes; class Trematoda; order Strigeidida; family Schistosomatidae; genus Schistosoma; species Schistosoma rodhaini. The sequence continues at coordinate 85,418,456 of OX104036.1, forward strand.
AATGCCGGATGTTAATATTTCACGAGACGTCATGGACGTGTACAGGAAAACGAAAATGGGTAGAGATTTGTAAATATATGTGCATTCAAGAAATTGGTTATAGACGGTACAATATTTCCACAGAAACGCATATACAAAGCTACATGGGTCTCATCGGACTACACCTCGGAGAACCAAATAGATCATATTTGTATGAATAATGAATTCAGAAGGTCAATGGAAGACGTGAGAACCAGAAGGGAAGCTGACATTATGGATAAGAGGACCTTATGGAATCACTTTCGACATTATAGAGTACCTAAGAAAATCGTCGACATCATGCGAATATATACGACGTACTACACTACAAAGTGGTGCATGGAGGACAGCTGGCAGACGCACCAGCAACAACCTACTGTGAGAGAGAACAAACTAATTTTCAGCTAAGGAGGAATTTAGGAGACAGAAGATCATCAGACTGCATCATAAGGCGAGCACTAGCTTGGAATCTTGAGTGAAAACGGAAAAGAGGAAGACCGAAGAACACATTGTATCGGGAATTGGGAGCAGAAATGAAAAGGATGAATAATAACTGAGAACAACTTGAAACGATTGCCTAGCAAAGGGTTGGATAGAGAATGCTAGTATGTGGCCTGCGCTCATACACGAGGGATAACAGGTGTAAGTAAGTAAGTAAATAAATAAGTAATTTTCATATAAAATGACTTGATAAGTGTACATATGTGACTAGATTGTTCGAAATATATAGAGCAAATAAATCACATCATAAATCAGATCAACTCCATGTTCTCATTGTTCTTACGAAATTTATAAAAGGTAGTCATTGTTTTAAAATTCATTTTTACTTGAAGGAAATACTGTCGGTGTTACACAGGACGACAAAATAACTTTTACTCATATGACAAAGCACTACTAAAACCTACTCACTAGAAACACAAATATTCTCCTTCATTAAAAAAAAAACACATATGCAAGAATTCATACAATTTAAATGTGTATAAGATTAAATCTTACTTCGCCTTTTATGCGTGAATCCATCATGTAAAATATATTCTGATGTACAATAAATACTACGTTGATGTATTCCATCGAATAAACATTTCTTTCCAGTAGTATATCCATTAGTATAGATTGACCATTCTGGACTCATTCCATGACATTTTAATTCTGTAAATAATAGTTTAATTCCTACATTGATTACTTGGATATGTTCTTAAATGACTTGAATGTTCTGGCCAGATATTTTCATCTCTTCTATCTTCATCTTTATATGCTTCAATATAACGCAATTTTGATGACCAGTCTAATCCATAACTATAGTCAATATCATAATTGATTTAAAGAAAATGATTATACTCTGAATAAATTGGATTTAATGCTAAATTATGTGGTCTCCAATTTAAATCATCTTTTATACAGTAACCATGTGGTATAATTCGTTTATATGGGAAATATTTAATCTCTTCTATACTACATTTATTTGAATCAAGAAAGTGTCGTTTCCCTGGGACTAAATAAATTACTGTTGTTTGTTAAAATGAGATTATTTACATGGTGACATTGATGAAATATGATGGCACTCTAAATTGTTAGTTAAATATTTGAAATATTAAAAAAAAACAACAGATAATTTAGGTCGTATCCAATAGCAACTTGACCAATAGCAAGCTTAACCATTCAAACAAAAGAAAAGTAAATAATTGAATGATTGATAGCAGCTCACGCACAATTGAGTTTGTTCATATCTAATTTGGTTAAGCCCTTTTGTTAACTTGTCATTCGTAAAATAACAATCTATCTATACTATTGTACCTTTATTATGTACGCTTGAGCATTACTTACTGCCTACGCATATATTTATTTTGCCAGCTTTACTATTAATCGCTTAATTGATTCGATGATTCATTCATTTCACTATGTACATCTTAATCCTGTTCACTGACTCGATCACTCACTCAACTCGCACGCTCACTCGCTTGCTTTACGGAACTACTCTTTCATGCTTGCTTAACGTGCCTGTAATTTTGGATATCTGTGTGTGGTACAATAATAAACGCAATCAACACTTCGTATTCACCTTCTGATTGATATACCGTTGGAGTATTATCGAGTAACGGTTATCAGGATGAACAAATTACGAAGTTTAAAGATAATTTCGAATATCGATCACCACAAATTAAATACGGCCAGACCCCTTGAAAAACTAAGTAGTGCAATAACAACAAGATTTGCAGAATAAAATGAATTCATTAATCTATTTTACAGTTTCTCATCAGCTGCATACAACCTAAATCTACAGTTATTAACTATAGGTTATTAACAAATTTTTAACATACTTTAGATTGAGAAGTTTAGATAAAAGTTAGTTACTTACTTACGCCTGCTACCTCTTGTGGAGGAACATAGGCTGCCTATAGCTCTTCTAAAGTTACTGTTGGTCCCAAACCCTGGTAAAGAATGAGAATTGAGAGTGGGGTCAGCAGCCCCATCCCGTAGAAAACAACCTTTCTAAAACCAAGATGAAGTAATAGAGAGATTATAATACTAGATTACGTAACACGAATAATAACAATAGATTTAGTGAATATAATGAGGCGATTAAAATTGATTAAAATGCTTTTAGTTACAATAATGTACCTTTAACCAAGACGATATGTTATATATGTGAGTATATTGATTCTAACAACATAGATCTAGGTTTTCCGATTGAATACTTGAAAAACTTTTGTTACGTTGTACCTTTAATGTCCAGTTCAGTTTCAACAATCTAATATATAGACAAAAAGATGGGATCGCGATGTGGTCACCGTTGGGTCCAATTTTAGTAGACTGTTTTATGGCAAAACTAGAAAACGATAAAATCAGTTCAATGATTAATCGATTTCACCTAAAAGTAAGATACATGGACGACACATTTGTCGTTTGTAACAATAATATTGAATTAGAAGATATCTCACACACCTTCAACTCATGCCGCCCTTCCATACCCTTCACTTTAGAAAGTGAGCGAGACCAATCAGTCACTTTTCTCGATGTACGTCTGATGTGGAGTAATGGTTCCTAAAAAAGATCCACCTATAGAAAACGAATATTGAATGGTCAGCTGACCAACTTCTATAGCTGGGTTCCTTTAAGTAGAGAGAGAAATCTCATCCACTCTTTATATCATCGATATGCAGTACGGAATGAGTTGATGAAAAACTCGCAGTCCTCAGGAAAACCTTGACGGAAAATGGCTATTCAGACCGTTTCATAGAGAAGAATATGAATAAAAGTAGGTATAACAAGAAATCTAGTTGTTCCGTCTCAAAGAAAAACCTCTATATAAGTCTGAAATTTAAAGGTGATAGAACATCTTTATATTTTACTTTTATATATAAATGTTCTTAACAGGTATATGTGTGACCAGATTGTTCGAAATGTATTGCGCTAATATCTCATCATATAGTTCTGATAATCTTCGTCTTCTTATTACACTATCGAAATTTATCAAAGGGATTAACTCCTTTAATCAAAAATCGTTTAACGACATCGATTAAAAGAATATTTAATGCAACAAAACTGCGAATAACCTTCACTAGTAGGAACTTATTTTCTGCATCTATAAAAGATAAGCTTCCGCATCTGGTCGCCTCCATGTGCATCTACAAGTTCACCTGCTCTTGTGGAGCAAGGTACACTGGCCGTAACCAGCACTCGCTTTCAACTCGGATACGTGAACATGTCCGAGTTTAGTTCTACAAGGGTGAAAGGAAAGCAGTCAGGAGTTCTATATTTGAACATCTAATCGACTAAAATCATCCTATGGATCCACAGTTTGATTTTAAGGTTGTTTATATGATTCGTTCAAATCTACCTAGATTTCTCCGTACCCAACTCCTAAAAATAGTCGAAGCCTTTTATCATCTGTGAACTCAAACCAGAACTACGCATACAAAAGAAGTACGTCCTGTCGTTATCGTTACCTTGGCCTTAATTTATATAATGATTATCACTATTGCTTTACTTATGTCTCAGTTTATTCATAAGTGCTCATCATATCACTTTACTTTTATACCTCTTTGACCTTTAATGACCTTTAGTTATTGTAAGTAAAACCATTTTACAAAGTTGAAATCATGAGTCAATTGAGGCTAGACCACCATCGAAAACCTGGAAGCACTGGACGGCCGTTTCGTCCTATTATGGGACTCCTCAGCAGTGCGCACCCACGAATCCGCTCTCACGAGATTCGAACCAAGGACCTACCAGTTTCGAGCCGAAGCCCTTAACCGATAGACCCCTTATAAAACCATTTTAATCAATTTTAATCGCTTCATTATATTCACTAAATATATTGTTATTATTCCTGTTACGTAATCTAGTATCATAATCTCTCTATTACGTCATCTTGTTTATTAGTGTTCACATTTCCTGACGGAATTAGTACTTTAACAAAAAATTTTCGTTGAAAAGGGATCCCTTCGTTGAACTTCGTGTTTTTAAGAGATAATTGTCAGGTGATGAAAGAAAGAGAAAATAAAACGTTAAGAACAGAGATGAGAAATCTTGGAAATTAATATAATTTTCTACCCTATTGTATTACATTGACTCGGAGCCTATATCTAAACGAAAGTCCTAATAAAAATTTATAAAGGTAGGCGTCCAGCCAACATATCAGGGAAAGGCTATTCACACTTTCTTTCTGTATATATATTGGCCAGGTCAGAAACCTTTGATAGGGATTCTCCTTACAAAATGGAATAAAACCAGTGTTTTTTTAAATTTCGAAAATATATAGTCTCGCTTCAATTGACTCATGAATTCAACCATGAAATTACTAAAATATCCACAAAACCCCCCTTCTGATAATAATCATCATACGTTCACTATTCACTGGCTTCAAGAGGTATTTTCTGGAGTTCTAGTAAGAAGCAGTGACCAGTGGAGTTCAGCCAGGTTTGTTGTGACAGTTACTCACTGAAGACAAATGTTGGATATGTAACTCAATTTTGTGGATCGGTTGAAGTTAGACATTAACTCTGTTGGATGCCATCTCAATGGTCTAGAGGTTAAGCGCTCGCGTGCAAGACTGATAAGTCCTGGGTTCGAATCTCGCGCGGCGGAATCGTGGATGCACACTGCTGAGGAGTCCCAAAATAAGACGAAGTCCAGTGCTTCCAGATTTTCCATTGTGGTCTAGCTTCAACTGACACATGATCTCAACTATTAAAATTACTGCAGTATCCGCAAAAAAATCTCTTATATATATATAACAGTTTACCTTTGCAAACTATTGACACTATTACCTAACTTTGATCACACGTCATATCAGCGGAAGTTTTGGCCTGTTTTAAAAACCGTACAAAGAAATTGCACACCAAATCAGCTGATGTTCAGTTTCAACTATCTAGTTTAACTTTCATTAACTCTTAGCAATTATTCTAGACCACCCTGAATTGTTTTTACTAAGCACAAATGAAATACTTTAGAGTGAATAATCATTATTCAAGAGTTCCTAATGATTGTTTCTCAAAAGAATCAAGCTTTTTTAAAAATACACATTCATCCTTCCGTTGTTTAGTCATTAGTTGGTGCCACAGAAAGACTTCAATTATCTACTGTCTGAAAAAAATTGGTATGGTTGAATAAAAGGGAATATAGACAGTAAGTTATGCGAACCTGAAATCGTGAGTTATATCAAGTATCATTGCTGCTTCAAGTACAAGAAAGTACTCGAAATAATTGAAATTGATAGCTGTCATCTCAATTACCAAAGTTGTTTTGAAAAACCAGATTTTAGTAAATGACTCACATGTATACAATATGGCAAGAATAATAGAAAAATATAATAACATTAATAAGGTGATACTATTGAAGGCGAAGTCAAACTATTCAATAAAGCATTGATGGAAAATGACTATACTCTGAAATTCTTAAATCGATGTAAAGGTTGTAGTATGGTAAGACCTACTCCCATTCTTGTATCAAAAAAGCCTGTCTATATCATCCAACCATTCAGAAGTGAGTCAAATAGCCTTATGTTAAAATAAAGGCCCAATACAATTGTTAGTGAAATGTGATATGTGGTGAAGGTCTGTAGTGACCTACTTTTCTCGACGACAACGCGAAAGAATTATTATTTTAACCAATTGTACCAGTGATTGTTTTACTGTACTGTATCAAAATCACTTTTCGTTCCGTTGACCATCTTGTTCGTATGAACTTTCTTACGCTCTGACCTTTTGCCTATGCTCTTTGGCACGTTTCGGTATTCTTTCGATACCACGAGATCGCCAATAAATATATTTTATCTGGAACAATAACAGCCTTCTAGTTTTTTGCCTACTGAGGGATCCAAGTCGATATCTGGCGCGTAATCTTATTGTAGTGGTGATCATAGTCAATCGCGACTCCATGCCATCTACAGGTCATTTAAAGACTATGGTCCATGGGTTATCAAAAATACAAACAACTTGCAAACAACTGCGTAATATCCGACAGTCTTTATTGATGTTCACATGTGGCTGACCTCACGTATATAGGGAGAAGTAATGATGATTTGCAATTTAAGGTTTCTGAACATGTATCAAAATAAATGCAGTTACAAATAAGAACAAATGAACCAATGGAGGAAGATAATAATTATCAATCTTCTTCCACTGCTAAACACAGTTGAAAACAAGTCAAAAAATTGATCTTAACCCATCTTTTGTGGTTATGTTTGAAAGTTGTCTAGTGTGAAGTGTGTCGAAGCCTTAGCAATATAGAGATTCGGAACTCCTACAGCTGTTCAAAAACAATTTGTACTTTCCCTGCCTTGCTAATATCGATGTATTGGTCAGAGTAGAGTTAATTACATTTTTTTCTTTATTATTTGTATTTTTCTTTTATTGTCCTTTTTGTCTAGCTGAAATTTATTGTTGAGACATGCATACTTTATTGAGTAAATGTGTTCAGATTGTTCGAAATGTATTAAATGATACTATTGTCCAAGTGAGTGAGATTCCTGACCACTGGCTGTAAATAATCCATTGTTGTGATCTGATTAGTTGGAATCCAACTCATCTAAACTTACTTACTTACGCCTGTTACCCCTCTTGAAAGAGCATAGACCGCCCACCAACGCTCTCCATACAACTCTGTCCTAGGCAATCCTTTTCAGCTCATTCTAGTTGCTGTTCATCCTTTTGGCGTTTGCTTCCGATTCCTACCTCAGTAGGTTTCTTGGTTTTCATCTTTCTCTTTTCCCTTCAGGATTTCAAGTTAACGCTTGCCTCGTGATGCAGTCTGATGATTCCCACAATATATGTCCTATCTACATCCGATGTCGCTTCCATATTCTCACTTCAGCTGGAACATGTTTTGTTCTCTCTCATAGTACGTTGTTCCTGATGGTATTCAGTCAACGGATATTGAGTATCTTGTGTAGATCATTGTTTATAAATACTTGTACATTTTTGATGATGGTTATAATAGTTATCCAAGTTTCAGCTCTACACAGTAGAAATGTCTTGACGTTCGTATTGAAGATTCTCACTTTGAAATTAGTTGAGAGTTGTTTTGAATTCCATATGTTCTTCGATTGTAGAAATATGGTCTTTGATTTGCGAATCCTCTACATTACGTCTGTATCAGATCCTCCACGTTCACCGATGATGCGTCTCAGATAAGTGTATCTTTCCACATAATCCAGAATTTCTCCATCAAGTGCGATTGGGTTTATGTTCTCTGTGTTGTGCTTGAGGATCTTGCTTTTTCCCTTGTGTATGTTGAGGTCTGCTGCTGCAGAAGCTGTCTATACTTGTCTGTATTTGTTCGTGAGTATGGGATAGAAGAGCTATGTCACCTGCGAGTCCAAGTCATCCAATTGTTTCAAAGCTAACTGTAAGACTGATATATGAAACTGAAATCTCTGAAATAAGCTGACTTCGGGCACCTTCAGATTCTACGTCAGCAAATTTCTTCATTCGTGGGTTTTTGTAATAGCTTTTGGCGTTGCATATATAATTGAGTACTTAAAGCGACCCTTCAGGAAACAATATTATGAAACTGATCAACTTACGCCCATCAAATAGGATTGACAGTTCACATAGTCAGTGCTGGATAAATTATTTACGTTCAGAGTTTGGAGAGAAGGTAAAAACCGAAAGACATTTATTTTTCTATCACTTTAAAAAATAATAACCAATACCTTATTTGTTCGGTAGTATAGATCTTTCCATTGATGTTTGGGACCGGAATCGATCAATCTATTTAGACGTATGTGCATTCTGTGAGCATTGCCTGAGTATTGCTAGTAAATCATAAGTATTATAAGTAGAGTTGAATGATGGCTAGCAGTCGAATTCAGGATGAGAGTTTCGTCTTCTTTGAGACTCTTCAGTTGGATGTGCTAACAAAATTAATCATTTGATTGAACAAAGAGGGATTATATATATAATGTCATAATCAGCTGTTGCGATTCTAGATTTTCTTACTTCATTGCTAAGTTTATATAATCTCGGTTTAATTTATCATGAAATATAATTCAATACATAATGTGAACCATCTTTTCTTATAATGCTTGTGAATTAAGGCTTTATCGAGGCAATACGCACAGGATGTACATACGCCAATAGGAGACTAACCAATTGCAGTCCTAAACATCAATAGGAAGATTCAACCAAACAATACCAAGTGATTTTAAACTTCATCCCATTGCACAATCAAGTGGCTATCAGGACCTAGTAGCTAAGTGGACAACACGAAGACGTTTGAGTTGAACGGTACTGCGTTCGAGTCTCAAAGTGAACATCAAATCTGAGATGCAGGTACATCCAGACGGCGAGTCCGAAATGGGACGAAACGAGCCTTGTCCTGGATTCCACTGCTAGCCTCTATTCATCTATGCTCATAATTTGAACAATTGTTAAAGTCTCTTTCGATTTGATCATGTCATAAACTCACACAGAATTAATTACTGAAAATAGCTAACACTATAATATTGAAAATTTAAATTCATTAATTAATCCATTTATTGTATATCAGGTGATTAGATGAATGAAGAAAGAACAATAGTCATGATATTTTGAAACTTTTACTAGAGACTGAATATACAATGAATTAATTTTGTATATCTTAATAAAAGTATGAATAAGGTTAATCAATTTATGGTTTGTTTCCTCATGGACAGTTCCTGGTAGATGTCTATTATGTATATAAAAACCCTTGTCAATCTTAATTTGAAGCTCATGTTATAGTGATTTTCTCAGAATGCAACTGCTGTATCCAAGATATTTCTTATTCTCAGATTTTCTGAGATCGAATTCGAAGTCCATTAACTGAAGGATTATAGACTATGAAAAATGTTTTAAATAAGAGTTTTCTTAAAGACTGTCAAATCTGAAGTCAGATCTGATAACAACTGGAGACTATCTGAAGCTAAATGACACTAGATACATTTGTATCTTCCATGTATCGAAACCTTAAATTTATTTGTCCTTATGTGTTTGTATTTAGGGGGAGGTTGTATGAAAATTGTTCCAGTCCCTCAAATATTCCTAAAGAGATTCAGTTATTGTTAGTCAATGGTCAAAGTGAAGTCATGTTTGACGATATAACGGAGATTTCGCTTTTGTCTTGTACATGTTATTTTACTAGAGATTACCGATTATTATATCAGCATAAATTGAATAAACAGTATGATTACGGACAGAAAACTGTACAAGTGACGTCTGCAAATCAAGATATCACAAATAGCTCATTGATTAATCCCGTTGCTCAACATTAAATAAATGATTTCAAGAATGATTATAATTTTTTTAGCTTACAAGATGAAATAATGGAGCAGCTTTAACTCCAATAAACACTCATAACGGTTATCCAGTCTTACAAAAATGACATTTTCGTATCAATTTCCAAATGACTTTTCAATTTTACAGGTAATCTATTATATCAGCTCATCTAATCCCACTGTACGGTTTATACTAAGATGGTGGTTGGAAGTAATCAACAGGGTTTCCCACATTCTAACTAGAAATTGAGTCCAGGACTTTCAGGTCTCGAGTAAAGGGCTTTACCGCAAGATAAAGTGTTTCACATTCACTTGTACACATTTCTAAACTCAATATGGCACGAAAATGGTTCAACATTGGTGACTTCATTTTTAAAATATCTAAACTTCACTAGTCAAGAACCGTTACCAGAACTAAAAAAATATCACTCTCAACTGTTTCCATGGTCAGTAACAGATGTGCGTTTGGTCCTTGGGACAATAGTGGAGATGTTTAGTTAAACAACTTCTAAATGTTAATACATAAAAAGTTAGATATATTTATTAGTGAAAGTTTTAAAGAGGTCATTTACTGAATGAACATTGAGTTTGTTTACAAAATAATAAGTCAATTGAAATACTACTTTCACATATGTAAATTTAAAAATGACTACGTTTTACGAAGCTACTTAATTAGAAATAAGTAGACAGATTGTTTTCACTCTATAGCCCATAGATTAAGATGTAATGATATAATGAACAAACCATAAAAATGAAATCATTAATGAAAAATTTAAAAATTGTGCTAAAAATCGATATTTTAGTAATCTGTTTCTTAAATCTACTCGCTTGTTTAAATGAGGAAAGGGAACATTTTCAGGAATAGGGATATTTAAAAATTCACATAACGGGGTCCATCCATCTTTAGGATCAAAAATTAATAAACGATCTTTTGGAACATAATCAATAATCTCTTGGTTCCATTTAATAAAGGCATCTCTTAATTCATCATCTGTCATTTGATCATAATTTGGACCAAACGCCTTAGTGTACATGTTATCATGTAATATTGGTAAACTTTTAAGTCCACGTAATCGGTAAATAATATTCTCAGTAAATGTGGTATGTTTAGTCATAACCATATCGGAAGCAGTTGTTGCTCGACAACTTGAAACCCATGAATCGGCATCACGAACTGTTAAAATTACCTACAAAAAAAAATCAGCAAAACATTCCTTCAATATACAGATATCTTTCTGGTTGAACACAATAAGCGATGGCTTACAATTATTGTTATAAATAACAATCTCTCTGTCTAACTACTGAACAAAATTAATCAATAATGTAGGATAATTGACCAGTTAAACAAAAATCAGGAGGATCCTTAACAGATATTCATAAGTATGGGGGTTACAACTTGATCTCTATTAATCTCAAGTTTTATAAAATATGGATAGAATAATAAATAAACAATAATTTTTAGTAAGCAGAGATGGATAGTGGCTAGCAGTGGAATCTAGTTTGACGTGAGTTTCGTCCTATTTGAGACTCGTTAGCTAGATGTACCTGCATCTCTGGGACTCGAACCCAGTACCCTCGCTTCAAACGCCATTGCATTATCCACTCGGCCACTGAGTCCTGATAGCCACTTGCTTTTTAGTTATATTAAATCAATACATCACCACTAAACAAACTGTTCTTTTTATTTATTAAGGTCAAATAATCAATATAGTAGGTGATAAATTTTGTTTTCTATTAAAAGTATTTGGCAAACAGAATGGTTTATATAATTGAATTAATATCAGTTGAATTTTTCATTTAATGAATAATCTATATTAATGTACTTGATTGAATAGAAGATTTTCATATCTTACAATGAGTATTTAACATTTAAACAGATCTTTGGAGTTTATTTATGCACATTTGTTAATTACAATTAATTTGATCATGTATCCCAATGATAACTGTTTCATTTTCAACCTAATTGAACTCATGGTAGGCAGAGATGGATAGTGGCTAGCAGTGGAATCCAGGACGCGCGTTTCATCCTATTTGGGACTAGTCACCCGGATGTACCTGCATCTCATAGTTGATGTTCACTCTGGTACTCGAACCTAGTACCCTCGCTTCAAACGCCATCGCATTATCTACTCGGCCACTGAGTCCTGATAGCCACTTATTTTAGTTTAGTCTACTGAAATTGTAATACAAATTTAGAATCAAACAAACAATACTGAATGAACCTAATTGAACTCAGTTTATTAGAAACATAATCATGTGTAAAGTGGCTTTTAGTATTTAGGCACTTTATCAAACATGTCTAGTTGCATCATGAACTAAATGTAGTTCACTCAATGATTGATTCAGACATTTGGAAAGTTAATAATCGGTTTGTCTTCGCACGGGCAAAAGTGATGAGAGTCAGATCTCCATCTCTAAATGCTCTTAAATGTCCACGTATATACAATCACTGTCAGAGAAGTTCTACTCACTGCCTTCTCGCGGCATAACTGTTGTTTACGAAATTCAGAGGACGAAAAGAGAATGTTCAGCGCTTTAATCAGATTAGTGAATATGGATGATCCACCTAGGTGAGTTAGAAAACCCTCTTTTCAAACCAATGGTGCACATAGGCTCCAGGATTTTAAAGAAACAAACGGCATATGAACCTGTTGTTGGTCACCGGCTACTATGGAAATGCATCTCCTTACATCGCTCCACTACCTTATGGATTAGACCTTAAGGTCAAAGGCTGGGGGAGTGGATCTCTAAAAAACCATCTGCTTCGGTCTGAGCACCTGGAAACTATTCCAGCCCTCACGTAAGTCGAATGATTTACGTTCCGCATATCTATTTGGTGTCTACTTGTACCAATGTTTATGTATTTAAATAATAATAATAACTTACTTACAGCGTTTTATGGGAGAGGACAATCCAGCTTCCAGCTGAAGAGGAAATTAGGAAAAGACGTTGGAAGTGGATCGGACATACATTAAGGAAATCACAAATGTACATCACGACTCAATCCCTAACTTGGAATTCGGAAGGAAAGTGGAAAAGAGGAAGGTCAAAGGACACACTACGCCGGGAAATAGAAGCAGATATGAAAAGGATGAATAGCAACTGCAAAGTACTGGAAAGAAAGGCTCAGCACAGAGTTGAATGGAGAATACTGGTGAGCAGCCTATGCTCCTCGACGAGGGGTAACAGGCGTAAGTAAGTAAGTAAGTATTAATGTAATAGCTTTGTGAAGACTATTGAATTTTTCAGTTTACATTATATATTGACCTAAGTTAGACTATTATTAAAAGCCAAGAAGCATAGAACAACTGTTTCACCATAGTATAGGACTTTAAGATACTACTGCACAACAACAACAACAACAACAACCACATTATGGATAAAATTAAAAATCTTCAGATCATAAAAAGAGAAAATTGAGTATAATTACCTTGGCATTTGGATAAATCTTCATTAATTCTTTATAAAATACACATGTTGGATAATCAACAGCAAATCTGCATTCATTAAAAATATCATTCCAATAAATTTTTTCAATATTAATAAAATTCTTATTCATATTAAATAGATTTAACCATTTTTGAATATGAGATTCTTGATAATGATAGATTATATCATACATATGATAACATGATTGATTATATAATAATTGTAGAGCAAATTTTAAACTAGTTGTACCAGTTCTCATTTGACCAGCTCCAATAATAAATAAATCATTTGATATAGATGATGATGATGCTGTTGCTGCCGCTGCTGCTGCTGATGATGATGATGATGATGATGCTGTTGCTGCCGCTGCTGCTGCTGCTGCTGATGATGATGATGATGATGATGATAATAAGGTAAACGATTGTAATAATAATGTTTTTGGTGTTTCTATCATTGTCAATAATAGTTTGTTGAACATTGATATATAGCAGGAATTTTTCAATAGATTACGTAAAGTGTTCACTTGAACTCAAAAAAATAATAATAATAAAAATATACATTAGAAAACAAATACTATTTTAAAAAGTAGGACAGTATTTTATTAATTAAAGTAATCATTTTCCAAAGTTGAAAGCGTGAGTCAATTGAAGCTAGACCACCATCGAAAACCTGGAAACACTATTATGGGACTCTTCAGTGGCAGTGCGCATCAACGATCCCGCCTCGCGATCGAGATTCGAACTCAGGACCTACCAGTCTCGAGCCATAGGCCTTAACTGATAGATCACTGAGCTGGCCGGCATCCAACAGTGTTAATCTCTAACCTCAACCGATCGACGAATTATGAGCGACCATTCACCAATTGCCTTCAGTGAGTTGTTATCTCACAACAGACGTGGTTGAACTCCATAATAGGACGAAACGGCCGTCAAGTGTTTCCAGGTTTTCGATGGTGGTCTAGTTTCAATTGACTCATGATTTCAACTTTGAAAAATACTGAAATCTCCACAAATCCCCTTCGGATCATAATCATTTTCCATTCATTAAGAGTAAGATTTTGAATGTCATTCTTCTCCTGATTCCAGTCTACACAACCTAATCCCAATATCATAAATCTTTATCTGAAAAACCTCTGGTTCAGTGTCAAATCCAACAATCTATACTAGTTTAACAATTTATTACTGTTAAAAGATGTATAATTCAATAACTCATGTATTCGGGATAGTTCATAGTTCGTCTAGTTACCGTTTTAGAACAGCACCTTACTGAAAACCGTTAGAAGAATGAATCATTAGATCATTTTTTTCAGGGGGGTTTAAATGTACTAAACATTTTTCAAACATAAAAATTATAAATTCGATCACCTATGTTTACGGAGTATTAAAAAAGGTACTTCTATACGTTATCGAACTAACATTAACTGGCTGTCCACTTTCACCTTAGCAATTATTTTATCAGTAAACGTTATTTTATATACAATTAGCATTTAAACAACTTTTTTTTTTCTCTGGATAACTCCATCTTATGATCTATATTACTTTAAATTGAAATATTGAACATTTTTGCGGTACATTTCATGTGACGTAAAATGTTTCTTTTCTTCAAAAGAAAACATTTAAACTAAATGATTAATAAATGATGTTCAATTGAAGGAATTTTCTTAAAAAAAAAACAAAACAAATTTAATAAACTAGGATGTTTAAATTGAATTTAGTAGTTGCTATGGCATACTGTTAATTAGTGATCAATTTTTTAAGTAGTTTTTTTTTTGTTAGAAAACTAAAAACTTAAAAATTGTTGAAGTCTGTTAGTGATATGAACAGTTACAAAACTGGGAAAAAAATAAAGGAAATTAAAATTTTAGTTGTCATGTTAATCCTAGGACAATCGAATGTATTGAAGCAAAGATTACAGACTATCTTAGTTGATTCTGAAAACCATACAATGAACAGTTAATTTGTAAATTAACAACCAATAGTCTCGATCTTCACTGTTTCTTCTCTAATTCTATTGTTCATGCATTTTCCAAACGATTGCGCTTCATTTCAGTTCTTTCCTTATCGCTCTTCTGCCAAAATACATTCTATGTCTGACCAACACCACATACTACTTATATAGATATAAGTAGACCATACCACACTGATACTTAGCAATTATTATGTTGGAACTGTAGAGTTACACTTTTTCCCATTTACTGTTATCGTTAAAAATAATTGACTTAATTAGTCTCGAGTTTGTTGACTTCAAAAGTTGGTGTTTCGGATAAGATATTTATGCATATGCATATAAAACAGTTTGAATGAGCTGTCAGTTCAAAATATTTCATAAACGTGTTCTCTGTTCTTTCACTCTCACACACACACACACACACTCTCTCTATTGAATTGTATCTTATTAAGTGATTGAATGATTAATGGTAAATCTACTTAGTATTTAAGTATATTTTAACCTTTGTTACTATGACCTAAAAATCATAGTTAGGTACTGCACACAAGTTTTTTGAGAAACATATATAACATTCATTCAAATGTCTAATGTGAATTAATTTATGACAACGATACTGATCATCATTTAATGGTAAACAATAATTTTAAAAAACAACATGTAATGATTGTGAGCTTGTTCATTTCATGATGATTACATAATCTATGTAATTGTTTAGCTGATGAGTTCGAATGAGTATTATTTATAGAGAAAAAACATTGAATAGTCATTATAAGCAAAGATGGGTGACGACTAGAATCCGAGTCCAGTTTGACATGCGTTTCATCCTATATTGGGACTCGTCAGCTGGATGTACCTTCATCTCAGGGTTGATGTTCACACTGAGACTCCAATCCAGTATCGTTCGCTTCAGACGCTATCGCCTTATAGCCACATGGTTGTCCAGTGGACTCAGGACTCAGAAGCTAAGTGGACAATGCGATGACGTTTGTAAGCGAACTGTACGGTGTTCGAGTCCCGGAGTGAACACCAACTTTGAGATGAAGGTACATTCAACTGACGAGTAGTAATATATGATATAAAGGGAATTTTGAATTTCACGGCTAGCCAATATTCATCTTTGCTTATAATACTTGTGACTTAAGGCAATATAGACAGTCAGTCAGTCAGTCAGCTACAACGTAGGACCAGGCACATATATGCATCAGTCCAAGTTACCATACCCGTTAGCACAACAAGATGAACACCAAATTCATAGAAGTAGTTAATTTA
Source organism: Schistosoma rodhaini (assembly GCA_944470415.2). Taxonomy (NCBI): domain Eukaryota; kingdom Metazoa; phylum Platyhelminthes; class Trematoda; order Strigeidida; family Schistosomatidae; genus Schistosoma; species Schistosoma rodhaini. Next base: position 85,434,855 of record OX104036.1, read on the forward strand.
GTGGTGGTAGTATATAAAAGAAGTATTGTATATAAGGATATAGTACAGGAAGAAATAAAAGATATAAAGCAATTTTAATCTCAAGGTTTAAGGGAAGATAAAGAGTGTATACACCTACGCCATCGTGATCGATTCTGAGCCATGTCACCTAGAGTCTCCAACCATTGGTTACGATAGTCACGCGGACCCCAACCAGGTATTCTGCATCTACCAACATGGCTCAGACTAAAAGTTAGTAACTTCAAGTACTGACGCCATGTTTTGGTTTTGCCGCCCCTGACTCTCTTCCTACCATCCCCAATACTAGTCAGCATAGCGCGTCGTGGTAATCAATGTTCAGGCATACGTAACACATGGCCTAACCATCTCAGTCGATGAAGATTCATCACCTCATCAACTGATTTACCATCACGTCAAGGTAGCATCAACGGTTGGAATTCATAATCAATCTCCTTCTTCATATACACAGTATGCACAGTATATTAATAAATGACTAATCATCACAGTCCTAAACATCAATGGAAAGATTCAAATAAACAATATCAAATGAATTGATACAGTTATATTCAATGAAATGAAATAGAAAAAAAATTATTCAATGAAAACAATTACCTTTCCCTTTCTTATTCAACCAACGTTGATGAAATAACATTGAATTAATTAAATTAACTAATTGATTATGTATATTTTCATCATCTGTTTGAATTTCTTTTTCATTCATTAATGGTAGTTGTAAAACATTCATTGAAAATTTAACGGAAAAAAAACACACAACTTGATTCACTGTTTGAATATCTCACCGTTAAAAAAAAAGGAGAGAAACGAGGTTGATTAAAACAAATTTGAGAATGATATATCTATGTGAGATCAGTAATATATATATATATACTACTGATTAAGTCTACTGATTATAAAATGTTTTTTTTTTGTCAATTTATTGTTTTCATCTCATTTATATACTAATTGAATGTAGTGTCATCATATTGATAGTCTAATGAAATTTCCTTTTTTTTTTTTTAAATAATTCTAGAATGAATCATCCATAGTTTCATAATGAAAAGTTGTGATTATTCTTTTTGGTTGCTATGCCTTTTTCTTCTTTTTTTTTAATTTTTTTTAATTCTAAAATCTGATTGATTGGTCAATTAGATGAAGTGAATCAAATAGAAATTAGCAAATCATACTTTAAGAATAATTTTTTTTCTTTTGTTATTGTGGTGGTGGTGGTGGTGGTGGTGGAAGATAATAACCAGTACATAAGTTTGTTTATTGTTTCTATGTAAATGAATAATTTAAAGATCAATCACATATATACACTGCATATAATGAAATAACAATCAAAAAATGTTCATATTGTATGATTGTATTTCAAGTCATGTATATTTATAACTGTAATTGAACAATAGCTGTTAGCAATCATTCATACTTCAAAAGGTTTCATCAATATTCATATATATATGAACTGGCACTAACAGTGAAATCTAGAGGATATATACTTCTTTCAATTTATTACTCATTAGATGGATGTATAAACATTCTAGTGTTGATGTTAAAAATGAAGACTCGAATCCCCAGTACCTATTATTTCATAACATTAATTTTGGTTATTCATTAAGTGACTAAATTCAAATGAATACTAACTTATTCAATGTACATGTTAATGTAAACCTTTACAAATAATTTCATTTTATATTAAGAATAATCTTATGTTTTTGAGATGATGATGATCATGATCATGATGATGTTGATGTTGATAAATTTCTATCATTTGGAAATAATCTCATTTTGAGATAACAGTAATTGGTGATATATTCATTGAACATTTTAGGTGTATCTCCTAGGAGTCAGAAATAGTATTGATTATTGGATACTGAAACTAGAATGGTTATTCTATCTGTAGGTGTATGGCTTTTGGTAATTGACCGATTAATGTTAACTTTACGCCTGTAAACCCCAAAAGATCATAGGTTTCCGACCAGAATTCCCCAACCCATTCTGTTTTGAGCATTCCTTTCTAGTTCTATTAATTTTTTGTTTATTCTCCTCATATCTGTCTACATTTCTCGGTGTAATGTATTCTTTGGTATTCCTCTTCTCTTTTAGCCTTTGGGATCCCAAGTGAGGGCTTGCCTTGTGAGTTGTCTTACTAATAGAACGCGTTTGATTATAATGACATATTCTCAGCATAAATATAAAATGTTGCAATGAATCCCAGTTTACTATCCATTTTACAAGACAGTATCCATAATAAATTTTTAAAATGTTTTTAATCATTTGTTAGGTATTATTTAACCTCATCCTGGAACATCAGTTGACAAAAAGTTTGCTCATATGATGATATCTTTTTTTCCATCGTCTTACACATATGTTCACTGTATAAATCCTGAAGAATTCACCGTTTGTTTTTCTTGAGGACATACAATAAGAAAATTATATTAACCATTTCAATGTCGCAATATTAATCGAATAGTAATTTTCTTTGTGATAAGTTCGAAACTCTTTTAAAAAGTACGTCTGTACAATAGATGATTAGTATTGAAGTAAATGCAACTAGTGTGTATCATGTACTATATAATGATTTGATTACATGGAATAGACATTAAGATGTTATTACATAATCCAGTAAGTTTACTAAGGAAGGGAACAATTAGGTTCAATCTTTTAATAACTAAAAAAATATAATCTTTAATAATAACTCCTAAAATCATCAACATATGAGCTCGTAGTACAAGTTTTCGTATAAATACAATGATTCAATTACTGTTTAAAAGCAGTGTTATATCGATTGAGTACGTGCCCTCTTTTATATATGAGTAATAAGACCGCCAATTGAATAGTAGTGATTTATCGATTGGATCAATAATATACCAAAGCCGTATAAGCAGTCTAGAGTACTTATCAGTCCTGCTTTTTGACTAGCCCAGACAGTTAAGTCCAGAACATCAATAATAGCATCTGCAATATCAATCATTATTCTCAAACATACTGGGTTTATATACCAAACAAACTGACCACATCGTACCATAAATTTAGAAACAACATTTGTACAAGATTTAGCCAAATGTGTCTGTGAATAGTGGGAACAGTAATTAATGGACTAGGGATAACTCAAGGATGGTAAATCGTACAGTAATAGTCTAAGGGTCAAAATAAAGCTAATAATCGGAAGAACACGAATACGATTAGTTTAGTTACTTAACAATTATACAATAGGAAATATAAATATCATATTGCTTCATAAACAGTCCTCAAAAGTTACCATTCATAATTCTCCACGGGATACAAGAAGCGGTTTCTCAATAAAAATTAAAACTGAGGCTACATTTCAATTGTCAAAAAATACAATACCTTAAATGATTAATAAATTTATTGATTCACAATGTTAACATCTCACGTAATATCAAAATGACATTGAAGTTGTATTTCTATATTCGCCTAATAATGATCAAATGATTTAATAAAATGGTGAACTATTTAATGATTGACTTTTCAAATCTCATTCTCAAAGAAAATACCTCCAAACAAATTGGTTTTTAAGAAAATTTTGTAATTTATTGTACAGTTTTCGGTATAGACTATCTTGAAGAGGTCAATATTTTTTAGGGTACTTAGGTGAAGTATGATTTTAGTGTACAGAACTTTCTTTAATAACCTTCCATTAAAAAGATTCATCTTTAGGGAATATATTTAATTAATTCACTCCAGAGCTATGCGAAATAACTATCTTACATCTGTGATTTAGAAAGAATATCAATCCATTTTAAAACAGAAGGGGTTTTGTGGATATTTCAATATTTTCATAGTTGAAATCATGAGTCAATTGAAAGTAGAACACTATAGAAAACCTGGAAATACTGAACGTCCGTTTCGTCTTATTATGGGGCTCCTCAGCACTACGCATCCACGATCCCGCACTCGCGAGATTCGAACCGAGGACCTATCAGTTTCGAGCCAGAGCCCTTAATCGATAGATCACTTAGCCGGCTGGCATCCAACGGTGTTAATGTCTAACTTCAACTGATCCACGAAGTTGAGCAACCCTTCACCAATTGTCTTCAGTGAGTTGATATCTCTACAACAGATGTGGTTTTGACCTCCACTGGTCACTGCTTCTCACTAGAACTCAAGTAAACATTCCTTACAGCCAGTCACTAGTAAGCATATGATTATAGATCAGAAGGGGTTTTGTGGATATTTCAATATTTTCATAGTTGAAATCATGGGCCAATTGAAGCTAGACCACAGTCCAGTGCTTTCACGTTTTCAATGGTGGTCTAGCTTCAATTGACTGATGATTTCAACTATGAAAATATTTTAAAACAGTTTAACAAATTTGAAGTGATCTTATTTGGTACGTAGTTATAACAATGATACATAACTCATTTATTCAGAAATTATTTTAATACTTTGTTGGAACATTTTAAAAACATTATTCTTCAATTCTGTATTTTGATTGGTTAATATTTTAAGCCAATCATATCCATCCTTGCGAGAATATGAGTCATGAGAAAGTGAATTCACAGACACTCAGCTGATCCGTCAATTTATAAACGATTAATTAATTAATTAATCAATAATGACGTTTGAGACTATTTTTTTTTTGTAAAAGATTAGTCCTATTTAGTGTGCAGGGACTTTATCTGTTGGGAATGAATAAGGAAATCTAATTCTAGGGATTTAGATTTCCTGAGAAAAAAAAGATGATGGATAAGTTTTCTATCATAAATGGGTTATTTGTATGAGATAAATTTATTGAATTCCCTGTAAATTTAAATATTACTGTAATATTAAATATGGTGTCGTCTAATCGTTTACAGCCCCCAAATACCCTGGTATAACCGAGAATGGGGAGAGTCTGTTCTCCCTCTCGAAATACTTTCACTTGACCATGCGTAATATAGCTTTTGCAACGGAAGTCCTACTCTTTGCCTTCTCGTGTGCACTATTGTTTACGAAATTGAGAGGACAAAAAGCGAATGTCCGGCGCTTTAACCGGGTTGGTGGACACGGCGCGTCCACCTCTGGCAGTATGAAAACCCTGATTCCAAACCAATGGTGCACATGGGCTCCAGTATCCGGAGAGAACAAATGGCGTATGAACCAATCGTTGGTCATCGACTACCATGGGACTGCATCTCCTCACGATGCTCCACTGTCTTTAGGTCGAAGGCTCGAGTTGTGGTCGCCTAAGGAAACCGCCTGCTTCAGTTTGGGCACCCGGGCAGTATCACAGCCCTCACACAAATCTCATTTGATTTGTGAGGCGCATATGTATCTGGTGCTTCCTTGTACCAACATTTATGTGTTTAAATAAATAATAATTCTGTTTAATATCTTAAAATATGACACTACGTAACTCGTGTTTGGGTGCCCATTCAGGTTTTATTTTTTCCTACGATTGTGAATATGTTTCTTTACTGACATTTATTCATTATAAAAGTATAAGTCTGATAACAATTAATCACATCTTTGTTTGTTTGTTTCTTTCTTATCAATCTAGATAAATTAAGAGGTTTTACAAAAGAGTTTAGAATTTGTTGTTATAATCAATAAATGACTGATCACATTTATCATAAAGATATCAACAAAACTGTTGTGTTTAAATGTTTTAAAAAAAAATGAGCATCGTGAATAAGAGATGCAGTCCCATGGTAGTCGGTGACCAAAGATTGATTGATACGCCATTTGTTCCCTCAGGATATTGGAGTCCATGTTCACCATTGATTTGAAATTAGGGTTTTCCAACTCCCCTAGGTGGACTCGCCGTGTCCACTAGCCCTGTTAAAGCGCCGAACATTCGCTTTTCATCTTCTCAATTTTGTAAACAATATCCATACCACGAGAAGGCAGTGAGTAGGACTTCCCTGGCAGAGGCTATATATTCGCTGGCCATGTGAGAGCATTTGGAGAGGGAGAGTTGACTCTTCCCACTGTCGGCCGTACCAGGGCATTTGGGGGCTAAGATATTCACAGATAAATTAACTGAATATTTTAGTAGGATATGACCACTCAATTAAATCAAATAATAATAATATTAGAATTATTTATAAAGTTCTCAAAAATCTATCAAGACTTTTATTTTCAACTTTTAAGTACATCCTAAAGTTGTCGTTATCTGTAAGGGAAATTTTGAATTCAGTAGTGCACATCCACGATCCCGCCCCACTAAGGAGTCCCGTACTATGATGAAACGGCCATCCGGTGCTTATAGGTTTTCCATGATGGTCTAGCTTCAATTGACTCATGAATTCAACTAATAGATTTTTATATCATTTTACTTCTTTCTCATATCCAACCAATTTTTAAATGATGAAGATTTCTAGCTGAAGTCGAAGTTTTTTTGGTTATGTTTAATCAATTGAGGTTAATGTCTTAATTGTGAAACTTTCATTCTTATTCTGAGTAACATAATCGGTGCCTACTTTCGTTCACAACACTGAATTTATCAACACAATAATGAAGAAACCTTAAACTCAGTGTGCATATTCAATAAGTAAACGATTTATGTGAAGAGAAAAAATCAACAGTAGAGCGTAGGACGAAAGTGTTTTTAGAATTATCAACAACTAGAAAGAAGAAAACATGATCAAAGGGATATTGTAGTGAACGAGAACACAAATGAGGAAAGTCAAATGTATTCGAACACAAAATTACAAAACATCTTAGTAAAATCTGAAAACCATTCATTAAATACATAAACTCTGAGATGCAGGTACATCCAGCTGACGAGTCTCAACATAGGATGTAAAGTGCATTTTGGATTCCACGGCTAACCAATATCCATCTTTGCTTATAATACTTGTGACTTAAGGCAATTTACACAGTATGGACATATGTTAATAAATGACTGATCATCACAGTCGTAAACATCAATGGAAAGATTCAAGTAAGCATTACCAAGTGAACATTAAATACTTGCAATGGGGTGAAGTTGAAATTTACTTAGTATTGCTGATGAGTCCCAAATAGGACGGAACATGTGTCCTGGATTCCACTGCCAGCCATTATTCATCTTTGCTTACCAAGTTGTCATGATGTTTTCTTAAGGTTAAATAAAAACTTGATTAACCGATCAGTTTTTATCCTTTTCTTTTTTTATTTCCTTGCTCTTAATGAAATACTGTAATAACTAACAGTTTTTTCCTACAATTATAATGCAAAGTAACCGAAAGTGATTTTACCAGACAAAATAAAATTATTATTTTTTCAGAAGGGGTTTTGTGTAGTTTTAGTATATTCATAGTTGAAAGCGTGAGTTAATTGAAGCACGAGACTGGTAGGTCCTGGGTTTAAATCTCGCGAGGCGAGGTCGTGGATGCACAACGTTGAGGAGTCCCACAATAGGACGAAACAGCCGTTCAGTTTTTCCCTGGTGGTTCAGCTTCAATTGACTAACGCTTTCAACTATTATTTTTTCATTCAAAGAGAATAATTAATCAGTGTCTACTTAGCAAATGAATTTAGATTGAATTCTAATTCGTAAATTTTTTATGATAGAAAATAATTTCTTGAAAGAAGTAAAGTTAGTGGTACGTACATGAGGTTTTTCTGTATATTTTATATGTCACTATCAAATATCCTATAAATTCAGTTTCTTTGTGGTGTGTTCTACTTATGTCGACATAAGTAGTATATACTGCTAGTCAGGAATAGAATATCTGGCAGTAGAAGATGGGAAAGATCGAGGAGGGAAGAACAGGAACAGAAAGTAATTGGTATGAAAATGCAGAAATAATGAAGTCTGAGACCATTAACAAATATTTGCCCCCAAATGCCTTGGTACGGCCGACAGTGGGGAGAGTCAACTCTCCCTCTACAAATGCTCTCACATGGCCACACGTATATAGCCTCTGCCAGGGAAGTCCTACTCATTGCCTTCTCATGGCATGAGTTTGCCTACAAAACCATTGAAAATCTGAGAAAATTCAATCATTGTTACTTCACAATACTGGAGGTTTCATTAGTGTCCACTCACTACCACAACAGAAATCAAATTCATGATTTTCAAACCTTATGAGAAAAAAACAAACTTGGAACCTATGAACCAGTGATTAACTATTCAATTCTCCGATATCCTACTAACTACAGATTATAACTAAATCTTCAGGAATCATTTAGGAAGTTGGTCAGTAGCCAAGAAATAAGGTGGCGTTCAACTGAAAAACTTTATTAAATAAGATTCCTTTATGTAATCACCTATTGGTACAAGTTTAGAACATGAAGAATGTTTTAATCAACTTGAATGAAGTATACAAAACACACAATTAAAATGTTAGACTGGTGTAGAATCGATTATAGTTCTTATTAAAAAAAATTTACTATGTCCATTGTTCAATAACTTCCATGTAAGAAAGATGTTTTATCAAGTACATGTTATTGTGAATTTTATTTCCTGCTTTAGATTGACCGATTTAAACAAACATTATTTGTAACTGATATCATAATTTAATCGATAAATGTACCCCCATCAAGATACTACATTGGATATAGATGATATCAATACTACATTATTAACCAACAAATTAGATTTAACGTCACTTTATTTGATACTTGAATGAAATGAATACTAGTCAGATAACTTTCATGTAGCATAACATGATATTGATATTTAGGAAAATTTATAACAATGTGTAAATGTCTCGATTCTATAAGAATTAAATTATAATCCAATTAAATTCATTTAGTAATGAACATCAACAGATCTGAGATGCAGGTACATCCAGCTGACGAGTCCCAAATAGGACGAAACGCGCGTCCTGGATTCCAATGCTAACCACTATCCATCTTTGCTTACTATAATCCAATTAGCTTGAAATTAATTTGATTGCTAGTGGTACTGAATGAAATTGGTGAAAGTCTTCATTGAAATATAGATTTCGTTGAATTGCAGAATGTTCCATGATTCTGAAAGATCACACTTCCTACTTACTTAAACGTAACATGTAATATAATACAAAATATTTTCACACCATTCAAGCTACAGTAGACTATAGAATTGAATGAAAACCTGAAAATTTATATTCTCCAAGTTATTGCTCCAAAATCGATGACATATGTACTTAATTGTTCTGCTAGTTTATATTTCCATCCCATTGTTAAACAGCCATTAGAGACTCTTTCCTTAAAGGAAATATCATTATTAATTTATCAATGAGTAATCACCAACATCAAATTTGACCAAATTTTACAGATCAGGTTTCAATGTGAAGCTTGATAATCAACAATTGTGAAGATTTTTATTCTACAGAAAGTTAGTCACAACTGAAATAATAGCTCAGTGATATTATTTCAGTTAAGTTAATAAGAGATTGAATCTAACAAAGAACATAAACTTTAATATTCTAGATACTTCGTATTAATGAGTGCCAACTAACATGAAACTCATATTCAAAATATCCTAGCGATGGCATCCAACTATCTAATATTAAGACAAAATGTATACAAAATACTTAATACTCAATTATTCACTTCTTTTAATTTAACATTTCAATAAATGATCCAGTTGATCTGAAATGATCACTTTGGTAATCGTACAACAAAAAAAGTTTTATTTCAATAAATTACATAGTAAAATAAAAAAGACCAAAACAATCTAAGGGATTTCCGAATGGATTGTCGCCTGAATTTAAAATAATCATGATCATCATCATCATCATCATCATCCAAATCATCATCATCATCATCATCATCATCATCATCATCATCATCATCACATCATCATCATCATCATCATCATCATCATCATCATCATCATCATCATCATCATCATCATCATCATCATCATCATCATCATCATCATCATCATCATCATCATCATCATCATCATCATCCAAATCATCATCATCATCCAAATCATCATCATCATCATCATCATCATCATCATCATCATCATCATCATCATCATCATCATCATCATCATCATCATCATCATCATCATCATCATCATCATCATCATCATCATCATCATCCAAATCATCATCATCATCATCATCATCATCATCATCATCATCATCATCATCATCATCATCATCATCCAAATCATCATCATCATCATCATCATCATCATCATCATCATCATCATCATCATCATCATCATCATCCAAATCATCATCATCATCATCATCATCATCATCATCACCACCACCACATCGAATCATGTATCCAAGTTATTAAAACAAAAAAAGTCATGGTGTTTAATCAAATTATTAATTCAATTGAATATAAGATACATACAGTGTGTGTGTGTCTGTATGTGTGTGTATGTATATGATCTAATTAACAAAACGAAAAAAAAACTTATCAAGAAAAAAAAATGAAAAAAAAGAATTAATTTGCACAACAGTTTACTTATAATAATTCAATATCAAAGTAAAATTGATGTGAACCGCGAAACAAGAAGCCTTAAAAAATTACGGAAGCTATTTTTGGGGACGTTAATTCGTTTCATTCAAACCTTGTATAATAGTAATATTTACTTTTGCCCCTAGCCTATTCTACAGATCATAAGCTTTCGTTTGATGTATGATTCATTGCCATAGCATTTTCTGTTCTAAAGCTATTGTCATTTAGACGTAATCTTTTGTACTTTATTTTCTACTACAATCCCACAGTTTTGAACATATTTGTATTTTCCTAATTATTGTACGTCGTGGTCAGGTTATTCATCTATTTTCATGCTAATCTGAATTGGGAATTGGGAATTCGAGTGCTAGATCGGGGTTGGAATAAAGTGATTATTGTTCCAGCTGTCTTTGTCTTCTCTCTTTCTCTCTCGCGTGCTTGCCAGTCAATCAGGGATAGAATAGTTTTCGTCTCTTTACCCCCACTTCGAACTCACGCATATTTGGCCTCAAGGTTAAGCCAGTCAGTCTATCGGGTCAAGGTCTTAATTTACATTAGATAAGTCATACTCGGCACTAAAATTGATAGACAGATCCAAGGACGTAACAAAAATAATGCAAATAAGAAGTATATCAACATGATTATGTTAATGATCATAGGTGGATATATTTAGTGAAAAATGAAAATTTTCAAAATTATTACATAATAATGAATTCATTTGATATTGTTTACTTGAAGTTTCATCTAATTTCTACAAGCGAGTGAGTATCAGAACTTAGTAGCTAAGTGGATAATGCGATGCCGTTTGAAGCGAATAGTACTGAGTTCAAGTCTCAGAGTGAATATCAACTCTGAGATGTAGGTACATCCAGCTGATGAGTCCCAAATAGAACGAAACGTGCGTCCTGGATTCCACTGCCAGCCATTATCTTATTTTGCTTAATAAACGATGAGTAAATAAATTTGATTTTTCTTAAAATTCAGTTATAACCATATATATATATTGATGACATTTTATATTATTTTACAGTTAACTTATATTCTACCGCTTCATGATTAAGATCATGAACCTATTCATCAAGTTAACACAGCCAATGAAAGATAGCCAATACAAGAAACACTAAACAGTTGTTTTGTTTTAATATATAAGTTCGAAATTATTTTCAAGTTTTTTTTGAATAAATAAGCAATAAACTAATTTATGGTAAGCAGAGATGGATAAAGGCTAGCAGTGGAATCCAGATTGACACGCGTTTCGTCCTATTTGGGACTCGTCAGCTAGGTGTGCCTACATCTCAGAGTTGATGTTCACTCTGGGACTCGAACCCAGTACCCTCTCTTCAAATGCCATCGCGTTATCCACTCGGCCACTCAGTCCCGATAGCCACTTGCCTGTGCGATGGGGTGAAGTTTAAATTCACTTAGTATTGTTTGTTTGAATCTTCCCGTCGATTTGTTAGGACTGCAACTGGTCAGTCTCTAATTGGCATATGTGCATACTTTGCATATTGCCTCGATATAGCCTTAATTCACAAGCATTGTAAGTAAAGATAGATGGTGACTAGTAGTGGAATCCAGTTTGACGCACGTTTCGTCCTATTTGGGACTCGTCAGCTGGATGTCTCTGCATCTCAGAGTTGATGTTTGTTTATTTTCTTTACTACTTATCATTTAGGCTTGCCCAATTTATAATTTTCGAAATTGTAATAAGATGTTTTCATTTAATTAGTCTACATAATTTTACGGTTTATAAATCATACTAATCAAATTATTGCAGAGGTGTTCTGTTTCTTCTTCTATGTAGTTATTGTGAATGAAAGAAATAGTGGTGGATCAACAGAATTTTGTGATTTACAGTTGTTATGTTGTATCTTTGTGTTATTTGATAGCGTGAAGTGTAATGGTCTGATTGACGTGATGCCGTGATTCAACTAAGTGAATGTATAAAAAAGGTTAAAGTTATAGAAAGTTTCATAAAAAAACGAAGGCAAAGTTAGTTAACAAGACTAGATTGGTAATAAAAGAATGAATAGTTCTCAATAGAAATAGTGAAAGACATCTAGTTGGAGACTTATGGATAAACACTGACGAAGAGCTTCACATTAAGACGAAACGGACGTTCAGTACTTCCAAGTTTTCCACGGTGGTCTAGCTTCATTTGATTCATGAACTCAACTATTAAATTACATATAATTTCAATAATTCCGAAACTATATTTCTCCTGTTCTTCCTAAAATGTCGATTTTAATCAATTCATAGTAGAACTTAATTACTTCATTGAACAACAGTATTCTTCATTTTCAACTTATGCTTCAAATCGATAATAATATGAATAATAACTATTCAGTCTAACTATAACATAACGACGACCATTAGCGATATTTAAATGACCCTGTGAAAGTAGGTATATCTTCAAATAATCAGTGCGTGATTGATATAAAGGAATATTTAGTCACGTAAGACGGTATGAAGATATCGTAAAATAAATAATACCAATTCAATAAGCCTAATCATAACAATAATCTTATTATAATAATAATGCAGGAACACATAAATTGTCTGACAATCAAACTTACCAACTGGTGTGTATGTCGGAACGATCTTACATCTAAACACTTCGAACACTAAGTAGATTTGTTATAGAAGAACAAATAAATTTCATAAAAACAATGCTGACAGAAAGCGGAAAACTACCAAAAACAAAAAATTGATTTAATATCACCCAAGGAGGAACTAAAATCCATACTCACCAAAAAAATGACGATTAACAGGAATATTGGATTCGAAGATTGCAGAAATTTTAAAAAAGCACACCAAAAACTGATTTCATTGAATCACTTTGATAGTGACCTACAGTAAACCTGAGATTATCAATAATATAAATACTAAGCTGTGAACTTAGATCAATTCAAGACCTAATGATTACACAGTTTATTGCTGAAGACTTCAATAAATTGACCATGTTTAAAAAACTACTCAGCATAGACGAAGTAAAGCAGAAGCGGATGTATTATAAGAAAATAACATGAAAAATACAAACGTCATGAGAATAGACCAATTACTCGTCGTTCTCACAATCTTCATATTCACCAAGTGTTTTCAACAAATTAATAACGACTAAGATAATAACTAATTACAGTACAAGTCACATACAACACTAAAATCTAACTAATATTTCGACGAGTGATTACACAATTCAGTAAATTAGTTACATTTGTCAATTATGTCACTCTAATCTTCTGATGTTGCGAATGGTGATCAGACACACTAGATGGTAGATAGTACATTTTAAAATTGAAAAACCTACACATCACTGTACAATAAAAATAATCAATGAATAAAATTCTTGATCACATAAGATGTTGATAAATCATCCCATCCGTCAATTAATCACTTGTCACCTCACAACAACATCATTGTGATATTCTGAATGTCCATTCAATTCACTATCTTATGTCGACGATTCCAAGAGTATTCCTCGTCAAATTTTGTAAAACACTGAAGACCAATGAAAATTGTGAATCCAATCATCATCAAATAGAAACTTCTCAAAAATACATAGAAAATGTTGATGAAATATCTGTCACATTTTGATTGGATAATAACTTATTCAGTTTCTATATTTAGTATATAACAACAAGTCTCTACAAAAACCATTATCACACAGAACTCTATAAACATACTCGATTACTAGTACATAATTAGTTGTAAAGTGGAATTATTGCATTTCACGATTTGCCCCCTTTTAATTCAACTTGAAGTATACAATAAGTCTGAGGTGATATGAAGTGGTTAGAAAGTCAATATTGAATGTTCCATTAATGGTGGACATATCACTTTGATCATTTGATTACTTGATAACAATTCGACGAGAATTTCATGTTTCATAAAACGACGAGAAAGAATACATCATTATCAACAACATTAGCAACATCATTGAAGTCAGAACACGTATTAATCGAATCCGATATGTGAACTGCTCATTTATGAATAAGTCAAACAATCAATTCACGATAGACATTATGACAAGTATTTGAATTAGAAATGATCTAAGTGTATATCACAACAAATACCTATATCCTTGATCTTAATTAAAATACACAGAATAAAATGATGATAGTTGAAATCCTAATTACAGAGACAAGAATCAGAGTAAAGAATTCTAGCTCATAAACTACTATTAGTTGTTATAGAATTTCGTTTTGAAAATATGCAAAGAAATCTATTCCAGTCATTTCAACATTGTATAGTTTATACTAGACACCTTTTACAAAACCACATTCCCTTTTCTTAATATTATACATAACAAGGAATACAAAGTTTATTGGAAATATTAGTGCGTCATTGACATTCAAAATTAATCAAAGTTATATGTCTGGAAAATGTTTTCTGGCACCCGATGTTGTACGTCATTTCATCCTACAACTCATCGACAATCTAATACAATCAGACATTAACAATTATGCCAAAAAGACAACATTACATAGTTTGTATAGGTTGTAAATTGTAAATCAAAATGCAATGACTGATGCATAGATTCATGCATGTAGAACACTCAATTTTATCCATATCAATCAAATTGAATTATGACATAACTCATTGTAACTTTTGTGATTGTATAACGCCATATTTGTGATGTTTTTTTTTGAATTTTTCTATAATTTTATGTGTCAGGAAATTAGGCCAAACGTTTTAATGATTCAATGACCATGTATATAACATTAGAATATTTTTTTTCATTTCACACGTAGTTGGTTACAACTGTAATGGGTTCATTTATATTGTGTATCTTAAGCACATGATTTGTTCAGACGTAATGAGTTACAACTGTAATGGGTTCCATGATGTTGTGTATCTTAAGCACATGATTTGTTCAGACGTAATGAGTTACAACTGTAATGGGTTCCATGATGTTGTGTATCTTAAGCACATGATTTGTTCAGACGTAATGAGTTACAACTGTAATGGGTTCCATGATGTTGTGTATCTTAAGCACATGATTTGTTCAGACGTAATGAGTTACAACTATAATGGGTTCCATGATGTTGTGTATCTTAGGGACATGACTTGTTCAGACGTAATGAGTTACAACTATAATGGGTTCCATGGTGTCGTGTATCTTAAGCACATGACTTGTTCAGACGTAATGAGTTACAACTGTAATGGGTTCCATGATGTTGTGTATCTTAAGCACATGATTTGTTCAGACGTAATGAGTTACAACTATAATGGGTTCCATGATGTTGTGTATCTTAAGCACATGATTTGTTCAGACGTAATGAGTTACAACTGTAATGGGTTCCATGATGTTGTGTATCTTAAGCACATGATTTGTTCAGACGTAATGAGTTACAACTGTAATGGGTTCCATGATGTTGTGTATCTTAAGCACATGATTTGTTCAGACGTAATGAGTTACAACTGTAATGGGTTCCATGATGTTGTGTATCTTAGGGACATGACTTGTTCAGACGTAATGAGTTACAACTGTAATGGGTTCCATGATGTTGTGTATCTTAAGCACATGATTTGTTCAGACGTAATGAGTTACAACTGTAATGGGTTCCATGATGTTGTGTATCTTAAGCACATGATTTGTTCAGACGTAATGAGTTACAACTGTAATGGGTTCCATGATGTTGTGTATCTTAAGCACATGATTTGTTCAGACGTAATGAGTTACAACTGTAATGGGTTCCATGATGTTGTGTATCTTAGGGACATGACTTGTTCAGACGTAATGAGTTACAACTGTAATGGGTTCCATGATGTTGTGTATCTTAAGCACATGACTTGTTCAGACGTAATGAGTTACAACTGTAATGGGTTCCATGATGTTGTGTATCTTAAGCACATGATTTGTTCAGACGTAATGAGTTACAACTGTAATGGGTTCCATGATGTTGTGTATCTTAAGCACATGATTTGTTCAGACGTAATGAGTTACAACTGTAATGGGTTCCATGATGTTGTGTATCTTAAGCACATGATTTGTTCAGACGTAATGAGTTACAACTGTAATGGGTTCCATGATGTTGTGTATCTTAAGCACATGATTTGTTCAGACGTAATGAGTTACAACTATAATGGGTTCCATGATGTTGTGTATCTTAGGGACATGACTTGTTCAGACGTAATGAGTTACAACTATAATGGGTTCCATGGTGTCGTGTATCTTAAGCACATGACTTGTTCAGACGTAATGAGTTACAACTGTAATGGGTTCCATGATGTTGTGTATCTTAAGCACATGATTTGTTCAGACGTAATGAGTTACAACTGTAATGGGTTCCATGATGTTGTGTATCTTAAGCACATGATTTGTTCAGACGTAATGAGTTACAACTGTAATGGGTTCCATGATGTTGTGTATCTTAAGCACATGATTTGTTCAGACGTAATGAGTTACAACTGTAATGGGTTCCATGATGTTGTGTATCTTAAGCACATGATTTGTTCAGACGTAATGAGTTACAACTGTAATGGGTTCCATGATGTTGTGTATCTTAGGGACATGACTTGTTCAGACGTAATGAGTTACAACTATAATGGGTTCCATGATGTTGTGTATCTTAAGCACATGACTTGTTCAGACGTAATGAGTTACAACTATAATGCGTTCATTAATATTATATATCTTAAGCACATGATTTGTTCAGACGTAATGAGTTACAACTATAATGGGTTCCATGATGTTGTGTATCTTAGGGACATGACTTGTTCAGACGTAATGAGTTACAACTGTAATGGGTTCATTTATATTGTGTATCTTAAGCACATGACTTGTTCAGACGTAATGAGTTACAACTGTAATGGGTTCCATGTTGTTGTGTATCTTAAGCACATGATTTGTTCAGACGTAATGAGTTACAACTGTAATGGGTTCCATGATGTTGTGTATCTTAGGGACATGACTTGTTCAGACGTAATGAGTTACAACTATAATGGGTTCCATGATGTTGTGTATCTTAAGCACATGACTTGTTCAGACGTAATGAGTTACAACTATAATGGGTTCATTAATATTATATATCTTAAGCACATGATTTGTTCAGACGTAATGAGTTACAACTATAATGGGTTCCATGATGTTGTGTAACTTAGGGACATGACTTGTTCAGACGTAATGAGTTACAACTGTAATGGGTTCATTTATATTGTGTATCTTAAGCACATGATTTGTTCAGACGTAATGAGTTACAACTGTAATGGGTTCCATGATGTTGTGTATCTTAAGCACATGACTTGTTCAGACGTAATGAGTTACAACTGTAATGGGTTCCATGATGTTGTGTATCTTAAGCACATGACTTGTTCAGACGTAATGAGCTACAACTGTAATGGGTTCATTTATATTATATATCTTAAGCACATGACTTGTTCAGACGTAATGAGTTACAACTATAATGGGTTGCTTTATGTTGTGTATCTTAGGGACATGACATGTTAAGACGTAATGAGTTACAACTATAATGGATTCCATGATGTTGTGTATCTTAAGCACATGACTTGTTCAGACGTAATGAGCTACAACTGTAATGGGTTCATTTATATTATATATCTTAAGCACATGACTTGTTCAGACGTAATGAGTTATAACTATAATGGGTTCCATGATGTTGTGTATCTTATTGACATGACATGTTAAGACGTAATGAGTTACAACTGTAATGGGTTCCATGATGTTGTGTATCTTAAGCATATGACTTGTTCAGACGTAATGAGTTACAACTGTAATGGGTTCCATGATGTTGTGTATCTTAAGCACATGATTTGTTCAGACGTAATGAGTTACAACTGTAATGGGTTCCATGATGTTGTGTATCTTAGGGACATGACTTGTTCAGACGTAATGAGTTACAACTATAATGGGTTCCATGATGTTGTGTATCTTAAGCACATGACTTGTTCAGACGTAATGAGTTACAACTATAATGGGTTCATTAATATTATATATCTTAAGCACATGACTTGTTCAGACGTAATGAGCTACAACTGTAATGGGTTCATTTATATTATATATCTTAAGCACATGACTTGTTCAGACGTAATGAGTTACAACTATAATGGGTTCATTTATATTATATATCTTAAGCACATGACTTGTTCAGACGTAATGAGTTACAACTATAATGGGTTCCATGATGTTGTGTATCTTAGGGACATGACATGTTAAGACGTAATGAGTTACAACTGTAATGGGTTCCATGATGTTGTGTATCTTAAGCATATGACTTGTTCAGACGTAATGAGTTACAACTATAATGGGTTCATTAATATTATATATCTTAAGCACATGACTTGTTCAGACGTAATGAGCTACAACTGTAATGGGTTCATTTATATTATATATCTTAAGCACATGACTTGTTCAGACGTAATGAGTTACAACTATAATGGGTTCCTTGATGTTGTGTATCTTAAGCACATGACTTGTTCAGATGTAATGAGTTACAACTGTAATGGGTTCCATGATGTTGTATATCTTAAGCACATAACTTGTTCAGACGTAATGAGTTACAACTATAATGGGTTCATTTATATTGAGTATCTTAGTTGCATAACGTGTTTAGCATTAGATGCTTCAATTCGATTTTAGTATTCGTTTAGGGCAATCAGGAAGAAAAAAATAAATAGATATACCATCTTTCATAAAGAAATGAAATGGAATAAAATCCATTATATGTTTAAACACAGTGCATTGAAGATTCTAAATACACATTTGCATTCCAGAAATGGTTGAAAGAATACATTTACCAATGAATTTCCTCAATCATCTTCGTAGATACTATGTACCATTTAACGTCAAAGTCTGATATACTTGTTGTGAAAGGAACTCTTGATTAATGCAGCCTCGAAACAAACTTAATAATATGAAGTGTTCGTAATTTTGTAATGCTGAATAAGTTATGTACCTAAGATGCACAACATCAAGGAACCCATTATAGTTGCAACTCATTACGTCTGAACAAGTCATGTCCCTAAGATACACAACATAAAGCAACCCATTACAGTTGTAACTCATTACGTGTGAATAAGTCATGTGCCTAAGATACACAACATCAAGGAACCCATTATAGTTGTAACTCATTACGTCTGAACAAGTCATGTCCCTAAGATACACAACATCATGGAACCCATTACAGTTGTAACTCATTACGTCTGAACAAGTCATGTGCTTAAGATACACAACATCATGGAACCCATTACAGTTGTAACTCATTACGTCTGAACAAATCATGTGCTTAAGATACACAACATCATGGAATCCATTATAGTTGTAACTCATTACGTCTTAACATGTTATGTCCCTAAGATACACAACATAAAGCAACCCATTATAGTTGTAACTCATTACGTCTGAACAAGTCATGTGCTTAAGATACACAACATCATGGAACCCATTATAGTTGTAACTCATTACGTCTGAACAAGTCATGTGCTTAAGATACACAACATCATGGAACCCATTACAGTTGTAACTCATTACGTCTGAACAAATCATGTGCTTAAGATACACAACATCATGGAACCCATTACAGTTGTAACTCATTACGTCTGAACAAATCATGTGCTTAAGATACACAATATAAATGAACCCATTACAGTTGTAACCAACTACGTGTGAAATGAAAAAAAATATTCTAATGTTATATACATGGTCATTGAATCATTAAAACGTTTGGCCTAATTTCCTGACACATAAAATTATAGAAAAATTCAAAAAAAAACATCACAAATATGGCGTTATACAATCACAAAAGTTACAATGAGTTATGTCATAATTCAATTTGATTGATATGGATAAAATTGAGTGTTCTACATGCATGAATCTATGCATCAGTCATTGCATTTTGATTTACAATTTACAACCTATACAAACTATGTAATGTTGTCTTTTTGGCATAATTGTTAATGTCTGATTGTATTAGATTGTCGATGAGTTGTAGGATGAAATGACGTACAACATCGGGTGCCAGAAAACATTTTCCAGACATATAACTTTGATTAATTTTGAATGTCAATGACGCACTAATATTTCCAATAAACTTTGTATTCCTTGTTATGTATAATATTAAGAAAAGGGAATGTGGTTTTGTAAAAGGTGTCTAGTATAAACTATACAATGTTGAAATGACTGGAATAGATTTCTTTGCATATTTTCAAAACGAAATTCTATAACAACTAATAGTAGTTTATGAGCTAGAATTCTTTACTCTGATTCTTGTCTCTGTAATTAGGATTTCAACTATCATCATTTTATTCTGTGTATTTTAATTAAGATTAAGGATATAGGTATTTGTTGTGATATACACTTAGATCATTTCTAATTCAAATACTTGTCATAATGTCTATCGTGAATTGATTGTTTGACTTATTCATAAATGAGCAGTTCACATATCGGATTCGATTAATACGTGTTCTGACTTCAATGATGTTGCTAATGTTGTTGATAATGATGTATTCTTTCTCGTCGTTTTATGAAACATGAAATTCTCGTCGAATTGTTATCAAGTAATCAAATGATCAAAGTGATATGTCCACCATTAATGGAACATTCAATATTGACTTTCTAACCACTTCATATCACCTCAGACTTATTGTATACTTCAAGTTGAATTAAAAGGGGGCAAATCGTGAAATGCAATAATTCCACTTTACAACTAATTATGTACTAGTAATCGAGTATGTTTATAGAGTTCTGTGTGATAATGGTTTTTGTAGAGACTTGTTGTTATATACTAAATATAGAAACTGAATAAGTTATTATCCAATCAAAATGTGACAGATATTTCATCAACATTTTCTATGTATTTTTGAGAAGTTTCTATTTGATGATGATTGGATTCACAATTTTCATTGGTCTTCAGTGTTTTACAAAATTTGACGAGGAATACTCTTGGAATCGTCGACATAAGATAGTGAATTGAATGGACATTCAGAATATCACAATGATGTTGTTGTGAGGTGACAAGTGATTAATTGACGGATGGGATGATTTATCAACATCTTATGTGATCAAGAATTTTATTCATTGATTATTTTTATTGTACAGTGATGTGTAGGTTTTTCAATTTTAAAATGTACTATCTACCATCTAGTGTGTCTGATCACCATTCGCAACATCAGAAGATTAGAGTGACATAATTGACAAATGTAACTAATTTACTGAATTGTGTAATCACTCGTCGAAATATTAGTTAGATTTTAGTGTTGTATGTGACTTGTACTGTAATTAGTTATTATCTTAGTCGTTATTAATTTGTTGAAAACACTTGGCGAATATGAAGATTGTCAGAATGACTATTATTTTCACTAAGATTTTAGTTACTTTACCACCACCTAATTTTCAGATGCACGAATAATAACGTACGTTTTCCTAGTTTATATTTGTTTACATAATTATTCATTAACTGAACTGTATAATGCAAGCTTTTGTTTCCCTATAAACGCTTATATTGTATCATATTTCTGAAGTCGTCTTACTTTATACAAAAAGTACAATGTCTGTATATTTTTCTACGTTTTTTTTCAGGGGTGAGGTGATAAACGGAATTGTGTCGCTCCTGCATTGTTTAATAAAATATCTGCATGTGTTTGTTTATTTGTTTTGAATGATGAACAAGTGTGAGTTATCATGCATTTACGGGTATTTTACGTTTTTTCTCAAAATGTTTATTTTATCTAGAGACACTACTTAGTTGATTATAGTAGTATAAATACATATGATTTTTTTACCGGCACTTACCATCCTTATCATTGTTTTTTTCCTTCAATGGAGAACGTATTGTTTTCCTATATATAGATCTTTATGCGGAGCTTCCTGGCCTTGTTATCGACAGGACATCGAGAAATTGAAGTCCTGTATTCGGTTCTGCTTTTTATGTGAGTTTAAATCGGTGGTGACTTTCAGTGTATCGATACAAGTTTTTATTTAGCTCCATATTATTTTAAATGGTAGAAAAGCGACTTTTTGGAACTGTTTACTCATTTTTTCAATGTTCATCTCACGGAAGCTAGATTAAAAACAACAGCTTTAATATTAGTATCCTGAATTCTTTCCGGAAATTACTAGTTCTACGACGTATCATCAATATACAATTCAGATTTAATAATTAGATAAAGTGACAGAGTTGCAACAAGTTCACCATTGAACCCCTTCCTTTGGCATAGTTAATCCAAAAAATACAATATTTATACAAATAACTGGACTTCATTTACATAACAGATATATGGATTACACTTTTAACATTTCTGAAGAAAACATGAACCTCATGGAAATCTTGGATCAATTCAATAAATGTCACCCCTTAATTAAATTCACAGATGAAGCAGTGGCGAATGCAGAATTTCATTTTCTCCATGTCTCGTTGAAAAAAAGCCAGATAGTACCTTAGAAAGATCCGTTTAGAAATCAATTTGAGATGTCCAGTATATGACATTCTATGACTGGGTCCCATTGAGTACAAAAAAACTTAATTCACTATTCATCCCAGAGGATTAGGCGAAACTTTTCTCATGACACAATAGATAATGAACTGCCTATTCACCTAGATTCATCAACGGAAACGTAACACAAAGACTTCATCCTGAAAGATCATCAACAACTCGTAAAAATCTCTGATTATAAATATCGGATTTAAGGGAGGTACGACTGTCAAAATCTTGAATAAACGGATTTCAAAATACTCAAAGAAAACTTTCTATTTAGCTAAGCTTATTATTTTCTTCTCAAGATGATCTATCATTCACGGATTAATCATAGATAAAGTTAATTTCGGGTCACTTGGATGGGGATCTATAAATTTACTTGTTCTTGTGACGCATGTTGGGTTGATCGCATAAAGAGAACACTTTCCAAACGCACCTCAGAATATTACTTGGAGTATATTTTAAAAACGGGATTGCGAAGCTATCACTAACTCAAGACAGTAGCACTTGATCAACTCAGTGCATCTTACTCCAAAGGAGTCGTCCTCAAAATAATCTATAGGGTGACAAGGATTGGACATAAAGGAGATCGAATCAAAAACCTAAACACTGCTGAGTGATATGGAAAGCTAACCAGATGTAGCCTAATAAGAAAGTCAATCGATGACAAAAGGAAGTGACATAAAGAACAAATGTATTTCATTGGCTAAGAAATGGGTTAATTTCCTAAGGATCAGAGTGATATATATATATATATATATATATATATATATATATATAGCGCGTAGTCCATCGTGTATCAGTATAAGATTATGGATACTACCCATCACAACACTCAGACGTTGGCGATCCACCAATACAAGCCCAAACACTGTGTGCAAAGCAATACATCCAAACTCTCATCCTTCATTGGTTCTAATTCCTTCTCCAATATGTTGTGGTCTTGTGCTTCTTTTTATTATTACTTTGTACTTTTTAAATCGTATTCAGTTATAATTATCCTTTACCAAGTTGTAATGATTATAGTTCAATGACTATTATGACCTGTATTCCTTTCTATTCCTTCCTCAGATATGTTAAATGGACAAAAATCTCTCATATATTACTGATCCATAAAGGATTTCTAAGCTACTGTTCCTCGTTAACACAAACGTTTTTTTGATATTTGATAATTCGGATGATGTAATCACTTCTATCTTTCTATAGACATGTCAAACAACTAAAAATACGAATTTGGAACTTCAATAAATGATTTTGTCAAAAAGAAAAATTTCATTCGCTGATTCTCTAAAAGTTTTATTCAAAAAAAAGGGAATAATTATTTAATCTCTTAATGAATAAAAGAATTAAACACATTTCATACCACAAAATATACTACTTATTTCTCTTTCATTTCAGTAGTACACAAAGTTAGATACACCGAGTTAAAAAAAAAAGAAAAGAAGAAATAAACAAATTACATCACAGGAAGAGAAAAAAAGATGAAGACAGAAAGAAAAAGAAACCACTATTATGTATGTGTGTGTGTGAGAGAGAGAGAGGAAAAGACAGTTTTTTTTTTCAAATTCATGGTTTATCTAAAACAAGAGGAAGTTGATTACCTTCAATAGAAGGTTTATCTATAGCCAATTTACTAATACTACTGCCACTAACTGTAACAGTTTTCTTATTCATATTATCTACTGGAATGAAAAACTCAATAATTATTGATAAATGAAGAATTATTAAATAAATGATAGCAGCTAAACGAATAACTGGAAATCGACGAAATATGTTAACTATTTGTATACCAAAATGATCTATTCGATAAGCTAATGGCCTTAATCGTTTAGGAATCGGGGTATCCTATATGAAATAAAATAATCAAAATGAGTCTATTAAACATTAGTAAATAAAGTTTATTGTAATGAATGGAATATAATAATAATAATAATAATAATAGAGACAATGGGAAAATCAATGTGTTTTACAAGTTAATATTGAAAACACTTAAGCAAAATATAAAGGTGATCAACTCCCAGTTTCTTGACTGTCATTTATGAAGAGAGAAAAAAAAACGTTTAGAGAAAAATTAATGGGTTAAAGGATGTCTTAGCGTACCTACCTCCGTTTCTTTAATTTTTGTCTTATTCTTACAGTTATCAATGATAAAACAAGTGTAAAATATTTTAAAGACTAACTTCAGATCAGTTATTAGGTGTAGGAAGGATTTGAAAGTGACCAACTTGGTCTCGTGTGCTGTTACGGATATGAGGGCTAATATCACTTCCCGGTTGCCCACACCGTGGAAGGGTATTTCTTGAGGGACCTGAAAAAGACGTTGGATTAATGTTGGTCTTAACAACCTGGGAGCGTGATCGCAGTGCCCAAGAGACAACTGCTTGAGGCCGGTCACGCACGGCCTTTTTGTGGGGGATTTTTGACGTGTTAGTTCCGTTCTTCAAAGGACCTTACCGCCGGAGACGGAAATCCGTGGGATAAGGCGAGGTGTGCATTTTTAGGGTCGACCTTTTCTAACCCCACCCCTCCTTGTGGGAAGGCAGCATCTCTGTTATGCTGGTCGTCTGAAGGAAACACCTTACTGCCGTCACATCTCTGTACAGTCGATGGTACGACTTCGCCTTCGGACCTAGGGATTGCTGCTTTTAGTCTTACCGCTTTTCAACCGACCTGTCTGGCATGGTAGGACCTTGAGGAACGGTTGTTCCAGCCAGTATAGCTCGATTGGTTCATCACGATAGGTAAATCCGACCACCACGTCAAGGTAGCAGCAACGGTCGGGAAATCAATGGATTCTTTAGGATTATATGTAACGTTCTCCGCTTAATAGACGAGATTTTATTCGGTAGTAGTTTCTTTTCAGCTTTTATTGCTGAAAATGTACATCCGAATAAATTGTCTTCATTACTTATAAGTTGGTTTAAATAAATTTACACCAGTTCTTAATCATTTTTCCCAAGCAATCCTGTTATATCCTAGTGAAGATTAAAGTACGGGTAACTTCCAAGACCTATTAATGGAACATTATTCTATACATATTGTTATTGTATAACTATTCAGTAATTAGATTTAATCTATATATAAATTCATCTTATTATAAGCTTCATTTCGACCTATAGATTATAATCATACGATTTACTGTTCATAAATTATATTCAGTTCATTGGTTACTGTCTCCCACGTTCAAAACCACATTTTGACTTGATCTTGTTTAAATGTCATTTCCTATTTTATGATGCATTGTGATCTGTTTGGTTGGTATATGAACCAAGTATATTTGAAATAAATTATCCACATAGTGAAGCTGTTATCGGTGTTCTAGACTTGACTGAACGTACTAGGCGGGTAAAGGACCAATAAGGACGCTAGGCTGCTCATACCGGTTGAACGTCATTGGTTTGGAACAGTGCTAAGATTGGATAAGTCGTATTTTGACTGGTGGACAAATCAAGTGATCAAAAGCCGGGCTTAAATTCACAACAAATCCATAAAGAAGGAGAAATTCTAGAACATGTTACTCAATCAGTTTGGTGATTAAAACGTTCAACTTTTGGCTACTAAGTTTTAGGTTTTTAACTTTCAACGCTTATTTCGGTTTGTGCAAATGAATAGGATCATTGTTGGCCTTTAAAAAATTAGTGTGATTAAAATCATAAGAAAAAATCTTTACCTGATGAAACAAACTATTCTCTTTCGAACATCCAACCAAATAAACAGAAAAGCTAATGTTCAATCAGAGTTAACAATTAAATTTTTTAAAAAAAACAATAAATCAACTTACATGTAGGTTAAGTTTAGTACATCCATAACCTCCAACAGATGATTGATATGATCTACCATATCCCAAAATCAATTGTGTATCAGTATTATTAGGCAAAGCAGAAATAAGTGATTCATTATCATTTAATACACGATCAAGTCGAATCTAATAATCATAGAAGAAAATACAAGATTGAAGAATTGGTCAAGATATAAAAAGAAAATGGGTTGAGGGGGTGGGGTGGAGGAAAGGTGACATTATTCAAAAATGGCTTAAAAAGAATTAATTGGATTAAATGTACTAAATATGAATATTAGGATAGTGATATAACTCATTTATTGCCTATGGGTAATAATATACACAAACTGAGTTGACACTGATTTCTATGGTGATAGTGTCACTAGTCGATAATATTAAAACTTCTAGGTGATTTTCATTACAATCTGAATTTAGATAATTTCTAAAAATTAAAAACTTGGCGGGTGTTTATGTACTAGAATAAAAATACTCCTTGACAATGTATGTCTAAAACCTTTCCAATTAGCGAAACAAGTAACTCAGAAGAACAGTGCTTATAGCATTCCGGATAACAATAACTTAAATCTCAACTTCGAAACTCACTTCACTTAATTTAGTTTAGATAGATGGTTAGCTTCAACTACTCTTTAAACAAACAGTGTGGCTGAAAGTCAAGTACACTAACATATTTTTAATAACTGGATTATATTAGTATTGTGGTGTGTATGTGTTTTAGTTATATCCACATAAGTAGCATATACAGATGGTCGGGCATTGAATTTATTTCAGTAGAAGACCGATAACGAAAGAACGGAAACGAAACGCAATTGGTACGAAAATGCATGAACAATAATAATCAATGACGATGGACTGATCTTTGCAGAAGGAACGGTCAAGATTAAGACAATTGATTGATAATTTGCAAATTAATTATTTACTAATATGGTTCTCATATTTTGCTGAGATATTCTGTAATTTTGTGTCTAAATACATTCGACTGTCCCCATTCGTGTTCTTGTTCACTACAGTATCATCAACCAGGTGCCCAAACTGAAAGATAGATGAAGCGATGTTTGACCCTGAAACTCCTGGTTGAAAGTGGACTACTACATTGATTATTCGAAACTGAACATGCTTATTCTTAGTACAATTAAACCTAATCAACTGAGTAATTTAGTCATCAAGCTTTCATTGTCTATCTACACATTATCACCATAATATCAAGATAGGACTGAGTTTAGTGGTGCAGATTGATACGACTCCATTTAGATCGAATGATGATTGATATCGAAATATACATGCTGCCAACTCTCGTATGTAATTATCGACTTAAATCGAGTTAGTCAATCACGAGAATGGATTTCGAACACGTATATTTCATATACAAACGTTGGTCAGAACAGAAAATCAGGGAAACGAAACAAACTGGAGAAGACATGTGAGCCAATTGGATTTAATCAGGCGTGACCCAATAATTATAGTCAGACAAAAATAAGTTACAGACATGTGATGAATAGGGTGAGCAATACATGCATACACAATCATATAATAATAAGCGAATAAGTGACGGGATCGAAATATGGCTTGAGGAGAATGAATAAATTAGTCTATGTGAGCTTGACATAATACCATCCACCACATGAGCTATTTGAATTTCTCCACTTACGACCAACAACTTTTTCTGTCGCCTCTGATTTTGACTGCTGGTTGGTGTTGTTACTTGATTCATTACAGTCTGGAGGCCACCCAGATCAGAAAATACAATTTCACTAAAACTGCCCACCTGAACTACAAATCTCCTACACCACATCAAGAAATCTTATTTCTTATAACTCACCTTTAAAGCATGATTTTGCGCCAAAACCGAATCCAGTGCATCTTGTTTCGATAAAAGATTATCGGTTAATTGTCTAATACGTGATTCTAATGTTATTATATTTTCTGGATCAATTCGTGAAGGTGGTGTATTCCGTACAGATTCATTCGATGCTATTTGTCTAAGTCGAGCTAATTCTGACTCGGCTGACATTAGTTTATTGTGTAGGTCAGCTTTTTGACGACTGAAAGTCTCTTCCAATTCACGTATAGATTGTCTTGAATGCGCCAACTCTGTATCAGCTTCTTCTCGAAGCTTCAAGTTTTTGTTTTTACGTTTTAAATAGAAACATGTGACAGTTAAATGAGAAAAAAATAATCAGAAATCTGCAAAACAAGAATAATCAATTAATTTCTTAACATAAAAATTTAGACTTGAATATAACAGGATAAGCTGTACCCCTTTAGACATTCAACAACATTTATTCAACACTAAAAACAAACATCCACTACCAATGTTCGATAATGCCATCTTACTTATTTTCGTAACAAAAACTTGCATCAGTTGGGAAATCACTGAAAACTATAGAATGGTGGACAACTTTGAAGTCATATATCGTGTTAAGCGATGGATACCTATCAAAACACGCGAAATAGAGCTCAGGACCTTCAGTACGGTCTGGCAAGCAGGATACGGGTAGAACTATGCTGTACTGATGAATAAATCAGATTTGGGTCTAACCTACAAGGTAGTGGAGCAACGTAAAGAGATGTAGTCGCATGCTACCCGGTGACCAACGATCGGTTCACATGCAGTATGTTCCTTCAGGATCCTGGAGCCCATGTGCACCATTGGTTCAGAATCAGAGTTTTCCAACTCCCCTAGGTCGACCCTCCATGTTCACAAAAATGACGATACCTGAGCAGAATACTAAAACTATTGAGAATTGAATAAAAATTCAGCGTCCCTGAAAACAAATAAAATAAATTAAATATAATGAGAAGAGGTTAAATATAGTTAACTAACTTGCTTTTCACGCTCCGCCTGTTGTTCAGACAATTCAATATTACGTCGTAATGAGTCTTTCTCAGCTTGCATTTGTAATTCCAATTCTTGCATTGCCATTTCTCTATGTTCAACTTCTAGATGCCATCGAGTAGCTTCTTCACGTAATAAATCACATTCTGCACGTATAGAAGTGATTAATTCATTTTCTGAATTATCTTCATTATTGACAACTGTAGTTTGTAATTGTTCCAAATTTACATCTTGACCACGTAATGATGAAATCACCTGTCAATATAACACCCAGTGAAGAATATAAAGTTATAATTTCACGCAGAAAAATGTGTACAAACCACAGAAGTCAATAGTTCAAGATTGTTTCATGAATAGAAAACAAACGTCTCTCTCAGTAAAACATCCAAATAAGTTGTGATACTGTTAACTCACATTCAAATTGACACAGCGAAGTGAGAACAAAGCTTGAAATAATTCATCAATGGCCAAATACTCTAATTTACTAAACATTCCTGAAATTTATGTTCCATATCTGAAGAGCACGACTCGAAGTGTTAAAATGTAGATCACCTTGAAGGAAAATGTAATGAGTTTCTTACCTTCTGGACCCTTACTTCAATTCTTTTAACCTGTCCAGACTAACCTTTTCACTAATCTAAAGAAATGATTTCGTGTTAATTCAGCCCTACTAAACAAGTAATATGAGTTAGCCCATTTGTGATAGACTCTACCTGTCTATAAGAGAATCATTTAGAGTATCATCAAAGACACATATTTATTGAGACATGACTTAAAAGCAGTAAGTGTATACAGAAATATATGTTCATAGAATGATGAGAAAAGATATATTAAACAGAAAAAAAATGACTGGATCAAAAACATTGAAATTCAAGACGAACTGTTTACTTGAAAGTCATCTACATGGAGTAAAAAATGATGGCTTTACAAAAGTGTAAATATTTATTCCAATACCATCGGTTTATGTGTTTTTAGCCTATAAGACATAGGTAAAAGAGAAATGTAATAAGCAAACAAACCGTCAAATTATGGAGAGTTCCATTCAAGTTCACTGTTTCGATGTAACTACTGAAAATGAATTCAGTACACTTATTTATACATACAAAATAAAACGCTTAGGCTGTGAAAGGTTCACAATATCACAGCCCGAGTGAACAGTTAAAAAGGGTGAACATTACACCAGTCCATATTAATGAAGGTGAGATTGAAAGGTGGAATAACATTTTTAATTGTGTGAAATCTATTTGATTTACCCTTTAGCCTCTACAACCAATCAAATACTTAGTTTTCTGTACATCTAATGAAGAGTCTACTTTCAACAAATACTGTTTTTTTTTCAATCTCATTACTCAGTCATGTTACCTTGTACGTCTATTTTGAGTAGCATATTTGAGAAATGCTTGAAATTTTCCCATTTATAAACGTGAATATATAAAGAACAAATCTTGTAGCAGAATAAAATGAATTCATTTATTTTGTAGATACTCCTCAGCTTCCAACAACCTAAAACTACAATATTGATCATTGAAACAAATATATACGTACATTATATCAGTAATATCTAGTATAAATTGAGTTCAAATGTGAAGATAGAATAATATTAAAAGACCATGATAAAGAAGAATTGGAATTGTAAGCAAAGATGGATAGTGGCTAACAGTGGAATCCAGTTTGACGCGCGTTTCGTCCTATTCGGGACTCGTCAGCTGGATGTACCTGCATCTCAGAGTTGATGTTCACTCTGGGACTCGAACACAGTACCTTTCACTTCAAACGCCATCGCGTTATCCACTCGGCCACTGAGATGCAGGTACACCCAGCTGACGAGTCTCAAATAGGACGAAACGCGAGTCAAACTAGATTCCACTGTTAGCCACTATCCATCTTTGATTACAATGCTTGTAAATTAAGGCTATATCGAGGTAATACGCACAGTATGCATATATGCCAATTAGAGAATGATCAGTTGCAGTCCTAACACATCGATGGGAAGATTCAAAGAAATAATACTAAATAAAATTAAGAATTGGAATTGTTCAAACGTTCGATTATTCATAGATTTGAATATATGAATATTCTATAAGAGCAGAAAAACAAAAATTTGTTTTCTTCAAAACAGAAGATAGATTATGTAATACAGACTATTTGAGTACAGCTCAAGAATAAGAATTGAGATACCAGAATTTTGATTAAAGTTTGTAGAGAAATATGAAAAAAAACAGTGTCTTACGTAATAATCCCACAAAAATAAAGTCATCAGGGTAAAACAAAATTTATAACTGTTTCCTTTTAGATAGATAAATTAGGCTTAAGTCTTTCTATTGAAAGAGCTTCGACAAAGCGTAACAGTTTGCATTTCCTTCGTTTGCTGATTATTTTGGAAGACTTCGCAATTTGAAAAACATGCCCAGTATAGAGAAAATGACGAGTAATTGCACTGTTGAAAACCTGTCTGTTTAGTCTTAACTTATGTGCGAAGACGAGGATACAAACCTTTCTGTTCTACTGATATATGTGCTTTGGCACGTATATATGAACCGGCAAAATTAGTGGTAACATGAGGTAGGTATTATTCCACATTTGATTGTTTCAATAAGTATTTGGTCTGCAATAAAGACACCCAATTGGTCGCTGGATAGGTCCTCAGTAGTATTGCCTTTGATTTACAATCGATCCTTCCAATTATATCTCATCAACTTTGAAGCCAATTTTTAAGAAGATAGGCTTTCTTTCAACTGTAGGATAATGCATTTCAATTTTTCTAGTCGTTCAGAACTTATGAATTTTTGCGGATAACCGTTTTCATGCAATTGTATCCTCAGAGAATAATAAACGTACACAATTGCATAACATTCTATCAAAAACTCTCTTGTAACTTATCAGACAGAAGCTATGGAAGTTCAGTTACAGACCACTCCAGATGGCTTTTCGACAAATATATCTTTCTAACCGGCCATTTGAATGACGTTTAATACCAAGATCTAGAAAATGAAATATATTATCATGTTCACTTTCCATTTTAAATCTAACGTTGGGGTATGCTTTGTCGAAAAGGTCCAGTAAACGAGAAACATGTTGAGAATAATCACATACAACAAATATATCATCCACATACCTAACGATACATTGCATCTAGTCCGTCAGTCAAACAATCGTAGCGTAGAACCTGGTACGTATATATATATATATATATATATATATATATATATATATATATGCCGGTTCAAGCGTTACATACTCATTAAACTATTCACAAATGTATTTATCAGTTAAAATTTTCGAGAGTCTTACTCGTTCTTTCATTGCTAAAATGTGATTGGCTTTCTCTTTGTATTGTGTTAATTCACGTGTTAATCGAATATTGTCATTTTGAGTTAATTCAATTCGTTTATCTGCAATTAAACTCTGTTGACGAGATTCATACAGACTAGCTTCCAAAGTATTCTACAAGAAAATGAAAATATTGAATGAACGAAGTAGTTATTAAGACTAGTAAAGATAATAGATATGCTACTACTGATAGATTATATAGTAGTTACCGACATCATTTCATCTAGTTATGAATGTGCTTCTTCAATTATATCTATTAAATTGACAATATGATTATCAGGTTAAGTGATTTAACATTATCATCCACGTTCATATTGATATTCAATTGTGAAAATATCAGAGATTAGACTGATAAATATACCTTTAAAAAACTTCAATTACATGATGAAGATTTAATTAAAGAAAGAACTAGAGAAGCAGTTAATCAACCAAAAAAGTGATATACAAATCCAGGTAGCCTGCTACGATATCTGAATAGCTATCGAAACAGCAGGAAATCTGTCAGGAGCTTAAACCAAAAGGTTAGGAAACACCAATAGATTCCTATGCATCTAAAGAATTAACACGTACTTGGAAATTCAACACGTCTGGCTCCGTACACGACAAGAGGCGAATGCAACTTGAACGTAAACTGACGGAAAGCAAACGCACTGTTCATGAGCAGTAGTGGAGAGACAAGGTACAAAATAAGGAAACAGCAGAGGCGAAAGAAATCTTTAAAAAATATACACTTATACCTATAAGTGTATCTTATTTCACAAGTGAGATTATAGGAACTTTAAATGTTTATTCGCTTTTTTTGCTCAATCCACTAAATAGACTTCTCTAACTGGTGTATCTTTAAACGAACACCTCTGGCAACAGTAACTAGTAATATTTAACAAAAACAGTACATCATATAATAACCTGGCACAAGTATTATGATAGACCTGTCTGACCTAACGTAATATTTATAGCTTTTTGTTTCCATTTAATTTTTTTCCAGTTATAGATGATTATGATCAATTCATTATAGGACAAGAAATGACCTTAAATGCACCGTTCATACACCAACAACATGCCACTTAAAAATAATTGAAAGTTCTCGGTCAATGACTTTGATTGCTGCAAAACGTGTGAAAAATGTACTACATAAACAATATCTGAAATACAACACTTAAAACAAACTAATATCATACATCTGTTCTCTACACTTAATATTACTATTATATCAAGCTGATCATGTTTGTGAACCGACAAAGATTCTGTAATTCTTTCAAAAACATATATATCATCAATATAATTATTTCTGAAAAAGAAGGCACAATTCAATTTCAAAAAGGATGATGAGGTGAAAAAAAGGAAAATATTTTGAGATATAGTTCGACTACTTTAATCCCAATTTTCAATTCAAGAGTTGACGCAAGCCAGTTCTGGAGCAACAACTTACATTTGGATGAAGGAAAGTGCATCCCAAATATATCGACATTGTTGCTCAGTGCCACAAAAAGACTGCATTTTATCAGGGTCTTCACCAAACAGGACTATATAAATTGCGTATTCTAAGTCGATTAGTGGACCCCCTGGTAGGAGATCAATTCCTGAAAATACAGTCGAAGAGAGTGTTATTTCCAGCAATAGGTCTATAATGAAGTTAAACAAAAATGGGGATAGTGGACAACCTCGTCGGACACCACTTGAGGTTACGAAATCAGATGACAGTTCGCCATAAGCTCTCACTCGACTGGTAGTGTTCGAGTAAAGAGCCTTCACAAGGTTTATGTAATTCTGAGGCACGTCTTTCCACGACAGACACTGCCACAGAACCGCTTGGTCTACAGAGTCAAACGCTCCTTTGAATTCAAGAAAAGCTATCATTGTCGGACGCCGATAAGCGTGTCTGTGTTCTAGAACCTGATGGATGGTGAATATGTGGTCTATGCAGCCACGACCAGGTCTGAAGCCAACCTGGTTTTCTCGTGTTTGCAGTTCACGGGTGTTTGTTAGGCGTCCTATAATTATTGAGGTTAGTATTTTAGATCCTATATCAGTTAAACTAATCCCTCTATGTTTATCACAAAATGATTTCGACTCCTTTTATATTGGGACAATCAGTTGTGACCAGTTAGATGGGATTAAGTTTGACTCCCAGATTTCAACTAAAATATTAGTCAACCTAGTCGCTAAAACTGGACCACCGTACCTAAAGACCTCTGGACTCAATCCATCTTGACCAGCTGCAATTCCTCATTTCGAATTAGCTATAGCTCTCTGAACTTCAATCACATTCAGGAGGCCTACTTCAATGTTCTATCCAGACTGTTTAGAAATGGTGGGTAGTTGTAGAGTATCTGGAGTCCAGTTGAACTGCTCCTTAAGGTGTTCCGTCCATCGTTCTAAACATCTGGGCTGAAAGCAGATAAGGGTTTCGTCTTTTCCCGAGATTGTCTCGCTTACATTTGACTTTTTAATTCCAGCTTCTTTTATTAGTCCGAAGAGCTGTTTGGTGTTACGTACAACCACTTACTTTTCAGTCTTTTTTCGTTGCCCATCACTGCTCACAGTCGTTCCTTAGACTTTTGGTTAACCTAAATCTGATTTGTTTTCGCTCTTCATCGTGTCCAAAGCCTGATGGGATGAGTTCGCGATAGACTATAAGTGCAATAGACTTAGTGAAAATCCATTGGTGTTTTGTAACCATTTGGCTTAAACTACTAGTAGATGTCGTTTATGTTTCCACAGCTGTTTGTATATCTTTCCAAGCAACATCTGGGTCAGCCTCGTTTTCAGAACTACCTAAGTGTGACTTTAGTTTTTCCTGGAATCTACTTTTGGCTTTCTCGTTACTGAGTTCAATTCTAATCAGTCTTCTTAGTGTGGTTTTTCTGCGACCAGTGAGCCGCAAGCAAACGTATGCTTACATTGTAGCATAATCGGAGTCTAAATAAGTATTTTAGAATGAGCGAGTATTCTATAAAGCTTCTCCAACGGTCACTGACGGCAATATGATCTATTTCGGTTCATCGTTGGTTCGATTTAGGGGGGTCGCCATGTTAGACGATGTCTCTCCTTATGCTTATAATTAGTGTTTGCTAAAATTAGACTATTGTCTGAGCACAGTTGCAACACATGATCACCATTATCTGTTCGCTAAGTTGGGATACTAAAATAATAACCTCAATGTCTCGCTGATTGATTTAAACGACCTACTTGGGCATTAGTCACCTGCGACTAGTACTATGCCTGAGTGTTTAGCCTTTTAAAATAGTTCAGAAACCTTTCCGTGAAGTTCATTTTTCACTTCATCCAGGCTGCAGTCAGTAAAAGCGTAAGGAAAAATGACGAATGGCAACGGCGTGTGTCCTTATCCTTTCGAGTTTTTACGGGGCCGTTTAGCCGAACAGCATATAGGCGACTCTTAACAAGGATTCATTTTAAAAGTGCTTCCTCCGCTCTAATACTCAGTGATACGCCTGCACCCGCCAGTCCACGAGAACTAGCTATCGCGTCGCCATATACACGGATGGTGTATCTCGTCGGCTATCCATTTTGGCGAGGTGAGGTCAGATGAACGATCATACTAGGATCCTGCGTGTGTGTTTAGGAGACACAGTATATATCAATGGTACGAGATTCAAGGGTTTTAGCCAAGAAGGCTTGCTGGCCGATTTGACATAGGGTGTGTACGTTGAACGCTCCAATATGTAGTTTGGAGCAAGGTTTCAGTAGACCTGGGAGTGCTTCGAGCACTAGAATTGTTGGCCATAGTGACACTTGAGGAGGAAGTCAAAAGAGATAGTTTAGTGTTGAAAGTCGAGGTAGGAGGAATAATAGGAATCGAAGAGGAAAACTGATTATGAATACAGTGATCTTGAGTGCTGTTAAACGCATAAAGGTAGTTTTTAATTCCCAGCTGCCCTTACCGTGGAAGGGTCCTTTTAGTGGTGCCTGAATAAGAAATTGGGTTAGAGGTGGTCTACGTGACCAAGAATTCAAAGGTAAGCAATATTGACGTCCAAAATGTAGCTATATAACCCTGATTACTGTTAACTAGCATAGTTTCTTGGCGACAGCCTCCAACAGTTAAACCAAGTGAATCACTAATTAGTGATTAATTTTATGCAGATCTAATTCTTTAGTGGTGATTGAATTTAATCAATCGAATTGTAATGTACTCACTAGTATGAGTAACTGAACATCGCGTACATTATGCTTTGATGTTTCGCGTTATTTGACACTTGTCAGAAAAGCGTAAGTGCAATTTCAAGGGAACCGATGCTTCCCGCTGGATTTGAGTCTGTATCACTCAGTATCACAGTGTGAGACGCTACTAATAAGCTGTTCAACCCGCGACTGACCTCCCGTGTGACCGAGATATTTACAACTGGTTGATCAGTCAGTATTAACCAGTATCTTGTTTATCTAATCCTTTAATTGAACTACTTTATAATAGACATATTTTTAAAAGCTTTACTAGCATTATCAACGAGAGGAAGTTAAATGGACATACACTTCACCCACTCATAGAGCTAATTAAAACAAGATAATTGATTAAGATATACAAAATCAAAAGATACTTACAATTGTCAGTTTATTTTTCTCCAATTGAGATTGTACATATTTCAAATCATTTTGTACGGCTGACAATTCTGTTTCGGTTTGTATCAATTTAGCTTCTAACAATTCAACGCTGTTGGTATTTGACGTTTTAGATAATTCAGACTCTTTAATTTTTACTTGAAGTTCACGAACACGTTGATCAGAATCTTTCAGTTGATTGTTCAAACGATCAACCTACCATGACACAGAAACTGAATCAGTAAAGTTTATAGTAAAAATGCAGTATAGGGATGAGCTAATACTATCAACACTTTTCCTAAACCTTTAATACTGGAACGATAACCTTAA
The DNA here is from genome assembly GCA_944470415.2 of Schistosoma rodhaini. NCBI lineage: Eukaryota > Metazoa > Platyhelminthes > Trematoda > Strigeidida > Schistosomatidae > Schistosoma > Schistosoma rodhaini. Next base: position 85,472,477 of record OX104036.1, read on the forward strand.
CCCGGTGAAATTATACGTAATGGACGAATTTATTAGATTTAAGATAGGGGCTCTTCGATTTTTTGTGTGAGATTTATTCATTTACATGACTAAATAACAATTTTGTATTAAAGTTGATATCAGCTCATGATGAAAACTCTGACCTTGAACCCCCTTGATCGTAAACCTAGATAACCAATTCTGACTAAGAACAATGTAGAGACTTTTAAGGATCTATTTCGGTTGATGTTAACATTTCAGAAGGCAGATAATCTATATCTATATGCCCAAATCTATGTATTGGTGTTTTATTGATCTAATAGAAGAGTAACTTGTAAAAGACCCTAATAAATAAACTAATTATGTAGATTATGTCTTGCTTCGTTATTCTTTTGTCTTTTTCCCAAAAACTATCCCCTTACTAACGTTGTCTTCTGATTGACTAGGAACTGGCTAAAAACTCGTCGCAGTTGTATTACCTCGTCTCCAAACTATACTATGTACTTATTCATCAGCTGCCCATACCTTTAGTTTCAAACCAATATGATAAGTGTACTGATAAAAAGCATTTATGCTGATCAATGGTTTAATCAAATGACTTATGATTAATATTTTGCTCAGACTTTATTTCACATGTAATAATTTATATAGAATGGCATTGGAAACCAGAAAGCACTAGCCAGTTGCTTCGTCCTAATATGAAACTCCTCAGAAGTGAACACCAACGACTTCTTCCGTGAACATTGAAAAAACCTTCAGGTTTATAGATGGGTGTTCAATCATTAAATTATCGAGTGGAAAATCTGGAATTTACATTCGCGATATAGTGTGACGATCATTCAATCGTACCGGTGACAACCATCTCAAAAGTGGGATAGCTGAATCATGACCTCCTGCTAGAACTTCGGGGACTCATCTTGAAGTAAACTGGGTCGCTGTGAGATCTAGAGATCCCGATTTCAGTCCTTGGTAGACTCTAATGAAGAGGCAAAAGAGATGTTTAGTACTCCCTAGTTTTAGGTGGTAAACTAAATGAGATCAATCCATGAAAAATACTACTTAAAAATTAGGCTAATCTTAACAGAACAGCTTGATATAAAGTAGTGTAGTTAAAACAAGTTGAGTTCGACTGTTACATGTGAATTCCTTATATCGTAAACTGATATTAACAAGAGAATCACAGAGAGTCATGGTGACAAGAAGTAAACTACAGTAAAATTATTAGTTAACCGGATGTAATAATTATTCAGATCGTTAACTTATATTCTAATATTTTCGGTATGTTATCCTACTGTATTCTGACAATATCTGTTATGCACTCATTCAGTTTGGAAGCGATTCGATACAAATTCGTTTTAACTTATAATTATCTATATGTAATCAGTATAACAGTAAAGGAGACCTGGATAAAGAGAGTGGTATCTTTTCAACTAAACATATTGTTCGCAGTCACAGATGACCAACGTCTTTCCCTTATCTTTTTAATGGTTGGTGGTATCACTGTCCACACAGACCAAGTGACTTGTGTGTCCATATGTATTCGGTACCCCTTTATACCAATATTTATGTGTTCAAATAAATAAGTAAATAAAGTTGGTGACTGCTTCAAGAGTTTTGCATAAATAGTGTTGATAATCAATTGTGTTGCGTTCACCCACTGCTATCACTCTTGCGTTGATATTTCCGAATTGTGTAATCAAGAGCAGGTTATAACAGTGGCGACGGAGTTAATTTATAAATTTTGGTTCAATTGATACCTAGTTCAAGTGAAAACGAATATTCTCCTGACTCAGGATATAATAAGTGGAACATTCCATCAATGTTTCGGCTTCATTTTTTATGTTCATTAGCAGAGTACCGAGATAACTACTGAAAAATCAAATAACTATACACATTTTTAGTAGCACACAGAGTTAAATAAACATACTACAGTTAGTCAATTAGATATAACGAAGGATTTGATACAAATGTCCATCGACCTACATTGTTACACCAAATCACCAACCACATGATTAGATTTACAAAATCAATAAGTAAAGAACTCAGTGGCCGAGTGGATAACGCGATGGCGTTTGAAGCGAGGGTACTGGGTTCTAGTCCCAGAGTGAACATCAACTCTGAGATGCAGGTACATCCAGCTGACGAGTCCCAAATAGGACGAAACGTGCGTCCTGGATTCCACTGCTAGCCACTATTCATCTCTGCTTACCATGCTTGTGAACTAAGGTATATCGAGGCAATACGCACAGTATGCACATATGCCAATTAGAGACTGACCAGTTGCAGTCCTAAACACATCGATGGGAAGATCCAAACAAACAATACTAAGTGAATTCAATAAGTAAAGGGTTTGAAATAATTGTAGCAACAATAATAATACATCATATATGATATTACTAAATTACTGAGATTAGAAACGTTCTAGAAGCACGGAAAAAAGGTATAACTATTTATACTTACTAGTCTATTACATAGTAAAATGTAAAGTAAATTTAAACTTACAGCATCAATTAATCACTCAATTGAACAAACAAACACACGCAAAACCACATTTAACTAAAAAAAGTCTGATAAATATAAAATCTGTGAAAGTTATCTTTGAAACTAGTGACTACAAAAAAACATACAAGACAGCTGACTACCAAAATCTGAACCATTGGTTCAACCGTGACCAGTATATTATCAAAGTTAGGAATTTGCCAGTTTCACATCAGTAGCCGACAAAACTATGGAATTACCCATCAGTACAAAAACAAAACGATCCATTCAGAGTTCAATCCAACCTGATAAGCATAAAATCCAAGTTCACCTACGAACGATACTATTATCGTGTGAGAACACTAGTGACACTCTCTAGGAGGTCAAACAAAAGTACGTGGAGTGTGGCTCAACCGCATAACTGAATACTTTTAAAAGTAATCCTCATTATCCCCAATCATAAAAATACTTCAAGGAACAGTACTCACTCACCTGACCAGTAAGTTGTTTAATTTCTTCTGAAGCTTTGTGATTACGCCGCAATAATCCAGACACTTCTTGACTTAAAGATGAAACTTCACTACGAAGAAGCTTATTCTCCAGTTGAAGATCACTGATAATCGAGGAATGTGTATTTTTCGACTGTTTACAAGAATCTTCACTTGGAACCTCTGGTTTATGAACAGCTGTTACAGTGAAACTCTCCTCCCCTTTACTTGTATTAATAGGTGTGCCAGAATGTTTAGTCGATAGAGATGTTTCATAACCACTACTCTGATCTTCTTCAATTTTATCGCTAGTAGATAGTAAAGAATTTCGTCTCACTACGTCTCGTTCCAATGGATTGGTGATTTGATCTGAGTTGACTGACTTATTATTTAAAAAATCAAATAAATCCAAATCAGTCGATTGTTGCACCAAACTGTTTGATTTTGCTGGAGACTTCAAATCTTTGTTCCTGAAAATCATAAAAGAAAAACCCATTTAATATAATGTAACTTATTCATCAAGTATAGATTTATATGTACGCAGGCCTCAATTGTAGTGTTTGTATGAGAGTTAGTCATACAAATCGGTTGCTCAAAACTGAAGTAGATAGAGAGGTAATCGAATCTGCAACTCACCAAGCCATTGAATCGGAGAACCTCTAGATTTCCCACATATTAGTTAAATAAAAAAGGGTGTAATACATGAAACTTAATCCGAAACCCAATTTGGATTCGGTTCGAATTAATAAGCTTAAAAATAATAATCGATATCATTAAACATCGGTAGTAGGTTACAAATAAGCTAGTAAAAGACCAAACTTAACCATGGAGCTAATGACTGTCGAATTGAGCTGTGTAGGCAAGCGTAGACTAAATGGTTGGGGTTTGAACGATTATCAATACCAATGGTTGGAGACTGAGCGATGAGACTGACAATCGATCACGCTGATATTCACTCTTTGTCTTCCCTTAAACCTCAAGTTTCAAAATTGTTATACTTTTTCTATTTTACGAACTTATTCCATCTTTTAGAATCTTATTGTTGATATTTAATCGTTTCCAATACTACTGATATTGTTACTGCTTTTACCACTCTGGCATATGTACTGATAATTTTATCTCTATGTGCCGATATGAAGTAGAGAATTGCACCGATGGATGTATGTACCAGGTTTTAGATTATTTATGAATGACTGATTGACTACTATCTATTCGACTTTTTAGCTGTGCATCATATTCAGATTTCCTTATCTTTTTATTGTAGAGTAGCAGCTTGAGTCGACACAAGCTGTATGACAAGTCCTATTGTATTGAATACTACATATTAACTGATATGGAAAGTTTTCGAAAACTCATATGGAAAAAAACGATTTTATTCTATAGTGAAATTTAAATTTAACACAGAACTTATCCAAAATTATTGGAGAAAACTAGTCAATCTTTTTGTCAATTTTGTAATCCGATTTATCATAAGAACCAAACATCAAGTTATTTTATTATCTTTCAACAGCCCCCAAATGCCCTGGTATGGCCGAGAGTGGGGAGAGTCCGCTATCCCTCTCGAAATACTCTCACATGTCCATGCGTAATATAGCCTCTGACAGGGAAGTCCTACTCACTGCCTTCTCGTGACATTATTGTTGTTGAAGAAATTGAGAGGACAAAAAGCGAATGTCCTACGCTCTAATCGGGTTGGTGGACACGGAAAGTTCACATAAGGGAGTTGGAAAACCCTGATTTCAAAACCAACGGTGCACATGGACTGGCTCCAGTATCCTGAAGGAACGAATGGCGTATGAACCAATTGTCGGTCACCGGCTACTATGGGAATGCATCTCCTCACGATGCTCCACTGCCTTGTGGACTAGACCTTCGGGTCAAAGGCTCGGGGTGTGACCCCCTAAGTAAACTACCTGCTTCGGTTTGGGCATCCAAGAATTATCTTAGCTCATTCACAAATATGATAACTGGTTGATAGCTTACCTAGAGCTATTTGTCTAATCAGCCTGACAGAGCGTACCGTACATAATTGATACATTTTAAAAACGGTTATACGTAGCACAACATTACCCACAAACGCATGCACAAAGCTACATGGGACTCACCGGATCACACCACAGAGAACCAGAGAGATCATATTTGAGTCACTAAAAAATTCAGGTCGATGGAAGACGTGAGGACCAGAAGAGGAGTTGACATAACTTCAGTCAACACCTGGTGGTTGCCAAGATGAAACTTTGGCTAAAGAAGCACTGGATAACTGGAGAAACAACATTACAAAGGTTCAATATAGTCTTCCTTTGACATACTAACAAACTCAACGAATTCAAGATAGCTCTCAACAACAGGTTTCAAGCCATACAAGATCCATTCAAAAAAGAAGAAACTACTATAGAGGGCAACTGGAAAGGGATAAAAGAAGCACTAACTTCAACGTAACAGAAGGCTCTGGACTCAAAAAGCATCATCACAAGAAACGGATCCTCATCGAAACCCTGAGGATTCAAGAAAGGAAGGACAAGAGAACAGCAGTTAACGACAGCCGAACAAGAACAGAGAAAGTCAAACTGAGCAAACAGAAACGAAAAAACAAGTTAACAGGAGCATTAGAGCTGACAAGCAGCAATACGTGAAAGACATAGAAGCGATGGTGTAGAAAGTTGCAAGAGAAGGAAGTATGAAACAGCTATATGATATAACAGAGAAACTAACAGGGAAATATAGTAAACTAGAGAAACCGGTCAAAGACAAAGAAGGCAAGTCAATCACTGAAATTCAAGGACAGAACAAATGGGTGGAACACTTCGAGGAACTCTTGAATACGACAGTTCCACTGAATCCACCGGATATCAGAGCAGCATACACGGACCTTACTCCATCAACGATCGAAGAAATCAGCATTACTATTAGACAAATCAACAGTGGGAAACCAGTAGGTCCAGACAAATGGAGTGCCTGAGAAAATCGCCAACATCATACGGAATTCTTAAAACGGACTACACTGTAAAGTCGTGTATGAAGGACAACTAACAGATGTATTCCAAGTAAGGACTGTAGTCAGACAAGGCTGCCTACTCTTGTTATGTTTTGCTATCATTAATTTCACAGATAACAAGAAACATTTGTATTTACATCCAATTTTAATTACGTAACTATTTGTAGTAATTAACTGATTATGAATATTTACTTTAGGTTTAATTTTAATGTTCCAAACATTATGCAACTAACTCATTATTACTTTGGTAAACTGACTCACCACCATCTACTTCGTATCGACTTATTACTCACCCATGAAACATACATATATCAGTGTAGAGCCTTGATGAAGAACTAATTGAAAAGTAATACCTCTTCGTTCATATTGTCTTTCTAATGATGGTACTAGTATGGAGTGGAGTCCTCGGCTGCGATAAATTGTTCGAAAATTAGTTGCTTCATTAATCAATTCAATCCCCTACAGTTTCGATAGAAGAGGTCAACGGTAAGATCAAACCAATCGAAAAACGGTAAGACCGACTTGTTTACACAATAAACTGAAACATATTACAACTTGATTTTATTATTTTCTAAATAATTACCTTGATATTTTGCTTTGAACAGAAGACGATGATGATAATTCTGATGAAATGTTGTTATTTAGTGTGTCAACCAGTGTACGCTGATTATTGCTTTCTGATAATGCTTGATAAAACCTAGTTGTAGCTGACGTTTCCAATGGCATCACTGTAACAGGCATATCATGTCTTGAATTTATCAACAACTCATTAGGTTGATTAGTATCTGTGAATGTGTGATATCTAAATGATGTCTCGATAGGATAAGTTCTATTATTGTCCACATTGTCACTGATATGTTCTTCAAGAAATTCCTGTTGATTAGTTGACCTGAAGACTTCTGCAGCTGAATTATCGAGCGTGTTTAAAAAATTCTCGGCTTTATTGGCTAAGTCACTTAACCATGACATTGATTACGCTAATGCAAAAATCAGATAACATTAAAGTAAATGTAAAGATAATCAATGAAAAATTGCATTAAATTATCATGAATTAGCAAACAAAACAAAAATGTTACCATACGACATAAAGAACAATGATTGATCGGATTCAATCAAATTAGCTTACTTCAAAGAATGCTAAGGATAGGATTTTATACGGTTATCCGTAAACGATGTACACTTACGTGGTAGTATTCCAAAAAAGCTCATTTACATACGTCATTAAACACAATCTCGTATCCATGATTTCTTAATATTACAAGTTGTAAACAGATGATCAGAACAAAACGAAATAAAATGAATTCATTTTGCTCTGCTCAAATATTTGTTCTTGTTCTCGTTAAGATCAGAAGGCAATCGTGTATGTGAAATCACTTTTAGACAGTTAATAGCAATATTCAGTTTCGACAGTCCACACAAGTCATCCGACTTTTAGTGAAGTAGGGAAAGTTCTAAGTAATCTAGGGTGAGGTGACAAAGACCACCAGGTCCTAATCAATTAACTCCTGACATCTCTGACGATACTCGTTCACTCTCAGTTATCACATCAACTCAAATATTCGCAAAAATAACTACTACAACTCAACATAATACCATATGACTGGTCTCCATTGCTCATCATTACAACCCACAACGGAACGCAAATCCTATTGTGGTGACCACAAACACTCCACTCCTCTAGTCCACACCTTCTCTCTGTGTCTATCATTCAGAGGAGTAGGAGAAAACTATAACAACCTTGTACAGGTTCTCCACTCAAACATTCGTCGAATCACAGCTTATAGAGAACTGACATCACAATCACCAGCCTTAAATCCTGCACGTCAGGCTTGTCACCTTTCCTCATTTTCATCTAACTTTGTCACAGACATTCCTCCCGACATGACGCTCTCATCATCTCACCACTTTTCACAAATCAACAGAGTCCCATTTTTATTTTGTTAATCTCAATCTCTGATTTTAAAAACTGAACTAACTTTATTTTGTCTTAAACTTTATATATATATATATATATATATATATATATATATATATATATATATATATATATATAATACCCTTATGGGCCAAGGTAATCTTGCACTGGTTTTCAGGTGAACCAGACACCATCCAAACTTTCACGCGGCAACCCAAACAGTACAGTTCAATCCCGTTTAACAGGAGAGCCAGATACTGCCCAGGCTTAGCCCAAGCAGTACAGCTCAATCCCGCCCTACAAGAGAACCAGACACTATAAAGGCTTCAACGTTACAATCCGAACGGCTCAGCCCAATCCTGTGGCGCAACCACTTAGGTACCAAACACGCTGGTAGACCATTAAACTTTATAGCTAAAGTTTAATCACAAAACTAAATGAATGTGATAATATATCCAGGTTACTAGTTCAAATTTTAACGGACTACCTTTATGAGTAAACAGTAGTATTCTCATAATCTTTTTTCAATCCATCGAAACAGAGTGCACTTATTATTTTGTTTTAAATAAAAAAAGGACAACAATACTTCAAATAATGAAAATGGCACAACACCATTACCATTCAAACACTCAACAAGCGAATTCATAAAATTATACTTTGAATAAACCATTTTATTTTTGAATTATACTTTTGTTTTAATACATTTTTTCATGGTTTCCTGTGTTTTTATAATCAATAGTTCATGGTATTTTGTAGCATAAACACCAGTGATACACTGAAGTAAATGTATGAATATGAGTAGAAATATGAAACTATAATTAGTCTTTCCACATTATCTATGCAGATGTCAATCGTTTACACACAGCCAAAAAAGACTGGATGAAAGAATCATAATGTTAAAGATAGAGAATGAAATGGAAGTGAAAGCACAATTTACTCTTGTCGTATGGTTTATGTTTACAATCATTAAAAAAAAAGAGTAATGATATTACATTTTAGTTCAAGAGTAAATAAACGTGTGTGTGTGTGTGTGTATGTGGTGCAATTTTAAGTGTGTGTAAGTGGTTAACATTAGTAAATGACAAATCAAAGGGAAGGCTCATCCAAATCAAATGTACATTTTATAATTCTTAAATACACTTTGATAAATAACACAAGGTGGGGAACACACACACACACACACACGGGACATATTCAACAGAATCAAGAGTATGCTATTATTTATTTATGGATGGTTACAAGACAATGAAATATTTTCTGCTCAATTAAAAGAAAAAAAAAAGGAACAAATACAAAAAAAATTACAAAAATAAACCAAAATCATGCACCAAAGAAAAAACACATGCAGAAAATACCATCTGTGTAACTCATTTGAATATATAGAAATAAAAAGGTATTGTTGACAAGGCACCTAAAGAAAATTACAATTTTTTTTGTAGGGGTTTATAGTGAAATGTCTTGTTAGTAGTTGTAAGAGAAACAGATAGAAAGTGTAACAAAGAAATGATTCTTTATAAAATAAACAGAAAGGAATAATCACGGTATCAAAAACCAAGAAGTGGAAACAAATACAAAACAAATGATGGTCCTAGATTCAAAGGCACTGAAAAGTAGGTCAATTTAAGAGAAGAAACAATAACGGATAAATACGTAGAAAATGAAAACGTATAAGTGCATTTACGTGAAAGGATGCTCAGTAGATTTTGCTGCAAAAAAAAACAAACAAACAAAAGGCACAGATGAAGATTCACATTATCATTAAGTTCATTATTATTCTTATCAGTATCATTATTTCATCATCATTTTTGCGGCTGTGAGAGTTGTACTGGATGGTAAAATATTGTTACTTTTGTTGTCCGGTTTCGATGATTGTCTATAAGTAATAATAATAATAATAAAGAGATCAAGTTAGCAGAAAATTTGTAGTTTACGTGAGAATCGTATAATTTAATGCAGCTGGAAGTAATCAGAAGATTGTCATGTCGTTTTTAAGTTTTATGTTAACTGGTGCGCTTATCACAACGATCTGTAACCGTAATAATAAAAATTAACGACGCATATTTATTTGAACATGTAAACAGTGGTACAATGTGGGGCACCGAATATATATGTGCCATACAATAACAATGAAACCATTAGTAGTTATCATTCGATTTGTGTGAGGACTGGGATACTGTCCGGGTGCCCAGACCGAAGCAGGTGGTTTTCTTAGGGGGTCACGCCCGAAGCCTTCAACCTAAATGTCTGATCCACAAGTCAATGGAGCAACATCAGGCGATGCATTTCGTGCTATCCGGTGACCGATAATTGGTTCATACTCCATTTGTTTCCTTAGGATCCTGTAGCCCATGTGCACCAATGATTTGAAATCAGGGTTTTCTAACTCTCCTACATGGGTCCTCCATATCCACTAACCTAATTAAAGCTCCGGACATTCGTTTTTCGTTCTCTCAATTTCGTAAACAACACTAGATACAATTTTAATGAAAAGTTTAGCTATTTTTGAATGAATCAACATAATATGGAATTGATAACATGAATTGTTCATTAATAACGAATCAGTTGTTTGTAAAGTCTTTTTCTAAAATAATTACTTATAGTTTTAGAATATTTAACTTAAGTTTTATTACGTAATATCAAAAGGGCTTAGAACGTTTCGAAAGATATTTGAGTTAACCTCAATAAATTATGATTAAAATTAATTGAAAAACAAAAAAAAATTTTAAAAAAAAATCAATATTTAAACTTTTATAACTTTCACCGCCCCCCCCCAACAGCATGTATCAATATGAATTGATGAAAATACTCTACTACGGAGTTAAAAAGTTACGTTCATCAGAAAAGCTGAAGGAGGAATGCGCTATCATAGATTATGAATAAATGGGTACCCTTAGACATTTTTGGAGAATTACGGTACTAAATGCCATAGTTGATATACCTTAAAAGAAATATAATTCTATCCAATTGATATTCAAAGGTGATAAAATCATATAGTTAATCAATGACAGGGAAAGGTTTTTTTTTAAAAAAAATGGTGTGCGCATAGGTTATTGTTATTTAATAATAGATACTTTTGAGGCATTGCTCGGATATTATTTGGATCACCCAATAAGCAGTGTTGATATTGGACCAAGGATACTTGATAAGGATAATAAATAGATTGATGAGGTAACGAATTTCGATCAACTGAAGTAGTTGAGATATTTATTACATCATACCCAGCCAATCCCAACTTCAATAGGGAATGCTTTTCGGTATAGGAATGGGTTAGAAAAAAGCTAGGAGCGATCAAACTACACATGCACAATCACTCCATGAAGTCATTGACTGTTAGACTAAGCCTCATTGGTGAACGTAGACTATCCTGGTTAGGGTCCGTGTGATTATCGTAGCTAATAGTCTGGGGAGTTGTGTGACTTTGATCAGAATCGTTCAAAATGGCACACATTCATCCACCCTTTGTCCATACTTAGGTCTTGAGTTTTGAAATTATGTTGTACTCTTCTGTCCACAAACTTATCCTTCATGATTCATGTAATCTACACTCAATGTTTTCTAGTACTATTGATTTTCACTACCTTCTCGCGGCGGGGGTGTTGTTTGCGAAACTGAGAGGACGAAAAACGAATGTCCGGAGCTTTAATTAGGTTGGTGGATATGGAGGACCCATGTAGGAGAGTTGGAAAACCCTGATTTCAAATCAATGGTGCACATGGGCTACAGGATCCTAAGGAAACAAATGGAGTATGAATCAATTATCGGTCACCGGATAGCACGAAATGCATTTCCTGACGTTGCTCCATTGACTTGTGGATCAGACCTTTAGGTTGAAGGCTCCGGGTGTGACCCCCTAAGAAAATCACCTGCTTCGGTCTGGGCACCCAAATCGAATGATAACTACTAATGGTTTCATTGTTATTGTATGGCACATATATATTTGGTGCCTCACCTTGTTCCACTGTTTACATGTTTAAATAAATAAATAAATAATCAAAGAGAAAACAAGTAGGTACAATAAATTCCCTACATTCTACAGATATTTTCATTTTTCGTTTATTTAAACTTGTGAAATCTATCAATCGTATGAAATAAGTACATTCGTTTAACAATTGTAGGGAGACAGAAGTCCATATTTATCATGAAATATGTTTGTTATGAACACTGATTGAACTAGTTAATAATTGAAGTACTTGGAAATTCTATCATAACCATTATACTAATTGGTGTTAACATATCCATACAGGAAATAAGTGGCTATTCACACAAAACGTTCGGTGCAATTTCTTGGATTATTCTGATGAACAATCTAGTTTTATGAATTCAAGCATTGCATGTTCTCTAAACCGCGAATATGAACAAATACCAGCTGCTGAGCCATCATCCTACATTTCTCATATTTGAATGTGTGAGACACAATATTTAAAGATTTAATGGTTAGATCACTAAATCACGACTATGTGAACAAGAGTAATATCAATGAAATGTGGAATGGTGGCTCAGTAATTAAGGCACTCGAAACCCTCTCCATCATCTAATGAAGTCACCATTCTGCGTAGAGAAGGAAGAAATTAAAATATCTAGCAATTATTTTGAAGACACCTGAATTAGAACATTTACCAAACGCGCAAGCCATGGAGATTCAGTTTTCTGAATTTTGTTGTGGAACGTCTAGACTTCTGTTGTAAAAGAAATTCCCAAAGTAAGCAATGAGGTGAGGTGGGATAGGAGCTTTAGCCAACTCACTGTTTCCTGTCATCCGATAGCATGGAAACTGACAGATGTTCTGTAAAAGGGGAAGATTCTAAATGAATTGAAAACTACGTAGTGTGTTGAAGGTGATCCAAATAAAAACATAAAAAGAGTTGAGGGGGTAGTAGTGATCCGAAGAACGCTATCTAAACAAGTTTTGCTTGGTATATCAATTACGGATAACTTAACTTAAGCTCTAGTTTGAGGATCGTTTGTATTAAGAACAGACAGAAGTTAAAAAAACTACTAGAAAACCAATGAGCACAGAAAAGCCATTTCGTTCTAGTTCGCAACTTTTCGTGAGTGTACACTGTTATTGTATACTATGAGGACAGTTGAGTATTGGAATGTCGATTCATTTGTCTAAAGGCACCATGAACATTGCAGGAGTTCTTAACAAAAACATTAGCTTATTGTTTTTTAACGGATCGCCAGATAATATCTGTTGTCTGTGAAGAAAACCTGTTGTAAGTGACTTGACAATACGAGGTAAAAACTTTCGAAACTATTTTTCTACGATTTTCTTTATATCTATATTGATTGCATGTTTATTAAGTATTTCGGTTTTATTATTTTTTGTATTACCCTAGTTCCACGTTTTTATTTAAACCGTAAATTGTTGCTATAGCATTTCCCACTGATAAACTAGAACCAATTATTTGTGTACCCAGTCCTCTGTTCATCCCATCTTTGACATTGTTGTTCCGTGTTAATACTGTTATTCAAATGGTCTGCTGAGTGGTCTAATCTTGTACGTATATGTTGGGGATGTCAGATCCCCAGAACTTACTCGGTAAATGGCTCAATTTTGTAATTTTATTTTGAAAATTCAAATTTCTTTGTTTTCGCTCCAAAAGCGCTCTTTCACCTTTGGGTCGAACTTCCCACTTGTAAAATATCTTAAACGCTGTTGGTCCATTGTATCTTTGAGTGTGCTATTTTGTAATGCTGCCCAAGGACAATTTATTGCTGTATATATACGTTTGATTTTTCCCCTTATGATTGTTGTGCTTTTGGCTGCTACGGAATATAGTTTCCCCGCTTCCAACTTGGACTTCTTACTCCAGTTAGGTAAGTCTGGGTCGCGTCAGAATAGCTAGCTTATCGGTCTCTGGTCACAAGTCTTTGCTCCGTTCGCTAACTAGTGAATTAGAAAAGCTTCAGATATAACAGTATGTAAATGAATGTCTGAAATATAATAAAGATCTTGGACTGATGAACATTAGTGTTGCGTCCTTCCTCGTCGTTCGGGACTAGTTAGTAATGGGCCAATCTTTCAGGCATAGAGTATCAGTTTTCCTCTTCCTTGCTAGGCATTGGTTGCTTAAGGTCATCTACACGTATTGGTCAGTTGTAAGACATAAAAAGACAAAGCCTTAAGCTACGCGAATCTCTTAACCTAACACTTTAATAAGCAGAAATTGTACCACCCATATAGTAATTCGTTTTTTTGACGAACAAGTAACAACAAACGAGGATCTAGTACGAATAAGTATAGATCTAATTTTTTACATTCAGCATAAGCATATTAAAAAAACGAATATTAACGAGAGGAAAGTAACAGTGACAAAATACTACATTTTCGGTTCATTTTCATAGTCTGAAACTAATGTAATGCGAAATTCCAAACAACAGAATAAACTTAACTCATGCCCCTAAGCAGCTTGGTGACTAATAACAACGAGTATGTTTGCTGACTACTGACAAATTAGTTAAGATCATGACTTCCAAAAATCACACGACTGATTGAATTTGTAAAACACCATAATCGAGATAAAGACTAGTAGAGCATTAAAGTTAAATGATAGCTTAGAAATCATATATAATATGAGAGTATTGACTGGATGACGTGAAAATAACGAAATATTAATCAATCGATAAAAGTGTTTGCTAAAAAGACTGCACTAGACCTATATCTTACCCGATAAAGTAGAATCAGATTAAAAACAGTAATAGAATCTTTAGAAGAAGAAGGAACAACATACATCCATATAACTATACATATAGATGTAGTCTTAAAAGTAAATAATTTATAAAAAATCAGTAGTAACAGTATTAGTAAGTGGCAGGAGACTTGTGGTGTGATCTACTTATATTCATATAAGTAGTATATGGTGTGGGTCAGACATAGAATGTATTTTGGCAGAAGACCGATGACGAAAGAACTGAAATGAAGCGCAATCCCTTGGAAAATGCATAAGCAATGGAATAAGAGAAGAAACAGTGAAGATTGAAACAATTGGTAGTTAATTTGCAAATTGACTGTTCATTGTTTGGTTATCAGAATTTACCGAGATAGTCTGTAATCTTTGCTTAATACATTCGATTGTCCCCAACCAGTGTTCTGTTCACTACAGACTGACTAGTTAAATTCATAAGAACAACACAATAATCATTTTTATTCTCCATTTAGTCTATATATTTATAACCTTGCAAGTATATTCAAGAGTTTTCTTATTCTTCTAAGCTTATATTTCTTATTGGATAAGTGAAAAACTGGAAAATCATATGACTACTTCAATGGATACTAAGTATTGTATGTATTATATTATTATAAAATTAAAATAGAAGCCTATTGTATTGAATAGTAAAAAATAATCAATAATAAATGAAAAATTTAAACAAAAGAAACTTGATCTGCTGACACATTTCTGATTTTTTTTTTTAAACAAGTAACTCAAGTGAACATTGGAAAAAGAAAAGAGAATATACCAAAACTTATGCATCTTATCATTAGACAAATAAGAAGAATAATCTCAAATCAATAGTGTATTTTAACCTGTTCATTTCTAATTAATAACTATGGTAACTAATGATAGTATAATTGATGTGAATGCTTATGCCAGATTATAACTTGTTTACAATTGATTAACTAAATATCAGATATATCAAAACTAGGCAACGGGTCACCAGATACACGGAGGGTGTATCTCGTCGGCTGTCCAATTTGGCAAGGTGAGGTCAAGTGAATAACCACACTGGGATCCTGTATGCGTGTTTCGGAGACACAGCATACATCAATGGTATGAGATTCTAGGGTTTTAGCTAAGGAGGCCTGTTGACCGATTTGGCATAGGGTATGTACGTTGAAGGCTCCAATGTGTAGTTGAAAGTCAAGGTAGAAGGAATAGTAGGAATTGAAGAAGGAGATTGATTATGAATATAGTGGTCTTGAGTGCTGTTAGAGGTATGAGGGCTGATGTCACTTCCCGGTTGCCCACATCGTGGAAGGGTTCTTCTACGGGTACCTGAAAAGGAAATTGGGTTAGAAGTGGTCTTAATGACCTGAGAGAGTGACCGCAGTGCCCAAGGAACAACTGCTTGAGGTCGGTCACACACGACCTTTTTGTGGGCAGTTTTTGTGTTAGCTCCGTACTTGTCAGGACCTTACCGCCGGAGACGGATATCCGTGGGATAAGGAGAGGTGTGCATTTTTACGGTTGACCTTTTCTAACCCCACCCTTCCTTGTGGGAAGGCAGCATCGCTGTCATGCTGGTTGTCTGAAGGAAACACCTTACTGCTGTCACACCTCTGTACAGTCAGCAGTACGACTTCGCATTCGGACCTTGGGTTTGCTGACTTTAGTCTCACCGCTCTTCAAACGACCTGCCTGGCATTGTAGGACCTTGAGGAACGATTGTTCCAGCCAGTATAGCTCGATTGGTTCATCACGATAGGCAAGCCCGACCACCACGTCAAGGTAGCAGCAACGGTCAAGAATATCAGATAACAATCCTGTAATACATTTATTATTGTTTGTTTGAATCTTCCCATCGATGTTTAAGACTGCAACTGGTCAGTCTCTAATTGGTATATGTGCATACTGTGTGTATTACCTTGATATAGCCTTAATTAACAAGCATTGTAAGCAAAGATCGCACAAGCAAGTGGTTATCAGGACTCAGTGGCCGAGTGGATAACGCGATGGCGTTTGAAGCGAGGGTACTGGGTTCAAGTCTTAGAGTGAACATCAACATCAAACTGGATTCCACTGCTAGCCACTATCCATCTTTGCTTACAATCCTGTAATTATTTAGTGAAAAATATTGACAAAACTTGTTTACATGAAGATGCGATAAATTTGATCAAATGACATATCTATACATATTACAGTGTATTTTGAGTTCTAACTACAAATTTCTAAATTCAATGATGATTTTAGTTATAAAATTTTCATTTTTATTCTAATCAACACTGTTAATGCTTAAACCAACTAAATAGAGATGGGTTATATCTAGATTACTCAACAAATATTAAATCAGTTGATTCTGTTAAACATTAATTATCTTAGTAGGTTTTATTATCATTATATAACTTAACATTTCCGTTGATTCTTTCATTCTTTCATTGACCACTAAACACATGATTAACAAACTACAACCATATTAATATGCCTACGATTGTAGATTGACCGGAATAATATGTTTCAAGGAATTATCCAACGTTCTTGAAATTTACTCCATTCAAAATTCTGACACTTTCATAATCATTTTAATACTTATGTTTATTTATTGCATGTATAAGTATAAGTGATATTCTATCCTGTTTTTTGAATATTAATTTATTCTTATGTATAGATGAAAAGGATGTTTACTTTATCCGAATTAGTGCTTTTTGAAGTTGGTATCATTTATTTCATAGATAACAATGTTTTATTCACTTGCCCTCATTGTTGTATTACTCAGTTTGGTTAAATAAATAAAAATGGGATGAGAGATTAAGTAGTAGACTTGTGAGTGGCTAGCTATTTAGTTGAATTATTATCCTCCATAGAATATCTCAGGATGCAGATAAGTAATACTATTAGTTTTATTATATGTAAGACGTAAAAAAAAACCTATTTGTAAAGTTATTAAAACATTACAGTCAACTATCGTGTGTAACTGAAATAATCAGCACAATTTCTATTACTTACGGTTCGAACACGAAAAGAGTTTGTTTATTTATAATCTAATGAGTATTAGAGAACATAGCCTGGTGTTTTTTTTTTGGAGCAATGAGTTTCAAGTTTGGATTTCAGGAAAATAAGGAAATCATACGATTAAATTAAGATGTTAGAAGGTTGGAGCTAGTCGTTAGGATACTCTGGACCTAGGTTTCTTGCTAGTTAGTCAGTAATGTTGGTTAACTTTATCAATAAATTTATTAATAAATAACATATTTCAATTATATAACTAAGATTCCGTTATAAACTATAAGAATTCATTTGAGTATATATAATGAACTTACCCTAAAATTTTATCAGCTTTCTTTTGAGCGAACTCCAATTGTGACTGATTATACTGAGCCTAGAAAGCCATATATTGATGCATTAAGTTAATGTTTGGATAAGTAGAATTTTTAAAAATGTATTCTGAAGAGAAATATCACAACTAGATTACATTTTACATTCGGTTACTACTTGAAAAAAATACATAGACTATACGACAGAACACATCTACATAGACACAAGGATTTTACATGATGAACGCATCCACCAACTACAGATTTATGTACTCAGGGATTTGAGTCACATTTCAGTAGTATGAAAGCGCCGGGTGTCCACATTAGTAAATGTGAAGAGGGATTAAAAGCTAGTTGCAGAAAACCAAGTGCTTTAGTCATCAGAATACCACTCCTTGAGACGCGATGCATTTACATTCCTAAATTAACTGGTTCCTTTTAACTCTTGAGAAATTTTAGTAAATCTCCATAAAAGAGGAAGAAATACGGTTCTTAAAAATAATCGATTTCTACGTGAAAGAGTGAGATACTTGAAAATATAATGAGATGTTTACAGACTTAAACGTAAAAAGAATTCCAAACGTAATCATCACAGCGATTAAAGTAGAAGGTGATACGATGAACAGATCAGATTGGGCCTATAGTGATGTCGCACAAAGTACCGAGATTGTATGCTACATTAAATTCAAGGGTAAGGAAGCTCAATAAAAGGTTATATTATTCAACTTGTTAAGATTCACCACAGAATTCGAGGGCTTCAAGTTTTGACTATACACACTAACACTAATTAACATAAATGAGCTGTAAAAATGTATTACTCAGCAAATGAAGCTTCCTATGCAGTTCATTTTCTTAGTTCAATTAGGTTAACTAAGCACTGAGTGTGTTGAGTAAAATTATAGATCATTTATAATTAAGAAAAGCCATTTATGCTTCAAGTATGGAACATTTGATTATTTGTAATCAATTTGATATCTTTCACTATCTTGACTGCATAACTATTTCTCAAGGAAAAGTGGTGTTTATTCGTTTCATATGGTTAGTGAACAGTTGCTCTACTTCGTGGATTGGTTGGAGTTAGACATAAACACCATCGGATGCCGGCCCAGTGGTCTATCGGTTAAGTGCTTTGCCGCGAAACTGGTGGGTCCTGGGTTCGAATCCCGCGAGGCGACGTCGTGGATGTGCACTGCTGAGGAGTCCCACAATAGGACGAAACGGTCGTCCAGTGTTTCCAGGTTTTTCCTGGTGGTCTAGCTTCAATTGATTCACGCTTTCAACTATGAAAATTAGTTTTATATAATTTAACGTTCAGTGTAACAACTAAAAGTTATAAACAAGTATTCAATATTTCACTTGATTCCAGTTAACAAACAAATTTCTATCCAGTTGAAACAAGATGTGAATATGAATTCTCATTATTTTAATTGGAATTGACCAGAAAAGTGCTGTTTGTCGTCCAGTGAGTATAAGTGTCTTTTTTTAGTAGCCGTGACCAATGGAGTTCAACCCTGTCGGACGTAAAATAGAAGTCCTATATTAATTAAACTGGAACAGCGATCAGTGTTCCTTGGTTGTCTAGCTAAATTCAGTCCATGATATAAACTACAAACTGAACAATCAACATAAACTTCGGATGCTAATAATTATTTTATTAAGGAATCTTGTTTTTCTTACATTAAAATTAACCAATTAAACAAGATGAACTGGGTATTTTTGGCTTGGATTAACGAAACGTCCATGTACATAGTTATAAATTGTATTGCAGGAATAAAAACCTAAGAGACTGTTAATCCGTTTATCTAAAAATATAACTTTATTGATTGATATACCGACTGAGTAGTGTGATTAAGGGATGAAAGAAAACCAATTTTATTCTATGGATATTTGAAAATGTCTAGTGAAGTTTTAAATACAAAACAGGTTTTTTTTTTTCAACTTTAATCCTAATGCCTGAATAAAAGCAAATAGTTTCCCATGTAGACAGGCAAGATATTATAGTATCATATTGTCTTAAACTATCATTAATTTAAAGAGAAAAGTGGGCCAGAATAAACTCTCGTTCATGGTACCTCATGTTTCGCACATCTTATCTGTTACTCAATGTCAGGTACACATCATAAGGATTCAGGGGCAATTAGGTGAGAGTTTCCAAACAAGGTAGCTTGGGCGAATTACCATAGACTGTTGAATTACAACTAACTCACGATATCAGTCTCATTTACCAAGTACAGAATCGTGTACTCACGGGATTTGAGCCATAATATATGACTGTTGTATGACAGTAAGTGATACTATTCGACTTTCTTGATCAATATACCTCACAGTTCTTCAATGATGTCGATAATTAGCGGAATAAGCGAAAAAGGATGACAGTACTAAACAGTGAACAATAAAATAAAAGTGCAAAAAACAAACTTTTTGATCGATTCGATCAAGAATCTGATTGTGTGTTGTTATCTCTTGATTCATATCAGTAGCCATAGAATGAAGTTGCGATACCATTCCTGAAACTTGTTGTAAATTCTGTTCCATTTCATCTTCACGAGCGTCATTAGTGATTCTGTGAGTCAGTTTGAAAAAAGGAAAATATCATTTCCAACAGAAACAACTTTCTATTTAATAAACACTGAACTAGAGATTCAATTGCTTATAAGAAAATTTAGATAGGCGAAATCAATTTCAAACTATTGCTCGTAAGCCACAGCTTCAGGCCTTCATCATATATGATAGACTTTATAGTTAATTAGAGCACCTTATAACAACTAATTATGTTTTACTGATACAATAGAGATTAAGCATTTCATGAGATCGATAGTGACTAATATGATTGAATAGTATTAAAGAAATATCCTGAGCTAATAAGGCTGTTGATTATGGTCATAATTATGGAAATAATAGAAAGGATTTTGCTCATGCGCCCATTATCTTGAGTGAGTGTGACCTAGATGGCCTGTCCTCATTCAATTAATGATTGATGAAAGTTGCAATTCACTTGTAAGGATAAGACCTGACCAGTAAGTATACGACAATGTGCAAAAACATTCAGAAACGATTGTTAGTGGCTGTCTACTATACATTAGCAGGAAGAGTGACACCTTGGTTGTCACTTGTATGAAGGCACGATGCGCCAGCAAAATCAATAGTAACTCTTTTTCCCAATCTCCTACTTTAGAGGCTAACCACTAGTTTAACGTCCGGTTGTTTCTTTCTGTAAGCCCGTTAGTCTGGGGATAATACGGTGTAGTTTGTATCCTCTTGATGCCAAACTGTTTTAGACGGGCTTTAAATTCGTCACTTTCAAAATAGGGACCTTGGTCGGTTAGTATCATCTTCGGTATTCCGTGACCTGCTACAACATGCCGGATAACTACTTCGGTCACTGTTTTTGCCCGCTGGCCTGCAATGGGTACGACGTCTACCCAACGTGTATCATGTTCCGTTATCACTAGCAGGTACTGCTTACCGCTCGCCGTCTGTAGAAATCGTTCCATCACATCCACCGACCATAGATCACTGACTGAGGTTACTGGGACTGACTGCAATGGCGGTTGTGTGTATCGATCGCTTTTCATTACTTGGCACTGCTCGCAATTTAACACGTATTGGGTCATAATGTCTCTCACGCCTGGCTAGTATGCACTTTGTCGTAGTAAATTTGTCGTTCTTGAGATACCTATATGCGCTACCTCGTGACACTCATGTATCATCTTACGCCGCCAGTCTTTCGAGATCACATCCACCCAATTTTCGTCATCGTCCTGACAGATCAGGGCCCTATATTCATTCACTCTCAGTCTTTCCTTTTGCCGAATCAACATCATTACCTTCTTGTCCATTGCTCGTTTGTCGACGTCTGCTCCCTCTTTTACCACTCTGATTACCTCTCGAAGTATAGGGTCAGCTTTCTGCTTCCGGACAAGTTCTAGTGAGGCTCCCTCTACACTAGTCATTGCGTATGTTGTCAACGGAAGCTCAGCTTACATGTCTGGTATTGACAAATAGTCGACCATTACTTTTTCCTCTCCTGGAACATGGCCGATACTGAAGTCGTACCATCCATCGCGCCAACTTCCCACGGGGGTCTCTTGCTGTTTTTAGCCACTGCAGGGGTTTATGATCAGTCTCCATGTGAAATCATCTACCTTAAAGGTACAGTCTCCATTTGTCTACTGCCCACACAATCGCTAAACACTCCTTTCCGATAGTTGAATACTTCTGTTCACCGGACGTGAGAACTTGACTTGCGTATTCCACCATTCTCTCAGACTGACTCAAGACGACACCTATACCATGATCACTTGCGTCTGTGGCCAATGTAAACGGTTTCTGGAGTCAAGGCAGTCTGAGTGTCATCTGGAGGTCGCCTAGCATGTTTTAGATTCGGTTGAACTTTTCTTGGGCTATCTCAGTCAACGTGAACTTTGTATTGCTCAAAAATGTATACAGGGGTGCTGCTATTTCGTTGAAGTTCTTGATGAACCGATTGTAGAACACCGCCCTTCCCAGGGACTGTCTTAATTTCCTATCCGAATTATGTACTGCAATGCTGATTACTGTTAGAATTTTCTCCGGCAGTGGTTTAATTCCTCCATTTCCCACTTTACGCCCCAACAACATGACGCTGCTTTTCGCTATCTGAGACTTGTCCTTATTAGTTTAAAGTCTGAATTCTTCAGTTCGCTTTAAGACCACTTCCACATGCTTGACGTGATATGTTTCTGCATGATTGTACACAACTACATCGTCGCTATACACTTCGACATCATCTAGACCCCTGAGCAGCAGCGTCACTAATCTTCTGAACGTAAATGGTGTATCCGCCAATCCAAACCGCATTAATCGAAATTGGTAATGTTTATCGCGTACAGTAAATGCTGTCTTGTTTCAATCGTTATTTTTCATAGGCGGTTGCCAATAACCTGACCGGAAATCCAGCACCAAAAACACCGTAGAATTCTGCAGCCGATCTAATGCTTCCACTACTGTTGGCATTGCATAAGGTTACAGTTATGTTATGTTATTTGCTTATCTAAAGTCGACACAAAATCTATACTTTCCATTCGGTTTCTTTACCAAGAGTAACGGTAAGCTATATGGGCTGTCAGCCTCCTCAGATATACCTTCTTTCAACATCTCTTGGATCTGTCGATTTACTTCAGCCTCTAAATGCACAGGGACAAGACGTGTTGCAAATATATTTACTCGATTGTTCTTTACGGGATTTCGTGCTTTACTTTGTCATAAAATCCGTACGGCTGTCTCTAGTGAATAGTTTCGTATACTTTGTGCACAACTCGTTAATGTTTGGTTTCCTCGTCGAAACGTCTGTCGCTACTCTTGAATGAACCATACTTTGTGATCACTTATAGCTTCTTAAGTCAACTATTGCTTTTACTTCTCTTAAGAAATCTGCTCCTAATATCGGTCTCGATAGGCTTGTGGTTACTAAGAACGGGAAATTTATTTCAGCATCATCCATTTTTACGATACTATTTGACACACCCAACACCTCTAACATGTGCCTTCCTACGGTGTGAACTGCTAGTGCACATGGATTGAGTCTCCTACATTGCTTTTTGACTATTAACGATACTGCTGCCCCTGTATCGATCAGACACACTAAATCTTGTTCACTTATGTTCACTCTCACGTAGACTGCTCCTCTATCTACTAGTGCAACAACCCCCAGGTAGAAAGAACATGCATTATAACGCCGAAATATCTGCATCTTCATCTTGTTGGACAGTTTATCTTCCAATGTCTTATCCCTTCACAAGCGTAACACTTATCATTCCTTTCATGATTCACTCGTATTGCAGCAATCTCATACTGCAGCTTCTCAATCTTCTTCTCGACACCGTTTATTTCCTGACTTCTCCCGACCGGAGCTACTGCTCGTGGCATCAACTGTCAGGTCACCTTCGCCAGTTCACTGATATCCATGAGCTGTGAGGCGTTTACTAGTTTCAGATGCTGGAAAACGTTGGCAGGCACGCTCTTGATAAACTGGAACGCCAACAACTATACCTCCAACTCCTCACCCAGATTCGGCAGCGCGCGGCGCAAGAACCTGGTGAGCTCCAACGCCAGTACTAGCGGGTGACCATCGATGGACAACTTCTCCAGCCGAAACTTGTGAAGCGCTTTTTCCCTGTCCACTGGGCTGTCGAACTCCGTGATCAACAGCTCTGTGATTGACACACATGCCATCTTCTCACCAGCACCATCTAAGCTGTCATATACAGCCTTCGCCCTGTTCTCCAGCAGCGTCCTCAGCACCATCATCTTCGCCTTAGACTCCTTCACTCCCACCAGCTCCGCTACGTCCTCAAACTCCTTCAGGAAGTTCAGCACATCTCCGTCCCCAAATTCCTCCGGCCATGGAATCTTCATCCTTAGTGGAGGCAGAGACACAAATGTAGTGAAGGAGAACACAGGTGAGCACAACCAACTATTTAGCACAAAATTACAGGGTTACTTGATAAAATAGAAAATCATACTCCAATAATTCAGTACCACCTTGAGATTTTAATTGTCTCTGAAGTGGAAAGTAGTTAATCAGAAACTATAAAACGTAAAATAATGAAACAACCGAAGAGCTCTAACGTTTGAAGACTACTAAATGTGTTTTGAACAGCGGCAAAAAAGATTATATTAGTATGTTGCCGTGATTGTAAGACGTTTTGAAGAGGATAGGATTGATATACTCTAAATTTTGTAAGATAACAGTTTTAGAAACCACAGTTGATGCATTTATAGGACAGTCTATCTACTATTTATGTAGGATTCGGAGGAAGGAGAAAAAGTATTCAAGCAACTATTACTTACTTGTATCTGGTGCATTGTCAATGATTAATTCAAGACACTGAATAAAGTATAATCAAGCAGTTCAAAAATGGGGAGAAATAAAAGAAGTTAATAGTAATAAAATTGTATACCTGGTGATAAAAGGCCCACTCTTTTGTTGGTTTTGCTGGATTTGGAATCCTGACTGTGGCTGATAAGAGTTAACTTGATAATTATTATTAGTTCCAGCTGGATAACCATTCCCACTCGTTGGATATTTTGGTGTTTTCGTATCCGGTTTGACTCTAAACGAAAATTAAAAACAGAAAGATGTAAGGTAAATTATACTTTACAGATGAGATTGGCGTTTTAAATGAACAACTACCAAAGTTCAATACGCTTGCGAAGCCATGAACACTGGAGTTTGACCGTGTCCGGTGTGAAGAAGGTACCAATTTAATGAACAAAAACTTGGTTAGGGTAGACCAATTTATTGTACTAAGCAAAACTAGACTGTGTTTGTCAAAAATATAACAACAATACATTGAATACACCATTTGCACAACTTCATTGAACTGTCTCTTACAAACTCCATCATCGTTCCATTCCTGTTGCGACTCCAATTGTTTTTATTTTTCTTCCTCTTTTTTCACATTTTTCTCTTGTTTGTAAGAATCCTATTTCTAATATCAGCTGCATACTACTGATATCTGTCCATATAAGTAGCACATAACACACAAACCCAAAATAGTGGGAGATGGTTGCTCAATATCTCTAATTCATTGGAGTCAAACCTATACACCATTGGATGCTGGTTCAGTGATTTAGAGGTTAAACATTCGCAAGCGATACCGAAGGCACTGGATTCGATCGCCGGCTGTAGTCGTGGATGCGGGCTACTGAGGAACCACATACTGGGACAAAACGGTCGTCCAGTGTTCCCGTGTCTTCATCATTTGTCTAACTCAGATCGATTTGTGATCTCTATGAAGTTATATTATCTTCAAAATCCCATACTGGTGTCCACTTACATTACTTAACCAGTTAATCCGTGGTTCCTTTTTCGGAAATCTGTTCCTTTAGAATTAGAGTATCGATTCTGGGGCAAAACTATCAGTTCACACACCCGCCCTTTTTATTATTGATGGTAATATTCGGAGGTTACATAACTACTAACAGATACCTTAAAATACAATATGTAACTTACTTTCTCCATGGTAAAACGCATAAACCACAACATTTATCGATCTCATCAAGGTCACGCTGTGCTTCGTGTAGATCTTCACGAATATTATCCATATCTGAATCGATCCCTCTTAGTTGTTCTAGAAATGAATTAATCAATAAGACTGTCTTATGGCCATAGAATATATCAACGTAAAACGGAGCAATAATTAAATAAAGGTTTATAACCGTTTACTGCAAATGATATCAACATTTATTCCCGAAGCTGAACGGAATCACTAAAACTGAATTACAGTAGACAGTTGCTTGTGCACTATCTAACTAAATGTTGTGGTAATAACATGGAAAAATTCGGGCATACGCCGTTTCTACTTCGCCGTCTCTGCATACATTACCACTGATTGCAGTTTGGATGAATTAAAAGAGATTTACAGAAAGCTTTCTGCCCTCCTACAAAAAGCCAAACGCTCAGACGTAGTAATCGTAGCATGAGACTTTAACGCACAGGTAGGTAAGTTAAGCAAAAGGAGAAGACACTTAAATAAATATCACAGTGTCCAGCTGAACGAATAAACAATGGCGATCGTCTGTTAAAAGAGCGCTCAGATAACCGTCTATTCATAGCAAGCACCAGCTTCTAGCAGCAAGACAGAGATTATCTGACATGGAAACCTTCACGATCAACCCAAGGATGGACCCAAACAGACCGCATCACCGTCAGCCAACGTCAAAGGCCCGACAAGAAGACGGCCACTCATTCCGGTGTACGCATCTAGACTCTGATAATGCACTAATACGAGAAATTCGTTTTCGTCTAACTGGACGCAAACAGATTACGGCACAGAAATCTTAACGACAAAAAATCAGGAGCATATTTCAGGAACAGCAAGAAAATCAGTTAGTTAACCGTCAAAGTGACGTTCTTCCCAGCATTAGTGAGCATGGTATTTAGACGCAACGATACCTAACAGCGACTATGATCAAAAAGTTGAAAATGTAAGTGGATTTTATCATGAGTTTCTCATTCTCCCCCTCTCTCCTAATTAAAATCTTGCTTCAAGAATGGTCTGTCCAAACGCCTCAACTAACGATACGGAGTCTAGTTGAGTGCGTAGACCATCTCACTTATATTGGGAGTATCACCAGTCGTGACTGTTTGGTGTGTGAAAAAATCTTAACACTAATTCACAGAGTCCGGTCGACTTTTGCCAACTTGAGTCACCCTCACCATAAGCGAGATATTCACCCACCCCCAACAAAATGACAAGTACACTGAACACCAGTTCGCTATTTTATTAACGGAAAACATCCCGCTGAACAAGTGACGATCTTCTTACACTACGAGCACTTGATCATAAGTGTCTCCGAAGCATCACTCGTGTATTCTGAGATCACCAAGTGAGCCACCAAATGCCCTGGTACGGTCGAGAGTGGGGAGCGTCCGCTCTCCTCGAAATGCTCTCACATGGCCAGCGAATATATAGCCTCTGACAGGGAAGTTCTACTCACTGCCTTCCCGTGGTAGGGGTGTTGTTTACGAATTTGAGAGGACGAAAAGCGAATGTACGGCGCTTTAACCGGGTTGGTGGACATGGAGGGTCCACCTAGGGGAGTTGGAAAACCCTGATTTCAAACCAATGGTGCACATGAGCTGGCTCCAGTATCCTGATGGAACAAATGACGTATGAACCTAGTGTTGGTCACCGGCTACCATGGGACTGCATCTCCTCACGATGCTCCACTGCCTTGTGGACTAGACCTTCAGGTCAAAGGCTCGGGGTGTGGCCCCTAAGAAAACCACCTGTTTCAGTTCGGGCACCTGTGCAGTATCTCAGCCATCACACAAATCAAATGAGATTTGTGAGGCGCATATTTATCTGGTGCTTTTTGTACCAATATTTATGTGTTTACATAAATTTAAATAAATAAACCTAGTGAGCAATACTGAAGTTAGGCCCACGGTACTAGGTAAAAAATAAAAAATCGATTAATCACACACTGAATCTTTATCGAAAGACACGGTCACGACATGCATTACATATCTCCATCCACCGACCGCCTCGACCACACATCTTCGCTGGTCTACAAGTTGGTTGGGAGAAAGATAAGGGGGACCAAGCCAAACCGTGGCATAACTCCATCAAGCCACTGACTGTCCGATTAAGTCATATATGTAGGTACAGACTACCTGGTACGGGTCTGTTTGATCCTCGTAACCAATAATTGGAAATTCTGGGTGACATGGATCACAATCGTTCACAATGTCGTAGGTCCATTTACTCTTTGCCTTCACAAAATACCTTAGTTTCTAATTCCTTATAATCTTTTTAATCAGCGAACTCGTATTTTCCTCTCGAATAGTATCATATTCAATCATTTCTATTATCACAAATAATGTTACTACCTTTACTAGTCTGGCAACTCTTTTGACAATTTCATTTCAGTGTGTTTATGGGTATGGGAACTTGAACCGACGTACATATGTGCCAAGTTCTACTCTGAGTATGATTGACAGATTAATGGATATGTACTAACCAGTGAGGACGAAAATGATGAAAAGCATACCAACTACCCTATTAGCGAATAACTCGATGACCAGAGTGCTGAAGATTACCTCATTCGTGATTTTGTAAGTTGCAACTCTTTATGCATGATGTAACTTTGTTGTGTGAATTGAGACGTCTTAGAATTTCGTATATCCACAAAAGTACGTCCCAAGATAATTATTTAACCGATATGCAGTTAACTTTACAACTCCGTAAATTAATATGTCACAGAATATCACTTTCAACCATTTAATTATTTCTCTACATGGACTTCTAATGGGAACCAACTAGTTGAAACATGTTATCATCCGTATTCCACAGACACGTCCAAATTCATCGAATAGGTGTATAGTAGGATATCATACACATACACCAAGTAGTAACAGGGTTTATTCTTTCACATCATCATTATATAATCAAATTCGCATAGCTTTTATTTGCCTGTTTAGTTAACAACGATGCGCTCGGACGAACTAACATTCAAAAACCAGCTATAACTCCACAATCAAGTCAAACTCTGTGGTATTTTACTTTCTGTCCTGGGGTTAACTTGTCAGTCAAACGTGGGGTGGAAATCGAATCTTATGAATGAGAGAATATGAATTGAATACCCTGGCTACCAAGCAATCGATCCAGAATTTAGGCTTCTGAATTTTATAGAATATGACGGTCAAAATGTGCATATCGAACTCTCTCACCTAAAGAGCGAGCTCTCTAGATTCTCTGTTGTGCTAAAGGATTACTATTAGATACCGTCCTGGTATTCACAACAAAAAGATACTGATTATTTATTTAGGGTTCTATGATTCTTTATACGACTAGAAAACAATACTTGGTAATTTTCTCAGTTAAATAACACATCTCATGGTTTCTCTCTAGACACAATCTAATCATGATTTTAGAGAGAAAAACAAAGATATATGGTAAGAAATTAAAAAGTAAAAGCACATGACAAGATGCTCAAAATTATACAAATAAATTGAAAACCTACGGCCTTGGGACTCCAGCTTTCCCAGTGTCTGAGCACCCACTTTTGTACTCTGAAATTACAAAAAAGCAGAAGTTCGATAAATATAAATACTTTACACAGTTTTGTCAGAAATGTAAAATTTATTAACAGAATATCTTTAACAAATGAAAAACAGTATGTAAAACGAAATAGATATAAAGAACATGATATTTGAGTTTTGATCGCAAAAATCTTATTATCACAGAGTTTACGGAAGAAGTGAGAAGAGATAAATTAGAGGTCAATGTGTTTTGCTTTTCACTAATAAGTTCAAGGTTCAAAGCTCGTATCTATTTACTTCTACTCGTAAACTAGGGTAGCATCATTCAGTGTGACACGGGAATTCGGGCTTAAAGTCCACTACAGAAACGTGTGTATGGGAAATGAGTTACGTTGAAAAATATTTCGATTCACGAAAATATGTCAATGCTTAGAAAACACCATACATATTTGTCCTTTGGTATGGCGCATATATACCTGGTGCCCCCCTGTACCAATATTTATGTGTTTAAATAAATAAATAGTCTTTTGAGTCCTGAACTACAAAAACTTCTGGATTAGAGAGTAGAAACTATCTTTCCAGCATGAAAAAACTGTGAAACTGAGCCAGAAACAATAATTAACTTATGATAGATTAGTTGAAAGAGATAAGTCAAATTATCATCCACTTCAAAACTTCTTTACAAGTATTATATTATTTAAGCTTTCATTGTATCTTAATTAGATACTAACCACCGGAATATCTAAACTCATCACATCAAGTAGCATAACCAGAAACACCAATCGGCAATCCTGTAAATATGAAGTTAACCGCGTGAACAACAAATAAGCAGTTTGTGCCCACCAACATGGGTTAACTCAACAATCAATGACTTTATGAACTGACAAAACGTCTTGATATAGCTTCTCTAAGCTTTCTCCAACTTACTGCTACTCCAGACAACACCATGTCCAGGTAGGCAGTGATCGGGGATATGGAAGACGTATCCCAATCAACTTAGTCAATGGGTACTTTTGGTTCTATCAACAAGTTTGCTAGATTTGTCTAGTAATCTAAACCTAACACCAACAACTAAAGTAACAGGATGAAAAGAAGTACTTCAGATTTTATTAGATTACGATACAATGTTATTGGTTATTACAGTGTAAAATTCGTAAAATGCTTAATTGCTTGAGGTCGGTGGGCATTTCGGTCAGGTAAGTGATGTGTTGATAACATCTTCAATCTCCGCCAAATTCTTCAACCCTTTCAAAAGTATTGGAGTACTGTTATATGTTTTTGAAATCAACACCATCTTTTGTTTGCATGACGGAAGTGTGTTGTAGGGGTCTTTTTTAGACGGAACCCGTATCTGGAAAACCAGTCAACATCTCAAAAGCCTTATATCGGAACATGTAAGATGAAGTGAATGGATAAAACAATCGAAATTCAGTATTGTGAACTGACTGTTGATTTAGATAAGGTTGTTTAATTTTGATATTTTTCCTCAATTTTCCTAGCGACGATATTCTGGGGACGGCTTTTTCAAGTTTGCTACCACACAAATCGAATGAGGTTTGTGAGGCGCATATTTATCTGGTGCTTCCTTGTACCAATATTTATGTTTAAATAAATAATAAATATATACCACAGATCCGCCACCAAGAGAACGATTTTCCGGACTTCAATCTGATGATTATATTATTTAAATATGCGATGACATAGGAACTACACAAATCGCACTTAATCATTTGTTCATTATTGCCTGCGTACTTTGAATCATCAAAGACTTAAGTATTTCTACAAGACTGGAAACAAGCTGCGACTGGACTTACTCATAGTAATGAGTTGTTGCAAAATGTCAAGAATTTTGTAAAGTCGGGTAGATGCGAGTGATGATGATGACAGATATGGTCAGTTTAGGTACAGCGAAATCACAGAAGCATTGTGGTAGTTTGTATGATCTTTGGCACTGGCATACTATTAGTTTGATGACAAAAGTTTAGAGGCATACAGCTTTGGTCCAAATAGTTCTATCTTGTGCTAATAACACTTGGTCTATTTGAGTTTAGAATGTTTGAAAATTATTGATAACAGACCAGTGTCTTCAAAGGATTAGTAACATTCTGACATCAACTAGTTGGTGCTGATGTCTGCTGACCGTAGATGCTACCTCGACAGTCTATAATAATAATTCAGTCGGACTTCATTGGGTGAAATATTAGTCCATCTTGTACAATAAATAACTATGGTGCGATAGTTAAAATTGGTGAGCAGTGATAACAAAAAACAGGAAAGCCATTAACAACAAGTAGTTCATAATGTTTAGACACAAAAGCGCTTGAGACTTTTTTAATTACTGGAGAGATTAGTAAATTAGTCTGAACAGTTGTCTAACATTACCTGTAGCTTATGAAATTCACTAGCTTTCTTCACTCACCGAGGTTTACGATCCTTACATGAACTTGTTAGAAGCCTGCATTTACGTTTTCTCTGTTTGCGTTTGGAGGCCTGTGGAGTGAGACTTTAACTATGTATTAATTTAAAAAAGCCGTTAACGACCTCTGGCTTTTCTTAACCTATTGGTTTAGGCTCCTAATACGTTACTTCGTTTTTACAACAGGCCTTGCGTTAAAGACGAAATATCAGAAAACGATGAAAGAACATAAGCATTGTCAAACGTAAGCGATTAAGTGAAAAATCAAAACCACACACAAGGTGTAAGGGTACGTTTGCTGAGCGATTTAGAAAGTTAACTAAATAATGAGTAATCGTCTTATCGAGTGGAGTTGTAGCACAGTGGTTTAGAAGTTCAACTTTTAGACTCAAGTCAATATGCTTGAAAACTGTTCCATCTACTAAGGATTTGGCAACCAGATAATATCAGCAGATGCAATACATTGTCTAAAATTAAGTACACAAACACCTACCTAGGAATAAATTAACAATAATAACCTCGACGAGTGAAAAGCAAAAACACAGCACAAGGGAAAGCTCGGACTTTGAGGAGTTAATTAGTTTTCAGGAGATTTTTACCATTAATTTTTCTCAAACCATTGATCATTATGTATTTAAGTGCTACAACCTAGCTTTTGAGTTCATACTATACTTACACGAATTATGTTACTTCGGACCAGGCGTTACAATTGAGCCTGAGTTTATGAACTAAACAATATCACCCAAACTATGTTTGATAAGATAACAGACTGTTTAGGTTAAAATCTTGTTTGTTACATTTTTATTAGCAATCATATTTCAGCATGTTTGTAAAGGCTAGTATTTAGAAGCTCAATGAATTCTAATGAATTCCAAATTCATAAGAGATCACTTGTTGTGCATGGTTCGAACGTGATACTGTATCATTTAATTTATGGTGGAAGTTGAATACTTACCATAGCAATTGCTATGGTAATGAAACATTTAAATGTTTCATTAATTTAGTGAGTCGCTACCAGGTTCTAATAAAAAACGATGATGAGCAGAACTTACCTCATCGCACAAACGAACCATGTTCCTTGTTGAATCGAGAGTCTATCATGTTATTGATAAATTATATAAAAACAATACCTCATCAGTCTTGGCATTCATCTGCATCCTCAGTAATTCCAACTCACTCATTGGTTGTCGTGTCGCAGGATTATCCTGTCCATTATATTTTATTCCATTACATAAAATATATAACGGCGACTCACCATTTTAACCTGGATTGTACGAGAGATAACACGTCTAGGTGTAACGGAGTAACACAAACATTGCGCTGACCTTGGACGTACCTAATATCAAATATCTTTGAGACGAACTAGTATATATCAATTAATTTTTTCTCGCTCGCCTCTTGCTGTTTCGGCACAGTTTTAGGTATTTCGTAATATCCGACGGTTGGTAGTCTAGCCATTCGACTTCAATAACCCTAATTATTTGGTCGTTATTGGTGAATCTGTATATGTTGTAGTTTGGGTGAGTTTGTTTCAGAGCAGTAGGATTTGTGGATACTAGCAGCTATCACGTTACCATGCATAAGGTTGGCTGGTTGCAATGTGAAAACATTAAAGTGTTAATTCGGATGCTAGCAGTAGACGGTTGTAGTAGCCCTATATCTGACTCCATTTGGATCATATGAATGATTGTTATCGAAATATACATATCGACAATCTTCGTCTAAAATTATCGACTTAACTCGCATTAGTGAACAACGGAATTAAATGAGTTAAATAAGAGAATGTATTTTTGAATATATATATTTTGTACACTCATTGATCTGAACAGTCAATCAAAGAAACGAAGCGAAGTGAGGCGCGGTGGGGAATGCTTGTGAGCCAACTCGATTTGATCAGGCGGTAATCAATATTTATAGTCAGATAAAAATGAGTGATTAGTAAGATAAGGGGTAAACACACATACGCTCATATAAAATTAGTCAAGGTTGATAAGCGAATAATTAGCAAGGTGAAAATGTAGCTTAAGGAGAATAATTAGATTGGTCTGTCCAGAGGCTAGAATAACCTATGTGTTAAGCAGAGTATTTGTGAGCGATAATCAATAGGTCATGTTGTGTGTGTCCACTTACTAGAATGGATGGCCAAAGACCACGTTTTTTGAACGACAATTTTACAGGTAGTGATGGTAATTTCACAAACTGTAAGAATCGCTGAAAATATTACCAAAACTGATTACACAAATGGTCTACTTAAACTATCTCCCACAAGGTTGTTTAAAAATAATAAATAAGTTAATTCATTGGCAGTATGTAAGTGGACGAAGTTGAAGGATTAAGAGGGAGAATGAAGATGATAATAAGTGAGACAAGCAGCAGCAACTGATGTGCGGTGATGATAACCGTGGTAATTATCGAGACATGCGCGAGACAGCCGGTTCAAGAGGGAGATGGTAATCAGTAGGTGAGTAAGTGTTTATAAAGTCCCCTCTTAAAGTTATGGGCTGTGGTAACTTCGGTGTCTGAGAATTCCAACTGCGAGCAACTCTTAATGATAAAAGATGAGAACGTGCCTGGATATTTGTTCACTGATGCGAAATCTTTCAAGGTTTGCCTCAAGGAGCATGGTGGTGATATTCCGGTGGGGTGGCTTGGGGTACTAATTATGTTGCAGGCCATTATCAGATAACCTTTTATTCTCCAGCGGCCAAGCAAGAATAATCTTTATAGTTTGTCCTTGTAAGGTCTATATTTGAGAACTATCATACACTTGGCTGCTCGTCTCTATATGTCTCTTTTGAAGAGAAGCAAATCAGCGACGTTGAGCACTCCAAGGAGGACCCGTAAGTTCTAAAAAACGCTAGGAACAACTCCGCAGTGGCCGCGCCAACTTGTCTCTGCATTAAATGTTTAATTGCGCATGTCTTGGCTGCATGGCTTATGTCGTTTGAGCTGGTGACCGAACTCCTCCTGTTTACAAGCCCAAGATCACGCTCTTCCGAGACTACCTGAAAATTAAAGATACTTTATGTCTAATGACGCAAAATGTAACTGTCATAACATTTCAGCAGCTCAAGTTTTAGACTATTGTGTACTGCCCGTTCCCTTACTATTGTAGTATTTTTGAAGCAAAAGTTAATTCGTCTCACTTTTTTATGGACCTCCAGATCTCTATGTCGTGTACATGAATCACTACCACAGAGCCAATCTTACCTAACAGATCATTGATGAAGAACAAGAACGCGAGTGAACCTTAGACAGTCTCATGTGGAACTTCTAGTGCTGAGACCTTCCGATTCGCTTGTACTCTATTTACCTTGGTACAAGTGAACCTGTTCTCTAGGTAGTCTCGGATCTTTTAAGTCATGGAATACTACGCAGGTTATTCTGGTTGTCTAGCCGTCTGATAGTGTTAGAAGATTGAATATTCAAGGCCTGTCCCTTCAAAATTGGTGTTTGGCTACGTGGAGAATATCATTTTGGTCCAAGTATTCCCACCATTACCTTAGACTTTACTGAGAGCAATACTGTTAATCTATAAAATATTAAGTCTTGTTTATCACTCCCCATAACGAATGAAGAGAGAGGGTAATCTGTTACCATATTTTGGGAAGCTTGTATGACTCAAATGACCGCTTGAACATGTTACATACCGCCAAACCGATGGTTTCTACACACTGTTTTAGGACCTTCGGTCGGATGTTGTCGCTTCTTGCCCACTTTCCTCTGTTCAGGGATTTTAGAACTCGTAATACTAGCCAGAAAGTTAGCAAATTATTCCCCTGACCTTCAGTCGGCACTATGTTTTCAGAGAGTTCAGTGCTTGTGGATTTCCTGGTTGACTGATCGACGAAGTGGGAA
Organism: Schistosoma rodhaini; assembly: GCA_944470415.2. Classification (NCBI taxonomy): domain Eukaryota; kingdom Metazoa; phylum Platyhelminthes; class Trematoda; order Strigeidida; family Schistosomatidae; genus Schistosoma; species Schistosoma rodhaini. The sequence continues at coordinate 85,508,109 of OX104036.1, forward strand.
CTGAAGGTTTTCGGTGTCTATAGGATGACAAGAACTTTATAGTCAGGATCTTTTAAAATCACAGACCTCATGATTAGTATATTTTCTTTTAGTCTCGAATCTGTAAAAGTATTTAGATTTGGCTTATATTTTAAGTGCTAAATCAGTCCGAACACATCTGCTATCGCTGCGAACGTCGACGTTGCATCTGCTACTCTTTGTCAAGTAGTAGCCATGCCTATCATTCTTCTCGGAAAGTTCCCAAGTATTCCAGTTTCCTCTCTTCACCTGTGCAAATCGTCCCACGCCCTCTTAACTCAGGATCTTCTCTGTTCAGTTGTGTATTTTTTTTAGCTACGTTGTGTGGGATAGAATTCAGAATCACATCCCTTAATACCTTTCAGTGGTCATCAACCGATAGCCCCTGTCTATCTTATGGCCATAGAGTCTGTCGGAGATACTCCCTGATGGTCGTATGGTCTGCACCAGTGTAACGAAAGTGAGAAATGTTCTTGTCTCTCCGTAGTACATCGTTTGTTTCCACGTTGGATCTGACCGTCCCGTGGTCATTAATCTCTACTGATACGTGCACATGAACATATTCGACTAGAAGTTGATCACTCGCTTTTTTTTTATTTTGAGGGTTTTCTATCCTTATCCTTTCTCGTGGCGTCATTTACGTGATCAGTCATTCCCACACTTCTAACAGCCACAACGACTCATTTATAAAGTCATCCTATAGGGGTGGATTATAATTGGGGTGACTCAGAGACGGAGTGTTGAAGTTTCCTCGCATGGTTATCTGGCCAGACCCGAAGAAGATATTTGTAATACCCTACTTATTGCCTTATCTTTGAGGGTTAGTTCAAGTGAAGGCAGAGTATATTCTTACAAACAGGTATTGAGTGCTGTTATAGTTAAAGCAGCGCCACAATGATTCCATCGCCTCGGTTTGTTTGATTCTGCGTAGTTTAATGTAGCTGATTTTGAAAACCATTAACATGATTCACTTAATATTTACAGTCAACTTCCACCCAGGATCAGTGCACGTCAGTCATAAACATTTTGTGAGCGATCAAGAGCCGTACTGAGTAAAGTTCATTATCCGATGACTACACCATCGGACCCAAAAGCTGTAACAGAGCACTATAGTAAGTGGTTTAATCAAGAAATACAGGGGCAGTGCTGAAATTTCTACCAATGCTTACTATATGAACCAAACTTCAATACAAATTAACCTAAACGTTGTGCCTTTTGATTTATATCGCAGTTTGGTGTAGTCTTAAACCATCCATCCCAAATTTCTGCCACGTCGATTATAAATCAAAGTAACGGCACCACAAGCACCATGACTTGTATGCGCTTCAGAGTATTCTTGACTTAATCATCAGGAATGACTCAACTCGACACACGTATGCTTCGACCACAAAGAATAAAGCTTTAGGTATCGCAAGCTAAGCTTCTCAATGCACCCCCTTGTAAAGTCCCACATGAAATCAAGTCTTTTGAGTACAACTAGTTACTTCATGAATAATAGCAACATTATATACGACTGTTCTACTATTCATGAACAACTAAACCACCATTTCTCTCTACGCGTCAACACATAACCAGTGCTCATGTGTAACCATATATCCGTAATTGCACTACCCCAAATCGGGTTCTACACAAATGTGTACTGAAACCCCTCAATATTGTTCATGATTTGAGTGAAAGGTGTAACAACATTTTGAAATTTTTTGAGGACATTGCATGTAAGGTGTCTAAAACAAGAATGCTCATTGGATTCATAATGATAAATTTCAGTAACACTGAATCCAGATTTCCATTATTATTACATACATAATGTGCGACACCGACCATTCATTATAATGTTATAGAAGAAATGAAAATATTTGATTGAATACAACTATTACACTGAATAATGACAGTTTCTCCTTGTTTTGGATGTATTTGCTTCGTTCGAATTTCGAACATGTTTGCTTATAACTTTGACATCGGACTTTTTGATATCACTCTGCTTTTGGTTTGGTATTTCGGAACATTTACTCCAGAGACCCGAAGTTTGAAGATTTGTTATAATTAGTAATAGAACGTTATATTTGAATCGGTAACTTGCAGTTAATGAATAAACCTTAATAACTAAATTGGAAGTTGGTATAATTTTTACTTGAGGTAGCAAGACGCGAGTGGAATTATAGACCTTGCTTCATTAGCGAACTACAACAAAATTTGGACGTAACATATGGTATCCTAGTTTACAGAGATTTTGAGCATGATAATCGAACTAAATGATGTTCGAGCCTTTTTGAGGTATCCGGACATTAAATCTCATCACCAGAGAAATCATCTCGTTTATAATTGTGTTTCTAGAAAAACATGGAAAGCTTCCTACACAACACTTGTGTATGAATAAGCTGTTTGTTGATTACAACAACAATATGATCTTTAGACTCAAATAGAAGCAAATGTTTCTGATCTCTCCTAATCTACCCTTCAGTTTACGTACGTTTCCAAAGAGGTGTTTGGTTGTTCGTTGCATTGAAGAACGGCTTAAGATCTCTAGACAACTAGTTATTTAGTAGGTTGACCAGTTCTGTGGTCAACTGACACTTGGGTTTTCAGCTACTATTATGCCGATCCAGATCAGCTCTCATAACATCTAATGTAGTGAGAGAGGTCATTTTACGAGCTGTACTAGGCCTGAATAGCTTCACTTGATTTTCTCGGTTTCTGAAGTTCACAGTCATCAAACGCCGAGACCAAGTGGTTAAGAGGTGCAACGTACAAGTAGTGCCACCTACTGATTCAGAAACTCCATGAAACAGCATGCAAGTTGGTTCCTAAGTGTTTGTTGATGATCTCTCTATCATATCTTACAGTCTACGGCCTTCTGTATCTTCCTTGGACTTAAAAGAACAGTGAAACCATTAATTTCTAAGATATCGGTGAAATTTTCTGCATAATGTGTGGCGAACACAAACCTACTCGTACTTATTGGTGAATGGTCATCACAACTACATAGTTCTACCTTCAGAAGTTCAAAATCTACAACGTTTTTTCTTTCTTCCTTCTAAATAATTCAAACCGTTCGGTTTTTCTTCAGTCATTTTGCCTCTAGAGTAATACAGAGGATGGCTATCAAAACGGTGAACATATTCGTAACCTTTCTCATCACTAATGTAAGCCGAAGATACTTTGTAACTTATGTTATAATTTAACTTTAGTGATCTAAGCTATTTCTGAAAATGATATAGTTATTTTCTTTGATTATGTTGGGGCGATCCTGACAATTTCTCGCGATAGAGATGACAAGCTCAGAAAACATTAAAAAACATTTTATCCAATCAGCATTTGATTAGAAGTTTTGCTAGAAACAATACGAAAGTGAAAAGTCACATGTAGAGGTTCTGATTGGCTGATTACCACACTGCTACTATGTTTAGTAGTATTCTAGAATTTTCAGGAAAACCCAAGGACTTCTAAAGTACCATAAAAACCTTATGTTTTTACGTACATAAATGATTCTTTGAAGTAAAGTGCTTCTCGCACATTTTGCGCCTTTTTTCTCGTATCACAATTGTCACAATAAGACGCAATCAAAAACACAACTTTGAAGTACGTGTTACGTAATTGTATTTTGCTGTTCCGATCGATTTAAACACAACAAAAATAAATTCAACTTATTTTTGTTTGTTTGAATCTTCCCATCGATTTGTTAGGACTGCAACTGGTCAGTCTCTAATTAGCATATGTGTATACTCTGCGTATTGCCTCGATATACCTTAATTCACAAGCATGGTAAGCAGAGATGGATAGTGGCTAGCAGTGGAATCCAGGACGCGCGTTTCGTCCTATTTGGAACTAGTCAGCTTGATGTACCTGCATCTCAGAGTTGATGTTCACTCTGGGACTCGAACCCAGTACCCTCGCTTCAAACGCCATCGCGTTATCCACTCGGCCACTGAGTCCTGACGAGTCCCAAATAGGACGAAACGCGCGTCCTGGATTCCACTGCCAGCCACTATCCATCTCTGCTTACCATGCTTGTGAATTAAGGTATATCGAGGCAATACGCACAGTATGCACATATGCCAATTAGAGACTGACCAGTTGCAGTTCTAAACACATCGATGGGAAGATCCAAGCAAACAATATTAAGTGATTAGAGTTTAAATGTAAAATAGTAATTTAAAAAACAATAAACCGATAATAATCAGATAAAAGTACAGAAAAAAAAACAAAAGAAATCAAAAAACGTACCCAATGAGGGAATTAGGGCCAAGGAAGGGTAAGAGGTTGGACAAATCGTTTCTGCACGCAAAGTTCAGGCTTGAATTCATGGATTGCCAATGCCTCAGCAGTGCAGTCGCTTTTCTTCATATCTGTCAATTGAACTATTATCTGACCCATAAATTATGTTATTCCTTACCCCTTGATTAGTACGTCACCTCATTTGCTATTTATTGTCGAATCCATTTATAATAAAATATTTAATTTTATTTTGAATGGTGGTTATTTACCAGAACCCCCAGCGCTGTGATATGGTTTTAAAGAGATAGATTGGTTACTCTTCGATAATTTGTCACATCGATAACCAGGGTATATCAAATGAGGTGGTCATATTTCTTGGAAGTCAACCAGAATTAGGTGGAAATGCTGTCTGAATAAAGTTGTACAGAAGTTGAGAGTCTATATTTTTCATGTGATTTGAAATGACCAGGTCTGGATGCTCCACCAGAAATATCACTAATGTTTGTGTTCCAAAAGCTCCCTGTAAATGCTGACTGTGATGTGTATTACTATTTGAAGTGTAGTCTTCATAGTTAGACTAGCAGCTTAGATTATGGCTATTTGCTTTGGTACTAGCTTCGGGAGGATCTATTGTACGTTACTGGGAGTTATGACCGCTCTTGTACTTGGAAGCCATTTTTATTTGGTGGGTTGGCACTAAAGTGTGTGAAATATATTCATTCTGAGAGCAATGGTGACTTCATTTCTGAGGATTAGAGTAAGGATGCCTGGTGAAAAATCTATTATTAATATGCCTAATGGTAATTCCAGGCTTTTGTGGATGAGTGTTGTATACATTAATTTGACGATTATTATTAGTCAGTATGTTCAAAGTTTGTCTACTTCTATGTCTATGACCATTCTTGACAATTACAGAGGTTATGAGAGGTCAGGTAATATCAGAGGAGATAATGTGTTCACTGTTAATAGGAGAGGCATGGATAAGTTTGGTTGGGCCTTGGACGTCTCTTCATTTGGTGACGTGGATTTGTTTACCAGGACTGAAGAGTTACACTGTGCTTTTGGCTTGTTCTGTGAGAAGAATCCAACTTCATTCAGATAATTTTGTGTAACATCTTTAAGAAGACTACTTGTTTTGGTATCGGTCCCTAACCATACAATCCTTAAAGATTAGCATAAGACAGCTGGGAATATGGATATTCAATTTTTAACGTGAAGGAAAATCCAACGATGGAGAAGGCAGGAAGAATAATTCAATTAATATGATTGGTCGGATAGCTTGGTTCCGCCTTGCAGGCGTGGTTACCCTGATTTAACTTTTATTCACAATAAATATATCGTTTTACTTCCAGCCTAAGTGTGTTGTCCACCATATATTGGTGATTGTTGCAATACGATGAGTTAGTGTAGACAATGATGTGACTTCCATGTAATATCTCATACATTAGGCAGTTACATCATGACAAATCAACAATTTAAGGATTATGTCTATTATTAGAACAGTACTGATGACGGAGTAGACCATAATTTTGCACACTTTCTACTTGATTAGCTTTAGTTGGCTGTGTCGTCACACAGCTCACACTTAAGTACCTTGGTAAACGAAAATCCGGGGTTAGAATTGCAAACTAGGCCTAATGAATGTTTTCAAATTGTGACCCATCAGTTTAGTGATACCGACCATCTAAATAGTAAACAAAACGTAGACTAAATCGGTTCGCTTACAATTTTTATCCCTCACTTCTTCTTACTGAAGAAACATATGTAAGGCATAGACTTCATCTTTATTCTACAAAGGGAACTGTAACGCAGCCAGTATCTCACTAAAGTTGTGTTGACTGATGATCTGTTGGTGTTTTCAACAACATTATCATCTGCCTAATATTTGCAGACAGATTTACAATTTGTTTTAATGTTTTTCATATCGACATTCATCTTTGACAACCTACATGACACCTCAAAATTTCACGTGTTAACACCAGTGTTACCACTTTTGGAATTCACGCTGATCAAGTTGCATCAAGATGCGAACTTTGTGCTCAATTTAATGAGTTCTAATTAAAGATGTAAAACACATTATATTTAAAGTGTAAAATACCTCAACCTGTAAAGCTTGTGCTACAAATCCGTAGGTTTCCCTGGAACAAAACAGAGTGCTAAATAGCTATAGGGATTATTAATTAGGAAGTATTTGGTGCCCGTAAATCAATAAGAATATTCCTGACAACAGTGGATCAAATGTCTGAATGGATGGATCTTTCACTTGGAAGTCTTTGATTGGATTTCGCCTCCAGATATGTTGGTATATTTTTTTATACATTGTATGAAAACTTACCAGAACACAGGGCAGAGGTGACATCCGATTCGGAGATGCGAGAAATTTCAGCATTCTAACAACCCCTTATTACCACTCCAACTAGTTGATATTGCGGTTGTAGTCAAATCTTTCGTACCAACGATATAACCCTTCAGGTTACTAATTGAACTAAAGTGCAAAAGGTGAGGGAATTTATAAAAGAAAAACTTAAAATGTTAGTTATGACAGGAAAAACAGGAGAATGTATGAAAAAATATCCATATTGCTTCCAGTTATCATCCAGCCTTGTCTGAAATTTGGATAATGGTTCTATTGTGCTATGTATTTTTGAGGCATGTGGGAAATTAGGTTAAGCAAAGTGATGTCAGTAGTCTTCATATATTTAAACGTAGTTGTGTGCAGTGTTCGAACTGATGTCGAGATCCAGGGTGTTGACTGTATGGAAGGTGTGGTGAATTAACGGAGTATGAATACGAAACTAAGGTGTTGATTTTAATACGGATATTAGATACAGTAGATATCGTTCGTGAAATCCGAAGCTGGAGGTTAAGCCCAAGCACAAGTGAGTTAAGATGACCTGTGTACCAGTCTTATAGAGAGAATAAGGTGGCATAATTCGATGTTCGCGATTAATATGGCTAGAATAAGCGAGTGGTTGACGGTGGAAAACTTACAGTTAGTAAGGCGAATAATGGTGTGAGATATGTCTACGACTTAGTATATATCCATGTAAACCTTCGGATGTTTATACTGTTTACCAGAGTGTGATATGAAAAAGGTGGTTGTTTCAGCAGGAGTAATCACAACGAATTAGAGAATAAGATACACTATGATTAACCATGCCTAACTGCTAAGTCAGAACTAGTGAACGAACAAAGTAACAAAAATTTGTTCATCCAACAATTGCAGCAAGTATATATGCTGACGTAACATCTATTACAGCTGTCTAGATAACAATAGTTAGGACAAGTGTCATCCATAATTTGGATAGATATTAATGATTATAATACCTTATTCTCAGATAACAATGTGTTACATGTGACATGCCAGTTTGCAGACAAGATCAAATTGTTGCAAATGTTACATGCTTTACTGTAATAAGTTACGCAATTAGGTTAGGAAATTATCTCGAAAGCTACTATTCTTGCATCCCGGGAAATTAAAACAACCAGTGGACACTCACTGTGGACACTCGTTCTTTAAAACCCATAGCTTCAAAAGAAGACATTGATCTTCAGCGCGGTTTATATCCGACAACATTGAAACAAAGGGACAAACAAATGAGAAACATTTTTTTCAGCAAACCTACATATACGGATCGTTGAATCATGCTGGAAGGTTATCGACGCTATATCTTGAACAAATAACACAGGCGCATTCATCCAGGTTTACAAACAATCATAAGCCTCATAGAAGAACAATTTCGTTGCCATGGTATGAATAAAGACAGTTGCAAGAGATTCAAGATGATCAGAAAAAATAATCTATAGAAATCTGACTCAACAAAAAATGAAGTTCCCTACAAACCACTTCGAACTTATTTGGCAGCAAACGTCCTAAACAAGAAGATGAAATAAACAGTGGTTAAATTATACCTCATAATGCATTTATTACGAATTCCGAATATAATACGTTCAGTCGTGCTTACCTAGTTCTAACCAATCTCCCGGCATCGGGGAAAACTTTGTCAGTTATTAGGAAATTTATTAAAGCCATAATATAAAACTTTGAGGAAATACAAAACAAGCTTCAAAATTTCGTGAAGTCTGACGTTTTTCTCAAAGAATCCCTAGACATAGGAGATAAATGCGGAATTGCATATGAATTTGATGTCAACTCACAGACACACAAAATTAAACAGAACTGCCCCCAAAGAGGGGTATTAAGTACCTAAATTAAATTACCCACTTTTAAGGATTTGTAGTGATCTACTTTTATGAATAGAATGAGGCTGGTGTATTGGAAACATTTATTATTATAACCAACTGTACCAGTGATTGCTTTACTGTACCTTTTTGTTTAATTATGCTAAAGACACTTTTTCCCGTTGTTTGTGACCTTGAACTTACTCGTATACGCACGGTAGTCTCACCTGTAAACTTTGACACTATCTCGGTATTATTTCCATAGCACGAGATTATGGCGAATCAAAAATGTATACTAACTCAAAAATAGCAATGAAGTGATTACGTCCGAAAATCAAGATAATAATATTCAACTTATAAGTTATGCACGCAAATAAAATTTAAGGGACGTTACTTAAATCAGCAGGCTGGTGCGTGTTCTGTTGCGTTGGGTACCAGAATCCACAATTACAGATAATTAATAATTCCAGTGAGGTTTATATGGCTTCAGTAAGATAGCCAAACGTAGAATACAATGGGAATGTTACAACAGTCGATAAATATAGATGATAGTTAATTAATATTTCGGTTATCATATCCACAAGTATTGTTAGACGAGAGGCATGTGTATAAGAGTGTATTTATTGATGAACGGTTAACACTGTCGTGGTATATGAGATTCAAAAAAGGGAGGAAGTAAGTAAGTAATCAAAGTCATACACTTAAACAACAAGTACAATCATTTAGTGATAAATGTACAGATTGTGAAGAATGACAAAATAACTGAAAAATATATCAAAAATTATTTACTAAATAGGTTTATTAGGCTTAGTATTGGCACGTAGTAATTAGCAATTAATTGGTCTGTAGTGGTGATCATAGCCAAATGCGACTGGACACCACCACAAATTGTTACCTAGAAAATCCATTCGAACACTTCTAACTATCATACCGGTGTTACGATGGAGCCTGTGATTGAACTGATAGATATTCATTCAAGTTCCGAAACTTTCCAAAATCATATGGAAGGGTTTGAAATCTGGGGTATGACCAGGAAAGATGTTGACAATAATAAAATCATGGCTAATTTCTTCATGCCAATCGGATACGATGCCTACAACTCATCAAACAATCTGACATTTTCAGATAAGTTTATTTCACCTGCCTACATAACTGTTGAAGAACCGATACCAAACTATGTAAATTTCGGATGTCATGAAAGAGCAATATTTCATAACATGATTCGTCAGAACAACCAGAATGTTACAGAATTCATCCTCGCATTGCAGAAACAAGCCGTTAAGTACAATCTTCGTGACCGACTGCACGTCCAGATGTGTGACCGATTAGTTGTGGGAATTAACATTACCAAATGTGAAAAGAGACCTCATACAAATTCTGAACTGTTCCTTGCAACATGTTTGAAGTGCAGTGCACAAAATTGACTTCCAGGACGTCGAGAATTCTGCTACACCACTTAGTCATCCCAATCTGATCCTTACTGAAGGTCATATGAGTAGGTGATGATTTAATGAAAATCCTCATTCTCCTGGAAACATGGATGAAAATTCATTGACGAGTTACGAAGCGGGTTACAGAAGTGAACACAGGTTCCGTAACTGTAAAACTATGTTTTATGGACAGACTAATTAAATGGAGGAAAGCAGATCTTGGATTTTGACCCGAAATTCATTCATTTATACTGTTAAACAGTATGTCGGCACCATAGCAGATGTCACTTCATGATGAAAACCCTTAATCTAATTTCTTATCCTGATTTCAAACTTTAAATCCTGATCCTAATTTCACACTCGAATTTATAGCTCACTTTTGGCTCTAGTAAGTAAGTAAGTAGTTGCAAGGTCACTTTAAAGTCTCACAAATTTCATCTATAAATTATGGTTTCATCAATCAAGTAAACACGATTTCTAAAGCTTGTAAGCTTTATCAAAGTTTATAATATTAAGTGTATAATAATAAAAACAACATGGTTGGGTAATGACCAGTTCCATATAAAGTTACAGATTCAAATGTACATTATTACCTAGACAAATATTACCACCCAGTTATTCAATCAATAATTGTATAATAAACTGAAATAATTAAATCCAAATTACTTACTTACGCCTGTTACCCCTTGTCGAGGAGCATAGGCCGCTCATCAGCATTCTCCATCCAACTCTGTCCTGAGCCTACCTTTCCAGTTCTTTCCAGTTGCTATTCATCCTTTTCATATCTGCTTCTATTTCCCGGAGTAATGTGTTCTTTGGCCTTCCTCTTTTCCGCTTCCCTTCCGGATTCCAAGTTAGGGATTTCCTTGTAATGCACATTGGTGATTTCTTTCCTCCACCTGTAGCTCTTCTAGAGTTACTGACGGTCCGAAGCCCGGGTAAAGGAGGAGGGTTGGGCATGGGGTTATCGACCCCATCCCGTAAAAAAGTTAACTCGCTAAAAAAAACGCTAACCAGAAAAAATAATTCAAACCATTTAAACTCTGCCCTGGGAGTTGAAAGAATAATTATGACATCTCATGATGAAAGCCGAAATTTTTCGGAAGTCACGAGACCGGTGCACCTTCTAACAACCAGAGCAACACTCTTTATAGGTACATGAAACGTTCACACAATGTGGGAGACAGAAAAGACCAGTCAAATATCAATGGAAATTCAAATTACATTAAGTAAATAAAAGTGATAAGAGAGATAAGATAATTACCAGTTCCAAAAAATGAAATAACGTTTCTATTAATACAGGAATATTATTCCATCCTTTCTGTATAGATCGTGTACAATTTGTTCAATGTGTAATACTTAACTCTATAAAAGTATCATTAACAAAAGGTATTAAGAATTGTAGACTCAATTACATGTCACAACAATATGTGCTTTCAATTCTAGAAGTATGCTTTAATTAATAATCAAACATTGCACAATTCCAATTACCTCAACTAACATAATCATAAAATAGGGAATGAATCAAGTAAAACAACATAGGACGAAACGCGCGTCCTGGATTCCACTGCTAGCCACTATCCATCTCTGCTTAACATAGATGTAGTTTATACGAATATTCGTCAAGATTAGAACGAATAGTTTGACAATACTTGGGCGTCGAGTATAGAGAATTCATTATATGTGAAAAAATTATATTTGAAATAGTTTCAGCGATTGAACTATAAATAATTCCAACGTTTTATCCAACTAACTTGTCTGAAATTCTTCAGGGAAATAATCAAAATCAAAAACATCAAAGAAATATATAGTGTTTTTTACAATCATATCAAAATCTCTACTACTTTTTAATCCAATCATATTTGGATGTCGAAGTTTTTTTGTAAACAGGATAATATGAGACAGTTGAATGAGAATCAAGTGAAAAGTTCAACGATGTGAATTAAACGAGACTGGATGAATTGTGTGTATGTATGTATGTGTAAGATGAGTTATTAATGATGAATGATATTCAGTGTTGATATGTTTCTATGTGAAGTAAAATAGGAATAAAAGTGCAAAAGGAAGAATTCACTTAGTATTGTTTGTTTGGATCTTCCCATCGATGTGTTTAGAACTGCAACTGGTCAGTCTCTAATTGGCATATGTGCATACTGTGCGTATTGCGTCGATATACCTTAATTCACAAGCATGATAAGCAGAGATGGATAGTGGCTAGCAGTGGAATCCAGGACGCGCGTTTCGTCCTATTTGGGACTCGTCAGCTGGATTGTCTGAAGGTTGAAAAGTTTTTCTCCTTTCTGAATCATCGAAATTGCAAATAAAATGAGAATCATCATCAAGTACATAATTGTAATGTTAAACATAACTCATATTGATTTTAGTCATAATAACGATTCATGTGAAGTAAACAGGTTGAATAAAAGAAGAAAAGGTCAAATTACTTGTTGAAGAATATTTGCCAAGTGGTAGCTAGCTGAATACTATCCTTTCTGTTTAGGCTGTTCTTATTCGCCCATATATACAGCGCTTCTGCTGTCAATCTTTCTTTGTGAGTGTTGAAACCTTTCTGAAGTATTTTGGCCCCTTCAAAATTAATCATGTGTAGTTCGTGAGAATTATAGAAATTCTATGGTAACATAAGAAAAACTGAAAAAAAATAGATAGTAATTGTTTTATGTAGAATCAAAAAATTAGTGAAATGTACATGGAATAGAAAGAATAACTTCACATTTGAATGTGCAGGAAACATGACATTTCAGTTACATTGTAGTGAACAGAACACGACTGGGGACAGTCGAATGTATTTAAACAAAAATTACAGACTATCTCAGTAAATTCTGATAACCAAACAATGAACAGTTAATTTGCAAATTAACAACCAATTGTTTCAATCTTTACTGTTTCTTCTCTTATTCCATTGCTCATGCATTTTCCAAACGATTGCAATTCATTTCAGTTCTTTCCTCATCGGTCTTCTGCGAAAATACATTCTATGTCTGACCCACATCATATACTACTTATATGCATATAAGTAGACCACACCACAACATGTTCTCCAAATAAAAGAGGTCAAACATATCAATTATTTGCTCTCTCTCTCTCTCTTTTCTTGATTCAAAAGAAAAATCGGTAACATTAAACTATACTGCCGACCTTTGAACGAATCTTAAATGACCTTGAGAAATATTAGCCAATCAGAAGACAGTTAGTATAAAGTAAAAATATATTATACAAAACTCGAAAATTAGAGGGGATATTGTTCCTTCACATGACTTAAAAACTTATCAAGGTTAGATATTGGTTCATAAGTTTTAAAATCATAATGCATCCGATACAGGAACTCATCCATGTGGCTCCATAGTAGTCGACCTCTGGAACCATGATAAGGTCTCAAGAATTCTTTTAGCTTCGACCACATGCCTTCAGTGTTATTAGTGTGTACCCCAGTTGTAGGGTCTACGAAGTGACGCTTGTGTACGGCAACCTCATGCACGTAGCCCAGTCTACTTAGGCACCTGTAGGCTCTGCAATCGTCCGTCTATACCGTAGTTCCCGACAGCACGTATTGTTGTATAATCGGTATTATTGTCGGTGCCTTTCGGTTCCTGACTTTTTGGAAATATCCTTTTCCTAGTGATCTATCATAGATTCCAAGGACCTGTGAGGTATATTTATGGAAGAGGTACTTACCCAATCTTCTTTGATACTGCGGCCACGGTTGAATTTGCGTTTCCTTACGACTGTTTCATCTATTTCAACAATCCTCCCAACTCCTCCATATGATTCGTGTACGCTTGTCAATTTCGTAGCACATATTTCTCGGCAATACTCGTACCACTGAACTGCCGAAACGTTACTTACATCGGAAAATGAGGCCGCGAGTGTAACTGGTGCTTTTATTATCCAATTGGCAACAAGGATCATTATCTGCCTTAACAATAATTTCGATCGAGCGAAGAAAGTTCCTGCTCGAGCTGACTTTCTCTTCCAACATGAAGAACATCGAAAGATAACATCATCTCGGCAGGTTGCACACTGTACAATAGTCATTTCACTACCACAGTCACAAGTATATGAACTTCTCAATAATCCTTTCTCTTGAAGACGCTCAATTATAACGTTTTCCCTAAAATCCGCTGTAAAACAGTCGTACGTAAGCATTTTGAAACGAAATTAGCGCTGTGACCTTGAAAACCCGCGAAAGCTTCTGATTGGCTCGGCAGTATAGTTTAATGTTACCGAAAAATCTCTTGAAACAGAACTAGGACTTTATTTTCTGAATATAAACATTTCAAAGTTAAGAGAATTGATAGCCTAATTAGTTTCATTTATTTATCTAAGAAGTTTATTAACTTTCTTTGATACAAAAGGGAAAACAGCTGATAATTTTACTCTCCCTTATCTATATCAATTATGTCAATGAATTCTTGTTAAATGTGTTCAATTTTTTCCCTATTTCTTTAACTAACCAGCTCAGTTTTGGTAAAAATATAAATTAGGACTAGTCTCATGTTTCTAAGCCATTTGAAATTAATCAATTGAATAAATGAGTCTACAATCTAGTCTGAATGAATTCTGATATTTAAAAAAAAATATGGAAATTTATTGGTGTTTCTTTTTTTTACTTAGAAAAAATAGAAAATTTTCTTTCTCTCTGTAAATTGTGGTTCAACTAAATTTATTATCCCCTTAAATATCAAACTACCTCGCTTATTTTTTTTTCTTTTTTGCGTGGGCAACATTATCACTATGGTGACATAAGAACTGGACATGCTCAACAGTATCTATATCAATATGTCTGTACTACAATTAATCTGAATGATAGGATTATTTTGTTTTATTTTAATAGGAAATAGTTTTGTTACTTTGTCTACTGAACTCCATTATTTGTTTTGTCCAAACTAAATGATGAGATTGGAAATTTCCTTGTCATATGACTAGTCAGTTTTGAATTATATAGAGATATTGAAGTGAGGGGAAACTGTATAACTATACCATCCTAATGTGAGACTTTACTACAATATGTATTCACATCTTTATAGGTGTTTAAAGCCAAAATATTCAGTTCTCATGAAGACTAAAATAACGTTAGACTATTAGGTCAGAACCCTATAAAACAATATTTTTTCAGTCCATTGGAAATATAGGATGAACAATTGGATTTCGGTTTATCGGTTTGAAAGGTATTTAGTTCACCATAATAATTTAAAGTCATAGGTTCAATCTCAGGTAAAGTCGTTGGTCTATACTCTGGAATAGTGTCGAACTAAGGAAAAAACAGCTGTCCAGTGCTTTCTGTTTCTCCGTAGTTTTTTATTTATTTATTTTTATTTAAACACATAAATATTGGTACAAAGGGGCATCAGATATATATGCGCCACACAAATCTCATTCGATATGTGTGAGGGTTGTGATACTGCCCAGATGCCCAAACTGAAGCAGGTGGTTTTCTTAGGGGCCACACCCCGAGCCTTTGAACTATAGGTCTGATCCACAAGGCAGTGGAGCATCGTGAGGAGATGCAGTCCCATGGTAGCCGGTGACCAACGATTGATTCATACGCTATTTGTTCCCTCAGGATACTGGAGTCAGTCCATGTGCACCATTGGTTTGAAATCAGGGTTTTCCAAATCCCCTAGGTGGACCTTCCATGTCCACCAACCCGGTTAAAGCGCCGTACATTCGCTTTTCGTTCTCTCAAATTCGTAAACAACACCCCCGCCACGAGAAGGCAGTGAGTAGGACTTCCCTGACAGAAGCTATATATTCGCGTGGCCATGTGAGAGCATTTGGAGAGGGAGAGCGGACTCTCCCCACTCTTGGCCGTACCAGGGCATTTGGGGGGCTTCTCCGTAGTTCTCCAGCTGATATTAGTCAATGATAGAAAAAACATCAGAATCAATGATCTCATCAAAATTTCTACCTTAATATATACATTGTAATAGCATAATAAACATTCATGTACTAAAGATTGAACCATAACCGACGGCAATATCTATAAACAATTTCTTCAAAATAAAGAAGCTATCGAACAAGGAATCCATAAGCTAAAATTCTAATCTTCTAAGAAATCATGCTTGAAATTCAGAAAATCTGTACAAGGTCATTTAGTTAACTTTAGTGATACCAAGCGTCCTAGTGACATTTCACGATTCTTCGAAATTATCAGCGAACTAAAAGACGTGGTATTTTTCTCCGGTTTGTCTTAGTGGTAACAATAAAGAAACTCATATCTAATTTATGTATCCAGAAAGAGACAGTAATCAACTTATCATTACTTTGGTAAATTATTTTTTGTTTTTGTCATTACTAAGATTATTTTATTGGTGTCCATTATGCTATATGGTCTTCCCCAAACTAATTCTTATCTAACATACACGAAAATCATCCCTGATGCTTACTCAAGGTCATATGAGTAGGTAATTAATTAATGATAATCCTCATTTTCTTGGAAACATGGATGAAAATTCATTGACGACTTACGAAGCGGGTTACAGAAGTGAACACAGGTTCCATAACTGTAAAACTATGATTTATGGACAGACTAATTAAATCGAGGAAAGCGGATCTTGGATCTTTATTTCATTCGCTTAATTCTCCAAACTTATGTAACCCTTAGGATGAATTTCAAAATCCAACTACCAACTACCAATTTGTCTTTTATACCTATTTTCAAATGATCTGAATCTTGTGTTAACTCTTTATAATTTCTATCATTCTCACCCAGTCTATCTTATTTGCTTCCGTACTCTATTTAATTACTGCCTCACTTACTCCCCCCCCATGTTTTGAATCATTATTAATAATCTTTGTTATTCTAATACTTTCCGCCATCAATGCCAGTTGTAGTGGTGGTAAGCAGTTGATGAGAAACCAAGAACAATATAATAAAATCATATTGTTCTACCTCAATTGTTGTTTTGGTTTTATTTAAACGGACTTTGTGTTTGAAAGAAGGTTACCTTGATATTTAAACTGCAGTTGATGATGAGGCAACTGAACTTATAAGTCAATGGTTGAAAGTTGAGTTTTATAATCACAAAGCCAGTTTCATCAATTAAAAAAATATTTGCCAATAGACAGGTTGGACTTTTGTTAAATTTGTTAATCTTTCCTAAACAAAATAAACTGTGTAATGGTGATAAAATGTGAGAATAAATTCAATGATACTTCATTGATATATAGTAATGATAGAATTGTTGAGCTCAGTCTTACAGTATTATCGTCCACTGTACAATATTTATATCACACGTTACCAGTATAGATATTAAGTCATTATTGATAAAGCTGAATGATTAAGATTTTGTAGACTGACACATTCTTCCAGATTACAAGATTTTGAGATCATGCTGGTGTTTTATGAGTTGCTTACATCTACATAAGTAGTATATGACGATAGTCAGGCAGAGAATGTATTTCACTAGAAGATCGATAAGGAAAGAGTGGAAATGAAACGTAATGGGTATGAAAATGCATGAACAGTAATAATTGAAGACTATGGACTGATATTTGCAGAAGGAACCGTCAAGATTGAGACAATTGATTAATAGTTCGCAAATTAACTGTTTACTGTATGGTAGTCAGATTTTAGTGAGATTGTCTGTAATCTCGTGTCACATAAATTGAGTTGTCCCCATTCGTTTCCTTGCTCACGAAAATACTTATTTTTATTCAACAGATAACAAGAAACATCTGTAACTGTGAGTTACTTACTATTACAAAATATTTTGTTAACTATTTAGTTCACGAGTCTAGTGCTTCTAGTTTTTCAATGTTGCTCTAGCTTAGATCAACTCGTGAATTCAACTGCTAAAATTACTAAAAACTACTACCATTGAAAGTCACAAAACACTTAATATTTGTTTCATCCTGATATAGGACTCGTTAATAATATACACTCACAACTGATGTCAGAGATTGAGCCTTAAATCTTTAGATTTTATGGCAATCGTCATCAGTAGCACCCGACGTTACTAGATACCACTGGTTACAATTTTGCACTGTAACTTAGAGAATTAGTCCTGCTGTTGTCCACTGGTAAGAGTATTATTATTAGAATAGAGTTTGTGAACACGTTTCTGCGTCGGTAATCATTATGGTTCCGTCAATTCCTACTTAACACATTATGTGCAACGTAACAGGTTGAAATCGCCACATGAATATAACAGGTGTTATTTTGTCTCAGTTCACCAATTCCTTATATGACATATATTATAAACTTTCAAAATGCCACAGAGACACATTGGTCACCCATAATGTTGTTTTCTAACAAATTTACATGGTTATAAAGTTCTAAAGAAGAGAGAAAGTGTTGGGATGATCCTGCAAATTTCCCGCAATCGACATGACAAGCTCATGAAACATTAAGGAGCATTTCATCCAATCAGCGTTTGATTAGAAGTTATGTTAGTAACATAACGAAAATGAATAGTCACATGTAGAGATTCTGATTGGCTGATTAATACACTGCTACTATGTTAAGCAGTATTCTAGAATTTTCAGTAAAACCCAAGGTCTTTTAAAATACTATAAAAACCCTATATTTTCTGTACATAAAGGAACCTTTGGAGTAAAGTGCTTCCCATATATTTTGTGCCTTCTCTCTCGTCTTCAAGCCGTTGTGTAGTTCTAGCTTGCGGGTTACGAAACTAGCTTAGGATCCGAATATAGCGTTCAATCAACAAGGCGTATCAGTAAGAAATACAACTGAACCTTGTATTAAAAAACTGATTTGATTTTAAAACTGATAATCCATAGTTAACGATAAATACTTACACTTACATAGAAACACACCTATAATCATTAAAAAACATTTCAGAGATTAATTTCTAATCCGTTTATTTGTGTATCTATCTTTCATAGAATAATAATCATATGCTCATTAGTGACTGGCTTCAAGAGGTATTTCCTGAAGTTCTAGTGGGCAGCAGTACCCAGTGAAGTTCAACCGGATCTGTTGTGAGATAGTTACCCAATGAAGACAATAATGAACAGTGGATCAAGTTATTGGATTGGTTGAAGTTAGACATTAACACCATTGGATGCCGACTCAGTGGTCTAGAAGTTGAGCGTTCGCTCACGAGTCCGATAGGTCCTGGGTTCGAATATCGCAGGGCAGGGTCGTGGATGTGCACTGCTAAGGAATCCCGCACTAGGACGAAACGGCCGTCCAGTTTAGGACAAAATTCATCTTTTAAAATTATAGTAATATACAAATTTAGGACCCATGTATTTCGCCTTAAACTCGACACACTTTCGGGATGATTAATTTCAGAAGGGGATTTGTGTAGATTTCAGTATCTTTCAAAATTGAAATCGTGAGTCAATTGAAACTAGACCACCATCGAAAACCTGGAAACACTGGACAGCCGTTTCGTTCTATTATGGGACACCTCAGCAGTGCGCATCCACGACCCCGCACTCGCGAGATTAGAACCCAGGACCTACCAGTTTCGAGCCAGAGCCCTTAACCGATAGTCCAGTGGTCTATCATCATGCTGAGGAGTCCCATAATAGGACGAAACGGCCGTCCAGTGTTTCCAGGTTTTCGATGGTGGTCTAGCTTCAATTGACTCATGATTTCAAGTATGATTAATTTCGTTGTAGAATTGCAGAACCTGAATTGAAATGAATATTCTTCATTCACATATATTAATTAATCTACTAATATGATAAGAACATCCCAGTGACTAACAATAATCAATCGGTTTATTCAATTTTGAAGGGGAATAAGAAATCACAAAGTGGATATATGGACAAACAAGAATAGAGATGATAATCACATGAATCTAGTAACCAAACCATTTACAAACTCTATTCGAAAGACATAACAAATAATAATAAAATACATATTACATCTTGTGATAGATAGACAGATAGATAGATAGACAGACAGACGGATAATCACAAAAACTATGACATATGTCATGAATGACGTCATGTTTGTTTTTAAAAAAACAAACAAAAAACAACAACAGATTGTGCAATTCGATGTTGATTACTCTCAAGAAGTAGAAAAGGCATTAGTTACCAATAAGATCACAATTATGATCATGATCATGGGATCACAATCAAGTTTTCTGTATTTTACAACAGTTAAAATGATAGGATTGACTTTATAATATAATTGAACATTGAACATGATTACTATCAATGTCATGTAGTATGTCATAAAAATAGACAACATTGATACAATGCTCAGAATAAACTAAAATACGAATGGAAATCAAACGACTTTTCCTCATTTTTTTTTGAATTTCCTTGTTTATTCATCTTTTTCAAGCATTAAATAGTTTAGTTTCATGTTGTTTCTTGACTATACCTAATTTTGGTGCAATATTTATGATAGAATCAGATAGATGAGCATATGGTGGTTGTTGTGTACCATGTACAACAAGTATCCATTCTGTTAGAATTGCATAACCTAATGGATCTTTAGAATTTGAATCTAATCCAATTGTAAGTAACCATTTTCCACGAGGATTTTCACTCCACATATGTGTAGTCATAAATGGCCATTTAGTAAAACCTCTTGTATTATCAGTATCTTTAGGTCGACGTCTTAATAGCATTGATGTTGTATTCATTGGTGAAGTAAGAAATAAAGTTATATCACCACGACGTGTTGCTTTAATTGTTATAAAAGCTTGAACATGTTCCAAATAATTAACCTATCAACATAGAATAAAATAGATAAGAAGAAAGTGAAGAAAATGATGAACACTTATACAAAATAACTTAATGATGGTGATGTTGTGGAGTTTTAGTGAAATGATGATTTTCCAAAAAACATATCACCACTGCAAAGTGTTATGAAATCGAATCTTTTATATGTCTGCTTACTCGAATCATAAGACAATACGAGAACACTAATGACTAGTTTGGTTAGTCTTTATCGAGGCAAATATCTTCCTTTATTTTCAGGTAAAAACAGCTGATTTCTGACAATGAACTGAAATCCGGATTTTCACTGTCCACTCAGTTCCTTATATTCCTTGTAGCCACTCCTATCGAATAGAAAATATGTTAAGGTCAAAACCAAATAAATAGTACATGTATTAAAAGTTCGATTACCGATTTGGTGTTGGTGGCACACACAACTGGATGGCTTTCAATTATGAGATGCTGTATTGGCATTTGAACTTACAATGAGATAGAAATTTTAAGTTTGAAGATGATAAATGACCATTTAGTACTTTCATTCAAACTAAATCAGAAATATTAAAAGTTTGCGGAGATGGTTTTCATAGTTTACATCACGAAGTAACCTTAGCTAAACGATAATTGAAAGCCAAGAAGCACGGAACAGCCCACTAGTCCTTGTCAGTTCATGTTATAGACTATTAAACTTAATTAAAACTAGAAATGTATTAAAAGAATGGTAACTGATTAAACTGATTAGTTATGATGGTTTTGTTGTTGGATTGTCAGAGGATAGATGTTTGTAGCCCTGGTTGTTAATCTTTGAATATGTCACCAATTGACGCTGTCTGTATACGAAAACAAATTTGACTGAGGAAATTTCAAAATCGTAGACCAGAGAAACTTTAAGAATCTTAAGGAAAATTTTAGAAGCACAATATTTAACAACACCGGCAATCGGAATGGTCATGTTGTAATAGATTCTACATCTTAGCATCTTCTCGAAGGATATACTACGAAAACAATAAGACAAAACAGTATATTGTTTGTCATATCGCAATCAGAAGAAAATTTTATTTCTGACGTTTCGTGACTTAATATGATCCGCTTCTTCAGAGTGAATAAGTAACCGAAATAAGATCAACACAAATCTAGATGGTACAAACGATTGTTTCCTTTTCTACTCATTCAGAAACGTTCTACTTATTTGAAACTATCAAGTTCAACATTGATATTGATACCAATAAGATGAAATGTATGGGGAAATAAAGAGTGAGCTAAAAGCTTGAAATGACAATCGTTTACAAACACGATCGCCGGAATAAACTAAGTTAGCATATGCAGGGTAATTTTACAATGCTCACTTAAGTTTTAAATGGATACAGAGCTATATTCACTAACCATTTTTAGCTAATCATTGTCGAATCTATTTATAATGCGAACTTTCCTAGCCTCCTGTAGACATATATTTTCTATATAACCATATATACGAATGTACAGCTTAAGTAAATGATTTCGTTGAAAAGAAAATTTTTCTTCGGTGAATTCTCTTTTTCTTATTCAATGACTCTATGAGTTATTTTAATTATCTTTTAATATTAATTCATTTTAGTGTTTGCTCAGTTGTTGGAGTAGTCGACTTTCAGTTACTAAGCCACTAAATCAAAACTCATTTTACCTACTCCGATTAAGGGAACTGGGTAGTATTATTATCTCTCAGCACTTAGAGTGTGGCTCGAAGCTAAGTACACATATTCGTACATAGTATGTGAGTTAGTAATTATAGTATATTAATTAAGGCTTCGTATTAATTGTTCCGTCTTCGTACGTAATCATCAATTATTCGCTTCATATAATTTTACGTGACTGATCTCATAGACACTAAAATACGCGATAGTTTTCCGAATGGATACTTTGTCTGAACGGTACGTTAAGTGAATGTAGTTAATATTGATGTCTTTAGAATTTAAGTGAAATGGATCATAGTTACAAAAATCCATTCATGTATATTCATTCTCTTTTGACTTTTAATATTTGTAATATTCTGTCAGTCTGATTACGACATTGCTGAACGTTGTTGTTACTACACAATTAGTAAATTTCAAATTAAATGTATAACATTCATCATTGATAAATTATAAATAAGGAAAGAACAATGACCGATCTTTTTTTAATAGTCCCATTTCCCATCATCCGCTTCATAGTGGACACTGTTGATCTTTTACAATTACTTGAAAATAAAAATTAATACCTGAACAAGCAAAGATGGATAGTGGCTAGTAGGGGGATCCAGGAGGCGCGTTTCGTCCTATTTGGGACTCGTCAGCTGGAGGTACCTTCATCTCAGAGTTGATACTCACTCTAGGACTCGAACCCAGCACCGTCCGCTTCAAACGCCATCGCGTTATTGTTATATCCCGAAGAGAATTATGAGTGGTAACTTTTGAGAACTATTTATGAACCAATATGATACTTATATTTCCTATTGTATAAGTGTTAAGTAGCTTAACTATTCATATTCCTGTCCCTCTTATTATAAGTTTCATTTTGACCCATAAACTACTTCTGTACGATTTACCATTACTGAGTTATCCGCAATCTACTAATCACTATTTCCCCTATTCACAGCCACATTTAGCTAAATCTTGTACAAATATTATTTTCTATTTTATGGTACGATGTGGTCAGTTTTGTTTCGTATATAAACCCAGTATGTTTAAAAATAATGATTCATATTGCAGAGGCTGTTATTGGTGTTCTGGACTTAACTAGCTGGGTTAGACAGAAAACAGGAATGATAAGTGCTCAAGACTTTTCATACGGTTTCCGTGTATCATTACTCTGATCGATAAATTCACTGTATTCTAATTGGCGGCATCGTCACGTCATATATCAAACAGGTTTTAGTTTAACTCTAAATCAGATGAATTTATAAACTTATGAGTTTTGATAAAAGTATGGCTTAGGAATGTTCGGTATTAGTGGTAAATCTGAGATATCTGGCATTATACTATGAAGAAATTTAAGCCACTAAAAGTCACTTAGCTTCAATACCTTGATAAAGAGAAAGAATTTAATGTTTCCTAGCTTTACTAAAGGTTACCAGTTAAAATAATTCTTTGAATAAGTGAACTGTTATCATACTTTCTGATAACAGCAGATCAGATTAGCCTCTCTAACAACACTAACGATGTTTCTTTAAACAACTGATAAATTACTTTTAACTATCAGTGATAATAAGATTAAGGCTTCAAAAGTCCCTTTCGGGCTATCTCAAAAATTAGTATATTTGTCTTCGACATTATCACTTCAACATAGGGTGTTATAGTCCACTAGAATGATGGAAGAAATATTTTTTTATAAACTCTACTATGGTGTACGAGAGTGGAAACTAGTGTTCATTTGAGTTGTATAATGAATATAAGTCTCTTCATTTATGTTGTTATATTTTACCAATAAATGTTAACGAAATCAGAACCTGTTTCACATTTTCAGTCTTCAAATATCAAATAAAAGCATATTAAGATAATACAACACTTTAATTACGGTTCACGTCGTATACTACCATTTTGGTATGTTGACAGATATAAGTAGTATGTATAATCAATCGGCAGTGAAATACCTGGTAGCAGAATGTTAAGAAGATCGAAGAGAAGCGAACGAGAACAGTGAATGATTACTGTGAAAATGAAGGAACATTGAAGACTGAGACAACTGACTGACATTTTGCAAATGAAGTATTTACTGTATGGTTCTCAGATTTTATAACTTCATTGAATGTTCTATAAAAGTAATAGGAAGTTTCGTTCCACTTATAGTACCTATCTTGATTGCTTTGATGGAAAGAAAAATTGTCAACATTTAAAGTTTCCACGAAATTTTCTGTGTTAATCTTTTTGTATGTATCACATATCAGTTAATATAATTAAAATGAGGAGAGACTATAATTTATGGACGACCATTGAATGAATCTTAAATGACTTTGAGAAATATTAGCCAATCAGGAAAGTTAGTATAGAGTAAAACTGTATTATAACAAAACCAAAGAATTAGAGTGGATACACTTCCTTTTCATAGTCCAAAAACTTGTCAAGGTTAGAAAGAAGTTCAAAGGTTCCAAAATCGTAATGCATAAGGTAGAGGAGCTCATCCATATGGCTCCATAATACTCAATTTCTGGAGCCATGATAAGGTCATGAGAACACTCTCAACCTTGACTACATAGCTTCAATATTGTTTGTGAGTACTCCGGTTGTATAAGCTTGTCATTTTCATCACGCATATATCTCTACACTAAACAGCCGAAGCTTTAGTAACATCTGCGAATTATGCAGCCAATGTTATTGGTGCTTTTACTGTACAGTTCGCAGTGATTATTATAAGTTGCCTTAGTGTCAAACTGGATAGAGTGAAAAAGTTCCTTTTCTAGCATACTTCTTTCTCCAACCTATATTACACCGAAAGACATCATCATGGTAATCTGCACAAGCTCTACAAGTCATTTGATTACAGCAATTACAAATAAAGGAACTTTTTAGTAGTCCCACTTATTGTAGATGCTTAATTGTTACGTCTCTAAAATCCTCTGTGAACCGATAGTACATGAGCATCAGGTACTGAAATTGGTGTCGTGACCTTGAAATAATTCATACGCTTCTGATTGGCTCGTCCATAAATTGTAGTTTCGCCGTTGTCAGTTTTTGACATTTTCATGAAACCTACTCTAAATCAGTTCATTATTTGATAAAATTAATAGTCTGA
Organism: Schistosoma rodhaini; assembly: GCA_944470415.2. Lineage (NCBI taxonomy): Eukaryota > Metazoa > Platyhelminthes > Trematoda > Strigeidida > Schistosomatidae > Schistosoma > Schistosoma rodhaini. The sequence continues at coordinate 85,533,359 of OX104036.1, forward strand.
CGGTATGGAAAAAACGTTAGTCAGTCAACCATTGACAAAGTAATGTCTAGCGTGAAAGTGTATCGGAACTGGAAGTTTGAATCTTGTACTTATCGTTGTACTTGATTTTTTTTGTATATTCATTAGCCCATTTACTAACGATTAGCAAAGTTCTGAGATTACTATCAACTTATATTTCAACACTGGAAAACCTATCTACTATTGTAATGATTGAATGTGAGTAGTCAAACGCTAATATTTTGAGAAATATTAAAATGTAAGCTTTCATATATTCCTATTAGATGAAAATATGGTTGAATTTGAAGTCAAAATTTCAGGGGATTGCTTAGTAACATAAAAGCTTTTTTACATCTTATTCTGATTCATAATGTTACGTGATCAGAACAAACTTATGGGAGAATTTATGCTGTTGCCAGATCAATCAGCATAAATCATTTAATTACTTGAAATTCCATATAGTAATAATTCTGCATAACGACCGTCCAGTGCTTCCAGGTCTTCCATGGTGGTCTAGCTTCAATTGACTCAGGATTTCAACTATATAAAATTACTAAAATCTCCACAAACCCACTTCTGATATATATGAAGTTGTTACTTTCTCGGATATTTCGCTTCTCAGTAAGGTTGTATAGTTCCAAAAACTACGTAAACACACGTAGATATAACTACCTCATCTGATAAGTACTCGTGATTTCGATGGAGCAGTTTACTTACTAGTCAAAAATGGATTATAAACATCCCAAAGTCGATCTTAGCTTCAGTCACAGTCATTGGTGTAGAACCTACATAGCCCTGTGAAAACGAGTATTAAGAGCTATTTTGACATTGTTAAACTTTATAAGTAAATCGTTGGTTTTATGAGAAAATTTTCATTGTGGTTAGGAATCTATTTCAAGAAATGTTACACAATTATAACCACCTCGTTAAATGTCAAAAATTATAAACATTTGAACGGTCGCTCAAAATTGTGGATTGGTTGAAGTTAGACATTAACACCGTTGGATGCCGGCTCAGTGGTCTATCGGTTAAGGTCTCTGGCACGAAACTGGTAGGTCCTGTGTTCGAATCTCGCTCGCGAGGCGGGATCGTGGATGCACACTGCTGAGGAGTCCCATAATAGGACGAAACGGCCGTCCAGTTCTTCCAAGTTTTCAAGGGTAGTCTATCTTAAATCGACTAATGAATCCGACTATCAGAATTACTCCTTAATTAATCAATGCAAATATCTGTCATATTGATCAACTTTGGCTGAAATAACTCTGTGGTAAATAAAAAATTCTTGACATTGATTAACGTGAGTCTGAATCCCACGGAGAATGTTACTAAAGATAACAGATATGCATCTTTGATGAGTATCAACTAGCATGAAAAATGGGTTCAGGGATCTCTTTCATTGGCCTTCAACCAATTAAAACTGAAAGTAGATTAATTCGACCTAACGAAGCAACATTTTCAAGAGAAGAATTTGATTAATAAACGTGTAAGTGCAGATGACGCCTTAACTTTGTGTAAAGTAATTCGAGAATAGTATGGAGTTAATAGATGTAATATTAAACCCAAGTGCATATTTCCTTACTCTTTAAAGAGGTAATTATTGTGTTATTTTTCAAGGATGTCATTAAAACTCACTTGATTTATCGGATTGCCCATACATGCATCAGTATCCAATTCTAAAAATATAGGTTGACCAAGACGTGCAATTTTACGACCATTAAATGTTCCAGCAATACAGTGAAAACGTTCAGGTACAGTTTTCCATTTTTTTGCTAAATGTACCATATCACCAGCATCTAGTACACCAAAACCAAATAAATGATTGAATTCTAAACCAGCACCATTAATTGTCCAATTATGATTATGTTGTCTATCGTATAAATGATTACGTTTAGAAGTAAGTACGGTAAGATGTTGTACGTCTCTCCAAGTAAGTTCATTTTGAGCTTCTAATGCTAAAGCAAATACACCAGCTGCTTCTGGTGCTGCCGCTGATGTACCTGAATGATGAAGTGTACAATTTCCATATAAATCAATAGTTCCAACTCCAGCATCACGAAGAAATGGGCTCTTACCATTGGAAAATGTTGAAGCCAATGTTGAAGCACAAGATTCATCATAAACAGCTGTATGACCATCATTTGTAACTGAATTAATACTTATTGTCCACATACTAGCTGCATAACCATCACAATTACAATCGTCATTCTCTCCACCATCACCTGAAGCCCATACATATAAACTGCCTTTACCTTTTCGACCATTGTTCACACCATCTACTAGAGCTCGCATAGTTTGATTTCTTGGACCATCAACGGTCGTCCCATCGTCTGTAGGTCCCCAACTAGCTGAATATATGTCAATTAGATCACGGGCATAGGCCATTGCAGCTGCTTCAATTAAATCTGTCATATAAGGTTGGTCTAACATACGTAGTCCAGCTACTTTAGAATCTGGTGCAACACCAACTCCACAAACCCCATTACCAGCAATTGCAGCAACTTCTCCAGCACAACGTGTCCCATGACTGTTAAACCAATCATCTGTGTAACGTGGATATGGGAAAGCATCATTACTAGAAAAATCATAGCTTGCCTCTGCAGCATAATTACCAGCTATATCTGGATGTAAATAATCTACACCATCATCCATAATTGCTGTAATCACTCCACGACCAGTAATATTTTGTGACCATGCAGCTAATACATTTAAATCTAATCCTGGAACACCATCCGCTTGTCCAACATTATGTAAATACCATTCATTTTTAAACAATGGATCTGTTTTACTTCGTAATTCACTTAATTCTTTTTCTTTATTCGTTAATATTCTTGCTTTTGGAATATTAATTCGACCTAAATTATCATCAGTTAATGGACGAAAACCACGTTTTCTACGTACAAATCCTTCAATTTGTACAGCATTCAAAATTGATGGATGTTTATTTAAACGATGATTATGTATGTAATTCGGTGTACCACGAGCATATGGTAAACCTATATGTGTAAATACAAATTCATTTGGTTCACCATAATTATGCTCATTTAATGTTATGAATCCAAGTTCTCTAGCTATTTCATTTGCTGATCTTTTCAATTCATCTTTATCATTACCATTATGTTTTAATCGTACTAACCATTGATTAGTATGTATTTTTCCATAAGATGTTTGTATAATAATAAGATAAATAATTCCAAAGATTAATATAATCATACGACTTGGATACTATATAATACTATTAATAGCTCCGTCTGATTCAGTACATTATAAGTAATGAGTACATCAGGTATCAGGTATTAACCATAGTAATAAAAATATATCTATCTCTCTTAACATGAGTAGGCGAAATGAAAGACAGTGTTCATTTTGATTGGTTAATTTAATCAATATTTGTCTCTATCCATTGATAGACAATATGAGCATAATCTCCATTTGTTACATCTTCAAGGTCAAATGGATTTCCCTATAACAGTAAATGAATAGAGTACTCTTAAGCTAAAACGCCTGCTCATTTTCCCACCTACGTGAATAATTTTTTAATTATTTTTCATTGTTGCCTATGTTTACCTTAAAATATCAATAATAATCTGAGTAGAGAATCTTTTATTATACATAACTAACCATAAACACAAAGGGAATAACAATTTGATTACACATGGAAAAACTCAAAGGAAATTAATAGATCAGAGGGGGTTTTGTGGAGTATTTAGTATTTTTCACAGTTGAAATCATGAGTCAGTTGAAGCTAGACCACCATGGAAAAGCTGGAAGCACTGGACGGCCGTTTCGTCTTATTGTGGGACTCCTCAGCAGTGCGCATCCACGATCCCGCCTCGCGAGCGAGATTCGAACCCGGGACCTACCAGTCTTGCGCCAGAGACCGATAGACCACTGAACTAGCCGGCATCCAACGGTGTTAATGTCTAACTTCAACTGATCCACAAAGTTGAGCAACCGTTCGCCAATTGTCTTCAGTGAGTTGATATCTCTACAACAGACTTGGTAGAACTCCACTGGTTACTGCTTTTCACTAGAACTCAAGGAAATATCTCTTGAAGTCAGTCATTAGTGAGCATTTGATTATAATCAGAATGGGTTTTGTAGAGATTTCAGTATTTTTCATAGTTGAAATCATGTCCTGGAGTTCTAGTGGTAAGCAGTAACCAGTGGAGTTCAACCACGTCTGTTGTGAGATAACAACTCACTGAAGACAATTGGTGAATGGTTGCTCAAAAAATTCGTGGATCGGTTGAAGTTAGACATTAACACCGTCGGATGCCAGCTCATTGGTCTATCGGTTAAGGGCTCTGGCTCGAGACTGGTGGGTCCTGGGTTCGAATCTCGCTCGCGAGGCGGGATCGTGGATGCGCACTGCTGAGGAGTCCCATAATAGGGCGAAGCGGTCATCCAGTGCTTCCAGTTTTTCCATGAGGGTCTAACTTCAATTGACTCATGATTTCAACTATGAAAAATACTGAAATCTCCACAAAACCCCTTCTGATTACAGTGAATTGATTGTAAGCCCATTACCCAGTTTTTATACTATTAATGTCTTAGTCTTGTGTATATTGAGATCTATTATTTAGTCTGGGTCTATGTATGTATACAACCACATGAGTTTTAAAGTTTGAATGATACAGCATAGTATGATGTATCTGTTTGGTCATTCAGACATTCTGTTTTGGAATTTGGGTGAACCAGTTGGAGTATCACAAGGACCATTGGTCGTTTTAGTTATACACAGTAAACAGCATTAGCGGACTGAAAGAAGAGAAGAAAGTCGAAATAAATCGATGTAAAATATGTTCACATTATCTCTAATTTTCTAACAAATACTGTTAGTAAACTGACTACTTGAGTCAATTAAGATGGTTCAACAAAAAAATGTTACTTGACGATTTCATTTACTGAAACTGTACGATTGTTATTTGAAAACATGCAAGGATCCCGTGACAGTGAGAAACTTAATGGGTTCCTGAGACTTTTCGGCAAAAACTTGTTGTAGCCGGTACTAGAACCACACTTTTATAAAGCTGTATAGACAAACGAAATTATCCAACACCATACTGGAAATCGATTTGTCGAAGCTATATCCACTCAAAATATGGTTCTCTTAAACATCTTACATCAAATTATGCCGATTAAATCATGGTTATCAGAAATTGAACGAAATATTTTGTGAACACATCGATAGTATGAACTAACAGAAGATGAACGTAATGGAAATAAGAATGCATACATACATTGTCAAAGAAATGCTCAGATGACATGGATATAGAGTTGATAAAAACCCTAAAACCAACAAAAGTGCACACTTTCTTTAGAGGAATACTTGAGAAATAAGTCATTAGCTACTATAATAACACTTTATTCACAGTTACAATAATTGTCTGTAGGTCCGAAATTTTGTGACACTTCAGCAAATCTCAATGAATTTAACACTAAATACAATTTTGAAAGACTGATACATCAGTCAAAACATCTTACCCCTGTATTCAACAGAGAACTTAAACAAATCCAAACAGATATTAAAAACTGTTGTAAAAAAATATTCTGATACAAGGTCAACAACTTATTTATTTATTTATTTAATCACATATATATTGGTACAAAGGGCACCGGATACATATGCACCACACAAAATAATGAGAATGGGAGAAGGAAGAAGATGCGTATATATAAAAGAAGGAAAAAAAGAGTAATGATGGGGAGGACAGAATGTACAACCAGAAGAACTCTCTCAGTTAAGAAATATATATCCAATTTTCATGCAGAAAGTAAAAGAAGGTTACAGCAGGCTCGCCACTGGCTTCTATTCTCAGCCATATCCGATAACGTTTCTAGCCACTGTGTAACACCATCTCTCGGACCCCAGCCAGGGAGTCATGAAGGATCAACAGAAGCTAGCCATTTGCAGCTTTCTTTCATACCACGACACCATGTCATACACTGACCTCCTCTCCGCTTTTTCCAACCAGTCCCAGGGTCGGCAAATAATGCACGACGTGGAAGTCTCTGGGACGACATTCGTAAAACATGTCCAAGCCACCGAAGTCGGTGTTTCAAGATGGTGACACCAATTGAATTATCGTCTCTGCGCCCGAACACACGATTCCGAACCTCTGCATTACTAACATGGTGTTGCCACTGGATGTCAGCAATCCTTCGGAGACAACGATGATCGAACACAGAGAGACGTCTAATATCCTCTACTCGGAGAGGCCAGGTTTCACAAGCATAGAGCAAAACTGCTCTCACCGACGCGTTGTAGATCCGACTTTTTACAGCCAGACTAACATCACGAAGGCGCCAAAGATGGCCCAGATTGGCATAAGCCGCTCTGGCTTTCATTATACGTGCATCTATCTCATCACTCACGCCAACGCCAGCACTTATATAGCTACCTAGATACACTAACTTCTCAACTACTTCAATCTGCTCACCATCCAGGGTGAGTACAGGATGAGAATCCTGCCAGTCTTGTAGGAGTACTTTGCACTTGGACGGTGCAAAGCACATGTCGTACCTGCGGACACTGATTGCCAACTGATTAAGTGCGGATTGCATGCCTTGGGCATTATCGCACAGTAAGACAATATCATCCGCATACTCGAGGTCGAGAAGTCGTTCTCCAGGCAGCAGATCCACACCACCATTACTTACATCCATCAGAGCTGTTTCTAGGATGTCGTCGATGGCAAAGTTGAAGAGGAATGGTGAAATCGGGTAACCCTGCCTAACCCCACTGCTCGAATGAAACAAGGAAGAAAGGTGGTTGTATGCCCTCACTCTGCCTGAGGTGTTCGTATACAGGGCCTTTAAGATGTTAATGAACTTCTCAGGCACACCCTTCTTCAATAGACAATCCCAGAGAACAGTCCTGTCCAACGAATCGAAGGCCGCCCTGATATCAAGAAACACTACGATTGTTGGCCTGCGATAAATATGACGGTGTTCTAACATTTGGCGGAGGGTGAATATATGATCAATGCATCTTCGACCAGAACGAAAACCAGCCTGCTCCTCGCGAGTCAATCGTTCTCGGGTTTTAAACAACCTACGAAGAATGACAGAAGCCAATAGTTTGGACGCAATCGGAAGTAGACTTATCCCCCGATAGTTGTTACAGGAACGACGTGAACCCTTTTTAAAGATAGGGACGACTATTGACTCATTCCATGATGTTGGAACACTTTCTTGCTCCCAAACCTTTGTAAACAAGACCGTCAGTTCCTTAGCCAGAAAGTCACCACCATCTTTAAAAAGAGCTGGAGTTAAATCATCTGGGCCCGGTGATTTGTGGCGTTTCAAGAGTTGGCGTTCCTTGTGGACTTCCGCCTCGTTTGGTGGATCAGTCGTCACCGGCCATGGGGGCAGGACAAACTGGTCAATGTTGCCGGAGCAGCAGGCCAGTTGAACTGCCCTTCGAAAAATTCCGCCCATCGTCCAAGACGTCGACAGATGTTAGTGATTGGCATCCCGTCATCCTCGTAGATTGTTTCACTCACACCAGACTTCTTGCTGCCAGTGGTTCGGATGAGTTGGAAGAGCTTCCGGCAGTTACCAGATGCAGCTACTGCTTCCATCTCATTAGCACGCTCCGACCACCAGGCTTCTCGGTCCTTACGCAAGCTTTGCCCGATTTCACTACGTAACAGTCTTCGTTTGTGGTCAAACTCACGGTCACCTGGAGTAGACCGACGGGCTTTGATCAGTTGTAAGATTGGCGCAGACCAGGGCATGATCAGACTCCAGATAGGTACTCCAAAAGGAGTGGTAGTCTTGTACACAACCACGCCAGCGGTATCTGATCGCGATGTGATCAATCTGAGTCCAGGCTTGAGATGCAGAGGGAGGACGCCAGGTGGCACACCGGCGATGACTGTGCCGGAAGTTAGTGCTGGCCAGAAACAGGTTGTGGTCTGTGCATTTATTTTTTATTTAAACACATATATATTGGTACAAAAGGGCACCAGGTACATATGCGCCACACTATTTGTGTGTGTGGGCTGTGATACTGCCCGGGTGCCCAAACCGAAGCAGGTGGTTTTCTTAGGGGCCACACCCCGAGCCTTTGAACTATAGGTCTGATCCACAAGGCAATGGAGCATCGTGAGGAGATGCAGTCCCATGGTAGCCGTTGACCAATGACAGGTTCGTCCGCCATTCGTTCCATCAGGATACTGGAGCCCATGTGCACCATTGGTTTGGAATCAGGGTTTTCCATTCGCTTTTCGTCCTCTCACTTTCGTAAACAACACCCCCGCCACGAGAAGGCAGTGAGTAGGACTTACCTGGCAGAGGCTATATATTCGCTGGCCATGTGCGAGCATTTCGAGAGGGAGAGCGGACTCTCCCCACTCTCGGCCGTACCAGGACATTTGGGGGCCGGTCTGTGCATAGTTGCAGCAAACGGTCCCCGTTATCTGTCCTGCGACAAACAAGTCCCCATCAGTCACCTAAACGACTCTCTTCTGTGCCTAGACGCCCAACCTAAGCATTCAAGTCTCCGGCTAATACCACAATATCTGTCGAACGCACTTTCTGTAGAACTGTTAAATGCTGGTAAAACATCCTTGGTTGCATCCGGGCTGCAATCTGTCGGGGCATAGGCGGAGATGACGAAAAGACATCGTTTCTTACACCGATTTCTTTTCACTTTGATGGAACTTTCTAATCTAACAGCACATAACCGACTGTTAATGGGGATCCAATCGATTAGTGCTGCCTCAGCTCTAGCGCTTAGTGCGACACCAACACCAGCAAGACCAGACGAAGAGGCCACAGGGTCCCCGGATAAGCTTTTCGAGGCGACAGATGGAGAGCGGATTTGTAGTACTTCATTAGAGTCTTGAATACGGGTCTCGGATAGACAACAGACGTCAACATTAAGACTTTCTAAAGACATAGCCAGCCCTATCTGTTGTCCGATCTGCATTAGTGTGCAAACGTTGAAGGAGGCCAGCTTGAACGGCGTACGTGCTTTCAGAAAGACTGGTTCAGAATTCGTAATCGGTGGAAGCATTCACTTTCGACCAGACAGCGTTTAGATAGGACAGAGTTTCCACCATGGGCAAGCTGCTGCATAAGTTGAAAAGTAAGGGTACACAAGTTGGAGATAAGAGGGAGTGAAAAAGCGACGTAGTAAATAATAGTAATAATAATAATAATAATAATAATAATAATAATAATAATAATGCAAACTGTCTGACCATTTGTAGGAGTGGGAAAAGCATTGTCAGCAGAAAGCGTCATTTCATTTGTTTGTGCAAGCGCTGTGATACTGCCCACTCGGAACCTCTGCAGTGCTTCTTCTCTGTCCACTGGGCTATCGAACTCCACAATCAACCGCTCCGTGACTGCCTCACATGTCTTCTTCTCACCAGCACCGCCCAAGCTGTCATATACAGGTTCCGCTCTGCCTCTCAGCAGCATCCCCAGCGCCACCGTCTTTGCCTTCGGCTTCTTCACTCCCACCAAACCGGCCACAGCTACGAACTACTTCGGCAAGCTCAGCACATCTCCGTCCACGTATTCCTCCAGCCATGGGATCTTCATCCTTGGAGGCAACGACACCAAATGTAGTGCATGAGTATACAGGTGAGGCAAACAAATGTGCAATTAGAGCAAATTACAACGTTACTTCGTAAAATACAAAAACCATACTTTGATACTCTATTTGCAAAATCTTCTTTAATTGTCTCAAGCTCCATTGTTCCTGGATTTCCACACAAATTGCTTTCTATTTCTGTTCTTCTCTTTTTGATCTTCTCAATCTTCTGCTGTCAGATATTCTATTCCTTACTCACAATATATACTACTTATGTCGATATAAGTAGCCCACATCACAATATCATAATATCTGCAACGTAGTAATGACCTCTTTTAAGTACATATATAAGATATCCATGCTTATCCTACAATAAGTATGAATAACTCGACATATCATACTGCTGTTAAATAACTAGATAAAGTTTTACGACCAGTCATTAATAAACTCGGTAGATACACAACTGATGGTTCGTTTGATATTGTTGATTTTATATCAAGTATCAACGTAACCGGAAATATGACCTCACTAGATATTACTTCTCTTCTTACCAATGTACCTTTAACGGAAACAGTCTGCATAATATATGGTTATATTAAAAACAAAGAAACTCGATACCAGTGCTTCGATACACTATTTGAAGGAACTACTTGTCCAATGCAGTTTCAACGTCCAATTTAAATTTACTAGCGAGTTCTATAGACAAAATGACGGCATAGCTGTGGATTCACCACTTGATTCACTTTTATCTGACTATTTCACTGCCAATCTCGAAAACACAATGCTTAAGCCAATAAACGGCAGCTTCCATACATATAAGAGATATTTAAATGATACTTTCATTATTTGTAATAAAAATATCAATGTTAAAGTCATCTTGTATATGTTCAGTAACTGTCATCAATCAATTAAGTTCACAATAAAAACAGAGTTGGATTCAGGAGTCGACTCCTAAGAATTTTTTTGTTAAAAAGAGGACTTGATGTTCAGTGTATAAAAAGCAAACTGAAAATGATTAGTACACGAATTTTCAGGGCTGAATCTCGCTGAAGAAAAGAAACCTGATTCATTCTCTTTGCACGAGGATTGGACAAATCTACATCGAAGATACAATCGATGTTGAACTTGATAAGCTATGGCAAATACTGATCAGCATTGGATTTACTAGGAAAAATGTGAAATTAAACAACAACGTGAAAGGGTATCCATAGCATCTAAGAAGACTTTCTTCGTGAACATTCAATTTAAAGATGCTGTAGCAGAAATCCTGAAAAGCAGACTATAATGATCAGAAGTATTCGAATTAATGTATTAACTAAGAATTCTGGAACTATTGCAATTTATTGTAATTAGAACTAGATGAACACAAACGAACGTATTGTATTTGGAATTCACAATCACTGGTCAATAGACTACAGAAGAATCATTAGTTCATACAAATACCACATGGACTTTCTAGAACTATGAGTAAAACATCCTATTCGGCTGAACTTCGTATTATCTTTACAGATTAACCTGTGATTCGTAGTTGTGTGGAAGATAACCTCCCACTTTGGGCCAAATCGATGTACATATATCAGTTTACTTGCTCATAAAGGAGGAGGTTATATTGGCTGCACAAAGTGAACCCTTTAGAAACTGATCTCCGAATATTATTCTACTTGACTCTCAATAAGATTACAGAAGTTAGTCAAAAGCATTTAGATAATTCTATTCACTCCATCTCACGAGAATCTCACCTCAAAATCATACACATAGGAGAGTCGACTCAAAAGAAATAAAAATGAAAAACGTATTTACAGCAGAGGCTACAGCTATTTATTAGTTTAAGCCTAAACTTTGAGTACAAAACCAGTACCTCATTCTTTCATAGTCTTAACCTTCCTTTCTATCTTCTATAATCTGTCTAATTTTTTTTATTTCTGCTTCTTTCCATTATTATCTCCAGCTTAACACTTTTCGCTAGCTGGTTATTACATAACTTCCTTTCAACATCTGATTTCCGTAAACAATCCAGGACAAGATACCACTTCAAATTTTTAAATATTGAACACCATTTTGTTTTACTACAGACTACTGTTTTAGCAAATAACATTAATTATAAATTCTAATGCATAGCTTAAGTAAATGAAATCATCAGAAAGGAAGCTTTCTTCGATGATACTGATATGCAAGTTTCCTAAATTCAAGTACAAACAATTACTTGAATGGGAAAACTATAAGTGAGATAGAAACTATTATTAACTAATTTAAATCTAGAATATAATATGCACAACTTACTCGTAAAAATAGATACATGTTCCCTAGAAAATTAAGCTATAGTTTCAGCCAATAACCTATAACTGTCTCGTCAGAAAGTGAAGCCAAATCTTGAACAATAACATGCGCCGGTCATCATCTCTTACTTGTCGTTTGGTCTATGTCTAATAGGCCAAATGTGCCAAAATTATGCTTCATTTTTGTTAAGATCTCACTAATTACTTACAGTTTACATCAAAGTTAAATTATAGTAGAACTTGAAAGTTATTCACTCCAGTGTCAAAATATCTGTTCACGTGTAAGGTAAACAAATATATGTAAATTGTACTCTTCGATGGACGTCATTGGAAAAAAGCCTGTGCATAAACAGAAGTTTCATCCTAATGTTTGACTACTCACTAATATTATTGACCTATAACAACAGCAACAAATATTTCACCAACGATGTGAGTTAAGTTTGATTTTTACCATAATTTCACATGAAGTGATATAAGCTGTAAGTAGCTAATGAAATCCCAAAGGAAATGATCAGAAACTTCATGTCATTAACTTTAATTAATTGTTTTTAGTATGTTAGATTTCATGCATGGAAAATATATACGTCGGAAATCATTGTGGAACATCTTAATCAACTTTTATATCTACCATACAAAAACTGATAACCTCTGTAGAAATTTCCGACTTAATTCCAAGATCCTACAGTTTTCAGAATCAGTTAATAGGGATTCCTTGTGTCATTGATTTTAGTAATCTAGTCACTTTTAACACAACACAGAAAAAACTGGTATGAATCACTTTAGACCTTACTAAGAAGTTTGGTTATTTGAAATTAACTTCTATAACATTTTATGTAGACAAATTTATTATTTTATTTTAATGTCACTGAAATAACTTTCATAGTTGAAATCATGAGTCAATTGAAACTAGACCACCATGGAAAACCTGAAAGCACTGAACGGCCATTTCGTCTTATTGTGGGACTCCTCAGCAGTGTGCATCCACTATCCCGCCTCGCAAAATTCGAACCCAGGACCTACCAGTCTCACGCCAGAGCACTTAACCGATAGACCACTGAGCTGGCATTCAACTGTGTTAATGTCTAACTTTAACCAATCCACGATTATGAGCAACAGTTCACCAATTGTCTTCAGTGAGTTGATATCTCCAAACAGACCTGGTTGAACTCCAACGGTTACTGCTTCACACTAGAACTCCAGGAAATACCTCATGGAGACGGTCACTAGTGAGCGTATGATTATAGATGAGAAGGGGTTTCGTGGAGAATTTAGTATTTTCATAGTTGAAATCATGAGTCAATTGAAGCTAGACCACCAGGGAAAACCTGGAAGCCCTGGAACACCGTTGGATGCCAGCTCAGTGGTCTATCGGTTAAGTGCTCCGGCGCGAAGCTGGTAGGTCCCTGGGTTCAAATCTTGCGGGTGCGAGATCGTGGATGCGCACTGCTGAGGAATCCCACAATAGGACGAAACGGCCGTCCAGTGCTTTCAGGTTTTCCATGGTGGTGTAGTTTCAATTGACTCATGATTTCAACTATGAAAGTACTAAATTCTCCACAAAACCATTTCTCATCACTGAAATAAAACAAATACTTCGGGAAATGTGTGTAAGATGGATAGATGTGAATACTACATGACTGAATGCTGTAGATTTATTCAAAAAATGAAACTGAACTGAAATAACAGTAAGGAATAAACTGTTTTTAAAAGCTGTATGTAACTCATTTCCGTTTCTAGATCAATTACTTGTTAAGCCATATTATTTTAATTAAATGCTTCGTTTATAAATGATGCCTTTTACCTTCTAGTAATTGGAAAGTGATTTAATCTTTAAAAAAAGCTTTTCATTTGACAGTTTAGGATCGGTTATGATGAACGAATGATAATTTTGAAAGCTCCTATAATTTATCCAAAAACTTGTCTCATCTTAGTGTTTTTTTAGTGAGTTGGTTTTCTGCGGGATGGGGTCGCTAACCCCATGCCCAACCCTCCTCCTTTACCCGGGCTTGGGACCGGCAGTAGTCCCCGGAGGAGTTATAGACGGAGTTCTACTGTATGGAGCGGAGACGTGGAGAACTACGAAAGCCATCATCTAGAAGATACAGGTGTTTATTAACAGTTGTCTATGCAAGATACTTCGGATCCGTTCGCTAGACACTATCAACAACAAGTTACTGTAGGAGACAACAAAACAGATTCCAGCGGAGGAAGAAATCAGGAGGAAGCGCTGGAAGTAGATTAGGCGCACATTAAGGAAATCACCCAGTTGTGTCACAAGACAAGCCCTCACATGGAATCCTGAAGGTCAAAGGAGAAGAGGAAGACCAAAGGACAAATTACGCCGAGAAATAGAGACAGACATGAGAAGAATGAACAAGAACTGGATAGAACCAGAAAAGAAGGTTCAGGACAGAGTGGGTTGGAGAATGCTGGTCGACGGCCTATGCTCCATTGGGAGTAACAGGCGTAAGTTAGTAAGTAAGTAAGTTGTCTCATTTTAACGCTTTCGATATCAGGGAATACATACGTGTAACAAAGTCATTCAAAATTAATGAACTTAATATATTTTATAAGCAGTACAGAATCCTTAATGAAACATTATAGTTTGTGAAACCCAACGGTGTAACCAGTTATGTAGTTACAGTCTGAATAACATCAATTTCAGCTAAGAAATTCATTAAGGGTTCAGTGCATCACGGCCTGTTATACGTCTAATCAGTAAATAAAATAATCATGAGAATAACATATTCATTCTTATCATAACAACTAAATTGATCAAAATAACCGAATATTGTTACTGAGTTCTGTATGCTAACTAGTAATACCCAGAACTTTTTAATTCGTACTCTAAAGGTCACGTATGGACAAGCATTCAAGTCAGATGGAACTCTGTGAACACAGTGGAAGATAATATATATAAAATTCAAACTAGCCGCGGAGCAATGTACAAAGGAATCATCGTTGTATTCAAACATCACAACGGGGTTTGAAATGGCTCTAGAGTATCCCAAATATTCTTGCGGACACAGGACAATATATCAAACCGGGTAATGTCTCCTACTTCCGTTTGTTTCATCTATTAAGGAGGATCTACTTTGTGGCTTGCTGAGCGACTTCGTGAAAAATCTCCCCATGTATGTCAGACCTTGTGAATATTCCCTTATTTTCCCATATACATACATTTCATCTTTCCCATTTCTGTCTGTATTTATATAATTTCTATCTCAGCTTTGTTTACTTGCATTTATCATAACCTCGCTTACAGTTTCTGGATTACGGTGTACTCTTTGATGTCTTTAGGCCTCTTAATTACGGTCTCACTTGGTTTCCTTAACATTTTTCTTATTCTGGATACTGACATAATGGGCGACCGTATTCTTCATTGATCCCGTTAGATTTAATTGACTGAATCTATCCCGTCAGGTATAGATAGTTGATCTCTTGATTGTCCCTTATCCAGTTGACTTCTGACTTTGGAGCTATTTGATGGATAACATTTTTATCTTCCATCGACATCACATTATCCATGGGTTATAGTGAATAGTTGTTCACGTTCATTTGAGTTAATTCACATTCAATTTGGCTTGAGCCCTTTTGTTAACTTATTTAACGAACAGAGCCATTCGCACAATAACAACTTATCTGTAACTTTCTGCTTTTATTATTGTTGTACTTGTATGAATATGTATGCTTGAGCACTGCTTACTGCCTGCGCATATATTCATTCTGCTAACTTTAATGTTACTCGCTTAATTGATTAGATGATTAACTCATTTCCCTATATATATAAACACTTTAATCTTGTTCATTAACTCGCGCGCTCACTCCCCTGCTCCTCAGCACTACTCTTTCATGCTTGCCTGACGTACCTGTAATCTTGGCGATCTGTTAGTGGTGCAATAATAAACATAGTCCACACTTCGTATTCGCCATCTGGCGTCATCTAGTAACGGTCATAAGAACGAACAATATACGAAGTTTAAGAATAATATCAAATACAGAGCACCACAAGCGGTACTTTCTACTCATTGCCAATCGACCTTAGAAGTTCGTTTTTCGAAATGATTTTAGCTGATGGAATAGAGATTATTCTGCATCACTTGTTTACATTGTTTTTTACGGTCTTCTACGGTGGTATGTCAAACATGTTGTACATCAATGTATATTTCTTTAGGCAAGCTATTTTAAAACCACAGTGAATTTCGGAAGCAGTACACCTGGGACCCTATCCGGAGTCATCGGTGATCTATTACCAATAGACACAAGAGTTTGTTAAGTGAAGGCTTCTTCTATTCCATCCACAACCATTTGAACCTTAGAATGCGGAATAAGAACTTTGCAATAATGTTAAGAAGTCAGGATTTTTCCTATAGCTATGGAAATCAGTGAACAGTGTTGTAACGCTGTATGGAAACAAACGCCTTAGTTCGGTTTCACTTTCAGTGAATGTACCACTAAAGGGTCTCTAATTCGTTTAACTTAGTCTTGGTAGATGATAAGTTGTGAGAACTGTGACCCTGACGATGGCAAGTATGTTCCAAGCTTAAGTAGATGCGCTATAGTCGCATGCTAGAATTGTGGTGCTGAAGAAGGAAAGAAAACAAGAGTGGCATGGCTAACAACAGTAACTGGAGTATAAAACCCTTTTATTTACAATGGTACAAACAACAGTATGTCTAACTGTTAGATGGAACCCAGATTAATCATCGCTCCCGGAATGAAACTATCACTGTCACAACAAAAATACGAATATTCAGTTTGAAGGCAGAACCAACGAACTAAAGCCTATTCGGTCAGGTCAGACTGCGTTCTCCTGTCAGGCATACGAAGCATTTTTCAATGACTCGTGTTACATTAGATCAAAACAAAAACTGTCTTCAATTAAAACTGTTCCAATTTAGTAAAGAAAATAGATTATATCGTCGGTACAAGATACCCCGAACTATACAATCTGTGCCATACAGCCAAGAGTCTCTCTAACGCAAAATATTGTGCTAAAAGACATAAGAAACAGTTAATAAATAGCAATTCCATACCTGAGAATTAACGAAACTATTACCAGTAGTATGGGATCAGATATCTATCTGAAAATCTTCAAGAAACCTTTCCGGGCAAACAGTCAAAGGTTAACAGTCACGCACTGAACCACACTGTTACCCTAAAGTTAGTCAGACACTACCTTATTGCCAATGGTCCGGCAACATGAAACAGTAAAATTGAGTAGCGAAAGGTGCATCAATAACCAAAGTCAAATGATGAAAGCTTAGAAGTGCAAGACTGATGAGTATGAAAAGCGGTTAGGGGAGATATGAATATGGATTAGAAATCAAGACAAAAAAAACCAAATAAATGACAATACGATTCAGTGAAATGATCTAGAGGCATTTTAAAGTGTTCTCTCAGTTACAATAACCAACACCTCTAGCATCATGTCAACAAACGAATCAAAGGTTCACTCTGTAGCTGTAAATAATTGCCCAAAATCAATAGTTCGTTAAGTGTTCGACATTGGATGCTGACCACATCGTTTTAAGTGGACTTGTTTAATTGAAGGCGCTCGGTCATGCATCCGTACCAGATCACGTTACGACTCAGTGTGGGAAACAGCTCCTACGTTCACTAGCCAGATTAGAGTAACCGCTTCTCAATATATTGATAACGCATCAAATATATCTTTCCTACCTCTTCGCATCACGACTCAATCCCTAACTTGGAATCCGGAAGGGAAGCGGAAAAGAGGAAGGCCAAAGAACACACTACGTCGGGAAATAGAAGCAGATATGAAAAGGATGAATAGCGACTGGAAAGAACTGGAAAGGAAGGCTCAGGACAGAGTTGGATGGAGAATGCTGGTGAGCGGCCTATGCTCATCCACAAGGGGTAACAGGCGTAAGTAAGTAAGTAAACAAGTAAGTACCTCTTCGCATCCGACTTATGATTCGATTATAGAAGGTGTTACTGGTTAATAGTTGTCAAACTAGAATACTGGTCGTATCTTCAACTGCATATTGTTGTTAAACTCCTTGCTCGTCTTGCCGAACAATGGTGTACGATCGCATTCACAGTTAATGGTACTAACTAATAGGAACAACGGTTGCCTACAAAAATATGTACGAACTAATTTTGTCACTCTTTTGATTAGTATTGTACTGTTACAAGAGAATTGATGAAATTTAACTGATTAAAAACCGTTATACTGAATATTAATAATTTCACTGTTTTTGGATTTGTACTTGTATTACCCAACTTCCGAACTTGTTTATTTAAATCATTATTTCCAGATATTTTTGTTTCTCTTTGTGTACCGGGGTTCAAATCACCATGTTTAATGTTGTTAACGCATTCTGTTTTCTTTCCATTGCCACGCGACCAAGGATAAACGCTTCGAAAGAGGAAGAAGAAGAAGAGCAAGCCCTGCATGCACTGAACTTACAAGGTGACACATAGGACTATTTTGTAAACTAGCTATTATTTCTGTTTATGGCCCGCGAATTTGAATTTTGAAAATAAAAGACTCGAGGCTTCCATTCCGTGTTCTCTCTTAATGTGAAGTTCTCGGTTAATATTGTGTGTTGTGGTTTCAGTTCTTCTCCGCCTTTTTGTGACTGTTGACAACACATGTTACATTTGTCTTCGGTTTGCTGTTTGGAGGCTTTTGCTCCGCGAACCTAACAAGCTGAATGTTTGTTTTGTAATCGTTCTATTGTTGTTCTATTGTTATTTTGGGTTCGTAAGCTACAAGTAGATCGACATACCGGGCTTTATTAACGAAAGAGAACAAAAATTTGGACATAATATAAGGTTTCTTAATTTTTGGTCCTGTATGGATTTATTTAAACGTTCATTTTGGATCCGATTTCGGTCCTATCTATCGATTTCATTTGCCGGCCTGCTCGAACCTCTGGGCTAAATGCTTCTGCCCTCTGGATATTTCAACAAGTTATTTGTTTTGCCTGATTTAAAACATCATTATGTTTGTTAATCGCACAAATTATTAAGGTGTGTTTATGAAACGTTTACAACCTTCCGTTGTAAACGTTGCAAAAATGTCCAATCAGGACATCGTGGTTGTTGACAATATGCAATGAAAAGTGTGTTTACGATTCAGATGTCAACTTTTGAGCTGCTAACTTCTAGCTGACCATCACCCATCATTTGTCGTCAGGATCGACCAAGAAATAAGAATCGAAAATTTGTTGAAATATTTTGTGCTGAGAGTTTTATAGTGTACCAAAAATATGATAATAAATAAAGCTAATAGTTATAAAACTTGGCTTACTCTGTGTAACAAAGACATACAATACAAACAAGAAGCGAAAAGTGGACGGAAAATGACGAAGTGGAATGTGGTATTTCTAAAGCCGTTTGTGATGTTTTTGATGTTAACGGTGATAAACGTGATGATGTACGTGTTAATAATATGCTATAGGATCGGCTTAGTTCGTCTACACTAATGTTGCGTATGGCATTGCTTATGCAGAAGAAATTAGAAAGTACATTTGAAATAGAAAGGCAGCCTAAGATATTAGATCTTCAAGAAAAGGTTGATAATGTTGAACTAGAGTGTAAGGTTATGGAGAAGGATAACCGGATGCCCATAGACAAAGGTAAGATTAATACTTCGGTGGAAAGGTATTTAGATCGTCATGCTGATTGTATTAATCATTCGAGAGAGCCATTCATCAGTTCAAAAGGCGATTGGATTGATGTGTTGAGGGATACGTTACATACTATGGTTAATATGATTTTACCTAGGATTGATATAATGTATTTTGATGGATAGCCGGGTCGGTACCACCATTTGTTAGTCAGTTCACCAACATTATCGAAAGTAAACTGATCGACTAAATGTTGTTGTATCTGTAAAGGATAGGCCAGGATGGCTATCGAAGCTTGCATTTCTTTTGCCCAGTCATTCAGGCTATAGTAGAGTTAAACAAATTAAGGCTGGAATCAGTACAAAGACGATTTACACTTCGTACTCTTGGAACTGATAATAGTGCATTGACATATAATTCTAGGTGTAGTAAACCCGGGTTTGACCCTTTATGGAAGAGGAGACTCAAACTTAACCTTATCTTCTTTTT
The DNA here is from genome assembly GCA_944470415.2 of Schistosoma rodhaini. Lineage (NCBI taxonomy): Eukaryota > Metazoa > Platyhelminthes > Trematoda > Strigeidida > Schistosomatidae > Schistosoma > Schistosoma rodhaini. The sequence goes on from OX104036.1 coordinate 85,553,266, forward strand.
CAAAATACTTAACAAACTGTCCTTCACATGCAACCAGGCGATTCAATATGCTGAAGATTCACATTAAGACATTCGTAACTCCTTGTCTTTAGCGAAACAAACATATTCCAGATTTTCTCTCTATATGAATTACTTTACCTGTACGTTTTCTAGACTGTGGAATAATCTACCACAAACTATCCATACGTTAAACTCTCTCTCATTGCTTTGTTGTTCCGTGCTCTCTGCTTTAATCTTACTTTCTCTAGTTGTAGATAATTATCAATAACTCTCTCTGGCACTAGAAAAAATTAAAAGTTCCCTGGCGTTGCATTGGCTTGCCGTGATATATGCCATACATAAAGCACTTATCAATTACTAAACCAGCAAACATAAAACTATCTTATATTTCATGTTTGTTCTCTACATTAAGTGTTGCTTTTTATATCAATCTGATCATGCCTGCAAACTGGTGTGAATTCTGTAAATATTATTTTCAGAATATATATTATTATAACCTATTTGTTAAAGAACATCTTGTTACTCGCGAACTAATTACCGAGTTACTCAAATATGAATATGTTGAAGGGTCAGCCGATAGCTTAACTGACTTCGAGAATGAGCTACGTAATGTAAGCATAACATTGAAGGAAGTAGGGTTTATGTCGGATACGAATCCTATGGCTAGTTTGGAGATAATAATGTCATGTCTACCAATAGAATTATAAAATAAATATGTGAAAAACGCCGACAAGATTGTGATGGCCGGAAAGGAGCCGAGGTTTGTAGAATCTGTGGTCTATGTGGAGAAAAGAGCCAGGATTGCTTTGACAGGCTATGGAAGACTAATACAGTGTAATTCAAAGTTCGGTTAAGGGAATTATGAAGGCCAAGTTGATAAGAGATCACGCTTTTATGTGGTTAAGCAAGACCCAAGCAACTCAGTCAATGTTGTATTTTGCGATTTTTGCTTAGGTGATCACAAAGTGACGGATTGTACGGAGTTATCAAAAATGATTGTAAGAGAAAAAAGACAGCAAGTGAGAAGATTTAGTTTATGCTATCTATGAGAAACGGTCAAGTGGTCAAGTCATGCAACCCGGACTTCAATCGCAAGGTTCGGTATAATTTATTCTTACATGTTGGTGGTATTGATAACTATGTAGTGAACCTAGCTAAGGATTGGTACTCATAGAAATTTCGCCTGGGTATCATTCAGTTCAATCTGTACAGTCCTAATGGAGGCTTGAAAACTTTTACCCTCCTAGATAGTGTCTCTGATATTTCCCTCGTATGGGAAGAGTTAGTTAATCAGTTAGGTTTCAAAGGTAAGACAGCTTCGATAAACATAACGACTGTGAATGGTACTACTATTGCCTACAAATGTCTATAAATGAATTTAGGGATGTTTTTTTTGGATGAGCAGGGCTCTGAAAAGAACAATAAAGCTTATACTACTAAGAGGTTTCCAATCGATTGTGCAGAACGTCTAACCAGACAACAGCTGGAACGGTGGAAGCATTTGGAGGATATAACCCTATCGAGGTTGTGAAATAATTTAGTGGGATTCTTTATTGGGTTTGAAACGACATCTAGGAGACAGAAGACATCCGTTTAGTGTGAGTATGCATTTCAGTTGGATGATTTTAGGACCTAAGGTATCATATAGGTTCTTACATCCAGCTTATTGGTGTCAATGTTCTACTCATGATATTTCACGGAATATAGAAAAAAGTATAGTCACGACTTTGCGGATGCAGACCATATTGATAAACATATCCCACTTGAATGAATGGCTTCCGCAACACTGGAACTAAATGAAAAAAACTGTTTGGAAAGTTTGGTTACTAATTGACAACATGATGTTAGTGTTTTAATGGGTCTCGTAATGAGTCTTACGGAAAACTGATTGACAATTCATTTATATTTATGGGAGACTTAATGTTTTTTATTGGGTTTACGTGGCAATACCATTCATACGATTTAAATCGTGGCTAAAGATTATGGGTAGGGGGCTCAATGTTCTTCTGTGGACTCAAATGTTTACTTGCGTTTAAATTCACAGATTCGCATGAAGACGTGTATTATGGTTACTCATTTTTTTAAAGAAGTAGACGAGTATGGCGGTGTAATGACTTGGAATCAAAATGAAGATAATGATGAATCACTTAAAGAAACCACGATTTTCCGTGATTATTTGGAAAGCGATACATCGACAAATGGTACAGGCTTTGATCTAAGATATAAGCTTATGATTTGCCATGGTATAGCTGAACGCACTGAAAGGTATGTGCAAACTGCTGGCTATATTATTGTTAGTTCAATGTTCTTGGTATTACTGCTAATGTTATTAGTAATCTCATGGGTTGAAGATAACAAGAATATATAGTCCTATTAATGGGAACCTAAGAATGTATCTTGACAAGATGATTCTGCAGATGTAAGGAGAGTCCTCGGTGAACAAAGGCAATAATAGCTTGATATTTTAATTGAGAATACATATCTATGTTTATGCTACCTTGTGTGAGCTTATATGGATGATAGAGTAATTTGTAAAATGGTTGACATTGAAATTGTTCATGTTGGTGACTCTCGCATCAGTATGAACTGATGAATACCTTGTCCTGGAAAGTATTGAAGTGTGTAAGTAATTAAGTGACGTGTCATTGCAGAAGGGATCGCTCAGGTTTGCGGTGTTACATTGGACTTTACTAGACCTGATTCTAATTGCCCTGATTATAGCATTTGAGAAGGATTGAAAAACGCTTTTGCCGCCTGAGACCAATGTCAAGAGGGAGGTGAACTCTCCGTTACGGACGTTGAATCTTTCCGTGGTAGATGGATTAGTATGTTCTAGTGGTCATCTTCGAAACACATTTTGGCCTGAATCAAGAAAACACCCTATTACGTTGTCGTATGAGCATGCGATTATGGATTTTGTTTTCGAGTATTATCACAGAATAAGAGATGTTATTGATGTACAGGTGATAACAACAGTTCCATAAAGACTTCGGCTGTTGGGAGGTTGGATAACCGTCAAAAAGATTAAAAGAAACTAAATTTATTGCAACAGTAGAAGTTTCACAAATGATATCAATGCAGTAACATCAGACAAGCTGTTACTGTTGAGGCAGAACGTAAGAGGACTCAGTAGTACTCTATCTAATGACAAGTATTCTCAAAGATGAAAGCAAGAGAACTATTTGGTACAAGTATCCTGGAAAACGTGATATAAGGAATATGTTTTATTGTTGCACCCAAATACAAATGGTCTCGACTAACAGGAAAAATGAAAGACTTCGTGACAGTATGTTCTGATTACTTGGAGAAAACAAATGGCCACTAGGTCCAGTACCTAGAGTGACACATATTAAGGATAGATAATAAAGACAGGTAGAGTTGAGGACAGGAAGGAGGATGTTAGTAGAAGACATTCTTAAACTGTATCTTCTTAAAGCTTTAGATATTATGTAGCCACTTGGATCCCTAGGCGTACTGGTGTAAGTCAGGTATGACAGTTAGAAGTATTCGAATTGTAGCTTTAGCTAGCGATTCCTGAAAGAATGCAATTTAAGCCAAATACAACTAGGTCAGTACAAACAGACGTAGTGTATTTAGATTTCGGAATCTGTAGAATTATGGTCTACTGCGTTATTAGTACTTTTTTAATAATATACCTTATCCTTAAATTTTAGATAAGGCATGATATGACTGTCTAATATAGAAGATCTTACGTGAAAGTCACATCAATGTCTACACTGACTCGTTGTGTCGTAACAATTTGATACTCAGTACTTCTGGAGAACACATTTAGACTGAATATAGGATAACATGTTTAATGTGAATAAAGACACGTTATACAGAATGACCACATTTGCGAGGCTGAGCCATGTCATCTTATTGGTTGAATTCAATTTATTCATGAGTTCATCATTGTTGACCATCTCTTCGTTTCAATTATTGAATATGAGTCTTCTCAGTAATTAAGCGCTCGACTTCAAAGGTCATGTGGTTACGGTTCAATGCCACTACAAACCAACCGGAAATCAAGGCAAAAACAATCATTAGTTCATACAAACATCACAACCACCACAGCTCATATCAGAATCTAAGTTTCAGTGATCAATTGAACGTCTTCTACTTAGATTCATCGTATGTCTGTCAGATTATGTGTAGGATACAGACTCTGCGTAATATAGGAATAAGCTCATTATTATTATAATTAACAACAGAAGTCGTAACAAAGTCACCTAGATCCTGGGATTGTATTTGAAAGATAAATCGTCTGTTTGTACTTAAGTCATTCATATCAGGAATCAGAACCACAGATTTTCCAACATTCTCCACCATAAACCCCAGGACCACTGAAAGATCATTCCCACAATAATATGTAACTTCTGTGGACTCTAAAAATCTCACATTCTTCCTTTTGATAGCTTTGATGTGGTCTCTTTCATTATAGAGTTCTTAGAACTTGTATATTGCAGTAGAAATGTATCTACTTCCGACATCAGGTCTTCAAATATTGAATCAACAATGGAGTCAACAGCAGATTTTAATGTCCTGAGAAAATTTTCTGTTGACCATTAGAACAGGGGTGCCTGGATGCAGTGAACAGATGTCTATACTCTATACCGTTCAACCAAGTGGTGAATGCGTCTGCAGAAAAATGCGAGCCATCACCTGTCACTAATGTCATGGGAATCTTCTCCCAACACAAGGTTTCCTAAGTGCTTGAACTAGGAAGCTAGAATTTGGTGAAGTCGAGAGAAAAACTTCAAGCCACTCAGAAGAAGAATCAATGACTACAAGTGCATAGCACTTGCCAAGAAGTAAACCACAACGGTCTGTGTTAATTCTCTCCCAGGCCTCAGACGATATTGGTCATGGAGTCCACTCCAATGGATGATTTTCTAAACTTATGACATCTTTTACATGCTGTTTTTATTTCTTGCGTTCAACTTTTGTGTTTCTCAATCAATTCATTTTCTAAATTCGGGATATATATGTCATCAATCAACCGACCACGAAGTTCAGCTTCCTGTTGCGCTCTAGTATTCCACTTTACGGTCTGATTCTGCAATTCAAGTGTAAGACTTATAGTTTTCTAATCATTCTGCCTCATTTTTTCGGGATTTATACCTCTCTCTGTAATAAAGATAGATAACTGCACATAATAAAGTATTAACTCCCTGAGAAATTTATGTCACAACAAAATTGATACAAATCCAACAAACTCCGCAGCTTAAATAGGAATCCAGATTCTCGTTTTCCATTGCACGTCTCCTTAGGTTCATCATGTTTCTGTCCATCTGTGTATTGTGAGTGTACTCTTTATAACCTGTAATGTAATCATTAGTATAGGAATTAAAAACAGAAATCGGAACAGACTCATCGGGGTCCTTGTACTTATTCAGTTGTTATGTCTGTCGCGCACATAAACCATAGATTTGTCAACCTCTTTTAGTAGACCTTTTGTAGATTGTGGGGAATCAGTTTCTCGATACTGTGCAACATCGACTCACTGCAAACTTCTCCTATTTGGACGAAAATTTTCTCGTTGAAGAGGTTTTATTGTTTTTTATTCGGCATCCGGTCGGAAAACTCTACACTGAAAGACTTTATCATTGTTAATATGAGTACAGTCTTACAATTCTGCACTGGAAGACTTCATCTCCTGTCATCTCCGAATCATTAAATTTTGCAACAATGATAGAACTGATGTTTATTTTCAAGGCCTTGACTTTTCTTGCTTGAGCAATAGAATGAGAAAGCTTTGAAGTCGTGTGTACTTCTTCGCCCTCCAATCCCATAGTCAGCAACTTATCAAGAATTTCATTAATACCTTCTTCAGTCATCAATTAGAGAGGATGTCCTTGAAGCAACCCTATGCTTATCAGACCCACGATAGATGCCCCGTAATTCGCGACAAGGAATCCACAATTTATGATTGGAGATTTGTCATCTCTGATCAGCAAATTACAACACCCAAAAACAGGAAGTTAAGGACCAGTAGTACTCGAAATAGAAATTCTGGTAAATTTAATTACAGTATCGTGATTTAATTACCTCAACTTTTCAACTGAAATGGTGGATTTGAAATTACCAGTTTGAACAATAAAATCGTGAAAAGCACCACTGCACAAATGTCATTGGTCATGAATATGATGTGAAGTATTATGAGACGTAAATAGGGATAATATACAACTATTGAAAATTTTCAGATTAATAGGATCCGGAATACGAAGTTTAGCATTAATTGCGACTAAACGAAAAGGTCATGTGCACGCCAGACACAACAACCGAATAAGTACAAGAACCCCGATGAGTCTGTTCCGATTTCCGTTTTTAATTTCTATACTAATGATTAGATTACAAGTTATAAAGAGTACATTCACAATACACATATGGACAGAAACATGATGAACCTAAGGAGACGTGCAACGGATTACGAGAATCTGGATTCCTATTTAAGCTGTGGTGGTTGTGGCACATGCATAAAATGATGACTACTTTGCACTTGATTGCACTCTTATTCCGAATTCAAAATATTATGCGTCCGATTGTGTTCACCTCGTTCTAACCAATCTCCCGACATTGGGATAAACCTCGCCGGTTTTTAGGAAGTCGTTTCTAAATATGAAGGGAATTATTGTGAGTTGTAAATAAGGATAATACACAACTTTTGAAATCATTCAGATTTATGGGATCCGAATTACAAAGTTTAGTATTGCTTGCAGTAGTATGACAAACCGACTAGATGTGTCTCATTTTATCACACCTAAATCATTTAGCATGACGGAAGACACATGAGTTACGTGAGTGGAATTTATCTCAAGATAAATATTTATTGAACCTGTGTTCACTTCTGTAACCCGCTTCGTAACTCGTCAATGAATTGTCATCCGTGTTTCCAAGAGAGTGAGGATTGTCAATATTTCAACACCTACTCACATGACCTTGAGTAAGCATCAGATTGGGATAGCTAAGTGGTGTAGCAGAATTCTTGACATCCTGGAAGTCAATTTTGTGCACTGCACTTCGAAAATGTTGTAAGGAACACTTCAGAATTTGTATGAGGTCTCTTTTTACATTTGGTAATTTTAATTCCCACAACTAATCGGTCACACATCTGGACGTGCAGTCGGTCACGAAGATTGTACTTGACGGCTTGTTTCTGCAATCCGAGGATGAATTCTGTAACATTCTGGTTGTTCTGACGAACCATGTTATGAAATATTGCTCTTTCATGACATCCGAAATTTACATAGTTTGGAATTGGTTCTTTGACAGTTGTGTAGGCAGGTGAAATAAACTTATCTGAAAATGTCAGATTGTTTGATGAGTTGTAGGCATCGTATCCGATTGGCATGAAGAAATTAGCCATGATTTTATTATCGTCAACACCTTTCCTGGTCATACCCCAGATTTTAAACCCTTCCATATGATTCTGGAAAGCTCCGTAACTTGAATGATTATCTATTAGTTCAATCACAGGCTCCATCGTGACACCGGTATGATAATAAGAAGTGTTCGAATGGATTTTCTAGCTAAGAATTCTCGAAGTATTGCCACCAAGCGAAGTGACGAATTTCCCTATTTTGGTGAAATTCTGGTAGTTTTTCGGTTTTATACAATTTCATTTAGTATTTAGTATTTTACCCTAACTCTCGTGAGATATTTGGGCTTTTTCACGTTGCTCGAAGTGTTGCTATCATTTTTGCACCAGGATTTCTCCAAAAATGATTCAGTATTCCCCTAAAATCGGGAGATTGCGTGGGATTATTTTAGCAGAACATATTATACTTGTAATTCATAGTAAGCATGCTAATACGTTTAAATTAAACACCAGTTGGTACAATTATTTCATAAATTTGTTCCGTGAAAAACTAATATAAGTTAGTTCAATAATTATGGACACTATGGTCTTCTGTCCTCACTACTGAATTCTTAACAAATGATTTTCTTCAGAATGTTTATGAACACATCTATGATATAGATAGTTTTATAAAACAACTACCAACTAATTGAGAGCTTAACCTTGTTTAACTGTCCTATCGTGGGTCTTCTCACCTTGACTGAGACATAAGAAATCTTGAATTTATGGAGGTCAGGAGAAGGAATGTGAAAACCTCCAACCAAGGTCCGAGACCTAGTGTCTCACAAATAGTAAATGAGTTAGATGTGTTCCCAAAACTTCCACGAGAATGCAAAAAATCGACATGGAGTGGTGGTTTAGGTAAGTATCTGCGGTTAAAAATCTCAAGTCTTCAGTTACTATTCTAACATTTGGTTGCATATCTTGGTTGCTTATAATGGAATTTCGAAGTTATCTTGATCCACCCGTTAATTATTCTTACGAATTAGATAAATCCACTACTGGGTAAGAGTTTTCTTTTCCAGATCGTGCTTTAGAAAAGTGAAGGTCAATATTGACATTGTTGTTGCCTCACCATGTCACGGTAAGTTTCCCACATCTATATGACATCGTAGCTGTTTCAATGGATGTTGTGGATACTTCTGGGTCTTCTTTGTCTGATGAAGAGAATATTCAGTACTTACCAACATCTTTCGAACTTAGCCCATCAGCCCGAGCAGCATTCAAAGTATGTACTCTGAATTGTAATTCTCATAGTTTTCTTTTTTTGAGTTCCATGATTCTTCCTTCATATTGCTGTTAGTATTGATGTTGCTAGACCGGAGTGTGCATAAGGAGGATTTCCTCAGATTATTATCTAAAGAAACGAATTCCTAGCTCACCTATCGATATGGTAAACATTATATTACCTTCGTACGTGCGTCAGAAAATCCTTTATACGGCTTACTTATTTAAATAAATCGGTTTTAAGAGCATATTACACAGTTTTCCATTAAACTAATCTCATCGTCCTTCTGGTAGTTTTCAGTAATTCTCATATTCATCGTCAACGTTGCTAGAAAATGAATTCCTAGAAAAATTATATTTTTGATTTTTATTAAAAACTGTATAATTTCCGCCAAGCCGACGTCAAAGTTTTTTTAAAGTAGTGCTTCACAGAAATCTCGTCAGGAACCTGAGCTGAAAGTTAAAGATAACATTAGACTTCTTCCATCACGCTATTGTTCTTTACTTAATTGTTTTCTAACGTTAAAAAGGTCTACGTTTTACTCGTGTAAACTTTTCCTACATGCTCGATGTTCCCAGTCCCCGGTCGTTATTCTGTGATGCTTTTTTTGTTTCAACAGTATCGACAATATATTGCTGAAACCCTCCGTGCAAAACACCATACTATACAGCATTGGTTGTGGAAATATACCTCTGGGACAAATGTTTTCACAAACTTTGAAGTCCCTGTGGCTGATGAAAAGGTTTTCAATGACCGAAATTCTGATGCTTGTCGAATCGTTGGTACTTTGTTCGTTAAAAAGGTTGGAGGAAACATACATATACTATTTGGGAAGTAAGTAATTATTTCTTTGATACTTTAAGACACTGTTGTTTTCATTTGCGTCGTGTATACTGACATTTCAATCATTGTACACTAAAATATTCGGTCATATGAGTTACTTAAAAATATCTCAAACTCTCAGATCTGTAATTTTTATAATCTTCACAAGGTAACTATTTTTTAACAACCCACTTAAGTTGTTTGTATAACTTATATTCAGATGTAGCAATAGTTATTTGTTCGGTCGGAAAATCCGTGGGTTCCCATTTGACTCTTCACTAATTGTTCCATATGTTAAAGGGTTTGAAAGCATATGTTTAACAAAGGAAATGTAATAAATTTTATCACCTTTATTCAGAAACCTAACTTTGTCTCATGTCTGTCCTTTTTTCCTTGTGCTAAAGATATATCATTGGGTCCACTTATATGATACTGGATATATCGTTTGTTTCATCGTCTTGGCACATTATTTTGTTAGAAGTTTTTGGACATAATCTGAATGGGTTAATTTTCACTTCATTGAGAAGCACCACCAAATTTACTAGTGCGATATGTTAAATTATATTATGAAACTGAGTTGTGGTATTAGGCATACTTACGCATGTACTTCGTCAGAATCAGAGGAAGCACGTACTTGTACTCATCTTCCATAAAAGCTTATTGAATTTATCGGAACAGTTTAATATATTAGTAGGTAGTTTGAATGGATTGTTTTGAATTTCATACTTCCAATTATTGGATCCAAAGAACACCCCAACGACGGTTAATGTGGGGTTCGTTGTTAAGACAAAGCAACTGTCCATTGATAGTTAGTTTCCAATAATAGTTCTCTAGCTGGCATCAGTTAACTGACTTCCACAAACCACCTAACTGAATAATTAATATAATCATTGAATCTTGCAATCCACCGTGTCTTGAAGTGTAGGCTTTCTTGCTGCGGTTCGTGCGACATTCTGTTACAACTGATGGAAGCCCGTCGGTCTACTCCGGGTGACCGTGAGTTTGACCACAAACGAAGGCTGTTACGTAATGAAATCGGGCAAAGCTTGCGTAAGGACCGAGAAGCCTGGTGGTCGGAGCGTGCTAATGAGATGGAAGCAGCAGCTGCATCTGGTAACTGCCGGAAGCTCTTCCAACTCATCCGAACCACTGGCAGCAAGAAGTCTGGTGTGAGTGAAACAATCTACGAGGATGACGGGATGCCAATCACTAACATCTCTCGACATCTTGGACGATGGGCGGAATTTTTTGAAGGTCAAGTCGTTTAATATAAGTAATCAGTGTATTTTCATTTATCAAGGTATAGGTCATTGCATTCAATATTTAGTGTTAATTATAACATCACATAATCGTGTTCAAATAAAAGTAAATTAACCTGAATTTTAAACATACAGTCTGATCAGCTCTTATAGGTTGGTGTCTGACGAAATTTCAGCACGGATTCAAAAGGCTCGTTAAGGGACGAGTGTACTGCGCATCAGTTCGCTCTGTTCTACTTTACGGCTGTGAAACATGGCCATTAAGAGTAGAAGATACTCGTAAGTTATTAGTATTTGACCACAGATGCCTTAGAAATATTGCTCCCATCTGCTGAGATCATCAAGTAAGTAATAGTGAGGTTAGACACAGGGTATTAGGAAATGATGGTAAATCAGTTGATGAGGTCATGAATCTTCATCGACTGAGATGGTTAGGCCACGTGTTACGTATGCCTGAACACCGATTACCACGACGCGCTATGATGGCTAGTATTGGGGATGGTTGGAAGAGAGTTAGGGGCGGCCAAACCAAAACATGGCATCAGTGTTTGAAGTCACTAACTTCTAGTCTGAGCCATGTTGGCAGATTCAGACTACCTGGTTGGGGTCCGCGTGACTATCGTAACCAATGGTTGGAGACTCTGTGTGACATGGCTCAGAATCGATCGATCACAATGGCGTAGGTGTATACACTCTTTATCTTCCCTTAAACCTTGAGATTAAAACTGCTTCATAACTTTCTTTCTTCCTATACTATATCCTTATATACAGCCTTTCTTTATATACTACCACCACAAAATTAATTACTTCTATGAATCCGGTGTTGATCTTGTTGTGCTAACGAGGTATGGCAACTTGGACCGATGCATAAATGTGCCTGGTCCTACGTTGTAGCTGACTGACAAAATTGAAATAATCTTGAAACTCTCTTTCATCTGGAATTGAAAATTTTAAAATAAATATATGGTATATATGTGGAGTAGAAAATAATAAAGAAATGTTGTGATATATATTCTAAAGGAAATGGAAAATAAATTTATTTACACACTTTAACTTTATGTGTTTATCAAGACCCCTCTTACCTCTACATAGAATCCTGAATGATGTAGGAGAAGGTTAGGGAGAGCATTGCAAAGACTAAGTCAAGATATGACATTATCTTTAGAAGTCATTGACTGTTGATCTAAACTATATAGTGTGGCGTTTTTTATATGTGATTGACCAAAGGGTTTTCCTACTTGTATTGGTCTTTAAATTACCACTTATTTTATTTTGTTTTCTCCTCTTTCCTTTTCCTTCATGCTTCGTTTATAGACCTCTGAACGGATTCGGTAATTTTCATCTACACGTTGTACCGTTTTCAGGCCAATCGCGTGAGTCTTTTAAATTGCAAAGGGATGTTACGAAGAGCTTTTTAAGAGGCATTTTTTATGTACCATTACAGAATATCAAATTGTTAAAACAAGAATTTTTCAATCTTTAGTTATATGTTTGAACACCTCCTCCCTACTCAGATCACGCCAGCCAGATATTATAACTAGCTTTTACATGAAATGTGTGGATCCCACAAAGAGTATGTGCTTTCTAAATAGGTCACTTGTTTAATCATCAAGATTTTAAGGTTTCCAAGCACTTAAAATACCTTTCTGTACACAAGACTGTCCCGTTGTTATAAGCAAATGATGGAGATGTTTTCATCAATGATCTCTATTTCCACGTTCAGTTCCGTTACTATTAAAAATCAGGGGACTCAGAATGAGTGCTTCTTTATTCTTTTAAGCTCATTAATGTCCATTATATTTAATTCAGGTCAGATTCTGGAGAGTCGTTTTTTGTAGTGGTCGCACAAGTTTCTTGATATTTATTTATTCATTCGAACACATAAATATTGGTCAGAGGGGGTTTTGTGGAGAATTTAGTATTTTCACAGTTGAAATCATGAGTCAATTGAAGCTAGACATTAACACCGTTGGATGCCGGCTCAGTGGTCTATCGGTTAAGGGCTTCGGCTCGATACTGGTAGGTCCTGGGTTCGAGTCTCGGGATCGTGGATGCGCACTGCTGAGGAGTCCCATAATAGCCTATTACCTTGAAGTAGGTCAACTAAAGTCATTTGGATGTTAGATCGAATTTAATACAGCGTTCCAGTCAGTAATTGATACTTTCAGTGATGGCATACCTTCCGATAACAAAATTCGTATTATGAAAGTTGCAATCTTATGTTATACCGCATTGATGTAAAACACTTGCAGTTTGGGAGAAGAATTCCGAAAGTGTTCTAATTTCCAAGTTGAATTCTTAAATTGTGAGATTTTTATTGTCTTTCTAGACAACATAATCAACCATAATCAATGTAAAACTTGACATAAATGTACGTCAGCTCGAATTCTCATACTACATAGGCGCTGTAAGATGAATAGCAAAGGAGTCGAAGCAGTTGTTGCATCAATGGTAATGAAAAATACTATTTTGAAAATGTGGTTCAAAAAGATGGAACGAAAAGGTACGCATAAAGGAATACTGAAACTCGAGATCTAGAGAAAGATAAAGAGCAACTGGATCTTTGCCAATGTTATCGCTTATGAGCCATGTCACTCAACCTTTTTGTTCAGTGGTTACAATTATCTTTCAAACTCTAACTAGCGCCCATGCACAACCTTGTCGGTGATCGGACTGTAGACCTTCAAATGTTGCGACAAGTTCTGAACCTCTAGATCATTGGCTTGCTATCCAATAGTTTAAATGTCTAAATCAAATCAATTTACAATATTGTTTGACCATCCAATGGTATGTGGAGGTAAAAGTCTTCCAACGCGACATGGTTAAACTTCACTTTTTACGGGTTGTCTCTGGAACTTTAAGAATTGTCTCTCGAAATTACTCACTATTGAGCGCATGATTTTCAGTAGTTGTGTAGCCAAGGTAAGCCTCTGATGCAAACCATAAAACTCCAACGGTCTTCACAAACTCATTGCGCTTTCAAAAGATATGTTGTTCCATAAATATTATTGTGTAATTAAAAAAACCATTTTGTTGAAAATGATTTGTTTCTCACCTCTTGCTTTTTCTCTTGTTTGTTGATTTTAGTTCAGAATTTCAGTCATCGAATAAATCATTTTTCTTTTGGTGATCTAGTTAATGGACAAATACATCCGTTAGAAGCTGTTGAATCCGTTACTGATATTGGTGAGTTCCTTTTTATCACAAGAGGATTTATTATAACTTAAACTAAATCACTTAAATCGAAACTTGTAAATTCCATCTCCACTTACCTGTGTTATAGCCTGTTCTTCTCTATACAATTCAAAAATATCATTTCGAGGATGACCGTACTGAATAAACAAAACATAGTTAATCTCTTACATTATGCCCTCAAAATTTTAACTCTTCCTCAATCATTAAAACAATTCTAATGTACAATTGCAAAGGACATATTTTATGGAAAAAATATTCCACTCTTTATACTCAACTTTCCTTTTCAGTAATTCTTAATGATATTTAGCTAACTATAACAGCCTCCAAATGCCCTGGTACGGCCGAGAGTGGGGAGAGTTCTCTCTCCCTCTCGAAATGTTCTCATATGGCCACGCGTATATAGCCTCTGCCAGCGAAGTCCTACTCACTGCCTTCTCGTGGCATTACTGTTGTTTACGAAATTGAGAGGACGAAAAGCGAATGTCCGACGCTTTAATCGGGCTGATGGACACGGAAAGTCTACCTAGGGGAGTTGGAAAACTTTGATTCCAAACCAATGGTGCACATGGACTGACTCCAGTATCCTGAGGGAACAAATAGCGTATAAATCAATCGTTGGTCACCGGCTACCATGGGAATGCATCTCCTTACAATGCTCCACTGCCTTGTGAGTTAGACCCTTAGGTCAAAGGCTCCGAGTGTGCCCCCCCAAGAAAACCACCTGCTTCAGTCTAGGCACCTGAGCAGTATCACAGCTTTCACACAAATCAAATGAGATTTGTGTGGTGCATATGTATCTGGTGGCTCTTTGTACCAATATTTATGTGTTCAAATGGATAAAAATAAATACAACCTAAAAACAAATTTCATATTGAATAAATACATAACAGAAATTGTCAGAATATAGTACGATAACCTAATGAAATAAGCGACAAGTAAATTTGTTCAAATCTAAATAAATTTTAAACTGAACTATTATTATTATTATATTGAATTCATCAGATCTGGTCTTACTGGTTTGATCGCTTCTTATAAATATAAGATCAACTGAAATACAAAGCTGAATATATTTATATTTAGTTAGAATAGAACCAATGATATTGATAAACAAAGCTTATTTGATCATTTTTTTGTTCAAAATTCAGGGGGAGAAAGTAGTAAATGTAACTTAATTACTTTAGTTAATCTCAATTCATGTCATATAACACACTTCCTGTACTGAGATTATAAGATTTTCTGGTAGATTTTAAGCGTATTTTCAATCTGGTATTGTGACTAGTAAGCAGAGATGAATAGTGGCTAGCAGTGGAATCCAAGACGCGCGTTTCGTCCTACTTGGGACTCGTCAGCTGGATGTAACTGCATCTCAGAGTTGATGTTCACTTTGGGACTCGAACCTAGTAACTTTCGCTTCACACGCCATCTTGTTATCCACTTGGCCACTGAGTCCTGATAGCCACTTGCTTATGCAATAGGGTGAAGTTTAAATTCAAATTAGTATTGTTTGTTTGAATCTTCCCATTGATGTTTAGGACTGCAACTGGTCAGTCTCTAGTTGGCATATGTGCGTATTTGCTATTGTGACTGTTTACATTGATCGTCATATGCAACATGTATATCAACTATTTTAGTTGATCAAAGTTTACACAATCATCATTCTTGTCATTTTTTCTAATGAAGATCCTATTCACAACCTCAGGATCACTCATTTGATGGTCCTGACCTCGTTTCCATTTGTGTCGAAGTGCTATTGCTTATGTTACTTTCTATTCGTCAGGAAAACTTTACTGCTACAATACTCCTAGTACAGTCGCCAGCACGACTTCATCATAAAAACTTGCGGTTAAGAATTAAGGTATTTGTTTGCTGACTTTAAAAAAGATTTAACTGGGTTTAATCAGCTATTAAGTTGAATATCGATACTTCATACTATCTTGGTTTCTCTCTCGTATACACCGCACTCGTTCATACACTCAAAATGTATTTTTGTTTACAAAAAAAACATGAAGATATCCATTATAGGCTTTTTGTATTTTAACTGTGTTTTTTTTCAAATTTAGCCTTTACATCATTTCAATATTTTGTCACAATGGTCCCTACCAAAGTGGTTAATCATTTTCATATTACGGAAACTTATCAATATGCAGCAACTTTACAGGTGATTATTCATGTTTTTTTTTAAAGTTTAAGTCGTTTAATATAAGTAATCAGTGTATTTTCATTTATCAAGGTATAGGTCATTGCATTCAATATTTAGTGTTAATTATAATATCACATAATCGTGTTCAAATAAAAGTAAATTAACCTGAATTTTAAACATTCAGTCTGATCAGCTCTTATAGGTTGGTGTCTGACGAAATTTCAGCACGGATTCAAAAGGCTCGTTAAGGGACGAGTGTACTGCGCATCAGTTCGCTCTGTTCTACTTTACGGCTGTGAAACATGGCCATTAAGAGTAGAAGATACTCGTAAGTTATTAGTATTTGACCACAGATGCCTTAGAAATATTGCTCCCATCTGCTGAGATCATCAAGTAAGTAATAGTGAGGTTAGACACAGGGTATTAGGAAATGATGATAAATCAGTTGATGAGGTTGTGAATATTCATCGATTGAGATGGTTAGGCCACGTGTTACGTATGCCTGAACACCGATTACCACGACGCGCTATGATGACTAGTATTGGGGATGGTTGAAAGAGAGTTAGGGGCGGCCAAACCAAAACATGGCATCAGTGTTTGAAGTCACTAACTTCTAGTCTGAGCCAAGTTGGCAGATTCAGACTACCTGGTTGGGGTCCGCGTGACTATCGTAACCAATGGTTGGAGACTCTGTGTGACATGGCTCAGAATCGATCGATCACAATGGCGTAGGTGTATACACTCTTTATCTTCCCTTAAACCTTGAGATTAAAACTGCTTCATAACTTTCTTCCTTCCTATACTATATCCTTATATACAGCCTTTCTTTATATACTACCACCACAAAATTAATTACTTCTATGAATCCGGTGTTGATCTTGTTGTGCTAACGAGGTATGGCAACTTGGACCGATGCATAAATGTGCCTGGTCCTACGTTGTAGCTGACTGACATTCCTTTATGGTAAGACACTATCATACCAGATACCGGTTGTCTGATGGCGAATCACCTTGCTTTCGTCACACCCCAATACAATCAGCAATATGAATTATTCGCCTTCGAACTATGACATTAGTATTTTTAATCTCATACTCTCCAACTGAACTGTCTGGTGTAGTAGAACGTGGAAGTATGTGTATTCTAATCAATATGACTCGATTGGGTCAGCACCATAAACAAGCTTGATCACCACGTCAAGGTGACAGCTACGGTTGGGAAGTAGAATTCGACCAGGAGATATTCACCTCTTTAACAAACGAGGTCAATCGACAGTGAGTTATTTATCATTGCTGATAAGAAGATTTTAAGTGATCGTAATCAATGTATATTCGATGGGTCGAAATAATAATTTTGTTAAATAGATCAATTATAATTTCAAACGCTATTTTCATTAAATGAATTGAGAAAAGCTGTCAACATCTGTAGTAATGAAATTGTGAATTGAACAGTGTTGTTAAGTAGCTCAATAAGTAGGACAATGTGATGGAATACGACTGAGGGTGTTTTCACGTTGAATAAACAATGACTCATATAAGGGGAAATAAAATTAGTGTAAATTTGGTCAACAGTCAGTCGTAATTAACTTTGAGCCTGGGGCATATGTATATTAACCTAAGTTGTCGCATTGCGCATCACGACGAGGTGAAATTAATGGGGGAAATGACGGATTTAAGTGATGGTATTGAGAAAAACTGAAATTTGGTCGATACATATTAGCAATTTCCCGCTGATGATATACAAGATCGCAATTAATCAGTCAGTTGTTATATGTACACTCTGAATCGATTCTCTCATTTATAGCCTTTTATTTCAAGTTATTATATATTCAGTATGTGGTTAGCAGTGGAATTTAGGACTCACGTTTCGTCTTACTTAAGACTCATCATCTGAAATTGAAACCCAATGACTATCTCTTTAAACAACCCGTTACTCCATTAAGCTGCTGAGTCCAGATAGCCGAATAAGAAGAAATGCTTATCCTAGTTTCCACTGATAGCCACATACCAAACATTCAATAACTTGTGGCGAAATGCTATATCAAAGCAAACCACTAATAATGTACATATGGCAACAGATTAATCAACTTTAGTCCTGAGTATCAACAACAATAAATCACTTTCGTACAATGTTAACAAGTTGGCGAATATTTGAACTCAGTAGTTAAATAGATGTTCATTTTGTCCTTAGTTTAGGGCTATTCATGTTTGTATAATAAAAAAGCTTTTCAATGGATTAGATTCAAAACTTGTATTTCAAACATTTCTTTCCGATCATGTGCCCCCAAATGTCCTGGTATGGCCGAGAGTGGGGAGAGTTCGCTCTCCCTCTCGAAATACTCTCACATCGTGATGCGTAATATAGCCTCTGCCAGCGAAGTCCTACTCACTGCCTTCTCGTGGCATTACTGTTGTTTACGAAATTGAAAGAACGAAAAGCGAATTTCCGGCGCTTTTACCCGGTTGATGGACACGGAAAGTTCACCTAGGGGAGTTGGAAAACTTTGATTCCAAACCAATGGTGCACATGGACTGACTCCAGTATCCTGATGGAACAAATAGCGTATAAACCAGTTGTTGGCTACCATGGGAATGCATCGCCTCACGATGCTCCACTGCCTTGTGGGTTAGACCCTTAGATTGAAGGCTCCGTGTATGGCCCCCTAATAAAACCACCTACTTCAGTTTGAGCACCTAAGCAGTATCACAGCCCTCACACATATCAAATGAGATTATTATACATTAAAATATAGTTTATTAAGTTGTATTCATCGCTGTGACTTTTCAGCTAAATATATTTTCACTGTTTATACACTTTTCAAAAGAATATTTAGTGAGACTATAAATTTAATGGACAATCTTTGTGGAAGTCTAAAATGACCTGGAAATTTCCACCCACTTATTAGGGTTAAATATGGTTTATAGATTAGTGTGAAAAATTAGGATTAGGATTTACAGTTGATCGTTAGGTTTAGTAATTAAATTTGATATTTCCATCACAAAGTGACATCAACTATAATGTTAATGATGATATTTAATCCAATGAGTAAATAAATTTCGCGCTAAAATTCAAAACCTCCTATCTTAAATATGATTGGTTAATTCATAAATTATAGTCTCATCAAATATTTCCATTTATATTTTCTTTTCATTCATCATTGAATGACCTTGATTGTTTTAATCAATTGGCTTAGTTGTGCTTACAATCATCATTGTTTTTTACTTTACTTAGTTAACTCTTTCCAAAAGTATTTTTGTACTTAATTAACAAAATTATATGATGTGGATTTTCTTATCTCAACTTGTTGTTGTGAAATTAATGATTATTTCATTCAATCAGTTATGTTGTGTAGAAACGATAAACTGATTATTAAGCCATTTGATTTGTAACCATTAAGCTATTAATTCTATTCCCTACATACTTATTATGAATTGAACGATCGAATGGAATCACTGCCTTTTACATAAAGTGTATTAATTATCAGAAGGGGTTTTGTGGAAATTTGTATGTTTCATGGTTGAAAGCATGAGTCAATTGAAGCTAGACCACCATCGAAAATCTGGAAGCACTGGACGGCCGTTTCGTCCTATTATGGGACTCCTCAGTGGCAGTGCGCATCCACGAACCTGCGCTCGCGAGATTCGAACCCAGGATCTACCAGTCTCGAGCCAGAGCCCTTAACCGATAGACCACTGAGCTGGTATCCAATGGTGTTAATGTCTAACTTCAACTGATCCACGAAGTTGAGCAACCATTCACCAATTGTCATCAGTGAGTTCCTATCTCACGACAGACGTGGTTTGCACTCCACTGGTCACTGTTTCTCACTAGAGATCCTGGATGTACTTCCCGAAGTCTCTAGTGACTCATGCTTTCAACTTTAAAGTGTATTGTTTAATACAGACTAGATAAACATTTATTCGGGAAATGAAGTTATATTAACTAAAATCGCTTATAGGAGCGGATCTGTTTTTAAAATGCTGTGGTATGTAGTATGTACAACAAATACGCGAGATGAAGTCATAAAAACTTTTTTGTACATAACATAAGATAAATTAATTGTATCCCCCATTCAATGTAGCCCCTACCGTGTGATAGTTGACTCGTCTCATCTTCTTGTTCATTCTTCAAAACTTGTTTGGATGTTCTTAGATTTTTGACTCTTCAACTCTCTCGTCGTTTGATTTTCAATCATCTCCACATAAGGCAACACCATCATTTAAATTCAGTATTGCCTCTGTGATGAAACAAAACTTACTGTCTACCTTTCAGAAAGATATTTATGAAGGACAATATATTATGAATATCGGAAAACCAAATGCATAATTTTCGCTCTTTTACCTTAGTTTTTCTTTTGATTTCCAATTCTTGTTGTATGATTTCCGCTTGATGTTATTTCAGTACAATGTGATAGATCATATATTTGATTGTTTTCCTAAATGACAACTTTATTAATAGTTATCTCGTATTTATGAAACTGAATGGATGATAAATTAGTCTGAAGTACCATTACTTTTTCTAAACAAATGTTACTAATACCACCAACTGTGTAACTATGGTTTCAGTCGGATACTGGCATTAACTTAACCGTTAGTTATTCATATCAGTACCGATTGAACGATAAAATAAATGGATTTAATAGAAGAATGATTAAATACATAATTTTCGGGATGTTCTGGACACTTGTTAATCACGTCTACATGTTGCAATATTTCTAAGTGTTTACGTTTAGCTTTGTGTGACTGTTTTTCAGTACTGTCATACTCTCAATTGTATAGATGCCATTAAATCTCGAATAGTTGAACTAAATCGCAACATATCTCTAAGAAGTCACGCATTGTTTGAATTGTCGTTAGATGAACGTAAATAATTTGAGGATTATGTTACTGATGTTACTGAAAAACAGTCACAAAAAGCTAAATGTAAACACTTAGAAACATTGCAATATGTAGACGTGATTAACAAGTTTCCAGAACATCCCGAAAATTATGTATTTAATCATTTTTCTATTAAACTTTCGGCTATCCAAATGCAGGCCTTATCATTGGGTCCCAAATTCTGTAATAGCACCTCCAAAACCAACAGACTTTATACACAAATTCATTTTTAACTTAAATTGAGGCTTTATACCATAGAAAAACTATGGATGTGAATTTATTCAACCTTTTCATTTCAGAGTTTGATAATTGATATATAAGTATAAGCCTTTATACAAGCCCAGTGAATTAACACCTTTAAAGTATGGTATAGTTTTAAGATGACCTGTTTACGGCATTCAGTTATATATTAAGGATGTAGTTGATCTGTTTCAGAGGTTTGTAAGACCGTTTAAGTACAGTTAGTTGTTTAGATTTCAACTATATAACTAACTCGTAGATTTTTTACAATCTTCAATATAATCAGAAACCAACAATTCAATATTAAGCTTTGAATTGATAATCTCAAATGAAAAAGCTATTGGATTAACTAATTTTCAGGGAGGAGTATTGTGAATACTATAATAATTTAATAGTTGAATTCGTAAGTCAATTGAAGCTAGACCACCATGAGAAACCTGGAAGCACTGGATGGTCGGAGCAATTTCGTGGATTGGTTGAAGTTAGACATTAACACCATTAGATGCCGGTTCAGTAGTCTAGAGGTTAAGCCTTTACGTTCGAGACCGATAGGCCATGGGTTCAAATCTTGCGAGGCGGGATCGTAGGTGCGCAATGCTGAGAAGTCCCATACTAGGACGAAATGGTCGTCCAGTGCTTCCAGGTTTTTTATGATGGTCTAGCTTCAATCGACTAATGAATTTAACAATTAAATTAAATAATTTTAATAAGACTAATGAATATATTTGTAGCAGATCCGAAGAAACGATTAAGACGAGGTCGCTAAAAGCCAAGAATTCAATTTTCTATTCATTGAAATATTAACCATTTATTATCTTTGTTATAAATTGGACATACAAAATATCCTTTTTTCACTTTCAAGGTTAAGTCATGTACACAAAAACAAAGGATATTTCTAAGGTTACTAGTGGTGATGACCTTGAAGTTCTAGATACTTTTGAAAATATTTTTCAATGTTAATAACTATTTTAATACTTGATCAGTTAAGCAGAGATGAATAGTGGCTAGCAGTGGAATCCAGGACGCGCGATTCGTCCTATTCGGGACTCGTCAGTTGGATGTACCTACATCTCAGAGTTGATGTCCACCCTGGGACTTGAACCCAGTACCACTCGCTTCAAACGCCATCTTGTTATCCACTCGGCCACTAAGTCCTGATAGCCACTTGCTTGTGCAATGGAGTGAAGTTTAAATTCATTTAGTATTATTTGTTTGAATCTTCCCATCGATTTGTTTGGTCAGTCTCTTGTGAATTAAGGCTATATCGAGGCAATACGCATAGTATGCACATATGTTAATAAGAGACTGACTAGTTGCAGTCCTAACAAATCGATGGGAAGATTCAAACAAACAATACTAAATGAACTTAATCAATTAGTTTAAAACAACACTCTAATGAATTAGTTTTTATAGTTTATTTTTAAATTTACTAATTCTATCATTATCTTTGTTCTGTTCTTCTTCTTCTTCTATATTAATTTTAGAATAGAACAATTGATCATAATGCAGGAAGTCATGGAATACCTGGAATATTTTTTGTTTATGATATATTTCCATTAGTTGTAAAAATAACATATGATCGTGAATTATTAGGTACATTTATTACTCGACTTGCTGTATTAGCTGGTGGAATATTTGCAACAATTACTTATTTACGTGAAATATTATCAAATCTACCTGATTTTTTACTTAGAACACGTTTAGGTCGTCAATGGAATAATAATTGGATACGTCAAAAACAAAGTATTTGTACTAAATTATCTGAATATCTTCCAAATAGTTTAGATAAAACTGTCTTTTTAACTACACCATTAGAGAATGTATTAAATCCGGACTCAGATACTTGATTTGTACAATTTAGTCTTAAATTCAATAAATTATTCTATTGTAGTCATTGGTATTATTACTTTTCATCAACTCTATTTCTTTTTTCCTGTATCTAATGTTACTTTTTTGTAAGAGTTGTTATTTATCGGTACAATATTTATGTATGTATGTGTGTGTGTGTGTATATATATATATATATAAATGAGTATGTTTTGTTTTATTCTTGTACTGCTGAATTACTTTTTTGTGTACAGTTTATTGTTTATTTTCTGTTTATTAATGCATCTCAACTTGACCTTTAATATTCAATTTATTCACATAATTCATTTCAATTCCTTTAATGAAACTTTGTATGTTTCTAGAAGATTTATTTTTAATAAAATAATAAGTACTACTACTACTACTACTTATCTTATGGATTATTGTTATAATTAGTTTTCAGTTGGTTGTATATAATTTTATTAGTTGATTTTATACCTTTTGCTTGTGTGATGGTGTGAAGTAAGTGACTATCAGGACTCAGTTGCTGAGTGAATAACGCGATGGCGTTTGAACTGAATGGTACTGGGTTTGAGTCCCAGAGTGAACATCAACTCTGAGATGTAGGTACATCCAGCTGACGAGTCCGAAATAGGATGAAACGTGTGTCCTAAATTTCACTGCTAGCCACTATCCATCTCTGCTTACCATACTTGTGAATTAAGGCTATATCGAGGCATTACACGCAGTATGTACATATGCCAATTAGAGACTAACCAGTTGCAGTCTTAAAAACATCAATTGGAAGATTCAAACAAGCAATACTAAATGAATATTCTAGTATCATTTTTCCAGTAGATTCATTAACAAAGTTCATTATTAATAATTGAATAAGACTAGTAATGATGACATGGCATCATTATTGTGTATGTTTCCATAATTGTAGACAGTATTATTATTATTTGAACACATAAATATTGGTACAAGGAAGCACCAGATACATATGCGCCGCACAAATCTCATTCGATTTACATGAGGGCTATGATACTGCTCAGGTGCCCAAACTGAAGCAGGTGATTTTCTTAGGAGGCTACACACGGAGCCTTCAACCTAAAGGTCTGATCCACAAGGCAGTGGAACACCGTGAGGAGATGCAGTCCCATGGTAGCTGGTGATCAACTATTGGTTCATACACCATTTATCCCCTCAGGATACTGGAGACCATGTGCATCATCGATTTGGAATCAGGATTTTACAATTCCCCTAGGTGGACCAACCTGGTTAAAGCGTCGGAAATTCGCTTTTCGGGCTCTCATTTTCATAAACTGCCGCGAGAAGGCAATGAGTAGGACTTCCCTGGCAGAGGTTATATACGCGTGGCCATATGAGAGTATTTCAAGATGGAGAGCGAACTCTCCCCATTCTCGGCCATACCAGGGCATTGTACACAGTTGAAATAATATATATAATCTAAATTTTATGATTATTAGTACTGATAAGAAAAAGTTTTATTTGGTTAGTCAGTTAGCAACGAAAAGCTTATACGTTACTGTTCATTTGTTAGTCAGCCAGTCATGAACAATAATAGATATATACAAATGAATCCTAATCATGTCAATAAGCATTAGAACCCATTAAAAAAGTTATCGTTTCGTGAATGTCAACTGAAAAAGTCTACATAAGTTAATTCAAGGGTCAGTGGCTCCATGGGTCGATACCACTTTTTACTGTAGATTCACCTACTTTTTTGATTGTTAAAAGAGCATATCAAGATAAGTAGTGGTTAAATATGTTAACACTTATCTCAGTCAACTCATTCTATGAAGTGCCGTATTCTGAAGAGTCGAATCCCCATTCCTCCTGAAATATCAAGTCTAATTTTTGCACCAATCGATTGCTCAGTTACATGTGAGGGATGATTTGAAGGAAAGCATAATTGTAACTGACGAATGCTTTTTACTTTTGACACCCACATATCACTGCCATAAACTAATCCAGAGTTTATTTTGATTTACCTTTTCCTAACTTTATGCCAACAAACAGGATGATCATTTAGATTGAGATATTTTGGTTTTACTACGATGTAATCAACTGAGCCCTAGCCGTAGTTGTCACCTTGCAGTTCTGATCAGGCTTGTCTATGGTGTTGACCTAATCGATTCATATTGATTAGAATACACATACTTCCACGTCCTACCACACCAGACAGTTCAGTTGAAGAGTATGAGATTAGAAATACCAATATCATAGTTCGAAGGCGAATAATTCATATTGCTGATTGTATTGGGATGTGATGAAAGTAAGCTGAATCGACATCAGACAACCGGTATCTGGTATGATAGTGTCTTATCACATCAGATTGAGGGGTTTAGGAAAGGTCATGTCTAAAAATATCACATCTCACCTAGTTCTCTCGTGATAAGTCCTTAAAGATACAGACCTAATACATCAACAGATACTTTCAAAGGGTTTAGTGATCAGACTCCAGCAGATGTCCTGTTCTATAGACTGTGATCACACTCTCAGTTCATTAAGACTACTACTATTAATTCAGTTTTTTTTTCCAGGTCCCAGAAAGAGAAGTATCTATTTAGGATATGGATGGTCGGGAACTGAAAACCGCCCACATAACACTAACAGACTGAATCATGAGAGTTAAGTCATAAATGAAACTTGTTTAGACGAATAACATTCTAAGGATACATCTAGTAACTATGCAGTACCAAACATTATCATTGCTTAATGATGACAGTTTTGCATTTAGTTATTTTGTAATAACTGTTATACTGATTATGATTGACATTAGACAAGTAAACAATCTCTCATCAATAGATTTACAGTTCAGAATATACTTTCATCTGTAACCAGAATCAGATGTGTTCATTTCTTATTAGTGTGTTCATAATCATAAAAATTATACTCAAAACATGTACAATGAATTCATAGTTCAATAGGTGTATTAATTCAACTTGATAAGAAAAGATTGATTCTTCTTCTTCTATATATTGTGCACTTTTAATGAGTAATAACATATTTTTGACATCTGTCTTGTCATTGAACAATAAACAACAATGTAGCATGTATTCAATTTATGTCATTAAAAAAAATAACCTACATAGAATGTTATACTCAAATCAACATTGTAACAAGTGGTATTGACAAACAGTTTTTTCTTATAGTGTTCACCTTGAACTAACCATAGACAGTTACTGTGAAATATTGTACAACTGTTTTGTCCTTGTATGAGGCTCCTCGGTAGTTCTTATTCACGGACATACTGGGAATTGAAACAAGGATTTTCAAGTAACGTACATGTGGATTATCTTATTATCATTGCTATAATTATAATAATGATAATAACAATAATAAATTTACTTACAAATATATTATTCCTATTTAATGTCTTACTTCAACGCGGCGCTCAAATACTGTGAAACTATTCGTTCTAATTTAGACGAGAGTTCTTATAAATAAATTTACTTGTTCAGTGATTCGTTGGAATTTTTTATTTGAACAACAACCTGATGATGTAACTTGGGTTAAACCTCTTACTTTTATGGATACATTTGTCAAAATTGAAGGTTGGTCGCAATTGGAATCAACACATTTGTAAATTTTCATTAATGTGATGCGAAATCGAAATGATGAATAAGAATTAGAACTAATAGTACAATATTAATTGATTGTAGGATGAATGACCTGTAAAACTCATTTCCTTCAATAACCTTAGGCATTTAGTCATGTTCACCACCTAAATGCCCTGGTACAGTCGAGAGTGGGGAGAGTTCACTCTCCCTCTCTAAATGCTCTCACATGGCCAAGCGTATACAGTCACTTCCACAGACGTCATACTCACTGCCTTCTCGCGACATTACAGTTGTTTACGAAATTCAGAGGACGAAAAGCGAATGTTCAGCGCTTTAACCGGGTTGGTGGACATGGAAGATTCACCTAGGGCAGTTGGAAACCCTGATTTCAAACCAATGGTGCATATGGGCTTCAGGATCCTGAAGGAACAAATAGCATATGAACCTATTGTTGATCACCGAATACCATGAATCTACATCTCCTGACGTTGCTTCACTGTCTTGTGGATCAGACGTTTAGGTCGAAGGCTCTGGGTGTGGCCGTCTAAGAAAACAATCTGCTTAGGTTTGGGCATCCGGACAGTATCCCAGTCTTCACACAAATCGAATGATTTATTTGGTTCATATCTATTCGGTGCCCCTTTTTACCAATATTTATTTGTTTAGATAATAAAAATAAATCAGTGATGTTAATAATGGAATTGAGAAAATTTTTATAAATCCTCTATAGTAATTAATTATATGCTCACTCGTGACTAACTTTGAGATATTATAGTTAAGGTCTTGTTAAAAGCCTTGATCATTGGAATTCAACCATGTTAGATATGAGGCAAGTCCGCTGTAGCTTCTCTAAAGTTACTGCCGGTCCCAAGCCCGTGTAATAGAAGAGGGTTGGGCATGGGGTCGGCAGCCTCATCCCGTAGAAAACTAACTCGCTATAAAGACGTTAACCAGAAAAAATAATTAAAACCATTTAAACTCTGTCCTGGGAGTTCGAGCAAGAATTATGACGACTTGGGATGAAAGCAGAAATTCTTCAGAAGTCACGAGGCCCATACCACTTCTAACAACCAGAGCAACAATTTTTATAAGTGCATTGGATGTCCAGATAACGTGGGAGATCGGGAAGACCAGTCAAATAGCAATGGAAATCAGGAGATACAAATTGGCAGTACTTGGAATCAGTGAAACCCATTGAACCCAAGCTGGACAACAAAGGCTAGATACGGAAGAGATGCTGCTGTACTCCGATCACGAGGAGGAAAATGCTCCATATACTCAGGGAGTTGCGCTAATGCTGTCCAGAGAAGCACGAATTGCACTTGTGGGATGGGAATCTCATGGATCCAGGATAATCAAAGCATCATTCAAAACAAAGAAGGAGGGGATCACAATTAATGTTATTCAATGTTGTACACCCACCAATTATAGCAACGACAATAATAAAGATCAGTTCTATGAGAGGCTGCAATCAATCTAAACGCCAAAGTCAGAATGGACAACACAGGATATAAAGATATCATGGGACGACATGGACTGGGAGAGAGAAATGAAAATGGGGAGAGATTCGCAAATATATGGGCATTCAACAAATTGGTTATAGGTAGCACAATATTCTCACACAAACGTATACACAAAGCTTCATGGGTGTCACCGGATCACACTACACAAAAACAAATAAATCATATATGTAACACGAAAGAAGCTCAGAAAGTCAGTAGAAGGCGTGTAAGCCAGGAAACGAGCTGACATTGCTTCAGATCACCACCTGGTTGTGACCAAGATGAAACTATAGTTAAAGAAACGCTGGGCAACTGGAGAGACAGCATTACAAAGGTTCAATACAGCCTTCTTTCGAGATACTTACAAACTCAACGAATTCAACATAACTCTTAACAATAGGTTACAAGCTTTAGAGGATCTACTGAAGGAACAAGAAACTACGATGGAGTACAACTGGAAATGGATCAAAGAAGCACTAACTTCAACGTGTCACGAGGTTCTGGATCTCAATAAACATCATCATAGGGGATGGATCTCTATGCGAACTCTGAACAAAATTAAAGAAAGGGAAAACAAGAAGACAGCAATTAACAACAGTCGAATACGAGCAGAGAAAGTCGAGGCACAAGTTGAGTACACAGAAGCAAACAAGCAAGTGAAAAAGAGCATTAGAGCCGACAAGCAAAAATATTGGGAAGACTTAGAAGAGATAGAGGAAGAAGATGCAAAAGAAGGAAATATCAACCAACCACATGACACAGTGCAGAAACTAGCAGGGAGATATAATAAACTGGAGAAACCCATCAAAGACAATGGAGGCAAGCCAATCACTGTGATTCAAGAACAGTAGAACAGACAGGGAGGACATTTTGAAAAAATCGAATAGGATAAGTCTATTGAATCCACCGGACATCGAAACAGCACACACAGACCTTCCTATAGACGTCATTCCACCAACGATCGAAGAAATCAAGATGGCCACCAAACAAATCAAGAGCAGGAAGGAGGCAGGACCTGACAATATTCCAGTTGAATCACTGAAGCCATAGATTGAAGTAACTGCAAACATGCTTCACCTTCTATTCAAGGAGATTTGGGAGGAGGAACAAGTGTAACCGACAGACTGGAAATAAGGATACCTCATCAAGATACCAAAGAAAGGAGATCTGAGCAAATGTGGGAACTACAAAGGCAAACAAGACTGTCCACGTTGAAAGTGGGTAGGATATACATTGAGAAAATCATCAAACTGCATCACGAGGCAATCCCTAACTTGGAATCCGGAAGGATAGCGGAAAAGAGGAAGGCAAAAGAACACACTATGTCGAGAATTGAAAGCAGACACGAAAAGGAAGGATAGCAACTGAAAAGGATTTTCCAGGACATAGTTGGATGGGGAACACTGGTGGGCGTCCTCTGCTTCTCGACTAGGGGTAACAGGCTTAAGTAAGTAAGTATCAGAATGGAGATTGTAGTAATTCTAATAGTTGAATTCACGAGTTAATTTAAGCTGGACCACCATTGAGAACGTGGAAGCACTGGATGGCCATTTCGTTCTAGTACATTGACCCTCAGCAGTGCTCACCCACGATCCCGCATGCAGAACTCGAACCCAGGTTCATTGCCCACGTGAGAACGCTTAACCTCTAGACCACTGGGTCGATATTCAATGGTATTAATGTCTACTTTCAATTGATTCATGGTCATGCTCAACGCTTTATCCATTGTCTGAGATAGATACCTGTATCTACCTGACACGGATTCGACTCCACTGGTCACGACTTCTCACTAGAACACCAAGAAATCCGTCTTAAAGCTAATCATTAGCGAGCACTGCTGCGGAGTCCCACACTAGGACGAAATGATCGTTCAGTGCTTTCACGTTTTCCATGGTGGTCTAGCTCCAATTGATTCATAATCTCAATCATTAAAATCAACATTAATCATTTATTCAACGCGTATAAATATCTACCCTTCAGTTGGGATTAAAAATTCAACATGAAGATTGACTCGATATAAATATGTGTCTTTAAAAATGGAATAATTTTTAAATGCATTTTTTTCAATGCCAGTATTTGTTAGCATGTACGAAATATGATCCTTCAACATAAAATTTACCTTATAGCAAACTATTTTATGATTCGTGATTTCATAGCAATTTGTTTCAGGGGGGGGGGATCAGGTTTACTTTCTTGAACTATTCATTGTATGACCAAATCAGTCTAAAACATAATTTATTCAGATTATAAATTGTTTGGCTGACGTGTGCCAAGTAGTACGAAACCCGGGTCTAGGGTTCCCTGTTGACCACCTCAAACCACCATCTTACCTCAATATATATAGTGCAAGCAGTGTCGAGCCACCTAGACTGGTGGCCACATTGCAACTTGATCGATAGCATTCGATCAGCACTAAGAAGGACTTGACACGCATGACACTGATCACCACCCAGTGATCAATCAATTGTAATTACTCAGATTATAAATTGTTTTTTTCAGTTTGTTAAAGCATATTTGATTTAATATGTGTCCTTCGATCATTTAAATTATTCATGATCATGTTGTTTTCTAGTAGTCTAATGCCTATCAAATTATATCGATCCAATAGGAAGTCAGTCGCGTACCAAATAGCTATGTGATAACATCTTAGACTGTGAAGGTGATCAAAGTATGTTTAAATATTTAAAAGGTATATGTACGCCTTGCATATGAGTCCCAACTAGGTCCATAATTTCCTGCCACTAAACGTATAATCAGTTTTGGTTTAGACTCTGACTTCCTAATTCCATATGAATATACTCATCAGTTAGTCGGTCAGCAATTTTTACTAATCTGCGACACACCTTAAATTTTCACGACTGATGATTATTCTAAGCAGAGATGGATAGTGGATAGCAGTGGAATCCAGTTTAACGAGCGTTTCGTCCTATTTGGGACTCGTCAGCTGGATGTACCTGCATCTCAGAGTCGCTGCTCACTCTGGAACTCGAACCCATTACCTCTCGCTTCAAACGCCATCACGTTATCCACTCGTCCACTGGGTCCTGGTGTAATTTTATTAATCAATGACGAAAGCATTTTAGGGATTTACAGACTTCTTGATCAGCATTATGAAACTATGAATGAAATACTGATAATCAATATTTAAAGAAACAATACTGGGAAATAAATACTTTAGAAATAAAACCCAGTAAGAATATATTGAATTATGACCTAAATGTTAACTGCGTCACTAGACGCATAAATGAGATAGAATTAAAAAAAACGTCTAAAACTATCCAATTGTCAACTGTTACGCAGATTAAATACGTATGATACCAAAAATGTGCAATATAAGACATCATTGGTGAATACGTAGTAAATGTGAACAAATCGGGAGAGATTGAAATGTTCACTGTTAGTGAACACAAGTCTATAGTGATCATAGTTACTAGTTTGCCAGAAAACAAATTAACTAAATCAACAACGAATGAATGAGACATATCCTAATACTTATAGCATTCAAGCTAAGGACAATCAAATAATTTGCATGGTATCGAAGTTACTGGGTTCGAGTTCCGCATGCGGTATCGTGGATATGCACCGTTGGGGAGTTCCCTTCAAGGCCATCCAGTGCTTCCAGACTTTCAATGGTTTTCTAATATTGGTCGGTCCATAAATTCAATGATATGAGAAAAGGAATTTTGACGTTTCAATGAAGCAAAAGTTCTTTCGGACAATAGAATTTTCTTAAACTATACAATCGTAATTACACATCATTTTACCATATGTACTCTATCATGAAATATAATTCCACCTGTTAGGTATCATTAGTTTCATCACAAGTTTAAAATATTATTCATAATTTGTTACAATGCTTACTGAATCGTGTTATGTAATCATGTAATATAATATAATCGTGTTGCTATCCATTTGTACAAACATTCATGTCACTAGTTCCAATTCAGCGGTGAATTGAGATGTCAATGATATATAGATTGGAATATAAAAACCATTTAAAAGAGAGAACTAATACAATTTCACTTGCTTCAGACGTGTAGTAGTTCATGATCAACAGCTTAACCTTAAATAGGTCAATCTGTATTTATCATTTTTATATTATCAGCCAGTTATGACTGATCTTTTCTGTTTTATATGTAATACGCTGTTAGTAGGAAAGTTACTGGATAGTTATTTCTATGGAGACTGGATTACGGTTTATATATTGGAGTAGTAAATCAGTTTGCTATGGAGGCCCCAAAAAGGGTCATGCTGTGTTCTCATTGAATACTCATTGATCTCTACAATGAGAAGTATTGTTGAATGCAGTATTCACAGAACCTATGACTACATATCAAAACTGTAACACTTCATACACAAAAAATCATCCTCAGCTGTCCTGCAAAACAAACAAAATGAGTGAATGTGCTGTATCTCGAACATCTGAGCAATTCACCAAAACCGTAATCGACTCTAGGAGTTTAGAACAAGTAACGTCGAGCACAAATATCATCGTCAGATTCTTCACTAGGCTCAAGGATTCCATCAATCCCTCGCATATCGACGTTCGCTTCAACCTTGTCTTCACTGTCATTGCTAGATATAGTAGCATTCAGGTCTATATTTCTGAAAGCATATTGTCCACTGTTGATTTATTCCATTTATTAGTCTACGGAAAAAGTGTTTTGCTAGAGTTGTTATACGGATGGTCATCTGCATTAAATGGAAGTAATAATAAATAAAATTCAGGAACTGGACCTGGATCAACAGGTGCAACGATGGTACTAGATAAAACATGTAACAAGTAGTTGACTATCGGTCAAAATTCGTGATGATTTATTAACATTTGACAGGTATATTTCATTATATCATTCAAATAAACATCGTCGCATGTCGACCACCTTGGGTGATTATCTTCTTCCAGTAATTTTCATATATAAAAATGATGACAACAAAGGTTGCATTTTCAGACATTATTGAAAGACGAATCTTATTGTTCTCCTAGGTTGTCGAACGACGAAAGCTAGGGTCTTTCTCATAAGTGATACACAGTAACTCGTGATTTATGACTCACTAACCATCCTGATACTGCATAAAAGACTTCTATCAGCTGAATAAATATATAAGATTCACAATCACTACCAATAGGCTATCTAGACCTATGAATAAAGAATTTAGTGCGAAACAAACCCATGTGTCACTTCAAAGATGTTTGTGACCCTTTTGGATACATATTTTATATATAAATAATTTGGATTTCGATGATTGTCTCATATTATGAACTGATTGAAAGTCACACTTATAAACTCTCCATTGTCTCAGGATTTCCATTTCCGTCGAAAATTCTACACCAACAAGCATCTCTCTGAAAACCAAATCACCTTCACCATTTAAAATAGACAATTGCTGATAGCAACGCTGACTAGAACTGATATTGCAGAACCAAATTCGCTACTTTATGGGTCCTATAACAGGAATTTCATTAGCCGGCTAAAATGACGCTCTTGATTTGTGGGAAAAGGGTACAGGTGAATGATGGGGAAGAGGTTGGGAGGTTTTAAAATAAATTTCATATATTTAGGGAATTATTCCTGTTTAAAATATGTCACAATTATTATTTTTAACAGAAGAGGGTTTTGTGGAGATTTAGTAATTTTATAGTTGAATTGACGAGTCAATTAAAGCTTGACCACCAAGAAAGACCTGAAAGCACTGGACAGCCTTTTCTTTCTAATATAGGACTCCTCAGTGTTCGCGCGCGAAAACGTTAGGTCCTGGGTTCGAATCCTATGAGCGGGATCGTAGATGAGCACTGAACATGTATCATTCACTAGGGCTTCACGGAAATTTTACTTGTGTGTTAGTTCAGTTTATCTTACCAATTGAAATACTGTTTATTGGAATAATGGGCTTATTTCAATAACTATCAACTTCTCATAAGGCTGCAACAACCATTTTAAGGTCAAAAAAATACGGTAATCAATATTTACTGGTTTTTAATCAAGTATTAACCGAGTTCGGAATCAATGATAAAGAGTATAATGATTATCTCTCATGTAATTTGGTATTGATACAATCACATACACTAAGATAACAAATGCTCCTTGACAGTGATAGCAAAACTAAATAATGTTTAGCGCAAATATACAATAGTTAATAATGTTGAGGTAAGATGGTGGTTGGGGGCGGTCAATAGGAAACCCTGAACCCCGGACCTGACACACATGATATTGATCACCACCCAGTGATCAATCAATTGTGAATGCATCTCAGTCCTACAGGAGGTCGGTCGCGGCACGAATAGCTCAGTGGTAACGTCTCTGACTGTGAAGCTGAGTGACACGGGATCGAATCTGTCAGGAAGCATCAGTTTCCTCAAGATTACAGGTACACCTTGCTGACAAGTGCCAAGTAGAACGAAACCCGGGTCTAGGGTTTCCTGTTGACCACCTCAAACCACCATCTTACCTCAATATATATAGTGCAAGCAGTGTCGAGCCACCTAGACTGGTGGCCACATTGCAACTTGATCGATAGCATTCGATCAGCACTAAGAAGGACTTGACACGCATGACACTGATCACCACCCAGTGATCAATCAATTGTAATAGTTAATAATGGCAGAGCTAAACGTACTGTTTAAATTTCATGCATGGATGATTCGCTACTTTGTTTATGCATAAAATGTAACAATTTCATACTACAGGAATACTGTATATTTCTATTTTCAGATTTAGGTCAAACGAATATGACGTAGAAATTCATTTTGTATTGTTTGTTTGAATCTTCCCATTGATGTGTTGGGACTGCAACTGGTCAGTCTCTAATTGGCATATGTGCATACTATGCGTATTGCCTCGATATAGCCTTAATTCACAAGCATTGTAAGCAAAGATGGATAGTGGTTATCAGTAGAATCCAGGCGGCGCTTTTCGTTCTATTTGGAACTCGTTAGCTGGATGTACCTGCATTTCATAGTTGATGTTCACTCTGGGACTCGATCCCAACGTAGATTTGCCGAAAATTGTGCACGAATGATGCTAACAATAAGTCCAACCATAGATTGTAATAATCTCAATTGCCTAGGTATAGTATGTTCAAGGTAGATCGGATACTAACTAATTTTAGGCAATTTTAAGATAATGACATTTTGTCCACTATCAAGTAATATTACTTTCCATGCTGTTCAACATACAGTAAGAATAATGGAAATCATTTCTATTTTTTTACATATCCATATCGCAATATACTGGTAAGCTGATATCATCATTAATTGAATTTATGAGTCAATTCAAGCTAGATCTCTTGGAAGCACTGGACAGCCGTTTCATTCTTGTATAGGACTCCTCAGCGGTGCACATATACGGTCCCGCATGTGGGACTCGAATCAAAGACCTTCGGTCTTCCAGGTTTTCAATGGCGGTCTAGCTTAAGTCGAATAATGAATTCAACTATCAAAAATTACGACAATCTCCACAAACTTCCATTCTAATAATAAATTAACATTAATTCGTAGGTGGACTATTATTACGTTTTTTTATTTATTGTGTTATCTTACATTGAGTACAATTATTTCCCTTCATACAATAGAATCATTTTGATCGAAGTATCGCCTGATCTAGGTGGATTCTTAACAAACCCTAATTGATTATAATGACATAAGTCACACTTCCAGTCATTGTAAATTTATATTAATTAGTATGAATGTAAACTTATGCAAAATTATGAAACTAGTTAACATAATTGCATGCAATGTACGCTAGAGAGGCTGTAATACTAACTATGCACTCAGTCGGATTCTCTTCAAAATTACAGAAACCTCAAATAGAACGTATAATTACAATTATTTATTCATATTTATCAATACATTACATATAACAATACCAAATACAATAACTGGAATACATTCAGATCCATTTATAAGTGGCTCTGAAAAGGGACCTTATCTGTCTCTTAGTTTCCAGTCTATATATACATTCCATGTCTAAAATATTACGTTTCTCGATGACCGCATGCTTTATGACGAATCATTCCCCATAGTATTTCTTGTCATTCGATGGAGATTCATAATTTTGTAACACCTTCATGAAATTGGTATTGTTTTGTTCATGAAGGTGAATATTTGGTTTAGACATTTTTGACTATTTTCCCCTCAGTAATAAGTGACCTTGTATATATCAATAAAACGTGGTATCTGATGTTTCGATCATTAACGGATAATTTTGTAAACTAGAAGGCACTAGAAGGTATAAAAATTTATCTGTTCCCGTTTTCACTCAGCATCTGATGGAATAATAGCTGAATATTTTTTCAGATTGTAACTTCTTTAATACTGTAGTGTAAAAAATACTGGTTGGAGACAATCGAATGCATTTAAGCACAAATTACAGACTATCTCACTAAATTCTGATAACCATACAATGAACAGTTAATTTGCAAATTAACAACCAATTGTCTCAATCTTCACTGTTCCTTCTGTAAATATCAGTTCATCTTCTCGAATTCCATTGTTTTTGTATTTCTCTACCAATTGCGCTTCATCTCAGTTCTTCTCTCATCGGTCTTCTGCCAAAATACATTCTATGTCTGACCATCGCCATATACTACTTATATGGATATAAATAAACCACACCACACTCGTCCGCCCTTTAAAGCATTCGTTCATGTGGTGGTTCTGCTCGCCACGCCACTATCTTCTTTCACTGCAGTTTGTGCCAAACTCTCCGTCAGAATGTCGAGTCTGCGGCGCGCTGACCTCCATAGCTCCGTCGACCTACCGGGGCATCAACATTACTAGTTACAATTGACGAACACTGACCCATCAAAGCCAACTTCATTCAGAGAGCAATAATCAAACTGATTCGATCTGTATTAGCGCAGAAAAATTACTGCAGATCATTATCTTCATCTATCTGATTCTTAGAATTCAGAAAGGAATATAATATGACATTGTGTGTGACTTTATATAGCATATTAAGGAAATCATGATGATTCAGTCGAATCAGTAAACCCCTCAAGAAATAGTATGATATTTACGATGGTGGTTGGTGGTAGTCAACATTAAACTCTGAGCGCAGGTGTTATACTAATTGAGACTCGTCAGCAACGTTTACCTGTAATCTTGAGGGAAATGATGCTCCCTGATGGATTCGACCTCGCGTCACCCAGCTTCACAGTCAGGGACGTTACCACTGAGGTATCCGGGCCGCAACTGACTTCCTGTAGGACTAACATGTATTCACAATTGATTAGTCACTGGGTGATGATCTATGTCATGCGTGTCAAGTTCTTCTTAGTGAAGATCGGATCCGCCAGAGAGCACCAGTTCCCTCAAGATTACAGGTAAACCTTGCTGATGAGTGCCAAATAGCACGAAACCTGGGTCCAAAGTTTCCTGTTGACTACCTCCAGCCACCATCTTATCTCAACATAGTGCACACAATGTCGAGTCAATAAGACTAGTGGCCAAATTGTAACTTGATCGATTGGATTCAATCTGCACCAGGAAGGACCTGACACATAACACTGATCACACCTCAGTGATCAATCAGTTGAAAACTATGATATTTGTTTGGCATAATACTCAACTTTTTTTAGTGCTGCATAAAATCTACATTGTATTCACACTGTTTCAGTTATGCATAACATTTAATGACTAATCACCAATTACTCGTAGAATCTGTAAACAAATCAGTAGATTTGGTTTAGGTAATTGTTGTGTTTTTTAGAGCAAGGATAAAATCTTTATTTGCAATCTTCCTTTTCATTTTTTCCTCATTGATTCGAGCAATCCATGTTTTCTTCTTTTGCCCATGGATGTTCATTATTCCTTCAAAATATTCGTCAGGAGTTTATAAGTGTATTTATCAGTATATAGTTTTATAGATTATTAGGTTTTTGATTGAGATTATGAACCGGTTTATATTAGACCACTAATGAAAACCTGGAAGCACTGGACGCCGTTTCGTCTTATTGTGGGACTCCTCAACAGTGCATATCCACGTTCGCCCTCGCGGGATTATATATATATTCTTCTAGATTTTATTAATGACTCCATAGTGTGCATTCAATCAATCTAACACAGCTCAGATTTATTATTCTTTATACCATCTTATACTACGTTTAAACGTTTAAGTAGCATATGTGTATTTCAATAACTTGGTGACAAACCTCAAAAAGAGAAAATAGTAGAATCACTATTGAATGATTAAGGTTTTGATGGGGTATTCGTATGAATTACTTCATCCATATTGAATGAAATGTCATTTGATCATCTATATCGGTCAAAGTTTTACAAGCAATTAAGATCTTCATATGATCAGTACCTTCGAGAAGATGAATCCATTTCATTTTTAATTCTAATTATTCATTCATTTTAGATTATAGGCTTATTCGATTTCTCACTCAATTAATTGAGAGTATAATCATGTGATCAGGAGTAAACATGTAGAAAGAATGATTTCATTTAGTCTCCTTTGATTCGAATTCTCTAATAAGAAATATTTCATTATAAGAGATCAAATAGTTATACTAATTGAACTGTTCGAGAATACAAATAAGAACAAAATGCCGATTATATTTTCAACGATAACGCAATGGCGTTTGAAGCGACACGTTTGAAGTGGACACTACTCACAAGATTGTTTGTACGTAGTATGTAGCGGAATGTGACGTTGAATTTGTTACTATTGTCAGATGGAGTGAAGAGTTCCAGTGCATTGAATGTACGGAGTTGAAAGAACACCTAGAGATCAGACGAGAATACATTTCAGATGGCAGAACACACCAAAAGATGAGAGTTGAAGATTGAAGGCTATGTTTCATATACTATACTTGTAACTTTTTTTAAATAAATACATTCCTCTTGTCTATGGTCATGTTTTACAACACTACCTACTGGTTGTGATGAATTTTTCAGACTTGATTATTGCAAAAAATGAAGAGAGGAGTCATTTTTATTATCTACCAACTATGAAAGTGTCTTAGATTTGTAATTAGTCGCATTTAAATAACCTTACCAAGTGTTTTACAAGAAATTCATTGTTAGAATCTAGTTTTGGAATGGTAATCATACAATTCGCTGAAGATCCATTTGACATTCGAGTAAAGAATAATAAAAAAATATATGATGGACTATGACTATTCAATAGACATTTTGCTCTTAAATTACTTACTTACTTATGCCTGTTACTCCCAATAGAGCATAGGCCGCCGACCAGCATTCTCCAACTCGCTCTGTCCTGGGCCTTCCTTTCTAGTTCTATCCAGCTTTTGTTCATTCTCCTCATGTATGTCTCTATTTCTCTGTGGAATGTGTTTTTTGGTCTTCCTCTTTTCCTTTGGCCTTCAGGACTTCATGTGAGGGCTTGTCGTGTGACGCAGTTGGGTGATTTCTTCAATGTGTGCCCAATCCACTTCCAGCGCTTCTTCCTGATTTCTTCCTCTGCTGGAATCTGGTTTGTTGTCTCCCACAGTAACCTGTTGCTGATAGTGTCTGGCCATCTGATCTGAAGTATCTTGAGTAGACAGCTGTTAATAAACACTTGTATCTTCTGGATAATGGCTTTTGTAGTTCTTCACGTCTCCGCCTCATACAGTAGAACTGCCTTGACATTTGTATTGAAAATTCTAACCTTGGTGTTGGTTGACAATTGTTTTGAGTTCCAGATGTTTCTTAGTTGTAAATATGCTGCTCTTGCTTTGCCGATCCTCGCCCTTACATCTGCATCAAGTTCACCGTGTTCATCAATGATGCTGTCCATATAAATATATATATATATATATATATATATATATATATATATATATATATATATATATATATATATATATATATGTTTCCAAATCCTTCAAAGCTTCTCCGTCAAGTATAATTTGATTGGTGCATGTTGTATTGTA
The DNA here is from genome assembly GCA_944470415.2 of Schistosoma rodhaini. NCBI lineage: Eukaryota > Metazoa > Platyhelminthes > Trematoda > Strigeidida > Schistosomatidae > Schistosoma > Schistosoma rodhaini. The sequence goes on from OX104036.1 coordinate 85,593,153, forward strand.
TCGGAGAGTCTTGCTTTTCCCTTTGTTTATATTGAGACCTACTGCTGCTGAGGTTGCTGTTACACTGTTTGTCTTATCCTGCATTTGTTGTTGAGTGTGTGATGAAAGTGCCAGATCATCTGCGAAGTCTAAATCGTCAAGTTGCATCCTACCTGTCCACTGTATCCCGTGATTTCCTCCAGTTGTTGACGTCAATGAAGTTTGAGAATAGATTGAATGATAGTATTTTAACAAATCAATAACCGGAACAATGTTAGTAATTCGTTCTTTTTTAATTTAAACGTATGTCTCAAAAAATATATGTAGTTCACTTGGTACTACTACCTTGGTGATTTCATGTTACCCTTTCATGTCTTTTTGAAAGTTATTGTAATAAATAGACCTCTTAATCTTGTTATTGTTACAACATAATCTTTTACTCTTGTGGTTGATTGCAGAGTAGTAAGCGATTTCAAGCTTGTTTAGTCCTTAGCACTGATCGAATTCTATCATACAATTAGAAATATTGTCACTAGTCTAACTCACTTGATATCATAGTACATTTTAGTTGATACATGATGGTCGAAGGTAATCTATGATATTCCCTGAACCTATACTTCAGTGTAGCTGAAATTCATCAGGAAGACATTTCTACAACGTTTAAAAACTAATTATTCGCGGTGTCCCAGACACGGATGCTATTATTGAGTTATAGAAGGTACGATTAACCCTCTGAAGGATTGAGATATTCATACTGATTATCTTACTTATCATTATAGTCACCCAAATCTTTATGCCAAATATTATATATGATGTACAATACCATAGGAGTAGAATTGATCGACGGTGATTATTTTTTCCTTTAGACAAAGTGTTAGTTTGGCAAGAAAAGATGGATAGTGGCTAGCAGTGGAATCCAGAACGCGCGTTTCGTCCTATTTGGGGCTCGTCAATTGGATGTACCTGCATCTCAGAGTTGATGTTCACTTTGGGACTCAAACCCAATACGTATAGCTTCAAACGCCATTGCGTTATCCATTCGGCCACTGAGTCCTGATAGCCGCTTGCTTGTGCAATGGGGTGAAGTTTAAATTCAATTAGTGTTGTTTGTTTGAACCTTCCCATTGATGTAATTAGGACTACAACTGGTCAGTCTCTAATTGGCTTAGTTTCTTGTAATACTTCATGGTCTAAGCTAGGAATTTCTTACTATTATCAAACACAAAAGAGTAAATAAAGTGATTTTTATTATGGTTAAAGTATTTTGATAACTCCATGGGAACAGCCTGAGTAAAATTTTCAGTAGACTTCAAAAAGTAATCAATGTTCCTTAGAAACTTTTAAGAGAATCGTAAAATGAGACAGATTGTGGTAAGATGGTGGTTGTAGGTGGTCAACAGGAAACCCTAGACCCGGGTTTCGTGCTACTTGGCACTCGTCAGCAAGGTGTACCTGTAATCTTGAGGGAACTGATGCTCTCTGATGGATTCGATCCCGTGTTATTCAGCTTCATAGTCAGAGACGTTACCACTGAGCTATTCGTGCGGCGACCAACCTCCTGTGTTTTTATTATGTTAAATGAACAAATACAGACTTTTGTTAAACTGAATTTAGAATGTGTCTAGAAGCTTCCAGAATATCTAGATCAACCATTAACACATAAATATTCTTCTTTTAACTGTTAAAACTAACACTGAAATCAAAGCTCTTCTTTTATATTTCTCACCTTTTGTCTTCTTCTCAAGGTTCAAGTGTAGTAGATTTCAAAGGAACTACAAACATTTTAAGTTAATACTATCAGATCAGTTCAATTTAGATTAGTAACAAACTAGTTTGTCAATTTGGATAGATAGTATCCAAGGTGTTCTATATTGTTTAACAGTAGATTTTATTCAATTCATAAGTGTTATTATGTCATAAAACATCCATTCTTATCGTTTTTACCTCATTGATTGTTTCAACGTTTGTCAAGTACTGCACATCATCATCATCATCAACTATAATAATTTGATTATGTAATCAAATTATGATACTATTTGTTGATGTATTTATGTTAACTTCTTACTGTACTTCATTAATAAGACAAATCATCAACATAGTACATTTTTGTAGCACAAATCTACTTGTTTCAAACATTAATGGCAATTGAACTGATAATGTCAATGTTGTGTGTTAAGCCCATCGCTCGTTTGTTCTTTTTTTTTTAAAAATGAAATAACCATTTGTCATACATAAAAAATACTTTGTTCATCAATGTTTCTTTTTTGATTGTGAACATTATTGTAAAATAAGAATAATTATAGACTAAATTATACATTTTAATTCGCTTCATTGATTACATAAATTTTTGTTTATATTCCATTATATGATTGAAGGGGGGGGGGTTGAAGAAGAAGAAGGGGGGTTGGAGAAGAAGGGGGGTTGTCAGTGTTGAGAATTACAAAAGCTACTATTTATTTGTTCATGTCTTTGTATATTATTTTGTTTCAAGTTCCCATCTGTCATTTTATGTCTTACTTTATAAACATGTTTCCAATATAATTCATATATACTATGTTCACAATGGTTCATTCGAATTTTTTTTTTGTTTTAATTGTTCTAATCTACTCATGTCATTATGGGCATGTATTAGGGTAAATCAATCTTATTATGTAATTATCCAATCATATGAATGGCATGTACATTGAAGATTGAAATATAATAGTAAACATAATAATAATAATAATAATAATAATAATAATAATAATAATAACGACGACGACGACGACATTATACTTAATTAATGATGAATCAAGGTGATTAGAATGGATTATACATTATCGTAAATTCATTTGATTTATTCATATCTTTCCTACCCACCCCCTCCATATTGTCTCATACACATATACATAGATATTAGAATGTAAATTGATAGGTCCCCCCTTTTTTTTCTCTTTTTTGGTCATAATGAAATGATTTCAAATAATCTTCTATTTAGATTTTTAAATTATTATAATCAAGATTATTTAAACAAACAAGACAATGATGGTTCTGCTACATCATGTTCGCATAAAATTCTTTTATCTATTTATGTTGATAGATATTCATTGTGTTTCTGTGATCATTATTATGCAAAATTGTTGGATTGTTCCTTTGATAGAAAACGAAAAAAAAAAATTGTAATTTAGCATTATCTGATTAGAATACCGTTTTGTTTTAATTTTAATCACCTTTTAGAATTTGAATAATTCTCTTAGAATGTTAAGAATTACATTATAATCATGTAACATAATTGTTTATTTTTTATCAGAAGGGGTTTTGTGAAGATTTTAGTAATTTATAGAGTTGAGATCATGAGTCAATTGAAGCTAGACCACCATCGAAAACCTGGAAGCACTGGACGGCCGTTTCGTCCTATTATGGGACTCCTCAGTGGCAGTGCGCATCCACGAACCCACTCTCGCAGGATTCGAATCCAGGACCTACCAGTCTCGAGCCGAAGCCCTTAACCGATAGACCACTGAGCTGGCATCCAACGGTGTTAATGTTTAACTTCAACTGATTCACGAAATTGAGCAACCATTCACCAATGTCATCAGTGAGTTCCTATCTCACAACAGACCTGGGTGAACTCCACCGGTTACTGCTTCTCACTAGAACTCACTGATGACATTGGTGAATGGTTGCTCAATTTCGTGAATCAGTTGAAGTTAGACATTAACACCATTGGATGCCAGCTCAGTGGTTTATTTTTTAAACAAAAAGTGATTAAGTCCATTAGTCAACTAAAGTTAGACCACCATTGGAAAACCTGAAAGCATTGGACAGCTGTTTCGTCTTAGAATGGGGACTACTCATCAGTACGCATTCACCAGCGGGATTCAAACTTAGGACTTATCAGTCTCGTGCGCGAACGTTTAAGCTCGAGACCACATATCCGTAGAAAACACAAATTACAGACAACATTATTCAGGCAGAAGGAATTATTTGATGAGATAAAAACAACTACAAAATTATTTTCAAACTCAATAATATCTAAGGGAAAACGATGATGGAATGCATCGGGAAATTAAGACCGACTCTGTGTTATGTAATTCAAAGTTTCTAATAATAATAGGTTACGATGATTGTGCCTACCTCAACCAGATACTCTATTCACATCTTCATACTTCAGTTAAACAGTCAATTAAGATTAAAACTGAACAACTGTTTCTCTATATACTAAAGGACAATTTAATGATAATAACATAACTAGAAAGTGAAGTAATTATTTTAAACTAATTCCCTTCTCTTTGTCTCCGTTGAAAACACAAATGATGCTAAGGAAATTACTTCAAATACCAAATTTAACAACCCAGTTGTCTTAGTAACTAAATTCTGTTTCTTTGTGTAAACTATAAAATATTGCTGAGTGAAATGTAAACATGTATGTTTGTTTAAATCAAAGTTTTCAATTGTCTACTGATTAGTATATTCATCATAAATAAATTTATAATATCCTTCGTTTTCTGTTGGAATTAGAACAATCAATGACATTTGGTATGCTTTATTATTCAATTAGCAGGTACATCCAGCTGATGAGTCCCAAATAGGACGAAACGCGCGTCAAACTTGATTCCACTACTAGCCACTATCCATCTCTGCTTACCATGCTTGTGAAATAAGGCTATATCGAGGCAATATGCACAGTATGCACATATGCCAATTAGAGACTGACCAGTTGCAGTCCTAACACATCGACGGGAAGATTCAAACAAGCAATACAAAATGAATGTAAACTTTACCCCATTGCACAAGCAAGTGGCTATCAGGACTCAGTGGCCGAGTAGATAATGCGATGGCGTTTGAAGGAAAAGGTATTGGGTTCGAGTCCCAGAGTGAACATCAACTCTGAGATGCAGGTACATCCAATTGACGAGTCCCAAATAGGACGAAACGCGCGTCAAACTGGATTCCACTGCTAGCCACTATCCACCTCTGCTTATCAATAAGCTTTGTTTTAAAATGTTCGATAATATTACTAGCTCTCATACTACTACAACAGCTAACCATAACTTCTGATAAAATCAAACTCTCATAGTTTCTTCCTACAACTTCAATAATCCTTTTCAAAGTTCGTCCATAATAATCAAGTGATTATTTCGATTATATTATGCCATGATATTGGTTTACAAAGACATTGATTGTTTAACTGAAGTATAAAGATGTGGATAGAGTATCTGATTGAGATAGGCACAATCATCGGTCTTAATTTCCCGATGTATTTCATCATCGTTTTCCTTTAGATATTGAGTTTGAAAATGATTTTGTAGTTGTTTTTATCTTATCAAATAATTCCTTCTTCTTGAATCATATTGTTTGTAATCTATGTTTTCTACTGACACTATGTTTCATAATGTTTACATCTCGGTGTATTTATATGATGCGGCAACTTAAACCAATACACATCTATTTCACATTCTACGTTACTTACGAGTGAGTTATTTTGAACACTAGACATTACTGAAATAGATGTCCTGATATTAATTCACTATTTCATGGTTTATACCTTCCGACTTTTAGCAGTTCTCTTAGTAACAGAATTAGCTATGGTTTTTTTACTTACTAAAGATATCATTGTTTACATGAAGACCAAGAAACCTGAGCTTTTAGTCAAACGGAATTTCTGACAAAACTATTTACTAATTATTCAACAACCAGTAATAAATTACAGTCTATCAAATTATTGAGTAAAAAAAAGAGGAAAAATCAAGTGTATTTTGTATGAAAACACCATGCATGTTAATATGCATGGTGTTAAATTTCATTTCTGCTAGGAAAGAGGGAGAAAATCAAGAATAAGAATACTTAATGGACGAGCAAATCAACTTCGAGAACATGACTCTTAGGTTTTTTTTAGAGAAATTTAGATATCGCACATAACGTCGGTAGAAATAGCTGCTTTTCCTTCAGCCATAAAGTAAGAATCATACCGACAATTGCATCAAATACCTAAATGTCTTTTTACATTATGTATCACAAGAAAAACGGTTATATCCTTTAATCCTTACCATAAATCGTTAATTTTGAGACAAACATATATTCAGTAGCATTGAATTTTGCAGAGGAATTTATCGGATGGGGTCTCTTATATTACTAGGCGAAATTCATTTATCCATATGGATACAGGGCAAGTTTATATTATAGATGATGTCAGTTCGTAATGAAAGCTCTAATCCTAAGTACGTAGCACTTACTAGAAATAATGTAGGGACTGAAAAATTTATTTTGGTCCTTATAAGGGTACAAGACGACAAACAACCTCTGTCTATAAGGTTAAGTGTATATGTCGTTGCTTTATCGGTCTACGGTCAGTGTAATCTACAAACACACACTGATAGACTTGTGGACTATGTGAAATCTGTTAACGCCTTTAGAGATATTATTGTTTTATTTTTCATAAACTATTCATTTATAAAACTGTTTTCTAATTGGCTAGGAATTAACCGAAAATTTGCCGCGGTTATTTCAAACTCGTTACCACACTACACAATCAACGAAAATCAAACTGAATAACACACATGATTCTGGAAAAGAGATACAGGCTTCACAATATTAAGATCCATATAGACTAATTCTACAAATTTACATTATTCATTTGAGTAAGTACCAAGTTAAATATAAACAATTATACTATAAAGCATAATATACGAAATAGAGAAACTGAATAGTGAAAACAACTCCCAAGCTTTGAATATGATCCTCAAAAAATGAATGAAATTTATTTCCAATCGTATAAAATGGCATGATAAACACTTTCGCTTATTACCCAATACCTTTAAAATTGTTAGAAAGGATTCTTCTTATCATCATATATTGAAAATGAAAACTTCATTGAAATCATGAGCCTATCTAACTTAGATCACTATTTCTATTCAATCAATCAGTCAGTCAGTCAGTCAGTGATATACAACTTAGAGCATGTCGCATATGTGCATCGGTTCAAACCACACTAGAACAAACAGATGAAGTTGTTTAAAACAGCCCAAAGTACTAGGAATCATAGTGGTAGGAAGAATTATATGTAGGCAAAAAAACGAATAAGGAGATTATGAGACTTGGGGTCCAAGAGTACACAAGGAATAAACTTTATCTAAGCTGTTGAAACTGGCTCTGATCCATGTCACCCAATATCTCCGACCACTGATCTCGGTTGTCGTTGAAACTCTGGACAACTAGTCTAGATCTCCCTACGTGATCCTATTCGACAGTCAATGGCTTTTTAAACTGGTGCCACATCTTGTTGTGCTCGTCCCTAGCCATTTTCTAACATCTTCCTACACCGCCTAAAGTCTCCCGTCGAGATAGTTGATGATTAGATGTACAGAATACAAAGTTTCACAACCTTATCAATCAGTCGGTTGTCTTTATTTAGAACTCTTCGTCCAGCCTCAGTATTGTATTATTTTAAAAAATGAATAATATTATTTTTATATTCTCCCAGTTGTAAGCTTGCAATTAACTAATTAGTTAACATTATTTCTTTTTCCATCGATAAATTACTGGCTGGTAATAGTCTGCAGAAGGCATATTTAGTATAAACGGGGTTTGATATTTATCTCAATATTATACTCTGTACCTAGACATATGAATGTTAATCGACTGATGTAAAACATCTCTATTACTCCCAAATAAGTTACCATTATCTCAAAATTACAGAAGTGATATCACTATCGAACCGAATGAATCTTTCAATCATCATACACCAAAGTCGTCGAGGAACCAAAGTTAAATTAAATTAAATTTTAGATGGTTTATAATAGAAATACTACCATCATGCATTCATTCGCATTTTAATAATCCATCTAACATTCACAATGAAATCAAAAGATTCACTTGGTATTGTTTTTAATTGAATCTACCCATTAATCGAAAGATGCCATGATATTTTTGTAATGAAAGTTATCTGATGTTCAAATAGATTAATTGCATACAGTGAGATTTAAATATATATATATATATATATATATATATATATATATATATATATATATATATATATATATATATATATATAAAGCTTGTAGTGTTAAATTCATTTTGTATTATTCGTTTTAATCTTCTCATTGATGTTTAGGACTGAAATTAGTCAGTCTCTTTTTAGAATATGTTCATCCTCTACGGACTGCCTCGATATTGCCTTCAGTTACAAGCATTATAAGTAGAGATGGATGGTGGCTAGTAGTGGAATTCAGGACTCGGGTTTCGTCCCATTTGGAACTGGTCAACTGGGTGTGCCTGCCTATGAGAGACTGATCAATTGTAGTCATAAACATCAATCAGAAGATTCAAACAAACAATACCAAGTGAATTTAAATTTCACCCCACTGTACAATTAGGTAGCTATCAGGACTCAGTAGCTAAATGGATCACTCGATGGTATTTGAAGCTAACGGTATTCGGTTCAAGCCTTAGAATGGACATCAACTGCGGGATATAGGCACATCTATCTAAAGAGTTCCTAATAAGATGATTCCACTACTAGATACTACCCAACTTTCTTTACAATGCTTTGAATGTTAGTTTTCACCTGATTATATCATTCATTATATAAAACCGAATGAAATGAAGCAAATATGTAACGATTACATAAGTTAGAAAGACAATTAAACATTTGTTCCATTAAAAATTCTATTAAGAATCATAAGTCATTTATCTAAAATAGTTTTGTGTCATTTAGATCGGTTTTCACGGAAAGCCACCTCTCTCTCTCTCTCACTCGCCTCCCCCCTTTTTTTGAAAATCTTATCTATGAAATCATGTTACATGAAGTACACTTTCATTAGTTAATGATATTCTAAATTCAATGATTTAGTTATGTAATAGGTAGAAACTTAAACATACACACACACATACATGCATGCACGCACAAAGACACATAGGCAACACAACAGATAGACACACAATTTCTATTAACAATTAGTTATATTATTGTACATTATTTGATTATATACTTTAGTCGTCATTAGATTGATTGTCATTCCCCCCCCTATTTATCCACTTGTGTGATTAAATTTCGAATAGTTCAAAAAAGAAACAAATACATGAATCAATGAATGAATACATGAACCACCCCTTTTATCAATATGAAGGGGGTGAGTAGGTGGAGATTTTTTTAAAGTTTATTCAGTTATTCAATTGCTGTTTTCATCTTTTCTATCAATGAAATAAAACCCCCATATGTTAATATATAAACTACTTAAATCTTTATTCATTTGTAAATGAAGTAAGATAGACAGACATATTTCATGATAGACACACACATATTATATAATAAGACAAATACAAACGAATTGTATACACATAACAACATTGTACAAGTAAACTTAATCATTAATCATGTAAGAAAATAGCCTGAAGGGTAAAGACAACTAACAACAACAACAACAACAACACATGTTTTGATTACATAATCATAATTTATTAACAATAGAATCTTATTCTTTAGCAGTTTTTCTTTTCTTTTTTTTTTAATCTAAAGTGCAGATATATGATCAAGTAATAGACAGAAGGGAATTGTGACATAGAAACTTTTCTAACTATATCTATCTATCTTCATGATCTGTTTAAAACCAATTGAGATTATTCTATGAATGTAACACGAAACTTGAAACTTATGCACATACACACACACACATATATTCATTAAAACATGTGGTATCCGATAATTCATAAAGAGATTTGATGATCGGTAAAGAAAGAAGTAGATAGTAGTGACATGAAAGAGGTTTTATTATTATTATTATTAGGCATAACACTAATAAATCACGCAATGTTAAATCTTTTCAATAGGACACTTGTAACCAAAAACTAAATATAACAATGAATGAAGAGGTTATATTGGTTAGGATGATAGTGATTATAGCAGAAGAAAGAGTGTTTGTATAATTTAGGTCATTTTAAGACTGAATCAAGTAAAAATTTAGTTAGAAAATTGAAAATGAAACATGGTATTGATCAAAGAAAAAATGAACAATAATGATAATTCCTTTTTGTAGTTGAAATCATGAGTCAATTGAAGTTAGATCACCATGGAAAAATTGGAAGCACTGAACGGCCGTTTCGTCCTATTATGGGATTCCTCGCGAGATTTGAACCTAGGACCTACCAGTCTCGCGCCAGAGCCCTTAACCGATAGACCACGGCGTTAATGTCTAACTTCAACTGATCCACGATGTTTGAGTAACCGTTCACCAATTGTTTTTAGTGAGTTGATATCTCTACAACAGACTTGGTTGAACTCCACTGGTCACTGCTTCCCACTACAACTCAAGGAAATATCTCTTGAAGTCAGTCATTAGTGACCATATGATAATAGTTCAGAGGGTGTTTTGTGGGGAATTTAGTATTTTCATAGTTGAAATCATGAGTCAATTGAAGCTAGACCATCATGGAAAACCTGGAAGTACTGGACGACCGTTTTGTCCTATTATGGGACTCCTCAGTGTCAGTGCGCATCCACGATCCTGCACCCGCGAGATTTGAACCCAGGATCTAACAGTCTCGCTCCAGAGCACTAAACCGATAGATCACGCTTTCAAATATGAAAATACTAAATCTCCACAAAACCGCTTCTGATAATGATAATGGAAATTTGAGTTTTTGTCTTAAATTTTGTGTTAATAAAGCTTGATTAAATGAGTTAAGAGATTGTGAAGAAGATATGTAGTTCAACAAGGTGATTGTAGTAGGACTGGGTGGTTTCACTGTCAGACTTTCATTCTAGATAATGTCATTTAAACAATTCGAGTTTCCCCCCAAAATGATGAACATCTCAGTCCTACAAGACATTAATCATGGTCCGATTGATAGATATGTCAAAGACTAAAACACTAGGTGACACGGGTTACACTCTTATTGGAAATATCCGCTTATTCAAGAATGTAGACATGATGTATTGATGTGTACCACTTAGCACTAAATCTAGATCAATTAGTCAAATTAGAAAAATTGAATTCACCTTATATTTACATGTGATTTGAACTCCTCATTTAAGTTTAACTCTGCACATAATCTCTGAACAGTCACAAAATAGAAAATATACATTATGTTAAAACAAAAAATTTACATTGCTCCCTCAACTACTTCCATTCTGTCTGTAAAGATATGTACTGTCGTCTTCATATAATGAAAAAATACACAACTAATCAATTTAAAATGGAATATGTTCATATTCAGGGAATCGACTCAATATCGTCATTTAGTCACAAGTTTTTAGCAAGATTAATAACATTTTGAAAGATACTTTTTTTTAAACAAAATATATCAGTTTAGTCAGTGGATTTGGGAGAATTTTCTCAGCGCTGAAGACAGTTCTATGCGATGAACATCTCGAAATTCGAACTTTTGTTAATGTAAACTGAAGTAGTTTAGTATTTTTCATGGTAGTTAACAGGGAACTTTGATTTAATTGTGCTGATTGGCACTGCCTAGAAGATCATATGTGAAATATTGGGGAAAATGATGTTTCGTCGGGAACTTGAACCGAAACCACCCAGCTTGGAATTCTGAGACGTTTCGATGGAGCTTTTCGGGCAGCAGACAACCTTCTGTAAGAGCGAGATATTTTTAGTTGACTGAACTGAAATATAACCAAGTGTACTAAGATATGCTAATATTAATCATCCAAATATGGAGTGTGAACGAGATCTTCGTCTAACAGTAAATAACTTTATTTCATCGATCTGTAGACGTCTCTGTGGTTTTCTAAGGCAGACGAATTATGTTGCAGCTTGTGGGGGGGGTGAACTCAATACTGCTGCTGCTGTGCTCAATACTACAACAATAATTTGCTAAAAAGGAAGCAGCCTCACTCCCGCATATCAATAAACAATAAAATCAAATCAACCTAAAAAAAACGGTTACAATAGTAGTAAATGACAATAAGATCGGGAATTTGTCTATTCACTAAGTTTTATGACAGATCCTGGTTCGAAAATTATGTTAGACTCAAAATTGTCACATTTCATTACGAGTACGACTTACAAAAGTGAGTTGGAAATTAAAAGTTCATAGTTTACACTTTATCCAATTTGTAATGTAGTAAGTTTCTTAGGATAACATTAGTTATTCGAAACACACGAGAATTATACGAAAACATAATAACTCCATAGTATAGTATACAATGAGTGAACGAAAACAGTCGTAACTTTGAAGTTTGTTGAATAAACGATGTATGTTTAAAGTAATTGATAGATCTTGGTGAAAAAAAAAGTTTCAATCCTTAAAATCAACCTACACTCATCTGATAAACATTCAAATAATGATTGAAACTTACCTTCTCAATTTGTTTACCTCCTTTGTATCTACCGCCTACTTGATTATGATTATGTCCTGCGGCTAACAACCACATCCAAGAAGTATGTTTACTAAACTAATAAATTCAGATAGTTACTAACTTGTTCATTGAAGAGATGATATTATGTTACATATTATCAAAATTTAAACTTCTATCAATACTATCGGTCTTTAATTGACAAAACTGGAAACTGTTTATTATTGATTTTGATTGAATCTTTTGTTGTCATCACATTGTCTACTTTAGATAATCATTGTTAATTCAACAAAGTACAATAAAGTAAACAAGTCAACCTGCTGATAAATAAAAATCAAACAAAAAAAACAACCCACAACTGTATGAATAACAAAAAGAAAATATAACAATCAATGTTTGTTATAAAGAGATAGATGAAGAAAAAGTAGGTGAATTGGGTGAACCAACATGTAAATTATGTTTTTCATTGTTTACTTAACACTTTATTGTTATATATCAACTTAGATGTTTACATTTCTTATCTTGACTGCGTTTATATGCAAAGGGGATATTTGTGTGTGTGTGTGTGTGTGCGAGAGCTCATAAATGTAAACAAACACATCGTCAATATGACATAATACATATGTCGATTGTTTATTCTATCATTCAATCTTTTCTTCCTTCTTTTTCTTTTTTTGTTTTTGTAAATGACTGTTTACCTGGAAAAACTCAACTTGTGTAGTTGTTGAGTAAACGGGAATTTAAAAAAAAAACGGGTGAAAAGGATAGTTTCTATGATTATTACAGTTTTGTAAGTAAACAGTTACTGAATAACATATAGTATTATAGAAAAACGTATAATTTTATGCATGAAATAACAGATAGGACTCCGTAGCTGAGTAGATAACGCGATGGCTTATGAAGCGAAAGGCATTGGGTTAGAGTCCCACAGTGATCATCAACTCTAAGACGCAGGTACATCTGACGAGTTCCAAATAGGACGAAACGTGTGTCCTAGATTCCACTAGTAGCCACCATCCATCTTCGCTTATAAAACTTGTGACTTCAGGCAATATCGAGGCAGGATGCACAGGATGCACATATGCTAACAAGAGACTGATCAATTGCAGTCGTAAACATCAATGAGAAGTTTCGAACAAGCAATACCAAGTGAATATAACAGATAATAATTTAAGTTTTAACTGAGTATTTAGTTTGAAAATTGCGGTTTCAAAGAAAATAAGTGGCCACTATTTGTTTCCATTATAGAGTAGCATTTTAACTAGATGATCGTTAAAAATCAGGAAGCACTAGACATCGATTCTTCTTAGTATAGATGTTGCTTAACAGTGAGTAACTAGAACATCACCATCAAATTTGAAACTACTCAGACCTCATAGCAATCACTTATAATTCAGTTTATAGATTTAGAATTGCAACTAGTTAGATAATAGCTCTATGGTCTGAAAATTAATCGCCTACTGTCAGGTTTGAAGGTCTTTAGTTTAATTCCCAGTGAATTTTACAGATTCCACTGTCATGAAGCCAGTCTCACTGGTTCCTAATGGTTGTCTAACAAAAAATTCAGCTTGTGATATAAACTACGAATCGGATAAACTCCATAAATCTTCTCTACTAATAATTTGATATATTTGAATGGTTTCCTAGTAACCTTTTTAAATTTCAAAATAGAATTTTTCAAATGACTGATACAATTGTAAACCAAATAAGTATGCGATAGATTGTTTTGTTTTAAACTTAGATTATTAAGCCATATTTGCTTATTATATTACTTAATCACTTTGTTTGGATACTGTACTTCATACTTTTTCGACTCTCCACTGATGATCTTCATTCAGTGTAATTGTTGTGTGAATTTATTAAACTGAGGCCCAATGGGAGACTGAATATCTTCGGTTTGAAATCTCAGTCAAGTCATGTGTAAGACTATTGCTGAGAGGTATGGTAGAAGGAGGAAATAACTCTTCTACGTATACTGGTTTACGGTGATCTTCCGGCTCATCTTGATCCCTAGTAAAAAAAAGTAGTATATATGTGTGTATCCTTGATACACATTATTAGAATACATTTAGTTTCACGTGGGAGATTAATGAACTGAGAGGAATTTCAAATAAATTAGTGTTTTGCAATGACACTTTCTTTGTCTGACCTCCCAAAGATTGATCTCTTACCAGAAAATTTACTTATTGACATAGAGTAGCCATTTAATAAATATGCTCAACACCATGAGTAACAATGAAAACATGTTCGGGATATATTTACCTCCCATCGAACTGTAAATCTTGTTTCATAATTGATTTCAAACATTATCTAGATTGGTCGTAGGAAGGGAAGTCGTTGACCGCGTTGACTAATCCACTCATCAATCCTAGTGAGTTGTAAGCTAACAAAATTATAGTACGGATACAAAAAAGTCTTCTGGCTTTTATCAAATAGTGTTACTTGTGGAGTAGGTGAGATGACTGTCTGTTCATTGAAAGGCAAGTACACTGTTCAGTTTGAAATAATCTATGCCTGTGAAGTATGATATGTTTAAGTATAGATATTAAATTGCTAGTATTTAGTAACAGTTGTTTTCAGTGGATCATATATGATAAAACTACTGACTAAGCAACTTTGGTGTCAACTGTCGGATATGAGAGAAACAGGAAAAATCAGCGGACAAATCAGTGAATCTTCATCTAATGAGATGGCTTGGATATTCATTAAGTATGCATAACCACCGCCTACTTCGATGTATAATGCTTGTTTGTGCAGCAACAGGTTGGAAATGAGTTAGAGAGGGGGGGGGCCCAAACTAAAATGAATTTATTGACGGTTGCTCATAGTGATGCTGGTAAGTTTAGATTACCTGAAAAGCAGTCCCATCCATCTCAATGCTTGAGAAGGGCAATAAGGTGTAGACACTTTTTTCTATAACTCCGCCTGATTTCGTTTTAATATTATTATCATTACATTATACCAAGACTACATCCCTTCTCTTCAAACTTCGTTCTCTATTTGTACTCTTACTCTCTCTCTCTCTCTTACGATAACTGATAAAATCATTATTTTGACTTCTTTGCTATATATTCTGATAATTCCATTGCACTGTATTGATATAGTATGGTAATATAAGTTAGTTCAAATTAATTCTTGGTTGAATGAGACAGATTGACTATATAAAACTGTCCTTAATTCACGGTTAACTTATTGAAAATTAGCCCATTATCACTAATTTCTTAAAATCTCAAATACAATTATTTAGGTGTACAAACTATACAATAACATTCGATGATATCTTCATGGATTATTATTACTGCGCCTGTATGCTTTATTCGCACTTTACCATTCCTTCTCAAATGACTTCATTTACTATGGTTGCACAATATCAAGGACTGATTGAAGGTGGTTATGTAAACTATCGCAAGTTGATTCGATAGGCTAAAGGTTGAGAGGTCACTTCAAAAGTGAAGTTCCTTAATACGATCACCAGTGGGGTTGTGAGTGCTCACTGCTATTATGTAGTCTCATACTAAGATGATACAGTTGTTCAATACTCTTTCGTTTTCAATGGTGACTTTAATAAAGTTAAACCGTAATACGAAAATTCAACAACGTCTATGAACCTTTTACTTTATTAATATTAGAATACTACAGATGATAATAATTATAAATATCAGATCAGCACTATATTCTTTCACATTAATATACACAATGATCTAAATTCATATGTATTAGTTTCATTAAAATCTATGTTAACTATATATAGTTGAAATCAAAAGTCAATTGAAGCTAGACCGTCACGGAAAACCTGGAAGCACTGGATGGCCGTTTCGTCCTATTGTGGTAGTCCTCAACAGTGCGCATCCACGATCCCGCCCCGCAAGGTTCGAAGGCAGGACCTACCAGTCCCTCAACAGCGCACTGTTGAGGACTACCACGATAGGACGAAACGGCCGTCCAGTGCTTCTAGGTTTTCCATGGTGGTCTAGCTTCAACTGACTAATGATTTCAACTATGAAAATACTGAAATATCCACAAAAACCCCTTCTGAACTATATATAGATTTGAATTTTTCAGTGGTTATACATTCAAATACGATAACTTTACTATCAGGAAGTCATCCTCATTAATGTATTTGATGATTACACCTTATTCAGTAAAAAAGACCTTACTTACTTACTTACGTCTGTTACTCCCAATGAAGCATAGGCCACCGACCAGCTTTCTCCAACCCACTCTATCCTGGGCCTTCTTTTCTACCTTACACTCCTACAAAAATGTTTTTGTAAAAGTGTTAATTAGAAACATTTTATTCATTGACTTGTTAATTATTTTCCATTCCTTAATAAACATTAAATGGAAACATACGTGTCCGATGGCAAGTGTTCTCATTCATGCAAAGAATGGTGTACAGAAGTATTTCCATTGGATCAATATTCACATCATTAATCTGTAATGTTGATGATTATCAATTTAATGCATGGATTATATGTCTTATGTATTGAATATAAATTATGTATGTTCTATACAGAGCATATAGTGCATAGTGTAGAATGATAATTTATCATATTGTTAGGTAGTCAGTTTATTAGTGAATCAAACAATCTTCTGGTCAAAGTGAAAATTCTATGGTGGAAAGTACATGGAAGAAATATCATTATAAGCAAAGTTGGATAGTGGTTAGCAGTGGAATTCAATACGCGCATTTCGTCCTATTAGGGACTCGTCAGCCGAATATACCTGCATCTCGGTGTTGATGTTCACTCTGGGACTCGAACTCAATACCATTCGCTTCGAACGCTGTCAGGTTATCCACCTAGCTACTGAATCCTGATAACCACCTGTTTGTGCAATGGGATGAAGTTTAAATTCCTTTGGTATTGTTTGTTTGAATCTTTCATGAAGTGAACATCAACTTTAAAATGCAGGTACATCCAGTCGACGAGTTCCAAATAGGCCAAAATGCACGTCATGAATTCCACTGCTAGCTCCTATCTGTCTTTGTTTATATGTCTTTGCTTGTGAATTAAGGCAAAATCGAGACAATACACACAGTATGCACATATGTCAATAAGAGACTGATCATTGCAATCGTAAACATTTATGGATAGATTCAAGTAAACAATATCAAGTAAATAGAAATAAACAGAAATTAAAGTGATCTAAAATCAGTGCGCATCCACGACTCCGCCTGACGAGCGAGACTCGAACCCAGGACCTACCAGTCTCGTGACAGAGCGCTTAACCGATAGACCACCGAGCCGGCATCTAACGGTGCTAATGTTCAACTTCAACCGATCCACTATGAACTGTGAACTTCAATATAGTAGATTATATATATCATTAATGAAGTGGAATAATTAAATATGAACAGGTGTAACCTACACATTAGGGGATCATTTCACTTCATTTCTAATTTCATAATTATATTCTCCTTAAACATTTAGATACTTCAAAATTTATTTCATATATCACACGTGACCTGAATTGACTGTACTGTGAATGACTCATTTAGAAGGATTCATCTCTTTTTCCCATAATCATCATCATCATCATCATCATCATCATCATCATCATCATCATCATTGTAATGAGGGGAACGAGCGAGCGAGAGAGACAAAGATTTTAAAAAAAGGGGAAGAAAGAAAGGGTAAGATAGTTGTTATGATCCAATCAAATCTTAGTTTGATTTCATAGTTATGTAATAATATCTGCACCCATCATCATTCATTGTCAACATAACAATATATTACCAATCATTATTAACAATCTGTTAGTATAATTCTACAACCGAATGGCATAACAATTCTTAAGTATCAAGTTACTCATAGCGCACAAATTATGATTGAATGAATGAAGAGATTTATGAATATGGGTAGAAAAATAAAAGAGTGAAGAATATTTTCTCCCTTCGTCTTAGAGATTGAATACATTTCGAAAGATTTAGGTCTCTACTTCAAAGGGGTAAACGACAAGATATTATGAACTAAGCAATAAACTATTTTCATTTTATATTTAAACAAGATTGCATCATCATCATCATCATCGTCGTCGTCGTCGTCGTCGACGTCGGTTACAAAACTTACATATTGATTATTTGTAATTACAAACAAAGGACTTAATAGATATCAAACAAGAAGAAGAAACACAACATTAATAATACTAACAACGATACATACAGATGAAATCATTGAAATCAGACAATAATCAATGTAGTCCTTCACAAGATTCACATTTATCTTCTAGCAATAAAGTAAGTTGAATATTCTAATTCATTTAAATCTCAGTGATAAGATTTATTAATCAATGTTTAATATCAAAAAAGGTTTTGTGGAGATTTTTAGTAATTTAATAGTTGAATTCATGAGTCAATTGAGGCTTAAGCATCATGGAAAATCCGGAGGGATCGTGGATCAGCACTACTGAGGAGTCCTATACTAGGACGAAACGGCCATTCACTGCTTCCAAGTTTTCCATGATGGTCTAGCTTCAGTTGACTCATGAATTCAACCATTCAATATTAATATATTTCATATGTAATGGTTGAAATATTCTCATGATTGGTGTTCAGCATTGAAATGAATCAGTCAGTTTTAACATATTCACATCCTGTTCAGATTACCTCGATATCGTCATTTAATATCTTAAACACTTTTAAGCTGTTCTAATAGTGACTAGCAGAGGGTTCTTGTAGCGAAATGAACTTGTTTCATATCTATATGTGAACATTAAGCTGATAAGCTCAAAATAATATGAAACGTGAATTCATTGTCAAAGTGATGTATATTTGACTAACTTATCATTTTAGGATTAATGATGATACTTTCATTTTAAATGAGCTATCTTGTTAAAAAGTAGACTTTCTGATTTCGGTCGACTTGTTCCGGCAACTGTTTATAAATACTTGTACCTTCTTGATGATAGTTGTAGTAGTTCTCCAAGTTTTAACTCCGTACGATCGAACTAATTGTCTTGATGTTCGTATCGAAGACTCTGATTTTGATATTGGTTGACAGTTGTTTTGAGTTCCCTATATTCTTCAACTACTGCAATGCTACTCTTTCTTTGCTAATCCTTATCTTAACATCATCAGATCCTGCTTGTTCATCGATGACGCTGCTCAGATGTGTGAAAGTCTCCATATCCTCCAGAGTTTGTCCATGAAGGGTGATTGTGTTGATGTTCTCCTTGTTGTTTTGAGCATCTTGCTTTTTCCCTTGTGTATGTTGAGGCCCTCTGCTGTTACATTGGTTGTCTTCATCTACATTTGATCGTGTGTATGGTATAGAAAAGCTACGTACAAATCTTCTAGCTGCATCCAAGGTGAGTATTGTATTCTGTGTCTCACTCAAATGTTGGGTTTCATAATCCAATCAACCACCAGAATGAGGAAGAGATAAGAGTAAACAGCCTTGTCTGACACCACTCCTCACTCGGAATGCATTCGTGAGCTGCCATTCATGCACGACTTTGCACTGTAGTCCGTCGTATGAATTCCGCATGATGTTGACGATTTTCTCAGATACTCCATAATGTCGAAGAAGTTTCCACAATATTCTCCGATCCACACTGTTAAACGCTTTCTCATAGTCAATGACGTTGATGTATAGTGACGAATTCCACTCAACTGATTGTTCCACGATGACCCGTAGTGTCGCAATTCGGTCTGTGCACGAACTATCCTTACGGAATTCAGTCTGCTGATCTCGAGGTCAAGCATCTACTGCGTCTTTCATCCGGTTCAGCAACATTCTGTTGAAAATTTTTCCTGGTAATGATAGTAGTGTGATGCCTCTGTAGTTCTCACATTTGCTCAGATCTCCTTTCTTTGGTATCTTGATGAGGTATCCTTATTTCCAGTCTGTCGGTTACACTTGTTCCTCCTCCCAAATCTCCTTGAATAGAAGGTGAAGCATGTTTGCAGTTACTTCAATCTATGGCTTCAGTGATTCAACTGGAATATTGTCAGGTCCTGCCTCCTTCCTGCTCTTGATTTGTTTGGTGGCCATCTTGATTTCTTCGATCGTTGGTGGAATGACGTCTATAGGAAGGTCTGTGTGTGCTGTTTCGATGTCCGGTGGATTCAATAGACCTATCCTATTCGATTTTTTCAAAGTGTCCTCCCTGTCTGTTCTACTGTTCCTGAATCACAGTGATTGGCTTGCCTCCATTGTCTTTGATGGGTTTCTCCAGTTTATTATATCTCCCTGCTAGTTTCTGCACTGTGTCATGTGGTTGGTTGATATTTCCTTCTTTTGCATCTTCTTCCTCTATCTCTTCTAAGTCTTCCCAATATTTTTGCTTGTCGGCTCTAATGCTCTTTTTCACTTGCTTGTTTGCTTCTGTGTACTCAACTTGTGCCTTGACTTTCTCTGCTCGTATTCGACTGTTGTTAATTGCTGTCTTCTTGTTTTCCCTTTCTTTAATTTTGTTCAGAGTTCGCATAGAGATCCATTCCCTATGATGATGTTTATTGAGATCCAGAACCTCGTGACACGTTGAAGTTAGTGCTTCTTTGATCCATTTCCAGTTGTACTCCATCGTAGTTTCTTGTTCCTTCAGTAGATCCTCTAAAGCTTGTAACCTATTGTTAAGAGTTATGTTGAATTCGTTGAGTTTGTAAGTATCTCGAAAGAAGGCTGTATTGAACCTTTGTAATGCTGTCTCTCCAGTTGCCCAGCGTTTCTTTAACTATAGTTTCATCTTGGTCACAACCAGGTGGTGATCTGAAGCTATGTCAGCTCGTTTCCTGGCTTACAAGCCTTCTACTGACTTTCTGAGCTTCTTTCGTGTTACATATATGATTTATTTGTTTTTGTGTAGTGTGATCCGGTGGCACCCATGAAGCTTTGTGTATACGTTTGTGTGAGAATATTGTGCTACCTATAACCAATTTGTTGAATGCCCATATATTTGTGAATCTCGCCCCATTTTCATTTCTCTCTCCCAGTCCATGTCGTCCCATGATATCTTTATATCCTGTGTTGTCCATTCTGACTTTGGCGTTTAGATTGATTGCAGCCTCTCATAGAACTGATCTTTATTATTGTCGTTGCTATAATTGGTGGGTGTACAACATTGAATAACATTAATTGTGATCCCCTCCTTCTTTGTTTTGAATGATGCTTTGATTATCCCGGATCCATGAGATTCCCATCCCACAAGTGCAATTCGTGCTTCTCTGGACAGCATTAGCGCAACTCTCTGAGTATATGGAGCATTTTCCTCCTCGTGATCGGAGTACAGCAGCATCTCTTCCGTATCTAGCCTTTGTTGTCCAGCTTAGGTTCAATGGGTTTCACTGATTCCAAGTACTGCCAATTTGTATCTCCTGATTTCCGTTGCTATTTGACTGGTCTTCCCGATCTCCCACGTTATCTGGACATCCAATGCACTTATAAAAATTGTTGCTCTGGTTGTTAGAAGTGGTATGGGCCTCGTGACTTCTGAAGAATTTCTGCTTTCATCCCGAGTCGTCATAATTCTTGCTCGAACTCCCAGAACAGAGTTTAAATGGTTTTAATTATTTTTTCTGGTTAACGTCTTTATAGCGAGTTAGTTTTCTACGGGATGAGGCTGCCGACCCCATGCCCAACCCTCTTCTATTACACGGGCTTGGGTCTGAGAGTAACCCTAGAAGATCCAAACAAACAATACTAAGTGAATTCAACCCTAGAAGAGTTACAGGCAGAAATCAAAACTACATAGTAGAATATATAATTGAGTAATTCTCCATATTATTTGGTCTTAATATTAGGTTACAGTGTTAGATGATTGGCAGCAGTCAGTATAAACGTCAGATCTACACTCCAGATTAGTCAATACCCGTCAGTCAGAAATAAGTAGTTCTTAACAAAAATCGGACCCTTCCCTCTATAATATTTAAACCGGCTTCGTAACCAGGGTCTTTGTAATATAAGTGATGTCCCATAAGAATATGGTACAAACACACCAACTGATCATATGATATAGTCACCTAGTAGTCTGTGGTTCTAATTCATCTTCAGTATGACACACATCAAATGTTTTTACTTTAATAATCGTTAATCAGTTGTATTCCATCTTGTTTCATTTATGGAGTCTAGTTTAACTCCAAAACAGATTGTCATCATCATCATCATCATCATCATCATCATCATCATCATCAGAAATAGTAAATTTATTGGCGTGATTTGCATGAACTAAGAGTAGGCAGTAATGTGATCAAGTGAAGAATTAAAATTTTGTGGAAAAAAACAAGAGAGAGAGAGTAGCTTAGAGATTGATGCATACTGTTTTCTCAAATGTCAACAAAATGAGTTTTCGTTAAAACTGCTCAAATTACACACTGGTGTGTGTGTGTGTGTGGGGGGGAAGCTAAATAACACATGTTGTTTAATGTTTCAGTATTTTTCCCCCAGTTTATATGATGTTGTTGTCATACAAGTGCGTGCCGTTTTAATCACTAGCCTAGTCATTTTAAGATGATCATGGAAATCCAGTGATGAACAATAACGAACATTTGGTTAACATATTGTACATAAACTTGTCAATTGAAATATGCACATCATTGTGATTCTTATCGTGTTTCGATGAGTATATTAATCGTTATGAAGATTAGGTGTATAATTTTAAAGGTTACTTTCTATTTACTTAAAATAAACACGAAATAATCAAATCAGTATCATAATTGCTACTCCTTTAAATGCCCCCTATTGCCCTGGTACAATCGAGAGTGGGGAGAATCACCTCTCCCTCTCCAAATGCTCTCACATGGCCACGCGTATATAGCCTCTGCCAGGGGAAGTCCGCACCGGCGAATGTCCGGTGCTTTAACCGGGTAGTTGGACACTGAAAGTTCACCTAGGGGAGTTGGAAAACCCCCATTCCAAACCAATGGTGCACATGGGCTTCAGCATCCTGAGGGACCAAATGGTGTATGAACCAATAGTTCGTCACCGGCTACCATGGGACTGCATCTCCTCACGATGCTCCACTGCCTTGTGGACTAGACCTTTAGGTCAAAGGCTCCAGGTGTGGCCCCTGATGCCCCTTTGTACCAATATTTATGTGTTTAAATAAATAAATGAAATACATACTCCTTTAAATGGTTCAAATAGTTGTTGACAGAACAGAAAATGAGCTTTCCTCTTAATGAGTTTTAATACCTAGTAGTAATGAATCAGTGAGACTTCTAGTTGAGGACTTAGATTTATAGAAAAACAAAAAATAAAGGAATTAATCATAAATTAATATGAAATATTTATATATGAGGTGTTGTTCTGAGCGTTTGATCAAATATTAAGTTTTATCTTTAAGAACTTCGGCGAAGTTGATTAGAACAATTCAGACGGCAAAGATTTCTGAGAGTTGACTACTAGTAAATAGTAGAAGGCATTTATACAGTTCAGTATACTATGTTAGAACTCCGACTTTCAAGTATTCCCCTCAGGGATTGTGTTAGTACTAAACTTAAATAAGTGTCCTAATTGATGTCCTATAGTTTTTAGAATGTTACATATCATTGGATGCTCAGTTTTTTTAGTCGCTAATATACTAAACAATAAAAATCCAAGTCGTTTTAATGTGTGATATTGTTCCACACTAATCATCAATTAGGTCATTTATGACATTATTAGGCCAATGTGCACATTGTAATTTTGTAATTGTGTTGATATATATTGACAGACATTTCAGGTAGATTACTTGTATGAATTTTGCATTATAAGTGAATCGAGCACATTCAAGAAATGAAATACTGTCTATGTTCGTTTTGTAATTGGTCATTTGGCTTGAAGAAACTTCAGGACCACTAAGCGTCATAGTATTGATTGTTGTTCATTGTTCGCTGTGCTATTGGTAGTTAGAGGGTCACCAGTCCTATTGGTGTTATAGACAAATCAATTGATAATTGAACTACAGAGGGAGAGTTCAGTCTGATCACACGGGACACAATAAGATCCAAGAAATTATCAGTTTTTTCTTCAAAATGAAAAAAATGAATGTATTAATTATCAGAAGTTGTTTTGTGGAGATGTAGTATTTTCATAATTGAAAGCGTGAGCAACCGTTCACCAGTTGTCTTCAGTGAGTTCCTATCTCACAACAGACATGGTTTGAACTCCACTGGTCACTGCTTCTCACTAGAACTCCTGGATGTACTTCTTGAAGTCAGTCACTAGTGAGCATATGATTATATTAATTATCAGAAGGGGTTTTGTGTAGATTTAGTATTTTCACAGATAGGAACTCACTGAAGACAATTGGTGAACGGTTGCTCAACTTCGTGGATCAGTTGAAGTTAGATATTAACACTGTTGAATTCAGGTCGGCTCAGTGGTCTATCGGTTAAAGGCTCTGGCTCGAGACTGCTAGATCCTGAGTTCGAATCTCTCGAGTGCGGGATCGTGGATGCTCAAGGCCACTGAGGAGTCCCATAATAGGACGAAACGGCCGTCCAGTGCTCCCAGGTTTTCTATGGTGATCTAGCTTCAACTGACTCACGCTTTCAACTATGAAGATGAATGTAGTTTTTCTTTAACTTCAACTATGAATTTTAAGGGTATGATCATGAATATATAAAAAAATTTAGCGATTACTTGATATATAATCGGAATATGTGTTCAAAATGCATAGATCCACACTTTTGTCTAAAATATATAAAGATATAGCACGATGATAAACGAATTATCTCTGTTGTAACGACGTTCGAAGTTGAATCTGGACTAGTGATATCGTGATCACAAGAGTTCATCTTTATTGAGAACGTAATCACCGCACAAATTATTAACTTTGATATTCATATCAAGCCATAATAACCGACCATTTATCTTTAAGTAAATAATTTTCGATCCACGAGTCTTATTTACCGCTTGAGTTGTAACTAATATTTGTCAGTAGAAGCTAGAGTTCGCTTCAAACGCTAACGTACTGGGTTGGAGTCCCAGAGTGAACATCAACTCTGAAATCCAGGTACATCCAGCTGACGAGTTCCAAATGGGACGAAACGCGCGTCCTGGATTCCACTTCCAGTCACCATCCATATTCGCTTATAACTCTTGTGAATTAAGGCAATATAGAGACAATACACATAGTATGCACATATGTCAATAAGAGTCTGATCAATTGTAGTCGTGAACATTAATGATTAGATTCAAGTAAATAATACCAATTGAGTTTAAATATTATTTCGGTTTCCATTATGCGATATATTTGATTAAAATTCTAAAAGAAATGGCAATTTTAAGTAGTTATAATTACTGACAAGCTTAATCACTTCATTTACGTCTATTATACGGGTTTCGGATATTGATCAGTCTCACAGGATAATTCTTGTTAAATTTAAAATATTTTCATAGTTGAAATCACGAGTCAATTGAAGCTAGATCACCATGAGAAGCATGGAAGCAGTGGACAGTCGTTTCGTCCTATTATGGGACTCCTCAGTGTCAGTGCGCATCCACGATCCCGCACTCGAGAGATTCGAACTCAGGACCTAGCAGTCTCGAGCCAGAGCCCTTAACACCCATTGGATGCCGGCTCAGAGGAGTCCCATAATAGGACGAAACGGCCGTCCAGCGCTTCCATGTTTTCCATGGTGGTCTAGCTTCGATTGACTCATGATTACAACTATGAAAATACTAAATTCTCTACAAAACCCTCTGACCTAAAACTTAAAATAGAATTCGAAAGATTTATGACTTCCATTTCATGAAGTTGTCGTATATTTATAACTGACTGAGATTAATAATTTGATAACTGTTGTATAATTAATCAAGAAACTAACTGTTCAAAGCATGAATAAACGTCAGTTTCTAGGTGGCGTATGTTACTGATATTGACAGATATAAGTTGTATGTATCATCAGTTGAAAGTGAAATGCCTTGAGGCAGAAGGTTAAGAAAGTCGAAGATAAGGGAACGAGAATAAAGAATAATTGGTGTGGAAAGAAGAAAACAGTGAAGTCTGAGACGATTGATTGAAATTTTGCAAATGAGGTATTTACTATATAGTTCTCAGATTTTACTAAGGAATTCTGTAATTTTGCATTCAAATACATTTGTTTGTCCATCCCCCTTTGTATTATCGTCCCATCAATGTCATTCATTAGTCTATCAGATGTTAAACTAGTCAAGCATCGAGTTCTATAATATATCCCACTATAGATAATGTATGTTATGTAACAACTGATGGATATCCTACTGTGATTGATCCTTTCATTTTTATAAAGAATTAACCTAAACTTGAAAATTTCCACTTCATTAATTTCATTATCGAACTTATCGGATAAACTACTGATTATCTCTTTATATAAATTTTAATTTGGATTCATATAATACTAATCAGTAACCTTTTCAATTTAGAGCTGTCTATTCATTTGTATAAACTGATAACAATTGAATGAAAAAATCACTTTTAAATGATTAGAAATGTTATAGTTGAATTGATTAGTCGATTGAAGCTAGACTATCTAGGAAAACATGGAAACACTGGACAGACGTTTCGTTTCAGTATGGGAATCCTTAGTAGTGCGCATCCACGACCCCACCTGGCGAGCGAGATTTGAACCCAGGAACTACCAGTCTCGGGCCAGAGCACTTAACCGATAGACCACCGAGCCGGCATCCAATGGTGTTAATGTCCTGAGTTCGAATCTCACGAGTGCGGGATCGTGGATGCGCACTGACACTGAGGAGTCCCATAATAGGACGAAACGGCCGTCCAGTGCTTCCAGGTTTTCGATGGTGGTCTAGCTTCAATTGACTCATGATTTCAACTATGAAAATACTGAAATCTCCACAAAAACCCCTTCTGATTATAATCATACGTTCACTAGTGAATGACTTCAAGATACATGTCCTGGAGTTCTAGTGGGAAGCAGTGATCAGTGGATTTCAACCACGTCTGTTGTGAGATAACAACTCACTGAAGACAATTGGTGAACGGTTGCTCGAAATTCGTGAATCGGTTGAAGTTCAGGCCGGCTCAGTGGTCTATCGGTTAAGGGCTCTGGCTCGAGACTGTTAGGTCTTGGGTTCGAGTTTCGCGAGTGCGGGATCATGGAGAAACGTTGTAGTTGAATCGATTAGTCGATTGAAGCTAGAAGATTATGGAAAACATGGGAACATTGGATGGCCGTTTCGTTCCAGTATGGGAATCCTCAGTAGTGACTCGAGAATTCAATTATAAAATTACTAAAAATCTCAACAAAACCCACTTCTGATAATAATCATCATGTGCTCAGTAGTGACTGGCCTGAAGATGTATTTTCTGGAGTTCTGGTGAGAAGCTGTGACCAGTCGAATTCATCCGGGTTTGTTGTGAGATAGTAAATTACTGAAGAAAGTGTTAGATGGTGGGGTAATTTCGTGTATTAATTGAAGTTTTACATTAACACCACTGTATCCTTGCTCAGTGGTATCGAGCTTAAACCCATAAGTCCTGCGTTTGAATCCCGCTAGCGGATTGATGGATGCGTACTGGTGAGAAGTCCTGCTCTAGGACGAAACGGCTATCCGTGCTTCCATGTTTTCCATGGTGGTCTAGCTTTAGTTGACTAATGGATTCAAAAATAGAATCACTGAAATCTCTTCAAAATCCGCTCTCAATAATGATTAGGAAAGAACAAATGTTTGGGATAGTAATTTTGTGGTAAATCATAAATTAATTAAATAATGTACTAGAAAATTCAATAGATTTCATTATACTGATTCAGTTAACTTAATATACATAACTCTCTTGACTAATTTAAAAGAGCAACTATTTCAAGTCAAATAACATGATTTCATTCATGAAGAATTTCATTCTTGTGACTGTTGATATTTAGAACAAATTAGTTATTAAATATTCTCTTTTGAGATATTAAAAGTGACCAACTGAGCCGTGACTAATGGAGTCCAATTCGTGTCAGGATGATTGGTTGCGCAGCTATCCGTGGATTGATTGAAGTAGGAAATTAACACCGTTGAGTTTTTACTCATTTTTCTAGAGATTAAGCGTTCATGCGCAAGACTAAAGATCCTTAGTTCAAGTGTTCTTTGTATGGGATCGTGGATCCACATTTCTTAGGAGTCCCATACTAGGACAAAATACCCCTCCAGTGCTTTTAGGTTTTTCAGTGTTGGTCCACTTAGATTAACTCATGAGTTCAACTATTAAAATTTCTATAATCTCCATAAGCCCCTACTCGGAGAAAATATTTCTATTCAGAAATTTCCTCATCAAGGTGTACAAATGATAGTAAGTTTTATAGTTAATAATCAAATCTATACCAGTTAGTTGATGGTTGGTCAATTCACTAATCTAATCTTTAGGACAATAATCAATTTGACGATCAACAGAAGTAAAATTAGATCTGGAGATCAGACTGCAATCACTTAATTATATAATTTGTCACTTGAGAATAAAATTTACGTAACTTTGAAGCTGAGCAATTGAGTATAAATGTTTCATGTTACTTAAAAAATTAATAAGTAGTTACTGAAATTTATCTAAAGAAATTAAGTAATCAGATTATTAAGATAAATAGATTATGTAAAATGAATTCACAAATTAAACCTGAATAGAATTGAAAGTTTCGAGAAATATAGCAACGAAGATGAGAATGAATTCATTCAGTATTGTTTGTTTGAATCTTCCCATCGGACTGCAACTGGTCAATCTCTTATTGGCATATGTGCATACTGTGTGTATTGTCTCGATACAGCCTTAGTTCACAAGCATGGTAAGCAGAGATGGATAGTGACTAGCAGTGGAATCCAGGACGCGCGTTTCGTCCTATTAGGGACTCGTCAGCTGGATGTACCTGGATTTCATAGTTGATGTTCACTCTGAGACTCGAACCAAATACCCTTGCTTAAAACGCGCGTCCTGGATTCCACTGCTAGCCTTTATCCATCTCTGAAGATGAGAATAATTATGATAAATAAAGAGTCTGAATCAACTTTTTCAGTACACAAAGAGTAGGTTTATTGATATTCATACATTTGGTTTTTGTTGTGTGTACACGGTGGAGTTTGGAAATGAAGACAATTCCGAATGAATTCTATAAATAAAACTTGAAAGACAAATTTTCATCGATATAATAGCTTCCTATTGTTCTCTTTTCTCCTTTAACCAACCAAAAAGAACAACTTAAATTCATTTAGTATTGTTTGGCCGAGTGGATAACGCGATGGCGTTTGAAGTGAAAGGTACTGGGTTCGAGCCCTAGAGTGGACATCAACTCTCAGATGCAGGTACATCCAGCTGACGAGTCCCAAATAGGACAAAACGCATGTCAAACTGGATTCCACTGCTAGCCACTAACCATATTTGCTTACAAAAAGAATAACGTTACGAAATATGCTTAGTTGTACATACAATATAATTGGCTCTATTAGAGTTGATGGACTAGAAAACACATATAGAGGACTAAGAACTAAAGCAGTTTATCCTTATTTTATGAATTCACTGTTGGCTGGGTAAAGAAAGAGGGAAATAATTCAATTGTCAGTTCTGTGGTTTATGTTATCCGTCATAACGTGCTCGCTATATCACTTGTGAACCGTAATTTTAGGGATAAAGATCTCTTTGGTGCTGTCGCTGGTTTGACTTTAGGTTATGTTATATAGTCATTAAACCAAAATATAATCATTTATACAGTAATTATTACACAAACTAGTACCACATGTAAGGGAAAATTCATAGAGTTAGTGTACACACTGAATATAGTTCACCTTGATATACGATTGTCACATTGAACGAAAGTGCACATTTGTTATACTTAACAAAATGTATACTGAATTGATACAGAATAAATAATGACTTTAAAAGGTTACACTGAACCAGTTCATACCTCTCACTCTGACCGATAATCACAACATATTGATACAAAAATGTTGACCTGACTAATCTTTTTATTCCGTTAAATAATCTATCTATCATTCCTCAAAATATGTTCATTCAAAGAACAATTCTTTCATATAAATTCATTTTAGTATTGTTTGTTTGAATCTTCCCATCGATGTGTTTAGGACTGTAACTGGTCAGTCTCTAATTGGCATATGTGCATACTGTGCGTATTGCCTTGATATAGCCTTAATTCACAAGCATTATAAGCAAAGATGGATAGTGGCTAGCAATGGAATCCAGTTTTACACGCATTTCGTCCTATTTGAGACTCGTCAGCTGGACGTACCTGCATCTGAGAGTTGATGTTCACTCTGGGACTTGAACCCAATATCTTTCGCTTCAAACGCCACTCGCTTGTGCGATGGAGTGAAGGCGATACGCACAGTAGGCACAGATACCAATTAGAGTCTAAGCAGTTGCAGTCCTAACAAATCGGTGGGAAGATTCAAACAAACAATACTAAAATGAATTTTAAACTTCACCCCATCGCATAATGAAGTGGCTATGAGGACTCAGTGGCCGAGTGGATAACGTGATGGCGTTTGAAGCGAAAGTACTAGGTTCGAGTCCCAGAGTGAACATCAACTCTGAGATGCAGGTACATCCAGCTGACGAGTCCCAAATAGGACGAAACGCCCGCCCTGGATTTCAGTGCTAGTCACTATCCATTATTGTTTAAAATCCTTTCATTTTATTGAAAATAACATAGATTTTTGAAAACTTACCACAAAAAGATGACTACATGATTGACTATTTAAGAGAGTAACCATATTTATCATAACATCCGAAACCTTCCCTTCTAGTTGATTGAATTTCTATAGCTATGTTGTATGATGTGGTTGGAATCGAAACAATGAAATATACAGACAAGTAATTGGTAGATCATTAACATAGATCAAAATTTTCATAGAATGCTGCAAATAAATCTTCTCTCTCAGTTGAATATTATCTTTTCACTTCTTATAATTTACTATAATTCACTAACTTAACACTATTTTATGTAAGCGAGTACTGGACGGCCATTTCGTCCTAGTATGGAACTGCTCATCAGTGAGCATCCATGATTCCACCCCTTGAGATTCGAACCCAGGACCTACCGATCACTCACGCTAACACTTAACCTATAGGTCATGGGTTGGGATCTCATGAGGTGAAATCATGGATGCGCACTGATGAGGAGTTCCATACTAGGACGAAACAGTTATCCAGTGCTTCCAGGTTTTCCATGGTGGTCTAGCACTCATTAATTCAACTATTAAAGTCTAATTTATGATTGCCAAATTGAATAGTGAACAAAATGAATATTATAACAAATATTTATATTTAGATCGATACCAGTATATATTGATATTCAGATCCAATGAGTTGTTGTCATACACACGTATACGTATCGAGTATTGATTAACTAGGGACATAACTGTTATTTTACTCCTTATCATTGCGATTATGTTTGTATGTCTACTATGCATAACTGACATGTCAGTTAATGTGTTGTAACATCGAATTGGTTATTTCTCTGACCCAAGTTAGTAGTGTATATATGCTCATGTACATATATCGGGTTATCTCATCTATCATCAGCTTAATCAGTTACTAACCAACAACACAAATTCATAATCAATCAGTAGTGAGTATTTTTGAATCGTTTTAAAAAAAACAAAAATGAATTTTAAATTCATTTAGTATTGTTTGTTTGAATCTTCCCATTGATGTTTAAGACTGCAATTGATCAGTCTCTTATTGACATATGTGTATACCATGAATATTGTCTCGATATTGCCTTAATTTACAAGCATTATAAGCAATGATGGATGGTGGCTAGTAGTGGAATCCAGTTTGACGCGCTTTTCGTCTTATTAAGGACTCGTCAGCTGGATGTACCTGCATTTTAGAGTTGATGTTTACTCTGGGACTCTTACCCAATACTTTTCGCTTCATACGCCATTGCGTTATTCACTCAGCTACTGAGTCCTGTCTAGTTGTAACAACTTCATAGGTCTTAATTGATGAGTTTTATTCACACATGGGATAATAATAATGATAGCAATAATTTATTAACAAATGACTCATTTTGAGTAAAGGACACAATTTTCTTTGAACTTCCATTAATAACCTCATCAACTGATGAAGTTTTAAGAAAACTCCATAAGTTCAATGTGATTTTATTCACAAATAGAAATCAGTTACATAGTATAAGGTAACACTTCTCCATAGGTACTTCTCTATGGTCACAATTGATTGGTCACTGGGTGGTGATCAATGTCATGCGTGTCAAGTCCTTCTTAGTGCTGATCGAATGCTATGGATCAAGTTGCAGTGTGGCTACCAGTCTAGGTGGCTCGACACTGCTTGCACTATATGTATATATATTGAGGTAAGGTGGTGGTTGGAGGTGGCCCGAATAGCTCAGATGTAAAGTTTCTGACTGTGAATCTGAGTGACACGGGATTAAATCCGTCAGGGAGCATCAGTTCCCTCAAAGATTACAGATACACCTTGCTGACGAGTGCCAAGTAGCACGAAACCCGGGTTTTTATAATGTAAGTAGCTAGTTGTTATTTCAGTGTTTCAGAATATGTTGGCAAGTATTTATATCAGGTCTTAACTGATCACAACTTCACATATCATCAGGTCAATTATGCTGGTTAGATAGAGAACTAGAAGAAAATGGAAAATCGATTTATAGAACTGAATGTTTGTTGATCACTGTGACTGGAATATGTACAACTTATACCAAATCACCGCTTAATTCAAAGTGTAATAATGATCAAAGTAGAAGTTTGTTGGAAAAAAATTAAGTATGCTCAAACCATCATGTAACTCATGTTCATGAGGTCATTGATTGTTAATTTAAGCTATGTTGGTGAATCCAGACTACGTGGTTAAGGTCTGATCAGTTGTTGGAGACGTTTGGTAACATGATTCAGGATCGATTGGAATGACTTCAATTTATTCACTGCTTACGTATATTAACTATAATCGACTGAACAATCTAATATTAGAAATATTATAATTATTGGTTAGTAGTTTTCTGGAGTTCTTCAGAACTCCTATCAGTTTACTGAGTTATCATATCAACTTCACAATGTCGATGTTCTAAGAATGTTCAAAGTTTAAATGAAGAACGATAAGTTTATGGTTATATAATGCTAAAAACTTTCAAAGCATTTGTATTATTTCTATATTATTTATTAATAAATAAGCAGTATCATTTAAGTCAATTACAACATACTACTAAACTCATGATAGATTAATTAAATTGACATAGTTTTATGGAGTGTCATTTGTAATTGGTAATATTCTTAGAATTTACTGGGCTATTTTTGAATCTTGAAGTAACAGCTTTATTGAGAGTTAGAATACATACATACATACTTACTTACTTACGCCTGTTACTCCCAATAGAGCATAGACCGCTGACCAGCATTCTCCAACTCGCTCTGTCCTGGGCCTTCCTTTCTAGTTCTATCCAACTTTTGTTCATTCTCCTCATGTATGTCTCTATTTCTCTGTGAAATGTGTTTTTTGGTCTTCCTCTTTTCCTTTGGCCTTCAGGACTTCATGTGAGGGCTTGTCGTGTGACGCAGTTGGGTGATTTCTTCAATTTGTCCTATTCACTTCCAGCGCTTCTTCCTGATTTCTTCCTCCGCTGGAATCTGCTTTGTTCTCTCCCACAGTAGGTTGCTACTGATAGTGTCTGGCCATCGAATGCGAAGTATCTTGAGTAGACAACTGTTAATAAACACCTGTATCTTCTGGATGATGGCTTTCGTAGTTTTCCACGTCTCCACCCCATACAGTAGTACTGTCTTCACATTTGTATTGAAAATTCTAACCTTGGTGTTGGTTGACAATTGTTTTGAGTTCCAGATGTTTTTTAGTTGTTAATATGCTGCTCTTGCTTTGCCGATCCTTGCCCTCACATCTGCATCTGATCCATCGTGTTCATCAATGATGCTGTCCAGATATGTAAAGGTTTCCACATTCTCCAAAGCTTCTCCGTCAAGTATAATTTGATTGGTGCATGTTGTATTGTATCGGAGAGTCTTGCTTTTCCCTTTGTTTATATTGAGACCTACTGCTGCTGAGGCTGTTGCTACACTAGTCGTTTTCTCCTGCAAGTTAGAATACATAGTTCTGATAAATCGTAAAAGGCTAACACATTGTAGTCTAAGATGTGGAGGATAAAGAGTGAATGCATCTATCTCATACTGACCAATTCTGAATAATGACACCAAACGTCTCCAACTACTGAGCGAGATTATTGTTTAGATCCTGTTATGTTTTTGACCTAGGCTATAGCCAATTGTTATGACTTGGTCAAGGTCGTCGCTGATTCGTTATGACCTTACGAATTGTACAAGGGGCGAAAATCCACGTAAATTATCCACCAATAGAATACGCCTTCTACGACCTTCACACTGGGACAATGACGTTCGATTAATATGAGTAATCTAGCGCCCTTATTGGTCCTTATCCGCCTAACCCGTCCACTTGAGTCCAAAAACACCAATAGCAGCTGCTGTAATGCGAATCGTTTATTTCATACATACTTTATCTATATACCAGACAGGCAGACCACACCACACCATAAAATAGAAAATAATATTTGTACAAAACCAGGCCAAATGAGGCTGTAAGCGTGGGAGACAATAATCAATAAAACTGAGTATAACTTAGGAACAGTAAATCATACAATAATAATCAATAGGTCAAAATGAAGTTTACAATAAAATGAAAATATATATAGATAATCTAGTTACCGAATAGTTATGCAATAAGAATGATAGTCCAATAGTAGGTCCTGCAAGTTACCCGTACTTATGTCTTCGCTACTACATAACAGATCCCAACCAGGTAGTCTGAATCTACCAGACTAAT
Organism: Schistosoma rodhaini; assembly: GCA_944470415.2. NCBI lineage: Eukaryota > Metazoa > Platyhelminthes > Trematoda > Strigeidida > Schistosomatidae > Schistosoma > Schistosoma rodhaini. Next base: position 85,628,161 of record OX104036.1, read on the forward strand.
AGTCAGTAACTTCATGAACTTAGGCCACATTCTAGTTTGGCCACCTATAGCTTTCCCCTAATCTAATTCTAACCAGACAGCATAACTCACAGTTTTATGAATCGATATGCCATCTGTATACAGTATCTTAAATTTAATCTAAGGAATAATCGCTCTGTTGTCTCACTATATGTGAACGATTTTTCAAAGACATAAACGCTGGAAGATGCAGTCCCATGGTAGCCAATCACCAACAATAGGTTCATATGCCACTTGTTCCTTTAGGATGCTGGAGTCCATATGCACCATTGATTTGGAATCAGGGTTTTCCAACTCCCCTAGGCGAACCGTCCGTGTCCACCAACCCGGTTAAAGGGCCCGACATTCGCTCTCAATTTCGTAAACAACACCCCCGCCACGAGATCGCAGTGAGTAAGACTTCTGTGGAAGTGACTGTATTCGCGTGGCCATGTGAGAGCATTTCGAGAGGGAGAGTGAGCTCTCTTCACCTTCGTCGGCACCGGGGCATTTCAATAACGCTTTTTATACGTTATGCAATCAATCATGTTTTAAAAATTGTTAGTAACATGTTCAACATGATTGTTACGTTTCAATGATTTAATTATAAACATAACATTATAATTGAAAAAATGGATACTGTTTTTATGTTATCGGTTAAATGAAGACAGAAATGTTGCCTCGAGTCATTTGAACAAGTAATAATATCTTTGTTATTTTATTAATGAACATTGATACTTTACCTAAGAGTACTACTGAATAACGTGGATTAAGTAGTTTATCTTCATAATTATTCAGTGATCGAGTAGTCTATAAAATTCACTTGCCATCAATGTAAAGGAAAATGTTTCAGATTATGAGTTTAGATGGTTAAAGCAACTGTGTACCTTTTCCATAAGTCATAATTAGGTACAATTAATTATTAGTATGTATCGCAATATCTTAGTGATTGGTAGAAGGTTTGATTTCCGTTTCACCCTACAAAAGCGTTTGCAGCTATATAACATCAATAGCTAACAAAAAGAAATTGTATGAATTAAGGCCAGTTAGACAGAGTTGGATGGAGAATGTTGGTGAGCGGCCTATGCTCCTCGACGAGGGGTAACAGTCGTAAGTAAGTAAGATCAGTTAGAGTATGAAAGTATAGATGGTAGATGAATCATTGTATCAATCAACAGTTGTTCCAAATAATTATTTGCTTACAAACGATTAACCTCGATTTTGGTTGTATATACGTATTATTACAGATACCCGATGATGTCAACGTATTGGACAATGAATCATACGCACCGGTTACATCTTCAGTAATGACAATACCTTACAATTTAAATCTAAACTGGGTATCACCAATTATCACTGCTTTATCTATGTCGGCAAGTCCATCCATTTTAAATTTAACCTCAGATTTATCACATTCAATATCATCTTCACAAATAGGAACTTCATCATCATCACCATCATCATTATTAATGTCTTGTTTTCCACAAATAGCGACAAAAGTAAGAGCTTCATCATGTTTCCCACTTGGACGTCATTCAGACAATGTATCATTGTTATCCCCTACTTACCTACAGACAAATATAAATGCTGACAATTTGATCAATCATGATCAAGATGATGATAAACCGTTAGATTTAACTTTGAAATCATTCACAACAGTAAAATCTAGTGAATTGACTGAAAAGAAGTTGGATAATGAAAATTCTAAAATTCCTTGTAGACGGAAATCAAGTAGAACACATACACAAACAAAGACAACATCGTCCATAAATACGAAAACAACAAAAAAATCAGAAAAACTCAATCAATCAAATCAAGACACTCAGACGAATCGTCAAATTGAAATTATTCAACAGTCAGAAAGTATCACATCCTCGTCTATAAATACTATAAATGGGGTAGAATTATGTCAGAATAACTGGATTGGAGATATTCAAGATTTAATACAAACAAATGAATCTGATCAGAAACGTCCAAGATCAACATCTAGTCGCAGACCATTTAAAGCATTTGGTAATACAGTTCCATCAATTTCTACAGAAATTTTATTGAAATCATCCAAACTTATTGATCCTTTATTACTGGTGAATACTATTGATAAATCAGAAAAGGATAATGATTCCAAATCTATAGAACATACTGAACAGAAAACTATATCAATTACACCGCCTCATTCACCAACACCAATGATTTCTATTCCTACAACAAATGGGAATAATTCCAGACGTAAACCATTTGTTAAAATAAAATCACGTAGATCACAAAGTGCTTCACCATTAAATCAAATTGAAAATATTAATGACAATAATAAAACGACAACAGTTGACAAGACAAAATCTTTGGAAACTCTTTGCAAACACGACAAATCTGTTGTTTTACTCCCAACAACAACAACAACAACAACAACGACGACGACGACAACGGCACAATCAATCAGATCTATTTCATCAACACCTAGTTGTTATTCTAGTTACTCCGAGTTAATCGATGCCAATAATAATAATAATAATAGTACTGCTAATAATAATAATGATTCAACAAATATTATACAAACTGATTGTAATCCACGTATGAGACGTTTTCCAGAAATGACACCATCTGAAGTAAAAGATAAAGCTTACTGGGAGAAAAGAGTTAAAAATAATGAAGCAGCAAGACGTTCACGTAGAGCTAGAAAAACTAAAGAATTAAGTTTAAAAAAATATGCTGATAATTTAGAAAAAGTGAATTTAAAATTAATTGAAGAAATTGATTTATTAAAACAAGAAATTTTACATTTAAAAGCTGAAAAAAATAAAGAAAAACTTACTTAGTAACTAAATGCTTCAGTTTTTTTTTATAATTTTTTTTTCTTTTTAGAATTAAAAAACAAACAAACTCAAATGTGTATATACCTTGAATTTTTTTATATTTTTTTTATTATCAAAAATAAAAAAAAATATTTTTTTTGTTTTGAACAGTTACTTCATCAATTATTAAAGGGATATTGAATATCTTAATAGGAAATAGAATTATTAATAAGCAAAGATGGTTAGTGGCTAGCAGTGAAATCCAGGATAAAGCGCGTTTCGTCTTATTTGGGACTCGTCGGCTGAATGTACCTGCATCTCAGAGTTGATGTTCACTCTGGGATTTGAACCGAGTACCTTCGCCTCAAACGTCATCTCGTTATCCACTCGGCCACTGAGTACTGATAGCCACTTGCTTGTGCAATGGGGTAAAGTTTAAATTCATTTTAATATTGTTTGTTTGAATCTTCCCATCAATGTGTTAGGATTGCAACCAGTCAGTCTCTAATTGGCATATGTGCATACTGTGCGTATTGCGTACATCCAGCTGACGAGTCCCAAATAAGACGAAACGCGCGTAAAACTGGATTCCACTACTAGCCACTATCCATCTCTGCTTATAATCCTTGTGAATTAAGGCTATATCGATGCAATGCGCACAGTATGCACATATGTCAATAAGAGACTGACCAGTTGCAGTTCTAACACATCGATGGGAAGATTCAAACAAAAATTACCAAGTAAATAATAGTCATAGCTAAAAAAACAACATTATAAACTATTCTAGTTTCTATAATTTTTTAAGTTTTAAACCATAAAACTGAACTTTTTATGAAATTGAACTCATTGTCAAATCACTAGTATCCATAGTAGGCAACTAAAGGTGATATAAAGATTCAGTTTATAAACATCTTGCAAATTTATCCACTAGGGCTACTAAGAATTCTGACAAAGATTTAAAATAAAATGATATTGTAGTTCATTTTCGAAGTATGTCTTAGTCTACGAAGGGTTATAATACTATCCGATTGGCAAAACTAAAGCGGGTCTCAAGATGCCCGATGTTTCGGACGCTTTTCGTTCCCTAAGGATCCTACAGACCATGTGCACTATCGTTTTGAAATAAGGTTTTTCCAGCTCCCTCTGGTGTATTCTCAGTATCCATCAACTCGGTTTAAGCTCCGCGCATTCGCTTTACATCGGCCCATTTATGCAAACCGCATTTATCACCTGAAGTTAATAAGTCAGAGGCTTCAAATACTAGGTCATATGGGAATATTTTCAGAGGAGAAACGAACTCTCTGTTGTATCCTAACTAAGAATAAATAAATGGTAACTATTAGGAGTTATTTATGGATTGTTTTTAGTTATATTCTTATTGGATAACTAATAAATAACTATATTACATGCATATTTATATTCGCTTTATTATAAGATTCTATTTGACGTACTGACTACTATTATACGACTAAGCATTCTTAACTTCCGATTTATTAGTTACAGTCCCTCACACTCGCAGCCACTTTTGGCTTGAACTTGTATAATTGTTGATTTCTATTTTATGGTATGATGTAGTCTGACTTACATGTATATCAACTACGTATGTCTGAAATAAATTATTCATACAGTGGAAGCTGATATTGTGTTCTGGACTTAACAGGCAGGGTAAGAAGAACCAATAAGGACTAAAAGTTGACTCTAGGCTACTCGTACCGATTAACGCACTATTGGTTTAACACAGCCCCAAGGTCATGCAGGTCGGCGTTCTAATTGGCGATTTAGTCACGTGGCAGTCGACAGGGCACACGACATAACACTCTCCTTACCTTCCAGAATGCCATGAAGTTTGAGAGGAATTTATAGCATGGCGCTTTGGTATGAAAGAAAACTGTATGCGACTGGTACATGTCAGTTCATAGTGACTCCCTCATCATGGTCTTGAACATATTGAAGCTCATTGCCTTGAAAAGTTATCAGACATGGCTTGGGAAAAAGTCAGTGGCGATCCGGTTCCAATTTCCTTTTACATTGTTAATCGAAAGTCCATTAGACAAACCAAAAATAACAAGTTATCATGATAATAAAGCAGGCCAGCTGAAGCACTGAAACCAAATAGAGGCAACTTCAAAGACGCTCCGTCCTCTTCATAAAAATTTGGGATAAAGATCAAGTTCTAACAGACTTTAAAGAAGGAAACCTAATCAGGATATCACAAGGAAATCTTAGCTGAGAGAAGTAGAGAAGGATCACACTACTGTCAGTACCAGACTGTTTTTAACAGTGCTGCTACACCAAATGAAATATTCAGTAGACGTCCAACTTCTAGACCAGCTATCGTAAGGGTAGTTAGTGTACCGACTACATAACGACACTGTGAATCATGGTTGAACAACCCGTGGAATAAAATTCACCAACATATGTCAACTTACTTGATTATGAGAAGGCATGTGACAGCGAGAGCCACTTTGAGAAACTGTAATGGTTGGTAATATGTTAAGCCCATATAGGTCGTTCTAGCTTCTAGACAGGCCAATTAATTCATTCTTAAGCCGAATTTTGACCTCGTTGATTAACTCCAACTTTTTATATGATCGTATGTATGTTAATTGCTTGCCCTATTTATTACGTGTCTGTAACTTAATTTTGGTCCGACTATAGATATTGATTTACGCTTGATTAAATCAAATTGGTTCACTCTCCGTCTCCGTTGGTTCGTTTTACATTTTCATAACGACATTCTCCATTTCGTTTCTTTGATTGTCTATCTGGATCAATGAGTGTACGAAATATAGGAATCGAAACTCTGTTCTCGTATTTGTCTTATTTTATTCCGTTATTCTCTAACGCGAATGAAATTGATAACGATATACGAGGGTCGATTGCATGTATACCACGACAACGATTATCATATGATCTAACTGGAGATAGATAAAGGGCAGCTACAGAACACTCTTTGACATTATGAGTATCCGAGAAAATCGTAATCGTACGCAGTTGCTACGACGGACTGAGTTGCGAGGTTGTGTGTATGACGAATCCCACAGATCAATTTCAGATGAAGATTGGTGCTAGACAAAGGTGACTGCTCTCAACTTCTTCTTTTCTTCCAGTGGTTGACTGGATTATGAAGACTTCCACATAACAGAAGCACGGGCTGCAGTGGACATTTTTAGATGACACGGACCTACTGTATACTCGATAGGTGCGGATAAAGTGAGTGTAGAGGCGGCTTCCTCAAGACTATGCCTTAACATTCACAAGAGGAAAAGCAAAATTCTGGAGTACAATGGAGTCATCACCAACCGAACCACACTTGATCTCGATATCACGCAATTGGGAAGTATCATTGAAAAATGAGGAGGATCTGATGAACTTAAGGCATGAATTGAGGAAGTGAGGGCAGGATTCCCACACCTAGAACTAAAAACAACTGTCAGCAAATACCAAAGTTAGGATTTTCAACACTAACATTAAAAAAACTACCAGGCCGAAACTTTAAAAACTACCATCAATGTTATATCTAGAGCTTAGATTTTTGTTATGCGGCGTACTACTAGACTACTTGAACGATCGAACCCGCAACTTCGCAAGTGAAGACAGAAAACTAGTAAGTAGGAATGCTATTTCCAACACAATGTCAAATGCAGTACAAAAAATCTCATGTATCTATAGTTTTTGGCTGAAAGTAAATCATCATTTCGGATAGCCAATAGGCACATAGGGGATCCTTATTCATCCAATAGGGAAGCTGCACGTTGACATTCTAAAATGTTCCTCTAGCGGTGATTGAATGGAATGTCTTCGGATGTTTATGGGCTTCTTGAGTTTGCCAACGAGTCATCCTTACAATCAATATCACCAAAAACGTACCGGGATTTAGAAACAAATGCCTACGCAACATGTTAAAAACTATCAGCAACGATCTACTATGGAAGGGAAGACGAGCTGATCATTGAGGTAGTCAAGAAAAGACATTAAGGTGGATGAGACACTTTAAGGAGACCGTAAAGCTGCATCATAAGACAAGTCATTAGGTCAGCTACAACGTAAAACCAAGCACATATATATGCATCGGTCCAAGTTGAGATACCTCATTAGCACAACAAGATGAACACCGAATTTATAGAAGTAGTTACTTCAATGGTAGTAATATATGAAAGAAAGATTGTGTATAGTGATATAGTATAAGAAGAAAGACAGATATGAGGCAATTTTAATGGACGACAGAGAGTGTATACACCTACATCATTGCGATCAATTCTCTGCCATGTCAGTCAGTCTCTAACCATTGGTTACGATAGTCACGCGGACCCCAACCAAGTAATCCGCACCTACCAACATGGCTCAGACCATCAGTTATTAACTTCCAACACTGATGTCACGTTTCGGTTTGGCCGCCCTAACTTTCTTCCAACCATTTCCAACACTAGTCACCATTGAGGGTCGTGGTAATCAATGTTTAGGCATACGTAACACATGGCCCAACCATCGAAGTTGGTGAAGATTTACAAACTCATCAACTGATTTACCATTATTCCCAAATACCTAACGTCTAAGCTCAATATTACTTACCTGGTGATCCCAGCAGATGTGAGAAATATCTCTAAGGCATATGTGGTCAAATACTAGTAACTTACGAGTATCTTCTACTCTTAATGGCCACGTTTCGCAGCCGTAAAGTAGAACAGAGCGAACTGCTGTGCAGTATACTCGTTCCTTAATTCATGGACGGATATCTCAACTTCACTATAAGTGACAAAAATTGGCAAAAGCTAAATGAGCTTTATAAATCCGTACTCAGATTTCGTTAGGCACCAACTCATCAGGGCTGATCAAACAAAACCTAACTCGGAATCCTCATGGTAAGGTGAAAAGAGACAAACAAAAGGACATCAAGATAATCAATAGTACAAGGCAACGCCTAGAAAGGACATAGTTACTCGGAAATCCTTTGTCAGCGGCCATACGAATCAAGACGAATAATAGGCTTAAGTTATATAATTTACCAAACAATACATTCAATTTAGGCAAATTTTCTGATTATAAAAAACGGAGTCAGTAGTCAATCTTCATGTGTTAAGAAAACATAAATATGTAATATAAAGTTGATATTGGTAAGCAGAGACGGATAGTAGCTAGCAGTGGAATCCAGTTTTACGCGCGTTTCGTCCTATTTGGGACTCGTCAGCTGGATGTACCTGCATCGATGGGAAGATTCAAACAAACAATACGAATTGAATTTAAAGTTCATATTATTATCATTATTAATCAATACAGATAATTGGGATAAGATAAATAATAGTTGAACAAAAAAAATAAATAAAACCTGAAGATAATTTAATATTATCATTTAGTAATAATAAGAATATTGAGTATAGTAACCAAATACAAGTCCATGCATTGAGGCATGGATACATAGAACTTCATAAACACACATAGAGAGATAGATAGACAGACATATAGAGAGTTATTTTGAATTACATACACACACACATACATACATACAATATCATACTTTTAATATTTATAATCACAAAAAAACACAACAACATTCAGACCAAAAAGGAAAAAAAATAAAGAACCAGGATATAATTCCACAGAAGAAAAGAAATTTTAGAGGCAAAGAAAAAAGAAATAGGAAAAAAATCGTGATTTTTTTTCTTTACTTGGACAACACAAGATCGATAATAATGAAGAAAAATATTTTTGAGATGAGAAACACACAAACAAACAAACAAAACAACGGTAGAACAGTAAATAAACATAAATGAAAAACCAAGGTATAAATGCCAGATATAATAGACGAGTAAGTAGGATAGACATACAAACAAATAAACATATGAATACGATGAGGTATACACACACCATCACGTAAGAGTCTACGTATATAAACACACAAACGCAAAAGAAATGGAAGGGGAGGGGGAAATAAGGAAAGACTAAAAGAAATTCATTACACATCATCAATACACACACATACACTGATGTAAGAAATACTACGATAGCAATTAAAAAGAAAAGAAAAAGAAAACACATCATGAACTACAATAACTTGTAATATATTGATTACAAGAATAAATTACAATATTGATTATTCTAAGAATTAGAAGATGTAACCCCGTCAACAAAAAGAAAAGAAAAACATTCACTAGTTATACCATTTTACTATATATTGAAATGAAATAAATGTACTTTCTTTTTTTTTTAAAAAAAAAATTTGGATCATTTATAGAGATAATGAATAGAGTATACGTTTTTTTTTATAAAAAAAAAGAGGAATAGAATTAAAACAAAAAGAAAATATAAATTTGATTGAATCCATTCATAAAAAGTATAGAATGTATATATAAGTGAAAGATTGACTAGGAATTAGACAAGACGTTTGATTTTACATTAATGAAACATAAAAAGAGAAAGAGAAAAAAGCAACAACAACAAAATTTAATATTAGGTATGATTGCACATGAATATTTAAGGGAGTTAGTGTGTGTGTGTGGGGGGGCGGGGAGGGATAGAACAATTAACCAATTGATAAGATAATTTTTTTAATAAAAAAAAAGAAAAGTCAGCTGATCTATGTTAAACAATCACTTTTGTCATGTTTTTTTTTTAAATATTGCACATTGTATAATTCTGCCAATTAGTAATAATAGTAGTTGTTGTCAAGACGAAATGCATCCATGAATTGAGTATTGCACAGATTATGTAACTGAATAAATGCAAACAACATACATAAGTTATTAATACGCATATATAGTGAATTCACTTATATATATATATATAGTGAATCTATTTGCCGCCTTTAGAGATCCCAGTAGAGTGTGATGGTTTAGAAAAAAAAAGATAATTAGGAGAAAAAACTCACACACATTACCGGCATGAAGATAAAATGAACAGGAATGGTAATTTTCTCAGAAAAAAAATTGATGATCTGTTTACATATGTTGATATTGCAGATTTTACTTTGCGTGTAAATGTCATGGAAATAATTTTAAATAAAAGACATTCTAGAATGAGAAAAAGAAAATACGAAAGAAACATTCCGCAAAACATATATATGTGTATGAGTAGAATAAATCAATAGTTTTGATAATAATTTGAGCGATGTAATCGCGGAACTATCAATATTTTGAGAAATATATGCATCACGATGAAGGTAATGATGAAAGAATGACTAAATATGAACAATGATGAATATAGAGATACAGATCAGAGAAACATTATATATATATATATATATATGTTGGTGCCTGTGTTTGTTTTTGGTGATGATGAGAGAATAAGAGGTAGAATCCGTCCATCAAAACAAACCTATGTTTTACGGACGAAAACGGCGTTTGGCACATGTTTTTAATGTATAACGACGACGACCACGTTGATTATTAGGTAATAATTTATCAAAGGATTCACGAGATTTCGAACGAGTACCATAATGTGATGATGTAATGAGCATATTACTATTAGAATGTGATGATGTTTTACATATATATTTATTACTGTCTGATTTTGATTTACAATGTCGTCGACGACGACGCCGATATGATGACTTCAATGTTGTTTTATTGTTAAACGATAAATGATCATTACCATTATCAAGGTAAAAATGATGCTTGCTTAAAGCATCATCTTCAGTAAAATTTATATCATCTTGAGTTTTTAGAAAATCTTCAAAATTAGGCGATTCAGATCGTTTAGTTATACTTAAACATTTTCTTGAGCGTCTTGTTGATGTTTTACAATTTTGAATTGGTGGGATTGAATTATTAATAATAATATCCGATTCAGATTTGATAAAAGATGGCTGGTAATAGATGTTATCAATATTCACATGTGAATTATTAGAAAAGTCTTCATCAGTTTTATTAATCATAGGTTGTGTAACCCCAACACTGAGATCAATTTTCTCATGGTCTAAATTTATGGAAGATTCTAAAGAATGATTTTCAAACAATTGTACAGCATCACTGGTAGTAGTGGGATTAGTGAACTCATTTAATTGACTTTCGATTGCATTAGTGAATAGTTGTTGTGCTTTTGAAATAACCGAACTAGAAGATGAAATGTTATGCTTTATGTGATTTGTGGCACTTTGAGATGACAATGTGGAACTGTTGGATTCTGTCGAGGAAGAAGTTAGATCCAATGGAGATAATGGGCTGATATCTGTTGGTTCGCACTGATCTGGACTTGATGTAGGGATAGACAAGGTATTATTAATATTCAGTAGTGATGAAGTACTAGAAGTATGAAAAGAAAATATCACGTATAAAAGTTATGTCATAAATATTATGACTAATATTCTAGGAAACTGAATAGAGATGAAGTCGAGTCTTAATGTATAAGCAGGATTCAAACTCTTGATTTACAAATGAGTGAACTTGATTAAATTAAGGAATGATTCAAAATCCCATTTCACCTAATAGTTAACTCAATCAATGGTAACATAAAGTAGACTTCGGCATAAATATCCATTCGCTCAGTTTCCGAATTTTATATCCGCATAATGACAGGAAATATTAAACAGATGAATACCAAATAAGTTAGAAGAAAATATTAGTAGTATTGACGGTAATAAGAAAAATATAAGCGTCGAACAGATGGTGTGAAACAATGATTACACCTGTGCCCCTATGACCAAATTAGAGACATATCACTTATAAGGCATTGTGATCACTTAACCACACGTGACAAATTAACGTTCAAAAACTAACAAGGAAGCATGTACATGGTGAAATCTTGGACTGCTAATTTGAATTCAATTGGTTTAAATATTTTCTAGGCCTAAGCTTCCTTTTACGTTCTCCTAACTGTGATGTTAGGTGATATAGACTTCGTGCAAGTTAGAACTGAGATTCTCCGTGTGAAATTCTAACCTGTGTGCTATAGAAAGAGACGTTAACACATTGAGCGCAACAATGACTGGAGTAAGAGTAAACTGAAAGAAAGTTAGGGGCGGTCAAACAAAAGAAGTAGCATCAGTCCACAAAGTAACTGATCATTAGTTTGAGTTGTGTTGGTGGATGCAGATTAACTGGTTGGAATGTGTGAAACAAACACGATTAGTAGTTGGAGACATTGAGTAACCTAGCTCAGAATCTATCACTATGGCACAGATAAATTCATTCTATCTTTCTTTAAACCTTGAGTTTAAAAACGATCTTACTCGACGAAGGAATTCCTTCTTTTTGGTGTCGATCCGACTCTATTGCTATTTATATTGCTCATTTCATTTTGCTTATTAGATACAGCAAATTATACTAACGGATATTTGTGATAGGTTACGGGTGGTTAAAAGTGTTTCCTGTGGGAATTTATGTTATTTAAAAGTTTAAAAACTGATGTTAAGTCCTATCTACATTCTGGCTCGGTTAAAATATGATTTTTTATTACATAGCCTAGTATACAAAAGATATTTTAATTTTATTTTGCATTCAGTAGCAGTGTGTATGGAAAGTTTAAGACAAAATTGTAGACAATAACTAGCTAATCAGAAGAACGAAGTGTTAGTTTTATCAATCTGAATGAAATAAAACTCACTAACTAAATACAAGTTGATGTATTTGACTTGGAGTTACTATTTGTGCGTGTGTATAACCAACCAATATGAAGTAGATGAAGGATTTGAATCTGCAACTTAATAATTGAACATCAAGTAATTTAATAATTAAGCTACTAAGTCATATTGTAAGTGATCACTGAGTAGTGATTAGTGTCATGTTTTTCTAGGTTCTCAGTGCTGAATGAAATCTATAGATCAAGTTGAAATGTGATCACCAATTTAAGGGACTCCATATAGCAAGTATTATATTGAGATGCTAAATGATTTAAGGTAGCTTTTAGGAAATTCTCGACCTAGGTTTTGTGCTATTTGGCACTAGTCACCAAAACACATCTAGGGCCACGAAGTCACGGATGCTTCCTATGAGATTCAAATGTGTCACAGTTTGAGGCAGTACTACCAAGCTAGCACGCAACTTGGGGTTCTGGATTTCCTGCCGACTACTCACATCAACCCAACAAAAGAATCATATATACATACATATTACTTACTGTAATCGAGAGTTATCTAAATGAACCTCTTGAAATAAAGAACTTAAATTTGACTTGAATCTATTGACATATCGATTACGAACGTTTATATCTTTAGATCCTATGGGAATTATAGTGGAAAAATTCATTGGAGATTGTAAAATAGAACCATTTAATGAATTTGGAATATGTTGATCATGTGTATGATTAGGATGAGCAGCAGCAGCAGCAGGGCGAAACAGAACTGAACCAACACCACCACCATTCACAGTGGAATTTAAATGATGTCTATTCATAAAACTTGATTGATGAGTAGCTCGAATTTTACTGTGTGTTGCTAGATGTGACTTTAAATTTGTCGACTGAGCAAAACGTTTACTGCAACCAGGTTGTGGACACGGATACGGTCGATCTCCAGTATGAATACGTAAATGAGTACGTAGATTGAAATCCAAAGAAAAACGTTTACCACAACCCTAAAATAAGAAATAAAAAATAGTTTATGATAAAACAGGTATGTCATTTTTTTACAATTAGAACAAGTAACACATTCAGATCATATGAATGTTTATATGCAAATGCAATCTATTTTATTTATTTAAACGCATAAATATTGGTACAAGGAAGCACCAGATACATATGTGCCGCACAAATCAAATGAGATTTGTGTGAGGGATGTGATACTGTCCGGGTGCCCAAACCGAAGCAGGTGGTTTTCCTAGAGGACCACACACAGAGCCTTCGACCTAAGGGTCTGATCCATAAGGCAGTGGAGCATCGTGAGGAGAAGCAGTCCCATGATAGCCGGTGACCAACGATTGGTTCATACGCCATTTTTTCCCCTCAGGATACTGGAGCCCATGTGCACCATTGGTTTGGAATCAGAGTTTTCCAACTCCCCTAGGTGAACTTTCCGTGTCCACCAACCCGGTTAAAGCGCCAGACATTCGCTTTTCGTCCTCTCAATTTCGTAAACAAAAGTAATGCCACGAGTAGACAGTGAGTAGGACTTCCCTGGCCGAGGCTATATATTCGCGTGGTCATGTGAGAATATTTCGAGAGGGAGAGCGGACTCTCCCCACTCTCGGTTGTACCAGAGCATTTGGGGGCAAAAATGCAAATGCAACGATATTTATGTACCCAACACCTATAGTCACGCATTTACTGTGTGATGATTACTCATTTATTAAGCAGCAAGTGAAAGCAAAAACTATGGAGTTGGGTACAAGATCATGTAACTTGGAGGTTAAAAGTGGTGTTTCGACAACTCAGTTACATAACTAAAAGTTTAGAAAGATGAGTGATATTCTCAAACACATTTACTGACAGCACGCACAATACTTTTTCGTAGTTACACTCTGGCATATTTAACAGTATGGTTTGCCCTTAAGGATTTAAATCTGCAGCTTATAGTCTTACGGTCATCCAATTAATCTATCTGGCAAGGATGGCTCTTAAGCACATTATTCTCTTCAGTACAGTTCCATTAGGTCGTGACGATAGGGAAAAGAGACCACTGCGTTAACGTAGTATGTACGGTCAAAACGTATAGGTTATGAACCTCATTCATTATAAATGCTGTAATTAGACTAAAGCACTTCGGAAACCTCCAAAGATTGAGTACAATGCAAACCTATGACATACTGCTCTACAATTATCCACCATTCCCAAACAGTCTGAATGGAACATTCAAGTATGTCCCCCGACTCGAGTTGAAGTTCAAAAGGCTATAGCTAATCTGAAAAGAGGAAGAGCAGCCGGTCCAGATAGATTGGCTGCAGATGTCTTTAAATATGGTGGTCCAATTTTAGCGACTAGGTTGACTAATATTTTGGCTAAAACCTGCTAGTTGGACGTAATCCCATCTGACTGGTCACAATCACTGATTATCCCAATATACAAGGGGTCAAAATTATCCTGTGATAAACATAGAGGAATTAGTTTGACTAATATAGCATCTAAAATACTAGCGTCAATAATTATCGGGCGCCTAACTAAGACTCGTGAACTCCAAACACGGGAAAATCAGGCTGGCTTCAGGCCTGGTCGTGGCTGTATCGACCACACATTTACTATTCGTCAGGTTTTAAAACACAGGCATACTTATCGGCGTCTTACAGCCTCAGTTTAATAGTCAAGATATTAAAATATATTATAGGGCAACTTATACTTCTGAAGGGTCCCGATCTAAGACAAAAAATATATCCGGAACTTTCTAGTTTTCAACAGTTTGTTTACTTGAAATCGTATTCCCATTGAACTAATCTCAGACATAAACTGAATTAAATGTTTATAACCATGACTCAAAATGTAAAAACAAATGCTTACATCAAATGCACATTGGTAAGGCTTTTCCCCAGTATGAACAAGTTGATGACGTTTCAATTTGCTTGATTCAACAAACGCTTTACCACATTCTGCACAGATATGAACGCGTGGACCATGGGTATGTAAATGTTTACGCATTGCAGCTGTATCTCGAAATGTTTTCCCACAACCAAGATGAGGGCAGAATACAGTACGATTTGATGTGAAATCAGATGGGATTGTAGCGGTTACAAGTGATGCTAAATCACCGGGATTATTGCCTCCTAATGAATTATGACGCATTGTGGAAATATAAAATCCATTTTGACTGTATAAAAGTGAAGATTGTAAATCCGTTGATTGCATAACAGAAGAATGTGTCATAAAATTTATTCCTTCGCTCTTCAGATATGTAGCATCTAGATAGACAGAAAATAGTAATATTACATGTTAAATTATAGTTGCATGAACATTAAAAATACAAGTTTGCAGGATTAATATATATTCGTCAAGTTATCAAACGTTAAACAGACCATTTATTTCCCTACATTAAAGTAGGCAGATCGGGGTTCGAACTATTGATTCAACAGTTAAAATTCAAATACTTCAAACATTAAACCATCATCCATACATGTAAAGAAGTGGGTGTATTTGGCTGTTACCCTTCATTAAGTGCTAAACATACTATGAACTTGTTCCCTATGGTTGTATTCACGGTATATATTTTTCATTTTATCATGTTTGTGTTTTTGTCGTTAGCCTAATATTTTCACATAGCAGTAAAGTGTCAACAAATCCAATCATTTCAGGACACTGGTTACCAAATTTATGAAACATAAGCAAGTCTCGGGGCCATAAGGAAATACAGAGCAGACTACTGCACAGGATACTTGACCTTTGATAGGTACACAGACAGATGTAGATCATATCTGTGACACACGTGATCAGACCTTCGAAATGAGTCATGAGGACTTTTGTCATTCGTGTTGTTGAGGTTTTGTCAGTGATCAAATCACTAGGGATGATGAAAATATCAAAATAAGTAACGTTTTCAAAAATGTTTTACTTTCTAAAACTACATTGAACAATACTGCAGATCAGTTCTAGGGCAACATTTAGCATTTAAAAGGAGAGAAATATATCCCAAACATTTTGGTACATTTGTGTGAATGCTCGTCAGTTTGCATATACAAATAAATCCCCAAATAGGGTTGAGAGGTGTTTTGCATAAAACAGACGGTTGAACAAACGGTGTACTGAACAAGAACACAAGTAGGGACAATCGAATGTATTTAAACACAAAATTACAGAATCTCTTAGTTAAGTCTGAGAACCAAACAGCAAATAATTTGCAAAATATAAATCCACTGTTTCGAATCTGACTGTTTCTTTGAAAATGTCGATCAATCGTCTCAGACTTCACTGTTCCTTCATTTCCATACCAATCGCTTTCTGTTCCCGTTCTTTTCTTCTCAATCTTCTGCTACCAGACATCCTATTCCTGACTTATGATATATACTACTTATGCCTATATAAGTAGCACATCGTTGGTTGTTGACTGACTAATTAAATATTAAATATTGAGTCAAACCATCAGCCTTAAAGGCGTAGCAAACACGAATTTATATGCATGTTTATGTCTCCAGCGTAAAGAAGTTCATGTCTACAGTGATATTGGAACAATAAAGAACCATGATAAAATCAAAGGATATGTACAGCCACCAGTTGTAAGATTATGAGCAGAAATATTTTTGTGATGTTATTAGGATTAGATTAAAATTAGGCTTTTATATGGCCAGAATAAAAAAAATAGAATAAAAGACTGTAAAGGCAAAAAGAATGTGCATTTTAAATTATTAGCTACAGTATATTTTTAGTAGTAACGCATTTGACTGAACTAGGGTGGTTTCACTGTGAACACTTCACTGTCGTTTTGGATATTGTGAACACTTCTATAAGTGAACTTTTCTAAGAATTATTCTACAAGTACCAAATTAATTCATTTGGCGAGACTAAACTATGCTGACGACCTTTGAACGAATCTTAAATGACCTTGAGAAATATTAGCTAATCAGGAGACAGATAGTATACAGTAAAAATATATTATACAAAACTCAAAAATTAAAGGGGATACTATTCTTTAACATGACTCAAAAACTTCTCAAGGTCAGATATAGGTCCAGAAGTTCTAAAACCATAGTGCATACGGTACAGGAACACATCCATATGGCTCCATAGTAGTCGACCTCTGAAACCATGATAAGATCTCAAAAATACTTTTAGCCTCGACCACATAGCTTCAATGTTGTTGGTTTGTTGGTATGCTTTACGGTTTAGGGTTAGAGTTGAGGTTTAAGGTTGGGGTTTAGGGTTAAGGGTGAGACTGTAATTTATGGACGACCTTAAAGCGACGCTAGAGTGACCCTGAGAGTGTCAACATAATAACAAAGACCAAATGAAGGTTATAAACCTGTGTGAATAATTCAAATTATGATTTACAGTTCATGGTTAAGGCTAGGAATTATACTGAGGGTTTTCATCACGAACTGACATCAGCTATAATGCCGAAACTCTATTTATCCAAATGGATAATTGAATTTCGCGCCAAAATCTTATGATCACTTCTCTTGTAGACGCTGAATTATCACGCCTTTCCTAAAATCCGCTGTAAACCGATCGTATGTAAGCGTCAGGTACCAAACTTAGCGCCGTGACCTTGAAAACCCACGAAAGCTTCTGATTGGCTCGTCAATACAGTTTAGTCTCGCCTTCATAAAAAAACAATTTTCATTCTTAATCCGAAGCATTACAAATATTTTTAACTTCTATAGTAACTAAAGGCAAACTGAAGACAACAGTAAATCATTTATATCTCCCTGTGACTGGTTCATAAATTGGTAGATAAGGCATTCGGTTTTCAATAGATTAAGCTGCAAAATCAAACACCTTTGCAATTAGTTTAGTTTGAGCAGTCGTGTAGTAATAAACCTAGTTCTCACACAATGTAGCTTAAAGACAAGTACATAAACCCGTACTTGGTAAATGAGTAACATAAGAACTTATTCGGTATGGTAAATTTGATAAAACATTTTTTCTACAAACAGTAAGTACTCGCCAATTATGTGTACATATGATCTTTAGTTAATAAACAATAAAGTAATTATAGTACTCTTTTTTTAGATTTTATAGCGAAATAGGCGGATGAATAGAACTTTTTATGGGTGTGGTCTATACCTTTAATTTGTGCACAAATTCGTGTGTATATACTTACTTATGATAAGAAATAAAATACGGTAAAACTAGCATATACCTTTGAATTAAACAACGTGGACACTAATTGACTCACAAAAAGACAATAACTAAGTTATTTTCTCACCAATTAAAAATTAGTAAGCTTTTAAGTATAGTGACGGATCCTTAGGTGCTTTTGTTCTCCCATTTTTTGACAACGGTAAGGATCTTACACTTTTCTACCCTGATAATTCACTGCATTCAAAATTCTAATTATTAATGTTTAGTGCAGTCCATCAGTCAGTCAGTTACAACGCAGAACTTCGTACGTACGTACATCAGTTCGGGCTGCCATACCACATTAGCACAGAGATGCAGTTGTCGATTGAAATCCCATAGTGGTAGAAGTAGTAAGAGTATAATCATTATGTGAAAATTAGGGTTTGAAGATGTTATTGAAGGAGTATAATACAGTGAAATAAATTTGGAAAGAGAAAAAGGAAAAGGACACAAATAATTCAGAAGATTAGAATTTGGGAGAACACAAAGAGTGGATGCACCTTCGCCATTGCAAACGATTTTGAGCCATGTCATTCAAGGTCTTTAACCATCGGTTGCTATCATCTCGCGAATCTCAACCAGGTAGTCTACACCTACCAACATGGCTCAGTCCAACTGTCAGCGACTTCATGGATTCATGCCATGTTTTGGTCTGGCCACCCCTAGCTTTCTTCCAACCTACTCCTACACTATAAAGAATTGCACGTCGGGGCAGTCGGCGGTTGGGCATACGTAACACATGTCCCAGCCATCTCAACTGATGAAGTTTCACTACTTCATCAATCGATTTGCCATCCTTACCTAGTACCCGTTTCCTAACATCTGCATTACTTACTCGGTGGTCCCAGGATATACGAGCAATGCGTCGAAGACACCTATGATCGAACACTAGTAGTCTACGAATATCCCCTACTCTTATGGGCCATGTTTCACTGCCATAAAGTAGGACGGAACGGACTGCTGCACAGTAAACCCGTCCTTTGGTTGCTAGACGGATATCTCGCCTACGCCATAAATGGCGCAAGTTGGCGAAAGCTAGACGAGCCTTCTGTATCCGTGCCGAGATTTCGTCACACACCAGACCACAAGGGCTGATGAGGCTACCAAGATAAGTGAAGCTGTCAGCACGCTCAACTACTTCACTCATTAGTTCAGGTGTCGATGCAACCCAATCCTGAAGTAACATTTTGCACTTCGAGGGAGAGAATCGCATCCCGAACATGCCTGCATTGTTGCTTATAGTGGTCAGAAGACTCTGCATTTTGTCAGCGTCTTCACCAAATAAAACTATGTCGTCGGCGTATTCTAAGTCAATAAGTGAGCCTACTGGTAAAAGTTCAACTCCTGGAGATTGAGATGATGAAAGTGTTATCTCCAAAAGCATGTCGACGACAAAGTTAAACAGGAATGGGGAGAGTGGATAGTGCAGTCTATATATATATATATATATATATATATATATATATATATATATATATATATATATATATATATATATATATATATATATACTGATCACCAGGTAAATTTTGTACTGCAACTGATTGGCAGATACTTAAGTATCATATAATGGATCACAGTTCACAAAGTTTTGACGCTGTCAAGCTGTAAATCATGTGTTCACCCCATATCATCCACAGTCAAATCCGCAGGTTAGGGTTCCGTTAACACCGCCAAGTAGGTGCTTCTACAAACAAAGGGAGAGAGAGCGGGGTACAAATACGAAGTTTCTTATCTATCGATCGCACCTTTCCTAATAGCACAATTCCTAACAAATTATCCCCACTGGAAACCTTAATGGATCGAAACTTAAGAACTCACCATACCATGATGCCGTAGAGACGACCCAAAATTCAAGTTGATTCCCCAGTATTCCGAGTAGGTACATGAGAGTTTCCTTACAACTACCGGCTTCCCATGGCCAGTGAATATAAAGGTATATATAAAAAGGAGGCAAGAGGGGTATTTTGTATGACTTAACTGTGGGAGAAATACTACTGAGCCAAATACAACCAAACATACCCTTAGACATTTTGCTGGACACCTTCAGTTTACTAACCCTGGAAAATTCAAACAACCCGAACGCACAAGTCGGATTTATCGACAAGATGGTTCGACCAATGCAGATGGAAGACGGTACAAGTTCAGATGAACCGGGAAGTTAGTTGTTAATTGGGGGTAGGTGTTAGAAATGCTAAACCGCCAGATACAACGTTTCAAATTAAATTATTTGTAAGATTATATATTAATTTAGTGATTTTTGTGCGTTTGAATTCCAGTAAGCTTTTACTGCACCAATTAATTCTGTGATTTCTTTTTAGTATAATATCCACTTGTATTAACTGTGACAGTTCCTTCTTAACCACTGAATATAATTCGTACGTGAGAGAATTTTCTTTGGTCGCTACTGAGAAAATCTTCCCCACAATATTTGTTTTTGGATCAGCTGGGAGTACGAAGAAATGGGGAACTATGGTGTTCTGGTAATAAAGTGTAGTCGAGTTATCATTGTTATTATAGTCATATCAGAAACATATTAAGTAGCAGTGTGAAGTGATAATGCCAGACAGTTAACCAAACTGAAGTAAATGGAGTGCAACCTTAATTTGATATTCTAAGGTTGAAAATTAAAACCTTTGATTACTTCGTAAATTAAGTTTTGTAAATTTAAAACGGGCACTAAGTAGACTATTATTCATTAAGGAAAATAATGGACACATTTTATAAGATTGTATGCAGATTTAACTGTGAGATCACAGTGTAAGTGTTCTTAAAAAGAAACTATTGTAGCATAATAATTAAAATTTACCTGATCTAGAATTGGGATATGATGAGGCAATCACAATAGCTGGTTTTCTAAGAGTGAGTGGTGTATTAGAGTTAACGAATGCAACTTTCGGAAGCCACGTTGGACTAACTGCTGATTCTTTCATTGATCCAGGAAAACGAGGAGCAGCTAGAAACCCGCAATGAGCAATACGTGTAGAAGTGAATGTTGGTTTAAAACATGGCTTTAATTCATTAAATGAACTTTTTGTACGAAGGATGGATGCACCTGATTTCAGTGTTATTTGTCCACAACGGCGATATTTTGACTTCAAAGAAAGACAAGCTGATATTGGCCTAGATGGATAGCTCGGGTTAACTGTAGTGGTTAGATGGTTAGCATGAGATGGCAGTCGTATTAGTTCAGTTTTTTTCGCAGAAGATAATGACGATACAGGTACTATGGTAGGGATTTTAGTCGTAGACTCATTTGAGTTTGAATTAGATGAATCAGGCGATATAAGATGTTTTATTTGGACGTAATCATCGGACTGATTCGTAGCACAGTTATCTGACGAAAACAAACCGCATGCATCCACTTCTGAATTGGATGGATTTATTTGTGAAGAATCTGAATAATTAGATTCAGTGTGAAATAATGGTAATGGAATATGAAGATCGGAAAGTCTCTCCAAAGAAACATCATCACCATCAATTATATCGTGACTGGTCACATGATCTTTGTCAAACACTTCATCTATACTATCTGATGAAGTTACTCCGATGTCATTAGAAATCGATAATGGACTATCGGCGTTACATAAATAAGCTTTATCAGTTATCTCTTCAGATCCATCATTCCACGAACACTTATTATGCTTCTGTTCGTCGGAAAAAGAATTCTTACCATGGAAAACATCGAGTTCCTTATTACCTATAAACAAAAGAATATATATAGTAAACTAAGGCGAAATAATAGTTGATACACAAAAAAGATTTTAACGTTACAAACCAAACAACTTACTTGTCAAAACTGTGTGAAACAGTTTAGGGACTTATCATAAAATTCATCTGTAGGGTAATTAAATCCTATATATCCATTGTTGACTCTGGACAGCAGTCTTTTACTAACATTCTCTATGAAAAACAAAGTACCATGTCGATGTGATAATAGAAGTCGGATTCTAAAGAATTAGGAAATGGTTAGTGATAAACAGAATGAACTGGGAGTGTTGTTATATGAACATGGATATTTAGCTGATCTTACTCTGGGGAAATATTTTCGAAGCAATTTCAGGAAAGAACTAGACTATGATTTACAATCTCATTTAATCAGAAGTGTAACCACGGGGTGAAAAGGCCAGTCAGTCAGCTGTGGTGAGAGTAGATAAGAGTTTCTTCTTTTTTCTGAGAATGTCTCAAACTTGACTTCTTAATTCCAGTTCCTGTTATCAGTCCGAAAAGCTGTCTGATGTTACCTACAGTCGCTGCCTTTTCCATATCTTTTGTTTTCATTGCCCACCACTGCTCACAGTCGTTCCTTGGGATTTTGGTTTACCTAGATATGATTTGTTTTTGCTCTTCATCGTGTTCGAAGCTTGATGAGATGAATTTTAAAAAAAAATCCATCAGTGCAATAGATTTAACAGAAATCTATTGGTTTTTCGTTACCCTTTGATTCAAATCACTGAATATCGCTGCTTTTTTCACAGCTCTTTGTATATCTTTCCGAGCAACATCTTGGTCAGCCTCGTTTTCAGAGTCACCTAAGTGTGACCTCAGTTGTTCCTGGCATCTACTTTTGGCTTTCTCGTTACTGATTTCAACTCTTATGAGTTTTTTTAGTGTGGTTTTTCTGCGTCTAATGTGACGCAAGCAAACTCATGCCTGCATTAGAGCATGGTCGGAGTGCAAATATGTATTTCAAAACGAGTGACAGCCTTCTATCGAGCTCCTCAACGACCACTGATGACAATATGGTCTATTTGAGTTCATCTTTGGTTTGATGTAAGGGGTCGCCATGTTAAACGATGTCTCTCCCTATGTCTAAAATTAGTTTGCTAAAAATAGACGATTGTCTGAGCATAGTTGTAACACATGATCACCATTATCTGTTCGCTGAGTTGGGATACTAAAATACCCACCTAAATATCTCTCTGATTGACTTAAACGACCTACCTGGGCATTAGAGTCACCTGCGACTAGTAATATGACCGAGTGTCTAGCTTTTTAAAGAATTTCAGAAAGCTTTCTGTGAAATTCATTTTTCACTTCATCCGGGATGCAGTCAGTAAAAGCGTAGGGAAAAATGACGAATAAGCAACGACGTGTGTCCTTATCCTTTCGAGTTTTTACGGGGCCGTTTAGCCGAACATCACATAGGCGACTCTTAACAGGGATTCATTCTAAAAGTGCTTTTTCTGCCCTCATACTCAGTGCTATGCCTGCACCCGCCAGTCCACGGAACTAGCTATCGCGTCGCCATATACACAGAGGGTGTATCTCGACGGCTCTTCATTTTGGCGAGGTGAGGTCAGGTGAACGATCATACTAGGATCCTGTGTGCGTATTACGGAGACACAGCATACATCAATGGTACGAGATTCAGGGGTGTTAGCCAAGAAGGCCTGTTGGCCGATTTGACATAGCGTGTGTACGTTGAACCCTCCAATGTATAGTTTGGAGCAAGGTTTCAGTAGACCTGGGAGTGTTTCGCGCACTAGAATTTTTGGTCATAGTAACACTTGAGGAGGAAGTCAAAAGAGGGAGTTTATGGTTGAAAGTCGAGGTAGGAGGAATAATAGGAATCGAAGAGGAAAATTGATTATGAATACAGTGATATTGAGTGCTGTTAAGTGTATGTGGGCGGTTATCACTCTGCGATTGCCCACACCGCGGAAGGGTTTTTCTGGAGGTACCTGAAAAGGAATTTGGGTTAGAGTTGGTCTTAGTGGCCTGAGAGCGTAACCACAGTGCCCAAGGAACAACTGCTTGAGGCCGGTCACACACGACCTTTTTGTGAGTCATTTCCAGCCGACCCGTTTGGTATGGTAGGACTTTGAGGAACGATTGTTCCAGACGGTATAGCTCGATTGGTTTATCACGATAGGCAAACCCGACCACAACGTCAAGGTAACAGCGACAGTCAAGAGAATCGAAAGTACAACTACTTGATGTCGGTTAAAATACTTTCTTGAATAACTGTTTTGATTTTGTACTAATGTCTTTAGAATTTCTAAACCCTACATCTGTTGATCATCACGAGTATATGAAGTTAATTTACGCATGGTATACTGAGTGATTCTTTTCAATGATAGAAAGTGATTGGGTGTTATTTAGACAAATGTGCTCAGACTTAAATTTGAGTTAGTCGTAGAATGTTTAGATGACCTACACTAGAGTAAAGATTGGGAGGGAGATGACAACATAGTTCTATATATATATATATATAGAAAGTGTGTAAAATAAATTAATACTTCACTACAATCAAGTGACTGAGTTAATGTTTTAAAATTTAAAAAAAACTACTTAAGTAAAGACTGAACAAAAGGACGATGCAGTCTAATAGTTAACAAAGACAAGATGTTAAATATTAAGACTGGGCGGAAATAAATGCCGCTATTAGCAGTTTTGTCAGAAATAAGACTTTCATAGGTTGTCTTTTTCTGTCGATCTGTCTTCTCTTAAACTGAGATAAAAATTGCTTCATATGTTTCTTCCTGTACCATATCCTTATATACAATCTTTGATTTATATATCACCGCCATTGGATTAACTACTTATACGAATTTAGTGTTCATCTTGTTGTGATAATGAGGCATGGCAACTTGGACTGACGAATGTAAGTGCCTTGTCCTACGTTGTAGCTGACTGACTGACCCGATTTGATTATCAGGCTCTTAGTTACTAACTATATAGTTCACAGTCTTTGATTTTACTACCTTGGAGTCTACTCTTGACTTTACTCATGAATAGTTTGATACAATAAGAATGGGCCATTTTTTCTAAAGATACTCGATTTTTACAGGAAGTGTTGAGTCTAACCATTGCATCACTCACACAATTGTTTTATTGAGTGAATGTAACGATAAGATTTCAGGAACGTAAAAAGCAATCCTTTTAAACTGGAAATGACGTTAAACCTGTGTGTGCCGACTCAGGACAAGTATATACTGGCATACAGGTCCTCTTACCGAGTAGTCAGATACAGGAACCTACTGCAGTGAGAAGTAGTGTCCGAACCTTCAGCTAACTCACTTAAGATATCATACGTGCATAAAAGCTTGCTAAATGAAAACTAATACTAGCCTTCAGTCTTCCGTCTTCAAAGCACAGGTCTGAAATATGGATCCGCGTGCACTAATACAAGTATCAAACAGACATCAGTTACACAAACACATCCAAGCACTATTCAGTGACGAACCAAGGACTTACAAATTTATTTAACATCCTACATAGACATTGTAATGAGTTTCTAATTAGAAGATTGTATGAAGACATATACATACCTTTGTCTTTATGGTTAGTACTGAATCGTGAACTCTTGGTAGAGAATAGTCCAAACCTTTTTGGAAGTCCTTCTATGTATGGTAGCTGATCAAGATTTGATGAGAAATGTTCTTCACCAATAACTTCCTCACGTACATCTAAAAGATCCGCAGAGTCCATCAAAAATAGAGCACCATAAGAATCATTATTAGGCATTTCCGGATATATTTCCACATTATCGAGTGGGAAATCAGACTGCAGATCAACAGTGGAGTAGCAGTTGG
The DNA here is from genome assembly GCA_944470415.2 of Schistosoma rodhaini. NCBI lineage: Eukaryota > Metazoa > Platyhelminthes > Trematoda > Strigeidida > Schistosomatidae > Schistosoma > Schistosoma rodhaini. The sequence continues at coordinate 85,654,112 of OX104036.1, forward strand.
TAGAAAAATCATTGTTAAGTTCGTTTTTTATTGAGGAATCATCGAAAAACGAACCAATCATTACTCTGGCAACACACTTAAACGCACCGCGGTAGATACGCTAGCATATTCAGTTATCAGTTTCAGTTTACAGTTTCAGTTTTGAGTTAGGGAAGAACAGGAAAGTGAGTGGCATATGTTAGTCTTGGAAATTGTGGTCTCTCAGTTGAACCAACTGTTTTGGAAAACAGACAACGCTTCAATCATATATTGACAAAATGAATTCTGTTAGTTGGTTATTCGATGCGAAAGTGAATATTAAGGTGGCAAGTAATTTGTTCTGGGCTTGTAAACTTCTTCAGAGTGTCCCCGTAAATTCTCTGCTTTGAAAGACAGGAAAAGTGAAGGCATACCATATTCAAATTTATCACTAATAATTTAAAATCTGTGATCAAGTTGCCTCTGGTTCTTCTATTTGACAATGGAAACATGTTTAATGTAGCCAGTCAGAAATCATACGGGAGCCTTGCTATTTTAGGAACGAGCTAAGTTGGAGTTCTTTGGACCTTTTAAAACAGCTTATCATCTCTTTCTAGACAGGAGTTAACCGCTTGTATTCAGTACTCGAGTTTAGAACGAATAAATATTGTATACAAAGTCAAAAAGGTTGTAGCGTCGACATATCCAAGGGCTTTACGTGTTGACCATGGTTTTGTGAAATCCGTTGCAGCCATCGCACGGCAGTATGCGGTAGTTTTTAAGCCTAGTCTGACGACGGCTCGTGAGTCATTTTGTGTCTGGATGACAGGTAGCTTAATGTTATTGACCGTGTATGTATCTGTGGATTGGTGACCAATACATATCATATTGCACTCAGGAGAATTTATGGGCGGCTTCTAAACTCTAGACCATTCAGATAATTTCTGCAGGTCATTCTGATGCTCTAAATTATCGCCCTCGCTTTTTACTGTTCTCCATCGTTCGACATATGACAAAACTGATGATCATAGGAGACTAGGAAATTCATTTGCGTTCAGGAGGAGCAAAACGGACTCTGAAATTGCACCTTGAGGCATTCAGCTAAGCACAGCTCCCCAGCTAGATAACTTGTGGTTTACTCGTACACTTTGTTTACGCCCAATTAGGAAGTCCTTAATCCATGTCAATAAGGTCACTCTGATCTGTATATCACTTAACTTAGCAACTGGTCGTGAAAATCTTTGTCGAGTGCCTTACTGAAGTCAGTGTAAGCCACGTCTATAGGTAACTTCTAGCCTTTATAGGAGCGGTAGTTTTTACGAGCTGTCAATAAGTTTGTGAGACATGAATAATCTGTTCTAAAACCATGCTGTTTTCAGGGGGAAATCTAGTTTTTGTTTAGGTACTTGGACAACTCTTTTCAAAAAATCTTTTTTTTAAATTTTAACCACTACGCTGGTTAGGCTTATATGTCAATAATCCGGAAGTTTGGGTCTCTTACCTGTTCAGAGGATAAGACTTTTAATAATCTGCCTTGGGTTATAGATGGACTAAAATATATGCTTCAGGGATTTGAGGCGAAATTTGATGATTATTGAGTAAACTGGTTTCATCGTGTCCCATGAGTGTAATTGTATCAAGCCTATTCAGTGGACCAGAGATACTGAGTTATTTAGCAATCACAATGCAGAGGGTTTATATAAACCGAGAGGGAGGGGTCTGTCCGGTATATATTGCCAAAGTAAGTTGAGGATACCCGGGTTTCTCCATAAACGTTCTCCACTAGTGATGTGGTACTACTGTCTCCCTTTAATACTGGGATGCTGTCTCTTCCCTTGATTCTATGGTTTACGTACGTATACCGTCTTCTTGGGCACTTCTATCAACTCCTTACCATGCTTGACTTCACACTATTTTCTAGACTTGTAGAGGGTTGAGGCACAAATATCTTGCGCTTCATGACATTTAAAGTTTGTCCCTTCTGTACTCAGTTACTTAAATCTCTCTTATGTTCTTTTTCTCTTACGGAGAAGGTTGAGATCCTTATTACTGAATCACGGTGGGGGGCTTCTTTTGTTTATTACAGACAATGTGGGATGGAGTAATGTTTACGAACAAATTAATGGATACTTCAAAAGTTGTTTCTGCATCTTTAGTTCAACTTTCTGAGGATGATGGGTGTATAATTTCTTATTGATGACGATATAGAAATACAAGTCTAGAACTACGTGGTTACTCTTACCTATGGCTTGCTACGTCAACCTTACAATGGGTCATTATGAGATCTGTAAAGGTGGTTCTGAGTCAAAGTCGCAAATAGTCGCTTCTTACATATATTGCACTAGGCGACATGTAGCAACTGCGTAAACCAGCTTTTTTCTAAAAGAATTTTCTAACAACTAAGTCCTTGGATTTATCCAGCCTACCTAAGACGCTTTAAAGTTTTCTAAAAGTAAACATTGACAACTCGAAGAACAAGAGTTAAGATTGTCGGACATCAACGTTGATGATCTATGTTGAATGATTGGAGGCCTACTCGAGGTCAACGGGAACGGTGTAACGAATAAGGTAACTTGGAGGTCACACCTCGTGATCAGCACCTTACGTGGATTACCCCCCATCGACTTATCAAAGGATCATGGATGCTCTGAAAACTGTGCAACACAAAGAATGTTATTACAAGAATATATTAGTTAAGGTAGGTACAAGCGAAAGTAGAACCACTGCCGCATAGGCCAGTCCATGGCGTGTGATTAACTGATGCGCGTTGATTGTCCCTGACCTTGACGGGGATCGATGAACTGTTCGATATTCAGCGTCCCAACTGCCGGATGATTTGGCTAGGGTTCAGTGACATTTCACTGCCCCCACAAGATCTATGCCAACTGTCCTATGACATCATAAGTTAACCGGAATATAATAACTTAGGCTTCTATATTGATAGGCTTTGCTTCTAGTTTCTTATGATGAAACTGATGTTTTAATGAGTCCTGAAACACTTGCGATAGCAAGTAGTTAACTGTTCTAAACGTCACTTCAAACACAGTAGTAGCGCCATAATGCGTTGTGCTAAATATATATTTGGAATTTTAAATGCCGTGCATTTTTCTGTATGCATTAAGAAGGGTTGTAAATACTCTGATTTACTGATTCGATTGCTCATTCGCTTGTGTGATATATTCAGCTTTGCAATTCTCGAATGAACCATACAAAAAACGATTATACTACTTTGTTCACCATTTCTGTACAGTCGGATTATCAATCAGATTTGCATGATTTTGCTATAATGTATAACATAGATGAGGCAATAACTTATGCGAGTACACATTCGCAGTTTATTCTTATCGATATGCATACTGATCAAATTACACACTCCCGAATTTATCATAGGTTTTATTTCGTGAAGACAGGAACACGAATCCCTTTTTCGGGAACGTCTTCGAATATGACTAGATAAATTATTAGTATGAATAGCTGCTAGAGTATTATTGTAGCAGAAAGAGAACGCTGAAAGCCCCTCCGCAGCATTTCGTTGGACAGTACCGTCATTTAGTTGTTTCTTCTCCTTGACGCGTATTTTTAACCTTTATACAGGTATCTTTTAACCAAATTTCGTGTTCTACTGCCTTCCTCGTCCGAGCTTTAACTTATGACTTTGACTAAAAACTTACCTTGTGTCACCTAATTTTCTGTTGGAGGTCACCGAACTATTGACAACACTGTTGTGCATGACTAGGTTCAAGGTCACAGCGTAGTTCAGCGTGTAACCGTTAACCTGTAGATGGCGTCGATTCGTGATTGACAATGATCACCACTACAGGAAGATTACGTGCATGATATCGAGTTGGATCCCTCGGCAGGTCATAAACCAGAAGGCAGTTGACGGTTGTAGTAAGATATATTCGTTGGCGGTATCGTAGTGTCGAAAGAATACCGAGACGTTTACGGCAGTTTACGGGTGGAAATAACCAGAGTACTCGAGTTCGTGTAAGGTCACAGGTGACGAAAGAGTGTCGTTGGTACACTTAGACAAACAAGTACAGCAAAACAATCACTGATACAATTGGTCATAATAATAATTGTTTCCATTATACCAATTGCGCTCACATCACTAAAGTATGTCACTACAAGTGTATCATATAAAGTAAACTCAGACTATCATCAGTGTCTATTGACGCTGCGTAGGTCTCAAACTGACGTATAAACTCCCAGTACCCCCTGGCTGTCTATCGAAGTAACTCAATTCCACTCTAGGGAGTTCTAGACCTTCAATAACAGGTGTAAATGGCTTGATGGGCTTCTCTAACATTTGGATTTCCGATTCTCTACTAAACTATGATCTTTGGCATCATCTACAGTCAAATCAGAACTATCATCACCATCAATATAATTGCTACTATTTAAGTCTGAACCATAACACATAAGGGTATCAAATTCCACTCGCTTTGTCAAAGGGGATTTCCACATCCCATTTGGCTCCACTGACACCAACCAGCTTCGAGCTTGACATTTATTGACGTATGCTTGGCATCACGAACGAGGGACTAGAATATCCGAATAAACGACAATTGAAATTCTAGGGGTAACCACGATAGGTATAGCCAAACGACCTCGTTCAGTCTGCAGATATTTGTTTAGGACCGTTGATTCCAATCTAAGTTAGGAATGGCGTTTTGGTGCATTCACTCGGTTCACTAAAGTAAAGAAAATGTTTACCATTGGCATAAAATTAAAATACTGGCAAAGATCTATTTTATTAACACAAGCACGAATTTAAAGGAGAGAACCGGTGTTTTGTTTGTTTCTGTCAGTTTGGCGTTGCTAGTTCCTGGCGAGGGTATTTAGGAATCTTAATGTCATCCTGATAATTATGTAAGTGCTCTTTTGTATGTTTTGGAATCTGCTTATTATACCCCGATAATTGAATTCAACCATGAAAATTTTCGTTACGGAAATTTTTTATCACTTGGCTTCTTTTATCGTTAGTCATCGTGTTGTGGGAATATATTCTCAAAACACATTTTATAAAATGTGAATTTTTCAGTATTTTGAGATTCTGGATTTCCGATGCATTTATCGTGTCAAAAGCTAGATTTAAACTCATTTTAAACGCTTCTCGCTCTATCCAGGTTTGCAAATTACCTTCACACCTCTATATATCAGTTCACACTGATTGAAGCTTTTTGTTGGTGCACCAACGCATGCATATAAGTGTATTCATATTTGCTGCTTTACTGGGCTCATTATTCTTCCTGAAGTTTTGTTCTTATTATTGCTAGATGAGATTGCCATCTCTATTTAATAGTTGCCTTTGTGACGTTATCGTCTTTCCATTTTTCGTTACTAGCTTTTTAGAGCTCTTCCACGTTTTATCTACATCATACTGGTTTAGGTAGTCGTTCAAAATCATCAGGGTGGTTGGTCATCGTGCCTCTTTCCTGTAAAAGGTGATTTCATGGAATGTGTCAATCTATCGTCGTCTGCGCATAAACGTTGCTGCAAACAGACTTCACCCTAGTTATGTAAAGAATGTTGCCTAAATAGGGAAATCCTTCTAGAAAAAGTCATAGAGCTTCTCATTCTGATGAGGAAGTCGCCAAGTGAAAATGGATCCGCAATAAGTCAGGCATCAGATGAGAACATTAAAGGTGTAATCGCTAATAGTCAGCTTGGCTCTTATCCTTTGTCGAAAGGTTAGGACTCCCATCGTCAACACTCTAGGCGACAAACACCTCTGTCTAGACTTTTGTTACGCGCAGTCGTTACAAATCGCAAACCTTTTTGGACAAAGAAAATACCACCTGTCTAAAGTGCACTTAATCCAGAGGCTGCTGGTGAGTTGTATGAAACTACGATGTGTGGAAAGCAAAAATTACAAGACAAATTGTATAACACAAGTAAATAGGTTGGTTCAAAAGTCAATAAAAACAACTGTTGAAGGAAAGCTCTCGGTAGTCAGGCCTCTCAAATACCCTGGTACGACCTCGCGGCGAGGTTGTTTACGAAATTGAGGGGACGAAAACTGAATATCCAGCACTTTAATCGGGTTGGTAAATCCACCTACGGGAGTTGGAAAACCCTGATTCCAAACCGAGGGTGCACATGAGCTCCAGAATCCTGAGGAAACAAATAGACTCAGTCACCGGCTATTATGGGACTGCAGCTTCTAACGTTGCTCCATTGCCTTGTGGATTAGACCTATAGGTCAAGTGCTCAGAGCGTGACCCTCTGAAAAATCCATCTGCTTCGGCTTGGGGATCCGAGCAACATCTTAGCCCTCACGAATGGAATGATTTATGTATCGCATATCTACTTGGTGCCTCCTTGTACCAACGTTTTTAAGTAAATAAATGGATCTCGGTAGTTAGAGTTATAAGGACGGTAACAAGACAATCAAAAGTGGTGTACACGGCTTTGAAACAGGTCAGATTCATCCACAGTTTACTTATCTAAAATATGAAGGAGCTAAAAAATATGCCTGCCAAACATCATTCACATAGTACACAGTTGGTCAATTTTGTTTTCAGAAATTAAAAAGACGCTTTCAGAATATACATTAATAATGTAGTAAGACTCTATGGAGGCGTTTAAAGCAAGTCCCATCCGAAAAGAATCTTAAAGTCGTTACCCGGAAGTAACAAAAAAGGGAAGGTATACTTAATGAAACATAAAAAGCTCGTAACTCGAATATTTCTATCCGACTAGATTGGTCACCTGATCGAATCAGGTGAGAAAGCGCTCTTACTATTTTAAAAACTCGTAGGCAAAATGGCGGAACAAACCCTTGAGATCAGGGTTTTCGGGTAGTATGAGTAATTCCCGAAACACCTTAGGTGTGTGCTACTCAAATGCTTGTAGTCAGAAATAAAATGTCCAAGCTTAGTGAACGATGAAATAGTTAAGTACTGATACATTTATTGACCACGACACGCAATGCTGACTAGTGTTGGGGATGGTTGGAAAAAAGTTAGTTGCGGCCAAACCGAAACGTGGCATCAGTGCTTGAAGTCACTAACTTCTGGTCTGAACTTTGTTGGTAGATGCAGACTATTTGGTTGGGGTCGGCGCAGCTACCGTAACCAATGGTTGTAAACTCTGGGTGACATGGCTCAGAATCGATCACAATGGCGTAGGCGTATATATATATATATATATATATATATATATATATATATACTTTATACCTTTCTTTCTACGAACTAATTCTTTCTTCCTATATTATATCTTTATACATAATCTTTTATTACTACCACTGAAGCAACTACTACGAATTCGGTGTTCATTTTGTTGTGCTAATGAGGTTTGGCAACTTGGACCGATACATATATGTGCCTTGTACTACGTTGCAGCTAACTGACCGATATTTATTGTCACAGAAACGTGGCTCTCCGTAGATGTAGACTGTGCTCCAATTACTCAGAATGCATCTGTTTTAGAAGTGATGCAGTTATAAGTCGCGATGAAGGCATAATGTTATATGTTAGAGATCACTTTCGTGTACAGTCGAGTACATCAGAGGCACACAATTGTGTCACGTGAGGCAACTTGTTGTGCGACCAGATTTAGAAATAGGCTAGTGGCTATAGGAGGAATTTACCGTAGTGACAACATTATCATAAGTTATTTTATTTATTTAAACACATAAATATTGGTACAATGAAGCACCAGATAAATATGCGCCCCACAAATCTCATTAGATTTGTGTGAGGGCTGTGATACTGCCCAGGTGCCCAGACTGAAGCAGGTGGTTTTCTTAGGGGGCCACACCCGGAGCCTTTGACCTGACTGTCTGATCCACAAGGCAGTGGAGCATCGTGAGGAGATGCAGTCCCATGGTAGCCGTTGACCAATGACAGGTTCGTCCGCCATTCGTTCCATCAGGATACTGGAGCCCATGTGCACCATTGGTTTGGAATCAGGGTTTTCCAACTCCCCTAGGTGGACCCTCCGTGTCCATCAACCCAGTTAAAGCGCCAGACATTCGGTTTTCGTCCTCTTACTTTTGTGAACAACATCCCCGCCACGAGAAGGCAGTGAGTAGGACTTCCCTGACAGAGGCTATATATTCGCTGGCCATATGAGAGTATTTTGAGAGGGAGAGGTGACTCTCCCCACTCTCGGCCGTACCAGGGCATTTGGGGGCACATAGAGTGAGGTTGGAGATCTCAACGTGATGCACACCAACTGAATATAGCAAGACGGGTTTCGGAATCAACATTTATGCTTAATTAACTAATTAGAAGGGAGGACTGGATGGCAACTCAAAATAACAGTCTGTCTGTCGATATGATATTCACAGATTTTAGCGAAGTATTTGATACGGTATCTCACTTAGAGCTTATTCAGAAGCTCTTGAGCTTTGGAATAACAGGTACTACACAAAATTGAGCATAAAACTTTCTTCATGACCGGAGAAAGAGGGTGTGGGTAAATAGGACACTATCTGAATAGCAACCGGTTAAAAGTAGCGTAGCCCAATACATTGTTTTAGGTCACTTATTTTTTCTTTCCGTCAGTAAATTACTAAAACTGCTTAATTTGTTGACACTTTTGGAGATGATGTCAAAATCTGGAGAATACATAGTATGGTTGGTCATCTTGATATACAAGCTGATCTAGAAAAATCAGTTAGATGGTCTTAAAGTTGGGGTTTGGAGACTAATTCCAGGAAGTGTGCTAATGCATATTGGACACGGCAATAGCTACCAGTATATTTTCAACGGTACATTGCTTCCTTACCTGCACTGAAGATTTATGAGTAATAGTAAGTCATGACTTCAAAACAACTGTGTATTGCATTGCAGCAGCTGCCTAACGTTTTCGAGTGTTATGGCTACTTAGTCGAGCATTCAAATGCGTTGACGAATATGTTTCGGGTTTTATACCCCAGCTATCTCTACTCAAAAACAAGCTCCAAGGACTAAAACAGGTTAAGAAACCTGTCAGTTATTCAAATACTGAGATTCTAAATCCTCCATAACTTTTTTGTCTATATTTCACTAGCTTATATTTTCTCTAGTCGTATTTCTGATGCCTAGTCCTTACCATTACCACTGATACTGTTACTACCTTTACTAATATGAAATTTGGCCTGATAATTACATCTCTGTACTGCTGGGGTATAGCAACTCGATTCGATGTAAATACATACCAGGTTCTACGTTGTGACTGGTTGATTGACTTTATCTAGTCACGGGATATTTTTATTTTAGTATAGACTAAATTACTTTTTTTACAGGTATTTATGTTGTTATCACCTGATTTGCTGTTGTTTTCGAATCTTGGGCAGTGATTACATGACGTCGGATTAAACAGTAATTAATATTGAACTGAGTTTTTCAGTTTAGCTCATCCCATCTGTCCTAAAAAATGAACGTCAAAAGTAATATACGAATACCCCTCTTATACATATTCTTTCCAGAGTTGATAGAGCAACGAGCAAAAACCAAAGTAACCAAAGAAAAAGCGGAACTGACTTTAACCATAGCTGCAATTTATTCTGAACAAGGTAATCTTCCAAATATAGACTACAGTTATTATTAAGGTTCTCACGATTCTGCACTAGTTGAATACAAAAAGTATCTTGAAGTATGGGAATCCAAAGAAGACAATCTTCAGTGTGCAGTTGCTAACAGATATTTAGCAGAGTGCTACATAGAATTGTGTGATTTCACTCAGGCGATCTTTCACACTAATCGATATCTCCAGCTGTCTTTACTAGTTGGGAACAAAGTAGAACAACAGAGGGCTTATGTGACACTAGGACGATGTTTTCTAAATCGTGTAGAGTCCTTGAAGGATGGTTCTTTGATTTCCAAAAGTCTTAAGTCTGCTAATCAAGCACTACTAAATAGCATAAAGTTAATTAGGGAACTGTCTCCTAACTTAGATGACAAAAGTTCTGCTGAAATGCGTGCGGTGTCTTTACTTAACCTTGGTAGGTGTATGTTTGTTAACTAACCTCCTAGGTCACGTTCAGCGAGCACAACGACTTTATGACGCTGCTTTCGAAAGTTTTTCACAGTGCATTACTCTAGCAAGAAAACATGGTTTACAAAAGATGCTTTTTCGTGCTTCTTATCAGTCTGGTGAAATGTTGATAAATAATATCCCAACACATGCTTTCATTGAATGCTGTCACACTGAATTTTTAAAACTTATGAATCAAAATGAGACAGAGAAAGCATTGGAGATTGTTCAGTTAGTTTTCATGTTAATCTCTTAAGAAGATTTAGAACCACTTTGTCCTCGCCATTATCGAAGCCATATATAGATAACGAGGCAAAATTACTGTGTGTAAATCTGAAAGAGTTACTTGCTCAGGTTTGTTGGTATTTTTTGTATGATCGACTAGTTTATTAGATCCACCTCTGTAATGGCAATAGTCGTAAAGCAATGAAAGTATTTCGATTACTAAAAGTTGATTCTCCAAGTTCATCAGAACAATATAGGAAAATGATCAGAATTAGTAAGTTCGTTTGTAACATTACTAATATATGAAGGTTTTCGACTGATGAATTTACTAAATGAAATTCCGAACGAACCCTCTAATACAAAAGATTATATTGTGTCTTCTCGTGTCCATGAAAAGTTGGGTGACTTATACTCCGGAATCGATCTTCACGGTTGTGCAGTCAGACACTATAGGTTTATGGTGAGTTACTTAGTAGACTTTGTAATCAGAGTTTCTTATGAGTGTTAAATAATGTTGTACTCCTGTTCTATTGAATTCTATCAAGTGTCAGTTAATATAAATGTATAGTAACTTAGACTTAGTCTTTCTGTTCTGTACTCCTTGAAGGAAATGACATAAACAGACACAATTAGTTTTGAAGTAACAGAGTGAGCTACAAGTGTTTGTATCCATTGGTGTAGGCTAAAATAAAATAATAAATACTAAGTAGGTAGTACTTTTGTACTCTGAGGCTCTACAGTTCATACTTGGTCTAAGTTTCAGTTGAAGTTTTTTGAGTTAAGTGTGTATGAAAAGTATATTTGTAGCCTGCTTGGAGCTGCTGCTCTGTAATTCAAACCATTCAGTCTCAATAATAGAAGTTGATACGATCGAGAAAGTGTTACTATTCCGTCTCTAATAAATAATAATAGTAACAATAATAATAATAAATTTTGATGAGTTGTTGAGGCGAGTTTTTGATTGTTCAAAATAAAATTGAGGTCTGTTGATCAATAAATGTTATTCAATCATGCAACGTGGCTGAGTGATAGTTACTAACGCGATTAAATTGGTAACGTAGGGTTCCGAGTAGTTTCAAATTTAATACAAGATCGTTAGCCAAAAGATAAGGTTTTCTATGCAGTAAAAACAAAAAAATAAGATGGTTAAATATCATAAACAAGTCGCCAATATTAGTTTTATAGGCCATGCACCCTCTAATGAATTAAATCTTAACCGTTAAACCTATTTGTAACCTCGTCATTGGGTAACTATACAAATGTGCAACGTGTCACTTCATTACTTATCAACAGATCATTTAAATATAAACTCATATGCTTCTCTATTTAATTTTATACACTTTTATAGTTAGGATTCTCTGAACTTGCCTATAAACAATATTGTTCAGAATCAGGAGTTGCTCCAAATGAAGTTATCAAACTTGTTGATGCTGCTTTAATATCTGTGGCTGAAACTTACCGTACACTTGGCTGTTACGATCAATGTGCTGAGATGTATAAACGTGAAATTTTATGGGCCACATCTACTGGACTATCCACAAAGGATATAGCTGCAAGTTGGTTAAGTTTAGCACAAGCGCAACGTTTAATTTCAACAATCGATTCCTCTACAGTTTCTAATGATAAAAATATTGGAGCTAACCAAAAGATTATTTTGAATGGTTCAGCAACTGTATTAGACTCATTGTTATCTGCTTATAAAGCCTCAAAGTTGACTGGATATATGTCTTTAATTGTACGTAAATTTTATCCAAACTATAATTACTATTAATACAATACATGCAAATACATTGTATGTTGATCTTCGTCAATTTATTTATTTAGGAAATGTGTTGTGTTCTTATCCACCGCCTACCTTGACAAGCGATGTCTATTTGTGTAAAAATAGTTTAGGAGAAATCTGTGGGTATCCACACTAAAACGTTGCATCAGTCCATAAATTTACTGACTGTTAGTCTGAGCCACATTGGTAGATATAGACTACCTGGTTGTGGTCTGCGTAATAACCATGGTCAGTGTTTAAAGACATTGGGTGACTTGGCTCAGAATATGTGACAATAATGCAGTTACATTCACTATTTATCTCACTAGATAATGAGTTTAAACAGTCCTTTACATATGTATGTATCTTTTTAGTCCATCATTTCGAACTGTATTCTCAGTGCTTAGTAGTTTTCATCATCATTTTTATTACATTATTTTCACTCGTCTTCCTATAAATTTTGTCATTCATATTTCGTTGTGCCAATGTGGTATAACAAACTGGGGTCAACGCACACTTGTACCTGGCTCGATATTGGTTCTAACTGTTTACGTATTAAATATGTTTGTGATTATCTTGTATTGTCTTTTTTTTTACAAAAAATTATATTCTAGGCCGATTGTTTAAAGGAACTACTAGACTACTATGAACAGTATCATTATAAAGATGAGTTACAGAAAACACGTCAAGAACTAGAACAAATTAAGCAGACATGTGATACTCAATCAAATCACCAAGAAGAAAATACCGAACAGGAAGATGAAGATGAAGAAGTAGAAGATAGTGATAAGAATACATCATCGATTAGTGACGATGAAACTGGTGTTATACAATTTTTGGAGACACTCTCCTCTGATTCAGGTTAGATATTATTATTGTCCTCAGTCGATTATTGAAATTACTTCGTTGTGGGTGTCTCTCCATTCTTTCATTTTGTGGCCAAACTACTATACTAACAGCCTTGAGCCAACCAATTACATCCAAGGTAAGTGTTAGGGAGACTCGGAAAATTCTTCAAAAACGCCCAGAGAGGCCTGGAAACTGGGAAACATCTCATCCGAGCAGCATTCAATAGAAGTTTTTCAGGAACATCTGGAAAGTGAGAGGTCATGTGTCGCATTTCTGATTGGATGATTACCTATCCTGCTATTATGTTTAGAAGGGTTCCAGGACTTTCCAGAGGCCAAAGGACATCTGAAATGCCATAAATACCTTAGATTTTCTGTAAATAAACTAACCTTGAAGTAAGGCGTTCTTTCCATATTTCGCGCCTTTAATCTCGTGTCTAAGTTGCCGTGTAGATATAACATGGTTGTTACTAGAAGGGTTTAAGAAACCGAATCACATGTTTAATTGGGAGATTTACCAGTAGGGGTTTTTAGAATTTTACATAGATCACTTAAATGAGTTACGAGTAGTTTGTTGCTGTAATGTTGACTTCATTTTGTATTCTAGATAGTTTCAAAGCTGATGTGATCGTGGGGCACATACAGAACATTAGACTATTGAGGAATTCTATCTTATGTGGACAAAAAATGACTAGTGGCGAAGGTACACAGTATGAAGACAAAGTTGTCTTACGATTCACTGTATACTAGTTATGGAAGTTTATACGACGTGGAATTGTTTTCTACTAGATCAAAGCTCAAACTAAAACTAATCATCCTGTTAGTAGTTGAGTAGATACTAGGAACGCAAGTAGCGGCTAACAGACGTAACGCGAACAATGTTGAATTTATGTGGTTGCAATTAAAAAGATACCTCCAACCATATATAAAGGCTCTAGAGGTTGGATAGTTTTCAGTCACATGAATAATTTCTTATACCGTTTTCACTACGAGTTTAATCCCGATAAACTCGTTGTAAACTTGAACAAGTCCATTGATCGTGTAAAAAGTTTGCATCCGTTGTCACTTTTTCATTGTTTTTGCAATACATATTTCATTTACATTATCTGGATTATAATTAGCTAATAACTAGATAAGATTTGACAGAGTCAATCTTAGGGTCGCTCAAAGACGTCAGTGTAGTAGAGTTTGACTTTTTTTGTCTTTCAGCGTAACTTTTCATTATTCATTCACTAAGAAATCTGCCTTAACTTTCTCATTTTCCCAAAACTACTTTATCCCATAAAAATCTTGAATAGTACATTATATTCCATACCTCACTTTCGTTTCTGTCTAGAACTTGAACAGTGTATAGGAAATGCAGAACTTATGGATGAATTCCAGGATACAATGAAGGGTAAAAAATCCGGCAAAGCTCTTTGTTTAAAAGTAAGACCATTATTATTCAGTAGAGTATGACGCTTTAAAAAAGTACTTGGTATTTCGACCGATGAACAAAGTTATTTACTTGTTTTAGTCTTATCTAATGTAGAAATTCTGGTACAATCGGGCGCTAAAAAAGTATGTAAAAAGATAATGGACGGGAAGGTAGTACAATGAAAGAGAAATAAACTAAAATAGTATATGACACAAGATACCGTTGGTTAATAGCGTGACGCAGAGAGACTTGTTTCAAATAAATGTGTTCATCTCGCTTTTATGGATGATGTGAAGAACCGGCTTTTCTTCTCTGACATATCTGATAATATTTCAAGCTACTGAGTTTAACCATCTGTACGGTCCCAACCAGGGAGTCATGATGTACCGACATATATCAGTCTTTCTTTCATACAACGGGGTCGTGTCGTAAGATAAATACATCCACTGTTTCTTTCTAGCTTCAGCTCTGGCGAATCATACACAATATGGAAGCTACTTATATGAACTTCGTAAAACGAGAAAATTAATAATTAATCAATTAGCTACCCAAGTCATGAAAAATACAATCAAAACTCGAGGCTTGTAAATGTTCATGTAGTAAGGATAGAGCAAAACTGTAGTTGAGTCAAACGTCATGAATTTTTTGTCTCTGATATTTTCAACCTATACAATTCGGTCACAAATTATTGGTCGATGTTACATTGTTGGTTCCTTGGAATTAATTGAATTTCATATGTGGTTACCGAGTTAAACAGTTTGAAATCACAATGCCTTCCGAAAATCCTGGCATTTCTATAATCTATTTTCCCAAATCTGGTTTGCTGATTCCTGCAATTACTCGATAGCGTAACTGAACACGAAGCTTTTCTGCGAAATTAGATTCCGATGAATGTGTGAAATGAGTCACAATATTAGCGTCTCTAATGTCTTTCCTGGTCGTATACTAGATTTAAAGTCTCTCTATGTGATCCTCGAATGGATTGCCATTTGAATGCATATCTAATAGTCTAGTCACAGGTTTCATTGAGATGTCAATATAATAAGTTGTAGTGGTAATCGGGTTGACCTACTAGTATCTTCCAGAACTGTCCAATTATACTTTAGTAGTCACGGATATATCAGTATTCACATCACAGAGAGAGGGAATTCACTGAACGCACTTGAAGGTATTGTGTTCGGAATTCAAATCAAGTATGAAATAATGTACAAAAAAGTCACTTATAAAAGTCAAAAAAACCTACCTAAATGTCTTTGAGTTTGGTTTAAACTACCTACTTGGGCAATAAAACAATTTGCTACTATTACTGCATCTAAGTGCTTTTGAAGGAGGGTGGAGAAATTTCTATAAAATTCGTCTTTCACTTTGTCCGAACTACAGTCATTAGGCACAAACAACGAAGAGTCAATGGTGTATCCCTTCATCTTTTCAATTTCTTACTGTCTCGTTTGGTCAGATAGTACAGAAGCAACTATATGTTGGAATCCAGTCTGGAAGAACCTGTTCTACTTTTGGAGCTGATGCTGTACATATGCTAGCGTGGACACTAGCGGTGGCAGTCGTAACGCAAGATAAACGGAGGGTAAACTGCGTTGGTTCTTTATACTGACTAGATGAGGTTAAGTGAATGAACGTACTTGGGTATATATATACATATATCGGTATGAAGTTGTAGGGTTTTGTTGATATGCTTTATTTCATCAACCCATTTATTCTTCTCTAATCATATTGTCTATATCTGATCTTTTCTACTATCAGTGATACCACTACTGCTTCTATTTCAGTGTTCATATATCTTAGATTCTACATTGGATATAACTGACTGACTATTCGTTTTAACTATTAAATTTACTGTTTTATAACTTCTTCTTAGTAGTTCATTTAAAAGAATTTTGTACTTTATTCTTCTGTGTGTGTGTGTGTGTGTAGAATTCATCTTTTTTTCTTCATTTACATTTTGTAGACTAATATGAAAGGTGAAACACCGTTACATGTGGCTGCAATCAATGGTGATATGAATCATGTAGTAAAATTAATTGAAGTCTTGGTTAGTTTCTTTTTCTCTTGACAAAATATGATGATTGTATAATATGTATATATTTTGATCTTTATATGTAGTATAACGTGTTAGATAAAGGTAAACGAGTGATATATATATATATTCGGTTTATGATATTTTAATATCCCCCTAATCATAAGTTTTCACTTTATTAATTGTTGTTACATTGAATGTCATTCATGGTTAATTAATTACACACCAGTTGTTAAGTTTTAGTACCACGAACAACTTAGTTACATACAATTTATGATTTATGGCTTATTGCGGTCTTATAGGTTGGTTAATTAAGTTTTTAGTCATAAGGTATGGAATATAGATCAAATGGATTTCTTTGTGTTATGATTAAGCACACTGTGAACAGAAGACAGTTTTATGGGTTAATTAGCATCAGTATACTTAATGAGCCCACAACAGTGAATCTTAGGGTTGTTATTGTTTTTTTGATGTAAACAAATTTATCATTCATGAAGTTTATAAATTAGTGATATTACTGAATGGACATGGTGAAAGTAGAATTCATAACAGGACTAGGTTTATTTTCTGAATGCTTTTTATTATACATTAACTTAGTATCTATGTACAAATCCATATTTAATGTTATAATTTACCAAGTTACTGTGACACTATTCGTCTGGTGATTATAGTTGGATCACTGATGATTTAATCGATCTAATGTTTTACTCGTATATATTTATGAGTGTAACAGTATATTAGAGTAAGACCTGATTAAGTTGTGATCTGAAACTAAAATTATACACCTACAGGATTTATTGTAAAAAGGCATTTTTTTAAAACCATGTAGTTAACCGGACGTAAAATCGTATTCATAGATGCACAACAATCACATTTGTCGGATGCATAATCGACATTGTGTTGAGCCATAACTGTTGTCGAAAGATTAAGGATATCATGTAGGAGGTAGTTGGACATAACTCTAAAGAATATAGTCAGTTTTATTAAGTTTTATGATATTTGCCTGATTGTTTAGTAGTCAAAGCGAAGTTATTTCTTACAATTGCTTAAAGATCGTTTTATAAGTTGTAGACACATTTTGTGATAATTAGTAGTGTTTGGTTACTTTGTTTGCAGAATTTTTGTAACGAGGTATTGGCAACTTTCACTTCACTCTTAATTGAGTATAAGCTACCCGTCAGCAAATATTGAATTTCGCACATAAATTCAAGGATTATTATCTTAAATCTGATTGTTTTGTCCATGTAGTCTAGATCCGGTGTATTTTTAAAAGACTCAGTGTTTCCTGTTATAGTTAGATTTTGTGTAAATGTGGTGTCATTCTACGCCAGACTAAGTAATCTTCCCTACTTTTTCTTTTATTTTGGGATCCTAGGGTCATCCAGTAAATGTACCTGATGGTGCAGGTTGGCTGCCTATACATGAAGCAGCATTTCATGATAGGTCAGAAATCGCCACTTATTTACTTGATCATGGTGCAAAATTAGATGATCCAGGTTATCCGGATGATTATTCCACACCACTTTTTGAAGCCATTCACAGTGGAGCATTGACAACTGCGTTGATTTTTGTAAATAGGGGAGCAAATTTATGGCACAAGTGAGTTTAGTCTACTTCAATTTTTGTTCTGTTGAAAAAATCCCAGAAATATTGACAAATTTATGCAGTCTGTTTGTAAATGGAAAAACTAATTGTTCTAAATAACTAATGCCTTCTCGTGGCAGGGGTGTTGTTTACGATATTGAGAGGACGAAAAGCGAATGTCCGGCGCTTTAACCGGGTTGGTGGACACGGTAAGTCCACCTAGGGGAGTTGGAAAACCTTAATTCCAAACCAATGGTGCACATGAGCTTCAGTATCCTGAAGGAACAAATGGCGTAAGAATCAATCATTGGTGACCGACTACCATGGGACTGCATCTCCTCACGATGCTCCACTGCCTTGTGGATTAGACCTTTAGGTCAAAGGCTCTGGATGTAATCCCCTAAGAAAACCACCTGTTTTGGTTTGGGCACCTGGGCAGTATCACAGCCCTCACACAAATCAAATGAGATTTGCGAGGCGCATATATATCTGGTGCCCCTTTGTACCGATATTTATGTGTTTAAATAAATAAATCAACAAGTAAAACTCATTAACCAAATACAGATTTCTGTTCTCCACTTCGAGCTACACAGTGTGTGTAGACTGTAGATTCTACCTGACTACCTATACAGAAAGGGGTGGAATGGGATTCCAACCGGTAAATTACTGTTTGAAAGTTAAGTACTAAACCACTGCTATTCACTGAATAAACAAATCCAATGTTTTATTGCTATGAATTTCTCAAATTTCTTGTGATGTTCTGCATTTATGCATGTGTATGTATGAGCATATTTCTGGGCAAGTGGCATGTATTCTACTACCTTTCAACATGCTTTTTTTATCCCTAGGAACAAACAAGGAGAGTATTTATCGAATCTGTTAGACCAATGGGAACCAACACGTCATGCCTCTGGAACATTTGCTGAACAACGTGCTAAATACAGTGAACTTTTGGCTGCTATCAGAAGTCGTCTTGGGGGTATGTTTATATATATTAGCCTCTATAGTCACTTGACGCTTAATCATGAGTCGTGAACAACAAACTTGAGAAATCTAGATTGATTCCAGATCTGGATGTAGATGTATTGATCATATATTCGCCACTGGTTAGGTTTGTGAACATACCGATGCCAGGCTGTAGTTGTATTCCTTGCATTTAAGACAGTATTTAACTCAGTTGATCAAGATGTTCTGCAACAGTGTCTGTCACTGAAATGTTTACCAAACAGGTTCAGGCTCTACTCAAACACTACTGGTCGAGTTAAAGCTTATGGAGAACTGCCATTAGAATTATCAACCTCAAGTAGTGTTCATCTATGTTTTTTACTTTCTTCATCATTGACGTACTTTTAGAGAAAGCGCTCTCATTGTTTAACTATTCAGGGATTTGTCTTTTACCAGTAAATCCAACATTCGTACTCTCAATACCTCTATTCTGGGATTTAACATGACGATTTCTTCCTTCACTGCTAATGGAATATGGAGATTTAGACCGATGCACATACGTACCAAGTTCTAGGTTGCGATTGACTGACTGACTGACTAAATCCACTACGCACGTGACATATTCCTAGTTGTTGAAGACACTGATAAAATCCAGGGCCTTCTGATTGTTCTGAATAACAATGTAAGCACTTTTACGATGCGTTTATATCTCTCTCAATGCATTATGTTGCTTCAGGACTGGTCTGTATCATCGACGTCTAAATTTGTGATAAGGAGTGCATTGGTTGGGTGTGTCGACTACTCAATGTTGAAGTCTTGGAAGTTTTATGAGCCCTGGTGGCTTGGAGTCCGACGAAATCTCGGCGCGGATTTATAAGGCTTGATTGGCTTTTACCAGCTTGCGCCACCTGTGACGTGAGCGGGATGTCCTTCAAACAACCAGGGACTAGTTTACTGCCGGATAGTCATTGGTGAAATGAGTAGTTGCATACATACTGACCGGTTCACTTTTTTTTCGAAAATCTCATTAACTCTGGTGTGTCCGTGACTTCAAAATGTTGGTGCGAATACAAACGGCTTTCTTGGTTTTTTAAATCATAGCACCTGTGTCGTATGTAAAATTTTCTCCTGCTTATCAACGTGCGTTTATCAGTCAGTCAGCTACAACGTAGGACAAGACACATATATGCATCGGTCCAAGTTGCCATTGTGATCGATTCTGAACCATGTCACCCAGAGTTTACAACCGTTGGTTACGGTAGCTGCGCCGACCCCAACCAAATAGTCTGCATCTACCAACAAAGTTCAGACCAGAAGTTAGTGACTTCAAGCACTGATGCCACGTTTCGGTTTGGCCGCCCTAACTTTCTTCCACCATCCCCAACACGTGCGTTTATACTGCAGAGTATATTCTAGCGAACATCTAGTTTAATAATAAGGATTACACAATAATCAAATAATGTTTGTTTTCTAATTCATCACATTCATTTACGAGTTCGTTATTAGATTAGTTCCTACCGCTTTTTTACTCTTAAAACAGATGAATATGATCGTTGGTGTAATCTTAAAAGAGAAACTCCTGAAAACAATTCCTCCGATGATTCAGAATCATCAGTAACAATAAAAAATAATACTAGTAATCGAAAATCGTATTCACGTCATCCTAGTTCTCATTCCCGTTCGTCATCCGTATGTGAAACCTGGGATTCAGTACCACCGATTTCATCTAAAACAAAATTCAACAGAAAATCTCTTCGTAGCCGAAATTGGGATGATTTAATTGTTGATTTAGACCAAGATGAGAACAGTCAACCACCATCTCCTGTTAAATTGAAGAAATCAGTCAATGCAGTTGAATCATATAAACAAGCTATGAAAGCTGTCGGTAGTTCAAAAACACGGTAAACATTTGACATTGGCCGATTGTTTTGTTCTCCTTATAATTTTTTTAATGAACTGAACAAGTTTGTCGATGAATTCTACACTATTGCTTTTCTTTGAGTTCTAGTTTCGAACCATACTCCATCTACTTTGATTTTACTAGCTGTGTAATTTAACTGGTCGTCACATTGGGTATGGAGAATGTGTTGCATTTGTCCATGCATTTCCGATTCTAATTGTGTCATCCTTACAAGTGTGTGATTTTATTCGTTAAATGAGTTAAATGATTCTTGTACAAGACTATGAGCCACATTTTGCTTGTGAGCTAGTAATACTACTTTGCTAACTAAATCAAAGTTAACATGTTTGACCCAAGTAGTGTGTCTTTTTTTCTGTGCATTTTCATCAGCAAACTCCACAATACATCTTCGTTTGAAAATTTATTTTCATAAAAATGTAATAGACTTTGTAAATTATTTTTATATGTGTTAAGTGTTTTCATTGGTTTTATATCCTTCCCTTACTTAGTTTTGTGGATAAGTGCGAGTCATCTGGTAATACGAACAGTATGGATTTAGCAAAACGTAGAAAAAAATCACATGTAATCGATGCAAATGACAATGATTGGTTGATTTTAGACGAAAAACCAAAAGGATCTCGATCTGTTTCCAGTACAACTGTGAAAGAACACTTTGATGCCTTAAATGTGAAAAGTGGAAAATATACTGGTAGGATATTGACTTAAAATATTGAATTCGTTTATTTACATAGTTCATATTTTGAAAAATTTACTCCTACAATCTAATATTAGTATTTGAGGAATTTAATAGATAGTTTTATCATGAGTGTTGGGATCAAATGTTCTTATCCAATTGATAGTCTGTAAGCACTTGACAATTTTTCCGTCATAAGTTGTGTCTCAATTGTGAGCAGCCTCAAGCCGATGTAGAACTAACTACATGTTTCCAGTCTAGCCCCAGATCGATTACTTAGTCACAGTTTAACATTTATAATTACTAGGTAAAGAAACTCAATAACTAAGTATAAGTTTGTACGCTCGATTTTCAAATGGATGACTTTGCTTGAGGGTCAGCGATACTACCGCTCCGAAAGGTCCTGGTGTTGTTGAGGGTGGGATGTGTCCTCTCTCCCTCTTTAAATGCCGTCATAAGGTCACGCGTTCATTATCTCTGCCAGAAATTACCTACTCACTGCCTTTACGCGACAACAGTATATCTTATAGAAGCAAGGGGACAAAAAGCAAACGTTGAGCAGTTAAACCGGATTAATGAATACTGATCATGAAGCACGCTCTTACTTGGAATCCTGAAGCGTAACGGAGAAGAGAATTCGAAGCATACATCAAAAGGATGAATAGCAACTGGAAACAACCAGAAAAGATTGCCCACGACAGACTTCGATGGAGAATGCTAGTGGGAGGCCTATACTTCTCCACGAAGCGCAACGGGATTAAGTAAGTAAAGGTGAATACCGATTGTCTACGTAGAGGAGTTGGAAAACCTTGCAAACCAGTAGTGTACATGAGCTCTAGGATTCTGAGGGAGCGAATGATTTATGAACTTTTTGTGGTCATTGGCTACCAGGAGACTTTATCACTAGACGTTTCTCCACCGCCTTGTAGGTTAGACTGAACTGCTAAAATTTCAAGTAGTTGGAGTAATATTTAAACTTGTAGACGCAGTTTAAATTCGATTGTCAAAGCCACTAAGCTACACTTCTCATCACCCACTACAAAACACTTAACTCAATATAAGTATTGATAGGGAATAAATGCAACTGTGTCACTGAAATCTATTTTATCCCTTGTTACCTAGTGTTTCCAATTATAGATTACAACTGTCATGCGGAGCTTAATTAAGAAGTTCGTGTCAACCTACATTGATGTGACCAGCAGTTGATGAGTGAGCCACTAATTCATTAATTTCAAGAAATTGTACTAAAAGTAGTAGCTTCCTGTTTAGATTATATACAATTTTCTAATGCGTTACTGTTGTGTGTTTTTTGAACAATAATTTTCAGCCACAGCATCCAGTAAAAATCGTTCCCGTCAAGAGGATCTCGAATTTTTACCTCATATGGCTTTTACTTCTACGCAAAATGATAACTTATCTTCACTTCCAGCAGGACCATCATCATCAGTTGTTGGAGGGGCACATAAGCACTTACCACCGAAATCTACTTCTACGCCGATCAAACGTAATAAGCAATTGAATCAATCCTTCAAAGAATCTTCACATTCTGATAAAGATAGTTCAATTAATACGAATAACTGTCTACCACCATCTACAGTTAATAAGGATCAATTAAGACTGCCCAAATTTCCTACAAATGAATTTCCAGGTAAAAAAATGCTCTGTAAACGATCGATAACTTTGTTTTATTAGTCCTTTCATTACAATATCTTTTTTGTCTTAGAATTTTCCCTAATTATTAATGATGGAGGACGTTGCAACATGTGCTCTCGGAGTTCTGAGTGATTTACTTAATGAAGATTTCACTATCGGCCATTTATGTGACAGATGGTTGTTAAAGAAATCACATTAGGATTTCACCATCAATCCTATATTGCTGCAAGATCATCTTTCATATAAGAACATTTGTCTAAATTAGAGCGAATAGTTTCACAGTATTCGAGCGCCGATTTAATGTAAGACATTAAATAGAAAGAATATATTTGTAAAATCTCAGCGAATGAATTTGAAGTAAATCCAACGTTTCGCCTGGCAATGTGGTCCAAGATTTTTCAAGGAATTACGGATAATTCATTACCAGGCGAAACGTTGGATTTACTTCAAATTCATTCGCTGAGATTTTACAAATATATTCTTTCTATTTAAGATGATCTTTTGTAAGAGGAATCCTATTGGCAGCTGACTTCGTAGAATTTACACTATTGTAGTTGTTTAAAAACGAGAATGACTTCACAATTAAGTCGTTCAGATTGATATACACAACAAATCGCTAGGAAACTTTTAGTTTGTGCCTCATTTTAAATGTAAGTCTTTGAATGGCATGAAAAAAGACGTATTTATATAGCCTATTGGTTATTATGATATGTAACCTTATCCATAGAAGAACAATAGCAAACCCCTTGTTGCTACACTAAACCGTAATTGGTTGGTGAATAATGATAGACTGTCAACTTTGTTTAAAATGTATGAGACACTATTTAATAATTGTAATTTCCTATCCACCATTGATTTTGGTGATTTTACTCAGGGTTTTATTGTGTATAGACTACTTGTTAGTTTGTTAATTAGACTACTGTTTAGCCTCAATTCTCGGTCAGATATTCTGTTATGTGTGTATCATATAACTCAGTACAATGTTCTAATAATCTCGTATCTGGTGTCATGGTTTAGTTTACTCAGTAGTTTTCTCCCAGCAAGTACTAGCCTATTAAATCATGTTGTATGTCTTATCAGAGGGAAAACTTTTATTATTTTAGCTGTTACAACACTTTCGTTGTTGTATTTATTGTTTATTATCTTTTGCGCTAATGAAAGGTTTTTATCAATTTCAGTTGACTAAAATCTTGACCTAGGTTTTTTATAGTCACAATCGCCTTTTTCTCCATATGTATATGGTAGAACATTGGTTTGGATATAATAAACATAAATTGGTGATCACTTAGAGATTTATTTATTGGGTTATCCGCCAAAACTGTTATATCCTATTATATCCCAAAACTATTATATCCTAATGATCATCAAATTAGATCCAGTGGTCATAATATGTTGATCAAACACGGAAACCATCAAAACAGTATTCCACCTGAGTGTTAGCACAGTTGTATCCATTGTTTCGTGGTATATGGATGAAAATCCTAAGTGTATTTAACTCAATAACAAATTTAGCAGTGTGCCTAGTTTAGCGTATACTAAAATTTGTAGAAACTAAGGTTTCTACCCAGAATGTAGATTAAACCTGTAACTCAGTAGTTGATTCTCGTTACTTGTAGCCAATCATGACATTTCTCCTCAGATCTTTAATCCATGCTATCTTTGTATCGTTACTGTCCAAGTATATGGGGAGCAATAGATCTTTCGTTTATGATTTTCAGTATTAACCTTATGTCAATATGTCGTATCCAATGATTGAAAATGTGTAATAAATCAAGGAAAGAGAAATACATACATCTTGTTATTCACCTGAGCAAGTAGAAAAACGATGTTATATTTCATATTAGATTAGCACCTTTTCTTCAGTGCTGATAAGATTAGTCTTTCACTTATTACATTTAATCTCTTTTTCTGTCTTTCAGTAGAAACACCATCTTATTCAGTTAAAGTAGCGTTTTCCGATATATCGGTACTGGTTCCTGTTGATTCAATGTAAGTTGAATGAAAATAGTTTTCTACTTAACAATTGAACTTTGATTGTGGAACGGAAACATTTAAACTATTTGTCTATACAATGTTATCTATCATTGTAAGCAGAGATGGATAGTGGCTAGCAGTGAAATCCAGTTTGACGCGCGTTTCGTCCTATTTGGAACTCGTCAGTTGGATGTACCTGCATCTCAGAGTTGATGTTCACTCTGGGACTCGAACCCAGTACCTTTCGCTTCAAATGCTATTGCATTATCCACTTGGCCACTGAGTCCTGATAGCCACTTGCTTGTGCGACTGACCAGTTGCAGTCCTAACAAATCGATGGGAAGATTCAAACAAACAATTCTCAATGAGTGATCTATCATTGTTTCAAAGTTTTCAAATTATAGATAAACAGGTTAAATCAAAAAATGGATTGTTTTAATACAAACACTATATCAGTGTATGTTTTTAACTTTCAACTGATTTGTCTTATTTTTTCAATAAATACTTCTTACTCGACAATCCTTTCATAAACTTAAAATTATATAAATGACCAAATGATCTAGTACGGCCGAGAGCTGTGAGTCTGCTCTCCTTCTCGAGATGTTCTCATATGGCCACGCCTATATAGCCACTGTCAGGGGAGTTCTCACTGCTTTCTCGTGGTGGGGGGTGTTGTTTACGAAATTGAGAGGACGAGAAGGGAATATCTGGTTCCTTTAACCGGGTTGGTGGATCCACCCACAGGAGTTGAAAACCCTGATTTCAAATCAATGATGCACATGGGCTCCAGGGTCCGGAGGGACCAAATGGCGTATGAAACAATTGTTGGTCACTGGCTACCATAGGACCTCATCTTCTAACGTTGCTCCATTGCCTTGTGGGTTAGACTTTTGGGTCAAATGTTCAGGGGAAAACCACCTGCCTCGGTTTGGGTGTCCGGACAGTAACGCAAACCTCCCACAAATTAAATGATTTGTGTGGCTCATATTTATTTGTTTATTTAAACACAAAAATATTGGTACAAGAAAGCACAAGATAAATATGCGCCTCACAAATCTTATTCGATTTGTGTGAGGGCTGTGATACTGCCCAGGTGCCCAGACTGAAGCAGGCGGTTTTCTTAGGGAGCCACACCCAAAGCCTTTGACCTAAAGGTCTAATCCACAAGGCAGTGGAGCATCGTGTGGATATGCAGTCCCATGGTAGTCGGTCACCACCGATTGATTCATGCACCATTTGTTCCTTCAGGATACTGAGGCCCATGTGCACCATTGGTTTGGAATTAAAGTTTTCCAACTTCCCTAGGTGGACTTACCGTGTCCACCAACCCGGTTAAAGCGCCGGACATTCGCTTTTCGTCCTCTTACTTTTGTGAACAACACCCCCGCCACGAGAAGGCAGTGAGTAGGACTTCCCTAGCAGAGGCTATATATTCGCGTGGCCATATGAGAGCATTTCGAGAGGGAGAGCAGACTCTCCCCACTCTCGGCCGTACGAGGGCATTTGGGGGCTATTTGCTTATATGCTATAAGCTTGTTTGGCTTTCACCAACTAACACCTGCAATGATTTAATCTGTATCTTTGTTTCTGTCAAATATGTTCTGTTATTGTTTTGAGATTAAATATAGTTTACTAATAATTAATTGAATATTCCGTCAAAGCGTTGATTGTATATGATGTAGCGTCTCAGTCGACTATTGTTGATAATAATCTTTCAATACTAGGTAATAGTGGTTAATCTATTGATGATGTTGCAAATATGCATAAAGTTTAGATGAATGGGTGTTGTATTATTATTTTTCTTGTTTTGTTTGACAACAGTTGCACTTTACTATTATAACAAAAAGAACATATATTTATTTTACAAATGAAATAGGTCTCGTAGTGTGTCATGGTTAGCAACTGAAGCATATCGTCGACGTCAAATTCTTTTGGGATTTAATTCTAATATTCCTATCACAGAATCCGGTGAACAACTAGTTCGTCTATGTACCAGAGATCGAGCTCTATTACTTCCTACAGATCGTTTATTTTCAATTATTCCAGTTTTAAGTCAATCCGGATCAGTTGTTGAACTTTTAGCTGAATTGAATGAGTCTATTGTTACTCAAAAAACTCCAACTAATCTATCAAATCAAAATATTCAATCGCACTTCAATTATAGTAAGTGATCCATTCGGATTCCTTTTTTCAGTAGTCATGTTTGATATATCGTGGTCTGTTCTTAACTTCTTAAAAGATGACAAGTAGCTAAGCTTATTTACTGCTTTTAATTGAAATATGATACTTAGATGAAATCTATTTGACTATCGGCTTATAGTGAAGTGATATTTGTTTAGTCATTCATCAATAAATTAGTGTTTAATTTAGGACATTCTGCTATTCTTTAGTGTACATTTATTTAGGAGATAAGTTTTAATAGGTGACTGTGACATCAGATTGTAGTATTTCTCTTTACATATAGTGGAATCATAACATTACGTTCTAGGTTTTAAGTAGTATTGGAGGAAAACAATTCAAGTTACGAATTATAGTTGACTGATACGGCTTAAATGTGCTGTACTGTTCATACTCATTCTACTGAAATTTGTTACTTAGCTGATGAGCTATATGTTTGTTAATTATCAGAAAGGATTTTGTGGAGATTTAGTATGTTTCATAGTTGAAAGCATGAGTCAATTGAAGCTAGACCACCATGGAAAACCTGGAAACACTGGACGGTCGTTTCGTCCTATTATGGGACTCCTCAGCAGTGCGTGGTGTGTGGTAGGTCCTGGGTTCGAATCTCGCGAGTGCGGGTTCGTGGATGCGCACTGCTGAGGAGTCCCATATATGTTTGTTGTTAAATAGCTTGATTTTTAACCACTGAATTTTAAATTCAAACTTGTCCCAAATCCTATTGTTTTAAAAAACCCAGATAGTATTGTTAAAGTTTACTTTCAAAAAGGTGTTACTGATATATGAATAGTAAGGATATGCTCCACTGACGTTCCCAATTTTGACCTTTCACTTGGAGACCAATAATGAAGTGGGAACTATTATTTAAACTATAGTCCATGATGGAAAATGTGTTTCGTTCTTTGTTGTTGTATCTGGCTTACCACGAAAATGTAATTTTCTTTGACAAAAATACTACTTTATCACGCTACGGATGTGTCAAATATAGCACATTCAGTCATGATGGAAGAAAAAATTACAACATTCTAGAAATCAGCTAGAATCGCAAAACGCCATTTAACTAAATGGGTAAATGATTTTCGCTCCAAAATTCATAACTTGTTATCTGATTGGCTCGTCCATATATTATAAGTTCGCTTGGGGTAAAAATCATTGTTGTTAATTGATGGTAGTCACGTTATACCGTGGATTGAATGAATCTAAGAATGTAAATCGTTGGGTGGCAACATAGTGATTAGTGAGGTTAAGGACTCGGTATGAGGCATGAAAATTTTGGGTTCGTTCCTTGGTGCGGTTATGGTTGCACATTCTTGAGGAGTATCATATTGGGGTGAAGCAGTTGTCTAATGGTTTTTGGTTTTCAACGATTATTTAAACAAAATCACTTCGTGATAGGCATCATTAAATTTAACAATTTATGTAATATACTGTAATCAAATGTTTAGACTTATTTCTTTCCATGTTTTGTTTGCTTTTCTAAGAGTTTAAGCTGTTCAGTATTACTCTTTCATTCATTATTGATTTTTTTCTCTTCTTTAGAGTCAAAGTCAAATGAAATTCCACAAAATATAGTATCACCATTCCTTCATTCAGTCATTGATAAAGCACGGAATAGTGGAGTTTTGGATTTATCATATCTTTCTCTAGAAGATAAAGAATGTTGTAAATTATTAGGTCAACTAGTTCGTGATAGTGGTATTCGAGTGATTACAGAAGTACAAATTCAGGGTACATTATCATTGAATTAAATTTTTAGTAATTAATTTCTTATTAACGTTTGTTTCCTCTAGTAAATTGTTCATGTTTATTGACACATTCTAAATATGAGAAGGGGTTTTGTGGAGATTTAGTATTTTCATAGTTGAAAGCGTGAGTCAATTGAATCTAGACCACCAAGAAAAACATGGAAACACTGGACGGCCGTTACGTCCCATTATGTGACTCCTCAGCAGTACGCATCCACGATCCCGCACTCGCGCAGTTCGAACCCAGGACCTAACAGTCTCGAGCTAGAGCTCTTAACCGATAGACCACTGAGCTAGCCGGCATTCAACGGTGTTATTGTCTAACTTCAACTGATCCACGAAGTTGAGCAACCGTTCACCAATTGTCTTCAGTGAGTTGATATCTCACAACAGACCTGTTTGAACTCCACTGGTCACTGATTCTTACTAGAACTTCAGAATTTACCTCTCGAAGTCAGTCACTAGTGAGTATATTATTATTATTATCAGAAGGGGTTTTGTGGAGATTTAATATTTTCATAGTTGAAAGCGTGAGTTAATTGAATTCTTAATAAATAAGATATTTATTCGTTTTATGATTTTATCCAGGTAGATCAATATCTATCATAACCATAGAAATTTCAACATCAGAATATTGTTTAGCTCAGTTTTGAGTGTTTAAAAATGTTTAAATCTTGCAACTTATCTGAACTGCGGGTGCGTACTCGCGTGTGTGTTATCTTCAACTTTATCCCAAATTCTTTACACTAGTTTGTTTTATTTTTTTGAATGATACTTTTAGGTAGTTAGAAGTAGTCAACAAAAACTCTTCAGCAAGTTGTATATGTAATCTTATAGGGATTAATTTTCCCTGATTTGATTCGATCTTGCATCACCAAAGTTTCACACTTTCAGACTTAATCACCGATCTATTCGAGCTATAACTGATCTTAAGGAAGTCTTCACTGCACCTTGTAACACAAACTCTATGATATTGATTCAGTGATTTTCATCATAATCAATCAATTCTACATGGGTTTGCTAAGTTATAAAATCGTTTAGCATGTGTCGCTTGAAAACTTATTCAATTTACTTATTTATACAACAGTAGTACATTTTGTATTTTCCTATCAATGTCTTGTGTCGCATAATTTGAAACCTGTGCATCATTGCTTCCATGTATAAATCATATTATTTTTTTATTATTTAAACACATATACCTTGATACAGTTAAGCACCAAAAATATGCACCGCACAAAAGAAGCGATTATGTTGTGAAGAAATAAGTGTATAGAAAGTGATAGCATATAGCACGAGATACATTTCAGTTAAAAATACAACCAAATAAGAATTCATTCATTTAAGGGAGCTTATCTCACTTTTATAAAGAGTTTAATAGAAAACCATACCAGAATCATCATTAACTTATGTATTCAACCCATATATAATGCTATATCAATAAAGTGATCGCCTAGTGTTTAGGACCTCAGCCAAGTGGCTGACTTGGATTGACAGTTGCCAGTTTTTTCTGCCATACTGTAGCGCTATGTCGTAAACATACTACTTTCTTCATTCGTTATCAGCGTCGATAAGTACTGAGGAATGTAGGACCAATTGGGATGGTATCCATAAAACATGTCTCAGCCACCTAATTGCGACACCGATTAGATTATCATCACTATGCCTAGATTTATATTTCCAGACCCATCTGTTACCACTGATTATCGGGAATCCCTTGACAGGAAATGGTTATTGAACACAGAGTCGCCGAACATCCTTAACTCAAAGACATATTCCTCACAATCGTTAAGTGAAATTGATCTTTACGACGCGTTGTAGGCTTGATCTTCTGTAGCAAGATGTACATCACAGTGCAATAAAAAGATGACCCAAAGTAGCATTTACTGCTCTGGTTTTCAAAGTACGTTGATCGATGTCATTCAAAAATCATAGAAACATTCTTACATACTTTTAAGGCTAAAAGGAATAATAATACGTTTCTCTTTTTACTTGATGTAGTCATAAAAAAATTAGGCCTTGACAAAAATATATATGTCCATGCTACGTACATATCTTATTGACCGAGATTGTAATATAAACAACTTTTTCAAGTGATTACTAGTTTTCAGCTCCATATACATTTGGTACTCTTGTTAGATACAACACTATGAAACAATGCCCAGTCTGGTAAGCAAAGATGGATAGTGGCTAGCAGTGGAATCCAGTTTGACGCACGTTTCGTTCTATTTGGGACTCGTCAGCTGAATGTACCTGTATCTCAGAGTTGATGTTCACTCTGGGACTTGAAACCAGTAACTTTCGCTTCAATAGCCACCGCGTTATCTACTCGACCACTGAGTCCTGATAGCCACGTGCTTGTGCGATGGGGACGAAACTTGCGTCCTGGATTCCACTGCTAGCCATCATCCATCTTTGTTTACCATGCTTGTGAATTAAGGCTATATCGAGGCAATATGCACATATGCCAATTAGAGACTGACCAGGTGCAGTCCTAAAACTTCAATGGGAAGATTCAAACAAACAATACTAAATGAATTCCCAGTCTTATACGTGCTTAACTCTTTAATTTTCAATAAAACATTCTTCAATTTCATCTAGCTACGTACCAGTCAGAGTTCTTTGGAAATATTTTCAATATATTAAGCTGTAATAACTATGTTTATTATTACATAATGTTTATTTATAAGGTTAATTCTATCTTAATCACTTCTCATTTCCCCTTTAAATGATGGCTGACAAGGAAATTATATCATATACTGTGATAATGTTCACTCAATAAAATCCGCATTAATTAACTTCACGGTAAATTGTAAGCTTTTCATAAAATCACAGTAGTATATTAAACGTTTATCATAATTTTTCAGTTAGGAGGAATCAATCGGTCAGTCAGTTATACGCAACATAGAACATGGTACATGGTATATTCGCCGTTCCAAGTTTCCATAGCACATCGGCACAGCTAGACTATAGAGCAATAGTAATGGTATTACTGTTAGTAGGAAACATTAGACATAGAAATTTACTTAGTATTGTTTACACAAGCAAGTGGCTATCAGGACTCAGCGGCCAAGTGGATAACGCGATGGCGTTTGAAGCGAAAGGTACTGGGTTCGAGTCCCAGAGTGCACATCTACTCTGAGATGCAGGTACATCCAACTGATGAGTTCCAAATAGGACGAAACGCGCGTCAAACTGGATTCCACTGCTAGCCACTATCCATTAGACATAGAATATATGCTTCAAGAAAAATGAAGTAGAAATGTATACACAGATTACTAACAAAATTATTCTTTATCAAATATCACTGTTTACGTTTTTGTTACTTTTCATTATTTTCTTCTGACTTACAGGTAACTCATTAACTACGGATATAATAGATACAAAACAATGCTCTTCTATGAATTGTATTAATTTAACGGATTGTTTATGTCAATTTTCATTACAACTGAATAAATTAAATTTAAGTATGAATTTATTCAATGATCAATTTTTCAGTCGATTTCTATGCGCTTTATCGAAGCGATTCAAGGAGGAAGACAAGGGGTATTTTCTTTTTTGTTTTTTGGGATTGTGCATTGATTGATCAAATGTCATGTTTGTTTAGTTTTCTTAGTTCCGATTGAATTCTATCAACCAATTTATAATGTAGCCACTAATCTAAGTGACTTGTTGTTGTGTGCAGTATTTGTATTTGTAGTTAGCAGGAAATCTTGGATATAGTTTTCATGCTAATTGACACTCGTCAGAAAGACATACTTGTAATCGTGGGTGAACTGATAGTTTCTGGAGTATTCGAACCCACGTTAGTCAGTTTCACATTCCGAGACATTACATTGCAGCTCTAATAGATCACTGGTGTTACTTTATTTTATTTAGCCAACCTTAATTGAATTTGAGTTACTAGATTTTGTTAAAAAAATGTCAATTTCTTTTCTTTAACAATAACTCTGAGCACATTTTTGCTGATTCATACTTCCGAATGACCTTTACTGTGTTTTGATTAGTTTCCAACACTTGGTTCGATAATTTTCTTGCGCTTTGAGGTCATTTTCTGTTGCTGTACACACACAGTACTGCTTCGATTTTGTCTTCCTTAAGGATCAACCCATAGCTATTTACCGAAATATATCTAGATGTTTTCACGTTCTGCAGCTATATATTCAATTTTGTAATTCAAAAAGTGGACAGGCTGAAAGTAAACATGTCGTTTAAAACAAAGCTCGTTAAAGAAAATGGATTCGATGAGATTTAGAAATAAATAGGAAAGGAAGTCCTAATAGTAAGCGAAAGTTTTCTATATATGTACTTACGACCTAGAGGTGACATACCCAGTAAAATACTAATGTTAAATTTGCACAGAGCAATTCAACAGACTTTTAGTACAGAAAAACTTCAGTTGATGTTTTTTACTTTTACGCGTCCGATGGCCACTCTGAGATTGAAAGATAAATTACCTGGACTAGCCATCTTTTTCTGTATCTATCTATCGAACTGCTCTTGTGGAGCAGGTTATGTTAGCAGATGTTCTAGCAATTTGTATTTTCGTGCTCGCGAGCACCTTCCATTTTAGTTAAACAAAGGTATAGTTAAAACTGTTAACAGTTCAATTTCTAGCACGTGTGGTACAAACTGGAGCAGTCATTTACAGAAATATATTATGTTAATAGTTATCTACCTAAATCTGTCAGACCAAGAATCCTCCAAACGGCTGAAACAATAGCTATTCAAATAAAAAAGCCGGGGCTTTGTCTCCAGAAGAAATATGTTCAACGACTTCTTTTCCCTTGACCAACTTCTAACAATCAGTCTGATGATATGAGAACATAATTTGACTAATTTCCATACACCATTTTTCTTTGTATTTTCATAGCTGAAACTTCACACATTATTATGGTTGTAAAAATTTGAGAAATTTATGTACCATTCATCCCTTTTTACTATTTATTATCTAATTTATATTACTCTATACATTACGCAATCATTGACCGAACATTTATTTTGACTATTCTGACTGTGTTAGACCACTATTGAAAACCTGAAAGCACTGGTTGGCCGTCTTGTTTTAGTATGGAACTCCTGAACAGCGTGCACCCACGATCCCGCACGCGGGACCTTCACTCTTGAGCAAACGCTTAACCTCTAGATTACCAAGCGGGGGTGGTCGAACGATGTTAATGTCTAACTTTAACCAATCCTTGATGTTGTGCAACCATTTTCTATTGTCGCTGCATGATTCATATAGAGACTCAATAATCACCACAACTCTATACTGATTACTCTATCTATATTATTGCTTCTCTCACGTTATTAGATTGTGTTGAAGAGTGGCTAAAGCATTTTGAATTAGATTTATAATTTAAATCTAATTCAAAATGCTTTAGTCACTCTTTAATACAATTTTTAATCTAAAGTCTAAAGGTCGCTATTCAACTGTGGTGGTACATGCAGTTATACAGTATAAACTATTCTTTCAAGCAAGTTCACTCAGTGTAACGTAGCATTTCATAGTGTTGAAATACATTTTTACTTATATTATCTATGTGCTTCTTTAATGAGAATAAGTTTAATAACTTTCAGACTAACTTACAATACCATAGTAGCCTATATTATTTAAAATAATAGAGTCATAGTATGACGAGTTAAGCTAACAATTGAATGGTATTATGATGTTGTCATTTGAATTGTTTTTAACTGAGAAAACAGTCCAAACTAAACTGTTTCACCATTATGTAGTCAATTTTAATAAAACGGTGGCATTCTTTAAATATATAGAACATTAATTGATTAATAGTAATTTCAATAGTTGAGATCATGAGTCAATTGAAGCTAGACTGCAATGGATGCTGGTTCAGTGGTCTAGAGGTTAAGCGTTCGCGTGTGAGACTGATAGGTCCTGGGTTTGGATCTTGCGAGGCGGGATCGTGGATGCGCACTGCTGAGGAGTTTTATATTAGAACCAAACGACTGTCCAGTTCTTCTAGGTTTTCCATAGTGATCTAGCTTCAATTGACTCATGATCTCAACGATTGAAATTACTATAATATCCACAAAAACCGCTTCTGATTGATAGTGTGGTGGTCGATATTCAATATTATCCTTAAACATCCTATATTGTTCGTCCTGATAACCGTTACTCGATAACGCCCCAACGGTGTATAGATCAGAAGGCGAATACGAAGTGTTGATTGCGTTTATTATTGAACCACACACATATATCCAAAATTACAGGCACTTCAAGCAAGCGTGAAAGAGTGGTGCCGTAAATCAAGCGAGCGAGAGATCGAGTCAGCAAGTACAGTGATGTACCCATATATACAAATGGAAATGCATGGATCATCGAATCATTCAAGCGATTAATAGTAAGACTAGCAGAATGAATGCATGCGTAGGCAGTAAGCAATGCTCAAGCGTACATAATAATGGTACAATAGTATAGATAGATTGTTATTGTGCGAATGACTCTGTCCGTTAAATAAGTTAACAAAAGGATGTTACCAAATTAGATATGAACAAACTCAATTGTGTGTGAGCTGCTATAATAGTAATTGCTTATTTTGTCTTCATTATCTCTTTTCTACCTTTTTTTCTTTAAATTTTTTTTAGCTCGGATGTACTTATGCCACGACTTCAACATTTAAATCTTTCATATAATCCACTTCTTGGCTGTAATATGAAACAGAATCATTTGGATAATGCTGATTTAGCAGACTATGATCTATCAACAAATCATGATAATTGTTGGATACTATTTATTGAAACTATTTTAAAAGCATTCCCTAAATTAAATTATTTTAATTTAGCTGGATGTTCACTTGGTACTAATACAATCAATGCAAATTGTTATGATTATCAAAATGAACGAATTTTTCATAGTTTGTCCACAGGTAAATTTCATTCAATCATGGTATATATTTTCAATATAGACAAATTGTATGGTAAGCAAAGATGTATAGTGGCTAGCAGTGGAATCCAGTTTGACGCGCGTTTGGTCCTATTTGGGACTCGTCAACTGGATGTACCTGCCACATCTCAGACTTGTTGATGTTCACTCTGGGACTCGAACCCAATGCCTTTCGCTTCAAACACCGTCGCCTTATCCACTCGGTCACTGAGTACTGGTAGGCAAAGGGGTGAAGTTGAAATTCACTTAGTATTGTTTGTTTGAATCTTCTCATTGATGTTTTAGGACTGCAACTGGTCAGTCTCTAATTAGCATATGTGCATACTGTGCGTATTGCCTCGATATAGTCTGAATTCACAAGCATAGTAAGCAAAGATAGAAAAATTATAGTTAACAATTAAATCTAGGATGCATGTTTTCCCTTATCTGCCCATAGTGACTGATTAATCTTTTCATTTCTATAATCATTTATTACATAAAAAAATATTGGTACTAATGTACACCAAAATAAATCATACACCACACAAATGGGGCGGGGACGTAAATGGAATAAAAGAGTATAATTCAGTACAAATAAATCATTAGAAATAAGCAAATTAGAGTAATGTACAATTGGAGAAACTGTTTAATTTTGGAAAAAAATACGACTAGAAAGGATTTTGTTCAGTGAAGTATGTTAATTTTTATGAAAAATGTATAACAGAAATCATTATGACCATTGGCTTCTAATCATAGCCTTATCTTAAGCTACTGAATTGACTGTCTTGTGAACTCAAATTATGAAGTTATAATGGATCTATTGCTTGGGCTAAGCCTGGGCAGTGTCTGGCTCTCCTGTTAAACGGGATTGAGCTGTACTGTTCAGGTTGCCGCTTGAAAGTCTGGATGGTGTCTGGTTTTCCTGAAAACCAGTGCATGATTACCCTGGCCCATAAGGTTATATTATATAACTGAATGGATCTACATGTGCCAGTCATTATACAGCTTTATTTCATATTACACAGCGTGTCATAAGCTAACCACTTCTCCAATTTTTCTACCAAGTTGCTGCGTTGACAAGTAATAGACGCTGTGAAAATCGCTAGGATGACATTTGTAACATATTTTTTCAAGTTTCTAAAACCGATCTTTCAAGATGATGACATCAATTGAGTTATCATTACTGTACTGGAACACACACTAGGCATTTGAAACATGATGTCACTGAATACCAGTAATGCTTCGGTAACAATTGCGACTAAGCATAAAGTTTCTTTAAACATCCTTAACTCGAGGAGACATAGAGCAAAACTGCTCTCATTGACGCACTGTAAACTCGACGTTTTACAGCTAGACTAATGTCGAGACAACACCAAAGATAGCTCATTTATTTATTTTCGGTTATACTGATACTCATTTTATTTCATTTATTTATTTGTTTATTTGAATATATAAATATTGGTACAAAGGGGCACCAAATACATATGTGCCACACAAGTCATTTGATTTGTGTGTGGGCTATGATACTACCTGGGTGCCGAAATCGGAGCTTTCGAGCGAAAGGTCTGATCCACAAGGTAGTGGGGCAACGTTAGGAGGTTCTGTCCCATGGTAGCCAGTGACCAGCAATTGGTTCATACGCCATTTGGTCCTTCCGGACTCTGGAGCCCATGTGCACCATTGATTTGAAATCAGGGTTTTCCAACTCCTATGGGTGGATCTACCAAGCCGGTTAAAGAGCTGGACATTCGCTTTTCTTCCTCACTTTCATAAACAACAGTGATGCCACGAGAGGGCAATGGGTAGGACTTTCCTGACAGCAGCTGTATACGTGTGGCCATACTAGAGCATTTGAAGAGGGAGAGCTGACTCTTCTCACCCTCGGCTGCACCATGGCATTTGGGGACCATCTGTAAAGTAGTAATCACTAGCTAAATGAAGAAAATACCAGGGCATTTGTGTGTATAACGTATATTTATTTTGGTGTTCAGTTGTACCAGTATTTTTGTATGTTAAACGAATATATAAAACATAATGTTGGTCTTGGATTCCACT
Organism: Schistosoma rodhaini; assembly: GCA_944470415.2. Lineage (NCBI taxonomy): Eukaryota > Metazoa > Platyhelminthes > Trematoda > Strigeidida > Schistosomatidae > Schistosoma > Schistosoma rodhaini. Next base: position 85,691,931 of record OX104036.1, read on the forward strand.
GTCAGCTACTAATCAAACGCAAATATTTATATAAATATAATTATAATAATTATTGTCTGTAGATTTTATATTCTTGAATTCTATCCTGTACTGATCAATATTTTCCTTCCCCATTTTTTCTTTAAATATTCTTTTGTGTATGTGTACAGATTCATTTGTATCCTGTTTATCAGAATTGGATTTAAGCTGGAATCCTCAAATCTCTCCTAACCAATTAAATTATTTATTATCTATGAATTGTTTGAAAGCTTTAAAGTGTTTACGTTTAAGAGGATGTTCTACTTTTCAAACAAATAAACAATGCCAAATAAATCTTCCTGTTACTGCATCCGAGTTATCATCTTTAAATTGGTTAAATAACAAGTCATCTGAAATCATTATGAAAAATTTGGAAAAATTTAATAATTTCGAGAAATCCTCATTTGGTGATCAGTTATTGAATTCACTTTGTTCAGCATTGATTAAAGTAATATTTATTTTCTATTGTATTTATTGGATATTTAAAATTAGTCAAACCCTGTCCAGTGAAGCTGATTGGATCTTCTGTAGATAGTCTCTGTTTTTCATGACTCATAAATCCACCACGTGGGTGTGATTTCGTGGAAAATCGTTACCCCAGGTCTTGACTCATAGACGTCGCACCATGAGCAAGTATAGTATATATGTTTACCGGGAACTTACAAGTTTTCACTCATGTATTCAGTAGCATACATGTAAGTATATTTATCCACTTGAGAGGGTAAATGATCACCTGTCTTATAGAACGTATTTGCTACCATAGACTGTCTCTTACGCAATACATGCATATTTCTGGTACAAAGGTTTTCACTCCTGCACTTCGTGACATAAATATAAGCATAAGCACTCTTTCAGCGGAGGTTGATGATCACCTCTCCCTAGTATTTGCTTTAATATCATAGGGCAGACAATTTTTAGCTAACGTCCCTTTGTGTTGGCCCACTCGTACACCCCTTGCACATACCTATATACATAAATCACACTATCCGTAACTCATACGATTCATGTCCATAAGCGTACGCATCGGGCAGCCCGCTAGATTTTGAAAGAGCCCTGAGAATAGATCCCAGTTTAATCCGATTTACCATAGAGTGGTGGATTGTTCCTATCTTCATCGATCGCCCAAGTTAACTAGAAAGGCTTCCCCATACTATCCAGCAGCTCCACAAGAAGACTTTAAGTCGGATTTTGTTGCTGGGTTATTTAAATATCACCTAAAAATCCTGTTCATTTATTGACCATTTCCTTTTTTCTTTTCGCAGATTGGAATTTCCATTGTTGTTTTGACTCAGTGAAATTCCGTACACGATACTTTCTTTATATTTTCCCTACTTATAATCCGTTACTCTTTTGATATGCTAAATTTTGTCAATATTTGTACGAAGATTGTATAAGCAGCTTGTTTAAATCGATCTTCTTTTGATCTCTGATAAAAATTGGCTTAGGATACTTTTAAATTAACTGGTAGTCGAAGGAAAGTTGTTGCTTTCAGTAATGGTTTCTAGGTTTAGGGTTAAGCTGTAGAATTAATATACAACATTTCTGATTCGCTGTGTGAAACTGAAATTTTATTCTTCAAATTGCCTAACTATGGTAGTTAGTATTTTTGATATTATCACTATGCATCTAAGAGACTTTAGACATTCATAACCTATTCATGTAAAATGTTTAGATAATCAAGGTTTTTGTTATCATCTGATTCATTCAATACATGTTCTGATAGAACAGAATTTAAGGGAGATACATTTATTTTTATCGATTAGTTCACTTACAAGATATGGATTTATACATTTTTCTAGTAGTCGCTCTGAATCCTTGGACTAGTAATACTACCCGTTTCTGAAAATTGATGTTATTCAAATTTAAACCTGCGACGTAGTGTCTAAAAGTCGAAAGCCCTAACCACTGAATTATCAAGGAGGACCAGTTCTCTTAAGATTATCTTATTGATGAGTGCCATGTAATACGAAACTTATGTCCAAAGTTTCTTGCCGATTACCTTTTGGCACCTAACTTGATAAATTGGAGATACTGTTACTTCATAGATGAAGAGATTGGATTAAATACATCGACTTAACATTTTATTTAATGATATAATCTTTGAACTACATCCATAGCCCAATAATCAAATAGTTAACATTTTACTGGAAATCAATTACCCCTTCATTTGTATCTCAGTGAGTTTCATCACCATGCAAATCACTTGTATTTTGTATTTCCATTTATGATATCATGAGTTGTAAAAATTATTTTAAGGGAAGTATTTCGGTCAAATATGTGCACTATCAATGTTCATTGTTATACATTCAAGTTACCTGATCAAAATATTTTATTTATTAAAAACAGGGAAATATTCGTTTACAAATATTGGATATGGGTCATTGTCAATTAACTTATCATTGTTTAACAAGTTTGAAAAGGTTCGTGTATTATAATAATATCGTTTCTAATCTGTCATTTACATATATATATATATATAAATCTAACTGTTATATTCTTGTGTAAGACTGTTTTATTTATTTATTTTTATTTAAACACATAAATATTGGTACAATGAAGCACCAGATAAATATGCGCCTCACAAATCTCATTCGATTTGTGTGAGGGCTGTGATACTGCCCGGGTGCCCAAACCGAAGGAGGTGGTTTTCTTAGGGGGCCACACCCCGAGCCTTTGACCAAAAAATCTGATCCACAAGGCAGTGGAGCATCGTGAGGAGATGCAGTCCCATGGTAGCCGTTGACCAATGACAGGTTCGTCCGCCATTCGTTCCATCAGGATACTGGAGCCCATGTGCACCATTGGTTTGGAATGAAGGTTTTCCAACTCCCCTAGGTGGACCCTCCGTGTCCACCAACCCGGTTAAAGCGCCAGACATTCGGTTTTCGTCCTCTCACTTTCGTAAACAACACCCCCGCCACGAGAAGGCAGTGAGTAGGACTTCCCTGACAGAGGCTATATATTTGCTGGCCATATGAGAGTATTTTGAGAGGGAGAGGTGACTCTCCCCACTCTCGGCCGTACCAGGGCATTTGGGGGCTGTTGTTATTCTGTGCATCGACAGATGGTAGAATCATCTAGCATCTTGATCTATCCTCTAGCTCTGATCAATAGAAAAGTGAACTAAAACAACATGTTACGATTTAATCCTGACTTAAGCATGGACTATTCATGATTCTATCTTGTTTACATTGGTTAATGAATAAAGTTCATCTATTGACTGATCTACTTTTTTTTTCTCTATTCCTGTTCTGTTAAGCCATCCACTGCTGACATTCATGTCCGTCAGCTACAAATAACTGCCGCCTTTTTCGTTAGAAAAGAAATCGAAGGATTTGATTTGTTCTGTGTCTTAGTGAATTAAACATTGGATCCATCAGGGAGTTCTAATATTGCTCCCCTTTGTATTTGTTTACACAGTCGGACAACTTGTCGGGCCTCATTCAAATGATGGTGTTAGTCACTACTGAAAGCTCATTACAAGAATATTAACACTTAATTTCCAAGTTATATTAATAAATTATTTCTATCATTATTGTGTTGATCTATATTAGGGTGGTAAATCACTGATTTTGTTTGCATTTTTGCATTATTTGTCGTGGACATCTAATAGAAATGTTATTCTTTAAGAAGTTACCATTGCTCTACATTTGTATTCACTGTTCAAGGAAAAGAAATATATCACAACTAGTAAGCAAAGATGGATAGTGGCTAGCAGTGGAATCCAGGATAAAGCGCGTTTCGTCCTATTTAGGACTCGTCAGCTGGATGTACCTGCATCTCAGACTTGTTGATGTTCACTCTGGGACTCGAACCAAGTACCTTTCGCTTCTTTGCTTACCATGCTTGAGAATTTAGGCTATATCGAGGTAATACGCACAGTATGCACATATGCCAATTAGAGACTGACCAGTTGTCTTTCCTAAAAACATCAATGGGAAGGTCGAAACAAACAATACTAAGTAAATATCACAGTTAGTGTTTTTATTTTTACTTTTTATCTCTTCTAGTTTATTTGGAACACCTGGGATATCTATAACAACTTTGATAATTGATCATAATCCAATGTTAAGAAATGTAATTGTATCAAATAATTGTCCATTTCCATCATGGATTCGAATACTTCAGGCTATTGCTCAACCGGCTTCAGCAGTGGTTAGCTTAACAATTGATTTGCCTGAAAGTAAGTTTTTCATTTTCATACTTAATAGTTAATTCAGTCAGTCAATCACAACGTAGAACTTCGTACGTACATACATCAGTTCGAGTTGCCATACCACATTAGCACAGAGATGCAGTTGTCGATTAAAATCCCATAGTGGTAGAAGTAGTAAGAGTATAGGCATTATGTGAAAGATTAGGGTTTGAAGATGTTATTGAAGGAGTATAATACAGTGAAATAAATTTGAAAAGAGAAAAAGATAGGGACATGAAGAATTCAGAGGATTAGAATTTGGGAGAACACAAAGAGTGTATGCACCTTCGCCATTGCAAACGATTTTGAGCCATGTCATTCAAGGTCTTTAACCATCGGTTGCTATCATCTCGCGAATCCCAACCAGGTAGTCTACAACTACCAACATGGCTCATTCCAATTGTCAGTGACTTCATAGATTTGTGCCACGTTTTGGTCTGGCCGCCCTTATCTTTCTTCCAACCTACTCCTACACCATGAAACATTGCACGTCGGGGCAGTCGGTAGTCGGGTATACGTAACACGTGTCTCAGCCAACTCAACTGATGAAGTTTCACTACTTCATCAATCGATTTGCCATCCTTACCTAGTACCCGTTTCCTAACAACTGCATTACTTACTCGGTGGTCCCAGAATATACGAGCAATGCTTCGGAGACACCTATGATCGAATACTAGTGGCCTACGAATATCCTCTACTCTTAATGGCCATGTTTCACTGCCATAAAGTAGGACGGAACGAACTGCTGCACAGTAAACCCGTCCTTTGGTTGCTAGACGGATATCTCGTCTACGCCATAAATGGCGCAAGTTGGCGAAAGCTAGACGAGCCTTCTGTATCCGTGCTGAGATTTCGTCACACACCAGACCACAAGGGCTGATGAGACACCCAATGTAAGTGAAGTGGTCTACACGCTCAACTACTTCACTCCCTATCATTAGTTCAGGTGTCGATGCAACCCAATCCTGAAGTAACATTTTGCACTTCGAGGGAGAGAATCGAATCCCGAACATGTCTGCATTGTTGCTTATAGTGGTCAGAAGACTGCATGTTGTCAGCGTCTTCACCGAGTAAAACTATGTCGTCGGCGTATTCTAAGTCAATAAGTGAGCCTACTGGTAAAAGTTCAACTCCTGGAGATTGAGATGATGAAAGTGTTATCTCCAAAAGCATGTCGACGACAAAGTTAAACAAGAATGTGGAGTGTGGACAGCCCTGACGAACATCACTTGAGGTAAGTAATTCTGATGACAGTTCGCCATAGGCTTTAACTCGACCAGTTGTGTTCGAGTAAAGAGCCTTTATGAGATTGATGTACTTCTTTGGTACTCCTTTCAGTGACAAACACTGCCATAGAACCTCACGATCAATGGAGTCAAATGCCGCCTTAAGGTCAAGAAATACTACGATTGTGGGACATTAGTTAGTTATTCATTCATTCGGACTATAATTTCTACTTTCTGAAAGTGTTTATCAGTTTAATGATTCGTTTAATGTTTGTAATACTCTTTTATTCCTAATGATGTTTAAATGATATAACTATCACTATCTCGTAAAATCTTATTTGTTTTTTCCCATAGTCCCCGATGATGATTCAGATGCTTTAACTGCTGCATTCACTTCCGTAGAAGCAAAACTATTACCAGCTATATCCTCGACACCTTTACAAGAATTAATTATTATTCATAATGATATTATGATCAATAATTGGAGTTTTGAAAATTCTTCTTCTAATCATCATAATCAATCAATGAAATATCGTTTCCTTTTTATGTTATCCAATTTATTTAATAAACGATTTGGTAAAATGATAAAAATTACTAAAAAAAATTTTTGTGTTACATTTAGCATTTTGTGATTCTTTTTTTAGATATTTTTTCTCTCTTTTTATTTCTTCTTTTTTAATGTTTTCTATTAATTATTTATTATTATTATTATTCAGATAAATATATATGTTGCCTAGGTAACATATTTGGTTATTATTATTTTATAGAGTTGAGATCATGAGTCAATCGAAGCGAGACCATCATGAAAAACCTGGAAGCACTGATCGACCGTTTCGTCCTATTATGGGACTCATCAATAGTGCGCATCCATGATCCCGCCTCGCAAGATTCGAACCCAGGACCTACCAGTCTCGCACCAGAGCACTTAACTGATAGACCACTGGAATGACTTTGATTTATTCACTACTTATTTTGTTATGCTGATATTGTATGCCAAGTTACGTATATTAACTATAATCGACGGAACAATATAATATTAGAAATAATTATTGGCTAGTAGTTTTCTGGAGTTCTTCCGAACCACTATCAGTTTACTGAGTTATCGTATCAACTTCACAACGTCGATGTCCTAAGAATGTTCAAAGTTTAAATGAACAACGATAAATATTCATAAGTTTATAATGCTAAAAACTTTCAAAGCATTTGTGTTATTTCTATACTATTTTCAGAAGGGGTTTTGTGGAGTTTTCAGTATTTTCCAATGTTGAGATCATGAGGCAATTGAAGCTAGACCACCATCAAAAACCTGGAAGCACTGGACGGCCGTTTCGTCCTATTATGGGACTCCTCAGCAGTGCTCATCCACGATCCCGACTCGCGAGATTGTAACCTAGGACTTATTAGTCTCGCGCCAGAGCACTTAACCGACAGACCACCTTTTTAAGATTTCGGTTTTTTTCATTCATTGAAAAAAAATTTACGTGTTGTTTGACAGAGTTGGAAGTTTAATAATGGGCTTATTTACCAATGGTCATCTTTCTAAACTAAATACATTTCGAACTTTTTAAAAATATATGCAAATTATTGTTTCAAAATGAAATTTTCATTTATAAATCTAAGAGATAGCGTTATTTTGTAGTCACTTGTCTGTTACCAAGGCACTATTGTGTTGTTCTACTACTACTTAAAGATGTAGATAAATAGAACATACATTGACGTAATTAGTTTAGCTTAGACGATTGTTGGTAGTTCAGTAAATTAACCATGTGAAAACAGTTCTCAACACGATCTAGTGTCAGCTTGCAAAGCAAGTATATGTTGATTACTATGTACTATGGATTAATTGATGTTTGCAATGTAGACAGAAATACTATAGTGCTCTCAGCATAACGAAAATTCATTTTTATATGATTCAACCCCACTATCAAGTTTTCCATGAGGTCAAGTATTGTCCTCAATGAATGTTAAATCATGACAAAAATGGATTGTTTGTTGAAGTCATTAGTACCCTGATTCGAATGACATTATACCTACTTCAGTTCAATAAATGTTATTTGATGGTGACAAGAAGTAAGTATCACAAACTAGTCTCGACGATACGATCGTGTTCTTAGTGTCAATTGATAGGAACCCCCTTATTAAAGATAATATCGTGTAGTGAAGGTTCCTAGTCATAACTCAAGTCGGTCACTGATGTCCTATTTCCAATTAACATAGTTTTTCTCTAAATAAGGTTTTCAGGATTGTTCGGGAACTTGTCTAAGAACTCTGAACAACCGTGAGATTTTACAGTCTAACAAATCAGGGGATAAGTTTAGGTTTAATTATGATAAGGCCTCGTACAGAAACCCGGTGCTTGTGATTCGTTATGGTTGCGGTAATAAAGCTAGACTATACTGGCGTCTTTGAGATCAACCTGTCGAACAACAAGTTACAATGCATTATTGCCATACGTTAAAACGGTAAGATATTGAGTTTTCAACTGCTAGAATCTTAATCCTATTACTTGAGATGTTATGCTCCCAAACTAACATCATCTCTAGATTCAATCTTCACTTCATTTCCTGAACTCAGAGGTATGCAATGGTTTTTATCAACAATCCGGAGTTCTATGGGCGATCTACGATGAAATCACCCGATTTTTATAACATGTGAAATACTCACTAGAAGGGCATGTTTGATTCTTCAAATAAATGCAGAAAATGTTAGAGAGTTAGGGTTTTCAATGAGAGTCAGAAGTTAAAATTTAGTTTCAATGTTAGAAGTCAATCCATTATACAATGATTAGAGTAACAAAGCCCACCAATATATAGTATTCCAGCCATAAAGGTTAATAAATTTTGCAATATGCGCGAAGTTTTTTAACACAAAGTTTGTACCAGGGGTAGGTATTTTTTGTGGTTATGTTAGATTTGGTGGTAAAATTTGATTATTCGAAGCTCACTCGATACCAAATATCGGAAATTTCTACGTAGCTCATAATAATAAACGGAGGCGTCTAACGATTGAGTTGGTTAGGCTGTTCTTCGCAATACAGAATACTATTAAATGATTACCATGTAAGAACACAGTAAACTCCCGAGTTAAGCACTGTACTACTCTTGATTGAAATACAACAAATAACTTTGGTGTCCATTCAGACTACAGAATAGTTTCTTCGGCGAATGAACGTAATACAAGTCAATAACATGAAATTTTTAGTGAGTTACATCATAAACTTCTTCCATATGTGCTAACACATTATTATTGATTGATAATATTGAAGTTATGTTAGTTAAAAAGATGGCATTTCCAGCTTCCTATCTCTTTGTGATGATCATGTATAAAAATGATTGATTTTTGCTTTCACTCATTGTTATCTCGGTACCTCACATGGAATTCTGAAGTCCGAAGGAGAAGAGGAAGATCACAGAAATGAAAACAGACATGAGAAGAATGAACAACAATTGAATAGAACTAGAGAGGAAGGCCCAGGACAGAATAGGTTGTAGAATGCTGATCGGCGGCCTATACCACATTGGGGGTAACAAGCATGAGTAAGATAGTAATCTCATGAACCCAATGGAATACCATATCTGCAGGTTCTTCAGGACTTCGAAATTTTAGTTACCATATGGTGGAATAGGCTGTAATTGAGATTCATGTTATGTGAAACGGTTGGGAGAGTTTCGTAATATCCATAATAGGCTGTGGCATTTGGAATACCAACGTCATTACAGGGAATGGAGTACAGTGTTATTAGCTGTCACTAACTGCGAACCAAAACCACTGAACAATTAATAACACAGGAATCCGTTTATTCAACGGTTACAGCAAGTTCATCGACTGATACAACAATTTCATCATGATTTCAAATAAAACTACCTAAATAAAAGTAATTGGAACAAATGTCTTCATATTTTCGTTGGATACTCTTGATGACTTAGTACGCTAATTTCGAAGTCCAGGCCCCACTTGACACAACGATGCACGAGACGATCGGCATCTATCAATAATAGCAGAAAATTAATAAATGTCACTTTTATGAGAGGCTGTGGACAATCCTGGGTTAAGTGAGGCACAGAACGTTTGCTCAAATGGAGAGTGTGCAACAAGTGAAAAGTCTCCGTTAACGATAATGACAGCAGTTCTCACTTGGCATTAAGAAATAAATGCAACACCATGGTCCACAGCAATCGATGTTTCCGGGCAGAGCTAGCAGCCGAAATCCAAACTAACACAATATCTCTTCAAACCAAGGGATATATATGTTACCGAATCGAAGACATTTCGTTGAATAAAACTTTTATATTGAATAATAATAATATCACGGTTTTGGGATGTCTTTGTTTTACTCATTTACTGAACTTGTTTATTTACATCATTATTTTCGGACATTTTAATTTCTCTTTATCTTTGGTTTGGTACCTGGGAATTTTTGCTCTCGGAACCCTCAAAAATTAAGGTTTGTTTTGTAATTGTTACAATTGCTGTTGGAATGATATTTGGGTCGAATATTTGTAAATTGCGAATCAACATTGATGCCTAAATTTGAGCTTTGTTTTGTTGTTAATTTGGGTTCTTAGGTTGCAAATAGATCGATATGCCTTACTTCGTTAACTGAAGAGAACAAAAACTTGAATGTAACAATGTAATCTTAAAGAGTCAACTAACAAATATCTTACTTATTTGGAGGTGACAGAGATCTTTGATCCGAATTTTGTGGACCAACTAAACCAGGATCCTGCGCTCACGGAACCTTCGCAGCCATAGTGCCAGCTAATGACCTGGCGAATAACCAACCAACACCCTGTTCACTAGCACAAAACCTGAAATTCCTAAGCCCAGGAAAAGTTACCAAGATGTGACAACATTCACCTTATGATCTTGAAGCAGTGTACTGAAGCCATTGGTACTTCGATGTGTTACCTATCCTGACACTCGCTAGCTACCAAAATGATGGAATGAGGCCACTCCTTTCGCAATCTCCAGAGGAGGAAAGTGAAAAGACCTAGAATTTACGGACCAGTCGCCCTGCTTCCAACACTCTTGATGGTAATGGAAGGACTGTTCAATAAACAAAAGGGACAATACATCGACTGAACACTAGTTTGATAATGGCAGATCCTTCGCGTTCAATCTTTCTATGACATGGAACGACTGGAAAAGCTGATAGGACCATAGAATACCGGCCCACAAAATTTTTCTAAGGAACCTTACAACAATAGGGGAGTCAGCGACAGACAAATAGGTAAAAGTCAACCTGTTGAAATGTCATTTCTCTGAACATCCTAACTTACGTCAACCATTGAAATCTTTCTCCAATTGTCACTTTAGAGAGCGATTTCGGGCTAGCGGCCACAAGTAGCTTGGAAAACAGCTTAACTATAAAGGTATGCATTCAAGGCGAATGCAACTCTTTACTTAACGAGAAGACAACCTGGAGCAATCATCTAAGAATTATTTCTCACACTTCAAAGCATACTCACCGCCCCACTTCGAAGTCCACAACATTGTTGTCCACTTCTCTTGAAAAGAGGAATAAATATTTTGGATAAAGTACAAAGTCAGGTATCAAAGTGAATGATTGGGTAAGAGAATAAATTTTACCAAGAAAGGCTGTGAAACTCGGGATTACTCTTGCCAGACTATGAAAGAATACGAGGCGGTTTTACACACAGCATGCTACGTACGTCTAATCACCCTAAAACGAACATCCTACTGGAACATTAAAATCATACTCCTCGACGTGACCGCCGAAAATTGCAGATCAAAGAGAAAAAAGCCAGGTAGGCCCCCATTTTTTCTCGTTCAGAATTGTCCCGAAGTTGCATCGCTCCTCTTGTTGAGGTGACTGTAGCTTTCCTAGTGAGTAGTTTGAAGAGGTGATTCGACAAACACGAACTCATTCACAGACTACTTTCTCTTGAACCAACTGTAACGGATCTATGTCTCGTAACTTGCCTACTGTAATATTCACAACACGTCACTAACTTATTTTTGTACAACTTCTTTACCCGCTTATTTTTTTGGCGTTGTCTTACTAAACACTATCTATGAATTTATGAATTCATTATTTTTAAAATAACCTATCAGACATCGAATTATCACTTTGTCATTTCCACACTGCAACCAGTCAATCTTTTGTCTGATTATACGATAGCTGATGACATCCAGAGATCTTACTTCTTTGAGGATAGTGCTTTAACTAGAACTACAGGTTGTACACCTCCTCAAATAACTACTACAGTAACTAAAATTATCGAAGTCGAGTGGCTGGATTTCCACCTATTAAACATTACCAGATACATAGGACTGTATCGAAATAAAAGGAAAATATATCAAAAAAATCGACTGCCATAGACCAACTTTTCACAAAGATTTTCGGAACATTTAGATCAAACTTTGCATATTGGATATTTACAACCTTGGTAATCATAACAACGAGATGTGATATTTTAAATTTTGATCAAATGGCTGAAGATGAGAAGAGGGATTCACAGGTAAAATATTTTTCATGTCTCATTCGAATTAAAATTTCTATGAAACTGTAATAGTGGTTCATCTTTGTTAACTTTTTAAAATTGTCCGATTTTCGTGTATCCAAGTTTTGGAGTGATAAACTACTTGTCAATACATTTTCCCGATTATTTTTGATGATATAGATCCATTTGCTGATGTTTTTAACTATGGTGTCTTTATGGTGAATGTTTAGACGTCGAGCATTATATTATTGATTTGCTAAATTAAAAAAATATTTTTTTGAGTTTTCCTTAACGTCAGTAGCACAAAATCAGGTACTTGAAGTAACTTTTTTAAGCTTTATATACCTACTCAGATGTGGTGGTTTAAACTTTTAGCACATATTCTTATGTCGACCACAACTATAACCAAGTAAAGCAAGCTTGTTTAATTAGTTAATTTTTATTATTGTTTTGAACATTTTTTTTCACTAAACGAAGAGTTTAAAAATTAATGGCTTTTATGTTAGACGGACAGAAAACATCAGTAGTGTACAAATTAAGGAGGAGACTTAAATGGGAGATAAAATTAGAATCCATGGTAAATTGAAGCACAAGGACCTAACTATATTAGCAACAAACGAGCTGGCTTTCACTCGGTTTGTATTTGTTTCTGATATCACATCATGTTTGGGTCAATTTATACTGTGTAGGAACGATGCTTCGCATTCTTTTCACAAACTAGTCATATGATTAATGATTCGTCAGGTCTTTTGTGTTTGCGTATAAGAACGGGAACCCAACCGTCAATCTGCAGGACTCCTTTTTGGTAAATATAACATTCCAGTAGACATAAAATTGTCCGCACCCAAAGTTATTGTCTTGCCATTCAAGTATACAATACATAAAACATTACAGTTTTTCGAAAAGAATTATAATCATGTTTCTTGCAAAAGGCTTTCAAATATCGCTATGCACACTTTAATAAGAAGCTTTGAAAATGATTACACGGACTTCATACGGTTATCTAATTTATCACAGTATTATTTTGCAACAGCCAGGAAGCAAATGAAGTATGTCATTTTATGATGATCAGAAGTATTTGAATTGTAGTATGAACTAGTAATCTCAGGAATAACGCAATTTAATCAAGAAGTATTAGATGAGCACAAACGAATGTATTGTATTTGGAATTCAAAATTACAACAGTCATCGATACAAAGAAGTCATTGATTTATTTAAACATCACAGATTTACAAAACCACCGATAGATTATGAGCAAGTGAAGAGAATTTACGGTAAAGCAAAAATTATTTTAAATCTTTAAGGTCTACAGATTTACTCAACTTGATGAAACTATACATTTCTGCTTTTTAACTAGAGCTTCAGAAAACAGCAACAAATGCAGGGAAACACAGTCAGTTTAACAACAACCTCTGCAGCAGTTGACCTCAACATACATAGGGCAGAAAGAAAGATCCTCAAGTGCAACACGGCCAACACTAACACAATCACACGTGATGGAAAAACTGTGGAAGAGGTGGAAAAATTCACGTTACCTAAGCAGCAGCTTCGGAGAACAAACAGGATCTGATGCAAATGTTAACGCAAGGATTGGCAAGAGAATGACAGCATTCCTACAATTGATCATCATCTACAACTCAAAACAACTGTCAACTAATATCAAAGTCACAATCTTCAATACGAACGTCAAGACAGTTCTACTGTGCGGAGCGGAGACTTGGAGAACTGATACAACTATCATCGAAAATGTACAGGTAGTAATAAACAATTATCTATGCAAGACTCTGAATGTGTGTTAGTTAAACACCGTCAGCAACAGCCTGATGTGGCAGAGAACAGATCAGCTTTTAGGTGAAGAGGAAATTAGAAAGAGATGCTGGAGGTGTACAGGACATGCACTGTGAAAATCATCAGACTGCACCATGAGGCAAGCGGTTACATGGAATCCTGAATGGAAACGGAAAAGAGTCAGGCTAGTGAACACATTGCGTCAGGAGTGGAAGGTAGATATCAAAAGAATGAGCAGAAAATAGAATCGATTTCCTAGGGCAGACTTGGATGGAGAATGCTTGTGAGCGGCCTATGCTCATCAACAAGAGTTAATCAGCGTAAGGAAGTACGTAATCGAAAGTAAGATGTCAATGAAGCCGAATCAAATTCAGATGACAAAATAACAGAATTTCAATTTATCAAGATATTTTTTCGTATGAGTGAAAAAACGTGGAAATAACTAATTAGTTGCTTTTTAGTAAACTTAGTCACTTCCATTAAAGCTCGGAGAACAAAACTAAGGAATGTCAGATTAGTCAATAGGAAATGTATTTGTGGTTGAAGAGCAGTAAACACTGAAAAATCCAGTGAGTTGCTGGTCTTTCGGAATTATGCACCATATTTTGGATTAATCAGATTTATTTGGTAAGCTAACCATATAGAAATATTCCCTAAGCAACCTTTCTATTAGAAATTGAGGTCTATAATGTCTCATTGAAAAACTGTCCGTTATAACACGTTTTTATGTAAAGTAATATCTTCAGAGACTGCTCGGAAATATCAATATTCTTATATCATATCATTAACTACTCTGTCTTGAAAAAACTCTCAGACAGAAAAATGCCTTTAATTATTAAGGTCAAGCGTTTATGTTTGTTGGTAAAGCCAACTTTATGGGTGTAAGCAAATTTAAGGAGTTTTAAAAAGATAAGCAAGAATCACTTCAGCGAACAAAGGATGAGAGTTATTTCATTTCACGGATAAATTGTGGAAAATTATTTCAGTCTGGGAAATTTACTGGTAAAGTAATTCATATGGACAGTGGATTTAGAATGACTTTGTTTCACTAGTGACCAAAACTTACGGATGCTGTAACTAGGAGTCTCTAAATATTGAATTTCTTTATTGGATGTGAAAGATAGTTTATCAGGTATGTTGAAGATAAAGATTGAATTTGGTTTGAGTCTCTTTTTTAGTTAAGAGTCAAGTTCAAGTTTATTACATCTGGACTTATAATTTAAGGTACAGTCAGTCCAGAGATTACAAAGTGTAAGTTGTCTCTGACAGTACTAACAGTAAACGCACAGTATTCAAGAAGTGGTTGAAAACATGTTTCATATATTACAATACGTGACTCTTTGTTATAGAGGTTACAAATTATGCAACCCACAGGATGTTAAGACTTGAAGGTCTGTTTTGAGACCTGTTCTGAGAAGGATAAATTGTATGAATACCTGAACCCTAAATTCACTACTGTATGTAACTTGGATGACATTTTACAATTTATGTTTAGGTCTATGTTGGATGAAGTATTACTAAAGCGGATCCATTCACATTTATCCGTGTTAAGCCCCAACTTCTATTTTAATCACCACTAGGCTACTTTTTTAGGCTTCATGCTGATGCAATTTTGCATGATTTTTAGCCCTTGAGGAAAAAGTGAGTACACTACTTTACGGTCGTCTATATGTTGAAGAGGCTTACCTATACAGAAACAATCGCAAATATTATTTATATAAACTAAAAAGAGCAGAGGACCTAAGACCACTTTTCATTACACCACCTTTGAACGGGACAGCATGTGACAAGGAGTTAACTTCCATTATTTGGTGTCGTTTGCTAGAGATAGAATTAAACCAACCAAGCAGACAATTTTCGGCCACGTAAGACGCGAGTTTGCCTATAAGAAGCTGGTGGTTAACCATTTCCGAAATCTTTAGAAATGTCAAAGTTTATCAGTAAGACTAGATATACCCGGTTACATTGAGTAAGCACTAAATTGGAGAAATCGAATACATTTATTCGCTTGTCTATTAATTGTTGTGAGGCCCTGAAGTTATTCTTAAGCATAATTTCTTAAAAGTGATTTAGGGTGTATTACTTATCTCAGTTTTGGACTCAGTCTGTTTTTTCAGTTATCACTTTGGTCTTATGGTCACTGTAGTAGTATTGGACTTGTCAATAAAACATGTTTTTCGGTGTTTTGTGAGAAGTTTGATTCTATTATGAAATTTGTATCACCCTAAAGAAAAGAATATATATTTCTATGCCTTTCTGTAGAGTCAAAACTTTATATCATTCATCTACTAATTAGATGACTTCATTGAATATTCTCCTAAACCATAGAACAGAATCAAGTTATTAAAAAGATCTAAAGTGCTAGTAATAAGTAAGTATAGGCTTATTTAAGCAAATGTTTAGTCTTTGTCGATAATTCGTAGGATTGGGTAAATTTTTCAGTCAGCTAATTCTATTTCACATTGCTCAATTAAACTTATAACTAAGAATTTCTCTTTAATCGTATTTTCAAAAGCTAAAGAACAATCATCTTAACGTTAATGATAGATTAGAAACCTCTTTTTATGATCAGTGGGGTTATTGTGGAAAGCGTTCAGGATTTACTTGAGATTATTAATTTTACTAAAATTAGTGTTCTTGTTCATGTACGATATATTTTACTTCATTTTCATTTGCAGACGCCAGATGATACGGATTCAACGGTTAATCAGCAAGTTGTTAAGAAAGAAATATTTACGTCTCCAGTAAATATAGCTAGCAAGATGCAAAGTGAAATGCCAATACTGGATGAATTGATCAATCTGAAGTCACCTTCAAAAACGAAAGAAAAGTTCGAAAATTACACATCTGATCGTAGAATCATGCGTCGGATTGTAGCTGAAGATCCCAACTATAATTTGACTATTGTACCAACGTTGGTTGATTTGTGCTTAAAACAATGCATAGAAAATTTTGAATGTAAGTAACAACTCTTCCATGATTTTGTGTGACTTTATTTAACTACTGATAATATTCAAAGATATATATTTCTAAAATAAAAAATGATCATTGTCAAAAATGAAATAGTTTATAGATCAGAAGGGGTTTTGTGGAGATTTCGGTATTTTCATAGTTGAAATCATGAGTCAATTGAAGCTACACCACCATCTAAAACCTGGAAGCACTGAACGGCCGTTTCGTCCTATTATGGGATTCCTAAGCAGTACGTATCCACGATCCCACACTCGCGAGATTCGAACCCAGGACCTACCAGTCTCGCTCCAGAGCACTTAACCGACAGACCACTGAGCCGGCATCCAATCGTGTGTGCTGAGGAGTCCCATAATAGAACGAAAGGGCCGTTCAGTGCTTCCAGGTTTTCCATGATGGTCTAGCTTCAATTGACTCATGATTTCAACTATGAAATAGTTTAGTCAAAACTCAGCGAATTAATTGATGAGTGAATTACTGAGGCTAAAATTCTGATGTTTTCTAGTAAGACAATAAAACAGAATAGGGAAAAGACTAAAAATTAAGAAGTTAACAGCAACAAATGGAATCACTAAGTCATTATTCATTTCCTACACTTTATTTAATTGTTTGAATGTTACAATGTTACTAAAACATATATCTACTGATAACATATTAGCTTGAACATCCAACTTATTTAATTTCATTTAGTACTGTTTGTTTGAATATTCCCGTCGATGTGTTAGGACTGCAACTGGTCAGTCTCTAATTGGCATATGTGCATACTGTGCGTGTTGCCTCGATATAGCCTTAATTCACAAGCATGGTAAGCAAAGATGAAGAGTGGCTAGCAGTGAAATCCAGGACTCGCGTTTCGTCCTATTTGGGACTCGTCAGCTGGATGTACCTGCCACATCTCAGAGTTGATGTTAACTCTGGGAGTCGAACCCAGTAACTCTTGCTTGAAACGCCATCGCGTTATCCACTCGACCACTGAGTCCTGATAGCCACTCGCTTGTGCAATGGGGTGAAGTTGAAATTTACTTAGTGTTGTTT
The DNA here is from genome assembly GCA_944470415.2 of Schistosoma rodhaini. Lineage (NCBI taxonomy): Eukaryota > Metazoa > Platyhelminthes > Trematoda > Strigeidida > Schistosomatidae > Schistosoma > Schistosoma rodhaini. The sequence continues at coordinate 85,709,627 of OX104036.1, forward strand.
GTTTGGATCTTCCCATTGATGTCCCAAATAGGACGAAACGCGCGTAAAACTGGATTCCACTGCTAGCCACTATCCATCTTTGCTTACGATTTAACTTATTTATTTGTTAAAATACAGACTTAGATTAACATATACCTCCTAATATAACAAAATCTTGATGGTAGTGATGGTCTATGTATAGTGTAATGTATTTTAGCGAAAATTTCGTTCTCGCAATACAGAATTACATTAATCATTGTTTAGAACGATTTACAATTTATGGTGGTTAAATCACATGCAACTATGAAAAGCCTTTAGTAACGGATGTTTTTGATTAGAACATAAACGGGTTTGGTAATTTAATGCTAAGTAGGGATGCATGTGTATTGATCTATCTTATTAGCAAGTATAAATTTTGAAGAGATGTCCCGTCAGGGACTAACATAAAGCAAGGGTCGTATCAGAATTAAATTCTTATCGGTAATTATCCACAAGTACTACAATCAATATTGAGGTCTTCCAGGTACTCTTCTTACTTACTTACACCTGTGAACCCTCATGGAAGACAATAGGCCTAACACAAGCATTCTCCATCCAAGTCTGCCCTAGGAAATCGATTCTATTTTCTGCTCATTCTTTTGATATCTACCTTCCACTCCTGACGCAATGTGTTCACTAGCCTGACTCTTTTCCGTTTCCATTCAGGATTCCATGTAACCGCTTGCCTCATGGTGCAGTCTGATGATTTTCACAGTGCATGTCCTGTACACCTCCAGCATCTCTTTCTAATTTCCTCTTCACCTAAAAGCTGATCTGTTCTCTGCCACATCAGGCTGTTGCTGACGGTGTTTAACTAACACACATTCAGAGTCTTGCATAGATAATTGTTTATTACTACCTGTACATTTTCGATGATAGTTGTATCAGTTCTCCAAGTCTCCGCTCCGCACAGTAGAACTGTCTTGACGTTCGTATTGAAGATTGTGACTTTGATATTAGTTGACAGTTGTTTTGAGTTGTAGATGATGATCAATTGTAGGAATGCTGTCATTCTCTTGCCAATCCTTGCGTTAACATTTGCATCAGATCCTGTTTGTTCTCCGAAGCTGCTGCTTAGGTAACGTGAACGTTTCTACGTTTTCCACTGACTTTCTGAATTTTTGATCTGGTTTTCTGTAGTGTGATTGGGTGAGACCCACTTAGCTTTGTGTATCCGTTTGTGTGGGAATATTGTGCCACCTATAACCAATTTGTTGAATGCACATAAATTTGCAAATCTCTCACCGTTTTCGTTCCTTTCTCTCAGTCCATGTTGTATCATGATAACGTCATACCTGGTGTCATCCATTCTGACTTTGGCGTTTAGGTCTCCCATTAGGATGGTCAGGTGCTTTCCTGAGCATTTTGCTATAATCTGTTGCAGCCTCTCATAAAAATGATCTTTACCGTCTTCATTGCTATCATTGTTGGGTGCATAAGATTGTATAAAATTCATTGTGATTTCCTCTTTTGTTTAAATGGATGCCTCGATGATCTTGAATTCGTGAGATTTCCATCCTGTCAGTGCTTTACTTGCTTCTTTGATCAGCATCAGAACAACTCCTTGAGTGTGCGGATCATTTTCTTCTTCATAACTTGAGTACAGCCTCATTTCTCCCGAATTTAACATTTTCTGTTCGGTAAGAGTCTTGTTAGTAGTTTTAGAAACTAACGAGAGTTTTATGTGATCTATCAATCGTTACTTTATGTAGTAACTGTTATAGTAGACTTATTGATAGTAGATGTAGGTGAAATTCAAACACAAACATTCATGAATAACTCAACAGCTTTTCAATAATCATATTCACTTTTAATCATTTAATAATAAACTACAATATTTTGATAGGTCTAGGTTTTGTTGTATGATAAATGATGACTAGAAAAGGAGCATGTTCAGCTAAATGTTCTCCTTTATGGTATTCATAATAAATGTCTATAAATCTGGAAGCCCTGGACGGCCGTTTCGTCCTACTATGGGAATCCTCAGCAGTGCGCATCCACGATCCCACCTCACGAGTTTTGAACCAAAGACCTATTGGTATCGCGCGTGAAGAATTAACCTCTAGACCACTGAGCCGGCATCCAACAGTGTTAATGTCTAAATTCAACTAATCCACAAAATTGAGCGACACATCCACCACTGTCTTCAGTGATTTACTATCTCACAACAGACCCGGTTGAACTCCCTTTTGATATTAACATTGAGTAATTCAAAGAAAGAGTATTCTAAAACAAAGCAGTTGTTACGTTGCATAATATATGAAGGCAGCTAGTTTGTCCTAGTAGAAAACTTTACAGCGGTGTGAACTACTGAATTCACAGGTCTTAAATCTGACGCTTACCATTAGACCAACTAAGTGAAAGTTCACTGGTACAATTCTAACTTCAGTCATTACTATCATCCATTGACATTAATAACAAATGCTTCACTCCTTACATGTCTGGGCTCTATATATCACGATTTCTCACTAGAACTTCAAGAATATCTGAAACTAAGTTAGGTTATTTAATTAGTATTATTTGTTTGAATCTTCCTATTGATGTTTAGGTCTGCAACTGGCCAGTCTCTAGGCAATACGCACAGTATACACATATGCCAATTAGAGACTGACCAGTTACAGTCCCAAACATCAATGGGAAGATTTAAACAAATAATACTAAGTGAATTTAAACATCATCCCATTGCTATCAGGACTCAGTGGTCGAGTGGATAACGCGATGGCGTTTGAAGCTAAAGGTACTGGATTTGAGTCTCAAATTGAACCTCAACTCTTAGATGAAGGTACATCCAGTTGACGAGTCCCAAATAGGATGAAACGCGCTTTATCCTGGATTCCACTACTAGCCAATATCCATCTTTGCTTAAGTTGGGTTATGTTGCAAATTAACTGAACTTAAGAATTTTACCATTAAAAGTTAATCCAGTAGTTAGAATGATTAAGCACTTACGATCAGACCTGAACACCTTGAATTCAATCTGTGGTGTAGTTGTACACTGGTATACATCATTGATTTTTAATAATACCCCGATTGAGACCAATCTCCAAACATTACTTACTTACTTACTTACTTATGCTTGTTACTCTAAATGAAGCATAGGTCGCCTAACAGCATTTTCCAACCCGCTCTGTCTTGGGCCTTCCTTCCTGTAACCATTACTATCTACAAATTGAATCAAAGTTCAAGAAACCCCTTTTGATTCATGAAATTATTCACTGCATCATCCCCATACATGATTATCACTCCTTTCACCAAATGTTTTTCTATTATTTCAAGATAATCCTATACCATTTATGTATTTGAATGAAAAACAAAAACGTCAACTATTAGATTGTTTACCAACAAATTTATCATTAAAAGTAACATCTCATATTATTGATGATGATCTATATTGGACACGTTGTTGCTATGCTAAATGGTCAATTATTGATATAACCTATTATGATGGTTCATGGAAACGTGCATATTTTGAACGTTTTTTAGAAGAAATTATTGAAACATTTGTGCCTGGTACAACATATACACCGCATTTACATGAATGTGTTAATTATGCTGCACCATATGTACAACGTCTTAATATTCGACAACTTTTGCCTCCATTAAAACAAAAGAATAAACAAAAAAAATTGGTAAGAAGTAGTTTCTATTGTAATTTTTTCTAACACTATAGATATAAGATGAAGTTAGGATGTTTTATACGTTTGATAGAGGTTTGTTCTCTGAAGTTTGTACTGATGATGTTGTTCAGAAAAAAAAAACCCGATGAAATCTCCAACGACCAAATCATCTAGTTCAGGGAATAAAACTTCATCAAAGTTACAAATTTTCTTCATCATCTGAAGAGATTTTATAATTACAATAAAGATTTCGATAGCCTTTTGATGGGATTGTGCTCTATGAGTTAAATGGTCTCATTCTATAGCTTTTATTGTTATTATTATGGACAATATCATTATGGTCTACATCAACGAACATGTTTTGAAATAAATTACAATAGGATGGGGTATATATGGAGGTTGTTAAACTGCTTAGTTTACGTTATGTACTAACTTTAGTTATAGATCAAAGGGGGTTTTGTGGAGAAGCTAGCTTCAATTAACTCATGATTTCAACAGTGTAAATACTAAATTCTCCACAAAACCCCCTCTGATCTATAATCATATGCTCATTAGTGACTGACTTCAAGAGATATTTCCTTGAGTTCTAGTGGGAAGTAGTGGCCAGTGGAGTTCTACCAAGTCTGTTGTAGAGATATTAACTCACTGACGACAATTGTTGAACGGTCGCTCAAAATCGTGGATTGGTTGAAGTTAGACATTAACACCGTTGTATGCCGGCCGGCTCAGTGGTCTGTCGGTTAAGGGCTTCGGCTCGTGACTGGTAGGTCCTGGGTTCGAATCTCGCGAGTGCGAGGTCGTGGATGCGCACTGCCACTGAGGAGTCCCATAATAGGACGAAACGGCCGTCCAGTGCTTCCAGGTTTTCCATGGTGGTCTAGCTTCAATTGACTCATGATTTCAACTTTAATTAGACAATTATTGAAAACTGAGAAGGACACTATAACTGTTTCGTACTAGTATGAGACTACTATGGAGAAAGGATCTACAACTTCACCGGAGATCTAAGTCCCACGAAGAGAATGTAACAATCAGACCACTAACATGGTCCATACTGATTTACCATTACTAAATTATTTAAATGTCTTTACAATATGATCATTATATCTTCACTTGTTACATTTACCCCTTTCTTTAGGATGATGATTCAGGTACCGAAAGTGAATCAGAACAATCTAATCTATCTATACAAATGGATCATTTAGATTTGAGTCCAATATTAGAAAAATTATCAAATTTAAAAGAATTAAATATAACTTATACAGTAAAAGATTGTGGAATGAATTTTGAATGGTCATTATATCAATTTACATTAAATGATTGTTTAAATTTATCAAAATCTATACAACAACATTCAAATTTAAAAGTGTTAAATTTGATCAAGTGAGTCTATTTCATAGATAGATTGTTATCTCGTTTTTGTTTAAAATGAATTTATTGAATTTGATTTAACTTGCCCCTAAATGCCCTGGTACGGTCGAGAGTGGTGAGAGTCTGCTCTCCCTCTCGAAATACTCTCACATAGCCACGCGTAGATAGCCGCTGTCAGGGAAGTCCTTCTCGTGGCGGAGGTGTTCACTACAAAATTGGAAGGACTAAAAGCGAATGCACGGCACTTTGACCGGTTTGGTAGACAAGGCGAGTCCACCTAGGGGAGTTGGAAAACCCTCATTCCAAACCAATGGTGCACATGGGCTCCAGTATCCTGAGGGAACAAATGGCGTATGTACCAGTTGTTGATCACCGACATCCATGGGACTGCATCTCCTCACGATGCTCCACTGCCTTGTGGATTAGACCTTTAGGTCAAAGGCTTGGGGTGTGGTCCTCTAAGAAAACCACCTGCTTCGGTCTGGGCATCTGAGCAGTATCACAGCCCTCACACAAATGATATATCAAATGCAGTTCAATAAAATCCATACAGGATTGTAGATATGGTTAAGTTTTGATTTACACCATGAATCGATCAATGTTAAACTACTATTAAAAATCTGGAAGCATTGAATGATCATTTCGTTCTAGTTTGTAACTCCTCAGCAGTGCTCATCTACGATCCCTCATGTCAGACTCGAACCTTAAGACCTTCGGTCTAATGCATGAACATTTAGCCTACAGTACATCATTAAATATCAGTAAATTAAGTTGTTTAGTCAAAATTATTTGAATTATTTTGATTAACTAGGTGAGGAGAATATTGGGTTTTCATAATCTTTAGTTATTTAAGTGCCTGACAGATTTCATATATGATAAAGCATGAGGCTACTATTTTAGCTATTCTATAATATTACTCAGTGATCAGTAAGTTCTATAGAAGATTATCTGTCTTACTCCCAACAATAGTTGGATCCAACCATCTATAACATCTCTCTAAGATCCTTAAAAAATCAGTCAACAGCAATTCATTGGCGAACATACGATTATTGTTGGGTTCAGTGTGAAGAAAATCATATTCATACATTTACGTTTCCCAGATAACTGTTTAAAACAAAGAGACAATGTATTCTAAGCCGACTATTCGATGAATTCTACCGCTCTGGTAACAGTTAATGATGGTTATGCAATACTGTAGAGTGATTGAATATAATTCAATTTATTAGTTTAAAGTTGTCCTACCTGGTTTAATACCTAATGCAAACCCTGGATTCCTTCGTAGATGATATCTTAAATGAACACTATTCAGGATCTTCGTTAAGATCAAAGACGAGCATTTCCAGGATGCACATACTAGTATAAAACGGACTATTCGATAAGTTCTACCGCTCTAGTAACAGTGAATAATGGTCATGCAATCCTATAGAGCGATTGAATATAATTCAATTTATTAGTTTAAAGTTGTCCTACCTGGTTTAATACCTAATGCAAACCCTGGATTCCTTCGTAGATGATATCTTAAATGAACACTATTCAGGATCTTCGTTAGGATCAAAAACGAGGATGCTTATTCTAGTATACAACGACTTTATAGTCTGAGATGTAAACTATAAAGATCTTTAATCGTTTTTAGTTTTTTTTTTTTTTTCTTCTTCGTAATTTATCCCCTTCAAACCTCTTATAATTGAATTCTTTCAAACAAATTTGATTATTTCAGTAGTCATGTTAGTTCGGAACAATGTCGTCTATTAGCAACTCATTTACAAAATCATTCAACATTAGAATGTTTAGATTTATCTCATAATTCTATTGGTTATCGTGGTATACGTGCATTAAGTAAATTATTAACTGGTAAATGTCAATTGAAATCATTAAATTTAACAAATAATCATTTGAAATCTACAAGTGGTTTAGCTTTAGCTTATGCTCTTTCACAATCTGATTGTCTATTGGTACAATTAAATTTACGTATGAATAAATTACAAGATGATGGAGGTATTGCTTTAGCTAAAGTAAGTTTCATATAAAAATATCTATGATATCTTTTAAATTATATTTGTGATTCAGATACATCTAACTGATGAATCCTAAATAAGACGAAATGGCATGCGTCTAAACTGGATTCCACTGCTAGCTACTATCTATCTTTGCTTATATTTGTAATAGTTTTTTATTTTTTTATTTTTTTCATTGTTAATGTGTTGGCAGAAATCTGTCCTTAGTTGAGATCATTCAATTTCTTCATTTAATCATATTTTTAATTAACAGTTAGTAACTAAGAATGGAATCGATATGACGCTTTTCTTCTTATTTCGTCAGGTCGATATATCTTCATTGTAGTGTTAATGTTCATACAGACTCGAACCTAGTACATCTTGTAGTTGAAATAGCAACACATTTTCCATTAAGTTATTCAGCTCAGACCCGTGATATTTTCCATTTTGGCTTGATTATTAAATGATTTGGAAGCCATCGTCAGGAAGCTCTCAACTTAAATTTTGATGTCAAAGATTAGCGAAATTCATTAGGATTATAATAATCACTGGAAATGGTTGTTTAATTTACTTCTCTTACAAGTTTTCGTTTACTTGGTAATGAAAAACCTAAAATCTACCAAAAATACTCATCCTTACAAAATGTCATACTTCACTTCTGTTACATCCTTGATATGTTCGCCCAATAATGTACAAGAGAGAATTTATCTCAATTTGGTTTGAGACCTTGATACGATAAGCTTACTGGTTTAACGTTGAAGCTAGAAATATATTTGTCCGAACTGAAACTAATGTCTTTAAGGTGAGAAACGAAAACTATTCTATCACTCGGATGGTCAGCAGGCGAGAGAAAGAAAACGAATCAACCGAATCACTATTCGATTTATTCATGATTTCCAATTCAGATTAGTGTAAAAAGATATATGAATAAATCGATCACCAATACAACCCCGACTCAAAAAAAACTTGAAAAATAACTTTAATAGTTGAGATCATGAGTCAATGGAAGCTAGATCACCATGAAAAACCAGTGGAGTTCAATCAAGTATGTTGTAAGACATTGGTGAATGCGTCGCTCAACTACGTGGATTAGTTGAAATTAGATATTAACACTGTTAAATACCGACTCAGTGGTCTAGAGGTTAAGTGTTCGCGTGCGAGACCAATAGGTCCTGAGTTCGAATCCTGCAAGGAAGGATAGTGGATGCGCACTACCGAGGAATCCCACAAGTGAACGAAACGGCCGTCCAGTTCTTCCAGGTTTTTGATGGTGATCTAGCTTCAACTGACTCATGAGTTCAAATATTAAATTACTATAATATCCACAAAATCCTTTCTGATATTAATTAGAAAATGCAATTTTGTCAAAACCGATCATTAGAGTAGAAAAACAGAGTACAAAATGTTGCGTTTAAATTACAATAGCTTTGGCATAGAAGAGGTTATAGCGGTGAATCATGAATCAAACAAAAGCCCATGGTTTCTAGAATGAACTACTTTACAAGCTTTGAATTAGGTCAAGTAACGTCTTCAAAAACATATTTCATTGTTCATCTTGTCTTCCTTAGTTCTCTATTTACATCAACTTCAGCACAACAAAGAAGAAATCACCTAGCTGATTACTCGAAAGAAGCCAAATCACAATAATATTAATGATAATGTTGTCTTTCGATGTAATATATTTTGGAGGTAGAAGTTTGCTAGAAGGAGAACTTTTTTTCTCTCAATCCAGATTGGGACAAATTATGGTAATTGATGCGAACTGGATAATGAAAGCACCAGTAACACTGGCTGCAACATATGCAGATGTTACTGAAGCTTCTGCTGTTCAGTGGTATGAGTATTGCACAGATATATGCGTAGTAAAAATGACAAGCTTACACGAGTCGTTTAAGAGAGTCGAGAGAATCGTTGAGATAGGCAAAACAGTTGTTAGAAAAGAAAAATTCGACAGAGGATATAGTGGTAAAGAAGACTGGGTAAGTAGTACTTCCATAAATATACCTCAAAAATTCTTGGAATATATACGACAGGTCATCTCAAAAGGGACACCTCTAAAGGGTTAGAAACCAACAGGCTACAACAATAATACCAATTATACGGGAATATATGCAGTCGGGTACTACAGTATATACAGGTTACTGAAGAGTGTACAGATGCCTAGATAAACATGGTTATGTGCGTCGTGTCGTTATCCACAGGCGGCATTTCGCGGAGTCAACCACGGGAGTGCACAAAAACAATATTGAAGCTATGTGGTCAACGCTGAACTTTTGCGACCTTATCATGGCTTCAGAGACCGACTGTTATAGAGTCATATGGATTACTTCCTTTACCGTGTGTTATTTGATTTTTCTTCTTTTTTTTGTTTTGTTTAAATTTGTTTAGGCATTAATTCAAAATTCTACATTGAAAGAACTTAATCTAGCAGTCAATGATTTACATGAAAATACAGCAACGTATTTTGGACATGCACTTACACAGAATAATACATTGACTCATTTAGATTTATCAAACAATCAAATCGGTGTAGTAAGTTATGTAATAATAACTTAATTATAAAATTAATATATGAGATTTTCAGAAGAGGTTTAGTGGAGAATTTAGTATTTTCAAAGTTGGAATCATGAGTCAATTGAAGCTAGATTGCCATGGAAAACCTGGAAGCACTGAACTGCCGTTTCGTCCTATTATGGGACTCCTCAGCAGTGCGTATCCACGATCCCGCCTCGCGAGCGAGATTCGAACCCAAGACCTACAAGTCTCGCTCCAGAGCACTTGACCGCTGAGGAGCCCCATAATAGGACAAATCGGCCATCCAGTGCTTCCAGGTTTTTCACGGTTGTCTAGCTTCAATTGACTTTTGGTTTCAACTTTGAAAATACTGAAATCTCTACAAAATCCCCTTCTGTGTTATGTATCTTTTAAGTACAGAGATTACGATTAGTAACTCTAATCTTCAAGCCTTCTCTTACATATAAGAGACGGTAGTGAATCCCATTGGGAACATGAACAAAGTTAACTTTTTCCTCATACAATAAATCAATATAAGATATCATTATTGTTGAATGGTGGTTGTACTTTATCTGGTATCGGTTGTAATTAACATAAATGAACCCATTATTTTTAAATCAGTGATCGTATCTTGTTGTAAGGTTGAAGAACTATAAAAGCCTGTCATCTTGTAAGGCGAATGTCCTGCATAGCTAGAAATGAAGAACAGTTTCCTTTTATTACTTAGATGTTCAATAATGTGTTAGTGTGTCAGGAAGATTTCGCGAAAGTTATTTAATTTTTACAAAGCAGTTGATTATTTAATGCATTTAGGATGGCTGACAGCTTTTTTTCACAATATAATACTTCATGACATTCAGTGTTCTAAATTATGAGCAAAAAGCCTGTTTTATGCAGTACAGTCTTTGAAAGATTGATGTCTAGCCTGGAGCAACATGGTGCAGTGGAGTGCCAGTCAGTCAGTAAGTAACAAACAATGTTGAACCGGGCAGCTATATTCGTTTCCTCAAGTTGTCTCACGATGTTGGCAAGACTGGCTGGATTTTTCAGTACAAATCACACAGTAATAACAGTATCAGTGGTAGTTCAGTGAATAAGAGCATTAGTTGGAACAATCAAATGTATGTGAATACAAATTACAGAATATCTTAATAAAATCTGAGAGCCATACAGCGAATACTTCATTTCCAAAATATCAACCAATCGTCTCAGACATCAATTGTTCCTTCATTTCCACAGTAATGATTCTTTGACCTCGTTCTCTTTTCTTTGATCTTCTTAGCCTTCTGCCTCCATGCATTCCACTTTCGACTGATGATACATACTACTTATATTTGTTGACATCAGTAGCACACACCACTCAGTGTTTTATATTTTCCGTTGGTTTACGAACTGAGATCAATCTGTGACTAATACAACCCATAGATTAAATCAATCTTCATGAAACACTTACATAAACACCATCTCTATTTGTGAAAACTGATTCGAATGATTTATCACTTGCTCAACTCAGTCAGTCCTTATTTAATTAACACAAAGCTATCGCCATTTTTTAAAATATTTGACTATGATCTTCAATGGTTTCTTCTCTGTTTTTTCGACTTCAGGCTGGCAGTAAAAAGCTTCAAGATGGAATAGATCAGAATTCATCTTTGATTCATTTAGATTTACGTTTCACTGGTAGCAGTCAAGAAGCGGAATATGCAATAAGTCAACGGATTGAAATGAATCAAGCAATGACTTGTAAATTACAAGTAAGTGAATTAAGTATGTGTGTTATTCAATAAAACCTTTCAAATCTATGAACAGATTCGTTGAACGAAAACTTGACCGAATTCAATAATGTGAGTCTTCACAACGTTAGTCTGCACAAAAGTATATGGACATCTGTGTGTTTCATTGCAAATTGACATCGGTTGATAGCCGTTTGAAATTTACAAAATGCTACTTGGTCATTTCATTTCAGTGTCGAATACCTCTATATACTCACACATAACCTTACACTGAATTAAGCCAAGGAAATTTAGGACTTTTGGTGGATGGTATCCCATTAGGTCTACATTTTCAGTTCCTCCCCCTCCTTAAACAGGCGATATAACACAATTCTCATGCAGTGTCATCAGTAAGTTACTGTATCACTCAAAACCTAAATGACTGTTCTCATAGTATTGTTTGTTTGAATCTTCCCATTGTTATTTAGTCCTGAACATCAATGGGAAGATTCAAACAAACAATACTAAGTGAATTTAAACTTCATCCCATTGCACAAGCAAGTGGCGATCAGGACTCAGTAGCTGAGTGGATAACGCGATGGCGTTTGAAGCAAAAGGTACTGGGTTTAAGTCCCAGATTGAACATCAACTCTGAGATGTGGCAGGTACATCCAGCTGACGAGTCCCAAATAGGACGAAACGCACGTCAAACTGGATTCCACTACTAGCCACTATCCATCTTTGCTAAATGACTGTGTAGATTCATCGTAAAGCTAGCCACAAATGAACAAATTATTATTGCTTATATTATGGTCAGACATGACTCTATCCAACTGGCTGAACTGTTCACCTTCTCTTTCTCTAGTTTTATGAGTTTTATTAACTAACTTTAGATTCTTGCTTACATACATACTTACTTTCATACATATAGCAACGTCTCACCAGTTGGTTAGTATGGTTGATAATTAAACTTGTTATCACCTTTCTGTTCTCGTTAACTGACTGAACTACACATAATAAGAATACAATCTTTTGGGAAAAGTTGTAGGGAGACAGTGATACTTAAAATTTGAATGTATTTATTAGTAGTTATAATGACCAATATTGGTTTACAAACGGATGTGCTTTGATTAGATGAACAATCAATTTACTTATGATAAGTTGCCAACATTTACATTTAATTTATTATGCAACCTTGGCTACTTTAGTCCAGTTTGCAGTTAGATTGTGTGTTCATTGTCAATACAATTTACCTGGTTAAGTTAGTCTGAAAAAAGTCCAACTATTGAAATTGAGTCATCTGAATTCACTGCTTATTCATGAACGATTCTGTTATCTTAAAACTCATTATGATGTGCCCAATAAAACTGATTTTAATCAGAGAGGGGTTTTGTAGATAGTATAGTAATTTAATGGTTGAATTTATGAATCAATTGAAACTAGACCACCATGGAAAACCTTCAATCACTGGGCAGTCATTTCGTTCTAGTATGAGACTTTTCAGTAGTGCACATCCACGACCCCGCCACTCCAGATTCGAACCCAGGTCTTACGCGCCGACCCCTAACCTTTGAACCACTGAGCCGGCATCTAACGGTGTTAATGTCTAACTTCAACTAATCCACGTAATTGCACAACCGTCCACCATTGTGTTCAGTGAATTACTATCTCACAACAGACCCGGGTGAATTCAACTGGTCACTGCTTCTCACTAGAGCTCCAGGAAGTGTGATGATGGTTTCTCATAAATCGCCAGTTCAAAGTTTGTGTTAAGCCATCATTAGTTTATCAAATATAAATTTTCCTAATTAATTATAGGTATATGAATAAACCATTATTAACAGTTATACTCATTATATTCATTTATCAGTAGGTAAAAACAACCCACCCCCTCTCACCAAGATCATACTGTATTAGAGTACTAAGCTTTGAAACTGTAACTTATTGGACATCACTAAAACACTCACAAAATCTCCTTTTTTTCAACTATCTCGCGAGTGCGGGATCGTGGATGCGCACTGCTGAGGAGTCCCACAATAGAACGAAACGGCCGTCCAGTGCTTCCAGGTTTTCCAATGGTGGTCTAGCTTCAATTGACTCATGATTTCAACAGTGAAAACAAAAATAGTCAACAGTAGTCAATTTATTTTCCTTTCTTTCTTTTTTTCTTTTCTCTATTGAATATTTAGCAAGAATTTTTTGATACACATCAGTGTATACCATGTGAAATTACAAGTGTAGCTCGACAACAACGACCAATTGTAGAACTCTGTGGTGAAATACCTTTTACATCTTTAAGAATATAAAACACAAGTAAAGAATGCCAAGATCAAAGGGTATTGTGTTTCGGGAAAAGAAAAGAGTTATCTAGACATTGTAATTTATCATCTGATCAGATTCATATCTTCTTATTCATAATCTTTGTCACTGTAATAATGATAATGAAATCAGTAATTATGCTAATGGATTTGCTTTTTTAAAATCGGTAATTCTGCTGTAGGATGTCAGTCGTGGTCCTAACGTGATGAATGAAAACATAATTGAGCAAAATCGAATCTACTAGGGTTGGAAGAAGCTTAAGTAATAGTGATGATGATTGGTTGAAGTTGGAATTATAAACCATTTGATATAAACTCATACGATAAAAAGTTAAGCTTTTCTTACTTAAGCTTGAAGGTTCTTGGTGGGTCCATAGACGCACATTGCTGAGAAGGTCCGTATTAGGATGGCACAATTATCCAGTTTTGAATGATCGCTCAATAAATATCAGAAAGTAATACAAACTATAAAACCTAACCTTTACAAACTTATCATACTAATAATTGATAACAGTTGGTAAACAAATACAAACTAAAGAGTACTAGACAATTCTTTTATTCTGATTTAAAATCTTTTACCGGGAATTTGAAGTAGACACTAAAAGAATGAACAGCAAGTAGAAAGGATTGCTCAGGACATAGTTCCGTGGAAAATGTTGATGGAAGGCTTATGCTCCTCCAGGAGGGGTAACGGGCGTAAGTAAGTATACAGTAAACACAATTTATTCTATAATCGAACTTAGAATCCTCGAATTTCGTGGTAAACAAAAAATCAATAAGGTTTTAGGTCAATGTTTAACTTTTTATGTATTTTGTATTTCCACCTTCGACCAACTCACCAACAGACATGATTATCTTTCAGCATCATTGTTGAGTGACAAAAGGTTTATACTGATTCATGCGTATTTCATTCTATTGAAACACACTTATGTGATTGATATGCTTTTATTCTTTACTATCAGATATATCATCCAACTTCTATATCTAATTTGATCATTTCTGTACCTAACCATATACAGTTTGTGGTATTGCAGTGAACAAAAACACAAATGGGGACAATCGAATGTATTTGAACACAAAATTACAGAACTTCTTGGTATAATCTGAGAACCATTCAGTTAATACTCCATTTGTAAAATGTCAATCAATTGTCTCAAACTTGACAGTTCCTTTTCCAAATATTAGTCAATCATCTCAAACTTCATTATTCCATCATTTCCACAGTAAGGATTCTTTGTCCTCGTTCTCTTTTCTTTGATCTTCTTAATCTTCTGCCTCCATGCATTCCACTTTCGATTGATAATACATACTACTTATATCTGTCGACATCAGTAGCACACACCACACTAATGCCTCACTGGGTACGTTATCCGTCCTCATTCCACATAGAACATTATCTCTATTAAGATTTCATATATACCTAAATGACAAGAGGCTACTTAATAATAAGCCCATACTCAGGGCTTCAAGACGATTGGTTCCGAACGCGATTGATTAGAAAGCGACTATTTAGTTTGACCAATTCCAAGCAAGGACTATATCCATCAGGATCGAAAGTTAATCAGTATTGAATAATGAAATCTAAATGAATAGGCTACTAGAATCTTGTTAACTGTCGTCTTAATCCGAAAATTCAATTATATCTGTTTTTAAAGGAACACTCGATACTTGCTTTCGAAAATTTGCAGTTAACATTGAGCTTAGATAAAATTTCTTGTGATATTTCAAATTTTTTGGGGAAAATTTCAGGCAACGCTTGATTATCTTTTTATAAAAAGGTGTCATTTGATTAGATGTTTGCAAGTCGTAGGTGAGAACTGTTGAGGAGTCCCATACCACTGCCAAACAGCCATCACATACTTTTTGATTTTTAGTGCTTATTTAGTCATTGTAATTCATTGATGTAAACTATGAAGCTGTTCAACCTCTGAAAACTCAAAATCAGTAATAATCCTGTCTTTACTAATAACTAGTTTCGAGGAGAAATTCTCATATCTTCCATGAGAAATATTGACCAGTTGAGAGGCGGCCAAACTAAAACATGGCATCATCCCTTAAAGTCACTAACTTCTGGTCTGAGCCTTGTTGGTAGATGCAGACTACTTGGTTGCAGTCCTCATGACTATTAAAACCAATGGTTAGAGACTCTGAGTGATATGATCCAGGATCGATCGACCGCAATGGTGTAGGTGTATATACTCTTTGATTGCCCTCAAACGGTGAGATTAAAATTGCTTTATACCTTTATTTGTACAAACTAATTCTTTCTTCCTGTACTATATTCTTAGACACAATCTTTCTTTTATAAATTATAACTGTTGAAGTAACTACTTCTATGGATTTGGTGTTCATGTTGTTGTGCTAATGAGATGTTATTATTATTGGCTTTATTCAATATTATAATCTGGTACAATATAGAATTCTCAGCACGAGTTATTTCAACAAGTTTTTTTTACCAAAAAAAAACAAACAAAAAAAGCAAAATGACAACTTGGATCAATGCATATGTGTGCCTGGTCATACGTTGTAGCTGACTGACTAACTGACCAATTGAATTCAATTTTATCATCTGTGACGTAGCCATTGATCAGTGATATTGAAAGACGATAGCACAATATCACGAGATAATTGAAATTAGAAACATATACCACTGGGTGAAAAACAATTTTTCTAGAGGTTCGCTTACTTACTTAAGTCTGTTACCCCTCGTCGAGGAGCGTAGGCCGCACACCAGCATTCTCCATCCAACCCTGTCCTGAGCGATCATTTCCAATTCTTTCAAGTTAACATTCATCCTTTTCATATCTGCTTCTACTTTCCGGAGTAATGCATTCTGTGGCCTTCCTCTTTCCTTCCGGATTCCAAGTTAGGGATTGCCTCGTGATGCAGTTTGATGATTCCCTTAGTGTATGTCCGATCCACTTCCAATGTCTTTTCCTAATTTCCTCTTCAGCTGGAAGCTGGTTTATCCTCTCCCATAAAACGCTGTTACTGATAGTATCCGACCGGTGAATGTTGAGTATTTTGCGCAGACAACTGTTTATAAATACTTGTGCCTTTTTGACGATGGATGTAGTAGTTAATGACGTTCGTATTTAAGATTCTCACTTTGAAGTTAGTTGACAGTTGTTTTGAGTTCCATATGTTCTTCAGTTGTAGAAATGCGGTCTTTGCTTTGCCAATCCTCGCTTTTACATCTGCATCCCATTCTCTTTGATTATCAACAATGCTTCCCAGGTATGTGAATGTTTTAACTTCTTCCATAGTTTCGCCATCAAGTGTGATTGGGTTGTTGTTCTCCGTGTTGTATTTGAGAATCTTGCTTTTTCCTTTGTGTGTGTTAAGACCTATTGATGTGGAGGCTGCTGCTACATTAGTTGTCTTCTTCTGTATTTGTTCGCATGTATGAGATAGGAGGGCTAGGTCATCTGCGAAGTCCAAATTATCTAATTGATTCTGAGAAGTCCATTGTATTCTGTATTTCCCCCTCAAATGTCGAAGTCTTCATAATCCAGTCAATCACCAGAAGGAAGAGGAATGGGGAGAATAGACAGCCTTGTCTGACTCCGGTCCTTACTGGAAATGCAACTATCAGCTGTCCTCCATGCACGACTTTGCGCTGTAGTCCGTCGTATGAGTTTTGGATAATGTTGACAATCTTTTCAGGAACTCTATAGTGTCGAAGAAGATTCCATAATATTCTCCTGTTCACACTGTCAAACGCCTTCTCATAGTCGATGAAGTTGATGTATAGTGACGAATTTCACTCATCTGATTGTTCCACGATGACCCGTAGTGTCGCAATATGGTCTGTGCATGAGCGATGCTTTTGGAGTCCAGCCTGTTGTTCTCGAAGTCGAGCGTCTGATCTGGCAAATTATCACTTAAGTTGTTATGGATACTCACTACTGTAAATCCCCATGCTAATAATAAGTAGCTATTCAGTACTTTTTGATTTTCATTTGTTGTCTGGTTCAGATTATTCAATAATGTAAAATATCAACTCCAATTATTTTGACAAATCTTCTTCAATTTCAGAATATGCAGAAAAAACACTTTTCTCTTTGATATTTTCATTATTATAATTATTTTATAGAGTTCAGATTATGAGTCAATTGAAGCTAGACCACCACCGAAAACCTGGAAGCACTGAACGGCCGTTTCGTCCTATTATGTGACTCCTCAACAGTGCGCAACCACGATCCCGCACTCACGAGATTCGAACCAAGGACCTACCACTCTGGCACCAGAGCACTTAACCGATACACTCAGTCAGTCAGTCAGATACAACGTAGGACCAGGCACACATATGCATCGGTCCAAGTTGCCATACCTAGTTAGCACAACAAGATGAACACCGGATTTATAGAAATAGTTAATTTAGTGGTGGTAGTATATAAATTATAGGTTGTATATAAGGATACAGTATAGGAAGGAAGAAAGTTATGAAGCAATTTTAATCTCAAGGTTTAAGGGAAGATAAAAAGTGTATACACCGACACCATTGTGATCGATTCTGAGCCATGTCACCTAAAGTCTCCAACCATTGGTTACGATAGTCATGCGGACCCCAACCAGATAGTCTGCATTTACCAACATGGCTCAGACTAGAAGTTAGTGACTTCAAGCACTGATGCCACGTTTTGGTTTGGCCGCCTCTAACTCTTTTCAACCATCCCCTACACTAGTCAGCATAGCACGTCGTGGTAATCGGTGTTCAGGCATACGTAACACATGGCCTAACCATCTCAGTCGATGAAGATTCACAACCTCATTAACTGATTTACCATCACTCCCTAATACCCTGCATCGAACCTCACTATTACTTACTTGGTGATCACAGCAGATGTGAGCAATATTTCTAAGACATCTGTGGTCAAATACTAGTAACTTATGACTAACTTCTACTCTGAATAGCCATGTTTCACAGCTGTAGAGTAGAACAGAGCGAATTGCTGCGTAGTATACTCGTCCTTTAATTGATAGATGGATATTTCGTCTTCACCGTAGGTATCCAATGGTGTTAATGTCTAACTTCAATCAATCCACGAAAATTGAGTAAAACAATAACTGATTTTAAACTATTTACTGTAATCAAATTTTCGATAGTGATCTAACATCAATTAAATCATGATCTCAACTCTATAAAATTACTCCACTAAACCCCTTCTGATTATATTTATTTATTTTATTTATTTTTTATTTTTTGAAAAAAAATTAATAATAAATAACATGTAATACTCTTAATGGTTTGCCAAGAAAAAAAACTTTGAAATGAAAAAAAAGAAGAAAGAAAAAGAAAGAAAAAGAAAGAAAAAAAAACATAAAATTGATCTTGATTTAGAGTTTTCTTTTTTTTTTTTTTGAAATTTGTTTTTTGTTTTATTAAATCAAACTATAATTTCCTTCACCTTTATATGTCCCAATAATAATATGACCATTTTCATTAATTTTCATATAATGATTTAATAAATATTGATAATTATAACTAGGATGATAGATAATACCAATGAATTCACCACTACTTGTACAACATGTTAAATGATTGAATAAATTCCAATTTAAATTTGAATTAATTCTTTGTTGATTTAATAAGAGTTGATGGTTTTCCTGAAAAATAAAAACAAAATGAAAGTAATCTAAATAGTTGAATTGATAAGTTAATTGAAGTTAGACCATCATGGAAAACTTATAGGCACTGAACTCCTAACCAGTGTACATCCACGATTTCACCTTGCGAGATCCAAATCCAGGATCTACTAGTCTCATACCAGAGCACTTAACCGATAGATCACCGTTGAATGTCGGCTCATTGGTCTATCGGTTAAGGGCTCTGGTTCGAGACAGGTTGGTCCTGGGTTCGAATCTCGCGAGTACGGGATCGTGGATGCGCACTGCTAAGGAGTCCCATAATAGGACGAAACGGCCGTTCAGTGCTTCTAGGTTTTTGATGGTGGTCTAGCTTCAATTGACTCATGATTTCAACTACGAAAATTAACTATTTACTGTATGGTTGTCAGATTTTAGTGAGATAGTCTGCGATTTGCGTCTTAAATACATTCGATTGTCCCAACTGGTGTTCTCATTGACTACAGTTGAATTTATGACTTTATTGAAGCTAGATCACCGTGGAAAACCTTGAATCACTGGACAATCGTTTCGTCTTAATATCAGACTCCTCAATAGTGCATATCCACGATCCCGCCACATGAGATTCGAACCGAGGTCCTGCGCGCCAACACTGAGTCGGCATCTCACGTTGTTTATGTCTAACTTTAACTAATCCACGAAATTGAGCGACTCATCCACCATTGTCTCCAGCGAGTTACTATCTCACAACAGACTCGGGTGAATTCGGTTGGTCACTACTTCTCACTAGAACTCCAGGTAATACCTCTTGTAGACAATCACTAATGAGCTTATGATTATTATTATCATCAGACGGTGGATATTGTAGAACCGTTCTTTCAAAAGTTTTTAACGAATAAGTATTTACAATTCATCCAATATTTGTTAGAAATAAATGCATGTTTATATCATAAATGATATGGAGATGACCTTGAAAGATGTAATTAATCAATTTAAACAAAGATTCAAAAATAGGCTTTCTAGAAAAATTATTCAGTAAACAAAGTCTTTTGGAAATAAAACACGATTATCCATTTTCTTAGATAAGGTCAGTGTATTGGTCATATGGATGATGTCAGCTTCAAAATATAAGTATTCAAACTATAACTCGCCAAACTGTTAGCTTATGTATGTAGTGAAGTACTAGATGAAGTGTATACATTGAAGAGTTGAGATAGAAAACTAGAGAAAGTGTATCAAAATACTTAAAACTCACGAATCATTAAGTCATCTATCTGTATAGCTGAATGATTCTAACAATATGGAGATGGCTCGATTAAAGTTGTGACACTTTGAAGTATCATATAGAAAATAGTTGACATATGATGTTACTAGAAGGAGAAGACCATCATAACTTTATTCATATTCACCAACGTGAAGTATATACAATTTGGCAATAAGCCTTTTAAAGATTTGGATTAATATCAACAAAAGTTATAAGCAGAAGATTAATCCGTCATCTGATCTTGGACGAACTGATCACCTACATAACTGAATGAAGTAAACTCATCTATGAAAGGATGGATATTGATATTTTATGGTTGAGTCTGTGATCTTGACTAGAATTCTGTAATATAATCTCTCAGTCTATTCATCATTTATTTACAGTGTCAGATTGTGCATAATCATCATTATTAGATGAACATATTGGTTAAATATTAAAACGGATCTGAAGGATTTGCATATTATGGAGGACTTAAAATTTGTCATTTACCAATCTCCAACGACCAATTAGATTAAATCTTACTTTTTACTTTACTTTACTTACGCCTGTTACTCCCAATGCAGCATAGGCCGCCGACCAACATTCTCTAACCCACTCCATCCTGGGCTTGTCTGCCTAGTTCTATCCAGTTTTTGATCATTCTTCTCATGTATGTCTCCATTTCTCGGCGTAATGTGTTCTTTGGTATTCCTCTTTTCTTTGACCTACATAACTTTATGTGAGGGCTTGTCTTGTTATGCAGTTGGGTAATTTTCTGAATGTGTGTCCTATCGACTTCCAGTGCTTTTACCTGATTTCTTCCTCCGCCGGATGGAATCCGGTTTGTTCACTCTCACAGTAGGTTGTTGCTGATAGTGTCTGGTCAACGAATCCGAAGTATCTTGCGTAGACAACTGTTAATAAACACATGTAACTTCTGGATGATGGCTTTAGTAGTTCACATTGTTCCCGCCCCATACAGTAGAACTGTCATGACATTTGTATTCAAAATTTTGATCTTGGTGTTGGTTGACAACTGTTTTGCGTTCCAGATGTTTTTCAGCTGTAAATATGCTGCTCTTGCTTTGCCTATCCGCGCCCTCACATCTGCGTCTGATCCACCGTGTTCATCAATGATGCTGTCCAGATATGTATATGTTTCCACATTCTCCAAAGCTTCTCCATCAAGTGTAATCCGATTGGTGCATGTTGTATTGTATCAGGGAGTCTTGCTTTTCCTTTCGCTTATATTGAGACCTACTGCTGCTGAGGTTGCTGCTACACTGGCCGTTTTCTCCTGCATTTGTTGTTGTATTTGTAATAGAACAGTCAGATCATCTGCGAAGTCTAAATCGTCCAGCTGCATCCTAGCTGTCCATTGTGTCCCGTGCTTTCCTCCAGATGTTGACGTCTTCAAGATCCAGTCGATCACCAGGAGAAAAAGAAAGGGTGAGAGGAAGCAACCTTGACTAACAAGATTAAATCTTATTGTAGAATAATCATTACTCTAACTTTTTGTTGTAACCTTTTAGTATGCAGTGGCCTAAAACTATCAACACACAGAAAGCAACTCATCGATTTGAGAATCGAATTAACGGGATCACTGGTGTCAACTATAATCAAAACTGAAATGTAGAAATGAATTTAAATACAAAAAAGTACGAAGGGCAATTAATCAAGACATAGACACCAATTAGACTGACAAATAATGAATAAAAACCAAACAAGAAATCTTAACCATCTGATACGGCTTAGAAGCAAACCATCGACAGACTTATAAACCAATAAAAAAGTTTGATCTGTTCATCTCAAGGATTCCTTTAACTTATTTCCATGATAACCGCCATATGGCTCCCAAATGCTCTAGTACGGCCGAGAATGGGGAGAGTCCGCTCTCCCCCTCCAAATGCTCTCACATGGCCACGCGAGTATATAGCCTCTACCGGGGAAGTCCTACTCACTGCCTTCTCGTGGCATCGGTGTTGTTTACGAATGTGAGAGGACGAAAAGCGAATATCCGGCGCTTTAACCGGGTTGGTGGACACGGAAAATCTACCTAGGGGAGTTGGAAAACCCTGGTTCCAAACCAATGGTGCACATGGGCTGGCTCGAGGATCCTGAAGGAACAAAGGGCGTATAAACTAATCATTGGTGACCGACTACCATGGGACTGCATGTTTTCACGATGCTCCACTGCCTTGTGGATCAGACCTTTAGATCAAAGGCTCCAAGTGTGATTGCCTAAGGAAACCATCTGCCTCAGTTTGAGCACCTGGGTAGTACCATAGCCCTCACACAAATCGAATGAGATTTGTGTGGCGCACATTTATCTGGTGTTTCCTTGTACCAATATTTATGTGTTTAAATAAATAAATAAAATCGCCATATCACATTGGAATAGGTGATGTCTAGTTATTCATAATAGTTATCACATCAATTTTAATTAGTGAATACCTGTTGGTAGATTTATGGATAAGCTAATTTACTGAATATACATTTAGTCTTATTTCGATATTCTTGGGGTTTACATTAAATGTCAATTACTCAAAAATAAATTCTATCAACATACTCATATACTAATTATTTATTTATTTAAACACAAATATTTTTACAAGGAAGCACCAGATACATATACGCCACACAAATCTCATTCGATTTGTGTGAGGGCTATGGTACTACCCAGGTGCTCAAACTGAGGCAGATGGTTTCCTTAGGCAATCACACTTGGAGCCTTTGATCTAAAGGTCTGATCCACAAGGCAGTGGAGCATCGTGAAAACATGCAGTCCCATGGTAGTCGGTCACCAATGATTAGTTTATACGCCCTTTGTTCCTTCAGGATCCTCGAGCCAGCCCATGTGCACCATTGGTTTGGAATCAGGGTTTTCCAACTCCCCTAGGTAGACTTTCCGTGTCCACCAACCCGGTTAAAACGCCGGACATTTGCTTTTCGTCCTCTCACATTCGTAAACAACACCGATGCCACGAGAAGGTAGTGAGTAAGACTTCCCCGGTAGAGGCTATATATTCGCTGGCCATGTGAGAGCATTTGGAGGGGGAGAGCGGACTCTCCCCATTCTCGGCCGTACCAGAGCATTTGGCGGCACTCATATACTTATAGTTCAATAAAGTAAATTAAAATGACGTTTTGGACATTGCACTTATTGATGATAGGCAGACGAATATCTTGTTAACTACAAAAGTGGAGAGAGTAAAAAATATGTATATAACCAAGGAATAATTTAACATTTACTTACTTGTTTATTTGTTGTAAGTTTTGGTAGAACTTTTGTAGGACTTCGTCGATCTCTTTCAGTTTGAAGTTCTATAATTTGAATGAAACATAGATCGTACTGGTTAAATGTTTACTATTGACATTACATGATCAATTAGAATAAATAAGTAATTAAGTTTTCTGTTTTTAAATAACTTTAAACTATCTAGTGCTGTTCAAGAAAGGATGGATAGTGATTAGCAGTGGAATCGAGGACGCACGTTTTGTTCTATTCAGGACTCGTCAGCCGGATGTACCTGAATCTCAGGCTTGATGTTCATGAGTCCCAAGTAGGACGAAATACGCGACCTGGATTCCACTGCTAACCACTATTCATTTTTTCTTAATAGGCTTATGAATTTAGGCAATATAGAGGCAATCCTTACAGGATGCACATATGCCAATAAGAGATGAATCAATTACAGTCCTAAACGTCAATAGGAAGATTCAAGTAAACAATACCAAGTGAATTTATTTAGTGTTGTGCTTCATATTGAAAAAATGGTCATATCAATTGGCAGGATACTTACTTTTGTTGAGTAAAACAAGGACTGATTTTAAACCATTTACTGTATTCAGGATTATATAGTAGAGATTGTTTTAAATTTAAGCTATCAACGCAGTAAGTCCTAATGATCATATACGTGATTTCTATTAATGTGACATCTATTACTCTCATATAGTCAGGTATGAAGTCCCATTTTGATGATGACTAGGTAAGTGACTGGATAACTAAGGTAAAATGAGTTCTTCATTTAGTGTCATCAAGGAAGTTTGTGTTTTACTCTGTCCCTCCTAACCACTACAGATAAAGGTTCACTTACAGGATCTTCGAGAAATCTGGCTTCAATTTATGTATTAATTAGTACATGATTATTATTTAGATGTATGATTTAATAAGATTTTTCAAGGATTGAGATGAAAATTATCATGATTCTTCGGTTGGTTTCAATTCTTAATGAAAGTTGTCTACAAATTATCCGGGTAACAACATTTACCATTTATTCGTAGTATCAGAAGAGGTTCTCTAGAGATTTAGTATTTTCATAGTTGAAAGCGTGAGTCAATTGAAGCTAGACCACCAGGGAAAATCTAGAAGCACTGGACGGCCGTTTCGTCCTATTGTGAGACTCCTCAGCAGTGCGCATCCACGACTTCGCCTCGTGAGCTAAACTAATGGATGCTAAGTTATAAGAATACGGAATGATCAACTAAAAAAATTACTAGAGTAGACTGTTTTTGTACACATAGAGAGGGTTTGAATTTGTGAGTAGCTAAAGGTTTCTATAAACTTAGGAATTGTTCTTTGGTAATTCATATACAAAGTTTTAAAAGTTGCATTGATATGAATTCTATGGGCTGTTTTAATCATGTATTTTACTATTGATGAATATAGTTCTCTACTTCCTACTTTTACAGGAGCATTTGAAACTAACTGATTTTGAAGCCATCTAGATACATGTTCCATAGCACTTGATTTTATCGTTTGACTGCTCTATATGCTTATTATTCTGCATGTTTATAAGCTCTTGTAAAATTGATAAATTAATGAAACGAACAATTGATCAATTCACTTGGCATTGTTTACTTGAATCTTTCCATTGCTGTTTAGGACTGTAATTGATCAGTCTCTTATTGGGATGCGTGCATCTCTTGTGAACTGCCTCATTATTGCATTACGTCACAAGCTTTATAAGCAAAGATGGATAACATAATGGCCTTCGAAGCTAACGGTATTGGGTTCGAATCCCGGAGTGAACATCAACTCTGAGATGCAGGTGTGTCCCAGTGACGAGTCCCAAACTGAAAGAAACGCGCCTTATCCTGGATTCCACTGCTAACCACTATCCATCTTTGCTTATAAAACTGATCAACTATTTTTTTAAAGTTTCCCAATGATAACAACATTGATATAAGAATAAAAATTCTTAAGAACTATTTAAACTTCACTTACCCGGAGTTAAATAACATTCATTTTTATGTCGCATTGTCCATGATTTTAGTTTACAAACTTTGGAGCAAAAATATACTCTATGACAGCGTGAACATACTGTTAGACGTACACCGACAGAACGTCCACATTCATAGCAAAACGAATAGGATATACAGCTAAAATGCAAAGGAAATTAGTGGAGATTATTTAATTTGAATAAACCAATATTATTCGAAAAACCATTAAGAATGGGTAGGGGGTGGTGAAATACCGTTTGATCATTGTTTCGTATTCTTAAACACTGCTTAGCATTGTCACCGTAAGAAATAATGTAGAGAACCACTAGGTTCTGGGTACCATCGATAGTTGTTGTGTAGCAATACAAGATATCTGGTTGATTCTTAACAAAAATATTATTGTCAAAATAAACTTTAGGAAGAAGCGAGCTATTTCTTATGATGTAATATTATCAAAACCCTTCACCTCCGCAATAACGTTTCTTTGTCAGCTTAAACGTTCATGAATGTGTTGATATTTCCAATGATTAATGTTTTTAAGTTGAAAGGTTTTTGAAAACTAGTTCACTATGAAGATGGTTTTGATCAAATAATCATTTCGTCCAGCAAACTGATGAAGACCAGAGAGTACTTAATGATTGTTTTGTTGAACTTTAAGACTTCTCATCCTTACCTACTTAGGGTCACATCAAAGATTGAACCATCAAAACACTCATGTACAGTGACAAGCAAGTGACTTTTAAACAAATGGTTTACATCACCAATTTCAGTCAATTTGATTAGACTAAAATAACTTTACTTAGTATTTTTTGTTTGGATCTTCCCATTGATGATTTTAGGACTGCAACTGGTCACTCTCTTATTGGCATATGTGCATAATGTGCGTATTGCCTCAATATAGCCTAAATTCACAAGCATGGTAAGCAAAGATGGATAGTGGCTAGCAGTGGCAATACGCACAGTATGCACATATGCCAATTAGAGACTAACGAGTTGCAGTCTTAAAAACATCAATGGGAAGATTCAAACAAACAATACTAAGTAAATTTCAACTTCACCCCATTGCACAAGCAAGTGGTTATCAGGACTAAGTGGCCGAGTGGATAATGTGATGGCGTTTGAAGCGAACGATACTGGGTTCGAGTCCCAGAGTGAACATCAACTCTGAGATGAAGGTACATCCAACTGACGAGTCCCAAATAGAACGAAACGTGCGTATAAACTGGATTCCACTGCCAGCCACTATCCATCTTTGAATCCCACAGTATATTTAAAATTACGTCATAAGAAGCGTGTAAATAATGAGATTGTCAAGAATATAAATGGAAGAGATATGAAATAACAAATAAATACAGAATATTAAAAAAAAGTTAGTGGAACCGTTCATTAACTCGTATCTGGCCAAAGAAGGGGTAGATGTGTGTGTGTAGAAACAAGGATAGCACACCTTTGGTAAATGATGAAGGTATATGAAAGACAACTCAAAGTGATTTAATTGAAGACAGCATTGTTCACTAATATATCGTATCAAAATTGAAAAATCAAGTGTACACAAACCTGTTTTTCTTGAGATAAGTCGGCGATTGTTGACGCGAAAGCTTAGAAGATGCTGAAAAAGAAACAACGGGATCATAAAATTTAATCGCTCTAGTTTTCATTAAATTCTCATTGTATGCTACAGTTAAGAGTTCGAATTGATGATTGAAAGTAATATACCAAGTAAATCTCATTATTTTAATAAAGAGAGAACTCATATTCTTCCATGTAAAAAAGCTTTGCACCCATTGATAAAGCTAGTGGCTATCGAAACTCGATAGCTTAGTGGATAATACATGGTCATTTACACAGCGAAAGTTTATGGATTCAAGTATCAATGCTAACATCAACACTAGGATGGAGGCACATTCAACTGACGAGTGCTAAATAGTATGAAATGTGCGGCCTACATTCTATTGATGGCTATATTCCATCTTTAGTAAGTTCTTCAGAGTTTGTAAGAGTTGAAATGATCGTTCAATTATACAGACTTGAATCACATTATTCATCAAATGAAATGATAGCATAGTTATCTCTCAAAGAAAACAAGTATCCAATGAAGAAAGAGTAGTTTATTGACATTATGTTCTGTAATATAGACCATTTAGATGTGAAATATTGATAATATTGACATCATGAGTCAATTGAAGCTAGACCACCATCGAAAACCTGGAAGCACTGGACGGCCGTTTCGTCCTATCATGGGACCCCTCAGCAGTGTGCACCCACGATCCCGCACTCATGATTTCAACTTTGAAATATACTGAAATCTCCACAAATCCCCTTCTGATTGATAATATTCTTAAAAAACATTATCAGCACCTTTCTGACATGTATCAACTAAAAAAAACAACCTAAACTACGGACTTCACGTTTATTGTCTTGAATCACTTATCAGAAGGGGTCTTGTGGAGATTTTAGTAATTTTATGGAGTTTAGATCATGAGTCAATTGAAGCTAGACCACTATCGAAAACCTAGAAGCACTGAACGGCTGTCTCGTCTATTATGTGACTCATCAGCACTGCGCATTCACGATCCCGCCTCGCGAGATTCAAACCGAAGACCTACCAGTCTAGCACCAGAGCACTTAACTGATAGACCACTGAGCGGGCATCCAACGGTGTTAATGTCTAAGCTTAGTTGGAAATAATCTTAAAACTTCTAAGCACAATGTAAGTGAACTAGTCTGGAAGAGAGTCTATAATCAATTTTCAACAAGTAACAGGAACCAGATCCGAACATAACGCATTGACTACTTATTATCATATAAAAACAAAACAAAATAATGTTATACTTACGAGTTTTAACAGGATAACTAATAGTTTTATCATTTAATTCATTTTGATCAAAATTGATTTGTTCAGTAGTATTATCAGTAGTATATTCTATTGAATAAGCAAATTCTCTTAATCGATCAGCTAAATAAGTTAAAATTTGCATTCTTCCATTATAAGTTTCTTTTTCAATTTCATTTAATGCATGATATGGTGTTTTAGAAATTCTTGTATCTTTTGTATAATCCATGTAAGTAAAGTCTATTACATTCCCTGTTATATAATAAGAAACAGATAAACATATAAGAGATTTGTAAGCAAAGATGAATAGTGGAAAGCAGTGGAATCCAGGACGCTCGTTTTGTCCCATTGTGGAATCGTCAGCTGGATGTACCTGCCACATCTCAGAGTTTGACGTTCACTCTGGGACTCGAACCAAGTACCTTTCGCTTCAAACGCCATCACATTATCCACTCAGCTACTGAGTTCTGATAGTCACTTGCTTGTGCAATGGGGTGAAGTTGAAATTTACTTAGTATTGTTTGTTTGAATCTTCCCATTGAAGTAAGAGATATAAGAGGTTTATTAAGATAAATATTCCTTGTTAACAAACCAATCAGGTTTAATGTAGCGATTTTAGATTGCTGCTTAACCTATATGTTCTTGAGATTTGAAGTGAAAAGACTATCTACTAACTTAGTTATAAATACGGCTACAAAATACTCGTCAGTGAAGTATGCTTTCACGGTGTTTCTAAATACTAATGCATAGATTGATTTAAGCTGGTTTTATGGAGTTGGTGTCTGATTTAAAGTTACATTATATTATACGTTGGAATCAACTAGATTGGAATTAAAAGGCGGAGAGTATTGGTAAGTACATTGGACTTGGGATTTGGAATTAATGTGTAGGTTTGAATGTTTGCAATTCACATTAATATAGGACATAAAAAACTTAGTAAGCGAAATTGAAGGAATAAATTTAAACTCAAATTGGAAATATGTTCAATAGACAGATAAATGAAGCTGGAGATGACATTTTGTAATAGAGAAAGAGAGATATTGAGTGTGAATACTACACTGTGACCAGCTTTGCGGTATGGCATCTAATGTCTTCCGACACTAAGTTCAAATATGTCGAACTCTACAACTAGGAATTCTATACCTGATGACGTGACATAAACAAGCGGTCAATGGCTTCATGGATTGATATCATGTTTTCATCCACTCACTCTTAATGTTTTTCAATTTTTAACTTATTATGGTGACCTTGTTAGTGATTGCTCAATATTGAAATTCCATTTTTATTTTCGAATTAACTGTTGATCTCTGACAATGCTATTGATATTATTCTAATCAACTGAATAATTGACTCTCTGTTAATGTTTGCATAGAATACAGATAATCTGAATACATTAGCTTGAAAATTTGTAAATAAACTCCATTATGCTTGATTTTATTTGAGCTAATGTACGATGATGGTGACGTTGTTGAGTTCACTTGTCTTCGCGATGATCAATAAATACAATACCGATCATTTTAATTAGAATGAATAAATTCCTCGAAGTAAATACTGAGGACAAATATTCTTTAATGAATGTACAGTATCGATTATAAAATACTGTGAATAGATAGATAGAAATATATACATAAGCGATGATCTTCATATCGTCAATAAACCATTGAAATTACTTTGGTTTAAACTTAATTATTTCTGAAGTGTCATCATGAAAAAAAGAAAACCTGATCTTTGAACACCTTTCGTAAAGTTATTGGTACAAAGAGGTGCCGAATACATATGCTCCACACATGTGACTTGATTTATGTGTTGGCTGTGATACTATCCGGGTGCCCAAATTGAAGCAGGTGGCATAATTAGGAGGCCACATTACGAGCCTTTGACCTAAAGGTCTGATCCACAAGATGCAGTCCCATGGTAGCCTGTGACCAATAATTGGTTCAAAAGCCATTTTTTCCTTCAGGATTCTGGAGCCAATGTACACCATTGGTTTGGAATTAAGGTTTTCCAACTCCCCTAGGTGAACCCTCCATATCAAATAACCCGGTTAAAGTGCCGGACATTCGCTTCTCATCTTCTCAGTTTCGTAAACAACACCCCTGACACGAGAAGACAGTGAGTAGGACTTTCTTGTCAATGGTTGTATACACGTGGCCATGTGTAAAGTAGTAGCTAAATGAAAAAAGTATCTATTCGCTAGGTTCATATTTAATTGAAAATTTCACTAGGTAGAAATGATAGAAAACGTATTTTTAGAAAATGTACTAAACTCACCATAAATTCCCTTGGATTTTAATAAAACAAATAATTGAAAACTGTCAATACCCCCTTTATTGATTAAACGTTTGATTAATTCTAAGCGTGATTCAATTGGTCTCCTAAATTCAAATAAACTTGAACATGCAATACAAAGAGCTGAGCCTAAACCATCTCCTAATGGTTGATTTATGTTTGTATTTTGATGGTTGATTAAGGCATTAATACACTAAAACAAAATAATATTGAAAAAAAAGGACGTAAATAAAACAAAACGAGGCTGCGTTTATGTTTATGAATAAAAGTTGAACATTAACACTATTGAATGCCGGCTTAGTGATCCAGAGGTTAAGCTCTCGCTTGCGAGATCAATAGTTCCTGGGTAAAAGTCCCGCGGGTAAGATCGTGGATGAGTAGTGCTCACCAACATCATACTAGGATGAAATAGACGTTCAATGCTTTCAGGTTTTACATGGTAATCTAGCTTCAATTGACTCATGAACTCAACTATAAAATAACTAGAATCTCCACAAAACCCCTTCATTCTGATATTTTTTAATAATTTATTTTTCTAACAGCGGTGATTTTTGTAAAGGATTCTATTTAATCGTTGTTAATGTTGAAGCCTGAAATTTCTCAGTCTCTATTTGCATATCCACATTATGAAAGATCTGCTTTGATATTGTCACTTATATAAAGTGTTCTGAATCCCAACGCTAGTCACTATATAACTGAAAAAAATACATTGGTACAGTGTAGGAATGAATCAATCAGAATTGAGAATTAAACTTTTAGGTATTTTGCTCAAAATTCAAATACAACTTATAATGAGCAACAGAAACATCTTTTTAAACTACTTAAAATATGTAAAACAATAAAGAAAAATTATTAACTGCCACTTGACAGTATAAATGATAGTATCAGACGTGGTAAATGTTCATGTCTTTCTCTATAGTTTGGGTAAGACTATATTTGACGGTCAGTCAGTCAGTTAGTCAGTCAGTCAGCTACAACGTAGGACCAGGCACACATATGCATCGGTCCAAGTTACCATACCTCGTTAGCACAACAAGATGAACACCGGATTCATAGTAGTTAATTTAGTGTTGGTGGTAGTATATAAATTATAGGTTGTATATAAGGATATAGCACAAAAAGAAGAAATATTTTAAGCAATTTTAGTCTCAAGGTTTAAGGGAAGATAAAAAGTGTATACACCGACACCATTGTGATCGATTCTGAGCCATGTCACTTAAAGTCTCCAGCCATTGGTTACGATAGTCATGCGGACCGCAACCAAGTAGTCTGCATCTACCAACATGGCTCAGACTAGAAGTTAGTGACTTCAAACACTGATGCCACGTTTTGGTTTGGCCGCCCCTAACTCTTTTCAACCATCCCCTACACTAGTCAGCATAGCGCGTGGTGGTAATCGGTGTTCAGGCATACGTAACACATGGCCTAACCATCTCAGTCGATGAAGATTCACAACCTCATTAACTGATTTACCATCACTCCCTAATACCCTGCATCGAACCTCACTATTACTTACTCGGTGATCTCAGCAGATGCGAGCAATATTTCTAAGACATCTGTGGTCAAATATTAGTAACTTACGAGTCTTTGACGGACGATCTAATCATATAGCTTCTCTTTCTCATTGACTTCAGCACAAGATTTGTTTATTTATGAAACATTAAAGTATCATTACATCATAGCTAATGTTAGTGGTAAAACGTTTATTCCTAAGCGCATAATGCTTAGCCTGAATACATGAAATTAACACAACCGTGTAAGGACTCTTCCAAATGCATTGAAATCCTTACAAGGGTTCAAGAAGGCTAATAAACTGCAATCATTAAGATGTTTGGTCAATGTTTTGACAGAATAACCTGTAGGAAAACTTAAATAGATTCATTATATAATCTATCTACACTTCATTATACTGTTGCTTTTTTTCTTACAATGTATCCAATTGAATGAGTATTGACTACTGATTATGATACTAAAAGAGTTCGATGGGTAGTTTCGGAATTGAATTACATAGAGATAGATAGAAACATGTAATGTTACTAAAATTATAGTTAATAGTTATAAAAGGAAATAACTCAAAGTATTAGTTTGAATGTCAGATAAAAAAAACCTACTGGATCATTTCCAGTTGCTATAGCAACACTGAGCGCTGAATGACCATTACACAATAAATTTGGATTAGCATTATGCTTTAAAAGGCATTTTGTAATGATAGCTGAATTCTAATGAATAGGAAAAGGAAGCAATAGGGAAAATTGAGTTCATTCTATTATATACTCAATATATTAGGGCTATTATTTAAATAATAAATTGAGAACTACAAAGCAATAGACAGTTGATTCTTCTTAGTTTTGTACTCGTTAAAAATGATCATTCATGGAGTTGTATGAGACTGTATTGAGCATTATGTACCTAAATCAGTGAATGACCTTTATTAACATTTCCTTATTCAGTTCATGAAATAGCTTGTCTAGTATATTGTGTTGCAATTTTGATTAATTTAAACTCTACTAACTACGTAAGCAAAGATGGATAGTGGCTAGCAGTGGAATCCAGATTGACGCGCGTTTCGTTCTATTTGGGACTCGTCAGCTGGGTGTATCTGTATTTCAGAGTTTGATGTTCACTCTGAGAGTCGAACCCAGTAACTTTCGCTTCAAACGCCATCGCGTCATACACTCGGCCATTGAGTCCTAGAGTGAACATCAAACTCTGAGATGCAGGTACATCCAGCTGACGATTCCAAAATAGGACGAAACGCGCGTCCTGGATTCCACTGCTAGCCACTATCCATCTTTTTCCACTAACTACAGTTTGTCAATAGATCTTTGGTAAACTGATTTCAAAGCTAGTCATTGATGAGCACACATTCATTCTTTATATAACTTTCAGAACGTATGTTTGTGGAATTACTTTCCATTGTGAGCTGATATCATTTGGATAGCAGTTTTTGGATACTTGGTTTTCAATGAATAGAAATTCTTCTATCAATTGAGAGATGATTTCTCGATCTGATTTTAGTGGATTTTACTGTCATTTGGCGGTTAGCCAATGAATATCATAGATGACTGGGATGAATATATGGATTCTACAACGAAATCATACAATTGAACGTTATTCTGAGCGAATACCGCATTAATTTAATATGAACGAATGTTGAAAAAACATGCATTCAACTAATAGGAGAATGAAATCGTAGATGTTAAAACGTGTTGAGGACTTTTTAATTCATAGAAATAAACCGAACTAATTTCTTACTTCATGTGTTTCTAAACTCTGATTAGCCATGATTCATGATAGTCTAGGCGGATCTAGACATATTATATACATGTGATCGCATGCTGTCTCAAGGTCTGGCAGTAAATGAGGAATTACAAACAAGACATGCCAACAATACTCTTAGTCAAGATCACAACCTACATGTTGATAATGGAATCAGAAGGAGAAATGTACTTATAATTTGCATACCAATTGAACTAGTTATACCAGTTATAGATTTCTAGTCATTTCTCAGTTCTCTCACTATCTCAGCCTGTTAGGCAGGAGTATAGGAAATGCGTTTATCTAAGTTGGAAGTCATGAGTTGTAATAACGTTTAGTTAAATTATAATGAGATGATTTATTGAAAAATAAAGTTTAAATCATTTACCAGTAAATCATATTCACGTGAACAAACCAAGTGTAACGGGGTTCGACCTTCATAAACTCTGTTTTCTTCAGGTGTTGTTTTTCCTGAATTTTGCTCCTTGAATGATGATAAAGAGATTAAATGATATCAGTCAGTCTATTACTAATATTTTCACATTTGAAATCATGGGTCAATTGAAGCTAGACCTCCATCGAAAACCTGGAAGCACTGGACGGCCAACTCGTCCTATTATGGGACTCCTCAGCAGTAAGCATCCACGATCCCGCCTCGCGAGATTCTAACCCAGGACCTAGCATTCTCGAGCCGAAGCCCTTAACAGATAGACCACTGAGCCGGCATCCGATGGTGTTAATATCTAACTTCAACTAATCCATGATTTTTGAGCGACCGTTCACCAATTGTCTTCAGTGAGTTGATATCTCTACAACAGACTTGGTGGTCTAGCTTTAATTGACCCATGATTTCAAGTGTGAAAATACTAAATTCTCCACAAAACCCCCTCTGGTCTATTACTAATATGAAAAAGTTTGACAATATTTATAAATTAAGTAACATTAGAAACCAAATTTGACTAAACACCCTATGAAAATTGGAAGCACTAGATAGTTCATGCGTCTCAATTATCTAATTCTTAGTGAACATTATGGGGGAATAATCTAGATATCACCAAGAACAAAAGATAATGATCACTGAATATTGCAGATTGATTGATTTTGGAAATATCAGTTATATGATGGTTACAAAATCGCCAAAGTGTTTTAAATTCTTCGTCTCGATCACCTTTCAGGTTACTAGTCAAAACTGTTGATGGAAGAAACA
The DNA here is from genome assembly GCA_944470415.2 of Schistosoma rodhaini. Lineage (NCBI taxonomy): Eukaryota > Metazoa > Platyhelminthes > Trematoda > Strigeidida > Schistosomatidae > Schistosoma > Schistosoma rodhaini. The sequence goes on from OX104036.1 coordinate 85,744,813, forward strand.
ACCATCCAGTACTTCACGGTATTCCAATTGGAATGAGTCTGTCATATGAGCTTACTTCAAATCTTCACAAACTTTGTATATTACTTATAATAACAAAGAATGACAAATATCATCAGTGCACTCATGGAGTAACTCACAGGATAAAGTGTATATACAAGTAGTTTACTGACAACGTTTATCTTGTGATAAGAAATAAGTGTATTTCTACAAACTAACTAATACAAACTGTGCAAATAAGGAGTAAAAGAATAACAGAGCAAAACGTGCATTATTTTTTTAAAAAAACGAGGAAGAACTATCCCTTTTGAAAGGGAATTATTGTTTGTCACTACTATGTTAAACACTTCTAATCAATAAACCTTGAGAACAATGTGATGACATGCAGTACAAAGTAGTAAATTGTGCTTATAAAACATCAAGAATGATCAATTGTTCAATTCAATTAATCAGTCGACATGAGGAAGAAAGCAAAGTAAGTTTGACCCAAGTCGTAAGCTAATTACCAATCCATACACTCAAGTTTGAGTCCCACTTTAAGAATAAGGATAGTTCAAACTGAAGCATTCGGAGAACGGTTTAAGCTTATCAACTCAATAGAAAATTCGGCGAGACTATAAGTTATGGGCGACCTTTGAATGAATGACCTTGAGGAATATTAGTTAATCAGAATACAGTTAGTATAAAGTGAAAACGTACTATACGACACCAAACAATTAGAGTGGATACACTTCTTTTACATGTTCCAAAAACCTGTCAGGGTTAAAAAGAGGTTTTAAAGTTCTAAAAGTGTAGAGGAACACATCCATATGGCTCCATAATAGTCGGTATCTGGAGCCATGATTATAATCTGTCGTAGTCTCAATTTAGACAGAGTGATAAAGGTTCCTTTTCTAGCAAACGTCTTTCTGCAACAGATATTACGTCGAAGGACAACATCACTGTAGTCTGCACAAGGTTTGCAAGTCATTTAATTACCGCAATTACAAATACAGGAACTTCTTAGTAGTCTCAATTGTTGTAGCAGCTTAATTGACAAGCCTTCTCTAAAATCCTCTGTGAGCCGATCGTACATGAGCATCAGATACTGAAATTGGTGCTGTGACATTAAAATTGCTCATGCTCTTCTGATTGGCTAATCCATAATTTATAGTCTCGCCGAAAATTCACATAATTTTAGAAAACAATATGCATCTTAATATTCAAATTCACAGTGAAACGTATTACTATGTAATGATATGGATAATGAATAGTTTTCTATGTATTAATGTTTACATATATAAGTCACAGGATTCAAATATAACTTGCAACTTGCCGATAATTCTTTTAAAACGTTTTAACTAGTGTTCTATCTTAGTCCTGTTCTAAAAGTTAACAGTCAGTCAGCTACAACGTAGGATCAGGCAAATATGTGCATCGGTCCAAGTTGCCATACTTCATTAGCACAACAACATGAACACCAAATTCATAGAAGTAGTTAATTTAATGGTGGTCATATATAAAAGAAAGATTGTATGTAAAGATATAGTACTGGAAGAAAAGAAGACATCAAGCAATTTTAATCTCATAGTTTAAGGGAAGACAGAAAGTGTATACACCTACACCATTGTGATCGATATTGAGCCATGTCACAAAGAGTCTCCATCCATTGGTCACCCCAACCAAGTAGTCTGCATTCATCAACATGGCTCAGACCAGTAGTTATTAAATTCAAACACTGATGACACGTTTCACTTTAACCGCCCTAACTTTCTTCCAACCATCTCCAACACTAGTCACCATTGAGCGTCGTGGTAATCGATGTTCAGGCATACGTAACACGTGGCTCAACCATCTCAGTTGGTAAAGATTCACAACTTCATCAACTGATTTACCATCATTCACTAATAGTCTGCCACGCAGTATACTCGTCCCTTATTTGATTGACGGATATCTCGCCTTCTCCATAAGTCACATAAGTTGGCAAAAGTCCAGTGAGTCGCAAGCAAATGCGCGCTCGTATTAGAACATGATCGGAGTCCAAAACAGGTATTCCAGAACGAGCGACAGTCTTCTATAAAGCTTCTACAACGTTGACTGATGGCAATATAGTCTATTTGAGTCCAACGTTGGTTTGACGTAGGGGTAGTCATGTTAGATTATGTCTCTCCTTATGCCTAAAACTAGTGTTTGCTAAAAATAAATGGTTGTCTGAGCACAGATGCATTAGACAGTCACCATAGGCGAGTGTATACACCTGCGCCATTGTGATCGATTCTGGCACACATTGTTTTCATTTACTCATCTGATATGAGTGTATTCACCTTATTTTTTTTATCACAATGTTTGAAAACAAACAAACAAGTTCACTTAATGTATTTTAGATTATGAAAGAATTTTAGCTAAAGAACCGTTGAACAATAAATCAGATTTTTGGAAACTTACTACCAGACTTTGCAATGGTAGTGTAGTGTGGTCTACTTATATCCATATAAGTAGTATATAGCGAGGGTCAGTCATAGAATATATTTTGGCAGAAGATCGATAAGGAAAGGACTGAAATGAAGCGCGATTGGTAGGAAAATACATGAACAATGGAATTAGAGAAGATGAACTGATATTTAGAGAAGGAACAGTAACGATTGAGACAATTGATTGTCATTTTGTAAATTAACTATTTGTTGTATGGTTATCAGGATTTAGTGAGATTTGTGTCTAAATACATTAGTTAGAGACGGAAGGAGACAAAAAACAAGGAGGGAAGATTAAGATTACTACAAAACATACAGATGATTAGAGCTTACACGAATGAATGCATATACACCTAAAAGTTAAAGGGATATATAAAATTAAAGTTAAGGATCGTTCAATTTCCAATCTTGTCAAGAAAACAAATGATGATGCCATAACTTGATATAAGCTGGGGGGGGGGAGGAATACTAAAATCCAGGAAGCATTAACCAATTGTTTCGTCTTATTTTTAGATTGTTCAAGTAACGCCACTTATGGACTCTGACTATTAGTGGATTATAAAATCTTAGGTGTGATGTCCAGTAAATGGTAAGCTGAGAAAAACGTGAAATTTGATGATGAACCATTTATTATACACATTACTGGTTTGACAGATCATCTCTATTTCTAACTACTGAAGTACCATTTAAATACTTAATAACATAGGGTATCCGTCATTATCAAGGATACAATAAATAACTTTAATACAATAGAGATAAGATGGTGGTTGGAGGTGGTCAACAGGAAACCCTGGACCCGGGTTTCGTGCACACAGTGTCGAGCTGTCTAGACTAGTGGCCACATTGCAACTTGATCGATAGCATTCGATCAGCACTAAGAAGGACTTGACATGCATGACATTGATCACCACCCAGTGATCAATCAATTGCAAATTTAATACAAAAATTAGATTAAATGAAAGTGTGAAATCAACGTCTTATAACTTCTGATTACCAGTAGACATATGGATAATTAAGAAATGATTTCAACTTTTAAATTGTGAACTTAGAATCAGGTTCAGTAAAATAAAACTATATTGGACAACAGTATGCGAAATCAATGACTCCATCAAACCCTATTTACTAAAGTCAGTTGTTACTTGATACCATTAAAAGAATCATGATTATAGAAATAATTAGCTTCCTGTCAAAGTACAGACTAGTAACTGGTAGTCTTCACTTAACTATTATTCATAAGACTTTGCATTTCACTGTTGTAAATGAATCGAATTATCCATTTGAGGATTCGACATTTCAGAAGCGACTTATTCCATTAGGTTCTTAATATAAACGACAGTAAAATAAAAACTCTGATAAATAATCCTAACTATCATGCTTGGACGAGACTATACTTCATGGACGACCTTTGAACGAATCTTAAATGACCTTGAGAAATATTAGCCAATCAGAGGACAGTTAGTATATAGTAAAAATATATTATACAAAACTAAAAAGTTAAATCGGATACTGTTCTTTTACAAAGACCTCTCAAGGTCAGATATATGTTCAGAAGTTCTAAAATCATAGTGCATACGGTACAGGAACTCATCCATATGGCTCCATAGTAGTCGGTCTCCGGAGCATTGATAAGGTCTGAAAAATTCTTATTGTTGGTGCCTGTCGGTTCCTAACTCGTTGGAAATGTTAGGGGTAGGGTTAGGGTCAGGGTTGGGGTTAGGGTTTAGGGTTAGAGTTGGGGTCTTAACCTTGATCGTGATCGAGCGAAAAATGTCATTTGAGTAACACAGTCACAAGTAAAGAAACGTCTTAATAATCCCTTCCCTCTGTAAACCGATCGTACGTAAGCACGAGGTGCCGAAGTTAGCTCCGTAAGCTTGAAATCCCGCGAAAGCTTCTGATTGGCTTGTCCATAAAGTTTTGTCCCGCCCATGTTTGTTGTAGAAGTTAGTAGGTATCGTGAATTAGTAGTTTCATGAGTTGCATATTCAAGTTTTGGTACAAATATTAACATGTAATGAAGGTAAATTTAACTCATGAATTCAGTCTAGAAATTGAAGCTTTCACTAGATTCTGCTGAGAGAAAATATTTTCAAAAAAAGATACAAGAGGTTAGTTGGTTTTTCTACGGGATAGGGTCGCTAACCCGATGCTCAACCCACCTCCTTTACCCGGGCTTGGGACCGGCAGTATTTCTAGAAAAGCTATAGGCGGAGTTTTCGTTTACACAATTTTGATGATAAAAAGTATCATAATCGAGAGATAGATAGAATGAATGAGACTATTGGCTTACTATATGTAATATGTACAGTCTCGAGTATCATAATGTACAAAGCGTGCCAACTAAGCACAAATGAATGATGTAATAAATTGATTCAGATTCAAATATATATATATATGTGCTACTTTTATGTACGTACACTTGAATTTCCCGATATTATTGATGTATTGAATTGACTTTTCAATTTGAAACTATCATCTAATGTAGCTTGTTTATTTGGATCAGCTAAACCATCTTCTAATAGAATTTCTGTTAATTTTACACCCATTTCATTTGGAACAAGTACAGCATAATGTAAAACAGTTAAACCATCTAAACTTGGTATTAATGGTGGTTCATCTTCATCAATATAAATTCCTTTTAAATCAAGGTTTTCAGATTCGGAAGTACTCTAGTATTTAAATGAAAGAAAAAAATACAAAAAAAAAGTGAAACCTTATATAACAATCATGATAAGCATAGATGGATAGTGGCTAGCAGTGGAATCCAGGACGCGCGTTTCGTCCTATTCGGGACTCGTCAGTTGGATATACCTGCATTTCAGAGTTGATGTTCACTCTGGGACTCGAACCCAGTACCGTTCGCTTCAAGCGCCATCGCATTATCCACTCGGCCACTGAGTCCTGATAACCACTTGCTTGTGCAATGGTGTGAAGTTTAAATTCACATGGTATTGTTTGTTTGAATCTCCCCATTGTTATCTTTTATAAAATTGATAAGAAATAAATGAATTTGATGTCCATTGTTGAATAATAATTCTTCGCAATAACAGGGTAGGTGTTGAGGGGAAGAAGTCGTGTTTCTTATCCGTAAACAATCATCCGTACTATCGTATTCATCCATTTTAATCATACTATGGTATGTGCTACTGATATCGACAGATGTAAGTAGTATGTATCATCAGCCGAAAGTGGAATGCATGGGGGCAGAAGGTTTAGAAGATCAAAGAAAAGGGAACAAGGACAAAGAATCATTACTGTGGAAATGAAGGAATAATGGAGTCTGAGACGATTGACTAATATTTCGGAAAGAAACAGTCATGTTTGAGACAAGTGATTAACATTATACAAATGGAGTATTCACTGAATGGTTCTCAGATTATACTGAGAAGTTCTGTAATTTTGTGTTCAAATACATTCGATTGTCCCCATTTGTGTTTTTGTTCACCGAAATACCACAAACTGTATATGGTTAGGTACAGAAATGATCAAATTAGTTATAGAAGTTGGATGATATATCTGATAGTAAAGAATAAAAGTATATCAATCACATAAGTGTGTTTCAATAGAATAGATTACGCATGAATCAGTATGAAAGTTTTATCGCTCAACAATGATGCTGAAAGAGAATAATATTTTTTGGTGAGTTGGTCAAAGCTGGAAATATAAAATACATAAGAAGTTGAACATTGACTTGAAGACGTATTGATTTTTGCTCACCACAAAACTCGGGGATTCTAAGTTCGACTATTGCTTACTTACTTACGCCCGTTACCCTTCATGGAGGAGCATAAGCCTCCCACCAGCATTCTCCATGGAACGCTGTCCTGAGCAATCCTTTCCACTTGCTTTTTATTCTTTTAGTGTCTACTTCAAATTCCCGGTAAAAGATTTTAAATCAGCATGAAACAACTGTCTAGTACTCTTTAGTTTGTATTTGTTTACCAACTGTTATCAATTATTAGTATGATAAGTTTGTAAAGGTTATGTTTTATAGTTTGTATTACTTTCTGATATTTATTGAGCGATCATTCAAAACTGCATAACTGTTCCATTCTAATGCGGACATTCTCAGCAATGTGCGTCCATTGACCCACCAAGAACCTCCAAGCCTAAGTAAGAAAAGCTTAACTTTTTATCGTATGAGTTTATATCAAATGGTTTATAATTCCAACTTCAATCAATCATCATCACTATTACTTAAGCATCTTCCAACCCTATCGATGAGTAACTATCTCACACCTCCTACTGGTTACAACTTCTCATTAGAATTCCTGGAATCATCTCTCGAAATTAGTCTATAATGAGGATATTATCATTATTTGTATAGCAGATTTGTGAATTTTATAGTTTATATAGACTTTCAATCATCAACCATCACGAAATCATTGTATAATAATAAAAATAATCAACCTTTACATCTACACGTAAACATATATTTGCATCTGCACCATATTGAATTAATTTATGAACCATTTCAGGATCACCGGCTTGTACAGCTAAAAATAATGCTGGTAATGGTCGTATACCAGTGTTTGGATTTGCTCCACGTTTTAACAATAAATCTATTACATCTATCATTTGTTTTTGTCTAAATTAAGAGAAAAAGAAAAAAAGAGAAACTAATTATGTACCATTTTTAATGGATAAAGATGAATCTTGATGAGTTTATATCTCGCGCCAAAGCACTTAGCCGATAGACCACTAAGCCGGTATCCGATGGTGTTTATGTCTAACTCCAACCAATCCATGAAATTGAGCAACCATTTCACCAATTGTCTTTAGTGAGTTGATATCTCACAACAGACGTGGTTTGAACTCCACTGGTCACTGATTCTCACTAGAACTCCTGAATTTACCTCTCGAAGTCAGTCACTAGTGAGCATATGATTATTATTATTATCAGAAGGGGTTTTGGGGAGATTTAGTATTTTCATAGTTGAAAGCGTGAGTCGATTGAAGCTAGACCACCATGGAAAACCTGGAAGCACTGGACGGCTGTTGCTCAACTTAGTGGATTGGTTGGAGTTAGACATGAACGCCATGGAATGCCGGCCGGCTCAGTGGTCTATCGTTTAAGTGCTCTGACACGATATTGGTAGGTCGCGGGTTAGAATCTCGCTCATGAGGTGAGGTCGTGTATGCGCACTGCTGAGGAGTCCCAAAATGGGACGAAACGGCCGTTCAGTGCTTCCAGGTTTTTCCATGTTGGTCTAGCTTCAATTGACTCACGCTTTCAATTATGAAAATACCTATTAAGTTTATCAACAAATTAAATTCTTATAGAAAACTGATAAAAATTTCATGCAGTTAGTTTTCTTTATGAATTTAAAGACAGAACAAATATTGATGCAGAATAATATGAATTCATTATATTTCATGGTTTCTCATCAACTGCTTACAACCAAATATGCATTAGAGTTTTAGCATTAGGGTAATAAATAGGATGGAACGACTGACATAAGTGAATGTAAAGGATTGGAATAACAAAAGGCCATCATATATATATATATATAAAAGAATCTATAACTCATCTAATACCTGTCAGATTATCTACTAGTCTGACTGAGTAAACAATCATTCATTATTTTTCCTCGCTCACACATCAAAAGGTATAAAATAGTTTTGAAACCCATAATCTAAAGAAAGAAAAAGTGTGAATGAATCTATTCCATTATAAATGACTTTGAACCACATCAATATATATATTTCTTCAGTCAACTATTATCTAATAGGGATTGTGGATTACTTTTGTACACCTGGTAACAACGAGTAAATAGCCAATGAAAAAGATATTATACATTGATTACTTAACAATTATGTTAATTTATGCGATTCCTTTATTTGTATTTTGACTAAATATGATAATTAACTCAATTACAATTTATAATTTCCTTTGATTAAATTAAATAACAGGTGTGTATGTAGATGCAAGCTAAGTTCATTCTCAACATTAAAGAAAGATATTGTTTATGTTGACAATAAAACATTAACTAATTAATATATAAAAACCAATTTCAAGGTCAGAATTTTTAATACGAACATCAAGACAGTCCTACTGTATGAAGCTAAAACGTGGACAACTACTACGACCATCATCAAGAAGGTACAAGTATTTATAAACAGTTGCCTACGCAAAATACTCAACATCCATTGGCCGGATACTATCAGCAACAGCACTTTATGAAAGAGGATAAATCAGCTTCCAGCTGAAGAGGAAATTAGGAAATGACGTTGGAAGTAGATAGGACATACATTAAGGAAATCACCAATGTGTATTACAAGGCAATCCCTAACTTGGAATGGTGAAGGGAAGCGGAAAAGAGGAAGGTCAAAGAACACATTACGTTGGGAAATAGAAGCAGATATGAAAAGGATGAATAACAACTGGAAAGAACTGGAAAGGAAGGCTCAGTACAGAGTTGGATGGAGAATGCTGGTGAGCGGCTTATGCTCCTCGACGAGGGGTAACAGGCGTAAGCAAGTAAAGTTAACTATAAATGAAATACATCAAACAGTATAATAATGAACATATAAATGTCTTAATTATAAATAATATTCAATAATTGAATTCATGAGTCAATTGAAGCTAGACCACCATGGAAAGCCTGAAAGCAATGAACAGCCGTTTCGTCTTAGTATGGGACTTCTCAGAAGTGCGCATCTACGATCCCAAGGACTTACGGTCTTGCGCGTGAACGCTTATCCTCTACACCCTTGAGCCGGTATCCAACGGTGTTAATGTTTAACTTCAACCAATCCATGATATTGTTACAATATCTTAAAAACGATAAAATTATGATAGAAGTAAAAATAGGATTTACAGAATTCTGTAAGCATCGTTGTTGATAATCGGGACCATATTTTAATCAGTCTTTGTTAGTATATACATTCATCTTTAGAGGATTGTCTAAAAGTAGCCATTTCGTTACACGTTTTATAGAGCTGATGGATAGTGGAATATTAGGCCAAACAGATCCTTTTCTAAAACAATTTGTCCATAGTTCAAAGAGTTCAGTCACTATGTCACTGACTGTCATACTGTGAGATCAAGAAGTTAGAATCTCTTGAAAAATCCTAATGAACTCAGTTCGATACCAGTATAAAACCTAAACACACTACCATTCATAATTAAGGTGTACCAGGGATTTATAAAAAAGGATAATAATGTATCACAAACTCACTTTGCTAAAAGCAGGGCTTGTCGATCTAATGAATTTCTACTAACTGGAGTTTCATTGGTTTGTTCCGTATCTGATGTTTTGTCATTATTTTCATCTAATGCTTGACTCGTCATTGAACTAGTCATTGAATGAGATGCTAAAAAATAAGGATTTCTTGATAACTCTTGGGCAGCTGCTTCTCTTAACAGTGGTGATTTTGTTCTATAAGGTTGACTGAATGCAGCCTTTTTAGAAATGACATCAATCATTGCCTATGGGAAGACAGAAAATAAGAGCTATAAACAGAGCTGTAGAAAACAGTAGTACAGTTCTTAACAATGGATAAAATGTAATAACCAGATTATGAAATCTGTTCATTTAGATCAGTTAGTCAGTGTTGAAACAGATAACACATAACGGAGTGGAGTGATAGGAACTTAATACCAAATTTGACAAGACTCTTACCAAATTCACACGTTAGAACCCAGATGAGATAGTGCGACAGTCATACAGTTTTCTTGTTTACACCAATGTATCCTTTACCAACCGTTGTTTGGTAGAAAGTTAGAATATAACAATAATCTGTTAGGTATTACTTACTTACTTACTTACGCCTGTTACCCCTCGTCGAGGAGCATAGGCCGCTCAGTGTTAGGTATAGGTGTTATAAAAAGTTTCAAAGCTGAATACAAATTTTATGTAAATACTTGTATTTTGTAGCATGCCATTTTGTTTACCAAAATATAAATGAAAATCTCGCGACCAAATTGCATTCATACTTAATTATAGGGGTTTAAACTCATGACTGATTCAATCACCTGATCAAACAATTATTTATTTTAAATCCATTTGGTATTGTTTGTTCGAGTCTTTCCATTAATATGTACGATCGGCATGTGTGCATCCAGTGAGCATCACCTCAATGCACAAGCTAGTAGCTATCAGGATTCAGTAGCTAAGAGGATGACGTGATGGTGTTTGAAGCAAACGGTCCTGGTTTTGAGTCCTGGAGTAAACATCAACTTTGGGATGCAGGTTCATCAAGCTGAAGAGTCCCAAATAGGACGAAACGCATACCCTGGATTCCACTGCTAGCCACCACCTATCTTTGCTTATAATTCTTTACTGCCTTATCATTATGATAACCTATTCAAAAAATGCCTTATTTTAGACATAGGTAAGTAAAAGCAAAAAAATTTCAATATAGTGTTTAGATAATGTTCAAGGCGTTGAATGCAACTCTTGGTGACACAAAAAAGTATAGGTTCACAAGCTTTAATCTCATGAATAATATGAGCAACAGTAGATGAAAGAGCTTAAAGATAAAGACAGAACTATGGAGTATATGTGAAACATATGGATTTCAACCACTGAATTACAAGCTGAAATCCTGCTCTGTGTACTCGAGTTTGGGACTTCTGTTTGATATTACTACCAGAATAATCTTTAGCTTTTAAGATTATAAGCTCATATGTGAACAAAAGTTGACAATTTCATTTGTCAGTATTGCGATTTGTGTAGGTTGTACTATTTTAACAGTCAAGTCAATCATGGATCATGGATTGAGTGAAGTTGGACATTAACATTATTGGATGCCATCACAGTAGTCTAGAATTAAAGCATTCATTCACGGTCCAAGGTTCGTGTCCTGCGTACGGGATCGGCAATGTGCACTGCTAAGGAGTTCATAGTACGATGAAGGTTCCTAATGGTTGTCTAACTTAGATCGATTAACACCTCAAAAAGATATTGCAATGCTGTAAGTTTCATATAGGATGAAACTGTTGGTTTTCAGAGAACCAAGAGTAGAAAGCAATCTAAGAATACGAAAAACACCGAACCAACCCATATCTCAAAGTGTTTTGGATGAAGACATTGAAAAGAAATGATTATAAAAGCATGGAATAAGAACTATATATACGGACAAATGAGGTGAAAGTACCACTGATTGATTGTGTTTATGTAACTCAATTTTGTACAACGAATGATCTGACTATTTACACACTGTGATTTCCCATTTATGGTGTGTGTGTGTGGAAGTGCTATGATAGACGTATACTATATTAGAATTCGAGTGACAATAATGGGAAATAAACTGGTAGACTTTATTCGGAATAAAAGAATGCTCGTGGAGCAATAATGATTAGTATATGTGGCCTATGTTGATGGTGATTGGTTAGATTGATTGAGTGAACATCAGTTGGGTTATTGACTGAATGTTTAGGGGATTTCTGGTGTTTTAGTTGATTAGTTGAGGAGTAGTATAAATGTGTCATTCAGTCTTGTGACATTCAGTGTTAACAAACAGATGAAAATAGCCTCATTTGTATTATTGACGAAAAGTGGACTCTACGATTACAGGATTCTATTAAGTGGGCAGATCGTTGTTGAATTCAAATCACGAAGCTAATCAACAATAAGACTGTAAACTTTCTATATGAATAGCTTATCGGGTAATCAATAAATATGAAAACAAATGAGAAAAAGAAACTGTTTTTTAAACATCACCTTTTTATTTCTTCGGTCTATCGAGATAGTTCTCGGTCTACTCTTACGATTCTCAGCAGACCTGTATTTTGATAACAAATGAAGTGTCAATATAAGATGAATTAGATTAGAAAGGTTCTTTTTTTGGTTGTTTAGTTTCTCAGTACAAAAATAATCAATCATTTAGACATGTCACTAATTTCCAATGATCAGAAATATGTGAACAATGGCAATTCTTGATGTACAGTTTATGACAAACTTTAAAACTGATGTTGACATTTGTCGATAGCTGAGCGAATAGTTCGAGGGAAATTGGGTGCTGAATATATAGAAGACATTATATGTAAATAACATGTTTATTATTATGATGTTGTTTTGCCCCCAAATGCCCTGATCCGGCCGAGAGTGGGAAGAGTTCGCTCTCCCTCTCCCAATGCTCTCACATGGTTACGCGAATATATAGCCTCTGCTAGGGAAGTCCTATTCACTGCCTTCTCGTGGCACTACTGTTGTTTATGAAATTGAGAGGACGAAAACCGAATGTCCGGCTATTTAACCGGATTGGTGGATATGGAGGATCCATCTAGGGGATTTGGGAAACCCTGATTCCAAACCAATGATGCACATGGGCCACAGTATCCCGAGGGAACAAATAGCGTATGAATCAATCATTGGTCACCACCTACTATGGGACTGAATCTCCTTACGATGCTCCACTGCCTTGTGGATCTGATCTTTAGGTCAAAGGCTCGTGGTGTGGCCCCCTAAGAAAACCACCTGTTTCAGTTTGGGCACCTGGGCAGTATCACAGCCCTCACACAAATCAAATGAGATTTGTGAGGCGCATATATATCTGGTGCTTCCTTGTACCAATATTTATGTGTTTAAATAAATTTAAAAAATGACATATTTGAAGTAAACTCAGCAATCTATCAATGAGTTTGTCTAAACTCCTTCAAGGTAATAATGGAAATAAAATTTATTGAGGAATATATTAGCGTTTAAAAGACAAATCTACTTTAAAAGCATCTTGTTAACCAGGAAGAAATGAGTCAGTTAAGTATAAAAAATGTGAAAAGTTCCCAACGTAAAAAGCAGTGAACGTGTGGGTTTGTATATCTTTAAGTTATCACTAATTTTCATAGTTTGAGTGTTGAACTGATATGAGCTAGACCATCATAGAAATCAAGAAGCAACTTGCAACCGTTCTGCCCTGGGAACTGAACCTATTGCACAACCCTCACTGCGGTGGTTAGTTATCTCACACTCAATCTAATTGATACCCATTTGTCACGGTTTCTCGCTATGACTCTAGAAGTTGCATCTTGAAGTTAGTAACTTGTGAGAATTTGATTGGTATGAGTAATGGGGGAGTTTTGGAGATTTTGGAACCTATATAGTTTTAATTATGAAATAATCTCACAATTATGTAAATAAATCCATTTTAGATCATCGAAGTGTATGTAGAATCAGAAACGTCAAATGATGTTAAAGCAATAAACTTAATTCTTATCGAAACAAAGAAAATAATGATCCAACATATTAGTTAATAAGCAATCGACAAGGGATGGTAAGCTATACTCCATCTTTTCTGTTCAGGCTGTTCTGATTAGGATAACTATCGTTACTCTTCTAATGTGCTCGACAAACCTTTACTGAAGTGATTCTTTTCCCTCAAGGTTTATCTTATACCTTGTTTCTAATGAAAGTAACGTTATAGCAGATTTATTCCCGATCTTTTGTAGGGTCTACGAAGACTTTAGAAACATGCATGATGAAAACGGGCTTTTTCTACTGGTAGATGATTTTACGAAATCGACCATTAATCTTAGTGTTTTATCATTATTACTTTTTGAATCTTTAATAGTCCATAGAATCTACAAAGATTACCATGTTTGAGGGACAATGTAAACCATAACGAAGGTCCTGGTTTTTTAATCGACTGTAAGTATTTGCTTAATTCAACCTTCATTTTGTTTAAGGTAACCTGTCGTTATGTTTCTTCGATTTAGCTTATGAGGGTCATTTAGTAGTTGTTCTCTGACTTCTTTTCATGGCTTGGTTTGTTTGCAATGACAGTCGTGTTCTCTTTATCAGATTTCCTAATAATAATTGTCTTACAGTTCTGTAACTTTTGATGCCAATTCATTGAGATTATAAATTCTGCAGCAACATGGATGACTCTCCCGGTCTCTCACATTGTATGAACATTCTATGTACTTTAATTAATGATTGCTCTGGTTGTAAGAAGGGACATCAGCCTCGTGAATTCCTAAGGAACTCCGGTTTCATCAAGAGACGTCATAACTGTTCTTAATAAATACCTTACTCCCAGGGCAGGGTTTAAATAGTTTAAATTATTTTTTTGGTTAGCGTTTTTTTAGCGAATTTGTTTTCTACGGCATGGGATCGCTAAATCCATGCCCAACCGTATTCCTTTATCCGGGTTTGGGATCGGTCAGTATCCCCAGAGAGGCTCCAAGCGGTCTTTTGCGACGTAATTATGACGGTGAATTATATAAATCAATGAATAATTTATTCTGATTGGTCAAATCGAATTATCTAACAGCATCAAAATGTGAAATAAATGAGTTACTAATTCATCAACTTTATAAGAAAAGATGGATGATGGCTAGCTGTGGAATCCAGGACACGCGTTTCGTCTTATTTTGGACTCTTCAGCTGTATATACCTAATTCATCAGTCGATTGTCTTCAGTTATTTTGAGTCAATGAATCAAACATTAAATACTTTAATATAATCTTATTAATTAACTTACATAGATTTTGATGAAGCAGTTGGACTTATTTTATTGTCATTCAAATGTGAATTTATCAGATTATCTTTATTACGTAATTCTGTTATTGTGTTAAAACGAGTTAAACAATTTGTAAAACGTTGAAAAGTAGGTAAAGCTGATTGAGTTGATTGAGTAATCAAGTCATTTTTTATATCAGGAGTTTGTTGATCATTTTTTAAAATTTGTGTAGATCTTCTCATTTCATTTGATTTCATAATAAGTGAACGACCTACAATGAAATGAAATGATATTACAGATATGTAATAGAGACTATCGCAATTGATTGATCACTGGGTGATGATCAATGTCATGAGTGTAAAGTCTGTCTTAGTGCTGATCGAATGCTATCGATCAAGTTGCAATGTGGCCTTCTAGTCTAGGTGGCTCGATACTGCGTGCACTATATTGAGATAAGATGGTGGTTTGAGGTGGTAAACAGGAAACTCTGGACCCGGATTTCGTGCTACTTGGCACTGATCAGCAAGGTGTACCTGTAATCTTGAGGAAACTGGTGATGCCTGACGGATTCGATCCCGTGGCACCACCTCCAACCACCATCTTATAGAGACTATGTTTTATGATGTTAAAGCATTAATGAACAAGGAATAGTATTCACTATCTGAATATGTTGTACGGTCTTGAGTGTTAATGTTGTAGTGAACGAAAGCACAAATGGGGACCATCGAATGCATTTAAATACAAAACTACGGAATATCTTAGTAAAATCTGAGAACCAAAATGTCAATCAATCGTCTCAGACCTCATCGTTCTTTCATTTCCACATTAATCATTCTCTGTTCTCGTTTTCTTTTCTTTGATCTTCTTAACCTTCTGCCGCTAGACATTTCACTTTCGATCAGTGATAAATACTACTTATATTTGTCGACTTCAGTAGCGCACATCACAATGTAGTTGTGTCGATGAAATCATAATTTGGGTATTCATTTGAGAAACTTGATATTACAGTAAATTGTTTGATGTTCATTGGTATTGTAGTGAACGAAACACTAGTTGGAGACAATCGAATGTATTTACAGACTATCTCACTAAATTCTGCTAACCATACAGCAAACAGTTAATTTGCAAAGTAGCAATCAATTGTCTCAATCTTCACTATTCCTTCAGTAAATATAAGTTCATCTTCTCTAATTTCATTGTTTATGCATTTTCCTACCAACTATGCTCCATTTCAGTCCTTTCCTTATCGATCTTCTGCCAAAATACATCCTATGACTGACCCTCGCCATATACTACTTATATGGATATATACAGTATGAACCAAATACGGGAAAAAAAACTAAGAATATAGAATTTACTTTACTTAACACTTAGTTACAATAGATGTCTGGAATCTTGAATAAACTGATATTCCCTGTGTCATTCATGCCTATTCCATTACCCACTACTAAACTCTTCGTCTATTTATGCCAAAAAAATACTACATTCTTATCAAAATGATTATTTTAACACTTACGTTCTTTAATTTTGCTTAAATGCATTCTACGTATTTGTGATAGTCTAGCAGCCCGTCGTAGCATTACCATACTCTCTGAAGATGTTGTCGATAATAATACAGGCAGTTCAACACGATAAATATAATTCCTACCAAAAGATATAGATGGTGATTGATTTACATCTGATTCTTTCTTCTCATTGTTATCACCATTATCAATAGTTCCATCAGTAGTTTTGTCGTTGATCTTTATTCTTTTCGTAATGATCGGCAATATATGATCTGGTTCATACTGTCTCTGTTGTTGTTGTTGTTGCGGTTGATCATTTTCACTTTGATATGATGATTCTTGTTCATCTTGACTGAATTGATCATTTCTGTCATTTTTCATATTTATAATCTCTTTAAATAATTCATAATATTTTAATAAACATATCGTGAATACTGTTAGACCATCATCAGTTAATTGATTAATATTGGCGCCAAAATCTAACAAGAGATTCACTAATTTCATATTCCATGTTAACTGAATGAATAAAAAAATGGGTGAAATGAAGAGAAAATAAGGTAAAACTAATCAGTAGTATATTTGTATTCACTTGAAAATATCATCGTAAACAGATCATTTGTCCAACAAATAAAGTGTCCGCTGAATGTCAATAATACAAATGAGGCTATTTTCATCTGTTTGTTAACACTGAATATCATGGGTCAATAGAAGCTAGACCACTATGGAAAACCTAGAAGCACTGGACTGACGTTTCGTCCTATTATGGGACTCCTCAGCAGTACGCATTCACGAACGGTCGCTCAAAATCGTGGATTGATTGAAGTTAAACATTAACACCGTTGGATACCGGCTCACTAATCTGTCGATTAAGGGCTCCAGCTCGAGGCTGGTAGGTCCTGGGTTCGAATCTCGCTCGCGAGGCGGGATCGTGGATGCGCACTGCTGAGGAGCCCCATAATAGGACAAAGCAGCCGTCCAGTGGTTCCAGGTTTTCGATGGTGGTCTAGCATCAATTGACCCATGATGTCAACTATGAAAATGCTAAATTCTCCACAAAACCCCGTCTGATCTAACACTGAATATCACAAGACTGTATGACACATTCATACTACTCCTCAACTAATCAACTAAAACACCAGAAATCCCCTAAACATTCAGTCAATAGTCCGACTGATATTTGCTCAATCAATCTCACCAATCACCATCAACATAGGCCACGTATCGTAATCATTATTGTTCCAAGACCATTCTTCTATTCCAAATGCTTAATCACAACATGAGTAAAGTCTACCAGTTTATCTCCTATTAGTATCTTTCGAATTCCAATATAGTATACATCTATCATAGGACTACCACACTCACACTCACATACCATAAATGAGAAATCACAATGTGTAGATGGTCAGATCATTCGTTGTACAAAATTGAGTTCCATGTACACAACCAATCAGTGGTAATTTGTGAATGATGAAGAGATTTCAGTAGTTTATAGAGTAAATGAATGCTTCAAACTCTGGTAGTTTTGAAATGATTTATATCAAATATTTATTGAATAATCAATGAAACTATAAATAATAATCCACCATGGAGTATTTCTCACAATTTCCCTACTTCCACCTCATTTGTCCGTATATAATGTTCTTATTCTATACTTTTATAATCATTTCTTTTCAATGTCTTCATCCAAAACACTTTGAGATTTGGGTTGGTTCGATGTTTTTCGTATTCTTAGATTGCTTTCTACTCTTGGTTCACTGAAAACTGTCAGTGGAATCTAAATTATATTGCTACCGATAGTGAACTTAAACATTCCATATATTGATCTTTCCATTGTGTATACCTTTGATCCCATTGTATAGAATAGATCAATGACACCTGGTATAAAGTTCAATAAAGTTTATTTTTCATCTGTCCGACTGAGATTTAGCATCTACTGCCATCAGTGAATTATGGTTTTATCCTAGAAAAACCTGAGTTTAAAAACCATAGCTTTTCAAAAAAAAACTTCAGTATATACAATCGGAGGTTAGAACTTATACGTTCATTAGTGATTTCTCAAGAGATTAGTGTGATTTTAAGATGATTATCATGACAAGCTTATGAAAGCTGAAGAACTTTCATTACCAATGAGCACTAATAATAATTAATTTGTTCTAAAAGATTGAAACCAATACAAAATAACGTTTCAGCACTTTTAGTGTTCTAACCGTTTATTAATCAGTAAGAATCTGTATTCCAAACCATTTAATGTGTTAGATAGATGTCTAAGTGCAAAATCGATGATGCACTTTTCATTTTGTTCGAGATCCATCAAATGGATACATTGGCATTCTATAATTGACAATCGCACTAGTACTCAAACCCACCACCTACTGCTTTTTAAACAACAACGCGTTTCCTATCCAACTGTTGAGTTCATATTAATCATTACTAAGTTGTTTGAAATGTTCGAACGTATTAGTGAAATTTAGCAGTTTCATGTTACTGAAGTTCTAAGCTATAAAAGATCAACCTGCGTAACCATATTTTCAAACCATCCTAGAATTATATTTGGAAGACTCATTATTTAAGTTTCCATACTAAGTGTAGTTCTATTTAGGTAATATGTGTAAACAGAAAAGAATCTTAAATTCACTTAGTATTGTTTTGGTTGAATCTTCTCATTGATGTTTAGGACTGCAATTGATCAGTTTCTTATTGGCATATGTGCATACTGTGCGTATAGCCTCGATATAGCCTAAATTTACAAGGATGGCTATCAAAGATGGATAGTGGCTAGCAGTGGAATACAATTTAACCGCGCGTTTCGTCCTATTTGGAACTCATCAGCTGGATGTACCTGCATCTCTGGATTCCACTGCTAGAAAGGAATCTTGATTTTCACTGATTTCAGGAAATGTCATCGATTCCTGACAAAGTCCATCTAAAAATATTAAGTAGTCTGTCGATATAACAGTCTGATGACTTATAATGTATTAGTTTCACCACTTAATTACACACACAAATGTATTCAGGTTTGTTTTTATTAATCTATTTTTGTATAGAACTCAACATTAATTTCTCTTTTATTCAATCCTGTCACAAAGTAGCTTGTTAAATGGCTTGTTAAATTTAAAAACAACCAATGAGTATTCAGCAATAGCATAAAAGTTGAGATCATTAGTCAATTGAAGCTAGACCACCATCAAAAACCTGGAAGCACTGGACAGCCGTTTTGTTCTATTATTGGACTCCTCAGAAGTGCTCATCCACGATCCCGCCTCACGAGCAAGATTTGAACCGATTGACCACTGAGCCGGCGTCCAACGGTGTTAATGTCTAGCTTCAACCAATCCACGAAATTTTGAGCGACCATTAACCGATAGATCGGTTAAGGGCTCTGGCTCGAGACTGGTAGGTCCTGGGATCAAATCTCGCGAGTGCGAGATCGTGGATCCTCACTTCTGAGGAGTCCAATAATAGAACGAAACGGCCGTCCAGTGGTTCCAGGTTTTCCCTGGTGGTTTAGCTTCAATTGACTCACGATTTCAACTTTGAAAAATACTGAAATCTCCACAAAACCTCTTCTGAATAGCATACAGATAAAAATTTCAAATTGATTGTTGGATTAGTCGAAGTTTAATGTTTGAGATCAGGTTTTACAATTTTAAATGTTTAATGAGACAGAAGAATATTTTTTAGTAAACCTCAGTCTGCATTCCATCCGTTCCATTATCCAGACATTATCCATGAGACATAGACTTTCATGCATTCAATGTTGAACACATAACATATGTACATTCAAATAAAGCATAAAAAACTGTATTAAATACTTCTTAGCCTCAGTAGCAGTAGGTTTCAATATAAATAAAGGGGTAAGGAAGTTTCTCCGATGCAATACAGTATGCACCAGTTGAATCAAACTTGACGGAAAAGCTTTGGAAGATGTGAAAAACTTTCCTTATCTGGGCAGCATCATTGATGAACACGGTAAATCTGATGCAGATTTGAAGGTGCGGATCGGTGAAGCCAGAACAGCATATTTACAACTGCACAACATCTCAAAACAACTATCGACCAACACCAAAATCAGAATTTTCAATACAAATGTCAAGACAGTTCTACTGTATGGAGCTGAGACTTGGAGAACTACGAGCCCTATCATGCAGAAGATACAAGTGTTTATTAACAGTTGTCTGCGCAAGATACTTCGGATCTGTTGACCACACCTTATCAACAACAACCTATCGTGGGATACAATAAATCAGATTCCAATGGAGGAAGAAATCAGAAAGAAGCACTGGAAGTGGATAGGAAACACATTGTGTATATCACTCAACTGCGTCACAAGACAATCCCTCACATGGAATCCTGAAGATCAAAGGAGAAGAGAAATATCAAAGAAAACATCACGCCGAGAAATGGAGACATTTATGAAAAGAATGAACAATAATTGAATAGAACTAGAAAGGAAGACCTAGGACAGAGTGAGTTGGAGAATGTTGGTCGGTGGCCTATGCTCCATGTGGGGTAACAGGCGTTAACAAGTAACTAAGTAAGTAAGTAAATACTTCATGATTTATATCAAATAACAGCTAACATGTAAATAATTTTCTACTTACCACAGCACCTAATAATCCAAATTGTCCATGACTATCTATTACATTTAAATCAATATTTAATTGATTTTTATTATGTAATAAATTTTTCACTTTATCAAATAATCCATGATAACAATATTGAATAAATTTTATTGATAAACATTCATGATTACCGGTTAATTGAATCTTTTTATTAGTAGTAGTAGTAGTAGTAGTAGAATGTTGTTTATTAGATTTTTTTAAAAATTTTTTAGATAATTTATTCCATAATATTAACCAATCATTGATAAATAATTGTTCATTTAAACTATCCTCAAGGTTACTCTTTTCAAGGTTACTAATTTCAAGGTTATCGCCATGTTGTTGTTCTCCCCCTTCTTCTTCTTCTTCTTCTTCAATAGTAACATCTTTGATTGATGATTTGAATAATTTGTACCAATTAAATGTTTTATATGATTTATGTAAAAAATGTTGTAAATAAGCAATATTTGTTATATATGTTCTCATATCAACTAAACAAATGGTTTGATTTTGTTTAAATTGTGAGCTTATAAGAAAAAAGAAAAACAATGAGACGAGTCAATTTGAAGAGTTTGAAGGATTTTAAGGTCAAGGCGCCAATTTCAGTACCTAATGATCATGTACGATTGCTTCACAGAGGATTTTAGAGGACGCATGACAGGTATTTATTTTTTTAAAATTTTATTTAAACACATAAATATTGGTACAAGGAAGCACCAGATATATATGCGCCGCACAAATCTCATTTGATTTGTGTGAGGGCTGTGATACTGTCCGGGTTCCCAAACCGAAGCAGGTGGTTTTCTTAGGGGGCCACACCCCGAGCCTTCGACCTAAAGGTCTGATCCACAAGGCGGTGGAGCATCGTGAGGCAATGCAGTCCCATGGTAGCCACTGACCAACTATTGATTCACACGCCATTTGTTCCCTCAGGATACTGGAGCCCATGTGCATCATTGGTTTGGAATCAGGGTTTCCCAACTCCCCTAGGTGAACTTTTCGTGTCCACCAACCGGGTTAAAGCGCCGGACATTCACTTTTCGTCCTCCCACTTTCGTAAACAACACCCCTGCCACTGGAAGCCAGTGAGTAGGACTCCCCCAGCAGGGGTGACTACTAAAATGTTCCATTATTTATAATTGTGGTAATCAAATGACTTGTACACCTTTTGGTGTAACCTATGTTGGAGGAAGAAGTATGCTACAATAGGAACATTTTTCACTCGATCCAAATTGAGACTAAGACAAATTATAATAATTGCTGCGAATTGTATAATCAAAGCACTAGTAATATTGGCTGCAATATTCGCAGATGTGACTGAAGCTTCAGCTGTTTATTGGTATGAGTTTTGTAGAGATATATGAGTAATAAAAATGACAAGCTTACACAACCAGAGTACACAGAAACAATCCTGAAGCTAAGTGGTCGAGGTTGGAAGAATATTTGCGACCTTATCATCGCTGCAGAAACCGACTATTATGGAGTCATATGGATAGATTCCTCTACCTCATATATTACAATTTTAGAAGTTGTGAACTTCTTTCTAGCCTTTAAAAGTTTCGGACCATGTAAAGGAAGTGTATCCACTTGAATTTAATTAGATGTTTCCTATTTGACTAATATTTCTCAAGGTCACTTAAGATTCGTTCAAAGATCGTCCATAATTTATAGTCTCGCAATTAACTTCATATAATCGAATGATTAGATCGTTTGTGTTAATGTATTTCAATGAATAATCTTTTACTTAATCTAGTTAAGTAAGAAACCAACTGTTTAATGGTTCCAGATGAATGGCATGAAAGCTGTTATGGTTCTCTATTTCTTTATATAACCAAGAGCAGGCATATTTTATTTCCATATCGCGAAGGAAGATTCAGAGAAAACAAAAGGATCATAGGCCACCATAGAATACAAAAACTTTCTTCCAGCTAAATAGTACTATTGTTTCTATGTTAGAAAAACGTTAAGGACATAGTGCAAAAAGGTGAGAACATAATTGTGCCTATGTGATCATATATACTGATGTGCAATGTTTTATGGCGTAACAGTAGGTTGGAAGAAAGCTAGAGGCGGCCAGACCAAAACGTGACACAAATCCATGAAGTCACTGAAAATTGGACTGAGCCATGTTGGTAGGTGTAGACTACCAGGTTGAGATTCGCGAGATGATGGCAACCGATGGTTAGAGACCTTGAATGACATGGCTCAAAATCGTTTGCAATGGCGAAGGTGCATCCACTCTTTGTGTTCTACGAAATTTTAACCTTTTGAATTCTTCATGTCTCTATCCTTTTTCTCTTTCCGAATTTATTTCACTAGATCGTACTCCTTCAATAACATCTTCAAACCTTAATCTTTCGGATTAATTCTTAAACTCTAACTACTTTCACCACTATGGGATTTGAATTGACAAGTGGATCTCTGTTGTAATGTGGTATGGCAACGCGAACTGATGTACGTACGTACGTACGAAGTTCTACATTGTCACTGACTGACTGGATATACTGACCATAGAACTGTATATATCTGTTAGAAATCTTCAAAAATGTTGATACTTCAACTAAATGATGGGTATAGTGACTAGAAATCGCTTACTCAAATAGAGAATCTTGTTTAGAAGAAGTTTCAAATTGTTTTTGTTTTTGTTGTTGTTGTTGTTGTTGTTTGAATTCATCATTTTTTAAATTGGACATATTTGAATCACCATTTTGAATAGATTCCATCATTTGTGATATTTGTTGTATATTGTTAAGATGTAAGAATGATGATTGTTTAGTTGTTGGCATACAATGAAGTAAATAATTAAAACTTTGATCTGCAATAAATTTTTCAAATAATGGACTCTTCATATTCCATACTTGAAATGATTTAGGTAAGTTACTTTGTTTTAATATCTATAATATGTAAAACAATGAGAGCAAAATATAAATTTGGAGAAAATTAAAAAAAAAGTACTGATTGAGATCATGAACGGATTGATGTTAAGCCACTATTGAAAACCTGGAACCTATTACGGGAGTTATCAGCAGTGCGCAGCCACGATCCCACTCTCGGGATTCGAACCTAGGGCCTTAACCTGTAGAAAACTGAGCCGGCATCCAGTAGCATCAATGCCTAACTTCAATCGATCCACGCAATCACGCGGGAATCTTCCATTGTAATGAGGTAGATACATGTCTCTACCTGACTTGGATTAGCTCCACTGATCACGCCTTCTCACCGGAACTCCGAGAATCACCTTACAAAGAAAATCACTAGTGAGCACATGGTAATTATTAATATGGGTTTGTGAAGATTATTAAGTTTTTGATTGATATCATGGTCTTTCACAATAAGACGAAATGGCCGTCTAATGCTTCCGGGTTTTCAATGGTAGTCTAACATCAATCGATTCATGATCTTAATCAAAATCCTTAATAATCTCCACAACCTCACACTAATATTGACAAAATTGTTAGCAGTTAACAAAATTATCTAACTAATAATCATGAAATAACTTGAAGGCATATTGAGGTGGTTCAATAAATCCGGACTAAAATTTCGCAAATTAGTTATTGAGTAGAGTTCAACAGAAACAATGAATTAGGACGTACACTGAAGCTTCAATTATATTTCAGTTTTTCAGTTTTTAAATCAAAACTGGAAGTTATTTACCATGGGAGTTTTATCAATACATGTGAGCTAATTAATGACGTTATCTTGTCAGATATGAAAGCATTTTTGTTGACTCATATCGCCAGTAGCACAGGTACCTTTCAAGAAACGATTATTTTGAATAATAGTCCTCTATTCATTACTCTGACATTTTGGGACATAGATAGATTGCAAGAATCTAATAGTAGTTTCTGTAATGTATCGCCAGAGTACAACAAGACTGTTAATTGAGCAACACTAATGTTAAGCATAGAATACTATAAATAAGTAGCCAAACAATTAATAATAAGACGTTCAACGACAGAGATGGTTTGTACATTTGTTATCTGTGTTAAGTGGTCGTCTACTCTAATTTATGTTGGTGACTAGAATAAAAGTGTATTACATAAAGGATAGGGACAGATATTTATCAATCCATGAGATGGTATAAAAAATTTAATTGTGGTCCGTAAGATAATAGTGATCTGTAATGAAAAACTGGAAAAGGAAATTTAAGATCAGTCACTTTGTAGTGAATGCGGTCATTCAATAGTCTAAATTACATTCTGGCTTCTGATTATTAGATGATGTTATATAGTTAAGATCATGAGTCAGTTGAAGCTAGACCACCATGGAAAACCTGGAAGCACTGGACGGCCGTTTCGTCCTATCGTGGTCCTCCTCAGCAGTGCGCATCTACGATCCCGCCTGGCGGTAGAGACGGGTACCTACCTCAGTAGAATGAAAGTTGGTTGCGCAGTTTCGTGGATTGGTCGAAGTTAGACATTAACACCGCTGAATGCCGGCTCAGTGGTTTATCGGTCTATCTGACGCGAGACTGGTAGGTCCTGCGCTCGAATCCCGTGAGGTGGGATCGTGGATGCGCACTGCTAAGGAGTCCCACGATAGGACCGAACGGCCGTCCATTGCTTCCAGGTTTTCGATGGTGGTCTAGCTTCAATTGACTCATGATTTCAACTATATAAAGTTATTAAAATCTCCACAAAACCCCGTTGTGATATTAGATAACGATTATTTTCGGTTTCCTTCTGTTTCATTTAGTATGTTCCGACGTACTTTTTTGCCAACTATATCACTTTATCTAGATCATTTCGCTCAATTTCCAACATAAACAGATGAGTGTCTACTTGCAACATTGAATAATGATATAGAACATTAATTTTGTCAGTACCTGTTTATCTTCAATTCTTAATACATTTCACAACAAAGTCATTGTATAATGTGGAATAGTTTATAGTACTATACTACTATGTCTACTAGTTACGTTGAATTTTCGGCGAGACTATAATTTATGGATGAACCAATCAGAAGCACTTGAGAGATTTCAAGATCGCGGCGCCAATTTCAGTGCCTGATGCTCATGTACGATCGGTTCACAAAGGATTTTAGGGAAGACTTGACAATTAAGCGGTTACAACAAATGATACTACTAAGAAGTTCTTTTATTTGTAATTGCGGTAATTAAATGACTTGTAGACCTTGTGCAAACTACTGCGATGTTGTCCTCCGATGTAATATATGTTGAAGGAAGACGTTTGCTAGAAAAGGAACCTTTATCGCTCGATCCAAATTGAGAACAAGGCATATTATAATAATTTCCGCAAACTGTATAATTAAAGAACCAGTAAAATTGGCTGCATTAATTTCAGATGTTACTGAAGCTTGGGCTGTTTAGTGGTAAGAGTATTTTAGGGACATATCCATAATAAAAATGATAAACTTGGACAACCGGAATACACACAAACAATAATGAAACTATGTGGTCGAGGCTGAGAGGGTTTTTGTGATCTTATCATGGCTTCAGAGACCGACTATTATGGAGCCATATGGATGTGTTCCTCTACCATATGCGTTACAATTTTAGAATTTTAGAACCTCTTTCTAACCTTGACAAGTTTTTGGACTATATAAAAGAGGTGTATCCACTTTAATTCTATGGTTTTGTATAATATATTTTTGCTCTATGCTGACTGTTTACTGATTGGCTAACACTTCTGAAGGTCACTTAAGATTTGCTCAAAGGTCGTGCATAAATTATAATCTCGCCGAATTTTCTTTTAAAATCGGATATCTGTGTGTATTTCAACGAAACAAACAAATATGCATTAATTAAAGCTGAACCACCATTGAAAACCTGAAAGCACTGAAAGGTCGTTTCATTTTAGTATGAGACTCCTCAGCAATATTTATTCATGATCTTGCATATAGTATTAGAACCCAGGATCTTCATGGATTGCTTGAAGTTAGACATTAATACCAGTGGATGCTGGTTCAGTGGTCTAAGTGTTAACGCACAAGACTAAAGATCTTAGATTCGATATCCAATATTTAAGATTGTCGATGCCTAATGCTGAGGAGTCCCATGATTATCTAATTTGAACCAACTCATTAATTACTACAATTTGATCATAAATATTCACTTACATTTTGTATAATTTCAATGAATAAACTTGTTGAATTGATTGGTATATTATTTAAATTTGTTATAGATTCATATTGATGATCATAATGATCATAATGATAAATTTGTTCATCAATAATCAATAATTGATTATTATTATTATGATCTTGTTTTATTGATTTCTGATATTGATAATGTTTAAACATTAATTCTAAATTAACTAATTTATAAAAATTATATTGAGGAAATTGTTTAATAAAATGAAATTCATCATTTCTATTTTGATTGAATACCGGTTTTTTTAAACGTATTAAACGATCATTTTTCCAATAACCAATATCAATTTCATTAGAATTTGATGAATTATTAATGAATATACCAGGACCATAACGTTGATCATCTAAAAAGAATCCCTATGAAAGAAAAAGTAAAAAAAAAACATAATGAGTATTCAATTTACCATTTAATCAGTTAGTTAGTCAGTCACAACGTAGAACTTCGTACGTATGTACGTACGTGCATCAGTTCGAGTTGCCATACCATATTAACACAGAGATGCAGTTGTCTATTCAAAACCCATAATAGTAGAAATAGTAAGAGTATAAGCATTAATGTAAAAGATTAGGGTTTGAATATGTTATTGGAGAAGTATAATCCAGTGAAATAAATTTGAAAAGAGTAAAAATGATAGAGACATGAAGAATTCAGAAGATTAGAATTTGGTAGAATACAAAGAGTGGATGCACCATTTAGTATTTGAAAAAGAATTTAAAAAGAAATTATGAACGTTTAATGAAACAATAATCCGGTTATATATATTAAATAAGTCAGTTAGCAAGTTCGTCCATTGCTTCCAGGTTTTCGATGGTGGTCTAGCCTCAATTGACTCATGATTTCAACTATGAAAAATACTAAAATCTCCACAAAAACCCTTTCTGAAAAAAAAGAAAGTCATCTAATATACGTAAATAATATGAATTAGATACAGAAATATCACTGACCTCATATATTGAATGATTTGAATATCTCATTATTCCATAACCTGATCTTTTATCAAGATAAAATGTACCCAAATAATTTGATCCATTAGGCCATATATAATAACCATAACCATGTTTTTTATCATTGAAAAATGTTCCGTAATATTTCTGAAAAGGTAAAAATATATTCATATGTTGTTCATAATACTGTTACCTAATTGACGTGAAGTACATTTTCCTTATTCACTGCCGTTTAAGTCACGGACTGACTTCTGGTTTTAGAAAGTCGATAAGACCTACTGAACAGTTGATTCATTCTAGTGTGTGACTCCATAGCTATGGGGGTCCACGACTCAAATAGGGTTAGACACACACAATGGCTACTTTAGCTCCACAAATTCACTGGTATGAATACCCTGGTGATCCACAATTTCTTCCTTAAACAGACCGTTGTTTAGTCTTTGCTTTCATAATCCTGAAGTAATTTGCTAACTGTTAATAAAAACTAGTTTAGAAAGCTTAGATTAACTGCACAATTCATCCCACCATTCACTAGTTTGAAAGACGTTTGTTGTCTTAATAACGATAATTAACAATTTTTAAGAATTGTGTTATTTGTATCCCATTTAAACATTCAATATCTGGTTGATTTTGAAATGTTTCACGTCATGAACTAGTTACAATTGATCAATCACCGGGAATCAAAGGTAATTAGAAAAACAGTTTCATCTAGCTTACCACAATTCCTAATATCTCTTAGTTTGTTCTTTGCAGAGGTTGTAGTCGTATACTACTGATAAGTTCCAAAGTAGAATGAGGTTTTTGTTTGATGTCAAAATCTACTCACTACGAAAATTACTATCGAATCAACAATAATGGTAATCATTAATGGTTTTCTGACCGAATACACTAAGCATTCTGGTTGGGTTTTTCAATGAAGGTTACTATATCTAGATTCACAAATTTTAAGCAGTTATCAAAGCACATTTAAAGATTTTCATGAGGTTACTCAATACTTCAAAAAACTTCAAAAATATACTTTGAATCATAAAATTGAATTGCCTTTAGTTTTTTCTTATTGAGATGTGAAAAGAAGTAAAAGAAAATATACCTTCAGACATTACAGAGAAGATATCAACTCATAGCATTCCTGATACTATAGTAATTATATTTACTCTGTAAGTAGGGAAAGATTATGTTCACAGACGGGTCACCATCGATCGGCAACTTCGCTACTCGGAACCTCTGCAGTGTTTCTTCTCTGTCCACTGAGCTGTCGAACTCCGCGATCAACCGCTCTGTGACTGCCTTCCATGTCATCTTCCCGCCAGCACCGTACAAGCTGTCATAGTTCAGACAAGCTAGCTGGACGAAACGTTGGAATTATTTAAATTTCAATCGCTGAGACTAAATCACATATAATGTGTCGATTATTTTTTTACTTTTCAAAGGATTTCCTCGACATTAGTTTTTCCTACAGCCTACGTCTCTTATTACATTATTTGGTAGGAAGTCAATATTTCATCTGCAAGTTATTTTTGAAATTACTGAATACAAATTAGTACTTAGTAGCCATATCATATTACCGAAAACTATTAACTCAAACTTCAGGGAGACTGATTGTCGTGAAAATCTACTTACTTACTTACGCCAGTTACCCCTCCTCGAGGGGCATAGGCGGCTCACAATCGTGAAAATCTAATCTATCCATATTCATCCAAAATTAGATACAGTCTTGGATGTAAAGATATTTTTATGCAAACTTTTCGTAAACTAATCTTCAACAAACCTTTTTTTGGGATAAAATTAAGGTAAACAAATAACTGAGTCTCATTAGGCATGAACAATGACAGAATACAGAGCCTTCTGAAAAATTTGTCTGGTAGTGCGATAATATAACTATTCTACTTAGAAGTATTCTTTTGAGTTGAACGTTTTGAAGAAAGTTTTATTTATCGAAAAAGAATGGAAGAACAAGGTGATCAGCCTACAGATTGTTTACAACAATTTTGACTAAATTCGCTAATTGATGATTCTGATCACTTTTACTATGCTTTGTCTCATCTCACAAGGAATGATTATGAGAGGTGGCTAAGAGAGGAACTTACTTCACCATTATCCCATTGATAACAACCCCATGCATTACGCTTTCCATCTAAAACGCCACCTCGAAACAAATCTCCATTTAACCAGTCTTTCACTTCTTTGTAATAATTTTCACCTCTTGTTGTAAAATTATCATCAACACCAGTATTTGTATTGTCTTGGAAGCGATTGTTATTATGATCTTTTAGATGGTAATTGAGGCTTTCTGTTGGAGTTTCATGAAACACATCACTTTTAAATGAGTTATTGCCAATATGGAATATATTGCGATCGACGTAAACGGCCATTCACACAATAAACTGAGCTTTGTCAAAAACGTTCTAACAAAACATCACATGCATATGATACGCTTTTTGCCAAAGATAAGCTATACATAGATGGAAACACATAATATATTAGAGTTATATTGAGAAGTTGCCGCTAGTACAAAACAGAAGAATCAAACTAAATTAAGAATGTGTTAAGGGAGTTTTATACTAATCATTTATAATTTAATGTTTTCTCTAAAATCCTTCAGTTAAATGACTTGATTTACATTCTGCCAGTCAAAAATCACGGTCAAAAAACAAGGTTAACATTTGTAAATAAGTATTCTGTTACTTTGTGACTAGAAAAATAAATTGACCTTAAAATGAAGCACTAAAATTCGTACGACAATATAGGAAAACGATTTGAAAATATTATCATATATTAACAAAAGTCACTAGTTTGGGTGAAACTAAATGGATCCCAACTCGACTAGCCCAACTAAAACTTAGTTTAAACATCAAAACTAGGACTATCATCTCGTAATAACCGCTCATTTTCGTCATATTCCAGTTTCAACCTAACGTTTTCTACAGTAAGACTCTAGATTGAGTTACTGAATAAAGGACATCATATTTACTAAAACAACATTACTTTTGAACAAATTTTCTGGATCACAAATTATCAATCAAGTGGTGGATTACTGATCATATTACTTGGTATCGTATAAGTAGACCGTAGCTTTTTAATTCAACTTTGCCAGGACAGCTGGGTGGTTTTAGTCCATCACAACATAATATACGAGGGACAAGATCGATCAAAAAGTGCTTTCTGTTATTAGAATTTCTTCTAAAGACATCACGGTGACCTCAAATGCAAAACCATTTAAAACTAGACAAAACCAGACAGGTGCTTTTTTCATCGAAAGACTGTGCTCAACTCTTTAGAACCACAATTCTCAATTGCGTTACTGGGTTGTTAACTAACCGTCATAAATACTTAACATCCATTGGCCGGATACTATCAGCAACAGCACTTTATGAAAGAGGACAAATCAACTTCCCGCTGAAGAGGAAATTAGCAAAAGACGTTGGAAATGGATCGGACATACATTAAGGAAATCACCAATGTGCATTACAAGGCAATCCCTAACTTGGAATGGTGAAGGGAAGCGGAAAAGAGGAAGGTCAAAGAACACATTACGTTGGGAAATAGAAGCAGATATGAAAAGGATGAATAACAACTGGAAAGAACTGGAAAGGAAGGCCCAGGACAGAGTTGGATGGAGAATGCTGGTGAGCGGCCTATGCTCCTCGACAAGGGGCAACAGGAGTAAGTAATTAAAGTAGTGACAAAATAATTAACGTACACTTTTATCGGCCGGCCAAAATAAGAAGAAATGTCTGTCTAATACTTTATTTATGAATAGTTTTCCATATTGAAAACCACTTTCACAAGCCATTCTTAAGAAGTTAGTATCACATTGTTACCTAGCTGCAATAAACTACATCAACTTTGTAACCTTTGGGTACTGTTTTCCTTTCACTGGTATTTAACTGTGGGGTGTAACTAACGAAATTATTGTACAAATAAATGTTTTATTCTATGTGTTTAGTTCTATCACAATGAAAAAATACGGGTCCATCCCCCCTACTTCAAACTTGACTTCTCGATTGTCAAAGTCTCAGATTGATTGAGATTGGTACTAATTACCAGCAATGTTTCAGCACACTGATAATTCAGTAAATTTATTTGATTCTAGGTGTTTGCGTTTATGAAGTTTTATTCCATCTTACTCAAAAAAAAGAAACACTCGTGAATTTTGTGAAACTAAAGTTTGACCCTAGTACTTCTATGGTTGGGGTTCAAATATTTTTTGAAGCTGTAACAAAACTATTCGTTTTCTCAGGTGTAGTTACGCCCTCTGGATATTTTCCATATAAAACCAGTAAGTTTATACGAATACCTTCCAAGTGTCAAAACGGACTCTAGAATATTCGTGTTTTCTGTTCTTTAAATTTCAACCTATACGGTTTGTAACGATGTAAGTTTTGCGAAAATTCAACCTCAGGAAATAATTTGATTACTATTAGGTAGACAGTCCACAGTTATCAGAAATGATGTAAGAAGCTATTTATTGTACATTCAGAATAATGGAAGTTAATCAAGTTGGATATCTAGAAACATGCTTTAAAGTGAATAAAGAACATAACGTAGCCAAACCTGTGTTATAATGTGCTGGTTAATCATGATATATAAAACGTTTTAAAAGTCGTAATCCTGTTGTTGTTGCTGTGTTTTCCTGTTTTGCGCTGAACTTTATACAATAAAAAGCTTTTGCGTGTGATTAACGCTTTAATTAATTTATTTAACGTCTTTCAAAGGATAACTAACCAAAGCATACCGTGAATCTCAGGGACTAATGCGCTAACTTAAAAGTAGGGTGGACCAAGGTTACACAACAGTCACAAGTCTATACAGTAGTACGTCTTAACGTTAACAGTGCGAGTGCTCAAAAATTACGTTTTGTTACTTCACAAACTACCAGATTTAAGTTGTCTATTTTACCATTTTTCTTAGGTTTAATATTCAGCAACAATCACGTCTGAATAAAGAATTTGGAATAAAGGTTGAAGATAGATTAACTTTTCAGGACATGCTGTACTTGTAAAATAAAGCACCTACAGGTCACAAAATTCTTTTCTAGATTCTTTCACATTTTTCAAAGTATATGTTGCTCAAACATTTTTCATGAAAACTTAGTCTTGAAACAGGTTATAAACGCGAATGACAAACGCATTAGCATCACATAAGTTTTTAACTCTGAAAAAAAATTCTTACGTCTTATAAATCTGCATTATCTAACTTAGGACTTCAAATAACACCTATTTCGTTTGTGCGTGTGTCATAAAGCCATTACCGTGTTAAACAGTGGCAAGCAGAACAAGCTGTTCTACTTTCTTATTCCAAGGATGAGAATATTTATGTCAAGATAAGCGATCAAAAACAACAGTATTTTCGTAACAAATAAACAAAAAAAACATTGGCTTCTCAGGGTATGCTCAAAAATGCAGCACTTTTTAAAGTCATTTTAAAAACACTTAGCACATGCGTCATCAATCAATTTAGTATATTTCTGGCAAATATCTGACTTTCATCGAGATTTCATAAATGTTTCTTGATTTATATTGGTTGTTTAGACTAGTTTTGGTGCAAACATTTTCCTATCTGTGGATTAAAATCGGAATAAAAGTCCAAGAAATGGCGAAATATATAGCAGGCTCCTATAAAATGTAAGAAACTACTTCAACACTAAAATACGCAGCAGAACTTGTAATTCCGCGTTCTGTTGTTATGACTTTGAAGGTAGTTGTTAAATATCCAATACTTAAAACATTTGACACGATCTTGTTATTGTTACAGTATGGTTCCAGGTATTTGGTATTTACTTATAGATGGCGGTATAGCCACCTGACTTCACTAACGTTAGACAGTGTGGTAGATATTTATGAACTTGTACATCTTATAGTTCGAGTGATTGCGCTTGACTCAGGGCCGTGTAGATCCTGGATACCAGTAGCTATTATATTACCAGCCAGCAGGTTGGGTGGTTGCAACGTCAAAGTAACAATCTGATGATTCAAGTGCTATGAGAATACGATTGCTCTAAGAATAAAGAATTGATTTACTTATTTGGTAATGTGTAAACAAATGGAATCGAAATAATATGAAAGAACGTGTATGATAATAAGCGATAAAGTAATTCATGACTGATATGATGTGATGGTAACCACAAGGACTTGGAAAGAAATCAGACACACTCGGTTGAAAAGGGGGATGGGAGTCGATGGATGAGGATGTGTTTGCTGAGTCTCCCCTCACCTGAAGAGGCAGTAGCCACTTCGGCTGTCGCAGTATTCCATGGGAGAACAACTCTCCATGACAAAAAATGAAGGTGTAACTGGGCGACTGCTTCTTGGTATGAAGTCTTTGAAGGGTTGACTCGAGGTAATGTGGTGGTGATTTATCTTACTTAATATGCCTTATCCGTCTATCAGACCACCTATTACTCTCCTCCAGCTCAGCAAGAATTATCAGTGTTGTTGCAGCCTGTCACCGTAGGATTCATATTTTGGACCTGTCAGCCACTTTGTCATCCATCCCTCCATTTTGCCGAAGAGTTTTGTTTCTTTTTTGAAAAGAGGAAAAGCAACAACATCGTGGACTTCAAAGTGGTGTAGTGGGTCCTAAGCAGTGTTTACAAAAAATCTGGGATGACTGTGTCAGATTCTCCACTCAAAAGTGAAGAGTAGTGTTTGACTCGGCTGTGCCTTTCAAGTAGTTTAAATTGGTGTCAAAACTAACCACGGTTACAAGCTGAAGATCAGGTTCTGAGGAGACAACTTAGAGTGGATTTCCATGGAGGGTGAAGGTGTTAGTTTTCGATGAAGTTGGACTTTATAGGCTGAATATCGAAATGGTTTCACAAACAGAAAAAAGCTGACCATCCACTTATAAAAATCGAAAACAACCATAAGGAAAACAATCAGATCAAAATGGGTAAATGATGAAAAATCAATGTTTTTTAGACAAACATTGACTAAAAACAACCAACCAAACCGATATCAACAGAACAAACTTTTGATCAATGACAAAGCGATTTTAGTAGTACTCTCTTCTGAATTGTGTTCGAATGAGGCTTCCTGGAAGGACAGTAATCGTTTCACGATTGAATTCAAATAGAAATACTGCATACTTTATGAAATAGCGGTTGCTAATATTCGGATGAGCTCTCACTATTTTTTCCTAAACTGTCAGTTTGAGTTTACTCGCTGATATTTAAACATTGCCTTTCCTCTTGCTAGTGACTGTTTTTGGCATATTTATAATGTATACATCCAGACCTAGAGGCATTAACCAGAGTGGAACGGAAGCCTATGATCGGCTGAAGCAGGCTATTGTTCAACCTATCTCAGTATCAGATGAAAAAATGTCGCAACAATTGTTATATGAGTGGCACTTGGGTGTTAAGTTACCGTCCCAACTATTACGCCAGATGAAGCAGTTGATTGAAACGTACAGGGTTGATAGCGCCACTTTGAAAGAAATTTGGCTACAACATTCAACAACGGTAGTCAGGCGAATTCTCTGTAAATCCAGTTAACGCTTGCAATTAGATTGTAGATGGCGTCGAATCCAGGTTGACTATGATCACAACTATAATAAGATTACGCGCCAGATAACGACGGTTAATAATAATAATAATAATAATATATTTCTGCAATAGCAGGTACACGCCATTTTCACAGGCGTGATCTACAATTTACAACATTTACTGGTTCACAGTATGCATCCCAAGCAAGGTTGTTTAGTAATTATAACCTATAAAAGTTGATAGCAGTTCATTCGTTCAGATATAATGTGTTTTCATAAGAATATATTTCCAAAGGGGCATAGCGTCCACGTTACATACCAGATCCAATCTCGACAAAATGTGTAATAGGGTTTCGGTCGTGCTAAGTATTTATGTAATGCAGCTTTTTAAGTTTATTGTTGTTATAAAGTAGGCTTGTGGAGCGCCTGGTTCGAGCTATGACCTTGGGAAAGCGCGTTCGTCGAGCTTGTTCCAGTTGTCCGAAGTTACATAGCTTCACCCTCAGAGCAAGATTCTGGAGAAAAAAAAGAGAGAAACCGAGGAGCAGCAAGGCATTTGAATATGAACGATAACCAATGCTTAACATTTATTAGTGGAACAGATGGAGGTATGAAAAAATATTAGATTAAATTGATACTAGCTCATGTTGCTGTAGTGAACTGCGATTAGGGGCTCCAGAGAAGAGAAAGCAGTATTAAAGAACAATGAGTTGTGATATTTATCAAGGTGGAGTAGGTTCCAATGAAGGAGGGAAGTCAAGTTTGGAATGAGGAAGAACAGAAAGTGCATATAGAGCGAAACGAGTACAGTAAAGCAACCACTGGCACAATTGGTTGTAATAATAATTGCTTCCGTTACACCAATCGCGTTCTCGTCATGAAAAGTAGGTCACTAAAGGAGCCCTCCGCTAGAAAGAGTTTACACTTTCGATACGCAGCGGTTTCCTTCATGTGACTGATCGTCAGACGTGCGATTGCAGGACGAAGACGTTAGCAGTATAGAAAGCGATCGTTGATCCTCGACTTGCCACCAAAGGTCGTTTACGTAGAACGGTACCGGGAGAAATGTACTGTATTTATTACTTGTGTTAGCGTGCAATATCACAATGGTTTGCATCCAGAATATGAAAATTGCGCTCGTAGGGGTCTGGACCAGAAACGCTGAAGACGTAGGACGAAACCATATTGAGCCAAGAAACCAGGTGCGGCAATAATAGCTACATTGAGGACCGAATGATTGCCAATGTAGCGATGCTCAAAGGCGCAGGCCCAGGATGAATAAAAAAGGAAGAAAGAGAAAAAGTGAAGCATGCGTGTAGTATAGAGATGGGGTCTTATACTGTATCCGTTGTTGGTTGTGAGGTTAGTTACGAAAGCGTACGGGTAAGCGTACCCGGCGACCGGAACGTGAGACGGTAGTCTCGTTCGAACCTAGTGAGCCTGCAATCTCAAGGTCGGCGTAATATGCTGATCTGGACGTGGGACTGAAGTCTCGTCCGTAGACGGTGCAGATGACACGTGCTGTTGGTTGGGACGTGAGAATGAGGTCTCTGATGCATCTAGCGTGGGATACGAAATAGATGCAGAGATCCCGCTGGAAGATTTGATGAGTCTAGAATTGAGTCACGGCTTAGTGGGTAGGGCACTCTCATTCATGTGTGCTGGCTTCAGACGATCAATGTTGACTATCTCAACCCTGCCATGTCGATCAACCTTGAAGGTCTTTTCGTGACGGGAAATCACGCGAAAAGGTGTTTCGTAAGGCTATTTCAAAGGTTTGCGCGCCTAACCTACTAGTATGAAAACATGTGAACAGGTAAACAACTCTCGAGGGAGAGCGACCTGTTGATGTTGTTTACGAGGCAGTGTTCGCAAAAATGCAGACAGTCGCTGGACGTAGTCTGATTCGCCGAACTTATTGCTGCTCCGTTGCGTGAAAAATTCCCCAGGCAGACGCACTGTCGTGCCGTAAACAAGTTCAGCGGCGGAACATTGAATATCTGCTTTTAAGCTCGTTCCGATACTCAAGAGGACGAGCGGTAAGGTTTCGTACCAATTGTCGTTATCATGTGCTCAAAGAGCACTTTTAAGTTGGCGATGAAACCGTTCAACTAAACCATTTGATGCTTGGTGGTAGGCGGTAGTGCGTATGCGTTCCGTACCAAGCAGCCGTGTAAGCGAGGAGAATAATGCGGACTGAAATTGTTTTCCTCGATCAGTCGTGATAGTAGAGGGACAACCGTACAGAGCTATTAATTGTTCTACGAAACAGTGAACAACTGTCTCCGCCGTAATAGACGTGATGGGAATAGCTTCGCGGCATCTTGTGAAACGATCAATGCACGTGAGAATGTGATCATAGCCGTGCGACGGTGGCAATGGTCCTACGATATCTGTATGAATGTAAACGAAGTGCGCATCAGGGGTAGCAAAATAGCCAATGGGGGGTGGCTACGTACCTGTGCACTTTTGATCGTTGACACTGTAAGCATTGCTTTACCCACTTATGGACATCTTTATCTACGGACGGCCAGACGTATCGTGCAGTGTAGTGGCTGCGATACCTGGATGAGATAGACCATGAAGGGTATCGATGACGAGACGACTGCAAGCAGAGGGTATGATGGTTCGAGGGAGATCCGTAGAAATATCTCATGGGATAGTACCTGAGCTAGTAGCCTGAGGTACTTCCCGTCACTGAAGCGACTTAAACTGTTGCGCTTCCGTACATGAAGGATCGTTTGCTTGGGCGGCGGCCATAGCAGGTAGATCGAGCACTGGTAAAGTAACTGCATTCAGTTGCATATGTGACAGAGCAACAGCAACACAGTTCGACTCGCCTTTGACGTGACGAAGGTCTGTCGTGAACTGAGAGATATAGTCCAAATGTCTGCACTTTCGTGGTGAGTAGTGAGCAGAATTGGTATGCAGAGCATACGTTAAGGGCTCATGGTTGGCGAAGAGGATGAAATTACGATCTTCTACAGCGTGCCGGAAATGTTTGGTGGAGCAGTAGGCTGCTAGCAGTTTTTTGACCAAAAGCGCTATACCTCGTCTCCGTGGGTGTAAGGCGTCGTGAGAAAAATTTGAGGGGTTGCCAACTGCCGGAGATATTCTGTTGCATAACGGCTCCTATGGCGAAATCCGATGCATCAACCTCTATACTAAGCGTGGATGATGGGTCAGGACGGGCGAGAAGTGTGGTTTGAGCTAGGGCTGAATGGATCTCTGAAAACACAGTACGTGCGGCGTTATTCCATTCCAACTTGCGTGGATTACCGCGAAGTAAATCGGTTAATGGTCGTAACTGTTCTGCCGCGTGCGAGATTAAGCGTCTGTAGAAGTTGACCAGACCGAGAAATGCCTTC
Organism: Schistosoma rodhaini; assembly: GCA_944470415.2. Classification (NCBI taxonomy): domain Eukaryota; kingdom Metazoa; phylum Platyhelminthes; class Trematoda; order Strigeidida; family Schistosomatidae; genus Schistosoma; species Schistosoma rodhaini. The sequence goes on from OX104036.1 coordinate 85,783,680, forward strand.
AGTTCCTTGAGTTTGGACGGTACAGTGTACTCCATTAGCTTACGTACTTTATCCCCACGAAGTAGAATACTCTCCTGCTTAATAACATGACCTAAGAACTTTATCTCCTTCCTCACGAGGTCACACTTGTCGGGGTCGACTTTTATTCCATTATCCGAAAGGCGCTGGAACAGTAGTATTTGGTGTTGATAATGTTCATCTACGTTTGATGATGCGATTAGCAGGTCATCACTATAGATGTGAACATAATCTAGGTCTCGTTCTATGCCATCGATAAACCTTTGGAAAGTTTGAGCAGCATTCCGTAATCTAAATGGCATTCGTAGGAACTCCAATAGACCGAAAGGAGTCATGACAGCAGTTTTCTCGATATCCTCGAAAGCGACTGGGATCTGGTGATATGCTCGTACCAGATCGATGTTGGAAAAATGGTCGTGAGCTTGAGTGATGCCGTGATGTCATGTATGTGGGGGCTGGGGTAACTTTCAAAACGTTTAACCGCGTTTAACGCTCGATAGTCTTCAAATGGTTTTTAACTAACTCCATCCTTTTTTCGCACCATGTGGAGAGGTGAGGCCCAGGGACTGTGAGAAGGAGGAATAATACCAGTAGCTAGTAAATCGTCACACTCACGTTTAGCGAAAGCTAATTTGTCCGGTGCCAGACGGCGCGGTCTTGCCGTGACTGGTGGTCTGCGGGTGACTATGTGGTGTACCATAAGATTGGTCACCGATGGAGTCTCCTCGAGCGGTATAGTTAGGTTGGGGAATTTCTGAAATAAAGCGTGGAGTAAATCGTCACGCGAATGAAATACACATGTGAATCGGTACGCGTTTGTGTGAGCTTTAAAGCCCATAAAGTGGCTGTTCGACGAAGTATCAATTAGCCTCAGCCTACGTGAATGGACTAGCCATTCATAGTGCTGTAGGAAATCGATACCGAGTATAGCTGTGGGAACATCGGCAATGATGAACGTCCACAGATACTGTCATCGATTGCTCAGGTTGACCGTTAGTTGTCGTGTATCATAGGTGGGAATAACTGAGCCATTCGCAGCTCGTAGGCGAAGCATAGTGGCTTGAGACTTACTGTTACCGATAGGTACGACAGAAACTTGGGCACATGTATCCACAAGGTACCTAGCGTTAGTGCGATAATCGTGCACATAAAATAAATCACCAACCTGAGGTGAAGGGCCGGCGAGTACGACCGTATTTGCACGCCGACTCTGGAGTGTTCCACCTTGTATGAGCGAGGAGATCTACAATGGTGGGCACCTCCTACTAAGGCACGGTGGAACCAGCACCAACCCGAACTCGCTTCCGTAACCGCCTTCTGGCGTGCCTTGGAAGATGCCCGCTTAGGGCGAGTCGTTACGGCTTTACGAGATCGTAACCTTGGTCGGGGGACGTAGGGGTCTGGCACATTTGATTGGTATCGAAAGCTGAGACGGGTGTGGATAAACCTATCCCTAGCAGTAGGTCGCCTAGCATCGAGATCAATGTTTGAATGTGAAGTAGGGGCAACTGTACATTTGTCTTGGGAGCTAATTCGTGCTGGGATTTTGTATGCTATGAGGGCCACCTGGTTGAGTGGGGTGTCCTCGAGCAGAGCCGTGAGTGTTGGTTGAATACTTGCTGGTAGGGATTCGAGCCACAGTTCTTTGACTATCTCTGAGTCGGCTGTCGTGTTTCCTGCGAGAGATTGCAGGCGCGTGAGGTGGTGGCTCGACTTAGCATCACCCATAGGGTGACGTGCTACTAATGCTCACAATTGTTTCTCTCTTGAGGGGAAGAAATGTCTACAGATGGCTTCTGTTACGTCCTTGAATCTGTCTACCCACTTAGTGCCGAGTATAATGTAGATTAAGACCTTGACACGATAGACTGACTGGCTTAACCTTGAGGCTAATATGCGTGAGTTCGAAATAGGGGTAGAGAGACGAAAACTATTCTGTCCTTGATTGGCTGGCAAGCACGAGAGAGAGAGAAGACAAAGACAGATGGAACACTAATCACTTTACTCCAACCCGATCTAGCACTCGAATTCCCAATTCAGATTATGGTGAAAAGTTACATGAATAAATAAATGACTAAGCGGACCACAACGAACAATAATTAGAAAAATACAATCATGTCCAAAACTGGGGAATTATAGTAGAAAATAGGGTACAAAAGATTACGTCTAAATGACAATAGCCTTAGAACAGAAAATGCTATGGCAATGAATTATACATCAAACGAAAGCTTGTGATCTGTAGAATAGGCTAGGGGCAAGAGTAAATGTTACAGTTTTACAAGCTTTGAATTGAATGAATTAACGTCCCCGAAAATAGCTTCCGTAATTTGTTCAGGCTTCTTATTTTGCCGTTCACATCAGCTTCCTTTAGACGATCGTAAATATTCGGTACTTTTGAATTGAGGACTACCTCACGAACAGCTGGTAATTGATCCCCAGGTAAACATTACTCAGCATAACCATTTTTTTGGCGTTGGTTGGTTATGTGCGGAATTCGAATGGAAACTCCAGTTCCGCGAACCAAACCTCTGGATCGTGTTGGATAAAGGGAACCGGTCGAAAGCTTATTGCCTGTACCTCAGAGTCTATTATATTAATACTATTTTTATCATTATCCATCATGTTCAGTTGCCAGAATATTATATATTGTAAAATATTAATACGAATAGATGCAACAGATGTGGACAGATAAGTAATAAACTCTTGTTTGTAAGATTGGCTGATGTTGAAATGGGTTCGTAGAATTGGATCACCAGTTGTAGATGACGTCCAGTCTTCATGGACTATGATCCCCACTACAATGAGATTACGCGTTCAGAAACGACTTGGTCCCTTTGATAACTAGCAAACCAGAAGACTATGATTGGTTCAGATAGAGTATATTTATTGGCGATCTCGCGGTATCGAAAGAATACCGAGACGTGCCAACGAATACTGGTAAAAAGGACAGAGCGTAACAGAGTTCAAACCAACAAGATGGAGAGCGGAACGAGAAGTGAGTTTGATACAGTTAAACAAGTACAGTAAAACAATCGCTGGAACAAATAGTTACAATAATAATAATTGTTTCTTCTATTCCAATCGTGTTCTCGTCGAGACAAACCGGTCACTACACTATCACCACCCAAGACCTGTTTGTTGAAAACGGTCAGAAGAACTCTTTAAAAAGAACATGTTACGTAATCCCAGGTTTGGCCTCGATAGCCAGATAGTAGGAGGTTAAGATGCCAATTCATCCCTTTAGATTTTGTGAAATTATTCATGCGATGTTTTTTCCATGAAGTCATATTATTTCGCAATTCAGAAATCATCCCAAAGAGGTTAGACCTTTCGTCACTGTAGGTTCGTATGGGAATCCCTATAAAAATTAACAAAATCATAATGAAATGGAGGATTTTCAGACAAAGGCTACTTATAAGTGTACGAGACTCGTCTGAAGATACAAATATGTATCCACATTTCTTTAATTTGCCTTTTCATCAGTGAACCATCAGCGGCTGAAAGTAGTCGATTCCCACGGGTGAGAAAGAGAACCGATCACGTTGTACTCAACATTGGTTGAGTTGGTATTATTTGCTGATCCGGTATGGTAACAATTTGCTCAATTCCCTATCGTATTTGTAACCTAACTGGTACTCAGTAGTGGTGGGTAACGCTTGAGAAGCGCCTCTATAACCTTTCAGTAATGCGATATTGAGTTATGAACATTGTTGCACAGTGACGACTAGGTGATATCACCGGAGGGTTGTAGGGTAATGGATGATGGAAGTAGCACATTATTTCGCCGACTTAAAGTAACCCCCAACAAGAAAGAGAGATACATTTCATAGTTTTTTTTATTTTAGTCACACCATGACACCTTCCTAGAAGTTTTGACGGATTCGCCACACACTTGTTTTACCACTCGAAACAACACACTACATTTGACTGCATCGATTCCGCAAACTGTCGAATAGACAATATTTAAGGACTTATCTTAATGACTGAATCACAGGATAACCATGTGGATCACATATTTTCCAAAATATGCCTTCATCAACTCTATCCAGTTCGAATGGGACCACATTCAATTTCCAATTTCGTCGTTATGAAGATATTCTGTGTCGAGTGCTTAAAATTTGACAATACGGTTAAGCTTTTCTTACTTTTGCGGAGAATTGAACAACGGAAATATAATGAATTTGTAAATTTAATCCAGCAATGAAGTCTTCGGAACTTATCTTTTTAATTATTTAAAAATTAAGAATAGCAATCCCCATCACTCAATATTTGCCGTCAACGTTTTTAAAGATGTGAATTGGCAAATAAATCCTTAAAATGAATAGTTCTGTGAATCTTCAACATTATTGCCGACCTCATTAGTTTTACTGGATACACCTTGGCTGAAGACGCTCTGTCGCACACCCGCACCAGACCAAAAGTGGATGAGCAGTGCTACACATCCTCTGGAAAGACGAGATAGAAAACGTTACAAATATATGTTTCGATCCTATCATACCTGAATTCTGATTTGACTGGGTTGGTGTCCTTTTGTTTTAAAAAATGTTACAAACAAACGCGTTGTCAGATATGGACAAAAACAGGAGCCTAACACGACCTTACATATGGTTACAATCAAGTGTCATCCTTTTTAGAATCTCAAACGAGACATCATTGAGTTCACTCGAATCCTCGAGATATTTCAAACAACAAACATCAACATACAACAACCCGCTGGCAAACCACCATCATCATGATGCCTTAGTAAAGGACAGAGTTTTATAAAATTATTCCCGTCCAAGGGTCAAATAGCCGAAAACTGACATTACATTGATCACAGGCAATCAAATAAATACTGGTCGAAGTCTAATAGCGGATATTAGAAGCAATCTTCACGTAGTCAAATCGAGAGCATGTTTGAGACTTGTAAGGCTGGTTTTGTTAGTAAACGGAAGTATTTGAACTCGCTAATAAATAGTGAACATGTCTTCTCTTACTTGGATTCGGTTTACATTGATCTTTGACAACTCGTGCCATCAGCTAGGATGTTCACACACTTAACCAACCGAACACGTGTGAAATGCCTCTAGAGACAGAGAAACAAACAGTTCCAAGTTCAGTTTAAAGGACACAAATTTGATGGTGTTTGTTATCTTACGGAGCGGGATAGTTTAAATTTAATAGGTTTAAACTGAACTGAGAAGATCGATATTCTGAATACTTTATTAAGCAAAAAGGTTCCATATAATTTTGTATAGTGATGATTCTGCATCAAAGTCATCCGTTTCCTCTCACATGCCGATGACACCCCATCATTGTCAAAGCATGTAGCTGTGTTCTAAAACAAACCATACCGCCGTGTTTACCAAAGTATCTTCGTCACTGAAGCAAAACATAAGCCTGCACTTCAACCGAAACGACCTGTGCCCCATTATGTCCTGTCAGTCGTCTGCTAGCATCAGTTTTATAAAGGAAAGATATTTTTCGATGAATGTGATAGACATCTCTTTATATCAGGTCTTGCTAATAACTATCAAGGATAACGCTTATGCTTTCTTGTGGTTGTAGTAATGGAGTGTCACCGGTTTAAGCTAATATTAGGAGGCTTCTTTTGCTTTTCAGAGTATCCACCCATAATCTCCAATGGAAATATAACAATCAACCATGACGGAATTATGATCTGATAAAGAATGGAATTGATCTCGTTCAAACTTCCTGGGTTGTTAGTTATACTAAAGTTAGATGAACAATGATAGTATCTGCCTTTTATTTTGAGACACAGGCAAAAACACCAATCCTAGTTGAAAGGGTTCAAATGCAATATCCTGAACTATTCTGAAGGTTAAATAAAACTACTTGTATGGTTAGTTCATTCTATATAAAAACTACATAATATCGCACATGTATTACTACAATCCACCTATAATATATAACACATAAGTTTTGGGCTTCTATCAATGAATAGTGATGTAAAGTACAACATGAGACATTTAGAAAGTCATAGAAAAGCAATGAATAAGTAGAATAACATTTTTGTGCTGTTACTAATAAAGAGAAACAATTTTCTAATAATGGTGAAGAGCCATTTATCGAGCGAATTCAAAAATCATAGAAAATGTTTTTTAAAAGAAATTTAATCAGAAGGGGTTTTGTGGAGATTTCAGTATTTTTCATAGTTGAAATCATGAGGTCAATTGAAGCTAGACCACTATCGAAAAACCTGGAAGCACTGAACAGTCGTTTCGTTCTATTATGAAACTCCTCGGCAGTGTGCATCCACGATTCCGCCTCGAGATTCGAACCCAGGACCTACCAGTCTCGTGCCAGAGCACTTAACCGATAAACCACTGAACCGACATCCAACGATGTTAATGTCTAACTTCAACCACTCCACAAAGTTTGAGAAACCGTTCACCGATTGTCTTCAGTGAGTTGTTATCTCACAACAGATCTGGTTGAACTCTACTAGTCACTGCTTCTCACTAGAACTCCAGGACCCATAATAGGACGAAACAGCTGTCCAGTGCTTCCAGGTTTTCCATGGTGGTCTAGTTTCAATTAACTCATGATTTCAACTATGAAAGAAACTTAACACTCTTCCCATTACACAATCAATAATTATGTGACAGTAACACATATTTTTTGCTTTAATACTACTGTATAACCTAATGTCACTCGTACACTCGTAGTCCATGTAATCGACAAACAATACAGTGAAGCTCCGAACATGAATACCATTTCTTGTATAGATTATGAAATCATAGTTGTAACATAAATGATTTCAATATCAACGCATTGAATCCTGGTCATTTTTCATTATATCTATCAATTCAATCGAATTGAATTCTACAGATAACATTGAAATATAATCACTAGTTTTAGTGACATGAAATAAATAGCTTCCTGCTGACTGTGTCCAACCGCCTTAGATTAACAATGGAGTACTACTTTTTTGAATCATTAGCCATTACATCATACATCGATAAATACGATTTGATCAGTATTGAAAGTTAGACAATATAGTAATGGTTGAAGTTAGACATCAACACCATGGATGCCGACTCAGTGGTCTATCGGTTAAGTGCTCTGGCTCAAGGCTGGTAGGTCCTAGGTTCAAGTCATGCGAGTGCGGGATCGTGGATGCGCACTGCTGAGGAGTCCCATAATAGGACGAATCGGCCGTCTAGTGCTTCCTGGTTTCCCATAACGGTCTAGCTTCAATTGACTCATGATTTCAATTATGAAAATATAGAAATGGTTAGTATTAGGTGATTAATCAATAAAATCCAGAAATCGATAGTTTTTGACGAAGATAACTAGTAATGAAACAGTAACAGCAAACATCTTGTGATAATTAGGAGTATCTGAATTATAGTATAAACTAGGAACCCCAGACATAACACAATTTAATCAAGAAGTAGTTGATAAACACCATTGAATGCGTTGTGTTTGGAATTCAAAATCAAGAAGTTATCAAGTACAAAGGAATCATAGGTTCATATAAACATCACATATCTGTCTAGGTGTTTTTTCCAGTCATTAATAAGTATTATTTATTGATTGATGTCTAACTTCAACCAATCCACGAAATTGAGCAACAAGTCACCATTGTCTTCAGTGAGTTGATATCTCACAACAGATGTGGTTGAACTCCACTAGTCACTGCTTCTCACTAGAACTCCAGGAAATACCTAATGGAGCCACAATAGGGCTAAACGGCCGTCCAGTGCTTCCAGCTTTTCCATGGTGGTCTAATTTCAATTGACTTGTGATCTCATCTCTATAAACTTACTAAAATCTCCACAAAACCCCCTTCTGATTGAAATTATCGTTTACATTATAGAAAGTAAATTTCATACCATGTGAGTATTATCTTGTGAAATATGTAGTCTTATTAGTAAAGATTGATAACCATTAGTAAATAAGTAAATGAATGACTACAGTTTGTTAAAAGTTACAAAATCATTATCGAAATTCACTTAGTATTGTTTATTTGAATCTTCCCATTGATGTTCAGTGGCCATCAGGACCCATTGGCCGAGTGAATAACACGATGGCGTTTGAAGCGAAAGGTACTGGGTTCGAGATCCAGAGTGAACATCAACTCAGAGATGCAGGTACATGCAGCTGAAGAGTCCCAAATGGGATGAAACGCGCGTCTTGGATTCAGATGCCAGCCACTATCCATCTTTGCTTACATTATCGAAATTATTCAGAATATTTAAAAGTTGAATTCATGAGTTGATTAGAACTAGACCATCATGAAAAACCTGGAAGTACTGGACGTCTGTTTAAATCATGTCTGTAGAGGTAGTTACTGACTGAAGGCAATGGTGGACAGTTGCACAATATCATGGATTGATTGAAATTGAACAGTAACATCAGTTCAGTGGTCTAGAGCTTAGGCGTTCATGCGTGAAACTGATAGGTCTTGGGTTCGAATCCTGTAGGGCGGAATCGTGGATGCGCACTGCTGATAAGTCCCATACTAAGACTAAATGGTCCTCTACTGCTTCATTATTTTCAATGTTGGTCTAACATCCATTCATTCATCATATCAGTTTAAACTCAACAATCTCCTCAACTCTATACTGATAATATTCATCATGTATTCAATAGTGACTGGCTTCAAGATAGATTTGCTGAAGTTGTAATGAGAATCTGTAACCAATTGAGTTTAACTGTGTCTTTTGTGAGGCAGTTGCCAACTGAAGGCAATGATAGAAGGACGCGAATTATGATAGATTGTTATAAATTGGACATTAACACCATTGAATGTGTTCTTAGTAGTATAGAAGTTAAGCGTTCATGCACGAGATCAACCACTAGTCACATCCTAAGATAAAATTATCCTACACTGTTTCTAGATTTTCAATAATAATCTAGTTTATATCAACTCATGAATTGAATCATTCAAATCACTACAACCTCCACAAAACTTCATTCTGATCATATTCAAAATATGATATCCATTTTTTTTTCCAGATAAAACAAAACTTAACCAACTGTTACTAGGTATTAAATTACATATGAACCATTTGGTTTTTTTTCCATAATTTCAATTTACAAACAAACAAACAAACAAACAAAAATCATATTCGTTAGTTTTATAATCTGGACAAGAAAAGGTAAAACTAAAAAAAACTCTCGCCCCTCCCCCCCCCTCCACACTCATTATATCTAAAATATTCTCACCATTGTAACTATACATAGAAATTTTTTTAATAAATGAATAATATTTTCATCGATTTATAAAAAATAAATAAAACTTTATAAAGATACATTGTGAAAAATTGGTTAGCAACAATTTTTTTTTGTTTTTTTTTATTTTTTTGTTTTTTTTTTTGAAAAATTTCTTTTTTTTTCTCTTTTTGTTTCAATTACAAAAAAATAATCATAAATAATAATTAGACCAATGAAAATAGTTAGATACAACATTTTTAATTGAATATATAAATAAACCATAAAATTTGTTTCCATATTCATTCATTGATAAGGGTAATTTTAATTTAAAGTTGAAAAAAATAATGTAAGTTGAATTTATAAGTTGATTAAAACTAGACCATCATGAAAGACCTGGAAGTACTGGACGTTTGTTGAAATCAAGTCTGTAGATGCAGTTACTGACTGAAGACAATGATGGACAGTTACACAATATCATGGATTGGTTGAAATTGGACATTAACACCAACTTAGTGGTTTAGAGGTTAATCGTTTGTGTGTGAGACTGATAGGTCTTGGGTTGGAATCTTGAGGGGCAGAATGTTATTGATAAAGTATTGTTCATTAAGTTAGATGGTTAGATCATTATTTCGAATGAAACCATCAGCACAAAGTTGAAGTAGAAGTGAAGTGTTTGAATTTTTTTCTATATATAACTCACACCTTATTTTGTGGATTTTGAAGTTAATAGGTTATTGTTGACTTTTAACCTTGATTATTGGTTAAGCTTTCATGCGCGAAATTGATAGGTTCTAGGTTCAAATCCTACGGGGCGGGATCGTGGATACGGACTGTTGAGGAGTCTTACAATAGGACGAAACGACTGTCCAATGTTTCCTGGTTTTCTATGATACTTGCTTACTTACTTACGCCTGTTACCCCTCGTGAAAGAGCACGGACCCCCTACCAGCATTCTTTATCCATTTCTGTCCTGGGCAATCCCTTCCAGTTCTTTCCTGTTGTTATTCATCCTTTTCATATCTGCTACTATTTCCCGGCGTAATATGTTCTTTGTCCTTCAACTTTTCCGCTTCCCTTCCGGATTCCTTGTTAGGGCTTGCCTCGTGATGCAGTTTGGTGGTTTCCTCAATGTATGTCCTATCGACTTCCACTTCAACTATTAAATTGATGAATTTATGGATCATTTCATAGATGAATGTCTATTCCAAGTAATATTTCATTGTTTGTCTTTCCAGATATTTAGACGTGAAAGAGAAAAAAAGGAGTATGAATTATCTACACTGTTTATACATTTTATTGTTTATAATTAATTTTCCATTATTATCAATTGAAAATCCAATCTTAAATGAAACCATAACAACAGAACTAGTTGACAGGTAAGTCTATGGATGATATTATCCATTTTAACTGATATTGTAATGAGTGTGAACACTACAATGGGGTCAACAGATCAGGATGTCGTTACTTAGTTACTTACTTATGCCTGTTACTCCCGATGGAGCATAGGCCACCGACCAGCTTTCTGCAACGCCGGCGACCATACCACGTTGAAAGCACCGGTTCTCTTCCGATCACCGCAGTTAAGCAACGTTGGGCCCGGTCAGTACATGCATGGGTGACTAGCTGGGAATACCGCGTGTCGCCGGCTTTAAAAAACTCCACCTGTAGCTCCTCCGGGGGCTACTGTCGGTCCCAAACCCGGGTAAAGAAGGAGGGTTGAGCATGGGGTTAGCGACCGCATCTCGTAGAAAACCAACTCGCTAAAAACGCTAACCTGGATGTCATTACCATACGTTTAACACTGCTTTTACAAAATGTTCATCAATTGTCTCATATTTTGTTGTTCCTTCATTTTTATATAACAATTACTTTCTGTTCTCATTCTCTTCTATTTCATCTTCTTAACCTTTTGCTGCAAGACATTCCACTTTTGATTAATGTTATATACTACTTATAACTGTCAAGATAAATAGTACACACCACCATATGACACTAATTTCATCAAGTTCATAAATATACAATCATAATGGTCACCAAGTTAAGTACGATTTATTGAGCATCAACTTCGAATAAACTATCAGTCTAGTTTCATTATGTCATTATGTCATATGAAACTATTGTTTCACCATTCAAGTACACTCTGTTTAGCACTAGATCTTCGAATGTGTAATTTCTGACAGTTACTTTATTTCGATCATAATGTTAGTTGTTAATTGATGTCCATTATCAAAGATTAGGATGCGCTTAACAGTCATCTCTACCTGTTTTCACAATGATTAGGAGTTTTGTTATATACGAACGGAAATAAATGAATGGTGACCGTTAGGAATTACTTATGGACTAATATTATAAGGATATTCTTATTGTATGCCCCTAAATGCCCTGGTACGGCCGAGAGTGGGGAGAGTCAGTTCTCTTTGTCAAAATGCTCTCACATGGCCACGCGTATACAGCCTCTGCCAGAGAAGTCCTAATCACTGCCTTCTCGTAGCATTACTGTTGTTTACGAAATTGAGAAGACGAAAGGCGAATGTCTGGCGCTTTAACCGGGTTCGTGGACACGGCGCGTCCACCTAGGGGAGTTTGAAAACCCTCGTTCCAAACCAATGATGCACATGGGCTCCAGTATCCTGAGGGGACAAATGGCGTATAAATCAATTGTTGGTCACCGTCTACCATGTGACTGCATCTCCTTAAGATGCTCCACAGCCTTGTGGACTAGACCTTCAGGTCAAAGGCTTGGGGTGTGGTCCCCTGAGATAACCACCTGCTTCAGTCTGGGCACCTGGACAGTATCACAGCCCACACACAAGTCAAATGAGATTTGTGCGGCGCATATTTATCTGGTGCTTCCTTGTACCAATATTTATGTGTTTGAATAAAGAAATAAAATTCTTATTGTATGACTGTTAAGTGACTATGTATTATGTGTATACAATCATATTCCATTCATTATAAGCTTTTATTTGACCCATTGACCACTATTATGCGGTTTACTATTCCCAATTTATTAATTACAGTTTTTTTCACAATCACAGCCACTTTTGGGCTCGATCTTGTACAAATGTTATTTTCTATTTTATGATATCATGTGGTCTGTTTGGCTTGTATATAAACCCATTATGTTTACAATATATGATTCATATGATGGAAGCTAAGATCGGCATTCTGAATTCAATGGTCAGGGTTAGGCGTTAGAACGATCAATCATGGTTCTAGGCTGCTCATAAGAATGTATACTTCATTTTTTTTGGTGGTATAAGTCACGATAATTGTATCAACTAAGCACATAACAATTGGTAACCAGGATTTTGAAAAAAAAAGAAACAAATAATACATTTCAGCCACAACATTCAACAGTTGTCTACTGCTCTTTGTCTTGTGGTTGTAGTAATGGAGTGTCACCGGTTTACCCTAATAATAAGGAGGCTTTTTTTGCTTCCTAGAGTATTCACCCATGATCTCTTAATTATGTTATTCATCAATGAAATAAAAATGGATCTGCTAGATTAAAACTTCATTGATCTTGTAGATGGCTTCTAATTTACCGCATATTTTGCCTAATCTTTATTGAACTTAGAGGAAAATATTCAACTGAAGATGAGAATTCAAACGTAACTCCAGCTAATCATCACATAGAAAATTCCACGGAACTTTACAAGTAGGTTTAAAAATATTTTGTTAGTCTAGTAAATTTATAATAAATTGTATTACTATTATGACACCGGAGTTTTCGATGGAGATTCATTCTCTGAGTTGAATAATTTTAGTTGTGAAGCTTTCATCTTTCTTCTGAACGAAATCATCAGCACAAACTTCGGGTAGAAGTGAAGTGTCCACATGTGGTTCACAGCTTGTCCTGTAGATCTCAATGTTGATTGGTCCTTGTTGACCTTTAATTTCTCATTGTTTACCTCATTATTTTGGTTGTATCTCCCATTGGTTTGATTTTTGATCCTATATTTGTCCATAATTTTCCTGATTGGATTTTTTGAAGGAAACTTCCTTCACTTTCTTCTTCTGATGTTTTTCTTTTTCAATACATCTAATAGGCAATATCGTGTTGTTACTCCTAGAGGTAACCCAACTTACCCACATAGTTTGATAGTTCATTTGACTTCTAAACAGGAAGTCCCAAAAAATATATTAATAAATTCATTTCTATGTGCAGACTTAGTTTATCATGACTACTAATTAGTGAGAAGCCATGTACAATGAAACTAATCCAATGGAAGATGGTCGCGCAATCCCATGGATTGGTTGAGATTAGACATTAACACCGTTGGATGCCGGCTCAGTGGTCTAGTGGTTAAGCGTTCGCAATACATGGAGGACAGCTAACAGACTCATTCCAAGTAAGGATCGGTGTCAGACAAGGCTGCTTACTCTCAATCTTTCACTTCCTTCTGGTGGTTAAATTGATTATAAAAACCTCGACATGTGGGAGAAGGAACGGAATACAACGGACAACTTCGATGCAACTAGACGATTTGGACTTCGCAGATAACTCAGTCTTTCTATCCCATACACACCAACAAATGAAGGTTAAGACATCCACTGTAGAAGAAGCCTCTGCATCGACGGACTTCGAAATATACAGAGGGAATAAGTAAGATCCTCAAATACAACATGGAAAACACCAACAAAGTCACACTTCATGATGTAGTTTTGGAAGAGGTAGAGTCTTTCACTTACCTCAGAAGCATCATCAATGAACGAGAAGGGTCTGATGCATATGTTAGAGCAAGAATTGCCAAAACAAGAGAAGCATTCACGCACCTAATGATCATTTGAAACTCAAAACAACTGTCAACCAATATCAAAGTCACAATCTTCAATACGAATGTCAAAGCAATTCTACTGTATGGAACTAAAACTTGGACAACTATCACAATCATCATCGAAAATGTATAAGTATTTATAAACAATTGTCTACACAAGATACTGAATGTCCGTTGTCCAGATTTCATCTAAAACAGTCTACTGTGTCACAAAACAAACGAGCTCCCAACCGAAGAGAAAATTAGAAAAGACGTTGGAAGTGGATAGGACATAAATTACGGAAATAATGAAACTGCATCACAAGACAAGGGCTAACTTGGAATTTCGAAGAGAAACGGAAAAGAGAAAAGCTGAAGAGCACAGTGAGTTGAGAATCGGAAGCAGACATCAAAAATATGACTTGAAAATGGAAACAACTATAGAGGATTGTCCAAGACAGAGTTGGATAAAGATAATGTAATATCACTAACTTTTCAAGAGAATCATTCTTATTAATTAGTAGTAATTATACCGATTACAGACAATTAAATAAACAATAATCCTAATGAATTCACTTGGTATTATCAGAAGGGGATTTTGTGGAGATTTAAGTAATTTTGTGGTTGAATTCGTTAGTCAATTGAAGCTAAACTATCATCGAAAACTTAGAAGCACTGGACGGCCGTTTCGTTCAAGTGTTGGACTCCTCAGCAGTGAGCATCCACGATCCTGCATCCAGAGACTCGAATCCAGGACTTATCAGTCTCGTGCGTAAAGGCTTGACCTGTAGACCACTGAGTCGGCATCCAACGGTGTTAATGTCTAACTTCCGCCAATCCAAGAAATCGGGTCACCGCCCACCATTATCTTCAGTGAGTTACTATCTCGCAACAGATCCGGTTGTACTGCACTGGTCACTGCTTCTCACCAGACTCTTGAAGCCAGTCACTAGTGAGCATATGATTATTATCAGAAGGGGTTTTGTAGAGATTTCAGTAATTTTGTAGTTTGATTCATGAGTCAATTGAAGAGAAGTCCCACAATTGGACGAAACGGCCTTCCGGTGCTTCCAGGTTTTTCATGGTGGTCTAGCTTCAATTGGCTCATGAATTCAACCATAAAAATCACTTGGTATTGTTTACTTGTATCTTCCCAATGATCAGTTGATCAGTCTCCTGTTGACATATGTGCATCCTGTGCGGACCGCCTCGATATTACCTGGATTCACAAGCTTTATAAGAAAAGATGGATAGTGGTTAGCAGTAGAATCCAGGATGCGCTAAGTGGATAACGCGATGGCGTTTGGAACGAAAGGTACTGGGTTCGAGACTCATAGTGAACATCAACTCTGAGATACAGGTATATCTGGCTGACGAGTCCAAAATAAGACGAAATGTGTGCCATGGATTCCACTGCTAGTCACTATCCATCTTTGCTTACCAATCTCTGACAATGTTTAAATGACTTTACAGCTTAAAAACGCGTGTTTCGTCCTATTTGGGACTCGTCAGCTGTATGTGCCTGCATCCCACAGTTGATATTCACTCTAGAACTTAAACCCAATACCTTTCGCTTGTTTGAATCTTCTCATTGATGTTTTAGGATTGCAACTGGCCAGTCTCTAATTGGCATATGTGCATGGGAAGATACAAACAAACAATATTAAGTGAATTGTCAGAGATTGTCTATGAGCTGAAATTATACTAGGTCTACAGTTAAATAAAATGGATATTATATTAATATAATCATTTATATATATCATATACAATATCTGGTTTATAGTTTTGAAGGTCTTGGTTCAACTGAAAGAGAAGAATGGAATTCCACTGTTACAGGGAACTCGTCTGCATTTGGTAGTGTGTAAGTTTAATCAAATTAGTTGAATGTATAATGTGTGTAAGGTGCTTGAAATGAAACTTAATAAGCACAGTTAATACCAAAGCCTTAATATTGAAATGATTATTAACTAATAGGGTACTTTGAGGTCGTATACATCACAGAATAGTTTGATTTAAGATATCATTGAAAACCAGGGAGTAATGGATAACTCTTTGAGAGTGCACACTCGAAACCCATAGAGAAACCGAACTAATGGTCTTAAGTTCTCATGATGAAGAATTACTCATTAATCTGTAAAGAATACACTGAACTAATTAGGCTAATCTTCACAAAAGCTTTACCACCAATCTACACCTGTTTATTCTATACGAATACGTAATGAACTTTAACATAAATTCGGAACCATTTAAAAAGAATTTTGATGAATAATTAATGAAGTAATTAAAAAGACGGAGAGGTTGGTTATATTATTCATTGGTGTTTATTAATAAATGATAGTGAATTGAAACATGTAGCTATCGGATTAATAGATTATATAGTGTCCTCCTGTAGCCCATCTGGGGCTACTGCCGGTCCCAACTTGGATAAAGGAGTAGGTTTGGGCATGGGGTTAGCGATCTCATCCTGTAGACAACTAACTCGTTAAAAAAACGCTAACCAGTGAAAATAATTCAGACCATCTAAACTCTGCTCCGAGAGTTAGAAAGTTTTCATTTAAAAAGGGTTATGACATCTCATGATAAAAGCATAGTTCCTTCGGAAGTCATGAGGCTGATGCCCCTTCTAACAACTAGAAAAACTATTAATTTAGGTCCATAGAATGTATGTACGATGTGGGAGACTGGGAGAGTCATCCAGTTTGCTTCAGAAATGAGCAGCAATTGAATAGAACTGGAAAGGAATACTCAGAACAGAGTGGGTTGGAGAATGCTGGTTGGCGGGCTATGCTCCATTTTGCGGTAACAGACGCAAGTAAGTAAGGAAGTAAGTAAGAGAATTGATCAAATTTCGATAAGAATTCGAATACTTATTGGTGATTCTCATCTGCGTTCGCAAGGTTAAACTTACATTGATTGATCACGGAGTAATCATTAACTTTTTGTCTATCTAGTGTTTTCATGATGTTTGAATTGAACTGACTTGACATCGCATGGATTATGTTTTGATGTAAGGTAGCAACCGCTCAGTGACTAAACACTGTAAATAGGTGGTAAGCTGCTAATAGATTCACTCATTGACAAAGTCTCATACTATGAAGCTGTTACTCGGGTTACCATCTAACCGGATACAGTGGTTTGCTCAAGATCGTCGGGAAACCTTAATTCGAAGTGCAAGTTGGCAGAAGAAACAGGCCTGACAGAGTTTCGTGTTAACTACTTTGAACCATGTATAATCGAAGTAAGGACATCATTGGACATTTAGATTGGAACGGCATAGGTTATTGTTTTTAAATCCAGTCACTTACCGCAGTAATACTATTATGTTATTGAAAGATTATATTTTCACTCCCAAAATTTCTACTCACATTCAATAAGCATCAAGATGTACGGTATTTAAACAATCAATCTTAATTGCTATCATGCTGTATTTCTCTTTGGGTTACATATAGATGGACGTTAAGTGATTTTGATTCTTAATCGTCATTCGTGACATCGATAAGGTTAGATTTAATGAAATATACCATGTTCTCATAATAATTCACTGCTAAAACATCTCTTTTTCAAGATTCAAAGAAAACGTTTCGATTGATCAAGAAGGAGTGAATTTCACTACATCTGAAAAACTTGTTTCAATCATTCCTGAGTAAGTTTAATATCTTTAAGACAATTCTATTTGTTATAACCTATGTGCCTGAGTGCTCTGTTAATATATATGATGTGATGATACCGCCAATTGGAGAGCAATGATTTATTGATCGGATCAATGACACACGAAATCCGTACGAGCAGTCTAGAGTACTTGCCGGTCCTGCTATCTACCTAGCTCAGTCAGTCAAGTCCAAAACACCAATAACAGCCTCTGCAATATGAATCATTATTTTAAAACATACTAGGTTTGTATGCCGAACAGACAGACCACATCGTACCATAAAATAGAAAATAACATTTGTACAAGATTCAGCTAAATGTGGCTGTGAATAGGGGGAACAGTAATTAATGGACTAATGATAACTGAAGAATGATAAATCGTATAATAATAGTCTATAGGTCAAAATAAAGCTTATAATAGGAGGAACATGAATATGAATAGTAAAGTTACTTAACAATTATACAATAGGAAATATACATATCACATTGATCCATAAATAGTTCTCAAAAGTTAACATTTATAATTTGCTTTGCGATATAACACTGTTGAAGAGGGAACGTTAGATTGACGATCATTAAGGATTAAGGGGGATTAGATGGTTGTCTCTATCTGTGCATTTCATAATCTCACATCAAAGTGAATCCAGGATATTACTGAGCTAATGACTTCTAATGTCATTATTTATATTTGTGAGTTCAGCCAATTTATAACATATTCCAGTCTTTTTATTGAATATCATCTTGGAGTTACTTCATTTCACTTTCAAAATTGTTATCAACAACCAATAGGTATGAATTTTTTTATCTTGAATTCACTGATTGTTAAGTTATTGTTCCCATTTAGCCATACTGTAGTAAGTGAGTTCACAAATGGGGACAATCAAATGTATTTTAATCTAACATTACAGAACATAACATGGTGGTTGGAGATGGCGAACAGGAAACCCTAGACCCGGGTTTCGCGATCAATAGCATTTGATCAGCACTAAGAAGGACTTGACACGTATGACATTGATCATCACCCAGTGGTCAATCAATTATGATTACAGAAATTTGAAAACCATATAGTAAATTATTCATTTGCAAAATGTTCATTGATTATCTCAAACTTCATTGTTATTGCGTTTTCACAGCAATCATTCTCTCTTTTTTCTTCGATCTTCTTAATCTTCTGCCGCAATGATATTTCACTTTTGATTGATGATATATACTACTTATATCAATCGTCATCAGTAGCATACACCATAATACATGTTGTTTGGTTTATAATCACCATAATATTTAGGATACATTTCATTAAATCTTAAATGTTTTTATGATCAAAATCTTTCATTTTAAGATATCAAGTTACTTCTATACTTGATGAAGATTGGAATTCTACAACATTTCAATATCCATTCTCAACAAATTCTATGTAAGTGAGAATGTTTTAATCGATTAAACTACTTAGTTAATTCTGCTCGTCAGTCTTATGTTCTGTGAGTTGTTGTTGTTGTAGCATTTCATTTCTTGAATAATGTAATATTTAATTCTTTACCTCATTTTAATTGTAGAAGTGAGACTATAATCTATAGGCAACCTTAGGGTGACGCTAATGTGACCTTGAGAGTGTCTACCTACTTGGCTATCAGTGAAATCCAGGACGCGAGTCCCGTCCTATTTAGGACTTATCAGCTGGATATACCTGCACCTCAGAGTTGATGTTCACTCTGGGATTCGAACCCAGTACCTTTCGCTTCAAACTCTGTCGCGTTATCCACTCCGCTACTGAGTCCTGTCTACCTATTTACTAGGGTTAAATGAAGGTTATAAAGCAGTTTGAAGAATAAGAATTCTGATTTACAGTTGATAGTTAAGGTTAGTATTTAGATTTACGGTTTTTCATCAATAACTGATATTAGTTAAAATGCCTAGACGGTAATTGGCCAAACGGACGAGTGAATTTCGCGCCAAAATCCAAGATATGTTATCCGACATCTGATTGGTTCGTTCATAAATTATAGTATCGCCATTTTAGTGCAAGATTCTCAAATACAACACGGAGAACACCAAAATATACACACTTGATGGCGAAACCCTGGAAGAGATGGAAACATTCAAGTACCTGGAAGCATCATTGATAAACAAGGAGGATCGGATGCAGAGGTAAAGGCGAGGATTGGAAAAGCAAGGGCAGCATTTTTACAATTGAAGAACATATCGAACTCAAAACAACTCTTAACCAATTTCAAAGTGAGAATCTTTAATACGAACGTCAAGACAGTCCTACTGTACGGAGTTGAAACGTGGAGAACTACTAAGACCATCATCAGGAAGATACAAGTATTTGTAAACAGTTGTCTACGCAAAATATTCAACATTCATTGGCCGGATACTATCAGCAACGGCCTTCTGTGGGAGAGAACGAACGAGCTTTCAGCTGAAGAGGAAATTAGAAAAAGACTTTGGAAGTGGAGTGGACATACATTGAGGAAATCACCAATGTGCATCACGACTCAATCTCTAACTTGGAATCCGGAGGGGAAGCGGAAAAGAGGAAGGCCAAAGAACATATTACGTCGGGAAATAGAAGCGGATATGAAAAGGATGAATAGCAACTGGAAAGAACTGGAAAGGAAGTCTCAGGACAGAGTTGGATGGAGAATGCTGGTGAGCGGCCTATGCTTCTCGACGAGGGGTAACAGGCGTAAGTAAGTAAGTAAGTAAGTAAGTAAGTAAGTATGTAAGTAAGTAAGTAAGTATGTAAGTAAGTAAGTAAGTAAGTAAGTAAGTAAGTAAGTAAGTAAGTAAGTAATTAATTAAGTAAGTAATTTTAGTTCATTGGACTTTTGTCTGATTTGTTGATGAACACTGAATTCATACTAATTAAACATACACCGTTTTGGTGATACAGTTCTACTTCAGTAATTTTGAGTCAGTATCAATAAGCATTTTAAGTTTGAGAGTTTAGAAGATTGACCAGATAGATCGAATACCTTATCATTGTGTATTTGATTACTGGATAATAAGGATATTAATCGAACTATTTTACAAAGACATGTGTGATTAAGGCTCTATATCTTTTAGTATTAGTTAATAAGACATATGGAGATTCATCAGAAGTGACAACTTAACACAGTCTAAAGATGAAATCACATGTTTAACTTCTATTATACTATCGAAGTAGGCGTGGATGCTCACTCTTGAGGAGTCCCGTACTAGGACAAAACGATTATCTAATGATTGCAGGTTTTTCACGGTGGTATAGCTTTATTTGACTCATGAATTGAACTATTAGAATTACCTTTGTTTAGTTTACTTGAAATCAAATTGTATTAATTGTAGTACATTGATCGACAGTGAAGTGCTAAGTACTACTGTAGTGAACAGAACACCGGTTGGAGACAATCAAATGTATTTAGACATAAATTACAGACTATCATACTAAATTCTGATAACCATACAGTAAACAGTTAATTTGAAAAATAACAATCAATTGTCTCAATCTTCAGGCTGTTCTTTCTGTATATATCAATCCATTTTCTCTAATTTCATTGTTTATGTATTTTCCTACCAATTGCGCTTCATTTCGGTTCATTCCTTATCGGTCTTCTGCCAAATTACATTCTATGTCTGACCATCGCTATGTACTACTTATATGGATATAAGTAGACCACACTACACACTAGAATCAACTTATATTTCAAATTAACTCTGTTATGTGTAAATTATTTAGGAAAAATCTTGAATGAACAATAGATTCAGTATAGAATATGCCATTTTTCTTTTAGGCAAGAGATAAATATTATCAAAAATGATACATCGCCATTACAAATTCAAGATCAAAAAACCGAAGAACCCGTAAGTTTATATGAGTTTGAGTAACTGAATATTCATTGGTATTGTTATATCTAGAGCTTTGATTCTTACTATGCCGCGTACTACTAGACTACTTGAACGATAGAACCCGCAACGTCGCAAGAGAGAAGACAGAAGACTAGTAAGTAGGAACTTTTATTCCCCAAAACAGTGTCAAAATGTAGCACAGAAATCTGATGTATTTATAGTTTTTGACTGGGAGTAAATCATCATTTCAGACAACCAATAGGCACATAGGAGTCATTCTTATCCATCCAATGGGGAAGCTACACGTAGACATTTACTGTATGCGGTAGGCTACTTAATTATAAAAAAAGTAGTTTAAAATAAATTTCTTAATTTCTGTTGGTTCGTAATTTGTGGTTTCCTTTTACTGTAATAGCCAACTAATCTCATCCGTTTTTATCCATTTATTGATTGTTCTCTCTCCTGTTACTATGTCTAATTTTTAATAATACACATTCCCCTTAACCATTTTCTTATATTCTTTCGAGATTAATCTACTTTCAAGACGCAGGTTATTTTTGTTATTAATATTCCCACATGACATAATCTTATTCTGTTTACCTAATAATAATAATAATAATAATAATAATAATAATAATAATAATAATAATAATAATAATAATAATATGTCGGTAAATAAATAAACAAAGGTGATTCCTTGTAAGCAAAGATGGACAGTGGCTAGCAGTGGATTCCAGGACGCACAGTATGCACATATGCCGATTAGAGACTGACCAGTTAAAGTCCTAACAAATCGACGGGAAGATTCAAAAAATTAATACTAAATGAATTTAAAGGTGATTCCTGTTATTCTTTTTTTGATTAGTTCAGCTTGTTTCTGACGTGGTTTTGCTAATGCTGGTAAAACATAACACCCACAAAATTAAGTTTTATCAACAGTCTTTTTTTAACTCTTGTTCATAGTATTTTTATGGGTATTCCAGTCATTCAGCCGGTATCATCGTACTAATCCTACCAATATGTTGATGATAATTCTTCATGATTTCAACCATGAAAAATACTGAAATCTCCACAAAGCCACTTCTGATTGTAATCAAATGCCTACTAGTGACTAACTTCAAGATACATGTTCTGGATTTTTAGTGAGAAGTAGTGACTAGTGGAGTTCAACCACGTCTGTTATGAGATAACAACTCACTGAAGACCATTGGTGAACGATTACTCAGACTTTGTGGATCAGTTGAAGTTCGACATTAACACCGTTGGATGCCGACCAGCTCAGTGGTCTATCGGTTAAGTCCTCTGTCACGAGACTGGTAGGTCCTGGGTTCGAATCTCGCTTGTGAGTGCGGGATCGTGGATACGCACTGCTGAGGAGTCCCATAATAGGACGAGTTGGCCGTCCAGTGCTTCCTGGTTTTCCTTGATGGTCTAGTTTCAATTAACTCATGATTTCAACTATGAAAATTACTGAAATCTCCACAAAACCCCTGCTGATTGATGATAATTTTTAAGAATATTTCATGTTAAATTGTGTACTATTTACTTATTCATATCAAAACTACGTCAGAGGTATCACTGTAAAAACCAAAAAAGTTTATATAAATATAAAAGTTTACAGGTTGATTTGTGAGGCTTTATTTAGTATGAGAATAGTTTATATCACAAACTGTTAACTTCAGGAAACCTTACTATAAATTAAGAATTAATGAACAATTAATTTTGTTCCTCTTTGAGGAACTCTAAGAAAATTTCCGCTCACAATTTCAAACAACATTGAATTAGTTTAACATTAGCATAAGATCAGAAAGCCATAGAGTCGATTTCATTTTATGATCAAGGGTAAGTACTATCAAGTAATCTCTAATAGATGAGAAAAAACTATCATATTCAAGTTGATGTATCATCTTATCAAGCAGGATCATTTCAATCATATTTCTTGATAATGTGTTATTTTCATGTTTAATCTTTTTGTTCTCAGGAAACAGAAAGTGATGATATAGAAAACTTATTAGACCATTTAATAAATAAACTTAAAGTACCTTCAAATAATTGGCTTAATTATCATTATATTATGGCAATGGAAAGTCCTGATGGAAGTATATATATTCCAAAAAATCATAAACAAAGTACTCGGAAACATTTGATTACATTATTGGGGTATGTTAAATACAATTATTTGGGTGTGTTTTTTTTTTGAGTTATTTGTATTTATTTCAACACATGAATATTGGTACAAAGAAGCACCAGATATATATGCGCCACACAAATCTCATTTGAGTTGTGTCAGGGCTGTGATATTACCAAGGTGCCCAAACTGAAACAGGTGGTTTTCTTAAGGGGGTCACACCCGGAACCTTTGACCGAAAGATCTGATTCACAAGGCAGTGGAGCATCGTGAGATGATGCAGTCCCATGGTAGTTGGTGACCAATGATTGATTCATACGCCATTTGTTCCCTCAGGATACTGGAGCCCATGTATACCATTGGTTTGAAATGAGGGTTTTTCAACTCACCATGATGACGTTTCCGTGTACACCAGCCTGGTTCAAGCACCGGACATTCGCTTTTTGTCCTCTCAATTTTGTAAACAACAGTAATGTCACTGTGAGAAGGCAGTGAGTAGGACTTCCCTGACATAGACTATATACGCGTAGCCATATGACAGCATTTCGAGAAGGAGAGCGGACTCTAGCCACTCTTGGCCATACCAGAGCCTTTGGGGGCAAATCGCCTGCGTGCGTCGAAAGTAATTAATTTCCTCTGGACAATAATATGACAATCAGGTTACCAAGGACAAAATTTTTCACTTCTATAACATGGTTAAGGTTTTTCAAACTTTATGAGTCACTATTCAGAGGAATTTCATGTCACTCGATGCTTTAATGAATAATTGGCTATAAGCATTAGGGTATTTGATCGTTTGTATTTTGATATTGATTTCAAAAACCCTTTTATTAAGCTAAATTGTTTAAATGTACATCCTATGAAACATTTATTTTGTATGCTGATTATCCTTTCTGGATTTTAGTTACTTATCAGTTGATACTACTATTGTAGTGAACGAAAAGAAAAATGGGGACAATCGAATGTATTTGAACATAAAATTACAGAACATCTCAGTAAAATCTGAAATCCATGCAGTTAATAGTTCATTTGTTGAATATCAATCAATTAACTCAGACTTCACTGTTCTTTCATTTCCACAGCAATCATTACCTCTTCTCATTCTCTTTTTTCTTCGATCTTCTTAACTTTTTACCGCCTGACATTTCACTTACAATTGATGATACATACTACTTATATCTGATGACATCAGTAGCAAACACTACATTATATGATCAGTTTAAATTTTCATTTCAGTGCTGACTAGTGATATTTTTTGGTTTGCAAAATAAATCAAATAATTTATCAAAGTTTAATTAGTAACTATGGAATATCGAGAATTGAACTGAATTCTAAAAGGAAATGTACTTACTTACTTACTTACTTACTTACTTACGCCTGTTACCCCTCGTCGAGGAGCATAGACCGCTCACCAGCATTCTCCATCCAACTCTGTCCTGAGCCTTCCTTTCCAGTTCTTTCCAGTTGCTATTCATCCTTTTCACATCGGCTTCTATTTCCCGGTGTTCTTTGGCCTTCCTATTTTCCGCCTCCCTTCCGGATTCCAAGTTAGGGGTTGAGTCGTGATGCACATTGGTGATTTTCTTAATGTATGTCCGATCCACTTCCAACGTCTTTTCCTAATTTCCTCTTCATCTGGAAGCTGGTTTGTCCTCTCCCACAGAAGGCTGTTGCTGATAGTATCCGGCCAGTGGATGTTGAGTATTTTGCGTAGAAAACTGTTTATAAATACTTGTACCTTTCTGATGATGGCCGTAGTAGTTCTCCGTTTCAGCTCCATACAGTATAACTGACTGTCTTAACGTTCGTATTAAAGATTCTGACCTTGAAATTGGTTGAGAGTTATTTTGAGTTTCATATGTTCTTCGACTGTAAAAATGCTGCCCTTCTTTGCCGATCCTTTCCTTTACATCTGCATCCGATCCTCTTTGTTTATCAACGATGCTCCCCAGGTACTTGAATGTTTCTACCTCTTCCAGGGTTTCGCCATCAAGTGTGATTGTGTTGGTGTTCTCCGTGTTGCATTTGAGAATCTTGCTTTTTCCTTTGTGAATGTGGAGGCCTATCGATGCGGAGGAAATGTCATATACCTTAAATAAATCGAATAAACAATAATAACACAGAATATCTAGATGATTAGATGATATTCATTTTGAAGTATGCATTGATAATGTCAACACAAATTGATGGTTGATAATCGGAACAAGATCAATGTACTGATGTTTGGCGGTCTGCTTGAATATCTGGGCTACCTATTCCTGCCATATAGATATTTCAATAAGTTATCAAGTTTCTTTTGTTTATTTTATTGCATCATTATTGGTTGTTAATCACATAACCTATGCAGGTATGTCTCTGAAAAGTGTACAACAAAACGCTGTACAAGTTACAAAAGGTTCAATCAGAGATATAGTGGTTGATGGCAATATGCATTGAAAAGAATATATATTATTCACATGTCGTTTCCTGAACTGCTAACATCTAATTGGCGATCACTAAATGTTTATCGTTATGATCGACGAAGAATTAATAAATGGTAACTCCCTAAAGTACTTCATGCTGAGAATTCTACCAGTTAGATCTAAGGAGACTTCTAAAAGCCAAATGTACACCTCGGAAAATGTTCCATAATTAACTTCAAACACCTAATTAACATTGAACGTTTATTACTCACACTTTCCCTGAAGTCATATTTGTAGCAAAAAGATGTTCAACTAATTCAAAAGGATCCTCTATCATTACCATTCAATGCTATTTGTCTTCTTTCAATTGTTTTAAATTTGTAGATTTGCTGAAGAAATTGTTTCCAATAAAAGTATGTTTAATATATTACTAGTTAAATGACTTTCTTTAAACTAACTTTTACAGTTTACTTAGTATTGTTTGTTTGAATCTTCCCATTGATGTTCAGGACTGCAACTGGTTAGTCTGTATTTGGTATATGTGCATACCGTGTGTATTGCCTCGATATAGCCTTAATTCACAAGCATTATAAACAAAGATGGATATTGGCTAGCAGTAGAACCCAGAACGCGTGTTTCGTCCTATATGGGACTCGTCAGCTGGATGTACCTGCATCTCAGAGTTGATGTTCACTCTGGGACTCGAACCCAGTACCTTTCGCTTCAAACGCCATCGCGTTATCCACTCGGCTACTGAGTCCTGATAGCTACTTGCTTGTGCAATGGGTGAAGTTTAAATTCATTTAGTATTGTTTGTTTGAATCTTCCCATTGATGTTAGGACTGCAACTGGTCAGTCTCCAATCGGCATATGTGCATACTGTGTGTATTGCCTCGATATAACCTTAATTCACAAGCATTATAAGCAAACATGGATAGTGACTAGCAGTAGTATTGAATAATGTTAGGACAATTAACAATAAACCATACTGCACAATTGAAATTGTTATGTCATTAGCTTATACGATTATCGCGAAATGTACCATTGTCAATTTAGATACCCACACATCTGTATGAACAGTCTAAAATTCTTAACGGTCCTTCTTCCTACTTAGCCCTGCCTGTTAAGTTCAGAACACCGATCTCAGAGTCCTTAATACGAATCATATATTGTAAACATACTGGGTTTATATACAAGCCAAATAGACGACATCATACCATATATAAGAAATAGTAATTATACAAGATTAAGCCAAAAAATGGCTACGATTGTCAGAGACTGTAGTTAATAAATTGGGTATAACATAGGGATAGTAAATCGTATAATAATTGTCAACATGTTAAATAAAAGCTTATTATGAAGGGATTATGAATATACATATAATATAGTCACTTAATAGTCCTAACGGTTATCATTCACTTCTTGTCGTCCGGACATATAGAAACAACCTAATCGTCCAATGAAATTAGAACTTAGCAGTATTCAATATGTACCTATAAAAATTGTTGCTCTTGTTGTAAGAAGGTTGAACAACAACGACTGTCTTCAGGAGAACTTCTGTTATACTCCGGTCATGAAGAAGAAAATGCCCCACATACACAAGGAGTTGCAATGATGCTGTCAACCAACACCAAGGTTAGAATTTTCAATACAAATGTCAAGACAGTCCTACTGTATGGGGCGGAGACGTGGAGAACTACGAAAGCCATTATCCAGAAGATACAAGTGTTTATTAACAGCTGTCTATGCAAGATACTTCGGATCCGATGGCCAGACACTATCAGCAACAAGTTACTGTGGGAGACAACAAATCAGATTCCAGCGGAGGAAGAAATCAGGAGGAAGCGCTGGAAGTGGATTGGGCACACTTTGAGGAAATCACCCGATTGCGTCACAAGACAAGCCCTCACATTGAATCCTGAAGGTCAAAGGAGAAGAGGAAGAACAAAGAACACATTACGCCGAGAAATAGAGACAGACATGAGAAGAATGAACAAGAACTGGATAGAACTAGAAAAGAAGGCTCAAGACAGAGTGGGTTGGAGAATGCTGGTCGGCGGCCTATGCTCCATTGAGAGTAACAGGCGAAAGTAAGTAAGTAAGTATTCAATATGAGACTGTCAGTAGACCATTCAGGTCACCCACTGAGAAATACTTCTTGAAGAAAAGGCCTGCGTAAAGTTTCAAATAGCACTTTTTTTCTGATGAAGCATGTGAATTAATTACTATACTAAGCTGTTTAGTATAGTAACTATGCTACATAGTCAGAGCTCATGATATTGATCAATACCTAGAGATTGAATCCTTGAGTGATTGGATTTACTTAATATCGGATGTAAATGAATTAAATCTAACGTTTTATGGTAAGTTAGATATAGGGGACTGTGTCAAATGTAAGTTAACATGCTGCACAGCAATAATACAACCAATTATATGTCACAAAGATGATTCAGTCATATTCAAGGTAAATAGACAACAGTTTAGTTAAATTCACTTACTATTGTTTGTTTGAATCTTCCCATTGATGTTTAGGAATGCAATTGATCCGTCTCTAATTGACATATGTGCATACTGTGCGTATTACCTCGATATAGCCTTCATTCACAAGCATTTTAAGCAAAGATGAACAGTGTCTAGCAGTGAAGCGAAAGGTACTGGGTTCGAGTCCCAGAGTGAACATCAACTCTGAGATGCAGGTACATCCAGCTGACGAGTTTCAAATAGGACGAAATACACGTCAAACTGGATTTCACTGCTAGTCATTATCCATCTTTGCTCACAACAATTTAGTTAGTTCAGCATTCTGAAGCACTTTATACACATTTTATACAGTTTTACTTAAATCAAAAGAATTACACAACAAATTAAGAGATTTAAATTAAAAGAAGTTCATATTTTACAGAAGAAAACACAAGAAACCACTTGTTCAACTTTTACTTCCTCTAAATAGTCAAATTAGGTCATCTTCTCAGCATCAGTCGAGTGGCGAAGCCACTACAACGACGCCGATCCAACAACAACCACACTAAACCATTCAACCGGGAATCGATAATAACAAAGAAATTTCGATCACATTCACAATTAATTCACTAACTAGTGTCATAAAGTAGTTCTGGTTTACTGCGATGGAATCACTTCATCAGTTGGTGTTACTGAGGGATCTCAAACTGGAAGTGTACATCAGTCTATTGTTGTTTCAAAGCTTTGAATCGCTTTTAAACTGATGTCTAAGTCCTAAGGCTCCTGTCTTCAGCTTTTGACTGCATCAACTCACATGTGACTCAATGGTATATACTAATTACTGGAAATCATGTTATTAGCATCCAACATAGTAGTATAACTTTCTAAAGTGGAATATGAGACACGAGTTTCGTCCTATTTTGAACTCATCAGATGAGTACACCCTTATTCAAGAGTTGATGTTTATTTTTATTCAGAAAGTATTTCAGAATATCATAAGGGGTATCAGAAGAAGCAGTGACCAGTGGAGTTCAAACCACGTCTGTTGTGAGATAGGAACTCACTGAAGGCAATTGGTGAATGGTTGCTCAATTTCGTGGATCAGTTGAAGTTAGACATTAGCACCGTTGGATGCCGACCAGCTCAGTGGTCTATCGGTTAAATGCCCTGGCTCGAGACTGGTAGGTCCTGGGTTCGAATCTCGCTTGTGAGTGCGTGATCGTGGATGCGCACTGCTGAGAAGTCCCATAATAGGGTGGGTTGACCGTCCAGTGCTTCCTGGTTTTCCTTGGTGGTCTAGTTTCAATTGACTCACGCTTTCAACTATTTCAGAATATATCAAATTCTAATCCTAATCATCATCATATATGTTTAATATTGTTACTTTGTGTTTCATTATTAAGATGGTATTACATATGTAAACAACAAGAGTGAAGACAATCAATCAATCACTACACAATGGATAAATGATGATATTTTAGTGCTTGGACATAATCTATCAATCATTGGAGATAATCAATCTAACAATGATGATGGATACATCAACAAACTATGGAATACTAATGAGACATTCAATGAAAGGAACATTACTAATAATAACAACCATGAATTTTCAGATATTGATCATGAAACTGGAACATTTACTGAAATATTGGATCTTTCTTATTCAAATGTAACTGAACTAGATGGAAGAAGATTAACCGATCATGAATTACATGAATCAAATGAGTCAAATGATCTACATACTATTGTAGAAACTATAATCCTTGATGATATGGATCACAGAGTATCTGAACCAACTAATCAATCCTCTATACTGGACACTGAAGAAAACTTGTCAAATACACCAAATGAATTACAAGTAAACAGTAGCCAAGAGAATATAACAACTGATTCGATGGATACTGTTCATCAGCAACTTACAAAACTAATACACAATTAAACTATAGAAGTTTAGAAGACCGGGTAAACAAATATTGAGTGTGTTCTGTCATAGTAATCACTATGGTTCATTGATTTATAAACCCCGCTATTATTCATGATGCAATTTTCTCGAATATCATTAAGTCTAACTTTCTTTAAGCTTTTATACAATGTGTCTTGTTGTTATTTATTAGATACAACTTCTTGATCGCATCTCCTAACGATGCTCCACTGCCTTGTGAATCAGATCTTTAGGTCAAATGCTCCGGGTGTGACCCCCTTAACAAAATCACCTGCTTTGGTTTGAGCAACCGGTCAGTATCGCAGCCCCCACACAAATCAAATGAGATTTGTGTGGTGCATATGTATTCGCTACCCCTTGTTTATTGAATATTTGACTGAATATTGTAATGTATCATCAAACATGAAAGTTATCAGACATCAATTTTATCATCATTAGACACTAATCATCATCAACCAAAAGGTTTTCATTTCTTCGTAGTGAGCATATTACATTTCCAATTACTGAGATGATATTTTATATAGTTAAAATTATGAGTCAATTGAAGCTAGACCACCATAGGAAACCTGGAATCACTGGACGGCCGTTTCGTCCTATTGTGAGACTCCTCAGCAGTGCAAAATCCACGATTCTGCCTTGAGAGCCTATTGTATGTAGTTTTAATTAAATCTTATTCTACATAATCAAAGACTTATACAAATATATTTTCAACAATGTGACTTAGTGATATATAAATCACTTCAAAGTCAATGTGGTTATGACTGGATATTTTCTTAGTATACATAGAAGCTTCTGTCAAAAATTGAATGGTTTTATAACTAATTGAAGTATATTATAAGAATCGATGCTAGAATACATGGATTAAAAATTTACATAGCTTAACCTACTACATCATGAATTGATGTAAGTTAGACCACCATTTGAAACCTAGAAGCATTAGATAGCCGTTTTGTTCTACTGAGGACTCCTCTGAAGTGCATGCCCACAATCCTCCATGCAGAACTCAAACTCACAACCTTCAATCTCATTCACAAGTTCTTAGCTCAACGAATTGTCAGCTAACAGCGTTATTGTTCAACTTTAACTAAACTATGACATTGAGCAATCATCTTCTAATGTTTTTGGTGGATAATTACCCCATACCCGACATATTTGAATTCCAATGATGACAGATTCTCACTATAACTACGGAAATTTCCTCTTAAAGTTAGTCACTAGTGAGAACATGAAAGTTGTCAGTGAAGGGTTGTGGAGATAGTTGGAATTTATTATTATCAAAAATCGATCTAAGTTGAAGTATTTTCGCGTTCGCGCAAGAGACCAAAGCTTCTGGATTCAATTCTTGCTTGAAGGGCCATATATGCGCACCGTTGAGGAGTCCCATAGCAGAAGAAAATGACCGTTCTATGATTCTGGTAGTTCATGAAATTCAGCAATCTTCACAAAGCTTTAATGATGATCATTTTAACTTATAACTAACACTTTTTTGATCCATTTCCACGAATACTTTCTTCTAAAAGTTCTTAGTTCATAAAGTTTTAAAGGCAAACTATTTGAGTCATGTAGTTTTATCAGTTAACATATTCATGTTCAACGCCTTTCTGGTCATTTAAAGACTTGTAAAATTCACTTTAATATGCAGATTCTGTTTGTCAAAGGCTGATCTTATTATACTATTGAAACCAAGAAGTACTGGACAGTCAATAGTTAAGCTTTCTTTGTGAGATCTAAAAATTCTAGGTTCTATCTCTGGCAAGATTCTTTGTGCGAAATGCTAAAAATTAAAATAATGAGACGATAAGGATGTTCAGTATTTCCTGTTTGTCAGTGATACTTCAATTGAAATCATTCCATGACGAATACATTCTAAGAACATATTTGATCATTTCAAATAAATTAGCAATCAATCATGGAAGAGAAAGATCTAAACTTTCAAAATACATGAGTTTATTCAATGAAACTGATAGCAGATTTATTTATTGGAAAATACCGCCTAGAATGTTGAATGCTGTGTGTCTTGTTGTTACTTATTAGATACAACTTCTTGTTCTCAACGCAAACATGTACTTAGTTATTTATCTGTGCTAATAGTGTAGAGTAGTGACTTTGCTATACATATACTAGATTCTTTATAATATCGAAGTATTCAATCCAGGGTTAAGTTGAGTTTAGCTCTCTAACAGAAAAATATGATTTTAATAGTCGAGATTAAGACTCAGTTGAAGCTAGACCAACATGGGAAACCTGGAAGCACTGGACGGTCGTTTCGTTCTACTGTGGAACTCTTTAACAGTGCGCATCCACGATTCCGCCTTGCGAGCCTATTGTATGCAATTTGAATTAATGGATGTTTTGTCTTAATACATAGTGATACAATATCAATATGACTTGAAGTTTAAATGCAATTGATATGATGCTAAAGTCGTAGACAGTGAACAGGAATCTCCAAAATTAATATTTGGCTAATTAAAACTTACAAGAAAAGTGTATTCGCAATTTTGAGAGGTCTAGTGATTCTTGAAAGATTTCGAATCGTATCACCATTCCCCGAGTTACAGATGTGACTGATACTCTGTGAGATTCAGTTATTAACATTATTTGATTAAAGAACTCTGAATATAACATGATATAACAGATAAGTTTTATGTAGTTAAGATCGTGAATTAATTGGAACTAGACCACCATGGACAACCTGGAAGCACTGGACGGCCGTCCTGTCCTACTGTGGGACTCCTCAGCAGTGCGCATCCACGATCCCGCCTCGCGAGATTCGAATCCAGGACCTACCAGTCTCGCTCCGGAGCACTTAACCGATAGACCACTGAGCCGGTATCCGGCCGTGCTAATGTCTAACTTCAATCCACCCACGAAATTGCGTGACCAACTTCCATTCTACTGAGGTAGATACCTGTCTCTATTTGACTGGCAACGACTTCTCACTAGACCTTCAGGAATTACTTCATGGAGCCAGTCACTAGTGAGCATATAATAGATAAGTTTTGTTAATTTGAATCAGTTAACAAGAAACCTAGGTGTCACAGAGTTTTATAAAAGTTGTCTTTTATAACCCAACAAAAAATTTAATTTAGCTTTACTTATTTATTAATGTTAAATGTTAACGTATGATGTCGATTAAACACAGACCTGAACTTATCATCATATTCACAGTTAGATATGTGAATTCTTAATAGTTAAATTCATGAGTCAATCAAAGTGAGATCACCATTTAAAAAAAAACTTGAAAATACTACATGGCTGTTTCATCCCAATATAGGACTCATCAGCAATGTGCAACCATAATCTTACATGAAGGACTCGAACCTAGAACCTTTGGTCTAATGCACAAACACATAACCTCTAGACCACTAAGCTAGCATTCAATGGCTCAGTAGTTATTACAATCGGAATCCAGAATATTTTATGTTTATTTTTATTCTCATTCTATTTTATTCACTTTTTCAGATTTATAAAGTATCAATTCATTAATTTCCTACAACTAATATATGATAACATTAATTTATTATACAATAATATACTACTTATAATACTACTAATAGTACTACTTATACTACTATTATCCAATACTCATAATAGTTTCTTATTTAAAACCAAAATATTGAACATTGTTTAATTTGTTTATTGAATAATTATGATTATTTTTAAGTCTTAATTTACTACTGAAATAAATGTTGATTGTTAAATCTATGTAAACATGTTCTATTGAATGTCAATTGGTCTGTAAGAGCTTTTTCAATGAATGAATGAATGAATGAATGAATGAATGAATGAATATGGAACTAATTACTAGATTGATTTGAATATTCATGAAAATCATTGAAATTAAAGTTATATTGCGTAGATGTATCGTTCTTGTTTGAAAATCATAAACCTAGATGAAAGCATGAGTCAATTGAAGTTAGGAAAACCTGAAAGAACTGGACAGTCGTTTCATCCTATTATGGGACTCCTAAGCAGTGTGCATCCACGATTCCGCACTCGCGAGATTCCAACCCAGGACTCATATCGAATCTTTACAATATTGTACTCATCATTCTACACCACTTGACAAAGTTTTATTGTTCTAGACTAGTCATCTATCATTTATACAAAACATTAGAAGTAAATTTGTTATTTAAATCTGAATCGCTTGGTTGATGGGTGCCATGAAAGTTTCCAGGTTTTCTATGATGGTCTAGCTTCAATTGATTTATGAATTCAACTATAAAATCACTTAAATCTCCACAAAACGTATTTCCTGGAATTCTAGTCAGAAGCAGTGGCCAGTCGAGTTCAATCACGTCTGTCGTTAGATAGTAACTCATTGAAGACAATGGCGGATGGTTGCTCAATTTCGTGGATTGGTTGAAGTTCGGCATTAATACCGTTGGATGCCGGTTTCGTGGTTCTAGAGGTTAGGCGTTCACACGCGAGACTGATAGGTCCTGAGGTTCGGATATCGCGAGGCGGTATCGTGGATGCGCACTGCTGAAGAGTCCCATACTAAGACGAAACGGCAATTCAGTGCTTCCAGGTTTTCTATGTTGGTCTAGCTTCACTTGACTAATGTATTCAACTATAAAACTACTAAAATCTCCACAAAACCCCTTCTGATGAAAGTTTTCATCCATCCGTTATTTTCATTTTTTGAAGTGTCGCCTAATTAATTTCATCATTATGTTAAATAGTTTATTTATAAATATATCATTACATAATAAGAACGTAACTCCAGCTAATCATCACATAGAAAATTCCACGGAACTTTACAAGTAGGTTTAAAAATATTTTGTTAGTCTAGTAAATTTATAATAAATTGTATTACTATTATGACACCGGAGTTTTCGATGGAGATTCATCCTCTGAGTTGAATGATTTTAGTTGTGAAGCTTTCATCTTTCTTCTGAACGAAATCATCAGCACAAACGTCGGGTAGAAGTGAAGTGTCCACATGTGGTTCACAGCTTGTCCTGTAGATCTCAATGTTGATTGGTCCTTGTTGACCTTTAATTTCTCATTGTTTACTTCTTTATTTTGGTTGTATCTCCCATTGGTTTGATTTTTGATCCTATATTTGTCCATAATTTTCCTGATTGGATTTTTTGAAGGAAACTTCCTTCACTTTCTTCTTCTGATGTTTTTCTTTTTCAATACAGCTAATAGGCAATATCGTGTTGTCACTCCTTGAGGTAACTCAACTTACCCACATAGTTTGATAGTTCATTTGACTTCTAAACAGGAAGTCACAAAAATATATTATCATTTCATATTATCATTTCTATGTGCAGACTTAGTTTATCATGACTACTAATTAGTGAGAAGCCATGTACAGTGAAACGAATCCAATGGAAGATGGTCGCGCAATCCTGTGGATTGATTGAAATTAGACATTAACACCGTTGGATGCCGACTCAGTTGTCTAGTGGTTAAGCGTTTGCGATACATGGAGGACAGCTAATAGACTCATTCCAAGTAAGGATCGGTGTCAGACAAGGCTGCTTACTCTCAATCTTTCACTTCCTTCTGGTGGTTAAATTGATTATAAAAACCTCGACATGTGGGAGAAAGAACGGAATACAACGGACAACTTCGATGCAACTAGACGATTTGGACTTCGCAGATAACTCAGTCTTTCTATCCCATACACACCAACAAATGAAGGTTAAGACATCCACTGTAGCAGAAGCCTCTGCATCGACGGGCATCGAAATATACAGAGGGAATAAGTAAGATCCTCAAATACAACACGGAAAACACCAACAAAGTCACACTTCATGATGTAGTTTTGGAAGAGGTAGAGTCTTTCACTTACCTCAGAAGCATCATCAATGAACGAGAAGGGTCTGATGCAGATGTTAGAGCAAGGATTGCCAAAACAAGAGAAGCATTCACGCACCTAATGATCATTTGAAACTCAAAACAACTGTCAACCAATATCAAAGTCACAATCTTCAATACGAATGTCAAAACAATTCTACTGTATGGAACTAAAACTTGGACAACTATCACAATCATCATCGAAAATGTACAAGTATTTATAAACAATCGTCTACACAAGATACTGAATGTCCGTTGTCCAGATTTCATCAACAACAGTCTACTGTGTCACAAAACAAACTAGCTCCCAACCGAAGAGAAAATTAGAAAAGACGTTAGAAGTGGATAGGACATAAATTACGGAAATAATCAAACTGCGTCACAAGACAAGGGCTAACTTGGAATTTCGAAGAGAAACGGAAAAGAGAAAAGCTGAAGATCACAGTGAGTTGAGAATCGGAAGCAGACATCAAAATGACGAACAACAATTGGAAACAGCTATAAATGATCGTCCAGGGCACAGCTGAATGGAGAATATTGGTTAGAAACCTATCCTCTTCCACGAGAAGTAACATGTGTAATTATATACGTTGTTCTACAGACTCTTTTAAGATGTTGATATAAATGGATTATATATAAAATTTCAAATCAACTTATTCCTTCATATCTACTGGAACCTACCAATCAAGTTTAAATGAATATCCATCTTCATTAAAATGGATTAAATCTTACCATCAATAAAAATAAATAACTGTCAAATACTACCAAGAATTGACTAATATTTGAAATATGAAAAATTCAATATTAACTCACTAATTACAAAGTTAAGCACTCCTTCTAATGATCTTAGTTTTATCTCCATGTAATGGTCATTGATGTAAACTGTTGAGGAACAGGTTGTATACTAACACCATACATTTTTTGCTTGGCTGAAAACAAGCTTAAGGTTTGAAAT
This sequence comes from Schistosoma rodhaini, assembly GCA_944470415.2. NCBI lineage: Eukaryota > Metazoa > Platyhelminthes > Trematoda > Strigeidida > Schistosomatidae > Schistosoma > Schistosoma rodhaini. The sequence continues at coordinate 85,820,794 of OX104036.1, forward strand.
ATACTCACATTACTACTACTAATAATAATAATAAACTTTATTCAATATCATAGTTTTGGTACAATATAGAATCCTCAGCATCAAGTATTTCAGTGAGTTACCATTTCTTACTTCTTGGTTGATCCTGATGATAAATATTGACTGGTCGCCAGTTAGATGTCAGCAGTTCAGGAAACGATATGAGAATAATATGTATTCTTTTCAATGCATATTGCCACCAATCACGATATCTCTGAAAGTAATTTTCCCTAACTTGTACAGAAAAGCGTTGTACACTTTTCCTAGACGCAAGTGAATATATTATGCGATTAAGAATCAATAATGATGTAATAAAACAAACAAAAGAAACCCGATAACTTGGTAAAATTTCTAGATGACAAGAATAGATAGCCCAGATATTCAAGCTGACCGCCTGGGTATAATTCTTTTTAAAAATAATTTCTTTTTCTTGGAACTTTAAAGAAAAAGCATCTATTACTTATTATTATTATCATTAGTAGTAGTAGTAGTAATAGTAGTAGTAGTAGTAATAGTAGTAGTAGTAGTAGTAGTAATAGTAGTAGTAGTAGTAATAGTAGTAGTAGTAGTAGTAGTAGTAGTAGTAATAGTAGTAGTAGTAGTAATAGTAGTAGTAGTAATAGTAGTAGTAGTAATAGTAGTAGTAGTAGTAGTAGTAGTAGTAGTAGTAGTAGTAGTAGTAATAGTAGTAGTAGTAGTAGTAGTAATAGTAGTAGTAGTAGTAGTAGTAGTAGTAGTAGTAGTAATAGTAGTAGTAGTAGTAGTAGTAGTAATAGTAGTAGTAGTAATAGTAGTAGTAGTAGTAGTAGTAATAGTAGTAGTAGTAGTAGTAGTAGTAGTAATAGTAGTAGTAGTAGTAGTAGTAGTAATAGTAGTAGTAGTAATAGTAGTAGTAGTAGTAGTAGTAGTAGTAGTAGTAATAGTAGTAGTAGTAGTAATAGTAGTAGTAGTAGTAGTAGTAGTAGTAGTAGTAGTAGTAGTAGTAGTAGTAGTAGTAATAGTAGTAGTAGTAGTAGTAGTAGTAGTAGTAATAGTAGTAGTAGTAGTAGTAGTAGTAGTAGTAGTAATAGTAGTAGTAGTAATAGTAGTAGTAGTAGTAATAGTAGTAGTAGTAGTAATAGTAGTAGTAGTAGTAATAGTAGTAGTAGTAGTAGTAGTAGTAGTAGTAATAGTAGTAGTAGTAGTAGTAGTAATAGTAGTAGTAGTAGTAGTAGTAGTAGTAGTAGTAGTAATAGTAGTAGTAGTAGTAATAGTAGTAGTAGTAGTAGTAGTAGTAGTAGTAATAGTAGTAGTAGTAGTAGTAGTAGTAATAGTAGTAGTAGTAATAGTAGTAGTAGTAGTAGTAGTTCCATTGATAGGTTATAATTTCAAGCTGTGAATAATATAAACTGATTAATTGAAATTCATAAAAAAAAGGACATTTGATGTAATTCTCCAATTTTAATGAATAGAATATGAAATTTATTGTTGACCACAATATATAGAAAAGACCACAATCCCTACCTCATTCAAGGTCTAAAAAGTTAAAAAAAAATTATGAAAATTTTGCTAATGTCATAAGAATGATCTTGGTGATCACTAGTGACTGACTTCAAGAGATATTTCCTTGAGTTCTAGTGTGAAGCAGTGACCAGTGGAGTTCTACCGAGTCTGTTTTAGAGATATCAACTCACTGAAGACAATTGGTGAACAGTTTCTCAAAATCGTGGATTGGTTGAAGTTAGACATTAACACCGTTGGATGCCAGCTCAGTGGTCTGTCGGTTAAGTGCTTTGGAGTGAAACTGATAGGTCCTGGGTTCGAATCTCGCTAGTGCGTGATTGTGGATGCGCACTGCTGAGGAGTCCAGTGCTTTCAGGTTTTCCATGGTGGTCTAGTTTCAATTGACTCATGATTTCAACTATGAAAAAAGATCTTGTAATTGTATTCCAACACTAGATAATGGGTTTTTGGGCTTACTTTAAACTCTAACGCTTCAGCGTGGTCTATTTCATTGACTACCCTATATGTGTTGTATGTAGTATAAGCTATAAGCTATATAGCTATGTAGAGCTGAAAGTTTCATATGAGACTGAAAGTTCGCTATTGTTATTGTGGATGGTTAGATATTACTTTGGCAAGTGTTGCTGGCTGTTTATACGTACAATTAGTTTGTAGTGAACAGAACACTGGTTGGGGACAATCGAATGTATTTGAGCAAAAATTACAGACTATCTCAGTAAATTCTGATAATCAAACAATGAACAGTTAATTTGCAAATTAACAACCAATTGTTTCAATCTTCACTGTTTCTCCTCTAATTCCATTGCTCATGCATTTTTCAAACGATTGCGCTTCATTTCAGTTCTTTCGTCATCGGTCTTCTGCCAAAATACATTCTATGTCTGACCAATATCATATAATACTTATATGGATATAAGTAGACCACACCACAAGTTTATTGGTTTTCCATGGTGGTCTAGCTTCGATTGACTAATGATTTCAATTATGAAATTACTAAAATTTCCACAAAAACCTCTTCTGATAATAATCATATGTTCACTAGTGACTGGTTCCAAGAGATATTTCCTGGAGTTCTATTGAGAAGCAGTGACTAGTGGAGTTCAACTGGGTCTGTTGTGAGATAGTAAGTCACTAAAGACAACGGTGGACAGTTGCTCAATTTCGTGGATTGATTGAAGTTAGGCATTAACACCATTGGGTGCCGGCTTAGTGGCTCTAGAGGTTAAGCGTTCATGCGTGAGACTGATAAGTCCTCGGTTCGAATCTCGAGAGGCAGGATCGTGGATTCGAATTGCATTTGTATTAAAAATTGGTATTCGTTTAAAAATCTATGGAAAACTAGTAATTAATCAATAGAATAGATGGATTGTGACTGATATTTGAATCTAGGACATTCATTCAAATTAGAATATGAACATCAACAGTGGAATGGAGATAAATCCAGATGAAGAATTACAAATGAGAAGATTCACGCAATTTGGTTTTACAATGGACATCAATTTTTGTTATAATAATGATGATAGTTTCTCTTGACTTAAAAGCAGAATTTGAATCTGTAGACCGAGAGGTTCTGTGGTATTGTCTGTCACTGAAAGGTGTACCTCAGAAGTACATAAACCTTGCGAAGGCTCTTTGCTCAAACACTACCAGTCGATTCAGAGCTTCATGGTGAACTGTCATCTGATTTCTCAACCTTAAGTGGTGTACGACGAGGCTGTCCACCATCCCCATTTTTTTAACTTCATCATAGACCTACTACTGGAAATAGCACTCTCGTCGACTGAATTTTTAGGAATCCATCTCCTACCAAGAGGTCCTCTTATGGACTTAGAATACGCAGATGACAAAGTTCTGTTTGGTGAAGACTCTGACAAAATACAGAGTCTCCTGTTAGAACTGAGTAACAATGAAAGGATGTTTGTAATGCGTTTCTCCCCCTCTAAATGTAAATTGTTAATCCAGGACTGGTCTGCGTCAACACCTGAACTAAGAATAGTGAGTGAAGTAGTCGAACGCGTCGACAACTTCACTTATCTTGGAACTCTGTTCAGACCTAATGGGTTGGTGTCTAAAGAAATCTCAGCACCAATTCAAAAAGCTCGCTTGGCTTTTGTCAACTTACGTCACCTATTGCGAAGGCGAGATATCTGTCTATCAATTAAGGGACGAGTATACTGCACAGAAGTTCGTTCTATTCTACTTTACGGCTGCGAAACGTGGCCATTAACGGTAGAAGATACACCTAAGTTACTAGTATTTGACCAACGATGTCTCAGAAATATTGCTCGCATCTACTGGGATCACCGGGAAAGTAATAGTGAGGTCTGAGCCATATTGGTAGATTCAAACTACTTGGTTAGGGTCCGTGTGACTATTGTAACCATTGGTTGGCGACTCTGCGTGACATGGATCAGAATCTATCACAATGGTGTAGGTATATACACTCTTTGACTTCCCTCAAACCATGAGATTAAGATTGTTTCATATCTGTCTTTCTTCCTGTACTATATCCTTATATACAATCTTTCTTACTATCATTAAATTGGCTACTTCTATGAATTTGGTGATCTTGTTGTGCTAATGAGGTATGGCAACTTGGACCGATCTATATATGTGCCTTGTCCTACGTTGAAGCTGAATGACTGTATTATTTATCTCCTTATGGAACCAATGGAGATAGTTGGGTTACGGTTGATTTTATTAAATTGAGAGTGCGACAACATACAGTCATTTTGTGAGTAGTTTCCGATGGTTTGTATTTATACTATTCAGGCTTTACTTCAGGCATTATGTGTGTTACTTTTAGGGTTCCCCTCCCAGACAAACATAAGGGGTGAAGCCGGTAGGTCTTTTTGGAGAAGTGGCAGTTTATCACCCAATTTCTTCTATATCTTGAAGGAAGTTGCTTTGTTCAGTTTTTTGTATGAGCTTTCAGTCATTTATATGTAGCTTTATATTTATATGTAGCTTTTTAAAAGCTTAACCATTAAATTATTTGATCTTTTGTGTGCAGTATACCTCAGGTTTAGCCTGTTCTGTATCACATTGACAGCTAAGTTACTCAAAAGATTTTGGTCTGTAGTTCAACAGTAAACATTTTTCTAAACTTTATACCCATAATAAGACTTCCTGTTGTGTTAAGCACTGTTTCTAGCACTGCCCAGTCTTACTTTCTTAGTAGTTAATTTTTGCACAGTAAATTGAAAGAAAAACCGTTGGGTTTCTTTGTCAAGATAGGGATTGAATACTCTTCGTGCTCACCTGCTCCAAACGTACGAAGTAGAATTCTCACTTTCAAAGAGTTATCATGATGAGAAAAGTCGATTTGGAAAATGTCCTCGTACCTCTTGAACCATGATTTCAATTTGACATCAGTATCAGGATTAAAATGAAACCTGGCTAATTGAGTTGATCAGTGTTTCGGTAGTTGAGCTCCTTAATTCGAACACCTTTACTGAATTTTTTTGAGTTAATCGGTTTTGTGCCATCAGTTCAATCATTTTCAATTGTGATGCTTGGAATTATTTTGCTGTTGATGCCGCAAAATGGATTGAAGCTGATCTACTGAAACTGATTGGCATTCTGAAATTTTGTTTATTTTCGTGTGTATTTGAAAAAAAAATATTGACCTCAGCAACTCTTGTGATGTGCAATGTCTGATCTGATACTGATACACGGTATGCTATGCATTAGCCCCCTCCCCTCTCCCAATTGACTACTTGGGTGAGAAAGTCTATTGGACTACCGAATAAAACTCATAAATACTCTTCCATATATAGATTCAAGTCTATCCTTGTGAGATTGACTCATTTTGACCCCAATAAAGTGCACTTGACCTTCATGTGACTGGTGATTCCTATCGATTGACCTTTTAACTAGGCCACATCTGATTGGCACTCCATATCATTTTTTCTTCTATGTTTATAACTAGCTTTTTATTTGTATCTTGGGCATACTTCTGTAGTTTTTGGTCATTTATTTTTTCATATAAACGAAGTAATGTTTTAAGACCATTGTAAAACCATGAACTTATCAGGGCGTTAAATAATACAAGATACAAATCTATGATGTGATGGAGCTATAGAATAAAAGATTGTAATTAATAAATTAAAACATATTATGCCATATAAAATTCTGGCGAGACTAAACTATATCGCCGAGCCAATCAGAAGCTTTCGTGGGTTTTCAAGGTCACGGCACTAAGTTCGGTACCTGACGCTTACGTACGATCGATTTACAGCGGATTTTAGGGAAGACGTGATAATTCAGCGTCTACTAAAGAAGTGATCATAAGATTTTGGCGCGAAATTCAATTATCCATTTGGATAGATAGAGTTTTGGCATTATAGCTGATGTCAGTTCGTGATGAAAACCCTAAGTATAATTCCTAGCCTTAACCGTGAACTTTAAATCATAATTTGAATTCTTCACACAGCTTTATACCCTCATTTAGTCTTTGTTATTATGTTGACACTTTCAGGGTCACTCTAGCGTCGCTTTAAGGTCGTCCATAAATTACAGTCTCACCCTTAACCCTAAACCGTAAACCATACCAATATACCAACAACATTGGAGCTATGTGGTCGAGGCTAAAAGAATTTTTGAGACCTTATTATGGTTTCAGAGGTCGACTACTATGGAGCCATATGGATGTGTTCCTGTACCGTATGCACTATGATTTTAGAACTTTTGAACCTATATCTCACCTCGAGAAGTCTTCAAGTCATGTAAAAGAACAGTATCCTCTTTAATTTTTGAGTTTTGTATCATATATTTTTACTGTATACTAAGTGTCTTCTGATTGGCTAATATTTTTCAAGGTCATTTAAGATTCGTTCAAAGGTCGTCATTATAGTTCAGTCTCGCCTAAAATTCTTTGAAAACTCTTACAGTGTAATATGAATAGGAAATAAAGACTACAAGATGCCACAAGTATTCAGAGTTTGATTACGCCTTGACCAGTAACTTTTTTTAGAATCGAAATATACTAACCCAGTCAAATCAGAAGTCAGATTTGAAGAGGTTCAACCATATATTAGACGATCTATCGATATATCGGAAAGCTGGCTAGCGGTTATAGGAGATATGTAGCACTGCGTACACACTCGTGATCGGGTGCGGATAGCTAACCGAGCACCTTCAGCTAGGAGAGTCCAGTAAAACCAACGTGTCAAAGACTTACAGAGCTATTAATTCTGGGGATTTATTTACCGCTACAGACTGATATAGTATTTTTTTGAACAGATTATTACAACTACAAATGAGATATATGTTAATTTAGAATGAACAGTAATATAGTAAGTATTGGGCTGAGAATTCTTTTCTATAAAGCAAATAATGTATAACAGAAAAATATCAACCCAAGTTTAGTTCCATCTTTAAAAACTATAAATCTAATAGTCAAAATTTCATTCCATATGACTTCGTGTCCGTGAATGGATGAAGAGTACAATTTACTTACTTACGTCTGTTACTCCTCGTGGAGGAGCGTAGGCCACTCACCAGCATGAAGAGTTCAAAGCTAAGTTAAAAACATCTATTCAATGTTTCTGATTGTTTTTAGTTCAAAATAGTTCAGAATGCGAAAACCACCTTATATAATAAAAAAAAATCTTCATGAAGTCAACAGGACAACAAAGATCAGATCATTTCTTTATTTTCACAAGGGTGTTATATAGTTAAGATCATGAGTCAATTGAAGCTAGAACACCGTGGAAAAATCTCCACAAAAAGCCCTTGTGATAATGATCATATGCTCACTAGTGACTGGCTCCATGAGGTAATTCCTGGAGTTCTAGTGGGAAATCGTGGCCAGTGAAGCTAATCCATGTCAGGTAGAAACAGGTATCTACCTCAGTACAATGGAAGTTGGTCGCGCGATTTCGTGGATTGGTTGAGTTTAGACATTAACCATTGGATTCCGGCTCAATGGTCTATCGGTCTGGCGCGAGACTGATAGATCCTGGGCTCGAAACCTGTGAGGCGGGATCGTGGATGTGCACTACTGAGGAGTCCCACGATAGGACGAAACGGCCGTCCAGTGCTTCCAGCTTTTCCTTGGTGGTCTAACTTCAATTGATTTTATATTTTCAACTATGAAAATTCAATTCATTAGTATCGTAATGAATGAAAACTTGGTGGTGAAAACCAATGGACTGTTTTATGTAAAATTAAACAATGCCTCTGTAAAATATGAAAACCATACATTAAATGCATCAGCAGCGCGCACCCACGACCTCGTCTCACGAGATTTGAACCCAGGACCTATCAGTTTCGCACCAGAGCACTTAACTGATAGATCACTGATCCAGCGTCAATGGTGTTAATGTCTAGCTTCAACCGGTAGGTCCTGGGTTCGAATCTCTCTCGCGAGGCGGGATCATGAATGCACACTGCTAAGGAGTCCCACACTAGGATGGAATGGCCTTCCAGTGCTTCCAAGTTTTCGATGGTAGTCTAGCTTCAATTGATTCATTCTTTCAAGTATGAAAATACTGAAATCTCCACAAAACCCCTTCTGATAAGAATTGAATTTTACACAATCATATGACATCTTATGAGAACTCTCTACTTCAAATCCCTTGTTTACCAAATCGAATTCTCGATTATATACAACTTTCTTCAGTAAATTAGAATTAGAGTCATTATAAATCACTTAGATTATAATTAAAATCAGTGCTCATTTATTACCATGTACACACCTATATATATATATGTGCTATATATATTAAGTATGAGTGTATACGTCGTTTGTATACATATATAGATATACCATACTATCAGTCTTCTAACAGTTCATACTTCTATTGGTTGATTAATCCTTAAGCATAGACATTCATTTAAGCACAATTATTAGAGTTATACATGTAAAAGTGTAAAACATAACATTATCGACCTTCATTGAGATATTAGATGACCAATAGTATTTACTGATCTGTTACTATGTTCCTTCTTCTCCTTTTTTTTTTTATTTATTCTTTTTTTAATTCTCACAAAAATTACTAAATCATTATTATTTATAAACTTTTGTGTAACTGGGTAAACTTTTTTTTTTATTATCAGTATCCATATTGAAATCATTTCCATAAAGAAAAGAGGAATTTGTTCAAGTTAAAACAAACAAAACTATTTCATTAATTGAATATAAAGAAGAGGGATTTTCAAAAAAAAAAAAAAGGAAAACGGGAATTGAAAAACAAACAAAAAATAGGAATATTTTCTTTCAAAAAAATATTCATACAAAGTAAATTAGAAGATATCCGTTTAAAAGACGGAAATATGTCAAGTTGGCAACGTCTTTCTGGATATTTAAATTCTAAACCAACTGGACGTAAGTTGAATTTTTTTCTCCCAAGTATCATTATATGTATCAAAAGGAGTTTTGTGGAGATTTCCGTATTTTTCATAGTTGAAATCATGAGTGAATTGAAGCTAGACCACCATGGAAAACTTGGTGAAGTGCTCTGGAGCAAGACTGGTAGGTCCTGGGTTCGAATATTGTGAGGCAAGGTGAGATCGTGGATGCACACTGCTGGGGAGTCCTATAAAAGGACGAAACGGCCATCCAGTACTTCCAGGTTTTCCATGGTGGTCTAGCTTCAATTGACTCATGATTACAACTATCATTTATGTGTTTTATTTGTATGAAAGTTGTTTATTAGTTGTCTAATTCATTTGACGATATATTAGTTTTGTGGTAAACGGGAACATATATGGAAGCAATCGAATGTATTTGTACACAAAATTAAAGAATCTCATAGTAAAATCTGAGATCCATATAGTAAATACTTCATTTACAAAATGTCAAACAATCGTCTCAAACTTTACTGTTCCTTCTTTTCCACAGAAATCATTCTCTGTTCTCGTTCTTTTTTCCTTGATCTTCTCAGACTTCTGACTCCAGGCATTTCACTTACGATTCTTGATACATACTACTTATATCTGTTGTTATCATTAGCACACTACACAGTTTTGCTGAAGATCATGACTTGTGCAATTTTAAGGTTTATTATTATGCTAATGTATTATATGCAGAAATCGTCAAATGTCATGTCGGTTACATAATAATGAATTAAATTCCCCTGACACGTTAACTAATACTACTTTTGTAATGATAACGGCGAGACTCTAATTTATGGACGAACCAATCAGATTTACGATTATAAGTCTTGGACTTCGACGCTAAATTCTTTATCTATTTGCCTAAATAACATCTTGGCAATCCAGCCGATGTCAGTTCGTGATGAAAACTCTATATCTAATCCCTATCTCTAAGCATCAACTGTAAATCATAATCTTTATCCTTCATATAGGTTTAATAACCTCATTTAGCCCTAGTCAGTAAGTGGACATTCCCAAGGCCACTTTAGCAGAGCTCAAAGGTCGTTCATAAATTATAGTCTCATTCTTTCAGTTTATCTTCAAATTAATTACAAAAGAAAGATGAGTAGTGGCTAGCAGTGGAATCCAGGACGCACGTTTCATCCTATTTGGGACTCGTCAGCTGGATGAACCTGCATCCCAGAGTTGATTTTCACTCTGGGACTCGAACCCAGTACCGTTTTCTTTAAACGGTAGCTACTGAGTCCGGACCTCAGGCAATATCCGCACAGGATGCACCTATTCCAACAACAGACTGATCAATTGTAGTCTTAAATAACAATAGGAAGATACAAGTAAACAAACACCAAGTGAATTTAATCACAAAATAGTTTTCGTTATGTGTTTGTGACGGCATATAAGTTGTTACATAGACTAATCTCTAGCTTATGTTAGATGGAGCTAACTGTCAATTAGTGGAAATAACATCTTCGAATTCATGAATGAAATTGTTGTGCTGTATTATAATTTTCTTATTGTTGATTACATGAAATCGATCAATCAACTAAATACTAGGAGGTCAAGTCAACAATGACAACTATTATTGTTAGGCGATAATTACTCAATCAAACCTGAATAACTGTCACGGTAAGAATCCATTCATAATCAATTTGACTAGAGAGTTAAATATATAAAATTCCAATACTGATTTAATAAAACATTATTTTTCCAAAGTAACTGTTTACTTGTTCAACGTATTACTTACTTACGCATGTTACCCCTCGTGGAGGAGCATAGGCCGCTCACCAGCATTCTCCATCCAACTCTGTCCAGGGCAATCCTTTCCAGTTCCTTCCAATTGTTATTCACTCTTTTCATATCTGCTTCTGTTTCCCGGCTAACCAGAATAAAATGTTTAACATATTCCCTTTTAGTAAATTAATTCGTCAACAAAACGAAATATCATACGCTACAAGATAGATGAATCCCGTTTTTGGAATAACGAACATCAATTCTGAAATGCAGGTACATCTAGCTGACGAGTTTCAAATAGGACGAAACGCGCATTCCGGATTCCACTGCTAGCCATTATCCATCTTTGCTCATAACGACTAATTAGTTTAGACAATAAGATTTCAACTAATGAGTTATACCTTGCAAATTATGTCCAACTATTTCTGTCCAAATGTAGTCATATAATTGATTGTTAGTAAACAATTGGAAAAGAAGTCAAACCAATAGACTGTGTACTGTTTAAACTAATGAAGTTATATATTACTCATATTTAAGTAGGGTTCAGACTAGAGGTATCTAGGATATGAGTTCATCTTAACATCATTCACAACAAGTTAATGGATTATACAATCTGTAGTTTAGTAGAGGATTGTTCGAGTTCGCCTCTGCTTACATTATTCAAACAATATCAGTTGCCTTTATTTCATAGATTATAAAATATAGTCCATTCAAATCTATACAATCGGTGACACCTTAGAAGTAACGATTTATTTAAAAACCTGACAAACCCAACGGAATTCATATGTGAAGTTGAAGTTTATAATAGAAAAACAAGAATGTTCTCACATATAGACAAGGCCTTATAAGTGGGCAAACACAAGCAGACCAATAAAAGTCCCACAATAGAGCGAAACGGCTTCCAAGTTTTCAATGGTGATCTAACGTCAATCAGTTCATGATCTCAATCAAAAACAGTAATCTCCACAGTCCCATAATAATAGAATGATCAACTTAATGATCACTTAATATAGTTAAGCGGTTTGTATGAATTTGCTTCACATAAAAACAGTTATCATTTTGAACTATGTGGATTAGACAATTAGTTACGTTACATTTCACTTGCAAAGATAGTAGATTCCATTAGAAAAGACTAATGGGAATATGGCTCAGTAGTTAAAGAGGTCAATTATTGCCATTAAATTTCAGCTTTAAAACGCTCTACATCTACTTCAGTTTAGAAAACTGAATAGAATCACCAGTCTTGGTTCGATGCCAAGTACACATTTCTGTACCTGGTTATTGAGATAACCCTTAACGATTGTTATAATTACTTCCATATTTTACTGGTCTAACATGTTAGTCATTGGGAGGTAATCGTAAGAAAGCCCTCTAACTTGATGTTCGGTCCTTTGAAAATCATCCATTCACTCAAATTTGTAATATGATTGACAGAACTCTGATAACGCTCAGAATGTTTGTGACTATCCGGTGACAAATCAGTATAGATATTCAAAACGTACAACATGATACACTACCCAGTAAAAACCTGTAATCTATTTAGATATACATTCATTAACTGTTTGCATTTATCTTATTATAACATTACACTATGCTGTGTTCAAAGGCACTTAATTTATTTAAAGACTTTCTGGTGTCAATATTCAATTGTTTGGTGTGAATTACTTTAACTTGAAAATTTTATTTTGATTCCAAAAGAATTAAATCAATATCGATGATATCTAATGAAGTGATTGGAAGAGGTATTATGAAATTAGATCTTTGATATCATCTAGGAGTCAGTAGTTTCGTCTTAATTCGAAACTGATAAACAATGTGCATTCAAAACCATACCAGAGATGGAATTCAGAATCTGATGACTTTGTCATAATCACCATAAAGGTTTAGAACATTGAATCGGAAACTGTTAATTCATATTCACTTATTATTGTTTGTTTGAATCATCGCATTGATGTTTTTAGGACTGAAACTGGTCAGTCTTTTATTGGCATATGTGCATACTGTGGGTATTGTCTCGATATAGCCTAAATTCACAAGCATGGTAAGCAAACATGGATAATGGCTAGCAGTGTAATCCAGTTTGACTTGCGTTTCGTCTTATTTGGGCTTCGTCAGCTAGATGTACCTGCATCTCAGAGTTGATGTTCACTCTGGCATATGTTCTCATTTCAGATGATTTATGATACAGTACAATCATCAGTCAAGGAAAAGGATAATATCTTGTTCCACACACTATATAATTAAATTCAAATGGCTCTATCACTGTTAATACTAAAGATTCGAAAGTAAACTTGTAAAATAATTACTAAAGTATGGTCGGTTAACTATTCAAATTTGTTGGAAAAAAAGTAAATCAACCCGATCAATCAAGTTTGAATTTTGACGATTCATGTAGTTTTCAAGATCAGATATTAGATCTTAAAGGATGTTATCTTCAATTTGACTATGGAGTTCTTAAGGATAAATTAGGGCAATCACAAATGAATTAAGTTATTGTTTACAAGATATCTAAGTAACTAGATTCTATATGAAGTAAGCTCTGATAATGTTTCTCAAAATGACAATAAAAGCTCCTTAATTAAGTTATGTACCCGAGAGAAGTGTTTAATACATAAGTTTAAGATTTAGTCATTACTGTTAGAAGTATCTTTGTATTGAGAACATCAGAACTCATGAGTCAATTGAAGCTAGAACACCATGGAAACCCTGGAAGCACTGGACGGCCGTTTCATCTTACTGAGGAGTCCCATAATAGAACGAAACAGCCGTCCAGTGCTTCCAGGTTTTCCATAGTGGTCTAGCTTCAATTGACTCATGATTTCAACTATGAAAATATTGAAATATCCACAAAAACCCCTTCTGATGAACATCAGAAATATCAATTTTTCCATAAGTCAAAATAGGTCAATGCTCAAACAATACCTAGAAGCGTCTAAATCATTCTCCATTTTATTTCAGAAATTAAATTAACTTATGCATAGTCAGACCCTTTGACTGGTTCTTTAAGCTTATGGAAATGAAATTAGGAAGGACTTAGTTAAATAAATAATTATAAATGTAGATATTTATGTGATGGCTCGTCAGTAATATTTGATGACCAGCTGTAAATATCATGAATCTCAGATCAGGCGTTTCCTATTGACTACTTCTTGTTACTATCTAAAAATGTTAACATTGCTGACTTTATCATATTTGTTTATATGATTGTATAAACAATATCCATACTTAACAATTAGATTTGAATTCATATTTAATTGACCTCTACTAGATCATTTATTAGAGTGATTTAATACAATCAACACTTAATATATATGCATAAGTTAATTGATTTGAAAAATGAGTCCTTGTTATGTAATCTATGTAGCTCAGTCTGATAAACAGATCAGTAAAAGAGAAACTCATATATCATAATAAATTAATAGTTAAGTTCATGAGTCAATGGAAGCTAGACTACCATCAAAAATCTAGAAATACTGGATAGCTATTTCATCCCAGTGTAGGACTTCTCAGTAATATTCATCCACGATCTCACCTTGCGAGATCTAAACCCAGAACCTATCAATTTCGTACATGAGCGCTTATTAAACGATGTTAATGTTTAACTTTTACCAATCCAAGAAATTGCAAATTGTTCACAATTGTCTTCAGTAAGTTATTATCTCACAAAAAGATCTAGTTGAACTCCATTCTTTAATTACAAGCATAGAAATAATCTAAAAAAAAAAAAAAAGAAAATGCACTTTACTTATGTCTATTGATTTGTATAAGGGCAAATTACAAAAAAGTAAAACACTTCTCTACATGTGATCATTTATGGATAATAAATATGTATTTTCTTTTTTTTTTTTAAAAAAAAAAAGAAAAAAAAGCGAGAGAGAGAGAGTGAGAGAGGAAAGAACTAAACTACAATCAATCGTATGATTCCTTTTAAATCACATGGACTAGTTTCCGCATTTTATTTTTTTTTATTTTTTTTATTTTTTTTTTCTTGTAAACAGTGTGTTGTTATTTTTCTCACGTTTAAAACTTAAGTTTTTCTTTTTTTTTCTCGTTTTTTCTTTTATTTAATTGTACTGTAGTCTTTAATTGAGTAAATGATTATTATTATAAGGGTTAAATAATAGTTGGAAATGAAGAGTTGTGTATAATAGGTGGTGTTGTTAACCAGTTTATGAATTGATTTCTGAAATTTATTTATTATTTATTGATTTAAACACATATATATTGGTACAAAAGGGCACCAGGTACATATGCGCCACACTATTTGTGTGTGGGCTGTGATACTGCCCGGGTGCCCAAACCGAAGCAGGTGGTTTTCTTAGGGGGCCACACCCAGAGCCTTTGACCTAGAGGTCTAATCCACAAGGCAGTGGAGCATCATAAGGAGATGCAGTCCCATGGTAGCCGGTTACCAATGACAGGTTCGTCCGCCATTCGGTCCACCAGAATACTGGAGCCTATGTGCACCAATGGTTTTGAATCAGGGTTTTCCAACTCCCCTAGGTGGACCCTCCGAGTCCACCAACCCGGTTAAAGCGCCGGACATTCGCTTTTCGTCCTCTCACTTTCATAAACAACACCCGTGGTGCGAGAAGGTAGTGAGTAGGACTTCCCTGACAGAGGCTATTTATTCGCTGGCCATGTGAGAGCATTTCGAGAGGGAGAGTAGACTCTCCCCACTCTCGGCCGTACCAGGGCATTTGGGGGCGATTTCTGAAATAGATTATACATTGTAGGCTATGGGTTTTCTTAGTTAAGACTTAAAAAGATTTTTATCAATCCTGATCACTAGTGTAAATATGATTATTATGTATATAGAGGAGGCCTGCTTAAACATCTGGGCTACCTGTTCCTGTCATCTATATATTTCAACAAGTTATCTAATATTGTTTGTTTTAATACATCATTATGGGTATTAAGCACACAACCTATTCCGGTACGTTTCTGAAAACTGTACAACCTTTCGCTGTAAAGGTTACAAAAGGCCTAATCAGAGATGTCGTGTTTGCTGAGAACATGCAACAAAAAGAATATACATTATTCATATGTTGATTGACTGAACTGCTGACATCCAACTGGCGATCATTGAATGTTTATCATTAGGAGCAACGAAGAAATAAGAAAAGTAAACATGTTGAAATACTTTATGCTGAGAATTCAATTTTGTACCAAATAATATAATATTGAATAAAGCTAATAATAATAATAAATAATAATAAAAAAAAGTTTGTAGAAATTTAGAATAGTTGTTACAATGTCCAACTCCTAATCTAATATATTAATGTTTACCATCGACTGAGATGGTTAGGCCACGTGTTAAGTATGCCTGAACACCGATTACCACGATGTGCAATACTGACTAGTACTGGGGATGGTTGGAAGAAAGTTAGGGGCGGCCAAACCAAAATGTGGTATCAGTCCACAAAGTCACTAACTTCTAATCTGAGCCATGTTGATAGATGCAGACTACTTGATTGGGATCCGTGTCACTATCGTAACCAATGGTTGGAGACTCTGTGTGACATGGCTCAGAATCGATCACAATGGAGTAGGTGTATACACTCTTTATCTTCCCTTAAACCTACAGATTAAAATTGCTTCATATCTGTCCTCCTTCCTATACTATATCCTTATATACAACCTATCTTTTATATACTACCATCACTAAATTAACTACTTCTATGAATTTGATGTTGATCTTGTTGTGCTAATGAGGTATGGCAACTTGGACCTATGCATATGTGTACCTAGTCCTACGTTGTAGCTGACTGACTGACTGAATTACTGAGTGTATATATGAGTAGGTTGGAGAAAGTTCGGAGCAGATTAATGAAGGTTTGTAATCAGTTAACGAAGTAAATAATAGCTATTCTGAGTTAGATATAATATTTCTGATTGTGATTAATCAAATTAGTCTAAATCAATGGTTAAAAACAATAGATCATATTATTCCAAAATTGGTTGTCATCGTGCAGTTACATTCATTATCTAAGTATACTACTCAAATGTTCCTTGCAACCTGCACTCATATAAGTGATATCAACATTTTCTCGCAATGTTCTAAATGATCATAACTAACTAACTAACTAACTGACTTTTAAATAAAGACAGAACAAATATTGATGCAGAATAATATGAATTCATTATATTTCATGGTTTCTCATCAGCTGCTTACAACCAAATATGCATTAGAGTTTTAGCATTAGGGTAATAAATAGTGTGGAACAGCTGACATAAGTGAATGTTAAGGATTGGAATAACAAAAGGTCATCAATGATAACTATACATATATATATATATGGGCAAGGAAAGGTCAGAGGTTATTAGGTATTAGAATGAAGAGTAGCGTAATGGTGCAGTTCAAAGACAGATAAGATCAAAAATGTGTTTATTTTAGAGGTAATTAAAACAATTAGGGTGGGTTACTTAATAATTGAATAAAATTTGGATAGTTCATATAATTACGAGAGACAAATGAACGGAAATGTATGAGAGGAAGGGTGGTTTAAGAATTGGGTAAGGGAAGGGAAATATAATAAAAACTGAATATTAACCAAAATTAAACTAATAACAACAAAACTGAAACAAACAAACAAAAAAAACGGATTACCAGGGCAGTAATAAGTTTATCACTGTCTCTTTTTGAGTACACAGATCCGGTTTGAGTTGTTTTTTTTATCGCGATCGCTTCAGCAAACCGGAGAGCAGTTGTACTTCTTTGTTTACTAATGATTTTGAAGGCATGAGAAATATCAATGCTGTGCCCGGTGTCGAGTAAATGCCGAGCTATCGCATTGTTGAGAGCCCTGGACCCTTGCAGCCTCAGTTTCTTAGGAACATGCTCAGAAATGTGGACATGTACTCTTCTCTCGGTTCTTCCAATGTATGTGCTTTGGCACGTACATGTAAATTGGTAAATACAGTTGGAGCTACTGAGAAAAGAGGACTTGTCAATTTTAGTTTGTTTGAGTAAGTAGTTTGTTTCCCACACTGTTGTCAGTTTAGCTGTTGGCTTTTGATAAGGTTTTAGTACATAAGCTCAGTTGAATACAAAAATTAAAGATAATCCAATGACATAAAAAGCAGGTTACGTAATATTACAAACCGATTACAGTTAGCAATATGAAACATTAGATACCTACTCAACAGTCTATATGTCATTTGTTTATTTAACTTTATAGAAGGGGTTTTGTGGAGATTTAGTACTTATCATAGTTGAAAGTGTGAGTCAATTGAAGCTAGACCACTATCGAAAGCCTGGAAACACTGGACGGCCGTTTCGTCCTATTATGGGACTCCTCAGCAGTGCGCATCCACGAACCTGCTCTCGTTAACTTTAGTCAATGTCATGAATATTCACTCTTGTAAAGTTATAAATTGGAATAAACCAAAACTATGTGATGTTTCGTGTTTTGTTGTTTTGTTGTAATGGTTAGCTTACTATGAGAAATTCCATTACCTTGGTAGTTAATGTTATAAATCATTATTCTAAGTTGGTAATCTTAATCAATTACATTTTCTTGTTTATTATATATCTGTTTAATCAAGTTTCTAATTATAACCATTTAATTGAATTCTTTTATAAATATATTATATCTAATATGAAATGTATGTGTGTATATTATCATTGATCAAGTTAAATCAGTATACATATATGAAATGGAATTATTTCAATAGATATTCAATTATTATAAGCAAAGATGGATAGTGATTAGCAGTGGAATCCAGTTTGATGCGAGTTTCGTCTTATTTGGGATTCGTCAGCTGGATGTACCTGCATCTCAGAGTTGATGTTCATTCTGGAATTCGAACCCAGAACCTTTCGCTTCATCCCCTAGTGGCTATCAGGACTCAGTAGCTAAGTGAATAACCACGATGGTGTTTGAAGCGAAACGTACCGGGTTCGAGTCCCAGAGTGAACATCAACTTTGAGATGCAGGTACATCTAGCTGACGAAGCCCAAATAAGACGAAACGCAAGTCAAACTGGATTCCACTGCTACTGCCACTATCCATCTTTGTTTATAATGCTTGTGAATTAAGGTTATATCGAGGCAATACGCACTGTATGCACATATGCCAATAAAAGACTGACCAGTTTCAGTTCTAGAAACATCAATGCGATGATTCAAACAAACAATATTAAGTGAGATATTCAATTAGTTTATTACTTAAATGGTTTGAATTAGTTTTTCTGGTTAGCGTTTTTTAACGAGTTAGTTTTTTACAGGATAGGGTCGCTAACCCCATGCCTAACCCTCTTCCTTTATTCGGGCTTGGGACCGTCAATAACCCTAGAGGGTCCACAGATAGAATTTCAGTTAGTTAATACAAGCATACATATATGGTATACTTTTCTATTTGTCAACATTGGTCAATCTGTATTCTGAACGTCAAAAATTTTAATATTTTTCATTTACCATTGTAGATTAGGATAGTCATGTTTGAATATCTTTAATCTTTGTCTATTACTAATTAGAGAAATATACATTTCAGTAGTATTAAGTGTTCATAAATTATAACCTGAACTCTATATTTATTGTGTTATCATGAGGTTGCTTATGATAATTTGCTGAAAGATAATTTTGTGAAGTACTAGTAGGAAACTGTAATTTAGTTCATAATACAATGGTTACTTATTGATGACAATGAATGTGTTAATACGTTGAATTTTGACTAATCTTTTCAGAGACATTATGTTCACTATAAGATCTGAACTTATTTTGTGATATATCAACATGTGAAGATTGATTACTGTGAACACATTGATAAAGAGTTTCTAAATAAAGTGTTATGCCTTTTCTGATATCAGCCGGTTCAATGCATTATCAAGGTATTTATGGAGATTCTTTTAATTACTAGTTGGTATTCGTTATGGATTGGCCACAGTTTAAGCGTCAATGCAAAGTGAGAACAATAAAGGTTCATTTCATCTAAGTATATCAAATAGGATCTGTGTGTTTGACGCTTGGTTATTATGGTAGTTATTTGTGCGCACACCTGAGTAGTCTCGTTCTAGGAAGAGACAGTTTTCAGTTACTTCTGGCTTTTAATAGAAACCTAATTAGAGTTAATCAGTGATAAATACCATTTACAGCTATGTAAATTATTGCATATTGGTAGTGGTGATAATTTATTCGATTAGAATAATTTGATATATGTATACTTGCGCATAAGAATTGAACAATCTCTTCACCTACTTATTACTCGAATTTATGCACCATGAATTTAACTTATGCAGATTACTCCTTTTGGTTTATCTGATTACATTCACTCATTAGAATCGTTCTTATTTCCATTAAGTTTAAAAAAAATTTGAGAAATGCAATCAAAAGATGTTTTTTGGTACAGCCTTAATCTACTTTATTGGTATTCTATAGTTAAAATCATGAATCGATTGAAGCTAGACCAACATCGAAAACCTGGAAGCACTGGACGACCGTTTCATCCTAGTATTGGACTCGTCAGCAGTGCACTTCCATTATCCTGCCTCGCGAGATCCGAACCCAAGACTTATCAGTCTCACACACTGGCATCCAATGGTGTTAATGTCTAACTCCAACCAATTCACGAAATTCAGCAGCTGTCCACCATTCTGTCCAGTGAGTTACTATTTCACAACAGGTAGGTCCTGGGTTCGAATCTCGTGAGGCGGGATCGTTGATACTCATTGCTAAGGAGTCCCACAATAGGACAAAACGGCCGTCTAGTGTTTCCATGTTTTCGACGGTGATGTAACTTCAAATGAGTCATGATTTCAACTATAAAATTACTAAATCTTCATGAAAGCCCTTTCTGATTATTTATATTTAACAAATAGAGTGCAGTTTCAATGTTTCGAGTTATTTTTCTATAAAGGGATCAGCTCTTGAGATTGCGAGATGATTTTTACTATGAAGCACGATAGCTGTTTGTAACTGCATAGTCTTATAGACTAGACATATTTACTTATGAAAATATATGTGATAGATTTTTTAGTTTCATTGATGAACCCCATCAGTTTTATCGTTGTTATGCCAAATGTTGTATATGAAGTTTTTTTATTTCTAGATGGTTAAAAGAGAACAGCTGGAATGTCTGTATTTATTGTTTTGGTCACAATAAGGTGAATCTCCTATCTTAAAGTAATCGATAATAACCATGGAAAATGATATCGAGACACATTTTCAAAGTCAGATACGGCAACTTAAAGCTATATGGAAGTCGACACCATATGTAGAACTAAGATGTCACATTGCAACTTAATTGATTGCATTCAATCTGCACTAAGAAGGAGGTGACACACATGAAATCGATCACCACTCAGTGGTAACGTCTCTGTCTGTGAAGCTGGGTGACACGGGATCGAATCTGTCAAGGAGCACCAGTTCCCTCAAGATTACAGGTACACCTTACTCATGAGTGCCAGGTAGCACGAAACACAGGTCATAGGTTTCCTGTTGACCATCTCCAACCACCATCTTAACTAAGATGATTATATATTAGTAATAATCTATATCTCATTGTCAATCGGATTCAATCGATTGAACTGTAATGTTCTTAGTAATGAAAATAATTCAACATTTTGATTAATTCATTTAATGCCAGAAATTTTCAATGCTCTAAGGACGATTAACTCAACAAAGAAATTAGTTAACCGCTTGTCGTTTTGATATGTGATTTGTTTAGTTGTCACTAGTGAAAATTATGAATCCATATAAAGTTTAGTTTTCTTCATATCATGTGTCTGATAGATTAGATCAACTTCATTGTACAATAGTCGTTAAGTGTTTAGTAACTCTGATATCTTTTCATACAACATTAATAGACATGTTTGGACTGCTAAGTTCTTTATTATTGAAAGCTTAGTATTATTTAACACTAAAATAACTTCAAATGTTTGGTAACTCATAGTATTTGATTATCTGTAACAAATTACTTACAAAGTTCCCCAATTATATATTTTATAAAGGTTCCTCATGTTCACGGGCAATATAACATTGTTCTAGAGCTTCAAATGAGATAACAGAACTTGTTATGCCATGACAAATGTGTTATTCAATATGAGATCTCTGGATGTATATCTCTAACGTCTTGACGTAGTATCTTTCCTTTAAACTATGAAGTTATTCAGTTTCTTTGTTAAACAAGTTCCAATTATGTGCTTGGTTTCAATCTAATCTTATACTTTTCATCAAAACATAATGATAGAACTTTTGTCTTACTTGATTCAATAATTTAAAAGTATCATATATACCCAATAAACTTGAACTAAACCACTTTCTGCTTGACTCTAATTTGCAATAATTGTCCCATGATGAAATCTTATCATTGAAAACATATTATAACTTTTAAAAGTTTTGTTTGAATCAGTTTGTAAATAATAAATACGAGCATTATATGTTAATATGAACAGTCGCTAGCGGTGGAATCAAGAAATTCAGCAATGGAATTTAGGACATGCATTTCGTTCAATTAAGGACTCGTGAACTGGATGTACGTGCATCCACTACTAGTCACTATTTATCTTTTCTTAAAAATGATTATGAGTTAAGGAAATATTAAAGCGATCCTCACAGAATGCACATATGCCAACAATCCTAAACATTAATGGGTTGATTCAAATAACCAATGCAAAATAAATTTAATAAATATGATAAGCAGAGATGGATAGTGGCTAGCAGTGGAATTGTGAATTAAGGTATATCGAGGCAATACGCACAGTATGCACATATGCCAATTAGAGACTGACCAGTTGCAGTCCTAAACACATCGATGGGAAGATCCAAACAAACAATGCAAAATAAATTTAATAAATATGAATTTTATTTTCTTAAAGAAGTGAGATTTCAGGATCCGTTTCTTTATTGTTAAGTATAACAAGTTCTTTAATGTAAACTGACAAACATTTGGGCTAAATAAAATAGAAAATTCTATGGAGATCAATCAATCTGTTGTTTTTTATATTGAACTGACTATATCTATACAGTCATGTTGTTCTGTTATACTATTTAAAATTGGATTAATTTTGATTTGATTATTTATTCTCTGAAGAAGTGGCTTAGGCTGAGTCACGAAACGTCAGGAAATCTAACTTTTCTACTCATTAGGATATCAATATATTATTTATTTAGAGCTAGGCATTTGTTTCTTTTTTGCAGAATGTGCACTTACGAATGTTTTATTGAGCTAACTTCCACAAATCATGTCATTATTCAAAAAGGTTTAATTAATAGTATCGTTGGTGAATTTGTGAGCATCATATAAGGGTGCCCCCAAATACTCTGGTACGGCTGAGAGTGGGAAGAGTCCGCTCTCTCTCTCTCTCTCTCTCCAAATCCTCTCACATGGTCACGCGTATACAGCCTCTGACACATAAGTCCTACTCATTGCATTCTCGCACCACGGGTGTTGTTTACGAAATTGAGAGGAGGAAAAGCGAAAGTTTTGCACTTTAACCGGGTTAGTGGACACAGACAGTTCACCTAGATGAGTTGGAAAACCTTGATTCCAAATCAATGATGCACATGGACTCCAGTATCCTGAGGGGATAAATGGTGTATGAACCAATAGTTGATTACCAGCTACCATGGGACTGCATCTTCTCACGATGCTCCTTTGCTTTCTGGATCATACCTTTAGGTCGAGGGCTCCGGATGTGGCCCCCCAAGGAAACCATCTGTTACCTGAGCAGTATTACAGCCCTCACATAAATCAAATGAGATTTGTGTGGCGCATATATATCTGGTGCTTCCTTGTACCAATATTTATGTGTTCAAATGATAATAAATAAATCATATCAAAGTATAAAATATTTATCATTAATACAACTACATGTATCCAACTGATTTGGTAGACAATAGAAACATTAGAAAATACAAAAAGGACAAATTTTTCTTCATATCACTACCTAAGTAACATTAATTGTATATCGATCCTTAAGATAATGAAATAGTTATCAACAATCTAATTAATTATGATGATTTTATTGATTTTGTTATAAACATAGCCGCCTACTTACCTACCTACCTACCTACCTACCCACCTACCTACCCACCTACCTAACTATCTATCTATCTATCTATCTATCTATCAACTTTATGATATATATGTATAAATTGATTGTAAATTCATAGTATATCAATCAGAATTGAAATACCTTATCTATAGTTTTTATATCATTTGAAGATATTTTAGTTGTAAGATTATTAAAAGTAAATGATGTTATACCTTAGAACTACCTCGTTGGGTTTATATAGGTTTTAAGATGTATTATATCTTAGAGCTTAGATTCTTGCTGTACTACCTAAGCACTCGAATACTAGAACCCTCTAAGTTGCAAGTGAGAAGACAGAAGATAAATGAGAAGGAACATTATTCCAAACAGTGTCAAGTATGGTAAAAAGAAAACACTCATGTATTTATGGTTTTCTAGTAAACAAAAATCATCACTATAGTCATCCGATCCGCATACAGTGGTTTTTTAACGTTTTTCCAATAAGGAAGCTTCATATGAAGATCCTAAAATATTCTTTCAAAAGATGATTGGATGGAATATCTTCTACACTTTCTAACCTTTTTTAGAGCTTCATTGAGTTCACTTGGAAAACCATCCTCATAAGATGTAATCAAACTTATGTTGTTACAATTTTATTAGAAAAAATAAAATGAAATAAGAGGATAGTTTTGTTTTTTCTTCTTATTTCTTTTTATTTTATTGAACAAAAACAAAGAACTAAATCTTCACAAAACCCCTTCTGATTATAATCATATGCTCACTAGTGACTGACTTCAAGAGGTAAATCCTGAAGTTCTAGTGAGAAGCAGTGATCAGTGGAGTTCAACCAGGTATGTTGTGAGATAAGAACTCACTGAAGACAATTGGTGAACGGTTGTTCAATTTCGTGGATTGGTTGGAGTTAGACATAAACAGCATAGCATGCTGGCTCAGTGGTCTATCGGTTAAGTGCTCTGGCACGAGACTGGTAGGTCCTGGGTTCGAATCACGATCGCGAGGCGGGATCGTGGATGCACACTCCTGAGAAGTCCCACAATAGGACGAGTTGGCCGTCCAGTGATTCCAAATTTTTCTTGATGGTCTAGCTTCAATTGACTCATGCTTTCAACTATGAAAGAACTATTGTTTTAGAAAAGATATATGTGTAGATACATATTGAATCTTTCAAAGTTTTGTTTAAATGAGTTTCTTTGTTTAATTATTTCCAGTGATAGATAACAAAAACTTTTAATAAGTTAAATTATAGCATAACAACAGAAAAAAAGTAAACTTGATTCAATTCAATTCAATATGATCATCTATATTACAGTTTGTTTTTTCACCTTTCAGGTCAATTAATATTGAATACTTAAGGTAAAATACATACATTTAATGGTATAGAAATAGGGATAAACAAAACTACACTCAACTATTTAAGAAATTGATTCTGAGTATCTTTCGTTTTATTGTATTTGATCGATGTAATAGTAATGTAGTGAAAGCGAACACAAGTAGTGTGGTGTGGGCTACTTATATCCAAACAAGTAGTATATAACGATGGTCATTTATTTATTTATTTGAACACATAAATATAGATACAAGGAAGCACCAGATATATATGCGCCACACAAATCTCATTTGATTTGTGTGAGGGCTGTAATACTGCTCAGGTAACAGATGGTTTCCTTGGAGGGCCACACCCGGAGCCCTCGACCTAAAGTTCTGATCCATAAGGCAGTGGAACACCGTGAGGAGATGCAGTCTCATGGTAGCTGGTAATCAACGATTATTTCATACGCCATTTATCCCCTCAGGATACTGGAGTCCATGTGCATCATTGATTTGGAATCAAGGTTTTCCAACTCATCTAGGTGAACTGTCTGTGTCCACTAACCCGGTTAAAGTGCAGGACTTTCGCTTTTCCTCCTCTCAATTTCGTGAACAACACCCGTGGTGCGAGAATGCAATGAGTAGGACTTATGTGTCAGAGGCTGTATACGCGTGACCATGTGAGAGCATTTGGAGAGAGAGAGCGGACTCTCCCCACTCTCAGCCGTACAAGGGCATGTATTTCAGTAGAAGATCGATAAGGAGAGAACAGAAACGGGACTCAGTTAATATGAAAATGTATGAACAATAATAATCGGAGACTATGGACTGATATTTACAGAAGGAATGGTCAACATTGAGACAATTCACTAATAATTTGCAAATTAACTGTTTACTGTATGATTGTCAAATTTTAGTGAGATAGTCTACAAATTCCTACCCAAATACATTCGATTATCGGCACACGTGTTCTGTTCACTACAATAGGACGGAGACTAACCAAATGTATTGATGAATATAAAATTCCAGAATCACTTAGTTAAATCTGAGAATCATACAGTCAATAAATTCACTTCGTATTGTCTGTTTGAATCTTCTCATTGATGTTTGAGAACTGCAACTTGCCAGTCTCTAATTGGCATATGTGCATACTGTGCGTATTGCCTCCATATAGCCTAAATTTACAAGCATGGTAAGCAAAGATGGACTCAGGACTCAGTGGTCGAGTGAATAACGTGATGGCGTTTGAAGAGAAAGGTACTGTGTTCGAGTGCCAGAGTAAACATCAACTCTGAGATGCGTGTACATCCAGCTGACGAGTCTCAAGCGGGACGAAACGCGAGTCCTGGATTCCACTGCTAGCCACTATTCATCTTTGCTTACCATACAGTCAATACTTCATTTGCAAAATGTTCATTAATTGTCTCAAACTTTATTGTTACTGCGTTTCCATATCAATTTCTTTCTGTTCCCGTTCTTTCTTTCTTTCTTTCTTGATCTTCTCAACTTTCGACTGCCAGATATTCTATTCCTGACTAGCGTTATATACTACTTATGTAGACATAAGTAGTACACACCACAATATGATAGCAGTAACTAAGCCACCTTTCTTAACATAAGATGAGAATTCATCAACTCCGTTGTGTTGTGTATTTTAAAGCAATCACAAGGACACTTCGAGCTTAGGTTATATATTCCTAGATATTCGTTAGTAAAGCTCATCTATAATCTAGATTCGATTGATGCATTCTGTAAAATTTTAACCAATACACAAATTAAATACGTCTTTAAAAAGTTCTTCCTAAGTGGTATTAAGTCTTGATACAAATCAATCTTCAAATCATCTGAAGTCTATACAAAACCGATTTTAACCGAATCAATCTAGAAGTATTGCAATCAAAATCACAAATAATTCTATGAATAATGGTAGGATTAGTGTTAGCAACATACTTCGTTTTATGGTTAAAGTCTTTAGTCAATTGAAGCTAGACCACCATCGAAAACCTGGAAGCACTGGACGGCCGTTTCGTCCTATTATGGGACTCCTCAGCAGTACGCATCCACGATCCCGCCTCACCAGCGAGATTCGAACCCAGGACTTATCAATCTCATGCGCCAGTGCTTAACGCGTAGACCACTGAACCGGTATCTAATGGTGTTAATGTGTAACTAATATCAACTCAATGATGACATTGGTCAATGGTTGCTCGAATTCGTGGATTGGTTGGAGTTAGACATAAACACCATGGGATGCCGGCTCAGTGGTCTATCGGTTAAGTGCTCTGGCGCGAGAATGGTAGGTCCTGGGTTCACCTCTCGCGAGGCAGTATCATGGATATGCACTGCCAAGGAGTCCCACACTTGGACGAAACGGTCGTCCAGTGCTTCCAGGTTTTCGATGGTGGTCTAGCTTCAATTGACTCACGCTTTCAATTATGTAATTACAAAATTATTCCATTTCCATTTAGTTATTCAAATAATCAATAAATTAATAAATCAATAAATGATTGATTTCTATTGATTATTTCAATGTGTTCAATCAATATTCTTTAAATTTAGTTCATTTATATATTTTTTCAAATGTGTCATTTATTAGCTCCGCTTGTGAATAATGCATCGGATATTGCTGCATATTTTGAATCTGGTAAGTGAAAATAAATGACTCTAGGAATGAATGATAAATGATTTAATAAGCTAATGAAAGTTTGCATTGATTAAACTTTTTTGTTGTCAACTTTTGGTGTTATTTACTTGTATCTTCTCATTGCAATTGATCTGTCTGCTGTTGGCTTATGTGTATCCTGTGTAAACTGCTTCGATATATCCTTAACTCACAAGTATTATAAGCTGAAATGATCGTGGATAGTAGTGAAATCCAGTTTGACTCGCGTTTCGTCCTATTTAGAACTCGTCAGCTGGATGAACCTGCATCTCAGAGTTGATGTTCACTCTGGGATTTGAATCTAGTAACGTTTGTTTGTTGTTAACTTAGCTGTTTGATTGGTAAAAAAGTTTTACTAAACTGTAATCAGATTATGATCAGTTATTTAATAATCAGTATTGATGAGATTCCATGACTTTAGATTGAATAAATGAAATTACAGATCAAGATGATACTTATAAATTAGATGATCATGATTGTCACACATCATTATCTCATCATTTAAGTTAAAAGACAAAAGCTGTTAGATTCTGATCTATTGACAAGATAGTATTACTTTTCTTCAGAGCACTATGTATGGTCATAATCGTATATACTTCAATTTTCCATTTAGTATCCGCATATGTTAAGAAACGATCTTCACTACTGTACTTTTGTTCAAAAGAGAGAAAAACAAAGATTGGTCAGTAATAGTGTAGTTTTCTTGAGATAAGATGGTGGTTGGAGGTGGTCAACAGGTAAACCTAGATCCGGGTTTCGTGCTACTTGGCACTGGTCAGCAAGGTGTACCTGTAATCTTAAGGGAACTGGTGCTCCCTGACGGATTCGATCTCGTGTCGCCCAGCTTCACAGTCAGAGACGTTACCACTGAGCTGCTCCCGACTTCCTGTAGAACTGAGATGTGATCACAATTGATTGATCACTGGGTTGTGATCAATGTCATGCGTGTCAAGTCTGTCTTAGTGTTGATCGGATGCTATCGATCAAGTGGCAATGTAGTCACTAGTCTAGGTGGCTCGACACTGTGTGCACTATGTTGAGATAAGATGGTGGTTGGAGGTAGTCAACAGGAAACCCTGGATCCGGGTTTCGTGTAGTTTTCTTACTTTCACCTTATTTCTATCTGTTGATCACTTGAAGTAATAACATCATAACACTATCATTATTGAATGAAAATTTTGTCATATAACGTAAAATCAAGAAAGATTATTAACTTAATCAATTAATAAAAATAAACAATAAGTATTAATCAGAGATGGATAGTGGCTAGCAGTGGAATCCAGGACGCGCGTTTCGTCCTATTTGGGACTCGTCAGCTGGATGTACCTGCATCTCAGACTTGATGTTCACTCCACTGCTAGCCACTATCCATCTCTGCTTACCATGCTTGTGAATTAAGGTATATCGAGGCAATACGCACAGTATGCACATATGCCAATTAGAGACTGACCAGTTGCAGTCCTAAACACATCGATGGGAAGATCCAAACAAACAATACTAAGTGAATAATAAGTATTAATGTTAATCTGTTACTAAGGTTCTTTAAAATTTACAATGTAAAATGTGATTAACAAATGTGTCATTAAATTTAGTATTGTTTGTTTGAATCTTCTCATTGATGTTTAGGACTGCAACTAGTCTCAGAGTGAACATCAACTCTGAGATGCAGTTATATCTAGTTAATGTGTCCCAAATAGGACGAAACGCGAGTCAAATTGGATTCCACTGTTAGCCACTATTCATCTTTACTTACAATGTGTCATTTTTTATATTTTGCTATTGATGAACATGATTTTCTATCTCCCCTGTGTTTATCGGACCATTTGACACTATTTGATTTTGAAGCCCATCTAAGCACATATTCAATGACCATTGATTATATTGTTCAATTATATTCTTTCCTATGTATGTGTGTTCATACAAACATAGATATTGGCAGATACAGTGGGATATGACGCAATCATTTATACATTGTCTAGGCCTATTTGAAATTATGGGCTTAGACTTTTTAAACACTACCTACCTATTGAACAGTGTAATAGGTTTTCTAAATGACTGCTTTCAATCTCTGTCTTAAAACTACACTATTAAATTCACTTTTATTCTTATTGGGTCCTTCGACTGTATTTGTTTTTGCAACCATTTTGGTACATGTTCACTCACCCTAATTTTCAGATCACGATTGCTCCTCCCTATGTATATGTGACCATACACACATTTAAATTGGTAAACGCAGTGAGATGTGACACAATCGTTTTCATGTCGTCGAGTAGAGGATAAACATCCATCTTCCTCTGTTGCTGAACACATAATCGAAACAGGTCATAAGATTGATCTTAACTCAGCTTTTGTTGTGTTGTTTAAAAGTGTAAAAGGGCGTATACTGAGGTTTATTGAAGCCTTAGCCATACGAAAATTCAAACCCCCTTTGTGTATTCAAAAACAGTTTGTTCTCACCTTTATATGTGTTGTTTGTATAAGAAAATATTATGTTATTCATATGATGTAAAAGAAAAGAAGTTTATTTCAACCTAGAGTACAATACATACAGTATGCACATATACCAATAAGAGACTGATCAATTTCAATCCTAAACATCAATATGAAGATTTAATCAAACAATACCAAATAAAGTTGAGATCATGAGTCAATTGAAGCTAGACTACCATGGAAAACCTAGAAGTACTGGACGGCCGTTTCGTCCTATTACGGGACTCCTCAGCAGTGCGCGTCCACGAACCCACTCTCGCGGGATTCGAACCCAGGACCTACCAGTTTCGAGCCGAAGCCCTTAACCCATAGACCACTGAGCTGGCATCCAACGGTGTTAATTTCTAACTTCAACTGATTCACGAAATTGAGCAACCATTCACCAATGTCATCAGTGAGTTCCTATCTCACAACAGACCTGGTTGAACTCCACCGGTTACTGCTTCTCACTAGAACTCCAGGAAATACCTCAAGGAGTCAGTCACTAGTGAGCACCAGTGCTTCCAGGTTTTCCATGGTAGTCTAGCTTCAATTGACTCATGATCTCAACTCTATAAAATACTAAAATCTCCACAAAACCCCTTCTGATAATACCAAATAAACTTAAACTTCACTCTATTGCACAAGCAAGTGGTTAACAGTGCTCAATACCTAAGTGGATAACGCAATAGTGTTTGAAGCAAACGATACTGGGTTCAAATCTCAGAGTGAACATCAACTCCAAATTACAGGTATATCTAGCTGTTATGTCCTAAATAGGACGAAATACTTGTTAAAATGAATTCCACTACTAACCACTATCCAATATTTGCTTATACTATAGTACAATAATTTATCCTTAGTTTTATAGTTTCCTCTATTGTAAGAAGGTATCTCCTCTTTGAACAGTTAGTGTATTAGAAAATGAACAAATGATAATAAATCTCAATAATGATTTGACATTTTTTATTTGTTTTAATCATCAATTAATTGAAGCTTCCATTATTCAAATAGGATAACTTACTCAATAAGTGTAATGTATGGATGGCATTCTAACCGACAAATTAACCACTGCGTTTTTCTTTTGTTTTATCTACACAACTAACTACTAACGACATTTGTGATATTTTTTTCTTTTCTTTTTTCTCTTTTTTTTTTAATCGATTGGATGTTATTATGTAAAGAAATAAGAGTGAAATTGTCATGTTTATTATCTTTAACATGGTCCACCAGTATGCTTGGTACCTGTATGGTTTCGGTACAGGATTGAGTTTTACAGTTCAGATTGTAGCATTGAAGCTTATATAGTGTCTGGTTTTCCTATGGGATTGAGTTGTATTGCTTGGCCTAAGCCTGGACAGTGTCTGGTTCTCCTGTTAAACGGGATTGAGCTGTACTGTTTGAGTTTGCCGTGTGAAAATTTGGTTGATGTCTTGTTCTCCTGAAAACCAGTGCAAAATTACCCTGGCCCATAAGAGTATACATTATATAACTGTGAACTATGTGAATTAAATTAACTAGTATATACAGTAGTCATAAACATCTAAAATAATAACAGGACTAAGTTAACACAACTAAAGTGAAATATGAATGGTATTAAAATAACACGAGAACTAGACCTCCTTGTAATTTAATTAGATTGATATTGACACTGACACTTGGATGATATTTATTATTTATTTGAACACATAAAAATATTGATACAAAGAGGCATCGAATACATATGCGCCATATAAGTCACTTAATTTGTGTATGTGAGCTGTGATACTACCCGGTTGCCCAGATGGAAGTAAATGGTTTTCTTAGGGGGCCTTACTAATTAGAATCACCATCAAATGTTTAAGAATATAAATAACAACGAGTTTAGAATATTCAGTAATTGTATCGTACTGAAATAAATCCAGCAATTGCATTGTATTGAAATGAATTTAGACTGTTCAAAATGATAGTTAGTCAATATGTTCCACATATTGATAGATGAATAAAATATGATTATATTCATAGTTGAAATCATGAGTCAATTGAAGCTAGACCAGCATCAAAAACTTGGAAGCACTGGACGGCCGTTTCGTCCCATTATGGGACTCCTCAGCAGTGCGCATCCACCATCCATCCCGCACTCACAAGCGAGATTCGAACCAAGGACCCACCAGCTTCGCGCAGGAGCACTTAGCCGCTAGACCACTGAGCCAGCACCCAACGGTGTTAGTGTCTAACTTCAACTGATCCACAAATGTACATGACTATTTAGATTTGATGTAGTTCGTATATAACACTGTCTATATTAAACACTAAATAAAATGACCCTTTATTAAAAGATTCCCTCTTGTAATCTATAATTAATAGTTGGTATCTAGCCTTAGGCTTCAGTGTCTCTGTTTAAGTATTTCAAAAAAAATGTTTAATGACGTTTGAAATATTAGTCTAGTACTAGGAGATTGTCATAATATGAATATGAAAACTGGGTTGCATTCACATACAATTGATGAGTCATAATCAATACGGAACATTTACCGTGTTGCCATGCTAGGCACTCTCTGAAATCAGTTTAGTTTATAACGTGACATCTGTTTATTGAGTCTTTTAAGGTAAATAGACACTAAGCATTATGATATGATATTCACGTATACTAGTGAGTAAAATAAAGAGAATGGTAGAGCTGTTCTTTACGCACGTTGCCAAACATATAGATTTATTAAACTAGAAATACTTTGAAATTATTAGAACAGAATTAAATGGTCTAGGGTTTGAACAATGACTAATACAGGATAAGATGTTCACCTTTATAAAACTGTGACAGGATTGATTCTTGATCCAATTAGTTATGTTTCTGTAGTACGTTAGTATCATTGCTTACTTACTGACTTATGCCTGTTACTCCCAATGGAGTATAAGCCGTCGACCTGCGTTCTCCAGGCAAGTAGGTTAGTATGGTCACCCTGACACAAAAAGTGTTGCTCTAAACCGACTACATAAATGTGTACTTCATGAGTTTCACCAACTGACATTGCAGGCAGAGGCTAGTTCTTGAGCTAGGTTAAATGTGTTTATATTATATTTTTCTCACCTAATTTTTTGAGTTTCCATTTGAATGTCCATTCATACCAGTTTATCAGTAAGTATTGATCAATGTCATAATCGTCTAGTTTCTGGTCCTGGTTGAATACAAACGATAAGGCTATAGTTTAGTCACTAGTCTAAATGATTTGATATTGAGTATATTACATGCGATGAGTTACTGCATTATTCACTAATTGTCATAAACGTAGACGTGTAATCTATTTACACAGACGGCGTCAGTCGCTTTAACATCATAGATATACTGTCACAACTAACACAATATAACGATCAGCGGCTTATTGACGATTACTTACACAAAGAAATTAACTTTATTTTCATTGGTTTCCGACAAGCTTCAGTGGCTAAATAGCTGTTTCGTGATTTGATGCAAAAAGTTAACTTGAAAATTCATGGAATCCATTCTGAGAAGTAGCTTTATATTTTTGCACTTGAAATCACGAGTCGACCTAAGCTAGATCACCATTGGAAACCTGGAAGCACTGGACAGCCGTTTCGTCCTGACACGTAAGTCCTCAACAGTGATCTAGAGGTTAAGTGTTCGTGCATGGGACAGAAGGTCATGGGTTCGAGTATGATGAGAAGGATCGCGAATGCACCCTACTGAGCGGTCTCATACCTAAACGGAACTGTCATCCAGTGCTTTCATATTCCTAATGGTGATCTAGCTTACATCGATTTGTGATTTCAAGTGCGAAAATATAAAGCTACTTCTCAGAATGGATTCCATGAATTATTTTCAGGTTAACTGACCACTCAATTCTGACTATTTGACAAGGAAACAGAAATAAATGTAGAAATTGAAATGTCTTTCAAAATCTGAAAAATGGATTTATTTTGCTTCTTTAAAAAAAATTTTTTTTTAAATGAATTGTCCAGCATTCAAAAGATTGAAAGGGATTCAACGTCACTGGTATGTATTTGAAGAGTCCACATTGAAATTGATGGCTTATCGCAATCAAATGGATGCAGCTATACCAGATAAAGAACCATTGAAAACAATCAATATTCATGGAGCTGTATTTCATATTGATCCTGCTGAACATAATCAATTTAGTATTATGTAAGTAAAATGCTAATCATTGTTATTTAAAATTGTATAATGCATCCTTTTAGAACGAGAATGCAGTAGAAAGTTATTTCATGCCAGTATTGAACTTTTCAACAGGTTTAACCACAACCCTATATGAAAAGTAACTAAAGCCAGTCACTTCTTATGATAATGGCTAAATATATGGACCACCGAATCAGTGGTCCATATTTCAAACTTAACAATATAACGCGCTAATAATTCAATGAGGTCGGTGTCCACTGCTTTACTCATAAAATTGAAAACCTATTTGAGATCTCAGAACTTATCACGAAATAAGTTGATAGCTTAACACACAATTTTAGTTTTGATTCAGGGTTTGGGGGAGATGATTTTGGATCAGTATTCTTTATTTATTGCCGATCATGTCTAACGCATTCAGAGCTTAGTGTCGTTTTTGCTGGAATTTTTTGAAACCAAAATTTTAATAATGGTTGATAACGTTTCTTTTCTGATAAATGATATTTATGTATCATTGAATGCCGGATCAGTAGTTCTAGAGGTTAAGCGCTCGAGCATGAGACTGCTAGATCCTGGGTTCAGATCTCCGCTGCTGAGGAGTCCCACAACAGGACGAAACGGCCATCCAGTGCTTCCAGGTTTTCGATGGTCGTCTATCTTTTAAATTGACTTATGGTTTCAACTATATCGTTGAAGTGTTAAAATTCGTAAGGCGAAATTCTTTGCAACTCATCAACAGAAAACAGTTGACTTTGAGTACAAGATAATATATACTGACTGGTTATTAATTAGTGTCGCCAACTGGAATTCATCGATTACTGGTCGCAACTTCAGTCTATCCTAAAAGGTCAGTGAAATGGAGGTTTAGATTATTGTTGAAAAGTCAAATTCATTGGATTACAACATGTTACTAATTGGTGAATAATTCTGAATGATGTTTGCTAAATTTTGGTTTCCATGTACACCTAATTACAGCCTGACATGAAGTAAATGTTTACTAGTGTGTAAGTACGTTAGAAGAATGTTCTAGATAACCAAATGAAGAACTCTCATCAGTTCATCAACTCATTGATTGTTATACTGAACTGTATTATTAGGTAAAGACTACATTAGTTATGTTCACGTAATCATCATGATCAATTTGAGACTTCGTTCATGATGCAGAGACATTCACGTTTTGCTTCTCCTTAAACGTTTTATTCATGAACTGATTGTGTCTACTTGATTCGTTTTGTCTATGTCTAAACTTTCTAATACATTTATTAATATTGTTATTGCTTATATTGACCTGAGATATGTCTTGACGATTTCGTTTGACTGTTTTGATGAAGTGTCACAACTTGAACAAATAGGATGTGTCAGATTCCTCCTTGCTTGTTACTAACTGACTGATTGATTGACTGACTAACTGACTATATATTAGTAGGTAGTCGAAGGTGGAATATCTCAACAATTGTAGTGTTCTAATACTTAAAGAAAATGGTAACCAAACATGAAAGCGTATTGTAACTCATTGGTTAGAATGACAGATTTTCAGAAGATTCAACGTGAGGTTTTATTTATTCCCAATAAAACTGAAGTAGATTAGTTAATCTACATGATTATTTAGAACGATTTACTCTGATTTGTGTTTTTTTTTTCTGATCACAGATCAGATGGAAAAGAACATATCCTTCAAGCCGAAACAGAGGATGCTATGCTGTTATGGCTTCATGTTTTACAGGTAACGTTGTTTTATAGTTTACATATCGGGCTGATTTTCGTTAAACAACCACTGACACCCAGAAATAACCGTCTATTTTTTGGTTCAAGTATAAGAATCTACAGCACTAAGCATCCACGAACCCACTAGGAAATGAACTCAGGACCTTCAGGCTTCGCAAGGAGCATTTAACCTTCAGACAATTGAATTTAGCATAGCTTGGTTTCTTTTTTTAGCTCACCGTACTACACAACCATCTTCCATCGTCGTTCAATAATTAGTGATGATTGTCTCACTTCCGTCATGTACTCTGGTAGTTGTGGCTTCTCACCAGAACTATTGAGATTACCTCTCGAAATAAGTTATTAGTGAGGACATTTTTGCTGTTACTATAAGATTCAACAATCTTCAAAGACCCCTTCTATTTTTTTCACTATGATGTTATTTTGTTTATTTACAAAATAAAATAAATTCTCAATAAACTAATGTTTACTATACAGAGAGCAATTTAAGTCTAATTTCGACTGATTAAAATCTAAACATAAGTAAATCCCAACCAACTGATGATTTCTAATGTAAAAAAACCTTCTTACTTATCAGATAGGGGTTTTGTAGAGATTTTAGTAATTTTATATAGTTGAGATCATGAGTCAGTTGAAGCTAGACCATCATCGAAAACCTGGAAGCACTAGACGGCCGTTTCGTCCTATTATGGGACTCCTCAGCAGTGCGCATCTACGATCCCGCCTCGCGAGATTCGAATTATCAACTCAATGAAGACACTGGTGAATGGTTGCTCGATTTCGTGGATTGGTTGAAGTTAGACATTGACACCGTTGGATGCTGGCTCAGTGGTCTATCGGTTAAGTGCTCTGGCGCGAGGCTAATAGGTCCTGGGTTCGAATCTCGTTCGTGAGGCGGAATAGTGAATGCGTACTGCTGAGGAGTCCCATATTGGGACGAAACGGCTGTCCAGTGCTTTTAGGTTTTCAATGGTGGTCTAGCTTTAATAATGTAATGAGAAGACGAAGATTATCAGAACTATGTGATATATTAGCTGTTTTTGAATACACAAAGGGGGTTTGAATTTTGGTATGGCTAAGGCTACAATAAACTTCAGTATACGCCCTTTTACACCTTTATACAACACCACAAAAACCGAGTTAATATGAATTTCATGCCCTGTTTCGATTATATGTTTGTCAATAGGGGATGATGGATGTTTATCCTCTACTCGGGTAGTTTGATTCTATTTGTTTCTGCAATCATTTTGGTACATGTTCACACACTCTAATTTTCAGATCATGATTGCTCCTCCTTTGTATGTGTGACACACACACACATTTAAATGGGTAAACGCAGTGGGATGAGACAATCGTTTTCATGTCTTTTCACATTTTTATTATTAGTATTATTATCCTTGTCTACTCTTACCCCCCATTTCCAGTCTAGTTGACCTTTTATTTTTATATATAAATATTCGAAATGTATTGCACTAATATATCACAAAGTTCTGATAATTTCCATCTTCTTATTACACTATTGAAACTATGACACTGTCATAGCAACGCATTGAATTGAATCTGCTAGTTCAGTATTTGTAAGCTGACCTACAGAACCAGTGAAATATAGCTAGGTCAAAATGATCAAGAACATTATTTAATATTTCTAACTTTTAAAGCGATGGTAATTCTGTTGTGATAAATACTCTGACTGAACTCCTGAATCGGTTTCCTATGCTCTTCTAATAACTTCAAGCTAAATCCACACGAAAAATTGAACAAGAGAGAAAAGGGGCGATATGTGAAAAGAATGCACTACTCCAAGTTTAGTTTATGTACAGAAAACCTTAGGGTATTTATAGCATTCCAGATAGTCTTTGGCTTCTGAAAGATTCTGGAACTCTACAAGACATAGTAGCAGGATAGGTAGTCATCCAACCAGAAATGTGACACGTGACTGTTCGCTTTCTAAATGTTTTCGAGACACTTCTATTGAATGTTGATTGGATAAAAGATTTTCCCAGTGTTTTCAGAGCCTTTCTAGTCTTTTTTCGAGAAGTATCTTGGGTATCCCCAACATGTGACAAATTATTTCACATAGTCATAGACATTAGTTTTACATCACAAAGCAATTTAGTCCGTGATATCACGACAAAAGTCATACCTTCTTTACTGAAATTAATAATGATACGTACGATAACTATCATCTTGTCAATACTCATCATTTGAGATGGTTGGGCTACGTGCTATGTATTGCTGAACACCGATTACTATAATGCACAATACTGACTATTTAGGGAGATGATTGGAGGAGAGTTAGGGGCGGCCTAACCAAAACGTGGTATGAGTCAACAAAGTCACTAACTTCTAGTCTAAGCCATGTTGGTAGATGTAGACTACTTGATTGGGTTCCGCGCGGCTATCGTAACCAATGGTTGGAGACTCTGGGTGACATATTTTGAAAGTATTGTAATAAGAGAAGGCTCAATAAAATTTCAATAATATCAATGTAAATCTGACAGGTAACTCCTAAGTAAGTTTTTAACAAGTTATCTATCAATAGACAGGATCTAATGACTTTTAAGTTTAAGTTACATAATTTTAAACGAATTATTGATAACGCACTTAACTTTAAATTCACTTGGTATTCTTTACTTGAATCTTCTCATTGATATTTGGGACTGCAATTGATCAGTCGCTTATTGGTATATGTGCATATTGTTCAGATTGCCTCGGTATTGTCTTAATTCACAAGCATTATAAGCAAAGATGGATAGTGGCTAGCAATGGAATCCATGAACCCTCGTTCCTGATAATCACTTGACTATCAGGACTTAGTAGTTAATTGGATAACGTGATAGCATTTGAAGCAAATAGTATTGGATTCGAGTTTTGGAGTAAACATCAACTCAGAGATTCAGGTACATCCCACCGACTATTCCTAAATAGGACGAGACGTGTATCCTGGATTCCATTGTTAGCCACTATCC
Organism: Schistosoma rodhaini; assembly: GCA_944470415.2. Taxonomy (NCBI): domain Eukaryota; kingdom Metazoa; phylum Platyhelminthes; class Trematoda; order Strigeidida; family Schistosomatidae; genus Schistosoma; species Schistosoma rodhaini. Next base: position 85,859,645 of record OX104036.1, read on the forward strand.
ATCTTTGCTTAGAATCACTTAACTTTGTTATCTATTGAAATAATAAACTGAATTTCGCACAATGACATTCATATTCTCAATCTTCTTGAATATTTTAATTTCGTTTTTTTCTTTTTGAAAGACAAGAAGAAATGAAGCAGTACAAACAAGTGAATCTGACAATTCATCTCCTAATGATGATAGTTTAACAGATTATAAGTTATTTCGTCAAAATTCTTTAATGAAAATGCAAATGTCAATACCAGTAAGTGTAGTTTATGTAAAATTCTCAGATAAATAATGATTTTATCAGAAGGGGGGTTTTGTGGAGATTTTAGTAATTTTATATAGTTAAGATCATCAGTCAATTGAAGTTAGACCACCATGGAAAACCTGGAAGCACTGGACGACCGTTTTAGTCTCACAATAGAGATAGTAACTCACAAAAGACAATGGTGGATGTGTCGCTCAATTTTATGGATCGGTTGAAGTTAGACATTAACACCGTTGTATGCCTGTTCAGTGGTTTACATTTTATGCATTCTCGCATGAGACTGATAGGTGTTGGGTTTAGGTTTTCGCAAGGTGGGAACGTGAATGCACACTGCTGAGGAGTCCCACAATAGGACGAAACGGCTGTCCAGTGCTTCTAGGTTTTCGATGGCGATCTAGCTTCAATTGACTCATGATTTCAACAGTGATAATCTATTATAAACATTTACTAATACTGATGCATTTCATGAATCCAAAATATTCTCCTCATATAGTGACATAGTTGGTACAAATTCAAACTGTTATAAAATAATGTACTTTTAACAGAATTTACGCGAATATTATTTGAATGAATTATCTTTTACTATAAATGGACATATTCCTTTTCAAAACAATAGAAATAAAATCCGATTTCGTTTCATAATCATCTTCGATGAAACTGTTTTTGTGATTAGAATCATAGATCGGATGGTCGTTTCTTCCTGATATGGGACTTCAAGCAATGCGCCTCCGCGATTCCACACTTGGGACTCAAACCCAGGACATATGGTCTTGCGCACGAATCCCTAACCAAAAGGCCAATCAGTTGATATCTGTGTTGATATTTAACTTTAACCAATTCAATTATGTTTCTTGTTTTTACGTAATCTGTAAGCATTACAGTGTTGATGTTCACATTGAGACTCGACCACAATACCTTTCGTTACGAACTCTTAACTCAATATCGACTGAGTTCAGATAACCACCATTTTGTGCTACAAAGGGCCTGAAGTACAATATTTAGTTCTACGATTAGAGCGCTAGTAAAATTTTACTTTAACTTAATCATTGTCCTACCTTTTTATTGAGACCATTTTCATCTAATTATGATCACTATTGTTATTATTTAAACCATTATCATTAGATTAATAAACACGTGCATTACTATGAACTTGTTTAGAATGAGAATAAACAATGACATTTCATGTGGTTAATATGCACTTATGGAGTTAAGAGATTTGAGGGACTTCTATTATGGTTTTGTCTATAAGTCAGTATTGAAGATTTTACTCACTGATGACATCAAATAAAGTTTACGTTCGTACTGTTGAATATCAAATCATTCATTTTAAGACTTAGATGTCGTTAATTCAATGTTATACAAAGTTATATTTCCTTACTAGTGAAGAGTCTCATTTTCTGATGGGTCTTCAATTTTATTGATTCATGGGCGAACTAGCAACGAAGGCGGAAAAAGCTGCAAGAGAAGGGAATATGAGACAACTATATAATACAACGAAGAAATTGACAGGGAGATATAGCAAACCAGAGAGACCAGTCAAGGACAAAGAAGGAATGACAATCACTGAGATTCGAGAACAGAGGAAAAGATGGGCAGAATACATCGTGGAATTGCTGAATAGACCAGCACCACTGAATCCACCGAACATCGAAGTAGCACACACAGACCTTCCTATAGATGTCACTTCACCAACGATCGAAGAAGTCAAGATGGCCATCAGACAAAGTGGAAAAGCGGCAGGACCTTACAATATATCATCTGAGGTACTGAAGTCAGACATTGAAGTAACTGCAGACATGCTTCACCTTCTATTCAACAAGATTTGGGAGGAGGAAGAAGTGTAACCGGAAGACTGGAAACAAGGATATCTCATTAATACACCAAAGAAAGGAGATCTGAACAAATGTGAGAATTACAGAGGCATCAGTTTGTTATCAGTACCAGGAAAAGTTTTCAACAGAGTGCTGCTAAATCGGATGAAAGACGCAGTAGGGATCATCAGGCTGGATTCCGTAAGGATCGGTCGTGCACAGACCAGATTGCGACACTACGGATTATCGTGGAACAATCAGTTGAGTGGAACTCATCACTATACGTCAACTTCATCGACTCTGAGAAGGGGTTTGACAGCGTGGATAGGAGAACATTATGGAAACTTCTTCGACACTATGGAGTTCCTGAAAAGATTGTCAACATTATCCAAAACACATACTATGGACTACAGCGCAAAGTGGTGCATGGAGGACAGCTGACAGATGCATTTCCAGTAAGGACCAGAGTCATACAAGACTGTCTACTCTCCCCATTCCTCTTCCTTCTAGTGATTGACTGGATTATGAAAACCTCGACATCTGAGGGGATGTACGGAATACAATGGACATCTCAGAATCAATTAGATAATTTGGACTTCGTAGATGACCTAGCCCTCCTCTCTCATACACACGACCAAATGCAGATGAAGACAGCAAATGTAGCAGCAGCCTCCGCATCGATAGGCCTCCACATTCACAAAGATAAAAACAAAATTCTCAAATGCAACACGGAGAACACCAACTCAATCACACTTGATGGTGAAACCCTGGAAGAGGTGGAAACATTCAAGTACCTGGGGAGCATCGTTGATAGACAAGGAGGATCGGATGCAGATGTAAAGGCGAGGATTGGCAAAGCAAGGGCAGCATTTCTACAATTGAAGAACATATCGAACTCAAAACAACTCTCAACTAATTTCAAAGTGAGAATCTTCAATACGAACGTCAAGACAGTCCTACTGTATGGAGCTGAAACGTGGAGAACTACTACGGCCATCATCAGGAAGGTACAAGTATTTATAAACAGTTGTCTACGCAAAATACTCAACATCCATTGGCCGGATACTATCAGCAACAGCGTTTTATGGGAGAGGACAAACCAGCTTCCAACTGAAGAGGAAATTAGGAAAAGACGTTGGAAGTGGATCGGACATACATTAAGGAAATCACCAATGTGCATCCCGACTCAATCCCTAACTTGGAATGGTGAAGGGAAGCGGAAAAGAGGAAGGCCAAAGAACACATTACGCCGAGAAATCGAAGCAGATATGAAAAGGATGAATTATAACTGGAAAGGAAGGCTCAGTACAGAGTTGGATGGAGAATACTGGTGAACAGCCTAGGCTCCTTCACTAGGAGTAACAGACGTAAGTAAGTAAGTAAATGATATCAATGTATATATTTTGTTTTTTTTTTTTAAAAATAAGTAACTCATTTACGATAAACACATACATTTTCTAATTTTAATCTTTCAGACAAGAGCATCACCAATTATATCATCTGATTCAAATGAATCTTCATTTAATAATAATGGATCATTAAGATCACGTAAATGTAGTAGTCATCAAAACTTAAATAAATTAATCAAACAATTATCTATAGATCAAATGAATGATAATCAATCCTATAATAATCATTCATTAATAGATCATACATCATTATGGATTTCACCGATAGATCATTCAATGAATACATCATCATCAACATCATCATCAACATCAACATCAACATCAACATCAACATCATCATCAATGACAACATCAACAACGAATCGTGATGTAATGAGACGTTTATCCTACAATCGATCTAATTCATATGATTCTGATATAATTAAACAACATTTAAATGATTTAAATAATATCAATGATAAATCAATAAAATTATTATCAAAATCTAATAATTATTTAATAAATCAATCATCTAATAAAATTTATCAACGTAATAGAATAATGAATTTACCAATAGAAGAAGAAGAAAATGAAGATTATTCAATTTTGAATGAAAATTTATCATATCAAATAAGTAAGTATTTTAAATCATTTTTAAAGAAAACCTGAATACACTGGACAGCCATTTCATCTTAGTATGAAACTTCACAGCATTTTGCATTCACGATCCTACCTCGTGAAACCTGAACAAAGGATTTATTAATCTCACGCGAGAGTGTTTAACCTATAGACAACTGAACCGACATCCAACAGTGTTAATGTCTAATTTCAACAAATCCACAAAATTGAGTGACACATCCATCATTGTCTTCAGTAAGTTACTATCTCACAACAGACCCGGTTGAACTCCACTGATTACTGCTTCTCAATGGAACTTAAGGAAATATTTTTTGAAGCCAGTCACTAGTAAGCATATGCTGATTAGTATCAGAAGGGGGTCTCGTGGAGATTTTTAGTAATTTTAATAATTGAAATCATGAGTTAATTCAAGCTAGACCACCATGGAAAACCAGGAAGCTGAGGATTCTCACAATAGAACGAAGTGGCCATCCACTGCCATTCTATCCTTTCATTTCTTTCTAGTATACTCGTCGTGCATATGTAGAAACCTACTTGTAAACGGTTGCAAAGATTTCATCACTGTATGATAGGCTTTTTCGCTTTATTCATCATAATATTATCATCGTTTGGTGTTGTTTTATGGTTTCAAATCTTGAATGCCCCCACTTTTCTGAATGTTCAACAATCGCCTTATCATTTAATCAAATAAATGATATACCTTCCATTAATTAATGGGCGAGACTATAATTTATGGACGAGTCAGTCAGAAGCGTTTGAGGAATTCCAAGGTCACGGAGCCAAGTTCAGTACTTTATTCTCATGTACGACCGGTTCACCACGAATTTTAAAAAAGACTTGACAATTAAGCAACTAAAACAAATGAAACTACTAAGAAGTTTCTGTATTTGTAATTACGAGTATTAAATGACTTGTAGACCTTGTACAGACAACCGTGATGTTGTCCTTCAATATAGTGTATCTTGAAGGAAGACGTTTGCTAGAATAGGAAACTTTTTCCTTCGATCCAGATTGAGACTAAGCAATATTATAATAATTGCCACCAACTGTATAATAAAAGCATCAGTAACATTGGTTGCAATAATCGCATACGTTACTGAAGCTTCCACTGTTCAGTCGTATGAGTATTGTAGGGACATATCCGTAATAAAAATGATAAACTTACACAACCGGAGTACATATAAACAATAATGAAACTATGTGGTCGAGGCTGAGAGGGTTTTTATGACCTCATCATGGCTACAGAGACCAACTATTATGGAGCTATAAGGATGAATTCTTCTATCTTATGCATTACGATTTTGGATGATCTGTATGGCGCAACGTAAGGAAACGCGGTTCCATGGTAGCCGATCATCAACAAAAGATTCATACACCATTTGTCTCCTCAGGATGTGCACCATTGGTTTGGAATCAGGGTTTTTCAACTGCCCTGGGTGGGTCCTCCATAACCACTGACCCGATTGGGAGCTAGACATTCGTTTTTCATCTTCTTAATTTCGTAAACAACAGTAATGCTACAAGAGGAGGCAGTGAGTAGGACTTCTGTGGCAATGGCTGCATATAAGTGGTCATGTGGGAGCATGTCGAGAGGAGTAACGGACTATTCACACCATCGTGTGTACCAGAGCATTTGGGGTTGCTCATATTTTATTTTATTTTTAATAGCTCATAATATAAATTTCAATAAAAGCGTTTTAAAGTCTGTTTTAATTATTATCTAATTGTTTCGAACAGATAGTTTTCTTTTAGTGAGAGCTACATGTTTGTTATTTCGAAGCGCGTTTTTAATGATGAAACAATATTTAATGTATCAAAAACCAATGTCAGACAAGTGAGAAAGGTACATTTCACATTTGTAAATCAGTAAAACAACTCATATTACTCCAAAGAAGATAACGGTAGAAGTTTCGGAATATGAACGTTACGTGGTTGATGAACGACAGAAAGACATGAGTTTAGATTGTGCTGGTGGTCGGCGCTTGTTATTGAGGACTAATAGTTGTTGTTGGAATTTAACCTGCTCCACACAGCTTCCTATTCTGAGCTGTTATTGCTAAGATATTTGACCATGAAAGCCATCCTGTTGGAATGCGAAATCTGTACCAACTGTTAATTATCTATTTTTTTAAAATTGATTGTTTACGAAGTCCTTGGTTCTGATCGGATCTGATATACACTACTTCAAATCATTTTAAATCATCTGTTAGTCATTAAGTTGTTCGAAGGATATGCTTTTTGCCACTCATTGTAAAGATCCATAATTCCCCGTTCCAGTCAGAAGTATCAAGAACAGTAAAATGCAAACCAATACAAATGATAACATACTTAATACTTTTTATGCTCATGTTATGCATAACACTATCATATTGGGTTAGTACCTTCAAATTTAACGATGTGATAATCCATCTTTGGATTTAAACCATGCTCATTGTTAAATGTAACACCGTTTCTTGACGTTTCGTTTGACTTTTATCATCACTTCACTTGATCAATATTACATTGTAGCTTCACCGAATACTTTTTACAAACTTAAAATTTCAGATGGAGAGAACCGAAGTCAGTTGAGGACAACAATGAAAGTACTAGACAACTTATCAGAAAATAAATGCCAAGTAAATAATCAAAAAGAAGAACTGATGCGTAAGTTCTTTGTTATTTACAGAAAGTTTAGTCAGTGAAAGATAGCAGTTTGGTTCATGTTGGAGTCTAAATTATACGGGTTTATATATGTGTGACTGTGCACTTGTGTGTTCTACAATCGTTGATTAGTAGATGACAGGATAACCAACTTGGATTTCGATTTTGAATCTTAAGACAGACTAGATTCTATAAATTGAAGAATATGTAAACCTTGTTGAAATCATCACCTCACTACCGAGAAGTTTCCAATACCAAAGAATAGCCGTCTAGTACTCATTAATTTCAATACTGCCCGCCAAAATGTTCTGGTACGGTCGAGAGTGGGGAGAGTCCGCTCTCCCTCTCCAAATGCTCTCACATGGCCACGCGTATACAGCCTCTACCACACAAGTCCTACTCACTACCTTCTCGTGACATTATTGTTTTTTACGAAATTGAGAGGACGAAAAGCGAATGTCCGGAGCTTTAACCGGGCTGGTGGACACAGAAAGTCCACCTAGGGGAGTGAGAAAACCCTGATTCCAAACCAATGGTGCACATGGGCCCCGGCATCCCGAGGGAAAAATGGCGTATGAACCAATCGTTGGTCACTGGCTACCATGGGACTGCATCTCCTCATGATGCTCAACTGGCTTATGGATCAGACCTTTAGATCAAAGGCTCCGGGTGTTGCCTCCTAAGAAAACCACCTGCTTGAGTTTGGGCACCTGAGCAGTATCACAGCCCTCACACAAATTGAATGAGGTTTGTGCGGCACATATGTATCTGGTACCCCCTTGTACAAATATTTATGTGTACAAATAAATAAATAATAAGTAATTTCAATACGTCCTTAGTTGATGTAATTGTGTAAGCAGATTAGTGTGTAAATCACTAAGTATTACTACATTAGAACTTAATTCTAATATTTTTTTCCTATTTCAGCAGAAAACAATCTGATAGGGAACGATTCAAACTTAGTGGGAGAGATCAATGGAGAATCTAGAAAAGTTTGTATGTTTTCTTTTAATACTGAATGACATTGCATTATTATTTTTTTTTCGACGTCATGCGATAGGCACTGATAAGTAACAGAAGTACACGTTAGGTGGTTTTAGGTAGTCGGAATTCTGCCTTTTACCTACAATTCATGTTATTTGTGACCTATAATCTCAAGGGAACTGATGCTGCTTGTGGGCTTCGAATTAGAGACAACCAGTTTCACAGCTTTATATGTGATCAATAAATGCCACAAGGCTTTCTGCCGACTAATAGAAACCACCTAATATTTCATCATAGTGTGCACTATATCCAATCGGTTAGACTGGCAACCGTACAAAACTTGATTGAGCAAATTCTTCTTTAATCCTCCTTCCTGAACATAATTTCAATGGACGATTAACCAGTGTTCTAATCAAAACCTTTTTGTTGCTTATCAAGCAGAAACTATTGAAATTCAAACTAAGTCCACCCCAGATCTCTTTAAGATGAAGAGAACTTTCTATTTCACCATTCAAATTGATCTGATTACCAATATCAAGAAATTAAATTCGCCATTATATTCATGTTTCACTGTAAATTCTGTATTAAGATGAATTTTATTGAAACAATTCAATATAGAAGCAATATGTTTATAAATATGAAAAGCAACGACCATATCATGAACATACCACATGCACAATTTTGTCTCAATATTTATTGGGTTCGTTTTTGTTTGTTCTAGGTTTGTCAAAAATATAATCCATCAAGACTAACTTCAATGGTCTACTACTGGAGCCATAATAAGGTCTCAAATATTCATTTAGTCTCGACTACATTGCTTCTATATTACGGGTGTGATGGGGTCTACAAAATGTCATTTGTGAACGATGATACGATGAACGTAACCATGTCTAGATAGGCATTGATATTACTTCCAGTCATCCGTGTACATTGTGGTACCCGGCTGCACATTCTCTCGTATCATTAGTATTATTGTTGTGGCCTGTCGTTTTCTCACGCTCTGGAAGTGTTCCTTTAAAAATGATCTATCATATATACCAAAAAACCTACTCAGTATACTCAAGGAAGTACTTCTTATCCAGTCTTCCTTAACACTTCCTCCTCTATTGAATTTAAATTTTCTAATGACTGTTTCGTAGAGTTTTACGGTTCTCCTGATTCTTCTAAACGACTGATTCAATCTTGTCATTTTCATTGCATATATATCTTGACAGCACTCATACCACTGAACAAGTGAATCTTCAGTAACATCTGCAAAGGTCGCAGCCAGTGTTACTGGTGCGTTTACTATCCAGTTTGCAACAACTATCATAACCCGTTTTAATGTCAATCGGAATCGATTGAAAAAAGTCCCTGTCCTAGCAGACTACTTCCTCTATCTTGTATCACATTCAAATACAACACCATCACGATAGTCTGCACAAAATCCTGCAGTCATTTGAACATCACAATTACAAATAAAGAGACTTCTTAGCAATCCCATTTGTTATAGCAGCTCAACTATTACTTCTTTCTTGAAATCCACTGTAAACCGATAGTATGTAAGCATTGTGTTATGAAATACGAGCTGTGACCTTGAAACAATACACTTGCTTCTGATTGGCTCTCCCACTAAACTATGGTCCCGCCGAAATTTTTCAAGCATCAAGTTCTGACGAATAAAGTTTTTGGCTACTGAATATGCTCACTAGTGACTGACTTGGAGAGGTAAATCCTGAAGTTCTAGTGAGAAGCAGTGACTAGTGGAGTTCAAACCACGTCTGTTGTGAGATAACAACTCACTGAAGACAATTGGTGAACGGTTGCTCAACTTCGTGGATTGGTTGTAGTTAGACATAAACACTATCGGATTCCGGCCCTTTCGTCCTATTATGGGACTCCTCAGCACACACGATTGGATGCCGGCTCAGTGGTCTATCGGTTAAGTGCTCTGGCGCGAGACTGGTAGGTCCTGGGTTCGAATCTCGCGAGGTAGTATCGTTGATGCGCACTGCTGAGGAGTTCCACAATAGGATGAAACGGCCGTCTAGTGCTTCCAGGTTTTCCTTGGTGGTCTAGCTTCAATTGACTGACGTTTGCAACTGTGAAAATACTAAACCTCCACAAAACCCCTACTGAATATAACCACGTAGAATTAAACAGTCGGCAAAAAAGATTGAAAAGAAGTAAGCGGGTTTAGGATTCTTAATTTTATCACTTTCATTATTGAGTTCCATGTGAATATATATATCATTGTTTGGTATTTTTTGCACATAAAATACACATATTTATCAGCGAACACCAATTCCACAGAATTTGATGAATTTAATCAAACGGAAAAAGAAAACTACAACGTGATATCAAGAAGTGGTAAGTTGGTAATCTGCATTTGGGAGGTTATGTTACGTTTAGTAAATTTCTATTGATTTTATATTGTTTTTGAAGGTAGCCAAAAGAGACATCTACTGAAATATGCGCACGTATCGGTTATTTTGATGTTTGGTTTATTTTCAACGATGTTGATAACAATATCTTCTTGGTCATTGTATTAGAATTCTTCAAACCTTATTAGCTTCAAACATCTCAACAACTAGATAGAAAAACTGGAAACACTGGACGGCCGTTTTGTCCTATTATGAGACTCCTCAGCAGTGCGCATCCACGAACCCGCTCCCGCGAGATTCGAACCCAGGACCTATCAGTCTCGAGCCGAAGCCCTCAACCGATAGACGAAACGGCCGTCCAGTGTTTTCAGGTTTTCCATGGTGGTCTAGCTTCAATTGACTCACGCTTTCAACTATAATAAATACTAAATCTCCACAAAACCCCTTTTATAACTAGATAGAAGATGCGGTGAGATTATAATTTACGGACGACCTTTGAACGAATCTTAGTGACCTTAAAAATCATTGCCCAATCAGTAAAAGTCAGTATATAGTTAATATATATTATACAAAAACAAATAATTAAAGTGGATACACTTCTTTTATATGGTCCAAAAACTTGTTAAGGTTAGAAAGAGGTTCGAATGTTCTAAAATCGTAATGCATAAGGTAGAGGAAATTATCCGTATGGCTCCATAATAGTCGGTCTTTGGAGCCATGATAAGGTTGCAGAAACTATTTCAGCCTCGACCACATAGCTTAATATTGTTTTTGTGCATTTCGGTTGTTGTATCCACAAAATGCCGTTTGTGGATGCACATAATCAAGTCTATGTAGGCAACTGTACGCTCTCCAATCATCCGTATATATGGTAGTACCCAGTTGCAGCTAGTATTACTAGTGCTTTTATTATCCAGTTCGCGACAATTGTCATAATTTGTCTTATTCTCAATCTGGATCAAACGAAAAAAAACCCTATTCTAGCAGACTTCTTTCTCCATCACATATTACATCGGAAGATATCATCATTGTAGTCTGCACAAGGTCCATAAGTTATTTGATTATCACAATGACAAATAAAATAACTTCTTAGTAGTCCCATTTTTTGCAGCCTCTCAATTATCACGTTTTCTCTATAATCCACTGTGAAACGATTGTACATGAGCATCACGTACTAAAATTAGCGCTTTGACCTTGAAATCCGTCAAGCGCTTCTGATTGGCCCGTCCACAAATTATAGTTTTACTGAAGATGCAAGTATAAACATGATTAGAATAGATAAAGATTTATTCGACATAGTTTGTTAATGGTAAAATAAAATGGGAATCGTACATTCAATACATCATTTACATATCTTTCTGGAAGTTGTCCTTTACATACTTCATTATTCTTCCAATCCTGTCTTTATTTTGATTGACCTCTGCTTTCTTTCATTTTCTCTTTATTTCAACCTTCTACTGGTAAGTATCCTAGTTCGAATTCCAGCTACATATTACTTATGTCTGTTCGCTTTACAGTAGTAGTAGTAGTAGTAATGTGGTATGTGCCACTTATATCGACATAAGTAGTAATATAGTGCTAGTCAGGAATTAAATATCTGGCAGCAGAAGGTAGATAAGATCGAAAAAACAAAAACGGGAACAGAATGCGATTAGTATAGGAACGAAGGAACAGTGAATTGTGAGACGATTTACTGATATTTGCAAAACGGATGATCAATTGTGAGACAATTGATTGACATTTTGCAAATGAAGTATTTACTGTATAGTTCTCAGAATTCAGTAAAATGTTCTGTACTTCTCTGCTCAATTACAATCGATTATATCAACTTGAGTTCTCGTTCACTACAGTTGTTGATGTTGTTGTTATGGTTATAGTAATAGCAATTGTTTGATGACGTAATGTGTGTTTACATATTTGCAATATCATATCACAATTAAGCGTCTGTAAATAAGATAAAAACTGGTTGACCAAGATATATAATTACTAGAGAATGATCGAGTTCTTTAAAGAGAAAAAAACTAAACTACATTCAAGCATAAGCGTCAGTTATTATTTTCTTTCTTTGATTACGAGGAATATATAAGATTAATAGTCAAAATTTAATTTTCCGAGTTAGTGAATGATTCTGTGAAATAAATAAGTTTAAATTGTTGAGTTCATAAATCAATTAAAACTAGACCACCATGGAAAACCGAGGACAACTGGACGAGCGTTTCGTTCCAATGCGAGACTCCTCGGAAGTGCATATCCACAATCCCGCTTTCAGGATTCAAACCTAGGACCTTTGGTATTACTTAACCTGTAGACCAATGAGATGTCATCCAATGGTGTTAATGTCTAACTTCAACCCATCCACGAAAATGAGCCACCATTCATTATTTGATTGATATATAAATCGATAGAATAGGAGAATCTTAGCTCAATTGTATATGTTCCTAGGTGTGTTTTATTTTCTAAGCTCAGCGATCGATAATTGATATTGAATGAAGTGATTAATTATAGAATTAATTGTTTTGGTAGTTGTGTCTAAGACATTCAACATATCTGAGACTATTTAGATTAATAAATACCTCCTATTTTATATAATTTAATATACAAACTATTAGCTCTGTAGTTTTTACAAATAGGTTAACTAAGAAGGACAAATAAAAAATCTTCATGGATTGGTTGAGATTAGACATTAACATTGTTGAATACTGTCTCAGTGGTCTAGAAGTTAAGCGTTCGCACGCCAGATGACCTTTGACAGATTGGAGATCCTGGGTTTGAAACCTGCGAGAGAGATCGTGGGTGAGCACTGTTGAAGGCTGTCATAATAGGACTAAACGGTCGTCTAGTGTTCCTAGGTTTTTCATAGTAGTCTAACATCAACCGGTTCGTGGTCGAAATAAAAAAAAATCTTCATTTTAATGATGTTAATGATTGTTAACGAGAACGATTTTGTATTTCTTACAGAGATTTTTCAACATGAACTTGTATTAGCTTGAGAGCTGAGACTAGAGTACTAGATACCTGTTTCTTCAATGTATGAAATAAAAATGATCAAATCAGATATACACACTAGTTTTTGAACTGTACAAATTTCAAGAAGCTATAGAACCTACACATAAAGTTGATAGACATAGATTTGAACTTGTGACTCAACGTTTCAATATTAATTACATGGTCTAACCAACTTACAAATGTTCTTATGTGTCGCTCAGTTGGTTTTTCTGTTCAATTTATAAGACAAGTTGTTTTGTTTTCTTGAAGCTTTATACTAATGAAATAACTGATAAACCATCTGTCTATTTGTTTTACGATTCTCTTCCTACTCAAATACCTACTTATGCCTGTTACCCCCAGTAAAAGCATATGCCGTCGACCAGCATTCTCCAACCCACTCTGTTCTGGGCCTTCTTTTCTAGTTCTCTTCAACTGTTGTTCATTCTTCTCATGTCCTGCTCAAATATTTATGTTAAAATGACGTATGTAAAACTCATTAACTGTAATCTGTATTTACTCCCGTTTAGCAGTAATTAAATAACTTTTTTAAAGTATTCATATTAAATTATTCATTTTTTATTTAAGCACATAGACATTTGTTCAAGAGATCACCAAATGGATATGAGCCACATAAATCATTCGACTTGTTGAAAGGTAGTGGTATTGTTCGGATGCCCAAACAGAAGTTGGTAGTTTCCTTAGGTGACCTCACTCGGATTATTTAACCTGAAGGTCCGGATCCATAAGGCAGTGGAGCAACGTAAGGAAATGCAATCCCATGGTAGCCGATCAACAACAAAAGGTTCATACACCATTTGTCTCCTCAGGATGTGCACCATTGGTTTGGAATTAGAGTTTTTCAACTCGAATAGGTGGATCCTCCATATCCATCACCCAGATTATAGAGACAAACATTTGTTTTTCGTCTTCTTAATTTCGTAAACAACAGTAATGCCATGATAAAAGGCAGTGAGTAGAACTTCCCTGGTAGCGGCTATATACACGTGATTATGTGTGAGCATTTTGAGTGGGATGGCTGACTCTCCTCACTGTCGTCCGCAACAGGGCATTTTGGGGGGGGGCATTCATGTATAATATATTGAGATCGTTGTTAATTTTCTTATTCATTGTTTTAAACTTCACTTTTATTTTATATACTTGTTTTATTAATTAGATAATAAATTTTTCAATGATTCAGAAATTAGTGAAGGTAAATACAAAGATGAATCAGTTCATTTTTGTTTCCTTTTATTGTTTCATATAATTATAAATCGTTTCAAGGGAAATATTTAAAAAATTGATAATATTGTAATGAACGAGAACATAAGTGGGGTGATAATCGAATGTGGATTGGTTGAGGTTAGACATTGACAGTGTTGGATACCGGCTCAATAGCTCGAGACTTGTAGGTCCTGGGTTCGAATCCCGCAGGGCAGGATCGTGGATGCGCACTGCTGTGAGCTTTCACAAAAGGACGAAACAACCGTTTGAGTGTTTTCAGGTTTTCGATGGTGGTCTAGCTTCAATTGACTCATGATATTAACTATATACAATCGAATGTACTTGAACATAGAATTACAGAATCTAAAAGTAAAATCTAAAAATTATACAGTAAATTCTTCATTAGTAAAATGTCAATCAATTGTATCAGACTAGACTAATTCTTATTTTTCACATCAATCACTATCTGTGCTTTTTCTATTCTCTATAATCTTCTTATCTTTCGTCTGTCAGATATTTCACTTTCAACTGATGTAACATACTACTTATATCTATTGACATCAGTAGCACACACTACAATATTTACTAGTTTTGTTTCAATGATAGAATGTTTAATCACAAAATTATCGTTCTAGTTTTATACGTTAAGATTATTGTCAGAATAAGTTCAATGTATAAAGGAAATCGACTGGATCGACTGGATCATGAAGACGTCAACATCTGGAGGAAATCACGGGATACAGTGGACAGGCAGGATGCAGCTTGACGATTTAGACTTCGCGGATGATCTGGCTCTTCTATCACAAACGCAACAACAAATGCAGGAGAAAACGACCAGTGTAGCAGCAGCCTCAGCAGCAGTAGGTCTCAATATAAACAAAGAGAAATGCAAGACTCTTCGATACAATACAATATGCACCAATCAAATTACACTTGACGGAGAAGCTTTGGAGGATGTGGAAACCTTTACATATCTGGGCAGCATCATTGATGAACACGGTGGATCAGATGCAGATGTGAAGACGTGGATTGGCAAAGCAAGAGCAGCATACCTACGACTGAAAAGCATCTGGAGCTCAAAACAATTGTCAACCAACACCAAGGTTAGAATTTTCAATACAAATGTCAAGACAGTCCTACTGTATGGGGCGGAGACGTGGAGAAATACGAAAGGCATTATCCAGAAGACACAAGTATTTATTAACAGCTGTCTACGCAAAATACTTCGGATCCGATGGCCAGACACTATCAGCAACAAGTTACTGTGGGAGACAACAAACCAGATTCCAGCGGAGGAAGAAATCAGGAAGAAGCGCTGGAAGTGGATTGGGCACACTTTGAGGAAATCACCCAATTGTGTCACAAGACAAGCCCTCACATGGAATCCTGAAGGTCAACGGAGAAGAGGAAGACCAAAGAACACATTACACCGAGAAATAGAGACAGACATGAGAAGAATGAACAAGAACTGGATAGAACTAGAAAAGGAAGCTCAGGACAGAGTGGGTTGGAGAAAGCTGGTCGGCGGCCTATGCTGCATTGGGAGTAACAGGCGTAAGTAAGTAAGTAAATAAAGGAAATCAGATCAGTTTGCATACATAAATGCAAAATAAACTCTCTCTTTCTAGCTTTAAATCACTTTGGAAAAGTGAACGATTTTACTGCATTTGAAGAGGATAAACGGAATGTTTTAAAAGTGAAATAAAACGTGAAGGTTTGTTGCTAAGTAATAATGGACTAGTACTGTCGTTTTACCATACTGCTATGATGCAACAGAAGAACTCTAAAGGGTGTTGAAGCAACATAGAATTAAAGTAAATTACAAGACAATGAATACCCTTTATATCAACAAATTCCCATAACCTCCTAATGAAAATATCCAAACAACTTGGAGAGGTTCTGTCAAGGAGATTGACATTTGAGTAAAACTCTGACAGCTGATTCCACTTTCAAATTTTAAGCATCGTTAACAGTACAGTATTTATTACCTAACTGAATTGTTTTTCCTCAAATAATTTTCAGTTATGTATAGATAATTCTAGTCACAAGTTAACACCAGTTAGGGCATCAGAAGAAAAACGGAAATTTTACAGTCGATATTTTCATTTTTAGCGTATTCCTACGCAATGACTACCTGGTTTGCGTTCATGGTTAAACTCAATCGATTATGAATTACCACCGAAACTCAAAGGACATATGTAGACGGAGATTCTTAGATTAAACATGATTATAAAAATGGTTACACTAACTAGACCATGTCTTTATCTTTTTCTCTTTCCAAATTTATTTCACTGTACTATACTCCTTCAATAATTTCTTCAAACCCTAATCTTTTGGATTTCTGATTATACTCCTACTACTTCTACCACTATGGGATTTGAATCGACAACTGCATCTCTGTGCTAATGTGGTATGGCAACTCGAACTGATGTACGTACGTACGAAGTTCTACGTTGTGACTGACTGACTGACACTAACTAGACAGTTAGTCTGGTCTCCTAAAATAGTAAAAAACTTACCGTAAATGTAGTAGGTAAAGTTTGGTATGTAAATGAACACAGAATATATTCACCAAATCTTGCCATACTTAAGATTATCGCAAAAAGAAGAAACTATTATTTTACTTACGCCTGTTATGCCGCATGGAGCATAGGCTGCCGACCAGCATTCTCCAACCCACTCTGTCCTGATCCTTTCTTTCTAGTTCTATCCAATTGTGGTTCATTATTCTCATGTCTGTTTCCATTTCTCAGTGTAATGTGTTCTTTGGTATTTCTCTTCTCCTTCGGCTTTGAGGATTCCATGTGAGGGTTTGCCTAGTGACGCAGTTGGGTGATTTCCTCAATATGTATCTTATCGAATTCCAGCGCTTCTTCCTGATTTCTTCCTTCACTGAAATCTGGTTTGTTCTCTCCTACACTAGCTTGTTGCTGATAGTGTGTGATCAACGGATCCGAAGTATTTAGCGTAGACAATTGTTAACAAACACTTGTGTCTTCTGAATGATAACTTTCGTAGTTATCCAAGTTCCCGTTCCACTCCTCTAAATATAATTCTTTGAAAAATAAATCCTTTCACCTAAAGATTTGCAGGAACAGTAAGCGATGAACTGTTAGATATTGATTTAATAACGAAATATAGTTACAACTGGTTGGCACAATTCCAGCTATGTAGTGAAATAGATTAAAATATAAAGTAAATCACGTGACTGAAACATTTTTTAATACTATGATTGATAATTTATCTTAGAAAACATTCGGAAGTGATAGCTGAAACGATTTTACGTTCTTGAAGATCTTAAATCTACTTGATGTTATAACGATGACATACATGAAATCGATATCGAAATAATTCAAGCAAACAAATCGTCATATCTAGAGCTTAAATTCTTGATATACTGAGTACAACTTGAACACTCGAACTCTAAAATCCTTCTAAGTTGCAAATGAGAAAACAAAAGACGAGTGAAAGCAATGCCATCTCAAACAGCGTCAAATATGATACAAAACTATCAGGTATTTTTAGTTTTCTAGTAAAAAACGAAATCATCATTATAAAATCCTCCAATCCGCATACACGGAATTATTAGCAATTGTCCAATAGGGAAGCTACACGTAGAGATTCCGGAATGCTCTTCCAAATTTGATTGGATGAAATATCTTCGGCTCTTTCTGAGCTTTTTATAGCTTCCTTGAGTACATCCGTGAACCGTCATGTCATTTCCTTTCCCTGAAGTCTCTCGCTTTTTTCCCCCTGGCTCACCTGAAACTTGCTTACCTCTTGTGGTAGATCACTCTTGAAGGTTGTGCCGCTTTACTCTTTCGTCTTTTATATCTTCTACATCCGTTCTCCTTAAAGATTTTTAGAGATCAGTCGGCACTGTGTGATCAACTTTTAAAAAACTTTTCACAATATGTTACACTAAAAATTTTGACATGAATTTACTTTTAAATGCATTCACTAACAACATTCTATTATAGAAATCGGTTAGATTTACTTAGTATTGATATCATTGTTATAAATTACCATAGGTCCTCAAGATTCATTCGAACGACAGTGTACAGAACAGCAAATGTCAACTGGAGAATATTTAACAAGTCAATTGTCAGCAAAATATCAAAGTTCAATAATACTTCAAAATCCTCGAGTATTTACTGATAGTGATATCGATTTGGAAAATGAGCTTACGCCAAACGACTATATAAGGTAAGTTAAAAAAAGATTGTTTTATTATTTAGAATGAAAACGACGATTAGTTAATGATTTCTTTTGATTGATCTTATATTAAAATAGAGTTTTGTTATAACTATCTGTACAGTCGGCAGTACGACTTCGCCTTCGGACCTTGGGATTGCTGCTTTTAGTCTTACCGCTCTTCAATCTACCTGCCTGGCATGGTAGGAACTTGAGGAACGATTGTTCCAGCCAGTATAGCTCGATTGATTTACCACGATAGGCAAGCTCGACCACCACGTGAGTACGAAGTTCTACGTTGTGACTGACTGACTGAACTAAAGAATGGTTGAAACATAAATTAAAGTATATACAAATGTTTCATTCTAATACATGACAGTTTGATTCGGACTATAGGTGATCTCATAAGTGATTAGATTTGACAAAAGAGGAAAAAAACCGAACATCTACAAAATAAATTGTCCCAACTGCGACAAACATTACATCGGACAGATTTAACACCCCTTGAATCCTTGCCTGCATCAATTAGCGGTCAAACACTATGACATGTCCTCACTTATATCAATGCATGTAGACAACTGAGGACATACATTTGACTAGAAAAATGTTGAGATCTCTAACAGAGGGAATTCTAAAATCACCAGAGAATTCTTAGAAGCATGATACTCAGATCAATCAGCAATCAACAGACACATTGAAATCCAATTTATCAATCAATCAGGAAAATTATGGACCATTACAGAACTAAGAATCAAATCAATGTGAGATATAATCAAAATAAAGAAGTAAACAATGACAGGTTAAAGGTTAACCACAGTCAGTCAAGGTCGAGGTTTATAGGACAAGCTCCTAGTCATATTTGGAGAAATTCGAACACTTCACTTCCGTTTCAAGCTTGTGCCGATAATGTCGATCAGAAGAATGATAAAAATTCCATGACTAAACCATCTAACTAAAAGAACAAAACTCCATCAAGACTTTCAACTCTTACAGTGAAAATGATACCATTTTATTTTGATTATAGATATTTCATTGTATAACTAGGTTACTTCATTAGTTATCATTATTATTATTGCTATAAAAAGATTCAAAACAGATCAGCGATAGATGACAATTGACGATAAGATTGTTTCTCATAGTCTTGGAATATCGGAAAGATCTACGTAACAATAAATAGTTACTCTATGGATGTACTATTCCTTCCAGCAAACATTTTGTACAAATTAAACATCAAATTTTATATAGTTGAGATCGTAAGTCAATTGAAGCTAAACCACCATGGACAACCTAGAAGCACTGGACGGCCGTTTCCTACTGTTGTGGGACTCCGCAGCAGTGCGCATTCACGACCTCGCCTAATGAGCGAGATTCGAACCCAGAACCTACCAGTCTCGCGCCAGAGCACTTAACCGATAGACCACTGAGCTGGCATCCAACGGTGTTAATGTCTAACCTCAACCAATCCACGAAATTGCGCGACCATCTTCCATTGTACTGAGGTAGATACCCGTCTCTACCTGACATGGATTAGCTCCACTGGTCACGACTTCCCACTAGAACTCCAGGAATTACCTCATAGAGCCAGTCACTAGTGAGCATATGATCAATATCACAAGGGAATTTCGTGGAGATTTTAGTGATTTTATATAGTTGAGATCATGAGTTAATTGAAGCTGCTGAGGAGTCCCACAATAGAACGAAACGACCGTTCAGTGCTTCCAGGTTTTCGATGGTGGTCTAGCTTCAATTGACTCATGATCTCAACTATATAAAATTACTCAAATCTCCACAAAACCTCCTTGTGATAAATATCAAATATTGTTTTTCGTTTTAAACATCAATGAATTATCTGTAAAACTATTGACTTAAGATAATCACTAATTCTGATGTAGATTTGTTCTCTGAGCTGGATGGTTTGGTCATGGAGCTTTCATTGTCCTTCTGAACGACATCATCAGCACAAACTTCGGGTAGAAGTGAAGTATTTACCTTTCTCCACATGTGAGTCACAGCTTGTTCAAAGCTTGTGCACCTCGATGTTGATTGATTCTTATTGACCTTAAACCTGTCTTTGTTTTGGTTGTATCTTCTATTGGTTTGATTTTTGTTCCTATGTTGCTGCATAATTTTCTTGAATGGTTGATAAATTTTATTAATATCAATGTGCTTGTTTATTGCTGATTGACCTGAGTGTCAAGCTTCTACCCAAAGTTTGTGCTGATGATATCGTTCAGAAGGACGATGAAAGCTTCACGACCAAGCCATCCAGCTCAGAGAACAAACCTACATCAAAATCACCCACCTTAGCTACAAATCTTCTTCACCATCTCATAATCACTAATTCATTCAACAAGTGTGAAAATAATTGTAAGAAGTGATATTCTTATTTTGTTTAAATTCTTGATAAGTACAGCTTAATTAATCAAATAAATATATAGGTTAGAATCTCGTGAGTGCGGGATCGTGGATGCACACTGTTGAGGAGTCCCATAATAGGACGAAACGGCCATCCAGTAATTCCAGGTTTTCCATGGTGGTCTAGCTTCAATTGACTCATGATTTCAACTATGAAAATACTGAAATATCCACAAAAACCCCTACTGAAATAAATAAATATTTTTTTGTAATTCTATTTCTCTAGGGAATTAAAAGCTCAACTTCAATTGGCATTAGATCGTGAAGCATATTTACGTCAAATGTTATCTAATCGAGAAGCTGGTATGCGAGAAATTGATCAAAAAGTGGAGAATATTGAGAATATAGAAATGAAAGATAATTCATCATTTAAACTGTAAGGAAATGTGTTTATTGTCATTACTTGTTCGTTTAATTAGTAGTCTTCTTTTAAGTAAACTAAACAGTTGAAGGTGATATATCTCATTACAGTGTTAAGTATTCAGTCAAGTGGATACATCACTTAAAATGTAGGTCAGTAGAGTTTCATGAAGAATAAAGACTAGACAATACGTTGTTAGGTACCACACGGTAATCAATTAATGTAAACCTATTAATCTTGCAGAGTGTCAGTTGTTACTCGAAGAGTTCGGTGATAGATTCATTTGATGTATATCTCAATACTTAGTGGAACACCGGTACCCTCAATATTGTTGAATATCTATTTGAAGAGTAACATTCAATGATATGCCTAATGCTTTCTATTGAAATAGAGAGAATAGGATATTATTTTACTACCTAAGGCCATAAAATGACTTAAAGATTACCCAGGCCAAATGCAAGATTATAACAAAAAGGGTTTTTCAATTTATGAATAGCCAAGACTTCCATAAACCTAAGAATTTCTATACAATGTTTTAAAAAAGTGTACTAAGATTTTGACAAGCTTATGTATGATCAGATTGTTCGAAAGGTATAGAATAAATACATCACATGTTTTTTCAGATCAACTCCATCTCATTGTTCTATCAAGATTTATAGAAGGGATGAACTGTTTAAACGTATCATCTTTATAACGTTTTGATAGTTTGTATCTTTGAAGGAAATTTACCATTACCAACCTTTTAACGATAATCAGTAACACATAGTTACTTATCATTGTTAATCAACATACACCTGAGGAGATATAGATTTGTTAATCAAAAGAATATGGGTTAACTTTCTGTAAATAAAACATGAATTTTCTTCAAGTTAAGATCAAATCATAAATTGACCCATTGTCGATTAGATCAACGTTATCACTTACTGGTTAGCTGACTCATCATATTGAGTTGAAATAATAGTCGTTTGATCAAATGGTCGAAATCAGACAGCCTTGGGTACAATAATAACAACTAATGAACAATCAGACAATTTACTGGTGGATACGAAAGATCCACCTAGAAGAGTTGGAAAACCCTGATTCCAAACCAATGGTGCACATGAGCTCCAGGATTCTGAGGAGACAAATGGTGTATGAACCAAAAGTTGGTCACTGACTACCATGGGACTGGATCTTCTTACGTCGCACCACTGACTTATGGATTAGACCTTTAGGTCAAATTCTCAGAGTGTAGCCCCCTAAGGAAAACATCCGCATCAGCTTGGGCGTCCCGGCAGTATCCCAGCTCTCACACAAATCAGATAATTTATATGGCGTATATCTGTTTGATGCCTCCTTGTACCAATATTTATGTGTTTAAATAAATAAATAATAATGATATATAAGTCATTATCCATAAGGTTTACTTTCCCTATAATATTATAGAATAGGATTTTTGATTGACCACAATTTGATTTATCTTCTTTAAATTCCCCACATAAAATCTGGAGTTGATCGATTAATTCATCAATTAGAGGAGGGATCGCTACTGAAAATAAGACCAATACTTAGGTTTAATCACCCTAAGCGTATAAATTCACTTTCACTCTAGTATGGGCTTCAAATGATAGGATTGAACTAAAAATACTCATTTTCCAACTAAGTGACCTGGTATGCTAAGACATATCGGTGCACACTAATTTCTTGTCCACAAGTCCCAATCAGAAGACGAGAGTAGAACAGCTAATGTAAGCACTATATTATCTAACTCAAAGCTTATATTGTTTTATAGATTAATTATCCAACTACAATCATCTAAATCATCCATCTGGGCTACAAATCTTTTTCACCATCTTAAGAACTACAACGTAATATAAATACTAAGTTACAATATATATCTAACTAGGAAACTTGATATAGAAAATCTGGATAAAATGTTCACAGATCAGAGGGGGTTTTGTGGAGAATTAAGTATTTTCACTGTTGAAATCCTGTGTCAATTGAAGCTAAACCACCATCGAAAACCTGGAAGCGCTGGACGGCCGTGGAGTTCTACCAAGTCTGTTGTAGAGATATCAACTCACTGAAGACAATTGGTGAACGGTCGCTGAAAATCGTGGATTGGTTGAAGTTAGGCATTAACACCGTTGGATACCGGCTCAGTGGTCTATCGGAAAAGGGCTCTGGCTCGAGACTGGTAGGTTCTGGGTTCGAATCTCGCAAGTGCGGAATCGTGGATGCACACTGCTGAGGAGTCCCATAATAGGACGAGTTGGCCGTCCAGTGCTTCCAGGTTTTCCTTGGTGGTCTGGTTTCAATTGTCTCCGGATTTCAACAGAATGTTCATAGTTAATTTGCAACAATTTGTTGATGAAATAGGATGTAATAACAATTAATAAGTGAAATTAGATCTTTTAATTACTGAAATATAAAACATCTAAGATCCTAGGTTCGCGTCCTAAGTGAGAGATTGTGAATGCGCATTGCTAAAGAGTTCCATACCAAGATGAAACAGCCATCCAGTGCTTCCACGTTTTCAATGGGGGTACAATATTGATCGATTCATGATTTGATTAATAACTCAACAATCTCCACAACTCCATAATGATAAATATAAAAAATCATGGAAATTAAGACTTTAGTAATTGTGGTGTGTGCTACTGATGTCGACGGGCAGAAGTAGTACGTATCATCAATAGAAAGTGAAATATCTAGTGGTGAGTGTTATGAATTTAAAAATTAAAGAAGGACGTATAGCAATTTTTCGTGATCTTATGCCCGGCTTTTTATTATGTGATTTATCTACCAATCGGAATACGACTTGTCTAAATTTAGCACTGTTCCAAAATCAATCACATTCGGCCGGTATGAGCAGTCTAGCATCTTTATTGGTCCTTTGTCCTCTTAGCCCTTCCAAATGAGTCCAGAACACCAATTACAGGTTCTGCTATACGAATTATTTATTTCAAACATACTCGGTTTATATACCAGACAGACAGACCGCGCATCACACCTTAAAATATAAAATAATATATGTACATGATCAAGCCAAATGTGGCTGTGAACATGGGATACAGTAATCAATCAACTGAGTATAGTTTAGGAACAGTAAATCGTACAGTAATAATGCCTAGGTCAAGATGAAGCTTATAATAAGATGAATATAGATATACACAATCTAGTTATTCAATAGTTAGAAAATAAGAATATATATAGAATAATAGCCCATTAATAAATCCCGGAAGTTACCTGTCTAAACGTCTTCACTAGGATATAACAGCGAGAACAAAGAATTATAAAGGAATAGTGAAGTCTAAGACAATTGATGGATATATTGCAAATGAAGTATTTACTATATGGTTGTCAGATTTTACTAACATGTTCTCATAGTTGAAAGCGTGAGTCAATTGAAGCTAGACCACCAGGGAAAACCTGAAATCATTGGATGACCGTTTCGTTCTACTGTGGGACTCCTCAGCAGTGCACATCCACGACCTTTCCTCGCGAGATTTAAAACCAATCTCGTGCCAGAGCGCTTAACCTCTAGACCGCTGAGCCGGCGTCCGATAGTGTTTATGTTTAACTCCAACCAATCCACGAAGTAACTTTGTATATAGATAGTTTCTTCTTCTTCTTTTTTTCTTTTATGGAATTCATTTTAGACCCAAAAATATTTCCCCAAATAAACTGAGAGATATGATTGAAGATTATGAACAAAAACAAAGAATATTATATAGGAAGAATCAATTTTTAATTACAGAAATACGTGAATTAGCATCAATTAAATATATGTTTACAGATCATTCAAATAAAATGTCTAAGTAAGTTTTTTATTAAATTTTATAGAGTTGAAATCATGAGTCAATTGAAGCTAGATTACCAGAGAAAACCTGGAATCACTGGACGATCGTTTCGTCCTATTGTAGGACTTTCGGCAGTGTACATCCACGATCCCTCCTCGTGAGATTCGAACCGAGGACCTACCAGTTAGTAATTACTGTTAAAAGTATGATAACTGACTATTGCAGTATGGAAGTGCCGGGTAACGATCCTGGGCCCTCTTGTATGCCAAGTGAGATTAATATTATCTCGAGAATTAATATGGGGGTATTTTTGGAGTCTGTTGAAGCGATGACCAATTAAATTCAACTATGTTAGGTGTGAATCAGAATAGAATGTGAATTAACTTTCTTTCATCTTTACTAAATACATCTTCATTGAATATTTATTTTTTAAAATTACCATGTTTAGACAATAAAGGAGCTATGCCTTTGTGGGACTTCTCAGTAGTGCGCATCCACGATCCCGTTGAATACCAGCTCAGAGGTCTAGAGGTTAAGTGCTCACGCGCGAGAATGATAGCTCCTGGGTTTAAATCTTGTTATGCGGGACCGTGGGTGTGCACTGATGAGAAGTCTTACAATAGGACGAAACGGCAATCCAGTGCTTCCAGGTGTTTGATAGTGGTCTAGCTTCAATTGACTAATGGCCACAACTATTGAAAACTATTGTTATATTTGTAAAGTGAATTTATTAGGAAGGTTAAAAATAATTTGATAATCATTTTCTTAAATACACCATTACCGGTTGTTTAAGTCTTTGGCAATGACTATCCATAACTAGAACACTAGATTAGAAATAAAGTATTCCTGTTTTAAGGGTTCTCTTCCTCTTCCTCTTTCTTCTGGTGGTCGACTGGATTATGAAGTCCTTGACTTCTGAGGAAAAACACGGATTACAATGGACAGATCAGAATCAATTAGATGATTTGGACTTTGCAGATGACCTTGCCCACCTATCTCATTCACACGAACAAATGTAGATGAAGACAACTAATGTACCAGTAGCCTCTGCAACGATAAGCCTTAGTGTACATAAAGAAAAGAACAAGATCATGAGGCAAGCCACAACTTGGAATCCTGAAGAAAAGTGGAAAGCAGAAGGGCCGAAGAACATACTACTTCGTGAATTGGAAGCAGATATGATAATGATGAATAGCAACTGGAAGAAACTAGATAGAGTTGCCCATGACAGGGTTGGATAGAGAGTGTTGATGGGTGGCCTATGATCCTCCACGAGGGGTAACTGGCGTAAGGAAAATCAGTATTTAATGTTATAGCGATTAGGGATTCTTGGGACCACTAGGTTGAAATCCAATAATCCTACTTCATTTAATTTGACGATATCTATCTCTAATCTTAATGTGGTTAATCTTCACTAGTCGCAATTAATGGGAAATCATCTACATACTGCTTAAGAAGAGCTTTCACATCTCATGAGGAATACGAATACTATAAAAAAGTGTCCGAATCCATCGATTCATATTTCCGAATTCAATAAGACTGGATATCATCTATTCATTATTTTCCATTTTGATTACCATCATTTCCAGTAATCACAATTATCATATTGTAGTAAACAGCACCCGCTACAGTCAACGCCGCCCCGCCAGAACACTCCTCTCGACGCCAACTCTTCGCACCAGACTGCCTTAACTAGCACCTCAACTCCAGACCCGCAGCGGAGTCCACAGAACAGCACCCATATACGCCATACACGCCACATACTACTTATATGGATATAAGTAGACCAAACCACAATATGTTAAACTTTTACGTGGTTGTATCAAAAAACATCTAATTTCTTTATAGATCATATGCGCAACATGTAATTCACTCCTGATAACATTGTTTACGGACAAAACTTTAAGTAAACTAGAAAACATGTGGTATAAATATTTAATTGTCATACTGAACTTGAGAGAATTCGAAACTGATCTCCAGAAAGTTTCACTCAGTCAGAAACTGTGCATGATTTATAGTACGAAATTGATAATCTTAATAGTTATTTCCACATGATTAACGAGCTGTTCTAAGTTTTCAATTGTTAGTATGTTTTGGTAAGGAAAAGGGTTCAGAGTTAATCTATGTATCTCTTAAGCCAAATACTAAATTCTGAGTTCAACTTGAATCAGTCCGTAAACCCTATCCTTAACTTTGGTCATAGTCCCCAAATGCCCTGGTTTGGCCGAGAGTGGGGAGGGGTCTCCTTCCCTCTCGAAGTGCTCTCACATGGCCACGCTTATATAGCCTCTGACAGGGAAGTCCTACTCACTGCTTTCTAGCACTATGGGTGTTGTCTACGAAATTGAGAGGATGAAAAGCGAATTCCCAGGCTGATAGACACAGAAAGTTCACCTAGGTGACTTGGGAAACCCTGATTCCAAACCAATAGTGCACATGGGCTTCATTATCTTGAAGGAACAAATGGAGAAATAATCAATCGTTGATCATCGGCTACCATGGGACTGCATCTCCTCACGATGCTCCACTACATTGTGGATCAGACTTTTAAGTCAAAGGCTCCGGGTGTGGCTCCCTAATAAAACCAACTGCTGCAGTTTGGGCACCTGAGCAGTATCACAGCCCTCACACAAATCAAATAAGATTTGTGTGGCGCATATGTATCTGGTGCCCCCTTGCACCAATATTTATGTGTTTAAATAAATAAATAAATAAAAAAGATCAATACAAACTTTTATGTCATACTAGTTTGATATGCGCGCCATGACCCCGATATCACATTCTCGATGGTCACTTTTTTGGTACTTTAGTACCTTTAACAAAACTTTCACCTTACAGCGTAGCTTTTATCAATTTATTTAGGATATTATTTTATGTACAACTGAATTTATCTTTTTTTATTTATAACCAATTTGTTTACCACCAAACTTATATTATATTCAAAGTTGAAATCATGAGTCAATGGAAGCTAGACCACCATCGAAAACCTGGAAGCACTGGACGGCCGTTTCGTCCTACTATATTATATTATATTCCTTATAATGTTTAATGTTTGTTCAAAGGTACATTCAACGTTTAAATATGGAAGGTTTTAAATGGAGACGTGAATATGTCAAACTATTACAAGCATGTCTTGGTGCTACACAAACCGATCCACATCATCGATTAATGTTTAGTGATTATGGTAAAGATCGAGTGAGTGATTAGTTATATTTATCATTGAGAAAAATGTCCATCATATTAACATACATTTTTCTCCTAATTACTTACTTTACTTCCGACCATCAGGGTATGCAAAACTTGAAAATGCAACTGTCAGAATAAATATATACGGAGTGTTAATAAATCACTCTAAGTGATATAGTGTTTACTTATCATATTCCTATTTTATGATTTTGGACTTGTTTGATACCATGGATTCATACTACTTAGGATACATTTAAGTAGTGTTAAAGTGATTTCGGTTATTTGCTTCATTTCAATGGTTCTTCAGGTAAACAAAATCTCCATTTAAATAATTCATTAGTTTTGAGACTTTTTCTCCAGTCTTTACTTGTGCTTTGATTCCCCTATTCTCTTTTTCTATCGCTGTTGTGTTCTCAATGTTCATCAGACTTTTCAACACAAGAACTGACTAATTGAAGTCCAATTATTATCGGTCACAGCATTTTGGGAATTGAATGAAACTGGAAATGTGGACTGATATACTATGACCATATGATCCACTTATAACTTGATCACCATGTGATATGATTGCATTTTATCCTTTTGGATTGACGATTGTAGGTTCCTGATGATGACTCAAGGTAATTCCTCAAAAACGTCAACTAGAACCAACCGAAAATGTGAACAATAATTACATAAGTCAGTGTTTTGTAGAGAATTCCAAGATAAATCTATTTAGCAATTTACTTTACTTTCCAGACCGAACATCTTTAAAAACTGACTAAGGAATTTAAAGTCTTCCGATATTCTAATATTTTACATAAAATCCTAAATATATTTTCGGTTTTTTTCATAGTCCAACTTCAAAAATAAGGCATCTCCTGTATTTTCTACTTTCTATTCTCTCGGACTTAAAGTTTAGAATATTCTTGAGGACTAGGAAGAAGAGAGAATATCAGTGTTGTCAAGAACAGAACGTTTTACTTCTCCGAGAGTTATAAACTGGCCTTAAAAATTGATAATAGTTTTTGATGTAGATTTGTTCACTGAGCTGGATGATTAGGTCGTGGAGCTTTCATCGTCCTTCTGAACGACATGATCACCACAAACTTTTGGTAGAACAAAAGGATCACCCTACCATACATAAAAGGCATATCGGAAACGACAACAAGGCTGCTGTAAACCTTCGGAATAGGTGTAGCCCACAAACCAACACAACCCCTCCACTCAATCTTATGCAAACCAAAGGATAAAATGGCAAAAGAAGACAAAACAAACATCATCTACATGATAAATTGTACCAACTGCGACAAACACTACATCGGACAAAGTGGACGCCCCTTGCATCCTCGCCTACATGAACATCAATTAGCAGTCAAATGCCACGACATTTCTTCACTCATATCAATACACGTGGTCAACTACAGACATACACTTGACTGGGAAAATGTGCAGATTTTGGACAGAGGCAATTCCGAAAACACCAGAGAATTTTTAGAAGCTGGACACTCAGGTCAATCAGCAATAAACAAGCACATTGAAATCAAACCAATTTATCAACCAATCAGGAAATGTATGCAGAGACATAGGAACAAAAATCAAACCAATGGTAGACACAATCAAAACGAAGAAATAAACAATGATAGATGTAAGGTCAATAAGAACCGATCAACATCGAGGTGCACAAGCTGTGAACAAGCTGTGACTCACATGTGGAGAAATGCAAATACTTCACTTCTACCCGAAGTTTGTGCTGATGATGTCGTTCAGAAGGACAATGAAAGCTCCACGACCAAACCATCCAGCTCAGAGAACAAACCTACATCAAAATCACCTACCTGAGCTACAAATCTTCTCCACCATCTCAAAATCGATAATAGTATTTACTTTGTTCGTTATCATATGTTCGACTACATTCAAGTGTTCTCAGTACGAAATATGAAATACTGCAACTAAAGTATTTCATTAATGAATAACAATGATTTACATTCATCAGTAAATGTTTCCAAACAGTCTTGGATGCATGACATGACAGTTTATTTGTGTAATGTAGTTGATATGTGAATTTTTCGATAATTTCTTCAAAGAAAAATGGATGAAAATGTACGAATCATTTAGAAGGCTCTTGTTGAGTTGAATGTGCAAACGTTGTCAAACATTTTTTTGGAAAGATGTAAACACAAGCAGTTGGCAGATAAGATATACGAACTGGAGCGAAGTTAAAACAATTTATGATACTCAAATTATGCCTGGAACAATGGTAGCACATAAATTTGAATAGGCCACTTATTCAATGGAAATTTACTAGTCCTATTGAATTCACTATGCTTCCATGGTTTATACCAACTTTCAATTGAATAATCTTTATACAACATCAGTATAATAATAATTATTTTCACCATATTTAAGAAGTACATTTTATCAGAAGAGGTTTTTGTGGAGATTTAGTATTTTCATAGTTAAAGGCGTGAGTTAATTGAAGCTAGACCACCAGGGTAGGTCTGGTAGATCCTGGGTTCGAATCTTGGGAAGCGAGGTCGTGGATGCGTACTGCTGAGAAGTCCGGCAATAGGACGAAATGGCCGTTTTTCCTGATGGTCTAGCTTCAAGTACATTTTAGTTAGAAAAAAAACAGAGAATAAACCATTTATTTTATTTTATTGTTGTTTTAGTATAAAAATTTAATCAGTGAACTATTGGATGAAGCAAGACGTAAAGATCCAAGTTTACCATCAATGATTAAGTAAGTGAATACAATAAAGATATTGATTCTTTTGAAAAAATAATATAAAGTCTTTCTTTAATAAAGAGTCCGGATTATGTATGACTATCATCTGGTTATGATATCAATGTGCACAATTCCAGTGTTCGAGAATTTGAACGAACATCTCAGTACAAATATATGGTTTGTTTGAATAGACTAAAACTATCAAATATATGATACATCCAACATTGAAACAAACAATTTATCAGTATCAAGTTGTGGAGATTGTTGACTTTTATAGAAATCACGAACTAACCCAAGTTAGATAACCATTGAATACCTGTTTAATGATTCTAAGTTTTCAGTGGTTTTGTAGTGAGCAGAACACTAGTTGGGGACAATCGAATGTATTTAAGCCAAAATTACAGACTATCTCAGTAAATTCTGAAAACCATACAATGGACAGTTAATTTGCAAATTAACAACCAATAGTCTCGATCTTCACTGTTTCTTCTCTTATTCCATTGCCCATGCATTTTCCTACCGATTGCGCTTCTTTTCGGTTCTTTCCTTATCGCTCTTCTGCCAGAATACATTCTATATCTGACCAACACCATATACTACTTATATGGATATAAGTAGACCACACCACAGTTTCAGTGCTTTTAGTGAAATACACATTATTTCATCTAAACTCTTCATTAGTGATTCTCAGTGTAGTTGAAAGTGAAGTTGTTGTTTTTTCTAGAAGTACAAATCAATGATTTCTTTAATAATCATATTGATTATGTAAAATTTACTACATAGAAAAGTAATAACATTGGAATCATAATAGTTACAAATATCAAGCTATCAGGACTTTGTAGCTGAATGGATAACGCGATGACAATCAGAGACTGACCAGTTGCATTCTTAAACCATCAATGAGAAGATTCATACAAACAATACTTAGTTGAATTTAAACTTCACTCCATCGCACAAGCAAGTGGCTATCAGAACTCAGTAGCTGAGTGAATAACGCGATTCCGTTTGAAGCGAATGATACTGGGTTTGAGTCTAAGAGTGAATATCAACTCTGAGATGCACGTACCTCTAGCTGATGAGTCCCAAAAAAGTAAAATTTCAAAGTTTATTATTTATTTGTAAGTTATATTCATTACAAATTGATCTTACTTGGGTTAAGGCTAAAAAAAAGCTAGTGAATACCAAACATTTATTTTGTCCGAATGTTATACTCTCCCGGAATATACACCCATGAATCCATCAAGGATAATTATATCGTTGACTAACAGGTTTCATGGCAGCGTTTAACCGTTATAACATTACAATTAAGTTACAAAGATTCAATCCCTCGAATCGAAATCAATTCTCCATTAGACGTGTAATCATTGCATAATATTCACTTTCATAATATCTTGAATCCATTTTTATATAGACCAAAAACTGCCGACTATCATGTGGATTTTTATGGATTTAAGCATAGTTATTTAAATGAAACAAGTATTATACATTATAGTTGTCAACAATTATATGATTTTTATACACGTCAATTATCTGGTGGTGATGAAAATTTCTATCGTTGGACTGAACTTTTAACACAAGCAAATAGAGAATTGACAAGAGTAAGTGATTTACACAATGATAGTAATGTTGTCCTATTCTTCTACCATAAAACTTACAAGAAACTAAGCCTATTATCCAGATCATACAAATAAAAGTTTGCCTATCAATACAAATGTTAATGTTCATAAATCATAGATTTTCATACAATTCACATTTCAACCAGTTTAAACCCATATAGGTTGAGACCTTGAGTAAATGCATAATCGAATTACCCTAGTAGAGTTCCTATTCACTATTTGATCTTGAGATGTGATGTGAACACAAGTAATTGATGCGTTTAAACTCATCAAGTTTAATACCTCATGATACAATAGTAGTTTTGACTTCAATTGATATAAATGAGGAGATCAATTTTGAAGTCACTATCTGATTCTGTATAAAATTCAAAGTATGCTTCATTGCCATAAGGAATCTTAAACTATAACAAACTAGCTGTCCTTTACCTCTAGTTTTTTGACGAACTTCCAATTGATGTTAGTTTATAAAGAAAGCTATGCTTGAACTGTAGAAATCTCCATATGAATTAAATATGCATGGTTTTCAACCATTCAGGATTGAGAAACGAGTTTCAAGGTCACGGAGAACATTTCAAAACAAGATATTCTCTATCAACCATATTCCGATTAATCTTAGTAGGTACTTACAAGATGTATTTTAGTACACAGAAATCAATAGGAGGGTAAAGTCTGAAGATGTTATTGCTCAGTGTTTATAGATTTTATAGTGAGTTGTCAGTGATAGAAGGAAATCCACACTGAAGGACGCTGAAGGACAGCTTATCCCATAGTTGTGTAGATGGCGTTGAGTCGTGATTGACTATGATCACCACTTCAGTAAGATTATGCGCCCAAAATCGACTTGGTTCCTTTGATAACTGGCAAACTAGAAGACTGTAACTGGTCCAGATGGAGTATATTTATTGACAATCTCATGGTATCGAATGAATACCGAGACTCATCAAAGATTACAGGCAATAAGAGCAGAGCGTAAGAAAGTTTGAACCAACAAGATGGATAGCAGAACAAGAAGTGACTTTGATACAGTTAAACAACAACGAGTAATGTAAAACAATCACTGGTACAATTAGCTATAAAAATAATTGCTTCCATTACACCAATCGCATTCTCGTCGAGAAAAACAGGTCACTACAATTGTCCAGTCCTCATTACTGATCGAATTTCTTCTACTAATTTGTGATTCCGTTGCCCGTTTAAATATCTGAGCATCATGTGCACCGTTTCTGGCTGTTAGAAATTCAGAGGATGTCCATAGAAAGGCATAGAACTTGGCTTTGTACTAGTTCCCGAATATCCTGAGCTGATTTCTTCGAAATGATCAATATCATACATTATATTTCATCTATAACAACTGAAGTTCTATTATTAAATTTTATTTTCAAGGCTGATTTAGAAGTTCTTTGTCGTTCTGGTGTACCTATTCAATATCGTGAAGGTGTATGGCGTATGTTAATTCATGGTGAATTACATCAATTAATGCAAATTAAAGGACCATTATATTATAATGGACTTTTAGAAGAATTTAGTGAAAATACAGTAAGTAAATGAATTTTATTCTGATAAAACATTCAGTATTATCGATCAATTAGTCTCATAATTGACTTCACTCTGTCAACATAGACATTTTTTAGTTGAACTTATTCAACTACTTATTATAAATAAGTAAATCATAGATGTAAGCCGCATTTTTTTAACCGAATGTATTCATGCAATTTAAGTATCAGATTCTTTAATAAATCATATATTAGAGCTTCCAAAACAACACAATACACAAATCTATG
This sequence comes from Schistosoma rodhaini, assembly GCA_944470415.2. Taxonomy (NCBI): domain Eukaryota; kingdom Metazoa; phylum Platyhelminthes; class Trematoda; order Strigeidida; family Schistosomatidae; genus Schistosoma; species Schistosoma rodhaini. The sequence goes on from OX104036.1 coordinate 85,893,974, forward strand.
CAGCATTTATATTATTTCTCTGCTAACCGATCAATGATGATAATGATTTGAAAGCCACATATCTATATGTATATACAGTTGTTTAAGTTTCTCTAGACCAAAATAGTCTCTACTATCCCAGTATGGTACTGATAATTTGAACAGATGAAAAAGCAATTTGTATTTATTAACTTATATCGTTGTTACAACTTCCTTCAGAAAGAGTAAACATGACGCATACATATTTGCGATCGAATGATTTTATTCCTTTTTCCTGGTGCCATAGTAAGTGTACTTTCTCATCAATATTAAGGATGTTGGTACACTATTGTTATAACTTGTGGCCGAGTGGATGCCTTGCTAACGTATGAACGTGATAATACCGCCAATCAAAGAGCAATGAATTATCGATTGGAACAATGATACACAAAAACCGTATGAGCAGTCTAGAGTGCGTATCGGTCCTGCTATCTGCCTAGCGCAGCTAGTTAAGTCCAGAACACCAATAACAGCCTCTGCGGTATGAATCATTGTATTTCAAACATACTGAGTTTATATACCAAACAGACTGACCACATCATACCAATAAAATAGAAAATAACATTTGTACAAGATTTGGCCAAATGTGGAGATGAAGAGGGGGGAGAGTAATTTATGGACTAGGGATAACTCAAGAATGGTAAATCGTATAATAATAGTTTATAAGTCAAAATAAAGCTTACAATAAGAACACGAATACGATTAGTTTAGTTACTTAACAATTATACAATAGGAAATATACATATCACATTGGCCCACAAATAGTACTTAGAGTTACTATTCATAATTCATATTCATAATATAACACTCGCACTAAGCGCTAGAGCTGAGGTAGCACTAATCGACTGAATCCCCATTAACAGTCGGTTATGTGTTTTTAGATTAGAAAGCTCCATCAAAGTGAGGAGAGATAGGCGTGAGAAACGATGTCTTTTCACCATCTCCGCGTATACCCCGATAGATTGCAGCCCGGATGCAATCAAGAATGAATTCTACCACCAGTTAACTGTTCTTCCCCAGAAAGTGTGTTCGACTAAGGATAACTCAATAATCTTAAATCGTATAATAATAGTTTACAGTTCAAAATAAAGCTTATAATGAAGGGGAACATAAATACTAATAGTTTAGTTATTTCGCAATTATACGATAAAAAAATATATGCATAATATTGATCCATAAATGGATCCCAAAGTTACCATTCACTATTGTTATTGGGACATAACAACTATAAAGGTATAGTATACTATGGTCGTCATTAAACTACTGTTGGCTAATATATATTAACTTTCATTTAAATTAGAGTGAATAGTTTCACAATATTTGAGCGCCAAATTCCTTGAAAAAGCTTAGACCAGATTATCAGGCGAAAAAATTGGATTTACTTCAAATTCATTAGTTGAGATTTTACAAATACATATTCTTTCTATTTATTGTACGGTTGGCTGACTTTCATTTTTTTTTTTAAAAAACTTCACTATCCTGAATATTATTAGTTAAGTTGTTTAGTTTAATGTAATCATGTCGTTTAATAAACTAAAACTTAATAATAAGTATACTATATGTTATATCTTAATGATTAAAGAAACGGATGTATTTCTGACGATGTTTCGTGACTTAATGTAAGTCACTTCTTCAGAGTAAATAAATAACCGACATTAAATGAACACAAGTTTAAATAGTATAAAGGAAACAATCAAAATCATAATTTTTATTATTTTATTTATACACATAAATATTGGTACAAGGAAGCACTAGATACATATTCGTCACATAAATCTCATTTGATTTGTGTGAGGGCTGTGATACTGCTCATGTGCCCAAACTGAAGCAGGTGGTTTTCTTAGGGAGCTACACACGGAGCCTTTGATCTAAAAGTTTGATCCACAAGTCAATGGAGCATCGTGAGGCGATGCATTCCCACGGTAGCCGGTGACCAACACTAGGTTCATTCGTCATTTGTTCCTTCAGAATACTGGAACCCATGTGCATCATTGGTTTGGAATCAGGGTTTTCCCACTCCCCTAAATGAACTCGCCGTATCCACCAACCTGGTTAAGGCGTCGGACATTCTCTTTTCGTCTTCTCAATTTCGTAAACACTACCTCCGTCACGAGAAGGCAGTGAGTAGGACTTTCTCGGCATAGGCTATATTACGCATGGCCATGTGAGAGTATTGCGAGAAGGAGAGCGGACTCTCTTCACTCTCAGCTGTACCAGGGCATTTGGGGGCGAAAAAATGTCATTGTTAGATTAATTTTTAGTCAACGTGAATTTGTATGACCCATCACCATATTAATTTGTGTGTCAGAGTGTGCATATGAAAAATGTATACATTTGTAATATGAAGGAGTGGGGTTGAGATTGTGTGTATGTATGTATGTAGATTGTTTGGAAAATCATTAAGAAGGAGTTTTGTGGAGATCGTGGATGCGTACTGCTGAGGAGTCCCATAATAGAACGTAAACGGCCGTCTAGTGCTTCCAGGTTTTCCGTGGTTGGTCTAGTTTCAATTGACTCATTATTTCAACTATGAAAATCAATAAGGTTATATGTGTTTGCTTTAATAAACAATTTAGGTTGGATGAAAATACAGGCATACTTTCCTATTAAACGCGGAGGGATTTAACCTTATATTATTTATAAAATCTGAAGAAGTGGATTACAATAAGTCACGAAACATCAGAATTAAAATTTTCTACTCATTAAGACATCACAAATGGTATTTTTACCACTAACTTCCTACTCAATGCTCAATTTATTCAAAATTATCAAGTCCAATCTTGGCATTGATACTTATACAACTTACTTAGTTATCGTTACTGAATTACAGATGACGTATGCCCAACCACCGACTGCCCCGACGTGCAATGTTTTATGCTGTAGGAGTAAGTTGGGCAGCCAGACCAAAACATGGCACAAATCCATGAAGTCGCTGACAAGCGGACTGAACCATGTTGGTAGGTGTAGACTACCTGGTTGGGATTCGCGAGATGATAGCAACCGATGGTTAGAGACCTTGAATAACATGGCTCAAAATCGTTTGCAATGGCGAAGGTGCATCCACTGTTTGTGTTCTTCCAAATTCTAATCTTCTGAATTATTTGTGTCCTTTTCCTTTTTCTCTTTCCAAATTTATTTCACTGGATTATACTCCTTCAATAACATCTTCAAACCCTAATCTTTCACATAATGCTTATACTCCTACTACTTCTACCACTATGGAATTTGAATCGACAACTTTATCTCTGTGCTATTGTGGTATGGCAGCTCGAACTGATGTACGTACGTACGAAGTCCTACGTTGTGACTGACTGACTGACTGACAGATGACAGTTGACTGATGAATTCATTATTTTATGCTTATAAATATAATTCCTATTATAATTTTAGCTTGCAGCTCAACATAGACGTCAAATTTCACTTGATTTATTAAGAACTATGCCAAATAATGTACAATTCGATAATATTGATGCACCTGGGGTAAGATAGACATTATGATTGTAATTTACTTTTTCTTGGACGTTTATTAACATTTTTTAAAGTCGAACGTTCAAATGTTTCGTTATACAAAGTGTAAACATAAAATGTTATATAACATTTGTTTGTTTCCTGATGAAGTGGTTTGCAATAAGTTACGAAACGTCAGGAAATCTGCATATTTGCAAAATTATGTAAGGATAATGAAACTTATCTGTAACATCACATTTAGCCTCATAACGAATAATATTTAAGTTAAAATTCAAATATTCTTAAATTTTGACTCTATCATAGCCATATCAAATATTTATTCAATCGCGGATGCGCACCGCTGAAGAATCCTATACTAAGACGAAACGGCCGTCCAGTGCTTCTAGAATGTAAATGGTGGTTTAGCTTTATTTAACTCATGAACTCAATTAATAAATTTCTATAGCCAGCGCAGCAACCCCTTTCTGATACTAGTCATCATGTGCTCACTAGTGACTAACTTCAAGATATATTTCCTGGAGTTCTAGCGAGAAGACGTGACCAGTGGAGTTCATCTGGGTGTGTTGTGAGATAGTAACTGATTGAAGACAATGGTGGATGATCTGCGATTTCGTGAATTGGTTAAAGTTAGATATTGACACCGTTGGATGCCAGTTCAGTGGTCTACAGGTTAGGCGCTCGCACGCGAGACTGATAGGTCCTAGATTCGAATCTTTCAAGCCATGATCGTGTTTGCGCACTGCTGAGGAGTCCCATGCCTGGAAGCACTGAACGGCCGTTTCGTCTTAGTATGGTTCTCCACAATAGTGTGCACACATGAACTCCCACGTGGAATTGGAACTCAAGACTTGCTGTCTAGCGTATGAACGCTTAACCTTTAGACCGCTGAGATGGCATCCAATAGTCTCAATGTTTAACTTTGATTTATATTGGATCGACTCGTGGAAATATTTTATCTAGAAGAACCGTTAGCTAAATAAAAACACGTAGTAGTAAAAGCGTCATAACTCCATACTTATTGTTCGTTATAATGAATAAGTCATATATAACTGATTAAGTGAATTAAATCCTGTCAGATGTTAAAATAAACATTTACAGCCTAATTATGTCTAATATCTATTTTTGTAATGTTATTTAAGAAAAAGTTAAACAACATTCACTGTAAAATGTTGTCAGTCAGTAAGCTACAACGTACAACTAGACACATATATGCATCGGTCCAAGTTACCACATCTCATTAGCACAACAAGATGAACACCGAATTCATAGAAGTAGCTAATTTAGTGGTGGTAGTATATAAAAGAACGATTGTGTATAAGGATATAGTACAGGAAGAAAGAATGAGTCCGAAGAAAGAAAGAAAGGTATAAAGCAATTTTAATCTCACAGTTTAAGGGAAGACAGAGGATGTATACACCTACACCATTGTGATCAATCGATCCTGGTTACGATAGTCACGCGGAAATCAACCAAGTAATCTGCATCTACCAGTACAGCTCAGACTAGAAGTTAGTGACTTCAAACACTGATGTCACGTTTTGGTTTGGCCTCCCCTAACTCTTCCAACCATCCCCTACACTAGTCAGCATAACGCGTCGTTGTAATCAGTGTTCAGGCATATGTAACACGTAGCCCAACCATATCAGTCGATGAAGATTCATCACCTCATCAACTGATTTACCATCATTCCCTAATGCCTTGTGTCTAACCTCAGTATTACTTACCCGGTGATCCCAGTAGATGTGAGCAATATTTCTAAGATATCTATGGTCAAATACTAGGACCTTACTAGCATCTTCAACTCCCAATGGTCACGTTTCTCAGCCGTGAAGTAAAATAGAACGAACTGCTGCGCATTATACTCGTCCCTTAATTATTAGAAGGATATCTCAACTTCGTCATAGGTCACGTAATTTGGCAAAGGCCAAACGCACTTTTTGAATCCGTGCTGAGATTTCGTCAGACATCAAGCTATTAGAGCTAATCAAACTTCGAAGATTAGTGAAGTTGACGACGCGTTCAACTACTTTACTGCCTATTCTTCAGATGTTGATGAAGGCCAGTCTAGAGCAACAACTTGCGTTTAGGGAAGGAGAGAAACCCATAGCAAATATTCTGGCATTGCCGCTCAGTGCTACATGTAAAATAATGAATTACAATCACTGGAATAAAGTCATTTGAAAAAAAAAGATACATTTTGTACTCAATGAATGATTTGAATTATCCAAAAGTCGAATTGACATTGAAGTTAGTGTTGACATCAATTGATGTTTTGCTTCCTTCTACCAATGTTTGTTTATGATTCCGACTAATGTTTTCTTCTTTTATTTTTTTGACATTCACATTAACTTTGTATAGAACGTGACTACGCTATTCCTTTTTGTTTGTTTCTTCTCCTCTGAATTTAGGTACAAAAACTTCAAGAAGTTTTACAAGCTTACAGTATACATAATTCTAAAATTGGTTATTGTCAGGGTATGAATTTTATAGCAGCTGTTGCATTGTTATTCTTAAGAAAAGAAGATGCATTCTGGTAATTTACATTAAATTATTCTTAACTTATAGCAGTATTCGAAGATATTATAAATTAAAGTGGATGGTGGTTAGCTGTGGAATCCAAGATGTGCATTTCGTTCTCTTTTTTGGACTCATCAGCTGGATGCACTTTTGATGTACCCATTTCACAAGCTAGTGGCTATCATAACTCAGTAGCTAAGTGGATGATGTGATAGTGTTGGAAGAAAACAGTATTGCGTTCAAGTTCCACAGTGAACATTAACTTTGCGACGCAGGTACATCCAGCTAACCAATTTTAAATAGGACGAAACGAGCATCATACTAGATTCCACTGTTAGTCATCATCCATCTTTGCTTATAATGCTTGTGACTTAAGACAATATCGAGGTAATCCGCACTGGATCCATATATACCAACAAGAGACTGATCAATTGCAGTCTTAAACATCAATAGTACTCGGATATCTTGCGAAACATGTAAAATAATCTTGAAACTTTTATACAACCTCTCTTTCTCTTAATAGCCAATAAATGAGTACACACTAACTGTCAAATTCAATAATCTGTCCCTTGATTGTCTATTATATCGCTTTCATTGTAAGTTACGATAGAAGACAGTTTAGTAAACAATCTTAGAAGCATTAATTTTAGCTCTTAATCAAGACATTCTCTGCACTACTCTACATGAAATAAACATCAACTGAAAATCACCGTCTTGAATCTGACTTGCCAGTTAGCTTAATAAGGTTTCCTTAGGTCTGTAGTTATTGGTTATTAGCAGGAAATGTATACTGAACTAATTGTTGTTAAGCAGAGATGGATAGTGGCTAGAAGTGGAATCCAGTGTGACGCGCGTTTCGTCCTATTTGGGATTCGTCAGCTGGATGTACCTGCATCTCGGAGTTGATGTTCACTCTGGGACTCGAACCCAGTACCCTCGCTTCAAACGCCATCGCGTTATCCACTCGGCCACTGAGTCCTGATAGCCACTTGCTTGTGCGATGGGGTGAAGTTTGAATTCACTTAGTATTGTTTGTTTGGATCTTCCCATGAAATGTGGATAATGTTAAGCTTACTAAAAACCAAAAAAATATTGTACTCAGAAAATATAACAAACACTGAGAATAGACTTAGAAATAACTGTACAAGCTTTAGTTCAACTCAATCTTTAACGCATAACTGATTAGTCTCAGAACCATCAGATCCATGTTTATCAAATGCAATAACTTGTAGATATGTAGAATATATCATACAATCGACATCTATGGTGATTTGTCACTTCTTTACTAATCGGTTTGTTCTTAGTGTTATATCGATCGGGTGCGTTCTTGCCCACTTGATATATGAACGTGCTCTTTTTGATATATGTGAACGTGCTGATTCTCGTCAATCAGAGAGGAGTGAATTATCGCTCAGAGCAATGATACATGAAAGCCGTATGAACAGTTTTGTGTACTTATCAGTCCTGCTATCTGCCTAGACAAGCCAGTTAAGTTCAGAACACCAATAACAGCCTCAGCAATATGAATCATTATTTTCAAACATACTGGGTTTGTATGCCGAATAGACAGACTACATCGTACCATAAAATAGAAAATAACATTTGTACAATATTTAGCCAAATGTGGTTGTGAAAAGGGGGGACATTTATTAGTAGATTGGGGATAACACAAGAATGGTAAAATGTATAATCATATTCTATGGGTCAAAATGAAGCTTATGATAAGAGGGACACGAATATGGATACTTTAATTACTTAACAACTACAGAATAGGAAATATACATATCACATTGGTCCGTAAATAGTCCTCAGAGTTACCATTCATAATTCTACACAGAATATAACACTTAGAAACTCAAGGAATTATATCAATGTTTGTATAACTAATTGACATTTATATTAAAATGTGATTAGAAGTGATAAGTTACTCAAGAATGAAAAAACTTGTTACTGACTAATAAGAACTAACTCGATAATCAGAAGGGGATTTGTGGAGATATTAATATATTTGAAAGTTGAAATCATGAGTCAATTGAAGCTAGACCACCATCAGGGTTGCACGATCTCACCATTCCTCTTCAACTTTGCTATTGACGACATCCTGGAAACAGCTCTGATGGATGTAAGTAATGGCGGTGTGGATATGTTGCCTGGAGAACGACTTCTCGACCTTGAGTATGCGGATGATATTGTCTTACTGTGCGATAATGCCCAAGGCATGCAATCAGCACTTAATCAGTTGGCAATCAGTGTCCGCAGGTTCGGCATGTGCTTTGCACCCTCCAAGTGCAAAGTACTTCTACAAGACTGGCAGGATTCTAATCCTGTACTCACCCTGGATGGTGAACTGATCGAAGTAGTTGAGAAGTTCGTGTATGTGGGTAGCTATATAAGTGCTGGTGGTGGCGTGAATGATGAGATTGATGCACGTATAATGAAAGCCAGAGCGGCTTATGCCAATCTGGGCCATCTTTGGCGCCTTCGTGATGTTAGTCTGGCTGTAAAAGGTTGGATCTACAATGCGTCGGTGAGAGCAGTTTTGCTCTATGCTTGTGAAACCTGGCCTCTCCAAGTTGAGGATGTTAGACGTCTCTCTGTGTTCGATCATCGTTGTCTCCGAAGGATTGCTGACATCCAGTGGCAACACCATGTTAGTAATGCAGATGTTCGGCATCGTGTGTTCGGGCGCAGAGACGATAATTCAATTGGTGTCACCATCGTGAAACGCCGACTTCGGTGGCTTGGACATGTTTTACGAATGTCGTCCCAGAGACTTCCACGTTGGGCATTATTTGCCGACACTAGGACTGGTTGGAAAAAGGCGGAGAGGAGGTCAGTGTTTAATATGGTGTCGTGGTATGAAGGAAAGCTGCACATGACTGACTTCTGTTGGTCCTTCCTGACTGGGGTCCGAGAGATGGTGCAACACAGTGGCTAGAGACGTTATCAGATATGGCTCAGAATAGAAGCCAGTGGTGATGCTGCAGTAACCTTCTTTTAATTTCTTTATAAAGAATGGTTCTAACTTTCTTGACTGAAAGAGTCTTCTGGTTGTACATTTCAGTCCGCCTTATCTTTTCATCCCTTCTCTTCCTACTTTCATTATTTTGTGTGGCGCATATGTACCTGGTGCCCTTTTGTACCAATATATTTGTGTTTAAATAAATAAATAATTAATAAGACCACCATCGAAAACCTGGAGGCATTGGACGGCCAACTCGTCCTATTATGGGACGCCTCAGCAGTGTGCACCCACGATCCCGCACTCGCGAGATTCGAACCCAAGACCTCACAGTTATGAGCCAGAGCCCTTAACCGACAGACCATCAGTGAGTTGTTATCTCACAACAGACGTGGTTGAACTACACTGGTCACTGCTTCCCACTAGAACTCTAGGACATGTATCTTGAAGTCAGTCACTAGTGAGCATATGATTATAATCATAAGGGGATCTGTGGAGATTTCAGTGTATTTCAAAGTTGAGATCATGAGTCATTTGAAGCTAGACCACCATGGAAAACCTGGAAGCATTGTACGTCCGTTTCATCCTATTATGGGATTCCTCAGCAGTGCACATCCACGATAATAATTGATTTCATCTTTGTATTATCATAATTTATATCTTTTATTTTATACAACCATAATTCTATTTTTCAGGTGTTTAATTGCTATATTGGAACGGTTTTTACCAGAGAATTATTTTAATTCTGGTTTAATTGATGCCCAAGTTGATCAACTTGTATTAAAAGAAATAGTTCATGAAAAATTACCACGTCTTTCATCACATTTAAAACGTTTGGGTATTGATATATCAGCTGTAACATTAAATTGGTTTTTAGCTGTTTTCTATGATTCTGTACCATTTGAAGTAAGTATAATCAATGATAATCATTCATGTTTCATATATATATATATGACATTTTATTGTTACCAAGTTGGGATATGAAGATGTAGTGTAGTGTGAATGCTCGGCGGACATCGGATGTAGATGGCTTAGCAGGCCGGTAAAGTACGGATGTTGAACGTCCCAGATGCCGGATGGTAGTCGGATGTTGGTTCCCGGCATGTCGACGCAACTATCGAGGTCAGGGCGCCACATACTCAACATTTTGACGGAAAGCTTGGCACAGACTGTAGTACAAGAAAAAGGTGCACACGGCGAGCAGAACCATCGTATGAACGAATGCATTAAAGTGTGGACGAGTGAAGTGTGGTCTACTTATATCCATATAAGTAGTATAGAACTATGGTCAAACATAAAATGTATTTTGGCAGAAGACCGATAAGGAATGAACCGAAATGAAGCGTAATTGGTAGAAAAATGCATAAACAATGAAATTAGAGAAGATGAACTGATATTTACAGAAGGAATAGTGAAGATTGAGACAATTGATCGTTATTTTGCAAATTAACTATTCATTGTATGGTTTTCAGAATTTAGTGAGATAGTCTGCAATTTGTGCTTAAAAACATTCAGTTGTCCCCAGTCGTGTTCTTGTTCACTACAGTAACTATAATTACATAAGCGAGATGAGTATAATGATCAACTACCTTTTGTAAGGTGTTTGATAAAAGCTACTGAAGACCATAAGTTTTTTTAAAAACTTCAGAAAGACAACCATACGATATATAGTTGCTACCTAAACTTAAATTCAACATGACAACAAGTATATATTGCAACTATGAATAATCTAAGGTAGGGAATGAATAAATGAACGGAATAAGAAATGAAGTGAGATGTGATACATGGTAAAGGAAATAATAATATCAGCTTCAGCGGAAAACTAGAAAATAATAGATATGGTTTGAAAGAGCTAACGGAATCTAAGTTTAAAGATATCTGTCAGTCAGTGAGTCAGCTACAATGTAGGACCAGGCACACATATTCATCGGTCCAAGTTGCCATACCTCGTTAGCACAACAAGATGAACACCGAATTCATAGAAGTAGCTAATTTAGTGGTGGTAGTATATAAAAGAAAGGTTGTATATACGGATACAGTATAAGAAGGAAGACAGATATGAAACAATTTTAATCTCAAGGTTTAAGGGAAGATAAAGAGTGTATACTCCTACATCATTGTGATCAATTCTGAGCCATGTCACCTAGAGTCTCCAACCATTGGTTACGATAGTCACGCGGACCCAGAGGACTCAGAGAATAATCGAAATTATGACGTTGTGAGTCACTTCAGCTACTGCACAACTACCGACTATTCCCAGACAGCCTGAAGGGAACATTGAAGTAGGTCCCCCGACCCTACATTAAGTTCAAAAGGCTATCACTAATCTGAAACGAGGAAGAGCAGCTGGTCCAGATGGATTGGCTTCAGAGGTCTTTAAATATGGGGGTCCAATTTTAGCGACTAGGTTGACTAATAATCTGACTAAAATCTGGGAGTTGGACATAATCCCAACCGACTGGCCACAATCACTGATTATCCCAATATATAAGAAGGGGTCCAAATCATCCTGCGATAACCATAGAGAGATTAGTTTGACTAACATAGCATCTAAAATACTAGCCTCAATAATTATCGGGCGCCTAACTAAGACTCGTGAACTGCAAACACGAGAAAATCAGGCTGGCTTCAGACCTGGTCGTGGCTGTATCGACCACATATTCACCATTCGTCAAGTTTTAGAGCACAGACACGCTTATCGGCGTCCGACAATGATAGTTTTTCTTGACTTGAAAGCAGCATTTGACTCTGTAGACCGAGAGGTTCTGTGGCAGTGTCTGTCATTGAAAGGTGTACCTGAGAAGTACATAAACCTTGTGAAGGCTCTTTACTCGAACACTACCAGTCGAGTGAGAGCTTATGGCGAACTGTCATCTGATTTTACAACCCCAAGTGGTGTCCGTCAAGGCTGTCCACTATCCCAGTTTTTGTTTAACTTCATTATAGACCTGTTGCTGGAAATAACACTCTGTTCGACTGAGTTTTCAGGAGTTGATCTCCTACCAGGGGTTCCACAAAGCGACTTAGAATACACAGATGACATAGTCCTGTTTGGTGAAGATGCTGAAAAAATGCAGTCTTCTGTTAGAACTGAGTAATAATGCCAGGATGTTTGGGATGCGTTTCTCCCCCTCTAAATGTAAATTGTTACTCCAGGACTGGCCTGCGTCAACACCTGAACTAAGAATAGGCAGTAAAGTAGTCGAACGCGTCGTCAACTTCACTAATCTTCGAAGTTTGATTAGCTCTAATAGCTTGATGTCTGACGAAATCTCAGCACGGATTCAAAAAGTGCGTTTGGCCTTTGCCAAATTACGTGATCTATGACGATGTTGAGATATCCTTCTAATAATTAAGGGACGAGTATACTGCGCAGCAGTTCGTTCTATTTTACTTCACGGCTGAGAAACGTGGCCATTGGGAGAAGAAGATGCTTGTAAGGTCCTAGTATTTGACCATAGATATCTTAGAAATATTGCTCACATCTACTGGGATCACCGGGTAAGTAATACTGAGGTTAGACACAAGGCATTAGGGAATGATGGTAAATCAGTTGATGAGGTGATGAATCTTCATCGACTGATATGGTTGGGCTACGTGTTACATATGCCTGAACACTGATTACAACGACGCGTTATGCTGACTAGTGTAGGGGATGGTTGGAAGAGTTAGGGGAGGCCAAACCAAAACGTGACATCAGTGTTTGAAGTCACTAACTTCTAGTCTGAGCTGTACTGGTAGATGCAGACTACTTGGTTGATTTCCGCGTGGCTATTGTAACCATGGTTGGAGACTCTAGGTGACATGGCTCAGAATTGATCACAAAGATGTAGGTGTATACACTCTTTATCTTCCCTTAAACCTTGAGATTAAAATTGCTTCATATCTGTCTTCCTTCTTATACTGTATCCGTATATACAACCTTTCTTTTATATACTACCACCACTAAATTAGCTACTTCTATGAATTCGGTGTTCATCTTGTTGTGCTAACGAGGTATGGCAACTTGGACCGATGAATATGTGTGCCTGGTCCTACGTTTTAGCTGGTTGACTGACTCAAGTCTTAAGTTATAGATTAGAATGATTGTGTGAATTTCAATTTGAAAGCTTTCAATCGCTACTTGATAGTTCCACTGTACGTATATCATATTATATATATGCTGATTATATTCTTTTAAAAGTGAATCATGAAATTTTATACATTTTCCTTACTGTTTATAGACATTAATACGAATTTGGGATGTGTTTCTGCTAGAAGGTTCAGAAACATTGTTTCGATTTGCTGTGGCAATTCTTAAACGTAATCAAGATATGCTATTGGAACAAAGTGATACAATTAGTTTTTGGAAATGTCTTAAAGCAGCAACTCGATTAACTAATGACGTTGATGGTTTAATTAAAGTAAGTTTGATAAATTTTGTTATTCTTGTAGCTAACTAGAATGTCCATGTCCTTCTAGTACGAAATATTTTTGGATCGAGAGCATATAAATAAGATGATTGAAAAGCATATCACACATAGCATATCAATAAGTAATATATGGTAAGCAAAGATGGATAGTGGTTAGCGAGTGGAATCCAGTTTGACGCGCGTTTCGTCGTATTTGTGACTCGTCAGCTGGATGTACCTGCATCTCAGAGTTGATGTTTACTCTGAGACTCGAACCCAGTACCTTTCACTGCTAGCCACTATCCATCTTCGCTTACCATGCTTGTGAATTTAGGCTATATCGAGGCAATACGCACAGTATGCACATATGCCAATTACAGACTGACCAGTTGCTGTCCTAAAAACATCAATGGGAAGATCCAAACAAACAATACTAAGTAAAACGTAATACAATTTGTGATAACTAAAAAACAACGTTTCAAGACATATAAACTTATCCATATTCTTCTATTTATGCAGTGGAATAACTTCATAGTCTGCCTGACTGCCCAACTCAGTGGTCTATCGGTTAAGGGCTCTGGCTCGAGACTGGTAGGTCCTGGATTCGAATCTCGCTCGTGAGGCGGGTTCGTGGATGCGCACTGTTGAGGAGTCCCATAATAGGACGAAACGGCTGTCCAGTGCTTTCAGGTTCTCGATGGTGGTCTAACTTCAATTGATTCATGATTTCAACTATGAAAAATACTAAATTTCCACAAAATCCCTTCTGATAATTAATATAATCTTTACAGTCTGAGGATATGGTTTATGACTAGTCTTTGTTAAGTTTCTATTAGCCTTAAAGTAGACCAATCACAAACCAAATCTTTACTACTACTTTATATCCTGTATATTATATGGAGAGACAGAAATATATTCAGTGTACTAATGAATAACACAATCAGGATTATACAGTTGTGAACAACTTACAAGCTTCTAAATGCATGAGATATGTGTATACTAAACCTTATTACTGATCAATATTTAGTATTATACAAATGAATTTGGGTTAATATATCGTCAGGTAAAATTGTACTCTACAAACAACCTTGAACGACTAATCAGCCTATCGAAAAAGAGCGTTTAGTGATACGATAGATCAGCGTTAGAAATTAGGAATGGAATAGGCTTAGGATTAGGAGTGAGAGAATAATTCTTGACAACCGTAAGGTAGGATAGAGAGAACTGTTGGGCAGTATACTCGTCCCTTAATTGATAAACGGATATCTAGACTTCGCCATAGGTCACGTTATTTGGTAAAGGCCAAACGCGCTTTTTGAATCTATATAGCGATTTCCTGAGACAATAAGCCATGAGGGCTGATCAGACTTCCAAGATAAGTGAAGTTGTCGATGCGTTCGACTACCTCACTCCCTATCCTTATTTCAGGTGTTGATGCAAGCTGCAACTTGAATTTGAGGTGGAGAATAGTATCCCAAACATTCTGACATCGTTATTGAATACTACGAAAAGACTCTGTATTTTATCGACATCTTCACCAAATAGGACTATATCATCTGTGTATTCCAAGTCGATAGGTGGACCTCTTGATCCCTGTTGTAGCTGACTGACTGATAATGATAAGACTTATTCAGATAGTTACTTGAATTCAAATTTTCAAAACTTTGCGTTTACTTTGAAAAATCACTAAATAATGCTAAAGTTTTACTTCTTGGTGACATTGAGAGACTACACAAACACCCTAGACTGTGCAGACTGTCAGTCTCTGCTGTTTGAATTTTTTGAAATAACCCCTAGAGTTAGGATTCTGAATACCGTCGGTTCGTTCACATAGTAAAATTATACACATCACTAACTATTATTATTTATTTTTTTTAGACAGCTTTTGAAGAACTTCGACCATTTCCTAAACCTCAACTCATTGCAACTCGACGTGCTTATCATTATGAAATATTAAGTAAAAAAATGTCTATCAAAAAAGGATATTGGCAAAACGTTATGAAAGAATCACCTGATGAATTTATTGAGAATCAAGTAAGTTTTCTTTTATTGTAGTCATATTTGTTGTTCTTATAATTTTCATAGTTGAAATTATGAGTTAATTGAAGCTAGACCACAATCGAAAACCTGGAAGCACTGAACGGCCAACTCGTCCTATCATGAAACTCCTGAGCGCATCCACGATCCCGCCTCACGAGCGAGATTCGAACCCAGGACCTACCAGTCTCGAGCCAGAGCCCTTAACCGAAGTTGAAGTTAGACATTAACACCGTTGGATGCCGGCTCAGTGGTTTATCGGATAATAGTCAGACCATGACTCAAATAAATCAAAATTGCAAACAAAAAGACGGATGTCAAATCAACGGTTTAAAGGTCAAGAGTTAGCTGTAAAACCCGTAGATCCTGGGTCCTATCTCTGGCAGAGTGGTGGTTTTGAACTGCTGATGAGTCCTGTTCTAGGAAAGAGCAGCTCTTCAGTGTTCTTCTTAATTTCCAATGGTTGCTTAACAGAGATCACTCCTCGATATGGAACTTTAACAAGATATTTAATGCTATTTACTTGGACAGTCTGTAAAGATTAGTATCTGATTTAATGAGAATGTCGTTTGAATCGTCGAAAACTTTGAGATAGAACATATTAAATTTAGACTTTTTAGATGTCACAGCAAACGTGGTGTCCCTAGGGGGTTAAGTCAAAATCTTATTGCCTAAATTCCTAACTGCATTCAATCTATAATCTCTCAATCCGATTCAATTTGATGAGAAAACTCGTCGGAACTCTACGACAAAGAGATCTAAAATTACTATGTTCTCCACAAGACAAGAAGATTAACAGCCCATTCTCGTGTGGGGTCATAGATTGACGTTCTTGAGGAGTAATCATCGGTGTTCCCTGAATATAAATGATTAACCAGTTGATCTCAATCCATCTGATTGTTATATTTTTGGTTATAATCAATTCATTGCACTTTCTTTAAAAAAATTTATCAGTCTAAGTTACTTAACAGTGGGTGAGATGACATTTCATTATTTCCTTAAATATTGATACGTTCTACATAAAAAATTCTACCGATCAGTCAGGAATACAATCTAAATCAAGTATGATATTTTAAGATAACGATATTTTATTGATAACTAACGACAAACCAAAGAAGAATAAAGAAAGGTATCTACAAATGCGAAGACATTCACAAGTAACGAGAGTTTTGTGTTATTCACGGGGAGTACAGTTATTAACGTAGATTGTTAAAAAAGAATTTAGTTCTGAAATAGTCCGTTTGGGTGAAGAAATCTAAGGACTATTCTTAATTTCATAGTTGAAAGCATGAGTCAATTGAAGCTAGACCACAATCGAAAACCTGAAAACACTGGACGGCCAACTCGTCCCATTATGAGACTCCTCAGCAGTGCGCATCCACTATCCCGCCTCGCGAGCGAGATCCGAACTCAGGATCTACCAGTCTCGAGCCAGAGCCCTTAACCGATAGACCACTGAACCGGCCGGCATCCAACGGTGTTAATGTCTAACTTCAACTGATCCACTAGTTGAGCAACCATTCACCAATTTTCATCAGTGAGTTCCTATCTCACGATAGACGTGGTTTGCACTCCACTGGTCACTGCTTCTCACTAGAGCCCCTGGATGTACTTCCCGAAGTCACTAGTGAGCATATTATTATATTAATTATCAGAAGGGGTTTTGTAGAGATTTACTATGTTTCATAGTTGAAAGCATGAGCCAATTGAAGTGTTTCCAGGTTTTCCATGGTGGTCTAGCTTCAATTGACTGATGCTTTCAACTATGAAACATACTAAATCTCTACAAAACCCCTTCTGATAATTAATATTTTTAATTTCATTAGAACAACTTAATCTGATGCAGAAATGCAATAGTTTGAACACTTGAAGTTACATTTATGTTGTAGGAGATCTAGCAGCGTCACATATCTGCTTAAACCAAATTAGACGGAGCCTAGACCCAAATTTAGTTCTACTGGTTGAAAATCGAGTTCTTTAACTGTTAATTGACATGTAAAATCCCTGTATTGTTTAGCTGGTCATCCATTAAAACAGTTCATCAGTCCCATAGTTTAGAAGATATATCATTTCAACAAACAGGTAATTTCATTTACGTCAAATGGTATGGGTAAGTGACCTTCAAGGTTCTCTCTTTTATTTATTTGTATATTCTAAAACAAAGAATATCTGAAAGAACAACTATTTCCGTCAAGTTCACTAACAGGCCCTGCAGTTGTGAATCCATGATAAGAATATTACAGTGGGCAAGTAAGGCTAGTTACATAGACTGTACTTAAAAGATCATATCCTTGCTAGCTCGTGATAATGTACCAATTTAACTGGGAAAGACAGTCACTAAATGTATGAATATCGCCATCCCACTTCATCTTTTAGAATAAAAACCCTAAGAACAGGAACAAGATTACGCCTCCCACACATACCTCAAGCAAATGAGATCAACTAGCGATTATCTACCACATATCAAGTATCTAAAAAAGGTATATTTAACTTCTATGATTACGATACATAAGTTACATTTTAAAGTCTTTCCCGTTACTTCTTTCTTGATATTTACCTCTTCCATAGTTTTGATTTCGAATTCATATCTCTCACTCCTTATGAATTTTTCCATCAATATCATCTGAAAAATCCTCTATATTTTACTTCTTATTTATCATACCGATTATAGCTCAACACTTGACAGTGAATTTTTCCACTTCATTCCTAGAACCTTTTACATATTAACAAATTATACATTTTGAATGTATTATAATCATTGCTAATTTGCTCATTTATATACATTGGTCATTTATATACATGACTTGTTTTGTCCATTCTAACATAACCAACTATGGTAAGTAGAGATGGATAGTGGCTAACAGTAGAATCCAGGACGCGCGTTTCATCCTATTTCGGACTCATCAGCTAGATGTACCTGCATCTCAGAGTTGATGTTCACTCTGGGGCTCGAACCCATCAATAGGAAAATTCAAACAAACAATACTAAGGAATTTAAACTTCACCCATTGCACAATTAAGTGGCTATCAGGACTCAGTGTCCAAGTGGATAACGAGATGACGTTTTAAGCGAATGGTACTGGATTCGAGTCTCAGAGTGAAGATCAACTCTGAGATGCAGGTACATCCATCTGACGAGTCCGAAATAGGAGGAAACGCGCGTCTGAACTGGATTCCACAGCTAGCCACTATCCATCTTTGCTTACCATGATTGTGAATTTAGGCTATATTGAGGCAATACGCACAGTATGCACATATTTCAATAAGAGACTGACCAGTTACTGTTCTCAAACATCAATGGGAAGATTGAAACAAAACAATACCAAGCAAATAAACAATACTAAGTGAATTTATAACCAACTATGGATGTATAATAATAATAAAGCCTGATAAAAATCATTGGAAATAATTGTTCTCTCACACACCATTGATGAACAAGAAGGATCCGATGTAGGCGTCAAGGCGAGGATTAGTAAAACAAGGATACCATTCTTACATTTGAAGAACCTAAAGAACTTAAAACAACTGTCAACCAATATCAAAGTGAAAATCTACAATACGAATATCACGGAAGTTCTACCGTACGGAGCTGATACTTCGAGAACTAACACAACCATCATCAAGAAGGTACAAGTATCTATAAATAATTATCTACATAAGATACTCAATATCAGTTGGACGGATACTATCAGCAACAGCCTTCTGTGGGAGAAGATATACCAGCTCCTAGGTGAAGAGGAACTCAGGAAGAAACTTTGGAATCGGATTAGACATACATAGAAGAAAGCACCAAATTGCAGCACGAGATAAGGATTAACTTGGAATCCTAAAGAGAAGCAGAAAAGAGGAAGGCCAATGAACACACTATGTCAGGAAATAGAAGCAGATATGAAAAGGATGAATTTTAACTGCTAAGAACTGGGAAGCACTGCCCAGAATAGTGTTGGATGGAGAATTTTTTCGGGTGGCCTATGCTCCTTGACGATAGATAACAGAGGCAAATAAGTAAGTATATTTTTTGTTTTTGAATGCTTTATAGGAACGTTTAAACCATAACACAAATCTATCTTTATTCTTAAATTTTAATCAATAGAATCATGTTCAACACAAGCGATCTACTAAAGAAAATCAAGCAGTAATTCAAGCAATCACATTTTATGATAACGGTAAGATTATACTTATAAAAATGATACCATTAAACAATACTAAATGAATATAATCAGAAGAGGTTTTGTGGAGATTTCGGTATTTTCATAGTTGAAATCATGAGTCAATTGAGGCTACACCACCATCGAAAACCTGGAAGCACTGGACGGACAACTCGTCCTATTATGGGACTCCTCAGCAGTGCGCACGCACTATCACGCCTCACGAGTGAGATTCGAACCCAGGACCTACCAGTCTTGCACCAGAGCACTTAACTGATAGACCACTGAGCTGGTCGGCATCCAACGGTGTTAATGTCTAACCTCAATCAATCCACGAAGTTCAAGCAACCGTTCACTAATTGTCTTCAGTGAGTTGTTATCTCACAACAGACGTGGTTGAACATTTCAAAGAAAATACTAGAAATATCTGGTTGAATAGTTGTGCTTAACAGTTATAATCACGCAAACATTTCATAATAATCGTCAACATATTGACATGCAAACAAAAAAAATTATTCATTAAGGCTATTGTCATTAATGGACAGCGATCTCTAAAATAGATAACAAAATGAATTCAAAAAGAAATTTAGAAAAATTAAGCTAACAAGGTAATAATAAGCTGAATACTGTTTGTTGCTGAACAACCAAGACAAACTTTCTACAACTAACCTAGAGAATATTCCTAAATCAATCAGAGACTTTTAAACTCCTTCAATGTTACTGAGAGTATATCAACTAAGTGTGTTTGACTAACAAAAGGTCTCATTATGATGAACATAGACAACAAAAGTGTAGTAAATTATCTGAAAACTATTTAAATGCTTAAGAAACATTTATGTTTGGATATATGTGAGTGGAATGAGGCTGAATGTTTTTCTAGAAATGCAAGATGTATTGTTATTCCATTGTAATTCATGTTGAGTGTTAAATTCAATGTAATTTATGATTCACGCACGACCTACTCACTAGTAGTATAATGTTTAAAGCAAAAATTTGAGATATAAGCTGTGATAAATGTTCCCTACGATTAAATCATCATTAAGTTCACCATCGTTAAGGATAAAAATAAAATAATAAATGTACGTCAATCCACAGTCATCATCAGATTGATGGAGTGTAAATAGTGAATTATTTGAAAGGAGTAATTAAGACATTGTTTTGGTAGAATTTTGGTGACAGTGTTGTTGTCAACAATATATATATATATACGACTCATACAAATTGTATGGTCACTGGTGACTTCATTTTAGAGACCAGTAGTATGAATACAGTGAACACTTTAATAGTCATGATTGTTGTTAATCAGTTAGTTAGTCAGTCAACTACAACGTAGGGCCAGGGACACATCTACATCGGCCCAAGTTGCCACACCTCATTAGCACAAAAACATGAACACCGAATTCATGGAATTAGTTATTTTAATGGTAGTAATATATAAAAGAACGATTGTGTATAAGGATATAGTACAGGAAGAAAGAATAAGTTCGAAGAAAGAAAAGTATAAAGCAATTTTAATCTCACAGTTTAAGGGAAGACAGAGAGTGTATACACCTACGCCATCGCTATCGATCGATCCCAGAGTTTCCAACCATTGGTTACGATAGTCACGTGAACTTCGACCAAATAGTCTACATCTATCAAGATGGCTCACACCATAATTTAGTGACTTCAAGAACTGATGTTAATATTTAAATTTCATTAATAACTTTTGTGCGAAAACTAGATTTGCTTAGAGGATGGGATAATTACAACTCCTTGTTCTTTTAAGAATGGATGATATCACATGGAATAATATAAACAAACATGCAGTCATTTGCATATATACAAATACTTTAAATGTCTTTAAATTCGTAACTACTCATATAAACAAGTACTGGACGGCCATCAAGTACTTCCGGGTTTTCAATGTTGATCTAACATCAATCGGTTCATGATCTCAATAAAAAACATTACAATCTCCACAACCCTATACAGATACAAAATCATTGTTGGGATTAAAAGGATATATTGAACTATTACATAATTGTTTACCATTGAACCAATTCATACAAAGCTTGTATCAACCAGGGCATGATGTCCATCTAATCGATTAATAATGCCTATATATGATCTTTTTTGCTATAGAGCATTTGTGGATTTGTTATGGCGATAAATCATACAGTCAAATTTCAGAAGTTGTTGTCACATCAAACTGTATGCAAAGTATCGGTTATGAAGTGAGTACATAATTCTTACACATTATATTACAGATTGATATTATGTTTACTTATGAAAGATTATTACTGGATTAGAAACATGCTTCTTTTTCTATAATAGTTAGTGAAGGTTATATAGTTGGCTTAATTGATTGACTACTGAATAGTAACCAAAATGTTGTTTATTTAGTCGCTGATCAAGTTCCATAGACCAATTTATAATATGGCTTCCAATCTAAATGATCAACATCACATACACTGCCTTGAGATATTAAGTGTTTGGAGTTAGTAAAGGGCAAATCCAGCTTGACATACGTTTCATGTTACTTGAAATTTATCAACAAAGCTATCTGTAGTCTTGAGAGAGGTAACACTTTTTTTGTGAAGTCGATTCTTGTAAAGCAACGCCCATATCGCAAGTTGATACACTGAGAATGACAAATACTAAAAGACTAGATAAACAAGAAACTGGTTACTGCTAATAGATCAATCGATGATAAGCACCTCAGACCAACAGGAGGTCTCTAGGAAGGTGAATAGCCCATCAGTAATATCTGAGGATCTGTAGCTGAATGATGAGGATACGAGTCTCACGGTTACAGGTACGCCTAGCTAGCGAGTTCCAGATAACGCAAAACCTAGTCCAAATGGTGTTTGTTGTTGCCTATCGAAAACCATCTAACACATCAGTTAGCAGCTTAGTAATAATCAATATCATATTGCTAAATCTTTAGAACTAATCATCGTTTAATAATCAATTTGCAATCACGAGTTTATCAAATCTAGTTCACTAGTGAAAACTTGAAAGCACTGGAAGGCTGTTTCGTTCTACTATAGGACTCTTCGATAATGAGTGCGAGACCGAAGGTCTTGTGCTTGACTTCTGTGTGCAGGATCACGGTTGTGCACTTCTAAGTAGTCCGCATACTAGGAAGAAACGATCATCCAGTACTTCCAGATTTTCAATGGTGGTCTAGCTTCAACGTACTCATGATTTCAACCGTGAAAATATAATATACTTATTTAAATGCAACTGGTTGTTAGGTTAGTAAATCCTGTTTACTCACGACCGTTATATTATCGTTATTCAAACTCCAAGATTGACTGAATACGTTTTTTAGAACTTACTAGAATGTCTCTCCCAGAGAAAAAATCACGAAATTAACGAATAACAGATTTTAGAAATATAAATTAAGAATAAACTTAAAACAGATATTTAGATCATTGCCATTACATAATAATTCTTCAATCTTGTTACATCTTGTGGCCTTCTGCCCATATCAATATATGACGTAATGATACCGCCAATTAGAGATCAGATCAGTAACGCGTAAACTTGTACGCGCAGTCTAGAATCCTTATTGGTCTTTCTTCCTTTTTAACCCTTCCTGTTAGAGTCCAGATCGTTGATCTCAGCCTCTGCGATATAAATCATATATTTCAAACATATTGAGTTTATACACAAACCGAATAGATCACATTGTACCATAAATTAGAAAATAACATTTGTACAAGATCGAACCAAAAAGTGGTTGTTAATGTGGGAGATTGTAATTAGTAAACTGAAGATGACTTAAGAACGGAAAATAAAGCTTATAATAAGAGGGACATGAATATATATAGTTTAGTTGCTCAATATCATTCATTATTCTTGTTGTGATATAATAAATTTAATCATTGAAACCATTACTTATTTTATAGAGTTGAAATCATGAGTCAATGTAAGCTAGACCACCATGGAAAACCTGGAAGCATTGAACAGCCGTTTCGTCCTATTATGGGACTCCTCAGCAGTGCGCATCCATGATCCCGCACTCGCAAGCGAGATTCGAATCCAGCTTCAATTGACTAATGATCTCAACTCTATAAAATTACTAAAATCTCTATCAAACCCCTTTTGATCATTATTTATTTATTTCAATTTAGTTAGAATCTCGTGTTAGTTGTATATGCGCATTTAGTAATGAAATTATTCTACTTGGTATGATGTCTAAACAATTATGTGCTTATTCAGTGATACGAAAGTAAGTTTTCCTTTTCGATGGCTTTGTAATTTGATTTATTCATTTTTTTGTATTTTTGTTTTCACATACACTAACACTATAAAGTGTATAGGTTAGTGATTATGATTACAAATCATAATACAATACTATGGTGATATTATTGATAAGGTTATAAATTGAGTAAGCTTCGTTGAGTTCTTTTGTTGGAAGTATAGAGTGTGGAAGGTTCTTCATCGACGTAGTTTGCTACGTTAGGTTCATCATCAGGCTCACCACATTATTAGCCATTTATTTGACTCCAATTAGATCGTTTACTGATTCTTATTGAAATATACATCAAGGCTATTCCTGTATATAATCACCAACTTAACTTGCATTTGTAAATAATAGAAATTAACAAGTGAAATACGAAAATGAATTTTGAATACGTATATTTCACACAATCATTGATCTGAATAGAGAACTGGGGAAACGAAGCGAAGGAAAACAAGAGGAGAGAGTGAAACTAGACGAGATGAGGCACGCTGAAGGCGAGTAAGCCAACTCAATTTCATCAAGCGTTAACTGATATTTGTGGTCAAACAAAAATAAATTACAAACATATGATCGATTGGATAAGTAATTAGCATACAAGAAATCACATAGAAAATGATCAGGATTAATAAGCGAATAAATGACAGGATAAAAATGCGGCTTGTGTAGAATGAACAGAATGGTCTGTCTAGAGGATAAAATAACTTATATGGGCTTGACATAATACTAACCTCTACGAGATGACTAAAGTATGAGAGGACACTTAAACGATGTAAATACACTTCTCTAATGAACAACTATAGAGTTTTCTTTGAAAAAGATCAACATCGAATGCTGAACGGCTTAATGATCATTTCCTTAGTTATCTGGTTAAGTTAGGTTCTGGAACTACTGTCTCTTTTGTTATCTACACTAAGTCTTCATTCACTGCAACATTTTTATTGATGAGACTATAATTTATGGTATACCTTTGAGCGAAGTTAAAGTGACCTTGAGAATATCCACCAACTTACTGGAGCCAAAGGAGGGTTATAAAGTAATGTGAAGAATAAGGATTATGATCTACAGTTAATGGTAAGGGTTAGGATTTAGATTTAGAGTTGCCATCGAGAAATGATATCAGCTAAAAGAACAAAATAATACATAACCAAATGAGTGAATGAATTTCGTGTCAAAATTCGAGACGTTTTATCCTAAATCAGATTGGTTCGTCCATAAATTATAGTTTCACCATTTTATCCTTCAATATTATCAAACTCAAATGTAAGCTACTGAACTGAGTATCATCAAGTTTACAAGGCAAGACTATTAATTTATGGATGAGCCAATCAGAAGAGTTTGAGGGATTTCAAGGTCACGGCGCCAGTTTCAGTACCAGATGCTCATATATGATCGGTTCACAGCGGATTATAGAGAAGACGTGAGAATTAAGCGTCTACAATAGATGGGACTACTAAAATGTTCCTTTATTTGTAATTGTGATAATTAAATGACTTGTAGACCTTCTCCAGACTACTATGATGATATTTTTTGGTGTAATATAAGTTGGAGGAAGAAATATGCTAGAATAGGAATATTTTTCATCCGATCCAAATTGAGACTAAGGCAAATTATAATAACTGTTGCAAACTGTATAATAAAGGAACCAATAACATTGGCTGCATTATTTGCAGATGTTACTGTTTAGTGGTATGAGTTTTGTAGAGATATATGAGTAATAAAAATGGTAAGCTTACACAACCAGTGTACACACAAACAATACTGAAGCTATGTGGTTGAGGTTGAAAGAGTATTCACTTCAGAGACCGACTATTATGGAGTCATATGGATGAGTTCCTCTAACTTATGCATTACGATTTTACAACCTTTGAACTTATAACTCTGACAAGTTCTTTGATTATGTAAAAGAAGTTTATCCATTTTAATTCTTTGGTTTTTTATAATACATTTTCACTCTATACTGTTACCTGATTGGCTAATATTTCTCAAGGTCACTCAAGTTTCGTTCGAAGATCGTCCATAACTTATAGTCTCGCTGTTTACAATTCATACGGCAGAGTAATATTTATCAGTATTTTATCAAGAAACAAATAGTAGGATCAAATTGCTTGGTATTGTTTTGTTTGAATCTTCCCATTGATGTTTGAGAACTGTAACTGGTCAGTCTCTAATTGGCAAATGTGCATACTGTGCGTATTGCCTCGATATAGCCTAAATTCACAAGCATTGTAAGCAAAGATGGACATTGGCTAGCAGTGAAATTCATTTTGACGTGCGTTTCGTCCTATTTGGGACTCGTCAGCTGGATGTACCTGCATCTATGCGCGTCCTGGATTCCACTGCTAGCCACTATCTATCTTTGCTTACCATGCTTGTGAATTAATGCTATATTGAGGCAATACGCACAGTATGCACATATGTGAATAAGAGACTGACCAATTGCAGTCCTAAAACTTCAATGGGAAGATTCAAACAAACAATACTAAGTTGAATTTAAACTTTACCCCATTGCACAAGCAAGTGGCTATCAGGACTCATTGGCCGAGTGGATAACGCGATGGCGTTTGAAGCGAAAGGTACTGGATTCGAGTCCCAGAGTGAGCATCAACTCTGAGATGCAGGTAAATTCAGCTAACGAGTCTCAAAAAGGACGAAACGCACGTGATGTATTCTACTGTTTGCCACTATCCATCCTTGCTTACCATAAATAGTAAGATCATTTTTTGTTGTTTCATTTGAGTAAACTAATAATGGACAGAACCAGTACCATAATTGAAAAAGAAAGTCCAAAACTATATAATATTGTTTTTGAATGCGTTTTTTTTTAAATACAGTTCAAAAATTTGGCAAATTCCAATTCATGACAGTGTCAGTGATATAACATTTGCATACTTTCTACATGATCATACTAATAAAGTATATGCTGGTTTAACAAATGGTGAATTAGTTGTTATTGAAGTATGTAATTTTGATTTTAGTAACAGTGATGATTATGATACTTTTTTTTCAATCAAAATTTATATTATTACTTGAATTCATGAGGTGATCTAAGCTAGATCATCGTTGAAAACCTGGAAGCACTGGACAGCTGTTTTACCCTAACCTCTTGAGACTAAATGTCCTCTAGAGAGAGACCAAAAGTCCTGGATTCGGCTTCCATGTGCAGAATCATGGGAGTACACTAGCTGAGGAGTCCCTTAATAGGACGAAATGACCGTCCAGTGCTTCCAGGTTTTTCATGGTGGTCTAGCTTAGATGTAACCAGGGGAGTTTTTGTAAGATAGTAACTCACTGAAGTCAACGGTGGACGGTGGCGAAATTTCGTGAATTAGTTGAAGTTAGACATTAACACCGTTGGATACCGGCCCAATTATCTACATGTTAGGTGCTCGA
This sequence comes from Schistosoma rodhaini, assembly GCA_944470415.2. NCBI lineage: Eukaryota > Metazoa > Platyhelminthes > Trematoda > Strigeidida > Schistosomatidae > Schistosoma > Schistosoma rodhaini. The sequence goes on from OX104036.1 coordinate 85,921,139, forward strand.
GCGTGAGACTGATAGGTCCTGGGTTCGAATCTCGCGAGTTGGGACCGTAGATGCGCACTGCTGATAAGTCCCATACTAAGACGAAACAGCCATCCAGTGCTTCCAGGTTTTCCATGGTGGTCTTATTATATTCATATAATTTATGTATCCAAAGTTGTTTAGTAAGTTACAGACCTCATGATGCATCGTAGATAAGATGGCTAATAACGTTTCTTTGACTAATTAACATTACTGATAAATTAATCTATAGGTGATTGCAAAAAATTTGAGATTATTTTCTTTTTACTCATTGAAATGATAACAATAATACTGATAAATCCACATATTGTGATGTGGGATACTTATATCCACATAAGTAGTATATGGTGATCGTCAGGCATAGGATGTATTTCACTAGAAGTTTGATAAGGAAAGAATGGAAACAAAATGCAATTGGTATGAAAATGCATGAACAATAAAAAGCAGAGTAGATGGGCTGATATTTGCAGAAGGAACAGTGAAGATTGAGACAATTGGTTGGAAGAGAGTTAGGGGTGGACAAACCAAAACGTGGCATCAGAGCATGAAGTCACTAACTTCTAGTCTGAGCCATGTTGTCAGATGCAGACTACTTGGTTGGGGTCCGCGTGACTATCGCAGCCAATGGTTGGAGACTCTGGGTGACAATGGTTCAGAATCGACTACAATGGTGTAAGTGTATACACTCTCTGTCTTACCTTAAACCTTGAGATTAAAATTGCTTTATATCTGCATTTCTTCCTGTGCTATATCCTTATATACAACCTTTCTTTTATATATTAACACCACTAAGTTAACTACTTCTATGAATTCGGTGTTCATCTTGTTGTGTTAACGAGGTATGACAACTTAGACCGATACATATAGATGCCAAGTTCGACGTTATAGCTGACTAAGTGACTGTAATAGTTTGCAAATTAACTGTTTGCTGTATGGTTATCAGATTTTAGTGAGATAGTCTGTGATTTTCACATACGTTCAATTGTTCCCCACCTGTGTTCTTGTTGACTACAATATTACTTAAATCCGAAGTATAGCTACATCAATAAAGTAATTTGTTAAACATTCTATGAATGACAATACTATAGTATATTACATGACAGACGATTGGTTGAACTTGATTTTAATTTGAATTCCTCAACTCCATTGAATCTCTTCATTGGATGATCTTTATTTTGATCTGTTTTCCAAAAAAAATTATGCCAAAATTTAGAATATTGGTTTTGAAGAACCACGTGATTCCATCTATTACATTACTATTAGTTTTATTCCAATATCATCTGTACTTTTGGCAAAGAGTCAACTATGGTGTGCAAGTGGAAGTTCTATATTTATTTTTCATGCTAAGTGAGTTTCATGAAATTAACATTTACGTTTTTTGTGGATATTATAATATTTTAATGGTTGAATTCAGGAGTCGATTAAAGCTGGACCACCATGACAAACCTGAAAGAACTTGACTACCGTTGTGAGATAGTAACTCATTGAAGACAATGTTGGACAGTGGCGCAATTTTTTTGGATTGATTGAAATTGGACATTATAACCGTTGGATACCAACTTAGTGATCTAGAGGTTAAGCGTTCGCCCGCGAGACCGAGGGTCCCGGGTTAGAGTCTCGTTCGACGGGTCGTAGATGCTTGCTGTTCACCAGCATCATACTAGGATGAAACGGCCGTCCAGTGCTTTCAGGTTTTCCATGGTGGTCTAGCTTTAATTGACCCATTCTTTTTCATCTAAAATTATTCATTAAACTATTTTAATAATCAAATTAATGAACAAAAACCTTTGTCTCGATCAACGGACCATACTAGATTGTTTTGTGTCCTAAAATGTGAGCTTCTAATTGTCAATTTACTAGATGAATATATTCAAGCAAGTAAATTTACAGATCGACTCATTGTGAACTCGATATCGCAGAGCGTTTTTCATAAAATGAGAAGAGCATAGATTAAATACTACATTTACAAATCATCTATCAATCTTAGTCGTTCCTTCATTGGTTCTCTTCTATTCGATCTCATCAGTCTTCTGATGATAAGTGCTCCACTTCTGATTGAAGTTATATGCTACTTATATCTGTCGATATAAGTACCATACACCACAGAATCATTAAACTACTGAGTCCATCAATGATGAGTTCGCTTTACTTCAACAATAATAGTGATCTTTGCATAACCATTATATTCACTAGTTGTTTTGACGATGAATGACCCTCGTAACTCTTTCTGCTCTTAGTCTGCCTATTTAGAAGACGAGTAAACGTAGCTGACTAAATTCGAATGTTCTATTCAAACTTCAGCATCAAGTAACACTTATTTGACATGGAAGGATATGTACCATTTATGTAGTATTCAATTGTTTAGTAGGTATCCTTAAATGATTGTACTGAACTGATTACAATTAATGTTTCTGTATTGTCTTTTTTTATTCGAAACACAATATGATATTTAGAACAATGGATTATTATAAACAAATTAGTATATCTAATAATCCATTAGATGTAATATTAAAAATATGTCTTGGTGAAAATGGTGTTTGGATTGCAGTACGTGGTAGTTCAGTGATTGAATTATGGGATCCAGATAGATTGATACGTATACTTTTATTCAATATTGTTAATGAAACTTATTTGAGTCGGAGACCAGTAAGTTGTGTATATATTTATTTTGATATGAAGTTACACACAAGATTTAGTCATGCTTTGATCTAATTCTTTGTGTTAGGGTATGGTTCAATTCATAACTTTGTTATGGATTGAGTCATTTAAATTACTGGCTAGTTCAAAGGTTGATTGATATGATTCGTTTGCCACCAAATAACAAAAATGATATTAGTCGCTACTAGGTAATCTATTGATGTACATACTCCACTTCAATGGTAGGTCAGCTGCTTTCTTGAATAAATCTACGGTAGAGTAATTTGATTGGTCCACCAGGGTGTTTGGTAGCTGAGTGGTTGCGCCACAGGATTGGGCTGAGCTGTTAGGATTGTAACGTTGAAGCCTTTATAGTGTCTGCTTCTCCTATAGGGAGGGATTGAGCTGTACTGTTTGGGCTAAGCTTGGGCAGTGTCTGGCTCTCCTGTTAAACAGGATTGAGCTGTACTTCTTGGGTTGCCGCGTAAAAGTCTGGATGGTTTCTGGTTCACCTGAAAACCAGTGCAAGATTACCCTGACCCATATGAGTCATTTGATGCATTAAGATTGTAGATATGCTTACCTCTAGAGGTCCCTGTTGATTGCACCATTTGTTGTGATATGATACATTCACTTCTAGATTAGTAACTACGAGTCGTCATCTCCAGTTAATTGTTATCGTTTTAGGGCAATGGATCAGTAGTTAAAGGACTATTATTTCAATCAATCGATAAAATATGTCACTGCCAAACCACTTATTCTCCATGTGAAATATCATCACACAGATTATTTTAGCTCAAACCCAATAAAAATTTTCACTATCTTAGAAAATTTTCGGAGTTCTACGGAGAAGCTGTGAGTAATGAAACTCACCTGTATCGGAAGTGAGAAAGATACCCGATTAAGACAATACAATATAGTCACGCAATATGGCATATTGGCTGAAGTTAACATTGTTCATCACTGGATTCCAGCTAAGTGGTACAGAGGGTTGGCGTTCGCGGATGATACTGTATGTCCTGGGTATAATACTAAGTGGTGGGATCATGGCTGCGTACTACCGAGGAGTCTCATGTTAAGATTAGACAGTATTTCAGCGCTTCCAGATTTACAATGTTTGTTGGATAAGGATCTTGATACAAGGTCTCTATTTTCATTGTCGAGTTCTGCTCAGTATTATCACTTTAGATTACATCTGATGCGATCTATTAGGATAATAAACAAGAGGTTCTATGTATGTATGTATGTATGTATGTATGTATGTATGTATGTATGTATGTATGACGCGCGTTTCGTCCTACTTGGTATTGTTTACTTGAATCTTCCCATTGTTGTTTAGAGCTGCAGTCGATCAGTCTCTTATTGGTATATGTGCATAGTGTGTGTATTGCCTTAACCCACTGCTAGCCATCATTCATCTTCGCTTGAAATTTAGTCCTAAACATCAGTGGGAAGATTCAATTAAACAATACCAAGTGAATTTAAACTTCACCCCAATGCAAAAGAAAATGGGCTATCATAACTCAGGAGCTTAGTAGATAACATGATAGCGTTTGAAAAGAATGGTAGTGAGTTCGAGTCCCAGAGTGGATATCAACTCTGAGATGTAAGTATATTCAGCTGAAGAGTTCAAACATGTGTCCTGGATTCCACTGCTAGCCACTATTTATCTTTGCTTATACTAATATATTTGTAGGTAATCAAAATAATACATCATATGAACTTTGATTATAATTATAAGTAATTTTATAGTATTCAACTGAGATATTCACCCTTTTATTATGAATACTTTTATACAGGAAGAAGAGTATACATTTAATCCTCAACGAGTCACTGTAATACTTCCATATGATAATACATTATGGATCGGTACAGGAATGGGTGAAGTTTTAGTTTATCAAATTCATACTTATCAAAGTAAGTTTGATTTTTAAAGTTAAAACAAAAGAAAATAAAGATATTTAATTCATTAAGCGTTTGCGCGCAAGACCGATAAGTCCCGGATTCGAATCCCGAATGAGGGATCTTAAATACTCGCTGCTGAAAAAACTTGTACTAGAACGAAACGGCCGTCCGGTGCTTGCAGGTTTTTCATAATGGTCTATCTCGAATTGACTCATGAATTCAACTATTAAATTTAGTCAAATTTATTTAGATAAAGGTCGATGAAAAGGAATTGGGGTTGTATAATATAATCATGATTATCAAAAATCTTACGGTATTTCAAGTAATAATCTATAAATGGAAGGGTATTATTTCATTGTAATTAAACCTTATAAATACTAAATAAGAAAAGGTTAAATCATTTAATAAAGCAATCATCACTTATCATGGAGCTCACGTTGTGTAGTTGCTTTGAAAGTAATAAAAATGACTAATCTATGAAATAAAAGATAAAGATAACTTCATTCGAAGACCTACTTAGAACCATGGGAAAATAAAGGATTGAACATGACTTTTCTGTACACGATGTATGGGCTTGAAAATGGTGAATTGCTATAGCCTCAGCTTTGTATAAATTTCATGATCGAAACCTTTTTCAAGTTAATTTAATTTATTTTGTAAAGGATTTTGAACGCGAATTCATGTGGTAAGGTGGAGCCTGAATTGACTATATGTTCAATCATTCAGATGTCCATTGATATGTATACCCCCTTAGATAACCAAGCAGACTAGTGTTTGGATATTTGTTTACTAAGTGCTATAAATAGGACTGTAAAGTTTTAGAAACTGATTTCATGGAAAAAAGAAATTTTCTCCACTAAAATATCTTACTTTAATGAAATGAACTTGTCAAATCCAATAAATGAAAAGTCGTTTGACTTTCAGCCACAAGGTCTCAGTGCTGAGCCACATTCCTTTTAGTTTGATTTGAACAACTAGATTGTATCGTTAGCTTGTACAAACTCATTTCCAAGTACCTAAAGAATGAATCGATTTTCAATTCTATATGATTTTGAAAGGCATATTGCAATAAAATTCGAAATATGTACTACAGAAACGTTCATCTCATTATTTAATTGTCGAATATATTGATTTCAAAATCAACCACATCATATTGTTACCTATATAAACATATCAATGGATTGTAAACAAAGATGGATAGTGGCTAGCAGTGGAATCCAGTATGACGCATGTTTCGTCCAATTTGAGACTCGACAGCTGGATGTAACTATGCTTGTGAATTAAGGCTATATCGAGGCAATACGCACAGTATTCACATATGCCAATTAGAGACTGACCATTTACAGTCCTAACACATTGATGAGAAGATTCAAACAAACAATACTAAATGAATATGAATAGATGTTTTCTATTGAAATTTCTAAGTTGAGATTAACAGTAGATCAATACTCAAATGATCGTTTACTTATACTTTTTCCTAGAAACAGAAAAGAAAAAAAGTTTGGAAAGTAATATTCATATGACCAGACATAAAGTAAGTTTTATCCTTTGAGAATTATGAATTTTCATTGAATAAACTGATGAGTTTGATGCTGAAATGCCTACAAAACTTAAGAGAATGTATATTTTGAGAATTAAAAGAAGCAAACAAAACAAAAACTAAGCAGAGATGGATAGTGGCTAGCAGTTGAATCCAGTACGCGAGTTTCATCCTATTTGGCACTCGTCAGCTGGATGTACCTGCATCTCAGAGTTGATGTTCACTCTGGGACTCGAACCCAGTACTTTTCGCTCCAAACGCCATTGCGTTATCATCGATGGGAAGATTCAAACAAACAATACTAAATGAATTTAATTTAAAACTAAGATTGCATAAATGTACAAACACTGAACTAATCAATATTTCTTCTAGCCGCAGTTTGTATTCATCACATCATGGAACCAGTTGAAAACTGTAGAACATAGGACAGAGTTTTCATCCTAATTTTAGAATTTTCAGTAATACTCACCGAAGACTCCACTAGGGATCTAATCCAAGACCTATAGGTCTCGTGACGAAATCATAACTGGTGGAGTCCTGACATGCCAGGAGTTAAAAAGACATCATCCATCAATCCACCGTTAAATCGAACCCAAGATCTTAATCAATTGCCCTATTGATAGACCAAGTAAAGTTGATATTTTCTTTGTTTTTATTTTTCTCTAAACATCAAATCCATTATTCCAATATTGTAGAGTTCAACGTCATTGAAAGATGAATTACAATTGATTGGTGAAACAACACGTAAAACTTTATTGAAATCTACTCGTTGTCCATCAAATCCTGATGTTAGTCATATACCAGATAAAGATCCAGAACCCCTATTTTATCCATTACGTCAAAATTCATTAATTTTAGAATATGCAATTGATTCAAATTATGTTTATGAATTACAAAAAATTGTACGTAGTAAAGTAGCTGAAACTCCTATACGATTTTTAGTTATGAAAAAGTAAGATAAACAATATAAGTATTCTTTTATCCTTTCATAAAAAAACATTTGATAATTGATGAGTTTGACAAATTATTAGATTGAGTAACCGACACAGTGTTTAGATTGAAATTAACAGAGATTTGTTGCTAAGTATTCACCCCCTGAAAAGTTTGTCAAATGTTTCAATTATCAGAAGGGGTTTTGTGTAGATTTAGTATTTTTCATAGTTGAAAGCATGAGTCAATTGAAGCTACACCACCATGGAAAACCTGGAAGTAATGGACGACCAACTCGTCCTATTATGGGACTCCTCAACAGTGCACATCCACGATCCTACCTTGTGAGATTCGAACTCAGGTCCTGCCAGTCTCGAGCCAGAGCCATTAACCGATAGACCATTGAACCGGCCGGCATCCAAAGGTGTTAATGTCTAGCTTCGACTGATCCACGAAGTTGAGCAACCGTTCACCAATTGTCTTCAGTGAGTTCTTATCTCACAACATACCTGGTTGAACTCCACTGGTCACTGCTTCTCACTAGAGCTCCTGAATGCCAGCTCAGTGGTCTATCAATTAAGGGCTCTGGCTCGAAACCGGTAGGTCCTGGGTTCTAAACTCGCGAGTGCGGGTTCGTGGATGCGCCCTGCTGAGGAGTCCCGTAATAGGACAAGTTGGCCGTCCAGTGCTTCCAGGTGTGGTGTGGTCTACTTATATCTATATAAGTAGTATATAGTGTGGGTCAGACATAGAATGTATTTTGGCGGAAGACCGATGACGAAAGAACTGAAATGAAGCGCAATCGTTTGGAAAATGCATGAGCAGTGGAATTAGAGAAGAAACAGTGAAGATTGAAACAATTGGTTGTTAATTTGCAAATTGACTGTTCATTGTATGGTTTTCAGAATTTACTGAGATAGACTGTAATTTTTGCTTAAATACATTCGATTGTCCCCAGTGGTGTTCTGTTCACTACACAGATTTTCCATGGTTGTGTAGCTTCAATTGACTCATGTTTTCAACTATTAAAGGTTTCAATGCTGAATAAGTTCAATGAATCAAATCTTAACTTGCCTACTTGCTCTAATAGCTTAACATTTCAATCAATGTTTTGATATGAAGTGGTTGACAAAAACCTTAAGTTTTAAGGTTGTCGAAACTTTTCGGTGAGGTGTAACTGAAGAACATAAAGGAGGTGATGATCTCTGTAGATTTGAAGAATTTGCCACCATATTTCGGAGCAGGATACGTTGCTTTCAAGCTATTCAGCTATTTTTGTAATCAAAAGTAAAGATTTCGTGAACTTATCCTTTTTTTTATTGTAAATAGTTTTGTTATTGCCGTTTCTTATACTATCAGCTGACAACATAATGTATTACATATTGACGTAGCTAGTACTAACATTAGTAACAATAACACAATTTTATGAATATTCTGGTTACACAAACTGTATCTATTGGAATGATCCAGAAAGTTTTTCGCAATAGACATGACAAGCTTGGGAAGCATTAAGAAGTATTTTATCCAATCAGAGTTTCACTAGAAGGTTTGCCAGAAACATCACGAAAGTGAAAAGTCACATGTAGAGTTTCTGATTGGCTGATTACTATACTGCTACTATGTTTAGTAGCATTCCAGAATTTTCAGGAAAACCCAAGGACATCTAGAATACTATAAAAACCCTATATTTTATATACATAAATGAACTTTTGGAGTAAAGTGCTTCTCGCATATTTCTCACCTTTTCTCTCATGTTCGAGTCGCTGTGTAGTTCTAGCTTTGTGGATACGAGACTAGCTTAGGATCTGAATATAGCAAGATTTATCACTACCTGAGATGAATTATTTGACTTTGGATTATTCATCTATGTTAACATCAAATTGTATCATCCAAGTCCATTTTCAGTGAGGCGGGATAGTGTATGCGCACTGCTGAGGAGTCCCATAATAGGACGAGTTGGTCGTCCATTAGTTCCAGGTTTTCCATGGTGGTGTAGCTTCAATTGACTCATGATTTTAACTGTGAAAATACTAAATCTACACAAAACCCCTTCTGTTAAAAATGATAGTACTTGGACAAACCATTTATATGATTCTATAAACCTTGTACACTGACAGTTTGTTTAATAAGTTACTAACTTCATAAACTTACTACAAGCGAGAAATTACACACTGAATAGAAACATTATTTAATTTTACTATTACAGCTACCCATAAACAATATAGTTCTTGCTTTAAGTTGTCATAGCGGCATAAGAAACTTACCTCATAAAATCTAAAATACGAACTGATGATATGGTGTTATGCTACTTATGCTGACCGGTATAAGTAGATTATAGTACCAGTTAAAAGTGGGATATTTGGCAGTAGAAGATTGAAACGGAGAGAAGAGCGAAGGAAACAAAGAGGAACTGGAATAACAACTGGATGTGAAGAATAAAGCACTATGTACATGATAACTGAAGAAAAATGTTCAAATAATATATTTAATGTATAGTAAGCAGAGATGGATAGTGGCTAGCAGGGGAATCCAGGACGCGCGTTTCATCCTATTTGGGATTCGTCAGCTGGATGTACCTGCATCTATCAGGTACGGCTATCAGGACTCAGTGGCCGAGTGGATAACGCGATGGCATTTGAAGCGAAAAGTACTGGGTTCGAGTCCCAGAGTGAACATCATCTCTGAGATACAGGTACATCCAGTCCCAATTAGGACGAAGCATTCGTTACACTGGATTCCACTGCTAGCCACTATCCATCTCTGCTTACCATGCTTGTGAATTAACTCTATATCGAGGCAATACGCACAGTATACACATATTCCAATTAGAGACTGACCAGTTGAAGTCCTAACACATCGATGGGAAGATTCAAACAAACAATACTAAATGAATTTATTAAATGTATAATTTTCATATTTCACGTAAACACTATATAATTTTGCATAAAGCAATAAATTGGTTTATACCACCTTAACTATTGTTTACTACAACTATTGTAGTGAAGGAGAATACAAGCGGGGACTATCGAATGTAGTTGAATAGAAAATTACAGAATCTCTTAGTAAAATCTGAGAGTCACACAATAAATACTTCATTTGCAAAATGTCCATCAAACTTTGCTATTCCTTCACTCTCTGTTCTCGTTCTTTTTTCTTTGATCTTCCGAACGTTCTACTGTCAAGCATTTCACTTCCGATTGATGATATATACTACTTATATCTGTTGACATCAGTAGCACATATCACAGTAATGAAAGGTTACATATATTAATGGTTTTAAATCTAACTGGTCTATTGGATAATCGGTTATATGTTTCAATTTATTGATTTATTGATAGTCTCCAATCACCTAACATAAATGAATTATATAATCACAATTGATTGATCATTGAGTGGTGATCAATGTCATGCATGTCAAGTCTGTCTTAGTGTTGATCGAATGCTATCGATCAAGTGGCAATGTGGTCACAAGTCTAAGTGGCTCGACAGTGCGCGCACTATGTTAAGATAAGATGGTGGTTAGAGGTGGTCAACAGAAAACCCTGGATCCGGGTTTCGTGCTACTTGGCACTCGTCAGCAAGATGTACCTATAATCTTGAGGGAACTGGTGCTCCCTGACGGATTCGATCCCGTGTCACTCAGCTTCACAGTCAGAGACGTTACCACTGAGCTATTCGGGTCGCGACCAACCTCCTGTAGGACTGAAATGTAATTACAATTGATTGATCATTGGGTGGTGATCAATATCATGCATGTCAAGTCCTTCTTAGTGCTGATCGAATGCTATCGATCTAGTTGCAATGTGGCTACTAGTCTAGATGGCTCCACACTGTATGCACTATATATTGAGATAAGATGGTGGTTGGATGTGAATTTTATATTTAATCATGATTTTAATTGAAAGAATCATTGTTAACTTCATTCAAACATATGATATACAAACTTATTTTAGCATTTTATTATCCTTTTTATTAAAAAAAATATATATTCAGAATTACAGATAGTCATATACTGATCATTTCATGTTCAACCTATTTCAATGATGATGATGCTGTACTTAAATGGAGACGTGATAATAATAATGTAAGTTTAAAGGAGTGTATACTTTGTTCAATGAGATTACAATTTATGAACGACCTTTAAGACTGATCTTAAGAGTGTTCATTTAATAACAAGGCGGCCTGTTTAAACATCTGAGCTACCTGTTCCTGTCATCTAGATATTTCAACAAGTTATCTGATTTCGTTTGTTTTAATATATCACTATGCCTATTAATCGCACAACCTATTCAGGTGCGTTTCTGAAAAGTGTAAGACCTTTCGCTGTAAAGGTTACAGAAGGCTTAATCAGGCATATCATGGTTGTTGGCAATATGCAGCGACAAGAATGTACATTATCCAGATGTCGATTGACTGGGCTGCTAAGTTCTAACTGGCGATCACTCAATATTCATCTTCAGGAAGGATGAAGAAGTAAAAAACGGAAACTTGTTGAAGTACTTTGTGCTAAAAATTCTATATCGTATCAAAAATATAATATTGAATAAAGCTAATAATAATAAAATAATAATAATAAATGATGATTAAAAAGTAGTGTGAGGCATTATAATTATGATTTAAGGTTAGGAATTAGAATAAGAGTTTTTATTACGAACTGACATCACCTATAATGCCAAAACTCTATTCGTCCAAATGGATGAGTGAATTTTGCGCCGAAACTTTTAGTTTGAATACTACAATGTAAATGTTCAAATCTTGATCCAAAAAAAATTATTACGATACCTGGATTCCCGATTAGTCTGAAGTAAATTCTATTCATGTGGTACTGAGGATTCTTTTGATACGAACAAGAACGAATAGAAATTCAATTAGACTGAACATTTGACACAACAACAAGACTTATTAACCAGTATATAAAGGAGATAGATTCTAAGGCTGTATAGATAGAGTAGCATTGAAGTGAAAACTTTCGTTCACTCCTTAACTCATAAACGGTTTTTTGTTTACAAATTACTCCTTTGTCTTGACTTTTCTTGGAGTACAAGAAGTAACAAAATACAATGAATGTAGAATGTAATGACCAATATAAAGTGGTTGAAGTTAAACATTAACATCGTTTGATACTGGCTCAGTGGTCTATCGGTTAAGGGCTCCGGCTCGAGATTAGTAAGTCCTGGGTTCGAATCTCACGAGTGCGAAATCGTGGATGCCCACTACTGAGGAGTCTCATAATAGGACGAAGCGGCCGTCCAGTGTTTCCAGGCTTTCGATCGTGGTCTAGCTTCAATTGACCCATGATTTCAACTATGAAAATACTAAATTCTCCATAAAACCCCCTCTGATCAATATAAAGTGAACAATAAAACAATCTTTACCATTTTTTTGACCCACTAGTATTAATATATCAGTTCAATAATCAATTTATCCACTATCATATTCAATAACATTATTCTTAGCTTATTCAGGATAAGCATTAATCCTTAAAGGTTACACATCCAAAATAAACAACATATGACCATTTTCTACGCCTCTCAATTGAGTCCTGTCAATCATATAATATCAAATAATATACATATATTTGTGAATTATTATGTATCAGAAGGAGGTTTCATGGAGATTTCAATAATTTAATAGTGGAAATCATGAGTCAATTGAAGCTAAGTCATTATGGTCAACCTAGAAGCACTGGACGATCGTTTGATCCTGGTGTAGCATTATTTTTACACTGACATATTTTTCATTTTATTTTCTAGGGTTCCATTTGGACAAATGAACCAATTTATGTATTTGATCGTGAAAGTCATTCACTTAGATTACCAGCTTATATGCGTAATAGTTTATGTTTACAAATGCATAATAAAAAATCAATTATTATGAATAATTAAAACTTTATTTGTAATTTTATTATTATTCCACTCCTCCTCCTCCTCCTCCTCCTACTACTACTACTACTTCTACTACTACTACTACTATTGCTACTGCTACTACTCCTACTATTACTACTACTTCTACTATTACTACTACTTCTACTACTACTACTACTACTACTACTACCACTACTACTACCAATACTACTACTACTACTACTACTACTTCTACTATTACTACTACTTCTACTATTACTACTACTACTACTTCCGTTACTACTACTACTACTACTTCCTTTACTACTACTACTAATATATTTTAAGTCATTTTGTTCATCTTCTCATTTTTGTTATATAATTATGTTTTTTAATAAGTCAATCTACAATTGAGACACACACATACACGCACACATACATACACACTAACATACACATACACACACGCACATTAGAACAAAATTTGTTTCTATTTTAAATAATAATCACAAACTCACCATGGTTTGTTTTTTTTTTTATAATTTTGGTATCCAACATGACAACTATTGTACATATTTTTTTTTTAATATTTTTTTTATATTATGAAAATTAATTAAAAAATCAGTATTATTATGAAGATTTTTCAAGTAATAAATAATACAATAATTTTTTTAAAAAATGTGTTTTTTCCCGGTTGAAAATTTTTTTTCTCCTTTTTATTTTTCTTCTTTGTTTTTAAGGAAAAAAAAAACGACCGTTTCTTTTGTAAACTACTAATGAGTAGTATCTTATCAATTTCAATGGTTTATTGGGTTTTGCTGTTGTTGTTTTTTTTGTTTATTTCATATTCTGTATCTTTATTCATAATAACTTGATTGATTTCTTTGAATTTTCATTACAGGAATTTTAATTTTTAAGGAGAAAAAAAAAATGTAAAATCCACTTCGTATTGTTTGTTTGAATCTTCCCATCGATGTGTTAGGATTGCAACTTTTTATTTTATTTTATTTAAACACATAAATATTGGTACAAGGAAGCACCAGATAAATATGCGCCTCATAAATCTCATTGGATTTGTGTGAGAGCTATGATACTGCCTAGGTGCCCAGACTGAAGCAGTTGGTTTTCTTAGGGGGCCATAACCGGAGCCTTTGACCTGAAGGTCTAATCCACAAGGTAGTGGAGCATCGTGAGGAGATACAGTTCCATGGTAGCGGGTGACCAACAGTTGGTTCATACGTCATTCGTTCCTTCAGTATACTGGAGCCCATGTGCACCATCGGTTTGGAATCAGGGTTTTCCAACTCCCCTAGGTAGACACTCCACATCCACCAATCCGGTTAAAGCGCCGGACATTCGCTTTTTGTCCTCTCAATTTCGTAAACAAAACCCTGGTGCGAGAAGGCAGTGAGTAGGACTTCCCTGGCAGATGCTATATATTCGCGTGGCCATATGAGAGCATTTGGAGAGGGAGAGCTGACTCTCCCCACTCTCGGACGTACCAGGGCATTCGGGGATTGCAACTGGTCAGTCTCTAATTGGCATATGAGCATACTGTGTGTATTGCCTTGATTATTGCCTTAAGTAATAAGCTTTTAAAGTAAAATTGATAGGGGATAACAGTGGAATCCAGTGTGTTGCATGTTCCATCCTATTTGGAACTCGTTAACTGGATGTGCTTGCATTTCAAAGTTGATGTTTAATTTGGGACTTGAACCCTTTACCGTTCACTTCAAAAGCTATTACGTTATCTATTTAGCTATTGATTCCTTTTAGTCACTTGCTACTGCAACTGAGTGAAGTTTAAAATGCACTTTGCTTGCAAAATGAGTAGATAATTAATCAAACAATATAATTAATGGTCATTGAACATGTGATTAGTGTCAAATGGTCCGATAAACATAGGAGATCATCAATAGTGAAACAATATAATGGCACACTTGTCAATTACATTTTACATTGTAAACTTTAAACAAGCTTAGTAACAGATTAACATTAATACTTATTGTTTATTCTTATTAATTGATTAAGTTAATAATCTTTCTTGATTTTACGTCATATAACAAAATTATCATTCAATAATGATTGTGTAATGATGTTGTTGCTTCAAGTGATCAACAGATAGAAATAAGATGAAAGTAAGAAAACTACACGAAACCCGGATCCAGGGTATCTTTTTGACTACCTCCAACCATCATCTTATCTCAATATAGTGCACACAGTGTCGAGTCACTTAGACTACTGGCCACATTACAACTTGATCGATAGCATTCGATCAACACTAAGACAGACTTGACATGCATGACATTGATCACCACCCAGTGATCAATCAATTGTGAACAGAAATAATCTTTACGAACTATGATCTAAATTATAACATTATTAACTAACAGTTAAATCTTTTATGAGATGAAAAAACATGGGTTGGAAACAAATTCTCTTTCTAATAAGTCCGTTTTTAAAGTTGTACAATAGTAAATCTTTATTGTATTTTCCAAATTGATAAACCAATATGTTTGTTAGTAAAATTACTAATTTATTGAACATAACAACAAAGGGGTAAAATGAATGGAAACTGTAAAATGTTATTTATATTTAAAAAAATACTGGAATGTAATTGAAGCTAGACCACCATCGAAAACCTGGAAGCACTGGACGGCCGTTTCGTCCTATTATGGGACTCCTCGGTTAAGGGCTTCGGCTCGTGACTGGTAGGTCCTGGGTTCGAATTTCGCTCGCGAGAGCGGGTTCGTGGATGTGCACTGCTGAGGAGTCTCATAATAGGACGAAACGGCCGTCCAGTGTTTCCAGGTTTTCGATGGTGGTCTAGCTTCAATTGACTCATGATTTCAACTGTGAAAATACTAAATTCTCCACAAAACCCCCTCTGAAATGTAATTAACATGAGGAATATCCATTAGGAAAATAGAATAAGAATGCAAAGTTTCGAAAAATGGTTTCATAATATGTGATGAGATAAGATATTGAAATTGAAATGAATTGTCATTAGAAAGAACATAGAAACAGAAATAGATTGTCTGGAGGTTTATGGTCAATGGATAACGATGCATAGAGGATAATAACTTCGGAAATTTAGAATTTAAAACACTGGTAGAAGACCTAGATTACGTTTCTTTTGTTAACGTGATATGAATGCTCGAAGAAAGGTTTCTGTAACACTATAAAAATGGAATTTCACTGTCTTTGACAAGTATGTTTTTATCAAGTAGACGACTATGAAATTGGAGTCCGTTTTTATCGAATGGCTCGTGGATAACTAGTGCATGGTTATCGGAAAACTTATAGATTCATTTTTGCCTCTTTTCCCTCAAGAAGTCAATGTTCTTGGATACTTGACCCACATAGTTCTATGAGGTTGTTCAAAAGAAGAATAAGGACAAATTATCACTGATTATGTTTTATAATGACTATGTTACACGATCTATTTAATAATGTGAGGAAATTTAGGAATAGTATATTTCAGTGTAATTGTTCAAGAAATGTAAACGGACTATGAGATTCGAGGTTCTCAATAAAACATTCTAAACTTTATAGAGTTACGATCATGAGTCAATTGAAGCTAGACAACCGTGGGAAACCTGGAAGCCGTGGAAGTTGGTCGCACAATTTCGTGGATTGGTTGAGGTTAGTCATTAACACCGTTGGATGCTCGTCGTCTATCGGTTAAGCTCTCTGGCGCGAGACTGGTAGGTCCTACGTTCGAATCCCACTTGCGAGGTGGGATCGCGGACGAGGAGTCCCACAATAGGACGAAACGGTCGTCCAGTGCTTCCACGTTTTCCACGATGGTCTAGCTTCAATTGACTCATTATCTTAATCATATAAAATTACTGAAATCTCCACTCGAAAATTGACCGTTAAAAAGTTCAGATATAGTTCTTATTTGTTATTACAACTAAATCTGATTGTAATACCTACCTTATACCTAACTTATATCAAGTACAGAACTTGAAATTGTATTGAATGGATAGATATCAACTACTTCATACACTTTGTAAACCTGGCCCACTACTATTGTATTGAACAGCACGTGAGTAGGGACAATCGAATGTATTTTAGCACAACATTACAAACTATCTCATTAAAATATGAGAACCATTTAGTGAACAGTTAATTTGCAAAATTGCAATCAATGATGTCTCAATTTGACTGTTTCTTCTGCAAATATCCGTCCATAGTCTTCGATTATAATTGTTCATTCATTTTCGAAACAATTCCTTTCCGTTCCAGTTTTCTCCTTATCAATCTTCTACTGAAATACATTCAATGCCCGACCATCACCATATACTACTTATGTGGATATCAGTAACCCACACCATATTAGAAGTGAAATAAAACACAGGACTTTTAGAACGTCTTCTAAGCACAATTTCAATAATTTCATACAATTCTCATTCTTTTTTTAATAGGTAACAAAAAAATATCGCTAAAAAGACAAAATCAGTGTTTTATATAACACTGATTGTACCTGTGATTGTTTTACTGTACCTGTTTGTTCAAGTGTACCAAAAACATACATTCTTCCGTTGTCTGTGACCTTGCACGAACTCCAGTATGCTTGGTAGTTCCGCTTGTAAGCTTTGGCATGATCTCAGTATTCCTTCGATACTACGAGATCGCCAACAAATATATCTTATTACAACCTTCAAATGCCTTCTGATATTTGAATTACGGAGAGATCCAACCTAATCGCCGGCACATAATCATCCTGTAGTAGTGATCATAGTCAATCGCGACTCGACGCCTACTAAATCTGGTGACCCGAAATTTCAAACAAGTTTCAATCTCTGGAAAACTTTTCAAAGAAGATTGCCACGGTGGGTCTATTATCTAACTATCTACTTCTTTTGCACGTATTCGTATTAATATTTTTTAATATATAATATTCCGACAACAACACAATATGGTGTATAACGATAACAGTGGCATTAATATAGCAGACTCATGGGTATAGCCAATCAATTTTCGGCCTGATTTCTTTATTCCCCACGATCTAGAAGTTTGGTTCGCGGCACTATAATCTCGATTCCAGATCCGCCGCATAACGAACCAACGGCAAAAATATGCCGTTCTGGAACCGCTACTAGGGGATGACATAGCTGCTGTTCCTGAGGTTGTTCTCAATGCAAATGTACCTAACGTTTACGATCGTTTCAAGGGGGCAATCTTTGGACATTTATTCCCTTCAAGGGAAGAACGACCGAGGACTTTGTCCGCACGTCGCCCCATGGGTGATGCTGAACCGTACCATCACCTCACGCACCTACAATTTCTTGCAGGACCCAAGACAGCTGATTTCGAAATCGTTTAGGAATTATGGCTCGACTCTTTACCAGGAAATATACAAACCAACGACTTCGGCTCTGCTCAAAACAACTCACTTAACCAAATGGTCCTCATAGCAAATAAGTTATTGGCAACAATACAGGCATAGACTAGCATTCCAGACAACTACATACTTGCCTCAACATCACGTTCAAACATGGACCTCAATGCTAGTCAACCTACGGCTCATGGGGATAGAGATAAATTTACTCACACCCGTCTCAGTTTCCAAGAGGGATCCAATGTATCCGAACCCTACTTCCCCCGACCCAGGTCACGCTCTCGTAAAGCCATAACAAGTCTACCTAAGCGGGTATCTTCCAAGCCACACTAATCTGTTGTTGTCGTTGCTGTTCTCTTTTTCCTTTTTCTTATATGCCCCTTACCCTCTTTTTTCTCTTCCCATTCTCATTGTTCTGTGTGGCGCATATATATACACGCTATTTTTGCAGGCATGATCTACAAGCTACAACATATACTGTTTCACAGTATGCATCGCGTCCACGTTACATACCAGATCCGATCTCGACAAAAATTGTATTAGGATTTCGGTCGTCCTGAGTATTTATGTAATGCGGTTTTTTAAGTTTGTAGTTGTTATATAGTAGACTTCTGGAGCGCCTGTTGAGATATTCAATGTTCCGCTGCTGAACTTGTTTACGGCACGACAGTATCTGTCTGCCTGAAGAATTTTTCACACAACGGAGCAGCGATAAGTTAGGCGAATCAGACTACGTCCAGCATTTTTGCGAACACTGCCTCTTATACAACGTCAACAGGTCGCTCTCCCTCGAGAGTTATCTACCTGTTCACATGTTTTCATACTAGTAGGTTAGGCGCGCAAACCTTTGAAACAGCCTTACGAAACACCTTTTCGCGTGATTTCCCGTCACGAAAAGACTTTCAAGGTTGATCGACATGGCCGTGTCGAGATAGTCAGCATTGATCGTCTCAAGCCAGCACACATGGACGACAGTACCCTACCCGATAAGCCGAGACTCAATTCTGGACTCATCAAATCTTCCGGCGGGATCTCTACATCTACTTTGGATTCCACGCTAGATGCATCAGAGACCTCATTCTCACGTCCCAGTCAACAGCACTTGTCATCTGCCCCATCTACGGACGAGACTTCAGTTTCACGTCCAGATCAGCAGACCACGCCACCCTTGACTTCGGATGAGATTGCAGGCTCACGAGGTTTGAACGAGACTACCGTCTCACGTTCCGGTAGCCGGGTACACTTACCCGTACGCTTTCACAACTAGCCTCGCAATCAGCAACGGATACAGTGTAGGACCCTACCCCTATACTACGCGCATGCTTCAATTTTTCTCTTTTTTCTTTTTTTATTCATCTCGAGCCCACGCCTTCGACTATCGCCCTATCGGTATCGTCGACTTCAGACAACCTCGAGGAAAGCTGGCCTGATCACCCACGCTCTAGTCAACGCACTCAGTCAATTTTTCTGGCTCCAAATACGTATGGCAATCATTCGGTCCCCCTGTAGCTATCGTGTCCTCATCTGGTTTCTTGGCTCAATATGGTTTCGTCCTACGTCTGAAGCGTTCCTGGTCCGGACCCCTACGAGCGCAATTTTCAGATTCTGGATACAAACCATTGTGGCATAGCACGCTAACACAAGTGAAAAATACAGTACATTTCTCCCGGTACCGTTCTACGTAGAAGACTTTTGGTGGCAAGTCGAGGATCCTGCAATCGCACGTCTGACGGTCAGTAACATGAAGGAAACCGCTACGTATCGAAAGTGTAAACCCTTTCTAGCGGGGGCTCCTGTACTGACCGGTTTGTCTTGACGAAAACACGATTTGAATAGAAGAAACAATTATTATTATTGTGACCATTTGTTCCAGTGATTGTTTTACTGTACTTATTTAACTGTATAAAACTCACTTCTCTTTCCGCTCTCCATCTTGTTGATTTGAACTCTGTTACGCTCTATCCTTTTTACCTGTATTCGTTGGCACGTCTCGGTATTCTTTCGATACCACGAGATTACCAATAAATATACTCTGTCTGGACCAGTCACAATCTTCTGGTTTGCTAGTTATCAAAGGGACCAAGTCGTTTCTGAACGCATAATCTCATTGCAGTGGTGATCATAGTCCATCAAGTCTCGACGCCATTTACAATAGCTAAGCTGTTTGGTTTCGTGGAATATAAGTGATTTTGGACAACAGCTCCACTGTTCCTGTGAAACGGTAACAAAGTGATGACAGCCCTCACACTTAAGTCCCTGTTAGTACTGAGTGATAATGATGGGTTGTTGGAAGAGTGCAATGTCACGAAAACTTATTCGGAATAATGAAAACATAAAAACTGTTTAGCTAATGCCCACCGCAGTCGATAGGTGAAAAAATGTCCTGTTACTGCAAATGAGACAAAGTCCGCCTCGGAAACATGGAAACTTTATGGAAGAGAATATAGTGCTTGTGGCTGACGACTTTACTACTCATATCTCGTGGTTAGTGGGACAAGTTGATAGATGTAAGATGGTTGAAGATATCCCACTAAGAAGAGTGATGGGTACTGGAGGAAATACCGTGTAGAGACATGTCATAGAGCTCAGTTATCTTGAGGAATTCGATAAACTATAGGCTCTAGGTTGTATTCTAGGATATCCAGGCGTACGGACATAAGTCTTTGACCTAATATGCAGGTATGTAGTTTCTTAGTTAAACGCATCTCGAAGTGTCGCAACGCAGCTTGAGGAACCTTAGTGTTCAGTGTAACAGAAAAATGCCCTGAATACCTTCTCAGAGTGTTTTGGTATAAACCTTGACTAAAGATAATACAAGGAAACTTCCCACACTGCTAGACACCATCCATCTCCGCTTATAGTTTGTTGTCAGTGTTTTCTTCGTGATGACACTATCGATAACCTTGGAAGTTTGAATTCAATGGATTCCTTCCTTTAGCCATTCATAACTCCGTTAGGGTTAGTGGTGATCTCTGGCTCAAAGGTCTTGAAGAAAAACGATTGTGAAGTGTCGAATACTTTCGTCATGCGAAAAAATAATAATAATTTACTTGGTGATTATATAGTAACCTGGTGGAACGTTTCGCGTTCCTGCGAATTCTAACGACAGGCCTCACGAGTCTGTTTTAAGCTTACAGGCGGCAAACAGAAAACCGATTGTCACGTTTGATAAAAGGTACGTCTACCTTAACGTGGGTTTACGCAAACCCATCCACTGGATTTTCGTGGTCGCAGATGTTTTTATGCCAATTATTGGTATAGACTTGCCACAATACCACAATCAACTCATTTTGGCACACGCAAACGAATTTTAAT
The DNA here is from genome assembly GCA_944470415.2 of Schistosoma rodhaini. NCBI lineage: Eukaryota > Metazoa > Platyhelminthes > Trematoda > Strigeidida > Schistosomatidae > Schistosoma > Schistosoma rodhaini. Next base: position 85,942,674 of record OX104036.1, read on the forward strand.
AGACGGACAGCTACCTCGAAGGGTACAACTGTCTTTTCGAAAATTGACTTGGTTAAAACTTATAACCAATTTCCTATGGCTACTGACGATATTGCGAAAACCGTTATCATCACTCCTTTCGGCCTCTATGAATTTTTGCGAATGCCTTCCGGCCTAAGTAATGGTACTCGAACCTTCCAAAGGTTCATAGATGACGTTTTTCGAGGTCTCAACTTTATACATGCGTATCTTGATGACTGCTTGATAGCAAGTCAGGACAGAGAATCCTATCTCTAGCATCTGGACCTTGTTTACGAACGACTTCAAAGGCATGGCATTGCCGTAAACATTCAGAAATGCAAATTGGAACAAACTCCTTAGACCTCCTAGGACACACTATTGATGCTCAAGGCAACCGACCTCCTAGAAGTAAAATGGAGGCAATTCTGGATTACCCAGAACCGACCATGATTAGGCAGTTGCGCACTTTCAACGGCCTTGTAAGTTTCTACAAACGGTTCATACCGAAATGCACGCCCCTTATGAAACCGTAAACCGATCAACTCCGTGGAAATGTGAAATCGATTAATCTAGACGACACTGCGCGAAAAGCATTCTCCACAATTAAGGAACTCATCGCCAAAGCAACCCTGCTAGCACATTAGGACACTCAAGCACCCATTTGTATGGCCGCAGACGCATCTGACTCATCAATCGGAGGAGTAGTACAACAATGAGTTAACCACTATTGGCAACCTTTGAGATTTTTCTCGAGACGTTTACTAGACGCTGAATCTAGATACAGCACGTTCGGTGGGGAACTCCCAGCAGTGTATTGTGCTGTACGTTGTTTCTAACATTACATCGAAGGAAGAGAATTCACACATTTTACCGATCATAATCCTTTTACCTTCTCTTTAAGCTCATCCTCAGATTAGCACTCACCTCGTGAGTCTCGGCACCTGGACTACATTTCGCAGTTTACTTCAGATATACAACAAATTTTGGAGCAAATAGTGTAGTTGCAGACGCCTTGTCTCATATAAGTTCCATGAACAGTTTCCAAGGAATCGACCTTCTTAGACTCTCCCAGCTTCAAAAAGAAGACACTGATTTTCAGCACGAGTTAACCTAAACAACTCTAAAACTGCGTATTAAACAGATGGGAACAGGTAAGGAAACCTTACTATGTGACACATCTACAGGTATGGATCGTCCAATAGTACCAAAACATTATCGACGCAACGTCTTCAATACGTTGCACAATCTTTCTCATCCAGGTATTTTTCCATTCATCAAGCTCATAGCAGAACGGTTTTGCTGGCCTGGTATGAATAAAGACTTGACGTAGTGGGCACGCTCCTGTGTAAGCTGCCAGAAATCTAAGGTCATTAGACACAACAAATGTCCCCTAGGCTCTTTCAAAGCCCCTGATGCTCGTTTCAACCATATTCATCTGGATTTGGTAGGACCCTTATCAGATTCAAATGGATACTTAAATTTCTTAAACTTCGTAGACCGTTTCACACGATGGCCAGAACCAGTACCGATTAAGGAGATTACTGCTGAAACAGTGGCTCGCGCCTTCGTCGAACGATGGTTGGCGAATTTCGGCTGCCCTTCAAGTATCACTACAGACTGCGGACACCAGTTCGAATCTTGACTTTTCCGTTGTCTGACCACACTATCAGGAATCACTCGCTTTCCAACGACCGCCTACCACCCACAAGCAAACGGTTTGGTGGAACGTTTTCATCGACAACTAAAAGCTTCTCTATCATCTACAAATGTTTCACAGTGGACAGACGCTCTTCCACTCGTCTTACTAGGTATTCACAATGCAATGAAAGCTGACATTGGATACATGGCATCTCAACTCGTTTATGGAAAAACACTCTGATTTCAAGGAGAATTCGTATATCCTTCCTCTTCTTCAATGAACGTGGATCTGAACTCCTACACGATCGGGAGTACACACGCAATGCGTTCAGTTAAACCTGCTTACACTCGACCGCAATCAACTGGTGTTTTTGTCCAACCGGACTTATGACAAAGTACACACGTCTTCGCACGTCGAGATTCACATCGACGACCACTCGAATCAGCATACGAAGGACGTTTCAAAGTTCTTCAGCGTGAACTAAGGTACTATATAGTCGATGAGAACGGCACGAACGATAGCATCAGTATCGATCGCCTCAAAGCAGCGTACTTAGAAGGAAATCCTATCTACGTCGGTTTTCGTTCAGTACAGGCGAACGATACGGCTCCTACACTTGTAGTACTCCATTCGACAGCCGGCACGCACGTTGATACTCCATCAGCTTCTGAAAATAAACTTAAGACAACGCATTCTGGAAGAAGGGTATAATTTGCAGAACATTTAAACGACTTTTGTATGTAGGACACAAGCTATATCCTCATTTTCCTTTGCATTATATATAAAAAAATTATTATGCTCTTTTATATATATATATATATTCCAAAAATACAATTTGTTTCACTTTTAAGAGTATATATATATTTTTAAAAACAAACAAACAAAAAAACCCAATTTATTTTCAATCGTTTTCACGCTGTCGTAAGCGTATTAGTTTATTTGACTTTTTTCCGCTCACCTTGTGTCTTTACGCAAGTAAGAGTGTATTTCGACATGCACTCACGCGTTCTATTTTCTTTCTTTTCCAGGACGGCTGGAAAAAGACGATGAAGTTTATAAAGTACCGATATCTCGATTTTTCTTTGTTTTACGATTACTATATTGTATTACATGGCCCGTTATAGTAAGGAAAGACGACAAGATGCTGCTAAACATAGCAAGCTATCGGAAGAGTGTTTACCAACGACAAACTCGTCGGGTTTAAACTTCTGGCTGGCCACGTCGTAGGGTCATCACTACCTCACTGGGGTGGAGAATGATCTGTAGCTGCAAATGAATCCCCAAAATCAATAGCTTTTTAAGTGTTCGACATTGGATGCTGACCACATCAGTTTTGGTGGACTCGATTAGCTGAAGGCGTTCGGTCATGCATCAGCACCAGATCACGTTACAGCACAGCGTGGGAGGCATTTCCTACGGTCATTAGCCAGATTAGATCAGTCACGTCCCGATATATTGATAACCCATCAAATATATCTTTCAAACTCCTCGCTTCTGACTTCTGATTTTAACTGGGTGGGCGCGATTCGATTGTAGAAGTTGTCACTGGTTAATAGTTGTCAAACTACAATACTGGTGATATCTTCAGCTTGTTCAGTATTATGCGTTGAAATGACTCGCTTAAGTCCACTGGAATGTCTCTTAAACATAAAGCACTACAAACATCACTTAATAGTTATTAAAAAATTTATTTCTTGAGATAGTACCTTAATAACTGAAGAAAGTGCTAAAATCATTTAGGACTTGCCGGTTACTCGAGATTTCTTCCTAATTCATGCGGAAAACAACCATTCACACAAACTCAGAGTATCTTTAGCTGTTAATTTATTCTCAATACGCAGTTTTGTGGACCCCAACAAATTTTAAACAAGGACACTGAGGTTCAGTAGGGTAATTTGTATTCCAGGTCAAGTTACGAAGCAACAAAAGAGCCAAATTGTACACTACAGAACAGAAGAAGCTAAATTAACGCTTTTCGTATTGATATCGCAAATTTACTGCAGAAAAACACGACTCAAATACGAGAAAACCTGATATTCGTGCAACCCAACGGACAGCCAACAGACCCCCATGGAAGAGTCCTTGAATGAGACAGTGGTTCCCAAAAACCCTGTGGCTGGTTGGACTCACGTTAACAGGAGTAAAAAGGCTCAAGCATCCCCGCCGAAGCTGAATATCCCAAGTACCGTGCGGAATTCAATTGATGCTTTGGCCTCACAGTCCACCCCCAAGACTGTTCGTCCGGTCATCACTGAGCCCAGGAATCGAAAACGCGCCTCGACATCCAAACAACAAGATACCAAACCTAGACGCCCTTGAAAACCTGGGAAATCAATTACGGTTCGTGATGACTCTGGCATAATTATGAACCTTATTGACAACCCCGACCTTCCTCTCAGTATGCAGGACAAAAATGATAGGATGGTCTGGGGAGAATTGAACAAGAGGCTTGAACTCCGTGGAATAGAGCCTTTTACGGTCACATGGCTCACCCGAGGGAAGGACTCTAACCATCTAAACCATCCGAGGCTGCTTCATGTTACACTTAAGAATACCTCCGACGTGGAGGACGTCCTGCTAGCGAGTCACTTACTGAAGTCCGATGGGAACGTAAGAATACTGCCCGACGTACCGTATTGTGAACGAAATCTCATCCGGACACATCCCTAAAGAATCTCGCGAGACAGTTTTCCGTGGAAGAAATATCATTGTGCAAGGTGTACCGGAAAAAATGGACCCAACCCAAGCAAACTCTGATATTCGGGAATGGAAATTCATTAGGAATTCCTTAAAACTCAAGAACATATTGACCCAACAGGTAATGCGACTAGCCAAGAGAGACGGAGACTCTAGGCCCCGGCTGTTGAAGATAACCTTCCCCTCCTCCCACATGGCGGCTGCTACTCTGGAAGCATTTCGTGCCAATAGACGTCGGCTGCCAACTGGCATCCATATGTATCCGGATAGGCCCCACGACAGTAGGATCAAGCACAAACGAAAGCTGGAGCTGACAATTCCACTCGTGGACTGTCTTGATCATAAAAAAAAACGTGTAAAGGACAGGGACTACCAACTCGGTAAACATCGTATAGGTAGGCTACCTGTCCACTCATACACGGCTCATATAGACAAACAGGAAGAAGCTCACGCGTTCCAAATTGAAAGCATAAACTGCCTATACACGAACGCCGCGAGCTTGCCAAACAAAATGGATGAGCTACGTGAACTTAGCAACGCTAATGATGCCCATCTGATAGGAATATCCGAAACTTGGATAACGTCTCAGTTTACGGACCAGGAGTTAGCAATAACTGGGATGTCTTTGTTTCGCAACGACAGAAAAACAGGAATGGGGGGTGGAGTAGCACAATACATACGGTCATGCCTGGATGCGCACCAACTTCACAACCAAGAGTTTCACAATCTTTATGAGTCAGTATGGTGCTCAGTAAGATTGTCTACCACCTCGAGGTGTCTAGTTGGGGTCATCTACAGGAAGCCCACTGCCTACATAGAGTATGACAAACGTCTGCTGGAAGGATTAACTCGCTCTACGCGTCTCGGATTCTCTCAAATCCTGATTCTAGGGGACTTCAATCTTTCTACAATCAACTTCATGGAACATACATACATTGGAGGTAACAACTCTACTGAACCTCTGTTCTTCAACCTCATCGGTGACCTGGGATTATTCGAAAATGTGCAGTCGACAACTCGTTGGAGAAACAGCCAGACGCCGTCGCGCTTAGACTGGGTATTCACAAATGAAGAATTCCTAGTTGACGACCTCTCAATCCTGGCTCCCCTGGGGAAAAGTGATCACGCCGTAATATCAATCAGCTTTGTCAGCAAAACGGAGCTAAGATATCCCACTGGCAACAGACGCTGGAATTTCAAACGGTTGAATGTGTTAGCTTCACAGGACTATCTACAACAGGTGGATTGGGATGTTCACCCTCAACTTGAAGTGGATGCTCATTGGGATTTTTTACTGCACACGATCTTATGTGCTACTGAGCATTCAGTTCCTAAAATGGTCCCAAAAAGCTACAAGCAACCTCCAATCATCAAGAACCGCACCCGTCGTTTGCTAAGCCGCAAAAGGCACTGTTGGGCCGAATACAAACGAACTGACAACAACGGCGCGTACAGGCAATACAGACATATAAGGAACATATGCACAAAGGCAATAAGAGGAGACAGACTTCAGTACCAGACCAAGCTTACCGTCAAATTTGTCTCCAATCCGAAAAGCATATTCCGTTATGCAGCTTCTCTTCGACAAGGCAAAACTGGAGTTTCCCAACTGCTAGGTCCTAATGGCCCGACCCACATCAACTATATTGACGAAAGCTTCACCTGCACCTGTACAGGACTTTTCGAAGTGGACCTGAGTGCTGACCTGGTGCTCCGTAAACTGCAGCACCTAAGAAAAGACACTTCTCCCGGTCCGAATATGGCTCATTCTGCTGTATTGAGGGAAGCAGCTTCAATCCTGGTGGCACCACTTAGCGTGATGTTTGCACACTCGCTAAGCAGAGGCAAACTACCGGAAATTCGGAAGCTGGCTCATATCACACCAATTTTCAAAGGAGGTCGACGCAGTGAACCCTCAAGCTACCGAACAGTGGCCCTTCTCTCCATACCTTCCAAAATTATGGAATCCCTAATATACGACGGTATACAAGAGTACTTATCATCCTTAAAGTTCTTCTCACCTCAACAGCATGGTTTCAGAAAAGGTCATTCTTGTATGACCAATCTGCTGACTGCGGTGGATAGATGGACAACCATCCTAGATCGCAAGGGGAAGGTTGACGTCATCTACCTAGATTTCTCAAAAGCTTTTGATAGGGTCAACCACGTATGTCTTATCAAGAAGCTTAGATGATTGGGTATAAAATCCCCTTTGATTGACTGGCCCACTTCATACCTAGAAAACCGACACTTTAAGGTCAGGGTTAACTTCACCCTCTCTCAACCTATGGAACGTCCTAGTGTGGTCCACCAGGGCTCAATACTAGGACCTCCTCTCTTCTTGATTTACATTAACGATCTTCCTCAATAAGTTTCATTAGACTTATTGCTTTTTGCTGATGATGTGAAACTTTGGAGAGAGATACGTAATCATAATGATATACTAGTTCTTCAGGAGGATCTGACCCGACTTCAAAGTTGGGCAGACGATAACGGACTTGCCTTCAACACTTCAAAGTACAAATTAGTCCATCTGCGACATGTTGCAGACTATAGTTATAACTTAGGTAACTCCCCCCTAGAAGTTTCCCAAGTCGAAAAAGATTTGGGAGTGTTGGTTCTTTATGACCTGAAATCGTATGCGAACTGTGACAAAAACGCCTTTCAAGCAAACTTTGCACTGGTAACATTGAAGCGTAATTTTGACCAGTTTGACGGTAGAACCCTACACATAATCTTTAATAGTTTTATTCGTCCCCATTTAGAGTACGGAAACATAGTATTTCCTCCCTCTCTCAAAAAGGATAAGGACACTCTGGAACGTATCCACCGTCGAGCCTCGAAATCAGTTGGTGGACTCAAATTCAAACCTTATGAAGAGCGCCTCCTATCACTTAACCTTTACCCGTTAAAGTACAGGCGTCTTAGAGGTGATCTTATGACTTAGAGTATCCTTAATACTTCTGGTCATCCCCTTAAACAACTTCTTAAGCTTAGTCATAACACTAACCTCAGAGGTAACACCCAGAAATTGGAGACCCAACATAGCAGAACGGACTGCAGAAACAACTTCTACTCCGTAAAAGTTGTCAAGTGCTGGAATTCGCTGCCGACTGAGTTAGTCCAAGTGACTTCACAGGAGTCCTTTAAGAGGAAACTTGACTTATTCTTAAGGACAAGGGATAACTTATTATGATTTACCAAATTCTTTTTTTCCTCTATTATCGTTCATATACCTAGGTGTTTGCCTGGAGGCATTGGTGATCCACTGCTACTAGACACGGAAGCCCGTTAAGCGAAAGCTTCTTTCATTCCATCCTCAACCATTTGAACCATTTGAACTCAAATACAGAAGGACCGCCTCTTGTTAGGCCGTTCAAGGTCGTTCAAACGAAACGGCGGGCGACTTTGAAAGGCTCTGGCTTTTCTTACCGTGCTCGTTAATGCCGGTCAGAGTTAAGAAGTCAGTCTCTAGGTTTCTAAACCACCAGGTCGCTCATAGAATAAGACTATTGGAATCAGCCTTACTCGAAATCCATGATCTTGATAACCGCATGAAAATGGAACTATTAGCTTTGAACACCCTTGCTAATCCAAATGACGACGAATTTTGTGAAGAGGATTGTATGACATATGTGTCTGCGGAAGACGTAAGTTATATTGTTCGGATAATAAGCGTCATTGTTTCAAGGCTAACTACCAGGACATAGTTTATGTTAACTAGCTTACCAGGGGAACAGAAATGCTTTGTAGGAAATCTATCCTGTAATAATGTTTTGAGCCTACTGCTAAAAATTTAACAATATTTGGTGGAAACTACTCGAGACTGTGTTTTTATGTTAAGTGTCGTAATTTCCTGTACGTAATCTGCACATCGTTATTTCGTCGACCAAATCTAAGTAGTGACATTAAATTTTATGCAACTAGTATAGTGCATATATCATTACTTAGAAATTAAGCTACATCGTTCTGTCACGAATTCTTTGATCTGCTGACTACTCCTATTCGGTTGTCCAGCTATCACATTCGAGTTCTTCATATATTTCTACAGTTCAAATATTAGTACTGCTAAAATTAAAAGTATTTGCTTTGTTCACAGTAGTTATGCAAATAGTATTCCCAATTGCTTCATGTTATGATGAGTAGGTTCTGTTCTAAAAATAGTTGACTACCAATTTACAAACATAATCAGGTTGATCTAAAAATCGATGTTACACGTAACTGACAGATATATAAAGTTAGACTTTAAATAAATGATTATACATTCCTTCCAGAGGACAATTGTCTCGGAATTTATAGTAATGCAGGGCAAAATTCGGGACCCAGTTATTCTTAGTTGCTAGGGGGGACTGGAACATGTGTAGTGTCGAAAGGCTATTGCGGTGACATTACCTTTAAAATGCGCGATGTCTAGTAATAAGAAGTTCAATGTCCGTATTTTTTTCACGAGTTGAACGTACTACATTCACAAGCGTAGGCTGTTTTAGATCAGTGGTAACTATCAAAATAGCTAGCAAACGATGGTATTGATCTTGTTCCATAGACAAATCTTGGCAGATGATCCTAGTCTGAGAAATTTACTTGCAAAGTGATTAACATAGAGTAAAGTTTCAGAAGGCGACAACTTCGTTTCTGAAAAATATAACAAGGTGTTCATGGGTACTAGATTGAAGCAGTGGATGTAAAAGATGGTTTATCTCATCCAGTTTCAACTTGTTGATTAAGAGTATGTAGATGACAATTCTACTTGGCAAAGACGCTGACAAAAACAATCTCCGTTCCTCTAAATTCTGGGCTGGTCTGGTTGAGTCTATGTCTAACCCAACCTTGTGCAGTGAAATTGTTTGAGACATTAGTCTCTTTAATTATTTTAGATGTCTTATCTACCGTGGTAGGCTGGTGGCTATCTTGGCACAGATATACAGATATCTTTCGGCTACTGTAGGGCATGTTCGCCTTCTAATTAGAGTGCAAGTATACTGTGTGTTAGTTAATTTTACATTGCTTTGCTGCTGTAAAAGGTGGTTTGTGACAGTATAGGACTTTCGCAAGTCACAAGTATATAATTATAGATGTCTGTGGATTACTCCTGGCGTCCAGCGATATCACAAAAGCGTTCCCTTCGCTCTGGGCAACTGGCTAGTACCACTGTCCCTCACACTTTAATGTGGCTCATACCTAATAAAGGAGCTAGTATGATCTTTCATCATTTATTTTAGGTGAAGACAGTAGGTAAATGTGACAAGACCATGTGTAATCAGTGCCTTAGCCGTTTTTTGCTGATAACACTCACGAAAGTAGCATTTAAGGCTTTTTAACAATTTGGATTCGACTTTCATCAATAACTGACAGTTGTAAACCAGGAAAAGGTGGACATCTGTTTCCTACTCTAAAACTCGAGATAGACTACTTTCAGTCCTGCATAGGACTTATCAATGTTATGTTCACCTCCAAACACGGTTTTATTTGATCTTAGTGCAGTGTGCTGAAAAGTTTGGAACCGAGAAATAATTGTCCAGTATTATTCAGTATTCAGTGCTTTGCCGTTGATGTCAGGCCATGGGAAACTATCTTTTTCTGTTTTTGATATTATTAAATATTATGGTGTTGTATATATTTAGTTTTTTTAACTTATCACCTATTTATTTTTTGGTAGGAATTACTAAAAAGCCATGAGAATTTTAATGATTCTAACTGTGGTGTCAATTATGAGTTGGTGGATTTGAACGATGATGTTACAGCTTATGAATCATCAATTAATAAAATCGACGAACAAATTCAATCAATCGATGTCTGCAAATCAAAGTCCTGCTTTACTAAGGGTCAAAATATATCTACGCTAAAAACATTCGATTTTCTTACTGGTCTTATTAATGATCGATCGTTAAAGTTGACTTCTTGTCTACCTGTTGATATAGATCATTCTTCAGAGTAGTTGTTTCCTATACATGCATTTTTGTACAAAAGATTGTATTCAGAACATTTGTAAATATATATGTACCCACTTATTCAATACATATTCATTTATACTTACTGTTGTGATTTTTGAAAAAAATTGTGTTGATAAAATCGTATGATCTGCAAAACTGCTAGTCGTTCGCTGAATCCATTTCTTTGGTTATGAAGTATATAACACTAGGTCAAAAGTAAAATTTGTGAGCTGGAAACTGAGACATTTTGTTGAGCACCTAGCTTGTCGAATGCTCGGATGGTTTTCTCATGGGTGTTGGGTCGCCTGACCTGCCAGGAGAGATGAAATAATCCATTGTTGTGTACCAGAGTCAGTGAGAGCCGTATTTATTTATATTTATACTCCTTCATGTTGTCACACCTAGCCGTAGCTGCTACCTTGACACAGTGGTTCAGCTTGATCATTGAGATGGCTTACTCTTTATACGCGGACTAGAACACTTGTTCCTGCACATTTTCACTAGTTTCTACGTAGCTTTTGACTGACTGAATCTTTACAGATCAGTTCGTTTGTAGTACATCTGTAATATAGTTGCCCATAATTCATACATAGTCTGGATAAGATACTGACCTCAGCCCTCATAACTTCATTAAAACTAAGGTGTTAAATATGAGTTGAAACAAGTGTCTGAGGTCCATAAGCTTTTCTTCAGGTCTTCGGGAGAAACTAGTAGTTACATCGTGGTATTGTTTCTTTTCGACTACCACTATTGTGTACAGATGAATTTAACATTCTATGAAACGCCTCGACTGTTCGCCTCTCTTTATAGTTGGAAAAGCCTTTCTGATCTATTTCCATATTAATATCAATGCGGTGGTTGTTGAAAATAGCAAATATTGCTATTGTCGATTTAGTTTGTAGATTCTTCAACTCTACAGGATTATCAGGCACTAGTCGAGATTTCATGAGAAGACTCTTCCAATGGTTGGAAATAGGAATAAATCTGAGATTAGTAAACTTTCCAAAGAACTAAATCTTTCTTTTGGCGTTTCCTTATTGTTTACCTTATATCTCGAATTCGACACCACATCACGTTCTTACAGGTTACCGAAATTTCACAAACCAAGTACCTATGGGGTAAAGACTGTTCAAATAAGCAATACCAAATTGGAGGGCTAGGTGAAGGGGAGGAAAATAGGTCAATTAGATTATGAATCATTAACTATCTGAGCTGCATATACGGTGTACCGGGTCAATGATTTTTGGTATTGTGCTTTGTGATAAAGTCTTACCAGTTGATGTCCTCGGATAAATGGGAATCAACAGTACAAATACTGACTTTCTGGAGACGTTCACAGTAGCCCAAGATATTTCTAATTACTTAGCTTTGGATAGATCTTGAGAAATATTTGACTTTAGATAATAAGCGTCGGTTTGAGTGAATTACACACTTATGTAGTTCATCACATTGGATTATTTAAGTAATATTGTTAGTAATAGTTATTTATCAGAAACGTATTTACTGTTAATTATTATTGACCTAGTCTTTAACTCAATCGACTTTCAGTTATTGAGATATGGGATACAGCGCCGCCCATCTGTTTCTGTTCAAGCAGTCGGATAATGTCGATAGCCTTCACTTCAAATGTTTTAATCAAAGTCGAATACTTAATTCACCTACTGTGTATGCATATATATATATATATATATATATATATATATATATATCACTTTTTATTTTAGTATTCATCACAGTCATCATTATTATCATTATCACCTGAACAATTGAGAATATCCAACGAATTGTCCCTAGATAATGAATTAAAATATCGTAATTTACATGGTAAACATTATACTTCAAGTGTTGATGGTGATTTCTATCCGAATTCAGATTCCAATAATTCATTATTATTTGATACAGATATATTAAAAAATTCTTTAAACAATAATAGTATAACACAAATTGAATGTATGAGACGTCGTTATTCAGATCATAATGATTCACTATCTGGTATACGATATATGGAAAATGTGTATATACGTGAAGAAGATAATGATAGTGATTATGTTGATGATGATGATGGTAGCATCAATTTAGATTCTGTCAATAATCTAATTTCAACGAAAAAATGTACATATGCTTATATTGGATTATTATTAACTTTTATCTGTATTGCATCAATCCTATTTGTATTTTACATATATCCAAGTAAGTGTGTATTGTAAGAGTTCATTTGACTTGTTTGTTTGAAACTTGGTTAAATATACTTTATATGTATTAAAATAGTCAAGTCATACTAAAAATGACATAAATTCCCTTTCCTCAACATCATTCTATTTCATTTAATGATTATCCTACAACTTTTTCGATTGATTTATTTCGTAGATTGTCTTAAAACGTCCGCCACCAAATGCCCTGGTACAGCTGAGAGTGGGGAGAGTCAGCTCTTCCTCGAAAAATGCTCTCACATGGCTACGTGCATACAACTACTGCCATAAAAGTCCTACTCATTGCCTTCTCGCGGCATTACTATTGTTTATGAAATTAAGAGGACGAGAAGCGTATGTCCGGCATGGAGAGTCCACCTAGGGGAGTTGGAAAACCCTCATTCCAAACCAACAGTACACATGGACTTTATGATCCTGAGGGAAAAAATGATATATGAACCAATCGTTGGTCACCGGCTACCTTGAGACTGCATCTCCTTAAGTTGATCCACTGCCTTGTGGATCAGACCTTTAGGTCGAAAGCTCTGGGTATGGCCCTCTAGGAGAAGCACCTGCTTTGGTTTGGGTACCCGGGCAGTATCACAGCCCATACACAAATCAAGTGACTTGTGTGATGCATATATATATATTGTTTGTGGGAAATGAAAAAGTAAGCACCAGCTATCATCCCAAGGGACTTTGTAATCATATAAACGAATAAATTACACTCAAAATCTCAAGAGACACTATCTGAAATCTGGTTGTTTCATCTATAAAGCATGGTATCGCCATATAAAGGTTCCTTTCATGATTAGAATTTAGAGATTTGCCCGTTGTATACACTCTACATAGAATTAACTGGGCATTTAACGTGTTTTATCATTTCAAACGTCCTGAGCACTACAAAGAGCTATTTTCACTGTTTGTTAGATATGATCTGATAAGTCATTTATATTATAATTTCACTCAAAAGCCCAACAATAATTTCCTCGTTCATGATTATTGTCTCGTCTTTAAATTATACTTTTTCCAACATTTATTAATACATTAACTTAATTTTATAAACAAAAACTCAGTAGCTAAGTGTATAACACAATGGCGTTTGATGCAAACGGTACTGAATTCGAGACCCAGAGTGAACATCATCTCTGAGATGCAGGTACATCCAGTTGACGAGTCTCAAATGGGACGAAACGCGCGTCAAACTGGATTCCACTGCTAGTCACTATCCATCTTTGTTCATAAAGTTTGTGACTTTAGACAATGTCAAGGCAGTCAGCACAGGATGCACATATGCCAATTAGGGACTGACCAGTTGCAGTCCTAAACAACAATGTGAAGATACAAGTAAACAACACCAAGTGAATTTAACTTAGGTTTTTTGTTGACATCAACTCTGAATCCTGTTAAATTGATATATTGGTTTTTTTTATTTAAATCTACTAGAACACTATTATTCAATCATTTTTTATAAATAAATACAAATCTTCATTTTAGTGTTCATTTCATCGACGCCATCATCATCCTCATCATCTTTTGTTCATGAACAATCTTTATCATCTGTACAAAAAATCAGAACACAAAATCTAACCAATCAGTTGTCTCAAGAATTTCAAGATCAACATAAACGTCTTTGGGCTCAAATTCGTTCTGCTTTAGAATCACCATTTCAACATGAGTAAGTAAATCTTAGTTTTAGATGATTAATTATTGGCTTCTTAATATTTCTGCGATTTTATTCCTTTTGAATTCAATATTTTTGAAAATCTTCAGTACTACAAAAATAATTTTTTTATCAGTGTGGGGTCGTGGAGATTGTTAAGTTTTTGATCGAGATCATGAATGGATGAATGTTAAACCATCATTAAAAACCTGGAAGTACTGAGCAGCCGTTTCTTCCTAGTATGGGCCTCCTCAGCAGTGCGCATCCAGTGGAGTTAATCCGTTTCAGGTAGATACAGGTATCGATTGACCTCAGATAATGGAAGATGGTCGCACAATTTCGTGGATTGGTTGAAGTTGGACATTAACACAGTAGGATGCCGGCTCAGTGGTCTAGAGGGTTCGAGTCCTTCAAACATGACCGTGGATACGCACTGCTAATGAGTCCCATACTAGTACCAAACGACGGCCCAGTACCTCCAGGTTTTCAATGGTGATCTAACATTCGTCGATTCATGATCTCAATCGAAAAATCTTTTATTTTGCTGAGCTACTAATAAATTATTCTTAAGATTACTTATTATTTGTTTATTTGAACACAAATATTGGTACAAAAGGGCACCCAATACATATGCATCACACAAGTCACTTGATTTGTGTGTGGGCTGTGATACTGCTCGGGTGCCCAGACCAAAGCAAGTGCTTTTCCTAGGAGGCCATACTCGGAGCTTTCGACCTAAAGGTCTGATCCACAAGGCAGTGGATCAACGTAAGGAGATGCAGTCCCATGATAGCCGATGACCAACTATTGGTTCATACACGATTTGTTCCCTCAGGATCCTGGAGTCCATGTGCACTATTGGTTTGGAATGAGGGTTTTCCAACTCCCCTAGGTGGATCCTCTATATCCATCAATCTGTTTAGAGCACCGGATATTCTTTTTTCGTCCTCTCAATTTCGTAAACAATAGTAATGCCGTGAGAAGGCAATGATTAGGACTTCCTTGACAGTGGGTATGTGTGAGCATTTTTCGAGGGAGAGCTGACTCTCTCCACTCTTGGTTGTACCAAGGCATTTGGAGGCGAATTTTCTATCTACATCATTTATTCTATAATGTCATGTACTTTTTAAAATAATTCATAAGACTTTTACATGTTTGGCTGTTTATTAATTGTAGATATACAAATCATCAAAGGCACACTACTAATGAAAGGATTCCTCCTATAGTACTTCTCATTGTCAATCGTTACATACATTCAATAGTCAATAACCAATCTAAACAACATCATTCTACACCTAATCACAATGAAAATGTATCGTTTGATTGTTTTATTACACGTCTTGGTCAATTAGTGAATAATTTGTATTTATCAAATTCTAAAAATTCATGTTCAATTCTAAAAGATCACCAATTCAATTCCTTAAATAAACAAAAGGTTAGTAATAATTATCACATTAATAATGCAGTTGCCGTTCCCTCAAGATTGCATGTACACCTTTCTGACGAGTGCCAAATAGCACAAAACCCGGGTCCAGGGTTTCATGTTGAACACTTCCAACCACCATCTTATCTCAACATGGTGCACGCAGTGTCGAGCCACCTAGATTAGTAGCCACATTGCAACTTGATCGATAGCATTCGATCAGCACTAAAGAAGGACTTGATACGCATGACAATGATCACCACCCAGTGATCAATCAATTGTGATAATATATATATATTTTTATTGTATAATTGTTAAGTAGATAAACTAAGCATATTCATGTACTTCTTATTATAAGCTTTGTTTATTACGATACGATTTACCGTTCTTGAATTATACCCAGTCTATTAATTATAGTCTCCCACATTCACAGACACTTTTTGGTTAGATCTTGTACAAATGTTATTTTCTATTTTATGGTGCGATGTGGTCTGTTCGGTTTGTGTATAAACCCCAATATGTTTGAAATATGTGATTCATATCGTTGAGGCTAAGATTAGTGTTCTGGACTCAACAGGCAGCGCTAAACAGGAAGAAGGATTGATAAGTACTCTAGACTGCTCGTACGGGTTTACGCGTTATTGATCTGATCGATAGATCACTGTCCTCTAATTGGCAGTATCATTACGAGGTATGGCAACTTGGATCGATTCATATGTGTGCCTGGTCCTACGTTGTAGCTGACTGACTGACTGAGTATCATTACGTTATATATTAATAGGCTACAAGTCCACAAGATATAACAATTACATTTCGATGTCATACTACTAATTAAAATGGTTGTATGTTCATGTGGTAGTTTAACGGTTAGTCCACTCACTTCTAATTATTGGGCCTTGGTTGTGGTCAGCGTGATAACGGGATTTACAACTTATAGCTGTTTCACTATCGGTCACAATAGTCTAGATGTTTTCATGTATATTCCTTTTAAGTTCCAATATCCTTTCACTGACTTCTTGTTATTCCTCGTTTCATATTCTTTATGTTTAGTTTTTATGGTTACCATTGTTACTATATTACTTTAACCCTCTTTTTAAGTTTATCTGGTCGTGTTGAATTAGTATGACAGTTTGTACCAGTCTATATATTGATTATGACTGATTGGCAACTGGATCGGATGTTAAAACTACCATACATATTCTGGTTTAAGCAGTCAGATAGTAGAAGTAGTTTTATTCCCAATTATCACTCAGTTTTTGTTATCCATAAGTCTTTTTATTTTATTTATTTATTTCAACACATAAATATTGGTACAAGAAAGCACCAGATACATATGCGCCTCACAAATCTCCTTTCATTTGTGTGAGCGCTGCTACACTGCCCAGGTGCCCAAACTGAAGTAGGTGGTTTTCTTAGGGGACCACACACGGAGCCTTTGACCGAAAGATCAGATCCACAAGGCAGTGGAGCATCGTGAGGAGATGCAGTCCCATGGTAGTCGGTGACCATCAATTGGTTCATACATCATTGTTCCCTTAAGATACTGGAGCCCATGTGCACCATTGGTTTGGAATCAGGGAGAGCGGACTCTCCCCACTCTCGGCCGTACCAGGGCATTTTGGGGGCATCCATCAGTCTTTGTATTGGGTGGGGGGTAGTTAAGTCGTTGAAGTGATGAGTTGTATGCTCAAACCCTCATTCACTTACATTTAATAATATTTTCTCTCTTTTTCATTTCAGTTTGATCAAATGAAACTAGAATTTGACAATCAACTTGATGATTTATATAAATCTGGTTCACGTTGTTTTCATTTTACTTCAATTGATTTGCTACCAGCTGAAATAGTTCTATTATTTCATGGTTATACCGATTCAGAGAATTCAATTTATTCTAATTCTATATTATTAATAAGTTTATCAAAAAGATTTGATGTATAGTAAGTTGTATTACATGCCGTTTTTAATGATGATTGACGAATCCCAAATAGGACGAAACGCGCGTCCTGGATTCCACTGCTAACAATTATTCATCTTTGCTTGTGATAATTGAATTGTTTTTTAGTTGAAAGGGTGAACTAATTAAAGCTAGACCACCAGGGAAAAAGTAGAAGCACTGGACGGCTGTTTTGTCCTATTGTGGAACTAAATCTCCACACAAAAAACCCCTTCTGAATTGTTTCTAATGATTATAAACGTTGAACAATTTCACTGATCATTATAATTCTGTATATGAAGTAAAGAACAGTTCGTTTGATTAAAATTATTCCTTTTTTGTCAATTTTGAACCTTCATTTATATTAAAGTACTTTCTGAATAACAAAACTATAGTTACAACAACCTCCAAATGCCCTGGTACGGACGAAAGTGGGGAGAGTCCACTCTCCCTCTTATTGTTCTCACATGTCCACGCATATATAACCTCTGTCAGAGAAGTCCTACTCACTGCCTTCTCGTGGTGGGGGTGTTGTATACGAAAGTGAGAGGACGAAAAGCGAATGTCCGGCGCCTTAACCGGGTTGGTGGACACGGAAAGTTCACATAAGGGAGATGGAAAACCCTCATTCCAAACCAATGGTGCACATGGGCTCCAGTATCCTGATGGAACAAATGGCGTATGAATCAATCATTGGTTATCGGCTACCATGGGACTGCATCTTCTTACGATACTCCGCTGCCTTATGGACTTTTAGGTCAAAGGCTCCGAGTGTAGCTCCCTAAGAAAACCATCTGCTTCAGTTTGGGCACCTGGGCGGTATGACAATCCTCACACAAATCAAATGAGATTTGTATGGCGCATATATATCTGGTGTCCTCTTGTGCCATTATTTATGTGTTTAAATAAATAATAACGTCGACTTAGTAGTTGTAATGGTTAAACATTCTTCATGAAATCCTTAGGTCCTAGATGCGCTCTCATGATAAGGTTGTGGATGGGTATCTGTGATGAATAGAAACTACACAGTAGATCCATTTCCACAAAACCCACTTCATTTATACACTTGTTGTTGTTGTTTATTTATCTTTTTTGTCCAAGTGAATCATTGAATTGTACAAAAAAATCGGAATATATTTTACCTGGTTGTCAAACAGCTAGTCAATTTGAACATCAAGTAAATCAGTTTTTACGATCTTTATGGAATAAATATTTGGGTAATGAAGAGGTAGATGCATTAATTTCACGTTTAACTACAAATATTATTATATTTCATACATATGATTATAATAATAATAATTTGGAAATCAATTCAACTTGTACCCAATAAGATAAATATGCACCACCTATTCCACATAGGAAGCCTGTAATATGAACCTATTTTGTATGAATGAGAATATTAAATTGATCAATCAATATAAATATTGACTTTGTATTTTCATTCATTATCTGGGTTCAGCGTTAATAGCAATGAATAAGGGTTCTCGGTTCGATCTCCGATGGCTTTGTACTATTGAATGGTTCCACATTAGAAAAAAACGGGTGTCCAGGGATTTCTTGCCCCTAAGGTCAGTTGGTAATATAAAATAGGAAATTCAATAATCTCTACAAATTTAGACAGTAACAACAACAAGGTTTGCAGGATGAAATGAATTCATCAGTTTATTTTCACGGTTTCTCATCAGCTGCATACAACCTAAAATTAAAATTATTGACATAATTAGTAAGCAAAGATGGATAGTGCCTAGCAGTGAAATCCAGTTTGACGCGCGTTTCATCCTATTTGGTACTCGTCAGCTGGATGTACCTGCATGATGTTCAATCTGGGACTTGAACCCAGTACATTTCGCTTCAAACGCTATCGCGTTATCCACTCGGACGAAACGCACGTCAAAATGGATTCCACTTGCTAGCCACTATCCATCTTTGCTTACCATGCTTGTGAATTAAGGCTATATCGAGGCAATACGCACAGTATGCACAGATGCCATTTAGAAACTGACCAGTTGCAGTCCTAAAACATCAATGGGAAGATTCAAACAAATAATACTAAATGAATTTATTGATATCATTACTTGTAAACGTTTAGCATACCATTGCAACAATTGAAAGTAAAGTCAATAAACATTTTCAAAAGCTTTTGAAGCAGCTGATTTATGGTTTAACTTACAACAATCTGAGGGTAAAAGGATCACCACAGCCTTTTGTATAGGGTCTTTTTGAAGTTCACAAATCCAGCTTTCTGTTAAGACCTATGATTTCTATGATAAACTCACCATACAATCTGGTTGAATGGTTAACCAAATTATTAGAACACATTTGTAGAAAACTGCCTGCAAATAGTTTAAAAGGCGCTTTTCAGTTTTTAAAAATAGTATCAATTGGATATACCAGGTAAATTCATGGTATCTTTTGATATATATTTTCATTATTTACGAGTACAGCATTAGACGAAACAATTAATATGGTTTACGAACAATCTGAATTACTTCCTTTGCCTGAGAATGAGTTGGCAAAATTATAACTACTTCATTTCCAATTCAACAACCAAACATACCGACAAACCGATAGAGTGGTCATGGGGGTCGATCACCACTAGGGTCTATCTAGGTCTATATCTTCATGGCTAACCTAGAACAAACGAAAATAAAACACAAAATCCGGAACACAACACACTATTCTACGTTTATTATCTGTGGTGATAGGGACCACGCTTTTCAGTTAAGTAGTCACTTCAGTAACTCTCATGCCAACATAACGTTTACAATGATATATGTAAGAGATAACCAATCCAATTTTTTATATCATAGTGTAAGGCGGGAAAATGATGGGGGTCTTGAGAAAAGTATGTGTAGGAAAGAAACGTGAACAGAACAATATTTGAACTGAAACAGATTTTGTCCTATCAGCTAAAAAAGGTGTCTAGTCAAAACGCTTTTCAATAGAGGTAGGATGTTATGCTCAAAGGGCAAAATAAATGAGAAACTGGCTACTCTGGAAAACAATCTCATAAAAAAATGGATACTCGAGGGAAGAAAATATCCCAAGGATGGTGAATAACCAACTGTTGGAAAGAAACTTGTCTTCATCCGCCTTCCGCTCAAGGGAGATGATATTTCAGGAAGAGTCAAGGTGGCACTGAAAAAAGTTTCTCTGCTGATTAACTTGTTTCACTGTACAACACTAGGTGTTCATTATACCATTCAAAGATAGATCAACATCCTATCTATGGATTTACATGTACCGATTGTGCGAAGTACATAGAAAAGCATGTATTAGGTTTTCTGAACACATATGTAGGAACCTACGTCTGAAAGGGAGTAAAGTCTCTAGAATTGCGATTGCCAGACATTTTTTGAATGGTGGACATAAACCGAATGTGATGCATTCAAAATAATCAACAGATGAAAAATACCATTCTTACTGCATTTTGCAGAGGAAATTCCTATCAAACATTCACGACCTGACCTATGTATACAGAAGGAAAGTTTAATCAGCTTTCCCCTGTCATGATGA
Source organism: Schistosoma rodhaini (assembly GCA_944470415.2). Taxonomy (NCBI): domain Eukaryota; kingdom Metazoa; phylum Platyhelminthes; class Trematoda; order Strigeidida; family Schistosomatidae; genus Schistosoma; species Schistosoma rodhaini. Next base: position 85,963,664 of record OX104036.1, read on the forward strand.
TTAGATATTTGTCTAATATAACCTTTGTTAATTCTAATCAGTTTTTCCAACCCTCTCTCCAACCTTTTATTGTTCTTCCTCCTTAGTTATGTTTGTTTATTTTATCATTTTGGACAATTACTCAACCTCTTATCGATTTCATTACCTTTACATAACTTGTGCATTATTACTTCCCAATATTCAAATACACATCAATCTTGATCATGTTTATTCATACACCTTTTATTTTGCATAAAAATACCAACTACTTACGAGTAGCGTAATTCTAAATGAACCATGCACCGGGTTTAGTTGTATACAACGGTTGAAGTCATTACTGTCTTTCTTGGTAGCTGTGTTCACTTTTTCCAACAATATATGATTAAAATGTCAGTAAGTACATGATACTTATTTTTTATTGTTAACAACAATAGCAGTAGTATATAATGAATCTCAAGAAGAAAAAAATGTCAACACAAAAATATGATAATGATAAGGCAAGAAAAACTGGATGATGCAAGTAGGAAAGAAATAGAAACAAACAAACAATTAATGAATGATATCCATAGAAACTGGTAACCTGTTGTTTTCTGGCAAAAAAACAGTGACAATGGTAATGAAAAGACTTGAAATACACACACACGCACACAAGAGAGGGCAACGACATAGACTCTTAGACGGACACACATACACGATATGAGTTGACAGAAAAACATGGCGCACATTTTAAAAAAAGGCAATAATGAGAATTCTTATGTTTTGGTCAGATTTATCATTCACTGACTTGAAAAGATATAAACAATAATGACAAGAAATAGACACACACACATAAAGGAGTAAAATTGACATTTTTTTTTGATGGGGACCAGTACATGTCATTATCTAAAATAAAATGAATATACATAGAAATCTTGTACACAGTTGAGTCGAATTGGAAGAAAGAACACTGCAGATTATTACATATAAATATATAGATATCAAAGTTTTATAATGTAGTAGTAGTAATAACATCTGATACCGGTGTGTATAGTCAGTCAGTCAGCTACAATGTAAAACCGATGTGTATAGAGCAGCCTGGTAAAAGTATCCCCCTTATATAATAAACACTATTGATAAATGAGGGAGTATATTTCACATTTGCACATCATTGAAAGCATAAGTCCATATATATAAATATATAGAATCAATTAAACTATTCTTGTTTTAAAATACAAATAAAATATACAAATGATCATCATTATTGTTGTATATACGATGTATACATAGAAGCATCTAATAATTAGAAATGTCTATCTTTATTTGAATTCATCTAACCAACAAATTAAAACAAGACAAATGATAATAGAATAAAGTAAAGTTTCTATAGAACAAATGGACTGATCTTTTATGATTTATAATCAATATTCAATAAAATCTATGGAAACAAAACAAAGTAAACCGGTCTTTTTTTTTCTCGGGTTAGTATCCATATTCGATGATTAGGTGGTACACATTGAATAATTAAAAAAACAAAACAAACACGATATAACCTATACACATGTTTGTTCAAAACTGTTACCACAAAGCGGGAATAAAAGTTTTTTTTTTTAAAAAAAAAATGTAACCAATGAGCTTGTTAGTTCACGTACACACACACACACACGCGCGCGCACTTATGATAGACAGGTAAAGTAATGAAAAGATTATTTTTTTTCTTTTGAAAAAATGAAAATAGGCGCTTATTTTAATATCCGTTTTTAAAAAAAAGAAAAAAAAATATATATAAGGAATATTAGTTGTTTTTCTCAACTAAAACAAAAGAATGATATTTAAAATAGATTACAAATAGATTCATGTTCTGTTGATTAGAAAAAGTACAACCCCACCCCCCTATGTAGAAGACAATGATATCTCATTAACAAGAAAACATGATCAAAAAAGGATGAGTTTATAGTCGACCAAGAGTTTGATAGTAACCAATGCTGGATGATACAGAACATGGATCTATTTCTTATATTAAATGTGAAGATTATGAATGTTGCCATTAACCATTTGCGTTGATTGAACAAATAAAAGTATCCAGAACAGATAAGTATGGAAGAAATATAAGAAGAAAATAACCTCCACTTGTTTATATTACAACTTGTCCAATCTAGGCATACAAAGAAAAGAATAACGGAATAATTGGTCAGATACATAGCAAACAAAACTGTATAAAGAGAATAGGTACCGGAAAAATGATCAGTATGTGTAGTGTACAGAAAGCCACGATCGAGTATCCATCTCTGTCAATCTAATATTTTAACAAAAAAAAAGAATATGAAACAATAGGGGGGGGACGGAAATCATTAGAAAACGACAAAAACAAAGGGCGAACAATAGAAACAAATCTTTCACAGAATACGAATATAATTCAAATAGGTTATAGTCGTTTGATTAAAATAGAAAAAGGAAAAACAAAAGGATTCTGATAGTAATATTCCTCTCAAAATTTATCACAATTATATCACACTGAAATATGTTTCCTTATTTATTTTTCTTTTACTACTGATATTTGAATGAGTAGTATAAATAAAAGTGATTAAATATATTGACGACGTGAGTGATTGTTGGTATTTTTATCACTATGAGTTTTCATATGAGCATTACGTGATTTGATTTTATAGAAAGATTTATTGCATATATGACATGTATAAATTGAATGTTTTGTATCACTCAACGATACAGAAGAAGTAAATGTTGATGATATTGTAGGAGTGGATGTGGTAGTGGTGATGACGGTAGATAAGCAACTCGTAGAGACAACAACGACAGAATTAGTTGATGTTTGTATTGATGATAATGATGATGATAAAGACGAGTGAAATGAAGACGAATGCGAAGAGATTGCAGCAGTAGATGTTGCAGCAATTACAACAGTAGTCGTAGTAGTAGTAGTAGTATACTTCGGTAATGATCCACTTGATGTAGTCTAATAAATGGGGAAAGACTGTTCAAATTAAGTAAATATTAGAAAAAATAAGTTTCATGAATGAGAAAACAATGAGCTAAATATTATTATTATAATTATGAACTGATTTTATTTTCATAAAGCAATTTAACCAGTTAAGAACTGATTGCTTGTTATATATACTCCAATCGTTGATTCATCTTGATATTCCCTAGTAGCAGACATACTTACGTTCAAGTATAAAATACTGTCGCGTAATTAACCAAATGGAAATGTGATACAATCGACCGATACTCTTTGATGGTGATTACTGAATTTCTAAAAACTTTCTCTGGGTTGGACGGTTTGATTGTAAAGATAACACCATTGTGGAACACTCCACAGAGAAAATGACACCTTCAGTCTGAGTTGCAAACATCTTTTAACAAAGAGTAATTGACAACTCATAAGATTTTTATGTGGTACTTAACGCTTACTAATTCAAGTCTTCCATGATCCGTATGATATTTCAGCAAACTTATCAAAATCTGAATATGTAGAGTAGTGTTGAGTTATATCTTATATTTATAAGATATGTTAATTAATGTAGAGTGTAGATATTCAACTTCTACTCGAAGTTTATGCTGATGATGTCGTTCAGAAGGACGACGAAAGCTCCACGACCAAACAATCTAGCTTAGAGTACAAAACTCCATCAAAACCAAAAATAACCATATGAGCTACATAGATAAAACGAAATGACTAAATTATTTGTTATTCATATAATCAGTCGAAATATATGTCAGTGTCAGATCTCTACCCCCCCTGCCGAAAAAACTTAAGAGATAGATAGTGAAGATAATCGGATAAAGCAATAATGGATAAGTGACATTACTTATTCCTGTTCTGAGAACTATAGTATAAAGTATAGCGAAATGTTTTCAATTTGGCATGTTCTAATAATATTAAAAAAAATAATTGGAATCTTTTAAAAGGTTCGTTAAATTTTAACATTCCACAGGTTGTTATTGACGTAAGATGGTGGTTGGAGGTGGTCAACAGGAAACCCTGGACCCGGGTTTCGTGCTACTTGGCACTCGTCAGCAAGGTGTACCTGTAATCCTGAGGGAACTGATGCTCCCTGGCGGAGCCGATCCCGCGTCACTCAGCTTCACAGTCAGAGACGTTACCACTGAGCTATTCGGGCCGCGACCAACCTCTTGTAGGACTGAGATGTAATCCTGTTGACCACCTCCAACCACCATCTTACCTCAATATACATAGTGCAAGCAGTGTCGAGCCACCTAGACTGGTGGTCACATTGCAACTCGATCGATAGCATTCGATCAGCACTAAGAAGGACCTGACAGGCATGAGATTGATCACCACCCAGTGATCAATCAATTGTGACAGGTTGTTATTATCAAATTGTTTTCAACTGACTATTTGTAGAACCTGGTTGGATCTATCTGTACATTTGACCATTAAAATTTAGCTCGAAAATCCAAGGAGTTCATTTATACATTATAGTCTTACTGTAAAAGTTTCGTTCTTCACTCCTTTTCAGATGAGAAAAAGTGAAGATAGAGATTTATATAAAGAAATAATATTATTTGTTGAAGATATTAGGGTAGAAAGATAACTTTATTCATCGTGGCTTTTAATAATACTTCAGGGTTGAACATTGACATGATAAAAAAAAACACTAACTATATGGTATAATTCAAAGTTGAAATCATGAGATCATGATTCAATTGAAGCTAGACCACCATCGAAAACCTGGAAGCACTGGACGGCCGTTTCGTCCTATTATGGGACTACTCAGCAGTGCGCATCCACGAACCCGCTCTCGCGAGCGAGATTCGAACCCAGGACCTACCAGTTACGAGCCAGAGCCCTTAACCGGGTTCGTGGATGCGCACTGCTGAGGAGTCCCATAATAGGACGAAACGGCCGTCCAGTGCTTCCAGGTTTTCGATGGTGGTCTAGCTTCAATTGACTCATGATTTCAACTTTGAAATATACTGAAATCTCCACAAATCCCCTTCTGATTATATGGTATAACACAATTAAAATGAATTTATCAGAAATAATTCCGTTAAAAAAAAGTTGAAACGGACTAACTCATGAACTCAAAGTAGCTACGTTAATGTCGCTACAAGTATAAAAACCTCAGTTTTAATCACCGAAGTGGGGTGGCCATAAAAATTAATTATTTGAAAGGAATATATACAATAATAATTAACCATTCATTGAGACAAAATTTCACAAGCCCTCATAACACTATGCTCATAATCTCCACCAACTATTTTAAGTAAAGATGAATAGAAGCTATCGGTGGAATCCAGGACGTGTGTTTCGTTCCATTGAGAACTGTTCGGCTGGATGTACTCGCATTCCAGAGTGGGATGCAGATAAATCCAGCTGATGAGTCTCAAATGCTTGTAAATGAAGGCAATATTGAGTCAATACGCACAGTATGAACGTATGTCAATAAGAGACTGAGTAATTGTAGTCCTAAACATAAATGGGAAGATTCAAATTAACAATATCAATTGAATTTAGGCAGTGATCATATTTCATATTCGTGTCATACTCTGAATAAAATTTGTGTAATGCTTTCTGATATACAGTACATCTTGTAATTTCTTATTCATTTAACTGAAGGGTTCATTACTTCCTCTCTAATAGCACGGTTATCTAACTATTTAACTTGTATTATTTTAACTACTTAATCGCTATTCAGTAGTATTTTAAAACACCAGTTCAATTAGTAGATTAGAAAAACATGTAAGAACAATATTGTTTTCAATAAGATCTTCATCAGGCTTTAGTCTAATATACAGTAATATTTATAGGAAGAATATTTTATCGATCATGGAAGCTTGTCAGTCATTTATTATGAATACAGTGGTCTTGAGTGCTGTTAGAGGTATGAAAGTAGTTATTACTTCCCGGTTGCGCATACCGTGGAACGGTTCTTCTAGAGGTACCTGAAAAGGAAATTGGGTTAGAAGTGGTCTTAATGACCTGAGAGCGTGACCGCAGTGCTCAAGGGACAACTGCTTGAGGTCGGTCACACACGACCTTTCTGTGGGTAGTTTTTGTGTTAGCTCCGTACTTGTCAGGACCTTACCGCCGGAGACGGATATCCGTGGGATAAGGAGAGGTGTGCATTTTTACGGTTGACCTTTTCTAACCCCACCCCTCCTTGTGGGAAAGCAGCATCGCTGTTATGCTGATTGTATGAAGGAAACATCTTACTGCTGTCATACCTCTGTACAGTCAACAGTACGACTTCGCCTTCGGATCTTGGGTTTGCTGATTTTAGTCTTACCGCTCTTCAACCGACCTGCCTGGCATGGTAGGACCTTGAGGAACGATTGTTCCAGCCAGTATAGCTCGATTGCTTCATCACGATAAGCAAACCCGACCACCACGTCAAGGTAGCAACAACGGTCGGGTGAGTTGACAATAATAATGAAATAGATAACACAAGTAAATATAATAAGTAACAAATTAATGATGAAATGACAGGTGAACTATGAATGTTAAAGCTAAATAATAAAAGGCTTAAATCAATGTTTCACCATCGGAAGTAGGTCAAACTATGAAAAATGTAGACATCGAAATAAACAGCATTAACTATAGTTAAAATTGCGTAATAAGATAATTAGGTAGTGAATATAATATACAAAAGAGGGCGAGAAAAACAAGAAAGAAAGATATGGTCAATAATAATAACAAAGAAAGAATCAATAATGATGATTAGCCAAGTTGTTTATTAAGGTTTATATGGTCAAGCAATAGAAAGGGTGTTATATAAATTTCATCTGATGAATACATAAATTAGGGTCACAGGTTCGAACCACTGTCTGTATACGTAAGAGATGGGATTGAACTCTTACGCGAAACGACGAATAAATACAACAGATCACTCGAAATGATATGATTACATGATCTGTATGGTTAGATAGACCTAAGTATTGTTTTTCTCAAACTCTTCGACAAACAGAGAGATATTCACACATTCTTTGGTTAATTTGCTTCGTTGTAAACTCAATATACAACTATCTCTACAGGGGCATCCGAATTTATAGATACACACTGAAGTGGCAAATGCAAGTAAATTAGATTTCACCTTTTAATATTCTTAACTCCAATAGTTCACCTGTCATATCATCATCAATTTATATTCAGTTATGTAATATATTTCATTATGATCGTCAACTCACAAACTTCCTTGGTTGGCATATTACAGTAAAGCCTGGTTAAAGTCTCATTGAAATCATCAGACTGCATCAGGAGTCCGGGCCTAACTTATAATTCTAAAGGCAAAAGGAAAAGAGGCAAACCAAAGAAATCAATGCGCCGAGAATTGGACCCAGGCATCAAAGAAATGAATAGTACTTGGATATAACTGGAAAGGAGAGCCCAGAACAGAGTCCGTTATCTAATTCTGTTCTGTGGCCTATGATCCGCTAGGGGTAACAGGTGTACGTAAAGTAATTAAGTAATATGTATTGTTCAAAGTTAAAATATAGGAATTTTAAATTACCATATATATATATAGCAGCAGATTTCAAGCAATCCCAGCATGTAGATAAATAACGCCATGCTAGTGAGTGTGAAACAGCAAAATTCTAGGTCCAAGGTTTCCTGCCAATAACTTATCAGACCTATAATGTTCTTTTATCAAAGGTAAGCGTCCAACCGCCAAACGTTATCAGTCAGAGGATCTCTGACATAATTCATATTCAGTAGTAGTAATTATAACCATAATAATAATAATAATAATAGAAATCTAATTCTACTTACTTCATTGAAAACAATATCCATAAAATCATCATAGGAATTTTCCAAGGAATTACTATTATCATTATTCACAACAATATCATTGGTAGTCATCTTAGTAGTCAATTGATGATCTGATTTCATGTTTGTCGATAATGATAATGGTGGTTGAACTGATATCGTTGTTTGTTGTTGTTGTTGTTGTTGTTTATGACGTAAATTATAAGGTACATTAAATGAATTATGATTATTATTACTGTCTAATGTTTGTGTTGAATTCATATCTGTTGTATATGCATTACATTGTTCAAAAGCTTCAAATTGTTCTGATAATGACTCTTCTGTGATTATTGGCTCCATACGAGGAAGTGAACGTTGACGTCGTGCCCTTTCACGATACCTTGAAGTAAAGAAGAAAGGAAAACACAATTAAATAATTATGATCGGAGAGGTTTTTTTTTGGATATTATAGTAACTTGATAGTTGAATTCATGAATCCATTGAAGCTAGACCACCATGGAAAACCTGGAAGCACTGGAAAGCCGTTTCGTCCTATTGTGGGACTAATCAGAAGTGCGCATCAACGATCCCACCTCGTTAGATTCAAACCCAGGACCTATCGGTCTCGCGTGCGAAAGCTCAACCTCTAGAACATTGCTTTTAAATAACTGAGATTTATGCATTTACTCATAAGTAATTAGTTGCTCTTACAGCAGAATTAAGTAAAATAAATCTGAATAAGAATTCCCTTGATCAGGTAAATTAGACACGAGAAGTGTAAACAGGTGTTATACATTTGGAAGAGATTAATCATAGTTTAAGGTTCAGAATTAGGGATCCATTCTAGATACTCATATAGATGGTATACCTCCACTATAAAAATAACTAACATTCCCTGTAGAGCAATGGTTTAATGATTGAAGCGTTCGGTATTTAGCTAGTAAGTCGCAGGTTTGAACTCCGCTTCATCTGCTTCAGTTTGAGGAGGCGGGTAGTATTACTAGCCTACGAGGTCAATTATACGTATTTATACCCGGTAATGAGTTATTATCAATAACAGTAGTAATAGTGAAACTTTCGGTAGAAATTGAACTGGGTTTGTCCAGTACTACGGTAGAAGACTTTACTAATGAGCATATTCAAACGTACAGTTAAACTGAGTTTTATGAACATTTTGGCGAACATCTTGTTACCTATTCCTTAGTATAGATTATGAATAGTCTTTGCTGACAAATACTGGCTAGTATGAATCCTAGGCAAATGCATGAGGGAGATTTCAGTCAATTGTCTCTAACACACTCTGTGATCAAACAAAGAGGATCACGTTGTTGGGTCATATAGACGACAAAGTCAAATTGTAACCTTGATCAATTAAGTCCCACCAGTAGTCAGGATATAACATTAGTTGCTATCACAATTACCGATATGTTGGTTAGTAATTATAAACATATCATGTGTCCTTGTACTCACATAGAATTTCAGAGTTAAACAGTACGTGAGGAATTATGAATATAATACTCTATTAGAACAAATCGATTATAAATCACATAATGAAGGCATCAGCCCTCATATCTTTCTCTGGGTCATACATATACCCATCGTTTATGTACATTATAATACGGTTTTACCAATTAAAACTTCCAAATCATTTTCTGAGTTTTCTCATTCACATAGCTGGTTCTATAAGCGAATAGGAAGGGTGTATATCTGAAGCGAACAACATGGAGATCGCGGCAAACAACTAGTTGAGCAATACAACATTTATTTTTGTGATAACTCAATCCTTTCAAACTTGACTGTTCCTTTTGCAAATATCAGTCAATCGTCTCATACTTCATTCTTCCTGCATTTTCATACCAATTGATTTCCAGTCTCGTTCTTTCCTCCTAGATCTTCACAACCTTTTGCTGCTAGACATTCTATTCATTGACTGGCATTATATACAACTTATGTCAGCACAAGTAGTACACACCACATTAGTGCAGTCAAAATCATAATATCATATTACAAATGCGTACATTTTTCATACAAATTCATTGTTTCCTTTGTGTTAATTTAGTGTCGGTTATTTATTTACTTTGAAGAAGTGGCTTACATTAAGTGACGAAACGTCATCAGAGAAATACATCAGTTTTTCTACTTATTAGGTTATAACAGAAATATGTTTATTATTATTAACTCTTTACCCAATGCATAATTTATTTGAAACTATCAAGTTCAACCTTGGTATGAATACCTAATTAACTATCTGTTAATTCATTTAGTATTGTTTGTTTGAATCTTCCCATCGATGTGTTTAGGACTGCAACTGGTCAGTCTCTAATTAGCATATGTGCATACTGTGCGTATTGGCTCGATATAGCCTTAATTCACAAGCATAGTAAGCAAATATGGATAGTGGCTAACACATTGATGGGAAGATTCAAACAAACAATACTACGTTGAATTTAAACTTTACCACATCGCACAAGCAAGTGGCTATCAGGACACAGTGACCGAGTGGATAACGTGATGGCGTTTGAAGCGAAAGATACTGGGTTCGAGTCCCAGAGTGAACATCAACTCTGAGATGCAGGTACATCCAGCTGACGAGTACCAAATAGGACGAAACCCGCGTCCAACTGGATTCCACTGCTAGCCACTATCCATCTTTGCTTACCATATATCTGTTAATTGACTGATCAGTGTGTATGAGAAAAAGAATGTATTGAAATCAACTACTCTGTATATATATACAAAGCTATTTACCACACTAGAAAAACAAAAACCGTAAAATAAACATGTTTATACCAAATAAACACACACACACATACCATGTACCTAAGTAGATAAGTAAAAGATGTATTCATACGAAAATAGAAACAAATCAAATCTACTTTTGACCCATATCTAAATTTAAGTAGATGATCAAGGATATACAACTATTTGTAACCAGTTCGAACATGTTAAATGGAGAGTAGAAAAAAAAATGAGAAAAATTTTTCTCGTCTCTTTGATTTTCAATATCATAACTAGTTTACCTTTTCATACCGTCTTTCTCTCTCTCTATATATATATATATATATATACATATAATGATAAGGAAAGAGAGAGAAAACTAGCTACATTTTTCTGTTGCGTTGACAGAAAACAATGTCCGACAGTTTAATCTATTGATATTACGGTTACTTATGTGAGAAAAATTATCTAATGAACTAATTACACTGGATATTAGGGAATGATGGTAAATCAGTTGATGAGTTTGTAAATCTTAATCGACTGAAATGATTGAGCCACGTGTTACGTATGCTTAAACACCAATTACCACGACGTGCAATGCTAACTAGTGTTGGAGATGATTGAAAGAGAGTTAGGGGCGGCTAAAACAAAACGTGGCATCAGTTCATAAAGTCACTAACTTCTAATCTGAGCCATGTTGGTAGATGCAGACTACTTGGTTGGGTTTCGCGTGACTATCGCAACCAGTGGTTGGAGACTCTGGTTAGCATGACTCAGAATCGATAATGTCAGTCAGCATTGGGCATCGATGGATGAGTGGTTGAACGTATGTAACAAAAGTCCTAACAATTTCATTTGATACAGTATCACAAACAAATTAAATGTGTAAAAGGAGACATCAGTCACAATTGATTGATCACTGGGTGGTGATCAATGTCATGTGTGTCAAGTCCTTTTTAGTGTTGATCGAATGCTATCGATCAAGTTTCAATGTGGCCACTAGTCTAGGTGGCTCGACACTGCGTGCACTATGTTGAGATAAGATGGTGGTTGGAAGTGGTCAACATGAAACCCTGGACCCGGGTTTTGTGCTACTTGGCACTCGTCAGCAAGGTGTATCCGTAATCTTGAGGGAACTGGTGCTCCTTGACGGATTCGATCCCGTGTCACTCAGCTTCACAGTATGAGACCTTTGGAAATTCTCAGCTTTCCAGGAATTTTCTTAAACGACTTAATTTTGAGTAGTTTCGTAAACTAAGGAGGATAGGACAGATGTTGCATAGTAGTGAAGACATCTCATCAATAGTCCGAACTTCAAGAATCTCATATTACGATTAAACAGGCGTCTGATGGCTTCCTGGTTTTCCAGATGACGGACACAATGAAGTTAATCCATAATCAATAGTTTTTATAAATGAAATGAAACCGTGTAGAACCCCTTCAAATCAATCATAGATTTCTCCTAACAGTAACGATTTTCCTGATTATTGATTAATTTACATTTTACATCACACACACACACATAAACATGTCAGTTTGTTAGAACAACAAGCGCAGTTGATGACTTAGAGGGGATTTTTATCTGGGTATATATGTATATATATACCGGCTTTTCCATTCAAATAGCAACCGAATAAAACTGTTATCCTACTACTAAAACTACAAAAATATTCTGTTTAATTAATGCAAATTTGTTTTGTAGAAAAAAAACATAATTAATCTTCCAACCAGTTGGTCACTAGTAGTAGTAGTAGTCGTAGTCGTAAATGAGATTAAGACCAGAGGGGGCAACAGTAATACAAATCATTATAATTTAGAACTTATATCATGATTAGTACAATAAGAGAGAAGGGGGGAGAGTGGAAATAGAACAGACGAAATAGAAATGAAGTTGAAATAATTACTATCAATGGTATCGGAAAACTAAGTATATAGAGTCAATCATAAGCAAAGTAGAACCTAGAAAATGTGTCCACAGCCTTAAGTTGCCATATTATCTTAACACAATCAGATGTAATTAACAAGATAGACACCAGAATAGGAAAAGTAATAAAGTATTCATATCCATAGTGGTCGTTGTCATTGTAGTTGTAGTAAAAAAATATTTAAGGATAAGGGATAAGCTCAACTGTGCTATTGTGATTATCGTTCGATTAAATTCACTAACCTCTTCAACCGTTAGTTACCATAATAGCTAGTACTTTAATCAGGAAGTCTGAACCAAACTAATGGGACTGAGAACAACAGTCAATGAATTCGTGGAGATTAAAAGAATAGAATGTCATTATAAAACGAAGAAAGTAAGCAGTCATATTTGAATTTAAGATTTAAAGAATGATAAATAATAAATGAACCACTGATATTGCGATTGGTTAAAATCTTCTTATCTAGGATCTTCAGTCCTATACTGTGATGGATGCTACTTATGTCTGTCGACATAAGTAGTAAGTAACACCAATCAGTAGTAGAATACCTAACAGCAGAAGGTTGAAAAGATCGAATTGAATAGAAAAAAACGTAAACAGAGAGTAAGTGTAATGAAAACAGAAATAAAGGAACAATAAAGTTTGTAAGAGACAATCGATGGATGATGTGCAAATGAAGTATTCAAAGTATAGTTTCCATATTTTACGAAGAGACTCTGTAATTTTGTATGAGAAAGAAATTGATTATTCCCACCAGAGTGTTCATTTACTACACCAAGCACATCTTAAAAATAAATAAGTTTGATAACAAAATAGCTACATGGACAGACACACTGTTGTTCAGGTTTAGATAACCGATTTTCTACATAGTTTTGAGCTAGCTAATATAGTACTATGGAGTAAGAGATGGTTCGGAATGTTTGAGTTATCTTTCAACCAATGAGTATTGTTTTACAGGTGATATATAGCTTCACAAGAATACCGGATAAAATTTAATGACACAGTCGTGATAGTCTTTGTTTAAATAATTACTTATTTGTGGATATTTTTAATTTTTTCATAGATGGTTGAAATCATGAGTCGATTGAAGCTAAACCAACATCAAAAACTTGGAAGCACTGGACGGCCGTTTTGTCCTGTTGTGGGACTCCTCAGCAATGCGAATCTACGATCCCGCCTCACGAGATTTCCTGGAGTTCTAATGAGAAGCAGCAACCAGCGGAGTTCAACCAGGTCTTTTGGGAGATATCAACTCATTGAAGACAATGGTGAAATGGTTGCTCAAATTCGTGGATAGGTTGAAGTTAGACATTAACACCGTTAGATGCTTGCTCAGTGATCTATCGGTTAAGTGCTCGCGCGAGAGACTGGTAGGTCCTGGCTTCGAATCTCGTGAGTGCGGGATCGTGGATGCACACTACTGAGGAGTCCCATAATAGGACGAAACGGCCGTCTAGTGCTCCCAGGTTTTCCATGGTGGTCTAGCTTCAATTGAATCATGATCTTAACTATATAAAAAATTACTTATTTGATCAGTCTATTCTTATTACATCTTATCTATAAAAAAATTGAAGTTGTGTTCCATTCAGCGGAATGATTTCGTTATTCAACTAAGTATTGTATGATAACAAACAATGCTAAATTAATTTACATACATTAAAATTTTCCATTTTGTTTTCCAGTTTAAGAAAAATAACCAACAATCCTAGTGGAAGTGTTTGTTCATAACATTTTAGATTTATGTTCCATGACAATAGACTCATGAAAGAAGTAGATTGATGTCAGTAAGTTTAATTCTATATTAACTAATGATTGGAGTACGTTCGTATGACGTTCATCCTATAAACGTTTTCCAACTGCCCTAGGTTGATTCTATTAGTTTATTAATCAGGTGTTCCGTTTTGACCCTCTCATATATTTGAGGAAGTGATAAACCACTTGAAGGCGGTGGTGAGTAGGATCTCTCCGAAAGAAACTTTAAAGGTGCAATCGTATATGAGATGAACGAGGAAAAAATTGAACAGGAATAGACAAACAAACAAATAACCGTAATTACACTACTACTAATGATGATGAAGTTTATTATCAGTATGATTATAAATATTATCATCTTGAAAAATAAGTAAGTGTATTTGCGATTGTAAAGCTTTGAAAATGAATTCGCCGAAAAGAGAACTCTCCGTTCAACACTATTTCTTCTTCTTTCTTCTTACGCTTGTTACTCCCAATGGAGCATTGTTAACAATCATAAAAATATGAATTATAATCGTAATAGTTATGATAATAACGATCTACATAGCATACCATTTAACATCAGATGGTGTATTCATTCGTTTCCATACATAATAGAATTCTACACAAGCTTTAACTGTTTTATTCATTCCAGCTGCTTGTAAATCTTTTGAAACTTGATGAAAATCTCTTCCATGCATAGCCAAACCTTGTTGAAAGCGTACAATCTCTTCAGTTGTCCAAGCTGTAGTTTCTATAAAATCAAGAAGGGTATATTACATCGTTTGTTTAAAAAACAGACATATTATCATAGTTGAAATCATGAGTCAATTGAAGCTAGACCACCATGGAAAACCTGGAAGCATTGGACGGCCGTTTCGTCCTAATATGGGGCTCTTCAACAGTGCGCACCCACGATCCCGTACCCGCGAGATTCGAAGCCAGGAACTAACAGTCTCACGCCGGAGCACTCAACCGATAGACCACCGAGCCGTCTAACTTCAACTAATCATTATCACATTTAAAATATTTTGTATAATTTAAAAATGAAACAGTATACCATGAAACAATGAAACCACTGAACATTAAAAACGATTGAACATATGCTTCGTTCTAGAATATTTAGAATGTTCATCAGTAGTTTGTATTCACGAGTATAATACACAGTCGTTGTTAATAAACAATGATCCAAAAAAGAGTTCACAATTGAAATCAAGTCATAAATTACAGTTATAAGATCGAAGCGAATAACTGGTAAAGATGAAACTTGAAGTGAACAAGGAAACAAGAATCCTTGACAAACTACGGATGCTATTGTTGGGGACGTTATTTCATTTCATTCAAACCTTGTATAATAGTAACATTTACTTTTGTCCCTAGTCTATTCTATAGATCATAAGCTTTCGTTTGATGTATGAATCACTGACATAGCCTTTTCTGTTCGTTTCAAAACTATTGTAATTTAGACGTAATCTTTTGTACTCTATTGTCTACTCTAATCCACCAGTTTTGGACATAATTGTGTTTTCCTAATTATTGTACGTTGTGTTTGGGTTAGTCATCTATTTATTCATGTATCTGAAAATCGGTTACCACATCGGAATTTGGAATAAAGCGATTAGTGTTCCAGTTGTCTTGTCTTCTCTCTCGCGTGTGCCTGTCAGGCAATCAGGTGATAAAATAGTTTTCTCCTCTCTATCCTACTTCGAACTCCATGGTTTACGCAGTTAGCCTATCGTGTCAAGGTCTTAATCTACATTAGACAAGTTATACTCGGCACGAAAGTGGGTAGACAGATCAAGGACGTAACAGAACTTCTAGGACTATTCTACGAAGAATTATTATTTTAATTTTTATTATCTAACTCATAAGTATTTAGTTTATGGTGCTTTTATATTCCACCTCTTTCCCCCCCATTTATATTATTAACTGTTGTTGTCATATCATTCATAGACTGTTGTCAATTAATTATACACCTATTGTTCGGTTTTGTACGGTATACGATCGACTTGTATACAAATTGAGATTTCCTGTTTGAGGTGGTTTATGGTCGTCTAATTATTACAATATCATCATGTAATTTTTTAAGTTACAATGATAATAATAGACAAACCGGTTAACAGTTCTTATGGTCTAATTAGGTATTGAGGAATAGAAAAATTGACGTGAACCAATACACATTAGGATATTTAGTCGTTATTTATCAGTCATTCATATGGATAATGTGGCGGTATTTGAAGTGAACGGTACTGGTTTCAAGTCCCACAGTTGATGCTCACTCTGGGACACAGTAACATCCAGATGAACAGTTCTAAATAGGACGAAACATATGTCCTGGGTTCTGCAGTTAGCCACAATCTATCATTGTTTATAATCCTTGTGAATTAAAGCAATATCGATGCAATTCACACAAGATGCACATATACAAATAAGAAACTGATCAATTATAGTCTTAAATAACAATCAGAAGATTTAAACAACTAATACAAAATAAATCATTGCTATTATTAGTTAACAGGTCATTATGATTACTGATATGGAGCAAGTAAACTTATTATTAATGAACTTTTATAATCTATAAATTTTTTCTGGTTAGCATTTTTTTTAGCGAGTTTTAAAAAAAAATATTTATAGATTATAAAAGTTAATCAGCGTTTTTTAGCGAGCTGGTTTTCTACGGGATGGGGTCGCTAACCTCATGCCCAACCCTCCTACTTTACCCGGGCTTGGGACAGTCAGTAGCCCCCGTAGGAGCTACATTCGTCACAAGACAAGCATTCACATAAATCCTGAAGGCCAAAGGAAAAGAGAAAAACCAAAGAACATATTAATCGCAGAAATGGAAACAGATATGAGGAGAATGAACAAAAACTGGATAGAACTAGAAAAAAGAAGGCCCAAGACAGAGTGGGTTGGAGAATGCTGGTCGGTGATCTATGCTCCATCGGTAGTAACACGCGTAAGTAAGTAAGTATTATCTATAAAGTGGGAATATACAAATCAAATTCATAAAATAATTAATTTTAAAACTATACACAAATTTAATAGAAGTGTGCAGCCTATGCTCCTCAACGAGGAGTAACAGGCGTAAGTAAGTAATAATTACAACTTACCAGCATATACATAATCATAAACAACTAATGTATCACGTAATAAAGCGTGTAATGTCATTTCTACATCACCTTTATATTTACATAATAAATGAAATGTATACTCCATATTTAATCCACAATTACGTACAGCTGGTGAACAAGCAATTTTTGTCAGTAGATTTACTAATAAAACAAAAATTTTTTAAAAAAAAGGTGATATAATAAAGCCAAAAAAAGAACTGATGAAAATGTAAACACGAGAAAAAAACACAGTGACGATAACAACAAAAGAGGAAGAAGAACAAGTCAGTCAGTCAGCTACAACGTAGGACCAGACACATGCATTGGTCCAAGTTGCCATACCTCGTTAGCACAACAAGTTGAACACCAAATTCATAGAAGTAGTTCATTTAGTGATGGTAGTATGTAAAAGAAAGATTGTATACAAAGATATAGTACAGGAAGAAAGATATGAAGCAATTTTAATCTTACGGTTTAAGGTAAGATAAAGAGTGTATACAAGAACGCCATAGTGATCGGTCGATTCTGAGCCATTTTACTCAGAGACTCCAACCATTGGTTACGATAGTTACGCGGACCCCAATCAAGTAGTCTGCACCTACCAACATGGCTCAGATTAGAAGTTAGTGACTTCAAGCACTGATGCCATGTTTTGGTTTGCCCACCCCTAACTCTCTTCCAACTATCCCCGATACTAATCAGCATTGCGCGTCATGGTAATCGGTGTTCAGGCATACATAACACGTGTCCCAACCATCTCAGTCGATGAAGATTCATGACCTCATCAACTGATTTACCATCATTTCCTAATACCCTGCATCGAACCTCACTATTACTTACCAGGTGATCCAAGCAGATGCGAGCAATATTTCTAAGGCGTCTGTGGTCAAATACTAGTAACTTACGAGTATCTTCTACTCTTAATGGCCACGTTTCACAGCCGTAAAGTAGAACAGAACGAACTGCTGCGCAGTATACTCGTCGGAAGAAGAATAATGGTCAAGGGGTATACATGTTGTTTAAACTAATTGACTAAATAAATGATACACTACAGGGTTGTCATGCAGATACAACGATGGTACAAAAGTGATTTACAAACAAACATGATATTGGCTTCTACACACTGATGAATCAGTTATAAATATATTAGATCCTACAAAATGTCAATCAAAAACCAAATAACTCAACAGTAACGTATTAGACTGTGAAACTAGATATTGTGAGTTTGAACCCCGTTAGGAAGTATTAATTCTATAAAGATTATAGATACAACTAGCTAATGATCGTCGACTAGAATTAAACTCAGATCTAGGTTTTCCTGATGACTACCTTTAAGCACCTATGATCTATATGTTAATTTCTTTGGGGATAATGAATGACCCATGATAAGACTGAAATCTACCAATTGTCTGTGCTATGAATAACATCCTAATCAATCATTTGTAATAGTTCGTTTCGTATTCTGTATATGAGAATGTTCCTTTTGATAAAAGACAAACGTATTCTATTGACTACTTTTTGATTCCTTTTAATAATGGTAAATAATTCAGTTTTTTGAGCAGTAATTGTAGAGTCAACTTATATCGTACAATCATATAATATCAATGCCTACGAATGCCCTGGTACGGTCGAGAGTGGGGAGAGTCCGCTCTACCTCGAAAAATTCTCTCACATGGCCACGTGTATATAGCCTCTGCTACACAAGTCCTACTCACTTCCCTCTCGTGATGGGGATGTTGTTTACGAAATTGAGAGGACGATAAGCAAATTTCAGGCGCTCTAACCGGGTTGGTAGATATGGAAGATCCACCTAAGGGAGTTGGAAAACCTTGATTCCAAACCAATGGTGCACATGAACTCCAGTATCCTGAGGGAACAAATGGTGTATGAACCTATTGGTGGTCACGGGCTACCATGTGACTGTATCTCCTAACGTTGCTCCACTGCCTTGTAGATTAGACATTTAGGTCGAAGGCTCTGGGTGTGACCCCTCAAGAAAACCACCTACTTCAGTTCGGGCACCTGGGCAGTATCACAGCCCTCACACAAATCAGATGAGATTTGTGCGGCGTATATGTATCTGGTGCTTCCTTGTACCAATATTTATGTATTTTAATAAATAAATAATAATATTAATGTCATTTGACATTCGAATCATTATTTTACCAACTGTAAGTGTCAATAATCATGGTCACAAATCGTTGACAAACTCTGTGTAGATCTTACATAGATGAAAAGATAATGAGATCATTGAAATCAATTGTTTATTGTACATAATTTTTAGTAGTAATACTTCAACATGAGTCTGTTCAAGTGATCTTGTACAGGTCACAAAATCAGACAAAAGATTTGCTTACTACGACCTTAAATAATCTAATAATAATACTGAATAAAGCAGAGAATCTATTTAAACTAGTTCATACATACATTAAATGTATTGATGAGGTGATGAATCTTCATCGACTGAGATGGTTGGGACACGTGTTATGTATGCCTGAACACCGATTGCCACGACGTGCTATGCTGACTAGTATTGGGGATAGTTGGAAGAGAGTTAGGGGTGGGCAAACCAAAACATGGCATCAGTGCTTGAAGTCACTAACTTCTAATCTGAGCCATGTTGGTAGGTGCAGACTACCTGGTTGGGTTCCGCGTGACTATCGTAACCAATGGTTGACATAGCTCAGAATCGATCACATTGGAGTCGGTGTATACACTCTTTATATTCCCTTAAACCTTGAGATTAAATTGTTTCATATCTGTCTCTCTTCCTATATATACTACTATACTATGTCCTTTTATACAATCGTTCTTTTATATACTACAACCACTAAATGAACTACTTTTATGAATCTGGTGTTCAACTTGTTGTGCTAACGAGGTATGGCAACTTGGACCGATGCATTTATGTGCCTTGTCCTACGCTGTAGCTGACTGACTGAGTCATGTTTATTATGTAGTGCCTAGTAATTAAATAATATTATGGATGGGTTTGTAATGGATTGTTTGTCTTTTCAAAGTTTACTATTTCTCCACTGCTTCTCCACTCATTATTATTAAATAACTTCGAAAGATGTATAGACTATAGGCTTTGATCACTGATGTCACCGAAGAGCTTCGTTAGGTACAATAAAATAATTGATTGAACAATAATGGGGGTAAAAGAGAAAAATGGCAAATTATACATAATTATCAATCGATAATATTAGTTGAATTCTGAAGAGAAAAAACAACACTATTCAACACACAACTAATTGTATGTTAATAATACCAGAAAACAAAAAAAAGAACTTACATGATTCTATATTCTTAGGATCATATTCATCAAGATAAGCTGGATACCACAGTAACATTTCCCGTTTGGATGGTGATTCTTTGTTAGTTTCAGCTGATGTAACTTCTAATATTATTGTTAATCATAAGAGCAAGGGATAAAACAAAATTTAACAATTTGATTCAATAATATGGGTTTTTTTTAATTAAAAAAGATATATTTTCAATATGAAAATGGCCCCCAAATGCCCTGGTACGGTCGAGAATGGGGAGAGTCCGCTCTACCTCGAAAAATGCTATAACATGGACACGCGTATATAGCCTCTGTTAGGAAAGTCCTACTCACTGCGTTCTCGTGGCGGGGGTGTTGTTTACGAAATTGAGAGGACGAAAAGCGAATGTGGTGGACACTGCGAGTCCACCTAGGGGAGTTGGAAAACCCTGATTCCAAACCGGTGGTGCACATGGGCTGGCTCCAGTATCCTGAGGTAACAAATGGTATATGGATTAATCGTTGGTCACCGGCTACCATGAGACTGCATCTCCTCACGATGCTCCACTGCCTTGTGGATCAGACCTTCAGGTCAAAGGCTCCGGATGTGGCCCCTTAAGAAAACTACCAGCTTCGGTTTAAGCACCTGGGCAGTATCACAGCCGTCACACAAATCAAGTGAGACTTGTGTGGCGCATATATATCTGATGCCCCTTTGGACCAATATCTATGTGTTCAAGTAAAAGTAAAAGTAATGAAAATGACTAAACCTACTAAACATTCTAACAATTCAGTGAGAATTATGGAAATAACGTTTAGTGATTCCAGTTACCAAGTTTTCGGTTCGAACTCATAGTCTGTTTTCCACTTCACATCCATTATCATCCCATTTTAAAAGATAGGGCAAACATCCATTTGTGACAATCACAGAGGAATTAGTTTAACTAAAGCAGTGTCTCAAATAGTACTCTTCATAAAATTCTGACGTCTAACCAGAGTGCATGAAGAGTGAACCCGATAAAACCAGGCTAGTATCAGACCTGGATGCGGATATATAAACCAAGTATTCACCACTTGGCAGGTTCTGGCACATAGACATACTTTTCGACGTGTGACAAAAGTTGAATTCCTTGATCTTAGAGCAGGGT
This sequence comes from Schistosoma rodhaini, assembly GCA_944470415.2. Taxonomy (NCBI): domain Eukaryota; kingdom Metazoa; phylum Platyhelminthes; class Trematoda; order Strigeidida; family Schistosomatidae; genus Schistosoma; species Schistosoma rodhaini. The sequence goes on from OX104036.1 coordinate 85,985,245, forward strand.
TCGACTCTGTTGTTCATGAAGTTCTGCAGCAGTGTCTGTTAATGAAAGATATACCAAAGAAGTCCATTAACGTTGTACAGATCCTTTATTCGAACGCTACTGGTCGAGTCAGAGCTTATAGTGGACAGTCATCAGAATTGATCAGTTCAAGTGGTGTTCGTTCAGGTTGTCCGCTTTTTCCCATTTTTATTTAACTTTGCCATAGACACGCCTTTACAGATAGTACTTTCATCGTACGACTTTTTGGTTGATCTTTCACCAGGAGATTAACTTGTTGACTTAAAATGCGCAGTCGTTTCTGGTGAAGTTGCTGATGAAATACAGAAACGTCTGATAGTCTTAAACAACAATGCAGGAAACTTCGGTATGCGATTCTCTCCCTCCAAATATGAAATGTCACTTCAGGATTGCCCTGTGTCAACGCCTCAACTGGAGGTAGGGAGTGAAATCATTGCATTTATCAACCTCTTCATTTATCTCAGGAGTCTCATAAGTTCTGGTGGTCTGGTGTCTGATGGAATCTATGCACAGATTCAGAAGGCTCAATTAGTTTTTGCAAACGTGCGTCGCTTGTGGTGTGGTCGAGATATCCCTCGTTAAACTAAAGGACCAGTTAACTGCATAGCAGTTCGCCGTGCTCTGCTTTATGGGTGTGAAACATGCCCATTAAAAGTAGAGGATATTATTAAGACACTAGTTTTCGATAATAAATGTCTTCAAAGCAGTGCTCGTGCATTTTGGGACTACTGAGTAAATAATGTCTGGATTACTAATGAAGTAGTAGGTAAGGATAGGAAATCTGTTGATGAGGTAATAAATCTTCACTAACTAATATGCTTAGGATATACGTTGTGAATGGATAACCACCGCCTACCGAAACGCGCGATTTTGTTTGGTGCAAGAGTAAGCTGGAGAGGAAAGTGGTCAAACCAGAATATGGGATCAGTTCATGAAGCCAATGGCAATTGAACTGAGTTACGTAGCATTTAGTTTCTTTAAGAAAGTATTATTTACCTTGACAAAAATCAGGAATTTCTGCTTGATAAGCGTGACCAACATTGATATGCCTTACAAATAGAGAAATAAAAGCAAAGAAATCGAAATTCGTAATCAAATAAACAAATATACAACTATTAGTATAAGAGGTCTTAATAAGAATGCATAATTTTATGGTTTACATTACAAACCTTTAATACCAATTATTATAATATGTTCGGTAAATTGTGAGGTATTTCCTGTGACAAGTGAAGTTCGGCCTCTGAGTGTATCAGTCAGTTATATACTAATATATGTCAGCTCAGAAGTCCATATATTAAGGGTTTCCTGTGAGACCTTGAGATCTTGCATCCGATCTTTGGTGAGGTAGTGAATGCGCATTGGCATGTAGCCCCATACTAGGACGAATCAGCTGTCAAATACTTCCTGGTTTTCACTGGTTGTTTTAATAAGATCATTTTGTGAGGTAAACTAAAACTATACGATTATTCTTAAACACATCGACACAGTAAACGAACTTGATGGGATTCTTTCGGTTCTATTAAATATCACTAAAAAATTTAAATATTGCTTCTTGTAACCTTAACATTAATCCCGATTCATCATTCCGCACGATCTTTGCTTTTCTTGAAAATCACTTTTAGACATTAACTATTGCTAATGATGTAGATGCCCCCGAATGCCATGACATGACCGAGGGTGGAGAGAATTCGCTCTTCATTTCGGAATGTTCTCACGTGGTGAAGCGTAAACGGCCACCGACAGGGAAGTCCTACTCACTGCGGGGGTGTTGTTTACGAAATCGAGGGGATGAAATGTGAAGATTCGGCGTTTTAACTAGATTCAAAGAATTTTGATAAATAACTCAACCGAAGAGATGTAAGCAACTAATTTGTTACAGAATTAATATGCCACTTGAATCGTCATGTTCTTGAATCTTCCTCATTCCATCAGAACACTAAAGAATCTGACCATAACGTACCAAACATACGAAATCTTAGTCAGTAAATAACCAAGATATGTTGATAAAGATCTGGGCTACAGATATTTGAGTAACTGACTGAAAATTTAAAGACAAGGAAACAATAAATGGACCAAAAGATATTTCCTTCTACAGTATGAGGAAACAGGAAATAGCAAATTTACATAGCCTTGCAACATGAGTGTTCAAGTTAAAGTGGGCGAAATTTGGATTGAACTAGGATACCATGATGGAAAGTCATGCATTGACCGCCTAATTCATCACACCTCATTGATCTCGGTTATTTGCGTAGAAAATATAGAACTTAAAATACAAAATTACTCACGGAATAATACTAGTTGGAACACCTTCATCATCATCCTCCTCCTCCTCCTCATCCTCCATTTCATGCTCCGAGTGTAATTCAACATCGCTATTAAATTGCATTGTTGTTTCAGAATAGTTTGTCGCTTTAGTTTTCATCTCGAAATCAAAATTTAACAACTGTTCATCAGCAAAGGTGAAACTGTGATCAGTTTTATTAAGAATTGAGTCATTACTGTTATTATTGTCATCATCAGTAGGACTAGTAGTAATAATATGGTGATTGATTTGATCATTAGATGCATTTATCTCAGCATCACGTGGACGACGCATAAAACGGTTATCTTGATGTTGTTTTTGTTTACTTAACCGATAGGCTTCATCAGCTTCGGCAAAACGGCGCATGGTCTCATCATCATAACCAAATACGGTATCAGTGTTAGAGAATTGTTGTTGTTGAGATTGAAGTGGTAATTCATTGTCTTGAAGATCTCTTAATTGATTCGCCTACAGTGAACAAAACATGAAATGAAATAGTTTTGAGAATAAATTTATCAGTTTTAATAACAAGTTTATCGTGCAGTTGAAGTGATCATCGAAAATTAAAGAGAACGAGAGTATTGAGCAGGTATTTTGCTTTGGTATGTGAATCGTAGGAGATGTAACTATATGTTAACGACAAACTTGAGAGATCGTTAAATTGGTTTTTATCACACAACCAGAATTTAAATGAAGTTAAAGTATAATTTGTCATTAAAAAACGGAAGAAATTCCGAAAGATTAAAGTTGGTTTTTATGTATCGATAAATTTATGATGTGCACGGGACTTCGAGATATCGTCCTGTAAATACCCTTAACTGTGTCCTAATTCTTACAATGGGCGCCCGAGATGTATTCAAGATTGCAGATACAATCAGCATCAGAATCAGGTATCTCTTATAACTTAACCTTCACGCCATATCATATTCACTATTTAGTGGAAAAATAGATATGTTTATCAATCATAATTGCCTTAAGACGTTTTGAAAAGCTTTTTATCAGGTACATCCTAGCTGTCATTCGAATTTCGTGCAAAACTCGAACAATAACAACATTGAATCTGATCGGCTCGTTGTTGAAATATAGTCTTACTAATTATTTCGTATGCATCCACGACCTTATATTCAGCATGAAATCAGGAATACTTAGTTCTCACAACATGTACGGCATACGTTAGTCTAGTGATCTGGAATCCTACGTTTTACATTTGAACTTAAATCATAAAATAGGATACTTTTGATATTAGAATAAGTATCAGTTTACAAGGTACCAATTCTTTGTGAATTCTTTTTTAAACTATTTGTGTACGATTCCGTTGACAAGCCCTTAATTTAATCTAAAAACCTATTTAGTTTGTTGTTACCAAACCACAGAACTGTTATGAATTGGTCTAATCACTTAACACTTGACCGATGAATTGTAGGATTGAATTCTGCCACAACAACCTTTATTCCGGGAACTAGGTAGTAATATCACTACAGCATGTATGACTTACAGTCTTCTAAACCAGTACTTAGTGGTTATAAGTAACGTGTTTTATCTCAGATCAAGAAAAAACTACAGTACAACTCCGAGTTAATAGCGACGTTAGAATAACCTTATAAATTTGAAGATGATTTTCAGTCAATCACCAGATTGTATAAATCAAAAGAGTGAGACTATAATTTATGGACAACCATCGAGCAACGCTTAAGTGACCCTGAGAATGTCCACCTATAACTAGAACTAAATGACGGTTATGAAGGAGAGTGAGGAATTAGAATTATGATTTACGGTTGTTGGTTGAGGTTGGGAATTATATTTAAAGTTTTCACCACGAACTGACATCAGCTAAAATGCCAAAACGCTATTTAGCCAAATAGATGGATGAAGTTCGCGTCAAAATCCAAGTCCCGTTACTTATATCTGATTGGTTCGTTTATAAATTATAGTCTTGCCATCAAAAGAATTTCACCAGCGAAGTAATGAAACTTGTTGGAGTACAATAGTCTCAGGGATTTTGTCAGTGTTTTTAAAAAAATGTTATTTTTAAGACCTTAATACTGTAGAACTATCGCTAGGCAAACTCCTTTATCTAAAAACAAAAAAAGTCGTCTCTAAATATTATTCACTTAGTGTTGTTTGCTTAAATTTTCCCATTGTTGTTACAATTGATCAGTCTCTTGTTGACATATGTGTATCCTGTCCTAAATAGGATAAAACACATGTCCTGTATCCCACTGCTAGCCACGATCCATCTTTGCTCATAAAGCTTGTGACTTAAGGCAATATCGAGGCAATCCGCACGGGATGAATATATGGCAATAACAGACTGACCAAATACAGTCTTAAATAACAATCGGAAGATACAAGTAAACAACACAAAGTGAATTTAAACTTCACCCCGTTGTAAAAACGAGCGGCTATAAGGACTCAGTAGCTAAATGAATAACGCAATGGCATTTGCAGTAAACGGCAATGAGTTTGAGTCCTGGAAGGAACATCAACTCTGAGATGCAGGTACATCCAACTGACGAGATCCAAATAGGACGAAATGCGTGTCCTGGATTTCACTGCTAGCCGATATCTATCTTTCTTTTTAAATATAATTTTCTGAACACTTTTCATAGAAAATTAATCATCGCCAATGAGATCTTTATTAACAAATTTGGTAAAGAATTATTGAGATTTCAATCTAAGACAACAACGTGCATAATGACGAAAAAGAACGATTTCAGTAGTATATGTAGGTACGTACGATAAAAAGTCATTTAGTTTTGAATTTTGTTCAAAAAGAAAAGTAAATATCATTTCCTTGATTCTGTGTTTGACTTGTCTCTACTAAATGTGATTACGCTCGAAAAAAACATAGGGAATTTAACTAGAGGGAATAAGAACTAAGTAGATGATAGAGCATAGCAACAACAACAACAACAACAAAAATTGAATAAACTGATAATTGGAACATGTAATTAAATAATTTTGTTTTAATTATTATCCCATATCTATTATGTTATTGTTTGACATAACAACACTAAACTAATTCCTAGGTAAAAATACAAGTTAATACAAGGTGGAGTTATACATACACGAACACACACACACACATATATGTACAAACTACTAGACAACAGATATGAAGGATTTTACACTTGACAACTAACAAGAATACTCTCAAACAACATATATTGTTTCAGCAAAATACTACCCTTTCAATATAAGGAAATTTTAAACAAATAAATAACAGTATGGAAAGATTTATGAAATTTCCAGTTTAAACTATGGGTCGGTCCTTAGACCAACATTGAAAACCAGAAAGTTTTGGACAGAACGAAGTACGTGGCTTCTCAGAGCTGCATATCTACGACTTCATAACAACGAATCTAGGACCAACGATTTCGAGGGAGGATGCTTAACCTGTAAGACTAATGAGCTGTAAAACTTTAATCAATTCATGATATTGCGAGACCACCATCTTCCACTGGATGCGATGATTGACTGTACAGAACCCGACATAGTTGAACTCCACTGATTAAAACTATGAAAATCCTAAAATCTCCAAAAAAACCTGTATTGATAATAATCTTATTTTTATTAGTGACTAGCTTCAAGACGTGATTACTGGAAATCTAGTGAGAAGTAGTGACCGGTGGAATTGAACCAAATCGGGTGTGAAACAGTCAACCACTGCAGGCAGTGAACGATGATCGCGCAATATTGTGAATTAATTAAAGTTAAAAATATTTTTATCCCACAGGTATCATACAACTCGAAAAACAGAATAGACACGCACATAACCAAATAGATAATCAATTGATAGGTACATAAACAGATGGAGATACAGCTATTAGATAGGCAAATAGGTAGATAACGCATAGAAAGATAAACAGATAAAGATGCTCGGGAGCAGACATAAGAACTAGCTACAAAAGGAGTGAGCGATGAGCTTGTCTTATCCATATTTTAGAAATAAAAGTTACTATGTCAAATCAATATTTTGGGACATAATAGAGTAGAGAACAACTATTAAATAATACCTTACGTTGATGTGTGCGTGTGTATTTAAGATACTGTTGAGTATTCATCATGAATCGACAAGTAAGCTCATGAGAAATTGAAAACCAAGAAGCCTTAACTATGAATTCCGAAGAAATATCCATCTAAGGAACCAAACGACATTTAAAGCGTTCAGTTTATTTATTTATTTAAACATATAAATATTGGTACAAGGAAGCACCAGATATATATGCGCCTTATAAATCTCCTTTTATTTGTGTGAGGGCTGTGATACTTCCCAGGTGCCCAAACTGAAGTAGGTGATTTTCTTGGGGGACCACACCCGGAGCCTTTGACGGAAGATCTGATCCACAAGGCAGTGGAGCATCGTGAGGAGATGCAGTCTCATGGTAGCCGGTGATCAACGATTGATTCGCATGCCATTTGTTCCTTCAGGATACTGGAGCCAGCCCATGTGCACCATTGGTTTGGAATCAGGGTTTTCCAACTCCTCTAGGTGGACTCGCCATGTCCACCAACCCAGTTAAAGCGCCTGACATTCGCTTTTCGTCCTCTCCATTTCGTAAACAACAGCCGTGGTGAGAGAAGGCAGTGAGAAGGACTTCCCTGGCAGAGGCTATATATTCTCGTGGCCATGTGAGAGCATTTCGAGAGGGAGAGCGGACTCTCCCCACTCTCGACCGTACCAGGGCATTTGGGGGAGTTCAGTAATCTTATAATTCTCCTGAGACACTGATATAAGAACATCTTGAGTTATGGGACATTCGCAGGTTTAGGGTTTCTTAAGTATAAAGCAAAATTATTTATATTAAAAGCTTTGGTTATCTCACCTTTTATGATTAGAACAATGTAACAGAAGAGATAAAATTAATTCACACTAAGAGAAGTCGTATGTATTTCATTGTACGAAGATTAATGCTATTTGTCAAATGACTGCTTAAAAACCTGAACGCCTCGACTGCTGAATGTGAATACGAGGACAAATTGTTTTAAACGAATATCTTACACTACATAGCATACTAACAGATGCTCATCGTCGACTTAAAGAATGGAAACAACACTATGATGCAACGGACAGTAAAGATTTCAATCGCTTACTCAAGATCAAAATGTTTATTTTACCAAATAACAGAGCTACACGTATCCATCACAAAGATATCTCAAAAGTGATTCCAAAATAGCATCCCAGAAAATCTCACATTGTCCATGGTTTCCTTAAGCTGGAACTAGGTGGGAAAGGTAGTGAGGAGGTGATTTTATGATATGAAAGAAAGTCGTATTTCTAGATATGGTGCGACACAATGACTTGTGATGTTACCAAGCATGATTCAGAATAGAAGTCAGTGGAGATCCTACTGTAGCTTTCTTTTACAATATTCATTAAGGTGAGAGGGACTATATGAATCGATAGAAAATCCCTCTAGGCTATATTTATAACTGAAATGTATCTTCTACCATACACTATAATTGTTTATTTATTTTTCCATTTTGTTGCATTGCCTTTACCTCTTCTATCTTTACACAATCTGATCTCTTTATTTTATCCGGTGCATACTACTTTTAATGTTTAGTTGTACCAGATTTTATGTACTAAATAATAGAGAAATAAAAAAATAGTACGAATTTCAGAAGTAATGAATGTAGAAGGAATTAACATTAAGTTACTATGGTATTTATAAACAAAGCTTCACTTTCATATGAGATTCACATGCGTAGTTCAGTACAATAGAACCAAAGATAGAAATTGTAAAGAAAACTTACCGAATCTTTGGTTGTATTACAATCAAGAATTAACACAGGAGCCGACTTTGGTGTGAGCTGTTGACGTCGTCTACGTGTATAGGCTATTGGTCGATTTAAATCACGCATATACAAGTCAGTGATTGAGCCTGTATTTGTGTTGTTGTCATAACTATTATTAAAAGCATTAGCATTAGTAGGACCAGTAGATATATTATTACTAGAATCTACTGTACTAATACTCTGATTCGAAGTGCTAATCTCACTGGTATTACTCCTAGCACCACTGCTACTTGCATGACGTCGTTTCAACTGACCACCAAGATTGACCCCACTGCCAGTGGCACACATAGTAGTAGTTTCCGAGTCATTATGATGGGCGATCGATGAATAATAATTAGAGAATCGACGATTCATCAGTGTTCCGCTCCCAACGGAACGTGCCCCTGTCGACGTCATCACTGATGTTCCTCCTCCTGATACAGATGTTGGAGTTGGCACCCATCGTGATAATGAAGAAAATAAACCGGAACCTTGACGAACTGGACTAAGCATTGGAGGTGGCGTATATGGTGGAGGACTAGAATTAAGCGAAGAGCGTTTTGAACTCCATACACGTGGAGAACGTAATCTTGACAAATTTGCACCGGTCTAGAGAAAGTAATCACATTGAAAATAAAGTTATTTAGTTCAATTATTACTAACCCAAAAATGTTTTATTTTTGAATTTGAAAAATGTTTAATTCATTAAAAAATCGACATTCTTAAAATTCAGATAGAATTAATATTGACCTTCATTCTAATGAACTGTGGGCTTTCATCAGTTAACTGATAAAAGCATAAGACGTTATCGTCCTAAACGGATCGATGTAAGCGAATCGGCTGTAGCTTCTGTCACAAGTTAATATGAAACAGAGCTAGGCTAAAGGTTAGATATCGACCCATCCAAAAGTTGAGTTGAACATTTGCTGCAATTGAATTACACCATGAAAATGGCAAGTACAAAAGTTTGCAGCTTAGCAAGACGTCCCAATTATGAGCACTGGCTCTCTACAGGCTCCTTACAACCCGTTAAAGTATGTCGATCTACTCCAGCAAACCTCGAGCTTGACTATAAACGAGGATTGTTACGTAGTGAAATTAAACAAAGCTTGCGAAAAAACCAAGAAGCCTGTTGGTCGAAGAATGGTAACGAGTTGTCAACACCAGCTGCATTTGGTAACTGACAGACAGTATTTCAATTTAGATATGAAGGTTTTTTTGATTTGTCATTACCACTTTCTAACATTGGTAAATAGATATTAGTCAGTAACTTGAATATAAGTAGATGAAACGTCATTTGAAGCTGTGATTCAATGATCGGAAATTGACTAGATATTTAATTGATTAATTAACATCTTAATGAAGTTAAGATACTAATTTGTATATACGTTGCACATCATATTAAAACGAAAATTAAGATAATATTCATATTCATTTAAAGAATATAATCACCATAAACTATGTAACTTGGTCAAATCTGTGCCAGAATGTGATGTTCTAGTTTAGAACTATTGAGAAGTATTAAGCAACGAGAACATAGTTCAAAAAAGAAATGAGACAGAATACAGGAACTGGAAATCTAGAGCATGACGAAGAATCAATGCCTTTGAACTAATGGGGTTGTTTCTGACCCATATCATCCAACTTCTTTAGCTACTGAATGAGGTTATAGCATGGATAGCAATACGGCAGTTTGTATCAAGTAGTATGACTTGCAACAAAATTCAATAACTTAGTTGACTGTCCCTAAACTTTCTTCCAGATTATTCCTACAACATATAAGCCTGGAGTCAAGGTAAGCGATCGTCCAAATGAATATCTTGGAATGGTTAACATTTAATGAAACAAACGGTAAATGAAATCTACCAACAGAAGTCATGCATTTATAAGGTATAAGTGTTGGGAAGGTATTACGTATTTCTCGAAGAAGTTGAGAAAAGTGGTTTCAGTAACACTTGACAATTACCACAAATCCCTATACTGAAAACGACTCTCGACTTATAGAAAATATCAATCAAGAATTTCAGAATAAAAATAAAGGAGATAATTTCTAAAAAAAAAAATGGAAACAGTGACAGGATAAAGATCAACGATAACAGATCAAGATCTAGATCCACCAAATAAGGTGTAAGTTAAATGTGTAGAAAGTCGAATTCCCCAATGTTATCTGAAGTTTGTGCAGATGTTGCTGTTTAGAAGAACTACGAAGGTTTCACAAATACATCATCTACAGAAAAATACGAAACTGCACCAAAATCACTTATCGCAACCATAAATTTCCATCACTAACTCTTACTTGACATACTTTTATGCTTAAAGTCAGTATCGACAAATTGTTAGTCTCATAATTAGCCAAAATTCATAATTAGTTTCATTTCTATCAAGAAATATTCAAGGTCGTTTGGGCAAGGATGACCTCAAGTAAACAACCATTAATCCTAGAAACATTGGATATGTGCCTCATTCCTGCATGTAATCTAGCGGTGAGCACCTACGTGGCTACCTGAGACAGTTGCGAGAACCTCTGGGATTCCTAGCAAGTGCTTCAGTTTACTAGATTAGCATAATATTTTCAAGCGACTAGAGTTAGAAATGCAAATTACTTGATTCCAGATCAGTGGTCTGAAGGTCAGTAGTTCGCTACGAGATCCGAGGGATCTTGATTCAATCCTTGACGGGATGGCAGGTGAACAATCCTGAGGAGCAACATATTGAGACATCACACATGTTTAGTGCCTTCTGGCTTTTAGTGGTTGTCTTGTTGAAATCAATTTGCAAATAAAATATAAAAATTCAAAAGAACATCTTACTTGTGGAGGAATTGATATAGGCGCTGGTTTACTTTTCATTTTTTTCGGTGGCGGTAATGCTGTTGGATTACGGAATAAATTATCCTCAGCTAGTGATTTCGAAAGTTTCGCTGCAACCGAATCGTTTCCTGAATTGCAAAGATACTTATTATTATTATTATTATTATTATTATTGTTGGGTGTTGTCTGATTTATTGTTTTTTTGGTAATTTCACCCTGATCATCACAGTTGGTAATATTATTATTTTGTGTAATTGATGGTGGTACAGTCAAGTCCAATAATTCGGACTGGTTTAAATTGGACACTGAACATGAAGAAGTAATTGGAAGATGTAAACTGATAGGTAATTTTTGATGCTGTTGTTCATGATGATGATGAGTTGGTACTTTTGAAAAGTGTTGTTGTTGATGTTGTTCGATACTCAAATCTTCTATATCCATAGAACGAAATGAATTAGTCATTAAATGTGAATCGGTACATGAAAAAAAAGATGTTGTTTCTTCTTGTGATATCGATGATAATGCAGATGGCAATGAAAATGGTAATACTGGTGGAGACGTTGTCGGTGATAATGATGGCACTAGAAATGATGATGATGACGATGATGGAATACATGTCATTTTATTGGTTGGAAATATACTTGACATATTGTTCATAATATTTATTGGTCGGTATAAACATTCATCTTCTAAAATGGAAAATGACTGGTTAACTGTTTCTACTGTAGACCTTGCTACTAATAAAGGTGTTTGGTGTTGCGATGGTAGTGGTGGTGGTTGTGCTAGTGCTGGTGATGGAATTGGAGTTAACGATAGTTCTGGTGTTGTTGGACAAGAATTATGCATATCACATGTTAGTGACGATAATCCATTTGGATCAGTAATATGGCTAAAGACGAAAAAGAAACAGATGGAAGAAAACATATGTGTATCACCGTGAGCATGATAACTTTCGACTATTAATAATGGTTACATTATATTATGAACTGACTGGACATGAAAATGTAACCGTTTGATCCCGACAGAATCCTCACCGCAGTTAACAACCTGAAATAGTGCTCGAGCTTGCATATTGTGATGACCTGATTGATTCACATAATGTGAAACATTTGTGCTTTTAGTTCCTACCATAACCAGATAGGTCAGTCGGAGCGAGATGAAACTAAGGACAGCAAACGTAATACCTTAAACGAAGTTCTGCAGCTGATTGTATAGCTGCGTTGTGTCAGTAAAGTATTATTTCAAAACAACCGACATCTGTAACGATTTCGCTTTTTCACAACAGGACGGGGTTAGAAAAAATTATCCTTAAAAAAAACACACCCCACCTAACCCTGTGGTTTTTCTTAGCTAACAAACATTGAGTATCAGTTCAATTTATCACATTACAAATGAGAACTCAAACACAAGGAATTTTGTTTCAAAAATAAGCAGGCAAAAGTATGAAATGAATATATCAGCATTGAATAAAACTTAAGTAATGACAGTGGTTAACCAATGAGATTTCAAGTAGACAATTAAAGCTCATGTCGAATAATCAAGTAGGAAAATGTTAACCACTGATTGAGGATCTGCTAATTACGAAGAAGAGAAATGTTTTAAGAACGTCCAGAACTGTTTATTGTTACTACAAAAAAGATAAGTAAGATAAAAGTAGCATTTAGGATCAATCGAAAGTACGTACGATCGATTTACAGCGGATTTTAGAGAAGACGTGATAATTCAGCGTCTACAAGAGAAGTGATTTAAGAAGATCATATACTTGTGGCTGTGGTACCTAAATGACTTTTTCCGCTTGATCATGGTTAAGACCCTAACCCTAAACCATACCAACAACATTGAAGCTATGTGGTCGAGGCTAAAACAAGTTTTTGAGCCATGTAAAAGAACAGTATTCGCTTTAATTTTTTAGGTTTGTATAACATATTTTTACTGTATACTAATTGTCTTCTGATTGGCTAATATTTCTCAAGATCATTTAAGATTCGTACAAAGGTCGTCCATAAAGTTTAGTCTCGCTTCGATGGTTTTATTGATTGATCCCGTCCATTTGATGACTCTACTTTATTTCCAAACAATTGCTACTCCAGCCAACATTTGGCATCGAGGTAGGAATGATTGTTGCAGATACGTCATACATGTCCCAGTCACCTCAGTAGACAAAGATTCGCGTTTTCAGTCATCGATGTATGATATTTGCATGATTTCCCTCTACTCAATGTTAAAAAAATTACCAGATCAATCCATTTATTATAATTCAGTTTAAAAAAACAACATAATATGAGGTATACAAATATACAGGTATAGATAGACCCTAAAAATGATGACCAATCGCTGAATGATCATTAGAAGGAAGAGAGTTAAATTTGTGTCGTGAAACAACAAAGATGTTATGACTGTTATATTCAAAAGGATCACAAGTTGAATTAATGTATGTGTGTGTGTATAGACTGATGTCAGAACAAGAACGAGTCGATACGACAGACAGCTAGTAGATGAGCGGAAGAGTGAGCGAGAGAGTATAACGTGCAAAATGATAAATACACGAAAAACACTTCTTTACAAACCAAAATAAGTCATTTTATGTGTTTCCATGAAAAAAAACCTGGTATTTTTCCTACATAATAAACATAATAAGCATAAGAAATATTTGGCTTCATATGATATCACATATATCGTGAGTGCGCACTGCTGAGGAGTGCTATACTAGGACGAAACGGTCGCCCAGCGCTTTCAAGTTTCCAATGGTAGTCTAACATTAATCGGTTTATGATCTCAATAATAAGATGAATTTGGGAAGCTTTTTGAATGGGAAAACAACTAGAGAATCTCATACAATTACCTTTGATTAATAAACTTTTATGAAGTGAAAATAATAAATACCATGGTGAGATGAAGTAGAACTCATTTCATTTAGGGAACACTAAATCTTTCACACAATGATTTGTGTAAATTGGTTAAGTGCTCCGGCGCGAAGCTGGTAGGTCCTGGCTTCGAATCTCGCGAGTGCGGGATCGTGGATACGCACTGTTGAGGAGTCCCATAATAGGACGAAACGGCCTTCCAGTGCTTCCAGGTTTTCCATGGTGGTCTAGATTCAATCGATTCATGATTTCAACTATGAAAATACTGTAATATCCACAAAAACCCCTTCCGAAATAAATAAAACATGCTTTACAAGTGTAGTTTCGTGTATAACATTACATAACATTATTTAGTTAGTTCACAAATGAAAAATAATTACGATTGCTTTTTATACTCATTTGAGTTGTTGAACTTATAGATGAACAGTGTATTTGTATGTGAAATTGTGATGATTTTAGGAGAGCTAATGAGAAAAGTAAGAGTAATTATCAAATAAACACGGCTAAAACTGACCTTTGCATTAACAATTCGGCAACAACATCACTTGACGGTTGATCACCAACAACTCCACTGGAATTAGTACCTTTGCAATAATGACCGCGAAGATGATGATAATGATGATGAAGACGATAATGATGGCTATCATATTCCGGTAGACAAAAATAAGATTTATTCAGAAATTCATTTTTATGGCTTGTTAAATCTGATGGTTGTAAATGGGACTGTGAATTACCAGGACAGGTTAGCGGAGAAATTGATGAATTATGGGACGATGATGACAATGGTACAGATAATGAAAATGATGACCAAGAGGATTGTGTTGAAATACTGTTAACTGCTGGTGCAGAAATATGTCGTTTCCTTTCTACTTCTAAACAGGTTAAACAACAATGACTTCTAGATGTATGTTTTATAAATGAATCCGGTTGTTCATTACGAAGGAATAAATGTTTGTAATTATGATCTTTATTATCGACATTATTTTTAGTATTATTATTGCTTATATTATTGTGATTTCGTATAGAACCATTCATATGATTAAGTTGATTTTGTAATAATAATTCAGTGCCATTGAAAAAGCGACAATTATCAATTTTATCCAAACAAGGATAAATCCCATGATTCGATGAGGATGAGGTGGATGACGTAATTGAATACTTTGTTGGTTGTTGTTGATGGTTTTGATAGTGATGATGATGATGATGATGTGATGATGGTAGTTGTGGTGGAAGAGAATAAAGGTGTTCTTGTTCAAGATCCAGTGTGGATGATATTGGTGGTCCAAGGTGTGGTTGTTTATACTGTAATCGATTTCGACTTAAATTAAAACAATTATTTCCATTTACTGATAATGAATATTGATTACTATTACAAGCATGAGTAGTTTTAGTTGTACTTATTGTATGAATGAAATTTGAAGACGTTATAACAGACAGTGGAGAAGTTGTTGTAGCTAATGTTTTAGCCGTTGAATTACAACAAGATGATAATGTCATATTCATTACAGAACAACAATTTGGATTCAATAATGAAATGCATGTGGAAGGCATAAAAATACTATTGTTATTATTATGCACTGTAGTTGTATTCATAAATTCATGTGTGAATTGACGTGTAAAATCCATACTACCTAATGAGTTTACAACAGGTTGATAATATGAATATTGAGAACATGTATGTGACGATGGTTCTGTATTCCGTCGACAAATTGTATTATTATTATTATTAAAATGATCATTATCATCTCCTTGTTCATGATATTGATGACGATTAGGGTAATATGATGAAATTGATGGTGGAATGTCTACAATTAAAATAAACGTAAAACAAAAACATGAAACTCAAAGTAAGATGTAAGAGTGCGGGATCGTGGGTGCGCACCGCCGAGAAGTCCCATGATAGGACGAAACGACCGTCCAGTGCTTTTATTAGCTTTAATTGACTCATGATTTCAACTTTGAAATATACTGAAATCTCCACAAATCCCCTTTTGATTAAGATGTATTATGTTATTATCTTAAAACTAGGGTTTTTGCTAAATGTTATTTACGGTCACAAACCAGTAAGATTTTATTTTACAGAAAAAAAAGAACTCATCTCAACACGAAACATAAACACGATGAAACCCAGGAAGGAAGGAGTGCAGAAAAAATATGACTATTCGAGAAGTTAAGAAAAACCGAAATTGAAGTAATACTCTGTAAATATGGTAAAAAAAAGACAAGCAATAGAAGACCTTGAGAAATATAAGAAAATTAGCAGGGTAAAAGGGATAATAACCAATCAGGAAACGGTAAAGGTCGTGCCAAAAAAGTTAAAACTAGAAAAAATGTTACCGCAATAATGGTTACAGTGTGGTGTATGTTATTTATGTCGATAGATATAAATAGTATGTAACACCAATTAGAAGAGGAATGCATGGTAGCAGAAGGCAATGAAGGTCGACTTGAATAAAATAGAAACGGATATAAAAGGGAATTGTGATTTGAAAGAATCATGAAGAATAAGAACAATAAATGATGGAAGATTTGCAAATGAAGTATTTAATGTATGGTTCTTATATTTTATCGAATGACTCTGTGGTTTTGTAATGAACCATAAATGGGGCGCTCCCACCTGTTTTGTTATTCACATTAACAGGATAGAAGTATACATACAATCATTTGAGGAACTGGAAACAGTACCAATGATTCTACAGGAATAATTTCACAGGAAAAAGTATACGAACAGTTTTCTGTGAAGGACCTAAATAGAATATCGGGATAAGTGTAGTTTTAACGAGCTAGAAATAAGACTAAAGAGCTCAAAACGACCTCCTGAGGCAGATGAAAAAGCATTGTTTTTTTTTTTGAAGTGTTAGCTCCATACTCATCCATATAACAGGATAGTGTGTTACTTTCTTTTACGTCTTTACTATTCAACCTTTTCCAGTTACTTCCTTTCATTGTAGGAAGCCAGGATTAATAATAGAATCTTGTTATCTGATGCCAAGCATTAAGAAGGGTGATTATTAAAAAGCTGTAATAAATAAAGTAGTGAAGAAAAAGAAAAAAAATGTTTCTAAGAGTGTGGAATTTATTTGATCTACCCCCTTGTCCTCGTGCCTCTACGACCAATCAGCAACTTAGTTTTAGACATCGTATGATATATAATAAAGGCACTTTAATGATAAATTCATTTGTTCAAAACATCAGGTAAGATGAAAAATACATAAACAAATTATTTGATTTTATAAAATGTTGCTTTCAAATGCTTTTAGAAACATCTTAAGATATTCAGCTGGAAGAACATATAATTAATCAGTAGACAAAATTTATTGTAATAATTTACACAGTTGAAAAAGTAGATGGTATACAGAAATTGACAAAACTATATAGTATACTGATATATTTGAGGAGTTAACTAATTAGAATCATCGTTGAACAATCAGTTGAGTGGAACTCATCACTATACGTCAACTTCATCGACTATGAGAAGGCGTTTGACAGCGTGGATAGGAGAACATTGTGGAAACTTCTTCGACACTATGGAGTTCCTCAGAAGATCGTCAACATTATCCAAAACTCATACGATGGATTACAGTGCAAAGTGGTGCATGGAGGACAGCTGACAGATGCATTTCCAGTAAGGACCGGAGTCAGACAAGGCTGTCTACTCTCCCCATTCCTCTTCCTTCTAGTGATTGACTGGATTATGAAGAATTCGACATCTGAAGGGAAATACGGAATACAATGGACTTCTCAGAATCAATTAGATGATTTGGACTTCGCAGATGACCTAGCCCTCCTCTCTCATACACACGACCAAATGCAGATGAAGACAGCGAATGTAGCAGCAGCCTCCGCATCGATAGGCCTCCACATTCACAAAGGAAAAAGCAAGATTCTCAAATGCAACACGGAGAACACCAACCCAATCACACTTGATGGCGAAACTCTGGAAGAGGTGGAAACATTCAAGTACCTGGGGAGCATCGTTGATAAACAAGGAGGATCGGATGCAGATGTAAAGGCAAGGATTGGCAAAGCAAGGTCAGCATTTCTACAATTGCAGAACATATGGAACTCAAAACAACTCTCAACCAATTTCAAGGTGAGAATCTTTAATACGAACGTCAAGACAGTCCTACTGTATTTATAAACAGTTGTCTACGCAAAATACTCAACATCCATTGGCCGGATACTATCAGCAACAGCGTTTTATGGGACAGGACAAACCAGCTTCCAGCTAAAGAGGAAATTAGGAAAAGACGTTGGAAGTGGATCGGACATACATTAAGGAAATCACCAATGTGCATCACGACTCAATCCCTAACTTGGAATCCGGAAGGGAAGCGGAAAAGAGGAAGGCCAAAGAACACACTACGCCGGGAAATAGAAGCCAATATGAAAAGGCTGAATAGCAACTGGAAAGAACTGGAAAGTAAGGCTCAGGACAGAGTTGGATGGAGAATGCTGGTGAGCGGCCTATGCTCCTCGACGAGGGGTAACAGGCGTAAGTAAGTAACTAATTAGAACAAAGATCATTTTCTCTCATTTATTTTGCATGAAATTTCAAGTGTCATTGGTAGATGAAAACTAACAATAATTGATTTCCAAAAAGGCTCTGAATCAACGGAAATATATAATACTTAATGGAAATGTGATTTTAAAATGATGTTTAATCTAAATAACAAAACATACATATTCTGAAAGCAGATTGCATGTCAAAGTGTTTAATGTGATTCAATACATACTGAAGAGTATTTAATGAAGCAATATAACATTTTCTCATTTTAACTTTGTTACTAGTTCTCAGATTTAAGATTTAGAAGTTTGTAAATAGGAAGGTAGCGAAGTATGATATTAGTTTGTGATAAAAACATCAACCTTATTTTTTGTAAATTCAACTCAAAATTCCGGACTTAATTTTCATATCTAGCCATAATCTTTTTATAATAAAACTAATGTTACGAGGTGATGAAAACTGTATGCGGTAATAAACCGTAACTCAAAATATTATCACGACTTATAATATGTTAAATTGACTTTTTGCCTTTACAGAAATGAATAGTTCGGTTTAATTAATCAGATCAAAACTGTAATTCCACAATTATTCCATCGTCCTTTATTGTCAAATGTCTTGTAACTATGCAGCGTATCCTAATTAGCTGATAATTCACTGAAGGTCATTAATAAATTATGCTTTTACTGAGAAATTTGATCACCTCAACTTCTTATTTTTTGAATAAATCAAACAATATGATTGAACACACATATCTCACAGTAGAAGTAAATACAGTCTTGTTCCAAAAGAATTAAAGAGTTTATAATCAGAGTAGCCGGTGACCGACGGTTGATTTATATGCCATTTGTTCCCTCAGGATAATGAAGCCCATGTGAACCATTGGTTTGGAATCAGGGTTTCCCATCTCCTCTATGTGAACATTCCGTGTCCAATAACCCGGTTAAAGCGCCGAACATTCGTTTTCCGTCCTCTCAATTTCGTAACCAACACCTCCATCACGAGAAGGCAGTGAGTAGGATTTGTGTGCCAGAGGCTATATATTCACGTGGCCACATTTCGAGAGGGAGAGCGGATTCTCTTCACTGTCGGTCGTACTAGAGCATTTGTTTAGTATATCTAAAATGTAGCTAATATTAAAATCTAGAAAATAAAAAAATATTTCGTCTCATATGAGACTTGTCATTTCAAAATTGTTATTCTTAACACAGACTCAAATCCAACACTTTCATGAAAGAAGTTTTATATTAAAAAGAAAAAGTGTAGCGAAAAATAAAGTCCGTTTGTTTTGTTTTTCAAAGTAAACAATTCATTAGAAATAGTTCTTTTTCTTCTATTTGATGTAATTATTTTTTATTCCAAAATCAAACTGAACTACTTTATGAAATGTGAACAGATGTTATAAAGTTAGTAGATAATCATTTTCTTCTTCTTCTTCTTCTTCTTCTTCGTTGTTGTTGTGTTGTTTTTTTTTTTGGAAGAAAGAAAAATGAGGAATCAGTTAAACTGGGAATAAAAAAAAACAACTATGAATCCTCATATACTATTCATTATTAGTATGAGTAGATAATAATGAGATAATGTTCATTTCTATTTCAAAAGATGAATGGGTATAATTAAAATCATTCGTTGAAACATGTTTATCAATATTGAAGAATGACTTCAAACACTTTATCCCCCCTTCCCCCCTCTCTCTCTCTCAAAAAAAAAAAATGACACATTAGGTAAACATTAATTATCAGTCAAAGATTATCCATTTTGAAATGACAATCTCGACATGAACGCCAAGAAAAAAAAAGAACGTTACGCGGGTATTGAAATAAGATTCTAATATTTTTAAATAGACAATAAACTCAACTGTTTAATCGCAACTATGTGTATGATTATGAAATATGAGTGTTGAAAGTAGAAGTTATGCAAAGGCTGATAGGTATTTGGTCACAAACATTCGCACCCAAATGCTCTGTTACGGCCGAAGGTGACGAGAATCTGCTCTTCCTCTCGAAATGATCTCACATGGCCAGCGAATATATAGCCTCTGTCAGGGAAGTCCTACTCACTGCCTTCTCGTGGCGGGGGTGTTGTTTACGAAAGTGAGAGGACGAAAAGCGAATGTCCGGCGCTATAACCGGATTGGTGGACACGGAGGGTCCACCTAGGGGAGTTGGAAAACCCTGATTCCAAACCAATGGTGCACATGGGCTCCAGTTTCCTGATGGAACGAATGGCGGAAGAACCTGTCATTGGTCAACGACTACCATGGGACTGCATCTCCTCACGATGCTCCACTGCCTTGTGGATCAGACCTTTAGGTCATAGGCTCCGGGTGTGGCCCCCTAAGAAAACCACCTGCTTCGGTTTGGGCACCCGGGCAGTATCACAGCCCACACACAAATGAATGAAATGACGAACTCTATTGACGATTCTATTCCTGCTCATATTATAAGCAAGACAATTTACGTTATTATTATCATCATTATTATTATTATTACTATTATTATTATTATTATTATTATTACTTACCATATCGCTAATTCACCCCCTTTTACCCCCAATTTGTGTAACCTTACTCTTCAACTTATGCATCAGCTCGCTCTTGGTGGAAAATCTGTCCTATCTAAACGATCTCCAGTCACTGTCTGGTTGAAAGTGAATGCTTCCACCGATAATGAATACTGAGGCAGTCTTTCTGAAACCGCGTACGCCGCTCAAGCTGGCTTCCTTCAACGTTCGCACACTAATGCAGATCAGACAACAGATAGGGCTGGCTATGTCTTTGCAAGGTCTTAATGTTGATGTTTGCTGTCTATCCGAGACCCGTATTCAAGACTCTAGTGAAGTACTACAAATCCGCTCTCCATCTGTCGCCTCGAAAAGCTTGTTCCACGTGCGCTTATCCGGGGACCCTGTGGCATCTTCGTCTGGTCTTGCTGGCGTTGGTGTCGCACTAAGCGCTAGGTCTGAGGCAGCACTAATCGATTGGATCCCCATTAACAGTCGGTTATGTGCTGTTAGATTAGAAAGTTCCATCAAAGTGAGAAGAAATCGGCGTGAGAAACGGTGTCTTTTCGTCATCTCCGCCTATGCCCCGACAGATTGCAGCCCGGATGCAATCAAGGATAAGTTTTACCATCAGTTAACAGTTCTTCTCCAGAAAGCGCGTTCGACAGATATTGTAGTACTAGCCGGAGACTTGAATGCACAGGTCGGGCGTCTAGGCACAGAAGAGAGTCGTCTAGGTGGCCGATGGGGACTTGTTGGTCGCCGGACAGATAACGGGGACCGTTTGCTGCAACTGTGCACAGACCACAACCTGTTTCTGGCCAGCACTAACTTCCGGCACAGTCATCGCCGGTGTGCCACCTGGCGTCCTCCCTCTGCATCCCAAGCCTGGACTCAGATTGATCACATCGCGATCAGCTACCGCTGGCGTGGTTGTGTACAAGACTGCCGCTCCTTTTGGAGTACCTATCTGGAGTCTGATCATGCCCTGGTCTGCGCCAATCTCACCTTACTTTTCAGTGGCCGAAGGATTGACCACCACCAACGGATTGATATTAGTAAACTGGCTGCAACTCCTGTTGTAAGTAAGTATCGAGCGGAGCTAGCCTCTAGGCTAGCTAACACCCCACCGAAAAGTATAGATGAGCATTGGTTGCATCTTCACGACGCCATGAAAATGGCGAGTAAAGCCGCTTGCGGCTTCGCGAAACGTCCCGCTTACAAGCACTGGGTTTCTTCTGGCTCCTTACAACTGATGGAAGCCCGTCGGTCTACTCCGGGTGACCGTGAGTTTGACCACAAACGAAGGCTGTTACGTAATGAAATCGGGCAAAGCTTGCGTAAGGACCGGGAAGCCTGGTGGTCGGAGAGTGCTAATGAGATGGAAGCAGCAGCTGCATCTGGCAACTGCCGGAAGCTCTTCCAACTCATCCGAGCCACTGGCAGCAAGAAGTCTGGTGTGAGTGAAACAATCTACGAGGACGACGGGATGCCAATCACTAACATCTGTCGACGTCTTGGATGATGGGCAGAATTTTTCGAAGGGTAGTTCAACTGGCCTGCTGCTCCGGCAACATCAATCAGCTTGTCCTGCCCCCCATGGCCGGTGACGACTGATCCACCAAACGAGGCGGAAGTCCGCAAGGAACTCCAACTCTTGAAACGTTACAAATCACCGGGCCCAGATGACTTACCTCCGACTCTTTTTAAAGATGGTGGTGACTTTCTGGCTAAGGAACTGACTGCGTTGTTTGGAAAGGTCTGGGAGCAAGAAAGTGTTCCAACATCTTGGAATGAGTCAATAGTCGTCCCTATCTTTAAAAAGGGTTCGCGTTGTTCCTGCAATAACTATCGGGGGATAAGTCTACTTCCGATTGCGTCCAAACTATTGGCTTCTATCATTCTTCGTAGGTTGTTTAAAACCCGAGAACGATTGACTCGCGAGGAGCAGGCTGGTTTTCGTTCTGGTCGAGGATGCATTGATCACATCTTCACCCTCCGCCAAATGTTAGAACACCGTCATACTTATCGCAGGCCAACAATCGTAGTGTTTCTTGATATCAGGGCTGCCTTCGATTCGTTGGACAGGACTGTTCTCTGGGATTGTCTATTGAAGAAGGGTGTGCCTGAGAAGTTCATTAACATCTTAAAGGCCCTGTACACGAACACCTCAGGCAGAGTGAGGGCATACAACCACCTTTCTCCCTTGTTCCATTCGAGCAGTGGGGTTAGGCAGGGTTGCCCGATCTCACCATTCCTCTTCAACTTTGCCATCGACGACATCTTGGAAACAGCTCTGATGGATGTAAGTAATGGTGGTGTGGATATGTTGCCTGGAGAACGACTTCTCGACCTTGAGTATGCGGATGATATTGTCTTACTGTGCGATAATGCCCAAGGCATGCAATCAGCACTTAATCAGTTGGCAATCAGTGTCCGCAGGTACGGCATGTGCTTTCCACCCTCCAAGTGCAAAGTACTTCTACAAGACTGGCAGGATTCTAATCCTGTACTCACCCTGGATGCTGAGCTGATCGAAGTAGTTGAGAAGTTCGTGTATCTAGGTAGCTATATAAGTGCTGGTGGTGGCGTGAGTGATGAGATTGATGCACGTATAAGGAAAGCCAGAGCGGCTTATGCCAATCTGGGCTATCTTTGGCGCCTTCGTGATGTTAGTCTGGCTGTAAAAGGTCGGATCTATAACGCGTCGGTGAGAGCAGTTTTGCTCTATGCTTGTGAAACCTGGCCTCTCCGAGTTGAGGATGTTAGACGTCTCTCTGTGTTCGATCATCGTTGTCTCCGAAGGATTGCTGACATCCAGTGGCAACACCATGTTAGTAATGCAGAGGTTCGGCATCGTGTGTTCGGGCGCAGAGACGATAATTCAATTGGTGTCACCATCTTGTAACACCGACTTCGGTGGCTTGGACATGTTTTACGAATGTCGTCCCAGAGACTTCCACGTCGTGCATTATTTGCCGACCCTGGGACTGGTTGGAAAAAGCGGAGAGGAGGTCAGTGTATGACATGGTGTCGTGGCATGAAAGAGAGCTGCAAAGGGCTAGCTTCCGTTGGTCCTTCACGACTCCTTGGTTGGGGTCCGAGAGATGGTGCAACACAGTGGCTAGAGACGTTATCAGATATGGCTCAGAATAGAAGCCAGTGGCGATCCTGCTGCAACCTTCTTTTACTTTCTACATAAAGTATGGTTCTTACTTTCCTATTTGAAAGAGTCTTCTGGTTGTACATTTTAGTCCGCCTTATCTTTTCATCCCTTCTCTTCCTACTTTCATTATTTTGTGTGGCGCATATGTACCTGGTGCCCTTTTGTACCAATATATATGTGTTTAAATAAATAAATAAATAAATAAAATCCTTGTACCAATATTTATATGTCTAAATAAATAAATAAATAAACATTCTCAAAGCATTGCTTGTATGTAGCAATTGAAATACAGAGTGATTAAATCAAAAAGTTTCACGTCAGTAAATCAGTCAAGTTGAAATATGTGGTTAACATTCGAAATGCTCCAATTACGAAGTTGATGGACAACAGGGCTTAATTTCCCTTCATAAACCATGATTCGTGTTATTTGAGTAAACATAAGGTTAATGAGTTATTTATTACACTATTATTCTTGAGATAAGAGGTGATTGATGGGAAGCGATAGAAAACGTTGAAAATAGGTTTCTCGTTAGTTAGCACCCGAAAGTAAGATGTACTCTTAATCTTAAGAAAACATGCAACTTAGTGGGACTCGAATTCACGATACTCAGTTACACGATCGCAGATGCTAAAACTGAGCTATTCGGACCATGACTGATCTTGTAATAGCCCTTTAGTCCTGATCATGATTAAATTAATAAGATAACATACGAGTAGAAATAATGGTAGTACCAAAAATACAGTTCGAAAAGGAGAAACTATATTCACAAGTAAAAGGCAGAAAATCATGCTGAAGCTCACGAGTCAAAGGGAGAGTAAGAAGGAATGCATCAGTACTACTAAAATTAATTCTGACCTATGTCATCTAACGATTCCAATTAGTGAGTGTAATTGGTTATGAAGTGGACCCTTATATGGTTGTCTGCAACTAATCATACGATTTAGAACAACAATGGACGAATTCATGGACTGATATCATGTCTTAATTTCCTCACTCCAGACTCTTCTCAGTATAAATAGTATATATTCATCCTTTGGTGCAATCATACAAATATCAAAAGTCTAGTCGATTCACCGGTTAAAATCACAGATATCCTTCTCTAGTACAAATATATTCTGATCGGACAAATAATACGAATTACAAGTGCGAATAAGTAACAAGACAACACCGTTGGATGCCGGCTCAGTGGTCTATCGGTTAAGTGCTCCGTTGCGAAGCTGGTAGGTCCCGGGTTCGAATCTCGCGGGTGCGGGATCATGGATGCGCACTGCTGAGGAGTCCCATAATGGGACGAAACGGCCGTCCAGTACTTTCAGGTTTTCCATGGTGGTCTAAGCTCCAATTGACTCATGATCTCAACTATGAAAAGACAACAATTCATATATTTCATAATTTAAATCAGAACAATTAGAGACTGTATAAATTATCTAGTTACACTATGATAATAGTTTACAATGAACTTACTTAATTGTAATGATTGAACTGAGGATGATGATGGTGAAAGACAAATATTCAATTGATTTTGATGTTGTTCAATATGGTCAAGCAATTGTCTAGATTCTGAATGTTGTTGTTGTACTTGATGATAAAGATGATGTTGTGAATAACAAACATTACAGTTACCTTTTGATTCATGACAATTACTATTGTTATGTTGATCATGTAACTGTTGATATTGATGATGATGACGTTGACTTTGTTGATTGTTAGTTTGTTGTTGATGATAGTTTTGTTGTTGTTGATATTTTGATAAATTTCCTTTCTGTGTTGTTATATTCAATAAACGATCATGATTCATTGATGGTATCATAGAAATACCAGATGGTTTTATATTGTTATTATTAGTGTTGGTATTATCAGCAATGATTAGATTGCTACCATTATTGTTATACAATGAAGGGAATAATAATGAATCTGAAAAATTTCCTAAACCTAATCGATTAGCATCGAAACAACATATAGATGATGAAGATTTGTTGGAATTGTCGCACTCAGTGCTATTATTTACTGGAAGATGTTGATGTTCAGCAATAAATAAATTTGAATCAACATTGATACAGTTAGTTATTGTTGTGGTGTTTACCGATGACGATGAGATAGTAGTATTACTAGGTCCTCCACATTCTGTACTTAATGTGTGCATAGACATATTCATTGGTGCTGGTGTAATTGGTGAATATTGACTGCTAATACCAAGTTGTGTTTGATAATTTGGTTCATTAATTAATTGTAAAGGTTGAGGTATTGGACGGTGAAAACTAGATTTATGTGCTTGTTTTCGTTGTTGTGTTGACCAAGAGAAGGATGATAGTGGTGGTGAAGACGACGATGATGATGATGATGATGAAGACAATAAAGACGAATTAAGTATAACTGATGATGAGACATGAGGAGGTTCGTTGTTGTTCAGTTTTAATAATGATGTCTAAAAAGTGAAAACAATAAGCATATCAGCGATCACTAACATCATGATCAATACTTGCTTGTACTTGATTTGTGTTAGCAGAACACTACTATCGGTCCGACTTAAACCAATAAGCACTAGGGAACGAATAATGTAGATGCTAAGAGGTTCTCATATAAATTGTGTATATATTCTAATATTTCTAGTAATATATTTTTTTATTTGAAATATTAGAGTATACACAGTTGGTTCCTGATCCCTGTTCTAAATTGCGAAGAGTCATATGAAGTATCGTGGTTAGGGGATTCTACACAGTAGAAAAAGAGGTTAATATAACATTAGAACAATACAATTGTGTAACATTTCCATGACTGAATGATAGTATTAGATTGACTTGCAACATTCATTGCCGGTTTACAATTTTATTCATAGAGGAAGTCTAGACGATTATTGATATGGTTTACGTTAACTTAACAGGTCAGAAGTATATTGTATCTATTAAGATTATTCGACGAATATTAGAACGATGTTTAACTATACAAAGTACACTTAATCAGTCAGTCAGTAACAACGTAGAACTTCGTACGTACATCAGTTCGAGTTGTCATACCACCTTAGCACAGAGATGCAGTTGTCGATTCAAATCCCACAGTGGTAGAAGTTGTAAGAGTATAAGCAGTAATATCAAAGATTAGGGTCGACATTTTCTAACCCCACACCTCCTTGTAGGAAGGCAGCATCACTGTTATACTGGTTATCTGAAGGAAACACATTACTACTGTCACACCTTTGTACAGTCGGCAGTACGACTTCGCCTTCGGACCTTGAGTTTACTGCTTTCAGTCTTACCGCTCTTCAACCGACCTGTCTGGTATGGTAGGACATTGAGGAACGGTTGTTCCAACTAGTATAGCTCGATTGGTTCATCACGTTAGGCAAGCCCGACCACCGCATCAAGGTAGCAGCAACACTTAGTTAAAAAATGATCAGTAATATTAATTAAGAAAGAACTTTAAGGCATCAAATGATGATAGATAGAATCGACAATTTCAACTTACCAAATGAATATTTGGTGGCATAATATTATTATCATTATTAATATTAGTAGTATGTATCATATGTTTTTCATCAAAGAAAGCAGTAGTATTTGTAGGATTCTTTAATTGAAAATTTGGTAACACTTTTAAATTATTATTATGATTCGATGATTGTATATGTTCAATAGATGACCATTTCTGATCAAGTATATGCATATCTATTGGACACTGAACATCATTATCATGATTACTATTTGTAGAGTTTGAAATTGGATGCCACCAATCATCATTATTCATTAAACCAAATAATTCAGATCGTTGTGATGAAGAATTAAGAAATTTATTATTACAAGTTGTAATGATTGAATTAGATAAACAATGAATTGATGATGGTAAAGATGTATGTTTTATGGATGGTGTTGTACCCTGATCTGTTATTAACATTGTTCTTTCAAATGGAAACGATGTGTTGATTGTCAAAGGAAACTTTTCATTTCGTGATAATAATGAACAACTACCATTCGATATGGTTGTTGATGTTGGCGTAGTAGTTTTTACCAATGAGGTTGAAGAAAATGCTGAACCAAATTTTAACACAGATGATTCATCAACGGATACATGATGATGACTTTTATTATTAACATTATCAGTAATGGTATTATTAGTAGTATGAGTATCTTTTTTAATAATATCAACAATATGATCAAATTCTGACGAATTTATGCGAAACAGTTGTTGTTGTTGTTGTTCTTGTCCTGATGTATGATTATCATTTTGTGATAACCATGAATTATTATGAATTGATGTTGAACATGCTGATGTAAATATAGGCTGATGATGTTGACAATGATGACAACTAACTACAATATTTGATAAAGACTCAGTTTGATGATCAAATGTTAACTGTGACTTTTGTTGTTGACTTAACATATTAGGGCTATTACAACAATGATCAATTAATGAAGTGTTATAGGATGATTCTAATATTTGTTTGTTAAGTGGATATGACCAAGTATTATTATCATTATTAATATTACTATTCATCGGATGATGACGATGATCATGACTATTAGATGACTGTATTTTCAAATCTGAAGTATTTGGTGATGCACTAACCAAGTCGAATAGAGTGGAACTAGGTGAATTCACATTTGTAATGGAATTATTTGATGTTATTGTTGTATTAGTAGCTCTTGTTGTCGATAAATCGGTCGAATTGGAAGGATTTGAAGAAGCAGTTGTAGTCATCACAAATGTAGTAGGTTTAGTATTTGCTCCAACAATACTTGATAAAACAGAGTCGCAGTTATTTTTTGATGCCTATATTTATCAACAGATTAATAAACAAGAGCGACATTATTAATGTCAGCGAGATTTATAAGGATGGTTGAACTTCATAGATTGCATTACAAACTGACGTTAGTTAGACAAGCACTGGAAATCATGAAAAATTGAACAGCATTCCTGTAGTAGTGTAGGATCTCCTAGAAATGAGAGATCACATTTTGTAAGACCCGGAGGTCCTCAGTCCGATCCCTAGTAAGACCGTGAGTGAATACTGTTGAATACTGTTAAATACCAGGACAAAACTAACTAAACTTGGTCAGCGACGTACAATATGAAATAAGAATATTAGCAAACAGCTGCTTAATTTGTTTTAAAAACCTACAGACGACCAGGTGTAATCTAGGAGGAACAACTTAATAATGTCTCTTCTGAACGAAATAATGAATAAAGCAAGTTTAAATTTCTTGAAGAAGATAAATTCTATTCAGAGGACAGAAAAATTACAAAAAGATTGTGCGATTGGCCCCAAGCAATTGCCCGTTGAATATTGGGTTTAATATTGGTTATTGGAACGAAAGCTACAAACAGCTTCAATAATTAAAGTGAAACTCGGACATATTTCAAAGTAAACTCACACCACGAAATGATTTTGATTTATGATGAAACACATTTCCGTGAAGAACGAACCACTATCCAAAAATAACAATTATATGCTAACTGGTAACTAATATGAAGATATTCGTGAAACTCAAGCAGGAAATCATCATTATAACGTTCATCCTTTCGAGAGTGAGATAGTATCACAGTAATGTTAACACATTTACGAAGTACAGATTCGAGTGATATCCGAAATTTGAAGCCTCATACACGGCTACAAGAAATTCTACTAGCCACTGCGCCTCCCACAAAACTTCATGGATTACCTCACAAAATTAGTCTCCAGTGAGAATATACTAATAACTAATGTAGAAAGCGTACGAAGATTGTCTACTACATTGTGGTTTTAAAGATCAGCTCGTGTGTAAACTATGGCGGTGTATGGTGCGGTGTCGCATTCAGATTGGTCGGCAAGGCGTTTTTGAGGAGAGTCTATGTAGGCCCTTCTGGAATGAATTCCGTGTTTTCAAGGCCCACAAACCCATAGCGTGGATGTGGTTTTGTGGGGGGAACCGCAGTCCCGCAGATTTTTCCGTGTATCTTGGTATCGTAGGAAGAGCAAGCGAAGGATATTTGAAGGTTTCAATTACGCTGGATAGATATAGTCAACATGCATACTAGGTAGCAAACGGACATTCATCCGAGTATCCCCTGATATACACACAGGTATACCTACTCTGTGGGCAAAAATACGTTACAGATGCATCCCATAGCACACACATAGGTACATACACCCACTTGGTAGGGTAGATGTTCACCACTCCCTTGGAATGGTATTTGCCACAAAGACTCTCTTACACATTGCACACATACCATTAAGCCCAAGTACTTCCCAACACACATATAAGCATAAGCATTCTTTCAATGGAGGTTTTTGTTCGCCTCTCCTTAGTATTTGCTACCACATCTTTTTATTATGTATTAGACTGATAGACTAGGCTACTTATTTTACTAGGCGTAGAGCAGATAATATTTGAATTAACGTTTACTTTGTACGAGACCACATGCACACCGTTTACATATCCCTACATACTTGGACTACGTAGGCCCGAGGACTTCTGCAATCGTTATACATGAGCATACACATAAGGTGACACTGTGCGGTTACGTGAGCCTCGACCAGAACCTGAGTTCATCGAGGATACAACAGAGTGAGTGCTCAGTCCGATCTCCGCTGACCGCCTAAGTTTGCTAGTAAGGTTGAACCTACCATTCAGTAGCACCGCGAGAAGGTCTCATGTCGGATTTCGCTGTTAGTTGTAAACTATAAAACCTTTCAGTTACTATTATTACTACCATGAAATTATATTTTATATCACTACCACCGATCAGCTAACCATCAAATTAATTAGTACCAACAAAAATATGCTTACTGTAAATGCCTTTGAATGAGATTTTAAACTGAATGACTTTAGAGAGTCTATATCAGTAGATGTTGAACAGCCTTTTTTCTTGGAATCTAAAACATTGTTATTTTTCTTGACATGATCAGAGCTTGCATGAAATAAATTAAAATGTATTGGTTTATTACTTTCTTGATTATCATTAATGTCACTATCAATAGTAGTAGTATACGTTTGGTTTGATTGTGATGTCGTTGTTGTAGTGGTGGGCGTGTTATTCATCCCAATTAAACCAGCTGGCCCATAACCACCATGTAGTCGCATATGACCATTTAGAGCAGATTGATTCTTAAAACGTTTCGCACAGATAGCGCATGCTACACGTTTTGGTTCTTCTAATGGATGTGCCATAAGTAAAGCAACTTTGGCAGCATTCGCTACTTCAATTGGATTCAAAGCAAAATTGTTAATTGTTACAGTATTTTTATGATTAATGCTGGCATCATTAGCAAATAATGTTTTATTAAAAATTGTATTCGTTATGGTTGGTGTCAGTGTTCCACTTGCTGATGATATTGTCGTTGTGGTGGTGTCCGACAATTCGTCAGTGATTACATTTATTGTATTCTCACTTTCCATATTGATATCCATCATATTATCATTATTATTATTTGGAGAGATTGGTTTAGAGAGAGAATTGGGTGAATGACAGACAATTCGTGATGGTGATGATGATGACGAACGATTGGAACGTAGAGATTTTTCGCCGGCATTTTGACTAGTTGTTGAGATTGACTGTTTTGATGACTTAGCATTATCTATACAATATGCAAACACATAAATGAATATAGGGAAATTGAAGAAAAAACTGTGAATACTTTTAGCAGCACATAGTTCAGTGATTGTTTGTACTTATTTTTTCGTAGGAAAGGCAGTTGTAAATGACCAATAATTTAAGCATTAAAGATTTTACTTCTATTTTACAATGGATAAATAATTTTCTCAATCACGTTTAGATGTGCATATTGAATGGCATGCCTTCATGTAGCCAAGTTTTAGAACATATGGATTGTGAATGATAATGAAACCCATGACAGGTGTTTTGTGCTATTTCAGATTCATACAAGTGGATGTACCTAGTTGCACCTTAGTGTTGGAGCTCACACTGAAATACGAACTTA
The DNA here is from genome assembly GCA_944470415.2 of Schistosoma rodhaini. NCBI lineage: Eukaryota > Metazoa > Platyhelminthes > Trematoda > Strigeidida > Schistosomatidae > Schistosoma > Schistosoma rodhaini. Next base: position 86,017,099 of record OX104036.1, read on the forward strand.
TGAACTTTCACCTTAAACGTCAACCTGTCACCTGCTGCGTTCAGATAACTTAACCAATCACTAAATTTTTCAAACGGTCTGATGATTCATACTAGAAGTGCGGATTTGTATTGTTATTAATACTATTATTTATATTGTCCATTCACTGACTCATTGGATAACGCATTCAGAGTCTGAGGTGAAATGTATTGGGTTCTAGCTTCAGTGTGAGTAACAAAACTTGAATACAGATATGTCCAGTTGACCAGTCATAAATAGGACAAAACGTATGTTCTAGATTCCATTACTAGTTATAATCTGCATGTACTTTTAAACCTGATCACTGAAGGAATGTATGGAAGAGTTTGACTGGAATTCCAGACCACAACTGATTTAAGATTCAGATAATTTAGTATAATCCCAGAATGAATTAATTGAACGCTACTGCGGTGCTTGCTACTTATTCTGTCAGATATAAGTAGTATGCAGCCTCAGTCGGCAGTGAGATACCTGGCAGCAGAAGATGGATATAAGGAGAACAGAAGGAAATAGGAGAGCAATTGAAGTAACAACAGAATTGAAGGAATAATGGAGTGTGTATATGACAATGCAAAAAAAGATGTGGAAGTGATGTAAGTAATGTATGAGTTTCATATTATTCGAAACCACTGTCCGATTTTGCATCACACAATTAATTGGTTTTTCCCATTTGAACTATACAAGTACGTATTGATTGAGTTATTAGACGTGTTCCGTATCTACCTACATAATTGATATCCATATTTAGTCAATATATTAAACAAGCTAGAATATTGGTAAGATAAAGGTACAGAGTCGAATCATAAACTTCCTCTGATTGACAATTATTTAGTGAATCATAGGCGTATAAGGTTAGTTTCTAGTTGTATAGAAAAGGTATGTATTATGTAACACCAATCAGAAGTCGAGTGGCTGGCAGCAGGTGACTAAGAAGATCGGATTGAAGAAAACAGAAAGGAATGGAGAAGTGAAAGAATTATGAAGGATGTAAAGGGCAATTGATGAAAGATTTGCAAATGAAGTATTTAATATATGATCTTTACATTTTACCAAAGAACTCTGTCGCTTTGCGTTACAGAATAAACTGTTTGTTTCCACATTAGTTCTCATTCATCTCAGGCATATATTTGATAAAATTAAAACAAATTCGATCAAGCTTAAGCTGTTGTATTCACTTGTCACATTTCTCTAAATCTTGAGAATTAGAATAATGTGTATAATTTCCATTTTTCTGTTACCTTTATATTTTCCTAGCTGAAATCATGAGTCCATTGAAGCTAGACCACCATGGAAAACCTAGAAGCACCGGATGGCCCGCTCAGTGGTCCTGGCTTCGAATCTCGCGAGTGCGGGATCGCCGATGAGCACTGCTGAGGAGTTCCATAATAGGTCGAAACGGCCGTCCGGTGCTTTCAGGTTTTCCATGGTGGTCTAGCTTCAATTGACTCATGATCTCAACTATGAAAATACTGAAATCTCCACAAAACCCCTTCTGATTTCCTTTATATTCCTGTAAACATTTTATCCTTTCTTATCCATTTTGCTAATTATTTGTGTATTGAATGTTTACAACAGATCGACTTGTTCTCTGATTCCTTATTTCTTTTTAATGTCAGAAGAAAAACAACATCGTTTTTATCATCAACTGAGATCAGCTACACAACTCATTTCATTATCAGTAGCGTAGAGCACGGCATATGTATACAGAGTAGTTCAAATTTCTACATCATGTCAATAGAGCCAGATGAAATTATTAAGATGACCAAAGACAAAGCTTTATACTGGTACCAGTATCAGTGGAAGTGGAAAAGATTACGCTTAAACAATATGATTGAAGAATAGAAGAAAATGAAATAGTGAAACAGGAAAGTATAGGACAAGATCATTCGGGAAACAAAGCTGAAACGCATCCGCTAGATATCAACTGTTAATGATGATAATGATAATAGTCTCAAGAACCATTGTCAACCAGGAGTATATAAAACAAGTAAACATTTTCTTAAGTCGAACCAATGAGCTTTTCAAATTACATTAACATTTAATGCTGAAAGATCAACATTACATTCTATTTCATGGTATTTGTCTCTCACTCTTGACATATACTACTTATTTGTTTGCATTACAAAACCTGAAAATATTACGAGTTTCTTCCAGATTATGGCTAAGTTACTATTGAATGACTTTTGATTTGAAATCATTATCTTAGTTGATATGCTGTATTTGGTGCTGGATAATAAGATTCTACATTATCTACAGAAGGCTATGATATTAACAATTAAGACAAGAAATCATGGAAAGATGGAGGTGTGGTAGTGGAAACTCAATTTCTTCCCGCTTTATTTATTTTTACGTCTATATATTATTGTTGCTTAAACATATAAATATTGGTACAAGGAAGCACCATATACATATGCGCCTCACAAATTTCATTTGATTTGTGTGAGGGCAGAGATACTGCTCAGGTGCATAAATTGATGCAGGTGGTTTTCTCAGGGGGCCACACCTGGAGTATTTCACCTAAATGTCTGATCCACAAGGCAGTGGAGCATCGTGAGGAGATGCAGTTCCATGGTAGCCCATGACCAACAATTGACTCATACGCCATTTATTCCTTCAGGATACTGGAATCAGTCCATATGCACCATTGGTTTGGAATCAGGGTTTTCCAACTCCCTTATGTGAACTTTCTGTGTCTACCAAACCGGTTGAAGCACCGTTCATTCACTTTTAGTCCTCTCAATTTCGTAAACAACACCCGTGGTGAGATAACGCAGTGAGTAGGACTTCCATGACAGAGGTTATATACGCGTGGACATGTGAGAGCATTTCGAGAGGGAGAGCGGACATTCTGCACTCTAGGCCGTACCAGGGCATTTAGGGGCTTTTTTGTGCATGATGATCAATCCAATGGCAGCAACAAAATGAGTTCAATTATTTTACTTCATAGGCTTCAATCAATAAGCTAATAATAGTATTAACAATATATATATATAGATAGATAGATAAGGTACCTACCTACCTACATATCAAAACACAATGGCAACAATCAAAGTGGGGGTGTGTGATAATATTATAAAAACATTTTTGAACATATCTTACTTTGATTTATGTATTAAACAATAAATTATGCCTATTCCATTCCATCTTACTAAATTTAGTAGGTTCGTGCTGTCTGTTTGTTTATTTATTTTTTTTTTAAATAATCTAATTTTATTCTGATTAATGAAGATCATTTTCATCTCTAATTATATAAATTCTCATTTGTTTATTTATTTCTATTCAGATTGTTTAAAATCAACTATTCAATATTCATATATATAATTGAAATCATGAGTCAATTGAAGCTAAACCACCGTAGAAAACCTGGAAGCACTGAACGGCCATTTCATCCTATTGTAGAACTCCTCAGCAGTGCGCATCCACGATTCCACCTCACGAGCGAGATTCGAAGCCAGGACCTACCAGTCTTAACTGATAGACCACTGAGCCGGCATCCGACAGTGTTAATGTCTAACTTCAACCAATCCACGAAGATGAGCAACCACTTCACCATTGTCTTCAGTGAGTTGATATCTCCCAACAAACCTGGTTGAACTCCACTGGTTACTGCTTCTCACTAGAACTCCAGAAAATACCTCATGGAGCCAGTCACTAATGAGCATATGATAAGGCGGTTTTCTGTGGAGATTTTAAGTAATATTATATATACTTGAAATCATGAGTCAGTTGAAGCTAGACCACTGTAGAAAACCTGGAAGCAATATTCAATAATTAATTTTTTGTGTGTTTTCGAAATGATTAGTTATAAATATTTTATTGTTGTAATTGTAAGTTTTTTTTTGGTTGGATTTACAACTAAAATATCCTTTACTTACTTACTCACGCCCGTTACTCCCGATGGAGTATAGGCCTCCAACCAGCACTCTCCAACTCTCTCTGTCCTGGGCCTCTCTTTCTAGTTCTATCCAACTTTTGTTCATTCTTCTCATGTCTGTCTCCATTTCTCGGAGTAATGTGTTCTTTGGTCTTCCTCTTATCCTTTGGCCTTCAGGATTACATGTGAGGTCTTGTCTTGTGACGCAGTTTGGTGATTTCCCTAAAGTGTGTCCTATCCACTTCCAGAGCTTCTTCCTGATTTCTTCCTCCACTGGAATCCGGTTTTTTCTCTTTTACAGTAGGTTGTTGCTGATAGTGTTTGGTCAACGGATCCGAAGTATTTTGCGTAGGCAACTGTTAATAAACATCTGTATCTTCTTGATGATGACTTTCGTAGTTCTCCAGGTTTCCGCCTCATACAGTAGAACTATCTTGACATTTGTATTGAAAATTCTGATCCTGGTGTTGGTTGACCATTGTTTCTAGATGTTCTTCAGTTGTATATAGGCTTTGCCGATCAGCGTCTTCACATCTGCATCAGATCCACCGTGTTCATCAATGATGCTGTCCAGAAAATATCTCTTACGGCTTGTAAATTATAGTAAATCAATTATAATTGTGGTATACTGTTCAGTTTTCTGCTATAAATGTTCATATTTGTGCAACATATTGAGGTATATTTAGTTAGTATGAGGGATTTATCTAGATTGTATTATTTTTACAGTGGAATTGAGAAAATGATCTTGACTAGATCATGATTTCGAACCTAGAAGTACTGGATGGCCGTCTCATTTTAGAATGAAACTTAACAGCAATAAGCGTCCACAATCTTGCACACGGGAATCGAACCATAGACCTTAGGTCTCGTACGAATACTTAATCTCTAGACTAGCAGTGATAATGTTTTACTTCTATCAATACATGATCTTCAGCAACTTTTCATCAATCGTCTGCGGTGGATAACTGTATTATAACCTACACGGCAAGAGCTTTATTAATCACAACTTCTCACTAGAAGAGTTGGGCAAGATCATGTATATTTAATTGGTCATGAATTGTCGTATTCGTGTGCTTCATGGTTTATTTATTTATTTAAACACATAAATGTAGGTACAAGGAAGCAGCAGATATACATGCGCCACACAGATTTCATTTGATTTGTGTAAGGGCTATGATACTGCCTAGGTGCCAAAACTGAAACAGGTGGTTTTCTCAGGGGGCCACACCTGGAGTATTTGTCCTAAAGGTCTAATCCATAAGGTAATGGAGCATCGTAAGGAAATGCAGTCCCATGGTAGCCATTAACCAACGATTGGTTCATACGCCATTTGTTCTTTCACGATACTGGTTTGGAATCAGGGTTTTCAAACTTCCGTAGGTGAACTATCCGTGTTTATCAACCTGGTTAAAGCGCCGGATATTCACATTTCGTCTTCTCAATTTCGTAAAGAACACCCCCGCCACGAGAACGCAGTGAGTAGGACTTCCCTAGCAGAGGCTATATACGCGTGGCCATGTGAGAGCATTTCGAGAGAGAGAGCGAACTCTCCCCTCTCTCGGCCGTAGCAGGGCATTTGGAGGCGCTTCATGGTAATTAGTCACATAAAATTTTCTAGTCTGAGATACACAGAATAATTAAAATAACCCATAGTATCATTGAATAAGAAAAAGAGGATTCCGCGGGGAAAGTTTTCTTTTCCACGTAATCATTTACTTAAACCTGTACATTAATATATACATAGTTTCTAATGCAATCTTTTCTATCCTCCTATAGACATATATTTTACATATAACTATAAATACTAATGCATAGCTTAAGTAAATGATTTCGTCGAAAAGAAAATTTTCTCCGCTGAATTCTCTTTTTCATATTCAGTACACAGAATAATTAGAAGTACTTATCTGGTCAGTTAAACAAAGAATAGACGAGTAAATACATATCGTGAAATTAAATGTGAATGAGTTCTATTTCAAATTATATAGAAAGCCCAATGATAAAAATATCACTGTTGTGTTTTGTTGCCAGCATAAAATGAAATAAACATAGCGAAGCGTCAGTTGTTTATTTCTATTTATGTATAGCTTGTGAACCAATGAGTTTCTGTTTCAACAAAATTCTGTGATAGAAAGCCCTAGAACAGGTCACCCTGTTGGAGAATAATCGAATCCCATCAGCAATACAGTTCCTAGAGATCTCTGAAAGTGGTGGTAGACAGCCCTCATACTCATGGCAACACTCCAGATCACCTGACTGACTAGTCGGAAATCAATTACTGCGGTAATGCCTCCCAATGCCCTGGTACGGCCGACAGTGAGGAGAGCCCGCCCTCCCTCTCCAAATGCTTTCACATGGACACGCGTATATAGCCTCTGTCAGGGAAGTCCTACTCCCTGCCTTATCTCACCACGGGTGTTGTTTACGAAATTGAGAGGATGAAAAGCGAATGTCCGGGGCTTTAACCGGTTTGGTAGACACAGAAAGTTCACATAAGGGAGTTGGAAAACCCTGATTCCAAATCAATGGTGCACATGGGCTGGCTCCAGTATCCTGAAGGAATAAATGGCGTATGAGTCAATTGTTGGTCATGGGCTACCATGGAACTGCATCTCCTCACGATGCTCCACTGCCTTGTGGATCAGACATTTAGGTGAAATACTCCAGGTGTGGCCCCCTGAGAAAACGACCTGCTTCAGTTTGGGCACCTGAGCAGTATCACAGCCATATATATTTGGTGCCCATTTGTACCAATATTTATGTGTTTAAATAAATAAAATAAACCGCTGTTACCGAGCACGGTCCTCAACCAATATCACTAGTGAAGGACTACGTTCATTCCACTGATCAACACATCTCGCAGATTAAGACTGAGAAATTTATCACAGAGTTAATCATCAGTGGATCCATGATAATTAATTAAAAATAATTAAAATTCATGGAAATTCTAATAATATTATTGTTTACGATCAAAATACCATCCATTTATCGGATCTAGGACTCATCAGACTGAGGCGGGATCATGGATGCGCACTGCTGAGGAGTCCCTTGACAGGATGAAACGGTCGTCCAGTGCTTCCAGGTTTTCCATGGTGGTCTACCTTTAATTGACTCATGATCTCAACTATTAAAAATCATTCATATAATTATTATCAGTTATGTAAGCCCGAAAAAAAATAAAAGAAATGCAAAGTGGGGAAGGTGTAACTGATAAACGACAAATGAACAACTCAGTTAAAAAAAAGGAAAGAAATAAACAACAACGTAGATCAAATAGTACATAAATGTATAAAAGTCCAATCACAATAGTGACTACTATTAAAACTACCACTACTACCCCTAAATATAATAAATAGATAACCGCATATATACACATACCCACAACTGTGTAACCATATATGACACACAAACCATAAAACATAATGGGTAACTGATATATATAGTATATAATTAACAATAAGAGTATTTCTAATCAGTAGAATCAGAAGGGTTTTTTTTGGAGATTTAGTATTTATCATAGTTGAAAGCGTGAGTCAATTGAAGCTAGACCATCATGGAAAACCTTGAAACACTAAACGGCCGTTTCGTCGTATTATGGGACTACTCAGCAGTGCGCATCTACGAACCCGCTCTCGCGGATCAATTGAAGTTAGACATTAACACCGTTGGATGCCAGCTCAGTAGTCAATCGGTTAAGATCTTCGGCTTGAGACTGGTAGGTCCTGGGTTCGAGTTTCGCTCGCGAAAGCGGGTTCGTGGATGCGCACTGCTGAGGAGTCCCATGATGGTCTAGCTTCAATTGACTCACGCTTTCAACTATGATAAATACTCAATTGTCTAAAACTTATACAACATGAACATTGTACCTACATAAACTTGGATACACAAAGACAAAAGGAGAGGAAGAGAGAGACAAAAAATTTGTATACAAAACATTTCAAGGGGCTAATTATGTGAAAATATATTCATAATAGTTACCATTGAAATTATGAAAAAAGCCTATTATACCTTAATGATGATTAATTAGTTTCAAATAGAATTTGTGATTGTATTTATGTGTCCGTTAGTTAGATATTACTATGCTTGTTTATAAATTATGATGTGAACTATAATAATATATTTCACCTTTTCTATGAATCAGAAAAGGGGTTTTGTGGAGATTTCAGTATTTTCATAGTTGAAATCATGAGTCAGTTGAAGCTAGACCACAATGGAAAACCTGGAAGCACTGGACGGCCGTTTCTTCCTATTATGGAACTCCTCAACAGTGCGCATCGACGATCCAGCACCCATGAGGTTTGAACCCAGGACCTACCAGCTTCGCGCTGGAGCACTTAACCGATAGACCACTGAATGTTGATTTCTTGGTATGAGAATTGATTTACATTTGAGTTAATATAAGTTGTGTATTAAGGAATACACTTTGATGTCTGACAGTTGGCATGTTCATTCATAGGAGCAAAAATATAGCATGACATTAGAGTATATTGTGTTTAGCATGAAAGTTTAGTTTCATGGAATGTTTAACTGTAACCTGACGATTTAAGTAGTCAAATTTTATCTATTTGATTTTATGTTTAGATGTAGAAAATTTATAGCTCAATCATGTTCACATAGGAGATTAATTTCATAAAGAAATTCCTAGAGTACTGATGAGAAATGACCATTTTAATTCGGTCATGTCCAGTGTAAAGTAGTTATCCACTAACAGCACTAGGAGATGGTAGCACTTACTGAAAAGGTTCTGTGTTCAACTGCCAACAGGATTAAAGATTCGCACTGGCAAAGTCTCACACTCTGACGAAACAACTGTCCATTAATTCCTGGTTTTCAATGTTTGTCTAGTTAAGGTCGATTCACGGTATAAATTATGAATCCACCACATTAAGTCAAACACTATGAAGATATATAGAAAAGGGATTGGATTCTAGAGTGACAAAACATTCTTAAGTTTCAATAGCTGCCTTCCAGTTAAAACTGTCAACTTTATTATCTAAAGAAAATGAGAGAAAGATTGTCTAAATTACCTGCCTTGTGCATTGAATTTTTCTTCTAAGCTTTGTTTAGTTGAATAAGAGGAAGAATTAAAACATGAGAGTATAATTTTATACGCGTGATGATTTATCTGTAAAGCTTTTGACGTATTCCTAAACACCATTATCAGTCGTAGTAGAACCCGATTAAAAAATTTATTCCAAGTTTGATGAATAAATATAATCCAACTGAAAGAGTACAACGAATGTCGAATGAATACCAAACAAAAGAGTAATTCAACAATATTATCATTCAATGAAAGTCACAATTGATAATTTTTACAGTTATATAAAAGAAAGCAAACATGGATAGTGGCTAGTAGTGGAATCCAGTTGGACGGGCGTTTCGTCCTATTTGAGACTCGTCACCTGGATATACCTGCATCTCAGAGTTGATGTTCACTCTGGAACTCCAACCCAGTACCGTTTGCATCAAACGCCATCGCGTTATCCGCTCGGCCAATGAGTCCTGATAGCCACTTGCTTGTGCAATGGGGTGAAGTTTAAATTCAACTTAGTATTGTTTGTTTGAATCTTCCCATTGAAGTTTTAGGACTGCAATTGGTCAGTCTCTTATTGGCATATGTGCATACTGTGCGTATTGCCTCGATATAACCTTAATTCACAAGCATGGTAAGCAAAGATAGATAGTGGCTAGCACTGGAATCCACGACGCGCGTAGATGCAGGTACATCCAGCTGACGAGTCCCAAATAGGACAAAACGCACGTCAAAATGGATTCCACTGCTAGCCAATGTCCATCTTTGCTTACAGTGCTTGAGAATTTAGGCTATATCGAGGCAATAAGCACAGTATGCACATACTTCAATAAGAGACTGACCAGTTGCAGTCTTAAACATCAATGAGAAGATTCAAACAAACGATACTAAGTTGAATTTATATGAAAGAAACTTCAAATTATAAGTGTTACTACATAAGCTGCGAAGGACAATCTAAGTGTTATACATCACAATGGTGTCGGTGTATACACTCTTTATCTTCCCTTAAACCTTGAGATTAAAATTGCTTCATATCTTTCTTCCTGTACTATATCTTTGTATAAAATCTTTCTTTTACATACTACCATCACTAAATTAACTACTTCTATGAATTTAGTGTTCATCTTGTTGTGCTAATGAGGTATGGCAACTTAAACAGATGCACATATGTGACTGGTCCAACGTTTTAGCTGACTGACATTCACTAAATTCAAAGCCTAAAATTATAATAGAATCATTTAGAAATGACCATAGAACTGAAGTTTTAAGTCTCAGAAAGAAAATGAAAAAACAAATATAGAGAGAGAGACATAAACAAATTCAACAGAGTTCAAATAAACAGAATTGACAAAATAATGTCTGGGTTGTGTTTTTTTTGTTGAAGGAAATTAAATAAATCTATTTGAAATAATTTAAAAATAATTTTGATGCTAGATTGTTGAAAGTAGACGACAAACAGTTACTTATGATCCGAATAAATTTATTGACTCAATTCAAATTGAGTCTGGGTTCGGTTCGAATCTCACAGGAAGCTATAGTTCTCTAAAGATGCTTTGCAAATTTCTTAGACGTTTCCTGATATCTCAAACAACTTAACATCAAAATATTTTGTACGTTGTACAAGAAAGTGGTTATGAGGACTCAGTGACCGAGTGGATAACGCGATGGCGTTTGAAGCGAAAGGTACTGGGTTCGAGTCCCAGAGTGAACATCAACTCTGAGATGCAGGTACATCCAGCTGACGAGTCACAAATACGACGAAACGCCCGTCAAACTGGATTCCAATGATAGCCACTATACGTCTTTGCTTACCATGCTTGTGAATTAAGACTATACCGAGACAATACGCACATATGCCAATTACAGACTGACCAGTTGCAGTCCTAACACATCGATGGGAAAATTCAAACAAACAATACTAAATGAATTTATATTGTACATGAAGGTGAGTTTTTTAGACTAGTGAACATATTGCAACTTGATCCCATCAGTGCTAAATGACTACACAAATATGACATCAGTCACTAATCTGTGATTAATTAATTATACAAATAATTCAATTTATCAAAACAGGAATTATACAGCGAAATTCTCAAGGATTTGGAATGTATTCCTATGATGAGAACGATAACAGCTGAAAAAGAACTGACAAATAAGCGAGTACTGAACTACTTATATCAAGACCTAGGTTTAATATTATTTAACATTATATGGACGTAAACACCGAGACAGCTGTAAAGTATTTCTTAAAATCTACGCTGAATTTCTAGATGAACTCCCATAGATTTTTTACCGTTACCCATCTAAGGCTGATGTAGGTAGCGGTTTCGAATACGTAACGAATGACTCAGCCATTCCACCTAATGAAGATTCACCACTTTACAAATAGATTGACAATATTTACATAGTGTCGTGAGTTTAAATTTAGCGTTGCATATTTGATAGTCTTATGATATCTTTAAAAGTCCTAGTACAACAGAAAGAGAGGATAAAGTGAATGAAAACTCGACTAAGGAAGACCAATTTATTGTGTAACGCAAAATCTCAAAGTGGCTTCGAAAAATATGAAACTCATACATTAAATACACCACTTGCACATCTTCTTTGCGTTGTCATTTACATACTCCATTATTCCTTCAAATCTGTTGTTATTTCGATTGTTCTCCAATTTTTATTCTGTTCTCTTAATTCCAATATTCTCAACCTTGCGCTCGCAGAGATTCCATTATCGGGGGATAAGTTTACTCTCGATTACGTCCAAACTACTAACTTTCGTCATATTTCATAGATTGTTCAAAACCCAAGAAAGACTGTTTCACAAGGAGCAGGCTAGTTTTCGGTCTGATCGAGGATGTATTGATTATATCTTCACCCTCCACCAAATTTTAGAACACTGTCATACTTAACACAGGCCAACATCCGTAGTGTTTACTAACATCAGAGCTGCCTTTGATTCATTGGACATGGCTGTTATCCGGGGTTGTATATTGAAAAAATGTGTGACTGAAAAGTTTATTAAAATCTTGAAGGTTCTATACACAAACACTTCAGACAGAGTGAGGACATACAACTACATCTCTTCATTGTTTCAGTCAAACAGTGGTATTCGATAGGGTTGCACAATCTTACTATTCCCGTTCAACTTTGCTATCGATGACGTTTTGGAAACAGCTCGGATGGATGTAAGTAATGTTGATGTGAATATGTTGCCTGGAGAAAAACTTCTCCATCTTGAGTATGCGGATGATATTGTCTTACTGTACGATAATGCCCAAGCCATGCAATCCGCACTTAATCAGTTGGCAATTAATGTCTGTAGGTATGGTATATGGGAAGCTGCATAAGTGCTGGTAGTGGTGTTAGTGATGAGGTCGATTCATGTATAGTGAATGCCAGAGCGGCTTATGCCAATCCAGGTAATCGTGATGTCAGTCTGGCTGTAAAAGGTCGGATCTATAATGCATCGATGAGAGCAATTTTGTTCTATGTTTGTGAAACCTAGCCTTTCCGAGTTGAGGGTGTTTGACGACTCATTGTGCTTGATCACAGTTGTTTTAGACCGATTGCTGACATCCAGAGTCAACACCATGTTAGTAATGTAGAGGTTCAGCAACGTGGGTTCAGACACAGCGACAATAATTTAATTAACATATCGCCTTGAAACACTGATTACAGTGGCTTGAAAATGTCGTCACAGAGAATTCCACGTCTCAAATTATTTGCCGACAGTGGGACTGGTTGGAAAAAGCGTAGAGGTGGTTAGTGTATGATATGGTATGGTATGAAAGATTGATATACAGGACTGGATTCTGTTGGACCTTCACGACTCCCCAGTTCGGGTCCTAGGGATGGTACAACACAGTGGCTAGAGACATTATTAGATATGGCTCAGAATAAAAGCCTAAAGCGATCCTGTCGTATTTTATTTTTTAACATTCTCCACAAAAATGAAAGCAAATTCTTCAACTAAATTCTTTCTGGTTGTATTTATCCCGACTGAACTGCTATTTCCACTATTATTATTGTAACTCTAAAAAACTAATTTCTGTTTATCTTTGTTCACCTTCTTTTATATCTTCAAAACCTAATTTTCATTGTGGCGTATATATATTTTTGATGCCCCATCATACCAATGTTTATGTGTTCAAATAAATAACTTAGAAAAAAATACGCGAGGATCGCTCCGAAGGTATCTATGTTCAATTAGTAATAGCCTACGAATTTCCTATTTTTAAAGATCAACCGTAAAGGAAAACGGAACTAATTGATGCACAGAGTACTCATGCTTTAAGTTATAAACAGACAATTTACCTGGGCCACAGGTGATGCAAAGTGAGAAAAGCCTTCTTGATCAAAGTGATCAGAAGACTTTGTGTTTTGTTAGTATCTTCACTAAAAATATTATCATCCAGGTATTTAAAGTAAATGAGTGAATCTCTAGGTAACTTTTGTCCAGTTGAATTCAATCCATAATCAAAACTTAGTTTGAAATAGGATAGGTATTCAATCAAAAGCCTAAACTAAAATCATCGTTTGATGGTCACAAGGCTATATATATTCATTTCTCTTTTGTTTCTAATACTTACGTACATGTAGATATTATGATGAGTGAGGGAAACTCTTCATCATCATTAAAAATTATCATAATTAGGGTTTTTGTCCGGGTATAAGGCAATCCTAACATTATTCATCCTTTTTTTTAAATACATACGTTTCGCATTACATGTGGAATGTATGTCTGGTTAACATAGTAACAACAAGTAAAAGACAAGTCATGACAGTACATACAATGAAATAGAGTATCGATAAGTAGAAGGTTTATATAGAAAACGTATGTATTCATCCAATAAGTTATTAAACAAATATATCATGTTAATTTGTAGTTCAGGGATTGATAACTTATTGAAGATCGATCATGTGACCATAACCAATGACAATAAAAGTGAAGGAAGTTATCCGTAACATTGTCAATGTTCAATAGATGTGTTCATCTCAGTGATTTAGGCTCTATCTCCATTTATTGATCAATTGAATACTGTATATTAAAGCATAATTTGTATTAGAGATTTAACTTCAAGTTCTACTCTTTCCTTTATTTGTATTTTTTAACTTGGTATAATGGTCTAGGCTAAATTGAAATGTTTAGAACAATCAACCAGAGAAAACATCAGATACTTGAAATGAAGACTCGAATAAAAATTACATCAATGGACTGAATCAATGGAATAATGACTGGAAGTGTTGGATTATCACATTCATTGGATATTGAAATCATCCGACACTATTATACAGAACTTAAAAATTAAAGAACTTTATAAAATCCATCTATACATCTGAATATTTCATCTCGAATAGATTCTTTCAAAAACAGTGTTTGAATAGATCTATCGCATTTACTTCATGTAAAACAAAGGAAGAAGGGGGAAAATGTCTCCGAAATTACACAATATAAAATTTCGGTAATAAGTAATTTCATATTTTAGAGATCATTCTTTCTTAAAGTTTCTAATAACGATTTAGTTCTGGAAAAATCATAAAAGTACCATACGATCAGTCAGTCAGCTACAACGTCGAATCTGGCACACATATGCATCGGTGCAAGTTGCCATACCTCGTTAGCACAACAAGATGAACACCAAATTCATAGAAGTAGTTAATCTAGTGGTTGCAATATATATAAAAGAAAGATTGTATATAAGGATATAGTATAGAATGGAAGAAAGTTATGAAGCAATCTTAATCTTAAGGTTTAAGGGAAGACAAAGAGTGATTACAACGACGCCATAGTGATCGATTCTGATCCATTTCACCCAGAGACTCCAACCATTGGTTACGATAGTCACGCGGACCCCAACCAAGTAGTCTGCATCTACCAACATGGCTCAGATTAGAAGTTAGTGTCTTCAATCACTGATGCCACGTTTTGGTTTGGCCGCCCCTAACTTTCTTCCAACCATCCCCAATACTACTCAACATTGCGTGTCATGGTAATCGGTGTTCAGTTATACGTAACACGTGGTCCAACCATTTCAGTCAATGAAGATTCATGACCTCATCAACTGATTTACCATCATTCCCTAATAGTACCATACGATCATACAATATTAACTCTTAAAGAGTATTAAATAACTTGTTTACTGAGCAATTACCTTAACAAATGTGTAAACATCTATATGAGATTAGATCTAAATCAACACAGACTAACATTATTACTACCAACACTAACTAGTCTGACATAAAAGTAGAGGGAAAAGCAATTACAGATAAAGAAATCTAGATAGTGATAAACAATAACATTACTGATTATTTGTTTAAGCCATTGTAAACAAGTGAACATTTTCTCATGGATTGACATCAATCGAGCTAATATTGAAAAAAACAAAGAGTATTGGGTAACTATCTTGTTGTGCTTTATAACCTTTTTAAAATTGTGCATACATAATTTAACCACACAAGAAACGTAATCTAGAATCATCTAGTGTTACACAGAGAGAGTTCATGAACTTGGCATTACATATTTAACTTATTAATAAATCAAATGTATACGTGTTTATATACCAATCAAACAGATTAATAAGGTAATTAAACAATTTCATCTGACTGTTAGATGAGTTATTAAAACTATAATTAATAACTTGGATAAAAATTTATAATATTCAGAGTTTCAAATCACGAATTAATCTGAATTAAACAATTATTGTAAACTAGTAAACACTGAATATTTTTTTCATTATAGTTTGTAACTCATTAGAAATTTCTATTCACAACTATTTCAAGGATCAAACTCAAAATTATCAATTTGTTTCTGAAAACAGCTCTGATGGATGTAAGTAATAGCGGTATGGATCTGCTGCATGGAGAAAGACTACTCAACATTGAGTATGCCGATGATATTGTCTTACTGTGCGATAATGCCCAAGGCATGCAATCTGCAATTAATCAGTTGGCAATCAGTGTCCGTAGGTACGGTATGTGCTTTGCACCCTCCAAGTGCAAAGTACTTCTACAAGACTGGAAGGATTCTAATCCTGTACTCACCCTGGATGCTGAGCAGATTGAAATAGTTGAGAAGTTCGTTTATCTAGGTAGCTATATAAGTGCTGGTGGTGGCGTGAGTGATGAGATTGATGCACGTATAATGAAAGCCAGCGGCTTATGATAATCTGGGCCATCTTTGGCGCTTTCGTGGTGTTAGTCTGGCTGTAAAAGGTCGGATCTACAACGTGTCGGTGAGAGTAGTTTTGCTCTATGCTTCTGAAACCTGGACTCTCCGAGTTGAGGACGTGAGACAACTCTCTGCGTTATCATCGTTGTCTTCGAAGGATTGTTGACATCCATGACAGAAATGCACAAGTTCGGCATCGTATGTTCGGGCACAGAGACGATAATCCAATTAGTGTTACCATCTTGAAACACCGACTTCGGTGGCTTGGATATGTTTTACGAATGTCGTCCCAGAGGCTTCCACGTCGTGCATTATTTGCCGACTCTGGGATTGGTTGGAAAAAGCGGAGAGGAGGTCAGTGTATGACATGGTGTCGTGGCATGAAAGAAAGCTGCAAAGGACTGGTTTCTGTTGGTCCTTCACGACTCCTCGGCTGGGGTCCGAGAGATGGTGCAACACAGTGGCTAGAGACGTTATAAGATATGGCTCAGAATAGAAGCCAGTGGTGATGCTGCAGTAGCCTTTTTTAATTTCTTTATAAAGAGTTGTTATAACTTTCTTAATTGAAAGAGTCTTCTGGTTGTACATTTCAGTTCCCCCTCCAATCATTACTCTTCTTTTTTTCGTCCTATTTTTTTTCTTTCTTTTATATATAAGCATCTTCCTCTTTCTCTTCCCATTCTCATTGTTTTGTGTGGCGCATATGTATCTGGTGTCCCTTTGTACCAATATGTATGTGTTTAAATAAATAAATAAATCCTGTTTTAATGAGGTGCGGCAACCTGAATCGATGTCTATGTGTCAGAATCCAGGTTGCTGAATTCTATAGTTCAAATTATCAACCACGGGATGCAAACTTAGACAACTAAATTTTAAGCGCAAGTTTCCAGTGTACACCATTGAAAAGATTCATTCGATGACTGAACACCTATCCGGTGTATTCTAGTTCTCATCGGTTGTTTAACTAAGATTAATGTATAACTAAAAAAATTAAACAATCTCAAAAATCATCTATTTTAATAATTTCTATAATTATCTAACCGCATTATGCAATGAAGTCTTTTGACACTTTTCGCCACCAATTTGAACACGAAACACTATGGAACAATGATTTGTCAGACGATGTCCTATCAATATGCTTTCTATATCATCTAGTAAAGAATCAATAATAAAATAATTTCATTTATTGATTAAGTACAAGTTCATGAAGTCAGCCTTGAGCTACATTGTTTTTCATTAGAGACAGTAATACTCCACTATTGTGTAAACTGAAATAGATGAAGTGTACTTTGGACTTGAGTTCTGATAGTTGGAAGTCAAATAGTTTGCCCACTCATTATGCACAGCAATATAGAAGTAATTAGTATTTATAACAGTAAAAGAATCATATGATTTCTACACTGAGATTTACGAACTAATACGCAGACTTATTTTATCACTAAAACAGATTAGTTACATTCAGAATGAGTTGTTACATAATTTATAAACAGAGTAGGTGATTGGGTGATTTACTAATGTATGATAAATTAGTCTACTAATCTGAATTACAGTGTATAGCTTCAATAAGAAATCGGTGGTACTAAACTGAAAACGTCTAATTTGAACATAAATTCTCAAGTATAATACAGTAGATGTTAGTCAGCTATCAACCGATTATAAACAATGTAATATCATTGTAAGCAAATATGGATAGTGGATAGCAGTGGAATCCAGTTGGACGCGCGTTTCGTCCTATGTACACTTTGGGACTCGAACCCAGTACCTTTTGCTTCAAACGTCATCAACATCAACTCTGAGATGCAGGTACATCCAGCTGACGAGTCACAAATACGACGAAACGCCCGTCAAACTGGATTCCAATGATAGCCACTATACATCTTTGTTTACAATGCTTGTGAATTAAGACTATATCGAGGCAATACGCACATATGCCAATTACAGACTGACCAGTTGCAGTCCTAACACATCGATGGGAAAATTCAAACAAACAATACTAAATGAATGTAATATAAGGGGATAATGCACACAGACGGAAAATCATATATTTCATAAAAGCACATCAAGTTGAAAGACAAATGAGTTAAAATATTCATATCAAAGGTAGTGATATATTAAACGTAGGGAGATGAATTAAAAAAAAAAGGAAAGATAGAAGAAATATATGAAAGAATAATCAAACCTATATTTGTAAGAAATTAAGAAACAATAGATCTAAACCCTAGAAAATGATTCCATCCAATATCAACTTTTAGGTCTCTGGTAATTCCAAAGTCAGTCGTTTGGTCAGTCACATGCAACATAAGACATGTAATATATGTGCATCAGTTCAACTTGTTAAACCATATTATTACAGAAGAACGAAATTATCAGAATGGACATCAGAGAAGTAAACTATATGGACAACCATTAGTCAGCCAATTAGATGAAAGATGAAGGCTATTGGATTTCGGCGTGGAATTGTAAGCACAATGAAAAACAGGTTGTACTTGACTAAAAGCTGTGTGAAAATTCAGCAAAAGTTACCGATATTTCACTAGTAGGACGCTGAAAAACAATAGACAAACTATAGCAGAAGACTTAGAACGAACAGAATGAAGATAAGAAATTCACCAAATTTCAAAAGAAAATAAGGACAAAAGGGGATTTTGAACTTTTTAACGGTAACCTGTAAGTATTTAGAATAGCATGAAATTCGTTAGAAAAACCAAACAGATTTTGCCTCATGTGTATTTGAGTGAAATCCACCATATAGCTACGGAGCAATAATAGTTTGTAGTCTCAATCTTTGTATGAAAGTTTACGTCAGTTCGTGAAGAAATTCCTAATATTAGTCTTAATACCAAACCATGAAACCCAACGCTAAATCCATATCCCAATCCCTGATCCTAAGCCTTTCACTGTAAGAAATAACTCACGTGATAAAGTTCATTATACACTTTAAAACTTCTTACCCTTTGTAACTTTATCCTTTATTAAATAAAAAAGTAACCTAAACCAACAAACTGTTTTCTGATTGGTGAATACAGTAGTCCAAGTCATTTGAAGTTTATAAGATCCTCCATGTAGTTTACTTATACTTAGATATCAGAATAGTATAAGTAGTAATAGTTATTAGTAGTTGCAGAAAATAACAGGAATAAACAACATTTCAGAAGAGTGAATATTCGTGGAACAGAAAGATGAAGAATAACTGCGTTTGCATCTTTGCAACCTATTCTCAGCCATATCAGTCATGGTAGTCCACCATCGGTCACGATAATCGAGAGGACCCCATTCAGATAGATTTTATTGAACAGTAAAACCTAACTCAACAGTCAATCACTTTATGAACTGATGCCCATTGACGGTTAAGTAGATCTTAGGTTTCTTCCATCCTACTCCTACATCAGAAATCATTGTAGTTCGAGTTAGGCAATAACTACACAACCTTAAACTGGAAGTACCATACCACCCAAAACGCTTCACAGTGCAATTGTTAATGACGCGTTTATACATAGCTGAAATCACATTTTAGTATGTCTGCCTTTAGTATTCTCTCGAGTAAAGTACATTTTTGTCTAATTTTGATGTTCGACTCAAACTTTTTTCCTGAAGCATAAAGTGCTAAAAAGAATAAAATATAATTTAATGATAAAACGAACACAACTCGTCACTAAAAAAACACACCTTAATTAACAATAAATAATAAGAACGCCAATTAAGTCACTTACTAGATACACAAGTCGACGAATTAGAACGATCTAACTGTTGTAAGCTTGAAGAAAGACCCGATGCAGAACCTGTAGAAGCGACTAGGGCGACTAATGCAGCTGGTGATAGGCCAGTTTGATTACCTAATTCAATCAATTTATTTACACTTGCAGAAGAATCAACAATAGTACTGCCAGCTGATGATGACGATGCCGATGTACTATTACTTAAGGCATTCAATATGGCTAACGATGAAGCGTTATTATCATTATTGGAATTACCGTCAGCATTACCACCACCAGCATCACGAGATAGTGAAGATTCAGCATCAAGTCCTGTCGTCGCTGCTGCTGCAGCTGCCGCCGCCGCTGATGAGGAAAGTAGAGCAGCAGCAGCGGCGGCAGCGATAGATAAGGCACTTGTATCACCATTTGTTGCTTGACATAATAACATCCAACGTTCATTCTCTTCGGGATGAGCATTTTCATAATGTCGTCGAAGTGAACGTGAATCACTATAGGATTTATCACAGAAATGACATGCATGAGGTTTACGACTTTCATGTGTATACTTATGACCATTTCTAAAACAGAAGAAAGAAGAATAATTCGAATGAGATAATGAACGGATAGATAAGTAATTACGTAGAAAAATTGAAAGATAAAAAAGTAGGTAGCTATCGAAATCATTAATGAACGCATTTGTCAGAAATAATAATTAATCCACTAAACTTCGTCAAAACATTCTTATACAGATAATCCTTCCGTCATCCGACCTTTCACGTATCTGTGCTCTATCGGTGACATGATTTAGAATCGGTCAAGATGATGCAGATGGATTTATTCTTTGTCTTGAATATGTGTTTAAAATGCTGAAAAAAAACACTACAGTTTGGTAAGTAATCACTATAAGTCAATTTAACAGGTTTATGTAACTATTAATTTCAATAATAAACATAAATCGTACAGATATTCACAATATTGAAATGATTCAGAAGATTCCTCACTCAAAAGAGTGTTGTATTCTTTGAACTAGTTGTAGTAGGCACTGATGCTGTAGTCCTGAATTATGACGAAAGGCATTAACAACATCAAGAACAACAAACATTTTAATTTGAACAATTTAGTTTCTTTAAGGAATCACAATGACATTTTCTAATTTTCATTTTATTAAACTTAATCTGCTACTCCGTTATAGTTAATAGAGATGTGGAAACAATTAGCATGGAGAGAATAAACAAGCAAGTCAAAATAATACCAGTTCTAATAATGATATGAAAGAATAAACACTAGAGACTACTTGTTCAAAAAGCAGAGACGAGTTAGAAGAATAAAAGAAAATGGAATAATATTGAAGCTTAAGATGTGTAAATGGATCTACGCTGCAACAATTGAATCTTAACCATATCATCACCCACAGACTCAACAAACACCAATCGTAGTTATTGCGAGAACCCCAACTAGGTTAATTTGCGCCTACCTATACAACTTAATTCGACGGACAATTTTACTGAATATATTTGAGTGATAAAATACCCAGAGCGGACTACTACCCACCATAACTCTCTCGACGTTAGTAAATGGACATCACAAGTTTGGAAAAGCTAGACGAGCTTTTTAAATACTTACCACATCAATTGGTGTAATTCAGATGTTTACAATCTTAAATGATGACATGTGCAATGATTGAAAAGAATTTTGGTCAGCATAGATTTTGCAGATATAACATTTTTTTCAGATCCTACCTCGTCAACCTCAATCGCCTATTTATTTCTGGCGAATTTTTTTTTAGCTTCTCTTAGGTTGTATACAAAAAGAGTTTAGTTCAGATAGATAATAAATGATGTCTAGTTTAACATTTCACTTAATTAGTAGTATATTAAATGAAACCTTAATATCAATTCTATCATTAAACGATTACAATGGTATGTTCATTATCACAATCAAATCATAATCTATCATCCTCCTTCACACACACACACACACCTAATACATCTTAACAAATACTGTAGTTGAACAACCGGATGATGGTTAAAAACCAGAAGAAAAAATCCGAGAGAGAAGACAAAGAAAGTCAACAAAAAGACTGAATAAGGTCAAAAATAATAAAAGTACATTGTTGTATAGTGAAGGATAGATAACAAGAACAATAAGACATGAATCACCAATTAGTAAACAATCAAAATCACATATACAAAATGGTAGTCATAAAACGAGTACATAATAAAACTAGTGAGGGAAGATGAAAGAATCATTTTTTTTTTTAATAAACAATATGACTAAAGTTATTCCGTGATGTCAGTGTAGCACAGATTAATCTAATAGATAAAAAATACAAATGTAGGAAAACTTATTTAATTGTGTGAGGGCTATGATACTGCCCAAGTGCCCAAACCGAAACAGGAGGTTGCCTTAGGGGGCCACACCTGGAGCCTTTGACCTCAAGATTAAATCCACAAGGTAGTGAAGCATCATGAGGAGATACAGTCCCATGATAGCCGGTGACTAATAACTAATTCATACGCCATTTGTTCCTTCAGGATACTGGAGCCAGCCCATGTGCACCATTGATTTGGAATCAGGGTTTTCCATCTCCTCTATGTGAACTTTCCGTGTCCAACAACCCGGTTAAAGCGCCGGACATTCGCTTTTCCTCCTCTCAATTTCGTAAATAACAATCCCGCCACGAGAAGGCAGTGAGTAAAACTTCTGTGGCAGAGGCCATGTGAGAGCATTTCGAGAGGGAGAGCGGACTTTTCCCACTCTTGGCCGTACCAGAACATTCGGGAGTTCATACTTCTAGGGATCAGTTTATCCTAATGGTACAACCAATACAAATATTCATATACAATCCCAAACTTATACATATCTGTACTTTCTATGATCAAATTAAACGTTAGTAATTTATTCTAAATGCAATACAAATGGCTTCTCTTTTAATAACACAACAACGTAAAACACAGAAAGAAAATCAGGTCAATATATGGACTATTATCTTTACACTACTGATATATACAAAAAGATTCTACATTCCTTAAATATTTAAAGAATAATGAAATTTCTGCTAGTTGATTTTTGAATAAACTTGTTAGATTAGTAAAAATGTATCTAACATAGTAACAGTATTATTAGTGATAATGGTAGGAAAGATTAGATATAAATGATCTGTATAGAAAAGAAAAAAACAAAAACAAAGAACAAATCTATCATTGATTAAGAAGTGTAAATATTTGAAGATAAAAATAAACAAACAGTAAGTGATTGTTTGAACAACATGCAAATGATGTAGATATGTATATGTGATGAAACGGACAGACACACACACACACACACACACACAGAGAGAAGCAATGAGCCAAAAACTTTGCAAACATTTATCAAGCTAAATGTCTTGAAAGAACTTGAAAAACATAAAATATCATGTGTTTGAAGTTTGAACTCTACGATCCAAATATTTTGATTTGACCTACCAAGTGAGATCACTAGCACCTGATATATATTGTGGCTTTATAATGAATCAAATGAAAAGATCTATATGTTTCTTATGAAGGTAAACAGATAAAATATGATATAAGAACGAACTACAGTTTACCGTTCGAATTCAATCCAGTAATCTGTTTCTCCATTAACTTTACTCTTGTATATATATATATATATATATATATATATATATATATATATATATATATATATGTATGTATATGACACCCGTCTATAATTATCATAACCAATCACATGAAAAACAAGATGGTCCTGTGTACAAGACAATGTACGAATGTTATGCGATAAAACAGTAATATATGAGATATGCATCGGTATGTGTCTAATTAAAGCCATACAGGAATCAACAAGGTGCCTGCGTGAAGTGAAAAGAAACTGCAGAAAGGTACATAACAGATAGTGAGACAGACTTGAACAGACAAGGACACTTACTGCTAATACACATAGACACTCTTCAAATCACAATAGCTGTGTATATATTCATACAAATTACCATAGGTAATTATGACCAAGCTATTTGTGAAGGTGTGAGAAATATATTACATAAATATCAATTCGTGTGAGTCAATAGGACGACGACAACAACAACGGAGGAAGAAATGTGTTAAGCAAAAATACCCTTGGTTTAAATCCAGAGTGGAAATTTATCACAAAAAGGGAGTGCATAGTCAAACAAAGTAGTATCAACAATGAGATAAATTAAAGCTAACAAAGATTCAGACTTTAGTGAATTGAGAACAAACATCCTTGTTGTAATCAAATGCGGTTACATGAATAAATCGTTTAGAGTCACTACATTAAACTGACTTCAATGGTCACACTAACCCTTTGTCACAATTCAATCTAAAGGCTGGGATTCTACTGTGTAGCTGTCATCTCAGTAGAGTTAAATAGGAAACTCTAAAAATAACTGAATTAATTATTGATAAGAATACTAAAAATTATTTAACCTTATGTATGAGAAGGCAATTATTGTATTTTTCAAACTTTTCAGGGTTAGATAATATTGAATTCGGTAATCCATTAAAAGGGGCTGGCTAACTTTGTTGGTTTACTTGCAAATCATTTATCAACTATATAGTTACGTATTTGGCTTTCAGTCACAGTTTAAGTGTGAGGTCTAATAAGATACTACCCAGCTTCAGAACCAAACTAAGTGGAACTTGCAACCAAAGTGGATGGAAGAGGTTAGTAATACTTAGTATATTATCAAACCTAGTAAACGAGTATATTTAAATTGATAATACAATGTCGGTGCCCAAATTGAAGCAGGTGGTTTTCTTAGCAGCCCACACCCCGAGCCTCGGATCGGGCATCATAAGGAGATGCAGTCCCATGGTAGCCGGTAACTAATAACTAATTCATACGCCATTTGTTCCCTCAGGATACTGGAGCCCATATGAACCGTTGGTTTGAAATCACACTTTTTCAACTCCCCTACGTGGACTCGTCATGTCCACCAAACCGGTTAAACCCCCGGATATTCGCTTTCTTTCCTCTCAATTTCGTAAACAACAGTATTGCCACAAGAAGGCAGTGAGTAGGACTTCCCTGACAGAGGCTATATACGCGTGGTCATGTGAGAGCATTTCGAGAGAGAGAGAGGACATTTTGCACTCTTGGCCGAACCAGGGCATTTGGGGGCGAAACCTGGAAGCACTGGACGGCCGTTTCTTCCTATTATAGGACTCCTCACCAGTGCGCATCCACGATCCTACACTTGCGAGATTCAAAACCAGGACCTACCAGTCTCGCGCCAGAGCACTTAACCGATAAACCAACTTTGGGAATTGCTTTCAACTTTGCCGATAATATGCGATTGTCGATGAATGAATTTAAACCAGCTAGACACCATGAAAAGTGATAAATTCCAAGACTATTACATTATTATACTCAGATCCATTAAATCTACATAAATCAGTTCATGGAATTACATGGATTTTAGTAATCTTTTTTGAAAGATGATTCTTACTTATCTGAATGAATCTCATATCATAGAGAAAGTGAAAATGATCGAAGAGATTAAGCACTAGTCTACATTTAGACACATATATAAAAATAAATGTACAGACAAATAACAACAATTGTTCACATTAGTTTAACATTCCTTTCCTATACAAACAAACGCATCTCTCTCACTCACTCATTCTATCCATAAAAAGAATCAACTAGACGATGTCCAAAAATTATGACAGTAACATATCTATGTAAGCTTGTTTGTTTGTACATATAGATGTATGCATTTGCAACAAAGTACGAAGACTCTAAAGTACATAGACATATACTACTAATACTACTACTATTAATTATAATTGTAGACATGATGATGGATTATACGTTTTAAATGAATACATGTATTAAAAGAAAGTAGCATCAAGGTATTAAATCAACGTTTGAGTTATTAATGAATAAGGGTTAAAATGCAAAATTAAGATACTTACTTACTTACGCCTGCTACCCCTCGTCGAGGAGCATAGGCCGCTCACCAGCATTCTCCATCCAACTCTGTCCTGAGCCTTACTTTCCAGTTCTTTCCAGTTGCTATTCATCCTTTTCATATCGGCTTCTATTTCCCGGCGTAGTGTGTTCTTTGGCCTTCCTCTTTTCCGCTTCCCTTCCGGGTTCCAAGTTAGGGATTGAGTCGTGATGCACATTGGTGATTTCCTTAATGTATGTCCGATCCACTTCCAACGTCTTTTCCTTATTTCCTCTTCAGCTGCAAGCTGGTTTGTCCTCTCCCATAAAACGCTGTTGCTGATAGTATCCGGCCAATGGATGTTGAGTATTTTGCGTAGACAACTGTTTATAAATACTTGTACCTTCCTGATGATGGCCGCAGTAGTTCTCCACGTTTCAGCTCCATACAGTATGACTGTCTTGACGTTCGTGTTAAAGATTCTGACCTTGAAATTGGTTGAGAGTTGTTTTGAGTTCCATATGTTCTTCAATTGTAGAAATGCTGCCCTTGCTTTGCCAATCCTCGCCTTTACATCTTCATCCGATCCTCCTTGTTTATCAACGATGCTCCCCAGGTACTTGAATGTTTCCACCTCTTCCAGAGTTTCGCCATCAAGTGTGATTGGGTCGGTGTTCTCCGTGTTGCATTTGAGAATCTTGCTTTTTCCTTTGTGAATGTGGAGGCCTATCGATGCGGAGGCTGCTGCTACATTTGCTGTCTTCATCTGCATTTGGTCGTGTGTATGAGAGAGGAGGGCTAGGTCATCTGCGAAGTCCAAATCATCTAATTGATTCTGAGAAGTCCATTGTATTCCGTATTTCCCTTCAGATGTCGAATTCGTCATAATCCAGTCAATCACTAGAAGGAAGAGAAATGGGGAGAGTAGACAGCCTTGTCTGACTCCGGTCCTTACTGGAAATGCATCTGTCAGCTGTCCTCCATGCACCACTTTGCACTGTAATCCATCGTATGAGTTTTGGATAATGTTGACGATCTTCTGAGGAACTCCATAGTGTCGAAGAAGTTTCCACAATGTTCTCCTATCCACGCTGTCAAACGCCTTCTCATAGTTAATGAAGTTGACGTATAGTGATGAGTTCCACTCAACTGATTGTTCAACGATGATCCGTAGTGTCGCAATCTGGTCTGTGCACGACCGATCCTTACGGAATCCAGCCTGATGACCCCTAAGTTCGGCGTCTACTGCGTCTTTCATCCGATTCAGCAGCACTCTGTTGAAAACTTTTCCTGGTACTGATAACAAACTGATGCCTCTGTAGTTCTCACATTGGCTCAGATCTCCTTTCTTTGGTATCTTGATGAGATATCCTTCTTTCCAGTCCGTTGGCACTTGTTCCTCTTCCCAAATCTTTTTGAATAGAAGGTGAAGCATGTTTGCAGTTATTTCAATGTCTGACTTCAGTGCTTCTGCTGGTATATTGTCAGGTCCTGCCGCCTTCCCACTTTTGATTTGTCTGATGGCCATCTTGACTTCTTCGATCGTTGGTGGAGTGACATCTATTGGAAGGTCAGTGTGGGCTGCTTCGATGTTCGGTGGATTCGATGGGGCTGGTCTATTCAGCAGTTCCTCGAAGTATTCTGCCCATCTTTTCCTCTGTTCCTGAATCTCAGTGATTGTCTTTCCTTCTTTGTCTTTGACTGGTCTCTCTGGTTTGCTATATCTCCCTGCCAATTTCTTCGTTGTATCATATAGTTGTTTCATATTCCCTTCTCTTGCAGCTTTTTCCGCCGTCGTTGCTAGTTCTCCCATGTAGTTCTGCTTGTCGGCTTTAATGCTTTTCTTCACTTCTCTGTTTGCTTCTGCGTAGTCTGCTTGTGCTTTGACTTTCTCTGCTCGTGTTCGGCTGTTGTTAATTGCCAGTTTCTTGTTCTTCCTTTCTTGAAGTTTGTCCAGGGTCCCCATAGAGATCCATTCCTTGTGATGGTGCTTCTTAGGACCAAGAACCTCCTGACACGTTGAAGTTAGTGCTTCTTTTATTCCTTTCTAGTTGTCCTCCAAAGTAGTTTCTTGTTCTTTCAGTAGATCCTGTAGAGCTTGGAACCTGTTGTTGAGAGTTATCTTGAATTCATGGAGTTTGTCAGTATCTCGAAGGAAGGCTGTATTAAACCTTTGTATTGCTGTTTGTCCAGTTGTCCAGTCTTTCTTTAGCTTCAGTCTCATCTTGGCCACAACCAGGTGGTGATCTGAAGCTATGTCAGCTCCTCTCCGGGTTCTCACATCTTCCATTGATCTTCGGAATTTTTTGTTGATACAGATGTGATCAATCTGGTTCTCTGTGGTGTGGTCCGGTGAGATCCATGTAGCTGTGTGTATGCGTTTGTGTGGGAATATTGTGCCGCCTATAACCAATTTGTTGAAAGCACATAGGTTTGCAAGTCTCTCCTCATTTTCATTTCTCTCTCCTAGTCCATGTCGTCCAATTACATCTTCATATCCTGTGTTGTCCACTCCAACTTTAGCATTTAGATCTCCCATAAGGATGGTGAGGTCCTTTCGTGAGCACTTCTCCATAATTGATTGCAGCCTTTCATAGAACTGATCTTTATCATCGTCGTTGCTATCATTGGTGGGTGCATAACATTGGATAACATTCATTGTGATGCCCTCCTTCTTTGTTCTGAATGATGCTTTGATTATCCTGGGTCCATGAGATTCCCATCCCACAAGTGCATTTCGTGCTTCTCTGGACAGCATTAGAGCAACTCCCTGAGTGTGTGGCGCATTTTCCCCTTCGTGACCGGAGTACAGCAGCATCTCTCCTGTACCTAGCCTTTGTTGTCCAGTTTGTGTCCAATGGGTTTCGCTGATTCCGAGTACTGCCAAGTTGTATCTCCTCATTTCCATTGCTATTTGGCTGGTCTTTCCTGTTTCCCACATTGTCCGGACGTTCCATGTACCTATAAAGAGTGTTGCTCTGGTTGTTAGAAGGTGCATCGGTCTCGTGACTTCCGAAGAATTTCGGCTTTCATCATGAGACGTCATTATTCCTTCAACTCCCAGGGCAGAGTTTAAATGGTTTGGATTATTTTTTCTGGTTAGCGTTTTTTTAGCGAGTTAGCTTTTCTACGGGATGGGGTCGCTAACCCCATGCCCAACCCTCCTCCTTTACCCGGGCTTGGGACCGGCAGTAACTCTAGAAGAGCTACAGGCGGAGTGGCAAAATTAAGATATTTGCGAGAAAAAAAAAGACAATGACATAGCAATGATAACATAAGCATATTTGTAAGCAGTGGCTAGCAAGTGGAATCCATTTTGACGCGCGTTTCGTCCTATTTGGGATTCGTCAGCTAGATGTACCTGCATCTCAGAGTTGATGTTCACTGTGTGAATCGAACCCAATAATTTCCGATTCAAACGCCATCGCGTTATCCACTCGGCCACTGAGTCCTGATAGCCACTCGCTTGTGAACATCAACTCTGAGATGCAGGTACATCCAACTGACGAGTCCCAAATAGGACGAACCTCGCGTCAATCTGGATTCCACTTACTAACCACTATCCATCTCTGTTTCTTGTTGACCACCTCCAACCACCATCTTATTACAAAGATGTGTTTGAATTACTTGTTGACAATATAGTTCGGTGGTTGGATATGGTCAGTAATAAAATTTATTGGACCTAGATTTCATGATAAATGACAAAGTTTGCCTACAACCTTAAAGCAAAATGATACTTCCTAATAGTTTCACAATCTGAGACGTTGTCACTAAGCTATTTGGGTCACAAATGTTAACTTTTGGGAATGAGATATTTGCAATTAATTAGTAACAAATGTCATGTTGGTCTGGTCCCTTGACGCTGATCGAATTCTATCGATCACATTGCAATGTGGCCAACGATTGACAATTAACATCTCAACATAGTACATGGGATGTCAAGACACCTAGACCAGCAGAAAAATTACAAATTCATCGACAGATTTCAATAACAACAAAGGTGCTACTGATACTACCACTTTGCCCAAACAGAAGTGGAGCGAGGTTTGATCCTATAACCTGGTGGTCAGAATGCGAGCCCCCCTGACCACTGAGCTACCGGTTCACATCTTTCAGTAGTCTGAAGATGAATGACTACTATATAAGTTATTTCTAGAATCAATGATAATCAACTGAATTTATTTGATTCACTACTTTAGAGTCTTTAATAACTACTGATCTCGAATAAGTTAACGATGTACTGCCACAAATTTTCACACTTTTAGGCAGTATTTATCACACATTGATTTCAATTACGGTACCATTGAAAACCAGGATAATATGGATAGCGGTTTTATCCTAGCATGTAGCTTCAGAAGTGACCATCCAAGACCAAAAAAGTGATCGAGTCATGAACCTCCGTGTCTCACAAAAAACCTCCAACCAATGATACAACTCCACCTTCAAATGTTTTGAGATGATATACAATCATCGTTTGATGCTATATCTGATAACTGTTTAAATCTCGATAAGTACGAACTCTCCCAATAATGACTTCTTACAAGAACCTGATGAACATTTTGAAGTTACAACGAGTTGATTAAAATAGATTTTTATCAGAAGGGGGCTTGTGGCGATTTTATAAATTTTTATAGCTGAAGTGATGTGTGACTTGAAGCTAGACCACCATCGAAAACCTGAAAGCACTGGACGGCCGTTTCGACATATTATAGGACTCCTCAGCAGTGCGCATCCACCATCCCGCACTCGCGAGATTCGAACACAGGACCCATCAGTCTGGCGCGCGAGCGCTTAACCACTGAGCCGGCATCCAACGGTTTTAATATCTAACTTCAACTAATCCATGAAATTGAACAACCATCCACCATTGTCTTCAGTGAGTTGATATCTCACAACATACCTAGTTGAACCTCACTGGTCACTGTTTCTCATTAGAACTCCAGGAAATATCTCCTGAAGCCAGTCGCTAGTGAGCATATGATTATTATCAGAAGTAGGTTTGTGGAGATCGTGGATGGGAACTGCTGAGGAGTTCAACAATAGGACGAAACGGCCGTTTAGTGTTTCAAGGTTTTCCATGGTGGTTTAACTTCAATTAACTGATGACTTCAACTATAATATATATTTGTTGAAAAGATCAATATATGACATATACTCATTCAGTATTGTTTGTTTGAATCTTCCCATCGGTGTGTTAGGACTGTAACTGGTCAGTCTCTAATTGGCATATGTGTATATTGTGCCTATTGCCTCGATATAGCCTAAATTCACAAGCATTGTAAACAGAGATGGATAGTGGTTAGTAAGTGGAATCCAGATTGACGCGAGTTTCGTCCTATTTGGATGTACCTGCATCTCAGAGTTGATGTTCACAAGCGAGTGGCTATCAGGACTCAGTGGCCGAGTGGATAACGCGATGGCGTTTGAATCGGAAATTATTGGGTTCGATTCACACAGTGAACATCAACTCTGAGATGCAGGTACATCTAGCTGACGAATCCCAAATAGGACGAAACGTGCGTCAAACTGGATTCCGCTGATAGTCACTATCCATCTCTGCTTATGACATCTACTGCTTACAAATTGAACGGATCATTTTAAAAAAAGAACATCAGATAATAGTTTTTGTTAAATGACTTAAACTAATTACATAACTGAATTATCATTATCATTTGTTGATTTCACCACTTAAAGCAAACATTCTTTTCATTTAATCTAATAAAACAAAATACACTAAAGTGTACCATTAAAAATTGAATTAATGTGCATTAGTATGTTACTTGAATCTATAATAATAATAACCGATAAACCTGTATGTGTATATACACACAATATATAATAGGTGCTTTAATATAATATACATATGATTACCAAATATATAAAGAGAAAAATCAATCACAACAAAAGTCAGTGATCCGATCATTATGATTATTGTGATAATGTTAAAGAAGACCGATATGATTGATTTTTAAACAAACAAACAAAAAAAAAAGTATCCAATTTCTCAATTCTTCATAAATGCCATATTATCAAAGTGAGAAATTATACATATTTAAGTATTCATTTCACTCTAGGAGCGACCAGATCAAAACGTGGTATAAATCCATGAAGTCATTGACAATTGGATTGAGCCATGCTGGTAGGTGTAGAATACCTGGTTGAGATTCGCGAGATGATAGCAATCGATGGTTAGAGACCTTGAATGACATGGCTCAAAATCGTTTGCAATGGCGAAGGTGCATCCACTCTTTGTGTTCTACCAAATTCTAATCTTCCGAATTCTTCATGTCTCTATCTTTCTTCTCTTTCCAAATTTATTTCACTGGATTATACTCCTTCAATAACATCTTCAAACCCTAATCTTTCATATTATTGCTTATACTCTTACTACTTCTACCATTATGGGATTTGAATCGACAACTGCATCTCTGTGCTAACGTGGTATGGCAACTCGAACTGATGTACGTAAGTACGAAGTTCTACGTTGTCACTGACTGACTGATTCATTTCATCACTCTATAATTCACTATTTTTTTATTTCAACGATAATCATTAGAACTGTAAAGTAAAAAAGTAACAAACCAATACTGAAATCTAACCAGTTATTATTGCTATGAATTGTTTATTAGGTATTAATGTCAATGTTCCTTGTGATAAGTTGGATGCATATAGCATTGAAAAGCCTCATACTAGATAGAACAAAAATGGATGTTTAAAAATGACAATGAATAGTAAACAACACAAACTTATTGGGTAATGGACGTATACTCCGTATACTGGTGGATAACTTTTAAAAACGAATTTCTAAAAATCTTTTCTTTAATTTCCACAGTTTCATGATGAAGTATTTACTTTAAAAAGACATGTAACTTATAAACAAAGTGCCCCCAAATGCCCTGGTACAAAAGGGAGTGGGGAGAGTCCGCTCTCCCTCTCGAAATGCTCTCACATGGCCTCTGCCACAGAAGTCCTACTCACTGCCTTCTCGTGGCGGGGTTGTTATTTACGAAATTGAGAGGAGGAAAAGCGAATGTCGGCGCTTTAACCGGGTTGTTGGACACGGAAAGTTCACATAGAGGAGATGGAAAACCCTGATTCCAAATCAATGGTCACATGGGCTGGCTCCAGTATCCTGAAGGAACAAATGGCGTATGAACTAGTTCTTGACGATCGACTAGACCATGGGACTGCATCTCCTTAAAATACTCCACTGCCTTGTGGATCGAATCTTTAGGTCAACGGCTCCAGGTGTGGCCCCCTAAGGAAACCACCTGTTTCCGTTAATAATAATAATGACAATAAGGTTCTTATAGAGTTGAGACCATGAGTTAGTTGAAGCTAGACGACCATCGAAAACCTGAAAGCACTGGATGGCTGTCTCGTCCTATTGTGAGACTCCTCAGCAGTGCGCATCCACGATCCCGCACTCGTGAAATTCGAAACCAGGACCTACCAGTCTCGCGCCGGAGCACTTAACCGATAGACCACTGAGCCGGCATCCAACGGTGTTCATGTCTAACTTTATCTGATCCACGAAACTTGACCAACCATTCTAGTGAGAAGCAGTAACAAGTGAAGTTCAACCAAGTCTGTCGGAAGATATCAACCCAATGAAAACATTGATGATCGTGGATGTGCACCACTGAGGAGTACCATAATAGGACGAAACGGTCGTCCAGTGCTTCCAGGTTTTCCATGCTGGTCTAACTTCAACTGACTCATGATCTCAACTCTATAAAATTACTAAAATTTCTACAAACCCCCTTCTGATAAATAATAAGGTTTATTAGTTACATTACTAATAAAATATATGATCGACCGGTCATATTGGTTTCAATAAATTCATCAAAGTAAACATTTTTTTTTTGAATAATGAATAAAAAAATGTAAGGGTGCACTTGTGTGGTTAAAAGAACAATGTTATTTCATATGTCTATCACTACCTTCAAATATATGGAGTGGATACGTACATACACACAAGCACGTACATACACACACACACGCACACACACATACACACACATTTAATCTAAAAAAATTTGTAAGAAAACATGTTATATAATTCAATGACACATTAGGACAAAATCTCGAAACTTGAAATGGTATACTTAGCAACATGAATATACATGAGTATGTAGACAAAATCAATGAATATTTCATTATACAAATAAACGAAATGACAAAATATGTATTTGATATAATAGAGATATACATAAATACATAATTTATGATCAGTTATTCATTCAATCAGTCAAGCATAATGTAATGAACAAAACACTAGTTGGGGACAATCGAATGTATTTAAGCAAACATTACAGACTATCTCAGTAAATTCTGATAACCAAACAATGAACAGTCAATTTGCAAATTAACAACCAATTGTTTCAATCTTCACTGTTTCTTCTCTTATTCCATTGCTCATGCATTTTCCTTCCGATTGCACTTCATTTCAGTTCTTTCCTCATCGGTCTTCTGCGAAAATACATTCTATGTCTGACCCACATCATATACTACTTATATGCATATAAGTAGACCACACCACACTCGTCCCCCCTTTAAAGCATTCGACCATGCGGTGGTTCTGCTCGCCATGCCACTATCTTCTTTCACTGCAGTCTGTGCCAAACTCTCCGTCAGAATGTCGAGTCTGCGGCGCGCTGACCTCCATAGCTCCGTCGACCTGCCGGGGCACCAACATCCTCATCCACCCGGCACCTGGGACGTTCAACATCCGCACTCCACCGGCCTGCTGAGCCATCTACATTCGATGTCCGCCCAGCAGCCGCACGTCCCACCGCTCCTCTCCGTCGACAGCAACCGCTACAGCCAACGCCGCCCCGCCAGAACACTCCACTCGACGCCAACTCTCCGCACCAGACTGCCCCAACTAGCACCTCAACTCCAGACCCGCAGCGGCGTCCGCAGAACAGCACCCTTCCTCCTCCCGGTTGGCAGCGACACCAAATGTAGTGAACAAAATACTGGTTGGGGACAATCGAATGTATTTAAGCAAACATTACAGACTATCTCAGTAAATTCTGATAACCAAACAATGAACAGTCAATTTGCAAATTAACAACCAATTGTTTCAATCTTCACTGTTTCTTCTCTTATTCCATTGCTCATGCATTTTCCTTCCGATTGCACTTCATTTCAGTTCTTTCCTCATCGGTCTTCTGCGAAAATACATTCTATGTCTGACCCACACCATATACTACTTATACAGATATAAGTAGACCACACCACATAATAACGGTGGAATATGGTAAAGATGTAAGTGCATTAGATTAGGTGAAATTTAGTGATATGCCTGGGCTAAGTTGATTTTCTCAGTAACAAACGAAGGTCAATGACTCAGTGACACAATAGGCTAATCTAATCCGTTGCTCCAGGCCCCGCTAACTAGAAGAAGAAGTCCAAAGACGAAGTAGGGGAATATATATTCCGTAAGCAGCCAAGTATAAGCAAATCATAAGGGGAAAAAC